>CM042047.1:71515000-74015000 GCA_023525745.1 Arctium lappa
GGAAAAACTCAAAATTGATGATCAAAACCAGAACTTCTTGCAATTTGATGTGAATCAAAAGTATTCTCCTAGTAAAACCAGATCCATCGAACCAAAATTCAAGAAAATTCGTTTAGAAAACAGTCCAAATTTGATGAAAAATCAAAAAATGAGATTTTCTTGAAAAATCAAGAAAATCGATCAAATTTTCTGATTCAACGACAAATTCAGAATCGAAAAACGTTCTCTCAATTCTCTCAGGTTTAGAATAGCTCTGATACCAATTGATAAACCTAGATGATCTAAATCGTAGAGAGAGAGAGAGAGTTTGAAGCGCAGAATAGTAAACTGTATTGAATATACGTGAGGTTCCTTACAAACAACAAAGCCACAAGGGACTTAAATACCCTGGCCAATACTACAAAGTATACACAACTAAGAACACAGTATTAGACCAAGTCTATAAATACAATGATTACTATAAAATTTAACTTAACAGAAACCACCAGCGCTGTCAATACCGCTGGTGAAGAGCTGAAGCAATTGACAGCTACCTGCTCCACCAAAGCTGAAGCCTCCCAAATCTCAGCTCTTAAAGGGGAGCTCTTCAAAGTAAAGGAGGATACTCAACTTCTTCAAGGACGCTTTGATTTTCTCAACAACAATGTATAGGGGTTATCTACGAAGATCGATTCCTGCACAACTCTTCTACAGGAAGTCCTTGATAAGCTGAATGCACCAGCTCCGACTCCTCCTTGCTTTACAGAGGCTGACCGCACCTCTCTGAACATAGTTGTTGAATTCATTCATCAAGCTACTTCAGACATCCTGTGATTGAAGGATGCTTAGAAAGTCTGGAGGCTGAAGTCTGCAAGTTGACCACTGCACAACCTTCCTCTCCACCTAAAGTCCTCTCCCTCGTTGGTAATGACAAAGAGGGGGAGAAAGTTGCTGAAGAAAATAAAGAGGAAGTTGTTGCTGAGGTTCTTTCGGAAGATCCTCCCTCTCATGTTGAGGGGGAGAAGGTTGCTAACAAAGCCCCTCCATCTTCTCTCGAAGTCTTAATAGATGAAGAAGAAGAGGAGGAGGATGAAGAAGATGAAGATCTTGATCTTTTCAGGATCAGGATGAAGAGCAACACCATCAAGATGATGATGATGACAATGAAGAAGACCAATCTTTATGGTTTTCTGCAGCCGCCACATCATCAGTGATAGCTACGAAAGAAGTTGTCACAACAGGGGGGAGTATTGAAACATCTTCTGAAGCCCCTTCCCAAAGCAGATCTAAGGGTGTTGCTGCTGAGGGAAGCCTGACTAACGTTTCACTATCTGAGGAGAATCCTTCTCAGGTATGCCTCGCTCTTGTCCCTGTAACTTTCTATAAACCCTCTATCTCTTTCAATCCTTTATATCTCTTCTTCCCAAACATACACTAACTCCTTATTTTATCTATTTTCTGACCAGACAGTTCTCTCCCCTGCTTAAGGATAAGGAACTACAAATAATCCCAGCTTCTATAGCTGATGACTCAATAATCCCAATCTCCGTAAATGAGATTGATGAAGAAGATGAATAAGAAGAAGCCCTGTACATGTTGGTCCTAGAGGTGCTTAACAAGTTTGTAGAAGGGGGGTTTGAATACAAACATAGAAAAAAGATTAAGGCAGACTCAATCTAAACAAACTTAAGAAACACTAAGATGGTTACACAAGAACTCAGATAATGGGGGATTAGAGATTATAGAAAACAAGGGTTTCTATAGAGGTTAAAGAAAGAAGCACACCCTCAGATGGACAGGTGACCTTTCTATTTATACCCTATGCATTAAATGCATGGCAGGGTACTTTACATGTGTCGTCCAGTGATTGGCTTTGGGAGTCTGACTTTTGGGAGACATGCTTTCGGCCGTATCATGAACAGTGTAGATGTCAGATTTGTTGTAAGATTTGTGGTAGAGAGATGTCCGTACTGGTTGTGCAAGGTAAGACAAAAGGAGACTTGAGGTATAAGCTACGTGATCGTTTGATCGCTGATTATCTATTCCTTCAGAGATATAAAGAGGTTCAGCTATTGATGAAACTTTTCCTCATGGTCCTTCGCGTATAAGTAGATTCGTCTTTGCTTCACTGATATCCGCATCAGGTTACTAGTAGACTTGTCTTTGTTCAACAACTTTGTCTTCGATTCAGCTATGAACATCAGTTGACGCGAGACTTGTCTTCAGGGATTACGTTACTGTTTACATCAGAAACTATCAGCGATAACTGAACAGACTCAATCTGATCACTGATAGTGAAACACTAATACATATGAATGTTTGTAAGAAAGACTATCAGCGATAAATGAACAGACTCGGTCTGATCTGATGGTGAAACACTAATACATATTAAACGTAATTTTCACTAAGTATAAAAGAGGGTCGTTATCAAATCACTGAGAGAGGTTGGATCAACAATCTCCCCCTATTTGATAATGAAAAGTAACTGAAGAAAATTACTTTAAAGTTCAAAATAAGGAATAATCAGGACTCATAACATACACGTCTCAATTACTATTTTGAGGGATCTTTTACAGTACTAATAGAGTTAAGTACTTCACTGAAATTTCATTAATCCAAGAAAAGAATTACAAGGTATGAAAATTACAAGTACAAGTGAAGAACTAACTACTTTAAGTTTAACAAATAGATTACAAGAAATAGGAAACTAATCTATCAACTATCTAAACAAGATTTAAGAGGACTTATCATATACTCGGGTATTTCTTCTCCTTTTTGCCTTCGATCAGAAGATTCTTGAGATATGATTGCCTTGATCGGTTCAGCAGAGGGAGAGAAGTCACACCATAAGCACAAGAGATCCTTGAGATGACTGAGGGGACAGATAGGAATTTCAGACACTCTTTGAAATCTGAGCTCTTCCTCATCGTCTCTGAAGAAGAATCTAAAAGGTTCTTTAAGTACTTGTCCTGCAACATATGGTCCACCAGGGGGCAGAGATAGATCGAGAGCTGAAAGATCAGGAGGAGGACCGAACAGAGCTTCTTTTGAGAACGTGATGGAGGTTTCATTTCTGGTCACAACGACATTTTCAGAAAAGGAGGAGAAAATCTTCCTTTTGAATTGCTTTGGCTTAGAAGGAAGAGCAGACGGCACCTTTAAGATTGGAACGACTCTGTTGATGAGAGCATCATTTATCCCTTCAACATATCCTCTGTTGATTGACTTTGATTTCTTTAGTGCATCTTTGAACTCAAGCCATTCCATATAGCCGAAGCTTTCCATCTTTGAAACGAACATAGCCTTGCAGCTTCCATCCTCTCTGGTAATCTCCACAGTGAAAGAAACTTTGTCCTTCTTCTTTCTTCCAGAGATAGCGACTGTAACGATCTTCATTGGGTCAGAGCGATAATCGATTTTATGCTTGCACTAATTGACTGTGGAATCGCTGACCGCTAGAGCTTTTGAGCGCTCCTCTTCAATCTCCTTCAAAAGAGCAGCCTGGACTTCTACTGGTTTCTATTTCAGCTTCTTGTCTTTGACTTGAGATGACTGAACCTTGAGAGCAAGAGATGCATCTCTTTGGCAATCAGCTATTAGCTTCTCAGCCCTGACAGATTCTTCGATTTCAGCTTCAGTCAGGAACTCTAGATCTGTTGATTGAGAGGGGATCTTCAGTCGTTGATTCTCCAGATGAGAAATCGTCTCTGTTCATCTCTTTTTCTGACCAGTGAGATGGTCTAGAGGGCCTTCCTGGATGTTGCAGGGACTCTTCTTCTGCATCTTCTTCATCAATCTCTCCTACAGAGATTGGGATTATTTGTCCATTAGCTTCAGCGGTTGAGATTATTTGTAGTTCTTTACCTTTAAGCAAGGGAGAGAACTGTCTGGACAGATAAAAGAAAGAAAGGAGTTAGTGTATGTTTTGGGAAGAGAGAAGATAAAGGCTAGAAAGAGATAGAGGGTTTGTAGAAAGAAACAAGGACAAGTGAGATGCATAGCTGAGAAGGATTCTCCTCAGATAGTGAAACAATATTCAGGTTTCCCTTAACAACCGCACTTTTGGATTTGCTGTGGGAAGGGGTTCCTGAGGATGTTCCTTGACTCCCCCAGCTGTGACAACTTCTTTCGAAGCTATCACTGAAGATGTGATGGCTGCAGAAGAACACCATAAGGACTGATCTTCTTCATCGTCATCATCATCATCTTCTTGATGAGGTTGCTCTTCCTCTTGATCTTCAAGATCAAGATCTTCTTCATTTTCATCCTCCTCTTATTCTTCTTCGACAAAGTCTTTGAAAGAAGGAGGGGCTTAGTCAGCAACCTTCTCCCCCTCAACATGAGAGGGAGGATATGAATGTTGAACCTCAGCAGCTTCAGCTTCCCCCTCTTTAATTTCTTCAGCTGCTTTCTCCCCCTCTTTGTCATTATCAGCCAGGGAGAGATCTTTGGTAGGAGAGGAAGGTTGTGCATAGGCTAACTTTCGGACTTCAGCCTCCAGACTATCTAGCCGTCCTTCAATCACCGAGATATCTGAAGTAGCTTGATGAATGAATTCAACAGCTACGTTCAGTGAGGTGCGGTCATCCGATGTGAAGGAAGGTGATGGAGTCGGAGCTGGTGCCTTCAGCTTGTCGAGGACTTGCTGAAGAAGAGCGGTGCAAGCATCAGCTTTTGTGGACAGAGTGTCAAACTGTCGCTGAGTATCCTCCTTGACTTTGACAATCTCAGCTTGAAGAGCAGAGAGTTGACAAGATTCAACTTTGGTGGAGCAGGTAGTTGTCAAAGTCTTCAGCTCTTCACCAGCGGTAACGACTGCACTGGTGGTTCCGTTGACTGCGGTGGTGAGAAAATCCACCTTGACCCCCAAATTGTTGACATTAGCATCAAAAGTGTCCATATTAGGACCTTAAAGAAAAGTTAGCGTCTGAGTAACAGGCTTAGATGGAAAGATTGGAGCAGTGTTTGGGCTTATAGGATTACCTGAGTTATCAAACAATTTGTAGATGTTAGGTATGATTTTATAGTAATCATTGTATTTATAGGACTTGGTCAATACTGTGTTTAAAGCTTATCAGTATTGTATTTTACCTAGGGTATTTAAGTCTCTTTGGTCTTGTTGGTTGTAAGAAGTTTCACATGCACATCATTAAAAATTCTGTTTTGCGCTCCATCTTTCTCTCTCTCTACTTTTTCTCTCTAGAAGTTCTAGTGATCTTGGACTTTCAATTGGTATCAGAGCAAGCTAGATCTTGAGAGAATTGAGAGATTGATTTCCTGAATCTGAATTAGTGATCGAAATCGAAAATTTGATCGATTTTCTTGAATTTTTCAAAAACATCTCGTTTTCTTGATTTCTCACAAAATTTGGATCTGTTTGTGATCGATTTTGTGCAAATTTGATTTTTTTTAGTTTCGTTTTTAGTAGTCGATCATATTTGATTCATATGTTTTTGCATAAAAACAATGATTTGATCTTCAATTTTGCGAATTTGTGATTTTCTGAAAAAGCGGTTTTCGGTACTGTTGCATTCACGATTTTGATTTTTAGTGGGTTTTAATCGAAATGTTTGTTTGAAATGTGTTGAAAATTTGTTTTCGATCAAGTTTGTAAAAGGAAATTTCATCAAATTCTGTGTTATAATCAAGTATTTGAAGATTTTGTGTTCTTCCATAGTTTGCGGTTCATTCATAGACTTTGCATTTCATTAATATCGGTTTGCGCTTCATTCAAGTTTCTTTGTTCTTGTGTTTCAGGTTTTCGGTTCACGTTGGACCCGCAAAGCTCATTGTGCGTCTCAAGTGACACACGCAAAGTCAGGTTCTTGGATCTTACTACCGCGCAAAGTTCACTTTGCATTTCTAGTTAGACCCGTAAAACTTCACTTTGCATTTCTAGTTAGACCCGCAAAGTTCACTTTGCGTTTTTAGTGTGACCCGCAAAGCTCCACTTTGCGTTCCTCTCTTGACCCGCAAAGCTTCACTTTACGTTTCTCTCTGTTGCCGCATATCTTATTTTGCGTTTCTGTCTTCACCCGCAAAGCTACACTTTGCGGGTCTCCCTGAAAAAAAAAAATAACTAAATAAATAAAGAGTTTGGAAATTTTTTTTTGGTCATCTTTGGAAATTTTCTTTTTTACACTGCGAAATATCAAGTATTGTTCAAATTTCATTTTTCACGAAATATTTTTTTTAAGATTTCAATTTGATCTGATTTTTGATTTTCTGATATATAGTTTGGGACGGTCATTCACTTCAAGTTGATTATTTTCTCAATATGTCTTTGCAAGCACAGATCTACAAAAATGACCTCATGATGTCTTTGGGGTCTGATACTCGTCCACCAGTACTGATCAATGAGAACGAATTCGAACAGTGGCAGGATCGGTTCATCAACTTTATTGGAAGGCAACCAAATGGGGATAAATATGTAGACAAACTTTATTACAGTGATTCATTTGCTTTATGTAATAAAACTTCAAAATATTCTAGAAAACAAATGTTTCGAATTTCAAAATATGTCTCATGTTCTTCCTCAGATTCGAATTCTGATGATTATGTTTTTTCTTCTGATGAATGTGATTATTTTTCTGATCATATTCCTCGTGTTTTATCTGATAAATTTGCTTATTATATCCACATACGAACTGCAACTAACAAACATGGGCCCAAATTCAAGTGGGTACCCAAATCTTTATCTGATTCAAAGTTGCAGGCATCACATGTTAAGTGGGAGTAAGAGAATTTTGGCTTCTAAGTATTTCAGCTTAGAACCCGTGCTTCAACGACGTTGACTTCTAAACATATACAGTTTAGAACTCGTTCTTCATAGTTAAGCTTCTGACTAATGAGATACTGTGAGTACATCAATTTTATTTCCGCTGCATATATCTCTGATTATGGTGTGTTCCAGTTTTTCTCAATATTTCAAGAATCTGAGTTTGTTTATCTATCTCATGAATTTGTATTACCCAAAATTTTCTTTTAATATGAGACACAAATTATTTTTATAATGTGAAAGATGAAATAGTTGAATTTTATTTTGTTCCAACTAAATATTAATTAAAAGTTTAAATCTTTACAAATTTTATTCTATAAAGTAAAGTTTTACATTTTTTCTTTCCTTTGAATAAAATATCTGTCTAGGATAAATTTTCAAGTTCTTTTGTTTATATTAAAGTTTTTATATGGTCAAATTTCAAGTCTTACAAAATTTGAAAAGTCAGCAACATGTTTGAAACTTTTATTTCTGCTTTAAAGATATGTGAGTCGGAATTTTTATAGTTTACTTTGCTTAGACTACCTAAACGATCAAAATTTTAGATTGGAATGAAAATATGGGCTAAGCATTTAGACGTTGATCTGAGTGATTGAGATGAATATTAAATTCTTAAAATATAGAAATCTCTAAGTTCAAAAGTTTGTACCTGGGACCTTTCTGGTTTGGGAAAGTACGTTCCGTGGGATGCTTGTCATCTGGTCCCTTAAGGTCATTTGGTCTGGGAGTGATCGAACAGAAATCTTTCTATAGAATCAGATCGAAAGTCATGTTCTACTGGTATGAATGGGTTTAGGATATGTCGATGTAGCCTTTCAGATTTGGGAGAGTAAGTTCCAAGGGGTGCTTGACACCTAGTCCCTTAAGGCCAACTGGTCTGGAAGCGGCTGACCTAAATCCTGCAATAGGGTCAGATAGAAAGTTACGTTTACGGCATGTTCTTTACTTAATAAACTTCTTGATTAAAAAGATGCCAAAGTGCATGCGCTTAAAAGATGCCAAAGAGCACACTCATGTTAAGATGCCAATGAGCACAATGTTAAAAGATGCCAATGAGCACACATCTCATGATACTTGGTGATATGTTTGAGTTGCGATAAATCTGTAAATTTATGAATATCTTAATTCTTGATGGCTTAGTGTTAGTACATGCAAAGTTCTCTATAATATTTTTAGAATTACATTTTCTTGAAACTAATCGAAGATTCGCATGTGAGCACACTGAATAGATTGCTGGAAGTTTTGAAACTGAACATGTTTTAACTTGATATGCAATTAAACTCGTTCTTTTATCTTACAACATATGTTTGATTTCAAATGATTGATAAATTTGTGATATTTTACTCTGTATAATTTAATTTGTTTAGAGTTTAAAATTTTATATGTTTAGTTGTTTCAAAATTTACATTCAGTATATTTTTCTTTCTACATTAATTTCTGATCAATGTGTTCTCATAAATATATTTTAATGGGTTTATGCATTATTCAAGGGGAGTGAACAAAGAGATGTATTTCAAAGATTATATCTGTTTTTGAGGGGGAGTGTCTGATTTTCTTTACATGAATGTTATCTCGAATTGTCTTATCTAATGCATTTGTGTAGGGGGAGTCAAAGAGCTTTCAAAGGTAAAATTTTTCTAAGGCAGCTTTGCGCTTCACACATGGCCCGCAAAGCTTGTTTTGCGCATCAAGCATGAAACGCAAACCTTGTTTTGCGTATCAAGCATGGCACGCAAACCTTGCTTTGCGTCTCCCATGTGGAACGCAAACCTTAGTTTGCGCTTCCCGCATGGAACGCAATCCACCCCTGTTTTCTCTGTTTCTTTGATTTTGCAGATCTTTCGCTGTCTCATCTCCAACATTTGCATGACCAAGTTGATCAAGATCATCAAGGTCATGAGGGGGAGAAGTCAAGGAGAAGTTTAAGAGACAAAGAGCTCAAAAGATTATCTGTTGATCAAGATTTGTTCAAAGATTCTATTCTCTCAGCTACATCAAATCTTTTGTTGTTCCTGCTCCGAACACCACAGTTCATTTAAGATCATTCAAAGGAGGTGTATTGTCTTGAGCTTAAGCAGCAAAGAAAATTTTCAATCTGCAAGATGCTGAAAAGAAATTTTTTCTTAAAAGTCAGAAAGCATCTGAAAGTCGCTTTGTTTGTCCGTGTTGTTATAGAAGATAATTTTTTAAGACCAAAGCGCCAATGATTACTACGGGGAGATTGTTAGGTCTGATTTTATAGTAATCATTGTATTTATAGGACTTGGTCAATACTGTGTTTAAAGCTTATCAGTATTGTATTTGACCAAGGGTATTTAAGTTCCTTTGGTCTTGTTGGTTGTAAGAAGTTTCACACGCACATCATTGAAAATTCTATTTTGCGCTCCATCTTTCTCTCTCTCTACTTTCTCTCTCTAGAAGTTCTAGTGATCTTGGACTTTCAATAGAATTGCATAAATTCTTCAAAAGTTTGATGATCAGGTCCTAGGGGTCCAAACTGTGGCTGTTGAGAAATAGAAGGACGGTTAGAGACCAATGAAATAGAGGGATTAGAGATGGGGACAGAAGAAGATGGGAGTTTAGAATGTACCTCAGTTGATTGAAGAACTGAGATTTCAGGTTGAGTCACTGTTGTTGTGACAGCGACCGAGGTCGCTGGCACGGTTGATGTTATAGCTGCAGATGTGGAGGAGAGGACCACAATATCATCCAAGGAGGTTTGTCGAGAAACTTCCTCAGGCCTTGAACTAGCGGTTGATTTTTCCTTAGTAACTTTGGCCTTTTTAGAAGGACCAAGGGAACTAACTGATGGTCGTTTGGAACCAGTGGTAGCGGCAGGGTTAGGAGAAGAAAAAACCTCCTGCATGGCCGCTGAAGTAGAAGAAGTGTGGAGAGAGAGTCGGGAGCGAAGGGTAGAGATACTTACCTCGTTTTCCAGTGGTTTGACCTCTAGTGAACGCTGACCCACTTTGGCGAAGGAGCCATCAGCAGTAGCGGTAAGTGTTGGCGTAGAGGAACTTCAGATATGCACAGATAAACCATACATATGGGATCTTGGGATCCCTCTCCGTCTTCTCTATCTTTGACCTTAGATCGTCAAAGATAGCGGTGGCAAACTCGAAATTTTTGCCAGCGATGACCGAGTAGGACATCCGGAGCTGTACCTTGCTGACCTGATCAAGGGAACCACTTTTCCCACTCATGCATTGAAAGACATGAGAAAAGATAAAGTTCAGCTGAGAAGGCATGTTCGCCTTTTTGATGAGTGTCAGCTTCTTGTTAGGTATTGTGGAGCGGGGCTTGTTGTCCCAGCAGTACTTCATATCATCCAGGAACCGAATGAGTTCAGCGTTAGTAGGTAGAGCTTCAAATCCACTCTTCGGTTTGTCAGGAAACCTGAGAGCCTTCCTTAAGATGAAAGCAGTCATCATTCCATTGTCGAGGTCAGTGCAGAAAGAAATGGCAGGATCCTGATCACCTTTCTTGTTGGTGATGGTTGTTTCTTCAGCTGTGAACCAAAACTGTTGGAATAGAGTTTTGGAGGGTTTTGGATCAACAGTGAGAGTGTAAGCAATGCAAGATTGCTTTAGGAATTTGGCAGCTTCCACCAGGTGTGGGTATTTGATTCCATCGAAGTCGAGGCGTCCAAGATGGTTGTTCTTGGGGACTTCAGATTCAGTGATGGCGAGCTTGACGTTCTTGGAGGAAACAAGTGCTGACTGTGCCATTGCTGAATAAGAAAAGAAATAGACAATAGAAGGAAAGGATTAGAGTCTAAGAATAAAGAAGTTTTTACCAGTTTCTATTTGAGGAAAGAAACGTATAAAAACAAAAATATTTGAAGATTAAGACATTGTTCTTAAGTAAAAGATGAAGAACAGTAAGAAAACCAAAGGTTTTGAAGGAGTAAAATAAAAAAATGATTTTATGAAATAAAAATCTCATATAAAACCCATTATGAAGAAAAATGGTGTTTTGTTAACAAGATTTAAATAGAAAGAAGATCAAAGGAACCTGGTAATCTTGAATGAGGAAGATGCAGATGCTTGAAATTTCTTGAGAGTGTTTCTTGCTCAGAAAGGATTTTTAGAAAGCGTAAAAAGATAAGAATGGAGAAAACGTTCTTTATATACGTTTGAGAGTAGGAGAGAGAGATAGGCGGGCGAACAAATGTTCATCATGACATGGACACGTCCCACGAAGTTGATTGGATAGAAGGGCATCGAAAGAATGTGTCAGAAAAAGGCATGTCGTGGATTGTCGGTTCAAATAACGTCATAGGAGAGAGAAAAACGTTTCATTTTTCCTTTTTGAAATTATCTCTGAAGAAAAGTCAGAGATAGGTTTTACTTTGAGAGAATCCCTGATGAAAATTTAGAGACTGATTTTTGTTTATTAGAAGGATCACTGAAGAAAAAGCTAAGTGATAGTTTTTGTTTTTCAAAAAGCTTTTAATCATTTGAAGAAGAACTTCAGTGATTAAAGTTTTATTTAAAACGTATTACTGACTGAAGATTCAGAGATTGGGAGTAAGAGAGCATACCTGAGTGTCATAGTTTTAATTATAGATTGAATGATAAAGGGGAACTTATAATAACTGACTTAATGCGTGAAATCTGGAGATTTTACTCTTCGAAATTCAACATTCCAAGCTCACTAGTGAGAAAGGTGAATCTTGTCTCATCAAGACGTTTGGTGAATAAATCAGCAAGCTGATAGTCAGTAGGGATGAAATGAAGTTCAATATCACCATTCATCACATGATCTCTGATAAAATGATATCTCATCTCTATGTGTTTTGTCTTTGAATGTAGCACTGGATTATTTGCTATAGCGATAGCACTAGTGCTGTCGCAATAGATTGGAATCTTTGATAGTTGAAGGTCATAGTCTAATAGTTGATTTCTCATCCATAAGACCTGAGCACAACAACTTCTAGCGGCTACATATTCAGCTTCATCTGTGGAAGTGGACACTGAATTTTGTTTTTTGCTTGTCCAGCTTACCAGCTTTCCTCCTAGGAGTTGACATCCACAAGTGGTGCTCTTTCTATCGAGTTTGCAACCTGGAAAATCGATATCAGAATATCCAGTTAGATCGAACCCTGAGTCTTTGGGTTACCAAAGACCGAGGTTAGGAATCCCTTTAAGATATCTAAAAATTCGCTTAACAGCGATCAGATTTGATTCCTTGGGTTCAGATTGATAAGCGTGCACATAAACAAGTAGAGTACATAATGTCAGGTCGGCTCGCTGTAAGATACAGCAGGGAGCCTATCCTTCCTTTATAGGCAGTGACATTAACAGGTTTTCTAGATGGATCTTTGTTAAGTGTCAAGGGAGGTGCCATAGGAGTTTTCATCGCTGAAGTTTGTGTAAGATCAAACTTCTTCAGCATATCTTTAACATACTTACCTTGGCTGATAAAAGTACCTCTGTCAGATTGTTTGATCTGAAGACCAATAAAATATGTCAGCTCACCCATCGTACTCATTTTGTATTCTTTCTTCATTCTTTCAGCGAAGCGAGTATACAGAGATGGGTTAGTAGAACCAAATATGATGTCATCGACATATATTTGTACAAGAATAATATAACCTTTTATTTTTCTGAAAAGATAAGAGAGTGTCATACAAAGCACGAGGGGCTTGTTTTAGACCATAGAGAGCCTTATCCAATTTATAAACATAATTTGGATGCTTAGGGTCATAGAACCCTGGAGGTTGTTCTACATAGCCTTCTTCATTCAGCTTTCCATTTAGGAACGCTGATTTTACATCCATTTGATAAACAATGAAGTCTTTGTAAACTGCATAAGCTAAGAATAGTCGAATTGCTTCGAGCCTAGCCACAGGGGTAAAGGTTTCATCATAGTCTATGCCTTCCTCTTGTATGTATCCCTGAGAAACAAGTCGAGCCTTGTTGCGGGTTACAGTTCCATGTTCATCTAACTTGTTTCTAAACACCCATTTGGTGTCTATAAGAGTTTTGTCAGACGGTCTAGGAAGGAGATTCCAAACTTTGTTATGAGTAAACTCAGTCAGCTCTTCTTGCATAACGCTGACCCAGTATGGATCTCTGAGGGCATCATCATCCTTCTTTGGCTCTATTAAAGAAATATTACCTGAACTTCATCGTGTCTGAATACCTGCATCGGGATCACCAAGAATTTGATCTATAGGGTGATCTCTAGACCATCGCTGAGCAGGAGCATGATCGCTTACTTCGGAGATTGGATCAACAATTGAAATGTTCACAGATGATGAAGCTTGAGGTTCATCAGCTATCATGTGTTGAGTGTCAGACATACCATTGTTTTCTGAGAGGTGTTCAGACGAAGATGGTTCTGATGGAAGAAGTGTGTTTAGAGGCTCTGCTGAGATCCATGAGTTGGATTCAGCGTTAGGGGATATGATGTTTGGATCATCATCAGCAGCCAGAGTATTTGAATGCTGATGGTTTGAGAAGAAAGGTTCTGTTTCTCTGTAATGAGAGAACATCCAAGCATTTAATTCTTCATTGTCAGCAATTGGTTTAGAGTTCGCTGAGCGAGTTTCATCAAAAGTGACATGAATTGTTTCTTCCACAGATTGTCTTCGCTTGTTGAAAACTCTGTAGGCTTTGGAGATGGAGGAATATCCTAGAAATATTTGTCAGGAATGAATTCTTAACAAGAATTAATTCTCAGAAACAATATCAAAGAAGTTTGCGGAATAACACTTTGATATTTCAATGGAACAGTAATCACAAACAGTAAATATGAATAACAAACTGTAAACTTGTATTGAATTAATTGAAATCACAAGATTACACACTCAACCTCAATATTGATGAACAGACTCACCAATACGAATTCTACTTCTCTAAAATTAGGATCTATGCCTTGAGGTTGTTTTCTCTCTATCTCTTTTTAATGAATGAATATTAAAAAAAAAACTATTTCTATCTATTCTATACATTCTATACATATACTAATCAAAAGATAATTACAATAAATAAACAAATCTTCAGTATATCTTCCATTTATATCTCTAATCCATCCAGCTGTTATTCTTTCCATTCGGATCTCTTAAGCAGCACTAACTATGCTCAGCAGCATTAACTTCTTCTAGCCGCATTAACTACTAAGCAGCAGTAACTACTAGCAGTACTAACTAGCTAAGCAGTACTAACTTTGTTCAAGCAGCACTAACTTTGACTAGCAGTATTAATTCTACTAGCAGTAGTAATACTCAGCAATATTAACTTTGAAGTCTTCTAGCAGTATTAACTCTGAACCAACATCATTAACCATACTTAAGCTTTTCTTCAGTTCCCAACAATCTCCCCCTAACTTGACTTTTAGGAAAAGAAGTCAAGTTCTTCAGATGCTCCCAAAATACCATTCTTCAGATCCCTATATCAACATTTAACCCCAAACTTTGATTGATCATTCTCTGAATCAGATATTTGGCAATTTCTGAGTTTTCAATACATCCAAGCTTCTTCTTCAGCATTGCATGAAGCTTAAGTCTGCTGTGATTGTATACTCTATCCACTAGGAAGTATTCTATGTGATTTCTATCCAAAGTCACTGCATATACTCCACTAGTTTCATATAGAGTCCAATTTGTGACTGCTTGAAACACATTTCTTATGACCTGCTCCACTTCTTCAGGTTTGAACATCATACACAAATACTCAATCACCAGTTTTGTAATTGAAATCCCTGGAGCTTTTAACTGATCTGCATACAACCTCATCCCTATTTCAAACATCTCTTCTATATCAGACCTAGAGCATGTTCTGACAATCTTGACCCAAGTGTTGAATACCTCATACTTATCATCCTTCCTCTTGAGTCTGATATACTCCTTTCCATCCACTGTCAGTGTATCCCAGTGAATAACTTCAGGAGGCTTTATACCAACAGGTTCTGCTGAAATTGGTTCAGGAACTTTGTCCATCACTACCATGTACATCTTTAAATCATCAGTACTTGAAGATTCTTTCTGTTTAGATGACTCAGGTGCCCCTTCTTCTTCAGCAACCTTCTCAGCCTCTCCTTCAGCTATTCTAGGCTTCTTGATTAACTTTCTCCTTGCCATCATCTTGGTTCTCTTTAAAGTCCTTAGACTTTCACCTAGATTGGCTTCTTTCTTTGGTGGTGTTTCTTGCTCATCTGGAAAGGGCTTTTGTATTACAATGTCATTGCTCTCCTTCATCCTTTTCTCCATTTCCACCCTTGCAGTGTCATTCTCTTGAAGCTTTTTCATTTCTGCATCATATAGTCCTTTGATTTTCTCAAAAGACATCTTTGAAAACATTTCCTTTTTAACTCCTACAACACCCTTGAGGAAAGTGATCATCTTGTTTCTCTCTTGGGTACCAAGGAATGTCTTTGAGGGTTGTCTCTTCTTCTTTGCACCCATTTTGAATTCTCCAATCTTCCTTAGAGATGTTACTTTCTTTTTAGCCATTTCAGTTGCCAGACTCTGTTGATATGCTTTATTCAGCTCTGCAACCATTTCTTTCTTCTCTCTTTTCTTTGCTCCCCCTTCATTTATGACCACTCCCTTTGCTTTGGGAGTGTCATTCTTTGCTTTGATCAGCATTTCAGCTACTTCAATTTCTGTTGGAGATAACTCTGTTACTACTGCCTGTGAAGTTTCAGCAGCACTAACAGTTTCTGCTTCTAACTCCCTTTCAGTACTGTTCTTCTCCCCATCATGCTCCCCCTCTCTTGTGGCTTCTTCTATGTTGATCTCCCCCTTTTTGGGAGCATCTTTCTCAGATTTCCTTCTCCTTAGTTGGAATTGCTTTCGCTTCTTCCTCTGTACCAGACTGATCACCATCTTCTTCAGCTTAGCAATCTGTATTTGTTGTGACAGAATGACCAGCTTCAGTTCTTCTATTTCTTTTCCTTGTTTGATGACATCTTGGTTGATGTTTCCCATAGTATCCATCAATTCCTGGTAGTTATATTTGTCCTCACCTTCTCTAGAAGTGTTACCCTTCTTTGAAGGATCATTGGATCTTTTAGTAGTGGAAGTCTTCTGCGTAGCAGAAGCACTATCCACCCCCGTGGTTTCTTGGCACCAGGGACCTTCAAATGATTGCTCATTCAAAGTTGCCATGGGGGAGGTCTTATTGATGTTACCACTTTCCTCCTCTGTGCTAGCAGGAGTAGTGGCAGCCTCATCACCCATATGCTCTTCCTCCTCCTCAGAGAGCACCTCCTTGGGGTTGGGAGACACCCTGTTGGTTTCCCTTTGGATATTCTCTAAGGGAGAATTCTCCCTTAGAGGGCTTAAAGGCTTGGGGGTGAAGGTACAAGAAGGGAAGGAGCCTTCTTTACATGTTTTCTTTGATAAGTTTGGGTGATTGGTGAAGTTGGTTTGGCAAGAAGAGACTGAGGAATTGATTTAGAGTGGGAAGGTTGGGATTGGCTAGCAGTGGGTTGGTCTAATGATGGCCTTGACCCTGCTGCCATACCTTCATTGGTTTGGGACACCACCATCATTGTAGAGAACAATGGGGTGTCAACTCCTTCCGAGTCCCCAGCTGATCTTCTCATATTTGAGAAGACCTTGCCTTTGGGGGGTTTAGGTACATATACCCCAACAGGTTGAGGTATATCCGTCAATTCATGAGAAATAACTTCTTGAACAAACCTGGGGTACATAAAGAAACTCTTTTTGTTTCCCATGTTTGATACAAGATCATTGAAAATCATTTGTGAAAAATTGTACCTTCTGGCAGTGGCCAAACAGACCAAAGCATAAGCAATGGGACTGCTGAACTCACTCCATCCAGTAGTCTTTTTAGAGATGCAATGCATCAAGGTATGAACAAAAAAACGCCATTGGGGTGAGAATTTAGCTTTTGAAAACTTAAACACACCCAACGGGCCTCCATACCCCATTCTTGCAAGAGAACAGAACAGTTCATCATTTGGGATAGAAGTTATACCAGAGGCATCGTCTAAACGTAGACTGATGCGAATAACTTCTTCAGTAACGTAGTGAACAATATGCAAAGAGTCGTTATGAACGTTTAGGCGGGCAAAGAGTATTTATAGTATTCGGGACATAAGCAGTTTTAACTGTGAGCAGTATTAACTGAGAGTAGTATTAACTGCGAGCAGTATTAACTAACTAGCAGTATTAACTGCGAGCAGTATTAACTACCTAGCAGTATTAACTGCGAGCAGTATTAACTGCGAGCAGTATTAACTAACTAGCAGTATTAACTGCGAGCAGTATTAACTGAGAGCAGTATTAACTGCGAACAGTATTAACTAACTAGCAGTATTAACTGCGAGCAGTATTAACTCCGAGCAGTATTAACTAACTAGCAGTATTAACTGACAAGCAGTATTAACCACACTTACTCTTTGAAGCTTAGGCTGAATTTAGTACTGCTGAGTATGCTCTGCAAAGAAGAATTAGTAACACCAAGAAACTATAATATTCAGATATTTAACCACTTTTTGAGAGAATGCTTATTCAGAGTTGATCATTCCCACGCTTGTTACCAAGAAAGTGAATCTACCCACATCAAAAGCTTTGGTGAATAGATCAGCAAACTGGTTGTTAGTATGAACTTTTACAACTTGAACAAGTTTCTTTTCATTACAGTCTCTTATGAAGTGATACCTGATCTCAATGTGCTTTGTCTTAGAGTGCTTGACAGGATTATTTTCAATGCTGATAGCACTGCTATTATCAATAAAGATGAGAGTGTGTAGAAAGGTTACCCCATAGTCCAACATTTGATTCTGAATCCATAAGACTTGAGAACAGCAACTTGCAGCTGCTATGTACTCTGTCTCTGTTGTAGATGTGGACACTGTGGTTTGTTTCTTGCACTGCCATGAAACTAGTCTAGCATCCAAAAACTGACATCCTCCAGAAGTAGATTTTCTGTCCAAGTTTGCCCCACCTAGATCACTGTCTGAGTATGCTATTAGGTCAAAGGGTGAGTCATGAGGATACCAAAGTCCCAATCTGGGTTACCCTTTGAGATATCTGAATATCCTCATAACAGCTTGAAAGTGAGATTGCTTTGGCCTAACTTGGAATCTTACACAAACATAGACTGGAAACATTATATCTGGCCTTGATGCTGTGAGATACATGAGAGAGCCAATCATGGATCTGTAATGATGCACATCCATATCCTCCCCCTCAAGATCTGCTGTTATCTGCTTGTGTGTCTCCATAGGTGTGCTGGCAGGTTTTGAATCTGAGAAACCAAACTTGGTTAGAATGTCCTGCACATACTTGGATTGACAGATGAAGATGCCATCTGACTTCTGTTGAACTTGGAGTCCAAGAAAGAAAGTAAGTTCCCCCATGGAACTCATTTTGAATCTTTGATGCATTAGATCCTCAAACTCCTTGCACATGTTGTCTCTTGTAGATCCAAAGATAATGTCATCAACATAGATTTGGACCAGCAAGATATCCTTCTTCTTTCTCTTGATAAATAGAGTCTTATCAATGACTCATCTTTCAAAGCCATTTTCCAAGAGATAGGATGACAGAGTGTCATACCATGCTCTTGGAGCTTGATGCAGTCCATAAAGAGCTTTCTTCAATTTGTATACCCTGTCTGGATAACTTGGGTTTTCAAACCCTGGTGGTTGACAGACATATACCTCTTCTTCAATTGAGCCATAGAGAAAAGCACTTTTTACATCCATTTGATAGACTTTGAACTTCATGTAAGAAGCATAGGCTAGGAATAATCTGATTGCTTCTATCCTAGCCGCAGGTGCAAAAACTTCTTCATAATCTATACCCTCTTCTTGAGTATACCCTTGAGCTACCAGCCTTGCTTTGTTTTTTATGACAATTCCTCTTTCATCTCTCTTGTTTCTAAAGATCCACTTTGTGCCAATTGCTCTGTGACCTTTAGGAAGGTCTACTAGATCCCATACATCTTGTAGCTTGAACTGTAACAGTTCTTCTTGCATTGCTTCTATCCAGCTGGATTCTTTCATAGCATCATGTGCCTTTTTAGTCTTAAGCTGGGATAGAAAGCAAGAAAGCACTGTATGCTGTTGATCTTGCATTTCTTGAAGTCTGCTTTGATGTCTAGTCATCATAGGAGAGAATATATCTCCTATTACCAGCTGTGGAGGATGATTCTTTTGAACTCTGGTGTTATGACTAGGTTCTTCATTAAGTCCAGCCTCTAGATTAGAGTCATTCAACTCAACTGAAGTGTTATCAGCAGCCACTTCTGCTTCTTTATTTTCTTGAGTCTCCTCATCTCTACTTTCTTCTTCACTCTGACTTGGTCCAGTGGATGGTTCCTTTTCACAGTCTTCAAAGGAATTCACTGTGGGTATGGGAAAGATCACAGATTTAGATATATTTTCTTGAACTTGTGTAGTCCCTGATCCTCCACATCCTGAACCTGCATAATCACTACTAAAACCAAAGGAGTTAGTTAGTGAATCAATGTCAAATAGCCACTGAGGACCAGTTCCAATAGGATTTGGTGTGTTCTCATTGCATTTGACATTGTCACTTTATTCAATTATTCTAGAAGATGAGTTAAAAACTCTGTAGGCCTTACTCTGAGATGAATACCCAACAAGAAATCCATCATCTGCTTTGCTATCAAACTTAACTAAGTGAGATTTGGTATTGAGAATTGTACAAGGACATCCAAAAGGTTTGAAAAATCCAATGAAAGGTTTTCTTTTATTTAAAAGCTCATATGGTGTCTTGTTCTTAGGCTTAACTACTAGAACTCTGTTTTGGACATAACAGGCAGTATTAACTGCTTCAGCCCAGAAGGTAATTGGCAGCTTTGAATCAGCCAACAGAGATCTAGCAGCCTCTATTAGTGTCCTATTTCTCCTTTCAGCAACACCATTCTGTTGAGGAATCCTAGGAGCACTATATTGTCTCTCAATGCCTTTTTCTTCACAAAAGGTGTTTAGATCCAGATTTTTGAATTCAGTCCCATTATCTGATCTAATGACTTTTACTTTTTGATTAGTTTGGTTTTCAATTCTTAGGATAAAGGATTTGATCAGTCCACTTGTCTCATCCTTAGTCCTTAGAAAATATACCCAGGTAAATCTAGAGTAATCATCAACAATAACCAAGCAGTAAGATTTCTTGCCTATACTCATAACATTTGTAGGACCAAACAGATCCATGTGCAATAACTGGAGACAAGAAGAAATTGAATTTATCTCTTTGGTCTTATGAGAAGTTTTATGCTGTTTGCCTTTAAGGCAAGCAACACAATGATCATCACATGAGAAGACTTTAGATGGTAGACCTCTTACAAGGTTGTTTTTAACAAGTTTGTTCATAGTTTTAAAATTCATGTGACACATCCTTCTGTGCCAAAGAGAGGATTCATCTACAGAAGCTTTTGAAACAAGACAATTTAGAGATGAATCACTATTAACATTGTCCATATCTAGACAATAGACATTGTCCTTTCTTGGAGTTCTAAGTAGTATCATGCTTTCATCAACTACCTTGAACCCTGGAGCAAGGATCATACACTCAGTATTTGTAAATAATATACTATGTTGTTTGTCACAAACCTATGATACACTTAACAGGTTGTACTTCAATTGATCAACATAGTAGACATCCTCAAATGTCATCTTACCTTTGGTGACATTACCTTTTCCACTTATCTTACCACCAGTAAGATTATATCCAAATGCAACATGTCCTCCATTGATATGCTTGAAATCCTGAAGGCATGACATGTTGCCTGTCATGTGCCTAGAACAACCACTATCCACATGCCATATGCTCCTTCCCATGAGCTGTTGGCTTCCCTGCACATAAGATAGATCAGTTAGTATGAATTAGGAACCCAAGCCAAAGTGGTCTTGGGTACCCCTTTCTCATCAAAATACTTGCATTCTTTCTTGACAAGATTTTTGAATTTTAACTCCTCATTCTTGGAGTACTTTGTCACAATAATAGGCTTGGAAACATTTGTGCTAGAAACAGTACTGGTTTTAGAGGTACTAACTGCCTTAGCAGCACTTGCATGCTTAGCAGTACTAACCTTTTTAGCAGTAGTAACTGTGTTAGCAGCAGTAACTGTGTTGGCAGTATTAACCTTTGAAGAGTTACTAACTGTATTAGCAGCATTAATGTTTTCAGCAGTACTAACACAGGTAGCAGCATTAATACTTCCAACAGCACTAATCCTGTCAGCAGTACTAACAGTTTTAGTGTTTTTGGGCACCCACATTTTAATACTTCCTTTTAAAATCTTTTTCTTCATGGGGCCTTTCTTTTCATCATGTTTCTTTTCAGCCTTCCTATAACCAACAGGTTTTTGCACAAATCTTTGAAAGGTCATCTGTTGATTAATAGGGTTAAAGAAGCAATATTTAGCCAAATGATTTAACTTGCCACATATGAAGCAAGGTTTTGGTCTATTGAGTTTACTCAGATCAACTCCTTGCTTCTGAGCCCATTGATTATTCCAGTTTCTTTGATTTCCTCTTTTTAAACCAGAATTTAGGCTCTTGGCTTTACTGCAATCACACTGTTTACAAGATCAAGGATTCACAACCGTGGTTTGTTTGTAATGAACCTTGTTATCTTTTCCTTTGGTCTTCTCTATCTCCTTGGACTTGATCCAGATTTTCCCGCATCCCTCATTGGTGATAATGTTGTTTTCTAGTGGGATCTCTTTACTCACATCATTATCTCTATTCTCACTGGCTTCTTTCTCAGTTAAATCCTTAATTACTACTTCATCCAAAGGATCTATCTTAAAGGCTTTCTCAGATAAGTCCTTTTTCTCCTTGGTTTCTAACAAGTCTGAAGTAGGAGAGCTATAATTGTTGTTGTAAGGAGGAGGTGTACTATTGTATCCAATACCAGGCTTCATCTTATCATGAATCTGAGCCTTTAGAAGAGAATCCATTGCTTTTGAAGCATATGAAAACTTTTCTATGTCAAGTTTACCTTTAGACAGTTCCTCCTTCAGCCTATCACTCTCTTCTAAGGATTTAGACAGTTTGGTTTCTAACTCATTCTTTTCCCACTTCCAATAGTTAGTGTCATAGGAGTGTTGAAGTTCATTAGCTTGAAAGCCTTTGATTTGCTCTTCAAATCTTTCTACTATTAACACATAATCTCTTCTATCCTTTTCTAATCTTTTGAGATCATCACACATACTTTGATTGTGAACCCTGTATCTTTTGACAGTGTCAATGCAAGATTTAGTGCAAAGATTAGAAATTACCTCGGAGGGGAGATCAGACACTTCTGCCATAAGAGCTTGATTCTGAATGGCTTCCTCAGCTTGATCACTCCAGTCAAATCCCATTCCTTGTTGAGAAACAAGGGCTTGAGCAGGATTCTTGTTCTGAGTGTAGCCTCCATTCTGAGCTTGTTGGTGGTTGTTATTTGGAACAGCACTCATGCATTCTCTAGCAAAGTGTCCTTTCATGTGACACTTATAACATTCCACCTTGGTCTTGTCAAAACCAGCTCCATCTTCTCTTCTTTGAGAGAAGTTATTCCTTCCTGTTCTTTTAATGAACTTCTTCACCCTCATGGATAACATGGCCATCTGCCATTTGATATCCATCTCCTCCAGGTCATCAGGGTGAAGTTGATCCAGATCATCATTAATCAATGAATTGTTACTATGACTTGACAAAAAGGCTTCAAAGATTGTTTCAGTTCCTTTTTCTAAACTTGCTCCACTAGAAGTACTAACTGCTTCAGGGATGGCAGTAGTATCAGTGGATGCTGAAAGAAGTGCAGCATTGTGGACATAACCAGTAGGCTTTTTCTTGATCTCTACCTCAGTTTCAAACACTCTTAGATCATTGTATAGATCATCAAGTTCTTTCTCTTCCAGATTGTCACTCTGCCTATATGAGACAGTGTACATGGTCCATTCATCCCCAAGAGATCTGAGGAACTTTCTGTTGATGTCATCTTGATCCATCTTCACTCCAACAGTAGCCAGTTCACCAATGAGCTTGTTGAACCTATCAAAAGTTTGAGTCATAGACTCATTCTTTGAGGAAGTAAAGTTCTCATATTGCTGCTTTAGAACATCTCTTTGATTTCTTTTGATGCTCTTGGTTCCAGCAAATCTTTTCTCTAGAGCATTCCAGAGAATTTGAGCATCAGTGCAGTTGCAAAATTGATGCTGATGTTCATTAGGGATGGCCAAGAGCAGAGTGCTCAAGGCCTTCATCTCTGTCTGTCTGATCTTCCTTTCACCATCTATCTTTGGTGGAGGTCTTTTCCCATCTGGCCCTATCCTTCCAGCTTCAGAAGGACCATTCTCAATGATATCCCACATTGAGTAGTCAGTGAGAAGAATATATTGTCTGATTCTGATCTTCCACATGTCAAACTCACTGGGTTTGAGCATTGGAACCTTGGAGACCAAAGTACTGCTTGATTCTGTAAGATTTTCCATGATAAATAGATGTTTCTGAGAGAGTTTGGCTCTGATACCACTTGTCAGGATCGAATTCTTAACAAGAATTAATTCTCAGAAACAATATCAAAGAAGTTTGCGGAATAACACTTTGATATTTCAAGGGAACAGTAATCACAAACAGTAAATATGAATAACAAACTGTAACTTGTATTGAATTACTTGAAATCACAAGATTACACACTCAACCTCAATATTGATGAACAGACTCACCAATACGAATTCTACTTCTCTAGAATTAGGATCTATGCCTTGAGGTTGTTTTCTCTCTATCTCTTTTTAATGAATGAATATCAAAAAAAAGTATTTCTATCTATTCTATACATTCTATACATATACTAATCAAAAGATAATTACAATAAATAAACAAATCTTCAGTATATCTTCCATGTATATCTCTAATCCATCCAACTGTTATTCTTTCCATTCGGATCTCTTAAGCAGCACTAACTATGCTCAGCAGCATTAACTTCTTCTAGCAGCATTAACTACTAAGCAGCACTAACTACTAGCAGTACTAACTTTGTTCAAGCAGCACTAACTTTGACTAGCAGTATTAACTCTACTAGCAGTAGTAATACTCAGCAATATTAACCTTGAAGTCTTCTAGCAGTATTAACTTTGAACCAGTAGCATTAACCATACTTAAGCTTTTCTTCAGTTCCCAACAATATTCCATCATCAGCTTTTGGGTCGAACTTTCCAAGTTGATCTTTGTTGTTTAAGATAAAGCACTAACAACCAAAGATATGAAGAAGGCTGATAGAAGCCTTCCTTCCATGAAAGAGTTCATAAGCTGTATTTCCAAATCGCTTTACTATTAGCGATCTGTTTTGATTAAAACATGCAGTGTTTACACCTTCCACCCAAAATTGAGTAGGGAGGTGAGAATCGCTGAGCATTGATCTAGCAGCTTCAATGATCGTTCTGTTTCTTCTTTCAGCGACTCTGTTTTGCTGAGGTGTTCTTACTGAGAAGAAGTTATGAGACATTCCCTTGTTCTCAAAGAAATTGTTCAGATAACTGTTTTTGAATTCAGTTCCATGATCACTTCTTATAGAGCGAACAGTAAGATTATTCAGCACTTCCATCTTTTTAACAAAAGATATTAGTTCTTTTGGAGTATCACTCTTGCAGCGAAGAAAGATAACCCAGGTGTAGCGAGAGTATTCATCTACAATGACAAGCGTGAATTTCTTTCCAGCTATTGATTGGATGTTGACAGGGCTAAACAGATCCATATGTAAGAGCTGAAGAGGACTTGTCACTAAGGAAACTTGTTTAGATTTGAAACTAGCTTTTGTCTGTTTTTCTTTTTCACATGCCGATCTGAGAGATTCTTTAGCATATGAGTGCTGAGGAAGACCAGAAACCAGTTCCTTAGAAGAGAGAGAATTCAGGGTTTTGAAATTTATATGAGAGAGCCTTTTGTTCCATAGCCAGTTGACATCAGAAGAGGCTTTAGAGAGAAAACATAAGTTTTCAGTGGTAGTAGAGTCCATATCTATTACATACACATTTTCTCTGCGATAACCACTGAGAGCAAGTTTTCCTTTCTCATTCACCACTGAACATGCTTTCTTAGAAAAGCGAACTTCGTAGTCTTTGTCACATAGCTGACTGATGCTCAGAAGGTTATGCTTCAGTCCATCTACATAAGTGACTCTTCTGAAGGTAGTTGTCCCATTGCTGAGGACACCAAACCCTCGGCTATAGCCTTTTCCATTTCCACCAAAGGTCACAGAGGGACCTTTCTCTTCCTTGTATTCAGTGAGCATGTCTTTTTGTCCAGTCATATGACGAGAACATACACTATCGAGATACCATATGCCCTTTGATCCCTGCACACATAAGGAAGATTAAGCGTTGTTTGGTACCAATTTTTCAATGGGTCCTTTTGGGTTAGTGAAGATGGAAGGTTCAGCAATATTCACAGCAGATGAAGATTCAGCTTCAGTGGTAATCTTCACTTTGGTTAATTTCTTAACCTTAGTGGTATTTTTCACCTTGGTTGATTTTTCATCTTTGGTGACCTTCTCAGCCTTAGAGGCATTTATCTTCACTTTAGTTGTTTTATCAACTTTAGTGGCAGTTGGACATTTGCTTGAAATATGGCCAGTAAAACCACAATGATAGCACTTTCTATATTTGAAAGTGGTTTTAGGACCGGGAGTAAAAGGTTTTGAGAATTCAAGATGAGTAGGGCCAGGTCCAAGAATGCTTTTAGCATGAGATCTGGGAGGAATTTTTATTTCTTCAGGTTTCTTAGGCTTCAGATCAATCTTTAGCTTCGGAGGACAGAGATCGAAGATTTCTATCACAGAGCTAGAGGATTGATTCGCTGAAGGTTTAGAGGGAACTTTCAGCTTTGCTTTATTCATATCCTTCTGAGGACGAAGAATAGATTTTCCTTTATCCGCAGACTTAGAGCCTTTGGATTTTTCCTCAGGGATAGAATTAGAAGAAGAAGGATAAAACTGATTATAAGAAGTGTCAGAGATAGAAGTGACAAATGTTCCAAACTTAAGCGTGGAACAGTCTTCTTTAGGCTCATCCTATGGTTTCCAAAAACCAAGACTGGTTTTATCACCACCAGTAGTTTGAGCATTTATTATCTCAATGATCTTTGTTGAAGAATTACACCATTTTTCAATAGTAGCCTTTTCTGCTTTTAGAGCAGCGATGGATTGTTCACGTTCTATGTTGATGATTTTATTTACAACAACTTGATCTTTCAAACTTTCCTCTAAAAGAGTTAGTTCTTTGATCTTTTCATGGCATTTTTCCAACTGTTCAGTTAAGTCATGGTTTTTTCTCTCAGCTAGAGTTTTGTCGTTTAAAGCATTGTAAAGATCAATCGTCAGCACATCAACTGCACGACTTCTCTCTGATTCAGGTAGAGAGGGATTAGTAGAGATAGATACCTGAGATGATATATAGCTCATAGATGTTTCAGCTGGTTCTTCCACTTCTTGTTTAACCTCATCCATGAGGCAAAGATTAGCGACTTCTTTATCAGAACTTGATTCTTCTGATTCAGCCCAGTCATGTTCTTCAGCAATGAGACCTTTACCTTTTCGCTTGTAGCTTTTCAGCTTTTGATATTTATTTTACAGCTTTAGGTATTTGTCATCGATGGATCTTCTTGAGGTAGAAGGTTTGAAGACTTTCTTTGACCTGCACTCACTTGCAAAGTGTCCAATCTTTTCACAGTTATAGCAAGTAACAGAAGCCTTATCAACAGGGGTTGATTTTGGCTTGTCAGTGATAGAGAGAGGCTTATTTCTTTTGAAATTGCTCTTTCTTGCAAATCTCTTAAAAGAGTGTGTCAAGAGTGCTAAGGATTCATGAAACTCTGAAAGATCAGTGTCTGATATATCCTCAGATTCATAATCTAACTCAGTGATAGTGAGAGTAGATCACTGAGATGGAATTATCTCTGAAGAGATTAAAGCAACATGAGTGCTTTTGGAGTCTTTAGAATCTTTTATAAGATTCTTCTTCAACAGGTTTGATTGCTCATAGTTAAGCAATATTCCATACAAGGTGCTGAGAGAAAGAGAATTTAAGTCTTTTGTCAGCTTGAGACAGATTGAATAACTGTCTCAGCATTCAAGAAGACATTCTAAGAATTTTGTTAGGACCTCAGAATTAGAATAGGTCCTACCAATGGTTCTTAGGTCAATGATTAAGCAGTTAAACCGCAGATGAACGTCAGAGAGATATTCATTCTTACCAGCGATGAAACTTTCATACTGTCTTACCAAGTTAATCTTTCGAGTCTCTTGGATTTCAGTGGTGCCTTCATATTGAACACATATGGTTTCCCACATTTCTTTAGAAGTTTTAAGATGCATAATGGAATGGAAAACTTCATCAGGCAGAGCCATAGAGATAATGGTCTTTGCCCTTGCATCGATACCAACCTTCTTTTTGTCCTCATCACTCCATTGTCTGATTCCCTTAGCAATATAGCGTTCAGGAATAAAAGTATACCAAATGGATGGCAAAACCAAGGTATACTCCTTCACTAGGATCACTATGAACCATGGCTAGTATCGTGCCTCACATAACCGTACTAAGTTGCCCTCTAGGAACAAGTGATCCATAGCTACAAATTTGGGGAATGTATCATCCCAGCAATACAGTCTACTCAAAACCTAGGGATCCGCAAGTAATGGTACAGACTCGTCACATCAACATATGTGACCAACCATAAATAAACATATGGTAACAACACATTTTATAAACAAAATGCCATTTCCAGTTCAACTTCTGGTAAGAACGAGAATCATTAAAATGAGTTCATAAACATTCTTTTTACATATCCAAATAATGTGCAAGTAAAACATCATTTTAATTTAATAAGGCGGAACCCGTCATTTTGGTCAAATCTGACCGGGAACCCCGAGGATCACCAAAAATTTCATTTATAACAAAATGTAGAGATCATGAAATCATACCGTAGAAATACTTCGGATTTCGCAAATAAGAGTTTTGACATGTATAAAGTTTGTAAAATGGTAGTAGGAACTCACCGGTAGGTTTTCAGAATAAAACCCGGAAAAACCAGATAACGATCACGGCGTAGAGGTGAAGCTTAAAACACCGAAGCCTCGGATCGAACACCAACTATAAACTTCCAAACTCTTAGAGAGAGAGAGAGAGAGTTTAGAGAGAGAGAGAGAGAGAGAGAAAAGATATTTGAGATATTAGATTATGAGATTTTGGGAAACTGAACCTCTTAAGACGGTCAAAGCAACTACGCGGGTTATGCCGTGACTTCAACTCGCGGCATAACTCGCCCGTGTCCCAAAAACCCTAATCATCCAGTGGGTTTCGCGGGTTGTGCCGCGACCTCTAGTCGCGTTGCAACTCGCGTAGTTCCAAAATCCCATATCCAACAGAGGGTTACGCGGGTTGTGCCGCGACCTCTAGTCGCGGTGTAACTCGCGTAGTTCACTGTTTCTCCCCCAAAATTCTCAAAACCCAAAACGACAACCAACCAAACGGAAAATCCGGGGTGTTACAAAATGAGACTCGATTGCAGAGTTATAATGAAATCAAACAACACCAACTCGATCTAGCACACTATTCGATCACAACTTGATCGATTTCAACCTCAAAAACACTCTAAAACTCGAAAATGATTTCAAATGAAGAACACAGAGTCGATAGTTTAAAAACTTGATTTTGATCTGTTTTCAGGCTCTGATACCAATTGTCGGTCCACAATATTATGATCAAGTTCTTATCGACAATAACAATAACAAGATTACCAACCTGTTTGATTAATAACAAACGATTACAGGATTGATGTTCGGTTTGAGCTCTCGATGTTTTCTCTTTTTTTCACCGTGAGTGTGTGTGTTATGTATGTTCTGATATGAGATCTGATCTCTTGAGTTAGCTTCTAAGACACACTATCAACCACTTGCAAAACAACTTGCAATATAAAACTAATTAAAACTAATATCTAATCTAAATAAACTAATATAATATCTAACAAGATATTATCTAAACATAATATCTAAAACTAAACTATAATAAACTTTGACATTTTATTACAAACGACATTAGACTAATATCGAGAGCGACTTTTAAGCATTAGCTTTAGATTTCGATCTTCAGATTGGATGATCTTGAATCCAATAGATCTGTGCGCTAACATAGTAAGACAAAAAAAATCATATAAACAAAGGTGACCGGTTGGAAAGCATATGGGTTCAAGAAAATCGAGATTTGGTCGAGTTTAGAAGGTGAAATCAAAGGTTGAAGTTCGGAGTCGAAAAGCTTCGTTTATCGACGATTGGAGGTTTTTCATTCAAGAGTTATAAGTAGCCGATCTATACACAATCATGGGATGCATACCTAGTACAAATTTATTTTCAACATTATATGATTTGTATGATGATGTGTGCATATGCAAGAGGTATCAATTTTCATACAGGTTATGTTATATTTTACATGTATGTTATTTATGACCAGTCGCATGCTTTATGTTTATTGTTTTCAAATAATTCTAGCATGCCATGTTATATGACAGTTTTATGATCGGTTTTAAGGGATGGTCATTTGACTAGTAAGTCACGGACAAGTGGCACAACACACTTAAGTGGTTGATCGAACAGAACCGAAAGTTCAACCCAAAGTGTGTCTGTGACTAATTGTCCCATACCCGACGAGACATGTTATGAGATCTATTTTCTTTCAGCGTTGCATGTTTTCAGAAATTACATACTATTTGGTACAGAGTTTACAAATTGATATGTATGAAATCAAATGATTTTTATTCACGCAAACCATGAACATACTGAGCTTTATAAGCTGACTATAGTATGCATCTCAATGACAGAAAGTTTCAGGTTGGACAAAGGAAAATGGTACACTTAGAGACTTGCCTAGCCTATCGAAGTTCAATATTTATGGTCAGGCATCCATGGCAGATAAATATTGTAATGAAACTCGGTATGGGACGAGTTACCATTTATGTTACATATTTATTATTTTAAAGTCTTCCGCTGTAAACGGTTTTAATTTAGCCGTTATTTTGGAGTGTTTTGGAGAATTGTTTTAGATTATGTAACACTTATCAAGGTGAAAATATGGGTGTTACAACGAAACCCTAGTACGCATAAGACGAGAAACCGATAATCAAGAGGGTGATGAGCAAGTGAGAATAGAGGTTGAGGAAGAGAGTGAAAACCCTATAAACAATAATGGAGTTGAAGGAGAAGCAGAGAGAGGGAGAAGCAGAGAAATAGGGAGAACGAGAAGGTGAGAAAGAAAAACAAAAGAAAAGGAAGAAGAGGAAGTTGAGAAAAAGAGTCCTCAAAGACCAAGAGGGTGGTGAGGAAACCATAAGTGAAGAAACGAGGGAAGAAGTAGAAATAGTGAGACAAGATGCCCTAGAAGGCACACACCTAAGCCCACCTCCTCGTGCCACCACATTTGCTACTGTAGCTGATCAAGCAGTAGGGAGTATTGAAATAGAGCTGCACACCTCGAACCCAACCCAAACCACCCAACCAGAGACAATTCCTTCTGTCTCTGGTTTATTAGAAGACCAAGGGGAAGACATACTTCTAGGTGCATCCTCTCAAAAGGATGCAACCATTGAAATGATAAATGTCAATTCACCCTGTGAAACGACACCACCCTGCACAGTGGCATGTGTTGCCTCTCCACACACTTCTATTTCAAAAGATCATTCAGAGTGATCTCTGCTTCTTACACACGACCAGAGGGATATTGATAATCCCTCTAGTTCACTTTCCCCGGCTCATGTGTCGGACTCTGAATATACACATGGTGTGGAGAGAAACAAGGCCTTTGGAGATTCTTCATCCGAGGATGGGTTACGAAAGGGAAGTACGTATAACCCCAACATCAAACAAGGGTTATTAAATGGCATCATTGGAACAAAGATTCAATTTGGATCATGTGTTGATCCAGAGGTTACCGCTACTATATATATCACAAGGGACGAGTTCCAGTCTTTTGTTGATTCCATACAGAGATCCTTGGATGATCTTAAAAGCACAATCTATGCCTCAGTACCATATACCTTTGCATCAGATCTTGATGTGCTTCGAACCGCCATGGATGCACAGAAAGTCGAGTCCTCCAACAATGCCACCAAATTGCAGATGAACAGCCCCATGATGTGTCGGTCCCTAACAATACTTATCAAGTTTATAGAAACAACAACACAATATGATTACCAACTTGTATTGATTATAACAAACGAGTTACAAGGTTGATCGATTAAGCATGAAATGTGTTCTCTATGTTTTCTCTCTTTTACACCTTTAAGTGTGTGTTTGTATGTGTGAATTATGATCTGATCTTTTTGAGAGTTGTTAGAGATACACTTAATCTAACCAAGTGTGTTAGACACACTTCCTACAACTTGCAATATAAAACTATAAACCTACCTATTATCTAATCTAATAATATACATAATATCTAAGTTTAGATATTATGTAAACTAACTAAATACTAGAAACTAACCAAGTTAGCTTTATCTAACTATTACAATGTTATAACTTAGATATTAAATCTAAGTAAACTAATACAATTACATTGACATTTATTACAAATAGACATAGACTTTTATATCGAGAGTCGACGTTTCGGCTTTAGCTTCAGATTGCGATCTTCAGTTTGGATGATCTTGAATCCAATGAGACTGTGTCTTAACAATCTCCCCCTTTGGATCAAGATCATTACTAAAATGATTTTAGCAATTTAGTCTTCTTGTTTAGCTCAGAAGACGCAATCTCTTTCTCTAGCTCTGAAATCAGCATGTCTTCAATCTACTTTCTTTAGAAGAATTCAGTTTTTGACGTGATTCTTGAAACATGTGATCTTTGCCATTTCTTTTGTAGTCATTCTCCCCCTTTTTGATGTTAAGTGCAACGACTTCATCAAAACTTTTTGTAAGAAATTTATCCAGATCTTTGCAAATCTAGACAATGTAGCTGTGTAACACCTGAATCAACTAATGAATCAGTTAACATGCCTGTCAGTAACACTAAGTCACTGTGTGTAACGAATACACATTGGAAAGGAGTTCTTTTGATGTTGACTCCCCCAGGGCTTCCATTTAATCATCGAAACACCACAAAGGTTATTTCTATAAACGTTATGACAAAGAAACTATTTCCTTGTGTGTTCGTGCTTGTGTTGAAAGAATTAAGAACTTGATGATTGCTTATTAGGCTCAAAATTGTGTAAACCACTGAGACAACAGTAAGTTAAACACAGACTCACTGTGCATGAGTGAAGTGCGAAGGTGGGGCAGGTTTCCTTCTTTTCAATATCCAGATTTTCCAAACGAAAATCAGATAGCAAATGTGTTGCATCCCCTTTGAAAATGTTAAACACTTTCTTGTGAAGAAGAAAATGAGTAGATGGTGAGGTTTGATCAAGAGTTGGCATGGGTTAGTTGCTTGTTTCAATAATGTTCACTAAAGAATTGTGAAACACAAGTAATGTGGCTACCCGGCTCAGAAAAAGTTGGTGCGGAGTTGTGATATTCTTTTAACTCTGTTCTCACGTGCTCTTTCTTTTAAACATTAAGCTTTCTCTAATCACACTCATTTCTTTTCTATTTGCACACTCAATCACTAAGGATTAACTTCTTGTATATAAATTACTGGTTAAGGTAATTCCATAGAAGTTGTGTTAATTCCTAGCACAATGATTCTTGTTTTCCTATGATGCATGTGATGCTCAGATTGGTTTAACTATTTCAGTTAAAGCACAATTTAGATCATGAAAACATTTAAAATACACTCCCAAAATATAAAATCTGATGAAAAATCGGGAAGTGTTTTTGAACATTAAAAACAATGTTTTCTATGATTGAAAGTTGTCCTTCTTTCAACCATATATGAGATTAAGATAAAGGATTATACCTTAACGTTTGATCTTACATCTCATGAAGCTAAGCTTAAAGTCATAAATATATGAACTTGTAAGCTTCTCTCAAAAATTCTGCAAAAGTCTAATGTCAAGTCAAAGTAAAATTTATTCACTTAAATTGAAAAGACAAAAAGCAGTAAAACTTTTAAAGTACGAGTTCTGAGCAGAAATAATCAGAAGTCATATCTGTACTCCCTTTTTGACATGAAGAGCTCCCCCTAAAATCTTGCATTACAAAAGAAATTTGACATTAAAAAGTACATGCACAAATTTTATGAGCTCCCCCTTGAAGTAATATTGACCAGATGTCAATTTCTTCTCATTCTCCCCCTTGGATCATGAACATTTGATAGAAGTGCAGATATCAATCAGAGTTAAGAATGAAGAAATGATGAAAAAGTATACAATTTAGAAAACTTTGATAGGTAACTACTGATTAAATCTTAAGATTTAGCATACCAAGCTTAGAGATAAGGAAGTTAAACCTCTTTTCGTCTAAGGGTTTGGTGAACAAATCGGCAAGCTGATAATCAGTTTTTACAAAGAAAAGTTCAATTGTTCCTTTTTCAACATGATGTTTAATAAAATGATACCTGACATCTATGTGTTTGGTCTTTGTGTGTTGAACAGGATTCGTCGTAATTACGATGGCGCTCTTGGAGTCACAGTATATCGGGATCTTGTTGAAGTAGAAACCGTAGTCGCGTAATTGAGTTCCCATCCATAAGACCTGAGAACAGCAGCTAGCAGCAGCTACATATTCTGCTTCAACCGTGGAGGTTGAAACACAAAGTTGCTTCTTCAATGCCCAACTAAATAGTTTGTCACCGAGGAACTGTACATGTCCTGACGTGCTCTTCCTGTTAGTTCAAAACTAGTATCTTTAGGATACCACAGACCAAGATCTGCAGTGCCCTTTAGATACCTAAAAATGCACTTCACAGCAGACAAATGGATTTCTTTAGGATTGGCCTGATATCTTGCACATAAGCATGTTGAAAACATTATATCTGTCCTACTCGACGTAAGATACATTAAAGAACCTATCATCCCTCGATAAGTCCTAACATCAACAGCCTTTCCCGAAGGATCGGTGCCAATCTTAGTACCTGGTGCCATTGAGGTACCAATCGGTTTTGAATTTTCCATTTGGAACTTCCGAAGAATATCCCTAATGTATTTTGATTGATTGATAAAAATACCCGATGAAAATTGTTTTACTTGTAAACCGAGAAAGAAATTCATCTCTCCCATCAAATTCATCTGAAATCTAGACACCATAAGGTTTGCAAAATTCTTACAGTACTTCGGATCTGTAGAACCTAAGATAATATCATCTACAAAGATTTGAACTTAGATGATATCTCCTTTTTCCTTTTTGATAAACAAAGTGGTATCCACCGTACCTTTTGAAAACCCAGACTTGACTAGAAAAGTGGAAAGGACATCATACCAGGCTTGAGGTGCTTGTTTCAGACCGTAGAGTGCTTTGTCGAGAATGTATACGTGATTTGGCTTCTCTTGATTTGCAAAACTTTCTGGCTGAGAGACGTAGACTTCCTCCTTCATAATTCCATTGAGGAATGCTGTCTTCACGTCCATTTGAAAGACCGTAAAGTTCTTGTGGGCTGCATAGGCTAGAAACATTTTGATTGCCTCTAATCGCGCCACAGGAGCATATGTCTCGTCGTAGTCGATTCCTTCCTCTTGTTTGTATCCTTTGGCTACTAGTCTTGCCTTGTTTCGGATAATGGTACCATCTTCGTCTTTCTTTATCTTGAAAACTCATTTCGTACCTATAATGGTTTTACCTTTAGGCTTTGGTACGAGTCTCCAGACTTGAAGTGCATCGAACTGATTTAGCTCTGCTTGCATAGAGATCACCCATTCTGGATCAGCAAGTGCTTTCGATACGTGTGTTGGCTCGAACTTGCTCATAAAGGAGTCATGCATGCACATATTCAATGATGCTGACCTAGTTTGCACTAGTTTTGATGGATCGCCAATAATTTGGCTTATCGGGTGCTCTTTGGTCCATTTATGTTCATGAGGCAGTGGATTATATGAATGTATGTCAATTGTATCATCTATAAATCCACTTGTACCTTCTTCTGTTTGTTCAGGAGGATTGATGGTTTCAGTTGAAGTGGCAGGTTCAGAAGGCTCAGCAGTTACAGCTTGTGCTGGCTGTAGATTGATCTGTACATAATCTCCTACTATTTCAGCTACTTTTGTCTCTTTATCATTTGTCACTTCTTCAACTGTTGCAGTCGGCATTTGAATTGTAATTTCTTGTTGAATCCGGGCTTTTGATTCAATAGGAACATCTGAACTGGTTGGATGAGTAGTTGTTGAGTCTTCCATCCTGTCAACCATAATAGATTTCTTTACATTTGATCCAAGAAATTCATCATAAAACAATTCAAATAATAAGTCTAAATCAGATAAATGGTTAGTTGAAGTTGAAGCTTCGTCTGATTTATTCTGTTGAGACGCAGGTTCTGGACTGAGTTGCCCAAAAGCTAGTACTTCGGTTATAACGGGTTCTGAATTGTGTTGTTCGGAAGCCATTTCTTCATCACAGGTGACATTGATGCTTTCAATCACCGTCTTTGACTTCATCAGATAGACACGATATGCAGTTGATGTCGAAGAATAACCAATAAAGATTCCTTCGTCCGCCTTAGCACTGAACTTATTGAGATTCTCCCAATCATTTAGCATGAAACACTTACATCCAAATATATGGAAATATTTGATTGTCGGTGTTCGGTTTTTGATTAACGCATAAGGAGTCTTCTTGAACCTTCGATGTACCATGGATCGATTCTGTGTGTAGCACGCGGTCGAAACAGCTTCTGCCCACAAAAATAGAGGTAAGTCCGAATGACTTAGCATAGTACGGGCAGCCTCAACTAGCATTCGATTTCTTCTTTCAATCACTCCATTTTGGTGAGGCGTTCGAGCAGTAGAGTATTTGTTAGAGCATAAATCTGTTGGATACAAGATCAAGTAGACTGAAGGTCAAAGTTCAAGAAGTCAAAACTGAGAAAGTCAAATCTCATCAAAGTCAAAGTCTTTTGTAATAAAAGTCAATGTATTTGTATTTTGTATTTTAAGTTTCTTTGTATTAGTTGTAGGTATAAATAGCTTTTGTTTTTCAGTTTTAGAAAAGAAATCAGATTGTAATATCAGAGAGAGAAATATCTGAGAGAGAAAGAGAGAGTTCGTTAGAAAGAGATTGTAGAGAGAGAAAGTGTAATCTTGAATTGAATTGAAATCAAACAAGTAATATGATTGTAAATCTTGTTTTGTTTGATTAATCTTGTATAGAAACTAGATTCAGGGACACACAATTGGTATCAGAGCAGATCCAAATCGAAAAATCAAGAAATACGAATGTTCGTACAGTGTTCTTCAAGTCCAGATCGATTTTTGAGTTTTAGTGAGTTTTTGGAGTTGTAATCGATTAGGTTTTGTTAGGAAAGTGAAATCGATCGAGTTTGTATAGAAAGATTTGTCAATAGCACTGTAATCAATTTGAATTTTCGAATTTTTGTGGTTTTTGTGTTCACGAGTTCTTGACACTGTGTCTATATCAAATTTGTAATTTTTGTGTATTTGATCGAAAATCAGTGTTAGTTTTGTGTTCTAGATGTTTAAACGAGTGATTTGTCGAAGTTTAGTGTTAAAATTCTAGGTCTAGATGAGTGTTTGGTGAATTTGGTTGTTTTTCAAGGTTTACGGGTGTTCTTCAGGTTTGCGTTTGATTCATCGAGATTTTCGTTCCATTCAAACAGGTTTGCGGGTCATTCATCAAGATATGTGTAAGTTCTTCAGAGGTTTGCGGGTCATTTAAAGTTTGCGGGCGTATTCAACGAGACACACAAAGTGATATTTGCGTTTTCAACAAGAACCGAGAAGCAAGCTCTGCGTCTCTAACTACAAACGTAAAGTTGGGTTTGCGTTTGTAATGTGAAACGCGAAGTTCGTCGTTTTATTATTCTAGAAACACAAAGTTGAGTTCAGAGATAAGGTTTGTGTTTGTCTCTTGAACCGCAAAGTAGGGTTTGTGCTTCTAACTTGAACTGCAAAGTAAGTTTTGTGTTTGCCTTTGGAAACGCAAAGTAAAGGTTTGCCACTTGACACGCAAAGTTTGATTTGCGTTTGCTTCTCGACACGCAAAGTAGAATTTTGCTTTCCCTGTGGGAAACGCAAAGTTGAGGTTTGCGATTGCTGTGTGAAGCGCAAAGTGTGAAAAAATTAGAATTTTTTTTTCTGAGAAATTTTTCAAAACTGTAATATGCCCATTAATAGTGAAAAAATTTTCTCTAGGGGCGCTGCCCCTCGACCCCGCAAAAGCGTTGCCCCTTGACCCCATTACCTGGGTCGTCTTCAGGAATGTGATGAGAACATCTGGTGTCTCATCCTTTGAACGTAGAAACTTGACCCATGTGTATCGCGAGTAATCGTCCACGATAACGAGTATGTACTTCTTTCCGCCTAGACTCTGAGTTCGCATCGGACCGCATAAGTCCATAAGTTCATATGCAATAACTCTAACGGAGCACTTGTACTCGGTTCAGGATTCGGTTTATGAGGTGCCCTCTTCATCTTGCCATTTTCACAGGCTGCACATAGATGTTCTCTTTCGTATTTCAGCTCTGGAAGTCCTTTGACGAGCTTTCCACTGACCAGATTGTTGATGTACCGAAAGTTGAGGTGAGAAAGACGTCGATGCCATAACGAACTTTGTTGCATCGAAGCTTTCGACAGTACACACTTGCTTGTCAGCCTGGACATTTGACAGATTGATTGTGTAGAGGTCTGATTCTCGAGTACCGACCAAGAGTTCTTCACCTTCTTCATTGCGAACTGAACATCTCTTGGCTTTGAAGTTGACCTCTAACTCTTTGTCACAGAATTGGCCTATACTGAACAAGTTGTGTCGTAAGCCTTCAACATAGCTCACCTTCTTTATAGTGACATTGTTCTGTTGTACATCACCGTATCCCATGATTGGAGAAAACTGGTCGTTGCCAAATCTTACTGTTCCACAAAATTTGTCTTTGAAATTGGACAGTATCTCTTTTTGCCCTGTCATGTCCTTGGAACATCCGCTGTCCAAGAACCATGTATGACTAGACTGCATAAGAGAAAATACAAGTTTAGATATTCATACGACAACATTGGAATATTCACTTTGATTATCGTAGTGCGGGTCTTGAACTGATTTGTTCAAAAGCCTATTTTGACTTTGATGTTCGGGTTTTGAACTGCATTATCCAAAAACCTATTTTGACATTGAAGAACGAGTCCTGATCTGTACATAATGAGAAGTCGCTTTCTCTTTAAGCTTTGTGTGCCTGCAACACAGATTTAGCCTTAGGTACCCATTGGAATTTGGGTCCTACTGTGTTAGCACAAGATTTTGGTAACTATTTCAAATTGGTTACTCTTTTCTTTTGAAATGTAAGCGAAGAATTAGTATGAGATGAATGCACGTGATAATTTCCAAACCAATCTCCAGAATCTTGACAAGTGATAGAAACATGTTTATCATAGCTAGAGGACTTTCCAGCAGATAAAGATAACTGAAATAATTGCTTCATTGAATATTGTTTACGAGAAACAGCAAGTTTTGAGTTCAAAAGAGCAATATCAGCAATTAGGACATCTTTACTAAGCGAAGTCTTATTACAATTAACACTACTAAACGATAAAACGGTCTAGTCAAGCTTCCGTTTGGGTTGCCATTGAGAATTTACTTCTGGCCTTTGCTTGCGCAGATCTGAAACATGTGTAACTGGTGAGTTAGACTTCTGAGCAACAAATGAATGCACCTTATTTGGCTTACCAGTAGTGATCGGTTTCTGTGAATGCGGAGTTATTTTCTGACCTTTAGCATTTTTGGCTTTCACAGAGACTGACTTATCAACTTTCGTTGATTTTACACTGTTAACAGGCATACTGGTTTTTCCCAAAGATTTCACAACAAAAGATGAATGGTTTGAAGGTTTAGCATTAAAATCAAATTGTTCAAAACAACCATCCAAAGCACCGTCAGAATTAAGAAAATCAAACCCTTCGTTTGATGAACCAAACATGTCATCAGATTTAGAAGCTTTTGTAAAAACAACATTTTTCATAACGGTTGAAAAAACTTTTTGTTGAATCTCAATCAAAAGTCTTTCATCTGATAAAGAGTTCTCGAGTTCAGAAATTTTACTTTCTAACACGAGAGAAGGGACATATATTTTACCTATAACAGGCTTTGCCTCCATCTCTTCTACAGAATAACTTTGAAAGTAGTCAATTGAAAGAGATTTCTTTTCATTATTTGGATAGTCATAACTATTATTCAACTTCGCATAATAAAATGGAAAGTGAACTTTAGATGACTTTTTCCGTTTTTCAATTTCATTTGCTTCATCCTCCTTTGATAGTTTAGTATTAAAAACTTTAAGTGAAGAGATTCGGTGAGAAACTAGCATAGAGGTATAATCATAAAGTGCAGGCACTTGTCTTATACCCTTTTTAAGGCAATGAGGTTTCACATAACCGATTCCCCAATTTTCTTTATTCTTTTTCGGTTTGTTAAGATGAATGGTTTGCTCACTTTGACCTAATGAGTACAACTTCTTTTCCAAAGCATCTAGTTTTGCAATTAAAGACTTGTTTTCTTTAGTACATGAAGAATGCATTTTAGTCAGCTTATATAAGTCAAGCTCACTATTTCTCAGTTTTGACTTGTGTTCAGAATTCTCTTTTAGAATTATAGTCTGTTCTTTTGCGTTGGTGTCAACGTTTGTATGTAAAACCTCAATTAATACTTTCTTCTCAGCAATTTCATTGCTAAGTTTCTGTATCAATTGGTTTTTGTTAATAATAACACCATTTTCTCGCTTAAGATTAGATTCTAACTCTTCTTGTTTTAAACTCATGGTATGCATTTTATTCATGAAATCTTTATACGATAAATCACATACCTCCTCTTCTTCATTTTCTGAATCAGCTTCAGCATCTGATTCCATCTTGCCCATCAAGCACATATTGACGGCTTCATCTTTATCTTCATCTTCTTCTTCTTCATCTGAGTGATCAAGCCAGTATTCATCCTCAGCCATCAGTGCCTTGCCTGCCTCCTGTTGCTTTGCAAGAAGCATCTTGTTCTTGTAGTAATCGGAGTTTCTGACCTTTGATCTTCGGCAATCCTTGGCAAAGTGACCTGTTTTGCCACAGTTGTAGCACATCGGTGGACCTGGCTGACTTGATCCTTCATCCTTGTACTTTCTTTCTTCGGGTTTTTTCTCCTCTATCCTTTTTCCTTCAGACTGGTACCTTTTCTCTTCCGTTTTCTTCTCATCTAATCTATTTCCTCCAAACTCTTTCCCTTCAAACCTACTACCTTCAACCCTTTCCTTATGAGCGTAGTTGTTGGGTCTAGAAGAGTACCTCTGACTGTTTGATGTTGGATTCCTGTAGAACTTTTTTTGAAACGCATTTGTCATAAACAACATTGCTTTCTTCATTTGTTCATTTTCATCCATGTCAGAGTTTGCATAAGCTTCATCTTCTTCTGATTCATATACAATCGTCTTGTTCTTCTTCTTGACTACAAGAGCGACTGTATCTTCAACTGTCTTTCCTTTCTGTCTTTTCTCAGCTAGAATTTCATCCACCTCTTCTTCATTTTGAGGGAGGGTTTCATACACCTCGTGAAGTGGAATCTCATTCAAATCTTTTATCTGCCGCATCTGTCTGGCAAAACTTTTCCATTCTGGTTGTAGAATACTCAGGAATTTGATATTCAGTTCAATTTGAGAGTTATTGACCTTGTTCTTGCTCAATTCGTTTAGCAAGGTCACGAATCTATCATATGTTCCTTCTAGATCTTCTCCAGTTCTGCCTTTAAATTCTTCAAAACTGTGCAGGCAGTTAGAGATTTTAAGTTGATTCTCTATCTTTGAACCCAGCATCATCTTCTCGAGTTGATCCCACATTTGTTTGTCGGAGGCCTTATAACTGTCAATCTTTATGTAGATTTCGTTTGGAATCCCTTGTAGAATGTATGACTTGGCCAATCTGTCTGCTTTTGCTCTTAACTTATTATCAACGGTTAGTTCTTCATAAGTCAGTGCATGTCTTACTTCTTCAGTTCCTTCTGCTGGTTCCCTATATTTTGTTTCCATGGGGCCTTCTTCTAAGGATTGTTTGATGAAATCACCCAAATCCTGTCTTTCGATGAAGTTTAGGAACCTATCCTTCCACTGTTCATATTCACCTCTAAAGAGAACTGGTGGCTTGGTGTCAGTTCCTATTGCAAGAGCTTCTCTGGATGTCATCCTAGGTTTGCGGGTCTAGTGAGAAGCGCACACTGAGGTATGCTGGTCTAGTGAGGAGTGCACAGTTGAGATATGCGGGTGTAGTGAGGAGCGCACACTGAGGTATGCTGGTCTAGTGAGGAGCGCACAGTTGAGATATGCGGGTCTAGTTAGTAGCGCACACTGAGGTATGCGGGTCTAGTGAGAAGCGCACACTGAGGTATGGGGGTCTGAGGTTTGCGTGTCTGACTTGGAACCGAGAAATGAGCTTATATGTGCTTTGTGGGTGCTTTGGGAGCCGAGAAGTAAGGTATGCGTTTGTAGTTGGAACCGCAAAGTAAGATGTGCGTTTCCTTTGGGATGCGCACAGTAGAACTATGCGTTTGCTTTGGGACACGCAAAGTGGGACTTATGCGTTTCACTTGAGACACGCACAGTGGAACTATGCGTTTCACTTGAGACACGCACAGTGGAACTTTGCGGGCTGTTCTTCCTCTGGTATGTGTGTGTTCGTCCTGAACTTCTACAGATCGACTAAAATCTGTTCCTGTAACGATTAAGCAATACCAAACCCTACCAATGTGTCTAGAAACACTTTTAGAATAGAATGTAAGCACTCGATCTCTCTAAAACACACTTTTTCGAAATAAAATCGATGGCACAATGAACTTACCCACTTCAACTTTTTCACATAAAATCCACAAATTGGAACTCGATTTAAGCTTAAAAGTGAAATCAAATATCAACAACTCGATCTAGCATGAAGTACGATCACAACATGATCGATTCTAACACCTAAAACAGTTTAAATCACCAAATCGAATTTCAATATGAACACAGAGACGTTTTTCAGAAAAACTTGATTTTGATCTTAATCAGGCTCTGATACCAATTGTCGGTCCCTAACAATACTTATCAAGTTTATAGAAACAACAACACAATATGATTACCAACCTGTATTGATTATAACAAACGAGTTACAAGGTTGATCGATTAAGCATGAAATGTGTTCTCTATGTTTTCTCTCTTTTACACCTTTAAATGTGTGTTTGTATGTGTGAATTATGATCTGATCTTTTTGAGAGTTGTTAGAGATACACTTAATCTAACCAAGTGTGTTAGACACACTTCCTACAACTTGCAATATAAAACTATAAACCTACCTAATATCTAATCTAATAATATACATAATATCTAAGTTTAGATATTATGTAAACTAACTAAATACTAGAAACTAACCAAGTTAGCTTTATCTAACTATTACAATGTTATAACTTAGATATTAAATCTAAGTAAACTAATACAATTACATTGACATTTATTACAAATAGACATAGACTTTTATATCGATAGTCGACGTTTCGGCTTTAGCTTCAGATTGCGATCTTTAGTTTGGATGATCTTGAATCCAATGAGACTGTGTCTTAACATGATGGTTCAGCACCTGCATTCATCCCAAGATCTCTTTGTTTCCAAGTTCAATGAACTCTCAAAGGAAGTCAAAGCATCCACAACAACATTACAGGACCTTGCAGAAACAATACAATTGATACCTCAACTAGAACCCCAACCTTCCCAATTTTCAGCTAAGCAGTTCTCGAGGTTCACATCTAATATCAAGGCTTTAGTTACCTCTTCTATGACATCGGCTTCCATTCCAATTGATTACATAAGTCGTACAGAGGTCAACAAGTTGGGCAATACTCTACTCAAGAAGGTGCACAACATAGGTAGTCGTTTTGGCTCTACAGTAAACTCAGTTGCATATGTCAATAAGTCAGATGCCTTGATGAAATTTAGGACTGATTTTGAGGTGAATAAAGCCACTATTGCAGCCGGAGATATTTGCGAGATGATAGAAGAGAGCGTAAAGAAAATTTTGAAGGTCTAAAAGAAGAAGAGAAAGGCTTCTACCTTTTGCCAAGAACAGGCAAACAAGAAAAAATATGATGATCAAGAGGTTCCAGATGCCTCTGGTCCTCAAGATCACCATAAGGGGGAGAAGTCCAGGACCGGTACTCTAGAGGAGCCTATCGCTGTAACCCAAATTACTTCTGTTCCACAACAACAACCTTCCCAGAAATCCTCTGCTCGAAACCAAGATACACCAAGAAGGACAGAACCAAAGAGGTCTCTAGCCTCTGCTGACGATGACATGCCTGGAGCAAGTAATAGAGCCGAAGGATTTTCTATTCCCGAGAAAACAATCCAACTGCAACCAGTAAATGTGAGAGACAGAGACAGAGAAAAAAAGGGCATCCTCCAAAAACTCTGCTACCTCTGCATTACCACCCAAGATTCCATCTCCACCGAAGACTTTAGCCTCTACTCTTCGTCCTCCTTTCTCTGAGGATAGAGTCGAAGATGTTATCCCGAAGATGGATAGCGTGAAGAAAAAGACTCCAGAAGTCACTCCTAATCCTAGAGAACATGAGCTAAAGCTTATAGAGCATATACATAGGTATCTCTACAGCCAAAACCAAAAAGAGATATACATGGAACCGAACTTTCATCCTGTGGTCAAAAAAGACATCAAACTCAGGTTCATCAGAACCAATACCAAGGAAAGAAGAAAGGTGTACTACAATTCTGATATCAAGAGGGTTCCAGGAATTACAATGAGATCTTTTCCACAAAAGTCCATTATATATGCAAAATATTTAGTTGAAAGAGAAGATGATGAACTGAACAGGTTTAGTGATGCAGACTTGGTGAACTTAAACCCCTACGACTTGCATCAACTCTTTGGGTACACAGAGCAAAGACTGGATCAAGGGAAAATCTTCGCAATAGCCAAAAGTAAAATCAGGGAAATGATGAGAAAGCTAGTAAAGTTCAAAAGCAAGACTGACCTTCAAATCGCTCAAGAACTTGAAGTGACAGCTCCTAAGGAAGATCTAGAAGACATTGACAAAGTTCCCTCTGCATCTATAATTGTACAACCAAAATTTGGATTCATATACAAGAACGAGCATAGATAGAGAAAATTCTTCAGGTTGATAGAAGCTCTCAAGTACATATCAGAGACTCTGAATTGGTTCAAGTACAAAGTTTGATAGAGAATATTCCAACTCTGAAACTCTGACAAAGTTTTTGGAATGTCTTCCTGAGTCATGGTACAGTTATTCAACGTGTCTCAAAACTTCCAAGGATCAGAAATCTATGTCTTTTAGTACTCTATTTGGCATCTTGCGGAATCATGAGCAATCTAACTTATTGAAGAAAGGTCTCATAAGAGATACTAAAAGCTCTCCTTTATCTTTACTCTCTTCAGAGACTAGACTTTAGAAGATTATTCTTCTCTCACTATCACTGAACCCGATCTTCAACTTTGTGCACTTGAAGATATCACTGACTCTGATCTCTCATAGTTTGATGATTCACTAGACCTTTTAACTAACATTTTTAGAAGGTTTGCTAGAAAAAGTAACTTTCATGGAAACACAAGTTATGTTGTCACTGACAAGCCTAAATCAACTCCAGTTGACAAACCTATAACTACTTGTTATAACTGCGAAAAGAAAGAATATTTTACTAGTGAATGCAGGTCAAGGAAGGTCATCAAATGTTATCCTTGTTCTAAGGATGACAAATATCTGAAACTAAAGAAAAAGTACCGAAAGGTCAAAAACCACCAAAAGAAAGGTAAAAGTCTTGTCGCTTAAGAACATGACTGAGTGGACTCTTCATCTGAGTCTTCCTCTTATGATGAAGAAGATGTTGCATATTTGTGCTTAATGGCAAAAATTGAAGAAGTCAAGTTTGAAGCATCTGAAGCATCTACCTCCTCTCATCCAGCTAAAACATCAAGTACTATTCAAGTGCCAAACTTCGATGATCCCTCTCTATCTGATGCCAATAAGAGAAAAACACTAGACTATCTGATTGTTGACCTTTTTATTGCTATAAATGGTAAAACTAAAGCTAAACGTCTAAATCTTTATTTAATTGAACAACTTGAAAAGTGCCACATTAAGATCAAAGAGTTAACAAAGATTCAAAATGATAGTGACTGTGTCATAGTAAATCAAATAGTTAGTGATGAAAGAGAAAAGGCTCTCACTGACCTTAAGGCTGAAAAAGCCACTGTCTATGGATGGTGCAAAGCCTCAGCGAAAATGAGAGAAATTTTTGAGTATCAGATAACCGATGAAGTTAAAAGCAATATGGGACATAAATCTAAAAAGGACAATCCAAACCAAGACAGGTCTATGTTAAAGTTTGGAATGTTTGTTTCTTCTAGCACTGAAACTTGTTCTGCTTAGTACTCCTCTTCTTCTATTAACTCACAACCTGAAAAAACTCATAAGAGTCGGAAAACCCATTCCCCTGGTTCATTATTTTTTAGGGAATGAATCTTCAAAATCCAATGACTTCCACAAAGAAGGGATTTGAACATTCCTTGGAAATAAGGTGGTATTTTGATGGAATGAAATGTCCATTCTCTACTTTCTGCTCGATTTCTACTCTCGATTTAAAATTAAATAATTATTTTTTTTAAAATATAATTCGATAAGCCATTTCGATATTCTTTTTCTGTATATTTATATCTGTTTTTAAGCATGTCTGTTTTTTTAAATATCAGAAAATAATCAAAGTAAAATTAAAGAAACTGGTATATTTATTTCAATGATTAAAACATATATTTAAAAGTAATAATAAAGTATTATCATTATTAGAATCCAATTTAATTTTGGAAAGAAAATAATATAAGATTGTATTAATAAATGTTGTGATCTGAAAAATCTGTCTGAATCATATGCGTTATTTTAATAAAGCATTTTGTTAAAGTACTTTTAGGTTAAGAAAAAAAATCAAAAAAAGGGTATTTTGGTCACTTACCAACATTTCATTCCAATTCCAAATGTACATTTTGTGAAACAAACAGACATAATCAAATACCTTTAGCATATTTCATTCCATTGTCTGTCAACCAAACAGATGGACAAACCTGATAACATTTCGTTCTAATTTTTTCTTCAAAGTCAAATTTCTTTAACAAGTTTTTAATATATCTAAAAATATTCCACAAACCAAACACAACATCAATACACAAAGCAACAACTTAAGGAAGGCATAGAATATAAAGCATGAAATATTCCCACTCGACTATACTTCAACATTGGATACAACTGTTAGTAATGGGGAAAGAATATTGTGCCTAACAACAAAACTTGCCTTAAGAAAGGAACATGCTCGCAACGAAAGAGGAGCACAACATAAAGTTTATAGGATGTAAAAAATGGTCTAATTATCTTAATATTCTGTTTTATATGATTTAAGTTTATAGTACTAAATAATTATATATCTTATAAGAGTGTGCAAAACCCGAAAAGTCGAAATCCGAACCGAAAATAAGGTGTTTTTGCAAAACCTGAATACTCCGAAATCCGAAAATCCGAAACCCGACTTTTTTGAAAATATTTGGGTTCGGGTTGGGTTTGATCTTTGGCCACCTGACCCACCCGAAAACCCGAAATAGTATACATACATATTTATATATTGTATAAATATATTTGTTTGTCTAATTTTCTTTTGAAAATCATAAATTCTAGTCGATCGAAATGTTTTCAAATTTATAAATTTACTATCATCAATCTCTCAATAGGTTGAGTTCATTCTCAAAATCGATTGAATTTATATAATTTTTTTTACATTATAATAATACCCGAAACCCGACCAATCCGAACCCGAAGCAATCCGAAATCCGAAACCTAAAATTCGGGTCTTGATTTTCATATCCGAAATCCGATCGGGTTTTTGATTTCCCACCTGAACCCGCCCGATGCACACCCCTAATGTCTTATCTAAAAGCATTGCAATAGGTTTATAAAATGATTTTGGATGTCTTAACAAGAGTTTTAATACACGTTGGAAATAAAACGACCTATTAGTTTTTTTTATTCGCCATTATTTTAATAAAACAAGTGTCATATAAAAATAAACATTTGAAAGACAATTCTCAAAAGTGTGTTATATAAAAGCCAATACGACACTTTATCTTAATGTCCTGAAAAATATGAAAAGACACTCAAAAACATTCTATAAACATATTGCAATGATTTTAGATAAGATACTGACAACTGTTTGATTCTACTATAAACTTAAGTCCTATGAGGGGCAGATCGACTATAAACTTGATTTTAAGAGTGCTCTCAAATATTTTCAAACTAAATTTGTATTACAAAGCTACCCTTGGTTGGATGGTTTGATAGAATCTTTTAAAGCTCTCTTTAGTTTTTAGTCGAGGTCTAGTGTTCAAATCTCATCCTCTACTTATTTTTATTTATTTTGGTTAACCCTTCAACTTTTTGTTCTAGAATAATCCCATCATCTATTTATCTTTATTTATTTTGGTTAACCCTCCAACTTTAGTTCTATAATCTTGAGCATGGGTTCCATTTTTTTTAAATAATTTTTTTGGTTAACCCTCCAACTTTAAGGTTTATTGGCGGGGACCCAAGGCCCCGTGGCCCACTTTTGTGGACCCTACATGCCCTATCTCTATAAGTCTGCACCGGAAAAGACATCATATCTTCCTCCGGATTTGAACCCTAGTACGGGAACCCCAGGTAGAAGCGTTTACGGAAGAGAGGTGGCCACTAGGCCAAAGACCTAGTGGTTTAACCCTCCAACTTTAGTTCTAGAATATAGAGCATGAGTTCTTTTTTTTTTAAATTAAAACAAACAGAATCTCAAGTTTCAACCATGTTAAGTTTTTAGTTTAGCTTTTACCGAAAAAGGTGAAAAATTATCTCGAAACCAACCTAAACACCAAAAAGCTCTTAAAATCAACCAAAAAACTGAAAAAAAAACTTTCAAAATCAACCAAAAACCTTAAAATTCCCCAAATGACGGAATTTGGCTAAAAATACATCGAGTGGCTTTGCCAACATTTGAATAATTTAGAGGTGCACCCACTTAACCAAAATCCTAGGTTCCACTACTAAGTCTTATTGGAAAAAAGTCTATCAAGATACTCAGATATTTTGACGTATAAAGTGTTTAAATGTCCTAATAGAGTGTCTTATAAAACTTACATTTATATGAGCAAAAAATAAAGTGTTCTATCTAAAAGTGTTACAATAAGTTTATAGGTCAAGTTTGGGGTTGTAACAAGTTTTTTACGACATTTCTAAAATAAAGTGTCGTATTAGCTATTTATGACACTTTTGAGAAGTGTCCTATATATATATAAACCCTTTTTTGGGGTGGTAACAATTTTTATAAAACTTTTCTAAAATAAAATATCGTATTAGCTATTTTATGACACTTTTGAGAAGTGTCCTATATATAAAACCATTTTTATAGGATCTTTAGGTTTATAGGACACCTTTTTCAAATAATGTCCTTTCAATTGTTTGGAGATGAAAATGGCCAACTACCGAAGGTTCTATGGTGGGAGGGTTAATCACCTAGAAGAATATGATGCGCATAAATAAATGTGGACCCCAACAGCTTTTGGCAACAACAAAAACATAATGCAACCCTTCACTTTTCTACGAAGGACTCATCTATATGATTTTTAGTCACATGATTTATGTTCACACTGTAGTTCATAAATATCATGATCTTTAAAACGAATACATTTATTCACTACATACAACTGAAAGGGTACCTTGTTTTAACAATACGTTATAACAAAAATGATATAGAAACAAATACGATATTTTATATTATATTTAAATGTCATAATAGACTCTGTAATAGCAATTAGGTTTATAATTGGTCCCCTACAACAAAGAAAAAGAGAAAGAAGCTTGAATCCAATATTAAATAATGATCGGAGAAAAAACTAAAAAGTGGAATAAAGGTGTTGCTTATGTGGTAATCTATGACATTGTTTGGCAAAAATAAGTTAGCTGATGAGGTATATATATTAAATGAAAATCCATGGTTGATGAGGTGGCACAATGAGGATGAAGTATTTGTCAAATGGTGAATTGTGGTGAAATCTTGATTGTCCCACATTGATGAGAAAGTGAAAGTTTTAGAAAACAGAATGATTATATAAAGGAGTAGATGGCAACATAAAATGTTGATCAAATTTTGGGTTAAATAATTATTTAATTTACATGACAAAACATTTCATGTAATAGTTAAAAATTTTACACTTTTGATTGGGTTGGGTTGAGATTTTTCAAATCACAAACATTAGATCGGGTTGTTCAAATGTCTTCAACTCGCTCAACCCAACCTGTGAGCACTCCTATTATTGAGGTCACCTCTCGTGACATTGGCCTACAAGATATTGGGGATTGTTTGTTTGTTTATATATTCTATCTTTTGTCAACTTTTGCTTATAATGGCTATGAGGATAAACCCTTATCTCATTGATCTCCCTTCGGTCATCAATGTAGGGTTATTATCAGACTAGCTAGATATAAGAACGTCAACCCTTATCTCATTTCCCTTCGAAAGGAGAGGAAATGTCGGGTTGTTTTAGCTGCAACTGTTTTTAGCAATGATTGTCTTGTTATTCCTACTTGAAGCATCAACTCCAGCTAGATAAAAGCAAGAATGCCGCAAGGGAACAGGCTTCTTACTGCTGCTTCCTGCTATTTAAGTTAGCTACATATCGTGCTTCTCCCCGAGAAGCACTCTCCCATCTGAGCTGGAGATTCTATATCGCCTTAGACCTAGCAGAGTTGATCGCTCGCCTTCGCTCGCTTGTTGTTGACTGATCGCTCTCGTTCCCCCTTGCTTTGATGCCTAAGACAAGGATCAGAAAGGCTACACAACACTAGGGAGCTGGTTTGACTTAAAAGAGTCTTGAGGACATTTGTCCGGTTTTAATGACTCAATATAGAGCACCATTTATGATTTGCATCTGAATGCATATTATAATATATATATATATATATATATATATATATATATATATATGATAATTACATGCTTGAGTGCGTCGGTCATTCCTGTGTAGTCATGTAATTTTAGACTGTGTTGCATTGGATCCATAGGCACGTAAGTCAGTCTTTATTTGATGGTCAATTGGGTATTATGGGGTTGGACTCTGGGACCCATGTTTTATGAGGGCTGAGTCCGGTTGTGATATCGTGTTTATGGGCGTTTGGGTCCTCCGCCATGTCAGGGTAATGCCTTGGTTGTAACCCTGATTGTGTCGGGCCTTTGGTGGTATTCATGGTAATATTTACTAAGGTCAGCTGTCTCTTTTGGTGTAGCTTGAAAGGAGTCGTAGGGACACTTGGGCTTTTATGTCGTGAAGTGTCATACGATTAACGTTGTATGAGTGACATACTTTTGTGTTCCCCCACTCTCAATGGATGCGGGTCTCCCCCGTTATCGGCCAACTTTATTTTGGATAATTAATTGTCCATGCTTTAACATTTGGATTTCTTTCCATTTTTATGGTCGCGTGAGTATTGAATTTTAGTTTCATGTTTTCCGTGGCATATTATATTTTCATGGATTGTTTTCCATAATTTATGAGTTGAGTATAATGCCCCACCCATGTTTTGGGTGTTTCGGGATATGAAGTTTTATCCATGCTTTTATAATTGGAAGTCCGTTTTCTATTAACGTTTGAGTGAGTTTTGGATTGCATTACTTTAGAAAGAGTGTTTTGTATTGGGGTGTTCGTCCTTAAAAATGCATGTTATTGGAAAACGAGTCGTTTCCATATTTAAAATAAATCATTTTGAAAAGATTATGATTTAAATTGTATTCTTTTCTTTTAACAATATATTTAATCATGTTGAAAACTCTTGAACTCACTAGGCGTTAGCCTAACCCTTTTTATTTGTCGGCATGTGCATCAGGTCCCGGTTGGGGAAGGGTACTAGCGACCCTGTGAAGAGTTGGTACTAGTTGAATGCACGAGGGTGTGTATCTTGGTGAAGTCTTCCGCAATTATCTTGAGAACAAGAACACATATTTGGGTTTAGTTACTTTAGTAGCACCTGACCTTTATTTAGTCTTTATATAAGATTTGTGTGGTTATTTGTTGAGGTTAAATCTATTTTTATATTTGAGGTATTCCAAGCATTGATTTGTAGAAAAGGATTTTTATCTTCCATGTGATGTAATGATGAAAATTTTAAATTAGTTGTTTTTTCCAAATTTGAGGGTGTTACAGTACTACTCCAATCTTCACTGAAAACCCCCAAAAGTTTATAGTTGAACGAAGAAGATAATGAGGAAATATAACTTTGATTTCCTTTGTCAGAAAATACTTTTGAATCTACCTGCAGATCTTCTTTGGAACACTATAGGTACTAAAAGATAGTCTCTCCTCTGTCATGGTCCATGATATTTTCTTGCATATATAAATGGGGTTCTTGATACGTTTAATCATGGCTTTGTTTTCATGATTCATGGTTTTATGATATCTGCGTTCATGATTTTGTTTTCGTGTATCTGGGATTATGTTTTTGAGTTTCATGTTCATGATTTTGGTTCCATGTTTATGAGATTTGGTCTATTACATTTGTCATTTCATAATGGTTATGGTCCATCATCCTAATGGTTGTTAACTTTCTCCGTTGAGTCCAATTAAATGGGGGTATTTTAGTCACTTTAAACATTTTTCTGTTAAGTCAATTACCACAAGGTTAAATGAAGGATATTTTAGTCATAATTAAAAATGTTTATAAAGAAATGACCGTTAGAAAGAAGGACCAAAACCATTAAATAAAATATAAATTAATAAATAATAAATACTTAGTAATTTATAACTAATTATTCTTTAATAATATATAATTAAAGATCATTTAATAATTTAATAGTTATTAATTAGAAAATAACTTACTAATAATTTAGGAAATTAATACATATAAATATTTAATAAATTATAGTTAACCATTCTTTAATAATTTATAATGAAAGATTATTTAATAATTTAATAGCTATTAATTAGAAAATATTTTAATAGTTTAATAAATTAATAAATAATAAATATTAAATAATTTATAATTTATAATGTATATTTGTTAAGAATTTGTAATAAAGATTATTTAATAATACTAGGCATATACCCGCACGCGCGATGCTGCGCAAAACATCTAGCTTTAAATCCGAGAACTTGAACCATCAATCCCATTTCGTTTTGTTTTTCGTCCCTCTGAATTTTATTTAATTTTATGTTTTTGGGTGCTTTTGGACTGAGAGAGCAAGAGAATCTAAAGTTATTTTTTTATGTTCTCGTATGCATTTAATACAGAGAGCAAGAGAATCTGAACTTGTTTTTGTATGTTCCTATATCCATTTGAATCGAGAGAGCAAGAGAATTTATGTTGGTTGTGATTTTTATGTATTATCAGTTTGTCAAACATATTTCGTATGCTATGAGATGTTGGATTGTGGTGTGTCATTATTTGAATGATATAACATTCTTTGGTCAAGATAATAAAAAGCACTTCATATGTACTATAAACCAGTAAAGTGCTCCTATAATTTAGCAAGGATGTAGCAACTCTGCAAATTGGAATTGAAAGGATAAACACATTTACATTATCTAGCTGCTATTTGGACCACGGGTATGTTCTCAAGTGCACCCAACAATTGATGGGGTTCAAGATCAGTTGGGTTGGTTTGATACCGAGTTTGGTTTTGTTTCCCCTGGAGAATGTGTACTCTTCCTTCTCTTCATATAACAACTGTAAAAAAGTTGCCAATTGCAGGTTGTACCAAAAATGTCTTTTAAAGACTCAACTAACTAAGGAGTGTTCACTTGTTTACTTCCTTGAACTCCATACTCGCTTCGCGAAATGAGTCCTTTCCAAAGGCTTAAACTTGCCCACAATTGTTGATCAACAGTGTTTGGCCTCCCCCTCCTACAACATGTATCATGTATGATTCGTATGCCTTGCAAAGATCTGCACAGATAGTTTCAAGCATCAAGGATAAAAAAATGGGTAAAGTCCAATTAAAAACAAGCAGCAAGAATGAGTAAAAACATGTTAAAAACAAGAATCAATAATGGTAAAAACAGGTTAACATTCTTAAGAATCAAGAATGTGTACAAAAAAGATAGTTTCAAGAATGCGTCGTTTACAATCAGCAGTGCTTCAAGTTATGCTCGGCGGCGCTCAAGATCCTACAATGTTAAATTAAATTAAGTAAAGCTTGTTTCATATCATGGAAACATAAATGGAAAAAACTGCAATACCCCATTGTCAATGTTAGAGTAATAACAAGTGGAGGACTAATCGTACTAACATTCATAACAAACCAAAGGGTCATCGCCCGAGCAATATCCAGGTTACCGGTATAGCCCAGTCTCCCAAGAGGTCAAGGGTTCAAACTTCACCAAAGGTAGACCTGACAAACATGTCGTGTCGTGTTAGTTTCGTGTCGGGTTCAAAGTTAAACGGGTTGAAAGTGTCTAACCCTAACCCGACCCGTTTAATAAACGGGCCAGAAAATCTCAACCCTAACCCGACCCGCCTAACCCGCCACGACCCGCTTAACCCGTTTAACATTTATAAAACTAAAAATTTAAAATAAAAAATTCACAAAAAATACAAATACAAAATTCAAATGAAAGCATAAGAAATCCAAAATTTATAGTTCAAACTTATAAATTATAACCAAATCTAAAACACTAAAAATCCAAAGCATTAAAAAGAAAACTTATATTATATATATATATTATATTATATATATATATATATATATACGGGTTATTCGGGTCATTTTCGAGTTGAAAGTTTTGACCACGACCTTACCCGTTTAATTTTCGTGTCGTGTCGTGTCAACCCGTTTACTTAAACGGGTTGAAATGTATTACCCAAACCCGTTTATTTCGTGTCGAGTTCGTGTCGGGTTAGCGTGTCGTGTCAGTTTTTGCCAGGTCTAACCAAAGGTGAGTGTGCTCCGTATATAAATATTATATACTTCAAAAACAAACATTACATAAGAAACCAACTAATATATTTTTTACTGGGTAATTAACTTGAACAGCGCACCTCTAGATCTTTAATAGGAAAACTTGATATAGGAAAACTTGAAAACAATAATTTTCTTGAAGTTACATAAGTATAGCATAACAGGAAACAAAGATGCATATGGTCATACCCAAGAAGAAAAGAAAACAGTAAGCAATAAACATAAGTCAAGATTAATTTCTTTAATTAAGAACCCTTTTGTAATTGAAAAAAAAAAAGATTCATTTTTGATCATACACAAGAAGAAGAAAAAAACAGTAAGCAATAACATAAATAAAGATTAATTTCTTTAATTAAGAACACTTTTGTAATTGAAAAAAAAAGATTCATTTTTTACCATACCCATGAAGAAAAGAAAATAGTAAGCAAGGAACCCAGAAAGATAATTGAGGTGGTAAGCAAGAACGCCATTATTTGATCAAGAAAGATGATGACATAACAAGAAAGCATCACTGAGAAACAATCAAATATCAGAAGTTTTTCAAAAACTTATATACCTAAGATTAACCCTAAATAATGGGGTGGTAACGATTGAAGTACCAAGAAAATAGACGTCATCTCTTCCGTGAAAATTTTGCCACACACCCCGTAGATAAAAGAAGCAACATAAACCAACTACTATAAATATTGAAAAGGACCTGTCACCTGGATTTTCTTTAGTTGCCATGAGTGACCTGCAATGTTTATTCAAGAGATCAAATGTAGTAGCCCAAAAGTTTTAGGTATCTAAGTTTTGTTTACATGCCACAAAGTGTCTTATAGATCTTCAATAACTACATGTCTATATGCCAGATCAACCTATAAAGAAGAGTCCTTTGTGGGTTTATCCATGAGTAATGATTATAAAGTAAATCGATAAATAATCTTACACTTAGGTCGAAAAAATTGTTGACCAACTAAGGGTATTTAGTTATAGACACCGATTGCACCAAGATTTAAGAGACGAATAGTTAATCCAAAATTAGTCTTCTGCTGGTTCATGTTTGGTATAGAGTTCTGTTATTTCAGCCATGGATTAACCATCTTGTAAATTTCTCTAATGCTCGACTATTATAAAGTGCAGAGTGAGATTCCAAGAATAAATTGACAGAGAAAAGTGCAGAGTGAGTTTGAAACTTTGAATCGACACAATTTCCATCACCAATTATGTTGATATTTAACGAAAAGTTCACATATATATGTATATATATATATATATAGAGAGAGAGAGAGAGAGAGAGAGAGATACCATTCAAATTGTAAGTTGTAACATGTTGATCCCACAGATGATGACTCAAATTGGACAACAGTAGCCTTTTCCTGATAATATTTGTCCACCAACAATGATTTACTCTGAATAAACCAGAAAATTGAAACTTATAATGTGGACCAACTATGAGTTTGCAAGCCTTTAAGAGATCTTTACAACAGATGTTGATTGCAAAAACACCATCTCTTTATATTCTCCAACAGTTTGTCTCCTCGAGTTGGTTATCTATGTTAACAACAAAGGCGTTAGAAAAAAGAAGTTAATAATAAAATGTCTGGAAGGAAACCAGGAGAAATGAGGTATAGAAACATACATAATAACTATAATGTGAATATATATATATATACACACACACACACACACACACATATATATATATAGGGTCAGGTTCACGTGAGACCAAGCTGTTTCCGTGAGACCGCGTGAGACCAATCCTTAAAATATGAAACTTCACACCGAAACACTGTGAAGGTAAAAAGCATTCGAACCTTCATTATGTAATCACACTCTGAAAGTAAAAAACCCTAAACCAAGTTAAAAAAAATCAAACCTTCACAGCTAAAAGACTGTGAAGGTATATCCGAACCTTCACAGTGAAGACGATATGAAGGTAAAAAAAACGAACATTCACAACGAAAAACACCGTGAACGTAACATTTACGGTGTTTTCCCTATGAAAAGTTCGATTTTTTTACATTCACAGTTTTTTGGTGTGAAGTTTCATACTTTAAAGCTTGGTCTCACCGGTCTCACGGAAACTGTTTGGTCTCACGCGAACTTAAGTCTATATATATATATATATATATATATATATATATGAGTAATAAATGCACCCCGTATATGTTTTAGAAACAAAATGTGCAAATAGATACAAAATTGAATTAAAAGACTTTTACTTCAAGATGGTGTTTTTTCAGAATTCTAACTCAGCATAAAACCTTCAATTGACACACACACACACACACATTTGTAATTCAAGACTTTTTTGCACTAAATCAAAACAAAAACTAACAACATTTGGGCTCAACAATCTCCTTTGTAACCAAAACAATGAAGAAATGAAAAAAGAAAAGAAAAAAAAGAACCAGCGTTAAAAAAGGCACCTGAGCGAGAATAGATCAAGAATGGAGTGAAGACCACCGGAGAGTGCACCCATAAAACTTGCAGTGGAGCTTTCATAAGTAGCGGATATTAAAAAGCTACATTAAATCAAAGAAATCAAGTGTATGGACAAATCAATACTCAGGGTAAGCCATTTGTTTAACTGCGAGAACATGTAAAAAAAGCAAGCTGAAAATAAACAAAATGAACCAAGCAAATGAAACCACCAGAACACATTAAAACAAATTATACTACTTGGTTAGTCAATAAATACCAAATTATATCGTAACATACCTTTGAAATGTTAATAGTAGTCCTTTTGTTCGGCCTCATTCTATATAAAACTTGTTTATGACAGGTGGCGACATCTTTCCAGATGACAACCTAAGTTTATACCCAAGATCAACCTTTATTAAACGATGACTTTCTTTAGAACGACTCATTGAAAAATTAACGAGGACCTCATCCCCTTGGTTGACACGTACAGGTGGATGCAAGAGAAAAACCTGCACATAGTGCAAGCAAATCTATATTATTAAAAATAACAAAGCTAAAACTTTGACAAGAAAAGAAGATGAAACATCAATACAAGCATAAACGATATGCGCAAATGAGGTCCACCCCGCATCCCATGAAAATTGCAATCAACCACCTTTCATCTAATTTATAATATTATTACAATAGTCCTTTTATTTGAGAAGTTCTATAATTATTGTTACTAACCTGTTGGCCCCAATGTTGCCATCATCTATGCTGGGAGTTGTTGTCAACTCAACCTCACACTCGGCAGGATTCTCCTCCCTTCCCTATAATAATTTCATAGATGGAGACAAATCAGTTTACCTAAGCCCCAAGATTTGTTGAAAACTGGAGGGTGTGAAGAAAGTCAACTCACATTAAACTTCAAGAATGTTGTTCTTCCCCTAATCCATTACGTTCAAGTAGAAATCGTCCTTTAGATACGGAGCATCGAGTATTCTGCTCTCTTTCTGAAGAGACGAACAAAAAAATTCGGTGTTAAAACATAACAGAGAAAGATCTCAAAAGCAAATTCCATAAAAAAAATACATGGGGAATTTTCTTTGCTGGCTTGGGCTGTTGTTACGGTTTGAATAATTCTTCATCACTGTTACGAAGTTCATCGATATATCGGATCGATTTTCTACTTGATTCCGGGATTCCTCTGAAAACAAGCATTCTGAAGGGTCTGCCTTCCCTATCCAAAGTCAGATTTTCCTCCATTATTCAACAACATCTAGCCTGTTACAACAAAGATTGATTAGAAATATGAGGAAAAAAAACCTTTCAAGATTTGTACCACCCAACCCAACCCAACCACCAAGAACACTCAAAATGTGAAATGCCCACCATCAAATTTGAAGCAAGAACCAAGGATATACGTAAGCAGAAGATAAAACACGAAATATTTCAAGAAAATTGATGACAAATGGAGAAGAAACAATCCAAGAACTCAAATTTGCAAGAGTTTCATCATCCTAAGACCAATAACACTTGAAATCAAGAACACCCATGAACAGATTTAAATATAAATAGCATGAGATTTGAACCAAAAACCAATAAGAAAGAAACAAAGATGGAAACTTTTGAAAAAAAATATATAACAATTGGAAAGAAAATAGACGAACGTTGAAGTTGCATCTGGTAGAACAATTGGTTATGTTGGTCAACAAGGTGTAGGCTTGATCAAGATCCATCAAACTCCTGTTGGGTATGACACGATCGCCCTAAATAAAAAAAAACGAGAAAGGAAAACAGGAATTTGGTTATCAAGAAAGGAAACCCTAAACCCACCCCAAATACAGCAATCCAAGTAGAAAATTTGGAGAAGATGAAGACGGAGCATCAAAAGAAACATATCCATAACAGAAATCGTAAACACTTACTTGAGATGGAGAGACGAAGAAGATGAAGTGATGGAGAACCCAAACCGTATATATTTGGAAACAAAATTTTCATATGTTTGATTTTTCAACCCACAAATATTCATGTGCTTGCAGGAAGAAGAGATTTCACCGAGAAAGAAATTGAGGAGAAAATTGAGGAAGAAGAGATTTGCTGCCTCCTCCACTCCGTCCACCGCCGCCTCCACCACCGGTGGGTGGCCAAGACTACCGTCGCTAATCGCCGCCCATAACAAAAACAACAGTTGAAAGACCAAAAAAACCCTTGGGAAATTGGGAAATTGAGGAGGAGAGGAATAAGAGATTTCACGTGGTCGATTCTAGAGGGATGTGAGGAATCGTAGAGGAGATTAGGAGAGGGAGGGATTTCAGGGCATTTGGGGAAGGAGACGACGTGGGGAGGAAGACGGAGCGCAAAGAGGGCTTTCCAAAAACTGTTTTTCAACAACCGCTATTTTTCAAGAACCGTTTTAGGCTTTTAATAATATAGTATAGATATAGACTAGAAGCGAACACGAGCGAACTCGTGCAATGAGCGAAATACATCACGATTTAATGTTTTATTTTATTTTTTGTTTTTATCGATTTACAGTACGATTTTGGATGATTTTGAGAGAGTGATAATAGTTTTTTTATAAATTTGTTTAATTTATGCTTAATAATATAATGTTTTTATATAAAAAAATTATGTATTTTGTTATAATTCAATGATTATCTTATATATTTTAAATTTTTTATATTTAAATTAAGATGTTTATCCTGTTTTGATTATGTTTATCAGATAGTTATGAATTCAAATATACAGTTTTAGAAATTTGTACTCATTAATCATGACTTGTAATCTTGAATTTTAAGTAATGTGTAATAATAAACAATAATTAATGCATAAAAATTTGTTTTTAAGAGTTTATGCGATAGTTTAATAGTAATGTAATTTATTTTAGGCTTAATATATAATGTTTTTTTTAAATAAACATTAAATATTCTGTTAGTTTTTATTAAATATATTTTAGATTTTTTTATATTTAAAGTTTGATTTTTATCTTGTATTTAGTTATGCGAGGAGTGATTTTAGGGTAGTTGAAGTCGTGAGTGATTTTAGAGAAGTTAAAATAGTTAGAGATAAGAATTGAAAGTTAATAAATAAGATTAAATGTAGTACATAAGGATTTAATGGTTGTTTTTAATAGATTTTAAGTAATTAACAATAAATAGCGGTAAATTAATCTTTATCAATTGTTTTTAAGAATTTTTTATAAATGTTTTATAATATACTATAGATAATAATTATTAATTAAAAATCCCTCTCTCTATATATAGAGGGAGGATCAAACGATAACAATAACTATTTAAAAGAACACGATAACTAACAAAATCATTAGTGATTTTACATTAACGCGCAAAAAAACCATGCAGACCTGAAGCCGCGGCCAAAATCCCTTTTTCGTGTGTTAATGTAAAATCATTAATGATTTTGTTAGTTCTCGTGTTCTTTTAAATAGGTACTGTTCTCGTTTGAACCTGACTCTCTCTCTCTGTGTGTATATATATATATATAAGTAAAACCACTATCCTTTGACGTGGCATCTTGATAAGCAAGGATTCTTAGGTTGAAATTTTCACAATTTTTTGAATTTTTTGTAAAATGTTTAATATATTAAAAGACTTTTCTACCCTTATAAAAAGAATGCATGTCTCATGATGGTGAGACTTTTTGGTAATTTTCTTACAACAATTCATGTTTTGGATCTAACTTCTGACTTTTCATTTGTCATTGAACCTTTCAAGCTTCCTCTCTTATTCACCATCTCTTTGTCTTCTTTGAGTGTTACTGATTACATAGATTTACCATACCTCCTTCCTCAAATTTCATATTATTTAGACTAATTAAAAGCTTAAGTTTCCAAATCAATTTTTTCTCTCCTCTCCACTCCCAAGCATCACACACGATCATCAATTTCACTTCTAAGAAGCATTACATCCAATCACCAATTTCAATTCCAAGATTATCAAAAATCACTCCATGTGGGTTCTAACTGAGTTTTTTTTAGGGTTCTTTCTTTGTTTGTCTATTTGCAAGATTCTGCACACCAAACCCTCAATGGTGTAAGTTCTATATCGCAATGCTCATCTCCATATACAAGTTCTCCGTTTTTATGTGGATTTTGAAGTTAAGTTTTTGGTCGAAGGATGAAAATTCATTATAGGAATTTAAGGTAAATACTGTATGGTAATTCAACTAAAAGTTATCGAGATCTTGAATTTGTATTTGTTTTGCTCACTAGATGTTTGATGAAATGCTTCAACTAAAATATGTGATGTTTGATGAAATGGTTGAATGTGATGTGCTTATAAAGAAAGTGATACTTGTGCAAATTAGAATAATTATAATAAATGTATGGAAATTGGGATGTTTATCTTAAGTTTCTAAATCCTTTTTACATTGTAGTCATCTTTTTTGCATGAAATCATATGGGTTTTTGTATATATGATGCATATATATTTGATATTATTTTCTTATCTTGAGTGTTGGAAATTTAGTGTTCTATGTTCCAACATGTCATGCCCACATATGGCTTTAACATCGACTACAATATAATTCTAACAAGATAATAATCAAATTTTGAGCTTATTAACGCATTTAACTGCAATTTTATGACCGACGTATATATTAATCATTTGATGTGCAACTTCATAGAATACATTTCAATTAGTCAATCGCTTTTCTTAAAGCATAAAAAGAGCAATTTGTATAACTTCTCGATTTGCAAGACAAATGCAATTGCGGTAAATGAAGACAATCAACTTAGAATTAAGAGGACTATCGTCATCAAAAGTATTTGCTCCGTCCATTATTCTTCAATCTCCATCGTAAAATTTAGGCCTAAAAATGAAGAGTATGTCAGAAAAATTCAAGAAACAATCATCAAGACGTTGCGTTTTTTTCATTCAGCAACTTTAGCGGTGACATAAGAGCTGAAGTTGGTAGAGTTACATTAACAATGAGGCATTTTTCCGATTTCTTGTCTTAGGTTCTTTTTTTTTTTAAATTTATGTCTTCAACATTTTTTATTGGTTTTTTGATACTTTTGTACGATCCTTTTTTTGTCTTCAAAAAAGCGTTTTGTAGATTTACTTTTACAGGTGAATTTGATCATATTTGTGTGGATCTTTTGATTCAATCAAGGATTAATTAAATCTTATTAGAAGTGTAAACAAATGACTTTTTACTTTTGCTATGTTAATTCTTTGACCATTGGGTTTTGAGTTCAAGAATTCTTTCAAATTAGGGGGTTGTGTTACGCAAATTTGGAACTCTTCTTTTTTTGATTTGGTGAGTTTCAACTATTTTAGGTCTTTGAGCTAAATTAGTTTGTAAAACATTATAACCTAAATTGTTGGAAAGATTAATGCTTATACCTTCCCTAACCATTTTTGTATTTGGAGATTATTTAATTTACCAACCAAAATAATTTACATCTAAAACATCAGTGATGAGACATTGCATTGGTGTACCAAAATAATTTATATCGAAAACACCCATGTTACATACATTGTATTAGAGCATTCTAATAGCTAATCAATTGCATTTCATCCTATAGTTATGTATTTTATAACAAAAACAATTTTTCACCGCGCAACGTGTTAGCTCCACTCACTCTGTATAGAAGTATTGAAAAATAGGCTAAGTATGGAAATCGTAGAAGCCTGCCGCTGAACACTCAGATACACCACAGAAGGTGCAAAGCTTGGAAATTACCCCGCAGAAGATCTACCAGAAATAAAACCTGAATGATACTTGGGTTACAGAGCCTCTGTGATCACTCACAGAGCCTCTGTGAAGGCCAACATCTGGAGATCAGCTGTTGAAGCTTTTCTTAGAGATCAAAACAAGTCCACGTGCAGAACACGTGAGACCTGCTGTACGAAGATCCTCAAGATCAAAGTAATGGGCGTCCCACGATGTTTACTTTACAGGTGGCATTCCGTTTATGGAATGTCAGTTCTTGTCTTGTACTAAGAGGTGCATCCTTCTGTTATATTAAGGAGCACCACCTTAGAGCTGGAGAGATGAGTGAGCACACACAAAAAAACCAGCAGTCTGTATATTCCTTGAGCACCTTTTTGCACATACCAGTGCGTGTTCTTGGTGTTCTTGGGTAATTAATGAAACAATTCTTTGAGTAACTTTCGTGTAATAATTTACTTCCTGTTCATTAATTACCTGTGTGTTTACCACTTTGCATGTTCAATCTCTTCTACACATCTTAAACGCTTCTGCACTCTAGTTATATAATCTGTGTGTAGTAAAAGGTTAAATCAAGTTAAAGAACATCTAAACTGGGATCAACAATTGGTATCAGAGCCAACTTTGATTTTCAATATCAAAGGATCCTGTTCTATACTTGTTTCCAGTACTCAAGGTGGTAATTTGAGTCTGTTCTTCGTTCCAATCTCCACTCACAGTCACACTTTGGTTTTCTGAAGCTATATCAACCTGTTTGATATAGTAATAGGTACAAGTGTGTTCTTCTCTTAAAGACAGATTCAAAGCTAGTTGGTTGATCATTTGTTCTTACCAATTCATATTCTCATCTTCACACATCATCTCTGTAATACTCTTTCTGATTCGTGCCATACTCTGTTTTACTCACTGAAACCAAAATGGCAAACACTGTCAACTACTTCAGTGCGGGATCTCAATCCAAACCTCCCACTCTTCTAAGGGATGAATATCCTCAATGGAAGATCAGGATGGTGCACTTCCTTGAAGGTGTGGATCCTGGTCTGGTTGAGTTTCTTCACAATCCTCCTTTCATCCCAATGACAACAGTTCCTCGTGTTCCTGCCACTGCCAATACTCCTGAAATTCCTGAATATCAACACCCCAAACCAGTCCTTGAATGGAGTGAAGAAGAAAAGGCACAACATGAGCTTGCAAAGAAAGCCAAAAGACTAATCATAATGGCTATTCCAAATGATATCTTTCAATCTCTTGACTCATGTGAAACTTCAAAGGACCTATGGTTAGAGCTGGAGAAACAACTTGAGGGTGGTGCCAAAACCCTCAAGAACAACAGAGCCTTATGCATAAATGAGTATTTTGCATTCAAAGCTCTGCCGGGTGAATCCATTCAAAGCACTTACAACAGATACAACTCTTTGATAAACAAGTGCAAGAGATATGGGATCCACAGAACCTCCGAAGAAAACAATGTCAGATTTCTACAGAGCCTGAATGATGAATGGCTTCATTTAACCATGTCCATGCAAGCCACATTGGATCTTGATGTTTGGTCCATATCTGATCTCTTCGGAACACTAATTAGCCAAGAGAACAGAATTTCCAAACTATCAACCTCTGTCGGAGGTCATCTGGCTCTTGTAGGATGTGCCTCAGAAGGCAAAGACAAGGGAAAGAAGGATAAGGCAACTGAGGAGGCTCAGAAGAAGAAAAAGAAGAAGGTACTTGTAGCAGAGAGTGAAAGTGAAGAAGACTCTGAGGAGGAGATTGACATGTCTGCTCTGGCCAAAACTCTTGCACTAATGACCCGACAGTTCAATCGTGGTCTCAAGAAGAAGCCAGAGTACAAAGGAAGAGAAGAAAGAGATGATAGAAGCAGAGGATATGGTGAGGCCAAGAGAAAGGAGTGGTCTGAAGAACCTAGGCAAGAAGAGAGAAATGGACAAAAGTCAGACGGCAGAGCTGGTGACAAATTCCCGAAGCAAGCTGAAGGATGCTTCAAATGCGGGAAACCAGGCCACTATGCAGCAGAGTGCAGGTCCTCTGCCAACACAGGGAAACCCACAAGGGACGCTGCCTTCTACAAAAAGAAAGCAGAGTACTACACTCAGAAATCCCTAATGGCAGAACAAGAGAACCTTGTGACCGATGAATCATCTGATGAAGAAAATAACGCGCTCTTCTGTGGAATGGCAGAAGTCCACTCTTCTGACAACGAAAGTGAGGTATCTACTTTTAACTCTTGCAACTCGGACTTTGAAAGCAAGCTTCTTGAAATACAAAATGATCTTCCAGCTTACAAACATACATGCTCAGATCTTGAGAAAAAGCTCGCCTTCTTTGAAAGAGAAACTAGACTTCTCACAGAAGAGAAGGATAAGCTTTACTTTCAAAACAAAACTCTTATCTCTGAGCATATTTCAACAAAAAGGGATTTCAATGACAAAATCACAAATCTCGACAGAGCTTTGAAATAAAAGGTCAAAGAGCTTAAGAAATGTGAGAGTGATCGTCTAAATGCCACTTCTTTGAAAAACTTCTTTCAAAAGGAAAGAGAAGCTCTTCATCGAGATCTGTTCGACAGAAATCTCAAAATCAAAAGGTATCAGGATGCTCAAAAGGTCACTGAAAAGGTCAACACCCAAATTGGCAGAAGAGGTATAGGGTTCGATGATATCGATCCCTATACTGGAGATAAAAGAAACAAATCTTTAGCAAATATCTTCTGCGTTGGAAAATCATTAAATCCAAGTCTTCCAAACCTTCTATCCACATTTAAAAGGCGAAAAACATCCAAAGAACCACATCTGAGGAATCCTCTGTTGATGGTGGATACATGGTATGAAAACAATAATCTACCTTCTTCTCTCTTATCAGAGAGAAATTATATTCCAAAGAAATATCTGTCTCAAAAACAGATAGGAATCTTCAGATTCGGTCATCCAGAAACACAAACTCAAATGGCTTTTGTATGCATGATGACTCCTGAAAAGGAATTGTCCTCTGAAGCTCCAGAGTTTGTTCCAGCCTCTGTGGAAGAAAAACTTTTTAAAAGATTTCTGGAAAATGACTTGAGAAAGACCTATGAAAACCATTTTCTTAATCATCCTGATATTATCTCTGATGTAAGAGAAATCTTTGAGCAAGATCTACAAAACTGTCTTAACATTCCTATGGTCATTCCGTGTATTTCAAAAATTCTAAATACTTTAGAGGACACCAATGGACAATGCAAGGCACTTGCAGAAGGTCAAGATTTCATTCACAGAGACTTCCTCGATTCAGACTCTGAGTCAGAATCAGAGTTCTCTGTTGGAAATGAGACAAGTTCTGTGGAACTTAAGATACTCCCCTGTGGTCCAGAGAAGAGTAAACTTACCTCTGGCATTCTCAATAGAACAGTTCTTCCCAAAAGGAAAACCACAGGTGTATCTATCTGTCCTGATTTCCTAGACATGTGCTTGCAAGCAAAGACTTCTCTTGAGCTTGAAAGATCTAAAAGGAACAAGATCCCTCATGATTCAAAAGCTCCAAGACCATTAAAACCTTTTCAAGAAAAACTCACTTGGCAACAGAAGAATAAATGTCCTAAAATTGATAAACTTGATGCTTCTGTTGCAGTGAAAGCAAGGAAAGAAGATCAAGGAAGAGTACAACCAAAGAGTCACTCAAGAAGAGTTTTTGAAAAAACTCAACCTAGATTAGACAAAGCTTTCTGTAAAAGGAAACCCAAATCTAAAATGGGTTGTAGTAAAATTTGCTCTGTACCCTCCTTTGACAAATTTAATGAAATTTTCAAGAAATTTGCTTCAAATGTTCCTTATTGTAAATGCTTTGATCTCATGCATTCTTTGAATCAACACTTTTCAAAGCCCTCCTGTCTTATATCTCACCCCAAGCCCAAGAATGCAAAATTCAAGGGTGAGAAGAGACAAACCGGTACCTCTGCAAATAAGGATAAATCCAAAACCAAAGATGTTAAGGCATCTTCAAAGTCTACTAACAGAAATGGACCCATTTGGAAATGGGTACCTAAAACTCTCTAATCTGTCCACAGGAAAAACAGCATGTGCCTATCTGGTACCTAGACTCCGGGTGCTCAAGACACATGACTGGCGACAGAGGGTTGCTTTCCTCCTACAAAGAAAAACATAGAGGAGGATCTGTAACCTTTGGAGATAATAAAAAGGGTCAAATAAAAGGCTATGGAATCATTGCCAAAGGAGACATCGATGTCAACAAAGTTGCCTATGTGGATGGCCTCAAACACAACCTTCTGAGTGTAAGTCAACTCTGTGACAATGGACTCGATGTGATGTTCAAAAGGCAGTACTGCTCTCTGCTGAAGGAAGATACAACCACAGAGCTTCTGCGAGCCAAAAGACGAGGTGATCTATACCTCATGGACTTTAAATCAACTAACAGAGAAGAAAAGCTCTGCTTAGTCTCAAGTAAAAATGAAGAAGCTTGGCTCTGGCACAACAGGTTTTGTCATCTAAACTTTCACACACTTAACAAACTTGTGAAACTAGAACTAGTAAGTGGTCTACCAAGTATTAGATTCGACAAGGATCATCTATCCTCAGCTTGTGAGATGGGCAAACTCAAAAGGGCTGCTCACAAAACCAAGTCTGATATATCTTGCACCAGACCTCTGCAGATGCTTCATGTTGACCTCTGTGGTCCTATATCTGTGCAAAGTCTTGGTGGCAAGAAGTACATCCTTGTACTCATAGATGAATTCTCTAGATATACTTGGGTTGAATTTGTTCGAAAGAAATCAGATGTTCCTGAAGTACTAATCAATCTTATCAAAAGAATACAAGTCCTTTATGACTGCAGGGTACAGAGAATCCGAAGTGACAATGGGACAAAGTTTAAGAATTCAACCATTGACGCCTATCTGTCGACAGAAGGAATTTCACAGAACTTCTCTGCTGCAAGGACTCCACAACAAAACGGTGTTGTTGAACGAAAGAACAGAACACTAGTGGAAGCCGCAAGGACTATGCTCAATGCTTCAGGGCTCTCTATTTCTTTCTGGGCAGAAGCAATTTCAACTGCATGCTTCACACAAAATCGATCCTTGATCGTAAAGAGACATGCAAAGACACCATATCACTTACTACACCAAAGGAAGCCAAACATTAAGTACTTCCATGTTTTTGGCTGCAGATGTTTCGTACTAAACGACAGAGACCAGATAGGGAAATTCAGTCCCAAAGCCGATGAAGACAAATTTGTTGGCTATTCATCAAACTCCAAGGCATACAGAATCTATGTACTCAAATCCAAGCATATACTCGAAAGTATTAATGTTTCATTTGATGATTCTTTTCAGATGACTTCTGAGCAAATCAGCTCTGGACTCAAACTTCAGGATGAAGATTCTGGTGGATCATCGCGTACAAATGATCTTCATCATCTGTTTGAAGAAATGTTCAATGATGATGAACCTTCTGAAGGTGACCGCAGAGCCTCTGAAGCCGAACCCTCTGAGGACCAAACAGGTACTTCTCTAACTGGTCCTAGTAATGCTTCTCCCTCCTGCAGTAATGCTGCAGGTGCAACCATCGAGGGGGAGCACTCTGAGGACAATACAACTCAAGGCCCCAAGCTCAATCAAGATGATGGTCATCTTCAAAACCTCTCAGAAGGGTCAACACCAGATAAAGGCTCTCCAGATGTCTCTACCTCCACTCATGGTGAACAACCAAGTCCTGTAGAAAGTACAAATGATAAATTTCTTTCAACAGAAGATGATCTACATCAAAACGAATGTGCTCCTGAACTTACCACAGAAGTTTCCAATGATCACCTACCCCGCATGATAAAATGGACCAAAAGTCACCCACAGAGCCAAATCATAGGTGACGCTTCTGACAAGGTCCAAACTCGATCGAGTACTGCAAACTTTTGTTACTATACAAATTTTGTGAGTATCATCGAACCCAAAAAGATATCTGAAGCACTTGAAGATCCAAATTGGGTAGAAGCTATGCAAGAAGAGCTTCTGCAGTTTGAAAGAAACGAAGTATGGACCCTAGTGCCTCTGCCGAAAGGCAAAACCGCAATTGGAACCAAATGGGTCTTCAGGAACAAAAAGGACGAGGATGGTGTGGTGATCAGGAACAAAGCAAGACTGGTGGCCAAGGGATATTGCCAAGAAGAAGGCATCGACTACGAAGAAACCTTTGCCCCTGTGGCAAGACTCGAAGCAATAAGAATCTTTCTTGCCTTCGCAGCCCACAAAGGTTTCAAAGTATATCAAATGGATGTCAAATCAGCCTTTCTGAATGGACAGATTCAAGAAGAAGTATATGTCCAACAACCACCAGGGTTTGAGAACTCCAAGTACCCAAATCATGTCTACTTTTTGGATAAGGCTCTGTATGGACTGAAACAAGCTCCTAGAGCCTGGTACGATAGACTTTCAAACTTCCTCCTTGCAAATGGTTTCGAAAGAGGTACAACTGTTACTACTTTATTCTTGAAGAAGAGAAAATGTGAGATTCTACTTGTACAGATCTATGTTGATGACATTATTTTTGGGTCTACAAATGATTTATACTGCAAAAAATTTGAATCATTGATGAAGAGTGAGTTTGAGATGAGCATGATGGGAGAACTCACATTCTTCTTAGGATTGCAAGTCAAACAAACCACAGAGGGAATTTTCATAAATCAATCAAAATATGTCTCTGACATACTTGAAATATACAAGCTCTCTGACTCCTCACCAATGAAGACTCCTATGTCTACTGGATCCAAACTTCATGCAGATTCAGAAGGCAAGCCTGTGGAGTGTAAACTCTATAGAGGCATAATAGGGTCTCTGCTCTATTTAACCGCAAGTAGACCCGATATAATGTTCGCCACATGTCTCTGCGCAAGATTTCAAGCTAACCCCAAAGAATCTCATCTTTATGCTGTCAAGAGGATCTTAAGATACCTAAAAGGAACCAAAAATCTTGGTCTCTGGTATCCGGAGAACTCTGGCTTTGATCTCATGGCTTATACAGATTCCGATTACGGAGGATGCAAGCTCGACAGGAAAAGTACCTCTGGGAGTTGCCAATTCCTAGAAGGGAAACTAGTAAGTTGGACTTCCAAGAAACAGAACTGTGTCTCGACCTCTACGGCAGAAGCAGAATATGTTGCTGCTGCAAGTTGCTGTTCCCAAGTTCTGTGGATGAGGACCCAACTTAGAGACTATGGATTCGTTATCGAAAAAATCCCCATCCTCTGTGACTCCAAAAGTGCCATTGCGATCTCTACCAATCCAGTACAACACTCTAAGACCAAGCATATCGATATCAGGTATCACTTTCTGAAACATCATGTGGAGGAGGGCACAATAGAGATGTATTTTGTGCCCACAGACTACCAACTTGCCGACCTTTTCACAAAGGCATTGGATGAGAAAAGATTCACTTTTCTAATTGGCAAGTCTGGTATGCTCAACATGGGTTGACCACAGAGCCTCTGTACCCCTGCACAGAGCCTCTGTTGCACATATTTGTATATAACATACTCCTTGATTGTAAATAATCTCTTTAACTTTCTTTATATTACGTTATTCTTGGAAATCTATGTCTTGTGCAAATTTTATCTTTATATGATCCAAGCATAGTTGAAGGGGGAGCAGATCTAACCATCACCAATCGCGACTTTTCAAGGGGGAGCAAGACTGTTCTTCACAACAGACTACAGAGTGAGGTTAGTCCATCCGAACCAAGGGTCAAAACTCTTTCTCGAGCATTATGCCCTCAGAAAGATCCCTCTTTGTACTAATTTCACAATCAAAACTTTGAAATGATCAAATCTGTGAAAATCTTTCCTAAAAAGGAAATTTATGATCTCAGAACCTCTGAGGTCGACCACAGAGCCTCTGTGACCTATCACAGTCTCTGCACCTCTAAACTGGGCGCTTGAACAAATGCACTTTAAAAGGAACTCGATCATTTCATCGCACCTCTTCTCCCTCTTAAACTTGCCTATGACCTCAGAAGCCTCTTCTTCACAGAGCTTCTGTCATTCTCATCACTTGAGAAACTCAGGTCATATGATGCGGGTTATTTTTTGAAACTCACTGTCACGTGAAAATAGAAAATGCCAGGCGCGTGAGAATAGGGTGGCGCACGTCCTAGATCGTGCACCGCCATCATCTGACATGGCAATATTTGATTGGATCGTTATCTGTACCGTCGTTTTTATGAAACGGCTTCTTATCCGCTTTCACTCATCACGGATTCGAAATTTTTTTTTACCGCTTATTCTTTTTACCTTCCATGTATAAAATCCCTTTTGCCCCCTCTTTTCCTTTCTTACCTGCACCTTTTTCTCTCAAGAACGTCAAGCAAAAATCCTTTCCTCTTCTCCTCTGTTCTTTCAATGGCTTCTCCCTCATCTTCCTCCAAGAACTCAAATGGATCCAAGAAATCCAACAACTCTCATCACTCAATGGTTCAAAAGGCTGATTCAGACTCCGTCGACCAAGAACATGTGCTCACAAGCAGGATGTTGTCCTTCACCAGACACGACTATCACTTGGCCCAACTGAATAACAAGCCAAATAACCACTTTGTCACCCTAAATCCCTCTGGTTTTCCCACTGAAGCAGCACCATTGATTCAACTCCTCAAGAATCATTTCCTAGTTAGAGCCCTAACGTTGAAACGAAATGACATCCCCGAATCTTACATCCAACAGTTCTGGCTAAGTGCCCGCCATGTCAAAATGGACAAATATGGTCATTGCATCATTGGATATGCAACCCATCCCTCAACTGCAAAAGTTCTGGACTTAGGGATCAATCGTAGGAAACTCTCCGATGTCTTTGGACTTCCCACCAAAACAGATCTCAACCTGCAAAAATTCTCAGAAGAGCCTACAGAGGAAGAGATACTAGAATTTTTTAGGTTCATTGGCTACGCAGTTCCAATCACCAAAAGAACGAACTTCAGGCGACAAAATCTACCCCCTCTATGGAACGTCCTTTTCTCGATTCTGAACCGATGCCTAACATCGAAGGTTGGAAGCCCTGATCAATCAAGCCATACAATTTTAGCAATAATGTATGGGTTTTACTACGATCTCCCACTAGACTACGCTGGACTTATCTTTAGGGAGATCCAAAATACCGTGATTACCAAACAACAGGACCAAGACAGAGGGACAGAACCAAAGAACATCGTGTTTGGACGTTTCCCAGGACTGCTACTAGGCGATGACTTGATCGGAGAAGGAAAACTACCAGCAGAGGATAAGACAATCAAATTATATGAGATGAAGTCTCATAAACCCACCACCATCAAAACCGGATATCCAGAAGCCAGACCTCTGTCAACAAAGATGTTGACTTATTTGGGTAGCGAAGAAGAGGCTAGGGAATACATACGAGGGAACAGGACACCAGAACCGCGTCCTGTAACCCCCCCTCGCGTAGGATTCCAAGTAGGAGACATTGTAGTGTACCTAAGAGACGAGGAAGTGCGAACAGAAGTTCAAGCCGCAGAGGCTAAAAAGAATGAAACAGAGAACCCTTTAGTTAGAGGGGAGGGGAGTGAGAGAAAGAAGAAAAAGAAAAACAAGAAAAAGAGAGCTGCAGAGGCAGAGGGTCTGACAAAACCCCTGCAGAAGGCAAGAAGAGCCCTAGTCCTTGCAGAGTCCCCTGAGGATGGACCTCAGAGCCCAACTCAAATAGCCTCTGCAATAGCACACGAGGTCTCTCTTCAATTCTCTGGAGGATTAGGGGAAACCGTGGCAATGGAACTAGATGATGTGACAGGAAGGTCACAGAGCGATAATGAAGAAGTGGAACCTGATAAAAAATCGTTGGAGGAGAGAAACATAAAAGATGCCTTTGGCAGACCACCAAAACCAACTCCCAGTGCAACCCACACTTCTACCCCTGCAGTTCTAGTGCAGAGGGGTATTGAAATAGGACCGCACAGTCCGAACCCCGCCCAAACCATCCGGACAGAGGATATTCCTTCATCCTCTGTGCCACCATCCGGGGAAACTAAAACCACCTCACCCTCTCAAAAGGATGAGAGTGTTGCTCTGCGTGTCCATTTACCCCAGGACACATCTCTTTCTCACACAGAGGTATTCGTTACCTCTGTCACACACAAGAGTGACATCCAAACCATCTCAGAGTTGATGGTGCGAGAACACGATGATTCTGTGGTTCTAGAACAACCACAGAATCCTTTCAACATCGATCTTAAGGGAGTCTCTGAACCCTCCCTCAAAGAACGTGTTGACAGAACTTCCATAGGTGCCTCCTCTGTGGAACATCGAGGATTGGAAGGAAATCCTCCAGAGCTCATCATAAAAACAGGCTCTGAAGGTGCCAAAGACTCGTTGGCTAAATCTGGAACATGTGTTGTTCCATAGGTCACCTCTGCCACCTTCGTCACAAAAGACGAGTTTAAAGCCTTTGCTGACATGGTGATCAAAAAACTTGACGAGTTGCAAAGCTCGATCTCCAGAGAGTCCAAAGCCAACTCTGAAATCCTTGCAGAGGCCCTAAAAGCTAATACTGAAACTCTGCAAGCACTCAGTACTAACTACGCAAAAAGGGATGATCTTCAAGCCTGTGGACAAGCCATCATCGCACACTCCCATCAAATTCAAGTTCTAGGCCATCTTTGCACAGAGGAGTTCCCCAAATATGCTTCGACCGGAGTTCAGACCGGAGTGGTCGAAATGGGCAGGCTCAGAGAGAAAATAAAGGACATAACTCGCAGTGTTATGGTCCCGGATCACACACAAGCATCAACCTCTGCCCCAGACTCCTCTACGTTTGCAACTAAAGCTGACTTGGAAGCAATGGGCAATCTGTTTCTGCAAGACCAAAAACTCTTTCGATCCAACTTCAAAGACCAAGGAGAGAAGCTATCAGCTGACTTGAAGCGATCTATAGCCACTTTTCGTTTCAAGTCAGATATAGAAATCAACGCTCTGTCTTTGGCTGCAGAGGACACAATCAAGAAGATCACAGATCATGTCAACACCAACCTCTGTACGCCAAAGAAGAGGAAGGAACATGTCTCTTGCCAAACCCAGGCAGGATAGAAGAGGGCAAGACATGACGACCAAGATCCTGATGCCTCCGGCCATGGTCCTCATGAGGGGGAGAATATGCAATCTACAAAGGAAGCACCAATATCAGTGTCTCCCCTAAACCAAGTCCCTATGAGCTCAGAACCTGAACCACAGAGATCATCTAAACAAAAGGTCTCTGCAGCCCCCTCTCCCACCATAATCCAAATCATTGAATCCCCACCAACTGCAAAAGACAAAGGCAAGACAATAGCTACAGAACCTCTGAAGAAGGTCAAATCTCCTCCTCCCACCTCTGAGAAACTACTATAAAGCTCTTTTGATGCTTTCAAAAGAGTGAAACCTGAAGGGGAAGACTGGGCCTTTGATCTACAACCTCTGTCAGAACTCCCCATCCTACAACCACTTGACACATCATCAGAGGATAGAGTTGCAGAGGTTATCCAAGGCTTTGAGAGCCTAAGAAGACCCTTCCCTGTTCCTCCAAAAAAGGACATCGAAGAAGAAGTATACAAATACCTCTATAGCCGCGGAGCTCAAGATCTTCCAACAGTCAGACTCTCAGAGGAAGATATATCAGAGGAGCGAAGGAGATTCTACAAAGATAAAGCCAAGCCAAAATCCAAAGTCTTCAGCATGGTCAAGATCACAGAGGTCGTGGCAATCAAGCTTGGACACACAAAGTGTAAGAACTTCTGGTTCAGTGAATACGCTGTAAAAAGGGAAGATACGAAGATATGGACTTTCACAGACGCAGATCTACCCAATCTTCATCCTCATGATCTTCCAGAGCTATTCAAATGGATAGAGGATAAGTTCGGCTGGAAGAAGGAACACCAGGAAGCACATCTCACAATCAAAAGGGTCATGAGAGAAAAACTGTTGTTCTACAGTATAGCTGACTTTCAAGTGGCACTTGACCTGGGAGTCAAAAAGGTCAACTTTCCTCCACCAGAAGACAGCTTACCACCCTCTGCAAATAATTTGACAAACTCCATCACCACTTCACCTTCTTTTGGCTTTGTGTACTTAAATCTCAAAGGAGAAAAGAAATTGTTCATAGGGATGGAAAGCCAAAAGTACTCAACCGAATCTCTGCTACTCATTCAAGACCTACTTATCAAACACAGAAGCACCCCACTCGTACCTGCAGAAGCCGCAGACATCCTTCTGACAAACATAGGTGCAACCTTAAACTTCAGAGACCTATGCATATGCTACTACAGAGAACTGAAGAAAGAAGGTGGGTTTGGAAAGAAGATCAATGATTTTCCAGACGCCAAAGTATAGGCTCTGATGACCTATAATTTTTTTTTTGTTGTCAAATGTAATTGCCTTCTGGCATTATCCTATTTTAAATGAAAATCAAGTTTCAGAGGTTGAGTTCCTTTCACCTCGTTTGCTTCTAGCTTAGCCATCACTCTAAATTCCAATATTTTATTTTTCAATACTTAGGGGGAGATTGTTAGCTCCACTCACTCTGTATAGAAGTATTGAAAAATAGGCTAAGTATGGAAATCGTAGAAGCCTGCCGCTGAACACTCAGATACACCACAGAAGGTGCAAAGCTTGGAAATTACCCCGCAGAAGATCTACCAGAAATAAAACCTGAATGATACTTGGGTTACAGAGCCTCTGTGATCACTCACAGAGCCTCTGTGAAGGCCAACCTCTGGAGATCAGCTGTTGAAGCTTTTCTTAGAGATCAAAACTAGACCACGTGCAGAACACGTGAGACCTGCTGTACGAAGATCCTCAAGATCAAAGTAATGGGCGTCCCACGATGTTTACTTTATAGGTGGCATTCCGTTTATGGAATGTCAGTTCTTGTCTTGTACTAAGGGGTGCATCCTTCTGTTATATTAAGGAGCACCACCTTAGAGCTGGAGAGATGAGTGAGCACACACAAAAAAACCAGCAGTCTGTATATTCCTTGAGCACCTTTTTGCACATACCAGTGCGTGTTCTTGGTGTTCTTGGGTAATTAATGAAACAATTCTTTGAGTAACTTTCGTGTAATAATTTACTTCCTGTTCATTAATTACCTGTGTGTTTACCACTTTGCATGTTCAATCTCTTCTACACATCTTAAACGCTTCCGCACTCTAGTTATATAACCTGTGTGTAGTAAAAGGTTAAATCAAGTTAAAGAACATCTAAACTGGGATCAACACAACGCATGGTGCACACACTAGTAATTTAATAATTTAAGGAGATTCATAGGAAATCCTTCCAAAATTTGAAAAACTTAATAAAAAATAGCAGGACCTACTAATCATAAATCAATACCTGAATTGACTCTCTCGACGATGACCACAACCCAAATCTAGAGCTCGACTCGGCGACCACCATTCGACGACAACCACCTGACGACCACCACCGTCGATAGCCACCACCACCATGCCATCTCCCACCACCACCATCCAGGGATGGATCGAGAAATTTTTTCATACGGCGTCACTATATAATTTAGATAAAAAATAATTACAAAAAGCATAGTTTTTATCGACGTGTTATCGACGTTCAATATCATCCGATTTGTTTTTTTAGCCTAATTCCACATTTCGAGGGATTTTTATAACTTTTTGTTTGATTTCAAGGGATTTTTACGTTTTTTTTCAATTTTGAGGAACTTTTTCGGTTTTTTGGGTTGATTTCAAGAGTTCTTTTTTGTTTTTTGGTCGATTACAAGGTACGGTTGCACCTTCTTGAACTTTTGAATATCATACGGTGACACCTTTTAAAACGATACGGTTGCACCTTTCATAAACTCCATGTTTTAAACCTTTCGACATAGAGATAATACGGTGGCATGTGCCACCGTATGCTCCTCTTCAAGTCCGTCCCTGCCACCATCACCATCACCACCACCACCACCGACTGCAGCCTGTCTCCCAACACCATCGATAGCCACCACCACCACCACTCCGTCCCCCACCACCGTCAATAACAACCACCACCGGCCACCGTCTATGAATTCCCCCCTCCCACCACCATCGGCCTCCCATCTCAGGTACTGCCTTTATAGCCCTTTTTCTAATTTGATTTTTATAAATTGTATCTGAGTTTATATTTCTTTTAAGTATATATGTATATATATAATTTATAACATCATATTATTTAGGTTTTTTCTTAATATACTTTGTTTATGGTTTAATTAGGTTGGTTAGGACACATTTAGGTTTGATTTGAGCAAAACTTGTCAAGGCGTCGCCCATTGTTCAGATACATACAACCGAAAGGTATATTGTTAGATTGTGCTTATATATATGGTTCCTTTATATGTTGTATGGTGTATTGTTAGATTGTGCTAAGTTGTTGGATATTGATCACCAATTTGGTTTATTTACTTTACTTGAATATCTAATTTTGTGATATATGATGCAATATTTTGGTTTCTTTATATGTTAGATTGTGTTAAGTTGTTGGGTATCAATCACCAATGTGGTTTATTCACTCTACTTGAATATCTAATTTTGTGATATATGATGCAATAGTTTTGTGTAATCATGTTAACGATGCCATATATGATGCAATAGTTTGGTGGAGTTTTAATCAAACCAACAATGTTAAAATGTAATTGAAGACTTTTTTTTTGTACGGCAACTTGGGCTACGCCCACACAAAAACGCACCTGCGGTATCCGGGCATCCAATTGGCCAGCACCGACTAGTCCGCGGCGACCCGACCCAGTCCAAAGCGACTGACCCGCCCAGGTACGACTAATCCTGGTCAAGACGGAACCCGCATACCCATAGACTAGTATGCCCGTAAACGGGGACCCGAAGGCCGAGCCGAAGGTCGACCCAAGGTCTGGGTATCGTCGAAGTGCATCCCCCAGGATTCGAACCTTGGTAGATAGGCATACCATGCACTATCCCCCCAGGGCCTTACCACTAGGCTAGCACCTCTTTGATTGTAATTGAAGACTTTGTTAAGCCATATATGATGCAATTCTTTGTTATGTTATTGAAGAGTTGTGTTTTTAATTAGTTGGGTTGTCAATTATTGGGCAAACAATAAGCTTGATTTATTTTTGTTTAGTTGTATATTTTGAGACTTAATTTAATTTGTTTATTTGTAGTTGAGTTGCCAATTATTAGGCAAACATTAGGCTTGATTTAATTTCGATTTGTTCTTAGTTTTGAGACTTGATTAATTTGTAGTTGAGTTCCCAATTATTGGGCAAACATTACGCTTAATTTTATTTGGAAATATTCATTTCATAGTTGTTATGTTGTCATTTTTTTTAAATCATCCAAGTCTTCTCTAAATTCATTTAAATCTACGGTATGACTTTCAAATAGCCAAACGAATACACTTAGGGTTTTAAAGTCATCCAAAAGACCTCTCTTTGATTTAAACTTACGGTTTGAGTTTCAAATAGCCAAACTATTGCACGTAGGGTTTTAAAGTCATCCAAAAGACCTCTCTTTGATTTAAACTACAATTTGACTTTCAAATAGCCAGACTGTTGATCCAAACTCTCTCAGTGATTTGATGATGATCCATATACTTAGTGAAAATTACTTATGACTATTGTAATATACTTAATTTAGTTTCAGCCATCATACACTGAGTATGTTCAGTGATCGTTGAATACAACTTGTAAAAGTTAAATCCAAGTATCCCCCGGAGAACAAAGCTTCACGCTGACAAGAACCTTCAGCGATGTCAAAGACCGAGATGAAAAGAAAGACAATCTACTCATGATCTGAAGTGGTTCTCAATCTAAATTGCCTGACAATCTAATCAAGACTCAATGATAGCTGAAAAGCTTCTCAGCAATTCAATTCATCAATGATCAAGAGTCTTGCTCTCCAATATTGAAGTTTGTCTTATCTTATTTGCACAAGAGGACGAAGGTACATAGTACAATTGCTTTCTGGTCTATAATCGTGCTTACCAACTTTCTGTCACGTTCTTATACATACGGCTCAAAGTATACTCATGAAAGTAGAAATGGACATGAATCTACTAACCTCTTGACACGTGGATGGTATTTTATGACTTGCATTAAATGCATTGGCTATAAATAGCATGGAAGACCCCTCTTCCATGCTAAGCCTTCTTCTTAAGCCTTCATTCTGCTTCTTTCTTTCTTATCTCATTCTTGTGCAAAGAACTTAATGGTTCTCAAGATTGTTTTACATTAGGTTTACCTTTTCTATTTCCGCAAGAAATCTTTAAATTCTGTTTTGATTACTCAATAATCAATAAAAGAATTTAAAAGTACAACTAGTGTGTTTGTATTCACCCCCATTCCCTCTACAAACAGTAGACCCCTTTGGGATCAACAAGTGGTATCAAATGAGTGTTTTTCTAATTTCTACTCTAAGATCTTCAAGTCCTTCGTCTCAAAAATGGATTTAGCTACAAAGAACTATCATGACAATGGTTCTCTTGCAAAAACCACCGCAATTTAGCAGGGATAACTTTTCTCTCCAGAAAAATCGTATGTGTCTTCCTTGAAGGTGTAGATTCTAAGATCCCTCACTATATCCAAAACGGACCCTATATTCCATCAGTCATTGTTCCTAGTGTACCTGCTACGCTACTACTGAAGCTATACCCGAAAGGTATGTTACTAAGCAAGTTCATCAATGGAAATGAAGAAGATATGAAGAAACAGACCATTGACACCAAAGCCAAAACTTTCATTGCCATGGCACTCTATGATGAGGTATATCACTCTGTCATGAACCTCAAAACCTCCAAAGCATGTGGGACACACTTTGTGTCCAATATGAAGGTAATACTGAAGTATAAGAGACCAGAAAAATAAATTTGGTAAGACAATACGAGAGTTTCATATATGGTAAAAATGAATATATGTCTGAGTTACATCAATATGTTTAATTGCTTATTGATTGACCTTAGAACTGTTGGTCGGGAATACTCCAACTCTGAAACTCTAATAAAGTTTCTAGAATGTATCCCTGAAAGTAGGGACAATTATTCAATATGTCTCAAGCTGACAAAAGACCTCTCTCATTTATCCCTCATCACTCTCTATGGGATTTTACACAACCATAAGCAATCCCGACAACTGAAAAAGAATATCGTAAGAGATTCAAGAGACACCAAAAACACACCTTTGTCCATCTCTAACAACTTTAGGAGAAATCCACCTTTGGCCATCTCTAATAAGACAAAATCAACCATGGTTGACAAAACTTCAGCGATTTGGTATTACTGCAAATGAAAGGGACATTTTGCCAGTGAGTGTAGGTCCAAGAAAGTTGTTAAAACTTCTCCATCAACACGATCTAAAGATGATAAGTACCAGAAGCTAAAAGGTAAATATGAAAAGCTGAAAGAATAGAAGTGAAAAGGAAAAGGACTTATCGCTAAGGATCATGACTGGGTAGACTCAGACGATGAGTCAAGCTCCGATGAAGAAGATCCCATCTATCTCTGTCTAATGGCCAAGATTGATGAAGTAAAATAAGAAACATCTAAGGCTTCTTCTTCCTTCACTCAAGCTTCTAATATCACTCAAGTATCACTTCTATTGGATTCTTCTCTAGATGAAGCTGATAGACGCATAACGACCGACTCACTGACGGTTGACCTTTACAATGCTCTTAATGGCAAAAAACCCAAGCTAAAAAAATTAAATATGGACCTATCTTAATAGCTTGAAAATGCCATATAAAAATAAAAGAGCTGACTAAGATCGAAGAAAATCTAAAAGATCATGTTATTCCTAGATTCAAGTTCTAATTGATACAAACAACAATCAAGATACGAATTCCAAATTCATATGTATTAATCTCAATCAAAGATTACAAAACTCTCAACTTTCTCTCACTACTTTCTCTCACTAGAATGATATACCAATATGCTCTTTTCTAATATGCGTGTGTACATCTGGTTACAAAGATAAGGACAAAGGTATTTATACCCTTGACAATTACAAAGGAAAACAAAATACAATTACATTGACTTTGACTTTATTAACAAAAGACTTTGACTTTCAGTAAGAGTTGACTTTCTCAGCTTTGACTTCTTGAACTTTTGTCTTCAATCTTTATGATCTTGAATCCAACATATTTATGCTCTAACAATCTCCGCCTTTGGATCAAGATCATTACAAAAAGATTTTGCAATGCGATCTTCTTTCTTTAAGCTCAATTGAAGTAACTCCCCATTTGAACAATCTGTATCTTCACTTGTAATCTCCCCTTTAATACAAACAAGATATACAAACTCCCCTTTAACACAATGAAATTCTTCTTTAGCTTTGTCTTCAAAAACTTTCAACAATCTTCCCAACGTCTGATCTTCAAAAATAGTAACAATCTCCCCCAAGGTTGTACACAAACCTTTTTCAGACTTGAAAAGAAAATATGTTCAGATTTTCAGATTTAGCACACTTTGCTCCAGCAAATTATCTTCAACACTTCTATTGTTTTCATCTTTCAACAATCTTAAATCGATATCATCAAAGTCTTTCACTCAAACTCTTCATTTGGACAATTCTCTTTCATTCAAACTCTTTCAAACATTTCTTGAACTCTTCTCCCCCTTTTTGATGATTTGAGCATTGATATCATCAAAACTTTTATTTCAAGAAATGTCATTTGACCATTCTGATCTGTCAAACCGAGCCTCTGATTCTGTGATCCATAACCAAGTATTCATCTAGATCTTTGCAAATCCATACAAAATAAGAACATGTAACTCCTGAATCAACAAATGAAACAGTTAAAATGCCTGTCAGTAACACTAGGTCACTGTGTGTAACGAATACACAATATAAAGGAGCTTTTTGATGTTCACTCCCCCAGGGCTTCCATCCAATCATCGAAACACCACAAAGGCAATTTCTATGAATGTTATGACAAAGAAACAAATTCTTTGTGTGTTCGTGCATGTGTAGAAATAATTAAGCACAAATAATTGCTTATAAAGGCTCAACATTGTGTAAACCACTAAGACAATAGTAGATAAACACAGACTCAATGTGCATGATTGAAGTGCGAAGGTGGGGCATATTTCCTTCTTTTTCAATATCCATATTTGCCAAATGAAAACCAGATAGATTATATGTTGTGTCCCCAGAAAAATATGAAACATTTTCTTTTTTAGAAGAAAATGAGTGGTTGGTGGGGTTTTAGCAAGAGTTGGCATGGGCTATTTGCCTGTTTCAATAACGTTCACCAAAGAGTTGTGAAACGCTAGTAATGTGGCTGGCCGGCTCAAAAAGTAGTTGGTGCAGAGTTTGATCTTCTTTTACTCTGATCTCACACCCTCTTTCTTTCAATCATTAAGCTCACATCTAACCAAACTCTCTTTTCAATTTTACCTCATCACACCCACACTCATTTCTTTTAGACTCCTCACACTCAATCACTAAGGATTAACTTCTTGAGTAGAAATCATTGGTTAACGTGAATCCATAGAAGTTCATTTAAATCCTAGCACAAAGAACCCATGTATGATCATAAAAGAACGTGTTGCTCATAATGATTTAACTTTATCAGGTAAAGCTCATATACAAATGTCAGACGAATGTATGCTCATAATATATATTCATGCACATTGAGTCTATGTTTATCTACTGTTGTGTCAGTGGTTTACACAATGTTGAGCCTTTATAAGCAATTATTTGTGCTTAATTCTTTCTACACATGCACGAACACACAAAGAATTTGTTTCTTTGTCATAACATTCATAGAAATTGCCTTTGTGGTGTTTCGATGATCTGAGATCTTGCATTTTAACTCAGTATATTCAGCTTCCAAAATCAGTATTTTCTCATCATTCAGCCCAGAAGTCTATTTCAGCATATCTTCATTTATTTTCTTTAATGTACTAACTTCTTCTCTCAGTAGCTTCCTTTCATCATTATATCGTTTTGACCTCTTTGAGTAGTAATCAACTGAAGAAGCAAGATATTTGTTCTCTAATTTGAGCTTTTCAATCTTCGTTTCATCATCATCAGAAAAATATTCCATCTTGAATTATCTGTTACAAAAAAAAACTTGAAAAATGATCGTTAGAAATTCAGAAGTAATAGATCACAATAAGAACTTTGTTCCCCCTCCGCAGACTTAGCACGGGGGTCCCGCTACCCGGTTAGCGGGTGGGGTCAAGGGGCAGCGCCCCTAGAGAATTTTTTTTCGCTATTAACGCCCATTTTACAGTTTTGAAAAATTCTCAGAAAATATTCTAAGTATGGAAACTCGCAGATCACTAAACTCGCAAATCACTATTCACTAAGAAACACGCAGACGCCTAAACTCGCAAATCCCTATTCACTGAGAAACACGCAGGCTAAGACATGTGCGTTTGGGAAACTCGCAAACAAAGGGTTGCGTGTTTTGATAAACTCGCTAATTGCTGAAACTCGCTAGTCGTTGAAACTCGCAAGTAACTATTCACAATGAAACGCGCTAATAGAGACGTTAGCGTTTCCAAAACTCGCTAGGCACTACTTGCGCGTTTGAGCAAACTCGCTAACCATGGCTTGCGCATTCCAACACTTAGAATTTTTTTCCCAAACTTCAAACTCGCAGGCTTCGATCTGCGCGTTTCTAGAACTCGCAGATAACGACTTGCGCGTTTTGTCCAAAAATCAATTTCCTTCGACTTGCGCGCTCTTCCAGATGAAGCTTGCGCGTTCTTTCGATGAACTTGCGCGTTTCACAGATCTTGCGCGTTCTTGGGCTCTTCGAACAAAAAATCGATTTTCCCACTGAAATCCATCAAAACCTTCGAATTTGATCTCAAAACTTTGTACGAATCTTCTATTTCATCTCTCGATCAGGTTACAATAGAACAATTTCAGATTAAAACACTAAAAATATAATTAGATCTGAAAACAGTTCGTATACAGACTAGAACTCAAATCCAACAAAAATTCAAAATTCATGTCTAAATAGTGTGAATTAGACAAAAAGAATCAAACACAATGTGTTCTAAACACCAAATCGAATCTAAAACAAGAAATTACACGACCAAAACAATACAAAATCGAAAAAATCAAATCTCAATAGTTCCTTGCAAGTTCTTGAAAATGTTGACCAAAGTTTCTTGAATTCGATCATTGTTTCTGAATTTCTTCTACTCTGATACCAATTGTTTTTCCCAGATTCAAGTTCTAATTGATACAAACAACAATCAAGATACGAATTCCAAATTCATATGTATTAATCTCAATCAAAGATTACAAAACTCTCAACTTTCTCTCACTACTTTCTCTCACTAGAATGATATACCAATATGCTCTTTTCTAATATGCGTGTGTACATCTGATTACAAAGACAAGGACAAAGGTATTTATACCCTTGACAATTACAAAGGAAAACAAAATACAATTACAATGACTTTGACTTTATTAACAAAAGACTTTGACTTTCAGTAAGAGTTGACTTTCTCAGCTTTGACTTCTTGAACTTTTGTCTTCAATCTTTATGATCTTGAATGCAACATATTTATGCTATAACAGATCAACTCATAGTAAATGAAATCATCAGCATTGAATGTGAGCAAGCTATCACTGAGCTAAGAGCAGAGAATGCCATTGTCAAAGGATGATGTAAATCCTCAGCTAAGATAATTGAGATCATAGGTGCTCAGATACATGCTTAGGTGAAGAGCTGTTTAGGATATGACTATGAATAGGACAATCCTAATAGAGATGGTTCCATGTTAAAATTCGGAATGTTCATCTATTCTATATCTGACACCTCATCTTCTCAATGCTTTTCTTCTACTCTTATCCATGAGGAAACTCCTAAGAGTTCCAAGTGTATGGAAAAAGGCAAGTCCATTTCCATTACACCTACCAAGACCAAAAAGGCCCCTAAGATAAAGAGGACTTCTTCTATACCTTCAGCTGGTCAAACCTTAACTTCTGGAACAAAGATCTCTAGACCATTCCAGAGACTTACTCCAAAGCTAAAAGTTGATCTAAAACCGAAGAAATTAGAAGAACTAAAAGTTCCTCCGAGATCTGAGGAGAAAGGCATTCTTGGTCCTGCTCCCGCTCATCTTAAGCTTTCTAACTCTTATGCCTTTGGACCAAAAGCTACTTTCAACTATAGAAAGTGGTATCACTCTGGAAATACTGACCATATATCAAGTAAATGTCCCAATGCCACTAAAGCTGAAAAATTAGCTAGAGTGAAGATCATAACTAGAGCTGAAAAGTCAGGTATAGTTAAGAATGTCACTAAGGCTGATAAAACTGTCAAAGTGAAAAACACACTAAGGTTAAGAAAATAACCAAAGTGAAGGTCACCACTAAAGTTGGTTCTTTAACTAAAGTGAAGAACGTTGAACCCCCCATCTCCACTAACCAAGTTGGACCGATTGTAAAATGGGTACCAATTCAATATTAATCTTCCTTTTGAATGAAGGATCTAAAGGGCATATGGTATCTTCATAGAGGATACTCTAGACACACGAGTGGAGACAAATCTCTACTAACTAAATATATGGAAGAGAAAGGTCCATCAGTGACCTTCGATGAAAATGGTAGAGGCTACAACAGAGGGTTTGGTGTGTTAACCAATGGAGAAACTATCATCAAAGAGTTGCTTACGTTGAAGGATTGAAGAATAATCTTCTCAGCATCAGTCAACTATGAAATATTTTTTAGTGCACTTTACCCGCTAAGTCTGCGGAGGGGTACATATTTTTTAGTGTGATTAAGGTTTCTGATTCTTGTTAACGATTCTTTCAAGCTTATATTTTTGCAGATATCAAGATGCCATATATTGACGAGAAAGGAAATACAGTTCTAACAAAGAGAGATGTGCTTTAGCTTACATGCCTGAGATTCCAGCACTCGAAGCTGAGAATAAAAATTTGAAGATTCAGAACTCATCTTTTTATGCTCCAATTGATAGACTGAAATATGATAAAGATCTAAAGAAAGATTTTATTTGCTCAGACTGTGTATCTAACTCAAAGATTAATTTTGCAGGAATAATTGAATCTAAAGAGAAAGAAATCTCAAATCTTCAAGACAAGCTGAAAAGGTCTGAAAGTCTTAATTCTAGCTCAAGTTGATCAAAGAAGGAATCAATGCAAAAAGAGCTAGATGAACTTAGAAGAAGAGCAAATATTGCTAGTGAGACATCTGATGGACTTAGAAAGTCAAATTCTCTACTCTATGCTGAAAGAGATAAGTTGAAAGATAAAGCGTTCAGTCTTGAGGTTGAGATTAACATGATGAAAGAAAGAGCAACCCAAGACAGACACAACACTAAAGTCCAAGATGAGATGAAGAAGACTGAGAAGAAGAGAAAGAAAATTGAAAGAGATAATGTTGAGCTGAAGAAGAAAATTTCTGAATTAGAAGCTCAAATGGATAAAGAGAAGAAAGAAAGAAAGGAATTTGAGAAAGAAAGAAAAGCTTATGCTCAAAAGTTTTCAGAATTCTCCAGAAAAGTTTTTGAAGAGAAGAAATCAGTGGAGCTGAAATGCATAAAGCTTTCTCAACAAGTTTCAGATTTTGAGAAAGTAATCATTCTAGAGAGGGATAAGTTTGAAACAGAGAAGAAAAAAATTGAACAGAAGAATGTCAGAGTATTTAAAGAAATATCTGGTCAGAGAAAGACTGTTGAAAAAGACTTTGAAGAAGAAAGGAAAGTATTTGAGTCTGAGATAAAAAAGTTGAACAAGAAATTATCTGAGCTGTCAACAAATATTATGAAGGAGAAGAATGCAAAATCTTAGTTGCACAAGAAGTATGACATACTCTTAAAGGAAAGAAATAGTTTGTCTACAAAGATTAAATAACTTAAAGAGATCATGTTCAAGGTGAAGCTGACTGAGTCAAAGACTCCAAAATCAATTGTCCAATCACCAAGAGATGACCAAGCTGATTCAAAATACTCATTCAAAACAGCTTCAAGTTCACCTTTTACAAATGTTTCTAATAATCCTTTATTTGATTATGATGATAGTCATTCTTCTAAATCTAAAGAACAAATTCGTCCTTCTAATCTTTTCTATGACAAAAATGTTGATAGTTCAGGTAATATCAAGAAGAACAAGTATCAGAAGAAATTAAATTGGAGAAGAATAAATGAGAAAGATAAAGATAGTTGGATTTGGAGAGTTAAAGGATCTTCGGAGGAGAAGAAGGAAGAAAAATCATTTGTGCATATATTCAAATCTAAAAGGAACTATGCTTCGAAAGGTAAAACTTTTGGCAAATCTGATCTGGCTTACACTATAAATCAATTGATCAGGTTAGCTCAAAAGAAAATTAGGTGTTCCTATTGTGGCTCAAATGATTTTGTAAATAAAAATTATGAAAATATCTAGTATGGTTCTTATTATATCTCTCCTACTAGAACTGCAACTAATAATTCAGGATCCGAATACTAGTGGATACCAAAAGCTAAACTTATGTTGCAGGCAAATAAAGACTAAGGGGGAGAAAGAACTAAGACTTCTGAATACAACAGTTCAGAACTCGTTCTTCAAAGAACAATGACTTCTAGACAAAGCAGTCTAGGACTTGTACTTCGGAGAAAGAACAATGGCTCTTGGATAAAACAGTTCAAGACCCGTTCATCAATGTTTCAGAACTATGGTTTCTGATTACATCAGATCAGGACCCGTTCTTATTTGGTAAATCTAAAATTACTATTCTCACCGGAGAATATGTAATCATGGCTTCTGAATACTTCGTTCAGAACCCGACATCAAAGTTTTTCTTCTGAAGGATGCTCAAAAGATAACATCTTTTCAAGAAGTTTTTTCATTTGAGGGGGAGTTAGTGAATTACATTGCTATATCTTTTAGGGGAGTAAATAAATTTCACCGTCATATTTTTCTAATAAATTGACTTTTTACATATATTTAGGGGGAGGATATTAGATGTTTTGTCGAGGATACTTACACGATGATATTCATTCGAGGGGGAGTTGAGATACTATATACTATAGGTATATCTTCTATATCTCAAATTCTATCACTTGTTGGAAGATGAACAACTTTCACTTGTGAAAAATGTTTTTTTTAAATGTTCAAACTACTTCTTATTCTAAAAATGTTTTCATCAATTGAGAAGTGCGATTTTAAATGATTTTGGTTTCTTTGATGCTTATCTGACCATGTGTTCTTAAAGATTAATACTTGTGTATTTTCTTTTCATATACTCTGTCAAGTATTCATACACACATCGGTTCAGTACAATATTTTTGACTTTGTTATTACCATGTATCAAATAGATAAATCTTTCTATGGTAATACTCCCGTCATTTGGTATTCTAAATTGTTTGAGACCAGACGTCATTTCTTACTATATATGTGCTTTCATTGTTAAAATGTTTATGTCTTGTTCATATAAAAATCTTACGTCTTTGATTTCCCAAAATATTTTTTTTCATGATAATTTGATCTGATTATATCATTTTCAGATTCTCAAAATATTTCTATTCTTTCATGATTATTCATTCATACAAAGTTTTGAGAAATCTTAAATGCTTAAAATGCTCAAATTTCATTCAGATTTTTGATGAGCATGCATACACTGACATTGCTTTCTTGCGCTTTAATGTCAAGAAAATCATTGACCAACACATGTTTTTAGGACAAATACATGAGATTCAATGTGTGAGCTTAACAGAACTTCCATGGATTCACGATAACCAATGTTTCCTACCCCTAAAGTATTCCCAAGAGTGATTTGGGGGAGAGGGGTCAAATGATTGAGTGTTGGTGTGTGAAGAGGTAAAATGGAAAAGAGAGATTGGTTAGAAGTGAGCTTAAAATATTATAAGAAAGAGGGTGTGAGATCAGAGTAAAAGCAACTAAGCTTAAAAAAATGCAACTAAGCTTAAAAAAGTAACGAAAGTGAAGGTCACCACTGGCACTGAACCTTCCATCTCCACCAATCCTACTGGACCCATTGAAAAGTGGGTGCCAATCAAAACTTAATCTTCCTTTTGTTTGCAGGGATCGAAGGGTATCTGGTAGTTAGATAGCGGATGATCTCGACACATGACTGGACAAAAAAACCTGCTTACTGAATACAAGGAAGAGAAAGGTCCCTCAGTGACCTATGGTGGAAATGGGAAAGGTTATACCAGAGGGTTTGGCGTACTCAGCAATGGGATGAATACCTTTCGAAGAGTCGCTTACGTAGATGGATTAAAGCACAATCTTCATAGCATCAATCAGCTATGTGACAAAGACTATGAGGTTTACTTTTGTAAGAAAGCATGTTCAATGGTGAATGAAAAAGGAAAGCTCCCTCTCAGTGGTTATCGTATGGAAAATGTCTACGTAATAGACATGGACTCTACTTCTACTGAAAAACGTTTGTTTTCTTTCTAAAGCTTCTTCAGATGTCAACTGGTTATGGCACAAAAGGTTTTCTCATCTCAACTTCAAAACACTGAATTCTCTCTCCTCAAAAGAACTAGTCTTTGGTCTTCCTCATCACTCATATGCCAAGGAATATATTTGTTCAACATGTGAGAAACGAAAGCAGACTAAAGCTAGTTTTAAATCAAAACAAGTTTCCTTAGTGACAAGTCCACTTCAGCTCTTGCATATTGATTTATTTGGCCCTGTCAATATTAAATCCATAGTTGGAAAGAAATACACTCTTGTTATAGTAGATGGATACTCTCGCTACACCTGGGTAATATTTCTTCGCTCTAAAAGCGATACTCCAGAAGAACTTATATCTATTGCTATAAATATGAAGTGCTGAATAATCTAACAGTTTGCTCAATAAGCCGTGATCATGGAACTGAATTCAAAAATAGTTCCCTAAACAACTTCTTTGAGAGTAAGGGAATCTCGCATAATTTCTCTTCTGTAAGAACTCCTCAGCAAAACGGTGTCGCTGAAAGAAGAAACCGAATGATCATTGAAGCTGCAGGATCAACGCTCAGGGGTTCTCATCTTCCAACTCAGTTCTGGGCAGAAGCTGTCAACACTGCGTGTTTTACTCAAAACAAGTCTTTAATAGTAAAACTTTTCAGCAAAACAACCTATGAGCTTTTTCATGGAAGAAAACCTTCTATCAGTTTTCTTCACATCTTTGGTTGTCAGTGTTTCATCTTAAACAACAAAGATGCACTTGGAAAGTTCGACCCGAAAGCTGATGATGGAATCTTTCTTGGCTATTCCTCTATCTCAAAAGCCTACAGAGTCTACAACAAGAGAAGACAAACTGTAGAAGAAACAATCCACGTCACTTTTGACGAATCCAGGTCAACGAACTCTAAACCTATCGATGACAAGTATGAACTAAATGCTTGGATGTTATCTCACTACAAGGAAACAAAACCTCTCCTCAACTCACATCAACATACAGATACTCCTCATACTTATGATGATCCAAACATCATACCTCCTAATGCCGAATCCACCTCTTAGGTTTCAAATGTTCCCCTAAACACGCTTCCTCCATCAGATCTTCCCTTTTCTGAAAACCTCTCAGTGAATAATGTCTTGTCTGAACCACAACATTTGATAGTTGAAGAACCTCAAGCTTCTTCATCAGTAAACATTCCTATTGATGATTCAACTCTTGAGGTAAGCGATTATGATCCAGCTCAACGATGGACCAGAGATCACCCCATATATCAAATTCTTGGTGATCCTGATGCAGTTATTCAAACTCGACGAATTTCAGGTAATATCTGTCTCTTTGGAAATTTTCTTTCTTTCATAGAGCCAAAGAAAACTGATGATGCCCTCAGAGATCCAAACTGGGTCAGTGCTATGCAAGAAGAGCTGACTGAGTTTGCTAGAAACAAAGTTTGGAATGTCGTTCCCCGACCATCTGATAAATCTGTTATAGGCACCAAATGGGTGTTTCGAAACAAACTAGATGAAAATGGGACTGTAACCCGCAACAAAGCTAGGCTAGTTGCTCAGGGACACAGACAAGAGGAAGGCATAGACTATGACGAAACCTTTGCTCCTGTGGCTACGCTCGAAGAAATTCGATTATTCTTAACATATGTAGTTTCCAAAGACTTAAAAGTATACCAAATGGATGTCAAGTCAGCATTCCTAAATGGAAAGTTGAATGAAGAAGTTTATGTTGAACAACCCCTAGGGTTATATGACACTAAGCATCCAAATTATGTATATAAGTTGGATAAGGCTCTCTATGGGTTAAAACAAGCTCCTCGTGCTTCGTATGACACCCTCTCTTCTTTTCTTATCTCTGAAAAATTTGAGCGTGGAAAAATTGACAACACGTTATTTTTAAGAAAGATAAAAGGTATTATTATTCTTGTATAAATATATGTTGATGACATAATATTTGGTTCTACTAACCCATCTCTGTGTACTCGTTTCGCTGAAAGAATGTAGAAAGAATATAAAATGAGTATGATGGGTGAACTAACTTACTTCCTTCGACTTCAGATCAAACAATCTAACAAAGGTACATTTATTCATCAGGGTAAGTATGTTAAGGATCCAGTCCAGATGGAAAACCTGTTAATGTCACTGCCTATACAGGAATGATAGGCTCCCTGCTGTATCTAACAGCGAGCCGACCTAATATCATGTATTATACATGTCTGTGTGCATGCTATCAATCAGAACCCAAGGAATCCCATCTGATCGTTGTTAGATGAATTTTCAGATATCTTATGGGAACTCCTAACCTAGGTCTTTGGTAACCCAAAGATTTAGGGTTCGATCTAACTGGCTATTCAAATAGTGATTTTGCAGGTTGCAAAATTGATAGAAAAAGTACCACTGGCGGATGTCAACTCCTAGGTGGAAAGCTAGTAAGTTGGATAAGCAAAAAGCAAAACTCAATATCCACTTCCACAGCTGAAGCTGAGTATGTAGCAGCTGGAAGTTATTGTGCTCAAATCTTATGAATGATAAATCAACTATTAGACTATGACCTTCAGCTATCCAAGATTCCAATCTATTGCGACAGCACAAGTGCCATCGCTATAGCAAAGAATCCAGTACTACACTCAAAGACAAAGCATATATAGATCATATATCATTTTATCAGAGATCACGTGATGAATGGTGATATAGAACTCCACTTTATTCCTACTGACTATCAGCTAGCTGATCTTTTCACCAAACCTCTTGATTAGACAAGATACAACTTTTTCATTAGTGAGATTGGAATGCTGAATCTTAAAGATTAACTCTTTAGCTTTCATGTCAGTTATGAAATGTTCTACCTAGTCTCATAATCTCTGACTAAATATCTGTGACACGCAGGTATGTTCTCTCATTCTCTCTCACTGAATCCTATTCAGTAAGACGGTTTCAAAAACCAAAACTTTAATCAATGAATTTCTTCAAGTGGTTAAAAGTTTTTTGTAAAACAAACCATATCACTGATATTTCTTATCAGTGATCAATTGTAAAGAAAACATATCTCTGAATTTCTGTCAGTGATACTTTTCAAAAACTGAAATGTTTTTCTCTCTCTTATGACGTCATTCGAACCGATAATCCATTGCACGCCTTTTTCTGACACGTTCGTCCGTTGCACTTCTTGTTCAATCAACTTCGTGGGACGTGTCCGTGTCATGATGACCACCTTTTCCTGCTCTAAATCCTTTCTCTCTCCTTATATAAATGGAATACCATTTATATTTTTTACCTTTTACCTTCTCTAAAAACTTAAAAGGCAAGAAAACACTCTCGGCATTCAAGCAAAGAACTTACGAACAATTGAATCTTCAAATCTTCAAGCATCTCAAGTTCTTGTTTTTATCCTTTTTATTCCAAAAACATTCTTTTAATCCTAACTTTTCTTTCTTATTTTGGATTAAAATTGTTCTTCTCTAAAAATCATTTTCTTTATGATTTTTCTTGTTCTGCAAAAACCTTATGGTTTTTAGGACCGTTCATCTCACCTTCTTTTTAAGGAAACTGGTTTTTCTCTAAAACCAACTTCTTTTACAAGTTTCTTTCCTTAACAAGAAACTAGTAAAATGCTTTGCATTATTTACAAACTCTAAAACCTTTCATTCTATTCTTCTTTTACCTATTCCAGAAATGACCTCCCAAGCTACTCTCATTCCCTCAAAGATTGTGTGTCAGGATCGAATTCTCAACAAGAATAAATTCTCAGAAACTAATATCAAAGAAGTTTGCGGAATAACACTTTGATATTCAATAAAACAGTAAAACAAACAGTATATGATCAACAACTTATAAACTTGTATTGAATGCTTGAAGTTACAAGATTAAACACACAACCTCAATATTGATGAACATGCTCACCAACACGAATTCTACTTCTCTAGAATTAGGATCTATGCCTTGAGATTGATTCTCTCTAAAACTTAGAATGAATGATTCTAAAACCAATGCTTAACTATTCTATCAAATCTATACATATATTGAACAAAAAGATAATTACAATAAATAAAATATCTACAGTATATCTTCCATCATTATCTTCAAGCCTTCCATGAATATCTTGATTCTTTCCAGCTATCATCCTTTCCATCCGGATATTTAAGTCATAAGCAGTACTAACTATGCTCAGCAACATTAATTTCTTCAAGCAACATTAACTTGGTCTTAGCAGTATTAACTACTAAGTAGCACTAACCACTAGCAGTACTAACTAGCTAAGCAGTACTAACTTTGTTCAAGCAACACTAACTTTGACTAGCAGTATTAATTCTACTAGCAGTAGTAATACTCAGCAGTATTAACTTTGAAGTCTTCTAGCAGTAGTAATTCTGAACTAGCAGCATTAACCATACTTGAGCTTTTCTTCAGTTCCCAACACTGTGAAATTTGCACTTGCTGATTCCGAAGTCGCAAAGAACAACCCCTTGGGACATTTGGACCTTCCCAAGAATAAATGTCCTCATCTACTGCAAGATGCTAACTTTCTCAAAGAATCAAGCTTGGGTTATGCTCCGAAAGTTGATCCCACTACTTCAAGGGCTCTTCTTCAAGAATTCTGGTTCACCGCTGACAAGGGTGAATTACTGAACAAGCAAGGCAAGGTGATCCCTGCTATCACCTTCCAGATCCACCATGGACCTAGAAATATAGCTTCTCTTGCTATTCGCACAACTCTCTGTTTCCCCTCCAAGACAAAGGTCGGCTTCGACGCCTTACCTACTGATGCTTAACTCATTCAGTTCCTCGACCACATGGAATATCAATGAGTCTTCAAACCCCGAACCACCATCCGTGATAAGAAGTTGACGAAGATTCACAAGCCGAAGATGCCCTCTGAGCTGAATTATATCTTCACACATAGAATTCAGAGCATGAGTGGCAAAGTTGGGTTACTTGATCAGGCAAGCAAAGTTCAACTACAAATGGGTTACTCGTTGATCGTTGGTCGACACTTTGAGAATGCCGAAGCTATCTTTGAAGATCTTCTATCCAAGATCGAGAAAGCTGAAAGCGACATCAAGATTCTCTATGTCCGGTTCATCTCTGCCATCCTTCATTACTTCTTGGGAGACAAGTACCATAAGGAGAGTGATTGTAGCTTCTCCAAGGTTGGCCCTCGCATCCTTGAAGTCAAGCCTGCTGAAAATGAGGTAAGTCTTCAAATTCTCCACTTTCGTCTCTCCCAACATTCTTCTTCTTCAGTGGCTACGCAGACGGTTCCTTCATCAGCTACCCCTGCCACTACAACCCCTCTAAAACGAAAGTCATCAGTTACTTCTGGTACCTCTAAAAAGGCCAGAAAGGCTATAAAGCAACTCCCTATTGCAAATATACCTGAGGTAGTCTCTCAACAGACCATCTTGGGTGACTTCGTGGCTTGCCCTTCCACTACCGCTACCGCAAGAACCATTTTAGTGACTACGGCCGCTGAAGCACCACGGTGACCACCTAGATTCCCTCAGTGACTCAACCCCGTACTGAAGTAATTTTTATCATCACGAGTGTTCCTTCTTCTATTTCTTTGGTCTCTAATCTCTCACCCTTACAACAGCCTATTCTTCAAGTTGCAATCGTAGGACCTGGTGGCCTCCCTTTTGGAGGTTTGCCTCAAACATCACTGACATTTCCTTCTTTTGAGGGAGACTTGACATTCTACAATATTTTTGACACATTAGGTAACTCGAAAACCATATACACTTCTCCCACCTCTCTAAATAAGCCTGAGCAATGTTTTGCTCAACCACTAACTTGTTTTTCAGGTCCTACTTTGGGAACTGTTGATGCCTCTCTACACAAGCTAGTTGAGAGAGTGGGTTGGTCCCGGAGGTGCTTAACAAGTTTGTAGAAGTGGGGGGGGGGGGGTGAATACAAACACATAATTTAAAGTTTAATAAATTGTTTATTGATAAATCAAACACAATTTACAAGTCTGTTGTGGAATAAGATTAAGTAGAACTCAAACTAAACAAACTTAAGAAAACACTAAGATGGTTGCACAAGAATATAGAGAATGGGGATTGAAGAATATAGAAAACAAAGGTTTCTATATGATAGAAAGATGAAGGCTAGAGGTGAGCACACACTTCAGATGAAGAGGTAATCTTTCTATTTATACCCTATGCATTAAATGCATGGCAGGGCACTTTACACGTGTCCTTCATTGATTGGCTGAGAGAGTCTGACTTTAGGAGACAGGTTTTCGGCCGTATCATGAACAGTGTAGTTGACAAAGTTATTGTACGAATTGTGGCAGAGGTATGTCCGTTCTGACACATCGTACTGGTTGTGTAGGGAAACACTAAAGAGACTTGAGGCATAAGCTAAGTGATCATCGATCACTGAATATCTCTTCCTTCAGAGATATAAGAAGGTTCAGCTATCGCTGAAGCTTTTCCTCAGGTTTCTTCCGTATGAGTAGAGTCGTCTTTGCTTCACTAATATCCGCATCAAGTCACTAGTAAACTTGTCTTTGTTCAACAACTTCGTCTTCGATTCAGCTATTAACATTTGTTGACGCGAAACTTGTCTTCAGGGATTACGTTAAATGTTTACATCAGCGACTATCAGTGATAACTAAACACTCAGTCTAATCGCTGATAGTGAAACACTAAAACATAGAAATGCTTTCAAGAAAGACTATCAGCGATAACTAAACAGACTCAGTCTGATCGCTGATGGTGAAACACTAATACATATTAAAACGTAGTTTTCACTAAGTATAGAAGAGGGTCGTTATCAAATCACTGAGAGAGTTTGGATCAACAATCTCCCCCTATTTGATAATGACAAATTAACTGAAGAAATTACTTTATAGTTAAAAATAATGGAATAATCAGGACTCATAACATACATGTCCCAATTACTATTTTGAGGGATCTTTTACAGTACTGATAGAGTTAAGTACTTCACTGAAATTTTCATTAATTCAAAGATAAAATTACAAGGTATGAAAATTACTAGTACAAGTGAGGAACTAACTACTGTAAGTTTAACTAATAGATTACAAGAAATAGAAAACTAATCTATCAGCTATCTAAAGAAGATTTTGGAGGATTGACCATATAGTCAGGCATTTCTTCTCCTCTTTGCCTTCGATCTAAAGATTCTTGAATGATGATTGCCTTGATCGGTTCAACAAGAGGTTAGAAGTCACACCATAAGCATAGGAGATCCTTGAGATGGCTGAGGGGACATATAGGAATTTCAGAGACTATTTGGAATCTGGGTTGTTGCTCATCATCACTGAAGAAGATTCCAAAAGGTTCTTTGAGTACTTGCCCTGCACTATATGGACCACCAGTGGGCAAGGATAGATCTAGAACTGAGAGATCAGGAAGAGGACCAAACAAAGCTTCTTTTGAGAACTTGATGGAGGTGTCGTTTCTTATTGCAGCGACATTCTCAGATAATGAGGAGCCAGACTTTCTTTTTAGTTTCCTTGGCTTGTAAGAAAGAGTAGATGGAACCCTTAGGATGGCAGCAACTCTGTTGATGAGAGCATCATTTATCCCTTCAACATAGCCTCGGTAGGTTGACTTGGATTTCTTCAGCGCATATTTGAACTCTAGCCATTCCATGTAACCGAAGCTTTCCAGCTTTGAAACGAACATAGCCTTGTAGCTTCCATCCTCTTTGGTTATTTCCATTGTGACAGAAGTTCGGTCCTTCTTCTTTCTCCCTGAGATGACAACGTCTACGATCTTCATTGGGTTAGAGCGATAGTCGACTTTATGTTTCCACCATTCGACTGAGTTATCGCTGACCGCTAGTTCTTTTGAGCGCTCCTCCTCAATTTCCTTTAATAAAGCAGCCTGGACTTCCACTGGTTTCTTTTTCAGCTTTCTGTCTTTGACTTGAGAGGACTGAATCTTGAGAGCAAGAGAGGCATCTCTTCGACAATCAACTATCAGTTTCTCAGCTCTGACAGATTCTTCGATTTCAGCTTCAGTCAGGAACTCTAGTTCAGTAGAAGTTGTTTGAAGAGGGACCTTCAGCCGTTGACTCTTCAGATGGGAGATCATCTCTGTTCTTTTCTTCATCTCTCCCTCTGACCTGTGAGATGATCTTGAGGGCCTTCCTGGATGGTGCTGTTGATCCAAGCTTTCTCAGTGATTTGATAACAACCCTTTTTTATACATAGTGAAAATTACATTTAATATGTATTAGTGTTTCACCATCAGCGATGAGACTGAGTCTGTTCAGTTATCGCTGATAGTTTCTGATGTAAACAGTAACGTAATCCTTGAAGACAAGTCTCGCATCAACAGATGTTCATAGCTGAATCAAAGACAAAGCTGCTGAACAAAAACAAGTCTACTAGTGACCTGATGCCGATATCAGTGAAGCAAAGACGAATCTACTTATACGCGAAGGAACATGAGGAATAGCTTCAGCGATAGCTGAACCTCTTTATATATCTGAAGGAATAGATAATCAGCGATCAAACGATCACGTAGCTTATGCCTCAAGTCTCCTTTTGTCTTACCTTCCACAACCAGTACGATGTGTCAGAACGGACATCCCTCTGCCAAAAATCGTAAAACAATTCTGACATATACACTGTTCATGATACGGCCGAAAGCATGTCTCCCAAAAGTCAGAATCCCAAAGCCAATCACTAGACGACACGTGTAAAGTACTCTGCCATACATTTAATGCATAGGGTATAAATAGAAAGATCACCTCTCCATCTGAGGGTGTGCTACTTTCTTCAACCTTTATAGAAACCCTTGTTTTCTATAATCTCTAATCCCCCATTCTCTAAGTTCTTGTGAAACCATCTTAGTGTTTTTTAAGTTTGTTTAGATTGAGTCTGTCTTAATCTTATTCCGCAACAATCCTGTAAATTGTGTTTGAGTTATCAATAAACAATTTATTAAACTTTAAATTTCTAAGTTTGTATTCAACCCCCTTCAACAAACTTGTTAAGCACCTCCGGGACCAACAAGTGGTATCAGAGCAGACTGTTTAATCTGATAAATAAGATCTTGCTTTATTCTCTTCCTTGCTATTCTAATATGGCACTAAACAGAAACACAAATTATTTTGATAATGGTTCCCTATCTAAACCTCCTCGATTTCGTAGAGATAACTTCTCTCTTTGGAAAAATCGAATGATGCTATTTCTAGAAGGTGCAGATCCCACTATACCTGAGTACGTAGCAAACGGACCATATGAACCTGTCCAAATCATAGCTGTCATTCCAGCTACTTCCACCACTCCATTTATTCCTGAACGCTATATTGCTAAGGAAATCAGACAATGGAGTGATGAGGAAAAAAAAAAGGTTGGTATCGATGCAAGGGCAAAGACCATTATCTCTATGGCTCTGGCTGATGAAGTTTTCCATTCCATTATGCATCTTAAAACTTCTAAAGAAATGTGGGAAACCATATGTGTTCAATATGAAGGCACCACTGAAATCCAAGAGACTCGAAAGATTAACTTGGTAAGAGAGTATGAAAGTTTCATCGCTGGTAAGAATGAATCTCTCTCTGACGTTCATTTGCGGTTTAACTGCTTAATCATTGACCTAAGAACCATTGGTAGGACCTATTCTAATTCTGAGGTCCTAACAAAATTCTTAGAATGTCTTCCTGAATGCTGGGACAGTTATTCAATCTGTCTCAAGCTGACAAAAGACTTAAATTCTCTTTCTCTCAGCACCTTGTATGGAATATTACTTAACTATGAGCAATCAAACCTGTTGAAGATGAATCTTATAAAAGATTCTAAAGACTCCAAAAGCACTCCTGTTGCTTTAATCTCTTCAGAGATAATTCCATCTCAGTGATCTACTCTCACTATCACTGAGTTAGATTATGAATATGAGGATATATCAGACACTGATCTTTCAGAGTTTCATAAGTCCTTAGCACTCTTGACAAACTCTTTTAAGAGATTTGCAAGAAACAACAATTTCAAAAGAAATAAGCCTCTCTCTATCACTGACAAGCCAAAATCAACCCCTGTTGATAAGGCTTCTGTTACTTGCTATAACTGTGAAAAGATTGGACACTTTGCAAGTGAGTGCAGGTCAAAGAAAGTCTTCAAACCTTCTACCTCAAGAAGATCCATCGATGACAAATACCTAAAGCTGTAAAATAAATATCAAAAGCTGAAATTGTTAGTGTATTATTGTATACAAGATTTAATCGTAAAAGTCAACTCATGTAAAGTCAACAGAGTCAAAGTCTGTATTAGTCTATTATGTGTTTACTTAATATGTAGTTAATCTTGTGAGCTTATATCCTTGGTATAAATAGGGATATGAGTTTAGAATCAATGTAACTAAGGAGATCGCATTCATATTAATATACATCAGATTGGAACTCTCTCTCTCTACTCTCTCTCTAGACTTAATATTCTCATATTGATTCTTGATAGAGATTGTTGTAAGAGTGCTTGATTGATTGGGATTACAATTTCAATTGGTATCAAAGCACACCAAACAAATTCAGAAAGATCACTTTAAATCAGATTCTTGAAAATTCAAGAAAATGGTTGTTTTTCAAAAAGTTACTGTTTGATCCGAAATTTCATTGTTTTTGTACAATTAAATCAAGAAATTGATTTGATTGTATACGTTTTATCAATTGGATCAAATCTTATTCAGATCACAGAGTCAAATTCAAACATTAGATTGATCAATTTGATCAAAGTGTGTTTTTTCGAAAAAGTCAAACACAGGCACTGTTTCTTGAATGAATTCGTAGATTTTTGATGTTTTTAATGGAGATATTGTGATAGAAAAGTGTTCTAATATGTTTTTCGAGCATACTGATGCATTTTGAGAATCAATTGCAGGGTTTAGAACGATTTGGAGTGATTTCGTGAACATATCTGTCAAAACGCGCAAGATCCAGAAAACGCGCAAGTTCATCAACAAACGCGCAAGTTCATCTGCAAAACGCACAAGCTGAAGAACGCGCAAATGTATGAAGAACGCGCAAGCAACACGTGCGAGTTTGGGTAAAACATGATCGAGGGGTGAATTGGGCTTCATTCCATCCTACTCTCCCTTTCATTGTCTCAGGAGCTTATGATCGCCAAGTGAAGATCTAGCGTATGAATGATACAAAGGCTTGGGAAGTAGACACTCTAAGAGGTCACATGAACAATGTGTCAAGTGTTCTTTTCCATGCCAGGCAGGACATTATTGTATCAAATTCAGAGGATAAATACATTAATGAATTGACGGCTCTGTATCAGATCAAAGGGGAAAAATGTTTCTCAAAGGGGGAGAATATCTGTAAACGGGGGAGAATCAAAGATTATGTTGAAATTGAAGATGTTTTGATGATTATTAATCTCACAATCATTAAAAAGGGGGAGAAATCAACAGAGATCAATTTCAAAAGAACAAATTCTGAAAGAAGTATTAATTGTCAAAAGAGATGATTCAAAAGATTCTGAAGAAGATAGATGTTTCAAAGTCAAGTCAAGATAAAAAGGGGGAGAAATCTACAGAGATCAAGTTCAAAGAATTTCAAAGTTATAAAGTCAAGACTTGTGAAGAATTTTCTGAAAGATCAAATCAGATGAAAAGAAATCATTCTCAAAGATTTCTGAAGACAAGTCCATGTTGAAGATAATTCAAGAAAGTTTGCTTTTCTGAAGAATGATCAGAGATTGCAGAAATGAAGATACAAAGATCTGAGATTCTTCAAAGCAGTTTCAAAGCTCAAACTTTTAAATTTCAAAAGATTTCAAGACTTGAAATGTTTTGTTTTTGAAGACTTGTTGACTTTCCAAAGCTGCAAAATGTTAAAGACTTTTCAAGATTCTTCAAAGATTGAAAGACTGAAGACTGTTAAAGCTTCAAAGTTCAAAGGCGTCAGAGTTAAAGATTGAAGAATCAAGCGCTGAAGACTTATGTCAAATTTTTATTAAATCTTGAATATAAAGGGGGAGATTGTTAGTGTATTATTGTATACAAGATTTAATAGGAAAAGTCAAGTCATGTAAAGTCAATAGAGTCAAAGTCTGTATTAGTCTAATATGTGTTTACTTAATATGTAGTTAATCTTGTGAGCTTATATCCTTGGTATAAATAGGGATATGAGTTTAGAATCAATGTAACTAAGGAGATCGCATTCATATTAATATACATCAGATTGGAACTCTCTCTCTCTACTCTCTCTCTAGACTTAACATTGTCATATTGATTCTTGATAGAGATTGTTGTAAGAGTGCTTGATTGATTGGGATTACAATATCAGAAAAGCTACAAGCGAAAAGGTAAAGGTCTCATTGCTGAAGAACATGATTGGGCTGAATCAGAAGAATCAAGTTATGATAAAGAAGTCGCTAATCTTTGCCTCATGGATGAGATTAAATAAGAAGTGGAAGAACCAGCTGAAACTTCTATGAGCTATATATCATCTCAGGTATCTATCTCTACTAATCCCTCTCTACCTGAATCAGAGAGAAGTCGCGCAGTTGATGTGCTGACGATTGATCTTTACAATGCTTTAAACGACAAAACTCTAGCTGAGAGCAAAAACCATGACTTAACTGAACAGTTGGAAAAATGCCATGAAAAGATCAAAGAACTAACTCTTTTAGAGTAAAGTTTGAAAGATCAAGTTGTTGTAAATAAAATCATCAACATAGAACGCGAACAAGCCATCGCTGCTCTAAAAGCAGAAAAGGCTACTATTGAAAAATGGTGTAATTCTTCAACAAAGATCACTGAGATAATAAATGCTCAAACTACTGGTGGTGATAAAACCGGTCTTGGTTTTTGGAAACCACAGGATGAGCCTAAAGAAGACTGTCCCACGCTTAAGTTTGGAACATTTGTCACTTCTATCTCTGACACTTCTTATAATCAGTTTTATCCTTCTTCTTCTAATTCTATCCCTGAGGAAAAATCCAAAGGCTCTAAGTCTGCGGATAAAGGAAAATCCATTCTTCGTCCTCAGAAGGCTACGAATAAAGCAAAGCTGAAAGTTCCCTCTAAACCTTCAGCGAATCAATCCTCTAGCTCTGTGATAGAAATCTTCGATCTCTGTCCTCCGAAGCTAAAGATTGATCTGAAGCCTAAGAGACCTGAAGAAATAAAAATTCCTCCCAGATCTCATGCTAAAAGCATTCTTGGACCTGGCCCTGCTCATCTTGAATTCTCAAAACCTTTTACTCCCGGTCCTAAAACCACTTTCAAATATAGAAAGTGCTATCACTGTGGTTTTACTGGCCATATTGCAAGCAGATGTCCAACTGCCACTAAAGTTGATAAAACAGCTAAAGTGAAGATTAATGCCTCTAAGGCTGAGAAGGTCACCAAAGATGAAAAATCAACCAAGGTGAAAAATACCACTAAGGTTAAGAAATTAACCAAAGTGAAGATTACCACTGAAGTTGAATCTTCATCTGCTGTGAAGATTGCTGAACCTTCCATCTTCACTAACCCAAAAGGACCCATTGAAAAGTTGGTACCAAACAACGCTTAATCTTCCTTATGTGTGCAGGGATCAAAGGGCATCTGGTATCTCGATAGTGTATGTTCTCGTCATATGACTGGACAAAAAGACATGCTCACTGAATACAAGGAAGAGAAAGGTCCCTCTGTGACCTTTCGTGGAAATGGAAAAGGCTATACCCGAGGGTTTGGTGTCCTCAGCAATGGGACAACTACCTTCAGAAGAGTCGCTTATGTAGATGGACTGAAGCATAACCTTCTGAGCATCAGTCAGCTATGTGACAAAGACTACGAAGTTCGCTTTTCTAAGAAAGCATGTTCAGTGGTGAATGAGAAAGGAAAACTTGCTCTCAGTGGTTATCGCAGAGAAAATGTCTATGTAATAGATATGGACTCTACTACCACTGAAAACTTATGTTTTCTCTCTAAAGCCTCTTCTGATGTCAACTAGCTATTGAACAAAAGGCTCTCTAATATAAATTTCAAAACCCTGAATTCTCTCTCTTCTAAGGAACTGGTTTCTGGTCTTCCTCAGCACTCATATGCTAAAGAATATCTCTGATCAGCATGTGAAAAAGGAAAACAGACAAAAGCTAGTTTCAAATCTAAACAAGTTTCCTTAGTGACAAGTCCTCTTCAGCTCTTACATATGGATTTGTTTAGCCCTGTCAACATCCAATCAATAGCTGGAAAGAAATTCACGCTTGTCATTGTAGATGAATACTCTCGCTACACCTGGGTTATCTTTCTTCGCTGCAAGAGTGATACTCCAGAAGAACTAATATCTTTTGTTAAAAAGATGGAAGTGCTGAATAATCTTACTGTTCGCTCTATAAAAAGTGATCATGGAACTGAATTCAAAAACAGTTATCTGAACAATTTTTTGAGAACAAGGGAATGTCTCATAACTTCTCCTCAGTAAGAACACCTCAGCAAAACAGAGTCGCTGAAAGAAGAAACAGAACGATCATTGAAGCTTCTAGATCAATGCTCAGCGATTCTCACCTCCCTACTCAATTTTGGGATGAAGATGTAAACACTGCATGTTTTACTCAAAACAGATCGGTGATAGTAAAGCGATTTGGAAATACAGCTTATGAACTCTTTCATGGAAGGAAGGTTTCTATCAGCCTTCTTCATATCTTTGGTTGTTAGTGCTTTATCTTAAACAACAAAGATCAACTTGGAAAGTTCGACCCAAAAGCTGATGATGGAATGTTTCTAGGATATTCCTCCATCTCCAAAGCCTACAGAGTTTTCAACAAGCGAAGACAATCTGTGGAAGAAACAATTCATGTCACTTTTGATGAAACTCACTCAGCGAACTCTAAACCAATCGCTGACAATGAAGAATTAAATGCTTGGATGTTCTCTCATTACAGAGAAACAAAACCTTTCTTCTCAAACCATCAACATTCAAATCCTCCGGCTGCTGATGATGATCCAAACATCATATCCCCTAACGCTGAATCCAACTCATGGATCTCAGAAGAGCCTCTAAACACACTTCTTCCATCAGAACCATCTTCGTCTGAACACCTCTCAGAAAACAATGGTATGTCTCACACTCAACACATGATAGCTGATGAACCTCAAGCTTCATCATCAGTGAACATTCCAATTGTTGATCCAATCTCCGAAGTAAGCGATCATGCTCCTGCTCAGCTATGGTCTAGAGATCACCCTATAGATCACCCTATAGATCAAATTCTTGGTGATCCCGATGCAGGTATTCAGACACGATGAAGTTCAGGTAATACTTATCTCTTTGTTAACTATATTTCTTTAATAGAGCCAAAAGAGGCTGATGATGCCCTCAGAGATCCATATTGGGTCAGCGCTATGCAAGAAGAGTTGGCTGAGTTTACTTGTAACAAAGTTTGGAATCTCCTTCCTAGACCGTCTGACAAAACTCTTATAGGCACCAAATGGGTGTTTAGAAACAAGTTAGATGAACATGGAACTGTAACCCGCAACAAGGCTCGACTTGTTACTCAGGGATACATACAAGAGGAAGGCATAGACTATGATGAAACCTTTACCTCTGTGGCTAGGCTCGAAGCAATTCGACTATTCTTAGCTTATGCAGTTTACAAAGACTTCATTGTTTATCAAATGGATGTAAAATCAGCGTTCCTAAATGGAAAGCTGAATGAAGAAGTCTATGTAGAACAACCTCCAGGGTTCTATGACCCTAAGCATCCAAATTATGTTTATAAATTGGATAAGGCTCTCTATGGTCTAAAACAAGCCCCTCGTGCTTTGTATGACACTCTCTTATCTTTTCTTATCTCTGAAAATTTTGAACGTGGCAAAATTGACAATACTTTATTTTTCAGAAATATAAAAGGTCATATTATTCTTGTACAAATATATGTCGATGACATCATATTTGGTTCTACTAACCCATCTCGGTATACTCGCTTCGCTGAAAGAATGAAGAAAGAATACAAAATGAGTACGATGGGTGAGCTGACATATTTTATTGGTCTTCAGATCAAACAATCTGACAGAGGTACTTTTATCAGCCAAGGTAAGTATGTTAAAGATATGCTGAAGAAGTTTGATCTTACACAAACTTCAGCGATGAAAACTCCTATGGCACCTCCCTTGACACTTAACAAAGATCCATCTAGAAAACCTGTTAATGTCACTGCCTATAGAGGAATGATAGGCTCCCTGCTGTATCTTACAGCGAGCCGACCTGACATTATGTACTCTACTTGTTTATGTGCACGCTTATCAATCTGAACCCAAGGAATCAAATCTGATCGCTGTTAAGCGAATTTTTAGATATCTTAAAGGGACTCCTAACCTCGGTCTTTGGTATCCCAAAGACTCAGGGTTCGATCTAACTGGATATTCTGATAGTGATTTTGAAGGTTGTAAAGTCGATAGAAAGAGCACCACTTGTGGATGTCAACTCCTAGGAGGAAAGCTGGTAAGCTGGAAAAGCAAAAAACAAAATTCAGTGTCCACTTCCACAGCGGAAGGTGAATATGTAGCCGCTGGAAGTTGTTGTGCTCAGGTCTTATGGATGAGAAATCAACTATTAGACTATGACCTTCAGCTATCAAAGATTCCAATCTATTGCGACAGCACTAGTGCTATCGCTATAGCAAATTATCCAGTGCTACATTCAAAGACAAAACACATAGAGATCATATATCATTTTATCAGAGATCATGTGATGAATGGTGATATTGAACTTCATTTCATCCCTACTGACTATCAGCTTGCTGATTTATTCACCAAACGTCTTGATGAGACAAGATTCAACTTTCTCACCAGTGAGCTTGGAATGTTGAATTTCGAAGAGTAAAATCTCCAGAATTCACGCATTAAGTCAGTTATTATAAGTTCCCCTTTATCATTCAATCTCTAATTAAAACTATGACACTCAGGTATGATCTCTTACTCCCAATCGCTGAATCTTCAGTCAGTAAGACGTTTTAAATAAAACTTTAATCACTGAAGTTCTTCTTCAAATGATTAAAAGCTTTTTGAAAAACAAAAACTATCACTGAGCTTTCTCTTCAGTGATCCTTCTAATAAACAAAAATCAGTCTCTGAATTTTCATCAGGGATTCTCTCAAAGGAAAACCTATCTCTGACTTTTCTTCAGAGATAATTTCAAAAAGGAAAAATGAAACGTTTTTCTCTCTCCTATGACGTTATTTGAACCGACAATCCACGACATGCCTTTTTCTGACACATTCGTCTGATGCCCTTCTATCCAATCAACTTCGTGGGACGTGTCTATGTCATGATGAACATTTGTTCTCCCGCCTATCTCTCTCTCCTACTCTCAAACGTATATAAAGAACGTTTTTTCCATTCTTATCTTTTTACGCTTTCTAAAAATCCTTTCTGAGCAAGAAACACTCTCAAGAAATTTCAAGCATCTGCATCTTCCTCATTCAAGATTACCAGGTTCCTTTGATCTTCTTTCTATTTAAATCTTGTTAACAAAACACCATTTTTTTCATAATGGGTTTTATATGAGATTTTTATTTCATAAAATCATTTTTTTTTATTTTACTCCTTCAAAACCTTTGGTTTTCTTACTGTTCTTCATCTTTTACTTAAGAACAATGTCTTAATCTTCAAATATTTTTGTTTTTATACGTTTCTTTCCTCAAATAGAAACTGGTAAAAACTTCTTTATTCTTAGACTCTAATCCTTTCCTTCTATTGTCTATTTCTTTTCTTATTCAGCAATGGCACAGTCAGCACTTGTTTCCTCCAAGAACGTCAAGCTCGCCATCACTGAATTTGAAGTCCCCAAGAACAACCATCTTGGACACCTCGACATCGATGGAATCAAATACCCACACCTGGTGGAATCTGCCAAATTCCTAAAGCAATCTTGCATTGCTTACGCTCTCACTGTTGATCCAAAACCCTCCAAAACTCTATTCCAACAGTTTTGGTTCACAGCTGAAGAAACGACCATCACCAACAAGAAAGGTGATCAGGTTCCTGCCATTTCTTTCTGCACTGACCTCGGCAACAGAATGATGACTGCTTTCATCTTAAGGAAGGCTCTCAGGTTTCCTGACAAACCGAAGAGTGGATTTGAAGCTCTACCTACTGACGCTGAACTCATTCGGTTCCTGGATGATATGGAGTACTGCTGGGACAACAAGCCCCGCTCCACAATGCCCAACAAGAAGCTGACACTCATCAAAAAGGCGAACATGCCTTCTCAGCTGAACTTTATCTTTTCTCATGTCATTCAATGCATGAGTGGTAAAAGTGGTTCCCTTGATCAGGCCAGCAAGGTACAACTCCGGATGTCCTACTCGGTCATCGCTGGCAAAAATTTCGAGTTTGCCACCGCTATCTTTGACGATCTAAGGTCAAAGATAGAGAAGATAGAGAGGGATCCCAAGATCCCATATGTATGGTTTATCTGTGCATATCTGAAGTTCCTCTACGCCAACACTTACCGCACTACTGCTGATGGCTCCTTCGCCAAAGTGGGTTAGCGTTCACTAGAGGTCAAACCGCTGGCAAACGAGGTAAGTATCTCTACCCTTCGCTCCCGACTCTCTCTCCACACTTCTTCTACTTCAGCGGCCACGCAGGAGGTTTTTTCTACTCCTAACCCTGCCGCTACCACTGGTTCCAAACGACCATCAGTTAGTTCCCTTGGTCCTTCTAAAAAGGCCAAAGTTACTAAGGAAAAATCAACCGCTAGTTCAAGGCCAGAGGAAGTTTCTCGACAAACCTCCTTGGATGATATTGTGGTCCTCTCCTCCACATCTGCAGCTATAACATCAACCGTGCCAGCGACCTCGGTCGCTGTCACAACAACAGTGACTCAATCTGAAATCTCAGTTCTTCAATCAACTGAGGTACATTCTAAACTCCCATCTTCTTCTATCCCCATCTCTAATCCCTCTATTTCATTGGTCTCTAACCCTCCTTCTATTTCTCAACAACCACAGTTTGGACCCCTAGGACCTGATCATCAAACTTTTGAAGAATTTATGCAATTCTACTAAAAGTCCAAGATCACTAGAACTTCTAAAGAGAGAAAGTAGAGAGAGAGAAAGATGGAGCGCAAAACAGAATTTTCAATGATGTGCGTGTGAAACTTCTTACAACCAACAAGACCAAAGGGACTTAAATACCCTTGGTCAAATACAATACTGATAAGCTTTAAACACAGTATTGACCAAGTCCTATAAATACAATGATTACTATAAAATCAGACCTAACAATCTCCCCGTAGTAATCATTGGCGCTTTGGTCTTCAAAAATTATCTTCTATAACAACACGAACCAACAAAGCGACTTTCAGAAGCTTTCTGACTTTTAAGAAAAAATTTCTTTTCAGCATCTTGCAGATTGAAAATTTTCTTTGCTGCTTAAGCTCAAGACGATACACCTACTTTGAATGATCTTCAATGAACTGTGGTGTTCGGAGCAGGAACAACAAAAGATTTGATGTAGCTGAGAGAATAGAATCTTTGAACAAATCTTGATCAGCAGATAATCTTTTGAGCTCTTTGTCTCTTAAACTTCTCCTTGACTTCTCCCCCTCATGACCTTGATGATCTTGATCAACTTGGTCATGCAAATGTTGGAGATGAGACAGCGAAAGATCTGCAAAATCAAAGAAACAGAGAAAACAGGGGTGGTTTGCGTTCCATGCGGGAAGCGCAAACTAAGGTTTGCGTTGCACATGGGAGACGCAAAGCAAGGTTTGCGTGCCATGCTTGATACGCAAAGCAAGGTTTGCGTTTCATGCTTGATGCACAAAACAAGCTTTGCGGGCCATGTGTGAAGCGCAAAGCTGCCTTAGAAAAATTTTACCTTTGAAAGCTCTTTGACTCCCCCTACACAAATGCATTAGATAAGACAATTCGAGATAACATTCATGTAAAAAAAATCATACACTCACCCTCAAAAACAGATATAATCTTTGAAATACATCTCTTTGTTCACTCCCCCTTGAATAATGCATAAACCCATTAAAATATATTTATGAGAACACAGTGATCAGAAATTAATGTAGAAAGAAAAATATACTGAATGTAAATTTTGAAACAACTAAACATATAAAATTTTAAACTCTAAACAAATTAAATTATACAGAGTAAAATATCACAAATTTATCAATCATTTGAAATCAAACATATGTTGTAAGATAAAAGAACCAGTTTAATTGCATATCAAGTTAAAACATGTGCAGTTTCAAAACTTCCAGCAATCTATTCAGTGTGCTCACATGCGAATCTTCGATTAGCTTCAAGAAAATGTAATTCTAAAAATATTATAGAGAACTTTGCATGTACTAACACTAAGCCATCAAGAATTAAGATATTCATAAATTTACAGATTTATCGCAACTTAAACATATCACCAAGTATCATGAGATGTGTGCTCATTGGCATCTTTTAGCATTGTGCTCATTGGCATCTTAACATGAGTATGCTCTTTGGCATCTTTTAAGCGCGTGCACTTTGGCATCTTTTTAATCAAGAAGTTTATTAAGTAAAGAACATGCCGTAAACGTTATCTGGTTTTTCCGGGTTTTATTCTGAAAACCTACCGGTGAGTTTCTACTACCATTTTACAAACTTTATACATGTCAAAACTCTTATTTATGAAATCCGAAGTATTTCTACGGTATGATTTCATGATCTCTACATTTTGTTATAAATGAAAATTTTGGTGATCCTCGGGGTTCCCGGTCAGATTTGACCAAAATGACGGGTTCCGCCTTATTTAATTAAAATGATGTTTTACTTGCACATTATTTGGATATGTAAAAAGAATGTTTATGAACTCATTTTAATGATTCTCGTTCTTACCAGAAGTTGAACTGGAAATGGCATTTTGTTTATAAAATGTGTTATTACCATATGATTATTTATGGTTGGTCACATATGTTGATGTGACGAGTCTGTACCATTACTAGCGGATCCCTAGGTTTTGAGTAGACTGTATTGCTGGGATGATACAATCCCCAAATTTGTAGCTATGGATCACTTGTTCCTAGAGGGCAACTTAGTACGGTTATGTGAGGCACGATACTAGCAATGGTTCATAGTGATCCTAGTGAAGGAGTATACCTTGGTTTTGCGCTTGGGGATTGATCTCACGTTGAAGCACGAACTTTGTGATTCATATCCGCGGATTCCAATTGGTTTAGCTCGTAACTCGAATTGTTGGCCTAACTTTGTGTTACGCCATAATCCTTGGTAAAATGTTTTGTTTTCGGTCCTTTTATGGCATGTTTATAACGAAAAAGCCCGATTGTGGCAAGGACCTAAATTGTAAATTTAATCTCTTTGAAAATGTTATCTTGGAACTGATGTTTTATCTTTTGAGCTTATAAACTGTATGTTCTCACCAGGCTTTAAAGTCTGACACTTTTTATCAAATGATGTGTATAACAGGTTTCCTTTAGCGGTGGGTGCTGGGGTTTTTGGAGAGACGAGTTTTGAGTCTCGAGGTTTTTTGGAGTTGTTTTAGTATTGATGCTGGGCATTGTTAAGTCCAATTTTTTTGATGAAATCCTTGTATAGGATTGTAAAGTCTAAAGGACTGATCCCATTTATGGGAAGTTAATGGATTTACTTTCGTCATATTGTCAGGTTTTCCAGGTTTTAATTTACAGTAATTTTTAGGGTGTTACAGGTTGGTATCAGAGCTCTAGTTTAAGCGAACTAGGCATGAATGTAAGATGTCTAAACTTAGACTGAGTATACTAAGAATTGATCCGTGAGATTTGGGTAGAGCTTCTAAGTTGGGTTAGTCTTAGAGTCGGCGAAAAGTACGTTTATCAGGCGTTGTAGTAGTGGTGACAAGAACCGTTATGTGTTGTTTGTTCATAATTTCACTTAGCTAATGTTATTATGAGGATATTTGTAACATCCCGCCTGCCTCGACAACAATATTGTCTGCTTTGCTCCTGGATTTAATCAACGTGTAGCGTACGGATTTGTTTCTGGGGACCTAGTGACAAACTTCCCAGGGGGTCACCCATCCTGGGACTACTCCCACCCAAGCACGCTTAACCTCAGAGTTCCCAGAACCTGACGTGCTTGTGACCCCAAAACACGTTGTTGTTAGGAAGGCCAAGATATTACTTATAACACCCAGCATCACTCCTGTCCACGGCCGATATGGGATATGCCTAAGGTGTTACAAACACCCCCCCTTGGGACTCATCGTCCTCGATGAGGTTTGCCCCATATCCCGAACGACACAGGAGTGGATCTGATACCATCTGTAACATCCCGCCTGCCTCGACAACAATATTGTCCGCTTTGCCCCTGGATTTAACCAACGTGTAGCGCACGGATTTGTTTCTGGCGACCTGGCATAAGGCTTCCTAATCCGTATAAATATTGTTGTCGAGGCAGGCGGGATGTTACAATATTGTACGTAAGAGTGCTTGATTTGCTGTTATTATGACAATTGGTAATGTGGTAGTACGTTTTTGTTGGATCATAAATTGTATTCAAGATTAAAGTTAAAGTTAAGGGTTTAAACTGCAATTGTGCTAAAGTTAATTAGAGGGTTTATTATGTAATAAGTTAATAGTTATTAAGCTATTGGGCCCAAGCCCATTAGAAAGCCCATTAAGATTAAAGCCCATATGGCTTAGGTATTTAATGTTTTGTTTAATTAGTTTTAGGTCAGAACTCTGATAGTTTTCTAAATAGTCGCTATACGTTTTCTTTGTATTCAAAGGGTATCAAGAACACTCAAGGGTTTCATTGTTTATTCAAGGGATTGGTACGTTATTATTAATCTTTATATCTCTTGATTATTATTGTGTTGCTTGATTACTTGATTGATTGTTTACCAACTAGAATTAATCTGGGATAACAATTGGTATCAGAGCCTAAGAATCAATTTTTTATGATATTACTGTTCATCGAAAAATACTGTTCATCGAAAATCACTGTTCATCGACTTACTATTCATGCGAAGTACTGTTCATCCTATTTCATGAATCTGTTATCGAATCCGGTCGATTAGTATTTGATTATTTGTGTTTTTGTGTTACATTCGATCGAAGGATTGCTTATTTGTTGGTTTAATTGTGTTCATCGGTCGATTAAAATTTCTGGGTTTGGTTTCGGTGGAATCCCAGATATTCATCGTGTTCTTCGGTCTATTCATCGTGATTATCGGTCTTATGAGTTAATTGATCATATCTGCTACTGTGGTTATCAATATTATTGCTTTGACCGATAGTTATTCGACCTGAGTCTTCGACCGAGAGTTTGTAAACATCGGTCCTTACTTCGACCTGGTAGTTATGATCTCCGGTCATTCCCTTCGACCGAACCTTAGCATTCCCCGGTCTTTGCTTCGACCGGGTAGGTGCATCGATCGGACCTTAATGGTTTCCGGTCTAGTATTCGACCGATACTTTGTTACTTCGGTCTTCGCCTTTCGACCGGAGACCTTGTTACTCCGGTCTTGCCATTCGACCGGATACTCGTATTCCCGGTCTTGCCATTCGACCGGATACTTGTTACTCCGGTTTTGCCATTCGACCGGATACTTGTTACTCCGGTCTTGCAATTCGACCGGGTACTTTCATACTCCGGTCTTTCCTTCGACCGGTACAGTTCATTCTTCGAAGCACATCCCCGGTCGATTTTTACAAACTGTGATAGGGTATCTAATTGTCAAATTTTTTTCTCTAGGGGCGCTGCCCCCATACCCATGCAAGGGCGTTGCCCCTTGACCCCACCCGCTAACCGGGTAGCAGGACCCCCGTGCTAAGTCTGCGAAGGGGACAAAGATTTTCTCTTGATCAAAATCTTCTTAATTTTTCAGTATTTTATTCATAGATATTAGTGCTTTATACTGTGTGCGAGGACTGCATTTGATTATTTTTGGAAATTTATTTTTTTGAAATTTTTTGAGTGTAGTCTTTACTTTTAATTCTAACGATCTCATCTAGTTGGTTGTCTTGGTATAGAAAAGTCTATTTACTAACCGTACAACTAAGATGTCGAATCAGCTTATCTCGATGGGTTCTCAAGTCAAACCTCCTGTCCTCGTGGCAAATGAGTATCAGCAGTGGAAGACAAGAATGATTCAGTTTCTGAATCACAAGAACAGAGAGTTCATGACAATAGTCATTGAAGGTCCCAAAACTCCAATGATCACAGTAAATGGTCAACCTGCTACAGATTCCTCTCCTGAAATCCCTGACAGAGATATTCCTAAACCTGTTCAGTTCTTCACTGAAAAACAGAAAGACCAGCTCAAGTTAGAAGAAGAAGCTCTAATCTATCTGACGATGGCAATTCCAAATGACATCTACAATCGTGTCGACAGTCAGAGTACTGCTAAAGGAATCTGGGATGAACTAGCAAGGCAGTTTGAAGGAAGTGAAGCTTTTATTCAAGCTAAGCAGAATCTGTGCATAAATGCTTACGAGAGATTTCATGCCAAAGAAGGAGAGCTGCTTTTAGATACCTATAATAGGTACAACATTATTCTCAATGACTTGCGGAGGAACAAAATCGCCAAATCTGCTTCTGAGATAAACTACAAGTTCATCAAGAATCTGAATCCAGAATGGAAGAACTTTGCTATCAACCTCCAGATGTTGTAGAATATGGCTCGAGAAAATGTCACCGATATCTTCTCTACTTTTGCTCAAGATGAGGATGAGGTGAGATCTATGAATAATGAGTCTAATCATCTGAAGGATTCTGTGGCTCTCATAGCCGGCAAAGGTTCTGTATCCTCTGCAAGGTCGAAGAAAAAGGCGTCTAAAGCTTTAGTTACCGAAGTTACTGACTCTGACTCTGATTCAAGCAATGAAGAACTGGAAGTTGATTCGTATCCTGATATTCAAAAGTTCTCTGAAGACTTGGCTCTCATTACGCGACGATTCAAGAAGAGCTTTGGCAAGAAAAGATTTTACTCAAAGCCAAAGTATGATGGATACAAGAAAGAGAAGTCTGAGATGCGATACAAGCCGAGGCATGGAAAGAGAGAGGAAGGACAAGAAGATCGGAAGGAAGATAGAAGAGAAGGAAAAAGAGAGGAGAAGCGAGAAGAGCGAAAGGATGAACCAGGAAGATGCTACAACTGTGGCAAATCTGGGCACTTCTCAAGGGACTGCAAATTCAAGAAAGTTAAGAACTCAGAGTACTACTCAAGAAAGTCACTGATTGCCAAGAAAGCTGAAGAAGGAAAAGTACTAATGGCTGAATAAGAGAACTGGTTGTTCCAAAGTTCTGATGACGAGGAGCAAGCACATTTCACCCAAGTTTCTTACATGGCAAAGCTGGAAGGTGACGATGAACACTCTGGGACACAATCGGAAGAAGCAAAGTCTGAGGTAAGTGAAAATTCTGAACTTATTGAATCTTTAATGGCCCAAATACATGGCATGAAAGATGAATTTGCTTTACTGAAAGGCAAACTTAGCTCTGCACATCAATCTGTTTTAAGCATTCGTGATGAAAATTCTATTTTAAAAGTTGTTGTTGAAGAAAAGGAAAAGGAAAAAGATGATTTAAAAGCTGAAAAAGAGTCTTTAAAAGAAAAAAATATCTGGTTTAGAAACAGATCTTGTGAATCTTAATGCTGAAAAGGGTGAGTTTCAAATCAAATTTGAAGTTTGTTATAAAGAAAGAAATGAAGCTTACACAAAAATAAAGCAACTGGAGAACATTAACATGAAACGAGGTCAGACTGAACAGACATTAAATCTGTTGACCAATAAACTCCAAGACGAAAGGTTTTTCAAACTTAAACCAGGTTTGGGTGTGCCAATTAATGAAATTTTGAAAAAGGCACCGGAGCACCTATATAATTTTGATAAATTTGGCTCCGCAATAAAACCCATTCCTGACATTCACGCTACTTTTGTTGAAGCAAGTTCTCCTAAACCTTCTGAAGAGACCAAAGGTCAAGAAGAAATGGGAAAGAACAATTCTGGTGACACTGATTCTCAAAATCTTTTTAAATCTGTTGGTTTTACATATGGTGATTTGAACGAAAGCTATGCAACTCGAAAGATCGAATTTACTGAGTTTGAATCACTATTTACCACACCTTCTAAAGAATCAGTGAGCACCAACACAATTCTACCTGAGACTGCATGCAAATTTGATGAGTATGAATCGGATGTTGATCCATCTACTATACCATCAGTCTCAACTCCCATTGCTTCTAAACCTTTACTTCCTGAAGAGGTTGAAGAAGTTACTGCTACCGCGGATGAATCTTGTGTTCAAAATGATAAAACAGAGTTTATTGAGTCCATGACTGAAAAGATATTCTCTAATATGATGAATGCATCAGACTCTGATACTGTTTCTGATTTAAAGGGGTCAAATTATGTGGATGGTAATACATCTGAAATGATGAAGCAAATTGATATGTTGCAACAATCTCTTGATGAGGTTGAAGATGAAAACTTTGATCTCAAACATAAATTAAAAAGTCTTTAAAAATAAATCAAGAGCTTTGCACTGAGATCAATGATTTGAAAATTACTTTGTTTAAAAATGCTTCAAATGAAAAACAGATGTTAAATGATCCAAGCCGGAAGGTAAGAACCAATCCAGAATTTGATGCCTCTACAAAACCTTCAGTTTTTTACTCTGATTGTCCTGAATATCCACTAAGTATTTTTGAAAAGGGTGAGACTTCAAAGAGCACTAGAAAAGAACCACCTTCTAAGTTAGAGACTAACAAGGTTCCTGTTTCTATTTCAGATATAAAAGGAAATGGAGGTGGGAGGAGTAAGAAGAATAAAGATCTTAGTTTGAATAAAAAGAATAGTTTGAATTCTAGTTGTTGTCCTACAGACAGTGTTATTTTGAATAGTACTTCTTTTGATAAACATGAATGTAAGATTTGTTTCGATAAATCTAAGTTTATGAATTTTGCTCGAAAGAATCTTTATTGCAAACACTGTTGGGATAATTCATTCAAATACTACTCCCCTCCTAAGTCCAAAAAGAATAAAAGCAATGCTAAGTTGAACTTTAAGTCTAATTCTAATTCTTCTGCACAACCCAAAGTGTATCGAGCTAAAGTTGCCAATCCTACTTCTAAAAAGCACTTTCATGAATTAAATGTTAAGATGGTTTGGAAATGGGTTCCAAAACCGCGTTATGAATGGAGAGTGAAAGTCAAACCAGATGATATTCCTAAGTTGCTTGATGCTAACCGCGAAGGACCCATCCTGATATGGGTGCCTAAGCAAAACTAATTGTCTCTTTTGCAGGCCTGTCGATTGTGGGTAATAGATTCCGGATGTTCACACCACATGACAGGATTCAAGCACCTCTTGAATAACTATGTGAAGGAGCCTGCCGGAGCAGTTATATTTGGCAATTCTGAAGCCGAAGGCCACGTCAGAGGATATGGAATGCTCGATAACGATGTTGTGAAGATTCAAAAAGTGTTATATGTTGAAGGACTTGATCACAATCTGTTCAGTACCAGTCATTTCTGTGACATGCAATATCAAGTCCGCTTCTCAATCACTCATTGCTATCTAGAAGATCACGATGGTTACGAAGTCTTCAAAGCTGAGCGCCATGGAAATCTATACTATGTAGATTTTCCTACACTGTCTGCCACACGTCCAGTATGCCTACTAGCCAAAGCTTCTAAAGCACAATCGTGGACGTGGCATCGACGCTTGTCTCATCAGAATTTCCGATCTATAGTGAAGTTACAAAGACAAGGTCTGGTCAAAGGTCTACCAGAAATGAGGTTCGAAAAAGACTCACTCTGTTCCGCATGTGAGTTGGGCAAAATGAAGCGTAGCTCCTTCAAGTCCAAAGCTGAATCATCGACCTCATCTGCACTGGAACTTCTTCATATGGACCTTTGTGGCCCAATGCGCACAACATCTATCAACGGAAAGAAATATGTGTTGGTAATGATAGATGACTACTCAAGGTATACATGGCTCGAGTTTCTTCGCAATAAGACAGACGCGCTAGAGTTGATTATCGCTTTCATCAAGCGCATTCAAGAATGCCTTCAACTGCAGTCAGAACCATTTACAGTGATAATGGCACAGAGTTCAAGAATGACATCCTGAAGAGTTATCTTACTTCCGTGGGTATTTCATATAATTTCTCCACCGCCTACACTCCGCAGCAAAACGGCATTGTTGAACGGAAGAACCGCACTCTGGTTGAAGCAGCTTGGACTATGCTTGCTTACTCAGATCTACCAATGTACCTTTAGGCTGAGGCAGTCGCTACAGCGTGTTTTACACAGAACCGTACCATTGTGGTCAAGTGCTTTAATAAGACAGCATATGAGTTAAACAACAATCGTACACCTAACATCAAGTTCCTTCGTGTTTTTGGTTGCAGGTGTTACATTCTAAAAGAGCGTCAAGGATTATCAAAGTTTGATAAGAAAGCGGATGAAGGATATCTTGTTGGATAATCTCTGAAATCCAAAGCTTATCGAATTTACATTATTCGAACCAAGACGGTTGTTGAGAGCATGAATGTCTCCTTTGATGAGAATACTACAAGGACTTCTGGACACAACAGTTCAGAACTCGGTCTTAACGACAAAGCTTCTATTCAATCAAGAATAGAACCAACACCTAAAGGATTCACTTCTTCTAACTCTAACTCTACTTCATCTGAGTTAGATTTATTGTTTATTGATGCCTTTGATGATATATGTACAGATTTTGAAAAAGGCATATCCACATCAATAACAAGTGGTATAGGCTCGGAGGTCCCTACTTTATCTGAAGACATGTCTGGACCTTCCGAAGAAGTCACTAAAATTTCATCTCCATCAGGTACTAATACACCCTTAGTTTCTGACACTATTAACGCTGAATCTGTCTCTACAGATAGTTCTTCCGGAAACGAAGTCTCGATTACTTCAACTGCTAGTCCGGAAGCCTCCGTATCAGAAACACCAGTACAAGATGTCCCGAGTACATCTATGGAGCAACCTGCCGTGCATGATGAAAACGATGCGTCGAATATGCAACAAACAGTTGAAGCTCTACCAAGCACACATCGTTGGACTAAGGATCATCCCTTGGACAACGTGATAGGTGACGTACAATCTGGTGTCACAACAAGATCTGCAACAACTAACTTCTGTATGTTTTCAAGCTTCCTCAGTTCCTTAGAGCCAAAGAAAGCGGCTGAAGCTTTACGTGATCCATTCTGGATTTCTGCCATGCAAGACGAGCTTCTACAATTCGAAAGGAATAAGGTATGGCGCTTGATCCCACTACCTAAAGGTAAATCAGTTATTGGAACAAAGTTGGTGTTCATAAATAAGAAAGACGAAGCCAGAGTAGTTGTGAGAAACAAAGCTCGTTTGGTTGCAAAAGGGTATTGTCAACAAGACGGCATTGACTGTGATGAAACATTCGCCCCGGTTGCAAGGATCGAAGCCATCAGAATCTTTCTAGCATATACAGCGCTAAAAAACTTTACTGTCTATCAAATGGACGTAAAGTCGGCTTTTCTGAACGGCGTTCTGCATGAGGAGGTCTACGTGGCTCAACCTGAAGGTTTCGTTGATCCTCATCACCCTGATAATGTCTATGTTTTAGACAAAGCGCTTTATGGTCTTAAACAAGCACCGCGAGCCTGGTATGAAACTCTCACTAAATTTCTACTTGCTTCTGGTTTCAAGAAAGTTACAGTCAATACAACCTTATTTCTTAAAAGGCAAGGTGATGACCTGATTCTTATTCAGATTTATGTTGACGACATAATATTTGGGTCGACAAATCCAAAATTTTGTAAGAAATTTTCAAAGATAATGGAAACAAAGTTTGAGATGTCGATGATGGGTGAGTTGAATTTCTTTCTTGTTCTACAAGTAAAGCAATTACCCGAAGGAATATTTATTAATCAAGCTAAATATATAAACGATATTTTGAAAAAGTTCAATATGTCAGATAGTTCATTCATGAAAACACCAATGGCTACTGGTACACTCTTAGACGCGGATCCCTCCGGGAAACCTGGTGATAAAAAGGTGTATCGTAGCATGATTGGTTCTTTACTTTATCTGACTGCAGTCGCCCGCATATAATGTTTGCCACATGTTTTTGTGTGAGATATCAGTCTAATCCTAAAGAGTCGCACTTAACTGCTGTTAAGCGAATCCTTAGATATCTCAAAGGTTCTCCTAATCTAGGCCTTTGGTATCCAAAGGATTCTCGTTTTGAACTAACTGCCTTTACAGATGCTCATCATGTAGGTTGTAAGCTAGACCGGAAAAGCACCTCTGGATCATGTCAATTCATAGGTGACAAACTTGTGAGTTGGACTTCAAAGAAACAAAACTGTGTTTCAACATCCACTGCCGAGGCTGAGTATGTAGCTGCTGCTACTGCTGTTCTCAAGTCCTCTGGATGAGGACACAGTTAAGAGACTTTGGATACAACTACAAGCGCGTTCCGATTTATTGTGATTCCAAGAGTGCAATATCTATAACTGCTAATCCGGTACAGCACTCGAAGACCAAGCATATAGATGTACGCTATCATTTCATCAAGGATCATGTAGAAAAAAGGTAATATTGAAATGCACTTTGTTCATACTGACTTCCAGTTAGTTGATCTTTTCACCAAGCCATTGGATGAAAAGCGATTTCAATTTCTAATCAGCAAACTTGGTATGTTGAACATGTCTTAAACCTTACTCATGATTCAAGGGGGAGTATTACAAATCTTGATAGTGTGTTATTTTCCAACTGTTGTTAACGAGAAAGGAATCATTTTCATAAATGATTACCATTGTTTCTTTCACTTATGCAGGTTGGTTCAAGTGACTATGGCTTCTAATCACATCGGATTAGAACCCGCACTTCAGTGCTCTATCTATTTTTATATGCTTTATTTCCTTATTAATTTATAAAAAAAAACCTATAGTGATTTAAGGGGGAGAATATCTGTGATGCTAACAGATTTTTGGATACTTAAAAGCTTATCTGACCGTGTGTTCTTAAAGATAAATACTTGCGTTTTATCTTGTCAATATACTTTGTCAAGTATTCATACACATAACGGTTCAGAACATTCTATTTTGACTTTGTTATTACCATGTATCAAAAGATAAATCTTTCTATGGTAATACTCACGTTATTGGTATTCACTGTTGGTTAAATCAAACATCATTTCATGTCCTTTCATTGAAAATATGTTTATATATTGTTCATATAAAAAACATTCGTTTTTGATTCTCCAAAATCTTATTTTTCATGATAAAATGATATGAGCATAATTGTCAAACTCTTTTAGTTTGAGGGGGAGAATTGCATCGTCAAATACAACTGTTTTGACATCTCCGAATATTATATTCTTCATGTAACAAGTGATATTTGTGATTACATGTACAATAGTCTGTTGAACAGCATGTAAATTTAGGAAAATACATGGGATTCAATGTGAGAACTTAACAGAACTTCCAATGTTTCCTACCCAGAAAGTAATCCCTGAGTGATTGAGGGGAGAGGGGTCAAAAGAATTGAGTGTTGGTGTGTGAAAAGAGGTAAAATGAAAAAGAGAGAGTGGTTAGAAGTGAGAATTCAAAGAAAGAGGGTGAGAGAACAGAGTAAAAGAATATTAGACTCTGCACCAAACCACTTTCTGAGTCGGACAGCCACATAATCTGATTGGTTCACATTTTTTGGTGACCATCATTGAAATAGGCAACTAGCCAATGCCATCTCTTGCATACAACCCCACCAACTACTCATTCTTTTCTCAAAAAGAGAATGTTTCACATTTTCTGGGGACGCAACACATATGCTATTGGTTCTTCATTTGGAAGATACTAATATTGAAAAATAAGGAAAGTTGCCCCACCTTCGAACCCTGTCTCATGCACATTGAGTCTTTGTATAATTTGTTGCTGTCTCAACAAGTTTACATACTTTGAGCCTAAGTTGAAAAGCAATCATCTATGCTTAATTTCTTTCATACACATGCACGAGCACACAAAAATTTGTTTTCTGTCAGAACGTTCATAGATAACCATGTGTTATTCGATGATTGAATGGAAGACCTGGGGAGTCTACATCAAACTAGCTCCTTATATAGTAACTTTGTGTTACTCAGTAACTTTGTGTTACTGACATGCATTCTAACTGAGTCATTTGTTGATTCAGGGTTACACCTATTAAACTGTTTGAATTTGAAAAGATTCGAATGGTTACTACTTTCTATTTTAATCTGAAAAGATTGAAATAATCACTCTTTCCATCTGGGAAGACTGCTCTTATTTCATACATGGCTCGTTACATGATGAAGACTATGCTTACATGATGATCATACACAAAGGGGGAGATTGTCTTGAAAAGGGGGAGATTGTTTTGCCAAGTTTTGATGATGTTGATTCTCACCACTCATCAAAAAGGGGGAGAAGATATAAAAAGGGGGAGAAGATACAAAAAGGGAGAATACAATCTGAAGATCTGAATATTTTCAAAATTTTAAAGATTTGAAATATCAAGTTTTGAAGTTTTGAAGTTTTGAAGTTTTGAAGTTATCAACGTCATATCTGAAGATATCTGAAGAAAAGTGAAGACCCGAAGACAATTGCAAATTTTTTTTAATCTTGAATCCAAAGGGGGAGATTGTTGGATCATAAATTGTATTCAAGATTAAAGTTAAAGTTAAGGGTTTAAACTGCAATTGTGCTAAAGTTAATTAGAGGGTTTATTATGTAATAAGTTAATAGTTATTAAGCTATTGGGCCCAAGCCCATTAGAAAGCCCATTAAGATTAAAGCCCATATGGCTTAGGTATTTAAAGTTTTGTTTAATTAGTTTTAGGTCAGTAATCTGATAATTTTCTAAATATTCGCTATACGTTTTCTCTGTATTCAAAGGGTATTAAGAACACTCAAGGGTTTCATTGTTTATTCAAGGTATTGGTACGTTATTATTAATCTTTATATCTCTTGATTATTATTGTGTTTCTTGATTACTTGATTGATTGTTTACCAACTAGAATTAATCTGGGATAACAGTTTTCCTTTCGTGTTTTCTTCTCTCTCTTATCTCTTCCTCTGCTCTGTGTAGCAGTTCAGAATGGTAGGTACGCGCGGAAGACCGCGTACTCGTGTTGATGGTCTTGAAGCGACAGCCTCTACAGCGGGTCAGCCGGAAGGAGTTGAGGTTGTTGTACGACCACCTGTTCAGCAAATACTAGGTGGGGGGGGGGGGCTAGAGGTCATTCCGCGAGTGACCCTGGCTTCGTCCCACCCAGTCATCAAGGATGCTAATCCCCAGTCTGATTTTTTGGTCAGCGTGATGTTGGCAATGAGGGAAGAGATGGTGAAGCAGCAAGAGTTTCTGCTGAAAGCAATGGAGGACCGCGACGTAAACAATCGGAGAAGTGAGACGGTTGTGGAGAACATCGTAGCAGGTTCTGGAGGCGATGGTATAAGGGTCACAGCGGTAGAGCGCGGGACTTCTGGTGCTCCGGGGAACAGGAAGAGTTGTTCCTATAAGTCCTTTCTGGGTTGTGGACCGCCAGAATTCTTCGGTTCAGATGACCCGGTGGTTATCGTAAAGTGGATCCGAGCGGTTGAGCAAGCTTTTGGCTCTTCCGAATGTGGTGATGATCAGAGGGTGCGGTTTGGTACCCAACTGCTGAGGGACACTGCACTCATCTGGTGGAATATCATCCAATCCACTCTATCTCCTGAAGTGTTGGCTCAGTTGTCTTGGGCTGAGTTCAAAAAACAGTTGCTAGAGGAATTCTGCAACGAGAGGACCATGGACCGAATTGAGAAAGAATTCCGGTCTTTGGTAAAGAGAAGCCTGACGGTGAGGGAGTACACCCGTTAGTTTATGGAGAAGCTTGGTCTGGTGGGGCATGCTGCCCCAACAAAGAAAGACAAGATGAAAGCTTATCTCAACGGCTTGCCAGCGGACATGCAATCCATGGTCCATAATATCAAAGCTTCTAACCTCCGAGAGATGGTGGAGAAAGCTCAGTTCATGGAGGAAATGTTCGCGAAGAGCAAATCTGAGAAGTCAGTGTTGGTGCCTGAAAAGAGAAAATGGGAGAGCAGCTCCGTACCTCCCAAGCGGGCCCGACCGTTTGGCAAAAATTGCAACTTCAGCAATTATCAGGATGCAAAGTGGTGCCCGAAGTGTCGAACCAAGCATCACGGTAACTGTAACTCCACTTCTCCAACTTGTTATAAGTGTGGGAAGCCTGGTCACACTGTCAGAGATTTGCCGGTCAGAGGACCCATCTGTTATGAGTGCAAGGCACCGGGGCACGTGAGGAAAGATTTCCCGAAGTTAGTGTCGGGTAGCACGCCAACAGGGAAGGAGAACCCTCCGAAGGTTCCGGGTCGAGCATTTCAGATGACGGCCAAAGAGGCCAGAGCATCCGTTGACGTGGTATCGGGTACTGTCCTAGTAAACTCTGTACCTGCTTGTATTTTGTTCGATACGGGTGCTAGTTTTTCTTTCGTATCTGAATTGTTCCGTCAGAAAATTGCTATGCCCACTACTAGTCTTGAGGATGCATTAGTGGTAGAAATAGCCGATGGTAGTCAAGTTCTGATTCACGAGGTACTGAAGCAGTGTACTCTCAGTATCGAAGGGAGGGAATTCCCGATCGATCTGCTACCGATGTCAATCGGGGGTTTTGATGTTGTGGTCGGTATGGATTGATTGTCAAACAATCAGGCCGAGATCGTGTGTTCCAAAAAGTTGATTCGACTTCCCAACCCCTCTAGCGAAGTTGTGGTCATCTATGGCGAAAAGAGAAAGGGTGAAGTGGCAATAATCACAATGGCAAAGGCACACAAGTGCTTAGTAAAAGGATGTTCGTCTTTCCTAGCCTATGTGATTGATGCCGAGTTAAAGAAATCAAAGCTGGAAGATGTGAAGATCGTGCGTGAGTTTCCAGACGTCTTTCCGGACGACTTGCCCGGGTTACCACCCGATCGGCAAGTAGAGTTTCGAATTGATCTTGTGCCTGGAGCAACACCAATTGCTAAAGCTCCTTATCGTTTAGCGTCATCGGAGATGCAAGAGATGGTAGCACAACTCCAAGAGCTATTTGAGACGAGCCTTATAAGATCGAGTTCGTCACCTTAGGGAGCTCCGGTCTTATTCGTCAAGAAGAAGGATGGCACAATGAGAATGTGCATTCACTATCGTGAGTTAAACAAAGCTACAGTGAAGAAAAGATATCCGCTTCCGAGAATAAACGACTTGTTCGATCAACTTCAAGGAGCGGGTTGTTTTTCTAAAATCGACTTACGTTAGGGTTATCACCAAGTGAAGGTAAGGGAAGAAGATGTTCCGAAGACAGTTTTCAGAACGCGTTACGGCCATTACGAGTTTCTTGTAATGCCATTTAGCCTGACGAACGCACTAGCAGTGTTTATGGACTTGATGAATAGAGTGTGCCGACCATTCCTCGACAAGTCGGTCATTGTATTCATTGATGACATACTCGTGTATTCCAGAAGTGAGTCAGAGCACGAGCAACATCTACGTGAAGTTCTGGAAGTGTTGAGAAAAGAAAGGTTGTACACCAAATTTTCCAAGTGCGACTTTTGTCTTAAAGAAGTACAATTTCTGGGGCACGTAGTCACTCGGGACAAAGTGAAAGTGGATCCCTCCAAGATTGAAGCTATGATGAATTGGGAGCCTCCTAAGAGTCCGTCCGAGAACCGAAGTTTCTTGGGTCTGGCGGGATACTACAGGAGATTTATCCAAGACTTTTCAAAGATCGCTTCTTCCTTGATAGTTTTGACTCGGAAGAATGTGAAGTTTGAATGGACTGAATCCCAAGAGAAGGCATTCTGGATCCTTCAAAAGAAGTTGTGTGAAGCTCCGATCTTGACGTTACCTGAAGGGTCGGAAGATTTCGTGGTATATAGCGACGCTTCAAAGATGGGACTAGGATGTGTGTTGATGCAACGAGGCAAGGTGATCGCTTATGCCTCGAGGCAGCTTAAGATACACGAGTAGAATTATCCAACCCATGATCTGGAGTTAGCGGCGGTGGTGTTCGCTTTGAAACTTTGGCGACATTACCTTTACGACACGAAATGCACTCTTTACACGGATCACAAGAGCCTGAAATATGTCTTTGATCAGAAAGAGCTGAATATGAGGCAAAGACGGTGGCTTGTCAGGATCGAATTCTCAACAAGAATAAATTCTCATAAAGTAATATCAAAGAAGTTGCGGAATAACACTTTGATATTCAATGTAACAGTAAACAAAATAGTGTATAATCAACAACTTGTAAACTTGTATTCAATTATCAAATCACAAGATTACACACTCAACCTCAATCTTGAAGAACAGACTCTTTCAAGACGAATTCTACTTCTCTAGAATTAGGATCTATGCCTTGAGGTTGATTTTCTCTAAAACTTAGAATAAATGATTAATTCTAAACTATTCTATCAATTCTATACATATACTGAATAAAAGATAATTAAAATAAATAAAATATCTTCAGTATATCTTCCATAAATAACTTCAGCTTTCCATGTTTATCTTAAACCACGATCTCTTCATCATTATCTTCATATTATATTAGAAGCAGCATTAACCGAGTCTTGGCAGCATTAACTACTAAGCAGCACTAACCACTAGCAGTACTAACTAGCTAAGCAGTACTAACTTTGTTCAAGCAGCACTAACTTTGACTAGCAGTATTAATTCTAGTAGCAGTAGTAATACTCAGCAGTATTAACTTTGAAGTCTTCTAGCAGTAGTAAATCTGAACTAGCAGCATTAATCATACTTGAGCTTTTCTTCAGTTCCCAACAATCTCCCCCTAACTTGACTTTTAAGGAAAGAAGTCAAGTTCTTCAGATTTTCTTCAAGATGCTTTCAACACTTCAGGTTCAGTTTCCCAAATTTGGATTTAGCCCCAGACTTTGATTTATAGTTCTTCTCACCACAATTTTAGCCATCTCTGAATCCTTTAAGCATACCAGTAAATCTTTTAGCATCCCTTCTAGCTTCTCCTTGCTATGCTTATAAATTTTGTCCACTAGATAGTATTCATGATAACAATTGTCAATAGTAATCATGTATACCCCACAATTTTCAAAAAGTATCCATTTATCAATCTTCTTGAATATAAACTCATGATGATGATCTTTAATCCTATAAGCCACTCTTTCTGGACCAAACATCATGCACAAGTATTCCATTGCTATCTTGAGAAGATTCTCTTCAGTACCTTTCAACACAGGCTCATAGAGTTTTATCCTCACTTTGTATAATTCTTCTATATCAGCTCTTGAACAACTTCTGATAACTCTCCCCCATGTTGAATATGCTTCAAATGAACCATCAGCTCTTTTGATTCTGAAGAAATCCTTTCCATTATCTCTTAGAATGTCCCAAAAGGTAATCTCAGGAGCTTTCATGGAGATTGGAACAGCCTTCATAGGTTCTACTATGGTCATATACAAATCCATACACTCAAAAGTTTGCTTATTGGGCTGCTCTGGACTTTGCACTGATTCTGCTAAAGGTACATCTGCAGTTTCTGCTGCAGTTTCTGCTGTTTCTTCCATTCTAGGCCTTTTATACTGCTTTTTGGAAGCAATTGTCTTCACCCTCTTTCCAGATTTGGTTTCTATAACAACACTCTCTTGTTCTTCCTTCAATTCTTCAGCTTTTTCTTTTGAAGGTGTGGTCTCCTCAGAAAATGGCTTTTGAATATTAAGGTCATGCCTTTCTTTCATTCTTCTCTCAGCCTCTTCCCTTTGAGCTGAATCCCCTTGAAGCTTGAGCATCTCTTTCTGATACAACTCCTCAACCTGAGTGTATGCCATGTTGTTGAACATCCCCCCCTTAACACAAATTGCACCTTTCAGGAAATTTATCATCTTTCTTCTTTCCTGATTGGCCAAAAAGGTCTTGGAGGGTTGTCTTTTCTGCTTTTTGAGTGGCATCTTCTTGACTTGAAGTTTCTTGGCTTGAGCTGCTTCTTTGATGCTTTTCTGATATTCTGCATTCAACTTTCTGGCCATGATCTTTGCAAGCTCTCTATCTTTCTCAGATTGTAGTAGTTCCTCTTTTTCCATCTCAGCTTGAAGCTCTTTTGCCACTTCTTCATCTAACTCAATCTGACTTTTCTTCTTTAAAGGTTGTTCAGGTTCAACCATCTTTCCTTTTCCTTTTGTATCCTTCAAACCTGCCTCACTTCTTTCTTTTCTCTTCTTTTGAAGGCCTCCTTCATCTATGACCACTCCCTTGGCCTTTTGAGAAGCCTTAGGAGTGTCATTCTTGGCTTTTACCAACGTTTCTGCAATTTCCAATTCTTCTACAAAAAGCCCTGTTACTACTGCTTCTTTGACCACAGCAGCATTAACAGTTTCTGTTGCTTGGGCAAATTCTGTTTCTTTCTCTATTTCTGCTTCTTTCTCCCCCTCAACATCAAATCCCATCTCAGATTTGCTTTCCTTCTCTGTTTCATTCTCTTGATTCTCCCCCTTGTTGGAAGCATCTTGAGCACTGTCCCTCTTCTTTAACACAAATTGATTTCTTCTCCTTTTCTGGACCAATCTTGTCACCAATTTCTTCAGTTTGGTAATCTGTACTTGTTGAGACAGAATGACCAATTTCAGCTCTTCATAATCTTTCCCCTACTTGATGACATCCCTGTTGATGTTGGCCATTGTGTCCATCAATTCAAGATAGTCATATCTGTCCTCACCTTCTCCAAGAGTGTTACCCCCTTTTGAAGGATCATGGGATCTTTTAGTAGTGGAAGCCTTCTGCCTAGCAGAAGCACTATCCACCCCCTTGGTTTCTTGACACCGGGGACCTTTGAATGATTGCTCATTCAAAGTTGCCATGGGAGAGGTCTTATGTATGGTACCACTGTCCTCCTCTATGCTAGCAGGAGTAGTGGCAGCCTCAGGACCCATATGCTCAACCTCCTCCTCAGAGAGCACCTCCTTTGGGTTGGGAGACACCCTTGTGGTTTCCCTGTAGATATTCTCTAAGGGAGAATTCTCCCTTAGAGGGCTTAAAGGCTTAGGGATTGTTGGTACAAGAAGGGAAGGAGCCTTCTTTACCTGTTTCCTTTTGTATGTTTGGGTGATTGGTAAAGTTGGTTTATCAAGATGAGACTGAGGAATTGATTTAGAGTGGGAAAGTTGGGATTGGTTAGCAGTGGGTTGGTCTAATGGGGGCCTTGACCCTGCTACCATACCTTCATCAGTTTGGGACACCACCATCATTGTAGAGAACAATGGGGTGTCAACTCCTTCCGAGTCCCCAACAGATCTTCTCATATTTGAGAAAACCTTGCCTTTAGGGGATTTTGGTACATATATCCCATCAAAGTGAGGAATATCCGTCAATTCGTGGGTGATAACTGCTTGAACAAACCCGGGGTACATATAAAAGCTCTTTTTGTTTCCTAAGTTTGAGACAAGATCATTGAAAATCATTTGGGAAAAATTATACTTTCTGGCAGTGGCTAAACATACCAGAGCATAAGCAATGGTGCTACTGAACTCACTCCATCCAGTAGTCTTTTTAGAGATACAATGCATAAGGGTATGGACAAATAAACGCCATTGAGGTGAAAATTTTGCTTTTAAGAACTTGAACACACCCAATGGGCCTCCATACCCCATTCTTGAAAGAGTAGAAAACAGTTCATCATTAGAGATAGAAGTTATACCAGAGGCATCGTCTAGACGTAGACTGATGTGAATTCCCTCTTCAGTAACTGTTAATGGCTTGCCACACACCTTCGTCTTGATCATTTGCACACCATTCTCAGTTACAATGGTGGCATGTGCCCAGAATTGCCTCTGATGCTCTATGAAGATAGTAGGAGATATAGTGAGAGCATGGGCAATGTGGCTGGACTTCAGAAAGTCGACTATCTGATGAAAACCTGCAGCTTGTTTTGGCTTTTGGAGCATTGCGATTTCATTGTGCTCGTCAATGAACGCCATGGATGCCATTGACCTTGAAGTTTCTTGCTTGAAAACTTGGAACTCGAGAGAGGGAGAGAGAGAGAGAGGGTTTAGAGTGCAAGAGAACAGTATGCAAAGAGTCGTTATGAACTTTTAGGCGGGCAAAGAGTATTTATAGTATTCGGGACATAAGCAGTATTAACCTAGAGCAGTATTAATTGAAAGCAGTATTAACTGAAAGCAGTATCAACTGAAAGCAGTAGTTACTGAATACAGTATTAACTGAAAGTAGTATTAACTGAAAGCAGTATTAACTGAAAGCAGTATTATCTAACTAGCAGTATTAACTGAAAGCAGTATTAACCACTAGTAGTATTAACTAACTAGCAGTATTAACTGAGAGTAGTATTAACCACTAGGAGTATTAACTAGCTAGTAGTATTAACTAGCTAGCAGTATTAACCACTAGCAGTATTAACTACTAGCAGTATTAACCATACTTACTCTTTTAAGCTTGTGATACACTGAGTACTGCTATATATATCCTGAAAAAGAAGATTAATTACACCAAGAATAAACAATATACAGGTATATAACTACTTTTTGAGAAGGGGCTTATTCAGAGTTGATCATTCCCACACTTGTTATCAAGAAAGTGAATCTACCCACATCAAAAGCTTTAGTGAATAGATCAGCAAACTGGTTATCAGTGTGAACTTTTACAACTTGAATAAGTTTCTTTTCATTACAGTCTCTTATGAAGTGATACCTAGTCTCAATGTGCTTTGTCTTTGAGTGCTTGACAGGATTATTCACAATGCTAAGAGCACTGCTATTATCAATAAAAATTGGAGTGTGAAGAAAGGTTACCCCATAATCCAACATTTGATTCTGAATCCATAAGACTTGAGAACAGCAACTTGCAGCTGCTATGTACTTTGCCTCTGTTGTAGATGTGGATACTGTGGTTTGTTTCTTGCATTGCCATGAAACTAGTCTTGCACCCAAAAACTGACATCCTCTAGAAGTAGATTTTCTGTCCAAGTTTGCTCCACCTAGATCACTATCTGAGTATGCAAGGAGGTCAAAGGATGATTCATGAGGATACCAAAGTCCCAATCTGGATTGCCTTTTGAGATATCTGAATATCCTTTTAACAGCTTGATAGTGAGATTGCTTTGGCCTAATTTGGAATCTTGCACATACACAGACTGGAAACATTATATCTGTCCTAGAAGTTGTAAGATACACGAGAGAGCCAATCATGGATCTATAATGATGAACATCCATATCCTCCCCCTCAAGATCTGCTGTTATCTGCTTGTGTGTCTCCATAGGTGTGCTGGCAGGTTTTGAATCTGAGAAACCAAACTTGGTTAGAATGTCCTGCACATACTTGGACTGACAGATGAAGATTCCATCTGACTTCTATTGAACTTGGAGTTTAAGGAAGAAAGTAAGTTCCCTCATGGAACTCATCTTGAACCTTTGATGCATTAGTTCCTCAAACTCCTTGCACATGTTGTCTCTTGTTGATCCAAAGATAATATCATCAACATAGATTTGGACCAGCAAGATATCCTTCTTCTTTCTCTTGATGAATAGTGTCTTATCAATGACTCCTCTTTCAAAGCCATTTTCCAAGAGATAGGATGACAAAGTGTCATACCATGCTCTTGGAGCTTGATGTAGTCCATAAAGTGCTTTCTTCAATTTGTATACCCTGTCTGGATAGCTTGGGTTTTCAAACCCTGGTGGTTGACAGACATATACTTCTTCTTCAATTGAGCCATAAAGAAATGCACTTTTGACATCCATTTGATAGACTTTGAATTTCATATAAGAAGCATAAGCTAGGAATAATCTAATTGGTTCTATCCTAGCCACAGGTGCAAATACTTCTTCATAGTCTATTCCTTCTTCTTGTGTATATCCTTGAGCCACCAACCTTGCTTTGTTTCTAATGACTATTCCTCTTTCATCTCTCTTATTCCTGAAGACCCATTTTGTTCCTATTGCTTTTTGGCCTTTAAGAAGGTCTACCAGATCCCAAACATCTTGTAGCTTGAACTGCAGTAGCTCTTCTTGCATGGCTTCTATCCAACTGGATTCTTTCATAGCATCATGTGCCTTTTTAGGCTCAAGCTGGGATAAAAAGCAAGAAAGCACTGTATGTTGTTGATCTTGCATTTCTTGAAGCCTACATTGATTTCTAGTCATCATAGGAGAAGATATATCCCCTATTACCAGCTGTGGAGGATGATTCTTTTGAATTCTGCTGTGATGACTAGGTTCTTCATTAAGTTCCACCTCTAGATTAGAGTCATTCAACTGAACTAAAGTGTTTTCAGTAGCTACTTCTGGTTCTTTATTTTCTTGAGTCTCCTCATCTCTACTTTTTTCTTCACTTTGACTTGGTGCAGTAGATGGTTCCTTTTCACAGTCTTCAACAGGATCCACTATGGGTATGGGAAAGATCACAGATTGAGATATACTTTCTTGAACTTGTGTAGTCCCTGATCCTCCACTCCCTGAACCTGCATAATCATCACTACTGAAACCAAAAGAGTTAGTTAGTGAGTCAATGTCAAATAGCCACTGAGGACCAGGCCCAATTGAATTTGGTGTGTTCTCATTGCATTTGACATTGTCACTTTCTTCAATTATCCATCATCTGCTTTGCTATCAAACTTACCTAAGTGAGATTTGGTATTGAGAATTGTACAAGGACACCCAAAAGGTTTGAAAAATCCAATGAAAGGTTTTCTTTTATTTAAAAGCTCATAAGGGGTCTTGTTTTTTGGCTTGACCACTAGAACTCTGTTTTGGACATAACAAGCAGTATTAATTGCTTCAGCCCAGAAGGTAATTGGCAGTTTTGAATCAGCCAACAGAGATCTAGCAGCCTCTATTAGTGTCCTATTTCTCCTCTCAGCAACTCCATTTTGTTGAGGAGTCCTAGGGGCACTATATTGTCTCTCAATGCCTTTCTCTTCACATAAGGTGTTTAGATCAAAAATTTTAAACTCAGTCCCATTATCTGATCTAATGACTTTTACTTTTTGATTAGTTTGGTTTTCAATTCTTAGGATAAAGGATTTGATCAATCCACTTATCTCATCCTTAGTCCTTAGAAAATATACCCAGGTAAATCTAGAGTAATCATCAACAATAACCAAGCAGTAAGATTTCTTGCCTATACTCATAACATTTGTAAGACCAAACAGATCCATATGCAATAACTGGAGACAAGAAGAAATTGTGTTTAACTCTTTGGTCTTATGAGAAGTTTTGTGCTGTTTGCCTTTAAGACATGCAACACAATGATCATCACATGAAAATACTTTTGAAGGTAAACCTCTTACAAGGTTGTTTTTAACAAGTTTGTTCATAGTCTTGAAGTTCACGTGACACATCCTTCTGTGCCAAAGAGAGGATTCATCCACAGAAGCTTTTGAAACAAGACAGTTCAGGGATGAATCACTATTAACATTGTCCATATCAAGACAATAAACATTGTCCTTTCTTGGAGTTCTAAGTAGTATCATGTTTTCATCAACTACCTTGAACCCTGGAGCAAGGATCATACACTCAGTATTTGTAAATAATATGCTATGTTGTTTGTCACAAACCTGTGATAGACTTAACAGGTTGTATTTCAATTGATCAACATAGTAGACATCCTCAATTGTCATCTTACCTTTGGTAACATTACCTTTTCCACTTATTTTACCACCAGTAAGATTATCTCCAAATGCAACATGTCCTCCATTGATATGCTTGAAATCCTGAAGGCATGACATGTTACCTGTCATGTGCCTAGAGCAACCACTATCAACATGCCATATGCTCTTTCCTTTGAGCTGTTGGTTGCCCTGCACATAATATAAATCAGTTACTATGAACTAGGAACCCAAGCCAAAGTGGTCTTGGGTACCCCTTTCTTATCAAAATACTTGCATTCTTTTTTGACAAGATTTTTAAACTTTGACTCCTCATTTTTGGAGTACTTTGTCACAATGATAGGCTTCGAAACACATTTGCCAGAAGCAGTTCTGGTTTTAGAAGTACTAACAGCATGAGCAGTACTTGCATGCTTAGCAGAACTAATCTTGTTAGCAGTAGTAACTGTGTTAGCAGCATTAATATTTTCAGCAGTACTAACACTATTAGCAGTAGTAACTATGTTAGCAGCATTAATATTTTCAGCAGTACTAACACTATTAGTGCTTCTAGGCACCCATATTAAAACACTTTTTTTTAAAATCTTATTTTTCATAGGGCCTTTGGTTTCAACAGATTTCTTTGGTTTCCTATAACCAACAGGTTTTTGCACAAATCTTTGAAAGTTCATCTGTTGGTTAATAGGGTTGAAGAGACAATACTTAGCCAAATGATTCAGCTTGCCACATATGAAACAAGGTTTTGGTCTATTGATTTTATTCAGATCAACTCCTTGTTTCTGAGCCCATTGATTATTCCCGTTTCTTTGGTTACCTCTTTTTATACCAGAATTTAGGCTCTTAGCTTTATTGCAAGCACACTGTTTACAAGGTCCAGGATTCACAACCGCGGTTTGTTTGTAATGGACCTTGTTATCCTTTCCTTTGGTCTTCTCTATCTCCTTAGACTTGACCCATATTTTCCCACATCCCTCATTGGTGATAATGTTGTTTTCTAATGGTATCTCTTTACTCACAGCATTATCCCTATTCTTACTAGCTTCTTTCTCAGTCAAATCCTTAACTACTACCTCATCCAAAGGATCTATCTTAAAAGCTTCCTCAGACAAGTTCTTTTTCTCCTTGGTCTCTAACAAGTCTGAAGTAGGAGAGATATAGTTGTTGTTGTAAGGAGGGGGTGTATTGTTGTATCCAATACCAGGCTTCATCTTATCATGAATCTGAGCCTTTAGAAGAGAATCCATTGCTTTTGAAGCATTTGAAAACTTTTCTATGTCAAGCTTAACTTTAGATAGTTCCTCTTTCAGCCTATCATTCTCTTCTAAGGACTTAGACAGTTTGGTCTCTAATTCATTCTTTTCCCACTTCCAATAGTTTGTGTCATAAGAGTGTTGAAGTTCATTAGCTTGAAAGCCTTTGATTTGCTCTTCAAATCTCTCTACTATCAACACATAGTCTCTTCTGTCCTTTTCTAATCTTTTGAGGTCATCACACATGCTTTGGTTGTGATCCCTGTACCTTTTGACAATGTCTGTGCAAGATTGAGTGCAAAGATTAGAAATTACCTCATAGGGGAGATCAAAAACTTCTGCCATAAGAGCTTGATTCTGAATGGCTTCTTCAGCTTGATCACTCCAGTCAAACCCCATTCCTTGTTGAGAAACAAGGGCTTGAGCAGGATTCTTGTTTTGATTGTAGCCTCCATTCTGAGCTTGTTGGTGGTTGTGGTTTGGAACACCACTTCTGCATTCTCTAGCAAAGTGTCCTTTATGTGGCACTTATAGCATTCCACCTTTGTCTTGTCAAAACCAGCTCCATCTTCTCTTCTTTGAGAGAAGTTGTCCCTTCCTGTTCTTTTGATAAACTTTTTCACCCACATAGATAACATGGCCATCTGGCATTTAATGTCCATCTACTCCAGGTCATCAGGGTGAAGTTGATCTAGATCATCATTATTCAATGAATTGTTGCTGTGACTGGACAAAAAGGCTTCAAAGATAGTTTCAGTGCCTTTTTCTGAATTCACTCCACTGGCAGTACTAACTGCTTCAGGGTTGGCAGTAGTATCAGTAGATGCTGATAGAAGTGCAACATTGTGGATATAACCAGTGGGCTTCTTCTTGGTTTCTACCTCAGTTTCAAAAACTCTTAGATCATTATATAGATCATCAAGTTCCTTCTCTTCCAGATTGTCACTCTGCCTATATGAGACAGTGTACATAGTCCATTCATCCCCAAGAGATCTGAGAAACTTTCTGTTGATATCATCTTGCTCCATCTTCACTCCTACAGTAGCCAGCTCACCAATGAGCTTGTTGAATCTATCAAAAGTTTGAGTCATAGACTCATTCTTTGAAGAAGTGAAGTTCTCATACTGTTGCTTTAGAACATCTCTTTGATTTCTTTTGATGTTTTTAGTTCCAGCAAATCTTTTCTCTAGAGCATTCCAGAGAATCAGAGCATCAGTGCAGTTGCAAAATTGATGCTGATATTCATTGGGGATAGCCAAGAGCAGAGTGCTCAAGGCCTTCATCTCTGTCTGTCTGATCTTCCTCTCACCATCTGTCTTTGGTGGAGGTCTTTTCCCATCTGGTCCACTTTTTCCTGCTTTAGAAGGGCCATTCTCAATGATATCCCACATTGAGTAGTCAGTGAGAAGAATGCATTGTCTAATTCTGATCTTCCACATGTCAAACTCATTGGGTTTGAGCATTGGAACCTTAGAACTTCAGGATCGAATTCTCAACAAGAATAAATTCTCAGAAACTAATATCAAAGAAGTTGCGGAATAACACTTTGATATTCAATGTAACAGTAAACAAAACAGTGTATAATCAACAACTTGTAAACTTGTATTCAATTATCAAATCACAAGATTACACACTCAACCTCAATCTTGAAGAACAGACTCTTTCAAGACGAATTCTACTTCTCTAGAATTAGGATCTATGCCTTGAGGTTGATTTTCTCTAAAACTTAGAATGAATGATTAATTCTAAACTATTCTATCAATTCTATACATATACTGAATAAAAGATAATTACAATAAATAAAATATCTTCAGTATATCTTCCATGAATATCTTCAGCTTTCCATGTTTATCTTAAACCACGATCTCTTCATCATTATCTTCATATTATATTAGAAGCATCATTAACTGAGTCTTGGCAGCATTAACTACTAAGCAACACTAACCACTAGCAGTACTAACTAGCTAAGTAGTACTAACTTTGTTCAAGCAGCACTAACTTTGACTAGAAGTATTAATTCAACTAGCAGTAGTAATACTCAGCAGTATTAACTTTGAAGTCTTCTAGCAGTAGTAAATCTGAACTAGCAGCATTAATCATACTTGAGCTTTTCTTCAGTTCCCAACACTCGAGTTGCTTAAAGATTATGACTGTGAATTACTCTACCATCCCAGTAAGGCGAACGTGGTGGCCGATGCGCTAAGTCGGAAGGACTATAGCGGAAGTATTCGAGCTACCCATTCAAGAATCGAGCTAGTGTCTAGTCTTGTGGAGAAGATCAAGACATCACAGATGGAAGCACTGTTAGAAGAGAATCTAAAGGATGAATTCATGACTAAGCCACGTTTGCTCTTAACGGAAGATAGCCGTGGAGTGAAACTGTTCAGCGGTCGTATGTGGGTACCCAAGATTAGGGGAAACCGTGAGCAGTTGTTAGAAGATGAACACAAGTCTAAGTATTCCATTCATCCGGGAAGTACAAAGATGTACAGGGACTTGAAGTTGCACTATTGGTGGCCGGTAATGAAACTGGATGTAGCGCGTTACGTTGAGCGTTGTGTGACGTGTTCACAGGTTAAGGCCGAACATCAGAGACCATATAGGAGTCTACAGTCTTTAGAGATTCCCGAATGGAAATGGGAGCATATCACCATGGACTTCATGACGAAGCTACCTAAAACTCTTCGAGGTCACGATACCATTTGGGTGATAGTTGATAGATTGACAAAAAGCGCTCACTTCTTGGCTATGCGCGAGACTCTACCGATGGATAAGTTAGCAAAGCTTTATATCGATGAGGTGGTCTCGAGGCACGTCATACCATTGTCGATCTTGTCGGATCGCGACAGTCGATTCACTTCGAACTTTTGGGATGGATTTCAGAAGGAGCTTGGTACTCAAGTGAAGTTGAGTACGACTTACCATCCGCAAACCGACGGGCAGAAGAGCGAACGATCCAAACCTTGGAAGACATGTTGAGGTCGTGTGTCATCTATTTCGGGGGTAGCTGGGACACTCACCTGCCTTTGGTGCAGTTTTCTTACAACAATAGCTACCACTCGAGTATCGGAATGGCACCTTTTGAGGCATTGTATGGGCAAAAGTGTCGGACTCCCTTGTGCTGGCTTGAAGCAGGAGAAAAGCAGTTCGCCGGACCTGAAATCTTGCAAGAGACTGCCGATAAGGTCAAGTGCATTCGTGAAAGAATGAAAGCGGCTCAGGATCGTCAGAAAAGCTATGCCGATAAGAAGAATCGACCAATGGAATTCCAAGTGGGCGACCGCGTTATGCTTAAGGTGTCGCCGTGGAAAGGAATTATTCGGTTCGAAAAATGTGGGAAGTTGAGTCCCCATTTCCTCGGACCTTTCAAGGTGCTTAAACGGGTGGGTTTGCAAGCCTACCAGTTGGAACTGCCACCGGAGTTGAGTAGAATACACAACACGTTTCATGTTGCTACCTCCGGAAATGTTTGGCGGTGGAAGACAGCGTCATTCCCCTTTCAGAGTTAAGGGTAGACGAAGGTAACCGTTGTGTGGAAGAACCCGACGCCATCTTAGAGAGAAAGTCTAAGAAGTTGCGTCATAAAGAAGTCACTTTGGTCAAGGTGCAGTGGAAGCATCACCGAGGAGCGAATGTGACGTGGGAAGCCGAGGAGGATATGAAGCGAAGATATCCTCATCTTTTTGAATAGTTTGGATTTCGGGGACGAAATCATTCCCAAGTTGGGGAGGATTGTAACACCCCGGATTTTCCGTTGTGTAACCTTGCTATTCTTATGTTAAGCTTTTGTCGTTAACTCCATGTTTGGTTGGTTGTCGTTTTGGGTTTTGAGAATTTTGGGGGAGAAACAGTGAACTACGCGAGTTACACCGCGACTAGAGGTCGCGGCACAACCCGCGTAACCCTCTGTTGGATATGGCATTTTGGAACTACGCGAGTTGCACTGCGACTAGAGGTCGCGGCACAACCCGCGAAACCCACTGGATGATTAGGGTTTTTGGGACACGGGCGAGTTATGCCGCGAGTTGAAGTCATGGCATAACCCGCGTAGTTGCTTTGACCGTCTTAAGAGGTTCAGTTTCCCAAAATCTCATAATCTAATATCTCAAATATCTTTTCTCTCTCTCTCTCTCTCTCTCTAAACTCTCTCTCTCTCTAAGAGTTTGGAAGTTTATAGTTGGTGTTCGATCCGAGGTTTCGGTGTTTTAAGCTTCACCTCTACGCCGTGATCGTTATCTGTTTTTTCCAGGTTTTATTCTGAAAACCTACATGTGAGTTCCTACTACCATTTTACAAACTTTATACATGTCAAAACTCTTATTTGCGAAATCCGAACTATTTCTACGGTATGATTTCATGATCTCTACATTTTGTTATAAATGAAGTTTTTGGTGATCCTCGGGGTTCCCGGTCAGATTTGACCAAAATGACGGGTTCCGCCTTATTAAAGTAAAATGATGTTTTACTTGCACATTATTTGGATATGTAAAAAGAATGTTTATGAACTCATTTTAATGATTCTCGTTCTTACCAGAAGTTGAACGGGAAATGGCATTTTGTTTATAAAATGTGTTATTACCATATGTTTATTTATGGTTGGTCACATATGTTGATGTGACGAGTCTGTACCATTACTAGCGGATCCCTAGGTTTTGAGTAGACTATATTGCTGGTATGAGACATTCCCTAAATTTGTAGCTATGGATCACTTGTTCCTAGAGGGCAACTTAGTACGGTTATGTGAGGCACGATACTAGCCATGGTTCATAGTGATCATAGTGAAGGAGTATACCTTGGTTTTGCGCTTGGGGCTTGATCTCACGTTGAAGCACGGACTTTGTGATTCGTATCCGCGGATTCCAATTGGTTTAGCTCTTAACTCGGATTGTTGGCCTAACTTTGTGTTACGCCACAATCCTTGGTAAAATGTTTTGTTTTCGGTCCTTTTATGGCATGTTTATAACGAAAAAGCCCGATTGTGGCAAGGACCTAAATTGTAAATTTAATCTCTTTGGAAATGTTATCTTGGAACTGATGTTTTATCTTTTGAGCTTATAAACTGTATGTTCTCACCAGGCTTTAAAGTCTGACACTTTTTCTCAACTGATGTGTATAACAGGTTTCCTTTAGCGGTGGGTGCTGGGGTTTTTGGAGAGACGAGTTTTGAGTCTCGAGGTTTTTTGGAGATGTTTTAGTATTGATGTTGGGCATTGTTAATTTCCATTCTTTTGATGAAATCCTTGTATAGGATTGTATAGTCTAAAGGACTGATCCCATTTATGGGAAGTTAATGGATTTATTTTCGTCATATTGTCAGGTTTTCCAGGTTTTAATTTACAGTGATTTTTAGGGTGTTACACATTTTGAGATTTTTGTGTCAAACTGTTAATGTTCAAAAAGTCACTGTTCCATCGATTGATTTTTTCAAAAAGTGATTTTTATCAAGATCAAGTGGTAACAATCTGTTCTAGAAGTGTTTGTGGTCATTTTGCTAGAGTTTGGTACTGCTAATCGAAGTCAAAACAGGTTTTTAGTCGATTTTTCGAAGTTGCAGGGACGAACTCACGCAAAGTCACGTTTGCGCCAGTTCATTGTCTCGTTTGCGCCATCAGTTCATTGCGCAAACATCAACTCGCGTCACCAACAGATCACGCAAACTTCAGTTTGCGCGACCCTCTTGTAACGCAAACCTCAATTCGCGCCAACAACGTGTCACGCAAACCTTGTCTTGCGCAACTAACACTTAGCGAAAATATCGAAAATCTACTTCGCACAAAATTCCATTCATCTGACCAGAATAACATCTCCACTTTGCGCCAACGACTATTAAAGCAAAGCTCGCGTTTGCGCTAGGAGTTCATCACGCAAAGTCAGATTCACGGGACGAACTGCCAATGCAAACTTCGTTTTGCGCCAATCATTACTCGCGCAAACCTCAACTCACGCGATCCTCACTCCGCGCAAACCTCAGTTTGCTCCAATATTCCTCGAAGTTAAACTTTTGCACCAACACCTTGTAGCGCAAACCATATTTTTCGCCATCCTCTACTAGCGCAAAATTCTGCTTCGCGCCACCTACATCTCATGCAAAACTCTTTTGCGCCAGCTACCTTTAGCGCAAAGAATGCCTTTTTCGCCAATACCAGAATTAGTCTTTTTCAAAGAATGACTTCAAGAGAAGCCATAGCCATCGGAACTGACTCAAAACCACCAGTACTCTTCAGGGGAGAGTATGAACAGTGGAAGGATCGGTTCATGGACTTTATTGAAAGACATGATTTGGGTGAATTCATCAGGAAATCGATAGAAGAAGGGGTTATGAAACCAGTTTATGAGACTCGTATGGAAGGAACTGTGGAAACAGAGTTTGAACTTAAGTTTCATGAACTAGAAGGTGATAATCTCAAAAGAGCAAAAGGTGATAGATTAGCAAAGTCTTATATTCTTCAAGGCATTCCAAACAAAATTTATGTGAAGATAGACAACTATAAGGCCTCAGGCAAACAAATGTGGGATCAGCTAAAAAAGATGATGCTAGGTTCAAAGGTTTGGAATCACCTGAAAATATCCAACTGCTTAAACAATTGTGAAGAATTTAGAGGCAGAGTTGGAGAATCTTTAAAAAGAAACTTATGACATGTTTGTGACTTTGGTGAACGAACTAAGCAAGAACAAGGTCACCAAATTACAAATAGAGTTGAATGTCAAATTTCTCAGCATCCTCCAGCCTGAATGGAAGAGATTTGCCAGGCAGATGAAGCAGATCAAAGATTTAAACGAGATTCCACTTCATGAGGTGTATGAAACCCTTAGACAGAAAGAAAAAGAGGTGGATGAAATACTGGATGAAAAGAAGCAGATTGAGAAAACAAGTTCTGACTCAATTGCTCTTGTTGTGAAAAAGAAGAAGAACAAGATGATTATGTCTGAACCAGAAGAGATTGTAGCTGAAGCGAACTCTGACTCGGATTACTGTGAACAACTAAAGCAGACAATGCTTATGTTGGCTAAGGTTTTTCAGAAGAAGTTCTACAAGAAGACAAGTTCTAACAGTCAGAGATATTTTTCTGGTCCGAGCAATTACATTCACAAGGAAAAGGTTGAAGGAAATAGATTTGAAGGTAAAAGAATAGAGGAGAGGAAGTCGGAAGAAAGAAAGATCAAAGATGAAGTATCTAGTCAGACAGAACCTCCAACGTGCTACAATTGTGGCAAAATAGGTCACTTTGCCAAAGGCTGCCGAAGACCCAAAGTCAGAAACTCCGACTACTACAAAAATAAAATGCTTCTTGCAAAGCAACAGGAGGCGGGTAAGGAATTGATGGCTGAAGATGAATACTGGCTAGATCATTCAAACCAGGAAGATGACGATGAAGAGAATGACGAGAAAGCAAACATGTGCTTCATGGGCAAGATGGAAATAAATGATGAAGCAGATTCCGATGAAGATGACAATGACGAGGTATGTGCTTTAACTCAATCTGATTTCATAAATCAAATACACGCCATGATGTCAAAAACTCGAAGAGTTAGAGTCTAAGCTTAAGCGAGAAAAGGGTGTCATTCTTGAACAAAACTAATCAATACAAAAACTTAGCAATATTGTTGCTGAGAAGAAAGTATTGGTTGAGACTTTACATAAAAACATTGACACCTGCGCCAAAGAACACACCATAATTCTTCAAGAAGTTACTGAAACAAAGACTAAATTGAGAAAGAGTGAGTTTGATTTCATTGAGCTTACGAAATTGTATTCTTCAACTTCCAAAGAGAACATTTCTTTACTTGCTAAATTAAAAAGTTTGGAAGAGAAGTTATACAGATTAGGTCAAACTGAACAAACCATTCATCTGAACAAACCCAAAGAGGAAATAGAGAAATGGGGACTCGGTTACGAGAATCCTCATTACCTTAAAAATGTTAAATCTGAAGTGCCTGCACTTTATGATTTTACATTTATGAAACTAGCTCGACGAATCCCTGAGCTTAAAGTTTTCTGGACTAGATTGTCAAAAGAGGATGAAGCCAAGGAACTGAAAAACGAAAGAAATCATCTAAAATTCATCTTCCATTTCGTTATGCGAAGTTGAATAATAGTTATAATGATTATCCTATATATCAAAAGAAAACTCTTTCAAATGACTTCTTTCAAAGTTATTTTGTCAAAGAAATGGAGGCGAAGCCTATTCAAGGTAAACTATATGTCCCTTCTCTCGTTTTGGAAAGTAAAATTTCTGAACTCGAGAATGCTTTAACAGATGAAAGACTTTTGATTAATATTGAACAAAAAGTTTTTTCAACTGTGCTTCAAAATGCTGTTCTTTCTAAAGCTTCAAAATCTAATGATAGTTTTGGTCTAACTAATGGAGGGTTTGATTTTCTAAACTCTGACGGTGGTTTGGATGGTTGTTTTGATCAATTTGATTTTAATGCGAAACTTCCTAACCATTCATCTTTTGTTGTAAAATCATTGGGAAGAACCCGTACGCCTGTAAAAAGTGCAAAATCAACGAAAGTTGATAAATCAGTTTCTGTAAAAGCTAAGAATGCGAAAAGTAAGATTAAATCTCAGCATTCACAGCAACCGATCACTACTGGTAACACAAAGAAGAAGCATTCAGTTGTTGCTCACAAGTTTAACTCACAAGTTTTAACTGTTTCAGATCTGAGCAAGAAAAGGCCAGAAGTTAAATCTCAATGGAAACCAAAACAGGAGACTGACAAGACTGTTAAATCTTTTAGTACTGTTGATTGTAATAAGACTTTGTCTAGTAAAGATGTTTTAATTGCTTATGTTGTTATTTTGAAACCAAAACTTGTCGTTTATCGCAAGAAATACTCTATGAAGCAATTATTCCAGTTATCTTTATCTGCTAGAAAGTCTTCATATTATGATAAACATGTTTATGCTTCTTGTCAAGACTCTAATGTTTGGTTTGGAAATTATCAAGTGCACTCATATCATTCTCATGCTTCAATTGACTTTAAAATGAAAAGAGGACCCAATTTCCAATGGGTACCAAAATCTTATGCTAACATAGTTGGATCCAAATTTCAATGGGTACCAAAAGCTAAATCTGTGTTGCAGGAACCCAAAGTTTAAGAGGGAGCTTATGGAAATGAGTTCTAGACAAAACAATCTAGGACTCGTACCTCAAAGAATAATGGTTCTTGAGCAAATCAGCTCAAGACCCGGACTTCAATGTCAATTAGGCTTTTGAACAAATCAGTTCAAGACCCGCACTTCAATGCTCAGAGTCTTAAATTTTGTTTTATGACTATCAAAATCTGTTGTTTTGTAATTTCTCTTGTGCAGATCCATCATATGTGGTACTTAGATAGCGGATGTTCTAAGCATATGACTGGACAAAAAGGTATGTTGACCAACTTTACAGAGAAGTATTGCGGAACAGTTAGATTCGGCAACAATCAGTTTTCACCAATATTAGGTTATGGTGATATGGTACATGACAAAGTCATGATCAAGAAGATGAGCTATGTTGAAGGCTTAGGACACAACCTGTTCAGTATAGGCCAGTTCTGTGACAAAGGCTTAGAGGTCAATTTCAAAGCCAAGAGGTGTTCTGTTCGCACTGAAGAAGGCAACTAACTCTTGGTTGGCACTCGAAAGTCAGACCTCTACACAATTAACTTGTCAAACATACAGACTGACAAACAGGTTTGTCTAATCTCGAAAGCCTCGATGTAGCAAAGTTGGCTATGGCATCGACGACTCTCTCACCACAACTTCAGGTACATCAACAAGCTGGTCAGGGGAAAACTAGTCAAAGGACTTCCAGAGCTGAAGTATGAAAAAGAAAATCTTTGTGCAGCGTGTGAAAAGGGAATGATGAAGAGGGCTCCACATAAACCAAAGCCTGAACCAAGTACAAGCGCTCCATTAGAGTTGTTGCATATGGATCTCTGTGGTCTGATGCGAACACAAAGTCTCGGCGGAAAGAAGTACATACTAGTTATCGTGGATGATTACTCGCGATACACTTGGGTCAAGTTTCTACATTCAAAGGATGAGACACCAGATGATCTCATTACATTCCTGAAGACGACCCAGGTGAATCTGCAGAAACCGGTCAAGATTCTAAGAACAGACAACGGCACAGAGTTCAAAAACAAGAAGGTTGAAGAATATCTCAAATCTGTCGGGATATCACATCAATACTCTGTTGCTCGTACGCCTCAACATAATGGAGTGGTTGAAAGAAGAAATTATACGCTAGTCGAGGCTGCTCGTACTATGCTAAGTCAATCTGACTTACCTCTATTTCTGTGGGCTGAAGTTGTTTCGACTGCGTGTTACACTAAGAATCGATCCATGATACACCGCAGATTCAAGAAGACTCCTTATGCATTGATTAACAACAGAACACCGACAATCAAATATTTCCATATATTTGGGTGTAAGTGTTTCGTTCTAAATGATATAGAGACTCTGAACAAGTTCAGTGCCAAGGCGGACGAAGGAATCTTCATTGGTTATTCATCTACATCAACTACATACCGTGTATATCTAAAGAAGTCAAAGATGGTTATTGAAAGCGTCAACGTTATGTTTGATGAAGAGATAACTTCTGAACAACACAGTTCAGAACCCGTTATAACCGAAGTACTAGCTTATGGGCAAATTAGTCCAAAACCTGTGTCTCAAACGAACAAATCAGATGAAGTATCAACGTCTACTAATCATTGATCTGATTTAGATTTATTATTTGAACTGTTTTATGATGAGAATCTTCGATCTAATGTAAAGAAATATGTTATGGTTGACAGGATGGACGACTCAACAAATACTCATCCAACCATGTCAGATATCCCTATTGAATCTAACTCTCAGATTCAACAAGAAATTCCAGTTTAAATGCCAAATCCAACAGTTGAAGATGCGACAAATAATGAAGAGACAAAAGTTTCTGCATCAGTAGGATGTTCTGTACAGACTAATCTACAGCTGGACGAAGTTGTACCTGCTGAGACTTCTGCACCTACTACTTCAACTGCAATCATCATTCCTCCTGAAAAAACTGAAGAAGTTACCAGTGGATTCATAGATGATACTATTGATATATATTCATATAATCCACTACCTCATGAACATAAATGGACCAAAGAGCATCCGATAAGCCAGATCATTGGCGATCCATCAAAACCGGTGCAAACTAGGTCAGCGTCAATGAATATGTGCATGCATGACTCCTTTCTAAGCAAGTTTGAGCCAACTCGCGTATCAGAGGCACTTGCTGATCCAGAATGGGTGATTTCAATGCAAGAAGAGCTGAATCAATTCAACGCACTTAAAGTCTGGAGACTCGTACCCAAACCTCAAGGTAAAACCATTATAGGTACAAAATGGGTTTTCAAAATCAAGAAAGAAGAAGATGGTATCGTTATCAGAAACAAAACAAGACTTGTAGCCAAAGGATACAGACAAGAGGAAGGAATAGACTACGACGAGACTTATGCTCCTGTGGCGCGTTTAGAGGAAATTCAAATGTTTCTAGCCTACGCAGCCCACAAGAACTTCACGGTCTTTCAAATGGAAGTGAAGACTTCCTTTCTGAATGGCATTCTAAAAGAAGAAGTCTACGTCTCACAACCAGAAGGTTTTGTCAATCAAGAGAAGCCGAATCACGTCTACATTCTCAACAAAGCACTCTACGGACTGAAACAAGCTCCTCGCCTGGTATGATGTCCTATCACAATTTTTAGTCAAGTCTGGTTTAACAAAAGGTACGGTAGATACCACTTTGTTTATTAAAAAGGAAAAATCCGATATCATTCTTATTCAAATCTATGTAGATGATATTATTTTTGGCTCTACAAATCCTAAGTACTGTAAGAATTTTTCTAACCTTATGGTGTCAAGATTTCAGATGAATATGATGGGAGAGATGAATTTCTTTCTTGGATTACAAGTCAAACAATTTTCATCGGGTATTTTTATCAATCAATCAAAATACATTCTTGAAATTCTTCGGAAATTCAAAATGGAAAATTTAAAACCGATTGGTACCCCAATGGCACCAGGTACTAAGATTGGCACCGATCCTTCTGGAAAGGCTGTTGATGTTAGGACTTATAGAAGGATGATAGGTTCTTTAATGTATCTTACTTCTAGTAGGCCAGATATAATGTTTTTAACATGCTTATGTGCAAGATATCAGGCTAATCCAAAAGAAATCCATATGTCTGCAGTTAAGCGCATATTTAGGTATCTGAAGGGGACTGCAGATCTTGGTCTATGGTATCCTAAAGATACTAGCTTTAAACTAACAGCGTATACAGATGCAAATCATGCTGGTTGTATGTTAGACAGGAAGAGCATGTCAGGACATATACAGTTCCTCGGTGATAAACTCGTAAGTTGGGCATCGAAGAAGCAACTTTGTGTTTCAACTTCAACGGCCGAAGCAGAATATGTAGCTACTGCTAGCTGTTGTTCTCAGGTCTTATGGATGAGAACTCAATTACACGACTACGGTTTTCACTTCAACAAAATCCTGATCTACTGTGACTCTAAAAGCGCCATCGCGATAACAGCGAATCCTGTTCAGCACACCAAGACCAAACACATAGATGTCAGGTATCATTTTATTAAAGATAATGTAGAGAAAGAAACAATTGAACTTTTCTTTGTAAAAACTGATTATCAGCTTGCCGATTTGTTTACCAAACCTTTAGACGAAAAGAGGTTTACCTTTCTTGTCTCTAAGCTTGGTATGCTAAATCTTGAGGTCTAATCAGTAGTTACCTATCAAAGTTTTCTAATTGCATACTTTTTCATCATTTCTTCATTCTTATTTCTAATTGATATATGCACATTAACAATTTGTTCCTGATCCAAGGGGAAGTATGAGAAGAATTGACAGTTGGTCAATCTTATTTTAAGGGGAGCTCATAAATTTTTTTGCATTTACCTTTCATGACAAATTTTTGTAATGCATGATTTTAGGGGGAGCTCTTCAAATGAAAGGAGTATGGATATGACTTTTGATTATTTCTGATCAGAACTTGTACTTTAATAGTTTTACTGCTTTTTGTCTTTTCAATTTAAGTGAATAAATTTGCTTTGACTTGACATAAGACTTTTGCGAATTTTTGAGAGAAGCTTACAAGTTCATATGTTTATGACCTTACGCTTAACTTCATGAGATGTAAGATCGAACGTAAAGGTACAATCCTTTATCTTAATCTCATAAATGTATGAAAGAAGGATAACTTTCAATCATTTGAAAACATTGTTCTTAAATGTTCAAACCACTTCCCGATTCTCAAATCGAATTCATGAATTGGAAGTGTGACTTTAAATGTTTTCAAGATCTAATTATGCTTTAACTGGAATAGTTAAACCAATCTGAGCATCATATGCATTATAGGAAAACATGATTTCTTTGTGATAGGAATTAACACAACTTCTATGGAATCACCTTAACAGTGATTTCTACCAAAGAGGTTAATCCTTAGTGATTGAGTGTGAGAAGTCAAAAGAAATGAGTGTGTCAAACAAAAAAAGAGAGTAAGCTAAATGTTTAAAAGAAAGAGGGTGTGAGAACAGAGTTAAAAGAATATCAGAACTCTGCACCAACTTTTTCTGAGTCGGGTAGCCACAATTCTAATGTTTCACAATTCTTTGGTGAACATTATTGAAACAGGAAACTAGCCCATGCCAACTCTTGATCAAACCTCACCATCTACTCATTTTCTTCTTAACAAGAAAGTGTTTCACATTTTCAAAGGGGAAGCAGCACATTTGCTATCTTATTTTCATTTGGAAAATTTGGATATTGAAAAGAAGGAAGTTTTCCCCACCTTCGCACTTCAATCATGCACATTGAGTCTGTGTTTTACTTACTGTTGTCTTAGTGGTTTAAACAATATTGAGCCTTAAAAGCAATCATATAGTGCTTAATTCTTTCTATCACTTGCACGAACACACAAGGAATTTGTTTCTTTGTTATAACGTTTATAGAAATTTCCTTTGTGGTGTTTCGATGATTAAATGCAAGCCCTGGGGGAGTCAACATCAAACAGCTCCTTTTCAAAGTGTATTCGTTACACACAGTGACTTAGTGTTACTGACAGACATGTTAACTGATTCATTAGTTGATTAAGGTGTTACATGATTATTTTGTCTGGATTTGCAAAGATCTGGATGAATATTTTTTGAATTAACGGATCGGAGGCTCCAAATGACAAACATTTCTTACACGAAGTTTTGATGAAGTCATTACACTTTTCATCAAAAAGGGGGAGAATCTAAAGCTTGAAGAAATGTTCAGTCCATTACATTACAAGACCAAGAAATGCGAGATCAAAGTATTTTGAAGACATGCTGATTTCAGATAAATTTTCTTTGAAAATACTTTGCTAAAGCATTCTGAGCTAAACCTGAATATTGTTACATTCTGAAGACTAAAGAAGGAGATTGCATCTTCTGAGCTGTAAGAGAAGATTGAATTAAACAGATCTATTGGATAAATCTTTTTAGAATGATCTTGATCCAAAGTGGTTGATAGTGTGTCTTAGAAGCTAACTCAAGAGATCAGATCTCATATCAGAACATACATAACACACACACTCACGGTGAAAAAAAGAGAAAACATCGAGAGCTCAAACCGAACATCAATCCTGTAATCGTTTGTTATAAATTAAACAGGTTGGTAATCTTGTTATTGTTATTGTCAATAAGAACTTGATCATAATATTGTGGACTGATATACTAGTTTAAAATTGGAACCAATAGGAAGCTAGAAATCGTCCCGTCATTTTCAAATTTGAAAATTTTCAGATTTCATATATTTACAAAACAGGTCCCTCTGGTTTAGACCTGCTGACGTTTGACATCGCCCTTCAACTTTCAGAAACTACATTTGCCCCCCTGGCTTAAGAAGTTTGGCCAAAACTTACATTTTTCACCCTTTCTTGACTTTTTCTTCACTTTTAATCCAATTGATCATAAACTCATTTTTTTTCACTTCTCACTTTCGTTAAGTGACATGATTGGCTCTTTTCCACGTTTTTATTCACATTTTTTATCTAATAAAATAAAACCCATTTTATTTTATTTTCCCTTTATTTTTATTTTTATTTATTTTCCTCATTTTGGGGTGTCACAAATCTCCCCTCAAAGGAATTACGTCCTCAGAATTATACTGGTAAGGCTGTTGATGACTCTTAGTCCTTATAATATTTGGCTACCATATCATTCTGAACCTTAGTATTCTAATTTCATTAACACCAACACTGGTACCAAATATATATACTCTTTCCCCTTAATCAATTCCGTCTTCTTTATCTACAATTCGACTGTTGCTCTATATAAGTGAGTGTGTCGTTAACCTTGACACCTTCCAAATTTATGATAGCTGACTCATCATCTACATGTTTCCTTGAATTCGATACGTGAAAAGAGTCAAGATTTTAACTTATAACTCTGTGGACAACTTGGTTGATAGACTACTTTATCAATTTTTTTGCAACTAACTCTATGGTCCAACATGATTTGAACTTTATTTACTTTACTCGTCATATATGATTATGATTTTTCCAAGTGATGTCTTTAACATAGTTCCGTTCATTGCTCGAAACTCTATCTGTATATGCTGCTTATTAACCTTATTCTCCATGTTCTATGTACTTATGTTATACTAATATCGTGAATGTACTCATACTTACAACACATCTGCCGAGTGCACTTTTATGCATATGTTGGACAACTTTGTGTACATAATGTGCTACCACCTAAGCCATGAAAGCACACCTCCTATGGTTGAAAACACATGGTTTAAAAACAGCGTGTGTTAACTGAACATTGTTGAGAACACTTATCAAACCTGACATGGATTAGCACCACTAGGAATACTTCATCGAACATGATATATATATATAATGCTAATGGCTATCGATATCATGATGCATACTTAATGCATATATTGATAGCTACTCGAAACATTAATTCTTAAATAAAATTCACATTAACAACTGTTGAGGTAATGTGACATAACTTATAATACATATTCTACCTTGCTTTCCCATTTCTCTATATGGTGGGGAACATATGTTGTATCACTTACCTTCGCTTGATGGCTCTCGGATCAATGTTTGCCTAATTAATTTGACTTCGTACATATGCCATCAGGCATATACTAGTCCTTATTGAAACTTAGAGTTTTTCCCAACTTACTATCATTGGTTATACGTCTTAACATGTTTTTCTTTTTCACATTCTGAAACATCTTTCCAAATTTCTTGCACATCTTATCACTATCGGTGTGCCCCAAGCACAAATATTTACATAATCCTTCTAACATTGTATTTCCCATACCTTCCATGTTGGAACTCGATTTTGTATGCTCTCCTTATACTTTTATCCTTGATGTACGATCTCATCTTGGAGGATAGTGGTCTGGCATTAGGATACCCTTCTGGAACAGTTGTTGGGTGTTGGATCCCAGATTCTTGCATAATGATTTAAACAAACAAACATATGAAATTATAGCAGAAACAAAGAGTGTTTAAACCATATTGTTTGATTCGTACTCACAGTAAAGAAGATATATCCAAAGTATAAATAATGAACAAGTCAAATATTCACTAGATAATAATGTAGATTATCAAGAACACCATAAAAGGTGGTTGTTAGGACATCTTATGTCCATTTATAGAAGGGTTTGTAAAGGACTTTTAGTTTGTAAAAGACCTTGTCATTAGGATATGGGTTTGGCCTAATATTGTAAATGGGATGATTGGGGTATAAACAAGAGGTCGTTTGTAATGTGTTTGTAACTTTTACATTCATAATGTAGTCTTAAAGATGTAAAGTGTTTCTAGAGAGAGAAACTCTTTCTCTCTCTAGGTTGTGAATAATACAATCATCCTTCCTCCCAATCTATCTCATATTAATCTCAATTACATTGATTAATTGTGAATACTGGTTTCTACAGTGGTTTAAATCATACACAATCTTCTTGTACAATTCACCATACAAAAGAGTATTTCTTTATACAAGTAGGTAAAGGAAAGCACACATTAGAACAATGAGGTGCATGTACTATTTATAGGACTATAAGATGAACAATGTACTTTCTTGACACAAAAGACATGCGTGTATAGGGTTTTACCTAAAAGGTAAAACTTAATAGTCGATGGCGTGTCTTTTGAGCTTCTATCCAGACTTGTAGAATTCTTTAGCTTGAACTTCAGAGAGAATATCTTCAGAGCTCTGATGAAGTGCCTTTTGATGAATCTATCTATGATGTCTTCTTTACTAAAGTGTCTATCTCTGAAATGTCTTCAGATGTAGGCTTGTTGTCTCTGGTAGCTATCTCTAGAAGTCCTCTAGAAAAGACTTAGAATATTTTCAATACTTTTACATTTTGAAATGAGGCTAATAATCTCCCCCTAAGTATTGAAAATAAAAATTGAGTAGATTTTAAACTGCATACTTGAGACATAGAGGAGAAAGTCGTCCTCTTTAAACGAAAATTCACTAACGTTAAAGGAGAAATACATTGCATAATCTTGAAAAATTAAACTAATATAAGGGTATTATCCTCTAAAAATTCTATGAAACTTCATAATGATATCCCTGTATTCAAGCATTAAGTTGATCTCCATTATAAGCTTCTGTGCTGCTTCTTCTGAACACCTGGGTTGTCCTCTTGCTTCGAGTATCTTCTCTCTGAAGTAATTGAGAGTTAGAGAAGAGTACTTGAAAGAATTTCTTGCTCTGAAGAATCTTTTCTTATTTCTCTTCATTTCTGTAGACCAACCCTAGTGGTTAAACAATAGTATTTCCACTCTAAAGGTTCTCCAGGCCTTCAATTTCTTCATTTGGTGCAGTCACAGAAAGTTGATATATTCCAACCTCCATAGCAAAGTCTTTCGTGGATCTCAGCTCAACATGCTTTTCCATCACCATCTTTACTTCTCCCAGAGCCACATTGAACTTTTTTGCCTTGTCTGCTTGGTTATAGAAGTGTCCATGCAAGCGAGTCAGATCATATGGATTCAGATTCACTAAGTCATTATCATTGAACACGTAGATGGCATTGTTGGTCCTTTCAACAATATATTCAAGGTAGTGAATCTAATTATAGAAGAACAGTCTGATCTTCACATCCATCACTCTTCTGATCCCTTCATCAGAGTAGACCTTGCTTCTGTCTTGGGTCATGTCTTTGATGAATCTTTGTCTGACCAGATTGAGTGTTATAGCATTTAACCTTGGATTCAGAGGCCTAGTAATGCTTGTAATGTCCTCCCTGTTTTTGTATAAGTACCTGAAGACATATTCATTCATCACATACTCCTTGGGTTTTGAAGGTTCATCTTGGGGAGGTCTGATCAAGGTTTCCATCTGCTGAGTGATCTCCTTAACCCTGTCTTCATTTACCTCAAAAGGGCCAACCTCTGATGTTTCAATTTGTTGGGTTAACTTTTGCACTTTATTTTGTACTTCTGATGGACCAGCTTCTGAATCATCTCCAAATGCATCCCTCAATACCACTGTGGGTCTTTTAGGGGGAAGAATGCATCCTCTGAGGAAGTGCTGGAGTAGTCCACCAACTGAGTGTCATCATGTTCAGCAATAGGAGTTTCTTCAATATGGTTCTTCTGAGTTTGAGGCAGATATAACAGTTTTTGTATAAGCAGTAATGATTGGTACCACTGGTAGCTCTGGATTAGCTGCAACCAAGAAGATGATCGGGCCTATAATCTGCAGAGTGGTTGAAGGATGGTCTTCATCAGAGTTGGGATTCCTCTCTGGTTCAGTTCTGCCAAACTCTGGAGTCTCTTGGACAATCGTCTTTTGGATATCATTAGTTCGTTTGTCCTTGGTTTGTTTTGGTGTAGAAGAGGAGAAGGGAGCAGAGGTATTCTTTCCTATGTTATGATGTTTTGATCTTTATTCTCCCCCTACAACCCATCGAGCATATCATCATCTTTGTCGTCAGAGTCCTCAAACTTAGCCTTCTTAGAGGCCTCCTCTGCACAGGAAGTTTCACCAACATTCCTTTTTACCTTGCCTGCTGGAGGTGGAATGTTTGTAGGGTAGATCTTTGCAACAATAGTCTTTATTACCTCCTTGGCATCATTAGCTTTCAGCTGCATCTCATTGATTTGGTCATCCACACTATAATTGTGGACTTCCAGCAATGCCTTGACAGTCTTTGTGGTCTCTCCAGATTTGGCCACAAATTTACTGGAGACAGTGAGCATTTGGTTGGTGACATGTCTGGAGAAGTCTTGAAGGTCAGATTTCGTGACAAAGTCCTCTGCGGTCCTTAGAGGTTGGACTTGAGCTTGAGGAGCTGCAGAGAGTGGTATTGCAACAATGGCTTCAAATATCATCTGCTTCATCTTTGTCTTGAAATTCTCCAGATCAGTAGGGGTAATTGTTAAAGGTGCGGCAGAAGGTAACTCTATAATGGTTTTAATGATGTCAACTTTGGTAGAGCAAATAGCCTATGATAGTTGATCAGAGCGACCATTGATAAGAGTTTCGAAGCTGCCAATTTGGTGTTGTTGGCATCCAACTACGTCCTTTGCTCAGAGACATCTGAAGTAAGTTTGGCCATTTCAGAGTTCGAGGCAGAGGCCTCTGAGGTCTTCTCAATAGTCAGTTTTAGATCATACAAGGATCCTCTAATTTCATCACTAAAGATTATGAACTTTTCTTTGGTGACAAACTCAGATAGGGAAACCCTGGACCTAACACATGAGTCCAAGTCAACCTCGAGTTCAGAGGTGCCTTTCTTTAGAGGGGAAGGGATGTTACCTCTGAAGGGACTTCCACCAGATCTTCAAGAGACCTTTTGAAAGGGTTTCTCTACCGGTGTTTTGATCAGTTCAACATCCTCTAACTTAGATTCAAAGGAAGAGCACCTGATGTGATAGGAATACTTGTTATCCAGACAAGTCAACCCTTGTGCTACTAGGTCTTCCTACTGCACCTAAGTTGGGTAGTCCCTACATGATATTATGAAGATCTTTGATACTAGGGAATGGTCCTCTATAGAATGAGACACATAGGCATCATTTTGTGTGGATTTTGGTGGCGTGCCTCGGGGTAAAGGGGTACTTATGTTTTCAATAGATAAGTCCTTTTGAGAGGACATATCTAGAAGTGTGGCGTCCCCTTGGTTGTGTGCATCAGAGGAAGAAAAGAATGCCTCTGTGCGGTTAGTTGGGGTTGGGTTCGAATTGTGCACCTCTGTTTCAATGTGCCTTGGTGTTGTATCACCTAGGACAGATTGTATGCTGGCACTTGGGGTTGGGGTTTGGAAACGCACATGTGTGCCTCTTTGGGCATCTTCTGCTACCTTACGTCCCTCGGCTCTTAAGTCTTCAGAATTCACTCTCTTAGAGGAACTCTCTGACCCACTCTCCTCTGCTCTGGTAGAGATACACTCTTCACCAGATGCAAAGGGACTCTCTGATTCTCCCTCTTCAGAGGCACCCTCTAGTTGCCCTTTACGCTCATCCAAAGTGGCCTTTGAGTCATCACTGTCTGACTCAGGCTCTGGTTTAGATTCTAATTGTGTTGGGGATCCCACCATCAGTTCTGATTATTGGTCAACACGACTAAGATTGAGAAGGGTTGGGTGGTTCTATGGGATGAACTTCTGCATGCTCTGAGGAAATCTCCTTTCGTATGGGTAAAGAGGAACAGTTGTGGGTTTGAAGTTGTTCATCACAAAGAGTGGTATTTTAGGTCCTTCCTCCAAGAGCTCAAATTTGGTCATGGCTCCCCTCATGCCAAATGAAAACAAAAATATTGATTTAACTACTCAACTAGAAAAATGTCATGAAAAGATCAAAGAACTAACTCTTTTAGAAGAAAGTTTAAAAGATCAAGTCATGGTCAATGAAATTATCAGCATTGAACACGAACAAGCCATCGCTGCTTTAAAAGAAGAAAAGGCAACTGTTGAGGAATGGTGTAAATCTTCAACCAAGATCAATGAGATCATAAGTGCTCAAATCCCTGCTCATGAAAAACCGGTCTCGGTTATCATCATGAAAAGGATGAACCTAGTAGAGACTGTTCCATGCTTAAGTTTGGAATGTTTGTCTCTTCTACCCCTGACACTTCTTCTACTCAGTGTTCTTCTTCCATTCCTATTCCTGAGGACATATAAAAAAGCTTTAAGCTCGCTGATAAAGGGAAATCCATTGCCCATCATCCTCATAAGGCTACTAAAATAGCAAAACTGAAAGTCCATTTCAAACCTTCAGTAAATCAATCTTCCAACTCTGGAACAAAAATCACTGATATTTCTCAGAGATCAACTCCAAAGCTGAAAATTGACATTAAGCCTAAGAAATCTGAAGAACTGAAAGTTCATCCGAGATCTTATGCCAAGGGTATTCTTGGAGCTGGCCCTGCTCATCTCAAGTTTTCTAACTTAACTGCTCATGGTCTTAAGGCTACTTTTGTCTATAGAAAATGCTATCACTGTGGACTTACTGACCATATTGCTAGTAAATATCCTACTGCCATAAAAGCTGATAAGATAGCTAAAGTGAAGATGAATGCCTCCAAGGCTGAGAAGGTCACCAAAGTCGAGAAATCTGCCAAGGTGAAAAATGCCACTAAGGTTAAAAAATTAACCAAAGTGAAGGTCACCACTTACGCTGAATCTTCAGATGCCTTGAAGATTGCTGAACCTTCCATCTCCACTAATCCTACTGGACCCATTGAAAAGTGGGTACCAATCAAAACTTAATCTTCCTTATGTTTGCAGGGATCAAAGGGTATCTGGTATTTAGATAGCGGATGCTCTCAACACATGACTGGACAAAAAGACCTGCTTACTGAATACCAGGAAGAGAAAGGTCCCTCAGTAACCTTTGGTGGAAATGGGAAAGGTTATACCAGAGGGTTTGACGTACTCAGAAATGGGATGACTACCTTCCGAAGAGTCGCTTACGTAGATGGATTAAAGCACAATCTTCTTAGCATCAGTCAACTATGTGACAAAGACTATGATGTTCGCTTTTGTAAGAAAGCATGTTCAGTGGTAAATGAAAAAGGAAAGCTCGCTCTCAGTGGTTATCGTATGGAAAATGTCTATGTAATAGATATGGACTCTACTTCTACTGAAAAAACATTTGTTTTCTTTCTAAAGCCTATTCAGTTATCAACTGGTTATGGCACAAAAGCCTCTCTCATCTCCACTTCAAAACACTGAATTCTCTCTCCTCAAAAGAACTAGTCTTCGGTCTTCCTCAGCACTCATATGCCAAGGAATCACTTTGTTCATTATGTGAGAAAGGAAAGCAGACTAAAGCTAGTTTCAAATCAAAACAAGTTTCCTCAGTGACAAGTCCACTTCAGCTCTTGCATATGGATTTATTTATGTGATCCCAGGTTTCAAGCAATTATGACAATCAAAGATCAAACACAATAAGAATCAAAGAAAGAATCTAGAGAGAATTTTAGTCACAAGATTTAGCGTTGTCATATATCTCACAAAGGAAATGATTACAATGACAAGCTTGAATGGAAGTTAGACTCAAAACAAGACAAAGAAAGCTATATATAGGGTCAAACAAGCCTTGACCTCTATGCAAGCATACAAGAAAAGTCAACAATACAATGTAAAACATACTAAAAAAATTGACTCAAAACTATGATCTAACAATCTCCCCCTTTTTGATCAATTTGCAAGTCTTCAACTTGTCCATTTCTTCATGCAAGTTCTCCTTATACCCATATAGCCTTCAAACCTTCTGATGGCTAGTCTGAATCTGATCCTGTCTTTGATTGCATTAATGACATGTTCAGTCCAAATTCTTTCCATTCTAGGCATATGGTCATTTTCAGCAAGTCTCTGCTTTTCACCCTCCTCATGCTTGGCTTGCAGCTTTTATACAACATCTTTCAATGTACCATCAGAATACTTTGGAATCTCTGCAGCTCTCATGAATCTTTTCTGCTTTTTATCAACATTCTCATACACAACTCCATGTTCTGGCCTTCTTAGAACTGTGTAGAGAGGAGTTTTGTTAATTCCCAAATTAGCAAGTTCTATTTCAATTTCAATTTCAAAAAAAGATGATACAAATAAATTATCCAACCTGTTATTGATTTCCAATTCCAATTCTCACAATTCGTATACAAATGTCTCTGGACACTTTATCTCTCTACAACCCTGTCTCTGCGTACAATGAATCAAGTTACAAGCTTCTAACCACCACTACAACTTCTAGCCATATATCTATTAAAGACAAAAACAGACACTTACAACACAACACAATACAAAACAAGACTTTGACTTTTGACTTTTATTACAAAGACTTTGACTTTCTTGCTTGAGAGTTGACTTTAAGCTTTGACTTGGCTTGACTTTGACCTTCAGTAATCATGATCTTGTATCCAACAAATATATGTTCTAACAATCTCCCCCTTTGGATGCAAGATCATCTCTAAAAGATTTTGCAATACAATCTCCTCCTTTAAGCTCAATTTGTGCAATCTCCTCCTTTCTGTACAAAATTACAACCTTCTCATTTGTCAGAATATCATCAGATTTAATCTCCCCTTTATTTTACAAAATCTATCTTCAAAAACTTTTGTAATCTCTCCAAAGTCTGTCTTCAAGACTAATAACAATCCCCCCACGATTGTGAAACCTCTTTCAGACACAGGAAAGAAATTATCTTCAGGTTTTGCTCAATCTGCTTCAGCAAAATGTCTTAAAAGAAAATTTTCAGTAATCTTTGATCGCTTTCAGAAATCATTGAACTTTCTGTTTCAGCTCTGAACAATCTTTAACAATCTGAATCAAACACTTGCAACTAACTCTCTTCAAATTTTCTTTAATAGCTTTCTCTCACAATCAATCCTTGACCATTTCTTCCATCTCTAACATTTCTTGAATGCTTCTCCTCCTTTTTGATGATTGGAGCATGAGATCATCAAAACTTTGACAAGAAATGTCCGTAATCTGTTCTGACCACTTATCTTATGACACTAAGCCTCTGATTATTCATCGATCCAAAAAGATATTCATTCGAATCTTTGCAAATTCAGACAAATTATGAGTATAACACCTAAATCAACAAATGAATCAGTTAAAATGCCTGTCAGTAATACGAAGTCACTGTGTATCAAATACACAATGGAAAGGAGCTTTCGTGATGTTCACTCCTCCAGGTCTTCCATTCAATCATCGAATAATACAAGTTGATTCTATGAACGTTTTGACAGAAAAACGAATTTCTTGTGTATATGTGCTTGTGTTTGAAATAATTAAGCACAAATGATTGCTTTTATATAGGCTCAAAATTGTGTAAACCATTGAGACAACAACAGTCATACACTTACTCAATTGTTCATGATCGAAGTGCGAAGGTGGGGCAGACTTCCTTCTTTTTCAATATCCATATTTTCCAAATGAAAACTATATAGATTATGTGTTGCGTCCCCTTGAAATAATGAAACATTTTCTTGTTGAGAAGAAAAGGAGTAGCTGGTGGGGTTTTTATCAAGAGTTGGCATGGGCTAGTTGCGTGTTTCAATGATGTTCACAAAGAATTGTGAAACACCAGCAATGTGGTTGCCCGGCTCAGAAAAAGTTGGTGCAAAGTTTGATATTCTTTTACTCTGTTCTCACACCCTCTTTCTTTTAATCATTGAACTCACTTCTAACCAAACTCTCTTTTACATTTGACCTCATCACACAACCCACACTTAGTTCTTTTGACTCCTCACTCTTCGATCACTCAAGGATTAATTTCTTGGGTAGGAAACACTGGTTAACGTGAATTCATAGAAGTTTCAGTTAATCTTACACAATGAACCCATGTAATCCTATAAGAACAATGTTGCTCAACTGATTTAACTTTGCAGTTAAAGCACATATATACAAGTCAGATATATGTATGCTCTTGAATATAATCATGAAGATTTGAGCATTTTTAAACATTGAAGACTTTCCAAAACAAGTATATTGAATGAATAAAACGAATACAAGAAACTTGTTTGAAAATCTGACATTGTATGAAAAAGATCAAAATATCTGAATGATTTAGCAATTAAGGCTTAGGTCAGCAAAAATTGGATATTGTCTATACGAATCAAGAAATAGACATTCTTGAAAGAAACGTTTGAAATAAATCAACGCTCAAGCATTGAGTATCAAGCGGGGTGTATCACCATCGAAAAAATTTGTACAATTTGAGACATGGTGATAACATATTCAACAAAAGTTAAACCTGTGTGTGTGAATACTTGAAAGTATATGAAAAAGATAATACACAAGTATTTATCTTTGGAAACACACGGTTTGCATATCATTGAAAGCACAAATAACATGAAAACATTTAAAATCACATTTCTATATTCATGAAATCTTTTAAGAACAAGATGTGGTTTGAACATTTAAGAACATGTTTTCATATCTGAAAGTTGTCCTTCTTTCAGATACGTATGATATTAAGATTAGAAATAAATCTTTTCTCTCAGTCTTAAATCTCATCAAGCCAGCTCAAAATCATATTTGATATGATCGTTTAAGCTCTCTCTCAATTCTGCAAAAGTCAAAAAGTCATCAAAGTACAAAGCTTTATTCACAAATTATTGAAAAGTAAATAACAAAAAGCAATAAAACTTTGAATGTACGAGTTTTGATCAGAAATAATCAGAAATCATATACCATACTCCTTATCTTTTACTCCCCCGGCAATTATGCATCAGAAAATTTATTTGTGATAAACATATGAAAAAATATGAACTCCCCCTCAAATGTATATAGATCATCTTTTCATCTTGTCACACTCCCCCTGATTAAAAATAAAGATATGAAGAAAACTAATAATAACAAAACTTTAGTAGGTAATCACCGATTAAGTCTTGAGATTTAACATACCAAGTTTTGAAACGAGAAAATTAAATCTCTTTTCATCTAGAGGCTTGGTAAATAAATCAGCAAGTTGGTAATTTGTGTTTACAAACTAAAGTTCTATTGTACCTTTTTCCACATTATCTTTGATAAAGTGATATCGTACGTCGATGTGTTTGGTCTTTGTATGTTGAACAAGATTCACAGATATAGCAATGGCGCTCTTTGAATCACAGTAGATCGGGATCTTGTTGTATTTGAAACCATAATCTCGGAGTTGTGTTCTTATCCACAACACTTAAGAACAACAGATCGCTGCAACGACGTACTCTGCCTCAGTTGTTGATGTAGATACACGTAGTTGTTTCTTTGAAGCCCAACTCACGAGTTTATCGCCCAGAAATTGTATGTGACCCGATGTACTTTTCTGTCAAGCATACAACCTGCATGGTCTGCATCTGAATATGTTGTCAGTTCAAAACCTATATCTTTAGGATACCACAGACCAAGATCTATAGTGCCCTTCAGATATCTGAAAATCCTTTTGATCACAGACAAATGGGATTCTTTTGGATTAGCCTGATATCGAGCACATAGATATGTAGAGAACATTATATCTGGCCTACTAGAGGTTAAATACATCAAAGAAGCAATCATACATCTGTAGGTTCAAACATTGACATCTTTTCCCGAAGGTTCAGTACCAATCTTAGTTCCTGGTGCCATTGGGGTTCCAATAGGTGTACAATTTTCCATTTTAAATTTTCTAAGAATATCGAAAGTGTACTTTGATTGATTAATAAAGATCCCCATTGAAATTTTTTTGACTTGTAATCCGAGAAAGAAGTTCATATTTCCCATCATACTCATCTGAAATCTTGACACTATGAGATTAGAAAAATTCTTACTGTATTTTGGATTTGTTGAGCCAAATATGATGTCATCCACATAAATTTGAATTAAAATGATATAGGCTTTTTCCTTTTTATAAACAAAGTAGTATCGATCTTACCTTTAGAGAAGCCATACTCGACTAGGAATTTAGATAAGACTTCATACCAGGCTCGAGGGCTTGCTTCAGACCGTAAAGAGCTTTATCCAGAATGTAAACATGATTCGGATTTTCTGGATTGACAAAGCTTCAGAATGAGAGACGTAGACTTCCTCCTTGAGATTTCCATTTAGAAAAGTAGCCTTCACGTCCATTTGATAGACGGTGAAGTTCTTGTGAGCGGCATATGCAAGAAACATACGAATAGCCTTGATGCGCGCCACTAGAGCATAAGTCTCATCATAGTCAGTACCTTCCTCTTGCCTATATCCCTTAGCCACTAGTCTTGCTTTATTTATGATCACGATACCATCTTTGTCCTTTTTGTTCTTGAATACCCATTTTCTGCCGATGATAGTCTTTACTTCAGGCTTAGGCACAAGTCTCCAGACATTTAGTGCTTCGAACTAATTTAGCTCATCTTGCATCGCAGTTACCCAATCTGAGTCGGCTAGAGCTTCAGATACGCGAGTTGGCTCTATCTTACTCAGAAATAAGTCATGCATACACATATTTAATGTAGCAGACCTAGTTTGCACAGGTTTAGATGGATCTCCTATAATCTGATGTATTGGGTGCTATTTGGTCCACCTATGTTCATGAGGGAGTGGATTTGATGTAGATTTATCATGATTTTCATCTAGAAATCCACTTTCAGATTCATCAGTTTGCTCATTATTTGTTAGGGGTGCAGTTGAAGTGTTCTATGCAGAAGCTTCAGTTGGTACAACAATATCTGGCTGTTGATTAGTCGTTACGGTGCAACCAACTGACTCAACAACTTCTGTCTCCTCGTTAATGTTCATAGCTTTAACTGTTGGAGTAGGCGTTTGGATTGGAATCTCTGACTGAATCGGGGAATTTAATTCAGTAGATATATCTGAAGTGGTTGGTTGATTTCTTTGTAAAACTTCTGATCTGTCAACCACAACAGGTTTAGACACTTTAGTTCCAATAAATTCATTATAAAACAATTCAAACAATAAATCTAAATCAGATAAATGTGAAGTAGACGATAACGCTTCATCTGATTTATTCGCAGTAGGCACAAGTTCTAGACTGATCTGCCTAGAAGCTAGTACACCAGTTATAACGGGTTCTGTACTATCTTAAACAGAAGCCATTTCCTCATCAAATGTGACATTGACGCTCTCTACTACAATCTTTGACGTCTTCAAATAAACTCTGTAAGCTGCAGACGTTTGAGAGTAGCCGATAAAGATGCCTTCTTCAGCCTTTGGACTGAACTTGTTCAAGTTCTCTTTGTCATTCAGTACAAAGCACATGCATCCAAAAATATGGAAATATTTAATGCTAGGTGTATGATTATTGATTAAAGCATATGGCGTTTTACCAAATCGGCGGTGGATTATAGAGCGATTCTGCGTGTAGCAAGCATTCGACACAACTTCGGCCCATAGAAACAGAGGTAGATCTGCTTGACTCAGCATAGTTCGAGCGGCCTCGACTAGCGTGTGGTTCTGTCTTTCTACTACTCCGTTCTGTTCATGCGTTCTAGCAGCAGAATGCTGATGTGTTATCCCGACCGATTGAAGATATTCTTCAACAATTCTGTTTTTGAATTGTGTGCCGTTGTCAGTTCGTAGAAGCTTGACTGTCTTTTGCAGGTTCACTTGGGTAGTCTTAAAGAAAGTGATGATGACTTCGGGCGTCTCATCCTTTGTTCTAAAAAATTTGACCCATGTGTACCGCTAGTAATCGTCTACAATCACTAAAACATACTTTTTGCCGTTTATGCTTTGTGTACGAATAGGAGCACAGAGATCCATATGCAGAAGTTCCAAGGATGAAATTGTACTCGGCTCAGGTTTCGGCTTATGAGCGACTCTCTTCATCTTTCCCTTCTCGCATGTTGCACACATATGTTCTTTCATATATTGTCACACCCCGCTAAAGCGGAAACACGGAACATGACAGTTCGATAAGCATAGCATTAGGATACAGAAAGAAATACCACCATACATTCAACCATTGTTTACAACAAGTTCCAAAAGTTTACAATCCTATTACATCTTCAAAAGTTGAAGTACAAAAATCTCTATTATAAAAGTATTGCATGTGGTTTACACAAGAGATAAACTTTAATCGTTTCCATGTACCTTCTTGTTCCCTGAAAAGCATGTTCAAAATATGGTCAACTACGAGAGTTGGTGAGTTCACAGGTTTTTAAATATGCACAAATCAAGTTCATATGCAAACTGTCTTTTGAAAATCATACGCGTAAACCAAACTTCAATTCATTGATTCATGAGTATCATAATTTAACTTATATGACATGAGGTATGCATTGATACAACCACGTTGAGCCACTACTAAACCTTTCCGGACCAAATCAACGCCCCATGATCTACCTCAGAGGTGGGCTTTAACCACATGTGTAGTCATATTTCTCTAGTAAGTACACCCCTACTCGTCAATATAAGGTGGGCTTGTCAGACCAAATAGCGCTATCCACTAATACTATAGGCCCATTTATGGGTTAACTAGTAGTGTACCCGGGGACTTAACTATTTTTAATACTCAACATATCATTGGCATACATGTCATATAACTTCTACACCAACCGCTTTACAACAAAGCCTCATAAATTTCAATACATAACGCTTTATATCAAAGTCTCATGAATCTTTAAATATTCAATTTTAACATGCTTTTCACCCCAAGTTCAATCAAAACAATAAAAGTGGGGCTGTGAATACTCACCTCGAATAATAACGCGAAATACGCAATAGCAAAATCCCCTATCCCAGAGCTTCTAAATTCCTATAGAGGAAGATGCACAAAGAGTGCTAAATGTCAAATCCAGCCCTTAAGCCTAACTAAATAATCCCACGTCTTATAAAATGTCAATGTATGTATTTTTATTGTCAAAATAAGAATTGATGATCATTAAAACATTCTTATACCATAATACATAAATTTGAGGTTTTTAGAACCATCTTTCTGGATTTCAGCACTTGCTGTCCAGAAATTGTATCCACATAATGGCTTTCAAAATACAACCTCCCAATTGACAATCCTGACCATTTTTTTATAAGAGATAAAATACTGAATTAAGAACTCTAAGGTAAAATTTCATGAATTTTGGAAGTGTTTTGATGCCCCGAATAATTTCTACAAAACAGTAGGTTACTGATTTTTGAATCAGTTGCGCACTTCTGTTGTGGCATGCTTTTGGAGGATCAAAACTCAACATAATTCAGTGATCCATATATGGATGCAAAGATAACTCAAAAATATACTATATGATAAAGAATTCATCTCATTTAGATGATTTATGAGGGAGTTATGGTCGTTAGAAGTAGGGTGTACTAATCTGTCAGCTTGGGACAGATTGCACAATTTTCTTCTAAAATACATTTGAATGACCAAAACCTCATAATTTTTAGTGATTCTTGATTCATTTGAAAAGTAACTCATCAAATTAGTGTATGAAAGAAAAAAGCCCAAATTTCATGGAGTAAATATTGAGATACACAACTTGGAAGTGGAAGTTCCATTCTTGACAGCAAGCTGTGTAGAACAAAGTTTTTGTATTAAGCATTAAGAGGTCCATTTTCCATAGTTTCTTGTGAAACCATTTGGATTTAAACCCTTTTTCACTAAATAATGATCTAAGAATGAAAACATACACCTTGTACACATTTATAACTACAAAATTTCATCCAAAGTGAGTTGCATGTGACAAAGAACACTAAATAAGTGATTTTTCATCACTTAACAATTTTCAAGACACTTAATCACACAAGATTGAATAATCTTATCATAAGAGTTTGTTTAAACTTGAAATTACTACTAAAATGTTGATTATAAACCAACTAAAACATCAAAATTTTCGTACACAAAGATGCACCCATGATAAAATTGACATAATCAACAAGAGACTCAAAAATTTCACTTTTTAACTTGGTTTTTCATGGAAGATCATCTTATGGCATCATTTTATGAATGTTTTATTCATAAATGATGTCCATTTCACTTCTAAACCATAAATGAAATATTTCTACACATGCATGAGGATTTTTATAAAGTTCAAAACAATAAACTTGAATAAAACTTGAAGAAATGAAGAAATAGGGTTTGTACCTTGTGTAGATGATGAAGTAAACTTGAAATCCTCAATAATCTTGATGTTTTGATCTTAAACCAATCCTTTATTTGCTAGAAATTTTTGTGTTCTTGGTGGTGTTTTGAGGGAGAAATCGAAAATGAGAGAGAGAGAGAGAATGAGGAGGTGAAGGGTTGATCTCTAAATTTTTAGAGTTTGAAATGAGCTTTTGAAATGAAAAAAAAAATTTAAAAAGAGAGGGAGAGGGTGAGGGCCGGCCATTGCCTCTCCAAGCCCATCTCAACAATTTTTTTTTAAAGGTAATACAACATAAACTCTCAAATAAAACAGATAAATTGAGAACCGACAATTTTTAAATTCTCAATTCTCTCTAAATTGAGTAAATTTTTACAAATAAATATATATTTACCTAAATAATATAAACCTCATTATTTTATGTATTTTAGACAGGTGACATAATATTTGGCATTTTATGGGACGTTTTAGTCAGTTACTGATCCGAACCGGGCTTTCTAAACGACTACTGAAATATTTCGGGAAAATTATAATCTAACCAATCTAATTAGATTCTAGAGAAGTAAATTCTATGAACTATTCTCTAATATCTTAAAGGATTCTAACCTTGAAGATTTTGATTTCTGACGGATGTCACAGTTATTTAAGCTCAGGAAGTCCTTTGACTAATTTTCCCGTGACCAGTTTGTTGATGTAACAAAAATTCAGGTAAGAAAGCCTTTGATGCCATAACCAGCTTTGTTGTAGCGAGGATTTTGACAGCAGACACACCTCATTGTTAGTATGGACTTTTGACAGATTAATTGTGTAGAGGTTTGACTTTCTCGTGCCGACCAAGAGTTCCTTACCATCTTCAGTACGCACAGAACATCTTTTGACTTTAAAATTAACCTCCAAATCTTTGTCACAAAACTGGCAATGCTGAATAGGTTATGTCCTAAACCATCAACGTAGCTCACCTTCGTAATCGTCACGTTATCTTGAATTACATCACCATATCCCATAATAGGTGAAAACTGATCATTTCCGAAGCGCACAGTTCCACAATATTTCTCTGTATAATTAGATAATAAATCTTTCCGCCCGGTCATATGCTTGGGGCAACTAGAATCCAAGTACCACATATGACGGGTCTGCACAGGAGAAATTCATGAATTGGAAGTGTGACTTTAAATGTTTTCAAGATCTAATTATGCTTTAACTGGAATAGTTAAACCAATCTGAGCATCATATGCATTATAGGAAAACATGATTTCTTTGTGATAGGAATTAACACAACTTCTATGGAATCACCTTAACCAGTGATTTCTACCAAAGAGGTTAATCCTTAGTGATTGAGTGTGAGAAGTCAAAAGAAATGAGTGTGTCAAACAAAAAAAGAGAGTAAGCTAAATGTTTAAAAGAAAGAGGGTGTGAGAACAGAGTTAAAAGAATATCAGAACTCTGCACCAACTTTTTCTGAGCCGGGTAGCCACAATTCTAATGTTTCACAATTCTTTGGTGAACATTATTGAAACAGGAAACTAGCCCATGCCAACTCTTGATCAAACCTCACCATCTACTCATTTTCTTCTTAACAAGAAAGTGTTTCACATTTTCAAAGGGGAAGCAGCACATTTGCTATCTTATTTTCATTTGGAAAATTTGGATATTCAAAAGAAGGAAGTTTGCCCCACCTTCGCACTTCAATCATGCACATTGAGTCTGTGTTTTACTTACTATTGTCTCAGTGGTTTAAACAATATTGAGCCTTAAAAGCAATCATCAAGTGCTTAATTCTTTCTATCACTTGCACGAACACACAAGGAATTTGTTTCTTTGTTATAACGTTTATAGAAATTTCCTTTGTGGTGTTTCGATGATTAAATGGAAGCCCTGGGGGAGTCAACATCAAACAGCTCCTTTTCAAAGTGTATTCGTTACACACAGTGACTTAGTGTTACTGACAGACATGTTAACTGATTCATTAGTTGATTAAGGTGTTACATGATTATTTTGTCTGGATTTGCAAAGATCTGGATGAATATTTTTTGAATTAACGGATCGGAGGCTCCAAATGACAAACATTTCTTACACGAAGTTTTGATGAAGTCATTACACTTTTCATCAAAAAGGGGGAGAATCTAAAGCTTGAAGAAATGTTCAGTCCATTACATTACAAGACCAAGAAATGCGAGATCAAAGTATTCTGAAGACATGCTGATTTCAGATAAGTTTTCTTTGAAAATACTTTGCTAAAGCATTCTGAGCTAAACCTGAAGATTGTTACATTCTGAAGACTAAAGAAGGAGATTGTATCTTCTGAGCTGTAAGAGAAGATTGAATTAAACAGATCTATTGGATAAATCTTTTTAGAATGATCTTGATCCAAAGGGGGAGATTGTTAGCGCACAGATCTATTAGATTCAAGATCATCCAATCTGAAGATCGCAATCTGAAGCTAATGCTGAAAAGTCGCTCTCGATATTAGTCTAATGTCGTTTGTAATAAAATGTCAAAGTTTATTATTGTTTAGTTTTAGATATTATGTTTTGATAATATCTTGTTAGATATTATATTAGTTTATTTAGATTAGATATTAGTTTTAATTAGTTTTATATTGCAAGTTGTTTTGCAAGTGGTTGATAGTGTGTCTTAGAAGCTAAATCAAGAGATCAGATCTCATATCAGAACATACATAACACACACACTCACGGTGAAAAAAAGAGAAAACATCGAGAGCTCAAACCGAACATCAATCCTGTAATCGTTTGTTATAAATTAAACAGGTTGGTAATCTTGTTATTGTTATTGTCAATAAGAACTTGATCATAATATTGTGGACCGACATACTAGTTTAAAATTGGAGCCAATAGGAAGCTAGAAATCGTCCCGTCATTTTCAAATTTGAAAATTTTCAGATTTCATATATTTACAAAACAGGTCCCTCTGGTTTAGACCTGCTGACGTTTGACATCGCCCTTCAACTTTCAGAAACTACATTTGCCCCCCTGGCTTAAGAAGTTTGGCCAAAACTTACATTTTTCACCCTTTCTTGACTTTTTCTTCACTTTTAATCCAATTGATCATAAACTCATTTTTTTTCACTTCTCACTTCGTTAAGTGACATGATTGGCTCTTTTCCACGTTTTTATTCACATTTTTTATCTAATAAAATAAAACCCATTTTATTTTATTTTCCCTTTATTTTTATTTTTATTTATTTTCCTCATTTTGGGGTGTCACAAATCTCCCCTCAAAGGAATTACGTCCTCAGAATTATACTGGTAAAGCTGTTGATGACTCTTAGTCCTTATAATATTTGGCTACCATATCATTCTGAACCTTAGTATTCTAATTTCATTAACACCAACACTGGTACCAAATATATATACTCTTTCTCCTTAATCAATTCCGTCTTCTTTATCTACAATTCGACTGTTGCTCTATATAAGTGAGTGTGTCGTTAACCTTGACACCTTCCAAATTTATGATAGCTGACTCATCATCTACATGTTTCCTTGAATTCGATACGTGAAAAGAGTCAAGATTTTAACTTATAACTCTGTGGACAACTTGGTTGATAGACTACTTTATCAATTTTTTTGCAACTAACTCTATGGTCCAACATGATTTGAACTTTATTTACTTTACTCGTCATATATGATTATGATTTTTCCAAGTGATGTCTTTAACATAGTTCCGTTCATTGCTCGAAACTCTATCTGTATACGCTGCTTATTAACCTTATTCTCCATGTTCTATGTACTTATGTTATACTCATATCGTGAATGTACTCATACTTACAACACATCTGCCGAGTGCACTTTTATGCATATGTTGGACAACTTTGTGTACATAATGTGCTACCACCTAAGCCATGAAAGCACACCTCCTATGGTTGAAAACACATGGTTTAAAAACAGCGTGTGTTAACTGAACATTGTTGAGAACACTTATCAAACCTGACATGGATTAGCACCACTAGGAATACTTCATCGAACATGATATATATATATATAATGCTAATGGCTATCGATATCATGATGCATACTTAATGCATATATTAATAGCTACTCGAAACATTAATTCTTAAATAAAATTCACATTAACAACTGCTGAGGTAATGTGACATAACTTATAATACATATTCTACCTTGCTTTCCCATTTCTCTATATGGTGGGGAACATATGTTGTATCACTTACCTTCGCTTGATGGCTCTCGGATCAATGTTTGCCTAATTAATTTGACTTCGTACATATGCCATCAGGCATATACTAGTCCTTATTGAAACTTAGAGTTTTTCCCAACTTACTATCATTGGTTATACGTCTTAACATGTTTTTCTTTTTCACATTCTGAAACATCTTTCCAAATTTCTTGCACATCTTATCACTATCGGTGTGACCCAAGCACAAATATTTACATAATCCTTCTAACATTGTATTTCCCATACCTTTCATGTTGGAACTCGATTTTGTATGTTCTCCTTATACTTTTATCCTTGATGTACGATCTCATCTTGGAGGATAGTGGTCTGGCATTAGGATACCCTTCTGGAACAGTTGTTGGGTGTTGGATCCCAGATTCTTGCATAATGATTTAAACAAACAAACATATGAAATTATAGCAGAAACAAAGAGTGTTTAAACCATATTGTTTGATTCGTACTCACAGTAAAGAAGATATATCCAAAGTATAAATAATGAACAAGTCAAATATTCACTAGATAATAATGTAGATTATCAAGAACACCATAAAAGGTGGTTGTTAGGACATCTTATGTCCATTTATAGAAGGGTTTGTAAAGGACTTTTAGTTTGTAAAAGGCCTTGTCATTAGGATATGGGTTTGGCCTAATATTGTAAATGGGATGATTGGGGTATAAACAAGAGGTCGTTTGTAATGTGTTTGTAACTTTTACATTCACAATGTAGTCTTAAAGATGTAAAGTGTTTCTAGAGAGAGAAACTCTTTCTCTCTCTAGGTTGTGAATAATACAATCATCCTTCCTCCCAATCTATCTCATATTAATCTCAATTACATTGATTAATTGTGAATACTGGTTCCTACAGTGGTTTAAATCATACACAATCTTCTTGTACAATTCACCGTACAAAAGAGTATTTCTTTATACAAGTAGGTAAAGGAAAGCACACATTAGAACAATGAGGTGCATGTACTATTTATAGGACTATAAGATGAACAATGTACTTTCTTGACACAAAAGACATGCGTGTATAGGGTTTTACCAAAAAGGTAAAACGTAATAGTTGATGGCGTGTCTTTTGAGCTTCTATCCAGACTTGTAGAATTCTTTAGCTTGAACTTCAGAGAGAATATCATCAGAGCTCTAATGAAGTGCCTTTTGATGAATCTATCTCTGATGTCTTCTTTACTAAAGTGTCTATCTCTGAAATGTCTTCAGATGTAGGCTTGTTGTCTCTGGTAGCTATCTCTAGAAGTCCTCTAGAAAAGACTTAGAATATTTTCAATACTTTTACATTTTGAAATGATGCTAACAATCTCCCCCTAAGTATTGAAAATAAAAATTGAGTAGATTTTAAACTGCATACTTGAGACATAGAGGAGAAAGTCGTCCTCTTTAAACAAAAAATCACTAACGTTAAAGGAGAAATACATTGCATAATCTTGAAAAATTAAACTAATATAAGGGTATTATCCTCTAAAAATTCTATGAAACTTCATAATGATATCCCTGTATTCAAGCATTAAGTTGATCTCCATTATGAGCTTCTGTGCTGCTTCTTCTGAACACCTGGGTTGTCCTCTTGCTTCGAGTATCTTCTCTCTGAAGTATTTGAGAGTTAGAGAAGAGTACTTGAAAGAATTTCTAGCTCTGAAGAATCTTTTCTTTTTTCTCTTCATTCCTGTAGACCAACCCTAGTGGTTAAACAATAGTATTTCCACTCTGAAGGTTCTCCAGGCCTTCAATTTCTTCATTTGGTGCAGTCACAGAAAGTTGATATATTCCAACCTCCATAGCAAAGTCTTTCGTGGATCTCAGCTCAACATGCTTTTCCATCACCATCTTTACTTCTCCCAGAGCCACATTGAACTTTTTTGCCTTGTCTGCTTGATTATAGAAGTGTCCATGCAAGCGAGTCAGATCATATGGATTCAGATTCACTAAGTCATTATCATTGAACACGTAGATGGCATTGTTGGTCCTTTCAACAATATATTCAAGGTAGTGAATCTAATTATAGAAGAACAGTCTGATCTTCACATCCATCACTCTTCTGATCCCTTCATCAGAGTAGACCTTGCTTCTGTCTTGGGTCATGTCTTTGATGAATCTTTGTCTGACCAGATTGAGTGTTATAGCATTTAACCTTGGATTCGGAGGCCTAGTAATGCTTGTAATGTCCTCCATGTCTGAGTATAAGTACCTGAAGACATATTCATTCATCACATACTCCTTCGGTTTTGAAGGTTCATCTTGGGGAGGTCTGATCAAGGTTTCCATCTGCTGAGTGATCTTCTTAACCCTGTCTTCATTTACCTCAAAAGGGCCAACCTCTGATGTTTCAATTTGTTGGGTTAACTTTTGCACTTTATCTTGTACTTCTGATGGACCAGCTTCTGAATCATCTCCAAATGCATCCCTCAATACCATTGTGGGTCTTTTAGGGGGAAGAATGCATCCTCTGAGGAAGTGCTGGAGTAGTCCACCAACTGAGTGTCATCATGTTCAGCAATAGGAGTTTCTTCAATGTGGTTCTTCTGAGTTTGAGGCAGATATAACAGTTTTTGTAAGAGCAGTAATGATTGGTACCACTGGTAGCTCTGGATTAGCTGCAACCAAGAAGATGATCGGGCCTATAATCTGCAGAGTGGTTGAAGGATGGTCTTCATCAGAGTTGGGATTCCTCTCTGGTTCAGTTCTGCCAAACTCTGGAGTCTCTTGGACAATCGTCTTTTGGATATCATTAGTTGGTTTGTCCTTGGTTTGTTTTGGTGTAGAATAGGAGAAGGGAGCAGAGGTATTGGTTTCCTATGTTATGATGTTTTGATCTTTATTCTCCCCCTACAACCCATCGAGCATATCATCATCTTTGTCGTCAGAGTCCTCAAACTTAGCCTTCTTAGAGGCCTCCTCTGCACAGGAAGTTTCACCAACATTCCTTTTTACCTTGCCTACTGAAGGTGGAATGTTTGTAGGGTAGATCTTTGCAACAATAGTCTTTATTACCTCCTTGGCATCATTAGCTTTCAGCTGCATCTCATTGATTTGGTCATCCACACTATAATTGTGGACTTCCAGCAATGCCATGACAGTCTTTGTGGTCTCTCCAGATTTGGCCACAAATTTACTGGAGACAGTGAGCATTTGGTTGGTGACATATCTGGAGAAGTCTTGAAGGTCAGATTTCGTGACAAAGTCCTCTGCAGTCCTTAGAGGTTGGACTTGAGCTTGAGGAGCTGCAGAGAGTGGTATTGCAACAATGGCTTCAAATATCATCTGCTTCATCTTTGTCTTGAAATTCTCCAGATCAGTAGGGGTAATTGTTAAAGGTGCGGCAGAAGGTAACTCTATAATGGTTTTAATGATGTCAACTTTGGTAGAGCAAATAGCCTATGATAGTTGATCAGAGCGACCATTGATAAGAGTTTCGAAGCTGCCAATTTGGTGTTGTTGGCATCCAACTACGTCCTTTGCTCAGAGACATCTGAAGTAAGTTTGGCCATTTCAGAGTTCGAGGCAGAGGCCTCTGAGGTCTTCTCAATAGTCAGTTTTAGATCATACAAGGATCCTCTAATTTCATCACTAAAGATTATGAACTTTTCTTTGGTGACAAACTCAGATAGGGAAACCCTGGACCTAACACATGAGTCCAAGTCAACCTCGAGTTCAGAGGTGCCTTTCTTTAGAGGGGAAGGGATGTTAACTCTGAAGGGACTTCCACCAGATCTTCGAGAGACCTTTTGAAGGGATTTCTCTACCGGTGTTTTGATCAGTTCAACATCCTCTAACGTAGATTCAAAGGAAGAGCACCTGATGTGATAGGAATACTTGTTATCCAGACAAGTCAACCCTTGTGCTACTAGGTCTTCCTACTGCCCCTAAGTTGGGTAGTCCCTACATGATATTATGAAGATCTCTGATACTAGGGAATGGTCCTCTATAGAATGAGACACATAGGCATCATTTTGTGTGGATTTTGGTGGCGTGCCTCGGGGTAAAGGGGTACTTATGTTTTCAATAGATAAGTCCTTTTGAGAGGACATATCTAGAAGTGTGGCGTCCCCTTGGTTGTGTGCATCTGAGGAAGAAAAGAATGCCTCTGTGCGGTTAGCTGGGGTTGGGTTCGAGTTGTGCACCTCTGTTTCAATGTGCCTTGTTGCTGGATCACCTAGGACAGATTGTATGCTGGCACTTGGGGTTGGGGTTTGGAAACGCACATGTGTGCTTCTTTGGGCATCTTCTGCTACCTTACGTCCCTCGGCTCTTAAGTCTTCAGAATTCACTCTCTTAGAGGAACTCTCTGACCCACTCTCCTCTGCTCTGGTAGAGATACACTCTTCACCAGATGCAAAGGGACTCTCTGATTCTCCCTCTTCAGAGGCACCCTCTAGTTGCCCTTTACGCTCATCCAAAGTGGCCTTTGAGTCATCACTGTCTGACTCAGGCTCTGGTTTAGATTCTAATTGTGTTGGGGATCCCACCATCAGTTCTGATTATTGGCCAACACGACTAAGATTGAGAAGGGTTGGGTGGTTCTCTGGGATGAACTTCTGCATGCTCTGAGGAAATCTCCTTTCGTATGGGTAAAGAGGAACAGTTGTGGGTTTGAAGTTGTTCATCACAAAGAGTGGTATTTTAGGTCCTTCCTCCAAGAGCTCAAATTTGGTCATGGCTCCCGTCATGCCAAATGAAAACAAAAATATTGATTTAACTACTTAACTAGAAAAATGTCATGAAAAGATCAAAGAACTAACTCTTTTAGAAGAAAGTTTAAAAGATCAAGTCATGGTCAATGAAATTATCAGCATTGAACGCGAACAAGCCATCGCTGCTTTAAAAGCAGAAAAGGCAACTGTTGAGGGATGGTGTAAATCTTCAACCAAGATCACTGAGATCATAAGTGCTCAAATCCCTGCTCATGAAAAACCGGTCTCGGTTATCATCATGAAAAGGATGAACCTAGTAGAGACTGTTCCATGCTTAAGTTTGGAATGTTTGTCTCTTCTACCCCTGACACTTCTTCTACTCAGTGTTCTTCTTCCATTCCTATTCCTGAGGACATATAAAAAAGCTTTAAGCTCGCTGATAAAGGGAAATCCATTGCCCATCATCCTCATTAGGCTACTAAAATAGCAAAACTGAAAGTCCATTTCAAACCTTCAGTAAATCAATCTTCCAACTCTGGAACAAAAATCACTGATATTTCTCAGAGATCAACTCCAAAGCTGAAAATTGACATTAAGCCTAAGAAATCTGAAGAACTGAAAGTTCATCCGAGATCTTATGCCAAGGGTATTCTTGGAGCTGGCCCTGCTCATCTCAAGTTTTCTAACTTAACTGCTCATGGTCTTAAGGCTACTTTTGTCTATAGAAAATGCTATCACTGTGGACTTACTGACCATATTGCTAGTAAATATCCTACTGCCATAAAAGCTGATAAGATAGCTAAAGTGAAGATGAATGCCTCCAAGGCTGAGAAGGTCACCAAAGTCGAGAAATCTGCCAAGGTGAAAAATGACACTAAGGTTAAAAAATTAACCAAAGTGAAGGTCACCACTTACGCTGAATCTTCAGATGCCTTGAAGATTGCTGAACCTTCCATCTCCACTAATCCTACTGGACCCATTGAAAAGTGGGTACCAATCAAAACTTAATCTTCCTTATGTTTGCAGGGATCAAAGGGTATCTGGTATTTAGATAGCGGATGCTCTCAACACATGACTGGACAAAAAGACCTGCTTACTGAATACAAGGAAGAGAAAGGTCCCTCAGTAACCTTTGGTGGAAATGGGAAAGGTTATACCAGAGGGTTTGACGTACTCAGAAATGGGATGACTACCTTCCGAAGAGTCGCTTACGTAGATGGATTAAAGCACAATCTTCTTAGCATCAGTCAACTATGTGACAAAGACTATGAGGTTCGCTTTTGTAAGAAAGCATGTTCAGTGGTAAATGAAAAAGGAAAGCTCGCTCTCAGTGGTTATCGTATGGAAAATGTCTATGTAATAGATATGGACTCTACTTCTACTGAAAAAACATTTGTTTTCTTTCTAAAGCCTCTTCAGTTATCAACTGGTTATGGCACAAAAGCCTCTCTCATCTCCACTTCAAAACACTGAATTCTCTCTCCTCAAAAGAACTAGTCTTCGGTCTTCCTCAGCACTCATATGCCAAGGAATCACTTTGTTCATTATGTGAGAAAGGAAAGCAGACTAAAGCTAGATTCAAATCAAAACAAGTTTCCTCAGTGACAAGTCCACTTCAGCTCTTGCATATGGATTTATTTATGTGATCCCAGGTTTCAAGCAATTATGACAATCAAAGATCAAACACATTAAGAATCAAAGAAAGAATCTAGAGAGAATTTTAGTCACAAGATTTAGCGTTGTCATATATCTCACAAAGGAAATGATTACAATGACAAGCTTGAATGGAAGTTAGACTCAAAACAAGACAAAGAAAGCTATATATAGGGTCAAACAAGCCTTGACCTCTATACAAGCATACAAGAAAAGTCAACAATACAATGTAAAACATACTAAAAAAATTGACTCAAAACTATGATCTAACAATCTCCCCCTTTTTGATCAATTTGCAAGTCTTCAACTTGTCCATTTCTTCATGCAAGTTCTCCTTATACCCATATAGCCTTCAAACCTTCTGATGGCTAGTCTGAATCTGATTGTGTCTTTGATTGCATTAATGATATGTTCAGTCCAAATTCTTTCCATTCTAGGCATATGGTCATTTTCAGCAAGTCTCTGCTTTTCACCCTCCTCATGCTTGGCTTGCAGCTTTTATACAACATCTTTCAATGTACCATCAGAATACTTTGGAATCTCTGCAGCTCTCATGAATCTTTTCTGCTTTTTATCAACATTCTCATACACAACTCCATGTTCTGGCCTTCTTAGAACTGTGTAGAGAGGAGTTTTGTTAATTCCCAAATTAGCAAGTTCTATTTCAATTTCAATTACAAAAAAAGATGATACGAATAAATTATCCAACCTGTTATTGATTTCCAATTCCAATTCTCACAATTCGTATACAAATGTCTCTGGACACTTTATCTCTCTACAACCCTGTCTCTGCGTACAATGAATCAAGTTACAAGCTTCTAACCACCACTACAACTTCTAGCCATATATCTATTAAAGACAAAAACAGACACTTACAACACAACACAATACAAAACAAGACTTTGACTTTTGACTTTTATTACAAACACTTTGACTTTCTTGCTTGAGAGTTGACTTTAAGCTTTGACTTGGCTTGACTTTGACCTTCAGTAATCATGATCTTGTATCCAACAAATATATGTTCTAACAATCTTCCCCTTTGGATGCAAGATCATCTCTAAAAGATTTTGCAATACAATCTCCTCCTTTAAGCTCAATTTGTGCAATCTCCCCCTTTCTGTACAAAATTACAACCTTCTCATTTGTCAGAATATCATCAGATTTAATCTCCCCTTTATTTTACAAAATCTATCTTCAAAAACTTTTGTAATCTCTCCAAAGTCTGTCTTCAAGACTAATAACAATCCCCCCACGATTGTAAAACCTCTTTCAGACACAGGAAAGAAATTATCTTCAGGTTTTGCTCAATCTGCTTCAGCAAAATGTCTTAAAAGAAAATTTTCAGTAATCTTTGATCGCTTTCAGAAATCATTGAACTTTCTGTTTCAGCTCTGAACAATCTTTAACAATCTGAATCAAACACTTGCAACTAACTCTCTTCAAATTTTCTTTAATAGCTTTCTCTCACAATCAATCCTTGACCATTTCTTCCATCTCTAACATTTCTTGAATGCTTCTCCTCCTTTTTGATGATTGGAGCATGAGATCATCAAAACTTTGACAAGAAATGTCCGTAATCTGTTCTGACCACTTATCTTATGACACTAAGCCTCTGATTATTCATCGATCCAAAAAGATATTCATTCGAATCTTTGCAAATTCAGACAAATTGTGAGTATAACACCTGAATCAAAAAATGAATCAGTTAAAATGCCTGTCAGTAATACGAAGTCACTGTGTGTAACAAATACACAATGGAAAGGAGCTTTTGTGATGTTCACTCCCCCAGGTCTTCCATTCAATCATCGAATAATACAAGTTGATTCTATGAACGTTTTGACAGAAAAACGAATTTCTTGTGTATATGTGCTTGTGTTTGAAATAATTAAGCACAAATGATTGCTTTTATATAGGCTCAAAATTGTGTAAACCATTGAGACAACAACAGTCATACACATACTCAATTGTTCATGATCGAAGTGCGAAGGTGGGGCAGACTTCCTTCTTTTTCAATATCCATATTTTCCAAATGAAAACTACATAGATTATGTGTCGCGTCCCCTTGAAATAATGAAACATTTTCTTGTTGAGAAGAAAAGGAGTAGCTGGTGGGGTTTTTATCAAGAGTTGGCATGGGCTAGTTGCGTGTTTCAATGATGTTCACGAAGAATTGTGAAACACCAGCAATGTGGTTGCCCGGCTCAGAAAAAGTTGGTGCAAAGTTTGATATTCTTTTACTCTTTTCTCACACCCTCTTTCTTTTAATCATTGAACTCACTTCTAACCAAACTCTCTTTTACATTTGACCTCATCACACAACCCACACTTAGTTCTTTTGACTCCTCACTCTTCGATCACTCAAGGATTAATTTCTTGGGTAGGAAACACTAGTTAACGTGAATTCATAGAAGTTTCAGTTAATCTTACACAATGAACCCATGTAATCCTATAAGAACAATGTTGCTCAACTGATTTAACTTTGCAGTTAAAGCACATATATACAAGTCAGATATATGTATGCTCTTGAATATAATCATGAAGATTTGAGCATTTTTAAACATTGAAGACTTTCCAAAACAAGTATATTGAATGAATAAAACGAATACAAGAAACTTGTTTGAAAATCTGACATTGTATGAAAAAGATCAAAATATCTGAATGATTTAGCAATTAAGGCTTAGGTCAGCAAAAATTGGATATTGTCTATACGAATCAAGATATAGACATTCTTGAAAGAAACGTTTGAAATAAATCAACGCTCAAGCATTGAGTATCAAGCGGGGTGTATCACCATCGAAAAAATTTGTACAATTTGAGACATGGTGATAACATATTCAACAAAAGTTAAACCTGTGTGTGTGAATACTTGAAAGTATATGAAAAAGATAATACACAAGTATTTATCTTTGGAAACACACGGTTTGCATATCATTGAAAGCACAAATAACATGAAAACATTTAAAATCACATTTCTATATTCATGAAATCTTTTAAGAACAAGATGTGGTTTGAACATTTAAGAACATGTTTTCATATCTGAAAGTTGTCCTTCTTTCAGACACGTATGATATTAAGATTAGAAATAAATCTTTTCTCTCAGTCTTAAATCTCATCAAGCCAGCTCAAAATCATATTTGATATGATCGTTTAAGCTCTCTCTCAATTCTGCAAAAGTCAAAAAGTCGTCAAAGTACAAAGCTTTATTCACAAAATATTGAAAAGTAAATGACAAAAAGCAATAAAACTTTGAATGTACGAGTTTTGATCAGAAATTATCAGAAATCATATACCATACTCCTTATCTTTTACTCCCCCGGCAATTATGCATCAGAAAATTTATTTGTGATAAACATATGAAAAAATATGAACTCCCCATCAAATGTATATAGATCATCTTTTCATCTTGTCACACTCCCCCTGATTAAAAATAAAGAAATGAAGAAAACTAATAATAACAAAACTTTAGTAGGTAATCACCGATTAAGTCTTGAGATTTAACATACCAAGTTTTGAAACGAGAAAATTAAATCTCTTTTCATCTAGAGGCTTGGTAAATAAATCAGCAAGTTGGTAATTTGTGTTTACAAACTAAAGTTCTATTGTACCTTTTTCCACATTATCTTTGATAAAGTGATATCGTACGTCGATGTGTTTGGTCTTTGTATGTTGAACAAGATTCACAGATATAGCAATGGCGCTTTTTGAATCACAGTAGATCGGGATCTTGTTGTATTTGAAGCCATAATCTCGGAGTTGTGTTCTTATCCACAACACTTAAGAACAACAGATCGCCGCAACGACGTACTCTGCCTCAGTTGTTGATGTAGATACACGTAGTTGTTTCTTTGAAGCCCAACTCACGAGTTTATCGCCCAGAAATTGTATGTGACCCGATGTACTTTTTCTATCAAGCATACAACCTGCATGGTCTGCATCTGAATATGCTGTCAGTTCAAACCCTATATCTTTAGGATACCACAGACCAAGATCTGTAGTGCCCTTCAGATATCTAAAAATCCTTTTGATCACAGACAAATGGGATTCTTTTGGATTAGCCTGATATCTAGCACATAGATATGTAGAGAACATTATATCTGGCCTACTAGAGGTTAAATACATCAAAGAAGCAATCATACATCTGTAGGTTCAAACATTGACATCTTTTCCCGAAGGTTCAGTACCAATCTTAGTTCCTGGTGCCATTGGGGTTCCAATAGGTGTACAATTTTCCATTTTAAATTTTCTAAGAATATCGAAAGTGTACTTTGATTGATTAATAAAGATCCCCATTGAAAATTGTTTAACTTGTAATCCGAGAAAGAAGTTCATCTTTCCCATCATACTCATCTGCAACCAACTGACTCAACAACTTCTGTCTCCTCGTTAATATTCATAGCTTTAACTGTTGGAGTAGGCGTTTGGATTGGAATCTCTGACTGAATCGGGGAATTTAATTCAGTAGATATATTTGAAGTGGTTGGTTGATTTCTTTGTAAAACTTCTAATTTGTCAACCACAACAGGTTTAGACACTTTAGTTCCAATAAATTCATCATAAAACAATTCAAACAATAAATCTAAATCAGATAAATGTGAAGTAGACGATAACGCTTCATCTGATTTATTCGCAGTAGGCACAAGTTCTAGACTGATCTGCCTAGAAGCTAGTACACCAGTTATAACGGGTTCTGTACTATCTTAAACAGAAGCCATTTCCTCATCAAATGTGACATTGACGCTCTCTACTACAATCTTTGACGTCTTCAAATAAACTCTGTAAGCTGCAGACGTTTGAGAGTAGCCGATAAAGATGCCTTCTTCAGCCTTTGGACTGAACTTGTTCAAGTTCTCTTTGTCATTCAGTACAAAGCACGTGCATCCAAAAATATGGAAATATTTAATGCTAGGTGTATGATTATTGATTAAAGCATATGGCGTTTTACCAAATCGGCGGTGGATTATAGAGCGATTCTGCGTGTAGCAAGCATTCGACACAACTTCGGCCCATAGAAACAGAGGTAGATCTGCTTGACTCAGCATAGTTCGAGCGGCCTCGACTAGCGTGTGGTTCTGTCTTTCTACTACTCCGTTCTGTTCATGCGTTCTAGCAGCAGAATGCTGATGTGTTATCCCGACCGATTGAAGATATTCTTCAACAATTCTGTTCTTGAATTATGTGCCGTTGTCAGTTCGTAGAAGCTTGACTGTCTTTTCCAGGTTCACTTGGGTAGTCTTAAAGAAAGTGATGATGACTTCGGGCGTCTCATCCTTTGTTCTAAAAAACTTGACCCATGTGTACCGCGAGTAATCGTCTACAATCACTAAAACATACTTTTTGCCGTTTATGCTTTGTGTACGAATAGGAGCACAGAGATCCATATGCAGAAGTTCCAAGGATGAAATTGTACTCGGCTCAGGTTTCGGCTTATGAGCGACTCTCTTCATCTTTCCCTTCTCGCATGTTGCGCACATATATTCTTTCATATATTGTCACACCCCGCTAAAGCGGAAACACGGAACATGACAGTTCGATAAGCATAGCTTTAGGATACAGAAAGAAATACCACCATACATTCAACCATTGTTTACAACAAGTTCCAAAAGTTTACAATCCTATTACATCTTCAAAAGTTGAAGTACAAAAATCTCTATTATAAAAGTATTGCATGCGGTTTACACAAGAGATAAACTTTAATCGTTTCCATGTACCTTCTTGTTCCCTGAAAAGCATGTTCAAAATATGGTCAACTACGAGAGTTGGTGAGTTCACAGGTTTTTAAATATGCACAAATCAAGTTCATATGCAAACTGTCTTTTTAAAATCATACGCATAAACCAAACTTCAATTCATTGATTCATGAGTATCATAATTTAACTTATATGACATGAGGTATGCATTGATACAACCACTTTGAGCCACTACTAAACCTTTCCGGACCAAATCAACGCCCCATGATCTACCTCAGAGGTGGGCTTTAACCACATGTGTAGTCATATTTCTCTAGTAAGTGCACCCCTACTCGTCAGTATAAGGTGGGCTTGTCAGACCAAATAGCGCTATCCACTAATACTATAGGCCTATTTCTGGGTTAACTAGTAGTGTACCCGGGGACTTAACTATTTTTAATACTCAACATATCATTGGCATACATGTCATATAACTTCTACACCAACCGCTTTACAACAAAGCCTCATAAATTTCAATACATAACGCTTTATATCAAAGTCTCATGAATCTTTAAATATTCAATTTTAACATGCTTTTCACCCCAAGTTCAATCAAAACAATAAAAGTGGGGCTGTGAATACTCACCTCGAATAATGACGCGAAATATGCAATAGCAAAATCCCCTATCTCAGAGCTTCTAAATTCCTATAGAGGAAGATGCACAAAGAGTGTTAAATGTCAAATCCAGCCCTTAAGCCTAACTAACTAATCCCACGTCTTATAAAATGTCAATGTATGTATTTTTATTGTCAAATTAAGAATTGATGATCATTAAAACATTCTTATACCATAATACATAAATTTGAGGTTTTTAGAACCATCTTTCTGGATTTCAGCACTTGCTGTCCAGAAATTGTATCCACATAATGGCTTTCAAAATACAACCTCCCAATTGACAATCCTGACCATTTTTTTATAAGAGCTAAAATACTGAATTAAGAACTCTAAGGTAAAATTTCATGAATTTTGGAAGTGTTTTGATGCCCCAAATAATTTCTACAAAACAGTAGGTTACTGATTTTTGAATCAGTTGCGCACTTCTGTTGTGGCATGCTTTTGGAGGATCAAAACTCAACATAATTCAGTGATCCATATATGGATGCAAAGATAACTCAAAAATATACTATATGATAAAGAATTCATCTCATTTAGATGATTTATGAGGGAGTTATGGTCGTTAGAAGTAGGGTGTACTAATCTGTCAGCTTGGGACAGATTGCACAATTTTCTTCTAAAATACATTTGAATGACCAAAACCTCATAAATTTTAGTGATTCTTGATTCATTTGAAAAGTAACTCATCAAATTAGTGTATGAAAGAAAAAAGCCCAAATTTCATGGAGTAAATATTGAGATACACAACTTGGAAGTGGAAGTTCCATTCTTGACAGCAAGCTGTGTAGAACAAAGTTTTTGTATTAAGCATTAAGAGGTCCATTTTCCATAGTTTCTTGTGAAACCATTTGGATTTAAACCCTTTTTCACTAAATAATGATCTAAGAATGAAAACATACACCTTGGACACATTTATAACTACAAAATTTCATCCAAAGTGAGTTGCATGTGACAAAGAACACTAAATAAGTGATTTTTCATCACTTAACAATTTTCAAGACTCTTAATCACACAAGATTGAATAATCTTATCATAAGAGTTTGTTTAAACTTGAAATTACTACTAAAATGTTGATTATAAACCAACTAAAACATCAAAATTTTCGTACACAAAGATGCACCCATGATAAAATTGACATAATCAACAAGAGACTCAAAAATTTCACTTTTTAACTTGGTTTTTCATGGAAGATCATCTTATGGCATCATTTTATGAATGTTTTATTCATAAATGATGTCCATTTCACTTCTAAACCATAAATGAAATATTTCTACACATGCATGAGGATTTTTATAAAGTTCAAAACAATAAACTTGAATAAAACTTGAAGAAATGAAGAAATAGGGTTTGTACCTTGTGTAGATGATGAAGTAAACTTGAAATCCTCAATAATCTTGATGTTTTGATCTTAAACCAATCCTTTATTTGCTAGAAATTTTTGTGTTCTTGGTGGTGTTTTGAGGGAGAAATCGAAAATGAGAGAGAGAGAGAGAATGAGGAGGTGAAGGGTTGATCTCTAAATTTTTAGAGTTTGAAATGAGCTTTTGAAATGAAAAAAAAAATTTAAAAAGAGAGGGAGAGGGTGAGGGCCGGCCATTGCCTCTCCAAGCCCATCTCAACAATTTTTTTTTAAAGGTAATACAACATAAACTCTCAAATAAAACAGATAAATTGAGAACCGACAATTTTTAAATTCTCAATTCTCTCTAAATTGAGTAAATTTTTACAAATAAATATATATTTACCTAAATAATATAAACCTCATTATTTTATGTATTTTAGACAGGTGACATAATATTTGGCATTTTATGGGACGTTTTAGTCAGTTACTGATCCGAACCGGGCTTTCTAAACGACTACTGAAATATTTCGGGAAAATTATAATCTAACCAATCTAATTAGATTCTAGAGAAGTAAATTCTATGAACTATTCTCTAATATCTTAAAGGATTCTAACCTTGAAGATTTTGATTTCTGACGGATGTCACAGTTATTTAAGCTCAGGAAGTCCTTTGACTAATTTTCCCGTGACCAGTTTGTTGATGTAACAAAAATTCAGGTAAGAAAGCCTTCGATGCCATAACCAGCTTTGTTGTAGCGAGGATTTTGACAGCAGACACACCTCATTGTTAGTATGGACTTTTGACAGATTAATTGTGTAGAGGTTTGACTTTCTCGTGCCGACCAAGAGTTCCTTACCATCTTCAGTACGCACAGAACATCTTTTGACTTTAAAATTAACCTCCAAATCTTTGTCACAAAACTGGCAATGCTGAATAGGTTATGTCCTAAACCATCAACGTAGCTCACCATCGTAATCGTCACGTTATCTTGAATTACATCACCATATCCCATAATAGGTGAAAACTGATCATTTCCGAAGCGCACAGTTCCACAATATTTCTCTGTATAATTAGATAATAAATCTTTCCGCCCGGTCATATGCTTGGGGCAACTAGAATCCAAGTACCACATATGACGGGTCTGCACAGGAGAAATCATGAAACAATAGATTTTGGTACCCATTTATAGATGGGTCCTACAGTGTTAGCGCAAGATTTTGTCATCCATTTATATATGGAGCCTTTGATCTTTTGAAAAACATTTGAAGTATTAGAATGATAAGAATATACATGATATGTGCCAAACCAAACATCAGAATATTTACGAGAAACATAATCATTTATTGTATAATTAGAAGACTTTCTAGAAGACGGAGATAATTTGAACAATTGCTTTATTGAATATTTTTCTTGTAAGAAGTTACAAGTTTCTGTTTATTGAAAGCAACATTCACAACTACATCAGTTTGACTAGTAGTTCCTCTATTACAATCAAGATCAGAAAATGATTTAGCATTCTCGTCAACCTTCTTCTTTGGTAGCCATTCTGATTTAACTCTAGATTTTCTCTTTCTCACATCTAAAACATTTGAAACTTTAGAGTTAGAACTGTGAGATTTGAAAGATTGCTTTTGCTTTGGTTTACCAGTGGTTTTCTGTTTCTGTGAATGCCTAGATTTCTTCTTCTTACATCTAGCATTCTTGGGATTCACAGAAACTCGTTCATCAAATATCGTTGATGTTTCACCCTTTTCATACACACTGGGTAATCCAAAAGAGTTTATAAAAAATTGTGAATGATCAGGAAGTTTATCATTAAAATCAAATTAACCAACACAATCATCTAAATCACCTTCAGAGTTTAGGAAATCAAACTCTTCATCAAGTAGATCAGAAATATCATCAGATTTTGAAGCTTTGAAAGGTTTAGAAATAACAGAATTTTTAAGCACAGTGAAAAACATAGTTTATTCTAGATCAATCAAAATCCTTTCTTCTGCTAGAGTATTCTCGAGTTCAGAAATTTTACTTTCTAACACGAGAGGAGGTACATAAATCTTACCTTCAATAGGCTTAGCCTCCAACTCTTTTGAAGAATAACTTTCGAAATAGTCATTAGAAAGAAATTTTGATTTATCATAACTTTAACTATAATTCAACTTCTCATAACGAAATGGAAGTTGCATTTTAGTTATGTTCTTCCTTTTGTCTTTTTCTTTAGCTTCATCCTCTTCAGACAATTTAGTCCACTTAACTTTGAGTTCAGGGTATTGTGGTGCCAGTTTTAAAAATCCAAAGTCATAAAGCGCATGCACTTTAGAAATGCCCTTTTTGTGGTATGTGGGTTCTCGTAACCAAGACCCCAACACTCACTGCTCTCTTTAGGTTTATTCAAATGAATGGTCTGTTCAGTTTGACCTAAAGTGTAAAGTTTTTCTTCCAAAACTTTCACTTTATCAGTTAAAGATTTATTTTCTTTTGAAAGAAATGAACACTTTTTAGCAATCTCTTTGGAATCAAATTGACACAATTTATATTTAGAAGTATTTTCAGATAATTCATTGTGAATTATAGTCTTCTCTTTCGCACTGGTATCAATGTTTTTATGTAAGGCCTCAATCAATACGTTCTTCTCAGCAATATCCTTGCTAAGTTTCAATATTGATTGGTTGTTTTCTTTATTGATACCTCTTTCACGCTTAAGTTTAAACTCTAATTCCTGGAGTCTAACCATCAAGGCTTGCATTTCATTAAGAAAATCTGATTTAGTCACATCACATACCTCTTCAGCGTCTTCACAGTTAGAATCAACTTCATCTTTAGTAACTGTCTTACCCATGAAGCACAAGTGGGGTTTTTCTTCTTTCTCTTCTTCCTCATCAGAATGGTCAAGCCAGAACTCATCCTTAGCCATAAGAGCCTTGCCAGCCTCCTGCTGCTTGGCCAAGAGCCTCCTGCTACTTGGCCAAGAGCATCTTATTTTTGTAGTACTCGGAATTTCGGACTTTAGGCTTTCGACAGTCCTTCGCAAAATGTCCGAGTTTTCCACAATTGTAGCACTTTGTCGGTTTTGGCTCTTTATTCTCTTCAGTTTTTTACCTCTTTTCATCAGACCTTTTCTCTTCCATTCTCTTTCCTTCTATCCTCTCTTTATGTTCGTAGTTCCGTGAACCCGAAGAATACCTCTAACTGTTCGAGCCAGGCTTTTTGTAGAATTTCATCTGAAAGGCTTTTGTCAGCATTATCATTGCCTGCTTCAAGTTCTCATAGTCATCGGAGTCTGAATTATCATCACTGTCCACTTCCTCGGACTCAGAAACTACTAATTTCTTCTTCTTTTTGAGGCTCACTGACTTCTTCTTGACGCCCAGGGCAATCAGATCAACAACCACCTTCTCATAGTTTCTCTTTTCCTCTTTGATCTTCTCTACCTATTCTTCATTTTGCCTAACAGTCTCATAGACTTCATGAAGTGGAATCTCGTTCAGATCTTTCATCTGTTTCATTTTCCTGGTAAACCTCTTCCACTAAGGCTGGAGTGTCACACCCCGCTAAAGCGGAAATACGGAATATGACAGTTCGATAAACATAGCATTAGGAAATGATAAAATACCTCCATGCATTTCAACCATAGTTACATCATGTTCCAAAATAAGCTTTCTTTTAAAAACCCAAATCTTAATTACAAGATACTATTAAACGATAAAAGCAATAACTAAATCTCAATCATTATCCGGATACCTTCTTGTTCCCTGAAAAGCATGTATAAAACAAGGTCAACTACAAAGAGTTGGTGAGTTCACAAGTTTTAAAGATGCACAAAAATAAATTTTTATATGCAGAAATGACCAATTAAAAACATAATATCAATTCAACCCTTTGAACCATAATTCACGATTATAAATTTAAAATTATATGACAGATAATATGCCTCAATAACCTTTTGTATGTTGAACCTCTACTAGACCGTCCACTGACCAAACAAATATGCCCCAAAAAGAACTACCGTTGTGGTCATGAATCACATTGATAGCCCCTATTTCTCTAGAATTAGTGCACCCTTACTCGTCAGTATAAGGTGGGCTTGTCACACCAAATAGCGCTATCCACTAAGACTATAGGCTCCCGCAGGAGTTAACTAGTAGAGTCGGGGACTTAAAGAAACAATCCAACATACTAATATCCGCATATATGTCATATAATATCCCAAAACAAACACTTTATCACCAAAACAACCAAAATCATCCATGATAATCATAAACAAACTTCGTGAATTATTGAAATAAATAACATGCCTTTCACCCCAAAATATATAAAACATTAAAATAGGGGTTGTGAATACTCACCTTTTATGATGATGCAAAAGTATAACAACACAATTCTCTAGCCCGGTCCTTAAATCCCTATAGAGTAATTGTACCAAAAATTAATACCCATCCTCAAAAACCTATCTCGACCATTCTTACATCTCAATATGTATATATATATATATATATATACACATGCCATTATGTTTAACTTATTGTCTAGAATAAGATTTTAGAATTTACTATATCAAACAAATCACCAAAACATAAGCTTTTAAAGTTTTAGGATCACTTTTTGGATTCAGCACTTGCTGTCCAAAATTTGTGATCTCAAAATAAGCTTCAAAATAACATTTCCCAAATACCAAAAATAACCATATTTTTACAGTAATCAATATACTGAGTTATGAACTATTCTGCAAAATTTTATGATTTAAAGAAGTGTTTAGGTGTCCCAAATAAATTCCACAAAACAGATTGTCACTGATTTTCAGATTAGTGACACACTTCACTTGCAGATTACATTTGGGATAACCAATCTCAGAATTATGCAATGAGCCATATATGGTTGTAAAACTAACTCAAAAATCTAACATGTGGAAAAAGATTCACTCAATTTGGACAAGAATTGAGGGAGTTATGGCCTTTAAAAGTTGGGTGTATGAATCTGCCAATTCTGGACAGATTACACCACTTTCTTCTAAAATGCAAATGAGTGACCAAACCTCCATAATTTTGAGTGATTATTGCTGCTATAAATCACTAATACCTTAAGTTGAAGTTTTGTAACAAAAATCCCAATTTTTTAAGGAGTATAAACTGACTTATAAAGCTTGAAAGTGAATGCACAATCCATGACAGCAAGCTGTTGACATGATGAAGTTTGTATTAACATAAAATGATGATCATTTGGCATGGTTTTCATTAATAACTCATGGCCTCACATCTTAAATCAATATACAAAGATTCTAGTAACACAAATATACATCATGGATTCATAGCAACTACAAGTGCTCATCCAATCCCATGCATGACAATATAATCACTAAATAAGTGATATTACACCATTTTAGATGCTCTTAATCATATGAGATTTTGAGTAATCTCATCCTAAGAGTTTCTTTATACTCAAAATTGTTGTGAATATATAAATTTCAGTCCAAATATCACCAAAATTTCGTGGACCATAGTACCACATTTCATAACACTATTATTTTGATAAAATCTCAAAAATCCCACTTAAATTCCAAGTTTTATGGGAAGATCATTCAATGGTTTACTTGGCAAATGTAATATTTACCAAATGTATCCCATTTCTCTTCTAGAACAAGGATTTTATAACTTCTACATGAGATGGTATGAAACCCTCACATTTTGAATAAAAACTTGAAAAATGAAGATATAAAGTGATTACCTTCTCAATTGAAGATGCAAACTTGATTTCTTGAAGTAAAATTATGTTTAATTCTTGATTTCTCCTTGGAACTTTTCTGAAAATCGATTATGGTGGTGGTGGTGTGTGGTGGCCGGCGTGAGAGAGAGAGAAGAAGGAGATGAGAGGTTTTCTTGAAAATGATATAATTAATCCTAATTTTTATTTGGTTTTAAATTGAACTAAAAAGAGAGGTGTTATAAAAATTAGCCAAGTGTCCTAATGACTCACCAAAACACATATTAAATTAAATTAAAATGTAATTATGATATAAACCTAGTTAAATAATCAGATAAATTTGAGAATCGTAACTCTCAATTCTCAGTTTATGCTAAAAATGAATATTATAAATTAATAAATATATTTTATTTTGAAAAATACTAAAATCCTTTTATTTTAGGTATTTTAGACTCACAACATAATTTCTGGCATTTTTGAGATGTAACGGTCAGTTATCAGTCCGAACCGGGTATTTTTACGCGACTTCCGAAATTTTCGGGTAAACTTCTAATTTAATCATTCTAACTAGACATTAAGGAATTTAACTTCATAAATAAATTCTAATAGGTCAGAGATTGCTAACCTTATCATACTGGTTATTAGGCAGTTGTCACATTTTCCCCCCGTTAAAAGAATTTCGTCCCGAAATTCATACTTAAATTCCTTCTGATTAAATCTTTTCAAATAACTGAGGATATTGGTTCCTCATATGATCTTCTCTTTCCCAAGAATATTCCGGACCGAATCTTGATTTCCATCGAACCTTTAGGATTGGAATTTTGCGGTGCTTTAATCGCTTAACGTCTCGATCGAGAATCTCAATTGGTTCTTCTTTAAAACACAGACGTTCATCGACTTTGATTTCTTCTGGTGAAACAATCAATGATTCATTGGTCACGCACTTCTTTAAATTTGATACATGAAATGTATCATGAATGGCACTCAATTCTTGGGGTAGTTTGAGTTTATAAGCCACTGATCCAATTCTCTTTGTGACTTCGAATGGTCCAATAAACCTTGGACTTAACTTACCCCGCTTCCCAAAGCGAATGATGCCTTTCCAAGGTGATACTTTTAATAGCACTTTATCACCTACTTGAAACTCCAATGGCTTTCTTCGATTATCAGCATAACTCTTTTGGCGATCTCTTGCTGCCTTAAGCCTATCCCGAATAACTGATATTTTATCGGTGGTTTCCTGAACAATGTCCGGTCCAAACAATTTACTTTCTCCGGCTTCAATCCACCCCAGTGGTGATCTACACTTTCGCCCATAAAGAGCTTCATATGGTGCACATTGGATACTGGCGTGATAACTGTTGTTGTAAGAGAATTCAACCAATGGTAAATGTTGATCCCAATTTCCGCCAAAATCTATCGCGCATGCACGCAACATGTCCTCCAAAGTCTGAATGGTCCTTTTCGTTTGACCATCCGTTTGAGGATGATAAGCTGTACTTAGATCCAATCTAGTGCCCAAAACCTTTTGAAATATCTGCCAAAATCTGGAGGTAAAGCGACTATCTCTATCGGAAATGATAGAAATGGGAACTCCGTGGCGAGAAACGATTTCATCAATATACAGTTGCGCTAACTTTTCCATTTTGAAATCTTCTCGTATTGGTAGAAAGTGCGCAGACTTTGTAAGTCGATCCACTATTACCCAAATAGCGTCATGACCTTTCCTAGTTCTGGGTAATTTGGTTACAAAGTCCATTGAAATTTGATCCCATTTCCATTGAGGTATTTCGGGTTGTTGAAGAAGACCCGAAGGCTTTTGGTGTTCTGCTTTCACCTTTGCGCAGGTCAAACACTCACTTACATACATAGCAACATCTCGTTTCATTCCTGGCCACCAATAATAGCTTCTCAGATCCTGATACATCTTGTCTGCTCCTGGATGAATCGAATATCTTGATTTATGAGCTTCTTCCAAAATTTTGGACCGCAGGTTGTTAGCCTTTGGTATCCAAATTTTATCCTTAAAATAACGTACTCCATCCGCTCTTGTTTCAAAATCCTTCTCCAAATGATGAAGAGACTCATTTCTCAAATTATCAGACTTTAATCCTTCCTCCTAAGCTTCAAGAATTTGCGTCTTAAGATTTGTCTGAACAATTACTCCCATAGCTCGTATTCTCAAGGGCTTTACTCTCTCCTTTCTACTTAACGCATCTGCTACAACATTAGCTTTTCCTGGATGATATTTTATTTCACAGTCATAATCACTGAGCAATTCCACCCACCTTCGTTGTCTCATATTAAGCATCTTCTGATCAAAGATGTGTTGAAGACTCTTATGATCAGTAAAAATGGTACATTTTGTCCCATAAAGATAATGTCTCCAAATCTTTAGTGCAAAAATTACAGCTCCCAGTTCCAAGTCATGGGTGGTATAATTTCTCTCATGCACTTTTAACTGCCTAGACGCATACGCAATCACCTTATCCTTTTGCATTAGAACACACCCCAATCCTTGGCGTGATGCGTCGCAATAAACCACGAAATTGTCAGTGCCCTTAGGCAATGCTAAAATTGGAGCATTGCAAAGTCTTTGCTTGAGCGTCTGAAAAGCTTCTTCCTGCTTATCTGTCCATATAAACTTTTCATCCTTTCGAGTTAATGTTGTTAAAGGCTGCGCAATTTTGGAGAAGTTAGAAATAAATCGCCGATAATATCCTGCTAAACCAAGAAATTGACGAATCTCCGTGGGGGTCTTTGGAATCTCCCATTTCTTGATGGCTTCCACCTTTGCTGGATCAACTTGAATTCCTTCTTGATTAACTACGTGCCCAAGAAAATGAACTTCTCGTATCCAAAATTCGCATTTGGAAAATTTGGCATATAGTTTCTGATCCTTGAGTAATTCGAGTATCAGCTTCAGATGCTGCTTGTGATCCTCTTTGCTTCGGGAGTAGATGAGAATGTCGTCAATGAACACGATTACAAATTTATCCAAGTATGGTCTGCATACTCTGTTCATTAGATCCATAAAAACTGCTGGTGCGTTCGTTAATCCAAAAGGCATAACTAGAAATTCGTAATGCCCATACCGAGTTCTAAAGGCTGTTTTGGGAATATCTTCTTCACGAACTCTCATCTGATGGTATCCTGATCGAAGATCGATCTTTGAGAAATAAGCAGCTCCTTGTAATTGATCGAACAAATCATCAATTCGGGGAAGAGGATATCGATTCTTGAGAGTTAGCTTATTGAGCTCTCTATAATCGATGCACATTCGGAAGGTTCCATCCTTCTTTTTGACAAAAAGAACTGGGGCTCCCCAGGGCGAAGAACTTGGTCTGATAAATCCCTTTTCAAGAAGTTCTTGGAGTTGTTCGGACAATTCTTTCATCTCCGATGGTGCTAGACGATATGGAGATTTTGCCACCGGTGCAGCTCCAGGGATTAAATCAATGTGGAACTCAACTTGTCTTTGCGGTGGCAATCCAGGTAATTCATCGGGAAAAACTTCTGGAAAATATTGGACTATAGGAATATCCTGGATGCGCTTCTCTTTTAACTTCTTATCTACTACATGCGCCAAAAATGCAACACACTCTTTTCTTAAATACTTACGCATTTTCATGCACGATACTATTTTTAAACTTGTTCTTAACTTCTCTCCATAAACTAAAAGTATTCCTCCTTCCGATGGTTGAATTCGAAGTTTCTTTTCGGAACAACAAATTTCTGCTCGGTTCTCGGATAACCAATCCATACCCACCACTATATCGAAACTTCCTAATTTAATTGGAATCAGATCTATGCTAAACTCCTTTTCCGCCAAAACTAATGTACAATTAGGAACTACTTCGCTAACCCTAATTTCTTGACCGTTAGCAAATTTAATGACATAATCTTCCTTTAACTTTTGAGACTTTTGTCCAATTTTAGATCTGAATTCTAATGATATAAAACTCTTATCTGCTCCAGAATCAAATAATACGGACGCAGAGTGATTATTTAAGAGAAACGTACCTGTGATCACGTCCGGATTTTGTCTTGCCTCTTCCGCTCCAATTTCGAACACTCGTGCTCTTGCTGGCCTTCCTGGGTTCCCCCGATTAGCTGGTTGGCCTTGATTTACAGGCATCCTTCTGTTATATTTGGGACAGGCACTCCTTAGATGATCCATACTTCCACATTCAAAACATACCCATTTTTGAGTGCTCTTGCAATCCTTAGCAAAATGGCCTACTTTGCTGCACCTATGACATATTATACAACGCCCTTGATGGTAATAATTACACTTATCACATTTTGGCACCATCCCTTTTTCTTTACCCGTAGTCTGGGCCTGAATTCCAAAATTTCCTGTTATTCTCTGCTCTTTACCTTTCCTCCCATCAAACTGTCTTCTCCGGGGTTCCTCCATCTTCCTTTTTCCTTTGGCTTTTTCGTTTGAAAACAGTCCTGAACGAGTCGCGTTATCAGTCAACTTAGCGGCTAAGCTTACTGCTTCCTGCATAGTGTTCGGCCTTCCCGAAGTCACATCTCCCCTTATTTCAGGTGCTAATCCCCAAATATACCTATCAATTCTGTTCTCTTCTGGTGTTACTAATTGAGGAACTAACTTTGCTAATTCGTGAAATCGAGCCGTATAGGTATCCACATCATTCTCTTTCATCTCGTGGTTCCACAATTCTGCTTGAAGCTTCTGCATTTCGTTCCTTGGGCAATACTCTTCCTTGAGCATTTCTTTAAATTCGTTCCATGAAAGTCTATTCACTGCATCTCGTCCACGAGTTTGGACTAGGGTATTCCACCAAGTTAACGCTCGCCCTTGCAGTAGGCAAGCTGCAAACTCCACTTTGTTTGCCTCTGAACATTTGCTAATGTGGAGTACCGATTCCATACTCTCAATCCATGATAGTAATCCAACTGCCCCTTCGGTTCCATGAAATTCTTTTGGATTACATGTCCTGAATGTTTTATAGGTGCATTCCTTTTCTCCGGTTGGTCTTACATTATTCTCGCGATTAACATTTAAACCTGCCGCAACTTGGCTAACGATGTTTGGAAGTGCCGCTATAAGCTGATCGGACACAAGACGTGCTAGATCGGGATCTTCTCTTCTAGGAGGCATAATTCTATTACAAAATTTCCAGGTTGGAGTTAATTAATCGCCTAATCCGGCAATTAATTTATATAACGCACAACAACAACATTTATTTTATAAATCATGCATAATACTAACGATCATAATTAAATTCCACCAAAACTATCAAATTTATAGTTGATAATTGTTCATCATAAACAAATGATGTCTTCAAATCCACAAAATACATATTCCCAAAAGACATAAGTTTTAAAGATTACGGAATATTATCAAAGAAGACAAACATGTCTAATGCACATAGAATAAAACAAACCAACCCATAATGACTATCAGGGCTCCCAGAACTAAGGCTAAACTCGCGTATAGCCTTTGAATCACTCTTCTAGACTCCGCAAGCATGATCAATACTCCATTCATGGTCTGGTCTTGGATGTGCAACATCCCAATTACTTTATCAAGAGATTGACCATAGTGGTCTAATCTGGTTTTAGATATCTCCAACTCTCGGGACAAACCCGAAACCCAAAAACTCTCAAGTGCTGACATACCGGTCGGCTGTCCTGCCGGCCTGGCTACCTGTGAAGAAGAAGGTGCGTCACGCCTAACCCTTAGTCGGGAGGGTCCCGCCTCATCCCTAGATGGAATGATAAAGGTCTCCCTAACTGGTGCTGGAATACTAATCCGAGCGGTCGTCCGAACCCTAGCTCGAGACGCCGACTGTGAAGGTGCGGGCACAAGGGATGACGACCTTGCTGGCGATAATTCAGATCCCGAGTAACTATGCTCAGATGGATCATAGTTATCACTCATGTTGGCTCTCCTAGATTGACTAGAAATATGTCCGGACTCTTCAGAAGGTGACTCAGAAGATGAAGAAGAATGCGACATGGTAACTGCAAATAAATGACAAATTTTTATTCATTAGCATGCTAAAATAAGTATTAAAATCTCAAAATACTTATGTGAACTCTCTTATTAATCATGCTTCTTCATTTTTGGAACAAAAAGTTTCTATTTTTAGCAACTCTTAATATAGCTATTTCAAGTCCCTTCTTAAGCATACCAAATTAGACATAGGTGATCAAGCTTTGCCTAAGTGTAATATGCTAAGCTGACACTCGTCTTAGTTATACTAGTAGTATGCTCAAACTCCAGATTGTTTATGAAAATAATTTTTGAAAATAGTGGTTATAGTGTATGGTTTTTATAGTAAAAACCGGTATTCTCTATAACCTATGGCTTTGATACCAAGTCTGTCACACCCCGCTAAAGCGGAAATACGGAATATGACAGTTCGATAAACATAGCATTAGGAAATGATAAAATACCTCCATGCATTTCAACCATAGTTACATCATGTTCCAAAATAAGCTTTCTTTACAAAACCCAAATCTTAATTACAAGATACTATTAAACGATAAAGTGCAATAACTAAATCTCAATCATTATCCGGATACCTTCTTGTTCCCTGAAAAGCATGTATAAAACAAGGTCAACTACAAAGAGTTGGTGAGTTCACAAGTTTTAAAGATGCACAAAAATAAATTTTTATATGCAGAAATGACCAATTAAAAACATAAAATCAATTCAACCCTTTGAACCATAATTCACGATTATAAATTTAAAATTATATGACAGATAATATGCCTCAATAACCTTTTGTATGTTGAACCTCTACTAGACCGTCCACTGACCAAACAAATATGCCCCAAAAAGAACTACCGTTGTGGTCATGAATCACATTGATAGCCCCTATTTCTCTAGAATTAGTGCACCCTTACTCGTCAGTATAAGGTGGGCTTGTCACACCAAATAGCGCTATCCACTAAGACTATAGGCTCCCGCAGGAGTTAACTAGTAGAGTCGGGGACTTAAAGAAACAATCCAACATACTAATATCCGCATATATGTCATATAATATCCCAAAACAAACACTTTATCACCAAAACAACCAAAATCATCCATGATAATCATAAACAAACTTCGTGAATTATTGAAATAAATAACATGCCTTTCACCCCAAAATATATAAAACATTAAAATAGGGGTTGTGAATACTCACCTTTTATGATGATGCAAAAGTATAACAACACAATTCTCTAGCCCGGTCCTTAAATCCCTATAGAGTAATTGTACCAAAAATTAATACCCATCCTCAAAAACCTATCTCGACCATTCTTACATCTCAATATGTATATATATATATATATATACACATGCCATTATGTTTAACTTATTGTCTAGAATAAGATTTTAGAATTTACTATATCAAACAAATCACCAAAACATAAGCTTTTAAAGTTTTAGGATCACTTTTTGGATTCAGCACTTGCTGTCCAAAATTTGTGATCTCAAAATAAGCTTGAAAATAACATTTCCCAAATACCAAAAATAACCATATTTTTACAGTAATCAATATACTGAGTTATGAACTATTCTGCAAAATTTTATGATTTAAAGAAGTGTTTAGGTGTCCCAAATAAATTCCACAAAACAGATTGTCACTGATTTTCAGATTAGTGACACACTTCACTTGCAGATTACATTTGGGATAACCAATCTCAGAATTATGCAATGAGCCATATATGGTTGTAAAACTAACTCAAAAATCTAACATGTGGAAAAAGATTCACTCAATTTGGACAAGAATTGAGGGAGTTATGGCCTTTAAAAGTTGGGTGTATGAATCTGCCAATTCTGGACAGATTACACCACTTTCTTCTAAAATGCAAATGAGTGACCAAACCTCCATAATTTTGAGTGATTATTGCTGCTATAAATCACTAATACCTTAAGTTGAAGTTTTGTAACAAAAATCCCAATTTTTTAAGGAGTATAAACTGACTTATAAAGCTTGAAAGTGAATGCACAATCCATGACAGCAAGCTGTTGACATGATGAAGTTTGTATTAACATAAAATGATGATCATTTGGCATGGTTTTCATTAATAACTCATGGCCTCACATCTTAAATCAATATACAAAGATTCTAGTAACACAAATATACATCATGGATTCATAGCAACTACAAGTGCTCATCCAATCCCATGCATGACAATATAATCACTAAATAAGTGATATTACACCATTTTAGATGCTCTTAATCATATGAGATTTTGAGTAATCTCATCCTAAGAGTTTCTTTATACTCAAAATTGTTGTGAATATATAAATTTCAGTCCAAATATCACCAAAATTTCGTGGACCATAGTACCACATTTCATAACACTATTATTTTGATAAAATCTCAAAAATCCCACTTAAATTCCAAGTTTTATGGGAAGATCATTCAATGGTTTACTTGGCAAATGTAATATTTACCAAATGTATCCCATTTCTCTTCTAGAACAAGGATTTTATAACTTCTACATGAGATGGTATGAAACCCTCACATTTTGAATAAAAACTTGAAAAATGAAGATATAAAGTGATTACCTTCTCAATTGAAGATGCAAACTTGATTTCTTGAAGTAAAATTATGTTTAATTCTTGATTTCTCCTTGGAACTTTTCTGAAAATCGATTATGGTGGTGGTGGTGTGTGGTGGCCGGCGTGAGAGAGAGAGAAGAAGGAGATGAGAGGTTTTCTTGAAAATGATATAATTAATCCTAATTTTTATTTGGTTTTAAATTGAACTAAAAAGAGAGGTGTTATAAAAATTAGCCAAGTGTCCTAATGACTCACCAAAACACATATTAAATTAAATTAAAATGTAATTATGATATAAACCTAGTTAAATAATCAGATAAATTTGAGAATCGTAACTCTCAATTCTCAGTTTATGCTAAAAATGAATATTATAAATTAATAAATATATTTTATTTTGAAAAATACTAAAATCCTTTTATTTTAGGTATTTTAGACTCACAACATAATTTCTGGCATTTTTGAGATGTAACGGTCAGTTATCAGTCCGAACCGGGTATTTTTACGCGACTTCCGAAATTTTCGGGTAAACTTCTAATTTAATCATTCTAACTAGACATTAAGGAATTTAACTTCATAAATAAACTCTAATAGGTCAGAGATTGCTAACCTTATCATACTGGTTATTAGGCAGTTGTCACATGGAGAATGCTGAGAAAATTTGACATTAAGCTCTATCTGAGACTTTTTGACTTTGTTTTTGCTGAGCTCTGTTAGAGCATAAATCTATTGGATACAAGATCAAGAAGACTGAAGGTCAAAGGTCAAGAAAGTCAAAGCTGGAAAAGTCAAATCTCATTAAAGTCAAAGTCTTTTGTAATAAAAGTCAAAGTGTCTTTGTATTTGTTTTTGTATTTTATTTTCTTTGTATTAGGAGTTGGTTTAAATAGCTTTTACCTTGTATTGTTTAGAAATAGGTGTAGTTGTCTGATTGTAATCAGAGAGAAAGTTTGTTTGAGAGAAATTTGTAGAGAGGGAGAGTTCTAGAGAGAAAAAGTTTGTAATCTTGAATTTGAAAGTGAAATCAAACAGGTAATTGATTCTTGTTTGTGTTTGTTTTTGATTAATTGCATTTAGGAACTAGAATCTGGGAATATCAATTGGTATCAGAGCAGATCCAATCGAAATCAGATCAAGAATTCAAGAAAAGTTTGTTGACACTGTTCATCGTTACTGTTCATTGAAGATCAAATCGATTTCTGTGTTTTTGTGCGAACTAGGAGTTGAAATCGATTAGGTTTTGTTCTTATAGTATAATCGATCGAGTATGTCTAGATAGATTTGTTAATTGCACTGTAATCGAGTATGAATTTGTGATTTTTGTTGAGTTCGAGTTCACGAGTTCTAGACACTGTGTTCACGTAAATTTCTATTGATTTGTGTTTTTGATCGAAATTCAGTGATAGATTTTGGTTCTAGATGATTAGACAATCAAATTGATAAAGTTTAGTGTTGAAATTCTAGGTCTAGATGAGTTTTTGGTGTGATTTTGATCGATTTTAGAGGTTTGCACGTGTTCGTCAAGGTTTGCGCGTGTTCGTCAAAGTTTGCGAGTGTTCATCAGTGGTATGTGCTAGTTCATCGAGAGAATTACCAAATATCTGTTCAAAGGTTTGCGTCTTCAATGAGAAACGCAAAGTGATGTTTGCGTCTTCAATGAGACACGAAAAGTGATGTTTGCGTCTTCAACGAGACACGAGAAGCGAGCTTTGCGTCTTCAACGAGAAGCGAGAAGTGAGCTTTGCGTATTTAACTACAAACGCAAAGTTGGGTTTGCGTCTGAACGTGAAACGCGAAGTTCATCGTTTATGCCTTATTCACGACACGCAAAGTCTGGTTTGTGTTAGCTTCTTGTCACGCAAAGTGTGTCTTGCGCCTCACACTAGTAACGCAAACTACCATCTTGTGCCAGTAACGTGTAACGCAAACAGTGCTGCGATTTTTTAGGACTTAGACAAATTTTTCAAAATAGTTTTATGGCTTTTAATAGTGAATTTTTTTTCTAGGGGCGCTGCCCCTCGACCCCGCAAGGGCGTTGCCCTTTGACCCCACCCGCTAACCGGGTAGCGGGACCCCCGTGTTAAGTCTGTGAAGGGGGACATATTTCTACTTGTGATCAAAATTTCTGATTTTATATTTCAAGTTTTCTGTATTTTCTTGACTGTTTCATTTGGACTAACGATCAGTTTCTAGTTTCTTATTGCATATATTTATCAAACAAGTATTCAAGATGGGATATCTTTCTGATGGTGATAAAAAGAAGATTCACAAGATCAAATTAGAAAACAAAAATCTTGCTTCCTCAGTTGACTACTACACAAAGAAGTCAAAGAGATATTCTGATGAAAGGAAGCTACTGAGAGAAGAAGTCAGTGTGTTAAAGAAGATAAATGAAGATCTACTGAAACAGACTTCTGGGCTTAATGAAGAAAAGGTCTTGTTTTTGGAAGCTGAAAACACTAAGCTAAAGAATAAGATTTCTGAATTAGAAGATCACATTGTTAAGATTTCTGAATTAATTGGGTGTGATAATGATATGAAGATCTTTGAATTAGAACTGCAAATTGTTGAAGAAAGGTCAGTTTTTGAAAATGAAAAGAAAGAGTTTCCTAAGAAATTCTTTGAGTTTTCCAGAAAATGTGCCGACGAGAAGAAAGTGATTGAGCTTAAATGTTCTAAGATTTCTCAGCAAGTGTCTGACTTTGAGAAAGTAATCATCCTAGAAAGAGAGAAGTTTGACAAAGAGAAGGAAATCATTGAGAAGAAGAATGTTGGATTTTTTAAAGAAATATCTGATGGAAGAAAGAACGCTGAGAATGGATTTGAAGAAGAAAGAATTATATTTGAGAAAGAGATAAAGAAGCTTACTGAGAAGCTATCTGAGTTATCTACAAGTATGCTTAAAGAGCAGAAAACGAAGTCTGAATTCAAGACACAGATTGATCTTCTTGTAAAAGAAAGAGATAGTTATTCTTCAAAGGTAAAAAAGCTTGAAAACATTGTTTCAAATGTAGTGGTGACTAAGCAAACGACTCCAGAGTCAAAAATCCACTCACCTAGAAATAGTTCAGTTGGTTCTTTCAAGACAGCTGGAAGCTTACATCATAAAACTGTTTATTCAAGAGGTTAGTTAATTCATTTGATCAGATTCATACAACTAACATTTTCTATGATTGAAAAATAGATGGTTCAGGTACACATAGAAGGAGAAGAAAAAGATATGAAAAAGAGAAGCTGGTTTGGAAGATAAAACCAGTTGAAGATGAGAAGAATGATGAGAAGAAGGAAGAAAAGAAAGGAAAGAAGGAAGAGAAGAAAAGTAACAAATCATTTGTATCTGTCTCAAATGCAAAGAAGAACAAAGTGCTGAAAGGTAAACCTGATCTTGTTTACTCGAGAGATCAAATGATCAGGTTATCTAAAAAGAGGTATTGTTCTTATTGTCATACATATGATTTTGTTCATAAAGCAAGTGATCATTACTGGTATGGTTCTTATTCAGTTACTCCTATTCGAACAACAACTAACACACATGGACCCAAATACCAGTGGGTACCAAAACCGAAAACTGATTCTATGTTGCAGGCATCACAAGTCAAGGGGGAGTAAGAGAACAATGGCTCTTGAATAATACAGTTCAAGACCCGCACCTCAATGTCAAGAACCAAGGCTTCTAAGTAAATCAGCTTAGAACCCGTACTTCAACGGCGTTTGACTTCTAACCATAACAGTTTAGGACTCGTACTTCAAAGATGAAAAAGAGATGCTACTCCCGGGCTGATAAGAGAGTGTACTCAGATACTCTGAAGAGGAAATCAACCTTCAAGGGGGAGTACATAAATTTTTTCTGGAAATATGTACTCGGAAGATATGACGAACTACACTTCAAATGAAGTTGTAGATATCTATCATGTGCTTTTTCACTGATAAATCTCAGATGCATATTTTCAGGGGGAGTAAAGGATATGATTTCTGATTATTTCAGATCAGAACTCGTACTTTAATCGTTTTACTGCTTTATGTCTTTTATTTTTCAAATAAATTTGTGAATAAATTTGCTTTGACTAGACTTTGAGACTTATGCAGGATGAGAGAGGATGACATGATCATATCTTATTGACTACACCTGATTTCATGAGAATTAAGATTGATCAAAAAGGTAAATTTCTTATCTTAATCTCATATATGATTGAAAGAAGGACAACTTTCAATCATAGAAAACATGTTCTTAAAATGTTCAAACCACTTCCCGATTTTTAAACAGATTTTATAATTTGAAAGTGTGATTTTAAATGTTTTTTCATTTTTTGTTTGTGTGCATAATCGATAAACAAATTGTGTGTTTCCAAAGATAAATACTTGTGTATTGTCTTTTCTATATACTTTCAAGTATTCACACACACCGGTTTGATCTTTTTGTTCAAAATGTTCTTACCATGTCTCTAAATTGAATCAATTTTTCGATGGTAAGACACTCCGCTTGTACTTTAAAGAATTTTGAGCGATATTTCATTTCTAAACGTCATTTCAAGAATGTCTATATTTTGTTTCATACAGACAATATCTATTATTCTTGACCATAAGCTTTGATTGTTATATCATTCATTTCTGATCATTTTCGTACAATGTCAGATTTTCAAACAAGTCTCTTGCATTCATGTTCATTATTCAATTAACTTGTTTGAAATATCTTCAATGTTTTAAAATGCTCATATATTCATGATTATATTTCGGAGCATATTTACATCTGACATTTGTATATGAGATTTAACTGCTATAGTTAAACCAGTTGAGCAACAAATGCTTTCTAGGATTATATGGGTTCTTTGTACTAGGACTTAACTGAAATTCTATGGAATCACGTTAACCAGTGATTTCTACCCAAGAAGTTAGTCCTTTAGAGATTGAGTGTGAGGAGTCTAAAAGAAATGAGTGTGGGTGTGATGAGGTAAAATGGAAAAGAGAGTTTGGTTAGTAGTGAGCTTAATGATTAAAAGAACGAGGGTGTACGATCAAAGTAAAAGAATATGAAACTCTCCACCAAATACTTTGTTAGCCGGGCAGCCACATTACTAGCGTTTCACAACTCTTTGGTGAACGTTATTGAAACAGACAACTAGCCCATGCCAACTCTTGACTAAACCCCACCAACCACTCATTTTGTTCTCAAAAAGAAAATGTTTCATATTTTTCTGGGGACGCAGCATATTATCTATCTGGTTTTCATTTGGAAAATCTGGATATTGAAAAAGAAGGAATTCTGCCCCACCTTCGCACTTCAATCATGCACATTGAGTCTGTGTTTATCTACTGTTGTCTCAGTGGTTTACACAACTTTGAGCCTTATTGAAAAGCATTCATCGTACTTAATTCTTTCTACACATGCACGAACACACAAGGAATTTGTTTCTTTGTCATAACATTCATAGAAATTGCCTTTGTGGTGTTTCGATGATTGGATGGAAGCCCTGGGGGAGTGAACATTAAAAAAGCTCCTTTATATTGTGTATTCGTTACACACAGTGACTTTGTGTTGCTGACAGACATTTTAACTGATTCATTTGTTGATTCAGGAGTTACATATTCTTATTTTTGTCTAGATTTGAAAAGATCTGGATGATTACTTGGTTATGGATCACAGAATTAGAGGCTCTTGGACATATCAGAATGGTTAAAGACATTTCTTGGGAGAAAAGTTTTGATGATATAGATGCTCAAATTATCAAAAAGGGGGAGATGATATCAAGAAATGTTAAAGTTTTGTAGTTTGGGGGAGATGGTATCAAGAAATGATAAAGGTTTGAGAGAAGATTTTCCGAAATGTCTTAGTCAGAAGATTCAAAAGTAAAGATTCGAAGAAGATCAAAGAATTTCTGAAGATTTGAGGAAATTTTCTTTAAAGATTATTTGCTAAAGCAATCCGAGCTGATTATGAAGATAATTTCTTTCCAAAATCTGAAAGTGTCTTGTGAATGTTTTGGGGAGATTGTTAATCGTTTGAAGACAATTTTTGGAAAGAATACAGTCAATGAAAAAGGGGAGATTGTACTGACAGAGCTTAAAATGTGAAGACTGAATTGCTAGATTTTTCAACAGTGATCTTGAATCCAAAGGGGGAGATTGTTAGAGCATAAATCTGTTGGATACAAGATCAAGAAGACTGAAGGTCAAATGTCAAGAAAGTCAAAGCTGGAAAAGTCAAATCTCATTAAAGTCAAAGTCTTTTGTAATAAAAGTCAAAGTGTCTTTGTATTTGTTTTTGTATTTTATTTTCCTTGTATTAGGTGTTGGTTTAAATAGCTTTTATCTTGTATTGTTTAGAAATACGTGAAGTTGTCTGATTGTAATCAGAGAGAAAGTTCGTTTGAGAGAAATCTGTAGAGAGAGTGAGTTCTAGAGAGAGAGAGAGAGAGTTTGTAATCTTGAATTTGAAAGTGAAATCAAACAGGTAATTGATTCTTGATTGTGTTTGTTTTTGATTAATTGTATTTAGGAACTAGAATCTGGTAATATCAAGCTCGTTCAGCAAAGTCACAAATCTATCGTAAGTTGTCTCAAGAGATTCACCCTCCTTGGCCTTGAACTCTTTGTAGTTATTGAAGGCAGTTGGAGACTTTGAGATGGTTGCCTATCTTAGATCTGAACATCATCTTTTCTAATTGATCCCACATTTGTTTGCCTGTGGCGTTGTAACTGTCAATCTTGACATAGATTTCATTAGGAATGCCTTGTAGAATGAAAGATCTAGCCAATTTATCAGCTCTTACCCTTACAATTACTCAAATCGCATTCATATGTCTTTACTAAATTTTGGGGAATAAACCGATGTATGGGAGTCTCGTTGAGAAATTTTATTTCATGACATCGCATGGTTAAATGTGAATTCTTGGGATTTAATTTAGTAAATATCCCCGTATGCAGTCTTGCACAAACGTTTTGTTATACACTGTTTCAATACACAAAACTAATTGTCATGCGTGACACAACTTTATATATATTGGGACCACAGCGGTTCCTTTGGAAAAGATTGTTAAAGATATCTTTCGTTGGTGTCAGTATCACCTTGATTAGTGATCAAATATTTTCTGGAACGATTTTACACGTGTAACAGTTGTGACCAATTTGTACACCTACCGAGTAAAAGGTAACAGACTTTATTGTATAATTAATCTTTATAAAGCTTTTACATGTAGAGGTTTTATAAAAGTTAAACTAGCATAGTATTTTAAAAAAAAACTTGAACTTATTAGAACTATAGATGTAAGCCCTTGTTAGAGGTTATGAAAAAGGACTGAATGAGTCCTCAGAGCTTGAAGTGTTGGAGGACCTGACTTACGGTCAGTTTTGAGACTATAAATCTCATCTTGGTGAACTAGTCACGCAGAAGAATTTGAGGTGTTAGACTTATACTTTCTTCCAGTTAGTTAAGTAATGATATTTATGTTTCGTTTAACCTGCGGGTTAAAACCGTGTACACGGTTGTTTGGGTATGGTTGGTTTTGAATTTGTGGATTTATGGTACGACGACATGCTATGTATCTATGGTGTATCACCTTAATGGGTATCTGTGAACATTGATGATGTTATGTGGGCTAGTAAGGATGTTTGATTTGGGTGATCATTTCCAAGAGTAGGTGTCAACTTTGAATCGACATTACTAATCGGGAATGAAATTTTTGATAGTATACCCATGTTGGCAGAATGGCCATTCCGGGGTTAGGTGTCGACACTCGATTTCAAGGACAATAAATGTTGGTGTGCTTCAGTGTACTTCCGTTAGATATAGTGTGTCTGCAGGTCAAACGGTAACATTTAGAACATTAGATGTTGTTGATTAAGAATCAATCATTGGTGTTTTGATAATTGTCAAGACTTTCGCTGATTTGGCAATTGATGCTTGAGCGCATGGCGGGAGTTGTGTAACCTTGGAGTTTGGGGTTAAGCGGCTATCTATAGAGCGTAATGGTATGTTTCTGGTGGAAACACAATGTTTGGGTCTATGGAAGTGTGGGAGCTCTTGCAGACGTTGTGTCTGTGTCAGCTTTGAGGAACGAATTTAGAGGTATCGAAGGGAATTATTTGCCTTGGAGTATTTTCGGTGGAAAGGACTAGATAAGGTCGTAAATTGCCTTCGGGATAATATGAGCAATCTAAGGTTGGGAGACAACCGAGATTTAACGATTAAGAAAATGATTAATCAATAGTTGGATCATTTCTACAGAAATTGTTGTGTTAGTAAAAAGCAAGAAAAGAGTGTAATGTGATTCAATGAAGGGCTATCAAAGGTGTGTAAGGTCAATTTCACTCTGGGGTACCATTGGTGAGAGTGGTTAGCTCATAGTCGTAAGTTATCTTGAGGTGTTATGTTCGATCTAAAGTTGGAAGGCAACCGAAAATTTATTGAAGGGGAAAATGAATTGATAAGGACTCGATGCTCTTTACGTCATCGGAAAGGTGCATTGAACCTTATAATTTGAGTTATTGCGGCTTGTTTTGTGGAATTCAGTGGCAACGTCAACGGGATGTAATTGGAATCGAATATGAGGTGAAGTTTAGTGAAAGCATTCCTTTTGGATAGGAAATCAATCGATCTTTCCAAGTGCTATGTTGGGTGCTTGGTGGTGCCAGATTTCGAGGACGAAATCTCTTTTAAGGTTGGGAGGATTGTAACACCCCGAAATTTCATTATGTAAGTCTAGTATTAAGACTTCTAGCCGTGAGTACCGTTTAATCCTGTATTCTCGTGTTTAACTGTTAATCGTTAAGCATTGTGCTTTGGTCTAGTTGAGTACTTGGATTTTGGTGGTTTTGGGCACATCACAGGGGCTTACACGAGTTACACGCGGCTTGCAAGTCGCGGAATAACCCGCGTAACCCACTGTTAGATTTCAGTCTAAGGCACACGGGCGACTTGTGTCGCGACTTAAAGTCGTGGCATAACTCGCGGGAGTCCCCTGGTCACTTGTATTCGATTTTCTCCCCATTTCACCTCATTTACTCCTCTCATCTACCCGTTTTCTCCTTTCTCAACCCTCATAACTCCTCTCATCCGAAATTAGGGTTTCAACTACCTCCATTCTTCTCATTTATTGCTAGAGACTTGGGATTAGCATTTAAGGATTCAAGTTGGGCTTGAATCCATCACCTCCATTGTCATCTTCTCTAAGGTTCTACCCTAGGGTTTGGGTTTTCTCCAAAATAAAACCCACTTGGTGAGTTATCCTTCCTTAAATGCTCTTGTATTTGTTTATTTCCATGGTTTTATCCTACTTTACTCCTATGTGTTACTTGTTTGTAGCTTTATAACCTAACTTGTGGGATTCTCAACTTTATGAACCCAATAGAGGTGAGTATGTTTTAGTAGATTTTAATAACCTCTTTATTGGTAAATATGTGGATTATATGTTCTAGATTTCATGCTTATATGTTGAGTTCATGAGGAAACTACTATTGTCATGATTTAATCCAACTGCTGATAACTTTATGAAGGAATGAGGTAAGGATAATGTGTGGATGTATTTACATGTATGAAATTATGAGGACCATGATATTATGAGGAATAAGGAAATAAATGTTTTATATGTGTAAGAGAGGTGTATATAATGTGTTATTTATTTAACAAAAGTGGATCACCTGATAAGAATGTGGTACTACTCCTTGTGCACGAGGAGGTAGTAGCTAATGTATGAATTTTGCATCAATCACGGTGTGTTACTAGCGAGTAGGAAATAAGGGATCTCGTATCCTTGAGGTGTAACTCGTCTAGATATGTGTCAGGATCGAATTCTTAACAAGAATTAATTCTCAGAAACAATATCAAAGAAGTTTGCGGAATAACACTTTGATATTCAATGGAACAGTAAATTAATACATAAAATATGAAGAACCAACTGTAAACTTGTATTGAATGCTTTGAAGTTACAAGATTACACACTCAACCTCAATATTGATGAACAGGCTCACCAATACGAATTCTACTTCTCTAGAATTAGGATCTATGCCTTGAGGTTGATTTCTCTCTATCTCTTAGAATGAATGATTATCAAAAGTTATCTATCTATTCTATACATTCTATACATATACTAATCAAAAGATAATTACAATAAATAAACAAATCTTCAGTATATTTTCCATGTATATCTATAATCTTCAGTTTATCCAGCTGTCATTCTTTCCATCCGGATCTCTTAAGCAGCACTAACTATGCTCAGCAGCATTAACTTCTTCTAGCATCATTAACTACTAAGCAGCACTAACTACTAGCAGTACTAACTAGCTAAGCAGTACTAAATTTGTTCAAGCAACACTAACTTTGACTAGGAGTATTAATTCTACTAGCAGTAGTAATACTCAGTAGTATTAACCTTGAAGTCTTCTAGCAGTATTAACTCTGAACCAGCAGCATTAACCATACTTAAGTTTTTCTTTAGTTCCCAACAATCTCCCCCTAACTTGACTTTTAGGAAAAGAAGTCAAGTTCTTCAGAATTAATCTTCAAGATGCTTTCAACACTTTAGTTCACACCCCTAGATTAGGATCCAAACCCAAGCTTTGATTAATGATTCTACAAACTACAATTTTTGCCATTTCTGAATCTTTTGAACATGTAAGCTTGGCACTCAACATAGCTTGTAATTTAGCCTTGCTGTGATCATAGATTTTATCAACCAAGTAGTACTCATGATAAGCTCTGTCCACAGTGATGACATAGACTCCACACCTTTCAAATATCATCCAGATTTCTATTCTTTGGAATTTATTCTGTAGATGCAAATCTCTGATCACATGTTGAACTTTGCTAGGATCAAACATCATGCATAAATACTCCATGGCTAATCTGATTAAGCTCATTCCTTCTCCTTTCAGCTCCTTTTCATATAAACCCAATCCAACTTTAAACATCTCTTCTAAATCTGATCTTGAGCAGCTTCTGATGAGTCTACCCCAAGTAGAGTACACATCATATATATCTCCCACTCTCTTAAGCCTTAATTATTTCTTTCTTTGATCTTCCAGAATATCCCAAAAGATGACTTCAGGTGCTTTCATAGAAATGGGATCAGCTTTAACTGGTTCATCAGCTGTTGTAGACATATAAAGCTCAAGATTATATTGCTTATTGGACTGTTCTGGGTTCTGCACAGATTCAGCTGAAGGAGTAACTGAAGATTCTGCTGCAGTTTCTGCTCTTTCTTCAACTCTTGGTCTTTTGCTTTGCTTCTTGGAAGCTATAGTCTTCACCCTTTTTGCAGATTTAGCCTCTATACCAACATTCTCTGAGTCTTCCTTATTCTCTTTTGTAGGTGTGACTTCCTCAGGGAATGGTTGCTGAATGTTTAGATCATGTCTGTCCTTCATTCTTCTTTCAGCCTCTTCCCTTTGTGAGGAGTCCCCTTGGAGCTTTGCCATTTCCTTCCTGTAGAGCTCCTCAACTTGACTGAATGCCATGTTGGTAAACATCTCCCCCTTGACTCCAATTGCACCTTTCAGAAATTTATCATCTTTCTTCTTTCCTGATTGGCCAAAAAGGTCTTGGAGGGTTGTCTTTTCTGCTTTATCACTGGCATTTTCTGCTTAGACACTTTCATAGAACTTTTCTTGGCTTCAGATTCTGCTTTTAAACTTTCTTGATATTCTGCATTGAGTTTTCTGGCCATTATCCTTGCAAGCTCTCTATCTGTTTCTGTTTGAATTTGTTCCTCCTTTTCCATTTGCTCTTGAAGCTGCTTTGCCATCTCCTCATCTATTTCAATCTGACTCCTCTTCTTTGAAGGTTGTTCAGGTTCAACCATCTTTCCTTTTCCTTTTATATCCTCCTTCATTCTCTTCTTTTGAAGTCCTCCTTCATTGATGACCACTCCTTTGGCCTTTTGAGTAGCCTTAGGAGTGTAATTTTTTGCTTTTACCAGAGTTTCTGCTATCTCCAATTCTTCTACAGAAAGCCCTGTTACTGCTGCTTCTTTAACCTCAGCAGCATTAACAGTTTCTGCTTCTTGTGCAAATTCGGTTTCTTTGACTATTTCAGCTTCTATCTCCCCCTCAACATCAAAACCCATCTCAGATTTGCTTTCCTTCTCTGTTTCAATCTCTTGATTCTCCCCCTTGGTGGAAGCATCTTGAGCTTTTGCCCTCTTCTTTAACACAAACTGCTTTCTTCTCCTTTTCTGTACCAATCTTGTCACCAATTTCTGCAAGATTTTCCATGATGAATAGATGTTTCTGAGAGAGTTTAGCTCTGATACCACTTGTCAGGATCGAATTCTTAACAAGAATTAATTCTCAGAAACAATATCAAAGAAGTTTGCGGAATAACACTTTGATATTCAATGGAACAGTAAATTAATACATAAAATATGAAGAACCAACTGTAAACTTGTATTGAATGCTTTGAAGTTACAAGATTACACACTCAACCTCAATATTGATGAACAGGCTCACCAATACGAATTCTACTTCTCTAGAATTAGGATCTATGCCTTGAGGTTGATTTCTCTCTATCTCTTAGAATGAATGATTATCTAAAGTTATCTATCTATTCTATACATTCTATACATATACTAATCAAAAGATAATTACAATAAATAAACAAATCTTCAGTATATTTTCCATGTATATCTATAATCTTCAGTTTATCCAGTTGTCATTCTTTCCATCCGGATCTCTTAAGCAGCACTAACTATGTTCAGCAGCATTAACTTCTTCTAGCAGCATTAACTACTAAGCAGCACTAACTACTAGCAGTACTAACTAGCTAAGCAGTACTAACTTTGTTCAAGCAGCACTAACTTTGACTAGCAGTATTAATTCTACTAGCAGTAGTAATACTCAGCAGTATTAACCTTGAAGTCTTCTAGCAGTATTAACTCTGAACCAGCAGCATTAACCATACTTAAGTTTTTCTTCAGTTCCCAACAATATGGATAGGCAATAATGTCCGTAAGACCTTGAGGTGTAACTCGACGGAGTAGGCAATAAGGGTAGTAAATACGGTCTGAGGTTGTGATGTCGTTATGGCATGGGAACTAAGATCGGGGCATGAGGTGTAATCCATTACCATCGCGGGCGATCCCACTTTCGAGTAAACATCGCCCCCATGGAAGCGGGTCTCCCCCGTAAATCAAGAGGTATTTCTTGTATGTTTATATTCAGGTTTAAGAAACTGATGACGAAAAATTGTTTCGCGCGAGGCAGAGGAGTTCGGTAACATGATTATGGTTTTATAATGTCAAGTTTATTATATGCATATTTATGGGATCTCACTAGGCTTCGCCCTAACACTTGTTGTGGTTGTTGTTTCCTCACATTTCCTACGTGGAGGAATTTAGGATGTCGGCTTGGCTACCGGGCACGTAGGAGATCTTGAAGTGCTGGCCTTTTGGGGGATTTTTTTAAAGAGCGTTAATAGGGATTTTTGCGATGCCCATTTTAATCTAGATTGGAATTGATCTTAGATTAAGTTGGTCGTTGTATTACTAATATCCTTTTTCTTAGGGCAACCCTTTTTACACAAACTAACCCGACTTCTCAAGGTTGTAGTTGTTTTGAATACTAGGTTGTTGTTCTTTTGGAACATTAATTAACGGATGTTTGGATCTTCGAATTTTAGATGTCATGTTGCCAATTTTATGAAATTTTTATAAGTTGAAATTTTACAGTGTTACAAGTTGGTATCAGATCTCTAGTTTAAGTGAACTAGGCATGAATGTAAGATGTCTAGACTTAGACTTAGTATGGTAGGCAATGATTGTGAGATGGGTAGAATTTCTAAGATGGGTTAGTCTTAGAGTCAATGGAAACTATGGTTATCAAGTGTTGTGGCGATGGTAACGAGAACCTTTATGTATTATATGTTCATAATCTCACCTAGCTAATGTTATTATGAGGATATTTATACGTGATGGTGCTTGAAGTGTCGTTACTGTGAGAATCGGTAATGTAGTAGTACGTTCTCTTGTGCTTGGTTTACTAATGTTATGATATTTGGTAGACGTAGTAGTACGTATCCTTCGTGTTCAATTCTGTTAACCTCCTCCTTATTCATTCTCGTGCTTACGTGAACTGCCTTTGTATGTCGACCGTTGGGGAGATAAGAAAGTTTCTGAATGGGTAACTATTAGAAAAAGTTAATGATTTTATTATTCGTTACTTGGAGTGACGGTAAGTATGGTGATTGCATTAAGTGGACAGTTTTGAGTCGGATTAGAACCATAGACTTTTTCAATCGAGGTATTCGAGGAGAAATTGTGAAGTGAACCTATGAAGTCCGTGATCTTTGCCTTAAGATGTTGAGCATCTGGATGACGATAGTTTAACTAGAGAAATCAAGGAGCATGAGTTCAAGCTGATTTGTGAAAACGGTGTACATGCCAAAATGTATATTTTAAAGTGTTTATATGTTTTATATGAAAATTGTTAACTGCTAATCATCAGATAAATTTTGGTTAATTGGAAGTATTCAGCTTTATAAACTTATAAAACACCCACATTTAGGATTTTGAGCATTTTGATAAATAAATCATCTAATTTGGGTATTTAAACGATTTATTGCATGGGGCATAGTTTGAGTATAAATGCATTTTATTGGGTATCATGGGATGATTTCAAAGGATAAATGGTATAAACCCACTTGGAAAATGTTTTGTTCCAATCTAAATCATGTTGGAGTTATTCGTGTGTGTTGAAGCATGGGTTGCATTATTTCGGGTCATTTACATTTGATTTAAGTTTATGATTTTCAACGTTGGGTCTTTGGATTTTGTTGGGTCTTGGGGACACTTGTCCTGTTTTGATAACTCATTGTAGAGCGCTTGGTTATGATTTGTATTTATTGCATCTTATTTGGGAATTTCATGTTTTGGAATGCATTAGTTCATTCGTTTTGAGTCTGAGTTATCTCTCTTATGCTATAATCTTAGAAACTTGAGTTTACTCATATTTTGGTGTTTATTTTATAAAGGTTACTCGAATTTCATTATTTGAGCATTACCAGTATTCTCATTTTGAATAAGTGTGGGATTTCATTATTCCATGAAAGAATATTTTAGCGTTGAGGCATCCATTTATAAAATGCATATTATTTGTAAATGAGTTGTTCTCTTATTTTGTTAAATAAATCATTTTGATATATTTCTTTGACGATGTAATACATAAATGGAGGTCATTTATATAATTGTCCATTTGGTGCATACGATTTTATAAACCGTTGGAAAATGCATGTCATTGAACTATGAGTCGTTTTGGAAATATGAAGAGAAAGAGTTCATTTGGAAAACATTTTGTTTCAACCAATGAGAAGTTTTTGGCTAATTACCTTTTTGGGCCGTGGTGGTTGCATAATTGTTGGTCAAACGTATTTTGATGCCTCTACTGGCTTTTAATGCGTATTTATGTAAAATGTTGGGTCGTTGGCTCAGTTTTAACTAAATGGAGTCTTGAGGAAATTTGTCCGGTTTAAAAACAGTGGTGGAAATTTTATTAACGTCCAGTGGTATTGTTTCCCCTTTGAGTTAGTAGGAGCAGTTCAGTTGCACATATCATGTATGCATATTTTATTGGAGATTTCCGTCATGGTATTTCAGCCAATGTTTTAGAACGATGAGAGCATGTTGCTTTGAACTCGAAAACGACACAAATTATTTCATGTTTTAACCGGGTGCATTCACATACCAATCTACTAGCATTGTGAAATAAACGGTCGCATGCAAGTTTTGTTGTAAAATCTTATTTCGTGCCACATTGGGACTAAAAGAGAGAAAACTTTAAGAGTCCGATATTATGAGCTTGTTGTTTTGAGTTTTGCAAACATTTTATTTATACAGTTTGGAATTAAACTAAATCACTCTTACAATTACTCAAATCGCATGCATATGTCTTTACTAAATTCTGGGGAATAAACCGATGTATGCGAGTCTCGTTGAGAAATTTTATTTCATGACATCGCATGGTTAAAGGTGAATTCTTGGAATTTCATTTAGTAAATATCCCCGTATGCAGTTTTGCACAAACGTTTTGTTATACACTGTTTCCGTACACAAAACTAATTGTCATGCGTGACACAACTTTATATATATTGGGACCACAGCGGTTCCTTTGGAAAAGATTGTTAAAGATATCTTTCGTTGGTGTCAGTATCACCTTGATTAGTGATCAAATATTTTCTGGAACGGTTTTATGCGTGTAACGGTTGTGACCAATTTGTACACATACCGAGTAAAAGGTAGCAGACTTTATTGTATAGTTAATCTTTATAAAGCTTTTACATGTAGAGGTTTTATAAAAGTTAAACTGGCATAGTATTTTAAAAAAAAACTTCAACTTATTAGAACTATAGATGTAAGCCTTTGTTAGAGGTTATGCTTAAGGAATGAATGAGTCCTCAGAGCTTGAAGTGTTGGAGGACCTGACTTACGGTCAGTTTTGAGACTATAAATCTCATCTTGGTGAACTAGTCACGCAAAAGAATTTGAGGCGTTAGACTTATACTTTCTTCCATTTAGTTAAGTAATGATATTTATGCTTCGTTTAACCTGCGGGTTAAAACCGTGTACGGTTGTTTGGGTATGGTTGGTTTTGAATTTGTGGATTTATGGTACGACGACATGCTATGTATCTATGGTGTATCACCTTAATGGGTATCTGTGAACATTGATGATGTTATGTGGGATAGTAAGGATGTTTGATTTGGGTGATCATTTCCAAGAGTAGGTGTCAACTTTAAATCGACATTACTAATCGGGAATGAAGTTTTTGGTAGTATACCCATGTTGGCAGAATGGCCATTCCGAGGTTAGGTGTCAACACTCGATTTCTAGTACAATAAATGTTGGTGTGCTTGAGTGTACTTCCGTTAGATATAGTGTGTCTGCAGATCATACGGTAACATTAAGAACATTAGATGTTGTTGATTAAGAATCAATTATTGGTGTTTTGATAATTGTCAAGACTTTCGCTGATTTGGCAATCGATGCTTGAGCGCATGGCGGGAGTTGTGTAACCTTGGAGTTTGGGGTTAAGTGGCTATATGTAGAGCGTAATGGTATGTTTCTGGTGGAAACACAATGTTTGGGTCTAAGGAAGTGTGGGAGCTCTTGCAGACGTTGTGTTTGGGTCAGCTTTGAGGAACGAATTTAGAGGTATCGAAGGGAATTGTTTGCCTTGGAGTATTTTCGGTGGAAAGGACTAGATAAAGTCGTAAATTGCTTTCGGGATAATATGAGCAATCTAAGGTTGGGAGACAACCGAGATTTAACGATTAAGAAAATGATTAATCAATAGTTGGATCAATTCTACAGAAATTGTTGTGTTAGTATAACTTCAACGTTTGAAAAACATTAGTGAAGATATTGTATCATCTATCACCATATCTAGATGTTAGGTCTGATTTTATAGTAATCATTGTATTTATAGGGCTTGGTCAAATACTGTGTTTAGAGTCATACTGTGTTGTATCTGACCAAGGGTATTTAAGTCCCTTTGGTCTTGGTTTGTTGTAAGAAATACATGCACACTTTAATCAATTCTTACTTTGCGCATCCTTGTTTCTCTCTCTCTCTACTTTCTCTCTCTAGGATTCTTAGATCTTGGATTATCAACTGGTATCAGAGCCAACTGAATCTTGAGAGGATTAAGAGATTGTTTTTTCTTTATCTGAATTTGTGATTGAAATCGAAAATTTGATCAATTTTCTTGAATTTTTCTAGAAAATCTCGTTTTCTTGATTTCTCATAAAATTTGGATGTGTTTGTGATCGATTTTGTTTTATTTTGATTTCATTAGACTCGTTTTTGTTAATCGATCTCATTTGTTTCAAGTTATTTTACAAGAAAATCAAGTTTAGATCATCAATTTTGAGTTTAAAAGTTTTCTGGAAAAACACCAGTTCGGTACTGTTACATTCTTGTTTTTGAGATTTAGTGTTTAATAATAGAAATTGTTTGTTGAAAGTTGTTTTAAAGTAGTTTTCGAAATTCAGAGTGTGTTTTTTCATGCATTAATTTCTTGGTTTGATTTGATCTTGCGAAAATTTGTGACTTTTTAAAGTTTGCGCTTTAGTTATACAAGTTTGCGCCTCATTCAAGTTGTTTTGCGCATGTTCATCTTTTGAATTGCGTGTTCTACTTATCTTCATCTTGTTTTTCAGGTTTTCGCATCTAGCTTCAAACGCAAAGTCTGCTTTACGCTTCCCTCTACAAACGCAAAGTCTGCTTTGCGCTTTCCTCTACATACGTAAAGCTAATTTTGCGTATCCTTCTACATACGCAAAGTCTACTTTGCGCTCCCTCCTTCATACGCAAAGTCTGTCTTGCGTATCCGCCTTCTTCCGAAAAGTTCTAGTTTGCGCTTCTGCTTACACACGCAAAGCAGTTTTTGTGCTTCAGTATTCACACGCAAAACACAGTTTGTGTTTCAGTCTTCACCCGCAAAGTCTTCTCACGCAAAGCTTCATCTTGCGTTTCTCTAAGCAAACGCAAAGTTCAGTTCGCGGTTCACTCTTGGAACGCAAAACTTCAATTTGCGCGTCTCCCAGACTTAGATTTAAAAATAAAAAAAAATAAAAAAAAAATTGGGAATATTTTTTTTGACATCTATGGATCTTGCAAATTTTGGCTTTCAAGCTAAGTTCTACACGAGTGACCTCATGATGTCATTGGGTACAGAAACTCGTCCTCCGGTCCTAGTTAACGAAAACGAATTCACTCAATGGCAAGATAGGTTCCTGAACTTCATCGAGCGTCAAGCCAATGGAGAAAACATGATGAAGTCTTTATCTGAAGGACCTTTCATAAAGCCTAATAAAGAAACTCCTCCAACACTTGAAGAGGCTTCACGAATGAAAGTTGATCGAGAGCTGAAAGCTAATCTGATGCTTGCCTTACCAAACTCTGTCTACAACCGGGTTGATCATTGCAAGGATTACCCAAATCTATTATGGGCACAATTGGAAAAGATCATGCTTGGTTCTTTGGTTGCAACTCAGCTCCGACATACTCGGTACATGAACCACTTTGAGGAGTTTAAGGCCAAAGAAAGTGAGTCTATAAAGAGTGTTTTCGACAGATTTTGTGCATTGTTGAATGATCTGCGAAAGATAAATGTGATCAAGACAGAGCTTGAAACAAATCTGAAATTTATTAATGCTCTTCAGCCTGAATGGAACAAAACATGTCACAGACTAAGGAACGATGTTCGGATCTCCACAATGCAGATTCAGGAACTATATGAGATTCTGATGACTGATGAGATCTTGGTGCTTGAAAAGAAGCACAAACTGGAGAAAAGGAACAAGAAGACAGTTGGCCCAGTTGCTCTCCTCACGAAGAAATTATCTGAACAAGCATTGTCTGAAAATGCGTACACCGGATCAACTGAAGATGATGGCGACGCTTTACAAAAAGCTATGATCCTTCTCTCTCAACATTACCAGAAGAAGTTTCAACCTCGATCGGGTTTCAACACTTCTCGCTTCTCTTCTGCTTCTACAGTCAGAGTGCCCGAGCCTAAGACTGCTTCTTGTTATAACTGTGGAAAGTCGGGTCATTATTCAAAGGAGTGTCGAGCTAAGAAGGTTAGGGATTCAGCTTACTACAGGAAGAAAATGGAACTAGCAGAAAAGAGAGAGAACGGAACTGCTTAGCTGGCCGAGGAAGAATTCTGGCTGGATCACTCTGACGATGAAGCTTCAAACGTAGAGATCGCTCAGATGTGCTAATGGAGATGATCAGTCAGACGATTCTGATACGGATGAGGATGAGGTATATTCTGAGTTTGATTTTAATTTCATTACCTCTCAGATGAATATCATAATTAATGCTTTGTCTGATTTACGCTCTAAGCTTTTATCTGAAAAGAATCTAAATTCTGAAAAGTCAGATTTGATTGACAAACTGAAATTTTTTTTGAAAGATCAAAAATCTATTTTAGAAAATACTAAAGACATCTTTCAAAAGAAATTGAATGATTTGGAAAATTCAAATAAGACTTATCTTGAGTCTTTGACTAACATGACCATATTAAAAGATGAATTTTCAAATAAAATAAATAAGTTAGAAGAAAAGCTTTATCGAAGAAATCAATCTGAACAAACAATTTTTATGAACAAGCCAAGGAGTGAAGAAGCTTTAAAACAAAGGTGGGGACTTGGTTTTGAAAATCCTCATTGTTTAAACAATGCGATTGAAAAATCCCCAACTTTATATAAATACGATTATCTGACTCTTGCTCATTATGCTCCTCAATTTAAAATTGATTGGATGAATGAGAAACAAGTGTTAGAAATCGATCATGAGAAAAGGACAAATAACAAGAAAAATGAAATTCCTTTTGTTTATACAAATGAAAATGCAAAATATTTTCCTGAAAATCAAGAAGAGGAAGAAGAGTTTTAAATGATATATCTCCTATCAAATCTTCAATGTCTGGTGATTTTATTGCTCCTTATGTACCTGATTCTGATAAAGGAAATATTTCTCTAATCATTTATGATTCGAAGAAATATACTCCTTCATTAGTATTAGAAGGAAAAATCATAGATCTTGAAGATCAGATAGAAGATCAAAATATTTTGAAGAAAATTGAATCTGATATTATTCTTTCTTTCATGACGTCTAGTCTTGAAGAAAATTTATGTTGGTCCCGAAGGTGCTAAACAAGTTTGTAGAAGGGGGGGGGGGGTTGAATACAAACACAGAATTTAAAGTTTAATAAATTGTTTATTGATAAATCAAAATACAATTTACAAGTTTGTTGCGGAATAAGATTAAGACAGACTCAATCTAAACAAACTTAAGAAACACTAAGATAATTGCACAAGAAATTCAGAGAATGAGGGATTAGAGATATAGAAAACAAGGGTTTCTATATTGAGTTCAAGGATGAAGCACACCTTCAGATGAAGGGATGAACTTCCTATTTATACCCTATGCATTAAATGCATGGCAGGATACTTTACACGTGGCGTTCACTGATTGGCTTTGGGAGTCTGACTTTTGGGAGACATGCTTTCGGCCGGGTCATGAACAGTGTAGTAGACAGAGTTGTTGTACGAATGGTTGCAGAGACTTGTCCGTTCTGACACATTGTACTAGGTTGTGCAAGGATAGACAAAAGGAAACTTGAGGCATAAGCTTTGTGATCGTTTGATCGCTGAGTATCTCTAAGTTCAGAGATAAAGAGGTTCAGCTATCGCTGAAGCTTTTTCTCATGTTCCTTCGCGTATTAGTAGAGTTGTCTTTGCTTCACTGATATCCGCATCAGGTCACTAGTAGACTTCTCTTTGTTCAGCAGCTTCGTCTTCGATTCAACTATGAACATATGTTGACGCGAGACTTGTCTTCAGGGATTACGTTGGCTGTTTACTTTAGGAACTATCAGTGATAACTGAACAGACTCAGTTCTATCACTGATAGTGAAACACTAATACATAGAAATGTTTATAAGAAAGACTATCAGCGATAACTGAACAGACTCAGTCTGATCGCTGATGGTGAAACACTAATACATACTAAAACGTAATTTTCACTAAGTATAGAATAGGGTCGTTATCAAATCACTGAGAGAGTTTGGATCAACAATCTCCCCCTATTTGATAATGACAAAGTAACTGAAGAAAATTACTTTATGATTCAAAATGATGGAATAATCAGGACTCGTAACATACATGTCCCAATTACTATTTTGAGGGATCTTTTACAGCACTGATGAAGTTAAGTACTTTACTGAAATTTCATTAATTCAAGAAGAGAATTACAAGGAATGAAAAATTAGAAGTAAATAACTAACTACTGTAAGTACAACTAATAGATTACAGAAGAGAAAACTAATCTATCAGCTATAAGAAGATTTAGGAGGATTTATCATATACTCGGGTATTTCTTCTCCTTTCTGTCTTCGTTCCAAGGATTCTTGGCTGATAATTTCTTTGATTTTCTCAGCAGCAGGGAAGAAGTCACACCATAAGCATAATAGATCCTTGAGATGATTCAGAGGACAGATAGGAATCTCAGAGACTCTTTGAAATCTGAGTTCCTCATCATCATCTCTGAAGAATATTCCATGAGGATGGTCAATTACTTGACCAGCTTGGAAAGGACCACCAGGAGGCAGAGATAAATCCAGAACTGAAAGATCAGGAGGAGGACCAAACAGTGCATCTCTTGAAAACTTGATAGAAGTTTCATTCCTGATGATGGCGACGTCTTCAGAGGAGGAGGACCCGATTCTTCTTTTGAGTTTCTTGGGATTGGGAGGGATAGGAGATGGCAGGTTCAGTACAGAAGTGACTCTGTTGATGAGAGCTTTAAGAAGTCCTTCAACGTAGCCTCTGTATGTAGATTTCGATTTCTTCAGCGCATCCCAGAATTCTATCCACTCTGTAAACCCAAAACCTTCAAGTTTGGAAACGTACATAGCTTTCTGAGTTCCATCCTCTCTGGTAATCTCCATGGTCACTGAGAGTTGATCCTTCTTCTTGCGACCAGAGATAGTCACGGCTGTTATTTGAAGAAGATCAGAGCGATAATCCATCTTCTGTTTGCACCATTCGATGGACTTATCGTTGATCTCTTGTTCTTTGGAGCGTTCCTCTTCAATTTCTTTCAGCAGTGCAGCTTGAACTTCCACAGGCTTTCTTTTCAGCTTCTTGTCCTTGACTTGAGAAGATTGAATCTTTAAAGCGAGTTGGGCATCTCGTCTGCATTCAGCGATCAGTTTCTCAGCTTTGGCAGATTCTTCTCGTTCAGCTTCAGTGAGGAAGTCGAGCTCTGAGAAGGATGTTTGAAGAGGAATTTTCAGCCGTTGACTCTCTAGTTGAGCGATCATTTCAACTCTTTTATTCATCACTTTCTCTGACCATTGAGATGGTTGAGAAGGCCTTCCTGGATGGACCAGGGAATCTTCTTCTTCTTCATCATCAATCTCAGCGATAGAGATTGGGATTATTTCTTCAGCGATAGCAGCTGGAATTACTTGTAGTTCAGAACCCTTAAGCAGGGGTGAGAACTGTCTGGATAGAAAATGAAGGAAAGAAGGGATAAGTGTATATTTTTAGAAAAAGAAAGATAAAGGCTAGAAGGAAATAGGGGTTTGGAAAGAGGAGAGTGGTACAATTGAAAGACATACCTGAGAAGGATGCTCCCCCTCAGATTGTGATCCAGTCCTCAAGCATTCTTCAGCGATTGGTTGCTTGTCTTTGCTCTGTGAAGGAGCGCTTGAAAATGTATCACCTCTCACCCCTGCTTTGACAACCTCTTGCTAAGTTGTCCCTGATGAAACGTTCGGCTTGGAGAACCACATAGATTGGTCTTCTTCATCGTCGTCGTCATCATTGGAGGGTTGATCCTTTTCTTGATCAACAAGATCTAGATCATCTTCCTCTTCATCGTCTTCTTCCTCATCATCTTCAAAGAGAAGAGAATGAATAGATGAGGAGGGTTCTTTCGCCTTCTCCCCCTCAGATTGAGAGGGAGGTTTCTTTGGAGTCTTAGCTTCCCCAGCAGCAGGGATAGAAGTTTCTTCAGCTTTCTCCCCCACTTTGTCATTATCAGCGGTAGGGGGTTGCTCAATTGCTGGAGTAGCTGTTGAAGCTTTTAGCACTTGAATGTCAGCCTCCAGACGCGTGACTCGTTCTTCAACTGCAGGGATGTCGCATGTGGCATCATGGATGAATTCCACAGCGATGTTGAGATTTGTCCGATCATCTTCAGTGAAGGAGGGAGGCAGCGCTGGAGCTGTTTCAGATACCTTTTGGAGAAGTTGCTGTAGAAGGGACGTGCAGAGATCAACCTTAGAAGAGAGATCTCGAACTTCAGTGGTAAGAGACTCAAATCGCCCCTGAAAGAGTTGAGAGGACTCTCTGAGTTGGACGACTTGTTCTTCCACAGCTGAAAGTTTGGAGTTCTCAGCTTTGGATGAGCAGGTGGCTGTCAACCTTTTCAGCTCCTCACCAGCCTGATTTACGGCGCTGGTAGTGTTGTTGATGGTGTTGGTGAGAGCGTCCACCTTTTCTCCCAGACTGTTGACATGTGCGTCAACAGACGCCAAACTAGGACCTGAAAATGATATCAGTTCAGATATGGGCTTATTTGGAGAGGTGGGAAAAGAAGTGTTTAGGATAATAGGTTTACCTGACGTATCAAACATTTTGTAGAACTGCAAAGATTCCTCAAACGTTTGATGTTCAGGTCCTATAGGTAGAGAGGTAGCGGGTTCAGAGACCAAAGAAGGAGAGGGAATAATTATGGGGATAGAAGTAGGGTGGGGGTTAATCTCAGCGGATGAGATAGTAGGTGGGGTCACTGATGGTGTGACAGCGATTGAAATCGCTGACACGGCAGGTTGAGTGACTGCTGGAGTTGTGGAGGAAAGACCCACAAATGCATCTAAGGTAGCTTGTTGAGAAGCTCCCTCAGGTATAGTACTAGAGGGTGTACTTTCCTTAGTCTTTTTGGCCTTCTTAAAAGGACCAATCGGACCAGCTGATGGTCGTTTTGAAGTAGTGGTAGCGACAGGGATAGCAGACGAAGGAACCGTCTGTGTGGTCGCTGAAAAAGAAGAAGAATGGAGAGAGAGACGAGAACGAAGGAGAGAGATACTTACCTCGTTGGCGAGTGGCTTTACCTCCAGTGATCGTTGACCTATCCTGGCAAAAGTGCCATCATCTTTGGTGGGATAGGTGTTGGGATAGAGGAACTTGATGTACGTACATATGAAACGTACGTACGAGATCTTGGGATCTCGTTCAGGTTTCTCTAATCTCGACCTCAGGTCTTCAAAAATGGCAGTGGCGTAGTCAAAGTTTTGACCAGCGATAACTGAATAGGCCATTTGCAGTTGTGTTTTGCTGGCTTGATCCAGCGAACCACTCTTCCCGCTCATGCACTGAATTATGTGCGAGAAGATGAAGTTCAGTTGTGAAGGCATCTGAGCTTTGAGAATCTTGGTGAGCTTTTTGTTGGGAATAGAAGATCTCGGTTTGTTTTCCCAACAATAACCCATTGCATCCAGAAAGGAAATCAGCTCAGCATCAGTGGGGAGTGCGTCGAACCCACTCTTTGGTTTGTCAGGGAATCTCAAAGATTTCCTGAGGCTAAGAGCGGTCATGCTCCCTGGACCCAAATCCGTGCTGAAGGAGATAGCAGGGACTCGTTCACCCTTTTTGTTGGTGAGTTCAGTGGCATCAGCAGTGAACCAGAACTGCTGGAGTAGAGTCTTTGAAGGCTTAGGATCCACAGTGATCGCGTAAGCTATGCATGATTGTTTAAGAAATTCAGCAGCTTCCACCAGATGTGGGTATTTGTCAGCTTTAAAGTCGAGTCTTCCCAAGTGATTACATTTAGTAATCTCAACTTCAGTGATAGCGAATCGCACATGCTTGGAAGCAACGATCGAAGATTGGGCCATTTCTGTTATGGAAAGAAGCATAATAGAAGAAATGATTATGATTAAAAAAATAATATGATTACCAGTTTCTCTAGATGAGGGGAAACTGGAAAAAATATCAAGTTATTTTTAGGAAGAGAAAAATAGTGTTCTGGGTAGAAAGAATGAAGAACACTTTAAAAACCAAAAGGTTTTTATTTAAAAAAAACATAAAATCAGAAAGAATGATTTTTAGTTTTAAACAAAAAAAATCCATGAAGAACAAGAACGAGTAGGATTTTTTTTTTTTAAAAAGAATAGAAAGCAGACGAACAATGCATATAAACATGAAATAAACCTGTTTATTTCGAAGACGAAGAGTTGCAGATTCAATATTCTGGGTTTACTTGCTTGAGTGTTCTTGAGAGAGAGTATTTCTTGCTATGAAAGTTTTGAAAGCGTAAACCGTATAAAGGAGAGAAGAATTCCTTTTATACAAAGAGATAGAGGAGAGAGAAAGAATGAAGCGGGGAAAAAATCATCATGACATTGACACGTTCCACAAAGTTGATTGGATAGAAGAGCAACGGACGAACGTGTCAGAAAAGGCGTGTCGTGGATTATCCGCTCAAATGACGTCATGGTAAAGAGACGTTTCATTTTTCCGTTTTGAAATTATCACTGAAGAAAAATCAGTGATAGAATTTTCTTTTTGAAAGTATCCCTGTTCAAAAGATAGGGATAGATTTTCTTTTAAAAGGATCACTGAATATAAATATCAGTGATAAATTTAATTTCAAAAAGCTTTTAATCATTTGAAGAAAGATTCAGTGATTAAGATTTATATTTTTAAAAAATATCTCAACTGAATGAAGATTCAGTTGTAGGGATTGAGAAATCATACCTGAGAGTCAGAATATTTATCAGAGAATGATGAAAGGGAACTTTTGATTACTGACACAATGCATGAATGCTGAAGAATTATTCTTCGAGATTCAGCATTCCAAGCTCACTGATGAGAAAGTTGAACCTTGTCTCATCAAGAGGTTTGGTGAATATATCAGCAAGCTGAAAGTCAGTAGGGATAAAGTGAAGTTCAATATCACCATTCATCACATGATCTCTGATAAAGTGATATCTGATCTCTATGTGTTTTGTCTTTGAATGTAGCACTGGATTATTTGCTATAGCGATAGCACTAGTGCTGTCGCAATAGATAGGAATTTTTGACAGCTGAAGGTCATAATCTAATAGTTGATTTCTCATCCATAGGATTTGAGAACAACAGCTTCAAGCGGCTACGTATTCAGCTTCAGCTGTGGAAGTGGACACAGAATTTTGCTTCTTGCTTGTCCAACTTACCAGCTTTCCTCCCAAGAGTTGACATCCACCAGTGGTACTCTTTCTGTCAAGTTTACATCCTGCAAAATCACTATCAGAATAACCAGATAGATCGAACCCTGAGTCTTTGGGATACCAAAGACCGAGGTTAGGAGTTCCTTTCAGATATCTGAAAATTCGCTTTACAACAATCAGATGGGATTCCTTGGGTTCAGATTGATAGCGTGCACATAAACAAGTAGAGTACATGATGTCAGGTCGGCTTGCTGTGAGATACAGCAGGGAGCCTATCATTCCTCTGTAGGCAGTGACATTAACAGGTTTTCCAGAAGGATCTTTGTTAAGTGTCAGGGGTGGTGCCATAGGAGTTTTCATAGCTGAAGTTTGAGTAAGATCAAACTTTTTCAGCATATCTTTAACATATTTACCTTGGCTGATAAAAGTACCTTTGTCAGATTGTTTAATCTGAAGACCAAGAAAATATGTCAGCTCACCCATCATACTCATTTTATATTCGTTCTTCATTCTTTCAGCGAAGCGAGTACACAGAGATGGGTTAGTAGAACCAAATATTATGTCATCAACATATATTTGTACAAGAATTATATGACCTTTAATCTTTCTGAAAAATAACGTATTATCAATTTTGCCACGTTCAAAATTTTCAGAGATCAGAAAAGATGAGAGAGTGTCATACCAAGCACGAGGGGCTTGTTTTAGACCATAGAGAGCCTTATCCAATTTATAAACATAATTTGGATGCTTAGGGTCATAGAACCCTGGTGGTTGTTCTACATAGACTTCTTCATTCAGCTTTCCATTTAGAAACGCTAATTTTACGTCCATTTGATACACGATGAAGTCTTTATAGACTGCATAAGCTAAGAATAGTCGAATTGCTTCGAGCCTAGCCATAGGGGCAAAGGTTTCATCATAGTATATGCCTTGTTCTTGTCTGTATCCCTGAGCAACAAGTCGAGCCTTGTTGCGGGTTACAGTTCCATGTTCATCTAACTTGTTTCTAAACACCCATTTGGTGCCTATTACAGTTTTATCAGATGGTCTAGGAATGAGATTCCAAACTTTGTTTCGAGAAAATTCAGTCAGCTCTTCTTGCATAGCGCTGACCCAGTTTGGATCTCTGAGGGCATCATCAGTCTTCTTTGGTTCTATTAAAGAGAGAAAGTTTACAAAGAGACAGATATTACCTGAGTTTCGTCGTGTCTGAATACCTGCATCTGGATCACCAAGAATTTGATCTATTGGGTGATCTTTGGTCCATCGCTGAGCAGGAGCATTATTGCTTAACTCAGAGGTTGGATCAACAATTTGAATGTTTACTGATGAGGAAGATTGAGGTTCATCAGCGATTAACTGTTGAGTAGATTCACTGGAGAGGTTTTCAGACGAAGGCAGATTTGATGGTAGGAGTGTGTTTAGAGGTTCAGCTGAAATCCATGAGTTGGATTCAGCGGTAGGATGTATAATGTTTGGATCATCATCAGCGACTGAAGGATCAGAATGCTGATGGTTAGAGAAGAAAGGTTCAGTTTCTCTGTAGTGAGAAAGCATCCAAGCATTTAACTCTTCATTGTCAGCGATTGGTTTGGAGTTCGTTGAGCGAGTTTCATCAAAAGTGACGTGAATTGTTTCTTCTACGGTTTGTCTTCTCTTGTTGAAGACTCTGTAGGCTTTGGAGATGGAGGAATATCCTAGAAATATTCCATCATCAGCTTTTGGGTCGAACTTTCCAAGTTGATCTCTGTTGTTTAAGATAAAGCACTGACAACCAAAGATATGAAGAAAGCTGATAGAAGGCTTCCTTCCAACAAAAAGTTCATAAGCTGTCTTCCCAAATCGCTTTATTATCAGCGATCTGTTTTGAGTAAAACATGCAGTGTTTACAGCTTCAGCCCAAAATTGAGTAGGGAGATGAGAATCGCTGAGCATTGATCTAGCAGCTTCTATGATCGTTCTGTTTCTTCTTTCAGCGACTCCGTTTTGCTGAGGTGTTCTTACTGAAGAGAAGTTGTGAGAGATTCCCTTGTTCTCAAAGAAATTGTTCAGGGAACTATTTTTGAATTCAGTTCCATGATCACTTCTTATTGAACGAACAGTAAGATTGTTCAGCACTTCCATCTTTTTCACAAAAGATATTAGTTCTTCCGGAGTATCACTCTTACAGCGAAGAAAGATAACCCAGGTGTAGTGAGAATATTCATCTACAATGACAAGTGTATATTTCTTTCCAGCTATTGATTGGATGTTGACAGGGCCAAACAGATCCATATGCAAGAGCTGAAGAGGACTTGTTACTGAGGAAACTTGTTTCGACTTGAAACTTGCTTTTGTTTGTTTTCCTTTTTCACATGCTGAGCAGAGAGATTCTTTAGCATATGAGTGCTGAGGAAGACCAGAAACTAGTTCCTTAGATGAGAGAGAATTCAGGGTTTTGATGTTTAGATGAGAGAGCCTTTTATGCCATAGCCAGTTGACATCAGAAGAGGCTTTAGATAGAAAACATAAGTTTTCAGTGATAGTAGAGTCCATATCTATTACATAGACATTTTCTCTGCGATTACCACTGAGAGCAAGTTTTCCTTTCTCATTTAACACTGAACATGCTTTCTTAGTAAAGCGTACTTCATAGTCTTTATCACATAGCTGACTGATGCTTAGAAGATTGTGCTTCAGTCCATCTACATAAGCGACTCTTCGAAAGGTAGTTGTCCCATTGCTGAGGACACCAAACCCTCGGGTAAATCCTTTACCATTTCCACCAAAGGTCACAGAGGGACCTTTTTCTTCCTTATATTCAGTGAGCAGGTCTCTTTGTCCAGTCATATGACGAGAACATCCGCTATCAAGATACCAGATGCCCTTTGATCCCTGCACACATAAGGAAGATTAAGCGTTGTTTGGTACCCACTTTTCAATGGGTCCTTCAGAGTTAGTGGATAAGGTAAGTTCAGTAGTATTCTCAGCTGATGAAGATTCAGCTTCAGTGGTAATCTTCACTTTGGTTAATTTCTTAACCTTAGTGGTGTATTTCACTTTGGTTGATTTTTCAACCTTGGTGACCTTCTCAGCTTTAGAAGCATTTTTCTTCACTTTAGCTATTTTATCAGCTTTAGTGGCAGTTGGACATTTGCTTGCAATATGATCAGTAAAACCACAGTGATAACACTTTCTGTATCTAAAAATGGTTTTAGGACCAGAAGTAGAAGATTTTGCAAGTTTAAGATGAGCAGGGCCAGGTCCAAGAAGACTTTTCTCTTGAGATCTAGGAGGAATTTTCATTTCTTCAGATCTCGAAGGTTTAAGGTCAATCTTCAGCTTTGGAGGACAGAGATCAAAGATTTCGATCACAGAGCTAGAGGATTGATTAGCTGAAGGTTTAGAAGGAACTTTCAGCTTTGCTTTCCTGTTTGCCTTCTGAGGAAGGAGAATGGACTTTCCTTTATCCGTAAACTTAGTGTCTTTGGATTTTTCCTCAGGGATGGGATTTGAAGAAGAACAGGGATATAATTGATTGTAAGAAGTGTCAAAGAAGGAGGTGACAAAAGTTCCAAACTTAAGCGAGGAACTTTCTTCCTTTGGATCGTCCTGAGGTGTCCAAAAACCAAGACCAGTTTTATCACTATCAGGAGTTTGAGCATTTATTATCTCAGAGATCTTTGTTGATGATTTGCACCATTTTTCAACATGAGCCTTTTCTGTTTTTAGAGCAGCGATGGCTTGTTCGCGTTCAATACTGATGATTTCATTTATAATGACTTGATCTTTCAACTTTTCTTCTAAAAGATTTAGTTCTTTGATCTTTTCATGACATTTCTCCAGCTCTTGAGTTAAATGAACATTTTTGTTCTCAGCTTGAGTTTTGTCGTTTAGGGCATTATAAAGGTCAATCGTCAGCACATCAACAGCGCGACTTCTCTCAGCTTCAGGTACAGAGGGATTTGTAGAGATAGATACCTGAGATGATATGTAGCTCATAGAAGATTCAGATGGTTCTTCCACTTCTTCTTTAATCTCAGCCATGAGGCAAAGATTAGCGACTTCTTCTTCATCAGAAGATGATTCTTCTGATTCAGCCCAGTCGTGTTCTTCAGCGATGAGACCTTTACCTTTTCGCTGATAGCTTTTCAGCTTTTGATATTTGTTCTTCAGCTTATGGTATTTGTCATCACTGGATCTTCTTGAGGTAGAAGGTTTGAAGACCTTTTTCGACCTGCATTCACTAGCGAAATGTCCAATCTTTTCACAGTTATAGCAAGTAGCAGTAGCCTTATCAACCGGAGTTGATTTTGGCTTTTCAGTAAGAGAGAGAGGTTTACTTCTTCGGAAGTTACTCTTTCTTGCAAATCTCTTAAAAGAGTTTGTTAAGAGTGCTAAGGACTCATCAAACTCTGAAAGATCAGGGTCTGATAGATCCTCAGATTCAGAATCTAACTCAGTGATGGTGAGAGTAGATCGCTGAGATGGAATTATCTCTGAAGAGACTAAAGCAACAGGAGTGCTTTTAGAGTCTTTAGAATCTTTTACAAGATTCTTTTTCAGAAGATTTGATTGCTCATAGTTGAGCAATATTCCATACAGAGTGCTTAAGGAGAGAGTATGTAAGTCTTTTGTCAGCTTAAGACATATTGAATAATTGTCCCAGCTTTCAGGAAGACATTCCAAGAATTTTGTTAGGACCTCAGAATTAGAATAGGTCCTACCAACAGTTCTTAGGTCAATTATTAGGCAGTTAAATCGCTGATGAACGTCAGAAAGAGATTCATTCTTACCAGCGATGAAACTTTCATACTGTCTTACCAAGTTAATCTTTCGAGTCTCTTGGATTTCAGTGGTGCCCTCATATTGAACATATATGGTTTCCCACATTTCTTTAGAAGTTTTCAGATGCATGATGGAATGGAAAACTTCATCAGGCAGAGCCATTGAAATAATGGTCTTTGCTCTTGCATCTATGCCTACCTTCTTTTTATCTTCATCACTCCACTGTCTTATTTCCTTAACGACATATCGTTCAGGGACAGCTTCAGTGGTGGCAGTAGCGGGAAGCGCAGCTATAATTCTAACAGGTTCATAGGGTCCGTTTTCTATATATTCAGGTATAGTAGGATCCGCACCTTCAAGAAATAGCATCATTCGATTTTTCCATAGATAAAAGTTATCTCTGCTAAATCGAGGAGGTTTAGAAAGTGAACCATTATCATAGTAGTTTGTGTTTGTGTTTAATTCCATTTTAGAATAGCAAGGAAGAGTATACAGCAAGATCTTGTTTATTAGATTTAAACAAACTGCTTTGATACCACTTGTTGGTCCCGAAGGTGCTAAACAAGTTTGTAGAAGGGGGGGGGGTTGAATACAAACACAGAATTTAAAGTTTAATAAATTGTTTATTGATAAATCAAAATACAATTTACAAGTTTGTTGCGGAATAAGATTAAGACAGACTCAATCTAAACAAACTTAAGAAACACTAAGATAATTGCACAAGAAATTCAGAGAATGAGGGATTAGAGATATAGAAAACAAGGGTTTCTATATTGAGTTCAAGGATGAAGCACACCTTCAGATGAAGGGATGAACTTCCTATTTATACCCTATGCATTAAATGCATGGCAGGATACTTTACACGTGGCGTTCACTGATTGGCTTTGGGAGTCTGACTTTTGGGAGACATGCTTTCGGCCGGGTCATGAACAGTGTAGTAGACAGAGTTGTTGTACGAATGGTTGCAGAGACTTGTCCGTTCTGACACATTGTACTAGGTTGTGCAAGGATAGACAAAAGGAAACTTGAGGCATAAGCTTTGTGATCGTTTGATCGCTGAGTATCTCTAAGTTCAGAGATAAAGAGGTTCAGCTATCGCTGAAGCTTTTTCTCATGTTCCTTCGCGTATTAGTAGAGTTGTCTTTGCTTCACTGATATCCGCATCAGGTCACTAGTAGACTTCTCTTTGTTCAGCAGCTTCGTCTTCGATTCAACTATGAACATATGTTGACGCGAGACTTGTCTTCAGGGATTACGTTGGCTGTTTACTTTAGGAACTATCAGTGATAACTGAACAGACTCAGCTCGATCACTGATAATGAAACACTAATACATAGAAATGTTTATAAGAAAGACTATCAACGATAACTAAACAGACTCAGTCTGATCGCTGATGGTGAAACACTAATACATACTAAAACGTAATTTTCACTAAGTATAGAATAGGGTCGTTATCAAATCACTGAGAGAGTTTGGATCAACAATTTATTTTTTCAAAAATCAGATTCTATTTCTAGCCTATCTTCTGATTCTAAGGAAAATAAAAAGGAAGTTTCAAATTTCAAAATCTTTTCTCAAAATTATTCAGACTCTGAGGCAAATTCACATTTATTAGTTGATCAGATTGGTTGCTTGGATAAATTTATTTCTTCTGATTTAAATTTTAAGTCTAAAATTCTTGATGATTCTTTTACGCTCAATGATCAATATTATAAACCTAAGCGTAAAAGAAGACGGTCAAAGAAGTCGAAGAAACATGATACAGTTCTTTCTGACAATTCTAATTCTTCAGATTCCATTCTTTCATATAGGACTTTAAACCGGTCAAAGAAGCAAATCTGGAGAGCGAGGTGGACATCAAATGTTCCTATGACTGAGGAAGATAGATATGTAGACAATTGTTATAAAAGTGATTCATTTGCTTATTGTAATAAAATTTCAAAATACTCTATAAAGCAAATGATTCAAATTTCCAAAAATGTGCTTATTATTCTGATGATATTTCTCATGTTTCTCGTTTCAAATCTGCTCATTATTTCCCCACAAGAACTGCAACTAACAAACACGGGCCCAAATTTAAGTGGGTACCCAAATCTCAATCTGATTTAAAGTTGCAGGCATCACATGTTAAGGGGGAGTAAGAGAAAGTTGGCTTCTGAGTACTTCAGCTCAGGACCCGCACTTCATAGACTATGAATTCTAAACAAATCAGTTTAGAACTCGGTCTTCAATGATTTAAGCTTCTGACTTAAAGAGATACTATGAGTACATCAATTTTAATTCCGCTGCATTTATCTCTGATATTGATGGTATTCCAGTTTTTCTCAAAGTTTCAAGAATCTGAGCTTGTTTATCTATCTCATTAATTTGTATTACCCAAAAAAAAAATTAATATGAGACACAAATTTATTTTCTTCAATGTAAAAGATGAAATAGTTGAATTTTATTTTGTTCCAACTAAATATTTATTAAAAGTTTAAATCTTTACAAATTTTATTGTATAAAGTAAAGTTTTACATTTTTTTTTCTTTCTTTTGAATAAATTGTGTGTTTAGGATAAATTTTCAAGTTCTTTTGTTTATATTACAGTTTTTATATGGTCAAATTTCAAGTCTTACAAAAGTCGAAAAGTCAGCAACATGTTTGAAACTTTTATTACTGCTTTAAAGTTGTGTGATTCAGAATTTTTATAGTTTACTTTGCTTAGACTACCTAATTAATCAGAATTATAGATCGGAATGAAAATATGGGCTAAGCAATTAGATGTTGACCTGAGTGATTGAGATGAATAATATTTTCATAAAATACATAAATCTCTGAGTTTAAATGTTTGTACCTGTGACCTTTCTGGTTTGGGAAAGTAAGTTCTGTGGGATGCTCGACATCTGGTCCCCTAAGGTCATTTGGTCTGGGAGTGATCGAACAGAAATCCTTCTATAGAACCAGATCGAAAGTCTTGTTCTACTGGTATGAATGGGTTTAGGATATGTTGATGTAACCTTTCTGATCTGGGAGAGTAAGTTCCAAGGGGTGCTTGACACCTAGTCCCCTAAGGCCAACTGGTCTGGGAGCGGATGACCCACATCCTGCAATAGGGTCAGATAGAAAGTTACGTTTACGGCATGTTCTTTACTTAATAAACTTCTTGATTAAAAAGATGCCAAAGTGCACGAGCTTAAAAGATGCCAAAGAGCACACTCATGTTAAGATGCCAATGTGCACACTGCTAAAAAGATGACAATGAGCACACATCTCATGATACTTGGTGATATGTTTGAGTTGTGATAAACCTGTAAATTTGTGAAAGTCTTAATTTTTGATAACTTAGTGTCAGTACATGCAAAGTTTTCTATAATAATTTTAGAACTGCATTTTTCTTGAAGCTAATTGAAGTTCACATGCGAGCACACTGAATAGACAAATGGAAGTTTTTTGAAACTGAACATGTCTTAACTTGATATGCAATAAAACTTGTTCTTGTATCTAACAACACATGCTTGATTTCAACTGAATGATAAATTTGTGATATTTTACTGAGTAAAATTTTATTTGTTTAGTGTTTAAAATTTTATATGTTTAGTTGTTTCAAAATTTACATTCAGTATATTTTTCTTTCTACATTAATATTTGATCATTGTGTTCTCATAAATATATTTTAATGGGTTTATGCATTATTCAAGGGGGAGTGAACAAAGAGAATATTTTTCAAAGATTATATTTGTTTTTGAGGGGGAGTATCTGATTTTCTTTATATGAATGCTAACTTGAATTGTCACATCTAGTGCATTTGTGTAGGGGGGGTCAAAGAGCTTAAAAAGGTAACATTTTTCTGAGTTTAAGTCAGCTTTGCGCATTCCGTTGGTCACACAAACCTTGTTTTCCGTATCCTTCGTGAAACGCAAACCTTGTTTTGCGTATCCTTCATGAAACGCAAACCTTGGTTTACGCAACCAACGTGATACGCAAACCTCCTTTGTTTTCTCTGTTTCTTTGATTTTGCAGATCTTAAGTTGTCTCGTCTCCAACATTTACATGACCAAGTTGATCAAGATCATCAAGGTCATGGGGGGAGAAGTCATGGAGAAGTTAAAGAGACAAAGAGCTCAAATGCTTATCTATTGATCAAGATTCGCTCAAAGATTCTATTCTCTCAGCCATATCAATTCTTTTACTGTTCCTGCTCCGAACACCACAGTTCATTCAAGATCATTCAAAAGAGGTGTATCGTCTAGAGCTCAAGCAGCAAAGACAACTTAATCTGAAAGATGCTGAGAAGAAATTTTTTCTTTAAAAAGTCAGAAAGCTTCATAAAGTCGCTTTGTTGGTCCGTGCTGTTATAAAAGATGATTTTTTTGAAGACCAAAGCGCCAATGATTACTAAGGGGGAGATTGTTAGGTCTGATTTTATAGTAATCATTGTATTTATAGGGCTTGGTCAAATACTGTGTTTAGAGTCATACTGTGTTGTATCTGACCAAGGGTATTTAAGTCCCTTTGGTCTTGGTTTGTTGTAAGAAACACACGCACACTTTAATCAATTCTTACTTTGCGCATCCTTGTTTCTCTCTCTCTCTACTTTCTATCTCTAGGATTCTTAGATCTTGGATTATCACTAGACACGGTTTTGAAAGGCCACATACATCAACATGTATCAATCTTAACCAAAGACTTTTCTCTTTTACTACAATAATTAGAGAGAAGAGTTATATTCAACTTGTCAAAACTCGCATATATCAAATGAAACATTCTCATTTGCCTTCAAAATACCGCACTTTTGAAGTTGGGATATGCGTTTAATGTCTGTATGACTAAGTTGACTATGTCATAGATTTGATTCAAATCTCATTTGAGTCTTATGTTGTTTATGCGATATAGAACTATGTTTAAGAAAGCAATTGAGATTCACTTTATTATTCAATTAAGAGAACCGGTTCTCGAAACAGAATAATTCATTTTGAATATGAAAATGATCGTTTCGAAAAACGCTTAAGTGAATTTCATCCAATCAATAAACATTCAACTGAAATAATAATTTAGTCAAACTAAATTTAAACATTGTTCGAAACAACATTGTTTAATACATGCCATGTGGTTTCATAATAAAATCTCTTATAAGCTTGGTATGCAATTTTGCTTCCTTGCTTACATGGATCACCATCATGCTTGTCTTTCAGCCACTTACCTTTCTTGAATATCTGTAACATATTACAAGATAGAGTTCTATACTTAGTATTAAATACATAAGTGCAAGATAGAAAGGATAAAAGTTTTGTCTATCTTATAGATACCTGAAGGACTTTCCTTGTTAGAAAACTTTATTTCACAGGGGATAATCTCCTCCAACACTTGAAGTCACTGCCTTGGGAAGATTTCTTTCATATGTTTCTAGTAACATATATAAGTCCGAGACCGAAACTTCCCGAAAATCCATTTTAAAACCATCGAACCTTTTGTTCAAGGACCCGAGAATCACATTCTTGGCTAGCATCTTCGGATAAGGACAGCCAAGTCTATCTAAATAGTCTAGATGCATCCTCATGGTTTGAAGATGGGAGCCCACACTTTGGTTTTCCCTCATTTTAGTCTGATGAAGTGCCCGACGTGTTTTAAGGACTTCTGTTCTCACAAAACTTTTATGATATGTCCGTAGTCTCTCCACAAGGTCATATGACATATCTTGAAATATCTTCGCATCTTCTCGTAAGACTAGATCCATAGTTTCAAGCATAAGACATGAAACATCGTATGAATCATTATAATGCTTCCACCAAGCATTTTGGGCCTCTATGGAGGTGAGAGGAGGTTCTTGTGGAAGAGGTACGAAAAGTACGTATGATTTCTTTTCACGTGAGAGAATAAGTCTCAGCCTTTGAATCCACAAAGGGAAGTTTGGGACAGTTAACCTATCTTCCAAGAGAGAGGCTCTTAGGGCTGAGTTAATTGCGGTGTTTTGGTTCATCTACAAATTAACAAGGTTAATTTAGAATTTTCAATATTTAATATTTGACTCAATTAATACCCTCTTACGTTTCTTAGACATTAATTAGTCAAATCTATAATCCAAGTTGCGAAACGAACAAACGGTTAGGTGACCTTTATCCCGCCTATTCAATCCAACAAGGTAGGCAACGCTTACCAATTACATCTAGATGTAACTTATAGCGGTATGGGATTCTTAACAACTTTTGTCAACTTGGCATGTTTGATCCCATCTATGCCTCGGGCCTCTTTTGTTTAGGTGACCTTTATCACAAAAAAAATTCCCGATCAAGTCATCCTACTTGAGACAACATGTGAAACTTATATCAATGCGGTTAGGTGACCTTTATCCCACAAGGACACAAGAATCACCTCATTCATCACAAGACAATCCAAGCGGTTAGGTGACCTTTATCCCACAAGGGTGTCATAGTGATGAATGGAGTGTCTCTCAAAAGGATGGCATTGACTTGCCTTCTAAGAGGGATTTATATGTTTTACAATTCTAGTATTGAAAAACATTTGTGTTAAGAGTTATTGCATGCGTCTAATACGTGGTACTTTATTAAAAACTTATTTACCATCATATGGTTCCTTTTAGTTAAAATAAAATCCCCATTTTATCATCTAAAATTTGTGGTCAAAATATTAATATCATATATTAAGATTTATGTTTGATCACAAAAAATATTTATAGTCCTATAATAAACAATTTATTATTTAGACTATGAGTTTGGATGACTCTTAAAATCTCCATTTTAACTCCTTTCACTAATTAAAAAAAGTTGACGTTTGATAGTTTTTAGAACAAAAATTTACAAAACCATTTTAGCGTCTTATTAAAAACGTCAAAATTCGATTTCCAAACTCTTAGTACCATATAATTGCATGTGTCAAAATACTCTTAGTTTTGAAAAAACTTATTTCCTCAAAATTATTTAAAATCTCCATTTTAAATTGTTTTGTTCATATAAAATCCAATTTTTAGAGTGTTTTTAATAAACTATTTTATTCAAAACACATATGAATCAATTTGCATGTTATTGATTTAAAATCTCTATTTTAAATTTTGTTTTACTTAAAATCTCCATTTTAAGGTTTGGTTTATCTCATTATAAAACTTATCTTAAAACTGTAGCTCCAAAAAACAAACAATTTTAAAGCGAGTTTGAACCAAATTTATGTTCTCTATTAGCATATAAAATATCTTATATTTTAAAGCAAATAAAAAGGAACATAAACAATCACAACATGCAAAAGAATGTGCATAAAACAAAGTCATTTCTAATGACATTTCTTGTGAGCCAAAACAAGAAATGTCAAGTCCATTCCTTAGGACAAAAAATAAAAACATTTAAAAAGAAGATCTTCATGCTCCCACTTGCTTTGACATCTCCATGCAAACAAGTCACCAAACTCCATCTTCAAGTTCCATGTTGGTCTCCATGTATTTACAATTTATAAATAAAGAAACTAGTTCTAACAACTAATCTAATATTTATAAAATGAACATAATAGAAGATAATAAATCCTATTTACTATTACAAACCAACATGAATAAAAATATTACAACCATATCGAATTTTTAACTCACATAAAAACACGAAAGGTCCATGGCTTGTTTATGCACATATTTCATAAAATAAAACAACACCTTGTTTTTCTAAGGCAACTTTTATGTAACAAAAATGCATGTCAAAATTTTGTTACATAAAATATAAAGACTAGCATAAAAAGTTGACAAAGAAGCCATGCATGAACCTTTTTCATACAAGATAAAATTTTTATCCATGGCTTCCAAAAAACCAAGTTTCAACCAAATAAAACTTATTATCTAATCATGCATATAACATCGACTCTGATACCACTTGTTGGGATTTTATGTTCAAGAACATAGGTTTCAAAAAACATAAAACGATTTTAGGCAACGGAAGCAAAAACAAAAATTTTGAACATAAACATAAAACCATTTTATTCCCACAAAGGATCTTGTTACATGCAATGAAAAGATAAAACATAAAAGGATGTTTAGATTTACAACCTTTGAAGACTTTGGATCCTCACGGGAGGTTAATCGTTGATGATGATGGTAGAACCCAAGGTAGAGTCCCTCTATCGGTATCAACCAAAAAGCTCCAACACCTCGAATGCTAGTTCCATTCTTTTGATGATGCAAGTATGCTTTCTTGAGTCAAATCTACAAGAGATTTGATTAAGCAAGAAACACCAAAACCACCACTATGGTGGTATTGGCCGAATCCAAGAGAGAGGGAGGAGGAGAAGAGTTTTTTTTTCTTTTGAAAACTTGTTCAATACTTGTGCAAAAGCAAGGTGAAATGTTTGAATAAAAGCAACCAACCACCACACAAAATAACCAATGAGCATGCTCCCTTCCATGCTTATTTTCATTCAAGCCCTTCCACTTTTAAAATATAGCCGTGCATATTTTCCCTTTAGCCCTCCTAGTTTAAATTAGTTAAAATCATAATTTTAACAATATAAACTTTATTACTATAAGTCCCTCTTGTAATTTTAGTTACATATGAGCCCATCATATTTGTTGGGTCATCTGAAGATTTTAAGATGACCTCCTGATCTTCCATCTTATATCATCTAACTTAGAATATGTTTGAGGTTCTTTTAGCAGCTTGGTTTCTATACAAATGTTCGGTGAAGTCGAAGATCAGCCGAAGAAGACAAAGAATGAGAATATCTCTCAAAGCGGATTGAAGATAGACTCCTCAGCCCAAAGCCAAGTATGCCTACTTGATCAACACCATTGGCCAGGATGGTGCCGATCTCAGTCTTCAGGAGCCGAAGACCTCTCAGTCTTCAGGAGCCGAAGACCTCTTCGGCCGAAGACTTCTTCGGAAGCCGAAGATTTCTCAATCTTCGGAAGCCGAAGACTTCTCAATCTTCAGGAGCCGAAGACTTTTTAATCTTCAAGGCCTGAAGATTTCTCTCTTCACATTGTACTTTTCTGACAAAGTATATTTGTGATATCTTGCATTGACGTGGACCTCATATGAAGATCAGATAAAGTAAGCTTTGTCTCCTACACCATTTTAAGGAAAGGTCTACACCATCCTGCAGGTCAACACTTCAAGCCAAAACACCTCAAGACAAAAGGTACATCCTGTACCTTGCTGAAGACCTATGTCCATTCTTTGCTCAACAGGTGTCCCATGCATTTAATGCATGAGGCACTATAAATATGGAGGATGGTTCAACATGCAAGATACCCAGAAGAACCAGCTCTCAAGCATTCAAGCTCTCTAAGTGCACTGGCATTCTCTCTCTAAGAAGTTCTTATTGTTTTCTAAGTGTTTTACAATTGTTCTTCATTTCTCTTAGTGTAAGATTGTTTGAATAGATTTCATCTATTCTCTTTCGCAACAATCAAAAGTTTTCTATGTGTAATTCTTGATTTCAAATCAATAAGAATTAAAGTAAGTGAAAAACTGTGTGTATTGTATTCAACCCCCCCTTCTACAATACTTTGCTTATTTATTTACTGCTATTTGGGACCAACAATATTATAAATAAACTAGAATCTTTTATTTGCATCAATTATTATGAATCACATTCAATAATAGTTTTGAAGAATTATTAATATTTATCAAGAATCAAAATTCTTATAAATATTAATTTGGTGTCTACTTGTTTTTGGTGTGACCCTATATGATCATAAATTACCGGCAATATTATTTTATAATCATTCTTGAGTATATAGAACCAACAATCACTTCGTGCAAGAAGGGTTATGCGAGTTTGAGGTTCGTGCACACCAAAGCTTGCGTGTTTTCTCACTTCACGCACAACCTTGCGAGTTCGAGACTTAGAAAAATTTCGGAAAAGAGAAACTCGCTAAATGCAAACGCGCAAGAACAGGGCCTTGCGAGTTTTGGACTTAGACAAATTTTGAAAAAACACTTCGTGCTAAATGTAAACGTGCAAGCATAGGGTCTTGCGAGTTCTGGACTTAGAGAAATCACAAAAACACTTCGCGCACACAATATTTCTCGCAAAAGCAACTTCTCGCACGACACTGAAGATGAACAGTAGAAACTCGCACCTAGTTATGTGCGAGTTTTAGCTTCGCTCACAACTCTACTAGCGAGTTCTACATTTGCGAGTTCTTCGAGGCTTGCGAGTTCTTCCTTCCGCAAGTTCTTCCTTTGCGTGAAACTCAGATCTAGCGAGTTCTTCACTTTGTCAAACTCCAAACTTGATTTTGCCTCTGAAATCGAGTCACTACTTTGTCAATTGGCTTGAAACTTTGTAGTGATGCTCGATTATGATGTATGAACATATTACAATGCTTGAAATTTCAAAACAAACACAAATCGATGGATTTTAATCCAAGAACAGTGCGTACAAGTTCGAGAAAATAAATCGAACAAAATCCAAAATTCACCTTAAACCTGTGTGAAATAGCCTAAATGATCTGAATACAATTCATTCTAAGCACTAAAACGAGTCTATTACAAACAAAATATCACTTAAAACAACACAAAATCAATGAAATCAAATGCTACAGTGAGTTTGACGATGAACAGTTCAAAATCTTCAAATCCGATCCGATTTTCTGAATTCTGGTTGCTTTGATACCAATTGTGTGTCCCACAATCAGTATATAACAAGATAACAACAACGAATTATCAGTTGAAACACTCTTTTATTGATTTCTAAATCACAGTATAAATTTTCTCTCTCAAACTCAAGAACACGTACAAATGTAATTCACTCTGATCTCTAGATACATCTCTCATAACAAGGAAACAAACTATTTATACAAGGAGACAACTTCTCGCAAAACACTGTTCACGTACACAGAATAAACGCGCAAACACCTAAGAAAAAGTAAAATTACAATTTTGACTTTGACTATTATTAACAAATGACTTTGACTTTCCATGAGAGTTGACTTTTTGATCTTCAGATATCTTGATCTTGTATCCAACAGATTTATGCTCTAACACGATTGTAAGTTCAATTATGCATGACTGTATATTTGTTTGTTTTATAAGATAGATAGAAATTATAGCAAACTTAGTTTGGGTTGCCATTGTTGGGCAGACGATAGGATTGTTTTGATAAAAGCAGGTCATGGATATATGTTCAAATCACAGTTGAAATGCTGCCGAATTTTCTATAGGTTAGTTGACTTGACAATGTCTAATTTGGTAAACTGTAGGATGCCTACCATCGGATTAGGGAGGAGTACCCGGACTTACCTCCCGACACTATACCTCCCAATGACGCCGAGTTGTGGGAGCGTAGTGTCGGAGGACGGCGTAAGGGTCGTATTTTTGGATGGGGACCAGTCAGGATCCCTATTATGCTATGACCGGTGATTCAGGTGCAAGTTCGAGCGGGAGCACTCGCGACCGTCACGATGAGGAGGTATGCTTGTCAAATGCTGTTTAACATTGTTAATCATATGTTTGTTAAATGTTGTCTGACATTGTTCTATATATGTTTGTCAAATGTTGAATTTCAGTTGGAGGAGCTGCGGCAGAGGTTAGAGAGAGAGGAAGCAGAGAGGATCCAGTTGCAGGAGCGACTACAGAGAGAGGAAACAGAGAGGATCCGGATGCAGGAGCGAATGGATAGAGATGAAGCAGAGAAGAGACAGATGCAGGAACGAATGACACAATTTGACGCGTTCATGATCAAGTTTAACAATCAGCACCCCTTTCCCCCTCCGTAGGATTATGTTTATGTATTTATAGATATTTCGTACACTTTAAGACTTAGTAATATTTAAAAATTGGCAGGTTTTGTACAGGATAAAAACTGGAAAATTTTAACTTTTAATTATTTTTAAAAAAAAAAATAAATTACCGACGGATTATCCGTCAGTAATCCGTCGGAAAATATTTTTTAATTTAATTTTTATTTAATAAATATCCGTCGGAAATCCGTCACTAAATCCGTCCGAAATAATCCGTCGGTGAATAGCCGTCGGTAATCCGTCGCTAAAAGTCGACCGTCGGTGATCCGTCGGAAATAACCACGCCGTCGGTAACCGTCGGAGATTCGTCGGAAAATTAAACCGTCGGTGATCTAAACGCCGACCACCTTTATACCGACGGATCACCGACGGATTTCGATTTCACCGACGGATTCATCCGTCGGTGATAAGCCTCTGTTTTGTAGTGCTACATGTTGCTTCTCAAGCACTGAGAGTTTCCCTTTGACATTGCGCAATTTCATTTCAGGACGACGAACAGCAGGATAGACTGCGTCATGCGACATCATATCTCACCGACAAGTTGCTTTTAGCAGCATCACCTATATATGTGGTGGTTTTGTATTGCAAAATTCAGCAAAATGTACTTAAGCATTACAATTATTCCAAAATAAATGTTCGATCTACTTGCTTTTGGTGAGTGTCCTAAGTTTGGGATGTGAGAGAAGCTCTTGAGAGATAGAGAGGGAGAGAGAGGGAGAGAGAGAAAGAGAGAGAGAGAGAGACAAATTGAGAGGAAGAGGAAAAACCGTGGGGTAACATTCGAGTACTTTAATTAGAGAGCAATGTTTTAAAAAATAGTTAAGCATATTTTTGTAATAAGCTAATACGGATCATAAATTTTATTTAGGAGGACACATTAAACATAAAAACTCAAATTTCACTTCTATAATAACTTGAACTTTATGCTATGAAAATGATGTTTTTTATGGTCTTGATATTACTTGGTCAAATAACAAATGTTAGATCCTTGCTAGCTAATAGAATGGCTTCTACCGACCGCGAAGCAGAATGGCTCAATTTAACCATTCTTCTTCCCATTTTTTAAAAATCTGCTTTTGTAGTTCCAACTTGTTATGAATAACGTTTTGGAGTTCCCCAAAGGTTTATCCCATTCGAACATGATTTATTATTCAAAATGATTGGTTCATGCATTCCTTTTTTCAATCTATATTCCAGACAGAGATAAGAAATTGTGTGGTAAAACAAGCCAAAAGCCAGAAAATTAGCACAGAATTTGTCCAATAGTTAATCTTTTTTCATTCTTTAATTAATGGCTTTGTATATTCATCTTCTTGGTAACAGAAATGTGTCCATTTTGGTAGATGTTAAATCTAGACTTTGTTATAGCACAATAGCACATGATATGGGGACACAGTAAGGTTGTTTGTGTGTATTGTTGTCACCCATAACCAGGCAAAAGTTGCTTCCACTTTTATATTGATTTGTTTTGACATCTACTATTATTGTCTTTCATTATCCCACCTCCTAGATTTCAGAGATAAGAGAGAGAGAGAGAGATTCTGTAGTTTGTTAAAAAGAAGAGATGCAAAGAGGTGGGGATGATGAGCACATGGGGGTGGTGGGTGCATCTTGCTTTTTAGTCTTCTTGAGAGAGAGAGAGAAAGAGATGTGCAAAGTTTAGTTCTGTAATCATGGAGGTTCATCTGGCAATGCCATGTGCATCCAGCAACTAGGTCCACTTCTCATAAAGGATTAATCTAACTCTGTACTTCCATCGTCCCTCCATATCTCTCTCTCTCTCACTCTCTCTCTCTCTCTCTATATATATATATATATATATATATACAAAGTACTGACCCGTATATATGATCTCCCATCTTTCTATTATCCTACATTCATTGATTTACTCAAGACTTTTACATAATAATTTGACATATAGAAATGCCCACGATGAACTGCAACACTCAAGCACCTTGCAGCACGAGATCATGGTACTTTTATGGCAACCACCCAATCTCCTGTACTGTTTCATTAATTCATTCATGTTGATGGATCCAAGGTTTCGTTCCTGAAATGGGTTTTTGATTATTTTCTTGTTTTTGTTTAAAAATCTGAAGGTCTGTCAGCGAAGATTCATTGAGGAGGTACGTGTTCTTCGCAAGCGAGAGCTGCATACAGGAGTTGCTCTCAGCCTCAGATTCAAACAGGCCTGACAACGGAAACGACGGATGGAAAGTGCTAGCTTTTGATGATGGCGTTGAGATATCAAAACGTCGGTCTGGATCCGGATCTTTTCACACTTTTCGCAGCCGCTGGTTGCTAAAATCTGTCTCAACTCAACAATTCATCACAGTTGCCAACGCCATCGATGCTGCAAAGGTACACCCGTGATCTCTTCAAGAATCTATTACTACAACAAAAACCGGACGCCACACATGTTTAAATGTCCTAATAAATTACTTTACATGACCAAACAATTTGTTGGACCTCTGGACATCCTAGTAAGTTTCTTAGAATACTTTTTGAAGAAATTAATGTGTCATATATATAAGCTTTTCTTATAGCAAGGTTTTGAAAAAGTATGTTACGAACACATGTTTCTATAGCACATTTGCTTTTATTAAACATATTTTTGAAAGATGTCATATAGTATAACAATTTATTTTAAAAATGTCATTAAAAACTTGATATAACACTCAAAACTTAGCATCATGTCAACTTATTGTAACACCTTACATCCACACAATTATTTGTCTTATAAACATAAATCTTATAAAATTATGTATCAGGAGGTTAGACGCACGTATTTGTCATCCTATATAAAGCCGACTTTGTTGTTGTGTATATATCTTCTTGATACCCATATCTTCCTAGCTAACGATGATTGTACTTTTTTGAACAGCAATGGGATTCAGATTTAGTTGAAGCAAGGTACATCAAAGAGCTTGATGAAAACCTTAGTATCATACGACTAAGATTTGGCGAAAGCTCCAAGCCACTTTTTCGTAACCGAGAGTTCATCGTGTACGAGAGACGAGAAACAATGGACGATGGGACATTGGTAATTGATCAATAGCTTGTAAATAATTCATCATTTAATTCCTATAATAATTGGTTCTGAATATAAAGGTGGTAGCAGTAGCTTCATTGCCAAAAGAGATAGCAGCAGGATTGCAGCCAAAGCAGAATAATTCCATTAGAGGGTTTCTTCTGCAGTCAGGATGGGTTGTAGAAAAGCTTGATGATGATTCATGCATGGTCACTTATGTTGTTCAGGTATATCATACACAATACATTGAGATAGCAACATAATTTCTTTTTAGTTTCTATTTAGTGTAATAGAACTTCTTTTTCTTGATTAATATAACAATGTTTCAGAATTTTCTATTTTATACTCATTTTGAACGTTAAGTAACCCACTGATCTTGAAATATTCCAAGATATTTAATTATACCGGTCGTACAAGGGTTACCACGAAATAGATGATCGTAAGCTTGGCATGTAAATCATCAAATATTAGCAACTAACCTTTCAAAATGGATTCAAAATAGCAAATTTTGAAACTTCGTTACATTGATGGAGAAAAACATAACTAGGGAGCCGTTTACCTAAATGTTTACCCGGTAAACACTTATTGGTAATAGTCAATATTCTCAATTACCTTACCGCGTAATATTCTACTCACACAAAACGACATCGTATGCAACAATTTATCCGAAAAGCACTTACCCTCAAGTACCGGGTAAGACTCTCGGTCCATGCCATTGCTCTTACTGGGTAAGATTCTCGGCCTTTGCCATATTTATTCGACTAGGTAAGTGACACGGTAAATACTTACTGGGTAAGCGTTTGGTAAACGGCTCTTTATTACTTCTTGCTCAATAAATTAATTACAATAAATCTTATCAATATATTTGTAATGATCGTGCAGTTGGATCCGGCAGGATGGTTACCAAAGTTCTTTGTGAATCGATTCAATACAAAACTGGTTATGATCATTGAAAACCTTTGGAAACAAGCCCAAGCTTGCTCTGCTATTCCTTCCATCACTGATCCATCATGAAACACCAAAGCTCCCCTTTATTCTGCTTCTACTTCTCTTTGGGTAAGAATCACCAACAAGATATATAGATACAAACTTTATCGTATTTTTTTTATATTTTTCTAAGTTGCGGTGAATCCGCCAAAAGGAAGCTTGCCTCTACACTTTTTCAATACAACGTTGTGACACAAGTCAATTGTTTATACATAATTGTATCATGTCGTCTTGTTTATATGACAAGGAATATCAATAGATTTGGTATAACAAATCAATGATATATAGGTTTTTACAGGGTGAATGACTCTTGAGAATTAAATTGTTAATACCGTCCAGATAAGGGGCTATCTAACTGTTCCTCGGTTTTCCATTTTTTTAAAGATTTTCCCCTGAACATTATCCTATATATTTATATAACATTGACAAACAGCAAAGCCTTATAAAAATACAAAGTATATAAGCACGGATGTTCCAATTTTTTTGAAGGCCCTATTAATTACACATGTATTAACACTATAATTGAGTGAAGGATTAATAAAATAAATCAAGCTATAATTAGGATTGAGATCTGTTTCCATTAGAAATTAATAAAGAGAGAAGGAGACTAATGAGCTTAATGAGACTTACAGTTTATTCAGTCAGCTATATATGACTGTTTGGTAGTGGCTTAATGATATAGAAAATGACTTATTCAGTAAGATTTTAAGGGGGAGTTTTATGCAGAAAACCAAGTTTTTTTTCCAAACCAGTCCCTCTCATTAAAAAACACTATCCTTCCATCTATGAAAAAACTCTCTCAAATAAAAACCTTCTAAATCTATACAGACAGATTAATCCACACAGACAACTTTATCCATACAGAACTTAATGGAAAACCAATCAAACAGCCCCTAATTAAAGAGACAGGTGTCATCGATGATGAAGACGTACAATACAAAAAATAACAAGGGTTTAGGTATTTCTTATTTCGGCGGTTAACATTTAATTAATTGGATCGTCATTTTAATTGAGTTGTAGATTTAATACTACTAATGATAAAAGTACACAACTCAATTTCTATCCCAAAAATTTGAGTAAGTACATTTTGATACACACATATGTATATAATATACATATATAGGACAGAGATCAAATGAAAACTACTCTAATTTTGCAAACTGTGCAAATCATCGATTTTATTAATGAAATTGGTTCATGAAATTATTTCATATATTTGTGTTTTTTATGTAAAAACGAAACTGTTTCATGTATTTTCTTGTTATTATGAAATTGTTTCATACATTCTCTAATTTTAATGAACTTTTTCGTTTTTACATAAAAAACATAAATATATGAAACAATTTCTTAAAGAAAGGAAATTATATGAAACAATTTATCAAATTATTCAATTTATGAAACAATTTTATTAATTTAAACAATAAAATCGACGGTTTCCGTGGTTTAAAAAATTAAGATGTTTTCCAAATAAAATTACCTATATATATATATATATATATATATATATATATATACTATATTGTAAAGATGGAATAAAAAACTCTTAAAAACAAGTCTTAAAACTTAATGTACTGCTATTTAATGTTAATTACTTAAAAAACAACCATTAAAGCTGTATGTACTACATTTAATGTTATTTATTAATTTTCAATCATTATCTCTAACCATTTTAACTCTCCTAAAATCATTTCCCAATTTAACTCCCCTAAAATAACTCTCAGCATAATTAAATATATTAAAGTTGTATGTACTAAATTTAATGTTATTTATTAATTTTCAATCATTATCTCTAACCATTTTAACTCTCCTAAAATCATTTCCCAATTTAACTTCTCTAAAATAACTCTCAGCATAATTAAATATATAATAAAAATCAAATTTTAAATATAAAATTATAAAATATAATTAAAAAAATCTAACAAAATATTTTATAAAAAAATTATATTATTAAACCAAAATAAATTACATTATATTATTAAGTCTAAATTAAATAAATAATTATCACTCTCTCACAACCAACCAAAATCGTAATGTAAATCGACAAAAAATAAAAAATAAAATGAAACATTAAAATTGTGATGTATCTAGCGGCATTGCACGAGTACACTTCTAGTATATTATAAAACATCTATAAAAAACTCTTAAGAAACAATTGTTAAATCTTAATGTACCGCTATTTAATGTTAATTACTTCAAACTTAAATAAAGAATTAAAACTTAAAATCTATTCCTATTTAATCCTTATCTTTAACAACTTTAATTCCCCTATAATCACTCATTACTTCAACTTCTCTAAAATCACTCCCTGCATAATTAAATACAGGATAAAAATCAAATTTTAAATATCAAAAAATCTAAAATATAATTAAGAAAATCTAACATAATATTTAATGTTTATTTTATAAAAAATTATTTTTTTAAACATAAAATAAATTACGTTATTATTAAACTATCGAAAAAACTATTAAAAACAAACTTTTATGCATTAAGTATTATTTATTGATACATATTACTTAAAATTCAAGATTACAAGTTATAATGCATTAGTACAAATTTCTAAAGCTAATGTTTGAATTCATAACTAACCGATAAATATAATCAAAACAAGATAAACATCCTAATTTAAGTATAAAGAATTTAAAATATATAATATAAAAAGAAAAGAAAAATCAAAAAATAAAAGAAATAATTAAAATCGTGTATCTTGCTGCATTGCGCGAGTATGCTTCTAGTATATATATATATATATATATATATATATATATATATATATATATATATATATAGGGGTTAAATCATGTGAAAACCAAAAAAAGATTGAGAACCGATCTAAGCCGTAATTTGGTTTTGATCCTAAGGTTTTGATTAAAACTGTTTCATCACATGAAAAGGGCATAATCGTCATTTTGGTAATAAGATTCACCAGATGAAACATACAGATTAATTCATCATATGAAACACAAAGATTCACCATATGAAACATAGAGATTCACCATATGAAACAGACCGATTCACCACATGAAACACACAAATTCATCACATGAAATCAATGTGATGGACACTAGTTGATTTCAATAGCTTCTTAGTTGCATATCCTCAATCCCATCTCAAGAACTACAAAAAAAAAAAAAAAAATCTTCATCGTCATCATCCGCAACGGCAAGAGGTGGTCATCTGCAACTACAATATTCAATCCCACTCAATCCAATCTTCATCGGCGTCATCTACAACGGCAAGAGGTGGTCTTCTCATATGTTTCAGCTCCTCCTGGGTAGTAAACAATCGACGCCCTGATCTTAAAACCATAGCCCCGAAAACCCTAGTAGTCCTCCTCATCTTCATCGACGACATAGGCACCATTCGTACACTTTCCCGATGTGTTCTCAAACCCCTGAAACAATTCTCAACAATTCCCCCAAATTTTACAACTGATTTAGGTCAATAATCGAATAACCTCACCAAACAAAAAATCTCTCAAATTAACTCAAAAATTACACATACAGGTACGATTACACGATCATAAAATCCAAAATCAAAGTCGGTAAACAAGAGTTTACACACTAATTAGATCTAGGGTTTTCCTAAAAAATGAATCTTGGTTTGATGTGTTCATACATGATATCGCCGCACGTACCTGTTGACGACTGACAGAAGTTTAGAGATGGATTGAAAAGGTGGTGGCGATGGTGGTGGTGTTGGTGATGGCGGTGGTGAATCCGGCGAGGAATTGGAGATATGAATCTGGATGGTGATATTAATCTGGTCAAAGGGTTTTGATACCCAAAATGCCCTTTCAGTTTTAATTTATTTCAAATTTGCCATTGTCATTAATGACCATAGATTAGAATGAAATAATGGTTTAGATCGGTTTTTACGATTTTCAATCTTTTTTTGTTTTTCATTTGATTATCGTCTTTTATATATATATATATATATATATATATATATATATATATATATATATATATGCACGCATATAACTTTTGTCTTGTAGTAATTAAGTTTGATGATGAACTGAAAGAGGAGGATATTGATTTTGAAGGGAAGGAGAATTGATATCGATAATAATATTATGAACATGTGCATGTGCATTTGGCAGCATTTCATAAAACCACCTAAATTTCATTTCAAACTTTATCGACTATTATTTCTATTTATTGATACAGATGGCTTCACATGTGAATTATTAACTATGTTAGTTCGATTTTGAATTTGAGTCATTTTTCTTTTCGATTCAAATTTTATCCTCCCATCCCATTAATTGTGAATTGAATTATTGTGACAATAAGGGGTTGTTTGTTTTAAAAAAAAACACTCTTAATGGCTCTTAAGTCTTAATGGTTCAGAACTTTTTACACACCACCTTTTATTAATCATAATTAAAATAAGACTTAAGACTTTAGACTCTTAAAAAACAAACGACACCTAAATCTCAACAATAAGAAAAATGATATAAATAATCCAAAGAAATTGAAATAGTCAAAGCCTTTTTTTAGTACCAGACTCAAATTTGAGTCATTTTGCTTCTGTTTCACAATTTTTTTTTTAAGAGGAATAAGATATTTTAAAAAATTTAGATTACACTATATTTTATTTTGAGTAAATTTCAATAAAATGGAACCAACTTTGACTTAATTCTTATTTTAGGGATTCAACTACTAAAATGAATAAATGAGATTATCTATAAATATAATAAATAACTAACTAGAAGGACATGTGTCGCCTTTTGGTGTGTCCATTTTTTCTATTTTCCTGCCTAAACATGTATTTGGACGTATTTTACATTATAAGTTCATTTAGCACATCCACGTTCATTCATTCTTAAATTTTTTCTTAATTCAATTTTTTTAATTTATACCTTACTTTTACTACCCTTATAATTAGGTATGTAGTTTACTTTTAATAATTTACTTTTTTATTTTTCATTTTAGACTATTATAATATAAACACAAATAATGTATATGAACTAAGATGCATTAAACAAAAACATTTTTATTTTTTACAAATTATACCATTGTAATCGTTTCGGCAATACCTTCGAAATGAGTCCAATATTGAATATTTTTTTATTTAATTATATTATTAAATATCATAAATATATACGAATTAATGTGTCGTGATTAGTATGAAATTTGATACAAATAATCATTAAGTTGTCTTAATTTTATTTTGGCTATTTCATATCAATTTTTACTTCAAGATTTTTTTTTAAAAAAACCTCATCCTTTTTAAATTTTTATACAAGAATTTTGATTTTTATCATGAAGTTTTATAAAATAACATTTTAAATTTTATTTTCTTGACATTATGACATTTTAATTTAAAAAAAATTAATTATAGATGATGAAGGTATAATCTATATCTATACTAAATTATAAAGCACGGATAAAAAAAACTCTTAAATACAAATTATTAGGCACATGGTACCATCATTTTATGCAAAATTTTAAAAATATTTTAATTTACAAATATTAAAGCACAAGATACATATTACTACTGCAAGCTTCTAACACCCACCAATTTGTTATGTACAGGGTCTTCCTTTTATGCAGATCTTTCCATGTATCAATATTAATTAATATATTATATTACTAAATTTTTTTTAATTATATTATTAAATATGTAATGGATTATTTTTTCTAGATGTCATTAAAATATATAAGATAATCATTGAATTCTAAGAAAATGCTTAATTTTTTTTATATAAAAAACATCATATTACTAAGTCTAAATTAAACGAATTTATAAAAAAACATTATCACTTTTCTCAAAACCATCTAAAATCGTACTGTAAATCAACAAAATAAAAAATTAAACATTAAAATCGTGATGTATCTTGCTGCATTGCGCGAGTAAGCTTCTAGTTGGTTGAATAACCGAAGAGAAATAATTAATTGTTTTTTTATTTTAAAACATGTTAGTATTTTAGATTTATTTAATTATGATGTGGAATCTTAATTGGTTCATGTCATCATTAATGGGTCAATAGGTAAACGAGACCCTTAAATACATATAAAATTTGATTCAAGCACTTAAATGATAGTTTTTAAAATTAGTTCTTTAAAATAGAAATTAGGCCAAAGTTAATTCCATTTTAATGCAATTTTCCCTTTTATTTTCTCTTAAATTTGGTTGATGGAATAAAGTTATTAAATAAATTGGAATTTGTTTATTTAGTCGCAAAAATTAACTTTCATAATAAGAAATAATGATAATTCACAAAATTACTTCTTATAATATTTTTGTAATTGTCTTATTTTGATCATAAATAGGAATAAAATTATCATGTAATCCGTAAATCTTTTATAATAGTTATTGTTATGAAATAGTAATAATCATTTTATTATTATTAAATATTATGTTGACATTATATTAATACTATTATTAATACTATTTTTAATAATAAATATTATTTAATATAAACGAATATTTATGAGTATATCTATACTATATTATAAAGCACGGATAAAAAACTCTTAAATACAAATTATTACGTACAAGTTACCATCATTTTATGCAAGATTTTAAAAATCTCTTAATTTACAAGTATCAAAGCACACGATAAATATTAGTATATTACTACTGCAGACTTCTAACAACCACCAATTTGGTATGTGCAAGGTCTTCCTTTTATGCAGACCTTTCCATGTATCACTATTAATTAATATATTATATTAATATAATTTTGTTTTAATTATATTATTAAATATGTAATTGGTTATTTTTTCTAGATGTCATTAAAATATATAAGATAATCATTGAATTCTAACAAAATACTTAATTTTTTTATATAAAAAACTTTATATTATTAAGCCTAAATTAAAAAAATTTATAAAAAACATTATCATTTTCTCAAAACCATCCAAAATCGTACTGTAAATCGACAAAAAAAAAAAAAACATTAAAATCACGATGTATCTCGTTGCATTGCGCGAATACGCTTCTAGTTAATAAAAATAGTGTAAATTATGGATTTAGTTCTCATGGTATGAAAATTGCAACTAGTATCTTTAAATTTGACTAATTATAGATTTGGTCCGGTGGTTATCAATTCTTTACAAGTGGGGTCTCATAACCAAACGACCATCCATTATCTTCAATTAACCTAAGGCCAAAAATAGTCATTTGTCATTTCTCGCATATTAATATTAAGTGTAAATTACATTTTTGATTCATGTGTTTGTTACACACTATCAAGTTTGGTCCTTATTTTAAGTTAATTATAATTTTGGTCATTATAGTTGGCATTTTGTTTCATTTTTGGTCCTCTGACTAACTATTGTAAAAAAAAGTGAGTTAACTTAACGGCATTTTTTGTCGTTTTACTTTTTATTTTGTCTTTTTTGTTTCTTTTTTGTTTTAATAGATTATATAATACTACATATATTATATATTTATATATAATATTATGTAGTTTATTTAATTCTTTAAAATAAAAAAAAACATTATTTTTTATTTTTACCATAAAATGTAATATTTGTAAAAGAACAACCAACATGGAGAGAGTCAAAAAAATTTGTAAATCATCATTAATTATAAATCCTTTTATATAGGGACAAGTTACAGATAGATAACTATGAGATACATCAATTATAATCCAACTCTAATATGTTTATCTCTATATCATATCCTTTTGATGTAATAACCCAAAATCCATGCAAGACAAATCCATAAATATAAAGCCAAAAGGTCTCAATATATCAAATTCAATCCATAACAATGTTCTCAATGTCTAGCAGCGGGAAACTCAACCACAACTGAGATATTACAAAATTTTGAAACAAACTAAAGGGGTTTATTCTAATTTTGACTCTATTTGCCCTTAGATAAGCCTCCCATCACTTTACTACCTGAAATTGGTTTTAATTTTTGAATAGTGAGGGTTATACCATGAGGTCTAGTGAATTCCCTCTCGAAAAATGTTCAGCAATTCACAACAATAATATGCAAACCGCCATAAAGACCCATCAACAACCAATTAACAAATCAACTTCACATTTAGGTATTTTTCACAGTGTTCATAGCGCTCCCTCACTTTACAGTGATGTCCACGATTGGAGCCCAAGCAAACTCCCCTTTCGCCACGGGGCCCAAGCAGACTCTCTGTGGCTCCCAATGGGTGCCATTCTGTATAAGTAAACTCCCAAGGGATATTCACAATTCCAAGGTATACTAATCCCATTGTGCAATAAACAATGCATATACAATAGTAAACAATTTATGTCATAAGTGATCAAAACATCTATAGGAGTTAATCATGCCATAATGCTCGGTACCAAATTCAGTAATTAAAAACATTGGCAAAATTATTTCATATGCATAAAAAGTGTTAAGGGAACTCACCTGAGCTTTGGCAATTCGTTACACATCATAAGGCTGACTTTTGTTTGAACCGCACACCTGAATTGGACGTCATAAGAATGGTGTTAAACCATTTAATTTCATCCCAAAACCATCCTTAAAAATCCCTAACACAATCCCTAAATTGATGCCTCAACCCTACCCTAAACAAGAAACGAAGCAAAAATTCGAATTTAGGGAGACAACCCCTCATGCGACTTGTGGTACAACCTTACCCGCGCCAGAAGTCGCACAGGGCAATATTTCTCCCCTACACGAATATTCTGCAGAAATCCCAAGGGTTTCTCACACCTAAACTTCCCCAAATCATATGCAAGCCTCCAACTCGATGTATTTGATATCATAAACCTTTTAAACATTAACTAGCTTCAAGACATCATTTTCCCCATAAAAATCCATCCATTGAATCATGATTTGAATACCAAAAATTTAAACCTTTATCATTCAAGAGGCTACCATTTAAATGGTGAATTTTTCTCAATGTAGAACAATAAACCAACAAGAAGCAATATCTAATATCCCTTTTTTCCATCATATAAGAATCCAATATTCAAAATGGATCATCAAATAGAACCCCAAACATGTTCCCAAAATGATTTCACCAACATTAAAGGATTTTCATGAGTATTTCATTAATAAATCTAAAGCCAATATCCAAAAGATGTTTACCAAAAGGATTCCAATCATGAAAATCTCATTTATCAAGAAATCTTCAAACCGAAAAACCATTTTCAACTTTAATCCAAGCTCATAACAATGAAGGAGATTGAGAATGAAAAAAAGAAGACATATAGCTTACCTGAAAAGGAATATCCATTTACTTCTTTCTTCCATGATTTTCCACCTAGCTATTTTCAAGAATCCAAGGAAATCCCTTGTCTTGTTCCTCAAGAAAGTTCTTGTCACCGACACCCATTGTAAATGTCGATCTACTCAAATGAGGAGAAAATATCCTTTTTATACCTCATTTACATAAATGGTCCTTCAAGAAAAAAGGTGTTGGCACTTTATATCCAAAACTTCCAAACTTTAAAATTTAGGATATGGTTATTACATCACCTCCCCCATAAATGAATTCCGTCCTGGAATTCTATTGATGAGCAGAAACGGAAATTTGCATCTCAGCTCTAGTTCCCAAGTTGACTCTTGAGCTTTATGGAATCTCCATTGAACCTCTACTAGACCAATTTAATTATTTCCCACTTTTGAGCCTACGACCCATAATCGCCTACGGCTTCTTGGCATGATTCAATTTCTCAGCAATCTTCTTCTATTGAAAGGACATTGCCATAACAACTTCTGCAAAACACTCGCTTTAAGTTAGATACATGGAAGTATGGTGGATATCTCGATTTTCTCGGGAAATTCCAACTTGTAGGCCACATCTCCCGCGGTACATCTCTATCTTTGGAAGATCTCCAGATGACTAACACTTGACCAACCTATTCGTTTATCTCTAAAAATCTTTCAACCAACGGAACACATGCCACCTGTTATCACACTTTTGCTACAAAAAAAAATCTGATTAAAATTAAAAACACACGATATTCCTCAAAATCACCCCTTGATTAACTACAACTTTCTTATGTCGGATAATTCATAACATATACTTGAAGTATCCCAGATCGACTGTGCCCAACAGTTTCCCATCTGTAATATCTCATGCTAAATTTAGGGTTTCGCACACAACTTCACTTCCTTAAAGGAAAGAACTTTTACTGAGGTTAACGCCACAATAACATGAATTCCAACAAAACATAAGAACCACTCAACTTATTAACTTAACACAAGGAGATCCTTGAACCCTACTAACAGGATCACTAATAAGTACTTCGTTATTAATCAACATACAATTCCTAATATCGCTCACCAATATGACTTGTGCTCAACACTAAAAGAAAATTGTCATATAACACAACATCGATCACCAATCCTTCGATGATAAGCACTTCATATGCACCTTGCACATGGCCATAATATCATCCATGTTATTCTTTTGAATACGTATATATATATATACACACACACCTCCCACAATTCCATCACCCAAGTACTCCACCAACAGTTAAGTCAGTCCCAAAACACATGTCAGAACACCACTAAATCCCACATTTATCCACAAATTTTGACTTGATTTCGAGTTCACCTGCCTTAACAAAAGATGAGACACTCTCTCCCAACGAACTAGGTTATGTGCAAAACATTAAACACAATACTTACTCACAATGTCTATCATTCTATAACTTACTTGAATCCAGCGACCTTTCTCTCCGAGCACCACGTTTCTCCATTTTTACCATGCACTTCCCAGGAACATTTACTAATAGATGCTAGATTTAGACCCACCATGCGATTTGATCTTTACACGAATTATCTATAACATACCCAATAACCTTTTTCTCATACCCATACGGGAACTTCATATACCAGACAAATGACAATTTTTAAATATAGCTCCACATTTTCTGTGTCATCTGACAAACTTCTTACTTTCAATCTAACATGAAGCACTGATCACCCATCATTACTTACTAAATTTCCGACCACCTCAAACGTTTTGTTCTCATAATTACAACTGTATAACACCGTTTACGAATCCAAACAATTCAGTCAAGCATAAATGCCACTTTTGATTACCATCGGGAACCTCCAAACAGAGGTTCACACCTACGCTTATCTATCTTAACAACACCAGTACACCACTTAACATAACGACAAGCCATTGTCACATCAATGATTTGCACACCTATTTTGGCATAAAATACTACTAACTTATTCACAAAACTACCACACCACCGTGTCTCACTACAATCAAAATATTCACAATCCCTTTGCGTACATAGTAGATACCGCCTTCTTCATACCAACTGTAACACAAATATATTCGAGGCAAAGTCATTTTACAACTTTGTCTTTCTTGAATCTAGATAAACCACAAAATCACGATCATCTAATTTACTCAAGATAGTTCTCATTACTTGTCGGTTCATCACGGTCAACAGGAAACAAATTCAGGTAGTCCAAAAAGTTAAGGCACACTCCCTTGCATACCAATATAATCATTGTGCACCACTTCAGTTCTGCTAAATACTTTATTCGTAGACGAATCATCAAAACTTCATAGGAAATCGCCTATCCTAACTAGCAATCTTTCACTTTCATAGTGACCACACAAGGTGGTCAAACATCATGTCAGGTATACACCTTTCTTCGAACGACCTCTTACATCCTTGTATAAACTCAACAAAATAATCTCACCAAAGTTGCTTCTCAAATTTCAATCTCCTAACAATGACCTCAACACCGGACACTTGAAACGGTCACTGACTTCAATACCAATAGTGGACATGGTGAAGCTTCAATAATGTCACCGACAAATAAGGATTCCCAACAAAAACCAATTCTTCAAACGCATCATAACTAACTTTGTTCCCCATGGTCTTCACTTGTTGAAGGCACGAGACTTACTTGATACGTAATCTAATTACAAGTTCACCTCAATACTCAGGTTCGACATCGATAACATTTCATCAAAGTACCGCAACACTACTTATTGACATTCTACTAATAGAAGTATCTTGACAACTTCGAATTTCACCCCTGGACACAACCACTCGCAGACAACCACATCTGAAATTACCGAACAAGAGTATAAGATACATTAATACGAATATTACTAAATTCTATGTATGAGACTTCAGTTATACACCGTCATTCTCTCACGAAAACACTAAGGTCATAACTCGACCATAATTGGCTCTACCGACAAATTTCAATTCTCAGAACCTTTCCTTATCCTTAAATGCAATATCCTCCACGACCTAGCAAATTCATATCCTTCTTGCATGACAACACAATGATTTAATTCATTTTGCGTATTTGCAAATTCAATAAGTACAACACCATGAAACAAGCTTGAGTATGAATGCCACAACACTGCCATAATTAAATAGCCACACACAACGATCTCGAGGATCGCTCACATGCAACCCCACAATCCCTAATCACCTTGTCCAACCAAAACGATGCCGATGCATTGAAACTTTTTCTCATGTGATTATTAGAATATCGGTCGAATTCACTTACACTGAGTGGGTTAGTCGACTCTCGCACACATTGATATGACAACAACATGTTCATACCAGATTCAATTAGAAAACTATGCAATCAAATGTTGTCATGATTTTCACAACGAAAGTTAGCTCAAACATGAAAAACGTGAAATAATTAACTAATCATCAAGTTCAATATTTTATCGTGCAACATAAATAAGCTTGCAAGTTCCCTAAAACATAGACTTCAAGCTTGCATGCGTTAACTTAATTTTACAAGACAAGAAACCCAACATGTATATAAACACTTTTTATATGCATTCGCTGATGCAATTAATTTATAATACGATGCATGGACTCGATTTACTTTTGAAGGATATTCACTCTAACAAGATCAAACATTTGCATTCACAGCTATTTCTCACTAGCATACCGCTTTTGACCAAGTGGTCGGGTTTCCCACCCTCGGAACATTGTTTGTTGTAGATTATTCTCAACATACACGTTTTCCCACGCTACACCGTTTCCAAATTTGATCATCGGGTTTTCAAACTATACCATTTCAAACCTTGGCGTTAATAGTTTAATGAACGATCATTCGCCTTTCCTTCTCTCCCTACCACATACTTCGATCAACATTGATATATTTCCCCCATTATCCTTGCCACCCTCCTGCTTGACTAAAGAGTCAACGACTTATTCCCTTCACCCGATCTTGAGTTGAAGTTTTCAAGATCCAAACGTAATCCATCGACATATCAAACTCCATAAATGGAGATTCACTACAGATCAGGAGTATATTCTTAACCAACTATACTTACCCTTTGATCCAAAGAAGTTCTACCTCTAGTTGGATCACTTACACCTCAGAAAAAATCCCTTCTAGAAGGTATTAACATTTACACCATGAGCGATCTCACTCAACACAACAAAAGCATTGCTATCATTGTAAGGTTAGAACTCACTACATACTACCACATCCATCGATCGTCTCGAAAATACTAATCGAGCATACCCATGCATCTGTAAATTCATAATGGAATTGGCCATATGCGATTTTGAATTTACCTTACATGAGAGTCCTCACTACCATCGTCATGATTCTTTATGATCAAGGTCTTCCCTAATGGCTTCCTATATCTCATCTGTGATCTACATCTTACAGATTAAGTTTAGGCCCCAACCGGTTACCTAAATCCCTTAAACTACGACTCTAATACCATTTGTAACAACCCATAATTCACACAAGAAAAATCCATAAATATAAAGCCAAAAGGTCCTAATATATCAAATTTAATCCATAACAATGTTCTCAATGTCTAGCAGCGGAAAACTCAACCACAACTTAGATATTATGATAGTCCCAATTATGCAAGTAATGAACAAGATGAACAATCACAATTCACAAATCTCACTTGTCATTGATGTATAAACCGAATACCAGTTTATCTCTCTAAAGCACTCACTTTCTCTTACTAGAATGAATATGAGTTATGATCTTCTTACCACAAGATTACAAAACAAAAGAAGTTTATACCTACATGTAATACAAGGACAAACTAAACTAACTAAACTAACTAAGACATTGACCAAAGCAACTAACACTTTGACTTTTCCAATTAAGCTTGTTAACTTTGACTTTCACAATGAGACTTTCCCTTGAGGCTTTTGTCTTAAAGCTTGATGATCTTGAATATAACAAAATGTGCACTAACAGTCTCCCCCCTTTGGATTCAAGATCATACTTTAAACAAAGTTTAGCATGAACAAACAATCTCCCCTTTGAGCTCTTTTAGCTTTGACGGTCTTCTTTCATGAAATAAAATTGTCTTTGAAACCAATCTCCCCCTTCTTTGGAATGACTTCAAATTTTAACAATCTCCCCCTAAAGTCTTCTACACTTTTCTCTTTATATAAATGAGATCATTCTTCAAAAACAAAATACAACTTTAATCATCTCCCACTTTCTTAACTGAAATTGTCTCCAGAAAAGAAATTATCTTCAACTTTTGCTTACTTTTTATTTCAAACAAACTTCAAAGAGAATTTCTGAAATCTTCAATGAACTGTCAGAAATCTTTGAATTAGCACATTATGAACTTCTTTCATCATTTGAGACTTCTTTATCTTTCTCTTATTTCTCAATCAAAATTAGTTTCTTCAAATCATCTTTCTTGAACTTTCTTTAATTCTTGAATTTTCTCCCCACTAACTTGAAACTGAATCTTCACAAACCATCATTTCTTGATAACTTCTCCAAAGATACTTTTTGATTATAATCTTTCTCAGAAATTATTTTGTCATTCTTTATGTTCTCCACCTTTTTGATGAATATGAGCATCAACATCATCAAAACTTTGCATGAAAAAGTACACATCTAGATTTTGACCAACTTCGACATCTGATCTTTCCAACTGATATAAAGTGTTAGAGCATAAATCTGTTGGATACAAGCTCATGCAGATTGAAGGTCATAATACACGAAGTCAAAGCTGAGAAAGTCAACTCTCATTAAAAGTCAAAGTCTTTGTAATAAAATGTCAAAGGCAAAGTCTTTGTATTTGTTTGTTTCCTTGTTGTTTTAGTTGTAGGTATAAATAGCTTTTCATTTGCTCTTTAATATATAGATGAGTTACAATTTCAGAGAGAATTTGTAGAGAGAGAGAAACTCCTAGAGAGAGAAAGTTTGTATTCGATTGAATTGAATTGACATCAAACAGGTAATTCAGATTATATTGTTTGTTTGATTGTTTGTTTGCAATTAGAAATTGAATCTAGGACACACATAAAGTAACATCTGTCAATTCATAATAATTCCGAATCTTTTCAAATTCAGAATTGAGTGTAACCCTGAATCAACAAATGAAACAGTTACAATGCCTTTAAGTAGCACGAAGCCACTTAGTACAACAGATGTATTATGCAAGGAGTTTTATTGATATTCACTCCTCAGGGCTTCCATTCAATCATCGAAAAACATAAGTTAATTTTATGAATTTTTCAATAGAAAAACAAATTTCTTGTGTGTAAGTGCTTGTTTATGAAAAAATTTAAGCAAATTGTGCTTTATCAGGCTCAAATTGTGTAAATATTGAGACACAACAAGTTTCTACGACTCAATGCGCATGATCGAAGGTCGAAGGGGGGGGGGTAGAATTCCTTCTGTTTCAATATTCAAATCTTCCAAATGAAGATCAGATAGCATATGTGCTGCGTCCCCATGAAAATATGAAACATTTCTTTGTTAAGAAAGAAATGAGTAGCCGGTGGGTTAAGTCAAGAGTTGGCATGGGCTCACTGCCTGTTTCAATGATGTTCATGAATGAATTTTGAAACAATAGTAATTTAGCTGCCTGACTCAGAAAAGTGGTTGGTGCAGAGTTCTCATATTCTTTTAACTCTGTTCTCACACCCTCTTTCTTTTTATCATTTTGCTCACTTCAAATCAAACTCTCTTTACCATTTTTATGCTTATCGCATAATGAGGTTGTTCAACCAGATGAACTTCCTCTTCCACTCTTTTTGATGTATGATCCCACGCCTCTCGATCACTTAGGATAACCTCTTGGGTAAGAAACACTGGTTAACGTGAATCCATATAAATCTTTTAAGCTTACACACTGATCATATTAAAATATTGTCCTAAAAGAATAATGTTGTTCTATAGTTTAACTTGAACAATTAAAGCTCAGAAATATAAATCACAATGTCAGATAAATGTATGCTCAGCAAATTATCATGAATGTTTGAGCATTTTGAACTTTGAAGATTTCTCACAACAAGTATATTGAATGAATGAAATGAATACAAAAGACTTGTTTGAGAATCTGACAATGTGTCAAAAAGATCAAATATGAATCATGGACATGAAAATCTTAGGTCATGAAAGAATTGGAAATTTGTCTATGTAAACAAATATAAACAATCATGAAAGAATCGCTTATGTTTGAATGAATATGACGCTCAACAAACAATGAAATGCAAACGGGGTCTATTACCATCGAAAATTATTTCAACTTGAGATGTGGTAATAACAAAATCAATAAGAAATACTAAACCTATGAGTATGAATACGTGACAGTATATGGAAAAGATAACACACAAGTATTTATCTTTGAAAACACACGGTTAGTTAAACATTAGATCTCATAAATGAAAACATTTAAAATCACACTTCTAAATTCATGAAAACGTTTTGAGAATTGAGAAGTGGTTTGAACGTTTAAGAAAACAGTTTTCATACTTAAAATTTGTCCTTCTTTTAAGTAATAAAAGTTTGAGATTATAAAATACTTATATTCAACTTAAGTCTCATAACTCAGCCTCAAATCATGATTGACTGAATGAAATCTTGTAAGCTCCCCCTTAAAATTTGCATAAAGTCAAAAAATCGTCAAAAATATCAAAGTCGAAGTCAAACATTGAAAAACTAGTCCTGATCTAAATTAATCAGAAGTCAATATTGTTCACTAAAGATTGAGTTCTAAACGGATGTGTTTAGAAGTTATAAACTCCCCCTGAAAATATGCATTCACAACATTTATCAGTAGGAATAATATGTACCCCCCTTGAAAGTTGATCATCTCATCTTATGCATCAGAGTACAAAATCTCTTTTGATCTTTGAAGTATGAGTTCCAAACTGTTGTGTTTAGAAGTCAAACTTGATCTTTGAGGTACGGGTTCTGAACTGTAGTATTCAGAAGCCATTCTTCTTACTCCCCCTACACTTGAGGTGCCTGCAACACAGATTGAATAACTTTTGGTTTTGGTACTGATTGTAACTTGGGTCTATATCTGTTAGTTGCAATTCTTTTGGAAGTAATATTATAAGATCCATACCAATTATGTGCATAATCTCTGTGAACAAAATCATTTGCACCACAGTAAGAACAACTGATTTTCTTTTGTGCTAACCTGATAATTGATTTATAGAATAAACAAGATCAAGTTTAACAAAAGATTTACCTTGACGAACATTGTTCTTTTTTTCATTTGATGTGTGCACAAATGATTTCTGAACATTCTTCTCATTAGAAGAACCTTTTACTCTCCAAACCATCTTTTCTTTAACATTTCCCTTTTCTAAATTTACCTGTACCATCAACATATTTATCATACAAAAGGATAGTAGTACGAATATGATCTTTGGGATAGACTGACCATTTTGAAGAAACATGTGTATGATATGAACTTAAAGCTGTCTTGAATGAACATTCTGAGTCAGCTGAATCATCTTTAGGTGATTGCACAATTGAATCTTGAGTCTTTCGCTCAGTTAATTTGACCTTGAAAATGATCTCTTCAAGTTCAGTTATCTTTGTAGACAAACTGTTTCTTTCATTTGAAATGAGATCAACCTTTCTCTGTAATTCAGACTTCACATTCTTTTCTTTCATTACTGTTGTTGATAACTCATATAATTTCGTTGTCAACTTCTTAATCTCTGTCTCAAACACTTTTCTTTCTTCCTCAAAATCTTTTTCCACACTCTTTCATTCATCTGATATTTCTTTGAAGACTTCAACATGCTTCTGTTCAACTATCTTCTTCTCTTTCTCAAACTTGTCTCTTTCCATAATGATAACTTTCTCAAAGTCTAACACTTGATTAGAAAGTTTTGTACATTTAAGTTCAACAACTTTCTTCTCTTCAAAAGTTTTTCTTGAAAACTCAGAAAACTTCTGTGAAAACATTTGTTTTTCATTATCAATTCTTATCTTTTACTTTTCAAATTTTGCTTTTTTTAGAAGGGTGTCCTAGGATATGCTTAGACTAATCCCTGGAAAATTATGACTGTAAGACGTCAGCCCTGGTTAAACCTCAGTGGCCACAATGTTGCGTATGCCTGGATTCGAACCTTGGGCAGATGGGATATTCCACCACATCCCCCAGGGCCTTAACCATTACTCCACAACCCTTGTGGTTTCAAATTTTGCTTTGTCTCTAGCAATTTGTTGTTCCAGATCTGAAATCTTCTTTGTCAGCTCAACATTTTTACTTTCCAAAGCCTTTAATTTCTCTTCATTTTTCTTTGTAGCATCTTTATTGTCTCTGACAATCTTTAGCTTCTAATTCAGAAATCTTCTTCTCTAGATCAACATTTTCAGTCTTCAAAGCTTTTGTTTTATCTTCAATCATCTTGTTCTTATCATCTTGCTGTAAATAAAAAAAATATGTTGTTAGAGCTCTTGATTGGTTTTCTTCAAAGAACTTATCTCAGTCTTTAATATCCCATCAAACTCTTTCTTATTCTTCTTGATCTGACTTAAACTTTTATTGAGTTGATCTTTTTCTTCTTTCAAATATCTGATCATATCCAGATGTTCTTGCACTTGATGTGCAAGTTTTGAAATATTACGTTTCAGGTCTCTCTCACGTTGTGATACATAGAAAATAGATTACTCATCATCACTCATTGTTACTGAAAACACTTGCAATAACCGTTCACAAAAATCAGAAATTTTCTCAAAACTTAAAACTTGTCAAAAATTGACTAAGTATAGAAGTCGCAGACCACTGAGCAAAACTTGTTGCAAAATTCTATTCACTGAACTTGTTGCAGAGAACTACACCCGTGAAGCTGGTTGTCGCAAACCAAAGTAACCGAGAAGTAACAACTCGTAAGACAAAGGATGTGAGTTCTCTACTACTCGCAAGACAAAGCACCCGAGAACCAGACTTCTCTCAAACCAAAGGACACGAAAATTAACAACTCACAGACTAAAGGATGCGATTTCTGAACTTTTTACAAAGTGAAAGATACGAGTTTTAGACTTGGTCAAATTTCAAAGAAACCAAGAAACTTATCGCAAAGAACGTCATGCGTCAAGTAGTTTGTCGTAAACCTAAGCGAGCAAGTTCTTAAACTTGACGTAGGATGAATAATAGTGAGAAGTAACTTCTTGTACGTAGCTGCTTGTGAGTTCTCTACTTGTCGTATGAAGCTTTCAACGAATTCCTCACTTAGAATTTGTCACCAAAATACTCGAACACTCATTAAAGCTTGCGAGTTCTTTGAAGAGCTTGCGAGTTCTCTGGATCTTGCGAGTTCTTCACTGATAACGCCAATTTCGGTGTTATTTTAGAGCCACTTTTCCAGTAATTATGTTTGTTTCTCCAAACAAACGAAACGTCTTTTCACATTTATTCGCGAGTTTTTCAGGTATCTATCTTTCGGGAATAAATTAAGAAAATGGGTCCAAAAGAAGCTAATTACAAACGAGAATGGCACATTCGATAAGTTTAATGGCAAAGCAAAGCTCGTGCAAGTAAAATCTTGGGTCAAGGCTCGGAAAAATGCATCAAAGTGCAATTTTAGAGAAAAAGTGTTCACCGAGACTTTTACCGATAGTTAAGTCTCGGTGTACCTAGCATCAACCTTAATTTTGGAAAATTTGCTCACCGAGACTTTTACCTAGAGTTAAGTCTGGGTACAACTAGCGCCAGTGCAATTTATAAGAATCAGAGCCCACCGAGACTTTGACCGATAGTTAAGTCTCGGTCTAACTAGCATCAACCTGAATTTTGGAAATTTTGCTCACCGAGACTTCTACCGAGAGTTAAGTCTCGGTACAACTAGCGCCAGTTCAATTTTTGTGAAACAGTACCCACCGAGACTTTCACCGAGAGTTAAGTCTCAGTGAAAGTACCGGTAGCATGCTCTGGCGTCGTTAAAGCCCTTTTCACCTAGGGTTTTCATGATTCAACTACCATACAGTAAGAGGACGGCAAGGGGAGATTTTGAGACGACAAGGAGTGATCTTCCACGGGTTTTCAAGCCAATTAACGCGGGGAAATCATCCGGGAACACAAGATTAACGAAGATCAAATCCTTGTTCGTGGGTATTGCGATTCAACAAAGGGGAGTTTGTTCATATCTAGATCTTTTGTTCAAGATAACATGTTTAGTTTGATTTTTGTTCCTATTGCTTTGCGTTTTAACACCCCCAACATGAACTAATCTTTAGATGTTGGGGGTTGGATGAACTTTGGTTTTTAATCATATGAACAAGACATCTTGTGACTTTTATCAACTTTTCTAATTAATGAAGCATATGAATTTGCTCTTAATGTTTTTGTGAGCCTGATCAACTTAACAAATTGATTTATTTGTGATGGATTAGACTCGAGAGAACTAGCTTATAACTTTAATTGGATTAGTATGCCTAAGGTGAGAAACTGGATAGAGATATACAAAGTAAACCTTAGTACCTATTTTACAATCTTGTTCTTAATGAATTTTTGAACTCATTGGTTGAGATCGAGAGATGAAACTAATCTTTTTAGATATAACTCTGTTGTTGCTCGAGAGAGAATAACAATTATTTTGGTGATTGTGTATTCATTTAATTGGATTAGTCTGATAACAATCATAAATGGAGTGTTCTTTGTGAAAACCATTGGAATTCCAACCCTCAACTGCTTTCTTCCCGAAAAGTTTCCAACTTTGTTCTTGCTTTTACTCTAGAGTTTATTTTCATTAATTTAGTTATTATTTAATCATCAACAATTCATCAATTGGATCGTCCTATAAATAGTGATTATAGTAATTGTGATACTCAGTTCCTAGTTCCCTTGGTTCGATACTCGTACTTCCAAGTACATATTACTTGATTTGACCCGTACACTTGCGGTTAGATTAGGGGGTGTAAACCCGCCCTATCAAGTTTTTGGCGCCGTTGTCGGGGAACAGGTTTGCACTGATAGCACTACCAGCTATAGGCATTATTGCATTGGACATTTTATTTTATTTTATTTTTCTAGTTATTTTTACTATTCGATTTTCGGGTTACTAAATTATCTATTTTGATTTTGTAGGTTCTAATTGGTTTATGCCAAGAGGTACTCGAGGAATAAGCCTAGGGTCGATAGACCCTGAAATTGAACTAACCGAACGCCAATTAAGAAGAGCAACAAAAGTCAGAAGGCGGATATAGATGGGTGACGAAAGAGCTAGGAATGTGGAGATACCACCGCCACCCCCGCTTTCGGATAGAGTGCCGATGAGGTCGTTTGCCAATACGAATATGGAAGCTATCAACAGAGGCATTCAAGCCCCTGCAGTAGGAGCAAAGAACTTTGAGATAAAGTATGGCACGATCCAGATGTTGCAACAAAAAAAGTTTGGTGGAGCACCAACAGAAGACCCTCATGCACATCTCTGTACATTCGAAAAGATCTGTAACATATTTAAGATTAACGGAGTGTCAGATGACCCAGTCAAACTGAGGTTATTCAACTTCTCACTGAAGGGAAGGGCACAAATATGGGAAGAGAGCCTACCAACTGATCAGATCCATACATGGGCAGACATGACTGCAGTGTTCCTACAGAAATTCTTTCAACTGGGTAGGACAACTAAGTAAATGGCTGAAATAACCCATTTTGCTCAATGGGACCAGGAGGCACTCTATGAGGCGTAGGAGAGATATAAGGATATGCTGAAAAAATGCCTACATCACGGTCTACATGGTTGGGTGATCATCCAGACCTTCTTTGGTGGTCTTCACCCGTAATACAAGAATGACATCACGACTGCAACGGGTGGTGCATTAATGAACAAAACTTACGAAGAAGCGGTTGAATTGATCGAGAACTTGGCCAAACATAGCTACTCCACTCCACGATCCGCTACTAAACGAGTAGCTAATGTTCAGGAATCTGAAGAGTTAAAGGCGATAAAAGCTCAACTGGCCGCCATCACTAATCACTTGAAAAGAACTTCCATCCAACATGCACATCATTATGATGGAGACATTCGTGATTTATTTCTATCTTCTCATGATCCCGAACATGTTCAATTATTACAAAACTTGAACAATCACCCTCAGAATGATCCGTTTTCAAATACCTACAATGAAGGATGGAAGAGGCATCCCAACCTCTCATGGAATCAATCGCAAAATCAACCAAGAGAGACCATGGGACATCAACAACAATATTATGGTAACAACTCTAATTTTTCATCTTCTTCTCATACTAATAATGTTTATCGTCCCCTAGGTTATAATCAGAGAAAGCAGGAGGAAGGACAATCTAGAGAGAAGAAGCCTGGATTAGAAGATATTTTGATGAAGTTCATCTCGAAGATGGACAATACTATTGAAGGGATCACTTCTTCCGTGAGCACTTTGACTACCACTGTGGGCACCGTAAAAGTAGCAACTGAGCAGAATACCGTTTCAATCCAGATTCTAGAGAGACAAATGGGCCAAATAGCTAAAGCCTTAAAATCTCGGACTCAAGGTCAATTCCCTAGTTAGACTGAACCAAAACTAAGGCAGCATTGCAATGCCATTCATCTGAGAAGTTGCACGGAATTGATCAAAGATTCAACTCATGATCCAGATATCGATAAATCCAAGAATGAGTATGTACAGACAAAAAGGATCAAGGCTGAAGATGTTGGGATGAAAGATGGTAATCCTAATGATATTGTTGGTCCTAAGAGCCAAAGGAAAAAGATGTGACACCTCTACCAAAGCCGACATATCTCAAATTTATGAAAGATATTTTATCCAAGAAAAGGAAGATCGAGAATAAGGCTACTGTGGAACTCACTGAGGAGTGCTTCACGATTATTCAGAATAAGCTTCCCCTGAAGCTTCAAGATCCAAGGAGCTTTTCTATACCTATACAAATTTTTATTTTTATTTTGATAAAGTGTTATGTGATTTAGGAGCTAGTATTAATTTAATGCCTTTATCAATTTTCAGGAAGTTGGGTATTGGAGAAGTAAAGCCGACTTCGATGACATTAGAATTGGCAGACCAGTCATTAAAGAACCCACATGGAATTGTTGAAGATGTGATGATTAGAGTCGATAAGTTTTATTTTCTGGTTGATTTTGTGGTTCTAGATATGGATGAAGACAAGGAGGTCTCGCTAATATTAGGAAGACCATTTCGGGCCATGAGCAAGGCGCATATTGACATGGAGAAATGTGAGATGACAATAAGAGTTGGAAGTGAAAAAGTGACTTTCAAGGTGTTAGACAGTGTAAAGGGTAGAACTGGACAAGAAACTGGTGATCACGGAAAACCAGATGTGGGAAAATCTGCGGAAAATCGTATGTGTGGGCGGTACAAATCCGCAGGCGATATCGAGCCAAATTGAGAGCCACATTGTCGTGCCATGACTATAAATAAGGCGCTAGGTGGGAGGCAACCCACCAGGTTTGTTTTCATTTAAATTTGGTAGTTTTTGTTTTGTTAGTTTTTGTTTCTGTAGTTGTTTTGTTAAGGCCTTTTTGTCAAAAAATCGAGTTTTGAACGATTCCCAGCGATTAACGCAGTTTCGATGGTAAGTTGTGGCCTTGAGGAGTCCGCGATAGCCTTATTCAAGTTAGTAAGTCTTGGCCTTTACAAGTTTTTTTCCTCTAGTAAAGTCTCGGGACAAGTCCCGGTAGCCACTGGAAATTCTTTGAAAATTTAGTCTTCGAGAGTTTGCTTGACAGTTAACTCTCGGTACAACCACCGTCGGGGACTGTTTAAGTTAAATCTCTCTCAAAAGACTGTCGAGACTTATACCGAGACTTAAGTCTCGGTACAAGTAACACCGGAGGCTGTTTGCAACTAAAACCCTTTCCAATTGATCCTCCGCTTATTTCCCTTACCCTCGCTCAACAGCCCCCTCTCCCGACCTCTCTCTCTCTTCGATCGACCACAACTCGCCTATTGATCCATCCACCCATTATCACCAAACTCGATTCAAACCTAGGTTTCCACCTAGGTTTGGGGTGGACATTCTTGGGATACCTTCTATGACGAAGTATGAGCCCAACCTAGGCCTCGGCCTAGGTTTAGGGTAGCCGGTCCACCAACACCTTCCCTTGTGCACAAGGTTCAAACCTGGACAAGAGTCTAGGTTTGGGGTTTCATCTATTCTCCTGATCATTCGAATTATATTAACCTTTGTTTCAGGAAATGGGAAGAAGCAACCCGACCACTACCATGTCGAGATGGTCTGCTTATGGCAAGCTTAGTAGTGGAAAAGGCCCGATTACGTCAAGATCCAAACACATATATCACAAGAAGAAGAGATTTAATAGAAAAAAGAGAAGAGTACTAAACGAGCGTGGGATCTGACTTCATGGACTCCTTGATTTCCTCGTACATTCTACTTATCGGCTGTATGGATGACTGTACTTAACTACTACTCTTGCCACTACTCATAATCGCGTTATTCACTAATTGTCATGCATCTGGGCATCATGTATGCACTATTTGTTTATTGTTGATTTCTACACATCTTATTGTCTTTACTCAAAACCAAGATGACACATTGAGGACAATGTGTTGATAAGGTTTGGGGTTGTAGGCACAAGCATACTTTATGTGTCCCACAATATGTATAGATCAGTATGATGGCAATTAATCTCCAAATCAAACACTTTTATTAATCTCAAATCCAATCGTACAAACTTTCTCTCTCTAGCTCAAGAACACTTATGATACTATGACAGAGATACTCCAGATTTCTCGCTCAACAAAGAGCCATATCCCTATTTAAACACAAGGGATAAACTCTCACAAAGTTGTACACGCATAGCCTAGTACACGCACAACGCTAAACACGCACAACACTAGAAAAACAGAAAAATACAACTATAACTTTGACTTTATTACAAATGACTTTGACTTTGATGCTGAGAGTTGACTTTAACTTTGACCTCCAGTCTTCAGTCTTCTATGATCTTGTATCCAACTGAATTATGCTCTAACAATATCCCCTTTGGATTCAAGATCAACTTTGAAAGATTTAGCACTACAATCTTTACTCTTTAAGATTCAGAAAATGCAATCTTCCCTTTTGTCTCTAAAACATCTTGTCTTCAAAGTCTGTTTCCATTCTTCCTAAGTCTGTCTTCAAAAGATATAACAATCTCCCCAAAGACGGTAGAATCCTCAATCAGACGATGGAAATAAATTATCTTCAGATTCATCTCAGAATACTTTAGCAAAAAATCTTCAAAGAAAATTTCTGTAAAATCAGCACATCTTCAGAATTCTTTGAGTTTGCTCTTTCAACTCTCATACTTTGAACTCTTCTTTCACAACAAACATAAACATTTGATCCTGGACATTTTTTTAACAATGTTGGCTTCCCAATTTCTTGATTAACTCTCCCCCTTTTTGATGAATAGAGCATAATGATCATCAAAACCTTCACCAAGAAATGTCATTATTGTTCTGACCACTGATCATCCATCATGAGCGTCTGATTCGTTGCCAATTCGAACAAAGTATTTATCTAGATATTTTCAAATCCAGACAAATTAGAGTGTAACACCTGAATCAACAAATGAATCAGTTAATATGCTTGTTAGTAACACGAAGTCACTTTGTGTAACGAATACACATTGGAAAGGAGCTTTTGTGATGTTCACTCCCCCAGGGCTTCCATTCAATCATCGAAACACCACAAAGGCAATTTCTATAAACGTTATGACAAGAAAACAAATTTCTTGTGTGTTCGTGCAAGTGTTTGAAAGAATTAAGCACATGATGATTGCTTGTTATAAGGCTCAAACGTGTAAACCACTAAGACAACAGTAAGTTAAACACATGCTCAATGTGCATGATTGAAGTGTGAAGGTGGGGAAGACTTCCTTCTTTTCAATATCCTGATTTTCCGAATGAAAATCAGATAGCATATGTGTTGCGTCCCCTTGAAATATGAAACACTTTCTTGTTTAGAAGAAAATGAGTGGCTGGTGGGGTTTTGTCAAGAGTTGGCATGGGCTAGTTGCCTGTTTCAATAACGTTCACCAAAGAGTTGTGAAACATTAGAACTGTGGCTGCCCGACTCCGAAAAAGTTGGTGCAGAGTCTCATATTCTTTTACTCTTTTCACACACTCTTTTTTTTTTTGAATCATTGAGCTCACTTCTAACCAAACTCTATTTTTCATTTTACCTCATCACCCAACCCACGCTCATTTCTTTTCGACTCCTCACACTCAATCACTATGTGTAACACCTCGAAAATCAGAGTAAATTAAAACCTGGAAACCTGACAATATAACGAAAGTAAAGCCATAAATTATCATAAATGGGATCAGTCCTCAAGACTATACAATCCTATACAAGGATTTCATCAAAAGAATGGGACTTAACAATGCCCAGCAACAATACTAATCAACTCTAAAAACCTCGAGACTCAAAACTCGTCTCTCCAAAAACCCCGGCAACCCACCGCTAATGGAAACCTGATACACATACCAATTGAGAAAAAGTGTCAGACTTAAAGCCTGGTGAGAACATACAGTTTATGAAGCTCAAAAGATAAAACATTTGCATCAAGATAACGTTTCCAAAGAGATTAAGTTTACACAATAGGTCCTTGCCACAAACGGGCTTTTTCGTTATAAACATGCCATAAAAGGACCGAAGCAAAACATTTTACCAAGGATTGTGGCGAAACACAAAGTTAGGCCAACAAACCGAGTTACGAGCTAAACCAATTGGAGTCCGCGGATACGAATCACAAAGTCCGTGCTTCAACGTGAGATCAAGCCCCAAGCGCAAAACCAAGGTATACTCCTTCGCTAGGATCACTATGAACCATGGCTAGTATCCGGCCTCACATAACCGTACCAAGTTGCCCCCGAGGAACAAGTGATCCATAGCTACAATTCTGGGGAATGTAACATCCCAATAATACAGTCTACTCCAAAACCTAGGGATCCACTAGTAATGGTAAGGACTCGTCACAACAACATATGTGACCAACCATAAATAAACATATGGTTACAAACACATTTTTATAAACAAAATGCTATTCCCAGTTCAATTTCCTGTAAGAATGAAAATCATTTAAAAGAAGATTCTTTGAATATTTCTTTCGCATAAACGCACAGGTAAAACATCATTTTACTTTTAAAATAAGATGAGATCAAAAAGGTAACTTTTGATATGTATACCGTTTAAAATGATAGTAGGAACTCACCTCTGTTTCCTTCTTCTTAACGAGCGCTACCTATGATAACACCGAAAGAATCGGTAAGTCGAAATACAGATAAACCTCTCGTTATTTGAATAGGACTCAAAGACACAGAAGCTAACAACTTAACAGAACCTAATCCGGTCAAAGGCAACAACCGGTCGAACACCACCACGGTCGAACACCTCCTCGGTCCAACACTACCCCGGTCGAAGTCAGGCATCCGGTCGAAGGACCATGCGGTCGAGTCAACCATCCGGTCGAACGACCATCCGGTCGAACGACCATCCGGTCGAACGACCATCCGGTCGAACACCCTTCGGTCAAATCAACCATCTCCTTGTTCATCAAGAACAGTTCGATGCAGAACCCAGATCCAAATGAGAAAATACTCAGATCTCAAAATGGAATGGTTCAAAACCTTCACAACGAGATTCTACGCGGCTAAAAGCATTTAGATCAAAGCATTAAGCTAGATTCATACCTCGATTTGCCCGAAATGATCGACCCTTCAACACTGCCTTCTCCTGCTCTCTCTCTTCTTCCTGACTTCTCAAACACAAAACAGATCAAATGAGATATTTAGAAAATATCTCAGATTTGATTTGTATTTATGTAACCCAAGTTACACTTTGCCCCCTTGAACTTTGGGTAAAGGTCAACTTCTCACCCAATCCCAAAATTCAGGGTGTTACACTATGGATTAACTTCTTGGGTAGGAAACACTGGATAACGTGAATCCATAGAAGTTCAGTTGAGTCCTAGCACAACAAGCCCATATTTTCCTATAAAATATATGTTGCTCAAGAATGGTTTAACTTGTTCAGTTAAAGCACAAATACACATCAGATGTATATATGCTCAGAGATATAATTATGAATATTTGAGCATTTGAAACATTGAAGATATTTCAAACAAGTATATGGAATGAATGAACATGAATACAAGAGACTTGTTTGAAATCTTACATTGTATGAAAGATCAAATAGAATGATATAGCAATCAAGGCTTAGGTCAACTAAATTTGGATGTTGTCTATACGAATCAAAATATAGACATCCTTGAAAGAAATGTTTAGAAATGAAATCACGCTCAAAATACATTGAAGTTCAATCGGGGTGTCTTACCATCGAAAAATTTGTTTCAATTTGAGACATGGTAAGAACTTTTTCAACAGAATGTCAAACCGGTGTGTGTGAATACTCAAAAGTATATAGAAAAGACAATACGCAAGTAATTATCTTTGGAAACACATGGTTTGTATAACGTTCAAGCTCAAGTAAATCTTGAAAACATTTAAAATCACACATCCAAATTATGAAATCTTTTTAAGAATTGGGAAGTGGTTTGAACATTTAAGAACACGTTTTCTATGATTGAAAGTCGTTCTCTCTTTCAACCATATATGAGATTAAGATAAGAAAGTAAACCATTTGCTCAGTCTTAAATCTCATGAAGTCAAGCTTAAAGTCATCATGATATGATCTTGTAAGCTTCCTCTCATTTCTGCAAAAGATCTCAAAGTCGTCAAAGTACAAAATTTATTCACAAATTTATTGTAAAGTAAAATTGATATAAAGTAATAAAACATTGAGTGTGCGAGTTCTGATCTGAAATAATCAGAAATCATATCCTTACTCCTTTTGTTGTACGCATAGACTCCCCCTAAATTCATGCATCACAAAAAAAAAATTGATCAGTTAAGTAAATTGCAGAAATTATATAAGCTCCCCCTCAAAATAATGTTGATCATCTTAAATTCTTCTCACACTCCCCCTGAGATCATGAACAGAATGTTAAAGTGCAAATATCCTTTCAGAATTAATGATAAAGAAATGATAAAAAAATTGCAATAAGAGAAACTTTATTAGGTAATCAGTGATTAGGTCTTGAGATTTAGCATATCAAGTTTAGATACAAGAAAATTGAATCTATTTTCATCTAAAGATTTGGTAAACAAATCTGCAAGCTGATAATCAGTTTTTACAAAGTAAAGTTCTATTGTACCCTTTTCTACATTATCTTTGATAAAATGATACCTGACATCAATGTGTTTGGTCTTAGTATGTTGCACAAGATTTGTTGATATTGCGATAGCGCTCTTTGAGTCACAATAGATCGGGATCTTGTTGTATTGATACCCATAATGTCGCAGTTGTGTACGCATCCACAAGACTTGAGAACAGCAGCTTACAACAGCTACATATTCTGCTTCAGCCGTCAATGTAGAGACACATAATTGTTTCTTTGACGCCCAACTTACGAGTTTATCGCCTAACAATTGAATATGACCCGACGTGCTCTTCCTGTCTAACATACATCCAGCATGATCTGCGTCTGAATAAGCAGTTAGTTCAAATCCTGTATCCTTAGGATACCACAGACAAAGATCTGCAATCCCCTTCAGATATCTAAATATCCGTTTGACAGCAACCAAATAGGATTCTTTTGGATTGGCCTGATATCTTGCACATAAACATATAGAAAACATTATGTCTGTCCTACTAGAAGTCAAATACATTAAAGAACCTATCATACCTCTATAGGTCCCAACATCGACAGCTTTTCCCGAAGGACCATTGCCAATCTTAGTTCCTGGTGCCATTGGGGTTCCAATTGGTTTACAATTTTTCATTTTGAACTTTCGAAGAATGTAAAAAATGTACTTATATTGATTAACAAAAATCCCCGTTGAAAATTGTTTAACTTGTAATCCGAGAAAGAAATTCATCTCTCCCATCATACTTATTTGAAAACGAGACACCATGAGATTTGAAAAATTCTTAAAGTATTTAGGGTTAGTTGAGACAAATATAATATCATCCACATATATCTGAATAAGAATGATATCGGCTTTTTCCTTTTTAATAAACAAAGTGGTATGAACTTTACCTTTTGTAAAGCCTGACTTCACCAAGAATTGAGATAGAACATCATACCAGGCACGAGGCGCTTGTTTCAGTCCATAAAGAGCTTTATCCAAGATGTAGATGTGATTTGGCTTATCTGGATTTACAAACCCTTCTGGATGTGATACGTAGACTTCCTGCTTAAGAATGCCATTCAGAAAGGCAGTCTTCACGTCCATTTGATAGACAGTGAAGTTCTTGTGGGTTGCGTAAGCTAGAAACATGCGGATTGCCTCTATACGCGCCACTAGAGCATAAGTCTCGTTATAATCTATGCCTTCCTCTTGCCTATATCCCTTGGCAACAAGTTGTGCTTTGTTTCTTATGACAATACCATCTTCGTCCTTTTTGTTCTTGAATACCCATTTAGTGCCGATAATGGTCTTTCCTTCCGGTTTTGGCACTAGTCTCCAGACCTTTAGGGTTTCAAATTGATTTAATTCTTCTTGCATAGCAGACACCCAATCTGAGTCAGCTAGAGCTTCTGATACTCGAGTTGGCTCTATCTTACTCAGGAATGAGTCATACAGACATTGATTTAAAGTCGCTAACCTAGTTTGCACCAACATTGTTGGATCTCCAATGATTTGGTGAATAGGGTGCTCTTTGGTCCAGCGATGTTCATGAGGGAGTGGATTAGATGTTGATTGATCATGGTCGTCATCTAAGAATCCACTTTCAACTTCATCATTTTGTACAGTAGGAGGGAAGGGTGTATTTGAAGTATTCTGTACAGAAGTTTCAGTTGGTACAACAGACTCTGGCTATTGAGTAAGGCTTGTAGTACAACCAACTGAAGCAACAACTTCTGTCTCTTCATTATTGTTCACAGCTTCAACTATCAGAGTAGGCATTTGAACTGGAACTTCTTGTTGAATCGGGGAATTAGGTTCAGTAGTTAACTCTGAAATGGTTGGATGAGTATTTATTGAAACGTCCATCCTGTCAACCACAACAGGTTTAGTCACTTTAGTTCCAAGAAATTCATCATAAAACTGTTCAAATAATAAATCTAAATCAGATAAATGAGAATTAGACGATGATGCGCCATCTGATTTGTTCTCTTTAGATACAGGTTCTGGACTGATCTGCGCAGAAGCTAGAACTCCAGTTATCATGGGTTCTGAACCGTGTTGTTCAGAAGCTATTTCTTCGTCGAATGTTACATTAACGCTCTCAATGACAGTCTTAGACTTCTTCAGATACACCAGGTATGCAGCAGATGTCAGAGAATAACCAATGAAGATGCCTTCATCTGCCTTATCACTGAATTTGTTCAGATTCTCTTTGTCGTTCAGCACAAAACACTTACAACCAAAAATATGAAAATATTTGACGGTCTGTGTTCGGTTGTTGATCAAAGCATATAGAGTCTTTCCAAAACGGTGGTGTATCATGGAACGGTTATGAGTGTAACACGCAATCGACACAACTTCTGCCCACAGAAACAGAGGTATATCCGATTGGCTGAGCATAGTCCAAGGGGCCTCGACTAGCGTTCGGTTTCGCCTTTCTACAACTACGTTCTGTTCTGGCGTACTAGAAACAGAGTATTGATGTGATATCCCGACCGATTCGAGATATTCTTCAACAGTTTTGTTTTTGAACTCTGTGCCTTTGTTTGTTCTCAGAAGCTTGACTCGTCTTTGCAGATTCACCTGGGTCGTCTTCAGAAAAGTAATGAGTACTTCGGGTGTCTCATCTTTTGATCGCAGAAATTTGACCCACGTGTATCGCGAATAGTCGTCCACGATAACTCAAACATATTTCTTGTCACCTAAGCTTTGCGTACGCATAGGACTACAGAGATCCATATGCAACAACTCAAGTGGAGAATTGGTACTGGGTTCAGGCTTCGGTTTATGTGGATCTCTCTTCATCTTTCCCATTTCATATGCTGCACACAAGTGTTCTTTCACATATTTCAGCTTAGGAAGTCCTTTGACTAACTTTCTGGTGACCAGTTTGTTTATGTAGCAAAAATTTAGGTAAGACAATCGACGGTGCCATAGCCAGCTTTGTTGCAGCGAGGCTTTTGTGAGTAGACAAACCTCATTGTCAGTCTGGACCTTTGATAGATTAATAGTGTAGAGGTTGGACTTTCGAGTATCGACCAAGAGTTCATTACTGTCTTCAGTGCGTACAGAACATCGCTTGGCTTTGAAATTTACCTCCAAGTTTTTGTCGCAGAACTGTCCAATGTTGAACAGGTTGTGTCCTAGACCTTCCACGTAACTCACCTTCTTAATCATCACATTGTCATGAATTACATCACCATATCCCATGTAACACCCTGTCTAGTAGAATTGTGGACAATTTCAAAATTTTCAAAACTTATGATTTGTAATAAACCACCAAAATGGAAGTCTTTGTTTTAAGCTAGAGTTTGTAGAAATTTTACAAAACACATTAGTTAATATAAGTTTGGTGTTACAATTATATATCAAGACCATGATACAACAAGTCAACATATACAAAATATAGTGTCCTTCAAAACACATGATCTTGCTAAGTCTCCCACAAGCTTTCATCAACATTATCAACAACTATTGATCACCTGTGGATAAACAACGGATAGAAAACATTTGTTAACCAAAATGGTTAAGTGAATGCAAGGTGTTCTAATCAAAGCATACTTAAAAGCATAATTAAAAGCATAGTCATCAATTCATACAAAATCAACTTATACAAACAACACATAGGACCATGATTAATAAGATGTAAAGTTAATTCACCCAATTCTCATATTTCCCGATAGCTAGTTGGTCCATATAAAATTCTAATGAATTACCTTAACACCGCCACACACTTTAAGTTAGGAAATTCCAACTTGGAACACCTCCATCTTATGGGAATTGCACCTCCCACATGGCGTCCGAATTTCCTGTTACCCTAAGGTCACTTATAGAGTATGGTGCAATACTCATGGACCAAAGAGTCCTGAAGGTTACTTAAAGCAACCAACTGTCAACTATAGTCTGAACTAATACTATATGCACATATAGCAAGTACATGGTTCTCAATATGTAAAACAATCATTTACATATCTTATAATATCAACTAATGCAAATAATAACCCAATAATCATAACTTAATTCAAAGTATTCATACATAATCAACAAACATTTGATGACTATTATTTTCATATAAAATAGCATTTTGTTGAATATCCAAGTTTTTAAAATTCAATGCACTCACCTTAGGAGTTGGTGGAAGATCTCAACTCAACTTCCACAACCACTAATTACAATGTTTACCAAACTTTAATCAATCAATAGATGTCTCAATGGTAAACGGGATACGATATTATACGTTCCGGATGTTCCGACTTAAGCCACGTCATTCCAAGTTACCTTAAGGATTTTCATATAAACGAAGCTCCTATCCCATTGGTAAGACTCATTTCTTATCATAAGTTTGGGCCTGAATAAGATTAAACATGATTGGGATTTTATTACATACGTTACAAGTCCTTAAAGCACAAGGTACAAACATATAACGCAACATAATCCCCTGCACCTGACAGCTTTGTACCAACTCTATTTTGAGTCTTTTTATCATACTTAGAGGTACATTCAGGTGTTAATGTCTAAACAAAAGTTGTACCTCTATTTCGTAGGGTTCTAATCGTTTTGGATTCATACCATTTGAAGCAAATACCGATTTTATATGATTTTTCTAATAACAGTGTACAAATCCCGTTTTTCACAGGACCAACTCAAGAAACTCACTGTTTTGAGCCTTATAGAGTTAAAATCAGCTCTTGACCTAAACTACAAAGTTGTAATAGACACAAATACCTTTCCAACGGTATATTACACACTTCAATCGGACCAACGAGCGATTTTATATGATTTTTTAAAGAACCTGCAAATTCGGTGACTCTACTTGACAGCTCAAAACACATCTTTTTTTCTATAAGATTGCTACTAAAACCATTAAGAATCAACTATGAACCATTCACATATCACAAACAAATGATTGAAACTTAATTCCCCACTTCTTTAACCAACAATAACATATAAATAACACCATTTAACAAAAATTTACTTACAAAGCAAAAACCCACTAAGTAATAACATGATTTATACCCAATTTGACATCAATCATCATCTTAGAGCATAAACCTAGAAATTTATAGATTCATACCTTGATTCTCTACTTTTTCTTCAATGGATAAACTTCAATCTTTCATAATATCATCAGCTTCATAGTTGCATGATGAAAAATTGATCAAACCCTAACTTTGGATGTAGAAAGGATTTTTGGTTTCTAGAGAGAGAGAATTATGATGTCAAATGATAATTTGAGCTGGAATTTGGGGTTTAAAAACTTGGCAAAGTGGGTTAAGAGTTTTCATCTTGTCCAACAATGATCCCTCATCTATAGCCTAATTCACTATTGGTCCTTATATGGACATTTCATAACATTTCAAGTCCTAAGCCAAGTTTCATTTGTACATAATTGACCCCCATATAAGATTTTGACTTACATTTTGAGTCTAAATACATATTTAGACAATTACCAATATGCCCATAAGTCACATCTTATTTACCCTTTATATCCTAACTATAATATGCTTCATAAGACTTGTACCTTGTGCATGCATAATATAACACTTATTATAACCCAACAACTTGAATTAACTTAATAATTCTTAAAATTAAACCTTTATAATTAAACATATTATATAAAAAGCCATAAAACCACAATTTGCATATATTTATACTAAAAATCAAATTGAGAGTGTTACAAATCTCTCCCTCTAAAAAGATTCCGTCCTCGGAATCACACTTATCTAAACAAATGGGGATAACGCTCTTTCATATCACTTTCGGTCTCCCAAGTTTCATTTGAACCAAGATGATGCTTCCATTGTACCTTTACTAACCCAATTATTCGGTTACGTAGCTTCTTGGTTTTCCTTTCCAATATTGCTACGGGTTCTTCTACCATACGCTTTCTCGAGTCAACTTTCAAGTCTTCTAATGGAATCACTTGACTCTCTTCTACTTGACATTTTCTCAAATGACAAACATGAAATGTGCTATGTATGCCATCTAATTCCGGTGGCAAATCGAGTACAACAGCTTGATCATTAATCTTCTTGATGATCTTGAAAGGACCGATGAAACGAGGACTTAGTTTCCTGCGTTTACCGAATCGAATTATGCCTTTCCAAGGTGAGACTTTTAACATGACAAAGTCTCCAACCTCGAAATTTGCGGGTCTACGCTTTTTGTCGGCATATTTCTTTTGGCGGTCACGAGCAATTTTCAACTTTTCCCTTGCTATATTTACTTTGTTGGCGGTAAATTGAAGAATTTCTGGTCCCGTGAATTGCTTTTCACCGGGTTCGAGCCAACAAGTAGGTGTACGACATCGACGCCCGTATAAAGCCTCATAAGGTGGCATTCCAATACTTGCATGATAAGAGTTATTGTACGCGAATTCCACCAAGGGTAGGTACGAATCCCAAGATCCGCCATACTCTAAGACACATGCCCTCAACATGTCTTCTAAAGTTTGGATTGTACGCTCGCTTTGGCCATCGGTTTGAGGGTGGTACGCCGTACTCAAGTTCACTCTTGTACCCAACTCTCTTTGTAGGCTCTTCCAAAAGTTAGACACAAAACGCGTATCACGATCAGAAACAATGGAAACCGATACCCCATGCCTTGAGATTATTTCATCAATATAAAGTTTGGTCAATTTCTCCATGGGTGCAGTCTCACGGGTAGCTAAGAAATGAGCACTTTTAGTGAGCCGATCGACGATTACCCATATCATATCATGGCCTCTTGAAGTTCTTGGAAGTTTGGTGACGAAATCATTGTAATGTGATCCCACTTCCACTCCGGGATTTCTAAAGATTGCAAACTCCCATAAGGCCTTTGGTGTTCCGCCTTAACTTGAGCACAAATTAAGCATTTAGCTACAAAGTTGGCTATGTCAAGTTTCATGACGGGCCACCAATAATGGGATTTCAAGTCGTGATACATTTTGGTACAACCGGGATGTATCGAGAGCTTTGAATTATGAGCTTCTTCTATAAGAATTTGTCGGAAATTACCGAGTTTAGGCACCCAGATATGACCTTGAAAAGTTTTGAGGCCTCGGTTATCCTCAACAAGCAATTCTTTGTTCCTCTTCATAAGCTCGTCCTTGAGATTTTCCTCCAGCAAAGCATCATATTGGGCCTTTTTAAGGCTTTCAATCCAATCCGGCACCGCCTCAAGCCTAAACAACTTTGCACGTGAAGGTAAAGACCTTTCTTTACGACTTAAGGCATCAGCCACTACATTAACCTTGCCGGGATGATACTTTATTTCGCAATCATAGTCTTTAATCAATTCCATCCAACGCCTTTGCCTCATATTGAGGTCCTTTTGATCGTACACATATTGTAGGCTTTTGTGGTCTGTGAACACCACACATTTGGTGCCATACAAGTAGTGCCTCCATAATTTAAGAGCAAAGACAATGGCGGCTAGTTCCAAATCATGAGTGAGATAGTTCTTTTCGTGAGGTTTTAATTGGCGTGACGCATAAGCAATAACTTTACCACATTGCATTAATACACATCCCAACCCAGATATTGAGGCATCACTATAGACCACGAAGTCGTCCACTCCATCAGGCAAAGATAAAACTGGAGCTTGACATAAAAAGGATTTCAATTTTTGGAAAGATTCCTCTTGTTTGTCAGACCAAAGAAATTCAACTCCCTTACGGGTCAACTTGGTCAAAGGCTCGGCTAATTTAGAAAAACCTTGAATGAATCGACGGTAATAACCCGCAAGTCCTAGGAAGCTTTTCATTTCGGTGGGATTTTTCGGGGATTCCCACTTCATAATGGCATCAATCTTGGAAGGATCTACTTTCACTCCATCTTGACAAATTACATGACCGAGGAAATGTACCTCCCGAAGCCAAAATTCACATTTAGAGAATTTGGCGTAAAGCTTTTGACGCCGCAAGGTGCCTAAGACTTCACGGAGGTGTTGCTAATTCTCGGTCTCAATTTTAGAATAAATGAGAATGTCATCAATAAACACGATGACAGATTTATCAAGAAAAGGTCGACATACACGGTTCATAAGGTCCATAAAAGCCGCTGGAGCATTGGTTAGACCAAAAGGCATCACTAAGAACTCGTAATGCCCATACCGTGTTCTAAAAGCGGTCTTTGGAATATCTTCCTCTTTCACTTTTAACTGATGATATCCCGAGCGAAGATCAATTTTAGAGAAGAAACAAGCGCCTTGCAATTGATCAAAAAGATCATCAATCCGGGGTAAAGGATACTTGTTTTTGATGGTTCGCTTATTAAGCTCACGATAATCAATGCACATACGGAGTGAGCCATCTTTCTTTTTCACAAATAGAAACGGAGCACCCCAAGGTGAGGAGCTCGGTCTAACTAACCCTTTACCAAGAAGTTCTTGGATTTGAGTAAGCATCTCACGAATTTCGGATGGTGCCAAACGATAAGGAGCTTTAGCAATGGGAGTAGCACCGGGTAATAAATCAATCTTAAATTCGACTTCACGATCAGGTGGCAAACCCGGTAATTCATCAGGAAATACATCCGAGTAATCACAAACCACCTTAATATCTTTCAAATCACCCGTCTCCTTTTTGGCAAGAATAGCATAAGTTAGATAGGAATCACATCCTTTGGAAATGCACTTGCATGCTTTCATCATGGAAATCAATCCTAGATGTGACTTGGACCGGCAAAAACGTAGGAACCAGAACAAGTTGGAATTTTCACTAAGTTTGAGAAACAAATGATTTCGGCACGATTAGCACTTAGCCAATCCATGCCCACAACTATATCGAACTCGGTCAAAGCAAAAGGCAATAACCGAATAGGGAAGACAACATCCTCAATCTCTATGGAAGAATTTGAATACTCATCATGAACTAGAAGAATCTTCCCATTAGCTATTTCAGTTTCTATAGGTTTAATCAACTTGGAAGGACTCATAGAAAACTTTGCACAGAATTGAGAAGACACATAAGATCGATTTGCACCCGTATCAAAAAGAACACGTGCAGGAATAGAGTTGACAAGAAATATACCCGTCACAACATCATCTGCTTCTTTAGCCTCCTCCGCTGATATTTGGAATAAACGACCTTTAGCCTTTGGTGGGGTCTTTTCCTTTGTGGATGATCCGCTAACATTATTCCCACCTTTCTTATTCGGGCAACTTGCGTTCTTGTGGCCAGGTTTCTTGCAAGTGAAACAAACATCTTCCTTGAAACGGCAATCCTCCACCGTATGTCCTTTAATACCACATCGATGACAAGATCGGGTTTTTGATGAGCATTCACCTGAATGAACCGATCTACAAGACCTGCACCAATCACCACCTTTGCCTTGGTTCCCTTTCTTACCCTGATTTAATTTATTTTTGTTGGAAGACCCACCTGAACTCTCTCCCTTGCGCTTTTAACCAATGATCTTTAACTCCACTTTCTTCAAATCCTCTATCTCTTGCACTCTTTTTGCTATCTAAATAGCAGCACCAAGATTTGGAGCTTGTCCCACAACGAGTTGATACTCAGAAGGGAGTGTCTCAGTAAAACGATTAACTGTTGTTTCATCATCATTAGCCCACTTTGGTAAAAACCGAAGTCTCTCCACGAACTTATCTGCATGATCTTCAATTCTTGAATCACCCTTTTTCATTGTAAGGAATTCCCGTTCAATCCGATTCAAGTCACCTTTGGAACAATACTCCTTCTTCAATTTGTCAACAAATTCCTCCCATGATAACTTGTCTATTGTTGCTTGCGGGGTGGTGACACAAACGGTGTCCCACCAATGACCAACCTTTCCTCGGAGTAACATGGTGGCATAATTGACTTTCAGTTCATTACCGCATTGACAAGCACGAAAAGCTTGTTCCACCTCTCTTATCCAGTTTAAGACATCCGTAGGGTTGTTGGATCCCTCAAAGTAAGATGGTTTGCAACTGAGGAAGGATTTAAAAGTACACTCCTTCCTTGGTGGATTTCCTCTTGCTTCATCTTCCCGCCTTCTCATTTCTTCTCGGGTCCTTAGAAGCTCGTTTTCTAACCTACGGACTCGGACATTCACATCCTCAACATTAGAGTTTTCTCCTTCCTCCACCATTCTATCGGTTACAAACTTACAGTTAGTCCAAGTGATAAAGTTAAATATTCAAATTGTCATGATATAGTTAGCAACTAAAGTGAATTGCTATATATAGTAATTAAACAGATAAAACACATAATTAAGCAAATTATGTCACCCACCCGAAGGATCATGCCTGAAGGACACATATCAAGGTCACCTGGTTTAAGTCCAAGCACCCCAAAGTGTGCTCAGATCCCTTAAAGCCAGGCTCTGATACCAACTTGTAACACCCTGTTTAGTAGAATTGTGGACAATTTCAAATTTTTCAAAACTTATGATTTGTAATAAACCACCAAAATAGAAGTCTTTGTTTTAAGCTAGAGTTTGTAGAAATTTTACAAAACACATTAGTTAATATAAGTTTGGTGTTACAATTATATATCAAGACCATGATACAACAAGTCAACATATACAAAATATAGTGTCCTTCAAAACACATGATCTTGCTAAGTCTCCCACAAGCTTTCATCAACATTATCAACAACTATTGATCACCTGTGGATAAACAACGGATAGAAAACATTTGTTAACCAAAATGGTTAAGTGAATGCAAGGTGTTCTAATCAAAGCATACTTAAAAGCATACTTAAAAGCATAGTCATCAATTCATACAAAATCAACTTATACAAACAACACATAGGACCATGATTAATAAGATGTAAAGTTAATTCACCCAATTCTCATATTTCCCGATAGCTAGTTGGTCCATATAAAATTCTAATGAATTACCTTAACACCGCCACACACTTTAAGTTAGGAAATTCCAACTTGGAACGCCTCCATCTTATGGGAATTGCACCTCCCACATGGCGTCCGAATTTCCTGTTACCCTAAGGTCACTTATAGAGTATGGTGCAATACTCATGGACCAAAGAGTCCTGAAGGTTACTTAAAGCAACCAACTGTCAACTATAGTCTGAACTAATACTATATGCACATATAGCAAGTACATGGTTCTCAATATGTAAAACAATCATTTACATATCTTATAATATCAACTAATGCAAATAATAACCCAATAATCATAACTTAATTCAAAGTATTCATACATAATCAACAAACATTTGATGACTATTATTTTCATATAAAATAGCATTTTGTTGAATATCCAAGTTTTTAAAATTCAATGCACTCACCTTAGGAGTTGGTGGAAGATCTCAACTCAACTTCCACAACCACTAATTACAATGTTTACCAAACTTTAATCAATCAATAGATGTCTCAATGGTAAACGGGATACGATATTATACGTTCCGGATGTTCCGACTTAAGCCACGTCATTCCAAGTTACCTTAAGGATTTTCATATAAACGAAGCTCCTATCCCATTGGTAAGACTCATTTCTTATCATAAGTTTGGGCCTGAATAAGATTAAACATGATTGGGATTTTATTACATACGTTACAAGTCCTTAAAGCACAAGGTACAAACATATAACGCAACATAATCCCCTGCACCTGACAGCTTTGTACCAACTCTATTTTGAGTCTTTTTATCATACTTAGAGGTACATTCAGGTGTTAATGTCTAAACAAAAGTTGTACCTCTATTTCGTAGGGTTCTAATCGTTTTGGATTCATACCATTTGAAGCAAATACCGATTTTATATGATTTTTCTAATAACAGTGTACAAATCCCGTTTTTCACAGGACCAACTCAAGAAACTCACTGTTTTGAGCCTTATAGAGTTAAAATCAGCTCTTGACCTAAACTACAAAGTTGTAATAGACACAAATACCTTTCCAACGGTATATTACACACTTCAATCGGACCAACGAGCGATTTTATATGATTTTTTAAAGAACCTGCAAATTCGGTGACTCTACTTGACAGCTCAAAACACATCTTTTTTTCTATAAGATTGCTACTAAAACCATTAAGAATCAACTATGAACCATTCACATATCACAAACAAATGATTGAAACTTAATTCCCCACTTCTTTAACCAACAATAACATATAAATAACACCATTTAACAAAAATTTACTTACAAAGCAAAAACTCACTAAGTAATAACATGATTTATACCCAATTTGACATCAATCATCATCTTAGAGCATAAACCTAGAAATTTATAGATTCATACCTTGATTCTCTACTTTTTCTTCAATGGATAAACTTCAATCTTTCATAATATCATCAGCTTCATAGTTGCATGATGAAAAATTGATCAAACCCTAACTTTGGATGTAGAAAGGATTTTTGGTTTCTAGAGAGAGAGAATTATGATGTCAAATGATAATTTGAGCTGGAATTTGGGGTTTAAAAACTTGGCAAAGTGGGTTAAGAGTTTTCATCTTGTCCAACAATGATCCCTCATCTATAGCCTAATTCACTATTGGTCCTTATATGGACATTTCATAACATTTCAAGTCCTAAGCCAAGTTTCATTTGTACATAATTGACCCCCATATAAGATTTTGACTTACATTTTGAGTCTAAATACATATTTAGACAATTACCAATATGCCCATAAGTCACATCTTATTTACCCTTTATATCCTAACTATAATATGCTTCATAAGACTTGTACCTTGTGCATGCATAATATAACACTTATTATAACCCAACAACTTGAATTAACTTAATAATTCTTAAAATTAAACCTTTATAATTAAACATATTATATAAAAAGCCATAAAACCACAATTTGCATATATTTATACTAAAAATCAAATTGAGAGTGTTACAAATCTCTCCCTCTAAAAAGATTCCGTCCTCGGAATCACACTTATCTAAACAAATGGGGATAACGCTCTTTCATATCACTTTCGGTCTCCCAAGTTTCATTTGAACCAAGATGATGCTTCCATTGTACCTTTACTAACCCAATTATTCGGTTACGTAGCTTCTTGGTTTTCCTTTCCAATATTGCTACGGGTTCTTCTACCATACGCTTTCTCGAGTCAACTTTCAAGTCTTCTAATGGAATCACTTGACTCTCTTCTACTTGACATTTTCTCAAATGACAAACATGAAATGTGCTATGTATGCCATCTAATTCCGGTGGCAAATCGAGTACAACAGCTTGATCATTAATCTTCTTGATGATCTTGAAAGGACCGATGAAACGAGGACTTAGTTTCCTGCGTTTACCGAATCGAATTATGCCTTTCCAAGGTGAGACTTTTAACATGACAAAGTCTCCAACCTCGAAATTTGCGGGTCTACGCTTTTTGTCGGCATATTTCTTTTGGCGGTCACGAGCAATTTTCAACTTTTCCCTTGCTATATTTACTTTGTTGGCGGTAAATTGAAGAATTTCTGGTCCCGTGAATTGCTTTTCACCGGGTTCGAGCCAACAAGTAGGTGTACGACATCGACGCCCGTATAAAGCCTCATAAGGTGGCATTCCAATACTTGCATGATAAGAGTTATTGTACGCGAATTCCACCAAGGGTAGGTACGAATCCCAAGATCCGCCATACTCTAAGACACATGCCCTCAACATGTCTTCTAAAGTTTGGATTGTACGCTCGCTTTGGCCATCGGTTTGAGGGTGGTACGCCGTACTCAAGTTCACTCTTGTACCCAACTCTCTTTGTAGGCTCTTCCAAAAGTTAGACACAAAACGCGTATCACGATCAGAAACAATGGAAACCGATACCCCATGCCTTGAGATTATTTCATCAATATAAAGTTTGGTCAATTTCTCCATGGGTGCAGTCTCACGGGTAGCTAAGAAATGAGCACTTTTAGTGAGCCGATCGACGATTACCCATATCATATCATGGCCTCTTGAAGTTCTTGGAAGTTTGGTGACGAAATCATTGTAATGTGATCCCACTTCCACTCCGGGATTTCTAAAGATTGCAAACTCCCATAAGGCCTTTGGTGTTCCGCCTTAACTTGAGCACAAATTAAGCATTTAGCTACAAAGTTGGCTATGTCAAGTTTCATGACGGGCCACCAATAATGGGATTTCAAGTCGTGATACATTTTGGTACAACCGGGATGTATCGAGAGCTTTGAATTATGAGCTTCTTCTATAAGAATTTGTCGGAAATTACCGAGTTTAGGCACCCAGATATGACCTTGAAAAGTTTTGAGGCCTCGGTTATCCTCAACAAGCAATTCTTTGTTCCTCTTCATAAGCTCGTCCTTGAGATTTTCCTCCAGCAAAGCATCATATTGGGCCTTTTTAAGGCTTTCAATCCAATCCGGCACCGCCTCAAGCCTAAACAACTTTGCACGTGAAGGTAAAGACCTTTCTTTACGACTTAAGGCATCAGCCACTACATTAACCTTGCCGGGATGATACTTTATTTCGCAATCATAGTCTTTAATCAATTCCATCCAACGCCTTTGCCTCATATTGAGGTCCTTTTGATCGTACACATATTGTAGGCTTTTGTGGTCTGTGAACACCACACATTTGGTGCCATACAAGTAGTGCCTCCATAATTTAAGAGCAAAGACAATGGCGGCTAGTTCCAAATCATGAGTGAGATAGTTCTTTTCGTGAGGTTTTAATTGGCGTGACGCATAAGCAATAACTTTACCACATTGCATTAATACACATCCCAACCCAGATATTGAGGCATCACTATAGACCACGAAGTCGTCCACTCCATCAGGCAAAGATAAAACTGGAGCTTGACATAAAAAGGATTTCAATTTTTGGAAAGATTCCTCTTGTTTGTCAGACCAAAGAAATTCAACTCCCTTACGGGTCAACTTGGTCAAAGGCTCGGCTAATTTAGAAAAACCTTGAATGAATCGACGGTAATAACCCGCAAGTCCTAGGAAGCTTTTCATTTCGGTGGGATTTTTCGGGGATTCCCACTTCATAATGGCATCAATCTTGGAAGGATCTACTTTCACTCCATCTTGACAAATTACATGACCGAGGAAATGTACCTCCCGAAGCCAAAATTCACATTTAGAGAATTTGGCGTAAAGCTTTTGACGCCGCAAGGTGCCTAAGACTTCACGGAGGTGTTGCTAATTCTCGGTCTCAATTTTAGAATAAATGAGAATGTCATCAATAAACACGATGACAGATTTATCAAGAAAAGGTCGACATACACGGTTCATAAGGTCCATAAAAGCCGCTGGAGCATTGGTTAGACCAAAAGGCATCACTAAGAACTCGTAATGCCCATACCGTGTTCTAAAAGCGGTCTTTGGAATATCTTCCTCTTTCACTTTTAACTGATGATATCCCGAGCGAAGATCAATTTTAGAGAAGAAACAAGCGCCTTGCAATTGATCAAAAAGATCATCAATCCGGGGTAAAGGATACTTGTTTTTGATGGTTCGCTTATTAAGCTCACGATAATCAATGCACATACGGAGTGAGCCATCTTTCTTTTTCACAAATAGAAACGGAGCACCCCAAGGTGAGGAGCTCGGTCTAACTAACCCTTTACCAAGAAGTTCTTGGATTTGAGTAAGCATCTCACGAATTTCGGATGGTGCCAAACGATAAGGAGCTTTAGCAATGGGAGTAGCACCGGGTAATAAATCAATCTTAAATTCGACTTCACGATCAGGTGGCAAACCCGGTAATTCATCAGGAAATACATCCGAGTAATCACAAACCACCTTAATATCTTTCAAATCACCCGTCTCCTTTTTGGCAAGAATAGCATAAGTTAGATAGGAATCACATCCTTTGGAAATGCACTTGCATGCTTTCATCATGGAAATCAATCCTAGATGTGACTTGGACCGGCAAAAACGTAGGAACCAGAACAAGTTGGAATTTTCACTAAGTTTGAGAAACAAATGATTTCGGCACGATTAGCACTTAGCCAATCCATGCCCACAACTATATCGAACTCGGTCAAAGCAAAAGGCAATAACCGAATAGGGAAGACAACATCCTCAATCTCTATGGAAGAATTTGAATACTCATCATGAACTAGAAGAATCTTCCCATTAGCTATTTCAGTTTCTATAGGTTTAATCAACTTGGAAGGACTCATAGAAAACTTTGCACAGAATTGAGAAGACACATAAGATCGATTTGCACCCGTATCAAAAAGAACACGTGCAGGAATAGAGTTGACAAGAAATATACCCGTCACAACATCATCTGCTTCTTTAGCCTCCTCCGCTGATATTTGGAATAAACGACCTTTAGCCTTTGGTGGGGTCTTTTCCTTTGTGGATGATCCGCTAACATTATTCCCACCTTTCTTATTCGGGCAACTTGCGTTCTTGTGGCCAGGTTTCTTGCAAGTGAAACAAACATCTTCCTTGAAACGGCAATCCTCCACCGTATGTCCTTTAATACCACATCGATGACAAGATCGGGTTTTTGATGAGCATTCACCTGAATGAACCGATCTACAAGACCTGCACCAATCACCACCTTTGCCTTGGTTCCCTTTCTTACCCTGATTTAATTTATTTTTGTTGGAAGACCCACCTGAACTCTCTCCCTTGCGCTTTTAACCAATGATCTTTAACTCCACTTTCTTCAAATCCTCTATCTCTTGCACTCTTTTTGCTATCTAAATAGCAGCACCAAGATTTGGAGCTTGTCCCACAACGAGTTGATACTCAGAAGGGAGTGTCTCAGTAAAACGATTAACTGTTGTTTCATCATCATTAGCCCACTTTGGTAAAAACCGAAGTCTCTCCACGAACTTATCTGCATGATCTTCAATTCTTGAATCACCCTTTTTCATTGTAAGGAATTCCCGTTCAATCCGATTCAAGTCACCTTTGGAACAATACTCCTTCTTCAATTTGTCAACAAATTCCTCCCATGATAACTTGTCTATTGTTGCTTGCGGGGTGGTGACACAAACGGTGTCCCACCAATGACCAACCTTTCCTCGGAGTAACATGGTGGCATAATTGACTTTCAGTTCATTACCGCATTGACAAGCACGAAAAGCTTGTTCCACCTCTCTTATCCAGTTTAAGACATCCGTAGGGTTGTTGGATCCCTCAAAGTAAGATGGTTTGCAACTGAGGAAGGATTTAAAAGTACACTCCTTCCTTGGTGGATTTCCTCTTGCTTCATCTTCCCGCCTTCTCATTTCTTCTCGGGTCCTTAGAAGCTCGTTTTCTAACCTACGGACTCGGACATTCACATCCTCAACATTAGAGTTTTCTCCTTCCTCCACCATTCTATCGGTTACAAACTTACAGTTAGTCCAAGTGATAAAGTTAAATATTCAAATTGTCATGATATAGTTAGCAACTAAAGTGAATTGCTATATATAGTAATTAAACAGATAAAACACATAATTAAGCAAATTATGTCACCCACCCGAAGGATCATGCCTGAAGGACACATATCAAGGTCACCTGGTTTAAGTCCAAGCACCCCAAAGTGTGCTCAGATCCCTTAAAGCCAGGCTCTGATACCAACTTGTAACACCCTGTTTAGTAGAATTGTGGACAATTTCAAATTTTTCAAAACTTATGATTTGTAATAAACCACCAAAATAGAAGTCTTTGTTTTAAGCTAGAGTTTGTAGAAATTTTACAAAACACATTAGTTAATATAAGTTTGGTGTTACAATTATATATCAAGACCATGATACAACAAGTCAACATATACAAAATATAGTGTCCTTCAAAACACATGATCTTGCTAAGTCTCCCACAAGCTTTCATCAACATTATCAACAACTATTGATCACCTGTGGATAAACAACGGATAGAAAACATTTGTTAACCAAAATGGTTAAGTGAATGCAAGGTGTTCTAATCAAAGCATACTTAAAAGCATAGTCATCAATTCATACAAAATCAACTTATACAAACAACACATAGGACCATGATTAATAAGATGTAAAGTTAATTCACCCAATTCTCATATTTCCCGATAGCTAGTTGGTCCATATAAAATTCTAATGAATTACCTTAACACCGCCACACACTTTAAGTTAGGAAATTCCAACTTGGAACGCCTCCATCTTATGGGAATTGCACCTCCCACATGGCGTCCGAATTTCCTGTTACCCTAAGGTCACTTATAGAGTATGGTGCAATACTCATGGACCAAAGAGTCCTGAAGGTTACTTAAAGCAACCAACTGTCAACTATAGTCTGAACTAATACTATATGCACATATAGCAAGTACATGGTTCTCAATATGTAAAACAATCATTTACATATCTTATAATATCAACTAATGCAAATAATAACCCAATAATCATAACTTAATTCAAAGTATTCATACATAATCAACAAACATTTGATGACTATTATTTTCATATAAAATAGCATTTTGTTGAATATCCAAGTTTTTAAAATTCAATGCACTCACCTTAGGAGTTGGTGGAAGATCTCAACTCAACTTCCACAACCACTAATTACAATGTTTACCAAACTTTAATCAATCAATAGATGTCTCAATGGTAAACGGGATACGATATTATACGTTCCGGATGTTCCGACTTAAGCCACGTCATTCCAAGTTACCTTAAGGATTTTCATATAAACGAAGCTCCTATCCCATTGGTAAGACTCATTTCTTATCATAAGTTTGGGCCTGAATAAGATTAAACATGATTGGGATTTTATTACATACGTTACAAGTCCTTAAAGCACAAGGTACAAACATATAACGCAACATAATCCCCTGCACCTGACAGCTTTGTACCAACTCTATTTTGAGTCTTTTTATCATACTTAGAGGTACATTCAGGTGTTAATGTCTAAACAAAAGTTGTACCTCTATTTCGTAGGGTTCTAATCGTTTTGGATTCATACCATTTGAAGCAAATACCGATTTTATATGATTTTTCTAATAACAGTGTACAAATCCCGTTTTTCACAGGACCAACTCAAGAAACTCACTGTTTTGAGCCTTATAGAGTTAAAATCAGCTCTTGACCTAAACTACAAAGTTGTAATAGACACAAATACCTTTCCAACGGTATATTACACACTTCAATCGGACCAACGAGCGATTTTATATGATTTTTTAAAGAACCTGCAAATTCGGTGACTCTACTTGACAGCTCAAAACACATCTTTTTTTCTATAAGATTGCTACTAAAACCATTAAGAATCAACTATGAACCATTCACATATCACAAACAAATGATTGAAACTTAATTCCCCACTTCTTTAACCAACAATAACATATAAATAACACCATTTAACAAAAATTTACTTACAAAGCAAAAACCCACTAAGTAATAACATGATTTATACCCAATTTGACATCAATCATCATCTTAGAGCATAAACCTAGAAATTTATAGATTCATACCTTGATTCTCTACTTTTTCTTCAATGGATAAACTTCAATCTTTCATAATATCATCAGCTTCATAGTTGCATGATGAAAAATTGATCAAACCCTAACTTTGGATGTAGAAAGGATTTTTGGTTTCTAGAGAGAGAGAATTATGATGTCAAATGATAATTTGAGCTGGAATTTGGGGTTTAAAAACTTGGCAAAGTGGGTTAAGAGTTTTCATCTTGTCCAACAATGATCCCTCATCTATAGCCTAATTCACTATTGGTCCTTATATGGACATTTCATAACATTTCAAGTCCTAAGCCAAGTTTCATTTGTACATAATTGACCCCCATATAAGATTTTGACTTACATTTTGAGTCTAAATACATATTTAGACAATTACCAATATGCCCATAAGTCACATCTTATTTACCCTTTATATCCTAACTATAATATGCTTCATAAGACTTGTACCTTGTGCATGCATAATATAACACTTATTATAACCCAACAACTTGAATTAACTTAATAATTCTTAAAATTAAACCTTTATAATTAAACATATTATATAAAAAGCCATAAAACCACAATTTGCATATATTTATACTAAAAATCAAATTGAGAGTGTTACAAATCTCTCCCTCTAAAAAGATTCCGTCCTCGGAATCACACTTATCTAAACAAATGGGGATAACGCTCTTTCATATCACTTTCGGTCTCCCAAGTTTCATTTGAACCAAGATGATGCTTCCATTGTACCTTTACTAACCCAATTATTCGGTTACGTAGCTTCTTGGTTTTCCTTTCCAATATTGCTACGGGTTCTTCTACCATACGCTTTCTCGAGTCAACTTTCAAGTCTTCTAATGGAATCACTTGACTCTCTTCTACTTGACATTTTCTCAAATGACAAACATGAAATGTGCTATGTATGCCATCTAATTCCGGTGGCAAATCGAGTACAACAGCTTGATCATTAATCTTCTTGATGATCTTGAAAGGACCGATGAAACGAGGACTTAGTTTCCTGCGTTTACCGAATCGAATTATGCCTTTCCAAGGTGAGACTTTTAACATGACAAAGTCTCCAACCTCGAAATTTGCGGGTCTACGCTTTTTGTCGGCATATTTCTTTTGGCGGTCACGAGCAATTTTCAACTTTTCCCTTGCTATATTTACTTTGTTGGCGGTAAATTGAAGAATTTCTGGTCCCGTGAATTGCTTTTCACCGGGTTCGAGCCAACAAGTAGGTGTACGACATCGACGCCCGTATAAAGCCTCATAAGGTGGCATTCCAATACTTGCATGATAAGAGTTATTGTACGCGAATTCCACCAAGGGTAGGTACGAATCCCAAGATCCGCCATACTCTAAGACACATGCCCTCAACATGTCTTCTAAAGTTTGGATTGTACGCTCGCTTTGGCCATCGGTTTGAGGGTGGTACGCCGTACTCAAGTTCACTCTTGTACCCAACTCTCTTTGTAGGCTCTTCCAAAAGTTAGACACAAAACGCGTATCACGATCAGAAACAATGGAAACCGATACCCCATGCCTTGAGATTATTTCATCAATATAAAGTTTGGTCAATTTCTCCATGGGTGCAGTCTCACGGGTAGCTAAGAAATGAGCACTTTTAGTGAGCCGATCGACGATTACCCATATCATATCATGGCCTCTTGAAGTTCTTGGAAGTTTGGTGACGAAATCATTGTAATGTGATCCCACTTCCACTCCGGGATTTCTAAAGATTGCAAACTCCCATAAGGCCTTTGGTGTTCCGCCTTAACTTGAGCACAAATTAAGCATTTAGCTACAAAGTTGGCTATGTCAAGTTTCATGACGGGCCACCAATAATGGGATTTCAAGTCGTGATACATTTTGGTACAACCGGGATGTATCGAGAGCTTTGAATTATGAGCTTCTTCTATAAGAATTTGTCGGAAATTACCGAGTTTAGGCACCCAGATATGACCTTGAAAAGTTTTGAGGCCTCGGTTATCCTCAACAAGCAATTCTTTGTTCCTCTTCATAAGCTCGTCCTTGAGATTTTCCTCCAGCAAAGCATCATATTGGGCCTTTTTAAGGCTTTCAATCCAATCCGGCACCGCCTCAAGCCTAAACAACTTTGCACGTGAAGGTAAAGACCTTTCTTTACGACTTAAGGCATCAGCCACTACATTAACCTTTCGGTCTCCCAAGTTTCATTTGAACCAAGATGATGCTTCCATTGTACCTTTACTAACCCAATTATTCGGTTACGTAGCTTCTTGGTTTTCCTTTCCAATATTGCTACGGGTTCTTCTACCATACGCTTTCTCGAGTCAACTTTCAAGTCTTCTAATGGAATCACTTGACTCTCTTCTACTTGACATTTTCTCAAATGACAAACATGAAATGTGCTATGTATGCCATCTAATTCCGGTGGCAAATCGAGTACAACAGCTTGATCATTAATCTTCTTGATGATCTTGAAAGGACCGATGAAACGAGGACTTCGTTTCCCGCGTTTACCGAATCGAATTATGCCTTTCCAAGGTGAGACTTTTAACATGACAAAGTCTCCAACCTCGAAATTTGCGGGTCTACGCTTTTTGTCGGCATATTTCTTTTGGCGGTCACGAGCAATTTTCAACTTTTCCCTTGCTATATTTACTTTGTTGGCGGTAAATTGAAGAATTTCTGGTCCCGTGAATTGCTTTTCACCGGGTTCGAGCCAACAAGTAGCCAAGCTGATTTAACTCATTTTCTTTTCTTTTTCACATCTGAAACATTGGAAACTTTAGAACTAGAACTGTGAGATATGAAAGATTGTTGTTTCTTTGGCTTACCAGTGGTGTTCTGTTTCTGTGAATGCTTAAACTTCTTCTTTTTACCTTTTACTTTCTTAGAATTCACAGAAACTGGTTTATCAACTTTCGTTGATGTTTCACCTTTCTCGTACACACTTGGTAATCCAAAAAAATTTATGACAAACTGTGAATGATCAGGAAGTTTAGCATTAAAATCAAATTGAGCTACACAATCATCTAAGTCACCATCAGAGTTTAAGAAATCAAACTCATCATCAAGTAAACCAGACATATCATCAGATTTTGTTCAAGATCAATCAAAATCCTTTCTTCTGCGAGAGTTTTCTCGAGTTCAGAAATTTTACTTTCCAACACGAGAGGAGGGACATAAAGCTTACCTTCGATAGGCTTAGCTTCCAATTCTTTTGAAGAATAACTCTCAAAATAGTCATTTGAAAGAAATTTTGATTTATCAGAACTATAATTGTTATTCAACCTCTCATAACGAAATGGAAGTTGAATTTTAGTTGTGTTCTTTCTTTTCTCGTATTCCTTGACTTCATCCTCTTCAGATAGTTTAGTCCGCTCAACATGGAGTTCAGGGTATTGTGGTGCTAATTTTAAGAATCCAAAATCATAAAGTGCAGGCACTTCAGATATACCCTTTTTAAGATAGTGTGGATTCTCATAACCGAGTCCCCAACACTTTTTGTTCTCTTTGGGTTTGTTTAGATGAATGGTTTGTTCAGTTTGACCCAAAGTGTATAATTTCTCTTCCACAACATTCGCTTTTTCAAGTAAAGGTTTGTTTTCTTCTGAAAGTGAAGAATACATTTTAGCAATCTCTTTTGATTCAAACTCACACAGTTTATATTTTGAAAGAGTTTCAGATAATTCATTGTGAAGTATAGTCTTTTCTTTCCCGCTGGTATCAATATTTTTATGTAACGCTTCAATTAATACGTTCTTCTCAACAAGATCCTTGCTAAGTTTCTGTATTAATTGATTGTTTTCATTTATGATATCTTTTTCGCGATCATGTTTAGACGTTACTTCCTGGAGTTTAATCATCATAGCTTGCATAGCATTCATAAAATCAGATTTAGACATATCACATAGCTCTTCATTTTCTTCATCATCAGACTCAGCTTCTGCTTCACCTTCATCCACTGTCTTTCCCATGAGACAAATATGAGTCGTCTCTTCTTTCTCAACTTCTTCATCTGAATTGTCGAGCCAGAATTCGTCCTCTACCATAAGTGCTTTATCATCCTCCTGTGGCTTGGCCAAAAGCATCTTATGCTTGTAGTACTCGGAATTTTTAACCTTCGACTTTCTGCAGTCCTTAGCAAAATGTCCGAGTTTGCCACAGTTGTAGCACTTAGTCGATTCTGGCTGTTTCTTTTCTTCAGCTCTATACGGCTTCTCATCAGGATTCTTCTCCTCTATCCTCTTTCTTTCAACTCTCTCTTTGTGCTCATAGTTTCTAGACCTAGAAGAGTATCGTTGACTGTTGGAACTTGGGTTTTTGTAAAACTTCTTTTGAAAAGATTTAGTCAACATAAGCATGAACTGCTTCAAGTTCTCACAGTCATCAGAATCAAAATTATCTTCACTCTCTGCTTCCTCGGACTCAGAAACTATCACCTTCTTCTTCTTCTTCTTCTTCTTCTTCAAACTAACAGACCTTTTCTTCACCACTAAAGCAAACGGATCAGCAACTGCTTTCTCAGTCTTTTTCTTTTCATCCTTAATCTCATCAACTTCCTCTTCATTCTGTCTAAGAATTTCATAAACCTCATGGAGAGGAATCTCATTCAGATCTTTCATCTTCTTCATCTGTCTGGTAAATCTTTTCCACTCAGGCTGTAGAATGCTGAGAAACTTGACATTCAACTCAATTTGTGACTTCTTGACCTTGTTTTTGCATAACTCATTCAACAATGTCACAAATCTGTCATACGTTGTCTCAAGACATTCTCTTTCTTTGGCTTTAAACTCCTCATAGTTGTTGAGGCAGTTAGAGATCTTGAGTTGGTTGCCAATCTTTGATCCGAGCATCATTTTCTCCAGTTGATCCCACATTTGCTTTCCGGTAGCATTGTAGCTATCAATCTTGACATATATCTCGTTTAGGATGCCTTGTAGAATGAATGATTTTGCCAGTCTATCAACTTTTGCTCTCTTTCTTTGATCTTCTGTGTAATCGTTAAGTGGAAGTGGGTACTCTATCTATTCATTTCCAACAATACGAATCTTTGTTGGAATTTCCATAACACCTTCTTCCAACGATTTCTTGATAAGTTTGCCCAATTCCTGTGTTTCTATGAAGTCCATGAACCGGTCTTTCCATTGTTCATACCCTCCCTTGAAGAGTATCGGTGGTTTAACGTCGGTTCCAATAGAAGTGCTTCTCTGGAAGTCATCTTTGATCTATACCGCTTTTATGATCGTCAAAATTCAGAAAATAAAGTTGGATCTACAAAATTCAAACTCAGTTAAATTTCAGAAAAATCAGAAAAATTCTAAGTATGAAACGCGCATACCTAAGAAAATGAGACAAAACGCGCAAATGCCTTCTTGCGAGTTTTAGAAACGCGCACAAGGAAGGCTGCGTGAAGTCACTTCTCGCACACAATGATGTGCGAGTTTGTGCTTCGCGCACAACTCAGCTTGCGTGAACCAAGGTTCGTGCACGTGCCTTATGTGACTTCTTAGTTCTCGCACACAACTATGTGCAAGTTTTGAAACTTCACAAAGACTTGCGAGTTTAAAACTTGGATTTTTTTTTTCTAAAATCCACTTCACGCTAAATGTAAACGCGCAAGATTCAACTCTTGCGAGTTTTGTACTTAGAAAATATTGAGCAAGGATACTTCGCGCAAAAAATCAACGCGCACAACAAACACTTTTCGCAGGAACAAACTTCGCACACGACTCTTCTAATGAACAGTAACAACTCGCATCTAGGGTCATGCGAGTTTCAACTTCTCGCACGTCTCTGTTTGCGAGTTCTTCACTTCAAATCTAAAAACAGTCTTCTACGAGTTCTTGACTTTAGTGAGTTCTTCCTTCTGTGAGTTCTTTGTCTTTGCGAGTTCTTCCTCTGCGAATTCTATGGATCTAGCGAGTTCTTGACTTGCAGTTCCAAAAACTCGATTTTAGCACTGATTTCGAATCAAAACTTCTTCAATTACTTTGAAAACTTGTAGAACTCCTCGATTTCACAATTAGAACATATTACAAACAATGAATTTCATATACAAACACAAATCGATGCCTTTTGATTCTAGTACAGTACATATCTAATACTTCGAACATAATTTGAACTAAAATAAAAAATTCACTTGATTCTGAATAGGTTTTGATAATGCAATCCAAACAAACTTTGTTCTCGATGTATAAACGAATAGAATGAAGCAAAAATCTAGTCCAAAACAACACCAATTCGTGAAAATCGAATTATCACAGACGTTTTGCGAGTTTTGCAAAAATGTCGACCAAATCTTGAAATTCAATCCACGTTTCTGAACTTTGATCTACTCTGATACCAATTGTGTGTCCCACAATATGTATAGATCAGTATGATGAAAATTAATCTCCAAATCAAACACTTTTATTAATCTAAAATCTAATCATACAAACTTTCTCTCTCTAGTTCAAGAACACTTATGATACTATGACAGAGATACTCCAGATTTCTCGCTCAACAAAGAGCCATATCCCTATTTAAACACAAGGGACAAACTCTCACAAAGTTGTACGCGTACAGCCTAGTACACGCACAAGGCTAAACACGCACAACACTAGCAAAACAGAAAAATACAACTTTAACTTTGACTTTATTACAAATGACTTTGACATTGATGCTGAGAGTTGACTTTAACTTTGACCTTCAGTCTTCAGTCTTCTATGATCTTGTATCCAACAGAATTATGCTCTAACATACTTAATATTGCATTAAACTATTTTGGGCCAAAATTTAAAATTTTCATTTAGGATGAGGACACAAGATTTTATGAAAAGCATAATTTTCACAAAATTTATATCTTCTTGCGAATCTGAGAACGGTGATATAGTCTGGATAAACGATTATAAGATTACATGATTAGGAGACATTAGTGGAGACCACCTGTGAGATGTTGAGCCTAATAAATGCCGATTCGATTCTGAGAGATATAATTCAAAATAGTCTATACACGTATATGTTACTCTTTCGTTGTAGTTATAGCTTGATCTCACTATAAATTGCATCAAGTAGCAAAGACGTCCATCAGGATATGGAGTAAAGGTTTAGTCACCTATTCGTGTGGACCTTAAGACATGATTTCAGGCATTGTGTGTGAATTCTATGATTTAATTCTTTTAGCTATCGTTCCCTTGTTTTAATTGTGTACACCCAACCCCTTTTGCAGCCTTTTACTGTTTAAATATTCGTTTCTCAACCCACTTTTGACCCCAACACTACCCTATCCTTGTCCTAAGATGTGTCAATCACAAACGGTAGTAATCATGGTAATGGTAGATAGAAATGAATGAAAAAAAGAAGGGGATTGGGAAAAAGAAATAAAAGCCAATCAGACTATAGAGCTGCTAATAAAAGAGGGCCAATGGTGCCCCATAAATAAATAAAAAAGAGAGAGAAAGAGAGAATGGGTAGTTACCCGAGAAAAAAAATGAAAAAAAATAAAAATGAAAAAAAGAGCAGCAGGGTAGAGAAATACACTAAAGGGTGTAATGATGGAAGAATGATAGTGAAAAAGAAAGAAAAGGGGTGAGTAAGGTGAAAAGTCGAATGATCGTACAAATTATTGACACATCTGGGCTTTTGTTCCACTTTAGCCATCGTTTCTTAGCCATAACCCCTAGCCCCATTACAACCTATTAAAAGACTTGAATAATCTTCTGGAAAATGTGATAAAGGTAGACTAACTCTTTTACTAATATTCCTTGTCTTGTTTTTTGATTCCCTTCCGAGATCACCTTGACTTCATATGTGCGTTTTTCAACTTATACATCATGCAGTTATTAATTGATTTTCTTTGTCTATAAACTCCACCTGCATGAAATATATATGTGATAGCCCATGATTCGAGCTAATCGAGTGCATCCCGTAAGGTAGGGTCAAGGCGAAATCCTCTCTGAAAGTGTAATTGAATAGTTGTAGTTCGGTATGGTGTCGTTGTTTTCAGTTCAATTTTCAATGTTTAGTTTGTTGTTAATTGTGCTATGATTGAATTCTTACTGTCTTCTCGTTATTTTTCACGACTAGTTGGCACAATGATAGTTCAAACTTCATGATAAGTATACTCATAGGCCAATGTTGTAGAATCACCTTGCTTTTGATATTTTCTTATTTTATCGTTGCCGCTAATTTGCTTGGGGACAAGAAACGCTCGGTTTGGGGTTGTTGATAACACCAATTTCGTCGTTATTTTAGAGCCACTTTTTGAGTAATTATGTTTGTTTCTCCAAACAAACGAAGCGTCTTTTCACATTTATTCGTGAGTTTCAGGTATCTATCTTTCGGGAATAAATTAAGAAAATGGGTCCAAAAGAAGATAATTACAGACGAGAATGGCACACCCGATAAGTTTAATGGAAAAGCAAAGCTCGTGCAAGTCAAATCTTGGGTCAAGGCTCGGAAAAATGCATCAAAGTGCAATTTTAGAGAAAAAGTGTTCACCAAGACTTTTACCGATAGTTAAGTCTAGGTGTACCTAGCATCAACCTGAATTTTGGAAAATTTGCTCACCAAGACTTTTACCTAGAGTTAAGTCTTTTACCTAGAGTTAAGTCTGGGTACAACTAGCGCCAGTGCAATTTATAAGAATCAGAGCCCACCGAGACTTTGACCGATAGTTAAGTCTCGGTCTAACTAGCATCAACCTGAATTTTGGAAATTTTGCTCACCGAGAGTTAAGTCTCGGTACAACTAGCGCCAGTTCAATTTTTGTGAAACAGTACCCACCGAGACTTTCACCGAGAGTTAAGTGTCGGTGAAAGTACCGGTAGCATGCTGATGCGTTTTTAAAGCCCTTTTCACCTAGGGTTTTCATGATCCAACTACCATACAGTTAGAGGACGACAAGGGGCAATTTTGAGACGACAAGGAGTGATCTTCCACGGGTTTTCAAGCCAATTAACGCGGGGAAATCATCTGGGAACACAAGATTAACGAAGATCAAATCCTTGTTCGTGGGTATTGCGATTCAACAAAGGGGAGTTTGTTCATATCTAGATCTTTTGTTCAAGAGACCATGTTTAGTTTGATTTATCTTCCTATTGCTTTGAGTTTTAACACCCCCAACATGAATCAATCTTTAGATGTTGGGGGTTGGATGAACTTTGGTTTTTAATCATATGAACATGACGTCTTGTGACTTTTATCAGTTTTTTCTAATTAATGAAGCATATGAATTTGGTCTTAATGCTTTTGTGAGCCTGATCAACTTACAAATTGATTTATTTGTTATGGATTAGATTCGAGAGAACTAGCTTATAACTTGAATTAGATTTTTATGACTAAGGTGAGAAACTGGATAGAGATATACCAACTAAACCTTAGTACCTATTTTACAATCTTGTTCTTAATGAATTTCTGAACTCATAGGTTGAGATTGAGAGATGAAAATTATCTTTTTAGAGATAACTCTGTTGTTGCTCGAAAGAGAATAATAGTTATTTTGGTGATTGTGTATTCATTTAATTGGATTAGTCTGATAACAATTATAAGTGGAGTATTCTTTGTGAAAACCATTGGAATTCCAATCCTCAAATGCTTTCTTCCCGAAAAGTTTCCAACTTTGTTCTTGCTTTTACTCTAGAGTTTATTTTCATTAATTTAGTTATTATTTATTCATCAACAATTCATCAATTGGATCGTCCAGTAAATAGTGATTATAGTAATTGTGATACTCAGTTCCTAGTTCCCTTGGTTCGATACTCGTACTTCCAAGTACATATTACTTGATTTGACTCGTACATTTGCGGTTAGATTGGGTGGGGGTGTAAACCCGCCCTATCATTCACCATTTTCAACCCTGAGACAACTTTTTTGATCAAAAATCCTTCAAATCTTCGAATTCAAGCACGAAACTTTGCATATTTACTCTCAATGCGATTCTGACTAAAAATCAAAAAATTACTCTAATACATCTTTTTGACTAAAAATCAAAAAATTACAACTTTTGAGCTGAATACAGTCTATTCAAAACTTCCAACAAAAATCTCAACAAAAACCAAAATTCACACGAATTTAATATGAATTAGGCTATACACTTCAAACAAGATTTTTTCTAGAAGCAAAAGCGAGTACAATGCAATGAATCTTTAATAAAAGAACACCGCAAAATCACTGAAATCGATTATGGACAGTTGGCTTTTGCGAGTTCTTCAAAAAGGCAACAAAACTTTCGAATCTTGATCTTGATTGCTGATTTCAGCTTGCTCTGATATCAATTTATAGTCCCAATTATGCAAGTAATGAACAAGATGAACAATCACAATTCACAAATCTCACTTGTCATTGATGTATTAAACGATTACAAGTTTCTCTATCTAAAGCTCTCACTTTCTCTCACTTGAATGAATATGCGTTAAGATCTTCTTACCACAAGATTACAAAACACAAGCTATTTATACCTACATGTAATACAAGGACAAACTAAACTAACTAAACTAATTAAGACATTGACCAAACAACTAACACTTTGGCTTTGACTTTTCCAATAAAGCTTATTAACTTTTACTTTGACGATGAGACATTGACTAGATGCTTTTATATTCAAGCTTGATGATATTGAATATAACAAAATGTGCACTAACATATTACAAAATTTCGAAACAAACTAAAGGGGTTCATTATAATTTTGACTCTACTTGCCTTTCACGGCTTCTCCTTGGCCTTAGATTAGCCTACCACCACTTTACTACCTAAAATTGGTTTTAATTTTTGAAAAGCGAGGGTTAGACCATGAGGTCTAGTGAATTCCCTCTCGAAAATTGTTCAACAATTCACAACAATAATATGCAAACCACCATAAAGGCCCATCAACAAGCAATTAACAAATCAACTTCACATTTAGGTATTTTTCACAGTGTTCATAGCCCTCCCTCACTTTACAATGATGTCCACGATTGGGGCCCAAGCAGACTCCATTTTCGCCTTCGGGGCCCAAGAAGACTCTCTGTGGCTCCCAATGGGTGCAATTCCCATGAGTACAGGAAACGTATTACATACACACAGTATGTATAAGTGTACTCCCAAAGGATATTCACAATCCCAAGGTACACTAATACCATTGTGCAATCCGACTCAAAATCAATATATCAAATCCTGAAAAAACACGTAAACAATACATATACAATAGTAAAAAGTTTATGTCATACGTGATCAAAATCTCCAAAAGAGTTAATCATGCCATGATTCTAAGTAACCAATTAAGTAATTAAAAACATTGGCAAATCATTTCATATGCATAAAAAGTGTTAAGGGAACTCACTTGAACTTTGGCAATTCGTTACACGTCCTAAGGCTGACTTTTGTTTGAACCACACACCTGAACTAGATGTCATAAGAATGGTGTTAAACCATCTAATTTCAACCCAAAACCATCCCTAATAACCCCTAACACAATCCCAAAATCGATGCCTCAACCCTAGCCCTAAACGAGAAATAAAGCAAAAACTTGAATTTAGGGAGACAGTCCCTCATGCGACTTGTGGGGCAACTTTACCCGCACCAGAAGTAACGTGGGGCACTGTTTCTCCCCTGTACGAAAATCCTGCAAAAATTCCAAGGGTTTCTCTCACCTATACTCCCTCAAATCATATTCAAGCCTCCAACTCGATGTGTTTGATACCATAAACCTTTTAAACATTAACTAGCTTCAAGACATCATTTTCCCCATAAAAATCCATCCATTGAATCATGATTTGAATCCCAAAAATTTAAACCTTTATCATTCAAGAGGCTACCATTCAAATGGTGAAGTTTTCTCATTGTAGAACAATAAGCCAATAAGAAGCAATATCTAATATCCCTTTTTCCATCATACAAGAATCCAATACTCAAAATGGATCATCAAATAGAACCGCAAACATTTTCCCAAAATGATTTTACCAACATTAAAGCATTTTCATGAGTATTTCATTAATAAATCTAAACCCAATATCCAAAATAAGTTTACCAAAAGGATTCCAATCATGAAAATCTCATTTATCAAGAAATCTTCAAACCCGAAAACCATTTGCAACTTTAATCCAAGATCATAACAATGGAGGGGATTGAAAATGAAAAAAGAAGACATATAGCTTACCTGAAAAGGAATACACATTTACTTCTTTCTTCCATGATTTTTCACCTTGCTATTTTCAAGAATCTAAGGAAATCCCTTGTCTTGTTCCTCAAGAAAGTTCTTCTCACCCACACCTATTGTAAATGTCGATCTTCACAAATGAGGAGAAAATCTCCCTTTTATACCTCATTTACATAAATGGTCCTTCAAGCAAAAAGGTGTTGGCACTTTATATTCCAAACTTCCAAACTTTAAAACTTAGGATATGGTTATTACATTTGACGATGACACATTTATCCTTCAACACTCCCCTTTGGCCGAGCCAAGGGAGTGATGGTGAACTACCATTGGCTCATCAAAACCTTACGTCAATATAAAAACCCAATGGGAAAAAACAAAAATAGGACAAAAGAAAAAAGTACAATGCACCAATTTCTTTGCAATATACAGACTCTTCCTTTAATCTAATATTCTTCCTGATTCATACATCAATTTTGATTGAGTTAAGAAAACAAGGTGGAATATAAGTTGTTGCCTCACTAAAACCTTACCACAAGAAACAAAACCAAATGGAAAAAATAAAACATTGGGTGATGGGAAGAACACAACATACCAATATTATATATATATATAGTAGTCTCCCCTTTTTGTCTACTACTACCCTTGATATGTACGTTAATCAAGGTAGTTTGGAAAGTCTCTGCATTCCAATGCTTCCGACATGCTTCTCAAATGTGGATTTAGGTAGTGATTTGATAAACAAATCAACCACATTCTCTTTAGACCTTACTTGATTAACTTGAATCTTAAGGAGAGTCTGTTGTTGTAGAGTATAGAAAAACTTTGACGAAATATGTTTTGTATTATTACCCTTTATATATCATACTTTCATTTGTTTGATACAAGATGCATTATCTTCATTTTTTTATGTCGGATTTTTAGTAGTTCAACTAAAATCACTAGCCCCTCTAATATGTGTAATGACGGGCCTTAGCCATATACATTCTCAAACTTCCTCATGTAGAACAATAATCTCATAATGGTTCAAGGAGGTAACTTCAAGGGTTTGCTTGGTAGATTTCAAAGAATTCGTCGTGTTCTTAATTGTAAAAACGTACCTTGTTTCGGAATGCCCTTTGTGTTGATCAAAGAGTTACCCAACATCAGCAAAGCCTACTAATATACCATTTTGGGTTTCACAGTAGGGGACAATACTTTCTCTATTAATACCTTTAACAGGTATTGTGACCCTAATTTTCTCTCTGTAGGGAATAAATAAGCCCATGTCGATAGTTCATTTTAGGTATCAAAAGATAATTTGATATCGTTCCAATGATGTTGCATTGGGACCGAGCTAAATCTAGTTAACAGGTTCACTGAGAATGCAATATCAGGTCGACTGCATTGTATTAAGTACAATAATGAGCTTATTGCACTTAGATAAGGAGTTTTAGCTCCCAACACCTCTTCACCATCATCCTTTAGATGAAATGTATCTTTCCTTGTATCCAAAATTTGACCAATTATGGTAGTGTTATCCGAATATGTTGTATCCATATTAAATCGCTTGAGTATTTTATGCACATAAGCGGACTGGTGGATAAAGCTTCCACAACCTTGGTGTTATAGTTTGTGTGTTCCATATTCAAGCAATATAATAGAAATCTAAAGTAGAAAGATCAAGGACAAATCTATGGCTTCAAGCTTGATATCTATTTCATCAGAGAGAGAAATATTACACCATGAAAACACATAATTAAGCTCTAAAGTTGTTGTAAGAGTTATATGAAAACAAACTAACAAAAGTTATTTACACCAAGGGAAGTCACAAGTTGACTCCTCAAGATATTTACAATTAAGCCCTTTAACTTGAATACAACTTTTAACCCCAACAATCTCCCCATTTGTATTCAAGCTCGAATTTTAGTCATCTTTCTTAAACCAAAGTAAGATTCAAATCTTCTGATTGAATTTCGAAAGTCCAATCTAACTTGAATTGCATCAACAACTCTTTTAATCAAACTTCAATCTATTTTATCCATCTTCTCTTTATCTTTCACTTTGTTGTCATCATCTACTTTCTATTTAGCTTTAGCTGGATCAGCTTTAACGTACCATCAGAATATTTTTGATCTTCATTGAGTCTCATAAAACATTTCTCTGACTTGGCATTCTGATATACAATCCCAAATTCGGGTTCTTCAAGTATCATCATGACCAGGAGATTATCAATATCCTAAAGACTTTGATTTGGCCGAATCAATTTTATCTGTCGTTGATTACTCTCACAGTCAATTTGGAAATCAGTGATATAAGAATACTTGTCTTCTCATTAAACTTTTGATAGCATTAAGTGCAAATATAACATCTTGGTGTTGTCTAAAATCATGATACACAAATTCAAGATCATCCAATTCCGAATTAGTAAAGTCTGCTTTAGAAAATACCCAATCCTTTCCATCTTGTCTCACAACCTTGAACATTGGATACCACAACCTGCCAAACTTTCTCGCATACACTTCTTTGATCATCACAATCTTTAACTTTAAATTCATTGAACGCTTTGGTTTGAATCTGAGATTTCATCATATAAACATATTAAAAAATGAAATATTGATTATATTTTGATATCCCCAAAACTTTCAGTGCATCAAACTCTTTAATCTCATTCACATAAATCTTTCTTTCAACATCTTCAAGAAAGGAAACTTTGATAACCGTTCCTTCCCATCTGATAGCTTGTTCACTTTGCATTGCTGCAGTACCAGATGTTTCTACCCTTGAAGGCTTAGATTACAGTTTCACCATTGAAGGCTCATATTGTGGTTGCACTTTTGAAATCTCAGGTACTTGTTTAACAACTCTATCAAGTAGATCAAAATCATCAGAATCATTATCAGAATATGATATTATCTCATGGACCACTTCTTTGATTTTCAGTACAACAACTTTTGATTCATCTGGTTTGGAATAAATATATATCATATCCACAAACATGTCATCTGTTTCTTTTAACTCTGATTCTCTAGCATCAAAACCCTCAGGCTTTTCAATTCTTGGTTAAATTTCACCATATATCACCATTTATCGTTCACCAATATTTTCACTAGAACCAACAACTTGTACATCATCAACATTCTCACTTTGACCGGTAGGTTCAGCTGTACCAGTACCCTCGCTCATTTTTTTATCCCTGTCATGATGATCAGGATCATCCTGATCATCATGTCTCCGTTTTTTATTAGTGGCCTGTTCTTTACACGTTTCCTCTAAAACTTGAACTCGTTCAACGAACTTTTGTAACGTTTTCTCAATTACCTCATTTGAAGAGCTAACAACATTAGATAAGTTGTTTATACTGGACAAAATCTCCTATTTGAATGAATTGAAGCGATCAATGGTAACCACGTTTGCCACGTCTCAACACACCACGTAAGTCGAAATCGCTGGATCTAGCTCAGAAGATTGAGAAAGTAGCTTCACATATAATAAGGACTTGAGCTCATCAACAGTCATACCTTTAGAAGACCTTGCTTGTCGTTCTGGAGGTGTTGGTGATGGTGGTGAATCTGTTAGACTAGAATTGTATTCAAGATTAAATAGAGGGTCTAGTTTGTAATTGTCTAATAGTTTGAGGGATCATGTTGTAAAGTCAACTAATGTTGACTTAGTATAAATAGTTTCTGTATATTTGATTAGATTAGAAGAGACGCACAGATTGGTAAGATTTGCACATTGCAGAAAACACATACGAACACACACAGTGCTTTAGAATCACAAATAGGTATATGGTTGATTGTAATTCATGTGATTAGATCAATAAAGATTGCATTCTTAATCTGTTGTTTGATTATATGCTAGTAATCTCGGTCACAATTGGTATCAGAACATAGGATTCAACATTTTTGAGTTTTCATCGAGTTCGTATTCTGTCGAAGTGTTCTTGAGTGAATTTGTGAGCAAAAGTGAGTTTTTGATAAAATTGTTGATTGATTAGTGGTCGATTAATGTTTTAAAACATTTGTATCAGATTGAATTTCAAAGAAAAACAATTCTTGAGTGTGAATTTGAGATTTTTGAAAGTTTTTTTTGAACGAATGTCGAGTACTGTTTGATTGATTTGTATGTGATAAAATGTGAATTAGATTGTGATATTGCATTGGATTGATCTTTGTACTAACGTGATTGATTCTGTGAAGTTACAGCTTCTAATTTGAAGATTTGGATAGATTTCTGGATTAAAATCGAGTTTTTAGGCTTAGAATTCAAGAACTTGCAAGATCTACTCAATTCGTATGAAGAACTCGCAGGATCTCTTAGATATTCGGATTTCGCAGATAGAATTCGCAGAATGAATTCTTAAATTCTTTAAGTAAAGAATTCGCAGAACTGTACTCTACGAATTCTCGAAGAATTCGCATAGTGTTTCAGAAAAATTGTCTAAGTACAGATTTCGTATAACCTTGTTTACGAAAAGCAGAGAATTCGCATAAGAATTTTTCTTTAAAAAGTCTAAGGCAAGTATTCGCATAAAGGTGTTAGATCTAGTTTTATAGTAACCGTTGTATTTATTTTGTGTGGCCTAAACAGTGTCTAGATAGTATATCTGTGTAGTTTAGGCCCGGGGTATTTAAGTCCCTTGGGTCTTTGGTGTTTGGGAGAATCTAACGCTTACTTTCAATACAATTACACTTTCACGTCTAATTCTCTCTCTCTACTTTCTCTTTCTAGAGATTTAGTGATTCTTGGATTATCAATTGGTATCAAAGCCAATCTAAATCTGAGAGAACTGAGAGTTTCATGTTTTGATATCTGAATTTGTGAATTAATCTGAAAATTTGATCGATTTTCTTGAATTTTTCAAGAAAATCTCGTTTTTGGATCTTTTCATCAAATTCGATCTGTTTTCTGAAAATTTTTGCTTGTAAATTGATTCGTTGGATTCGTGTTTGATAGTAAAACTCTTTTGATTCACATCGATTTGCAAGAAAATCAAGTTTTAATGTTCAATTTGAAGATTTTCGAGTTCTTGGAAAACCGTTTTTCACGTACTGTTCATTTCTCGATTTCTTGATTTTGGGTTTTTGATCGAAATATTTGATTGAAAAGTGTTAGAAATATTTGATTGAAAAGTGTTAGAAAATTTCATCAAATTCAGTTCTGTAATCGAATTTTGGAAGATTTCTGAGTTTTATCATCGGTTTGCGCCAGATCTTAAGTTTGCGCCAGTTCATATATGTTTGCGCCAGTTCATACTAGTTTGCGCGAGTTCATTCTGTTATTCTAATTGTTGATATAATATTTGTGCCAGTGTCTCAGGTTTTCATCCAGATTTATTCTCACGAAAACTTGAAGTTTACTTCTTCAGCACATCGCGCAAAGTGCAAGTTCTCTTCATCAGTCTCTTGCGCAAAGTTACATTTGCGCCTTCTGCATCTCACGCAAAGTTCAATTTGCATCTTCAACAGCTCACGCAAGTATAGTTTGCGTCAGTATAGCTTCACGTAAACTCAAGTTTGCGCCATCCGTGTCTCACGCAAACCTAGTTTCCGCTATTAGCTTCTCACGCGAAACTAAGTTTGCGTCACCTTCTTCTCAAGCAAAAGCAAGTTTGTGCCATCTACTGTTCACGCAAACCTTCAGTTTGCGCCAACTTATCTGTTCCAGACTTAGCATTTTCTGTCGATATGGATTCTGCAAAGTTTGCGTTTCAAGCTCAGTTCTACAAGAATGATCTTATGATGCAATTGGGCACAGAAAATCGTCCTCCGGTTCTGATTGACGAAAACGAATTCACTCAATGGCAAGATCGGTTCCTGAATTTCATCGAACGTCAAGTTAATGGAGATAACATGATGAAGTCTCTTACTGAAGGACCTTTTGTAAAGCCTAACAAAGAAACTCCCGTAACAACTAAAGAGGCTTCGCATATGAAAGTTGATCGAGAATTAAAAGCTAACCTGATGCTAGCTTTACCAAACGCTGTCTACAACCGGGTTGATCATTGCAAGGATTATCCAAATCTGTTGTGGGCACAATTGGAAAAGATTATGCTTGGCTCATCGGTCTCAACTCAACTCCGACATACTCGTTATATGAACAATTTTGAGGAGTTAAATCCAAAGAAACTGAGTCTCTAAAGAGTGTTTTCTACAGATTTTGTACAGTATTGAATGATCTGCGCAAGATAAATGTGAACAAGACAGAGCTCGAGATAAATCTGAAATTTCTTAACGCTCTTCAGTCAGAATGGAACAAGTCTTGTCACAGATTGAGAAATGATGTTCGGGTTTCTTCAATGCAAATCCAAGAGATGTACGAAATCTTGATGACTGATGAGAGCATAGTGCTTGAGAAGAAATCAAAAATGGACAAGAAGAACAAGAAGCAGTGGACCCAATTGCTCTTCTAGCAAATCAGATGGCAGAACAAGCTTTATCAGAAAATGCATATGATGGGTCAACTGATGATAATGGCGAGGCGCTTGAGAAAGCTATGATCCTTCTCTCAGCACTATCAGAAAAAGTTCCAACCATGTTCCGGTTCCAACACTCTTCGCTTCACTTCTGGATCTCAAAATGTCAAAGTGCCCGAGGCTAAGAAAGATGCCGCATGCTACAACTGTGGAAATCCGGGTCATTTTTCAAAGGAGTGTCGAGTGAAGAAGGTTCGGGATTCGGCATAGTATCGGAAGAAAATGGAATTGGCTGAAAAGAGAGAGAATGGAACTACTTTACTTGTTGAAGAAGAATTTTGGCTGGATCACTCCGATGATGAAGCTGGTAATGTGGAGATTGCTCAAATGTGCTTCATCGGAGATGATCAGTCTGATGATGATGATGACACTGATGAAGATGAGGTAATTTCTGAGTTTGATTACACTTTCATTTCTTCACAGATGAAAATCATTATAACTGCTCTAAATGATTTCCGCTCAAAGTTTTTATCTGAAAAGCATTTAAATTCAGAAAAGTCAGATTTGATTGATAAATTACAAATTTCTTTGAAAGATGAAAAATCTATTTTGGATCATACAAAAGATATCTTTCAAAAGAAATTAGATGATTTAGAAAAATCAAATATGACTTATCTTGAATCTTTGACTGAAATGACCAAATTAAAAGATAATTTTTCAGATAAAATAAATGAGTTGGAAGAAAAATTATATCGAAGAATCAATCTGAACAAACTATTTATTTGAACAAACCGCGGAGTTATGAGTTTATAAAAGAAAAATGGGGACTTGGTTTTGAAAATCCACATTGTTTAAACAATGCGATAGAAAAATCCCCTACCTTATATAAATTCGAGTATCTAACACTTGCTAAATATGCTCCTCAATTTAAAATTGATTGGTTGAATGAAAAGCAAGTGTTAGAAATCGAAAATGAGAAAAGGATGAATAATAAGAAAAAGAAAATTTCTTTTGTTTATACAAGCGAAAATGCCAAATATTTTCCTGATAAATCAAAGAAAGGCAGAAATAGTTTAAATGAAACATCTCCCATTAAGTCTTCTTTGTCTGATGATTATGTTGATATATATGCCACTAAATCTGATAAGGGAAATATCTCTCCAATCTTTTATGATTCTAAAAGATATACTCCTCCATTACTATTAGAAGGCAAAATCATTGACCTTGAAGATAAAATGGAAGATAACAATATTCAAAATGAAATTGAATCTGATATTATTCTTTCTTTTATGACTTCTAGTCTTGAAGAAAAATTATTTTCTCAAAAACAAGATTCTATTTCTGGCCTTTCTTCTGACTCTAAGGAAAACAAAAACGAATTTCTAAAATCTGAAAATTTTTCTCAAATTTTTTCTGACTCCGAGACAAGTTCAGATTTATTAGTTGATCAGTTGGGTTTCTTAGGTAAAATTGCTTCTTCTGATTCAAATATTAAATCGAAAATTCTTGATGAATCTTTTACGCTAAATGATGATTATTATAAACCAAAGCATAAAAGAAGAAGGTCAAAGAAGTGAAAGAAGAAAGATATTGTTATTTCTGAAAATCCTAATTCTTCTGATTCAATTCTTTCAGATAGGACTTTGAGCACTTCTTCAAAGCACATATGGAGGGTGAAGCGGACATCAGATGATTCTACGACTGATGAGGATAGATATGTAGACAAACAATATAAAAGTGATTCATTTGCTTCTTGTAATAAAATTTCAAAATATTCAATAAAGCAAATGATTCAAATTTCCAAAAATGTCTCATATTCTTCTTCTGATTCTAGTTCAGATGATTATGCTTTCTCTTCTGCTAATTCTTATGTTCATTTGTCTGATTATATTTCTTGTGCTTCTCGTGTAAAATCTAACAAGTTTTTCCCCACAAGAACTGTAACTAACTTTCGTGGTCCCAAATACAAGTGGGTACCAAAATCTCAGAATGATTCAAGGGGGAGTAAGAGAAAAATTGGCTTCTAAGTACATCAGCTTAGAACCCGTACTTCAATGGTTTTTGACTTCTAAACATGTCAGTTTAGGACTCGTTCTTCAAAGATTTTAGCTTCTGACTAATGAGAAACTGTGAGTACATCTACTTTATTCCGCTGCATTTATCTCTGATCATGATGTTGTTCCAGTTTTCTCATGTTTTTAAGAATCTGAGCAAATTCATTCAAAACTTGAATTTGTACAACCCAAAATTTTTCATATGAGCCAAGCATAATCTTTTCCGACATATGAAAATTTTTGTGTGCAGATTAATCAATTTTCTCATCATGTCTAAAGAATTGCTTTCAATGGGTTCTCAATCAAAGCCTCCGGTCATGTCTATCAAAGAATATTCACAGTGGAAGAGAAGGATGATTCAGTTCTTGAATCACAAGAACATAGATTATATGAAGTCCATAATTGGTGGTCCAGTTCAACCAGTGGTAACACTACCTGGACAAGCGGCCACGAAAACTTTTCCAGAAATTCCAGACCAACATGTGCCAAGACCATATCAATACTATAGTGAAAGGGAGAAGGAACTTCACAAGATTGATGAAGAGGCCCTTATCTACCTCACCATGGCTATTCCGAATGACATCTACAACATAGTAGACAGTAGAGAATCTGCTAAAGCCATGTGGGACGAGATGGAAAGACAATTCTATGGTACTGAGAAATCCATTCAAGCCAAACTGAACTAAAGCATCAATGCTTACGAGTCTTTCATGCAAAGGATGAGGAAAAAGCAGCTTAGTGAAGAGAAAAAGATTGTCAGCTTAAAACTTGAATTGATGCCAAACTGACAATCTTTTTCTCTTCACTAAGCTGCTTTTTCTCTTCACTATACACGCTTCAATGTTATTCTGAATGACTTAAGAAGAAATGGGATGAACAAAACTGCATCTGAGATCAATTATAAATTCATCAAGAACTTGAATCCTGAGTGGAAAAGCTATGCTATCAACATTCAGATGACAAAAGACATGGCACAGGAAGACGTGAATGACATCTTTACAACGCTATCTCAACATGAAGATGAGGTAAAGCAGCTTAGTGAAGAGAAAAAGATTGTCAAAGATTAACTAGCCTTGTTATCTGAAAGAAAGGATCAAGCTCTGAATCCAGTTCTTCATCAAAGTACAAGTCAAGGAAATCTAGAGCTCTTCTCACATAACTTACTGAATCCAGTTCTGAAGATTCCTCCTCTGAAGCTGAAAAACATTCTCATAAAGATGTTCAAAGGTTTGCTGACAACCTGGCTCTCATTACCAAGCAATTTCAAAGAAGTTTTGGAAAGAAGAGATTTTCAAAGACAAAGTATGAAGGGTACAGGAGAGATAGATCTGAAAAGTACAAGCCAAGGTTTGAGAAGAAGGAAGGAAAGAGAGATGAGAAGAAAGAAGAGAAAAGAGTTGAGAAAAGAGAAGGAAAGAAAGAAGAGAATGTTGAGCCTAAGTATGGCAGGTGTTACAACTGTGGTAAGCCTGGCCATTTCTCAAAGGACTTGAAGTTCAAACGATTAAAGAACTCAGAGTACTACCCAAAGAAATCTATGATTGCAAAGAAGGTTGAAGAGGGTAAAGAGATTATGGCTGAGGAAGAGAATTGGTTTTTCCAAAGCTCCAATGAAGAATCAGCACACTTCACACAAGTGTGTATGATGGCCAAGGTTAGTGATGAAGCTGAAACATCTTCTGAATCTGAGTGTGATTCTAAGGTTAGTACTCTGTCTAATTCTGAACTTGTTCAATCTCTTATGGCTCAGATTCAAAATATGGAAAAAGAGTTTGAGAACTTAAAAGTCAAACTTAACAACGAAAGACAATCAATGATGAGTTTCTGAGATGAAAACGCATTATTGAAGGTTGTCGTTGAGGAAAAAGAATCTGATAAAGATGTCTTGAAGAAGAAAAAAAGAAGATTTGAAGTCTAAAATTACTGAGCTTGAAAGGAATCTTGTTAATTTAAATTCTGAAAAAGGTGATTTTCAAATCAAGTTTGAAGCTTGTTTTCAGGAGCGAAATGAGGCTTATAGCAAAATCAAGCAGTTAGAGGATTTGAACTTAAAGAGAGGACAGACAGATCAAACATTGAATTTATTAACAAATAATCTCCAAGATGTCCGCTTTTATAATGCTAAAACGGGTTTAGGTTTTGAGGAAAACAATGTTTTGAAGCGAGCCCCAGAAAACTTGTATAATTTTGAAAAATTGGGGTCAACACCTAAGAAAATCCCGAGCATTCATGATACTTTCGTTAAAGCTAAAACTCTTAAGTCTGACATATCTGCTAAAGGTAAAGAAGTGATTGATGATGATACATCATGTTGTGCTGATTCAATTTCAAGTTTTAAATCTGTTGGTTTTTCTTATAATGAATTGAACAAAAGTTATAAAACCAGAAAACCGGAATTTGTTGAATTTCAATCATTGTTTTCTACGGTTTCACCGACAGAATCAGCCAACAATGAAACAGATATACCTGAAACTCAATGTCAGTATGATGAGTATGAATCAGACACTGATGTTGAGAATCAGACTCCGATATCTGAATCAGTCATTTATGAATCCCCAAAAGAGGTTAAGACTGATGAGTGCTTAAATGTCATGAATCATAGCATTAAAACTGATTTTTCAAAGAAAATGACTGAGGAGATTTTTGCAAACATGATGAATGCTTCAGATCCTGTTCCTATTATTGAGAAGTTAGAATCAAACTCTGTGGTGAATCAGACATCTACTTTTGAGAAACAAATCAAAGATCTTCAAAAGACCATTGAAGAGTTGGAAGATGAGAATTGTGATCTCAAATTCAAACTTGACAAGTCTTCTGAAGAAAACAAAGAACTCTCAACATAGTTAAATGCTTTAAAAGTTTATTTGTTTAAGCAAAATTTGAATGAAAAAGGATGTTTGAATCTCAGAAATGGAATGTTCATTCAAACCCATAGTTTGAGACTATCACTTCCAAAACATCTGTTGTTTATACTGAAACTTCAGAATATCCTCCAAGTATTTTTGAGATAGGTGAAGCTTCTGGTACTTCAAAGAAAATATCATCTTTTAAGAAGAAAACTGACAAGGTTTCATTTCTTGTTTCAGATTTGAGAAAGCAAAATGATAAAGGAGAATGGGTGAAGAAGTGTGAAAATAAAGGTGTTGCTAATAAATGTAATGTCAGTGATAGTGTTAGTTTGACATGTACAAGTTCAAAGGATTTGAAATGTCAAAAGTGTATGAATGTTTGTACTCATAGTGATAAATCAAAACTATTGACATTTGCTCGTAAGAACTTTATTTGCAAACACTATCATGACAACTCTTTTAAACTTCACACTATTCCTCCTAAATCTAAAGTTGGTAAAAAGGGATCTCGCACTAAACCTGTCTCTAAATCCTCAACACAACATGCTAAAGTCTTTCATGTTAAGAATGATTATCTTTCTAGAAAACAGAAGGTTAATGAGCTTAATGTAAAAATGGTTTGGAAATGGATACCGAAGCCTCGTTATGAATGGAAAATCAAGGCTAAGGTAGATGATTTGAGTAAATTGCAAAAGGCTAACCAAGAAGGACCCATTTGGATATGGGTACCTAAGAAGAAGTGATTTGTTCTTTTGCAAGCCTCACATCTGTGATACATTGATTCGGGATGCTCGCGACACATGACTGGGTTTAAGCATCTCTTACATAACTATATTGAGGAACCTGAAGGGACAGTTAGATTTTCCAATACAGAGCTTACTGGATTCATTCGAGGATACGGTTCATTAACAAACAGTACCGTGACAATCAAGAAAGTACTGTTTGTAGAAGGACTTGATAATAATCTTTTTAGTACAAGTCAATTCTGTGACAGTCATTTTCAAGTTCGGTTTACTATTGATAGTTGTTCTATTGAAGACAAAGACGGTTGTGAGATTTTCAAAGCAGAGCGACATGAAAATTTATATGCAGTGCATTTTCCAACACTTTCTGCAAATAGATCTGTATGTCTAATTTCAAAAGCTTCAAAAGTTGAAAGTTGGATTTGGCATTGGCGCCTGTCTCACTAGAATTTTTAAGCGATAAATCAGTTGGCGAGACTTGGAATAGTCAAAGGTCTACCCGAACTGAGGTTTGAGAAGAATTCCCTTTCCCCCGCTTGCGAGATGGCAAAAATGAAACGCAGTTCACATAAAGCAAAGACAAAATTCTCTTGCTCAACACCTCTCGAGCTTATTCATATGGACCTTTGTGGCCCGATGAGGACTCAATCTATTAACGGGAAGAAATATATATTGGTTATGATAGACGAGTACTCAAGGTACACATGGCTAGAATTTATGTGAAACAAATCAGACTCACCAGAGCTCATCATTGCCTTTATCAAGAATATCCAGGTTCGACTTCAATTGCCGGTAAAGACATTGAGAAGTGACAACGGCACATAATTTAAGAATGATACTCTTCAAAGTTATCTCGAGTCGGGATCTCACATAATTTTTCTGCTGCCTATACTCCTCAACAAAACGGCGTGGTCGAAAGGAAAAATCGAACCCTGGTTGAAGCGGCAAGAATGATGCTAGCATATTCTGGTCTTCCATTGTATCTGTGGGCTGAAGCCGTCGCTACTGTATGCTTTACTCAAAATCTTACTATTGTGGTTAAAAGACATAAAAAGACAGCATATGAGCTTATAAATTAAAGAAAGTCGAATATTAAATTTATTTACATTTTTGGTTGCAGGTGTTATATCCTAAATGACCGTGATAATCTTGATAAGTTCGACAAGAAAGCAGACGAAGGCTACTTTGTAGGATACTCGTTAATGTCAAAAGTTTATCGGGTCTACAACAGACGAACCAAGACTATCATGGAGAGTTGAACGTATCGTTTAAAGAATTATCTACATTAACTTCTAACCACAGCAGTTCAGAACTCAAACTGAAACAAAAGGCTTATATTCAAAATAGAACAGAACCCGAATCGTCACAGGCTAAGTTTTCTGACTCACATAATATAACATATGAGTTAGATTTACTATTTTTTGATGCATTCATGGATATTTGTGCAGATTTCGACAAATCAAATATATCCGCATCAACTTCAGAAGTTCCTATAACAACTGATGCTATCTCAGGACCTTCTGAACAAATCACAACAACCTCATCAGGTATAACTACACCTGTCATTTCTGAAGATCCTAATATTGAATCTGTTTCTGCAGATACAAGTTCTGGAAAAGAAGTTCTGAGTACTTCTTCCGTGGCTCCAGAATTATTTACTTCAGAAAATACTGTACAAGATGTCCCGAGTACATTTGAGGTTGATTTGAATTTACCTGCATTATACGATGAATATGATGAAGATAACATGCAGATCTTTGTTCAACCAATTCCAAGCACTACAAGATGGACAAGAGATCATCCCCTACATAACGTAATCGGTGACGTACACAGTGGAATTAGAACGCGGGCGACATCTGCAAATTTTTGTCTCTATTCGAGTTTCCTTAGTTCTCTTGAGCCAAAGAAAGCATCAGAAGCCTTGCACGATCCAGATTGGATTTTAGCCATGCAATATGAGCTTCTACAATTCAAGCGGAACAAGGTTTGGCGACTTATCCCACTACCTGAAGGTAAATCGGTGATTGGCACAAAGTGGGTCTTCAGAAATAAGAGAGATGAATCTGGAGTTGTAGTAAGAAATAAAGCTCGCCTCGTTGCAAAGGGTTATTGCCAATAGGAGGGAATTTATTATGAAAAAACATTTGCTCCTGTAGCACGACTTGAAGCCATTCAGATATTTTTATCCTAAGCAGCCCACAAGAATTTTACTATCTATCAGATGGACATAAAATCTTCTTTCTTGAATGGGATTGGGCATGACGAAGTTTATGTTGCTCAACCCGTAGGCTTCGTCGATCCGAAACACCCGGATTATGTCTACGTGTTAAGTCAGATTTTATAGTAATCATTGTATTTATAGGCTTGGTCTAATACTGTGTTTAGAGGGATTATTTGTTCTGTATTAGCCAAGGGTATTTAAGTCCTTTGTGGCTTTGTGTCTTGTAAGGCATTCACGCATACATTGAATAGATATCACATTTACGCTTAAAACTCTCTCTCTACTTTCTCTCTCTAGGATTTAGAACGATCTTGCATTACCAGTTGGTATCAGAGCCAATCTGAATCTGAGAAAATTGAGAGAAACGTTTTTCGATTCTGAATTTGTGGTTTAATCAGAAAATTTGATCGATTTTCTTGATTTTTTCAAGAAAATCTCATTTTTTTATTTTTCATCCAATTCGGGCTGTTTTTTGAATGAATTTTCTTGTATTTTGGTTTGTTGGATTCGATTTTAATAATATAATACTTTTGATTCACATCAAATTGCAAGAAATTCTGGTTTTAATCTTCAATTTTGAGAATTTTCAATTTTCTGGAAAAAGTCGTTTTACGAACTGTTGGATTCAAGAATTCTCGATTTTGTGGTTTTTTGATCGAATTGTTTGAATCAAGTTGTTAGAAAACTGTTTTCGATCAATTCTGTGTGAGCATATTTCATTAAAATCGGTTCTGTAATCGAATTTAGAAGATTTCTAAGTTTTATTATGTTTTGCGCCAGATTCGAGTTTTGCACGAGTTCATCAAGACTTTGCACCAGTTCATCTCAGGTTTGCTCCAGATTTCTTCTGTTTTATCAGGTTTGCGCGAGTTCTTCGAGCATTGCGCCAGATTCATCAAAGGTTTGCGCCAGATTCTTCTGTTTTGCGAGTTTTCGACAAGTCAGGAACTAATTTTTCGCGAAAAGTTCAGCTCTCGCCACAAGTTATTCGCGCAAAGTAGATTTTTTGCTACCTTCACATCGCGCAAAGTTAAGTTTGCGCCAATTGTTCATCGCGCAAAGCGATTTTTGCGCTACCTTCTAGTCAAGCAAATCTTATTTTGCGTCATCTGTTATTCGCGCAAAATGTCTTTGCGTCACTCTCATCTCACGCAAAGTCAAGGTTTGTGCCACCAACTTCTAACGCAAAGAAAGGTTTCGGTCATCAACGTTTCACGCAAATCTCAATTTGCGCCAGTCACTATTCACGCAAATCTCCAGTTTGCGCTAGCTCCTCTGTTTCAAGACTTGGATTTTTTCTGATCTTTCTGTCTATATGGATTCTGAAAAGTTTACGTTTCAAGCTCAGTTCTACAAGAGTGATATCATGATGTCATTGGGCACAGAAACTCGTCCTCCGGTTCTGGTTGATGAAAATGAGTTCACTTAATGGCAAGATTGGCTTCTTAATTTCATCAAGCGTCAAAAGAACGGAGATGACATGATGAAGATTCTAACTGAAGGATCTTTTGTAAAACCCACTCTGGCTTCTGGAATATCAAAGCCTACCATCGAGTACACACCCGATGAGTTGGTCCAATATAAAGCCGATCGTGATATAAAGGCTAATCTGATGCTAGCCTTGCCAAATTCTATCTACAACCGGATTGATTGTTATAAAAACAATCCTATGTTAATGTGGGCACAGCTAGAGAAGATTATGCTTGGGTCTACAGTTGCAACACAACTTCAGCATACACGTTTCATGAACAATTTTGAAGAATTCAAAGCCAAAGACGGGGAATCTCTGAAAAGTGTTTTTGACAGGTTCTGTGCGGTGATAAACGATCTGCGAAAGATAAAAGTGGAAAAGACTGAGCTAGAGATCAATCTGAAGTTTCTCAACATTCTTCAATCGGAATGGAACAAATCTTGCCACCGATTAAGGAATGATGTCAGGATATCTTCTATGCAAATCCAAGAGCTTTACGAGATTTTGCTGACAGATGATTGCATAGTCACAAGGAAGAAAGCCAAACTTGACAAGAAGAATAAGAAAACAGTGGATCCAGTTGCACTTCTCACAAGAAAACTGGCTGAACAAGCATTGACTGAGAATGCTTATGATGGTGCAAACTGATGACGATGGCGAAGCTCTTCAGAAAGCGATGATTCTTCTCTCTCAGCATTACAACAAAAAGTTCCAACCTCATTCGGGTTCCAACAATCTTTGCTTCACTTCTGGGTCTCAGAATGTCAAATTGCCCGAGGTTAAGAAAGCAGCTGCATGCTTTAACTGTGGAAAGTCGGGTCACATTGCTAAGGAGTGTCGAGTGAAGAAAGTTCGGGATTCGGCATATTATCGGAAGAAGATGGAACTTGCTGAAAAGAGAGAGAATGGAACTGCTCTGCTAGCTGAAGAAGAATTCTGGCTAGATCACTCCGACGATGAAGCTGATAATGTGGAGACTGCTCATATGTGCTTCATCGGAGATGATCAGAGTACTGATGATGATGATGATTCCTCAACTGATGAAGATGAGGTACCTTCTGAGTTTGATTACACATTTATTACTTCACAGATAAACATCATTATAACTGCTTTACATGATTTATGCTCAAAGTTATTATTTGAAAAGCATTTAAATATAGAAAAGTCAAATTTGATTGATAAATTACAAATTTCTTTGAAAGATGAAAAATCTATTTTGTTTCACACAAAAGAAATCTTTCAAAAGAAATTGGGTGATTTAGAAAAATCAAATATGACTTATCTTGTTTCTTTGACTGATATGGCCAAATTAAAAGATAATTTTTCGGCTAAAATAAATGAGTTGGAAGAAAAATTATATCGAAGGGATCAAACTGATCAAACAATATTTATGCACAAACCACGGAGTTATGAGTCTATCAAAGAAAAATGGGGACTTGGTTTTGAAAATCCACATTGTTTAAACAATGCTATAAAAAATCCCCGACTTTATATAAATTCGATTATCTAACTCTTGCTAAATATGCTCCTCAATTTAAAATTGATTGGATGAATGAAAAGCAAGTTTTAGAAATCGAAAATGAGAAAAGGATGAATAACAAGAAAATGAAATTTCTTTTGTTTACATGCGCGAAAATGCCAAATATTTTCCTGATAAATCAAAGAAGAACAGAAACAGTTTAAATGACATTTCTTCTATTAAATCTTCATTATCTGATGATTATTTTGATATTTGTGCTACTAACACTAATAAAGAAAATATATCTCCAGTTTCTTATGATTCTAAGAGATATATTCATCCATTAGTGTTAGAAAGCAAAATCATTGATCTTGAAGATGAAATGGAAGAACAAAATATTCAAAAAGAAATTGAATCAGATGTAATTCTTTCTTTCATGACATCAAGTTTTGAAGAAAAATTAATTTCTCAAAAACAAGATTATGTTTCTAGTCTTTCTTCTGATTTTAAATAAAACAACAAGGATTTTCTAAAATCTGAAAACTTTTCTCAAATTTTTTCTGACTCCGAGGCAAGTTCAGATTTATTGATTGATCAGTTTGGTTTCTTAGGTAATATTGTTTCTTCAGACTCAAATCTTAAATCGAAAATTCTTGATGAATCGTTTACGCTAAATGATGATTATTATAAACCAAAGCGTAAAAGAAGAAGGTCAAAGAAGTCAAAGAACCAAGCTAAATTCATTTCTGATAGTTCTAATTCTTGTGATTCAAATATTTCAGATAGGACTTTGAGCACACCTTCAATGCAAATATGGAGGGTCAAGCGTACATCTGATGAATCTATGACTAATGAGGATAGATATGTAGAAAAAATCTATAAAAGTTGTTAGGTCTGATTTTATAGTAATCATTGTATTTATAGGCTTGGTCTTATATTGTGTACAGTGTTGTACATTGTGTAGTATTGACCAAGGGTATTTAAGTCCCTTTGGTCTTGGTTGTTTCTAACACTTCACGCATACATTGAATACAACTTACTTTGTGCTTCTTAGACTCTCTCTCTCTCTCTCTACTTTCTCTACTTTCTCTCTCTAGGATTTAGTGATTCTTGGACTCACAATTGGTATCAGAGCTGTTCTAGATCTTGAGAGGAATGAGAGATTGTGTTTTTCGTTTCTGAATTTGTAGATTAATCGAAAATTTGATCGATTTTCTTGAACTTTTCAAGAAAATCTCGTTTTCTTGATTTTTCATCAAATTTGGGATTGTTTTTAAATGAATTTTTGTGAAAATCGGTTTGTTGGATTCGTTTTTGATTGTTAAACATCTTTGATTCACATCGATTTGCTAGAAAAACTTGTTTTGATTGTCAATTTTGGAAATTGTTGATTTTCTGGAAAAACGATATTAACGTACTGTTCTATTTTTGATATCGTGATATTATGGTTTTTAATCGTTTTTGTTGATTGAAATGTGTTAGAAACCTGTTTTCGTTCAAATCTGTGTGATTTAGTTGGATTAATTTCATGGTTATAATCGAATCTTGCGAGTTTTACATGATTTCCTTCGGTTTGCGCTAGATCTACTGTTTGCGCGAGTTCATATAGGTTTACGCGAGTTCATACTAGTTTGCGCTATTTTATATTGTTCTAATCTTTGTGTTAGTGTTTCAGGTTTTCGTATTGGGTTATTCGCCCAAAGTGCAACTTTGCGTCTTCTGTGTATCAAGAGAAGCTCAGTTCTCGTCTCTTCTGTCTTACGCAAATTCAGCTTTGCGTCACCTCTTCATCGTGCAAAGCTAAGTTTGCGCAACCAGTGCTTCACGCAAATCCTAGTTCTCGTCAACTCAGTATCACGCAAACACAAGTTTGCGTTAGCTTCTCATCACGCAAACCTAGTTTGCGCCATTGCCTTCTAATGAGAATCTCAGTTTGCGTCTCCTTTGGTTCGCGAGAACTTCAGTTTGCATCTTCTTCGCATTACGCAAAGATCGATTTGCGTCTTGTACTACTCACGAAAAGCTTGATTTGCGTCTTCAACGCATCACGCAAAGTTCGTTTGCGTCTCCCGCTACTCACGCAAAGTTGGTTTGCGTCTCCAACAGCTCACGAGAAGTCAAGTTCTCGCTAGTCTCCACTCACGCAAAGCTCCTTTGCGCTACTACTTGTTTACGCAAAGAATAGTTTGCGTCTTAAGTGCCTCACGCAAACCTACGTTTGCGTTTCCTTCTGCTCGAGAGAATCTCAGTTTGCGTCTTCAAGTGTTCGCGAGAATCATAGTTTGCGCTTCAATCATATCATGCAAAATCATTTTGCGTCACAAGTTTATCACGCAAAAATCAGTTTGCCTTTCTACCTCTCACGCAAACATCAACTTTGCACCATCTCAACACTTAGCATTTTTTTTCTGGATTATCTGAAAAATGGATTCTGACAAGTTTGCTTATCAAGCTCAGTTTTACAAAAGTGATCTTATGATGTCTTTGGGTACAGAAAATCGTCCACCTGTGTTGATAGATGAAAATGAATTTACACAGTGGCAAGATTGGTTTCTGAACTTTATTGAACGTCAAAAGAATGGAAATGACATGATGATCATTCTATCTGATGGACCGTTTGAAAAACCCAAATTGGCTTCTGGATTATATAAGCCTACTAAAGAATATTCACCTGAAGAGTTGTCCGCATATCAAGTTGATCGTGATATAAAGGCAAATCTGATGCTAGCCTTGCCAAACTCTATCTACAACAGGATTGACTGTTTCAAAACTCATCCTAATCTTATGTGGCAACAGCTTGAGAAGATTATGCTTGGTTCTTCAGTAGCGACTCAACTCCGACATACTCGTTATATGAATAACTTTGAAGAATTCAAAGCCAAGGACGGGGAGCCACTGAAAACTGTGTATGACAGATTTTGTGCCATTATCAATGATCTGAGGAAGATTAAAGTAGAAAAGACTGTGCTTGAAACAAATCTGAAATTCCTTAATGCACTTCAACCAGAGTGGAACAAATCATGCCACAGACTGAGAAATGATGTCAGAATATCCACAATGCAGATCCAAGAGATGTTTGAGATCTTACTGACTGATGAATGCATTGTATCTGAGAAGAAGGCCAAACTGGAGAAGAAGAACAAGAAATCAGTGAACCCAGTTGCACTACTCACGACCCATCTGGCTAATCAAGCATTGTCTAATAATGCTTACGACAGGTCAACTGATGACAATGGCGAGGCGCTGCAGAAAGCTTACGACAGGTCAACTGATGACGATGGCGAGGCACTGCAGAAAGCAATGATCCTTCTCTCTCACCATTACCAGAAAAAGTTCCAACCAAGATCGGGTTCCAACACTTCTCGCTTTACTTCCGGTTCTAAAGTCAAAGTGCCCAAGCCAAAGACTACAGCCTGCTATAACTGTGGAAAGTCGGGTCACATTTCAAAAGAGTGTCGAGTGAAGAAGGTTAGGGATTCAGCTTATTATCGAAAGAAATTGGAATTGGCTGAAAAGAGAGAGAACGGAACTGCTTTACTTGCCGAAGAGAAATTTTGGCTGGATCATTCCGACGATGAAGCTGCAAATGTCGAGATCGCTCAGATGTGCTTGGTTGGAGATGATCAGTCAGATGATTCTGATACTGGTGAAGATGAGGTATATTCAGAATTTAATTACAATTTCATATCTTCTCAGATGAATATCATGATAACTGCCATACATGATTTACGCTCTAAGTTAACATCTGAAAAGAATTTAAATTCTGAAAAGTCAGATTTGATTGACAAATTAAAATTTTCTTTGAAAGATGAAAAATCTATTTTGGAAAATACTAAAGAAATCTTTCAAAAGAAATTGGATGATTTGGAAAATTCAAATAAGACTTATCTTGAATCTTTGACGGCTATGACTACTTTAAAAGATGAATTTTCAGATAAAATAAATAAATTAGAAGAAAAGTTGTATCGAATGAACCAATCTGAACAAACATTTTTTATGAACAAACCAAGGAGTGAAGAAGCTTTAAAAGAAAAATGGGGACTTGGTTTTGAAAATTCACATTATTTAAACAATGCGATTGAAAAATCCCCTACTTTATATAAATATGATTATCTAACACTTGCTAAATATGTTCCTCAATTTAAAATTGATTGGATGAATGAAAACAAGTGTTAGAAATCGAAAATAAGAAAAGAACAAATAACAAGAAAAAGGAAATTCCTTTTGTTTACACGAGCGAAAATGCAAAATATTTCCCTGAAAAATCAAGGAGAGGAAGAAGAGTTTTAAATGATATATCTCCTATCAAATCTTCAATGTCTGATGATTTTGTTGATCCTTATGCTCCTAGTTCTGATAAGGAAAATATTTCTCCAATCATTTATGATTCTAAGAAATATACTCCTCCGTTAGTATTAGAAAGGAAAATCATCAATCTTAAAGATAAGATAGAAGATCAAAATATTTTAAAGAAAATTGAATCTGATATTATTCTTTCTTTCATGACGTCTAGTCTTGAAGAAAAATTATTTTCTCAAAAATCAGATTCTATTTCTAGCCTTTCTTCTGATTTTTCATGTAAACAAAAATGAAATTTCTAATTTTAAAATCTTTTCTCAAAATAATTTTGACTCCGAGGTAAATTCAGATTTATTAGTTGATCAGATTGGTTGCTTAGGTAAAATTATTTCTTCTGATTTAAATATTAAGTCTAAAATTCTTGATGATTCTTTTACGCTCAATGATAATTATTATAAACCTAAGCGTAAAAGAAGAAGGTCAAAGAAGTCGAAGAAACAAGATACAGTTATTTCTGACAGTTCTAATTCTTCTGATTCTAATTTTTCAGATAGGACTTTGAGCAAGTCATCGAATCAGATTTGGAGAGCAAAGCGAATATCTGATGAATTTGCGACTAAGGAGAACACAATCTCTCATTCCTCTCAAGATCTAGAACAGCTCTGATACCAATTGTGAGTCCAAGAATCACTAAATCCTAGAGAGAGAAAACAGAGAGAAAGTAGAGAGAGAGTATAAGAAGCACAAAGTAAGTTGTATTTAATGTATGTGTGAAGTGTTACAAACAACCAAGACCAAAGGGACTTAAATACCCTTGGTCAATAGTACACAATGTACAACACTGTACACAATATAAGACCAAACCTATAAATACAATGATTACTATAAAATCAGACCTAACAAAAGTGATTCATTTGCTACTTGTAATAAAATTTCAAAATACTCTATAAAGCAAATGATTTGAATTTCAAAAGATGTCTCATATTCTTCTTCTGATTCTAATTCAGATGATTATGCTTTCTCTTCTACTGATTCTTATGTTCATTATTCCGATAATATTTGTCATGCTTTCTATGTCAAATCTAACAAATATTCTCCCATTAAAACTGCAACTAACAAATATGGACCCAAATTCAAGTGGGTACCAAAATCAAAGATTAATTCTAAGTTGCAGGCACCTAATGTCAAGGGGGAGTAAGAGAAATATGGCTTCTAAGTACTTCAGCTTAGAACCCGTACTTTAATGGACTTCGACCTCTAAACATATCAGTTTAGGACTCATTTTTCAATGTATTAAGCTTCTGGACAAATGAGAAACTGTGAGTACATCTACTTTATTCCGCTGCATTTACTCTGTCTATGATGTTAATCCTGTTTTTCTCATTTTTTTCAAGAATCTGAGCAAGTTCAACCAAAACTTGAATTTGTACAATCTAAAACTTGGATATGAGATACAAATTCATTATACATTATGTGGAAGAAGATATTATTGAATAATATTTTGTTCTAACTAAATATCAACTTGCCAATATTTTTACAAAAGCCTTAAACAAATAATGTTTTAATTTTTCTGCTTTCAAAACTCGACATGTTGAATTTAAAAGTTTAAACCTTCACAAATTTTATTCTATAAAGTAAAATTTTCCAAGTTCATCTTTCTGTTGAATAAAATGTGTGTCTAGGATAAATTTTCAAGTTGTTTGTTTATATCGAAGTTTTATATGTTCAAATTTCAAGTCTTACAAATTTCGAAAGGTCAGCAACATGTTTGAAACTTTTGATACTGCTTTAAAGTTATGTGATTCAGAATATTTATATTTTATAATGCTTAGAAATCCTAAAAAGTCGGAATTATGGATCGTAATGAAAATATGGGCTAAGCACTTAGATGTAAAACTGAGTGATTGAGATGAAAATTTATATATATAAAATACAGAAATCTCTAAGTTTAAAAGTTTGTACCTGTGACCTTTCTGGTTTGGGAAAGTAAGTTCCGTGGGATGCTTGTCATCTGGTCCCCTAAGGTCAATTGGTCTGGGAGTGATCGAACCCAAATCCTTCTATAGAACCAGATCGAAAGTCATGTTCTATTGGTATGAATGGGTTTAGGATGTGTCTATGTAGCCTTTCTGATCTGGGAGAGTAAGTTCCAGGGGGTGCTTGACACCTATTCCCCTAAGGCCAACTGGTCTGGGAGCGGCTGATCCAAATCCTGCAATATGATCAGATAGAAAGTTACGTTTACAACATGTTTTTTACTTATCAAACTTCTTGATTAAAAGATGCCAATGTGCACAAGCTTAAAAGATGCCAAAGAGCACACTCATGTGAAGATGCCAATGTGCACAATGCTAAAAGATGCCCATGAGCACACATCTCATGATACTTGGTGATATGTTTGAGTTGTGATAAACCTATATATTTGTGAAATCTTAATTTTTGATGGCTTAGTGTGAGTACATGCAAAGTTTTCTATCATATTTTTAGAATTGCATTTTCTTGAAGCTAATCAAAATTCGCATGCGAGCACACTGAATAGATTGATGAAAGTTTTTGAAACTGAACATGTCTTAACTTGATATGCAATGAAACTTGTATTTGTATCCAACAACATACACTTGACTTCAACTGATGGTTTAATCTGTGATATTTTACTGAGTAGAATTTAATTTGTTTAGTGTTTAAAATTTTATATATTTAGTTGTTTCAAAATACATATTCAGTATATTTTTCTTTCTACGTTGATGTTAATGGATATGTGCATTTTTCGAGGGGGAGTAAATAAAGAGAATATTCTGAAAGATCATATCTCATTTCGAGGGGGAGTATCTGATTTTCTATATGAATGCTAACTTGAATTGTCATATTTAGTGTATTTGTGTAGGGGGAGTCAAACAGCTTAACAGATTTGCGCCAACAGTTGGTAGCGCAAAACTCAACTTTGCGCCACCTTTAGCTAGCGCAAAAACTAAGTTTGCGCCACCAACGTGTAGCGCAAACCTTCCCTTTTTCTCCTTTACTCTGAATTTTTTTGCAGATCTGAAGTTGTCTCGTCTCCATCATTTGCATGACCAAGTTGATCCAGATCATCAAGGTCATGAGGGGGAGAAATTAAGGAGAAGTTAAAGAGACAAAGAGTTCAAAGTTTATCTACTGCTCAAGATTCGCTCAAGATTCTATTTTCTCAGCTATATTAGTTCTTTTGATGTTTCAGCTCCGACCACCACAGTTCATTCACGTACATTTGAAAGAGATGTGTCGTCTAGAGCACAAGCTGATGAACCGACTGTTCTTTCAAGTTTATTACAAACAAGTCCAGTCTTGTCAAGGCAGCAAACACAATATAAATTGAAAGATGCTGAGAAGAATTTTTTTTTTTTAGTCAAGAAGCTTCGCTAAGTCGCTTAGATGGTCTGGGTTGATTTAGAAGATGGATTTTGAAGACCACAGCGCCAATGATGTTAAGTCAGATTTTATGGTAATCATTGTATTTATAGGCTTGGTCTAATACTGTGTTTAGAGGGCCTATTTGTTCTGTATTAGCCAAGGGTATTTAAGTCCCTTGTGGCTTTGTGTCTTGTAAGGCATTCACGCATACATTGAATAGATATCACATTTACGCTTAAAACTCTCTCTCTCTACTTTCTCTCTCTAGGATTTAGAATGATCTTGCATTATCACTACGTCTTAGACAAGTCATTATATGGATTAAAACAGGCACCGAGAGCTTGGTATGAAATGTTAACCCAATTTCTACTTGCTTCAGGATTCAAGAAAGGTACTATCGATACCACCTCTTTCTGAAGAAACAAGGTGAAGATATGATCCTAATTCAGATTTATGTGGATGATATAATTTTCGATTCTACTAATCCTAAATTTTGTAAAAAAAATTCAAAAATCATGGAATCTCGATTTGAAATGTCAATGATGGGTGAACTGACATTTTTCCTTGGTCTTCAAATAAAACAGTTACCCGAAGGCATTTTCATAAATCAGTCAAAATACATTAGAGATTTCCTGAAAAAGTTTAACATGTCTGAAAGTTCAGTGATGAAAACACCAATGGCAACGGGCACACTTTTAGATGCTGATCTTTCTGGTAAATCTGTAGATCAAAAAGTGTACCGTAGCATGATTGGTTCATTGTTGTACTTAACAGCAAGTAGACCGGATATTATGTTTGCCACGTGTTTCTATGTTAGGTATCAAGCGAACCTAAAGGAATCTCACCTAGTCGTTGTAAAACGAATTCTTAGATACCTCAAAGGCACTCCTGAGTTAGGCTTTTGGTATCCTAAGGGTTCGGGTTTTGATCTAACTGCCTACACAGATGCTGACCATGTAGAGTGCAAGCTGGATCGTAAGAGCACTTCTGGATCATGTCAGTTTTTAGGCGACAAGTTAGTTAGCTGGACGTTAAAGAAGCAGAATTGTGTATCTACATCAACTGTCGAGGTTGAATATGTAGCTACTGCAAGCTGCTGTTCGCAAGTCCTTTGGATGAAGACACAATTGAAGGATTTTGGCTACTCATACCAACGAGTTCCTATTTACTACGATTCAAAAAGCGTAATAGCAATAACAGCTAATTTAGTGCAGCACTCAAAGACTAAACACATAGATGTACGGTACCACTTCAATAAGGATCATGTGGAAAAGGGCGATATAGAGATGCATTTCGTGAAAACAGACTACCAGTTGGCTGACCTTTTCATCAAAACCATTGGATGAAAAGAGGTTCACTTTTCTAGTCAGCAAATTGGGTATGCTAAATGCCAAACCCTGATTCAAGGGGGAGTGTATCTTTCTTTGTGCTTAAATTGCTTATGTTTTGGAAATTATGAACAGTGTCTATTATTCATTGTGTACTGACAAAGGCAGAATCATTTTTATAATGATTACCAAAATATTTTATTTTGTAGGTTACATTTCAAATGACTATGGTTTCTTATTACATCAGATCAGGACCCGTTCTTCACTGGTAAAAATGCATATTACTATTCTTATCGGAGAATATGTAATCATGGCTTCTGAATACTCAGTTCAGAACCTGATCTCAAATGTTTTTCTTCTGAAGGATGCTCAAACGATGACATCTTTTCATTAAGTTTTTTCATTTGAGGGGGAATTAGTGAATTACACTGCTATATCTTTTAGGGGGAGGAGATATAAGAAGTTACTTATACTTTCACTGTCATATCTTTCTGAACAATTGACTTTTAACAGGTATCAAGGGGGAGGATATCTGAGTTTTTGTCAAGGATACTTAAATGATGATATTCATTCTAGGGGAGTAAAGGATTCTAATCTACAAGGATGTATTTCTAATCCTTATACTCTATCACTTGTTGAAAGATGAACAACTTTCACTTGTGAAAAATGTTTTTAAAATGTTCAAACACTTCATGTTCTAAAATGATTCATGAATTTCGGAGTGTGATTTTTAAATATGATTTTGGATACTTAAATGCTTATCTGACCGTGTGTTCCAAAAGATAAATACTTGTGTATTATCTTGTCGATATACTTTGTCGAGTATTTCTACACATACTGGTTTAGTACATTCAATTTGACTTTGTTATTACCATGTATCAAAAGTTAAATCTTTCTATGGTAATACTCCCGTCGTTTGCTATTCACTTTTGTTTGAATCAAACGTCATTTCTATCTTAATTGTGCTTTCATTGATAACATGTTTATATTTTGTTCATATAAACATCTTACGTCTTTGATTTCCCAAAATATTTTTCTTCATGATAATTTGATCTGATTAAATCATTGTCAGATTCTCAAAACATTTCTATTCTTTCACGATTATTCATTCATACAAAGTTATAAGAGATCTTAAATGCTTAAGATGCTCAAATTTCATAATGATTCTTAATGAGCATACACATACTGACAAATGATTTATTGTGCTTAAATTGTCAAGTTAATCATTGTATAGCATAATCTTTTAGAACAATACATTGGATTCAGTGTGAGAGCTTAACAGAACTTCCATGGATTTACGATACCCGTGTTTCCTACCCCGGAAGTAATCCTGAGTGATTGAGGGGAGAGGGGTCAAATGATTGAGTGTTGGTGTGTGATGAGGTAAAATGGAAATGAGAGATTGGTTAGAAGTGAGCTTCAATGATTAAAAGAAAGAGGGTGAGAGAAAAGAGTAGAAGAATATCAGACTCTGCACCAAACTTCTTTCTGAGCCAGGCAGCCACATCTTCTGATTGGTTCACATTCTTCGGTGACCATCATTGAAACAGGCACCTAGCCCATGCCATCTCTTGTATACAACCCCAACAACTACTCATTCTTTTCTCAAAAAGAGAATGTTTCACATTTTTTGGGGAAGTAGCACATACGCTATTGGTTCTTCATTCGAAAGATACTGATATTGAAAAAGATGGAAAGTTTCCCCACCTTCGACCCTTTTTCATGCACAATTGAGTCCATGTATAATCATTGTTGTCTCAATGGTTTATATACTTTGAGTCTTTATGAAAAGGAATCATTGTGCTAAATTCTTTCATAACACGAGCACGAGCACACAGAAAATCTGTTTTTCTGTCAGAACATTCATAGAAAATACCTTGTATTTTTCAATGATTGAATGGAAGTCCTGGGGAGTGAACATCACTTCAAGCTCCTTACATTGTACATTCGTTGTACACAGTAACTTTGTGTTACTAATAGGCATTCCTAACTGTTTCATGTGTTGATTCAGGTTTACCATTCCTAATTCGTTTGAATTTGAAAAGATTCAGATGAATACATTCATGAATTGATGACTCATTCAGATAAGATAAATGATTCTCTCATATCATTCATTGGGGGAGATTGATACTTTTCCTATCTGGGAAGATTGTTATTATTCATCAAAGGGGAGATTGTTCAACTTTCACCACAAGGGGGAGATTGTTGTTCATGAAAACTGTGCTTATCAGATATTTTGGGGAAGATGTTTCAAAGACCGAGTTGACCTTGAACAAGTTTTAATGATTTTGATTCTCACAATTCATTAAAAAGGGGGAGATATGTCAAAGTTCAAGATCAGATGAAAAGTTTACATCAGAAAGGGGAGAATTTCAGAATTTCAAAGTCAGATTTCAGAATATGTAATGAAAGGGAGAGATGAATCAAAGTTTAAAGTCAAACCAAATGGAAAGCAGTCAAGAGTTGAAATAAAAAGGGGGATTGAGAAAATTCAAATCAGATACTATATGGTTGATTGAGAAAGTGAAAGTAAAGATGGAGAGTCTCAAAATTCTGAGAAGAATGTCAAAGTTTCATAGTTTGCTGAAGATGTCAAAGTTTTCAAGATGTAAAAGCTGAAAAAGATTCAAAGCTGAAGATTATTTTTGAAGATAAGAAGACCTGAAGATTATTGTCAAAAAAAAAGTTTAATCTTGAATCCAATGGGGGAGATTGTTAGACTAGAATTGTATTAAAGATTAAATAGAGGGTCTAGTTTGTAATTGTCTAATAGTTTGAGGGATCATGTTGTAAAGTCAACTAATGTTGACTTAGTATAAATAGTTTTTGTATCTTTGATTAGATTAGAAGAGACGCGCAGATTGGTAAGATTCGCACACTGCAGAAAACATACACGAACACATAGTGCTTTAGAATCACAAATAGGTATATGGTTGATTGTAATTCAAGTGATTATATCAATAAAGATTGCATTCTTAATCTGTTGTGTGATTATATGCTAGTAATCTGGGTCACATAATCAGCAATAGCAGCAGACTTTCCCTTATAGATTCTCTTCAAAGAATCAAACTGCTCTGTAAAAATAATCCTTGATAGCCTGTTACACTATCCAGATAAACTTTGGAAACAAATTCCGGGAAAATAAAAACTAGATCGCATTGAGTACAATTTGTCACAATAGTTGAATAAATTGTGTGGCCTACGCTCAGAGATGTCGTGATGTTAACTTTGGTCTTGTCCTCGTAGAATACCTATAGAAGGTTCTACTTGGAATTTCAACAACACAACCCAATGTTGGCGGTTTGAGAATTTTCAACCCAACCCAACCCAAAAAAAAAGTGCAACGCAACCCAACCCGTTCGTGTTGGTCGGGGTGGTCGGGTTGTGTTTAAACAAAATAAAACAATATTGAAAACATAAAAATAAGGAAAGTTTTCTTTGAAATACGATCCATCATTCAAATTAATATATGAGTTCATCAAATATTTAGGTATTACATTTAACTTTCCAATAATGTCCTATTATAGGTTCCATTGCTCGTTATTGCCAAATTGTTTTGGTAATTTATACATATTAAAGAGAATTACAAATAATTGTAGAGAAGTCGCTAAAACGTTTATCAGGTTATCGGGTTGGTCGAGTTACTTTGAGCCAAACCCAATATCAACCCAATAGATTCGGGTTGTCCTAATTTTTTATCGATTATATATCGGGTTACCTCAGGTTGAATTTTTCCCTGGTTTTTCGGGTTGGGTTGTGTTGTTGAGCCTAGAATGTTGAATTCAAAATTAAAAGGATCTAAAGTGTAATTGTTTGTAAGTCTTGTAAAATTCAAGAGTGTATGACTTTTCTTTAAGTGTCTTGTGTTGTAAAAGTCAACTTGTTTGGATTGGTATAAATAGTTTGTCCTTTGTAAATCATGAGATCACGAACACAGATCACGCACACACTCATACAGATTCATAGATAGACTTGTGACTTTTAGAGAGAGAATATTATGTACGAATTCTGGGAGAAAGCATTTGTAATCATTGTAAATGTAATACAAATGACTTGTGATTCATTTGTGTGTGTAATATATGATTTATAGCTTAAATTTGGAACTACAATTGGTATCAGAGCAGATTAGAGAAATCAAAAGTTGATCGATTTTTGACTCAGACATGAAGAACTCGCACGTCGACTGTTGAATTTTGACTTTTGAGAACTTGTGTTGTTTTGATTGAATTGTAATCGTATAGTGATAGAGAATGATTCTTCTTTAGGTCATATAGCCTAATTCTTCATAGATTTGCTCAATTTTGAATCTTTGTAAATGTTTGGTTCGAAAAGTTGAAGTTGTTGTGTGCAGATCAAAATTCGACTTCTAGTGGTTTTGATTGAAAAGTTTCCAGCGATTATGTTCAGAAACTGATCGAGAGTAATCCTGCAAAATTTCAAAGCAATTGGTCGAGTTTTGAAGGAGTTATGACAAAATCAGTGAATTAAAGTCGACTTTTTGCACGATCCCAAGAATTCACAAGTTCATACGAAGAACTCGCAGACTTCAAGTTCTTGATGTTTTTTAAAAAGCAAGGACAGAATTCGCAGAGTGTTACATAAGAAAAGTCACTATTCACTCAAGAATTCGTACATCAAAGTCTACGAGTTCAAGGTTTTCGCAAGTCTTTCTATATGAATTCTAAAGAATTCGCAGAACACTGTACAAGTTGGTGTTGTTTTGTTTGTCTAAGGATAAAATTCGTAAAGTGTGTTGTGTGAAAAGTACTCTATCCGCAAACAAAAGCCAACGGAAAGCTCTCAATTAGAAAATCACAGCCTGCGGAAAGCCATCAACTCCCAAGCTTAAGCTTGCGTAATGTGTGAATTCACACATTGTTCTTTGCGGAAAGTCAGAACTCGCATCCCTTTGTTTGCGAAAAGCTCATCTGTGAAAAGTTTGAAGTTCATTTTTCAACTAAGTCTAGATTCGCAGAATATTCTGAGGATTCTATACTTAGAATTTTTTTAATATTTTTCTGAGTTTTTTCAAATTTGACTTTTTAGTCAAAGTTTCTGATTTCTTTGATTAACGATCATTTCAAGCTCTTATTTTACAGATCTCAATATGTCTCAGGGTTACAGTTTTGAGTTTGGACAAATGAACATCACTGAAGCTAAATCAAATCTGAAGCATCTTGTTGGACAGTTATCAATCTACACCAAAATGGCTAATGACTGTTCAAGAGAAAATACAAAGATTAAAGCTGAGAAAGATGGATTGCAAGATAAAGTCTCTGCTCTTGAATCCGAGATAAAAGATCTGAAAAGCAAATCTGAAAGCCCATATCTTAAAGATGAAAGAGACAGACTGAAAGAGAGTGTCTTTAGCCTTGAAGTGGAAATAAATGTTCTGAAAGAGGAAGCTTCTCAAGTGAAAGAGAACTCCAGTGTGCAAGATGAGTTGAAAAAGATTGAAGAGAACATAAAGGTATTGGAAAGTGAAAATACTATATTGAAGAGAAAGATTTCTGAAATGGAAGCTCAGATTGTCAAATTCAAGAAAGAAGACTCTGTTACGATTGCTAAAGAAAGAGAAGAATTTGAGAAAGAAAGAAAAATGTTTGCTCAAAAGTTCTCTGATTTTTCAAGAAAAGCATTAGAAGAGAAGAAAACTGTTGAACTCAAATGTGTAAAACTTTCTCAACAAGTGACAGAATTTGAGAAAGAAATCATTATGGAAAGAGATAAGTTTGAGAAAGAGAAGAAGAAAGTTGAGCAGAAGAATGTTGGTGTGTTGAAGGAAATATCTGATAAAAGAAGGTATGTGGAGAAAAATTTTGAGGAGGAAGGAAAAGTTTTTGAAACAGAAATAAATAAGCTTACAAGGAAGCTATATGAGCTATCAAATACATCAATGAAGGAAAAGAATGCGAAGTATGTGAACTGCATAAGAAGTTTGACCTACTTTCAAAGGAAAGAAACAGTTTGTCTTCAAAGATAACTGAACTTGAAGAAATCATTTTCAAAGTGAATTTGACTGAAAAAAAGACGCCGGACTCAATTGTTCAATCACCAATAGATGATTTTGCTGATTCAGAATGCTCATTCAAAACAGCTTCAAGTTCTTATCATACACATGTTTCTTCAAAGAGGTCAGTAAACTCTAAAGCTTCAAGTTATGATGCATGATTACAAATTTCTAAAGTTATATGTTTGAATTCATAAGTAATTGATAAACATTATCAAAACAGGATAAACATCTTAATTTAAATATAAAGAATTTAAAATGTATAAAAGAAAAATAAAAGAAAAAACAAAAAATAAAACAATAATTTAAAATCGTGATTTATATCGCTGCATTGCGCGAGTACGCTTCTAGTATATAATAATTCGTAATGTTTATAATTATAGGGTCAGGGGAAAACCTCAAATAAACAGAAAATTGAAGAACACCCTGGTAGCCCTTCATCTGGACGGTATGCACTTGTGCATATAGATAAATTAAGTTGTTTTTTTGGTTTTTATGCACAAGTTGTGCATATGCACGTGTGGGCGAGTACGCTTCTAGTATATAATAATTCGTAATGTTTATAATTATAGGGTCAGGTTCAGAGGAAAACCTCAAATAAACAAAAAACTGAAGAACACCCTGGTAGCCCTTCATCTGGACGGTATGCACTTGTGCATATAAGTAATTTGTAACATGCACACGTGCATATGCACAACTTGTGCATAAAAACCAAAAAAACAACTTAATTTATCTATATGCACAAGTGCATATCGTCCAGATGGAGGGCTACCAGAGTGTTCTTCAGTTTTCCGGGTTTTTTTTTAGGTTTTCTCTTGAACCTCCGTCTATAATTATAATTTATAAAATAAAATTAAATAAATTATAAAAAGTCGATATTACCCTTGACTTAATGGTGGTTCATTAGTTAATGGAGTTAAGACAAGTCTATAAATAAAAGTGAAACCATGATGAGCATACATGTAATTATTTCGTCAAACAAAATTTGTAATTTATTCTAAATATTTAAATAATAATATTTGATTTATGTTTCCTCTAAATTTATATTATTCTTTTACCTGTAAATAAGCAATAATCCAGCTTTATATTTGGTTGGTAGATACGTTCAGAAGGAGACGATAAATGATGATAAATGGAAAAGGAAAAAACAAAAGTTTAAATTATTGATAAAATATCAATAATACCCTGGAAAGGTTTTTTTTTTGTAATTAATAAAGTACAAATCAACCAAGAAATGACAGAGACTTTAATTTACTCTCTTATTTATTAGGTTGAATGGATAATATAATGCATTTAATTTTGTTAGATAATTTAATTTTAAAAAAATGAGCAATCTGGTTTTATTAAAAAAGTAATGGTAAGATTTAAAAAAAGTAGTGGATTAATTTTTTTTTTTTTTTTTGAAATTCAAAGATAGATTCAATTTCGGAGTTGCTACCTTTGCCGAAAACAACTTTGTTTCTATTGGTCCAAATGAGATAAAGGACACAATACAACATCGTTGTCCATCTCTTCAAACCTCTTGTACTAAATGCCATTTGACTTCCAATCCCGAAAAGTTCACTCAAAGTTCTCACCGAATCCACATTGATATTCCACCATCTCCCCATGAGCTTCCAAATCCTTTTCACCTCCTCACAACTGTTGATCCAAGCTCTCTCAGTGATTTGATAACAACCTTTTTCTATACTTGGTGAAAATTACGTTTAATATGTATTAGTGTTTCACCATCAGCGATCAGACTGAGTCTGTTCAGTTATCGCTGATAGTCTTCTTATAAACATCTAGTATGTATTAGTGTTTCACTATCAGTGATCAAACTGATTCTGTTCAGTATCGCTTATAGCTTCTAATGTAAACAGTAACGTAATCCCTAAAGACAAGTCTCGCGTCAACAGATGTTCGTAGCTGAATCAAAGACGAAGCTGCTGAACAAAGAGAAGTCTACTAGTGACCTGATGCAGATATCAGTGAAGCAAAGACAACTCTACTATACGCGAAGGAACGTGAGTAAAGCTTCAGCGATCGATGAACTCTTGATATCTCTGTTGAAAGAGATATTCAGCGATTGAATGATCATTTAGCTTCTACCTCAAGTTTCCTTTTGTCTTACCTTGCACAACTCAGTACGATGTGTCAGATAGGACATGCCTCTGCCACAATTCGTACAACAACTCTGTCAACTACACTGTTCATGATCCGGCCGAAAGCATGTCTCCCAAAGTCAGACTTTCAAAGCCAATCAGTGAACGCCACGTGTAAATTGCCCTGCCATGCATTTAATGCATAGGGTATAAATAGGAAGTTCACCCCTCCATCTGAGGGTGTGCTCAATCCTTGAACCCCAAATAGAAACCTTTGTTTTCTATATTCTAAATCCCCCATTCTCTGAAATTCTTGTGCAACCATCTTAGTGTTTTCTTAAGTTTGTTTAGATTGAGTCTTACTTAATCTTATTCCGCAACACACTTGTAAATTGTGTTTGATTTATCAATAAACAATTTATTAAACTTTAAATTTCTGTGTTTGTATTCAACCGCCCCCCTTCTACAAACTTGTTAAGCACCTTCGGGACCAACAAGTGGTATCAGAGCAGTTTGTTTAATCTAATAAACAAGATCTTGCTTTATTCTCTTCTTTGCTATTCTAAATGGCACTTAACACAAACACAAACTACTATGATAATGGTTCACTTTCTAAACCTCCTCGATTTAGCAGAGATAACTGTTCTCTATGGAAAAATCGAATGATGTTATTTCTTGAAGGTGCGGATCCTACTATACCTGAATATATAGAAAATGGACCCTATGAACCTGTTAGAATTATAGCTGCAGTTCCCGCTACTGCCACCACTGAAGCTGTCCCTGAACGCTATGTCGTTAAGGAAATAAGACAGTGGAGTGATGAAGACAAAAAGAAGGTAGGTATAGATGCAAGAGCAGAGACCATTATATCAATGGCTCTGCCTGATGAAGTTTTCCATTCCATCATGCATCTAAAAACTTCTAAAGAAATGTGGGAAACCATATGTGTTCAATATGAGGGCACCACTGAAATCCAAGAGACTCGAAAGATTAACTTGGTAAGACAGTATGAAAGTTTCATCGCTGGTAAGAATGAATCTCTCTCTGACGTTCATCAGTAGTTTAACTGCTTAATCATTGACCTAAGAACTGTTGGTAAGACCTATTCTAATTCTGAGGTCCTAACAAAATTCTTAGAATGTCTTCCTGAAAGCTGGGACAGTTATTCAATATGTCTTAAGCTTACAAAAGACTTAAATTCTCTTTCTCTCAGCACTCTGTATGGAATATTGCTCAACTATGAGCAATCGAATCTCCTAAAAAAGAATCTTGTAAAAGATTCTAAAGACTCCAAAAGCACTCATGTTGCTTTAGTCTCTTCAGAGATAATTCCATCTCAGCGATCTACTCTCACCATCACTGAGTTAGATTCTGAATCTGAGGATCTATCAGACCCTGATCTTTCAGAGTTTGATGAGTCATTAGCAATCTTGACAAACTCTTTTAAGAGATTTGCAAGAAAGAGCAACTTCCGAAGAAGTAAGCCTCTCTCTCTTACTGAAAAGCCAAAATCAACTCCTGTTGATAAGGCTACTGCCACTTGCTATAACTGTGAAAAGATTGGACACTTTGCTAGTGAGTGCAAGTCGAAAAAGGTCTTCAAACCTTCTACCTCAAGAAGATCCAGTGATGACAAATACCTAAAGTTGAAGAACAAATATCAAAAGCTGAAAAGCTACAAGCAAAAAGGTAAAGGTCTCATCGCTGAAGAACACGACTGGGCTGAATCAGAAGAATCAAGTTCTGATGAAGAAGAAGTCGCTAATCTCTGCCTCATGGCTGAGATTAAAGAAGAAGTGGAAGAACCATCTGAACCTTCTATGAGCTACATATCATCTCAGGTATCTATCTCTACAAATCCCTCTCTGCCTGAAGCTGAGAGAAGTCGCGCTGTTGATGTGCTGACGATTGACCTTTATAATGCTCTAACCGACAAAACTCAAGCTGAGAATAAAAATGTTCATTTAACTCAAGAGCTAGAGAAATGTCATGAAAAGATCAGAGAACTAAATCTTTTAGAAGAAAAGTTGAAAGATCAAGTCATTATAAATGAAATCATCAGTATTGAACGCGAACAAGCCATCGCTGCTCTAAAAGCAGAAAAGGCTCATGTTGAAAAATGGCGCAAATCATCAACAAAAATCTCTGAGATAATAAATGCTCAAATTCTTGAAAGTGATAGAACTGGTCTTGGTTTTTGGAAACCACAGGATGTAACTAAAGAAGAAAGTTCCATGCTTAAGTTTGGAACGTTTGTCACTTCTTTCTTTGACACTTCTTATAATCAATTCTATCCCTGTTCTTCTTCTAATTCTATCCCTAAGGAAAAATCCAAAGACACTAAGTCTGCGGATAAAGGAAAATCCATTCTTCGTCCTCAGAAGGCTACTAAGAAAGCAGAGCTGAAGGTTACTTCTAAACCTTCAGCAAATCAATCATCTAGCTCTGTGATAGAAATATTTGATCTCTGTCCTCCAAAGATAAAGATTGATCTTAAATCCACGAGATCTAAAGAAATGAAAATTCCTCCCAGATCTCATGAGAAAAGCCTTCTTGGACCTGGACCTGCTCATCTTAAACTTGCAAAACCTTCTACTTCTGGTCCTAAAACCATTTTCAAATACATAAAATGTTATCATTGTGGTTTTACTTACCATATTGCAAGCAAATGTCCGACTGCCACCAAAGCTGATAAAACAGCTAAAGTGAAGATAAATGCCTCTAAGACTGAGAAGGTCACCAAAGTTGAAAAATCAACCAAGGTGAAAAATACCACTAAGGTTAAGAAATTAACCAAAGTGAAGATTACCACTGAAGCTGAATCTTCATCTGCTGAGAAGACTGCTGAAACTTCCTTATCCACTAACTCTAAAGGACCCATTGAAAAGTGGGTACCAAACAACGCTTAATCTTCCTTATGTGTGCAAAGATCAAAGGGCATCTGGTATCTCGATAGTGGATGTTCTCGTCATATGACTGGACAAAAAGACATGCTCACTGAATACAAGGAAGAGAAAGGTCCCTCTGTGACCTTCGGTGGAAATGGAAAAGGATATACCCGAGGGTTTGGTGTCCTCAGCAATGGGACAACTACCTTTCGAAGAGTCGCTTATGTAGATGGACTGAAGCACAATCTTCTGAGCATCAGTCAGCTATGTGACAAAGACTACGAAGTTCGCTTTTCTAAGAAAGCATGTTCAGTGGTGGATGAAAAAGGAAAACTTGCTCTCAGTGGTTATCGCAGAGAAAATGTCTATGTAATAGATATGGACTCTACTACCACTGAAAACTTATGTCTTCTCTCTAAGGCCTCTTCTGATGTCAACTGGCTATGGCACAAAAGGCTTTCTCATCTAAACTTCAAAACCCTGAATTCTCTCTCATCTAAGGAACTGGTTTCTGGTCTTCCTCAGCACTCATATGCTAAAGAATCTCTCTGCTCAGCGTGTGAAAAAGGAAAACAAACAAAAGCTAGTTTCAAGTCTAAACAAGTTTCCTCAGTAACAAGTCCTCTTCAGCTCTTGCATATGGATCTGTTTGGCCCTGTCAACATCCAATCAATAGCTGAAAAGAAATATACGCTTGTCATTGTAGATGAATTCTCTCGTTATACCTGGGTTATCTTTCTTCGCTGTAAGAGTGATACTCCAGAAGAACTAATATCTTTTTGTTAAAAAGATGGAAGTGCTGAATAATCTTACTGTTCGTTCAATAAGAAGTGATCATGGAACTGAATTCAAAAACAGTTCCCTAAACAATTTCTTTGAGAACAAGGGAATTTCTCATAACTTCTCTTCAGTAAGAACACCTCAGCAAAACGGAGTCGCTGAAAGAAGAAACAGAACGATCATTGAAGCTGCTAGATCAATGCTCAGTGATTCTCATCTCCCTACTCAATTTTTGGCAGAAGCTGTAAACACTGCATGTTTTACTCAAAACAGATCGCTGATAGTAAAGCGATTTGGGAAGACATCTTATGAACTTTTTCATGGAAGGAATCCTTCTATCAGCTTTCTTCATATCTTTGGTTGTCAGTGTTATATCTTAAACAACAGAGATCAACTTGGAAAGTTTGACCCAAAAGCTGATGATGGAATATTTCTAGGATATTCCTCCATCTCCAAAGCCTACAGAGTTTTCAACAAAAGAAGACAATATGTGGAAGAAACAATTCATGTCACATTCGATGAAACTCGCTCAGCGAACTCTAAACCAATCACTGACAATGAAGAGTTAAATGATTGGATGTTTTCTCACTACAGAGAAACAGAACCTTTCTTCTCAAACCATCAGCATTCAGATCCTCCAGCCGCTGATGATGATCCAAACATTATACATCCTAACGCTGAATCCACCTCATGGGTTTCAGCTGAACCTCTAAACACCTTGTTACCATCAGATCTACCTTCTTCTGAAAACCTCTCTGATAACAACAACATGTTCACTACTCAACAGTTGATTGCTGATGAACCTCAAACGTCTTCATCAGTAAACATTCCAGTTGTTGATCCAACCTCTGAGTTAAGCAATCATGCTCCTGCTCAGCGATGGACCAAAGATCACCCAATTGATCAAATTCTTGGTGATCTCGATGCAGGTATTCAGACACGACGAAGCTCAGGTAATATCTGTCTCTTTGTCAACTTTCTCTCTTTAATAGAACCAAAGAAGACTGATGATGCCCTCAGAGATCCAAACTGGGACAGTGCTATGCAAGAAGAGTTGACTGAATTCTCTCGAAACAAAGTTTGGAATCTCGTTCCTAGACCATCTGATAAAACTGTTATAGGCACCAAATAGGTGTTTAGAAACAAGTTAGATGAACATGGAACTGTAACCCGCAACAAGGCTCAACTTGTTTCTCAGGGATACAGACAAGAGGAAGGCATAGACTATGATGAAACCTTTGCCCCTGTGGCTAGGCTCGAAGCAATTCGACTATTCTTAGCTTATGCAGTCTATAAAGACTTCATCGTTTATCAAATGGATGTAAAATCAGCATTCCTAAATGGAAAGTTGAATGAACAAGTCTACGTAGAACAACCACCAGGGTTCTATGACCCTAAGTATCCAAATTATGTTTATAAATTGGATAAGGCTCTCTATGGTCTAAAACAAGTCCCTCGTGCTTGGTATGACACTCTCTCATCTTTTCTTATCTCTGAAAATTTTGAACGTGGAAAGATTGATAATACGTTATTTTTCAGAAAGATAAAAAGTCACATAATTCTTGTACAAATATATGTCGATGACATAATATTTGGCTCTACTAACCCATCTCTATGTACTTGCTTCGCTGGAAGAATGAAGAAAGAATATAAAATGAGTATGATGGGTGAGCTGACATATTTTCTTGGTCTTCAGATTAAACAATCTGACAAAGGTACTTTTATCAGCCAAGGTAAGTATGTTAAAGATATGCTGAAAAAGTTTGATCTTACACAAACTTCAGTGATGAAAACTCCTATGGCATCACCCCTGACACTTAACAAAGATCCTTCTGGAAAACCTGTTAATGTCACTGCCTATAGAGGAATAATAGGCTCCCTGTTGTATCTTACAGCGAGCCGACCTGACATTATGTACTCTACTTGTTTATGTGCACGCTATCAATCTGAACCCAAGGAATCCCATCTGATCGTTGTTAAGCGAATTTTCAGGTATCTGAAAGGAACTCCTAACCTCGGTCTTTGGTATCCCAAAGACTCAGGGTTCGATCTAGCTGGTTATTCTGATAGTGATTTTGCAGGCTGTAAACTTGACAGAAAAAGTACCACTGGTGGATGTCAACTTCTGGGAGGAAAGCTGGTAAGCTGGACAAGCAAGAAGCAAAATTCAGTGTCCACTTCCACAGCTGAAGCTGAATACGTAGCCGCTGGAAGCTGTTGTTCTCAAATCTTGTGGATGAGAAATCAACTATTAGACTATGACCTTCAACTATCAAAGATTCCAATCTATTGCGACAGCACTAGTGCTATCGCTATAGCAAATAATCCAATGCTACATTCAAAGACGAAACACATAGAGATCAGATATCATTTTATCAGAGATCATGTGATGAACGGTGATATTGAACTTCATTTCATCCCTACTAACTTTCAGCTTGCTAATTTATTCACCAAACCTCTTGATGAGACAAGGTTCAACTTTCTCATCAGTGAGCTTGGAATGCTGAATCTCGAAGAATAATTCTTCAGTATTCATGCATTGTGTCAGTAATCATAAGTTCCCCTTTTATCATTCTCTGATAAACATTCTGACTCTCAGGTATGTTCTCTCAATCCCTACAACTGAATCTTCATTCAGTTAAGTTGTTTTTTCAAAATATAAACCTTAATCACTGAACTTTCTTCAAATGATTAAAAGCTTTTTGAAAAAGAAATCGATCACTGATATTTCTTGTCAGTGATCCTTTAAAAGAAAATCTATCCCTATCTTTACCTTCAGGGATACTTTCAAAAAAAAAATCTATCGCTGACTTTTCTTCAGCGATAATTTCAAAACGGACAAATGAACAGTCTCTCTCTTCTATGACGTCATTTGAACCGACAATCCATGGCATGCCTTTTTCTGACACGTTCGTCCGTTGCCCTTCCATCCAATCAACTTCGTGGGACGTGTCCATGTCATGATGAGCATTTGTTTTCCCGCCTCACACACTCTCTCTACTCTCTCTCTCTCACGTATAAAAAGAATGTTTTTCCATTCTTATCATTTTACGGTTTCTGGAAATACTTTCAAAGCAAGAATTCTCTCTCAAGCATTCTAGCAATTCTCAAGCATTTGCATCATCCTGTTCAAAGATCAACAGGTTATTCTTGATCTTTTTCTAATTCTTATCTTAAATCTTTTTAACATAAAACTCCATTTATGGGTTTATAAGATTCTAATCACATGAAATCATTTTCATTTTTGATTTTATTCTTTAAAAACCATTTTATTTTTATTTTCTTCATTCAAAATCTTTGGGTTTTTTTTTTCTTTTTGTTCTTGTATATTATCTTAAGATCACCTTGTTAATCTTCAAATTTGTTGATTTTCTATGTTTCTTTCCTCAAATAGAAACTAGAAAATCTTCTTTATTTTTAGACTAAAACCTTTTCTTCTACTCTTTTATCTACTCATATTCAGAATGGCTCAATCTGCACTTATCGCTTCTAAGAACGTCAAATTCGCAATCACTGAATCGGAGCTTCCAAAGAACAATCATCTCGCACGTCTCGATTTTGACAGTGTCAAGTACCCACATCTGAAGGAAGCCGCAGCATTTCTAAAACAATCCTGCATTGCTTACGCTATCACTGTGGATCCCACACCCTCCAAAGCTCTTCTCCAGCAATTCTGGTTCACCGCTGATGATCCAACTAGAGCATGATCTACCGTTTCGATCTCCCTACGGCATCTCGGACAAGGATGGTATCCAAATATATACCCATCTTGTCCAACACCAATCTAGTTGGAATTCTACCAAGTTTTGCTCTCCATAGAAAAATGCTAATCTTCTTCGGAATTGCTTTTATCCAAGTAGTTTCCTCTTCGGTTCCGACTCCAATGGATCGATTTTCTTCAATCAAACTCCGTAATTTTTTTACCGTGAATCCTCTTTGTGTATCTAAACTCCACGAAGCCCGATCCACAAGCCCTTCCTTTGGTGAATGCACCGAGACCAAATTTTGCAACTCCTCCAACTCTCCATTTTCTCGTCCCCTCGATTCCCTTCTCCACCCCCATTTCCATTCCCAATTTTCACCATTTTGCTCCCCTCTATCCTTAACCATCGCTTTTTTATCCGTTTCTTGTTGAAAAAGTCGATTAAACCTCTCCTTGAGACTATCGTTTGTTGCCCATCTATCTTCCCAAAATCGAATATAAGCACCATCCCCCACTTTCTTGCCAAACAACTTCGAAAATAATAATCTTTCCTTGTCGATCTCATTCCCTACCTTAATTATATTGGCCCAAGTCGTGTTCCCCCCCCCCCCCCCGGTACCTCTTTGCTCTCCCTCAATTAAACCCCCTCCCCAACCGTACATGCTCTTTATTACCTTCACCCAATGATTTGGTGGATTGGATTAGTGATTTTATTAGGCAAATATTTCAAAATGTCCCTTCAACTTTTTTAGATTCTTTAAATTAGTCATAATTTTGCATATGTATACATATTTTACGTTAATATCTTTACCATTAAAAAATCTGTTACAGAAGATCGTCCGACAAACTACTTGACGAAAACCAGTAGCAACAACATTAATGAGAGGTGAAAAAAAAGGTCATTGAATGTTTTTGGTAATTATTGTTGCAGGGAATTTTAATTATAAGGTAATTATGTATAATTAATATTGCAGAAGATGAAAAGGGTAGGAGAAGTATAGCTCTTAAGGCTTCAACAATCAAGTTCTCTGTTGTGAAGAAGACATCAACAGATAGTGATAAAAATGAAAAAGAGAAGGTTAAAATTGCATCTAGCAGTGGACTAGAAACTCTATGCCAACAGTTTGACACTGATGATGCAGAAGAGTGATCAATCATATTTTGACCGGTAGGCGAAGGATCGTGTGAGAAGTTGAGGTTAACGTGAGAAGTAATATGAACCGTTGAAGTAAAGCTGAACCGTTGATCACTTTTAATCAAATGCCCTCCCATGTTAACCTCAACTTCTCACACGATCATTCGCCTACCGGTCAAAATATGATTGATTACTCTTCTTCACCATCAGTGTCAAACAGTTGGCATAGAGTTTCTAGTCCACTGCTAGATGCAATTTTAACCTCATCCTCTTCATTTTTACCACTATCTAATAATGGTTGCTTCTTCACAACAGAGAACTTGATTGTTGAAGACTTGAGAGTTGAGAGCTATACTTCCCCCACCATTTTCATCTTCTACAATATTTAATTAAACACAAACACCTTATTATTAGAATTCTTAGCAACAATAACTACCAAAAACATTCAATGACCTTTTTTTCTCACCTCTCTTATTAATGTTATGGCTTTTCGTCAAGTAGTCTGTCGGACGATTTTTCGTAACCTTCCTCTTCTACATAACACCTTATGTATCATATATATATATATATATATATATATATATATATATATATATCAGAAGATGAAAGAGGTGATAGAAGCATCGTTCTCAAGTCTTCAACCATAAAGTTATCGGTTGTAAAGAAGTCATCATTAGATGTGTTAAAATAGAAAAGATGAAAAAACTAAACAACCGTATACGAGTCAAAATATGATTGATTAATCATCTTGTTCATTATCAGTAGTATCATATTGTTCGCATAAGAATTGTAGTCTACTACTGCAAGTAAATCATCTTCTTCATGTAAGACGTAGTGGACTACAACCCTTATGCGAACACTATGATACTACTACTGATGAAGAAGAAGATTATTAATAAATAATATCTTGACCGGTAACCAGTTGTTCTAGTTTTTTTTATGTTTTGTATTTTAGCACCATCTAGTTATGATTTGTTACAACCGAGGACATTATGATAGAAGACTTGAGAACAATATTTCTACCGCCTTTTCATCTTCTGTAATATATATAATCTATAATAATTAGAATTCCCAACAACTAAAAATACCAAAAACAAATTAATAACCTCTTTCCACTCACCTCTTATACTCACCGTGTCAACGCTAACTGGTACTAGTTTTCGTCAAATAATTTGTTTCCCGATCTTCACTGACATTCGTCTTCTGCACAATATATCTAGATAGATAGATGTATATATGTATGGGTGTGTGTTTGAGAGAGTAAATCAAAAAACAACCTTCATGGACTTCATTTCATCCGAAGCAGAAAGGATGTCCATCTCTCTTTTTGAATCAAGAGTTTCTATTCTCCAACGACTTCATTGCATCTCCCATCTCTTCAGCATCTCGTTACCGTTGCTCCTCATCTACCACCTTAAACGGATGCATATTCTCATATAAATGATTAACCATATGCTCATCAATAGACATGTCAATAGCTATCGTGTATGAAATTTCACCTCATCCTCTGCACGCCAAGGCTCAAAAGACTCAACAACAAAATCAGAGAGAGTTAATTAGAGGGGGGAAGGATAAATCATAACAGGATTCAATAAATCAATCATACCATGGATTCAAGAAATCGATCGTACCTGAATATTGAAAAGGAGACCAACGCTAGAAGAGATTTAAGGTATAACCAGCACTCAAAACCACAAACTTTCACATAATCTTTGTTTTGTGTTTATAGAGATGAACAAGGTAAAAATGTGGTTAAAATTAGGGTTTGGGTTGGTGGTGTTTATGAAGACAAACGAAGCATTTACATCTTGTTCTCTGCCCTTTCTTATGTGTGACCTGGTACAGACACATCACAAAAAGAGTATGACCTTTTTATTTTATCTTATTCTTTTTTAACCTTATTTGAAATATCTAAATCTTCTATATTATTATGTTACGGCATCTCCAAATCCATCCACTAAAAAAATAACACTAAGGGGGCGTTTGGTTCGCATAATGTTTTTGGATGGAATGGAATCTGTCAAAGTAATTTGACTTTGATGGAATTGGAATGGAATGTTGTCAGGTTTGACCACATGTTTGGTTGACAGAATTGGAATGGAATCTGTTAAATGAATTGGAATTTTTCTGTTTGGTTTACAAATTGTAGCTTCGGAAGTGGAATGGAATTTTGACAAATGACCAAAATACCCTTTTTAATTATTTTAATTTTTTAAACAAAAATTACTTAAATAAAATAAGGAGAGAGAGGGAGAGGGGAGAGAGAAGAGAGAGAGAGAGAGAGAGAGAGGAATGAGAGGGAGGGAGAGGAGAGGAAAGGAGAGAGGAGAGAGAGGAAAAAGAGAGAGGAGAGAGAGAAGAGAGAGAGGAGACAGGAGAGGAGAGAGAGAGGGAGTAGAGAGAGGAGAGAGATAGTAGAGAGAAGGAGGGAGAGGATAGAGAAAAGAGAGAGGTAGATAAGAGAGAGGAGAGGGAGAGGAGAGAGGAGAGAGAGGAGAAAGAGAGAGGAGAGAGAGGGAGAGAGATGAGAGAGGATAGAAGAGAGATAGAGATCGGAGGTGGCGGTGGTCAGTGGTGGTGGCCGGTGTTGGTAGCCGGAGATGGTGGTGGTCGGTGGTGGTGGTGGCCGGAGGTGGTTGATGGCCGCCGGAGGCGGTGGCCGGTGGGCCAGTGGCCGGAGGCGGTGGTGTATATTAGGAAGAGGGGCAATTTTATCCAAAAAAATATGACATTCCATTCCAATGAAATACCACCTCCCCCCAATGAATGTTGAATTCCTTCATTTGTGGAATTCATTGGAATTCAACATTCCAATTCCTTAAAAAGAATGAACCAAACGATGTAATAAAATTTGGTTAAAGGAATTCAACATTCCAATTCCATCAGATTCCATCAGAATCTGCGAACCAAACGCCCCCTAAGGGGTGCTTGATTCATTACAAGGAATGAGAATGAAAATGAAAATGGGAATGCAGGAGAATGGAAATAGGAATGGGTATTGCATTAATGATTTTGGTTAATCCAATATAATTAATAAAAATTGTTTTATATAATATTTTTAATACAAATATGTAACATCCAACATGAAAATAAGAAATATTTTACATTCAAAATCGACAAATGAAGGAACACATGAGAAAACATGACTGAGTGGGAATAAAATTTCCATTCCCCCCAATTTGGCCAGAAATGGAAATTAATGGGTTTAAGTTACTGTGCCCATTATATTATACCAAACCAAACAACAGTTTTCATTATCATTCTCATTCCTTACCCCTCAATACCCTCAACCAAACACCCCCTAAAAATAATAGGTCCCTTGAATACTTAAAAAAAACTCAACTCTAACCACACACTAAAAAAACAGCATTAAAAACATATTTAATATTATAATAATAAAATAATATTATTTAATGTATTAAATTATTAATCTATATATATGGGAAAAATTTATAAAAACCCAACAAACTATTTCATTTTGAATGGTTAAATCCTTGAATCAACTTTTTGAATGAAAAAACCCATTAAACTTTCTCATTTTGAATGATTAAGTCCCTGAACTATTTTTTTTTTGAATGAAAAAACCATTAAGTTTTCTCCTTTTGAATGAAAAAACCATTAAATTTTCTCATTTTGAATGATTAAGTCATTGTATATTTTTTTCCAATAAATTAAAGAGAAAAATTCATAAAAACCCAACAAACTATTATATTTTGAATGATTAAGTTCCTGAACTAATTTTTTGAATAAAAAAACCATTAAACTTTCTCATTTTGAATAATTAAGTCTTTTAACTATTTTTTTGAATGAAAAAACCATTAAACTTTCTCATTTTGAATGAAAAAACCATTAAATTTTCCATTTTGAATTATTAGGTCCTTGAATATTTTTTTTCAATAAATTAAATTATCGAAACTTCTAAAAATTGGTTACTTACATCATTTTAACCTAAAAAAACTACCTGTAACCGGTTATCTTTTGATTCTACCTCTTTTGATAGATAAAAAAATAGATCAAAAAGAGGAAGATCGACGGCAGGGGCAACAGTGTGTTAGGCGATATGGAGAACGGACAACGTTCGGGCAGCGAGGAGTTGCGAGGCGGAATGATACAATTGTTTGTGAGGGGTTTTAATGGCGTGGACTTTGAGAACGGTAAAACTGATTTAGATTTGTTTTTAATTTAAAACTTTTATAGTCAGCTCCAGGCGTCTTTAAACAAAGGTAACTAATTTTTAGAAGTTTGATGATTTATTTATTCAAAAAAATGTTTAGGGACTTAATCATTCAAAATTAGAAAGTTTAATGATTTTTTCATTCGAAAAAATAGTTGAGGAACTTAATCATTCAAAATAAAAAAGTTTAATTGTTTTTCATTCAAAAAAATAGTTTAGGGACTTTATTCATTCAAAATGAGATAGTTTATTGGGTTTTTTTGAACTTTTCCCTAAATTAAATCATCGAACTTCTAAAAAATGGTTACTTACATCATTTTAACCAAAAAAAACTACTTGTGACCGATTATATTTTTAATTCTTCATCTTTTGATAGATAAAAAATAGATTAAAAAGAGGGAGATCGATGGCAAGACCCAACAACGTGTTAGGCGATATGGAGAACGGGCAACGTTTTGGCAATGGAGAGTGGTGAGGCAGTGCGATACGATTGTTTGTGAGGGTTTTTAATGGCGTAGAGTTTGAGAATGGTAAAACTGATTTAGATTTATTGTTATTTAAAAAAAAGTAACCAATTTTTAGAAGTTCAATGGTTTATTATTCAAAAACAGTGTTTAGAGACTTAATCATTTAAAATTAGAAAGTTTAATGGTTTTTTCATTCGAAAAAATAGTTGAGGGACTTAATCATTCAAAATAAAAAAGTTTAATGGTTTTTTCATTCAAAAAAATAGTTCAGGAACTTGATCATTCAAAATGAGATAGTTTATTGGGATTTTTGACTTTTCCCTATATATAATTATAAAAGTTGAATAAAAAAGTGATATTTGATTTTAGTGTTCTACTTTATTGACCTCTATAGAGGTCTACTTTATTGACCTCTAAATATAGAGGTCTACTTTATTGACCTCCAAACTTTTTGTATTTTAGTGTTGGGTACTTGGGTTGGAAATGAAAAGATCACCATTTTTGTGTTTTTAGTGTTGGGTTGGAGATGGTCTTAGGTGGCCTTTAGTTCGCTGATTCTGAAGAAATCTAGTGGAATTAGAATGTTGAATTCCATTGACCAAATTCAATTCCTTTGTTTGGTTCGTTCTCTTTTACGGAATGAATCTCTAAATTCCATCAAATTCCACAAATGAGGGAAGTTAACATTCGTTAACAACTACATGGTATTTTTATAGAATGAAATTCCTTTTTTCATAGTACCATATATGCCTTTAATCCAATATAACCTAATCACATAAAACATATTTGATTAAACCACGCCTCCATCAGTTCCTTCTCCAAACCACCATCGACCACCACCGATTTGAAGCACCACCGACCACCGCCCATGTAAACCACTACCGATCTGAACCACCTCATATCTAAACCACCGCCGGCCACCTCCAATCTAAACAACGACCGACTACTGCCGATCTGAACCACCGTGGATCTGAACCAACGCCGACTACCGTCGATCTGAACCACCATCGAACACCGTTGATATGAATCACCGCCCACCACTACCGATTTGAACCATCGTGACCACCGTCGATCTGAACCGCCGCCCACCACCGTCGATCTGAATCGTCGCCGACCATAACCGATTTGGACCACTGCCCACGACCATCGATCTGAACCACCGTCCACCACCACCGATATGAACCATCGTCGACCATATCCGATCTAAACCACCGTCGATTTGAACCACCACTGATCACCGCTGATCTAAACCACTGTCGATCTGAACCACCTCATATCAAAACCATCGCCGATCACCGCCGAACACCCCCAATCTGAACAACAACCGACTACCACCGATCTAAACCACCATGGATCAGATCCACCGCCGACTACCGCCGATCTGAACCATCGTCGACCACCGCTGATATGAATCACCCCCACCACTACCGATTTGAACCATCGCGACCACCCATGATCTGAACCACCGCCAGACTACCGCCGATTTGAACCACTGCAGACCATCGTCGATCTAAACCGCCGCCGACCACTGTCGACTGAACCGTCGCCGACCACATCCGATCTGGACCACTGCCCACGACCACTGATCTGAACCACTGTCCACCACCACCTATATGAACCACCGTCTACCACATCCGATCTGAACCGCTGTTATGAACCACCACCGACCACCACCAATCCGAACCACCGTTACAACTAAAGTATTTTCAATGGCTGTTTTATTAAAGTATTTTTTGTTTTATAAAAATTAAAATTATCAAAAATGGTATTTTCGTCATTTATCAACAATTCATTCCAATTCCAAAGCTACATTTTGTGAACCTAATATACAGATTCTAATTTCTTTAACAGATTCCATTCCAATTCTGTCAACCAAACATGTGTCAAGTCTGACAAACATTTTCATTTCAATTCTTTCAAAGTGCAATTTTTTTGACGGATTTCATTTCATCCAAAAACATTTTGCTAACCAAACGCCACCTTAAAGTTATTTTCAATATTCAATTTTACATTTTATACTTTTATAATTAATTATTTAGTTACTTTATTGTAACACCCGGATTTTCGCAAATAAGTTTCTGTCCTTCGTTGGTAGTTTCTCCGTCTTCCGTTTGTCGTTTGGGGTGAGTTATGTTATTCTTTCGAGCCTTGAATCGACCCATGCGAGAGTCACGAGTTTTTGGACATTTTGGGCTTCGGTACGTCTGGCGATAGAGTGACTCGCGATAGTGACATGTGTCACTATCGCGTGACACAATCGCGGGAAACACAAAACTCGCGGAACATTCCCCGCGAGAGTGCCTCGCGATAGTGACTCATGTCACTCTCGCGTGGCAAGGTCGCGAGCAGGGTCTGACTGAATTAAATTCGATTTTTGACTCCATTTCTCATATCTTTCTCATCCTTTCTTTCCCATTTTCTCTCAAATTTTCCCTTCCTCATTTCCCACAAACCCTAACCTATTTTGAGGTTTTTCTCCTTAAACCACATGATTTTCATCATCTAGCTAGTTGGGATCAAGAACTCCAAAATATTCATCTTCATCTTCCTCACCAAGCTCTTGGGGGTTTCATCTAACCATTTCATCATTTGAAGATTGGAAGCTTATGGTTCGTTTTGGTGACCTACATATGTTTTGGTTGGTGGATTCAAGCTAGTAGTTGAGGTAATCTTCTCCTTCTTCAAGTATGGAAAATTAGGGTTTTTGGGTATAAGATGAAATGTTCATGTAAATACTTGGGGAACAATTCTAAGGGTTGAATATGATTATTTGTGGTTGGAAATGTGTGGATCTAGGTTTTGGAGGCTTGAGTTGAAGAGTTGGAATGGATGTCTTCGGAAAACTTTGGGTGGGATCTATGCTTTTGGAGGCCAATGGTTGGGGATTGAAACCTAGGTTTAACTTAACATAGCAAGGTGAGTTCAAGTTGACTTGCAAAAACGTTGTACATGACAAAAAAATATTTATTTTAAAGTGTTTACATTATACTTGAAAATTGTTAAGTATCTGATAAGTTTGGTTATTTTGGAAGTGTTAACTTTGGAAACTTATAAAATATCCATCTTTGGGATTTTGGTCATTTTGTACTTAAATCATTTTAATGTGTTCCTTTGATGACTAAATGCTTATTTGGATGTCATTTTAAGTGATGGTCCTTTTGGTGCAATTGACCTTATAAATCGTTTGGAAAATGCATATCATGGGGTTATGAGTCATTTTGGTAAATAAGGAAATGAGTCCTTTGGGAAAACGCTTTGTTTCAACTAATGAGAAGGTTAGGGTTAATTACACTTTCAGTCATTGTGTTTGCATATATATTGGTCAATCGTGTTTTAAAGTTACACTAGCTTCCTTTGGCGATTTAAGTAAAATGAGTCGTGTGGACAATTGTCCGGTTTAATAGCCCGTAATGAAAGTTTATTTATGATTGCGTTTATTACGTGTCATTTGAGAGTTACATGTTTTGAGTGCGTTGGTCATTCATTTGGAGTCACATAACGTTTTAGACTGTAATGTAGTGGATCCATAGTCATATGAGTCGGTCGTGTTGTTTAAAAAGGAAAAGGGCTATTATGTATACGTTGGCCAGAATTAGTTTTGGAATGTCGAGGACTTTCGGTGAGGGCTCTTGGAGTCCAATAACCGGACCTGCATCCGTGAGTTAATTTCTGAGCCTATTTTAATGGGATGTTTTTCCCCTTTTGTAGCGATGGATGCATTTTACCCCTTTTTGGCCTTTGGTATGATTATGTGGGATCGGTTACTAGCCATGGGTTAAATGTAGTTCTAACGAATGAGCATGCTTAGGAATCCTCGGGTGCCCCCCCCTAGGAATCCTCGGGTGCCCCCCCCCCCCATCTTAGTACGAGTCGACGAGATCGTGGCCATGGGTTCCTAGTATGGTGAGCTCAATAACGTGGAAGGTGGCCTACTTGGTGTTCCGCCACTAACCATGGAATTCGGGTTTCCCCCGTCATAATTTTGGCAATTTAATTTTATCCTTGTTTTCGGTGACGTTTTGAGTTTGGGTCTTTCTCCCTATATTAATTTTGGAAACTTGTGTGTACTCATATTTTTGGTCGCTTGGTTTATAAAGCTTTATTTAAGTTTCGTCATTGGAGCATTTACATCTATTCACGTTTTGAGTAAGTGTTGGATTGCATTATTTCATGAAAGAATGTTCGGCGTTGAGACGTTCATTTATAAATTGCATATTATTGGAAAATGGTTCACTTTCATATTTAAAGTATTTCACTTTAAAGGATCATGATTTAAATTGCATTACTTCCATTTAATGATCTTTATAATCATGACGAAAACTCTTGAACTCACTAGGCGTTAGCCTAACATTTTTATTTGTCGGCATGTGCAACAGGTTATGTTGGGATAGTTCTAGTGTCACCGTGAAGAGGCGAGAGCTAGTTGTGTGCTCGAATAGGTGATTAGCTTGATGAAGTCTTCCGCATTTATATTTGGAGATAGCGATGGTTCTTGGGTTATAGTAACACCCGACTTTAGTTAGTCTTTATGTAAGACTTTAATTATTTGTTGATGGTTCAATCTAGAAATGTATTTCAATTATGGACTCGTAGTAAGAGATCTTGTCCCTCTTTGAGGTGTTAGTGAAAGTTTTAATTTAGTCGATTTTTTCAAATTTGAGGGTGTTACATTTATATACATGGGAAATTAATTATTCTAGTCATTTTTTGAAAATCAGTTAACCTCCTAGCCAATGTCTCCCATAGTTTAGAGAAATAACCCATGGGTTAGTGACAGGGGCGGAGTCAGAAATTTTTTCTAGGGGGTGTCTAGAAAAAATGTAAGAAGAATCATGATTTCAAGGTTAATTAATAAACCCTTTTTAGTAAATAGTTGACGTAAATATAGTTAAAAATCATGAGTGACCTAAATAACATAACAATATCTATATTTATACAAACAAATAGAGCATGTTTTTGTTTTGTTTTGTTTTTGTGAAAGTGTTCATACTCGAAGAGACGCGAAAAACATATACATAAAAATTGGGAATATTATTAGGGAGAGAAGGAGCCTACTCCATTATATTTTTAAAATTGAACCTTAAAACTAATACATAATTATTTTTTTTAAAGGGTGAGGGGGTGCCACTGCACCTTCTGGTGCTAAGGTGGCTCCGCCCTGGTTAGTGAAAATGGTTCGTATGTACGAACTCCTTTTTAGGAAAAAATTTTGGTGTAGGTTCGTAAAAGCGGTTCGTATATACGAACTCACGAAAAAAAAATAAAAAAAAATTACTGTTTTGAGCCCTCATCGTAAAAATGGTTCGTATATACGAATTTATTAAAAAATTAAATAGTTACATTTAAGTTTTTTTTAGATTCGTAAAAGTGTAATTTTTTTTTGAAAATGGTTTGAAAGTGATTTTTTTTTTGAATTTTTAATATATATATGTATATAAGAAACATACACCAAAATCGTAAATTTTGAATGTGGTTCGTAATTTTGGCCCCTAGGTTCACAATTTTGAAAAATCTATTATGGGATGATTTAAGAAAATGACCTTAAATGAGTTTTTAATAAATGCATGACCTTCTGGCCTATTCAAAAAAAAATGGGTTTATACTTATAAGAAGGTCATGGATTTAATTAAAATCTCATTTAAGGTTATATACCTAAAAATCTATTATGGGGGTTGAAAGTGGGTTCGCAATTTTCTTTGGGACCAAAAGTGTAATTTTTAGTGTAAATTTTTTGAATTTTTAAATTAGGTTTGTATATATGCCAAATTTATAAAGGTACGGATTGTTTTAATTAAAATTGGGAGACGATTGCTAGGAGGTTAACCGAATTTTCAAAGATGGCTAGAAAAATTAATTTCTCTATATATCTTGTTTTTTTCATTTATCATATCAACATAAGTAATTGTATATAAACTAAAATGCATAAAAAATACATTTTTTTGTAAATTATATCATTGTAATTGTCTCGTCAATACCTTCAAATTGGGTCAAATCTTAAATACTTTTGGATTTAATCATGTTATTAAATATAATGAATACATACCAATTAAATTGTTTTATATTTCTTACATTTTCATTTTCTATTTTACACTCTTATCATATTAAAAATACATAATCATAGATTAGCTAATATACATTTATTTTTTCTTACAAATCTATCAAAAATTCTAAGACAATTTTTTTTTTTTTTACAACCCTTCCACACTCACTCCCAACCAACCAACCTCTCCTTAAAGAATGTTCCAATTTTTTTTAATTTATAAAATACAAATAATACTCTTATAATTAGTTATCTAGTTTACTTTGCTCAAACCTCATGTGTTCCTATACAAAAACAAGATAAGTGGTTCCTTGCTTTGTTTCACAAGTAAACTTTAGTTACTAAGTACTCAGTTTATTCGAGACATTTCCTTCTCTAATTAAATAAATCCCCATCTAGATCTAAAGAAGACAGAAGGGGTTGTTTTTTTTTAAATACCTCTTAATGACTCTTAAGTCTGAATTGTTTAGACCTTTTGACATTGAGACTATTTGTTTTTTTTCCAATTTTTAGAACCTCTTAATGGATCTTAAATACGTCTTAAATAAGAAGTAAGGACCTAACTTCTTAAAATCTCTTATCCCGCCTTATTTCATATTTCTTCTTTCTATCAAGACGCCTCCAAACGTTACAAAAACAAACAGTCTTATTGATTCATATTTAAGAATTCAATACCACATCTTATTAATCAAAAGTGAAATAAGACTTCAGGCCTCTTAAGGAACAAATGTCAACTTAATTTGTGAAAAGCAATATGAACTACATACTCTATTATGTAAAAAGAAAACCATAAATAAAAAATAGAAAATTAACTTGTTACAAATGTTTCTTTGTGATGAAATCAGTTTATTATGGATTTATTAGAAATTGGTTTGAACAACAAACTTAATCCCGGATTATCACAACGGTTACAGATAATGTTACCCTTTTAATTTAATTTAATAATGTTTTATTTAATCCATCAATTAAACAAGGTATGTGGTCAATATTTTAGTGAATTAAATGCAAGTATGTTAAAGTGAAGCCCAAGAAAACATAGTCAATGTCCATCGATTCCTAATTTCCGTATTGTGCTCACTCAATTCCTCTACAAGCTATCAACAGTGTTTGAAGAGATTAAGTTATTGGACATCTCAAAACTTGTTAAATAAATCTTTAGACTTTTTATAACATTTTAAATAGCCTTATTGGTTAAAAATATAACCTGCAACCTACACGAGCAGGAAAAACTACAAATTAACAAACCCTAAATACTATACTTGAACCAAATCGTTGCTGCTTCCTATGTTGTAATTACGCTTTGAATAGCGATACACAATGCTTCACATGTTGTACTTAAGAGTTTTGAGTTGAATGCTTTGTAATGTAGTATAGATATATAGTATATGGAGTAATGGATGAGGGATCGTGTGAGAATAATAGTTATGGTGAGAAGGCGAGGACGTTTCTGAACCTTTGGATGAGTTTACAAGCTTTGTGTTAAACACTTCTCGCAAAATGTTTAGTTTCTTGTTTGAACCTGCCCCTAGGACATAGAACTCTAGAACCAACTAATATTCTTTTCTTTGGGTCAATATATAATATGATGGATCTTTCATGGTTTCTAAACCCATTGCTTCTTAATATTTGGTCAGTCTCTCTCTCTCTCTCTCTCTCTCTCTCTGTGGAGTTACTTTTCACTTGATAAATTGAAGGTTAATTAGTTTTATGGAACCTTTTGAATGTTTATACATTTTCTTTCTTTGCATGATGGTTATGTATGAATACACTACTAATAAGTGATATGTGTTCCTATTTAATTACGTTGTGACAAATCCTTCTATTTACATCATATAATAATACAAATTAACCCTCTCCGATTACTGGAAAAAAATATGATTGTATTAATGATTGATCTTCATCACCACCATATTGTTCGCACAAAGACTTTAGCCCACTACTAATTGTATGTAACCATCAGTAATCTTCCTCTTCTGCATAACAAAAATGGTAATCTCATTAACCTCTTCTACCATTTACAAAACACTTAAGTTCCATTTTATATTTTGGGAAATAAATGGATAGATCAGATCATTTAGAAATTCCATCCCTTCAAGTGAAAATGGTCACTTATCTATATCATTTTTTTTTTCTCTTTTTAGCAACATCTATACACAAGAATCAATCAATGGAGATGGAGTTGTAGACAGCACAAGATGTATAGTTGAATATATCCTAAATATTCATAGAGACCTCCAATCCAATATAAATTATCAAACAGTTTTATATTAAAGACTGTAAATAACATTTTCCAGTAAGCAAAAGAGGCATGCATGTTGGTCATTGTTACTCAATCAGCGCTAATAATATAAAACATCAGGTAAACGCCAGTTTCCAGTTGGTACTACCTCTTATCCGAATCAGACTTCTTACCCCAGTAAGCATTTACCCACAACCCCGCCACCTATTTTTGTAATTGTGGGCATGCTCGAAAAACCATCAGATAAAAGATCAAAGTAGCTTATCCTAATTTATGCTATACGTTTAGTAAATATATCATGCCTAATTTATTACCTCAAATACATATGCGTAGCTTTATTCTCACATGAATCACAAGTGGCTTATCCTAAATTATGGATGGACTATGCATTACAAAAGCCAAAACATTCCACTGCTTAACCAACTACTTACTGTGAATCCCATTTTCTCCTTTTCGATAAATGAAGTATATAATCCCAAAACATCAAAACTACAATAACTACAAAAGAGAAAGAGAGATTCAAATACAATAATTCTGGAATGCGGAAATGACCCACCAAAACATTTTAAAGAGAGAGAGAGAGATGAAAATGCAATGATCTAACTCTTCATCAACCCTGAAATGATCCCATTGTCTATGCCTTTACATGTTGAAACAAGAAGGATATATCATGCCATAAACCAACAAACAGCAAAGAGATATGCAATAAGACACACCATGCTTAAAACATACCGACTAGGAACACATCAAACATATCTTGAAACTAACTTGTGAAGTTTCACCGCCTGAAATTGTTAAGTCATCGTCATCTTCAAGCTCACCATCATCAATCCTACGGGTGACCTCTTTTGATCCCTGAGTTAAATTCAATAACATCAGAATTATCCTTAAAAACTGTTAAAAGGTAGAAACACACACATATATACATATATATATAGAGAGAGAGAGAGACTACTAACTTGGAAGATGGATTTTATAAGTGCTTCATCCTCTTCTTCGAGCATGTCCTCCTACAAGCCAACAGATCCATAAACAACATAAACAAACATGCAGACAATAAATAATTAAAAAAATAAAAACCATGAACATGTGATTATAGATAAGAACTATGGACTGCTTCAGCATACCTGTACTGGAGCTGAGCGCTGCAATGCTTCAAGCATCGCATCTACACTTACGCCAGCATGTCTCGACTGCAAAATACAGATGAATTACATTTTAGAACAAAATCGCGTTATGATCAGTTATAAAACAGAAAAAGAATCCAAGCCAACCATACAACTATAGAAAATGTAGCTATAACATGCATACACATATATAAATATACACACATGGATAGATATATAGATAGATACACACACATGCATGTATATATACAAACACATGCATATATATATATATATGTGTGTGTGTGTGTGTGTGTGTGTCAGTAAATCAAACAACCTTCATGGACTTCATTTCATCCAGAGCTGAAAGGATGTCCATCTCCCTTTTTGAATCAAGCGTTCTATTCTCCAAGGACTTCATTGCATCTCCCATCTCTTCAGCATCTCGTTTTCTTTGCTCCTCGTCTACCACCTGAAAACGATGCATATTTTCGTACAAGTGACCATATGCTCATTAATACACAGGTAAATAGCTATCATATATTGTGTATAAAATTTCACCTCATCCTCTGCACGCCAAGGCTCAAAATTTCTCGCAGCTCCAGACTCAACAACATAATCAGAGTTTTGTGGGTCTGTCTTCATGGTAATCTCAGCCGAGCACTTGGTGCACTTAAAATAGAACCTGAATATTTGAATCCCAAGATATGTCTGCACATGTATGAAGTGAACGTTAGTTAAGCAAGTATACATGCTTGGCCCAAAAGTCATGAGACAGCCTCAATGAAGGATTAAAGACAAACTTGGATACATCCAAAAAGCTACTTTCAGCCACATAAATCAAAATAATTCTAATAAACAAATAGAAAGGCATACAAGTATGTGATATACACCAAATGAGCATATGTATATGTGTATTCATCTATGCTGTTAATATCGGATATCGGTGGTGTATCGGTCAGAGACCGATACACGATATATCGGTAATATTGGTTCATATAATATTTCTCAGAATTATATATATATAATTATATATATATAATTATATATATATATATATATATATATATTTATATCAGTAATTCAGTATGCAATCCATAAACATATCATATGCATTAAAACATCAACTTAAAATAGTTTCAACAATCAACATCAACTTATAAGTTTATAAATTATAACTCTAACTATAACTCCAACCCATACAGATTATAAGTTTATAAATTATAAATTATAACTCTAACTCTAACTATAAATTTAATAACAGATTATAACTTTATAACTCTAAATTAATAACAGATTATAAGTTTATAAATTATAACTCTAACTATAACTATAACTCCAACCCATACAGACAAACAGCAGCAGGAAAGAAAGATAAAAATTCGACCTGAAGAAGAGAAGAACCAGCAGCAGTAGAAGAAGAAGTCGATGAAGAGACTGTTGTGTACTTGTGTTGAAGAGAAGTCGATTAAACAATTGAAGAAGAAGCCGTATAATCTAAAACCTAAGTTAGATTTCTAACATATTAAAAAAAAGGCCCATATGAATGATATAACAAAGCCCAACCCAGTATAATGTATTACAAAAAAAAAAAAATAGGCCCAAACTTGTATTATCAAAATATCGGTATTATCGGCCGATATTTTGATTAAAATATCGCCGATATATCGGCAGCCGATATAATGTCCGATATTTTACGTAGGGGCGATACACGATATATCGGCGATATATCACCGATATATCGCGATATTAACAGCATAGGTATTCATCAATAGCATACCTCTCCAATAACGTCTTCCTTACGTGAATTGAACTTGGTACCCTTGTAAATGTAGTTTCCACATGTGCTGCAGCGAATGCTCATCGGAAGCATCATTCTGACCTTTATTTGTTGATTCTTGGGCATTCTCCTCCTTGGAATTTTTGCCGGATCAAAATCAGGCGGATAATACTTATTCAACACCTTTCTCTCTGCCATCTTTTCTTCCTTTCTTTCTTACTGATCAAACTGATGGAACACGAAGACAATGTGATTTAAACACCAAAAGTAAATGAGAAATCTAAAATGAGAAGAAACAAATAGAAGTCCAACAAAAGACACAATATGATATATGGAGTGGTCGGATCGGATGGGACATTTGGGGCGTGGTATGTAATTGTCGATGTACATGATATAAGATGCAACTATGCAAGTTAATAATGGATTACATAATATTTTGAAGATGGGCTAAATGACGTCAAATCATAAACGATACCATTCTCATGATAACACCAAAAACTTTTCTAAAACAAACGAAAAATCAAAACATAGCATTACCAAAACCAATGAACAAACATGATAGATAATGCAATGCGCAATCTAGGTGATGACATTTAACACCAACACGAATACCAAATCACGTACTGAAATCACATCACTCTAATACATACTCATTTAACAATTTTTAATAAATCAAATCCTAGGGTTCCAAATGTAGGACTCCAAAATAAATAAATAAAAGTAAAATTTAACCCTAATAAAATACAGATGATGATGATAAACGAAGCAAACATAGCCAGTTCACATGATCTCGTTTTGGGTTGAGATCAAATATCAAAATTTAACCTTAAGTATGCAGTTTATAAATGTCCCACGCTTCGAGATGCATAATCCTCGATCCAAGATTCAAATATCAAGCAAGTTGTTTGGTGAATGCAGAATGATTAAGAGAATCTATATGATTTAGTGCAAAATAAAAATTAGTTGTTTGGTAAATGTTATGAATGGGATGTCTGTATGACATAAGATTACCCTTTTAATCATCTGTATGATTTAATCTTGAATTAACTATGATCACTTGATGTATGTTCTGAATTAATAAAGTATCTTGCAAATATAAATTACAAAAAATATAAACCACATACCACTTTGCAAAACATCTATATATAGTTCATTATAGGTCGTAAGAAATGGTATTTCATTCCCACTGGACTAATGGTCATGGATGCAAAAAGGAGCAAAGTGTGCTAGAATTTATATGTCCTGGACTCTTCACTCATCGTTTGCAACATGACAATGCTTAAATTCGCAAGCTCTTGGCAACATCACAGAGATATACCAAATTACTGATGGACTCCAATTGCAACGTATTCTACCATCTTTTAGAGCAACCACCAAGGTAATAAACCCTTTACATGAGCCAATTGTATTACGTCAACATGAAACTCCATGATGATGCTAAATTTGGGTCAAAGCACTAATTTATAGAAAGAAATACGAACAGATGTTGTATATCAAGAGCTAAACTAGAAAACAGGCCTCACATATCCTTGCCTTCTGGAATCTGTTTATCCAATGATCATAACAGGTACTTCAATCTAGCATTTAGAACACAACATAAAAACTTATACACAGCTATGAACATCCTAAAATGGATTGCATCTGCAACACGTCAAGTTAGCAACTCAAACCATATCCATTCATCATCTAATACACCAAAAGCAATAGAGGAGACCATGTGCAAACAGCAGCCAACAGCTGCTGTCCAAAAAGTCACATGGAGGCATAATAGTAAATTAAAGAGTCTTAACAAACAATATCAAACTCAAGAAAACTGAACAATACATTAGTACACATACAATTTAAACTACCGACGATCCACAGCACATTGATCTTTGGTAAACTACCTATGGGGAATTAGTTTGTAACTTGAATCTTTTGTCATTGGAAACTTTTACCAAGCACTTGGTGTTCATTTAAAAAAAACAGACCACAATGGAGGTAATCATGAACCAAGATAGGAACACAGGGGGTGACATAAAGAGATGAACCAGGATCGAGAGGTAGAGCGAGAAGACGAGAGACAGGGTGAGAAGGAGATGTTAGAAGCAAGGTGATACCCCCCCCCCCCCCCTCCCCCATAAAAAAAACAACAAATTCACCTACGTCCGAAGAAACCAGAAATAGTTTGGGAGTTGTGTTTGGAACAAGTATCTCTTTTGCAAGGATATCTGTTTAGACAATCTGGCTTTAGCCAAAATTTGAATTTGCTGTAATCATTTTACTCATTCAGTAAATTACTATTACTGGTTGAACATTTGGTATCAGAGCAGGCTAGACCGGGAAGGATGACGAATAGTGTTTCCACGCGATGTGATGAAATCGAAGAAAGCATAGGGAGTGTATGACGAATAGTGTTTCCACGCGATGTGATGAAATCGAAGAAAGCATAGGGAGTGTGCAAGTTGAGGTGAGTTCGCTAAAAGAGAATGTTCAAACCATGATGATGCAACCATAGTTTTAAAAATCCCAATCGGGACTCGAGGCGTTTTCACTTTGCGAGGCGAGGCGTAAGCCTCAAGGCGGTCTGAGGCGTATGTGTGTATATATATATATATTTGTGTATGTATAATACATTAATACATAATATATATGTGGAAAACATAATTCCATACCAAATAAAATTCATAAATACTAATAATAAGCAAAATATAATTCCATACCAAATTTTAAATTCATAAGTTCATAACATTTCTTCTAGAGAAGAGGAAATGACACCCCAAAGTGGGTTTTTGTACTTCTAAATAACTAAAATTACACTTACTTTTGCTTTTGACTTTCTACCTCTTTAAATAAAAGTACAAGTTATTTTTTTTTAATATAAAGTCACGAGTCTCTCACCAAAGTCTCACCAAAAACAAAAAACATCTGAGGCTTGCGTCTCACCAGCGCCTCACGCCTCAACGCCTCGAGGCACCGCCTCACCGATTGAGGCGTAAGCCTCGTACAGGGACCATGAGGCTTAAGCCTCAGGAGCGGTTTTGGACCGCCTCGCCTCGAGGCTCGCCTCAAACGATTTTGAAAACCATGGATGCAACTTGAACATTTGTCTTCACTGCAAGCGGAACCAAGCAAGAAAGCAGATCCGACGCAGTTGAATGAAAACGAAGATCAATCAGGACACATGAAGAATGGGGGTCGTGAAGGGGACAGATGGAAATGGGGTGGTTCTATGCAATCAAATGTCGAAAGTTAGAAATACCCACTTTCAATGGAACTGGCCCAAATGGCTGGATTCTCAGAGCCGACAGATATTTCTTGCTGAACAAACTGACTCCTGAGGAGCAAATTGAGATGGCCATCATTTCCTTTGAGGGTGATGCTCTCCTATGGTTTCAATGGGAGCATAAACGCCGACCGATCACCAGATGGGATGAGTTGAAGCGTATGATGTTGAGAGATTTTCGATCACTCACCGAAGGATCTCTCAACGAACAATTTCTTTCCAACAAACAGAAAGCACCGTAAGCAAGTATTTGAAACGGTATGTTACACTAGCCGCTCCCCTCGATGGTATCCCTGAGGATGTGTTTTTGGGCGAGTTCATTAATGGGCTGGACTGTACGTCTCCACCATTAGGGCCGAGATCCGTTTGATGAACCCGTTAACACTAAGCGAGACCATGGAGTTGGCTGCCAAGATCGAAGAAAAAATCGAGTCCTAGGGTGTGTAACAAGTTTGTATTTGGGGGGGGGGGGGGGGGGGGGATTTAGAAATTGACCCTCATAGGGGGAGACCCAAAGAGTTCGGTGGGGTTGATTGGCAGTGGAAACAAGAGTGGGTGGAAGTTCTGATGACCCTCCTATATTGGGAGAGAGAGGGCCGGTGAACATTCATTCTAGATAAGTTCCCTATACTGGTTATTGATGAATTACTAGATGAATTTTTTGGGGCCAGTGTTTTTCCAAAACTGGATCTCAAATCGGGTCATCAAACCCGCACAAGAACGTGCCTAAAACAGCCTTTAGGACAGATTGGTCTTGCCTAACCAATATGACTTTTTACCGATGTTGTTCGAGGAGCTCCACTGCTCTCCTACAAGAGGCCACTAGGGGGAGGACAAAACATATCAACGCACCGATTCAAAGGTATTCCAGGTTGGCACGAGAAAGAATATAATTAAGTGGGTGAAAAAATGGCATTTCTGTTGCAACTCCTCATGGATCGTTTATGTGTAATTGCTTATATCCAGGCAGCAAACTCCATATACTTGCATTCTAAGCCATATACCCTAGAGGCCTAGACAACTCCTTACTTAACACCAAGAATTTTAAGGTTCCATTCTATCATAATCGCAAACAGAAGGATCACAGACGATAGGCCATGTGTATCCTTTAAAAGAGGTTATTTTATCTAATTTTGATGCATGGTTATAGTTATTATTCCCATAGTTTCTGTTGCAAATAACTGTCGAGAGTCTCGAACATAATTTAGTGTTATTCTTTTATTAATTTTATGAGATATTAACTTTCATTCGATTTCTATTTTGATAATTCAAAGTATTTTCTTGATTAAAGAAAAACACCCGACTTTGCATAGCATGCTATACTTGTAGTCTGAGTCTTTATGCCAGTCTCGTTTTGCCGTGGTCAGATTTTCATGGTTTCAAGAATATGATTAGGTCAATCCGTAATTATTTAAATATATATATATATATATATATATATATATATATATATACCGAGTTAAATCAAAAGTGCACTTCCAAGACTACCTATTGAAGGTCCTTATAGAAGTCAAATCCGGTAATGCCCTACAATCATAATTCGAAGCCAGTGATGGAATTGAATCTCCTACCTCATACATAGATAAGTCTCTTTTATCCAGCACTGATGATGCAGCATCCAACCTCATACTTCTCCAAGATAAGTACATAAAACAGAAGGCCTCCCTTTTATCTCGTTGATTAAATCAAGAAAAGAAGACAAATAACTGGTAGTAGACCTCAATTACATGATTCATTTATTTTAGATCAAACTAATCATACTTCTAAGAAGATGAATCAAAACCCTATACCTATTATCCTATGTAGATTAAATAAAGAACAATGACTATGATTAAGCAAGTATCTAAACAAATTTCTACCTGAACAAAGATTTCAACCACTACCAAACTGTTTTAACCCTGGGATTGTGATCAAATAAGTCCAAAAGGCGTTATTGCAGTGGTTAAAGAAGGTTATTAAAGATCTAAATAAGGGGAGGTGAATGTGAGGAGGATATCGAGTTTGATTTGTAAACACTTGAGACAAGAGTCCTTGGGAGAGAACAAGGCTCACGAAATCCAATAAATCATTAGGCTAGTTGTAGTAAAACCCTAAATCTGATGAACGTACATCACAAACACGTACTTAATTTCATATCAGATGATAATATTCAAACAGAATCAGACATAACTTTTCTTGACAGCAAGTACCAAACAAAACATTAAGTGAAAGCATGATTTAAACAATACAAACTCATTACGCATGAAAATAAACAAACCGAAATCATCGAAAACCAAAAAAAGAACAATGAAATCGCAGACCTAGGGTTTGTTCATACCTGAAATCGATAGTTGCGAAGACACGAAACGAGAGTGACGATTGTCGTCGTTGAGTGAATCGCAAAATCGTTGAGGGAATCGCTGCGTGATGTGTAATTGTGGGGGTGGAGCTGATTACTCTAAAAAGTTTTTAAACAAAAGAAAATCAGGGTCGGTTTTTGCTAACTAACCGCACAAGAATCATTTATATATGCTTATCCGGATAACCACTTGTCAAGTTATATTACTTTATGAGATCAAAGTGGTAAAAACTAATAATCTTACCCGATAAAATAAGATGCATGGACCAAGAGTCTTACCCGATAAATAAGGGAATGATTTTTACTATGGTTAGTGTTTACCCGGTAAATTGTTGCATACCTTGTTGTTTTGCTGGATTAGAATCTTACCCCAATAAATAAATGATAGTGTTCAATTTGACCGACAAGTGCTTACCGGGTGCGTTTGGTTTGCAGGAATTGATTGGAATGGATTAGATTTCAAGTAAGGATTTGGATTTGGAGGGATTTAGATTTGGGGGGGATTTGAAATCCCTACATGTGTTTGGATAAGAAAATGAAATCCATCAGGATTTGGATTTCAAATCCAAGCTCATTGCAAAGGATTTTGAAATCCATTAGGTAAGAGATTTTTAAATGGTCAACGGATTTCAAATCCGGTCAACGAAATCCAATTATGCAAACCAAACACAGATTGGAATGAATTTCAAATATAAATCTCTCCAAATCCATTTCAATCCCGCAAACCAAACGCGACCTAAGTGTTTAGTAAACGGTCTTAAGTCAGGTCTTTAACCAATATTTTAGGACAAATACATATATAAAAAATAAGAGAAAATATTACTTTTTAAAATAAAAAAAACCTTGAATTTTCATTTAATTTGTAAAGTAATTAAATGTAAGACGTAAAAATTAGTTAAATTATGACATTATCATTGGCACTGTATAACTCAATTCAATCCAATATATTATAAAATAATTAATTCTTTTGATGTATTCGTTTTATTTTCTTTCTTTAAAATTCTTTCTGTCTCCAATCTGAATATATTTTATCTTTGTTGTATTGAATATTTTTCATCACTTTTTACCTTCTTTTGGTTATCAAATTGAACCAATGTTGAGATATTAAGTATCCGGTATTTCTTTTAATACCATTTGTGTTGCATGTTGGGTTTAAAGTCAAGTCACATCTTCAAAATATTTTATAAATTTTTATTGCATTAATTTCACTATTTTTTTTATCGGATTAATTTCACTATTGATGCCCACAAATTATTGTTTTGATATTTTTTTAATTTTTAGTCATGATAAATAATTTGGGTAAAAGCATTTGGGTTTGACCCCCTTCTTTTTGGGGTTTTGACCAGGGTTTTTTAGGCCTTGACCAATTTTTTGGGCTTTGATTAGACTTTATACGAACTTCTTTTAACTAGTTAAGAACCAGTCCCAGGTAGTGATGGCCAAATAGGCCCGACCCGGCCTGATCTGGGTTGTTAACCGAGGACCGACCCGGTAAAGGACCGTGTAACACCCTCAAATTTGGTAAGAGCAACTAATAAAAATTTCGATATAACATCCAATAAAGGCAACACATATTCCTACAATATCCAAACTCAATACGCCTCAAAACATTATTCGATAAATAACATCAACAATTACAAACTCTATATAAGGACTATATTGAAGTCGGGTGTTAAAACTCAAATACAGTTGCTCTCTTCAACCTAATGTGGGAGACTTCATTACGATTTTCACTCCTCGGGTACACAGCTAGTACTTCTCTCTTCACCGTGTTACTAGAACTATTTCCAAAAAGAACATGTTGCACATGCCGACAAATAAAAATGTTAGGCTAACGCCTAGTGAGTTCAAGAGTTTTACCATATGGATAATTACATTTTTAAAAGGGAAGAATACAACTTAAATGATAGTTTTTCAAAATGATTCACTTTAAATATGGAAACGATTCGTTCTCCAATAATATGCATTTTCAAATATGGACACCTCAATACAAAATATTCTTTATAAAATGATGCATCCCAAAACTCACCCAAGCAAGAGTAGAATCGACTTCCAATTTATGAAAACATGTATAATATTTCATATTCCGAAATCATCCAAAACACGAGTAGGACCCAATACTCCACACACAAAATTATGGACAATAATCCACCCATAAAAGTCATCACCGAAAGCATAAGTATAAAAGACCCAGCCTGAAGACAACACTTTTCGGTGACGTGGAGACCCGATTTCATATAATGTGACAGACACAAAGTAAGCGACACATTATATTATATTGGTATTAAGTATCGAGCTCAGCATCTTTCAGCATACACCCATAGATACTTTCACAGAGGACTTACACTATACCATAGATGCCTAACCACGCCGCAATGGGGAAGACTTGCATTCCACCATCGGACAAAATAATAAAGTACACACAAGAGATGTTAGGCTCGGTAGCTTTAAACGTACACCCACGAAAAATCAACTTCAACCAACTAGGGTCCTTACGTTGAAATCCTCATCTAATATAGTATACTAGCATATAGGTCTTATAACCCAATCCGATGCCCAACGTGCCGCGATGTGGAAACCAAGTCATTCCATCATCGGACAAAGTAATAAAAGTGCTCATGGATCCATAGCAGACAGGGCCGAAACATTACATGACCCCAAACTGAATGACACACACACACACTCAAATTATGTAAAACTTCAATAATCATAAATGTGACCAGTCCTTGCGTTGCACCTTTTTAACCGTTCCTTTTTTAAACAGGTCATCTGTAATATCCCGTAATTAATAAGCAAATATATTGGTTCAAGTTTGGAAATCTTTTGAAGCTAGAGGGGCTAGATATGTAATGGGAAAAAAAGAAAAAAAAGATGTTTGATATCTCCTAAAGGTTTGACGACGATAGTTTAGTAGAGTAATTAGGATTTTAAAAAAAGAAAATTAAATAAGTTAATATATGGATTCCTATCTTATTATTTTGAATCGATTAATCATCCATGGAAGCATTAGAAAAGGAAAAAAAATCGAGAGTTGGTTGAATTCTTTGAAGTTCCAAGCAATAATTTTTAGATTTCATCAAGTTGAATTTATGTTGAAAGTTTTGATCGTGATTTAAAAGACTTTGCAATTGTTGAAGGCATATAAGTGTTGTATCATTGGTTAAGGTACGGATTCTTTATGTTCTCTCCTTTGTGTTTATTTTGATCCACTTGTATATGTATACGGTTCCTAATTCGAAGTATTTATTTGATTCGTAAATTACGTATACGGGTTCCTTTGATTTTCTTTCGAGTCATTTCGTTCGATTTGGTGAATAACGTATTCTTACTTCCACCAAAGTTATTTGTGTCCTCCGTTCGATTACTTGATTGTTTCATCATGTCTACTCGTGGGTGAGTTTTGGCTTGGTTTTACATATGATAAATAGAGATTTGCATCAAACTCTATTTATTATCTGCTGAATTTTATTATGAAAAATTCGTGTTATTTGTAAAAATCATAATAAATCGTCCGGTTATCGGATTAACGCATACGATATGTTTTTTGAAACCTGAAGATGTCTTTTACAATTTTTTGTCACATGAGCAATCTGTGATTTTTATTCTAGTTCGTCTAAAATTGCGGTTTTCCAAATCTGGTCTTGTTCTAAACGAGAACAGCGCAACTGTTTTCGAAAATTCGTATAAAATCTATTTTAAATCCGATTCAGTTCATTCTTGATTCTTTGGAATTCTAAGACGTTTATTCAAAACTTTTGTTTAAATATAGTTTTCTAAAACCTCTTTGAAGTATGAGAAAATGTTGGATTTGTAAACGTGTAAAGTGTTGAAATTAGTACGACATGATTTCGAAAAGTTGTGAGTGTGAAATTCCTAGTCTATGTTCAGATTTGATTCGCCGTACTTTTTTGGTTTCAACTCGTTTGTAAAGGTTCGTACATGAAGTTACGTCAACGGTTTACTAAACTCGTCTCATTTAATTTTCTTTTCGATTTATAAGTCTCTTAGTTTTAGAGTGTTTGAAAACTAAAGCTTTTAAGTGGAGTGGTCAATATATTTGTACGTTCAAATACCCTTTTTATTCGTTTTGTAATTAGTATGATTTGATATTCATTTAGTATGATCACATGTATAGTGACATACTTTTGAATTTTATACGTTAAGGTGTACCGAGCTACTAACGACATATGGGGGTACCATAGGCACGTCATTGTGGCACCGATGGTGTGACACCACCCATGGCAGTGTGATCAGTCCACGACGTCTCCTTTCGATTTTGTCTGCTCTGATGAAAGCTGGTGTGGTGTGATGGATGATTTATTCAGGAGGCTTATGGGTCGGCCCTAGCATATTTGACTTGTTTGTCGGGTGGATGGCGGCGTAGTGCCCAACACCGCATCTCACATTATTTAGTACAGTTGGATGATGTAACACCCGTAATTTTTGGTAAGCAAAAGTCACTCTGTGGTCTCTTGAGGTTTTCAACTGATGAATTTGTGCTTTGGAACACACTGCCTTTGATCCCTATTAGTTTCGAGAGCGTTGCGGTCGGAAGAAGTCAAATTTTGAGGCTCAAAGAAGGTGGGACGATAGTGCCCGCGACAATGACAAGTGCCACTGTCGACGTGTCATTATCGCGGGAGTGGTACCACAGGCTTGTGGAAGTGTGTGACTATGCTCCGCGACTATGCCAAGGGCATAGTTGCCATGTCAATGTCGTCTAAGGACTCTGATGTTGATTAAAACCCGATTTTCAGCCATTCTCTTCATTATATCACTTCTAACCTCTCCCATTCTCTCCCAAATCGGTTCCCCTCTCTTCCTCATGAACCCTAACCAATTTTTGAGGCTTTTCCATGAAGATCAAGGTGTTCCCTCTCCATATTTGTTAATGGCTTCATCCCTTGATGTAAGGTTGAGTTCTCACCTCCAACACTAGAGATTTTGGGGTTTTCTAGGTTTTCACCAAAACCTATGTGGTAAGTTTATCCTCTCTTTTTCTAAACCTTATTATGATATATAAATGCTCCATTGAAATGCATCATTTTATAAAGAATGTTTTGTAATGGGGTTTCTATCTTTGGAAATGTATGATTTTGGAAAAGAGTCGTCTCCAAGTTTAAAGTAAATCATTTGAGAGATTATGATTTTAAATGAAGTTCATTTCTTTTAAAGATATATTTATTCATGTAAAACTCTTGAACTCACTAGACGTTAGCCTAACTTTTTTATTTGTCGGCATGTGCAACAGGCTTCGTTTGGGAATAGTTCTAGTGATATTGTGAAGAGAGAAGTGTTGGTTGTAAACTCGATAAGTGAGTAGCATGGTGAAGTCTTCCGCGTTGGTTATGTGAAGAGCAACATGTATTGGGTTAAGTAGCACCCGACTTTGGTTTAGTCCTTGTATCTTATTGAAGTTTATATTTGTTGAGATTAATTATAGAATTTTAACTTGAGGTATATTAGGTTTTGATTCGTTAGGAGGAAGTTTTGTCCCTCATTTGACGTTATATTTAAAATTTTAAATTAGTTGCTCTTACCAAATTTGAAGGTGTTACAAGTTGGTATCAGAGCTTAAGTTTGAGAGAATTAGATGTTGATTTTGAATGCCTAGACTCAAACTAGTGTTCTTTAAGTGATTGAGAGAGAGTTGCACCCATAAGCACTGTAAGATTTGATGTTTTGAGGTTAATGGAGTTACTAGGAATGGGAATCACGTCGAGAGTAGCAAAAATGATCATGTACAGTACGTTCATAATTGCACCTGGCCAGTGTTATGGTGAACCTACACGTTACGTGTGTATGCTTGGACTACTTTGATGTGACGAGCGTTGGGGTAGTGAAGGAAGTTCTAAGTGGGAAACCGTTAGGAGAAGTTGATGCTCTTAGCATTCGTCACTTATAGTGACAGTAGGCATTGTGATGGCATTAAGTGGATCGTTTCGGATCGGAATGATGGGTTGGATCCGAACCATAAACTATTGGAACCGGCATTATTCGAGGAGAATTGTTAGGTGAACCTATGAAACCCATGAGTTTTTGCCTTAAGGTGTTGAGTATCCAGATGACGATAGTACGATTGGAAATTGAGAAGCGTGGTTCTAAGACGCGGGTGCCGACCAAATTCATGCACAAAATTTATTTCTGAGATAAATTGCATCGATTATTTTTCATGTTTTCGAAATCATCATGTGAGTTATATTACAAAATCTTGGGGAGACGTTTTAGCACACACAAAGTTTTAAACTATGATTTTAAACATGCATAAAATTATTTGATTGCATGAGGTTGCAAACTTTGTTGAGACTTTCTTTATTCCCATTTTTATCCAATGCTATTTTGGATATTGCGAAGTGCGTAATTCGATGTTGTTTAGGGTCTTGGATAAGTAACTGCGGTTTATGACTTTAACATTGGATCTCCTCCACATATGTTAAGGTTTTGGACGAAGAGTTATCTTCCATTATTTTGGTGTTTGAGTTTTATTTAGAATTTTTATTCCGCGCAATTTTGTGAATTTAAAGTAGTAATTTTAGTGTCGTCCCGTTGTATTGTTTTTCCCGTGAGTTTTGTGCGGGAAGTTTGGTTGCGCGTAATATGCATGCATGTTTTATTTGGAAATTTTTGTCATGGTGTTTAGCCAACATTTTAAAGCGAGGAAAAGCATATTGTCGATCTGGCTTGGAACTTGAGAACGACGTAAATTATTCAATATTTTTACCAAAGTGCATACACATACCACCGTACTAGTTTTGTGAAATAACTGTCTCATGCAAATTTTGGGGGAATCTTATTCCGCATCGTGTACGACTAAAGAAAGAAAACTTTGGGAGTTTGATATCATGAAAATTCTGCTTTGAGTTTTGCAAGCATTTTGTCGTATGTTGTTTAGTGTACGAATGAATTTACACCATGGCGTGAGTAAACGTATGAGGAGTCTGTGGTAGCTCATACTAAAGGTTGTTTTGTGTGTTGCGGTTGTTGATACCACTTTTAAAGTGTAACACCCTAGAAATTGGGGTAAAATAAAACTTAAAATTTCGGCAATATAACGTATAAAATAAGGCGAATCCAAAACCTGTAAATATGATGACTATAACCCAAAAGAGTTGGGGTAGTTCAACAAAGAAGTAGCGGTGACAATAAGACATAAACATGACAACCTATTTAATCTAGAACATTTAACAACTAGATTAAGGTGGGTGTCACTATGACTTTAAAATGCTCTTTCTCGATTTCCCAAAAATGCCCGGTCCAAGGAGGAATCCTAGGTGCGATCTCGACAATCAAGACGTCCTATTCGCATTGCTAGCGGAACCTGTTAACCATTAAACATGAACACAAGTGTTAGGATGAAGTCTAACGGTTTTTATGTCGGTACCAATTATAATGTAAATAGAACGGTAATTAAATGTTACCGGCTCCCATGCATTGAGATCAATGTCGTAACCTCCTAATCGGGACATTGAATCTTTCCTGTACAATTATAGTATAGACAACTTCCATATAAAATGGGATAACCCGCGATCTAGATTGGATTTCACCGTCCAGCCCCGGTTCTAGTTCCCATGCCACGCCGGACATCACAATCCTCAAACCGTCTCTGCCTCTAGCGCTTACCCCGTCGAGTTACACCTCAAGGTCTTACAGGCAAGGGTGCCTATCCAATCTAGCCGAGTTCCAACTAAGGGACTCGCGTCACCTATTGGCTATTCGCAATGCCCAAGGCAATAAACATACAATATACTATGCATACCATCTAAATCCTCGTGCACAAGAAAATAGACATAAGACTTCCCATGTAGACCATGAGCAAGTAAGGTTAACAACTTTCATGCAAGCATATTCTTGAAAAATAACATAATTATACTTGTTACATATTCCTCATAATAAACCGAAACTCATTTAGCCACATATAATCCCCAATTAATGATTTGACTCCAACTGCTGATAAGATTTTATGCCTTTGGTTTTAACCCCTTGGAAATGTAGATATTTATTCTAATCCACTTTTCATCCATTAATTTACATAAATGAATCCTCACAAGATGTTTAGACCCTCGCACTCACTTCAAAGGTATTCAACCCAAAACATACAAAACCCTAGATTTTAGGTTAACATTGAACACAACCCAAATCACAAATAAGCAAGTAATGATGCATAGATGAATGTTTGTAAGTAAGAAAGCTTACCTAGAGATTAGATGAACCAAACCCTAGAATGAGAAGTAGGTGAAATGGAGACTTCCACCCTTTGAACTTGAAGGAGTAAACTTCTATGAACTTAAAACCCTAAGAATCACCAACCATTAATGATATACTCACCTAGCAATTAATGAGGAGAGAAAGGGAAGAGTGTGTGTGAAAATCGCACCTTTGGTGTGTGTAAACGTCTTCAAGGAGCTGCTGATCCAAATAATGTTCTAAACCCCCAAAAATGGCATTAAATGAGAATTTCTCGTCTGGACCTCACTTCGTGCAATAGTGCCCTGGCGAATCGCGGGTCACAATCGCGGAGGATGTACCGTAGGTGGTACACCTCGCGCGACATTGCCTTGGCGACAGTGCCCTTGGCACAATCGCGGGGCATAGTCGCCGGGCTCTCCCAACCGCTGTCCGATTCCGATTCGAGGCTAAAAACTTGACCCGAACAATACTAAAATCATTATGACAGCTTGGGAGCATTTAATAACCAAAAATACTGATATTAAACCATCGAGGTCTAAAAATTCGGGGTGTTACAATCCTCCACCCCTTAGAATGGATTTCTTCCCCGAAATCCCAACTAGCCAAACAAATGAGGGTATCACCTCCTCATATCTTCTTCGGACTCCCATGTTACATTAGTCCTGTGGTGGTGCTTCCAATGGACCTTCACCATAACCACTTCTTTGTGCCTTAGCTTCTTCGTCTTTCGCTCGAGGATAGATTCGGGCTCCTCTATGCATCGATTGCTGTCCACTCTAATCTCCGATAGGGGAATGACGCTTTCTTCTTCGACGAGACATTTCCGTAAATAGCAAACGTGAAATGTGGGATGGATCCCGTGCATCTCCGTCCGGCGGAAGATCCAGCTTGTAGGCTTGAAGTCCAATACGCTCGATGATAGTGAAAGGTCCAAGGAAACGGGGACTGAGCTTCCCATGCTTTCCAAACCTTATCAATCCTTTCCACTGCAACACCTTCAGCATTACCTGCTCTCCCACTTGGAACTCGATCGGTCTTCTCTTTTTGTCCGCGTAGCTCTTTTGCCGATCTTGTGCCGCTTTCAAGTGCTACCTAATGATTTTCACTTTGTCGGCTGTCTCTTGCACAATCTTTGGTCCGACAAACTGTTTCTCTCCCGCTTCTAACCAACACACGGGTGTCCTACACTTTCTTCCGTACAATACCTCGAATGGCGCCATGCCTATACTTGAGTGGTAACTGTTGTTGTAGGCGAACTCCACTAGTGGAAGGTGCGCATCCCAACTTCCCCCAAAGTCAATAACACACGACCTCAACATGTCTTCAAGAGTCTAGATGGTCCTCTCGCTCTATCCGTCTGTCTGTGGGTGATAAGCGGTACTTAACTTAACCCTTGTGCCCAACTCCTTTTGTAAACTATCCCAGAAATGAGACGTGAAACGGCTATCCCGGTCGGATACAATGGAAAGTGGTGCTCCATGCCTCGATACCACTTCATCTATGTATAACTTAGCCAACTTTTCTATCGGTAGGGTCTCTCGCATGGACAAGAAATGCGCGCTTTTGGTCAAGTGGTCCACAATTACCCAAATGGTATCGTGATTCCTCAAGGTCTTCGGTAGTTTGGTCACAAAGTCCATGGTGATGTGCTCCCACTTCCACTCCGGTATTTCCAAGGATTGGAGACTACCGTATGGTCGTTGGTGCTCCGCCTTCACTTGTAGACAAGTTATGCATTGGTCCACATAACTAGCCACATCTAATTTCATCACCGGCCACCAATAGTTGAGTTTTAAGTCCCGATACATCTTAGTGCTTCCCGGGTGAATTGAGTACTTGGACTTGTGCACGTCCTCCAATAACAAGTCCCGACATCCTCCAATCTTTGGCACCCAAATTCGACCTTGATACAATTTAAAACCTTTTCTATCCTCGGTCAACTGGAGGTGTTGCTTCACCATGATTTCACTTTTAAGGTTGGCTTCAAGAAGTGCTTCCGACTGTGCTACCTTGATTTTATCGATTAAGCTTGAGACTACATCCACCCTTGCAAAGGTGGCTTGAACACCACAACTATACTCCTTCCGGCTCAAGGCATCCGTGACCACATTTGCTTTTCCGGGATGATATTGAAGCTCACAATCATAGTCTTTGAGTAGATCGAGCCATCTCCTTTGCTGCATATTTAACTCTTTTTGATCGAAGACGTATTTTAGGCTTTTATGATCGGTGAAAAGGGTGCACTTTGTACCGTATAGATAGTGATGCCATAACTTCAAAGCGAACACTACCGCCGCTAGTTCGAGATCGTAAGTCGGGTAATTCTTTTCGTGCTCCTTCAATTGCCTCGATGCATAGCTATGACCTTGCCTCTTTGCATCAAGATACACCCCAAACCCATTTTGGACGCATCGCTGTAGACCACAAAGTTTTTGGTTCCCTCGGGTAGGGATAATATCGGCGCTTCACACAACTTCCTTTGCAAGGTCCGAAAGGCTTGCTCTTGCTTCTCGGTCCAAAGGAACTTCACATTCTTCCTTGTCAGAGACGTCAAAGGTGAGGCGACCTTAGAAAAATCTTGGATGAATCTTCTATAGTACCCGGCTAGGCCCAAGAAACTCCGAATCTCCGTGGGACTTTTTGGCGGTTCCTAATTCATCATAGCCTGAATCTTTGACGGATCCACCTTCACTCCTTCACTCCTTCACTTGACACCACATGACCCAAAAACTGAACCTTTCTTAGCCAAAATTCACACTTGGAGAATTTGGCATAGAGTTTTTCATCCCTTAAAACCTCTAACACATCTCGGAGATGTCGCTCGTGCTCTTCATCATTCTTCGAGTACACCAAGATATCATCGATGAATACTATGACCGACTTGTCTAGGAAAGGTCGGCAAACTCGGTTCATCAAATCCATGAATACCGTCGGTGCGTTAGTTAGCCCAAAAGGCATAACCAAGAACTCGTAGTGTCCATAACGAGTTCTAAAGGACGTCTTGGAAACGTCCTCTTCACGAACCTTCACTTGATGATAACCCGATCGAAGATCGATTTTGGAGAAACATCTGGCTCCTTGCAGTTGGTCGAAGAGATCATCAATTCTAGGTAGGGGTACTTGTTCTTTACGGTCACGTTGTTCAATTCTCAGTAGTCGATGCTCATCCGCATCGACCCGTCCTTCTTCTTGACGAAGAGTACCGGGGCTCCCCAAGGCGAGGAACTCGGTCTCACGAACCCCTTCTCTAACAACTCTTGAAGTTGTGACATCATTTCCTGCATTTCGGTCGGGGCGAGGCGATAAGGTGCACGGGCTATCGGTGCCGCTCCCGGGACTAAATCGATTTTGAACTCCACTTGGTGGTCGGGCGGCAAGCCCGGTAGATCGTTCGGAAAGACATCCAGGTATTCACCAACGACCCGAACATCTTCAATCTTTTTCTTCTCCGCCTTAGCATCCAACACGTAGGCAAGGAACGATGGACAATTCTTTGCAAGACACTTACTTGCTTTGATGGAAGAAATGAGAGCCACTTCACCTTTACGCTTCTCTCCGTAGACAAAGACGAAACCCCCGCTTGAAGTCGGTAATCTGATCATCTTCTTCGAACATAGAATCTCCACTTTGTTTCATGACAACCAGTCCATTCCAATCACCACGTCGAAACTCCCGATTGCCATAGGGAGTAGGTCCACTTCAAAAATCTCTCCACTGATATCTAGATGGCATTTCTCCATTACTTCCCGTAAGATCACTTGCTCCCCATTTGCTATTTCTACTACTAAAGCATCACTAAGAGTATTAGTAGGCACATGCAATTCCTTGCAAAAAGCAAGAGACACGAAAGAGAAATTTGCACCGGAATCAAATAGCATCTTAGCGGCAAGTGAGTTGAGTAAGAACGTACCCGAAACCACGTCGGTGGTTTCCTTTGCTTCTTCCCTTGACATTTGGAAGGCCCTCCCTTGAGATTTAGGAACGGATTCCCTCTTCGGTTGAATCGGTGGGTTTCCTCCTCTAGCTCCACCCCTTAGCTTGGGGCAATCCCTCTTCATGTGCCCCGGCTCCTGGCATTCGTAACAGATTGTTTCTGGCATGGGACATTGCGGACTTGAGTGACCCAACTTACCACACTTGAATCACGAGACTTGTTTGGGGTTGGAGTTGCAAGGACCAAAGTGCTTGCTTTTGCACTTGGGACACAAATTCGTCTCCTGGCGATTATCAAAGTTTCAAACATTCGGTTGGAACCTCGGTCTCTTGAACGAACTCGGCGATACCTCACTTTTCCTCTTTTCTGCGGCCTTAGACTTCTCTTCCTTGTCTTTAGCGTAGACCCTTTCCATTACCTTGGCTTCCTCGATGATATCTTGGAGAGTCGTGGATTTCGAGTTTTGGACTCGGTTTCTCATGTCCGCGGGTAGGCCCTTCAGATAGGACTTTATCTGTTCTTTTTCGATCGGGGCCACGTGCCCCACAAGATTAAGCTTTTCCATGAAGAGATGGGTATACTCCCTCACCGTCAAATCCCCTTTCTTTAGCGCTCGGAACTCTTCTTTGATCAGGTCCATTTCGTGTTCATTACAATATTCCTCCATAACTTTCTTCTTGATTGTGGCCCATGACATCTTGGCCAAGACGGTTTCCCCTATGGTTGCGGTGTGGACATCCCACCAGATCAAGGCTGCACCACGAAGCATTTGAGAACCAAAGTTCACCTTCTGGCTCTCATCACAACCGCAAGCCCTAAAGGCCTGCTCAGTTTCCCTCAACCACTTCATGCATGCCACCGGATCATCGGCCCCGACGAACTCTGGCGGCTTGCAACCTATGAAGGACTTATACGAACATCCCTTCCCTGCTTGTCTTGTTTCTAGGACAACCAACCCCTCAGTACGATTCTCACCTCCGGTACCACCCGAACCGGCTATCGCATTATCCGTAACCACTTCCGGCCTTCGGAGGCTGGCATCTCTGTCCTCTAACATCTTCAGAAATACCTCTTGTTGTTTTTCCATGGCTGATGTTACCATTTGCATAACACTAGCCATCACATCGGTCTGAGGGTTGGCAACTTGAATAACCGGATTTGTGGATGCCAACTCCACCCTAGGTAAGTGCTCTTCTACTCCGGTGAATATCGGCGGCATGTTGTGAGGAACGACAGTCGCCACCCGCACTACCGGATTTGGGTTGGATGAACTGTCTTCATGCATTTCTCCTTCGATTAGCGGTCGACTCCGAGTATTTATCATTCCGGATCTGTCACACCATTCAGGAAAGGAAATAGAAATAAGCAACACTAGATTTACACAAGAAACATACTCATACAGTCCCTTGATTATCATAATCATAGTAATTCAAGTACATTCACGTAAGCATATATTCATAATAACAGTAGCTAATTGAAATTATGAACATACACTACATAAAAATTCTCGCTACCACTTTTACAATTCTCAACGACGTAGTTTCTGTTGACTCTAAGGTCGTCCCATCTTAGAAATTTCCACCCAAAGCTCGCAGTTCACAACTTAATAGTCTCAGCTTAAGTCTAGGCATCGAGTTTATATACCTAGTTCACTTAAACTAGAGCTCTGATACCAACTTGTAACACCCTAGAAATTGGGGTAAAATAAAACTTAAAATTTCAGCAATATAACGTCTAAAATAAGGCGAATCCAAAACCTGTAAATATGATGAATATAACCCAAAAGAGTTGGGGTAGTTCTACAAAGAAGTAGCGGCGACAATAAGACATAAACATGACAACCTATTTAATCTAGAACATTTAACAACTAAGATTAAGGTGGGTGTCACTATGACTTCAAAACGCTCTTTCTCGATTTCCCAAAAATGCCCGGTCCAAGGAGGAATCCTAGGTGCGATCCCGACAATCAAGACGTCCTATTCGCACCGCTAGCGGAACCTGTGAACCATTAAACATGAACACAGGTGTTAGGATGAAGTCTAACGATTTTTATGAAGGTACCAATTATAATGTAAATAGAACGGTAATTAAATGTTACCGGCTCCCATGCATTGAGATCAATTTCGTAACTTCCCAATCGGGACATTGAATTTTTCGTGTACAGATATAGTATAGACAACTTCCATATAAAACGGGATAACCCGCGATCTAGATAGGATTTCACCGTCCAGCCCCGGTTCTAGTTACCACGCCACGCCGGACATCACAATCCTCAAACCGTCTCTGCCTCTAGTGCTTACCCCGTCGAGTTACACCTCCAGGTCTTACAGGAAAGGGTGCCTATCCAATCTAGCCGAGTTCCAACTAAGGGACTTGCGTCCCCTATTGGCTACTCGCATTGCCCAAGGCAATAAACATGCAATATACTATGCATACCATCTAAATCCTCGTGCACAAGGAAATAAACATAAGACTTCCCATGTAGACCATGAGCAAGTAAGGTTAACAACTTTCATGCAAGCATATTCTTGAAAAATAACATAATTGTACTTGTTACATATTCCTCATAATAAACCGAAACTCATTTAGCCACATATAATCCCCAATTAATGATTTGACTCCAACTGCTGATAAGATTTTATGCCTTTGGTTTTAACCCCTTGGAAATGTAGATATTTATTCTAATCCACTTTTCATCCATTAATTTACATAAATGAATCCTCACAAGATGTTTAGACCCTCACACTCACTTCAAAGGTATTCAACCCAAAACATACAAAACCCTAGATTTTAGGTTAACATTGAACACAACCTAAATCACAAATAAGCAAGTAATGATGCATAGATGAATGTTTGTAAGTAAGAAAGCTTAACTAGAGATTAGATGAACCAAACCCTAGAATGAGAAGTAGGTGAAATGGAGACTTCCACCCTTTGAACTTGAAGGAGTAAACTTCTATGAACTTAAAACCCTAAGAATCACCAACCATTAATGATATACTCACCTAGCAATTAATGAGGATAGAAAGGGAAGAGTGTGTGTGAAAATCGCACCTTTGGTGTGTGTAAACGTCTTCAAGGAGCTGCTGATCCAAATAATGTTCTAAACCCCCAAAAATGGCATTAAATGATAATTTATCGTCTGGACCTCACTTCGCGTGATAGTGCTCTGGCGATTGTGCAAGGAGCACAATCGCGGGTCACAATCGCGGAGGATGTACCGTAGGTGGTACACCTCGTGCGACATTGCCCTGGCGACAGTGCCCTTGGCACAATCGCGGGGCATAGTCACTGGGCTCTCCCAGATGCTGTCCGATTTCGATTCGACGCTAAAAATTTGACCCGAACAATACTAAAATCATTATGATAGTTTGGGAGATTTTAATAACCAAAAATACTGATATTAAACCACTGAGGTCTAAAAATTCGGGGTGTTACATAAAGGTTCATGCAAATTCGATATATTGATTTGTTAATATGCATGGCTTTGTAGCCACTATCTTAATTGGTCAAGAACATTTTATTCTCGCGGCCTAAAGATTGAAATCGATTTAAAATTTATCCACGTTTGATAAATCGCATGTACCTATCGTTTTACTAGGTTTGAGAAATAAACTGATGTATGTGGGCCTTATTGGAAATTTTATTTCATGTCATTATATGGTTAAATGATAAATTTTTGAAACTTGATTACGTGAATCTTCCCTTTTGGAGCTTTGCACAAACGTCTTGTTATACACTGTTTTTGTACGTAAAATTATTTCTCATTCATGGTGCAAATTGATGCATGTTAGGACCATAGTGGTCCATTTGAAAAGTTTTATTGTGCATCCTTGTTCATTATCATTGTTAACGTAAGTAACGATTACATGCTTTTTGAAATGATTTTATAAGTGTGACGCTTGTTGCCACTTTGCGAAACTGTCGAGTAAACGGTAGTGGGTTTTACACGTACCTTTAATTGTTATAAAGCTTTTGCATTTGATCATTTTATAAAATTTCGACTAGGCATATTAATCTAAAAACCTTGAACTCATTAGGGCTATAGATTTAAACCCCTATCCTGAAAGGACTGGTGATAAGGGACTAGATACGCCCTTGGGAATCGAAAATGCAAATGATCTGAATGGTTGGCAGGAATGAGTTATGGGAATTCAACCCCGTGAGGTCGGATCAGGTATGATTGTTTGAGGTAGTAGATCTATATTATTATCTCATTAGGCAAGTGGTGGTTTTTCCCCCTTGGTAAATTTCGGGTTGAAACCCTATGTGGTTATTTGCATATGGTTGGATTTAATTTGATGGTTTGCTCGTTCGCTCGTCATCATGTTATGCGTTGGTGGGGTATCCCCTTAATGAGCCTTGTGAATAAAGGGAATATTGTGGTTCGTCTGTTAGAGATGTAAGAGTGGAAATTTAGTGTCGTGTTAGGTGTCAACTTTAAATTCGAAAAATACTAATCCGAAATGAAATATTTGGCGATACACCCACGTTTGCGATATAGTCGTTATGAGGATAGGTGTCAATATTTGATTCGAGGACAATGTTCGCTGGGGTACTTCAGAACATACCCGATGAATCCTGTGTGTTTGCAATTTAAGCGGTAACCTTAATAATGTTAGATGCTAGTAAGTATCAATGATTAAGATTTTCTTGTTACGGTGAAGGTTTATATCGGCTAGATGATTGATGCTTAAGTATAGTTTGGAGTTGCGCAATCGCCGAATTTGAATAAACCGACCCCGCGGAGAACGTTTTGGCACATCCCTAGAAGGATGGCTCTACCAATGACAAGGGGGAATGATTAAGGAATTTTGGGGAATACTTTGGGTTGGTGTGATCATCGGAATACAGATCCAAAATCGTGTTGAACTGGCACAGATTTGTCAGGGAGATATTGAGTTCACAAACTACCCTTAAGGTAGTACATGTCACCCAAGGTTGGGAGACAACCTCAGTCTCATGGTTAAAGGCTACCCTAGTAAGTTAAGAGTTCACTCGGATATAAGTGCGATGTGCCCAAGGGGACATTTATCGTGAGTATCAACATAAGGTTATGGTGGTAGTTCTGGCAAGTGGAGTAGAGACAACCTATTTTGCGGGCAACGTTTAATGGTAATCTAGATTTCGAAGACGAAATCTCTTTTAAGGTTGGGAGGATTGTAACACCTGTAATTTTTGGTAAGAAAAAGTCACTCTGTGGTCTCTTAAGGTTTCTAATTGATGAATTTGTGCTTTGGAACATACTGCCTTTGATCCCTATCAGTGTCGAGAGCGTTCCGGTTGGAAGAAGTCGAACTTGGAGGCTCGAAGGAGGTGGAGCGATAGTGCCCACGACAGTGACAAGTGTCACTGTCGCCGTGTCATTATCGCGGGAGTGGTACCGCATGCTTGTGGAAGCGGGCGACTATGCTTGGCATAATCGCCGTGTCAATGTCGCCTAAGGGCTCTAATGTTGATTAAAACCCGATTTTCAGCCATTCTTTTCATTTTATCACTTCTAACCTCTCCCATTCTCTCCCAAATCGGTTCCCCTCTCTTCCTCATGAACCCTAACCGATTTTTGGGGCTTTTCCATGAAGATCAAGGTGTTCCCTCTCCATATTTGTTAATGGCTTCATCCTTTGATGCAAGGTTGAGTTCTCACCTCTAACACTAGAGATTTTCGGGTTTTCTAGGTTTTCACCAAAACCTGTGTGGTAAGTTATCCTATCCATTTATAAACCTTATTATGAGATATAAATGCTCCATTGATGATTCCCTAGTGATTAGTTTCTCAAAATTTGGGTTTGATGATTTTGAAGAAATTAGGTCAAAATTAGGGTTTTGGCCAAATTGGGGATTTTGATGTAAAATGTTTGGGGATCGATTCTAAATGGTTGAACATGTATATTTATGATAGGAAACTTGTTGATCTATGTTTGGAAGGATTTGCTTATGGATTCAAGTCTTTTCAAGGAAGCTCAAGTTGGGGTAAAATCTAGATTTAGCCTAAATCTAACAAGGTGAGTTCAAGTTGATTTGTGAAAACATTGTACATGCCAAAATGTTCATTTTAAAGTGTTTATATGTTTCATGAAATTATCATTTGTTGGGTTATTTGGTGAGTTGATTGTTTGAAGTATTTAACTTTATAAGCTTTGTAAAACACCCATAATTGGGATTTTGGGCATCTTGATGAATATGATATAAATAAAAGTATTTTGATGATTTATTGCATGAATGGAACTTATTTGGTAAAAAGTTTGTTTATGAGAAATGTTTGATTTTGTGTTAAGGGACGTTTTGAAGAAATAAAGAGTATAAAACCATTCGAAAAACCAGTTGTCCCAATCTAAACTATGTTGGAGTCTATTCAAGTATTTTGGAGCATGTATTTGCATGGCGTGGGTCAAGTGCGTTTATTATTTGAGGATTGTTAATCGTTGGTAAAAAATGGGTTTTGAGCACTTTAGCTTGGTGTCGACTTAAAAGAGTCTTGGGGACAATTGTCCGGTTTTAATGGCTCAATGTAGAGTCAAGTTATGGTTTATCTACTTGTGTATCGTGTTGCATATTGATGTTTATTACATGCTCGAGTGCGTTGGTCATTCATGTGATGTCATGTAATGTTAGACTGTGTTGCATTGAATCCATAGGCACGTAAGTCAGTCTGTTTTGGATGGTCAATTGGGTATTGCGGGGTTGAACTCCGGTACCCATGTTTTACGACTGGAAACTTTACAAGTAGGCACTAGGAGGGTTGAGTCTGGTGGTACTACCGAGGAGGTAGGCACTAGGACCTCCGCCGCTTGAAGTCATGCCTTGGAGGTAGTCTTTAAGTGTGCTAAGCCTTCGGGATGGAGTTCTTCGGAATGCTCATCAAGGTCAACTGACTTGAGGTGAAACTTGTTAAAGAAGTCGTAGGAACACTTGGGCTTTTATATCGTGAGGTGTCATCCGATTAACGTTGCATGAGTGGCATACTTTTGTGTTCCCTCACTCTCAACGGATAAGGGTCTCCCCCGTTGTCGGCTAACAACATTTTAAATATATTGACTTTTTACTCTTGTCATTGGTCTTATGTGGTTGACAGTAAATGAGAACCTTAATTTTGGATCTTCCTCCATGTATATTAAGGTTTGAATGAATTACGTGATTCCCATGTTTTGATATTTGGTTTCTTTCCATTTTATGGTCGCGTGAGTATTGGGCCTAGTGTCCATGTTTTTCGGACGTATTGTATATGTGGGTTTTAACAATGATTTATGGGTTGTGTGTTTTGCCACACCCGTGTTTGAGTGTTTAGGATACAACACTTTATCCACAATTCTTAAAATGGGAAGTTAATTCTTATTATCGTTTCGAGTAAGTTTGAGTTGCATCATTTTATAAAGAATGTTTTGTAATGAGGTGTCCATCTTTGGAAATATATGATTTTGGAAAAGAGTCGTCTCCAAGTTTAAAGTAAATCATTTGAGAGATTACGATTTTAAATTAAGTTCTTTTCTTTTAAATATATATTTATTCATGTAAAACTCTTGAACTCACTAGACGTCAACCTAACCTTTTTATTTGTCGCAATGTGCAACAGACTTCGTTTGGGAATAGTTCTAGTGACATTGTGAAGAGAGAAGTGCTAGTTGTGAACTCGAGAAGTGAGTAGCTTGGTGAAGTCTTCTGCGTTTGTTATGTGAAGAGCAACTGATATTGGGTTAAGTAGCACCCGACTTTGGTTTAGTCCTTGTATCTTATTGAAGTTTATATTTGTTGAGGTTAATTATAGAATTTTAACTTGAGGCATATTGGGTTTTGATTCGTTAGGAGGAAGTTTCGTCCCTCATTTGACGCTATATTTAAAAATTTAAATTAGTTGTTCTTACCAAATTTGGGGGTGTTGCAGATGAGAATGTCCAACGTACGTGCCTGTATGACTTATGTCTGACACTTTGTAACCTCCTAAAATTGGAGTGAAATAAAATTCGAAAATCCGGCAATATAACGTCTATAAATAGGGAAACCCGACACCCTAAAATAGGGAATAATTCAAACCTGCATAATAAGGGTATAACAATTTAAACCCAAGAGTTTCATCCCAAGACGGGGAATAAAGTATGACATTTACAACCAAATATAATGAAGAATAAATGACAACCTAATAATCTAAATCTATCAACAAGATTATAGTCGGGTGTCGCTATTCCTCCAAAATGTGTATCTTCAAAAGAATCAAGTACATCGGTCACTAAATCTCCCAAAAAAACCACTCACGATCCCCAAGGTCGTCCCCTCAATCCCGACGAGTCCCACCGCTAAGATTACCTGCCAAATATGGCAACCAAAGAACAAGCGTTAGGCTAAGGACTAGTGAGAATAAGTCGATTAAAGTAGAAGTACTAAACCCATTTGAAGACACGCAGAGGATATAGCCATGAGCTAAATCAATAAATCAAGTAAACAATTAATGATTAAATATGGTGCAAATAACACCAATCACATAATGAGCTCAACTCCTCTAAGTCTTTTGCTCGAAAACATCAAGTCAACCCCTCTAGGTCTATTCTTGAGAGTTCTAAAACGGAAACTCTAGCACAAAGGAATTACACCTTACTGCCCATGAGACGATGCCCGACCATATAGGTCCACACCTTACTTATTGTAACACCCGTAATTTTCGGTAAGTAAAGGTCACCTGGACGTTTTTGGAACCTATAAACGGCGGGACTTTTGTTAGGAAATCATTGTTTGAAGTTCCTTGGAGTATCAGGGGTATTGGCGTTGAAAAAGTCGAGTTTCGGAGCTTGGTACGGGCTTGGCTACAATGCTCGACGACTATGACAGTATCATAGTCGCACCGGGAAAAGTCGCAACATGAAACAGAAGGGGGCAGGGGGCTGGCGTCAATGACCAGCGACATTTCCCATGGCAATGTCGCATGTCAAAGTCTCACAAGGGTGCAGGGGTGCTGTTAAGTGCGGGGTTTCAGCCTTTTTTCTCATTTTTCACACCCAAACTTCTCCCTTTCTCTCCCAAACCGTTTCTTCTTCATCCCCCTCAATTCCTAACTCATTTTGGGTTCAATCCTTGTGTTCTTGAAGTGTTTCATCATCATGTGGTGAAGATTGGAAGCTAGGGCCAAGAGTGCACCATCTTCTTCTTCAACCTCAAGCTTCATTTTTGGGTTTTCTAGGTTTTCATCAAAACCTAAGTGGTAAGTGTATCCCTTCCATTTCTAAACCTTAATATAAGTTATAAATGCCTTCTTGATGGTTCCCTAGTATTTGATGTCTCTAATTTCGGTTTGGAAGATTTTGGAAGATATAGGTCAAAATTAGGGTTTTGTCCAAAATGAAGATTTTGATGTAAAATGTTTGGGGATCGATTCTAAATGGTTAAATGTATTTGTTTATGGTTGAAATTTGTGTATCTAGGTTTCGGAAGGATTTGGCTTGTGGATTCGGAATTTTTTCAAGGAAGCTCAAGTTGGGGTAAAATCTAGATTTAGCCTAAATCTTGCAAGGTGAGTTCAAATTGATTTGTGAAAACGGTGTACATGAAAAAAATGATTATTTTAAAGTGTTTATATGTCTTGCAGGAAATTATTAACTATTGAGTTTTTGGTGAATCTTGATTATTGAAGGGTTTAATTTTATAAACAGGGTGAAACACCCATTTTGGGGATTTTTGAACAATTTGATAAATAAATCATGTTGATATGTTTCCTTGACGATTTTACATATATAAATGGAGTTCATTTGATGTAAATGTCGTCTTTTGCGTATTTGATCTTATAAACCTTTTGAAAAATGCATATTATTGTGTTATGAGGCATTTTGGAAATATAAGGGTATGAGTTCATTTGAAAAATGTTTTGCCTCAACCAATGATGAGTTTGAATTAATCATACTTTTGGTCGTCGTATCTGCATAACCGTCGGCCAAGCGTGTTTTAATGTTACAATAGTTTTCCTTGGAGATTTACGTAAACTGTTGGGCCTTTGGCTCGATTTTGACTAAATGGAGTCTTGATGACGTTTGCCCGGTCTAAAAACCGTTGTGGAGTTTTGGAGTATGATGGCGTTTATTTTGTGTCATTTGGGAGTTACATGTTTTGGGTGCTTTGATCATTCAATTGGTGTCATGTAATGTTATATAGTGTTGTATTGGATCCATAAGCACGTAAGTCTATCCGTTTTGGAAGGCCTGAGATATTTGGTTACAACTGTTGACCGTTTGGGCCGCTAGCGAGTAGGCAATAGGTGACACGAGTCTCCGAGTTGTAAATCATCTAGACTGGATAGGCACCCATGTTTATAAGTCCTTGGGGTGGAACTCGACGGAGTATGACTAGAGGCATAAACGGTCCGAGGATTGTGATGTCTGGTATGACATGAGAACTAGATCCAGGATATGTGGTGAAATCCAGTAACATCACGGATGACCCCATTCACGTGTTCTCGTCACCCAAGATGGAAAGGGTCTCCCCCGTCGTCGACCATTAGCATTTTAAATGTTAATTGTCATATTTTATTATCGTTGGTTTGTGTGGCCAACGGTAAATTATGGCCTTAATATTGGCTTTCCCCTGTGTATATTAAGGTTTGAATGAAATACGTCATTTCCACGTTTCGGTATTTGGTTTCTTTCCATTTTATGGTTGTGTGAGTATTGGGTTTAATGTCCGTGTTTACGGCGATACTTATTTATATGGGTTTTCATCTATGGTTTATGAGTTGTGTGTCATGTTCCACCCGTGTTTTGGGTATTTCGAGATATAACATTTTACCTGCGTTTTATAAAACTGGGAGTCCTCTCCCTATTCTCATTTTGAGCAAGTTTTGGGTTAAATCTAAATTTATGAAAGAACGTTTTATATTGGAATCTTAGCCCTTAAAACAGTTAGGTTTGGTTAACGATTATATTGGTGCCTCTTTCGTTTAAAATGCATAATTATTGGTAAACGAGTCGTTTTCATGATTGAAGCATATCATTTTGAAAGATTGTGATTTTAATTGCATTCTTCCTTTTTAACGATTCATTTTTAAATGTTGAAAACTCTTGAGCTCACTAGGCGTTAAGCCTAACCTTTTTATTTGTCGGCATGTGCATCAGGTTCTAGTTGGGGGTTTGGTTCTAGCAGTACTATGAAGAGTTGAGCCTTAGCTTTACACAATTGTAAGTAGTTGGTGAAGTCTTCCGCAGTTTGGAGATAGTGATTGTCATGGGGTTTTAGTAGCACCCGTCCTTAATATAGACTGTATGTATAGAATGAAATGTGTGTATTGAGGTTAAATCTTAAATTGTGCTTGCAAATGAATCAATTATTGATGTATTTAGAAAATTTTAAATTAGTTGCTATTTCCAGGATTGAGGGTGTTACACTTATCATGGTGACCCGATGCCTATTCCGTGCCAAAGTGGTGAACTCAATCTCCAAAACGGGGTATCAAGAACACCGTGCCTATGGATCCATTGAACTAAGACTAAGCATCAAAATTTGCTAACACATTCATCATTAACCATGTATTTAAGCAATTCATGTATACAAGGTTATTAACATTAAATATTGACCCCCATCGTGGAGGGGACTTTATTAACATAACCCATCAATAATAATACCACATATTCCCTTTCTCAAATCATGGTTGTAAATAATAAATTCAATACTTGTATTTTTCCCAAAACCCTAATTCTCACTTTGGGTTCATCAAACGCCCATGAGGAGAGGGTTGGTATTCACATAAGTAGAAGACATAGGAAGAACATAAGTCTTAGTTGAAAATTACATTTCTCAACATCCTTTTTTGGGTTTGAAACCCTCACATTCCCAAAACTCATTTTTAGGTCAATATACAACAAAACCCATCATATGGTTAGAAAACATAAATAAGAGTTATAATCATGTAGGTTCTAGCAAATATGTAAGAACAATGGTAGAAAAACTCACCTTGAAAGTTTATAAGAAACCCTAGGAAATGATACTTGAGAGTAGAAATTAGAAGGAGACTTTGACACTTCAATAACAAGGTTCTTAATCACCACCACCAACTTAAATCAACCCAATAAATGCATAAGAATCATACATTGGGTAGCAATGAATGAAGAGGGAGGAAAACCTACCTCTTGGATCTTCCAAAATAGCACCTAGTAGCTCCACAAATCAGTAAAATGAAGAAAAGATTGGTTTTAGGGTATTTAAGGGCCTAACCCCCCGACCGCGACTATGTCCTGCGAGATTGACATGGTCATTCTCGCTAGGCAATGTCGCCTGAGCCAAGTACATTACAGTACAAACTCAGAGAGTATGCCTTGCGATATTGACACATGTCATTATCGCTTGGCAATGTCGCACACCACCCTCACCATTCGGTACATACTCCGCGGTTGTGCCCCGCGAGAGTGACCTCTGTCACAATCGCGGGCACAATCTCCCGAGGTGTCCCGAAGTCCGATTTTATTCTGTTTTCAACCCAAAAGCTCCCGATATCAATACTTAAATTAATAATAAAGTAAGAGGTCAAATCAGAAACGTACCAAAATCTCGGGTGTTACAATCCTCCCCAACTTGGAAGAGATTTCGTCCTCGAAATCTTTTCTAGGTGAAGAGGTGTGGATATCTCCGCTTCAAATCCTCATCGGCCTCCCAAGTCACATTTGCACTGGGATGGCGCTTCCATTGAACATTTACCATTGTGACTTCCTTGTGACGAAGCCTTTTCATCTTCCTTTCCAAAATCGCCTGGGTTCCTCAATAAAACGGTTTCTTTCATCAATTCTAATCTCGGAGAGTGGGATAACACTCTCCTCCTCCGCTAAACATTTACGAAGGTAACACACGTGAAACTTGTTATGGATTCCACTCATTTCCGGGGGAAGTTCCAACTGGTAGGATTGAAGTCCTACCCGCTTAATCACGGTGAATGGTCCAAGGAAACGGGGACTTAACTTCCCACACTTTCAGAACCAAATAATCCCTTTCCAAGGGGACACCTTAAACATAACACGGTCTCCCACCTGACACTCTATCGGCCGCCTCTTCTTGTCGGCATAGCTTTTCTGCCAGTCTTGCACCACCTTCAAACGCTCGCGAATGCCTTTCACTTTGTCTGCCTTCTCTTGTACAATATCGGGTTCGGTAAACTACTTTTCCATCGCTTCAAGCCAACATATGGGAGTTCGGAATTTGCAACCATACAACACCTGAAACAATGTCATTCTAATACTTGAGTTGTAGCTATTGTTGTACGCGAACTCCACCAAAGGTAGGTGCGAGTCCCAACTACCCCCAAAGTCATCACACAAGACCGCAACATGTCTTCAAGTGTCTGGATTGTCCTCTCGCTTTGGCCATTGGTTTGGGGATGGTAGGTCGTGCTCAACTTCACCCGTGTACCCAATTCCTTCTGCAATCCATCCAAAAAATGTGATGTGAACTGACTATCCCGATCCAAAACAATCGATAGCGACACACAATGATGAGATATCACTTCATCGATATACAATTTTGCTAGCTTTTCCATAGGTAAAGTCTCCCGCATGGCCAAGAAATACGCTCTCTTGGTCAAGCGGTCCAATATCACCCAAATGGTGTCGTTACCTCTCAAGGTCTTTGGAAATTTTGTCACGAAATCCATCGTGATGTGTTCCCATTTCCATTCCGGAAACTCCAAAGGTTGTAAACTTCCATAAGGTCGTTGGTGCTCGACCTTCACTTAGAAGAAAGTCACACACCTTTCCACATAGCGTGCCACATCAAGCTTCATGACCGGCCACCAATAGTGCAATTTCAAATCTTGATACATCTTCGTGCTTCTCGGATGGGTAGAATACTTTGATTTGTGGGCATCCTTGAGAAGAAGTTCTCGATTGCCTCCGATCTTAGGCACCCACACTCGACCGTTGAAAAGATTTACTCCCCGAACTATCTTCCATCAAAAGTAAATGTTGCTTCGTCATGATCTCTTCCTTGAGGTTCTCTTCTAGTAAGGCTTAGGTTTGCGACGCTTTGATTCGATCAATGAGTGTTGACGACAACTCGATTCGTGCAAAAGTAGCTTTTTACTTCCCCCTTAGTCCTTTCAACTGAGAGCATCGGCAACTACCTTTGCCTTACCTCGATGGTAAAACAAATCGCAATCGTAATCCTTTAATAACTCTAACCACTGCCGTTGTCTCATATTCAATTCCTTTTGATAAAAAATATGCTTCAAACTCTTGTGATCCGTATAGAGAGTGCACTTTGTGCCGTAGAGGTAATGTCGCCACAATTTCAAAGCAAACACCACCGCCGCCAATTCCAAGTCATGCATAGGGTAGTTGACTTCATGCACCTTGAGTTGCCTTGACGCGTAGGCGATCACCTTGCCCCTTTGCATTAGAACACAACCTAAACCCATCTTTGAGGCATCGCTATACACCACAAAGTCTTCCGTTCCTTCGGGTAAGGATAGAATTGGAGCTTCGCAAAGTTTCCTTTGTAAAGTTCGGAACGCCTTCTCTTGACTCTCGATCCATACAAACTTAACATTCTTTCGGGTTAGGGCCGCCAATGATGAAGCTATCTTGGAAAAGTCTTGGATGAATCTTCGATAGTATCCCGCCAATCCTAGAAATCTTCGGATTTCTGACGGACTCTTTGGAGGTTCCCAATTCATCATCGCTTCGATCTTCGCGGGATCCACCTTCACTCCTTCCTTCGTGACCACATGGCCCAAAAACTGCACCTCTTGAAGCCAAAAGTCACACTTTGAAAACTTTGCGTAAAGCTTTTCTTGCCTTAGCACCTCTCAAAGAAAAAAATGGATACATATCTTCAAAATATTTTATACATTTTTATTGCATTAATTTCACTATTGATGCCCACAAATTATTGTTTTGATATTTTTTAAAAAATTTAGTCATGATAAATAATTGGGGTAAAAGCATTTGGGGTTGACCCCCTTCTTTTTGGGTTTTGACCAGGCTTTTTTAGGCATTGACCAATTTTTTGGGCTTTGATTAGACTTCATCCGGACTTCTTTTAACTTGTTAAGAACCAGTCTTAGGTTCAAAATTAAGAACCATAATGGAATTTTGTTTACAACCAATCCTTGGGTTAGGCCTCTTTTAATCGTTTCTTTTTTAAACAGGTCATCGGTCCTTACAAGAACAAAATACCCAAAGTCGGACATTTTGCAAAAGATTGTCGAAAGCCCAAAGTCCGAAACTCCGAGTATTACAAGAACAAAATGCTCTTGGCCAAGCAGCTAGAGGCTGGCAAGGCACTGATGGCGGAGGATGAGTTCTGGCTTGATCATTCAGATGAAGAAGTAGAGAAAGAAGAGAAAGCTCATCTATGCTTCATGGGAAAGGAAGTGACTGAAGATGAAGCCGATTCTGATGGAGAAGACAATGAAGAAGTATGTGATATGACTGAATCAGACTTTTTAAATGAAATGCATGTCAGGATGATCAAACTCCAAGAATTAGAGTCTAAACTTAAGCGCGAAAAAGGTGTCATTAAAGAGAAAAACCAATCAATACAAAAACTTAGCAATGATATTGCTGAGAATAATGTATTGATTGAAGCTGTTATGCCCAGATATTTGTTGATAATCAACAACACAACACAATAATAATAAGAGATAGATAGAAATTGATTCAATATGTCGTATATCTCTTAGCCGCCGTATGAATGTGTGTGTGTGTGTTCTTGGTGTAAAACCAATACCTTTGTGTGCGTGTAATTCAAATGAGTGGCCTACTGATTCCAAAAGAAACTTTGCCTTTTATAGGTAGGTCAACATGACCTAGGCAAATCTAGACAACTACTAAACACTCGTAAGGAAATAAAAAATATTACAAATAAGACCCCTTTTACATTTAATCTTGAATACAATAATTGTTCTAACAATCTCCCCCTTTGAATTAAAGATTAAAAAAATTGGTAGTTCCTTTCGGGTCTTCACTTCTCTTGAAAACTCTAGCAGATATGACATTACCAGCTTCAAAAACTTGTAACCAACACATATTGTATTAGGCCTTGTAATGGGTTATAGAATCTTGTAGATCTTCAAAGTCTTCACAACTTTGAGGAAACTGTAATCTTGCGGAAATTGAAATGAAGTGTCCTTATGACGATCATCTTCAGTCAGACTTTTGATAATTCAGACGGGTTCAGACACTTTGAAAACTTGAATTCTTCAGCAATCTTCACAAACTTTCTTTCTTGAACAAAATAACTCAAATTTGGCTTTGAAGTCTTTGAGTATTCTCCCCCTTTTTGATGAATGATGAGAATCATCATCATCAAAACACTTCAAACCCGATTAGTTGCGGAATTAGCTCCCCCAAATCAACAATTAAACACATTCTTCATGAATATCTCTCTCTTTGGAAATAACAATCTCCCCCAATTACGATCTGAAACTGATTCGACCGTCAATTCGTAAAAAAAAATAATTATTTGAATCTTTTCAAATTCAAACAATTGAGGAGTTGTAACCCTGAATTAACGAATGAAACAGTTAGAAGTGCCTGTCAGTAACACAAAGTTACTGATTAACACGAAGTTACTATGGAAGGAGTTAGTTGGGACGTAGACTCCCCAGAACTTCCATTCAATCATCGAATAACACATGGTTATCTATGAACATTCTGACATAAAACAAATTTCTGTGTGCTTATGCATGTGTATGAAAGAATTAAGCATTGATGATTGCTTTTGAATTTAGGCTCAAAGTATGTGAACTTGTTGAGACAACAACAAATTATACAAGGACTCAATGTGCATGAGAAAAGGGTCGAAGGTGGGGCAACATTCCTTCTTCTTCAATATCCAAATCATCTAAGTGACAATCAGATAGATTATTTGTTGCTTCCCCGTTTAAATATGAAACATCGTCTTGTTGAGAAGAAGATGAGTGGCTGGTGGGGTGATATGCAAGAAGTGGCAGGGGCTAGGTGCATGTTTCAATATTGTTCACCAGACTGTGAAACAATAGATTTTGTGGCCGCCCGACTCAAAAAAAGTGTGGTGCAGAGTTTATCTTTCTTTTACTCTGATCTCTCACCCTCTTTTCTTTTAAACAATTTGAGCTCACTTCTAACCAAACTCACATTTGCATTTTAACTCAGCACTCTCCCCATCTCTATGTGTAATGAACCCCTCTCCCCTCAATCACTCAGGATTACTTCCGGGGTAGGAAACACTGGTTAGTGTGAGTCCATGGAAGTTCTGATAAGCTCACACTGAATCCTGTATTATCCTAAAAGATCATGCTGTTCAACAAACATCTTGAGTATGATATTACCTCCTTCTAAAGAGATTATCTCTTGAGTTGTGAGACAAAAAGGTTCAGGTTCTCCCCCTATAACCTGTAAAAGGTCAACTCATTTGAAAAGTGGGACAGGTAAGCTCCCCCTCAATGCAAAAAACTGTTAGAATGATGTGAGCGTGAAAGCATTCGTTTCATAAGAAAATAATTGAAGGACGGGTTCTAATCAGATGTAATTAGAAGCTAACTCTTTTGACAAGTAAGTGCGGGTCCTGATCTGATATGATCAGAAGCCAAAGTCACTTGAAATATCCTGCAAATAAAAAGAGTATTGGTAATCATTTCAAAAAAATGATTCCACTTTCCTCAGTAAAGGATATGAATAACAACGGTTTGAGAATCAGTACATAAGCAAAAAGATTAAGACACAGAAAACTCCCCCTCGAGTTGTGAGCAAAGGTTTATGAAGATATGTTCAGCATTCCAAGTTTGCTGATTAAAAACTTGAACCTCTTTTCATCCAACGGCTTGGTGAAAAGGTCAACTAATTGGAAGTCGGTCTGAACAAAGTGCATTTCAATATCACCTTTTTCCACGTGATCCTTGATGAAATGGTAGCGTACATCTATGTGTTTGGTATTCGAATGCTGGACCAAATTATAATTTATGGAAATTGCGCTCTTGGAATCGCAATAAATGGGCACTCGCTTGTAGTTGTAACCAAAGTTCTTCAACTACGTCTTCATCCAGAGGACTTGCGAACAGCAACTGGCAGCAGCTACGTATTCTGCCTCAACGATGGATGTAGAAACACAATTTTGTTTCTTTGATGTCCATTGTCTCCTATGAATTGACATGATCCAGAAGTACTCTTTCGATCTAGCTTACATCCTGCATGGTCAGCATCTGTAAAGGTAGTCATATCAAAGCGAGAATCCTTTGGATACCAAAGGCCTAATTCAAGAGTGCCTTTGAGATATCTAATGATTCGCTTAACAACATTAAAGTGCGACTCTTTGGGATTAGCTTGATATATCGCACAAAAGCAGGCTGCAAACATGATATCTAGACGACTTGCAGTCAGATAAAGTAACGAACCAATCATACTACGATACACCTTTTGATCAGCAGGTTTACCGGATGGGTCTGCATCTATGAGTGTACCAGTAAACATTGGTGTTTTCATGACAGAACTGTCTGACATGTTGAACTTTCTCAAAATATCTTTAATATATTTAGCTTGATTTATGAAAATGCCTTCGGGTAATTGCTTTACTTGTAAACCAAGAAAGAAATTCAATTCCCCCATCATCGGCATTTTAAATTTTGTTTCCATAATCTTTGAGAAGTTCTTGCAAAATTTTGGATTTGTCGACCCAAATATAATGTCGCGAACATAAATTTGTATCAGAATCAAGTCCTCACCTTGCCCTTTTAGAAATAAGGTAGTATCAACTGTACCTTTCTTGAAACCAGAAGCTAGGAGAAATTTAGTAAGAGTTTCATACCATGCTCGTGGTGCTTGTTTGAGACCATATAGCGCTTTGTCTAACACGTAGACATGATCAGGGTAATGAGGATCAACGAAACCTTCAGGTTGTGCAACATAAACCTCCTCATGCAAAACGCCATTTAGAAAAGCCGACTTCACGTCCATTTGATAGACAATAAAGTTTTTGTGCGTTGTATAAGCTAAGAAGATTCTGATTGCTTCGAGCCTCACAATAGGGTCGAATGTTTCATCGTAGTCAATGCCCTCCTGTTCATGATACCCTTTTGCTACTACTCGAGCCTTGTTTCTTACAACTACTCCAGCCACGTCTTTCTTGTTTCTAAATACCCACTTAGTTCCAATAACAGTTTTACCTTGAGGTAGTGGGATCAAGTGCCAAACCTTGTTCCGTTCAAATTATAGAAGCTCGTCTTGCATAGCAGAAATCCACAAGGGATCGCTTAGAGCTTCTGATGCTTTCTTTGGTTCTAGGGAACTAAGGAAGCTTGAGAACATGCAGAAATTTGCTGACGCAGAACGTGTTTTGACATCAGATTGTACGTCACCTATCACATTATGTAGGGGATGATCCTTTGTCCATCGGTGTGTGCTTGGCAAAGATTCAACGTTTTTTTTGCGTATTCATCTCATTGTATTCATCATAAACTGTAGGTTGTACTTCAGGTGTGCTCGGGACATCTTGTACAGGAGTTTCTGATACTGATGCTTCGGGAGTTGCAGCTGAAGTGCTATGGACTTCATTCCTGGAAGAATTATCTGCAGAAGCAGATGCAATATTAGTTGAATCAGAAACTATTAGTGTAGTCGTACCTGATAGAGTTGCAGTTTCAATGACTTGGTCAGAAGGTCCAGAAATGTTTCCAACAAGAGTAGGAACCTCCGAATTTGATGTTGATGTTATTATGCCTTTATCAAAATCTGCACATATTTCATCAAAGGCATCAATAAACAACAGATCTAACTCAGATGAAGTAGAGTTTGAGCTAGAAGAAGTAGATAGTTTGGATTCTGGTTCTATTCTGTGGTGAATAGAAGCTTTGTTCTTAGATCCGAGTTCTGAACGGTTGTGTTCAGAAGTCCGAGTAGAATTCTCATCAAAGCATACATTCATGCTTTCAACAACTGTCTTGGTTCTGGTAATGTAAATCCTATAAGCTTTGGATGTCAACGAGTATCCCACAAGATATCCTTCATCTGATTTCTTATCGAATTTTGAAAGTCCTTGACGCTCTATTAGAATGTAGCACCTGCAACCAAAAACACGAAGGAATTTGATATTAGGTTTACGATTGTTGATCAACTTATATGTTGTTTTATTGAATCGTTTGTTCACTGTGGTACGGTTCTAAGTAAAGTAAGTTGTTGCGACTGCCTCAGCCCAAATATACATCGGTAGTTCAGCATAGGCAAGCATGGTATGAGAAGCTTCAACAAGTGTGCGATTCTTGCGTTCAACAATGCCGTTCTGTTGTGGAGTGTATGCCGCAGAGAAATTGTGTGAAATTCCCATAGAGATGAGATAGCTCTGTAAGGTGTCATTTTTGAACTCTGTGCCGTTATCACTGTGAAGTGTACGAACTGGCAATTATAGGCGTACTTGGATACGCTTAATAAAGGCGATAATCAGTTTTGTCGCATCCAACTTGTTTCGAAGAAACTCGAACCAGGTGTATCTTGAATAGTCATCTATCATCACTAAAGCATACTTCTTTCCGTTGATAGATGTTGTTCGCATTGGGCCACAAAGATCTATGTGAATAAGTTCTAGTGCAGATGAGGTTGAGGATTCAATCTTGGATTTAAATGAGCTTCGCTTCATTTTACCCATCTCACATGCTGAGTATAGTGAGTCCTTTTCAAACCTCATTTCAGGTAGACCTTTTACTAGCCCTTGTCTTTGAAGCTTAGCTATTGATATGAAATTCTGGTGAGACAAGAGACGATGCCACATCTATGATTGTGCTTTAGAAGCTTTAGCTAGTAAGCATACAGGACGTGTGGCGGATAGAGTTGGAAAATCTACATAATATAGATTTCCATGGCGCTCAACTCTAAAAAATTCGTAACCATCTGGATCCTCAAGATAGCAATGAGAAGTTGTGAAGCGAACTTGGTATTTCATGTCATAGAAGTGACTGGTGCTGAACAGATTATGGTCAAGGCCATCGACATATAACACCCTCTGTATCTTCACAACTCCGTTATCAAGCGTTCCGTATCCTCTGACATGTCCTTCTACTTCAGAATTAGCAAAACGAACTGTTCCGGCAGGCGCCTCCACATAGTTATGTCGAAGGTGCTTGAATCCTGTCATGTGGCGTGAACATCCGAAATCTATTACCCACAATCGACAGGACTGCAAAAGAAACAATTAGTTTTGCTTCGGTACCCATATCCAAATGGGTCCTGTGCTGTTAGCTGCAAGCAATTCAGGAATATCACTAGGTTTGACTTTTACTCTCCATTCATATCGGGGTTTTGGAACCCATTTTCAAACCATTTTAACATTTAATTCCTAACGTTGCTTCTTAGATCTCAGATTAGTAACCTTAACACGGAAAACTTTAGGTTGCGTGAAAGAATTGGAATTTGAGTTCAGTTTAGCTTTTCTTTTACTTTTCTTGGACTTAGGAGTGGAGTTGTATTTAAAAGAATTGTCCCTACAGTGTTTACAATATAAGTTCTTTCGAGCAAATGTTATAAAATTAGATTTATCGGAACAAATCTGACATTCAAACCTATCAAAAGAAGTACATCTCAAATCATCACTATTTTGGGTACAATTGTTTTCAATATCAGTCTCACAAAAATTCAAACAATCAGTTTTATTCTTCGTACTCCTCCCAAGTCCATTACCATTCAGATCTGAAACAGAAACCTTGTCAGTCTTTTTCTTAGAAGGCAATTTCGTTTTTGAAATACCTGAAGTTTCACCCTTTTCAAAAATACTTGGTTGATACTCAGGGCATTTAGAATAAATGACTGGAGGTTTTATAGACTCATCAAATTCCGGATTAGATCTTACTTTCCAGCTTTGGTCATTAAACATCTGTTTATCATTTGAAACATTTTTAAACAAAGTGACTTTCAAATCATTGATCTCTTTGCAAAGCTCTTGATTTTCTTTCAAAGACTTTTCAAGTTTAAATTTGAGATCAAAGTTTTCATCTTCAATCTCCTCAAGAGACTTTTGCAGTGTATCAATTTGTTTCATCAAATCAGATGTATGATCATTCAAAGAATTTGACTCTCTTGAAGTAGAAACGGGATCAGGGTCTGAAGCATTCATCATCTCAGAAAATATTGCTTCTGTCATATTCTCAACAAACTCCATTTGATCATTTTTGAAACAAGATTTATTCGTGAATTTAGCCTCTTCTTCAACCTTTTCAACAAGTAAAGGTTCAGGAGTAATAGGATTTGAAGCCGATGGTATAATTGATGGATCTGCATCCGATTCATATTCATCATACTTGCATTCAGTTTCAGTCGGAATTTTGTCATTGTTGACTGATTCGTTTGAAGGTGTGGTAAATAGTGATTCAAACTCAACGAATTCAATTTTTCGAGTCTCATAACTCTTGTTTAAATCACTATATTTAAAACCAAACGATTTAAAAGATTTTTGTGAATTAGTACCACTAGACTTATTCTCTCCTATTACTTCTATACCTTTGGTCTCTGTAAGAGATTTAGAGTCATTGGCTTTGACAAATGTCGCACGAATGTTAGGAATGTGTTTAAACGTGGAACCAAGTCTATCAAAGTTATACAAATGCTCCGGGGCCTTTTTCAAAACATCATTTACTGGCAAACCCAAACCCGGTTTAACTTTTTAAAATCTTTCATCCTGGAGTTTATTTGTCAACAGATTTAATGTTTGCTCAGTCTGACCACGTTTCATGTTTATGTCCTTCAGTTGCTTAATCTTAGTGTAAGGTTCATTTCGCTCATGAAAACAGACTTCAAACTTAATTTTGAACTCACCTTTTTCAGCATTAAGATTAACAAGATTTTTTTCCAAAATAGATATTTTTCCTTTTAAGGTTTCTTTTTCATCTTTTAAATTATTTTTCTCCTTTTCCTTTTCTTCCACGACAACTTTAGCTAGCGTTTTCATCATGAAAACTCAAGGCTGTTTGTCGTTCTGAGCTAAGTTTACTTTTATCAATTCAAATTCATCTTTCATGTTGTGGACTTGGACCATAAGAGATTCAATAAGTTTAGAGTTTTGGCTTACCTCAGAATTTTCGTCCTCAGACTGAGCCTCAGAAGTCTTATCATCATCATTGAGCTTGGCCATGTAGGAGACTTGAGTGAAGTGTTCTTGCTCCTCCTCATCCGAGCTTTGATATAGCCAGTTCTCTTCTTCGGCCATGAGCACCTTCCCTTCTTCCACTTTATTGACTATCAGAGACTTCCTAGCATAGTATTCAGAGTTCTTGAACTTCTTGAACTTGCAATCCTTGGCGAAGTGTCCAAACTTTCCACAATTGAAGCATCTTCCTGCTTCTTGTTCCTTTGTCTCTTCCTTCTTGCCTTCTCTCTTTTCTTCTCTCCTGTCTCTTCTCTTCTCTTCTCTTCTCTTCTGTCTTCTTGCTTCTCATCTCTCCTTCCATATTTGGGATTGTACCTCTGCTCAGACTTGTCTTTCTTGTACCTTTCGTACTTTGGCTTTGAGTAGGACTTTTTTTTGCCAAAGTTTATTTTGAATTGGTGAGTGATCAGGGCCAAGTTTTCAGAAAATTTCTGAATATCGTCATCAGAATTGACATCCAGTTCCTCCTCACTAGAATAAGAGTCTGAATCAGTAAACTCAGAGACAAATGCTTTTGATACTTTCTTCTTTGATTTTGAGGCAGACACAACACCAGAACCATAACTCTTTCCTTTCCCAGCAATGAGAGCCACTGAGTCCGTCAAATTCTTCGGCTCATTGTTGATTGATCTCACTTCATCTTCATGTTGGGACAGAGTGGAGAATATATCAGTTACATTTTCTAGGGCCATATTCTTTGACATCTGAATATTGATGGCAAAGTTCTTCCACTCTGGGTTCAGGTTCTTAATAAACTTATAGTTTATTTCAGAAGCAGATTTGGAGATGTTGTTCCTCCTCAGATCATTTAAGATGATATTGTGTCTGTTGTACGTGCTCAACAGTGTCTCCCCTTATCGTGCATGAAATCCTTCATAAGCATTGATGCACAAATTTTGCTTGGCTTGGATGGAAGCTTCACTACCTTCAAATTGTCTAGCCAGTTCATCCCATATCTCCTTTGCAGAATCTCTGCTATCCACACGATTGTAGATGTCGTTAGGAATGGCCATTGTCAACAAGATGAGCACCTCTTCATCTATTTTGTACAATTCCTTCTCCCGTTCAGTAAAATATTCATATGGTTTTGGAACATATCTGTCAGGAATTTCAGGAGAGGTAGGAGTAGCTGCTTGACCAGGCACTCTGATCATGGGATTTACAGGCCCAGAGGCAATAGAGTCCATGTAGTCTTTGTTCTTGTGATTCAGGAACTGGGTCATTCTTTTCTTCCATTGTTGGTATTCGTCTGCCAACAAGACTGGTGGTTTGGACTGAGAACCCATGGAAAGGAGTTGGTTCGACATGTCTAGCTGTATGATTAGAATGCAAACTAATCTGTACAAATAAAATCAACTAATGAGATCTTTGAATCAAGAATTGGATACAATCTACACTCAAAAATTTCCAGAAAAATAAATTTCTAAAAATACTAAAGTGTAGAATTCGCAAGCAACAAGGAACACAGAAAGATACGCAAACACAGATAAAGACTTCAAGATTCGCAAATGAGATAAATGGAATTCGCAGACGGGTAGAATTCGCAAGCAATTTGTCTGAGAAACTTAGAATTTGCAATCAAGAGACCTGCGAAACCTTGACAATTCGCAAAATAGTACCTAGCGAATCCTTCCCTTAGAATAAATTTAGAAAACAGACTTTCACAAGTGGAATTCGCAGAGTATAGAATAGCGAGTTCTATACTTAAGAAAAAACTTCAGGTTTGAAGTTTTCGCAAACAACAAAGATATCACTTTAAAGGTCTTTGTGAGTTTTGGTCTCGAAAGAATTCAAGAGCATTTAACTTTTGCACAATACAGATTTCGTAAACAAGAATTCGCAACCTAAAGACTCACGAATCCTGGACTTAGAAATTTTTGAATTCTTCTCCTAACTTTCTCAAAATGACTTTCGCAACCTGAATAGAGTTTATGATTTTAAGAACCTGCGAATTCTATACTTGGTGAAAATTTTGGAAGATAAGGATCAAGGATTCGTAACCACTACTAGCGAATCTCAGGAAATTCGTAGACTATTAACCTGCGAGTTTTTCAGTATTCGCAGACAAGGTATCTGCGAAATCTGTACTTAATCAAATATTCAAATTACAAATATTCTGTGAATCCTAAACTTTCGTGAATAAGGTTCTTGCGAGTCTCGAGGTTTTCGTAATACAAGCACATGTGAAATCTATACTTAAGCAAAAACAACACACTGCGAGAATTAGAGGTTTTGCGAGTTCTTCAAAGAACTTGCGAGTTCATCACTAGTGCGTCCCTGTACTTCAACTTGAGATCCAAAAACATAGAAAACGATTAAGATACAATGTAAAACTCACACAATACATTCACCAATGTATTTTGAACATACCCAAATCAATATAAACCATCAAAAAACAAATCATGTGCTTTGGATCTAATGGAACAGTGTTCGACTTCCATGTAAACAAAAACCTTCGATAATCATAAAAATAGCAATCTATTGATGTTTTTGAAATAGAATAGGCAATCTGAAGATGTTCTATACCATAAAACACACCTAATCAAATCATTTTTACGCACAAAAACACAATAAATTATAAAATCGATTTTTACACAGTGAAGGTTTTCGAAATCCAACTTTTCAATCCAAAAACTTGATTCTTTGGCTCTAATACCACTTGTTATGCCCAGATATTAGTTGATAATCAACAACACAACACAATAATAATATGAGATAGATAGAAATTGATTCAATATGTCATATATCTCTTAGCCGCCGTATGAGTGTGTGTGTGTGTGTTCTTGGTGTAAAACCAATACCTTTGTGTGCGTGTAATTCAAATGAGTGGCCTACTGATTCCAAAAGAAGCTTTGCCTTTTATAGGTAGGTCAACATGACCTAGGCAAATCTAGGCAACTACTAAACACCCCCTAAGGAAATAAAAACTATTACAAATAAGACCCCTTTTACATTTTAATCTTGAATACAATAACTGTTCCAACAGAAGCGTTACATAAAAACATTGACAATAGCGCGAAAGAGAAGACTATAATTCACAATGAATTGTCTGAAACTACTTCAAAGTATAAACTGTGTCAATTTGAGTCAAAAGAAATTGCTAAAAAGTATTCTTTTCTTTCAAAAGAAAATAAATCTATAACTGACAAATTGAATGTTTTGCAGGAAAAGCCTTACAGTTTAGGTTAAACTGAACACACTATTCATCTAAACAAACCTAAAGAGAGTAGTGAGTGTTGGGGACTTGGTTACGAGAACTCACATTACCTCAAAAAGGGTATTTCAAAAGTGCCTGCGCTTTATGACTTTGGATTTTTAAAATTGGCCCCTCAATACCTTGAACTCAAAGTTAAGTGGACCAAACTGTCCGACGAGGATGAAGCTAAGGAAAAGGAAAAACGAAAGAACACAAGTAAAATGCAACTTCCATTCCGTTATGAGAAGTTGAATAATAGTTATGATTCTGATAAATCAAAATTTCTTTCTAATGACTATTTTGAGAGTTATTCTTCAAAAGAATTGGAGGCTAAGCCTATCGAAGGTAAGCTTTACGTACCTCCTCTCATGTTAGAAAGTAAAATTTCTAAACTCGAGACTACTCTAGCAGAAGAAAGAATTTTGATGTACTTAGAACAAAATGTGTTTTCCACTGTTTTTTTAAATTCAAAATTTTCTAAGTCTTCTAAAGCTTCAAAATCTAACGATATTTTTGATCTATTTGATGAAGAGTTTGATTTTTTAAACTCTGAGGGTGAATTAGATGACAGTGTTGCTCAATTTGATTTTAATGCTAAACTTCCTGATCATTCATCTTTGGTTATAAATTCCTTTGGATTACCCAGTGTGTACGAAAAGGGTGAAACATCAACGAATGTTGATGAATCAGTTCTGTCCAAAGATAAGAAGAAGAAATCTAGGCATTCACAGAAACCGACTACCACTGGTAAGCCAAAGAAAAAGCAATATTTCAAATCTCACGGTTCTAACTCTAAAGTTTCAAATATTTCAGATGTGAGCAAAAGAAAGTCTGGAGTTAAATCAGCATGGCTACCAAAGAAGAAGGTTCACGAGACGGAGAAATCATTTTCTGATTCTTCTAGTAATAGAAGTACTGATAGTAATTCTGATGTAATTGAGAATGTTGCTTTCAATAAACAAAAACTTGTAACTCCTTACAAGAAGTATTCAATAAAGCAATTATTCCAATTATCTCCGTATACTAGAAAGTTTTCTAATTATCGTCGGAATTATTTTGCTTCTTGACAAAATTCTGATGTTTGGTTTGGCACATATCATGTATATTCTTATCGTTCTTATGCTTCAAATGATTTTCAAAAGAAAAGCGGACCCAAATTTAGATGGGTGCCAAAATCTTGTGCTAACACTATAGGGCCCATATATAAATGGGTACCTAAACCTATTGTTCCTTGATTTTCTCATGTGTAGACCCATCATATGTGGTACTTGGATTTTGGTTGCTCCGAGCATATGACTGGGCAGAAAAGTATCTTGTCTAATTATACAGAGAAATATTGCGGAACAATGCGTTTTGGCAATGATCAATTCTCACCAATTCTGGGTTATGGTGACGTGATTCATGACAACGTGACAATTACGAAGGTGAGTTACGTGGAAGGTCTAGGACACAACCTCTTTAGCATTGGACAGTTCTACGACAAAGATTTGGAGGTAAATTTCAAGGCGAAGCGGTGTTCTGTACGTACTAAAGATGGTAAGGAACTCTTGGTCGGAACCAGAAAGTCTAACCTCTACACAATAAATCTGTCAAAAGTCCAGACTGACAATGAGGTTTGTCTACTCTCAAAAGCCTCGCTGCAACAAAGCTGGCTATGGTGCCGACGGTTGTCTCACCTGAGTTTTTGTTACATCAACAAGCTGGTCACTGGAAAGTTAGTCAAAGGACTTTCTGAGCTGAAATATGTGAAAGAACACCTATGCGCATCATGTGAAAAGGGAAAGATGAAGAGAGCTCCATATAAGCCGAAACCTGAACTTAGTACCAGTTCTCCACTTGAGTTGTTGCATATGGATCTCTGTGGTCCTATGCGTACGCAAAGCATAAGCGGCAAAAAGTATGTTTTAGTTATCGTGGACGACTATTCGCGGTACACATGGGTAAAATTTATGAGATCAAAAGATGAGACGCCCGAAGTACTCATCACTTTTCTGAAGACTACCCAAGTGAACTTGCAAAAGCCAGTCAAGCTTCTCAGAACAGATAATGGCACAGAGTTCAAGAACAAAATTGTTGAAGATTATCTCGAATCGGTCGGGATAACACATCAATTCTCTGTTGCTCATATGCCAGAACAGAATGGAGTAGTAGAAATGCAAAACCAAACGCTAGTCGAGGTCGCTCGGACTTCAGAAATCTGATTTACCTCTGTTTCTGTGGGCAGAAGTTGTTTCGACTGCGTGCTACACACAGAACCGTTCCATGATACATCGTCATTTTGGAAAGACACCTTATGCTTTGATCAACAACCGGACACCAACCATTAAATATTTTCATATTTTTGGTTGTAAATGTTTTGTTCTCAACGACAAAGAGAACCTGAACAAATTTAGTCCTAAGGCAGATGAAGGAATTTTCACTAGTTAATCTCAAACATCTGCTGCATACCGGTGTATCTAAAGAAGTCAAAGACAGTAACTGAGAGCATTAATGTTACATTCGACGAGGAGATGGCTTCTGAACAACACGGTTCAGAACTCGTACTTACCGGAGTTCTAGCTTCTGGGCAGATCAGTCCAGAACCTGTACCTAAAGAAAACAAATAAGATGAAGCGTCATCATCGCATTCTCATTTATCTGATTTAGATCTTTTATTTGAACTATTTTATGATGAATTTATTGGATCTAAAGTGACTTAACCTGTTGTGGTTGACAGGATGGACGATTCAACGAATAATCATTCAACCGCTTCAGAGTTATCCACTGAATCCGATTCCCCGATTCAGCAAGACATTCTAGTTCAAATGCCTACTCCGAGAATTGAAAGTGTAAACATTAACGAAGAGTCAGAAGTTGCTGAATCAGTGGGGTGTACTGTAAGGACTGATCCACAGACTGAACAAGATGAACTCACTGAAACTTCTTCACTAATACTTCAACAAATTGAACAAGAACCCCTCCCTATTCAAGCTGATGAAACTGACAGTGGATTCTTAGATAAACACCATGATCAATCAACATCTAATCCACTCCCTCATGAACATCGCTGTACCAAAGAGCACCCTATTCACCAAATCATTGGAGATCTAACAAAACCGATGCAAACTAGGTCAACAACTTTAAATCAATGTCTGCATGGCTCATTCTTGAGTAAGGTAGAGCCCACTCGAGTTTCAGAAGCTCTAGCCGACTCAAATTGGGTGTCAGCTATGTAAGAAGAGCTAAACGAGTTCGAAGCCTTAAAGGTCTAGAGACTTGTGCCAAAACCGGAAGGAAAGACCATCATCGACACTAAATGGGTTTTCAAGAATAAAAAGGACGAAGATGGTATTGTCATAAGAAACAAAGCACGACTTGTTGCCAAAGGCTATAGACAAGAGGAAGGCATCGATTATGACGAGAGTTACGCTCCAGTGGCATGTATAGAAGCAATCTGCATGTTTCTAGCCTACTCTGCTCACAAGAACTTCATCGTCTACCAGATGTACGTGAAGACTGCCTTTCTAAATGGCATTCTTAAGGAGGAAGTCTATGTCTCACAGCCAGAAGGCTTTGTCAATCAAGAGAAACCTGATCATGTCTATATTCTCAACAAAGCACTCTATGGACTAAAACAAGCGCCTCGGGCCTGGCATGACGTTCTAATCACAATTTTTGGTATGAAAATCTGACATTGTATAAAATGAAACGCGCAAGATTTACTTCTTGTCATTATGTATTGTGCGCTTACTTGACTTAGTGAGAGAAAATATTGTAATCGATTTCTGGAGATTAATACAAGATTGAATTGAATGAATCTGGTTGTCATTGATTGATTTGCATTGTTATCTGGGATAACAGTCTATGTGTGACATGAAACGCAAGTGTATGCGATCATTTGTTCGAGTTTGGTATACAATGTCAGTTTATGATTTTGATTTTGATTTGAGTTTCACTGATTCATTTGGTACTAGTGATCAATTTTTGTTCTAATTTGATGATTTTGATTTTTGACAAAAGTTAATATTATGATATAATGAATTTGGATATAATATTGTTATGGCTTTTGATTAAGTAATTAAATTGAGTTATTTGGTCTAACTTCTTTTGGTTTCGTTTTCTTTGTTATGGGTTATTTTGTTCTGTTGTTGAGGTTAGATGTGGAATAAATTATACTCTGTAACACCCTAAAAATAGGGATAACAAAAATCCGAAGAACGGACATGAGGTATAAAGATTTGCCAAGGCAAGAGCCTCCCAAAAATGGGGAATATACAAATAACATGTTTAATCACAATTTGTAATTTAACGGATAATAAACAACAACCAAATAATCTAATTTCTACATCTAGAAAAGATATTACAAAAGGGGTGTTATCTATAAATCCAAGTTCTTCCAAAAAATAGCGTTCCATGTGCCACATTCCCCAAGCTCTCACCCAAGCTACTAAACTAGCCTAGGAGAAGAGCCGCTAACACCTGAGATACACATCGACACCAAACAAGTGTTAGGCCAAAAAGCCTAGTGAGTTGAACAAGGAAATAACATGCAAGAATCAATAACAGTTATTATCAGCAGTTAACCACATAATCACATAGATGTGGAGTCAACAGGGGAGACCCATAACACCAATCAGTTCCACCCGAAGAGACAATGCACCTTGAAGTTGATTAACAAAAAGGCAACCCAAAAGGCCCGACACACAGGGGACTACAACTAAGGAAATTCCCGAAATGGCGGAGGTCTAGGCACATAGGGGACTACAACTAAGGAAATTCCCCAAATGTCACCCAAGATTACATCCTTATAGTGTCTACGGAATTGGCTCATCCAACATAATGCATATAGGGGGTCTTGAGGTACATTTCAACCCAGAAATATTTTAATACCAACCAAGGGTACAATATTACCATCCTACACATGTAAGTCCAACATATCACCCAAATACCATCCAAATACTTCATAAGAATATAAGGTCGCCAAAAAGGGATTCCGAGTAGGAATCATCACAACCCAAGATATGCATATAATAAACCATGGTAAGTTACCCATATTCCCATATTCATAGAAAACCCCAAATACTTGGACAACAAATATGAACATTTGAGCAATAATAATAATATCAACAAGTAAGAGATAATGATGTGTATCTAGTTTTGACAAAGGGTTAGTAAACTCACAATCTAGGGTTTTGATTAAAACCTAGAAAAGATGGAAACCCTTGAAAAGTGGAATGAAATGGTAGAACTTGGATCTTGAGAATCTTCTCCAATCAATGAACCCCAAGGTAGAATAAATGCTCAAGAATTGATGTCCACCTACCAAGGTTTGCAATAAATGCTATGGGATAAGTAGATGATGAACTTGGAGGCCAAACCCTAGAAAATCCATTTGAAAAACGAGTATGTGGGTGTTTTTGTGTTTTGAAATCGGCTGAAGTAGGTCTTAGAGACCTGCAGGTGCTCCCGCGGCTTATGTTGCGGCTTTCAACCCGCGACGTAAGTCGCTCGCTTGCCCGAAATGGTAGACTCCAGTGGCTTACGTTGCTTGTGCCGCGACCAGGAACCCGCGGCGTAAGTCACTGTTTTCGCCAAAAACCAAACTAAAGCTTATAAGGCATCACCCACAACAAACTTAACAACCCAAAGCAATTAAACATATAAATACTACAACAATTAGCACAAAGCATAGGATTAACGAAGTCCAATACTTACCTGAAATTCCGGGTGTTACATACTCAATCTAACTTTCATGAACACTCAAAAAATCGAGTATCGTGTCCAAAAATTCAGATTTTTATTATATTCGGTATTGGGTTCCATTATTATTTTGTAATCCATTGCATCTGTGCATCGAGCATTTGGCTCAGCCGCATTTCTTTCATCACAGCAGGTATTCGAAGGGAATCTAAAGAGTTTAAGGGATTCAGAGCTTTATCCTATATAAGAGGTTTGTTGATAAGAAGTTTTAGGTTTTATTAATGTTTTGATGCAAGTATTGGAAGAAAGAAAATGTATCGTTTGAGACAATTGCTTTTTTTTAATGGTGCTTGTTTTAATTAAGGTTTAATAATGATCTGTATGCTCTTGTTAGCAGTTTGTGTTAGGTCCATACGTAACCTTCTTTTCCATCTCGGGAAGCTGGGAAGGGGGCGTTACATCATCGGTCTTTACCGGTCCAAAATCAGTTAAGCGACCCTTTATGCATCTCTAATTCCACCTATGCATACAGGACTTTTCATTGTTTTCGATTAATGTTTGTTAGGGAAGAAAGGTGAACAACTGAAACTGGATTTCTAACCTATAGGAGTATCGGGTTATAGGGTCGAGTTCCTTTGGGACGGTTGGTAGCTAATTATCGTGTATCCAGAAATGTGGGCACAAGTATATACCAACACTGAGATCGCTACAAGTAATATAATGGTAAAAGTATCGAGTATCGTTTCCACAGGGACTGAACTACTGAGAATTACAGACTTTCATGAACTTCTTGCACAAGTTTTGGTTGTGAGAAAAAATATATTTTTGGTGGTGAAATAATGCTAGAAAAATATGAAATGTACTTTATAATTGAAGATTGGATATAGGTGTATGTAACACCCGGAAATTTCAATAAGGTAATTTGATCTTTTGATACTCTTTCTAAACCCTTGTTTTGGCCTAAATAGTGTATTAAAATGTATATCATTAGGGTTTTGGTATAAGTTGAGACCTTCATGTATAATGTTTGAGGAATGATTCTATATGGTTGAATATGGGTATTTATGATTGGAAATTTATGGATCTAGGTTTTTAGAAGTTTTTGGTTTGAGGATCCAAGTTTATTCAAAGGAGCTCAAGTTGGGGAAAAATCTAGATTTAGTCTAAATCTAGCAAGGTGAGTTCAAGTTGATTTGTGAAAACGTTGTACATGCCAAAAATGTCTATTTTAAAGTACTTATGTGTTTTACATGATTTTCGTTTAAAATTGGAATATTTGAAGAGTTTTACTCATTTGGGTTATTTGGTTTATAAACCTTATGAAACACCCACATTTGGGGATTTCTGAATATTTTGATAAATAAGTTATGTTGATACGTTTCATGGATGATTTAATATATAAATGGAAGTCATTTGACGTAAATGTCCTTTTAGTGTTTTTGATTTTATAAACCATTTGGAAAAATACATATTATTGTGTTATGAGACATTTTGGAAATATAAGGGTATGAATTATTTAGAAAATGGGTTGTCTCAACTGATGATGAGTTTTGGAAATAATAATACTTTTGGTCATTGTGTTTGCATAACCGTTGGTTGAAAAGTGTTTCGGTGTTTACACTATCTTTCATTGTGCGATAAAGCAATTTTGCTGAGTTGTGGCTCGGTTTGAGTAAAATGAGTCTTAGAGACATTTGTCCTGATTTAATATCCCCTTCTTGTGGAAATCTGAGTATGATTGTGCTTATTGTGTATCATTTGTGTAACATCCACCCTCCTAAATATGCTTAACTAGTGATTTTAAATATGTATTATATGTTAAAACATGCTTATTATGTTAATTATGTAAAACGAGAATTTTCTAAAATGTAAAGTGTACTAGTGAGCTATAAGTAGAGCCCATAGTTGTATTGAGATGTAGGAGGTAAGATTGGTGCTAACACCTCACAGATGACATAATTAGATAACGAGAGGGTTCAAAATACAAAGTGCATTGCTTAAATAGAAATCAGGTAGGTCACTAGAGTGCCTAAATGGGAAAAATCTACCCAAAACTTGAACGGATGGTCTAAATGATGATGTAAAGGTTCTATCACCTTTGAATAAGTTAATATGAAGTGCTAGAAGTGACGGATGTCGAAAAATTCGCGTAGATTGCATTTTATGCAAGTTTTACAAAATACGATGCTATTTCGGTAAACTACATGCACAACACTCTAACGGGAGGTGTTTGATGAGATGTTAAGCTTTGGAACTAAGTTTTGGACCTATTGGAAGTTGTTGGAAGTGTCGGAAAAATTTTACGGGGTTTCGAGCTTAAAATCAAAAACGACAAAATTGCAAAGGAAAGTATAACGTCCACAAATATGTAAAACAGCTTTTATTGGCAAGTATTTTCTGAAATATTTTTGTTGGAAATTGTTCTTTATCTCGTTACGAACACGTAGGAGAAAACCTCATCGAAAACGGAGTTCCGAGCGAAAAGTTATGCCATTTTTAGTGTTTAGTGGTTAAAAATGGGTGTTGGGTCAACCCAGTCGGGTCAAACCTGACCCAACTGGATATGTACGATTTTTAAGAGATTAAAACACTATTTTTGCCCCATTTTCAACCTCATTTCACTTCTACAACTTCTGGGATGATGGAGGTATGATTTCTCACAAAATTGGAGGTGATCTAACATCATTTTTGGTGATTCAAACAAGAGATTGAAGGTATAAAGCTCCAAACTTTGACCTAGTTCATGTATTGTATCATTTGATGGAGATTAGGATTAGCGTTTGATGTTCAATTGTTAATATCTTAGTATTTTGAGTAGATTGTGTTATATATTTGGTTATTTGGTAAAAAGGATGAATAAAATTTCAAGAATGAGTTGAAATTTTTGGATGAAAGTACGAAGGTTTGACTTTTCAAGGTCAAAGTAATTAAAATGGTGATTTTGATGGAAATAGCTTATATTTCTGTATTTTTTATAAATTTTATGTTATTTTATGATAAATATTTGGATTTGGTACAATATGGCATAGAATTGAACATGAAATGGCTATTTTGGGACCTGAAAGTCAATGTTTTTACCCGGTTTTAGAAAAATTGTATAAAATCGTAGAAAAATCGTATAAGGGTGATTCAAGTGGCATTAGAAAGGTATGAATGTCTAGTTTATTTTATATGAATACATAATAACCTAATTATAGATTCAAGATGTGCTAAAAGTGCACTTTGTACAGGGCTGTCAAGCTGAATTTTGACAGCTTGCTACTGCTGTGTTGTAAAATCTGTATAAAATCAAAGAAAAATCCTATTCATATGAGTTCAGTTGCATCAGAACCATATGAGTTCAGTTGCATCAGAACCATTAAGTGATTTTGAGTGTAAGTAGGGTAAATCAGGGGATAAACAGAGGGTTATAATAGGAAATGCAAGTAAGAAAGTTAACAAGTTAAGGTACTATAATGAGTTTTTGTTGCCCAAAGCTCATGATACTTGTTGAACTCACTCCAGGGATCATTTGAAACATGTTGGTTGTGTTTGGAGGATACCTCAACGTGGGATAACAAATTTGGGACATCGCTTCCGAATTGACTTTCGGTTGAATACCGGTAGCACTGTGAGTTAAATGACTAATTGATATATATTGTATTTATAATTATATATGCATTTCCTTCATGTGTATTTGTTCATGTGTTTTCTCATCTTGATGGATGGTCTTTGATTCCGGTTGCATCATTTCCGTTACTTTATTCTTTCTACGATAACGGTCGGTTTTGGACCCGGATTCCGTTGGTTTTATTTCTTCGGTTTCTTTGTTATGCCGGGAGTACGGGTACTACTTTGTGTAGTATGCCGGAAGCAACGGTGGATGTCAACATCCCGAATGAAGGGGGAGGCCGGTGAGACATTCGGTTAGCCGTACTTATTGCCCAATGGTTAGGAGGGGCATGAGTATAGGACTTTGGCACACCCGGAAGGGGAAGGGCGGGTTGGTGCAAAGTCTAATAATTCCTGATAGTTATGTCGTATGATTATGTGTGATAAATTGTGATATATCTTGTTTAATTTAGTTGGCATGTCTTCTTGAATAACTCGGATTATGGATTTGTTGTTGCCAAAAATGGTCGATTCACAACATTAGGCCTCTTGAGTATGGTAATCGTATACTCCATCCGATATGAGTTGGTATAGTCAGTTTGTTCCATGTGTTGTGTACGTCTTGGTTATATTTCCGTACCATATACATATATTTATAATGCATATATATATATATATATATATATATATATATATATTGATTAGTTCATTTATCTCACTAAGCTTTAGTGCTTAACCCGACTTATCTAATAATTTTCAGGCAAAGGAGTATTAGATAAGAGCAAGTCCATGGAAAAGTAGAACGCGAAGTTGATTAGAAGTGACAACTCGATCTTTTGGTATATATGTCATAATGTTCTTTTGGTAGTTATGTATATAGTTATGTCGGCTAGAAGTGTCCCCGAAGTATTGTAAATCTGTTTTTTTTGGGTTGTAAACTTTGATCTTGTGGTTGTTTGTATATTTTACCGATGTGGTTGGTAGTGGTTATAAAACTATATTTTAAAGGGTACATTTCGAAGTTTTGATTAAAATTAATATCCCATATTTGGTGGTTTTAAAATGTTAAATTTTGGAGATCTAAAATAGAGATTGGACGTTTTGAAAACCGTGATGTTACAAATATGGTATCAGAGCAGTGGTTTAAATGAACTAGGTATCATTAAGTGGTACTTAGACTTAAACTAGGCGTTGATGTTGTATAGTAACTAGACGATGATTATATAGGATATGAACTGTTAGGAGAGGCCTAAGTTTGGGTGGGGGACCTGGGTTTAGGATAATTTATTATTAATTCTTTGTTATATTTACAACTTTCAGTGTGATGTCGGATCAAGACGCTGCCAGCCATACACCGACAAATCCAAATATCAGAGATAATGCTTCGGGTAATGCCGGAAATAATGAGGGAGACTCATTATCTCCTCGGACAGAAATAATGATGAAATATTTAACAAATTATGTTCAAACTGCGTTAGATCAACAACACAATGATATAGAACGACGGTTAACTGAGGAGCGTGAACATATGAATGCTCCAAAACCCTCTGACAAAGGTAAAGAGAAAGTCGACGGTGAAACCTCACGACCCAAGTCTGAGCGGGTCTTGTTCAAAGCATTCCGGGGTAGTGGAGCAACAGAATTTGTTGGAAATTCCGTTCCAATTTTGGCGATGAAGTGGGTACAAAATACCGAGAAAGTATTCCGTATCACTTGGGTGTTGGATGACAACAAAGTTAACTATGCAACAACAATGTTCACAGATAGAGCTCTCACGTGGTGGGATACAACATTTGTATCTCTCGACCCGAATACCCGTACGAGTATGACTTGGGAGTCCTTTTTGACTCAATTTTACGAACAATACTGTCCGACAGATTTACAGCGGCGTTTGGAAAAAGAGTTTCTGGAGCTCAATCAAGGGTCAATGACTGTGATCAAATATGAAGCCGAATTCAATCGAAAGGCACGTTTTGCCAAACGGTTTATGACATCGGAGCACGACAAGATTAATCATTTTGTTGATGGACTACGAAGGGACATTCGAGACTTCGTTGCAAATCGTGATATCCCCAACTTTGGCAAGGCGGTAGAGTATGCTCGACGACGTGAGCATGATTTGACGATTCAAGATGAGACTGTTTCAGCACTGAAACGACAATGAAATGATAGAACGTTCTCATTACCGACCCACAAACTGCTTCGATTCTTCACCCCGAAATGAGCACAGACTCAAACTACTCCCCGTGCTCCTCCACAGGCTTATACACTCCAGGTATAAATCATAAATATTATAGTTAAATAATATGAACTATTGAACTTAACACAACTTTATTGCAGTCAAATGCGTCACGAAATTGTTAGAAGTGTGGTAAGCTTCATTCGGGACGATGTAACGTTGAACCGACGACTCTTAGATGCTTTTGTTATGGCGATGTGGGCCATATCAGTATTAGCTGCCCACGACGGGAGGACACATGTTATTCGTGTGGATTATTGGGGAACAAACATAGAAATTTCCCTTGAGTCAAACGAGAAGAAAGTAAAGCATTAGTTCAGGGACCGATGACAACTGGGTATTCCGTTCAAAAGGAGGAGGCACCCAAAGCGCGTGCTCGTGCCTTCCATATCACCGCAAAGGAAGCTCGTAATGAACTAGACGTTGTTATTGGTATTTTTCTTGTGAATTCCCGACCTGCCCGTATTTTATTTGATTCTGGAACAACTAACTCCTTCGTATCGCATTATTATACTCGATTTCTGGATTATGTGCCTTCTATGCTTGATAAAACGTTCACTGTTGATACGGCTAACGGGGATGTTCTTGTTGCCGATAAAGTATATAGATATTGTGTGTTAATTCTTTATGACTATGAGTTCTCAATAGATCTGATCCCGATGGATATTAATGGCTTTGATATCGTTATTGGGATGGATTGGTTAGCCAGAAACCGCGATGACAACATATACTCTCACCGAATGATTCGAATACCGAAGGACGACGGAGATTACCTATATGTATACGGTGAATGACGTGTAGGCGATGTAAAGGTAATGTCTATGCTCAAGGCCCAACGATATCTAACGAAAGGATATTCCTCTTTTCTGGCCTATGTTTTAGATTTATCCAAAGAGGCGAAGAACACGGTGAAGAATGTGCCAATCGTATGTGAGTATCCGAATGTATTTCCTGATGACTTGCCAGGGTTGCCACCAGACCGACAAGTAGAGTTTCAGATCGATTTAGTACCTGGTGCCGCTCCTATCGGTAAGACACCCTATCGTCTCGCACCGACGGAAATGAAAGAAATGATGAGCCAGTTACAAGAGTTATTGGACAAGGGATTCATTCGACCGAGCATTTCACCCTGGGGTGCTCCAGTATTGTTCGTAAAGAAAAAAGATGGTTCTTTTCGAATGTGTATAGATTACCAGGAACTTAATAAAGTAACCATCAAGAATAAATACCCTCTGCCAAAAATTGATGATCTATTTGATCAACTACATGGTGCAAGAAATTTTTCCAAGATCGATTTGAGATCAGGATATCATCAGCTTAAGGTACGTGAGGAGGATGTGCCTAAGACAGCTTTTCGCACACGATATGGACATTTTGAATTCCTTGTCATGCCGTTTGGACTTATGAATGTTCCTGCAACATTTATGGATTTAATGAATCGAGTGTGTCGCCCAATGCTTGATAAGTCTGTTATTGTATTTATTGATGATATCTTGGTATATTCTAAGACCGAGGCCGATCATGTCGTGCACCTTAGAGAAATGTTGGAGTTGCTGAGAAAGGAACGATTATATGCCAAGTTCTCGAAATGTGAATTCTGGCTCCGTCAGGTACAATTCTTGGGGCATACGATATCTTGCGATGGTATTTCCGTGGATCCATCCAAGATTGAGGCAATACAGAAATGGGAACAACCTAAGAATGTCTCTGAAGTACGTAGTTTTCTCGGCTTGGCGGGTTACTATCGACGATTCATACGGGATTTCTCAAAAATCGCCGTACCCCTCACTTCTCTCACCCGCAAAGATGTGAAATTTGTTTGGACCGAGGCCCAGGAAAACGCATTCCAGACTTTGAAGGACTGTTTGACGCACGCACCGGTACTTGCCTTACCTGAAGGTAGTGATGATTTCATAGTATACAGTGATGCATCAAAACTAGGATTGGGTTGCGTATTGATGTAACGGGACAAGGTAATCGCATATGTCTCGCGACAGCTAAAAGAATATGAGAAAAATTATCCAACCCATGATCTTGAGCTAGTAGCGATTGTCTTTGCTTTGAAACTCTGGCGTCATTATCTGTATGGAACGAAGTGCCAATTGTATACTGATCACAAGAGTTTGAAATATCTTTTTGACCAGGAAACCTTGAATATGCATCAGCAACGGGCCATGGAGTTGATTAAAGATTACGACTGTGAGATACTCTACCATCCTGGTAAAGCCAACGTAGTGGCAGATGCGTTAAGTAGGAAGGCGTATATCGGATCTATGTGTTACGCTATCACTGATACATCGGTGGAGTCTACTCTTATCAATGACTTACAGAGATGGAAGATTGAGGCTTTGAAGCCAGAACATGTCAAGTCTGAACGCATGGTGGGTTATTTAGATTCTCTAACTGACGATAACCACAGACTTAAAGTCTTCAAGATGCGAATCTGGGTACCGAGACTCGGAGGCTTACGGGAGACTATATTGTTGGAGGCACATCAGTCGAGATTATCCGTTCATCCGGGAAGTACAAAGATGTACCATGACTTGCGTATCGATTACTGGTGGCCAGGAATGAAAGTTGATATATATCGTTATGTTGAAAAGTGTGTCACAAGTTTGTAGGTAAAGGCCGAACATCAGAAGCCATACGGAAGTTTACAGCTACTCGATATACCTGTATGGAAATGGGAGGAATTGACTATGGATTTGGTAACAAAACTGCCAAAGACCCCTCGACAGCATGATAGTATTTGGGTTATTGTGGACCGATTGACAAAGAGCGCTCATTTCCTTCCTGTTCGAGAGTCATATACAATGGATCAATGGACACAACTTTATATTAACGATATTATTGCTCGACATGGCATACCCTTGAAGATAATCTCAGATCATGATTCACGTTTCACCTCTAACTTTTGGTCCGGTCTACAACGCGAGTTGTATTCAGTACCGCGTATCATCCACAGACAGACGAACAATCAGAGTGTACGATCCAAACACTGGAAGATATGTTACGAGCTTGTGTACTTGAGTTTTCCGGAAGCTGGGATACTCACTTGCCCTTGGTTTAATTCTCATACAATAACAGCTATCATTCGACGATCGGAATGGCTCCTTTCGAGGCTCTATATGGACGTAAGTGTCGTACACCTCTTTGTTGGCGGGAAATGGGAGAGAAGACTCTAGCCGGTCCAGAATTAGTCCAGATCACCCACGAAAAGATTCAAGTTATACGGGAAAGAATGAAAGCTGCTCAGGATCGACAGATATCTTATGCAGATTGTTGCCGAAGACCGATCGAGTTCTCAGTCGGAGACGTCGTTATGCTAAAAGTCTCCCCATGGAAAGGTGTTTTACGATTTAGAAAGCACGGTAAACTCAGTCCTCGTTTCATCGGACCGTTCAAGATATTGGAGCGTGTTGGAAAGCAAGCGTATCGACTTGAGCTGCTAGAAAAACTCATAGGTATCCATGATGTTTTTCATGTTGGTTATCTAAGGAAATGTCTCGGTAAACAAGAGGAGGTGGTGCTGTTAAAGCACAATTTTATTAGATTCAAGATCATCATTATCTGAAGATGGAAAAACTGAAGCCAAAGCTGATAAAGTCGTCTCAACAATTAGTCTAGGGTCCTTTTGTAATAAATAGTCAAAGTGTGTTTAAGTATTTTTTTTATTAGTCTTTATTGTTTTGTTATTAGTTGTTTTTAGTTGTTGGGCTCAAGCCTTGCCAAGCCCATTTGGCTAATATGGCCTAGTATAAATTAGTTTTGTTTAGTGAATAATTAGGTTAGGAGAGCTTAATTGAGAAATTATTATTGAGAGGCTGTGTGTGGTGTTAGTGTGCCGTGAACAAGAGGTACAGAGAGAGATATCGATTTCATCAAGAACACTTGTAACCTGTTGAATCGTTTGATTAATCAATATCAGGTTTGCATAATTGTGTTGATTATATGTTTGCTTGTTTGAATGATTAATCACTGGGACACAAAATTGGTATCAGAGCAAGTTACAGATTGAATTGAATATTTTTTGTTCGGTTATGTTTTTCTATCAAAGATTCATAATTTTTATTGTGTGATTGTTCATTCAAGTTGTTATTGGTTGGATTGTGTTTGTTTTGTCTATTATCGTGATTGGGTATTGATTGATTTGAATATTACATTGTTTTCGATTATCAATTTGGTGTTTTTGGCAATTCTGGGTTCGTTGTCAAAATGCACTGACCCTTCAATCGAATCCTTCATAGAGTGTTTATTATTGAAATTAATTGTTGCAATCTATTCTAGTAGCTTAATCTATCGGATTGGCAAAGTTTTGGAGGTATTTTTTTGAGTTTTTGATTGCTTTCTGGTCTGAATTTTGGTTTCTGGGTCGAAGAACTTCAAGAACATACCGGTCGCCCGGCATTAGCTCTGTCCATATCGGTCTACCGATAAAATATCGGTCAATTCTATTTACCGGTCGCCTAGATAACTCACAGGCTCTTTCCGGTCGAAGACCTTTATCGGTCGAACTATATCGGTCGAACTATATCGGTCGAATATCACTCTTATATCGGTCATCATATCTTACCGGTCTAAGACCTCTATCGGTCCTAAGCTAATATCTGTCGAAGACCTCTATCGGTCCAAGCTTATTTCGGTCAAATGTTAGAATGTAAAATTATGTATTTAAGCCCATTAGCCCGTAGGCCCTTAGGGTTTCTCTCCTCTAGGGTTTCCTTTTCTTCTATGTTTCTTGTCTATATATATTTGTGTACCTTTTCATTGTTAATACAAAAAGTAAATAATATAATCTCTGATTACATGGTATCAGAGCCGCCGCTTCTAAAACCTTAATAGCCGTCGCTCCCAAAACCCTAATAGCAGTCGTCCCACTTTCTACCATCCTCCGGCGTGAATAGTGCTCCGGCGTGAACAGTGTTTCGTGTGAATAGTGCTCCGGCATGAACAATGTTTCGTGTGAATAGTGCTTCGGCATGAACAGTGTTTCGTGTGAATAGTGCTCCGGCGTGAACATTGTTTCGTGTGAATAGTGCTCCGGCGTGAACAGTGTTTCACATGAATAGTGCTTCGGCGTGAACAGTACTCCCGAATTTTTTTTGGTACGTTTTTTTTTGGATCGAAGATTTTTCTCGTTTTATTTCATTCTTGTGGCACCCTGTGAGTGCGCTGTTCGTTTTCGTTTGTGTTCGTCGGTTTTCTGGCACCCTGTGAGTGTATTCTCTGTCCAACTTTGACTTTCTGGTTCGTGATTCATTGGAAGATGACTAGAGAAAACAAACCCTCTGGTAGTAACAGTGGTCCACGGGTACCCGAGATACTTCCAGTAAACGTTAGACTCACTGACAACAAGCTTAATGGCTCCAACTTCTTTGAGTGGAGCGAGACCATTCGTATCTATCTCCGAAGTATGGGAATGGGTTCTCATATCACATCTGATCCTCCTAAAGGTAATGATTCCGATTCCGACTCATGGTTACAAAGTGATTCTCGTTTGTACTTGCAAATTATCAACACCATTGAGCCTTCTGTTTCGTCTCTGGTCAGTCACTGTGAATACGTGAAGGAACTTATGGATTATCTTGATTTTTTATATTCTGGACAAAGTAACATCTCTCGAATCTATAGTGTGTGTAAGTCTTTTCATCGTGGAGAACAACAGGACCGCTCACTCACTACTTACGTCATGGAGTTCAAGAAAGTATATGAGGAGCTTAACTCTCTTCTTCCATTAAGTGCTGATGTCAAAGCCATGCAGACTCAGAGAGAACAAGTGGCTGTTATCAGTTTCTTGACTGGCTTACGACCAGAATTCGACTCTATTAGATCTCAGTTCTTGAATGAATCTGCTATCCCTTCTCTTCAAGAAACATTAGACCGTGTTCTTCGGAATGAGAATATTCAGTCTTCACAAACTTTGGATCACAACAGTGCGTTGGTTAGTCGAGGGGGATTCCGTGGGAGCTCTCGAGGAGGATTTCGTGGGGGTCATAGAGGGGGCTCTAGAGGTGGCCACAGTGACCGACCAACTGACTCACGGACTACTATTCCAGATTCTGATAATGTTGAGTGTTACTACTGTCATGAGTTCGGTCACACCAAACATACTTATAAGAAGCTTTTGGCCAGGCACCCGAGGAGCTCATCAGCACTTGTTGCCTCTGCCTCGGATAGTACGGTAACTATACCCGCGGAAGAATATGCCCAGCTTGAGAATTCCACTGCTCCGACTGCTGCATTTGCTGAGACAGGTAACTCTAGTACATGCCTATTATCTTCTGCCTCCAAATGGGTCATTGATTCAGGTGCTTCAGATCACATGACAGGTAATCTCACTCTCTTCTCCAATTTCAATAAACACACGTCTCCATCACATGTCACAATTGCTGATGGGTCTACCCCACCTGTCCTTGGTTCTGGCACCATTGATCTTACCCCATCTGTTTTGTTATCTTCTGTACTGAGCCTACCCAATTTCTCGTTCAATTTGTTATTAGTCAGCAAAATTACCCGTGCTTTAAATTGTTGTGTCTCATTCTTTCCTGATTTCTGTGTCTTTCAGGATCTGTCGACGAAGAGGATTAATTGTAAAGGGTGGGAAACTGACGGCCTATACATATTTGAACATCAAATACCCTACTCTTTGTCCTGTTCCAACTCATCATCTCCGCTTGAAGTTCATTGTCGATTAGGTCATCCTTCTTTACAGAATTTGAAGAAGTTGTGTCCTGAGTTTTCTTCTTTATCTTCTCTACAGTGTGAGTCGTGTCAGTATGCCAAACATCAATGTATTCATTTAAGTCCTAGAGTCTGTAATAAGCGGGCCTCGTCCCCATTTGAGTTAGTCCATTCTGATGTTTGGGGACCTTGTCCTGTTACTTCAAAACTTGGATTTAAGTATTTTGTTGATGATTAGTCTTGCACTACATGGATTTACTTTATGAAAAATCGATCTGAGGTGTTTACACATTTTTGTTCACTCTATGCTGAGATTAAAACACAATTTAAAGTCTCCATTCAAACTCTTCGTAGTGATAATGCAAAAGAATATCTGTCTCAAACATTTCAGTCATATATGCATCAAAATGGTATTCTTCATGAGTCTTCTTGTGTTGACACACCAGCTCAAAATGGGGTTGCAGAACGAAAGAATCGTCATCTGTTAGAGGTGGCCCGTGCTCTATTATTTTAGATGACTGTTCCAAAACTCTTCTGGGCTGATGTTATTGCTACCGCTTGTTTTCTCATCAACCGAATGCCCTCTGTTGTTTTGAATGGAAGAAGTTCTTTCTCGGTTCTGTTTCCTACAAAGTCATTGTTTCCTGTCGACCCAAAGATCTTTGGTAGTACGTGTTTTGTCCGTGATACCCGACCACACATAACTAAGTTAGATCCAAAGTCTCTGAAATATGTCTTTCTTGGCTACTCTCGACTTCAAAAAGGGTATAAGTGTTTTTCTCCCACGCTTAATCGTTACATTGTATCTCGAGATGTTACATTCCATGAGAATATACCTTTCTTTCCGGTGTCCACTCTTTGCAACCCAAGAGATAGTGATGATTTGTTGATATATACCGTACCGGTTCTCGAGTCTCCTATCCTATCCGACTCCACACAGGCTCAAGATCCTGCTAAACCACCAAGCGTTCATGTGTATAGTAGGCGGCAACGACCTACGTCAGATCCTGACCCTATACCATCTTCGTCTTCGTCTGCAGATCCGCCTATTGATGATCCTCTTGCCTCGAGTGATCCACCACCTTCCGATACATAGGATCCTGATATTGATGTCCCCATTGCCCTTCAGAAAGGTAAGCGCTCATGTACTTACCCTATTTCTTCTGTTATTTCCTATGATAAACTCTCTTCACGTTCTCGCTCTTTGATCTCTACACTTGATTCTTTTTCTGTTCCTAAGACGGTTGGTGAAGCTTTGACCCATTCTGGATGGCGGGATGTTATGATTGATGAAATAAATGCTCTCGATCATAATGATACATGGGACTTGGTAGAGTTACCTGCAGGCAAAAAGGCAATTGGTTGCAAATGGGTATTCACTGTGAAAGTTAATCCAGATGGATCCGTGGCTCGTTTGAAAGCTCGGTTGGTAGCCAAAGGATATGCTCAAACTTATGGGGTCGACTACTATGAGACTTTTTCTCCTGTGGCCAAGGTACCCTCTATCCGCCTGTTTATTTCATTAGCCGCCACTTACGACTGGGTATTACACCAACTGGATGTGAAAAATGCCTTCCTGCATGGTGATTTACATGAGGAAGTTTATATGGAGTAACCACCTGGATTTGTTGCTCAGGGTTAGTCTGGCAGAGTCTGTAAGCTGCGTAAATCATTATATGGTTTAAAGCAATCCCCTCGTGCTTGGTTTGGACGGTTTAATGTTGTAGTAACCGAGTTTGGCTTACGGAGGAGCTCTTATGACCATTCTGTTTTCTTTACTTCGTCCTCTTCTGGATGTATTCTATTAGTGGTGTATGTTGATGACATTGTGATTACCGGGAGTGATGAGATTGGGATCAAGAAGCTGAAAGATTTTCTTGCGTCTCGGTTTCAAACAAAGGACCTAGGTCCTTTAAAATACTTCTTGGGAATTGAAGTATCTCGTAATCGAAAAGGGATCTGCTTGTCTCAACGGAAATATTGTTTGGATGTATTGAATGACTCTGGGATGATTGAAACAAAACCGTGTGAGGCCCCAATGATTCCGGACATGAAATTGAAAGCAGACGATGGAGATCTACTTGAGGATCTAGAAAAGTACAGAAGAATTGTGGGAAAGCTAAACTACCTGACGATTACACGTCCTGATATCGTTTTTCCAGTAAGTGTTGTAAGTCAGTTTATGTCATCCCCAAGAACTCCACATTGGGAGGCTGTTAGGCATATACTGAAGTATCTAAAGCATGCCCCTGGCCTTGGAATTCTTTATCAAAATCACGGCCATCATGTCATAGAAGGGTTTACAGATGCCAATTATAATGGGGATCCTACGAACAGGCGGTCTACGACAGGCTATTGTGTGTTGGTTGGAGGGAATCTGGTCTCGTGGAAGAGCAAGAAACAGAATGTCGTTTCCCGGTCAAGTGCTGAATTTGAATACAGGGCTATGGCTCAAACCACTTGTGAGTTGATATGGTTGCGTAATCTGCTAGGTGAACTTGGGTTTGCTCAAAGTAAACCGCTGAATCTATATTGTGATAATGAGGCGGCTATCCACATTGCAAATAATCCCGTGTTTCATGAGAGAACAAAACATATCGAAGTGGACTGTCATTTCACTCGTGAAAAGCTAGAAGATGGAACCATCTCAACTCCCTTTGTTCGAACAGGAAGTCAACTTGCAGATGTCTTTACCAAAGCTTTACCTGGTTCGCGAATCTCTTCTATTTGTAACAAGCTGGGCATGATTAACATCTATGCTCCAGCTTGAGGGGGAGTGTTAGAATGTAAAATTATGTATTTAGGCCCATTAGCCCGTAGGCCCTTAGGGTTTCTCTCCTCTAGGGTTTCCTTTTCTTCTATGTTTCTTGTCTATATATATCTGTGTACCTTTTCATTGTTAATACAAGAAGTAAATAATATAATCTCTTATTACAGACCTCTACCGGTCGAAGCAACATCCCGGTCGAGCAAGGTATCGGTCAAGCTAGACCCCGGTCCATCTCACTTTGCGTCACACACGGCTCACGCAAATCCTACTTTGCTCGACCCTCTTCTCACGCAAACTGAAACTTTGCGCCACCTACTTCTCACGCAAACTGTACTTTGCACCACTGCCTTGTAAAGCAAACTTTTCCTTTGCGTGACCAAAGTCTTGCGAGAACTTCTACTTTGCGCCATCTGTGGTCTAGCGCAAACCTCTCTTTACGCGACCTATTTCTCGCGCAAACCGTCCTTTGCACCACTGTCCTTGGCATATATCTGATTTTTGTACCTGTTTTATCTGTGTTTAATCTATTTGTGCTTTATACTGTGTGAGAGGACTGCATTTAATTATTTTTAGAAAATTTATTTTCTGAAAATTTTGAGTTTAGCTTTTATCCAACTTTTGATTCTAACGATCTCATCCAGTTGATTGTTTCAATACCAGATATGTTTGATTACTAATCATATCAGTATGGATGAGAATCCACCAGTACTTTTCAAAGTAGAGTATGATGCATGGAAAAACCAGTTCATAGATTTCATTGATAAACATGCATTAAGGGATCTTATTAGAATATCTCTGAGGGAAGGTAGCATGACAGCTCCAAAGAAAGTTTTTAATCTTATAAAGGATAATGGAGAAAGTGAAGAAAAAGAGCTTCCATTACCACTTGATATGTACTCAGACAAGCAAAGAAAAAGATTTGAAGCTGACAGTTTAGCTCGATCTTTCCTAATGAAAGGAATATCAGAAGAGATTTCAAAAGAGATTTTTTTTACATTAGACAGTAAAAAGGCTACAGAAAAGCTATTATGGGAACATATTGAGAAGATTGAGACAGGACCAAAGTTGTCTTCAAGAGTAAAGTTTCTGGAATATGAGAACTCTGAACTAAAAGAAAAGATTTCTGCCTAGGAAGCTAAAATCCAGAAACTAGATTTTGTTGAGAATAATGAGAAAATTAATGATTTGGAGAGTGCAAATGCTGATCTTCAAAAGAAGATATCTGATCTGGAGAAAAAGACTGCCAAAGAAAGATATGAGTTTGAGTTCGAAAAGAAGGCAGTTGACCTGAAATGTTTAAAGCTTTCTCAATAGACTTCGGAATTTGAGAAAGTAATTATTCTGGAAAGGGAAAAGTTTGCCAAAGACAAGAAGGCCATTGAACAGAAGAACGCTGGATTCTTTAAAAACAGATCCGACCAGAGAAATGATGCTAAGAAGGGATTTGAAGAAGAGAGAAATTTCTTTGAAACTGAGATTAGAAAGCTAACTGTGAAGCTATCTGACTTATCTGAAAGTGCCTTGAAAGATCAAAAAGCAAAGTCTGAATTCAAGAAAGAGATTGACCAACTTGTTAAAGAAAGAGACAGCTTTGCTTCAAAGATTAAAGAGCTTGAAAATATTGTTTCAAAGGTGGTGGTGACTGAGCAAACGACTCCAGAGTCACAAATCCACACACCTAGAAATAATTCAGCTGACTTCAAAAAGACAGCCTCAAGTTCACATTTGAAATATGTTTCTTCAAAAAGGTTAGTCAATTCATTTGATCATATTCGTACTACTGACATTTTCATTGATGACAATGTAGATTGTTCAGATACATACATCAGAAGAAGAAGAAGGAGAAGATACGAAGAAGAAGGAGAAGATACGAAGAAGAAGAACTGGTCTGGAAGAAGAAACCAGTTGAAAATGAGAAGAAAGACGAGAAAGGAAAGAACTCATGTGTACATAACCATAATGCCGAGAAGAACAATGCGCATAAAGGTAAACCTGAACATATCTACACAAGATATCAATTAATCACGTTGTCAGGTAAGCAATTCTATTGTTCTTACTGTCGTACACATGATCTTGTTCATAAAACAAGTGATCATTTCTAGTATGGTTCTTACTCAGTTACTCCCATAAGAACTGCAACTAACAAACATGGACCCAAATGCCAGTGGGTACCAAAGAAAAAGGATGAATCTGTGTTGCAGACACCTACTTTCAAAGGAGAGTAAGAGAACGAAGGCTTCTAAGTACATCAACTTAGAACCCGTACTTCAACGAAGTTTGACTTCTAAACACAACAATTTAGGACTCGTACTTCAGTGATCAAAAGACCTTACTCCTGTGCTGATGAGAGATTGTACTCCAATACTTCAATGAGGAAATCAACCGTCAAGGGGGAGTACATACTTTTATAAAATTTTATGTATCTGTAAGATATGATGATCAACGTTTGAGGGGGAGTTAATGGATATCTTTACGCTGATAATTTTTCTGATGCCAAATTTCAGGGGGAGTAAAGGTGATGACTTCTGATTATTTCTGATCAGAACTCGTAATTTAACTGTTTTACTGCTTTCTGTCATTTCAATTTCAGTGAATATAGTTACTTTGTCTAGATCTTTTAGACGTTTACAGAGAGAGAGATAGAAGCAGAGAGAGATTTTGATTTATTCATCAAGAACACTTGTAATCGTTTGATTAATCAATACCAGGTTTGCATTATCGTATTGTTTATATGTTTGCTTGATTGAATTGATAATCACTGGGACACACAATAAACATATAAACAATGAAGGGATTTGAAGAAGAGAGAAATTTCTTTGAAACTGATATTAGAAAGCTAACTGTGAAGCTATCTGACTTATCTGAAAGTGCCTTGAAAGATCAAAAAGCGAAGTTTGAATTCAAGAAAGAGATTGACCAACTTGTTAAAGAAAGAGACAACTTCGCTTCAAAGATTAAAGAGCTTGAAAAGATTGTTTCAAAGGTGGTGGTGACTGAGCAAACGACTCCAGAGTCACAAATCCACACACCTAGAAATAATTGAGCTAACTTCAAAAAGACAGCCTCAAGTTCACATTTGATCTTCAAAAAGGGTAGTCAATTCATTTGATCAGATTCGTACTACTAGCATTTTCTTTGATGACAATGTAGATTGTTCAGATACATACAACAGAAGAAGAAGAAGGAGAAGATACGAAGAAGAAGAACTGGTCTGGAAGAAGAAACCAGTTGAAAATGAGAAGAAAGACGAGAAAGGAAAGAAGTCATGTGTACATAATCATAATGCCGAGAAGAACAATGCGCATAAAGGTAAACCTGAACATATCTACACAAGATATCAATTAATCAGGTTGTCAGGTAAGCAATTCTATTGTTCTTACTGTCGTACACATGATCTTGTTCATAAAACAAGTGATCATTTCTGGTATGGTTCTTACTCAGTTACTCCCATAAGAACTGCAACTAACAAACATGGACCCAAATGCCAGTGGGTACCAAAGAAAAAGGATGAATCTGTGTTGCAGACACCTACTGTCAAAGGGGAGTAAGAGAACGAAGGCTTCTAAGTACATCAACTTAGAACCCGTACTTCAACGAAGTTTGACTTCTAAACACAACAGTTTAGGACTTGTACTTCAATGATCAAAAGACCTTACTCCTGTGTTGATGAGAGATTGTACTCCAATACTTCAATGAGGAAATCAACCGTCAAGGGGGAGTACATACTTTTATAAAATTTTATGTATCTGTCAGATATGATGATCAACGTTTGAGGGGGAGTTAATGGATATCTTTACGCTGATAATTTTTCTGATGCCAAATTTCAGGGGGAGTAAAGGTGATGACTTCTGATTATTTCTGATCAGAACTCGTAATTTAATTGTTTTACTGCTTTCTGTCATTTCAATTTCAGTGAATATAGTTACTTTGTCTAGATCTTTTAGACGTTTACAGAGAGAGAGATAGAAGCAGAGAGAGATTTTGATTTATTCATCAAGAACACTTGTAATCGTTTGATTAATCAATACCAGGTTTGCATTATCGTATTGTTTATATGTTTGCTTGATTGAATTGATAATCACTGGGACACACAATAAACATATAAACAATGAAGGGATTTGAAGAAGAGATAAATTTCTTTGAAACTGATATTAGAAAGCTAACTGTGAAGCTATCTGACTTATCTGAAAGTGCCTTGAAAGATCAAAAAGCGAAGTTTGAATTCAAGAAAGAGATTGACCAACTTGTTAAAGAAAGAAACAACTTCGCTTCAAAGATTAAAGAGCTTGAAAAGATTGTTTCAAAGGTGGTGGTGACTGAGCAAACGACTCCAGAGTCACAAATCCACACACCTAGAAATAATTGAGCTAACTTCAAAAAGACAGCCTCAAGTTCACATTTGATCTTCAAAAAGGGTAGTCAATTCATTTGATCAGATTCGTACTACTAGCATTTTCTTTGATGACAATGTAGATTGTTCAGATACATACAGCAGAAGAAGAAGAAGGAGAAGATACGAAGAAGAAGAACTGGTCTGGAAGAAGAAACAAGTTGAAAATGAGAAGAAAGACGAGAAAGGAAAGAATTCATGTGTATATAACCATAATGCCGAGAAGAACAATGCGCATAAAGGTAAACCTGAACATATCTACACAAGATATCAATTAATCAGGTTGTCAGGTAAGCAATTCTATTGTTCTTACTGTCGTACACCTGATCTTGTTCATAAAACAAGTGATCATTTCTGGTATGGTTCTTACTCAGTTACTCCCATAAGAACTGCAACTAACAAACATGGACCCAAATGCCAGTGGGTACCAAAGAAAAAGGATGAATCTGTGTTGCAGACACCTACTGTCAAAGGGGAGTAAGAGAACGAAGGCTTCTAAGTACATCAACTTAGAACCCGTACTTCAACGAAGTTTGACTTCTAAACAAAACAGTTTAGGACTCGTACTTCAGTGATCAAAAGACCTTACTCCTGTGCTGATGAGAGATTGTACTCCAATACTTCAATGAGGAAATCAACCGTCAAGGGGGAGTACATACTTTTATAAAATTTTATGTATCTGTCAGATATGATGATCAACGTTTGAGGGGGAGTTAATGCATATCTTTACACTGATAATTTTTCTGATGCCTAATTTCAGAGGGAGTAAAGGTGATGACTTCTGATTATTTCTGATCAGAACTCGTAATTTAATTGTTTTACTGCTTTCTGTCATTTCAATTTCAGTGAATAAAGTTACTTTGTCTAGATCTTTTAAAGGTTTACAGAGAGAGAGATAGAAGCAGAGAGAGATTTCGATTTATTCATCAAGAACACTTGTAATCGTTTGATTAATCAATACCAGGTTTGCATTATCGTATTGTTTATATGTTTGTTTGATTGAATTGATAATCACTGGGACACACAATAAACATATAAACAATGAAGGGATTTGAAGAAGAGAGAAATTTCTTTGAAACTGATATTAGAAAGCTAACTGTGAAGCTATCTGACTTATCTGAAAGTGCCTTGAAAGATCAAAAAGCGAAGTTTGAATTCAAGAAAGAGATTAACCAACTTGTTAAAGAAAGAGACAACTTCGCTTCAAAGATTAAAGAGCTTGAAAAGATTGTTTCAAAGGTGGTGGTGACTGAGCAAACGACTCTAGAGTCACAAATCCACACACCTAGAAATAATTGAGCTAACTTCAAAAAGACAGCCTCAAGTTCACATTTGATCTTCAAAAAGGGTAGTCAATTCATTTGATCAGATTCGTACTACTAGCATTTTCTTTGATGACAATGTAGATTGTTCAGATACATACAGCAGAAGAAGAAGAAGGAGAAGATACGAAGAAGAAGAACTGGTCTGGAAGAAGAAACCAGTTGAAAATGAGAAGAAAGACGAGAAAGGAAAGAAGTCATGTGTACATAACCATAATGCCGAGAAGAACAATGCGCATAAAGGTAAACCTGAACATATCTACACAAGATATCAATTAATCAGGTTGTCAGGTAAGCAATTCTATTGTTCTTACTGTCGTACACATGATCTTGTTCATAAAACAAGTGATCATTTCTGGTATGGTTCTTACTCAGTTACTCCCATAAGAACTGCAACTAACAAACATGGACCCAAATGCCAGTGGGTACCAAAGAAAAAGGATGAATCTGTGTTGCAGACACCTACTGTCAAAGGGGAGTAAGAGAACGAAGGCTTCTAAGTACATCAACTTAGAACCCGTACTTCAACGAAGTTTGACTTCTAAACAAAACAGTTTAGGACTCGTACTTCAGTGATCAAAAGACCTTACTCCTGTGCTGATGAGAGATTGTACTCCAATACTTCAATGAGGAAATCAACCGTCAAGGGGGAGTACATACTTTTATAAAATTTTATGTATCTGTCAGATATGATGATCAACGTTTGAGGGGGAGTTAATGCATATCTTTACACTGATAATTTTTCTAATGCCTAATTTCAGGGGGAGTAAAGGTGATGACTTCTGATTATTTCTGATCAGAACTCGTAATTTAATTGTTTTACTGCTTTCTGTCATTTCAATTTCAGTGAATAAAGTTACTTTGTCTAGATCTTTTAGACGTTTACAGAGAGAGAGATAGAAGCAGAGAGAGATTTCGATTTATTCATCAAGAACACTTGTAATCGTTTGATTAATCAATACCAGGTTTGCATTATCGTATTGTTTATATGTTTGATTGATTGAATTGATAATCACTGGGACATACAATAAACATATAAACAATGACGGGATTTGAAGAAGAGAGAAATTTCTTTGAAGCTGATATTAGAAAGCTAACTGTGAAGCTATCTGACTTATCTGAAAGTGCCTTGAAAGATCAAAAAGCGAAGTTTGAATTCAAGAAAGAGATTGACCAACTTGTTAAAGAAAGAGACAACTTCGCTTCAAAGATTAAAGAGCTTGAAAAGATTGTTTCAAAGGTGGTGGTGACTGAGCAAACGACTCCAGAATCACAAATCCACACACCTAGAAATAATTCAGCTAACTTCAAAAAGACAGCCTCAAGTTCACATTTGATCTTCAAAAAGGTTAGTCAATTCATTTGATTAGATTCGTACTACTAGCATTTTCTTTGATGACAATGTAGATTGTTCAGATACATATAGCAGAAGAAGAAGAAGAAGGAGAAGAAGATACGGAGAAGAAGAACTGGTCTGGAAGAAGAAACCAGTTGAAAATGAGAAGAAAGACGAGAAAGGAAAGAAGTCATGTGTACATATCCATAATGCCGAGAAGAACAATGCGCATAAAGGTAAACCTGAACATATCTACACAAGATATCAATTAATCAGGTTATCAGGTAAGCAGTTCTATTGTTCTTACTGTCGTACACATGATCTTATTCATAAAACAAGTGATCATTTCTGGTATGGTTCTTACTCAGTTACTCCCATAAAAACTGCAACTAACAAACATGGACCCAAATGCCAGTGGGTACCAGAGAAAAAGGATGAATCTGTGTTGTAGACACCTACTGTCAAAGGGGAGTAAGAGAACGAAGGCATCTAAGTACATCAACTTAGAACCCGTACTTCAACGAAGTTTGACTTCTAAACAAAACAGTTTAGGACTCGTACTTCAGTGATCAAAAGACCTTACTCCTGTGCTGATGAGAGATTGTACTCCAATACTTCAATGAGGAAATCAACCGTCAAGGGGGAGTACATACTTTTATAAAATTTTATGTATCTGTCAGATATGATGATCAACGTTTGAGGGGGAGTTAATGCATATCTTTACACTGATAATTTTTTTGATGCCTAATTTCAGGGGGAGTAAAGGTGATGACTTCTGATTATTTCTGATCAGAACTCGTAATTTAATTGTTTTACTGCTTTCTGTCATTTCAATTTCAGTGAATAAAGTTACTTTGTCCAGATCTTTTAGACGTTTACAGAGAGAGAAATAGAAGCAGAGAGAGATTTCGATTTATTCATCAAGAACACTTGTAATCGTTTGATTAATCAATACCAGGTTTGCATTATCGTATTGTTTATATGTTTGCTTGACTGAATTGATAATCACTAGGACACACAATAAACAAATAAACAATGAAGGGATTTGAAGAAGAGAGAAATTTCTTTGAAACTGATATTAGAAAGCTAACTGTGAAGCTATCTGACTTATCTGAAAGTGCCTTGAAAGATCAAAAAGCGAAGTTTGAATTCAAGAAAGAGATTGACCAACTTGTTAAAGAAAGAGACAACTTCGCTTCAAAGATTAAAGAGCTTGAAAAGATTGTTTCAAAGGAGGTGGTGACTGAGCAAACGACACCAGAGTCACAAATCCACACACCTAGAAATAATTCAGCTAACTTCAAAAAGACAACCTCAAGTTCACATTTGATCTTCAAAAAGGTTAGTCAATTCATTTGATCAGATTCGTACTACTAGCATTTTCTTTGATGGCAATGTAGATTGTTCAGATACATACAGCAGAAGAAGAAGAAGGAGAAGATACGAAGAAGAAGAACTAGTCTGGAAGAAGAAACAAGTTGAAAATGAGAAGAAAGACGAGAAAGGAAAGAAGTCATGTGTACATAACCATAATGCCGAGAAGAACAGTGCGCATAAAGGTAAACCTGAACATATCTACACAAGATATCAATTAATCAGGTTGTCAGGTAAGCAATTATATTGTTCTTACTGTCGTACACATGATCTTGTTCATAAAACAAGTGATCATTTCTGGTATGGTTCTTACTCAGTTACTCCCATAAGAACTGCAACTAACAAACATGGACCCAAATGCCAGTGGGTACCAAAGAAAAAGGATGAATATGTGTTAGAGACACCTACTGTCAAAGGGGAGTAAGAGAACGAAGGCTTCTAAGTACATCAACTTAGAACCCGTACTTCAACGAAGTTTGACTTCTAAACAAAACAGTTTAGGACTTGTACTTCAGTGATCAAAAGACCTTACTCCTGTGCTGATGAGAGATTGTACTCCAATACTTCAATGAGGAAATCAACCGTCAAGGGGGAGTACATACTTTTATAAAATTTTATGTATCTGCCAGATATGATGATCAACGTTTGAGGGGGAGTTAATGCATATCTTTACACTGATAATTTTTCGGATGCCTAATTTCAGGGGGAGTAAAGGTGATGACTTCTGATTATTTCTGATCAGAACTCGTAATTTAATTGTTTTACTGCTTTATGTCATTTCAATTTCAGTGAATAAAGTTACTTTGTCTAGATCTTTTAGACGTTTACAGAGAGAGAGATAGAAGCAGAGAGAGATTTTGATTTATTCATCAAGAACACATGTAATCGTTTGATTAATCAATACCAGGTTTGCATTATCGTATTGTTTATATGTTTTCTTGATTGAATTGATAATCATTGGGACACACAATAAACATATAAACAATGAAGGGATTTGAAGAAGAGATAAATTTCTTTGAAACTGATATTAGAAAGCTAACTGTGAAGCTATCTGACTTATTTGAAAGTGCCTTGAAAGATCAAAAAGCGAAGTTTGAATTCAAGAAATAGATTGACCAACTTGTTAAAGAAAGAGACAACTTCGCTTCAAAGATTAAAGAGCTTGAAAAGATTGTTTCAAAGGTGGTGGTGACTAAGCAAACGACTCCAGAGTCACAAATCCACACACCTAGAAATAATTCAGCTAACTTCAAAAACACAGCCTCAAGTTCACATTTGATATTCAAAAAGGTTAGTCAATTCATTTGATCAGATTCGTACTACTAGCATTTTCTTTGATGACAATGTAGATTGTTCAGATACATACAGCAGAAGAAGAAGAAGGAGAAGATACGAAGAAGAAGAACTAGTCTGGAAGAAGAAACCAGTTGAAAATGAGAAGAAAGACGAGAAAGGAAAGAAGTCATGTGCACATAACCATAATGCCTAGAAGAACAATGCGCATAAAGGTAAACCTGAACATATCTACACAAGATATCAATTAATCAGGTTATCAGGTAAGCCATTCTATTGTTCTTACTATCGTACACATGATCTTGTTCATAAAACAAGTGATCATTTCTGGTATGGTTCTTACTCAGTTACTCCCATAAGAACTGCAACTAACAAACATGGACCCAAATGCCAGTGGGTACCAAAGAAAAAGGATGAATCTGTGTTGCAGACACCTACTGTCAAAAGGGAGTAAGAGAACGAAGGCTTCTAAGTACATCAACTTAGAACCCGTACTTCAACGAAGTTTGACTTCTAAACAAAACAGTTTAGGACTCGTACTTCAGTGATCAAAAGACCTTACTCCTGTGCTGATGAGAGATTGTACTCCAATACTTCAATGAGGAAATCAACCGTCAAGGGGGAGTACATACTTTTACAAAATTTTATGTATCTGTCAGATATGATGATCAACGTTTGAGGGGGAGTTAATGCATATCTTTACACTGATAATTTTTCTGATGCCTAATTTCAGGGGGAGTAAAGGTGATGACTTCTGATTGTTTCTGATCAGAACTCGTAATTTAACTGTTTTACTGCTTTCTGTCATTTCAATTTCAGTGAATAAAGTTACTTTGTCTAGATCTTTTAGACGTTTACAGAGAGAGAGATAGAAGCAGAGAGATATTGCGATTTATTCATCAAGAACACTTGTAATCGTTTGATTAATCAATACCAGGTTTGCATTATCGTATTGTTTATATGTTTGCTTGATTGAATTGATAATCACTGGGACACACAATAAACATATAAACAATGAAGGGATTTGAAGAAGAGAGAAATTTCTTTGAAACTGATATTAGAAGGCTGACTGTGAAGCTATCTGACTTATCTGAAAGTGCCTTGAAAGATCAAAAAGCGAAGTTTGAATTCAAGAAAGAGATTGACCAACTTGTTAAAGAAAGAGACAACTTTGCTTCATAGATTAAAGAGCTTGAATAGATTGTTTCAAAGGTGATGGTGACTGAGCAAACGACTCCAGAGTCACAAATCCACACACCTAGAAATAATTCAGCTAACTTCAAAAAGACAACCTCAAGTTCACATTTGATCTTCAAAAAGGTTAGTCAATTCATTTGATCAGATTCGTACTACTAACATTTTCTTTGATGACAATGTAGATTGTTCAGATACATACAGCAGAAGAAGAAGAAGGAGAAGATACGAAGAAGAAGAACTGGTCTGGAAGAAGAAACCAGTTGAAAATGAGAAGAAAGACGAGAAAGGAAAGAAGTCATGTGTACATAACCATAATGCCGAGAAGAACAATGCGCATAAAGGTAAACCTGAACATATCTACACAAGAGATCAATTAATCAGGTTGTTAGGTAAGCAATTCTATTGTTCTTACTGTCGTACACATGATCTTGTTCATAAAACAAGTGATCATTTCTAGTATGGTTCTTACTCAGTTACTCCCATAAGAACTGCAACTAACAAACATGGACCCAAATGCCAGTGGGTACCAAAGAAAAAGGATGAATCTGTGTTGCAGGCACCTACTGTCAAGGGGGAGTAAGAGAACGAAGGCTTCTAAGTACATCAGTTTAGAACCCGTACTTCAACGAAGTTTGACTTCTAAACACAACAGTTTATGACTCGTACTTCAGTGATCAAAAGACCTTACTCCTGTGCTGATGAGAGATTGTACTCCAACACTTCAATGAAGAAATCAACCGTCAAGGGGGAGTATTTACTTTTCTGAAATTTTATGTATCTGTCAGATATGATGATCAACGTTTGAGGGGGAGTTAATGCATATCTTTACACTGATAATTTTTCTGATGCCTAATTTCAGGGGGAGTAAAGGTGATGACTTCTGATTATTTCTGATCAGAACTCGTAATTTAATTGTTTTACTGCTTTCTGTCATTTCAATTTCAGTGAATAAAGTTACTTTGACTAGCCTTTTAGACTGTTGCAGGTTGAGAGATGCTTCAAAGATCATATCTTTATGACTAAGCTTGACTTCGGGAGATGTAAGACTGCACTTAAAAGGTATAATTCCTTATCTTCATCTCATCTATGGTTGAAAGAAGGACAACTTTCAATCATAAGAAAAAACATGTTCTTAAATGTTCAAACCACTTCCCGATTCTCAATCAGATTTCTTGAATTGGAAGTGTGCTTTTAAATGTTTTCTGATTCATCATTGAGTTTTAATTGATCAAGTTAAATCACCTGGGCATCATATGCTTCATAGGAAAACATGGGATCAGTGTGCTAGGACTTAACTGAACTTCTATGGATTCACGTTAACCAGTGTTTCCTACCCAAGAAGTAAATCCTTAGTGATTGAGTGTGAGGAGTTCCATGAAATGAGTGTGGGATGTGTGATGAGAGAGATTGTAAAAGAGAGTTTGGTTAGCTGTGAGCTTAATGATAAAAGAAAGAGGGTGTGAGATCAGAGTAAAAGAATTTGTAAACTCTGCACCAACTACTTTCTGAGCCGGGCAACCACATTTCTAATGTTTCACATTTCTTTGGTGAACATTATTGAAACAGGCACCTAGCCCATGCCAACTCTTGACATTACCCCACTTACCACTCATTTTCTTCTCAACAAGGAAATGTTTCATTTTCAATGGGGACGCAACACATATGCTATCCGATTTTCATTTGGAAAATCTGGATATTGAAAAGAAGGAAGTTTGCCCCACCTTCACACTTCATTCATGCACATTGAGTATGTGTTTAACTACTTGTCTCAGTGGTTTACACTTTTTGAGCCTTATAAGCAATCATCATATGCTTCATTTATTCCATCACTTGCACGAACACACAAAAAATTTGTTTCTTTGTCATAACGTTCATAGAAATTGTCTTTGTGGTTTTTTGATGATTGAATGGAAGCCCTGGGGGAGTGAACATCATAAAAGCTCCTTTATACTGTGTATTTGTTACGCACAGTGACTTTGTGTTACTGACAGACAATTTTAACTGATTCATTTGTTGATTCAGGTGTTACACCTCATTTTCTATTTTGTCTGGATTTGCAAAGATCTGGATGCACATCTTTATGAATTGACTGTTAATCAGTGGTTCTGTTTGCAAGATCAATGGTGGAAGACATTTCTTGAAGAAAAGTTTTGATGACCTCCTTGCTCTTTTCATCAAAAGGGGGAGAAACGTCAATCAAGAAATGGGGAGATCAAAAGTATTTGAAAGAATTTCTAAAGATATTCTGAAGATATGCTGCATTGAATAAATTTTTCTTTGAAGATGATTTGCTGAAGCATTCCGAGCTGAAACTGGAGATAACTTCTTTCCAAGAGATATTTTAATCGATTAGGGAGATTGCTACATTCTGAAGACAAAGAGGAAGACTGCATTTTCTGAGCTTAAAGAGAAGAATTGAATTGCTAAATCTTTTTAGTAATGATCTTGATCCAAAGGGGGAGATTGTTAAAGCACAGTTTTATTGGATTCAAGATCATCATTATCTGAAGATGGAAAAACTGAAGTCAAAACTGATAAAGTCGTCTCAACAAATAGTCTGGGGTCCTTTTGTAATAAATAGTCAAAGTGTGTTTAAGTATTTTCTTTATTAGTCTTTATTGTTTTGTTATTAGTTGTTTTTAGTTGTTGGGCTCAAGCCTTGCCAAGCCCATTTGGCTAATATGGCCTAGTATAAATTAGTTTTGTTTAGTGAATAATTAGGTTAGGAGAGCTTAATTGAGAAATTATTATTGAGAGGCTGTGTGTGGTGTTGGTGCGCCGTGAACAAGAGGTACAGAGAGATATTGATTTCATCAAGAACACTTGTAACCTATTGAATCGTTTGATTAATCAATACTAGGTTTGCATAATTGTGTTGATTATATGTTTGCTTGTTTGAATGATTAATCACTGGGACACACAGGTGCCATTAACAGAAGTCAAAGTAGATGAAAAACTGAGATATGTTGAAGAACCCGAGGCTATCTTAAATGAACGAACGGTGAATCTGCGCAACAAGGTTGTGGAACTGGTGTTGGTTAAGTGGAAGCATCACCATGCGCCAAATTGGACTTGGGAGAATAAAGCAGAAATGATGGCAAAGTACCCGACCCTGTTTGAGCAATGATGATTCCGAGGACGGAATCTTCAAAAGGAGGAGGTATTTGTAACATCCACCCTCCTAAATATGCTTAACTAGTGATTTTAGATATGTATTATTGTTAAAACATGCTTATTATGTTAATTATGTAAAATGAGAATTTGCTAAAATGTAAAATGTACTAGTGAGCTATAAGTAGAGCCCATAGTTGTATTGAGATGTAGGAGGTAAGATTGGTGCTAACACCTCACAGATGACATAATTAGATAATGAGAGGGTTCAAAATACAAAGTGCATTGCTTAAATAGAAATCGGGTAGGTCACTAGAGTGCCTGAATGGGAAAAATCTACCCAAAACTTGAACGGATGGTCTAAATGATGATGTAAAGGTTCGAACACCTTTGAATAAGTTAATATGAAGTGCTAGAAGTGACGGATGTCGAAAAATTCGTGTAGATTGCATTTTATGCAAGTTTTACAAAATACGATGCTATTTCGGTAAACTACATGAACAACACTCTAACGGGAGGTGTTTGATGAGATGTTAAGCTTTGGAACTAAGTTTTGGACCTATTGGAAGTTGTTGGTAGTGTCGGAAAAATTTTACGGGGTTTCGAGCTTAAAATCAAAAACGACAAAATTGCAAAGGAAAGTATAACGTCCACAAATATGTAAAACAGCTTTTATTGGCAAGTCTTTTCTGAAATATTTTTGTTGTAAATTGTTCTTTATCTCGTTACGAACGCGTAGGCGAAAACCTCATCGAAAACGGAGTTCCGAGCGAAAAGTTATGCCATTTTTAGTGTTTAGTGGTTAAAAATGGGTGTTGGGTCAACCCATCCGGGTCAAACCCGACCCAACTGGATATGTACGATTTTTAAGAGGTTAAAACACAATTTTTGCCCCATTTTCAACCGCATTTCACTTCTACATCTTCTGGGATGATGGAGGTATGATTTCTCACAAAATTGGAGGTGATCTAACATCATTTTTGGTGATTCAAACAAGAGGTTGAAGGTATAAAGCTCCAAACTTTGACCTAGTTCATGTATTGTATCATTTGATGGAGATTAGGGTTAGGGTTTGATGTTAAATTGTTAATATCTTAGTATTTTGAGTAGATTGTGTTATATATTTGGTTATTTGGTAAAAAAGATGAATAAAATTTCAAGAATGAGTTGAAATTTTTGGATGAAAGTATGAAGGTTTGACTTTTCAAGGTCAAAGTAATTAAAATGGTGATTTTGATGGAAATAGCTTAGATTTCTGTAGTTTTTATAAATTTTATGTTATTTTATGATAAATATTTGGATTTGGTACAATATGGCATAGAATTGAACATGAAATGGCTATTTTGGGACCTGAAAGTCAATGTTTTTACCTGGTTTTAGAAAAATTGTATAAAATCGTAGAAAAATCGTATAAGGGTGATTCAAGTGGAATTAGAAACGTATAAATGTCTAGTTTATTTTATATGAAGATATAATAACCTAATTATAGATTCAAGATGTGCTAAAAGTGCACTTTGTACAGGGCTGTCAAGTTGAATTTTGACAGCTTGTTGCTGCTGTGTTGTAAAATCTGTATAAAATCAAAGAAAAATCCTATTGATATGAGATCAGTTGAATCAGAACCATATGAGAGTCTAAACTATTTCATCTTTATAAGTCATTAAGTGATTTTGAGTCTAAGTAGGGCAAATCAGGGGATAAACAGAGGGTTGTAATAGGAAATGCAAGTAAGAAAGTTAACAAGTTAAGGTACTATCTTGAGTTTTTGTTGCCCAAAGCTCATGATACTTGTTGAACTCACTCCAGGGATCATTTGAAACATGTTGGTTGTATTTGGAGGATACCGCAATGTGGGATATCGAAGTTGGGACATCGCTTCCGAATTGACTTTCGGTTGAATACCGGTAGCACTGTGAGTTAAATGACTAATTGATATATATTGTATTTATAATTATATGTGCATTTCCTTCTTGTGTATTTGTTCATGTGTTTTCTCATCTTGATGGATGTTCTTTGATTCCGGTTGCGTCATTTCCGTTACTTTATTCTTTCTACGATAACGGTGGGTTTTGGACCCGGATTCCGTTGGTTTTATTTCTTCGGTTTCTTTGTTATGCCGGGAGTACGGCTACTACTTTGTGTAGTATACCGGAAGCAATGGTGGATGTCAACAGCCCGGATGAAGGGGGAGGCCGGTGAGACATTCGGTAAGCCGTACTCATTGCCCAATGGTTAGGAGGGGCATGAGTATAGGACTTTGGCACACCCGGAAGGGGAAGGGCGGGTTGGTGCAAAGTCTAATAATTCCTGATAGTTATGTCGTATGATTATGTGTGATAAGTTGTGATATATCTTGTTTAATTTAGTTGGCATGTCTTCTTGAATAACTCGGATTATGGATTTGTTGTTGCCAAAAATGGTCGATTCACAACATTAGGCCTCTTGAGTATGGTAATCGTATACTCCATCTGATATGAGTTGGTATAGTCTGTTTTTTGTTCCGTGTGTTGTGTACGTCTTGGTTATATTTCCGTACCATATACATATATTTATAATGCATATATATATATATATATATATATATATATATTGATTAGTTCATTTATCTCACTAAGCTTTAGTGCTTAACCCGACTTATCTAATACTTTTCAGGCAAAGGAGTATTAGATAAGAGCAAGTCCGTGGAAAAGTAGAACGCGAAGTTGATTAGAAGTGAAAACTCGATCTTTTGGTATATATGTCATAATGTTCTTTTAGTAGTTATGTATATAGTTATGTCAGAACCAGTTCAAAACGATTATGGATCTGTATTCCGATGATCAACACCCTACCGAAGGAATTCCCAAAATTCCTTAATAATTTATCCTTGATATTGGTAAGGTATTCCTCCCAAGGACGTACCAATACACTCTCCACGGGGTCGGTTTATTCAAATTTGGCGATTTCGCAACTCCCAGCCTGGACATAGACGTCAATCATCTAGTCGATATACACATTTACCATATAAAAATTCTTAATCACCAATACTTAACTACTATCGTCAGATATCCTTAAAATTACCGCTTAAACTGCAAACGCACAGGATCCATCGGGAGTGCACTAAAGCACAACAACGGTTATTGGCCTCAAAATATAGTGTCGACGCTTATCCTCAAAATGACTATACAGCAACGTGGTTGTACCGTCAAGTATTTCATTTCAGATTGCATTGTCAAATTAAAATTGACACCTAACATGGCACTAAGATTCCAATCTTACATCTCTAACAAATGAACCACAATATTTCCTTTATTCGTGAAGGTTCTTTAAGATGGTACACCACCAACACATAACATGATGTCCAAATACAACCCATCGATTCAAATCCAACCATATGCAAACAACCACACAAGTCTTCAACCCGAATATTTACCGAAACAGAAAGATCACCACTTAAATAACTGGGAGAGTACATAAATCTAATACCTCAATTATTCATGCGTGCACCGATCCATAAAACCGAAACCCAAAATTCAAAACTAACTAGAATTCAGGTCTTCTGACATTTCAATCTCCGAGGACTCCTTTAGTCCTTGATCACGACCTCTATCACCAGAGGGTTTGCATCTATAGCTCCATTGAGTTCAAGGTTTTTCAAACTACTATGCCAAATTGAAATTTTATAAAACTTCTAAACGCAAAAGTTTTATAACCATTAGTCATATGAATAAAAATCCACTACCGTTTACTCGGTAGGTGTACAAAGTGGTCTCAAACGCCACACACATAAAACCATTTTGAAAATCGTTTGGTCATTATTCAAACTAATAATGACAATAAACAAAGATACACGACAAACTTTTTGGAATGGACCACTATGGTCCTAACATGTATCAATTTACGCCATAGATGAGAAATAATTTTATGTACAAAAACAGGGCATAACAAGGCGTTTGTACAAGACTCCCGAAGGGAAAATTCACATAATCAAGTTCTGAAAATCTCTCATTTAACCAAATAATGACATGAAATAAAATTTCCCTCGAGACCCACATACATCAGTTTATTTCCCAAACCTAGTAAATCGATAAGAGTTTGCGATTTGGTCAAACATGAAACAATTTAAATCTACTTCAAACTTTTAGTCGTACGGTTAAAACGTTCTTTGATCCAAAATGGTGGCTATAATGCCATGCATACGAGTAAATCAATATAATGCATTGTGTGAGACTACAACAGTGAAATCAATAACCCAAGGATGTTAAAAGCAAAAGTTTAACACAAACCATCATAAATCATCCATATGCTTACTCACACCAAAAGCATAAATCATTTGTAGTACTAAGTGGTGTGCAGCGAAATATGCTCGTATAAAACTCAAAAGTGAACCCACACGACATTGATCTTCCCAAAATAACATATGGGATGACATCTACCAACAAAACTTTTATGAAATAAATTTCTCAATAACCCATAACCTAACACACACAAAGAACTTAGTCTACGTAGTTCAAGGTTCACTCACGCGACGCAAAACTTCGCAAAAATAGGACTCTATAAATACTCAACGAAACTCATACGGAATAAAATTCCCAACAAAACTCAAACACCAAAACATGGAAATAACTTTCTGTCCAAAACCTTAACATATGTGGAGGAGATCCAATGTTAGAGTCATAGGTTACAGTCACTTGTCCAAGACCCTGAACAACATCAAAATACGGACAACACAATATTCGAAGATAGTGTTGGACAACAACAAGAATAAAGAAAGTCCCAGTCAAGTTTGAAACCATGTGCAATTAGACGATTTTATGCATGTTTAAAATCGTAGTTTAAAATCTTGTGGGTGTTAAACATTTTTCCAAGACTTTGTAATATAATCCACATGATGCTTTTGGAAACATGAGAAATAATTGATGCAATTCATTTTAGAAATAAATTTCGTGCATGAGTTTGGTCGGCACTCAACAACTCGAAACCACGCTCCTCAATTTCTTAGTCACACTATCGTCATCCGGATGCTCAAACATATTAAGGCAATAATCGAGGATTTTATAGATTCACCCTACAACTCTCCTCGAATAACATTGGTTTTAAAAGTCTATGGTTCTAATCCAACCAATCATTCCGACCAGAAATGGTCCACTTAATGCGATCACCATGCTTATTGTCACTCCAAGTGATGAACGCTAAAATCATCAGTCACGTCTAACGGCTACCCACTTAGAAACTTCTTCACTACCTCAACGGTTGTCACATCCTAGTAGTCCAAGTATACACATGTAACTCGTAGGTTCACCATAACACTGGCCAGGTGCAATTATGAATGTATTGTACATGATCATCCTTGTTCCCCTGGGTGTGTTTCCCGTTCCTAGTGACTCCAACCACCTCGAATCATCCAATCTTAAAGTGCCAATTGGTGCAACTTCACTTCCAATCACTTAAATAACGCTAATTCGAGTCTAGGAATCCAAAATCAACACCTAATTCTCTCGAACTTAAGCTCTGATACCAACTTGTAACACCCTCAAATTTGGCAAGAGCAACTAATAATTTTTTCGATAAAACATCCAATAAAAGACAACATCTCTTCCCATAAATCAACCCAATATGCCTTAAATATAAGATTCGATAAATAACCTCAATAAATACAAACTCCAATAATACACAACGACTAAACCAAAGTAGGGTGCTACTTAACTCCTAAACGCAAGTTGCTCTAAATGCGGAAGACATCACTAAGATATCCACTCTCGAGCACACCACTAGCACTCTTCGCTTCACAGTGTCACTAGGACTATTCCCAACCGTAATCTGTTGCACATGCCGAAAAATAAAAAGGTTAGGCTAACGCCTAGTGAGTTCAAGAGTTTTCAACATGGATAAAGATATCGTTGAAAAGAAGTAATGCAATTCAAATCATAATCTTTCAAAATGGTCACTTTAGGTATAACATGACTCGTTCTCCAACATGTTGTATTTTACAAAGACGGATACCTCAACACAAACATTCTTTATAAAATAATGCATCTTAAAACTCACTCAAACGGATGCAACATCGATTCCCAATTTTGTGAAAACATGAATAATATTTCGTATTACAAAACACCCAAACGTGAATGGGACTCAACACTACATACACCAAATTATGGACAATAATCCACCCATAAAGGACATCACCGAAAACATAAATATAAAAGACCCAGCCCATAAACAACACCTTTGGGTGACGGGGGATACCTGATTCCATATAATGCGACGGACACGAAGTAAGCCACACATTATGTTAAATTGGTATTAAGTATCGAGCTCTACATCTTTCAGTATACACCCATAGATACTTGCATGAAGGACTTACACCATACCGAATATGCCTAACCGCGCCATAATGGGGAAAACTAAGCGTTCCACCATCGGACAAAGTAATAAAAGTATCGAGCTCAGCATCTTTCAGCGTACACCATAGATACTTGCACGAAGGACTTACAACCCAATCTGATGCATAACGTGCCGCGATGTGGAAAACTAGTCATTCCAACATCGGACAAAATAACAAAAGTGCTCATGGATCCATAGCAGACAGGGCTGAAACATAACATGACTCCACTTGAATGACACACGTACTCAAAATATGAAATCATCAACAATCTTTCACAATGACCAAAGCTCTACGTTGAGCTATCAAAATGGATAAGTGTCCCCAAAACCCAATCATAATCAAATACCGATCCACAGGCTCAAGCGACCAAATGACACATTGTCAAAAGCAATATAATGCAATAGAACGCACTCGACCAACGTTTATGAAAACACGTACTCCAAAGTACACGACCAACTCCAACACAACTTAGAATAAGATAAATCATTTCCCAAACAAGGTTATACCATAGACACGTTCTCAATTGCTCGGAATTTACTCTTTGAAATACTTGAAATGCATCTTTTCCTAAAACAAAGATTTGAAGTTTCCAAAATGTTCACAAGGTCGGAAATGACCAAAACCCAAGGACTCATCCGTTGTTGTTTTCAAACCTCTCATAACACAAATTATGCCTATTCCCAACCAACACAAAAATGCATTTTGCCAAATAATCTTCATGTATGAAATAAGTTAATATCACGCTTTAGTTTATGACTTATTTATCAAAATGCTCAAAAGTCCCAAATGTTGGTGTTTTATAAGTTTATAAAGTTAAACACTTCCAAATAACCAAAACTTATCAATTGACCATCAGTTAACAATTTTATGCAAAACACAAAACACTTTAAAATAAATATTTTGGCATGTATAATGTTTTCACAAATTAACTTGAACTCACCTCGCTAGATTTAAACTAAATCTAGAATTTACCCCAACTTGAGCTCCTTTGAATCTTCAAGGTCAAAACCTCCATAAACCTAGATGCACAAATTCCACCCATAAATAATCACATTCAACCATTTAGAATCGATCCCCAAACACATTTCATTAAAATCTCCATTTTGGTCAAAACCCTAATTTTGACCCAAATCTTCCAAAATCTTCCAAACCGAAAATAGAGAAACCAAATACTAGGGAACCATCAAGAAGGCATTTATAACATATATTAAGGTTTAGAAATGGAAGGGATACACTTACCACTTAGGTGTTGATGAAAACCTAGAAAACCCTAAAATGGAGCTTGAGGTTGAAGAAGAAGATGGAGATGGTGAACTCTTGGTCATAGCTTCCAATCTACCACTTGATGATGGTTTACCCACACAATACCAAGGGATTTGAGCCAAAGATGCTCCAAAAACACCATAGATGAAAGTAGGTGTTCTTGGGAGAGTTTAGAGAGGGTTGAGAGTGAAAAGGAGAAGTGAGAAATGAAGAATGAGCAAAATCCCGTATTTGACAGCCCACTTTTCCCCTGGTGCGACATTGCCATGCGACAATGCCTTGGGCATTGTCGTTGGTCATTGTTGCCAGACCTCACCCCCCATTCTGTTTTTTGTTGCTACTTTGCCAGGTACGACTACGACACTGTCATAGTCGCCGGACATTGTAGTTATGCCCGTACCAAGCTCCGAAACTCGACTTTTTCAACGCCAAAACCCCCGATAATCCAAGGGACTTAAAATAAAGATTTCCCAACAAAATTCCCGCCATTTCTACATTACAAAAACGTCCGAGTGGTCTTTACTTACCGAAAATTACGGGTGTTACATAGGTGATACATTAACTAAATATGCCTTAGAGTCAAGGTCATCATTTAAAACTCATCGTCAAGAGAAGAATGGATAAGATCCAACTCACATAACGTATGGAATACAATATTATACTACACCTGAAAATCACCGAAAGTACAGATAGACACGATACCCAAATAACACCTTTCGGTGACGAGGGAGACCCTTTTTCGTCGACTATGGCGGAGAACACAGTAAGCCATGTGTCAATGTTATCGAGTAGTGACCTAAGGTCACGATCACGGTGTCTAGCCCATCTCGAGTTTCCACCGTAATACCTAAGGTCCTAGAGCCTGATCCATACAAATTCATCTCCGTAACACCTCGACCTCATGCATACTTATACAATATTGGATAATGCCCATTAGCTAATGGTCCTGGGGCCCAACTCCACATGAGTTCCTCCCCAAAATAACCTCGATGGCTCGGTATCCACTTTGCAAGGCCACGACCTTAGCAAACGGGTCCCAGTGTCCGACTCCTTACGAACTCACCACCGTAATACCCACAGTCCCGCAGTCCAATCCGCCTAGGTTCTTGTCCGAAATACCGATCACAAGAATTCCCACAAAACATTTGTCTCAAGACTCATGCCTTTGGATCCAATGCATTTATAGTTCAGATTTTGTGACTCTACAATGAATGTCCAATGCACCAAAGACAAGTAATTTCCAACAATTATGCAATAAATGCAATTATATGTTTAAAGATCCATTTGACTGTTAAAAATACAATTGTCCACAAAACTTATCCGAGTTAAAAAAAATTAAACCGATATGTCCATAATGCATTTGACTAATTAATTAAAGTCAATATAAGCCACATGACCCGAAAAGTCATATTTTCCATATTTTAATAAGCATATGACACTTACAATATGATTAGGTCCATGAACCAACATTTTATTGAATCACGATGGCTAAAGGCCCAAACTGTATGGTTTTCATTCTCAAAATCCTTATAAGCCGTAGAAAGACAATTATCACATATTTATATGTTTATGATCAAAATGGCTAGTGTGCCAACATCAAAAGTCATACGTTGGGTGAAATCCCAAGACAACATTTAACCCAAAACAAGGTTAACAAAACTCATTCAACTTGTTCATAAAACCCAAATGAAAATGATCATTAATCCGAGATACTTATTTTAAGAGTTAAACAATGTTTTGCCTAAACCATACAAATATCCAAGAAATAACATTTGAAGAAACCCATAAACTTGGGTGCCTCAAAATACCTAATAAAACATCTTAAATTATCTTTAAAGATTTCAAAACCCAAATATCCTCAAAATGCTCAAAAGCGTAAAAATCATCAAATACGAATCACACTCATAAAAATGTTTTCAAATACCAAAATAGATATATTTGACATGTATATAGTTTTGCAAAGAAACTAGAACTCACCTTGCTAGATTTATGCTAAATCTAGGTTTTTACCCCAAACTTTGAGATTTTTTGGAGAAAACTTGAATCCACAAGAAACACCTACTAACTTTTAGATCCAAAACTTGCAAAGTGTTTCATTCACCTACAAAGATCCAAAACCTAAGACAAAATGGAAAGAAGATGAGAGAAAATGAAGAACACATGGAAACGTAGCTTAAAATTGATGGAGATGAGGAGCTTACCAAAACAAAATCCTATTTAATCCTCCAATAGACCTCCACTCTCTTAATATACTCTTAAAAATCTCTCAAAATCTAGAAGATAGCAAAAAGAATCACCAAAATCGGAGTTGGGATGAAGAAGTTATGAGGAAATGAAGATGATTCAAGAAAAATCAGACTTTATGCAGACATCAGTATCCAATGCGACTTCCATGCGAACAAAGTCTCCCGGACCTCCAAAGTCGCCTCAAAGTCTCCCCAAAGTCTCCCCGAAGTTGCCCCAAACACTGCTCGCTCCGATCGCTGTTTTGACCATAACTTCTTTGTTTTAGCTCTGATTTTGCTTCGGAAAGAACCGTTGGACTCGTTTTTTATTTATTTATCCAAAAAGACTATAAAATCCAGAATTTAAACCCAAAATATTATTTCTTTTATTTTTCTTAAAAGATGGATTTTTGTACTAACTTGAAATTATAGTTACCCAAAAATCTAGGTGTTACAACTAGATATCATAATTATGAATGAGTCCCATGATACCAAGAAAGAGTAAAGAGAGTTACTTACTCAAAATTAAGGGTGTTACATATATGCACTGAGCCCTTCTGTTCTTCTTAGTGTTAATCCCACCTTCAAAATGATTGGCTAATTGGTCCCATATTTCTTTTTAGCAGTTTCACATGCATCCATGGATTGGAAGATGTCATTAGGGATAACCATAATCAATAGACTTTTAGATTTGTGGTCTTTTTCAATCCTTGCTAGATCTTCATCGGACCGTGATTCGGTATCTTTAGGAACTATTCGTGCAGGAATTTCAGTTGTTGTTGAAGTTGTAGGAACACAAGAAATTGTGACCATTGGAACATAAGGTCCCTTTACAATGGATATGTAAAGTTCCTTGTCTATCCCCTCGAAGAAATTTACCATTCTTATCTTCCATTGGGGATATTCATCCCGAATAAGAGTAGGAGGTTTGGTTTGAGATCTGGCAGTATAGGCAACATTCCAGTTCGTCATTTTCTCAGAAAAACAGGAAGTGAAAGACGAAGATGAAATTGATGATTTAGATTTGGAAATTTGCTCAAACTGAGAGAGAATCAAATTGAAATAGAGAAATCAATACACTATTTTTTCTAAAATCGAGGATAATCACCTAATTTCACAGGATTATGAACAAGGTCATGAAAAATGTAAAACAGGGACTCATACTTTAATGACAGATTTATAGAAGAAATAGTCTACCAAAAGAGAATAAATCATTATAGAATCGATCATTTGATTAAAACTAATAAACCCGCTCTGATAAATTGTTGATCCCATATTCTCTTTTGTTTATGATCAATAATTTAATGTTTATGAGCGTAAGCAGTAAGTGATTGATCACAAGTAGACTAAAACAGTAAATAGATGAAAGTAAAAGTACAAATAGATTAAAAATCCATCATCATTGTATTGAATAAGAATTATGAGAATATAACTTAAAGAACACACCAAGAACAAACATATCTAAATAACAAAGAAATCTCCTATATATAGCCTATCATAAGGAAAGTCAAGGAACTATCCAATGTAGAAGCTCCACGTGTATAGGTGAAGTAACCGCTTCTACCTAACGTGTCAGGCTTTGATAGGCAGATAACACTTGGAGATATTGATCATGTTGAACTTAGGGCAAAGAAGTAGAGGTAGCCAGAGGCTCTACCTATCCGGTATCATCTTCTAGTTAGGCGCGCTCTACTTGATGAGAACTTCAAGTCCGGGATCTGGTTCAATGGTGCTTCTAGTGCAGAAAGGTTCTAGTCTTTTGACTTGGTTTCTTTTACAAGACTTTTAATTCTAAAATCCTTGGAGCTAACATTAGAACTGACAAATATGAGACTTCCATTTGTTGATATTCTTGAGACAAGGTTAGCCAGAAGGGGATTCGGAGATGTTTTAGAACCTGATTATTTGTTCATACTAAAAGATCATGTCGACATCAAGATTCTAAGATTTTCAGATATTCCAAAAGTTTTCCACTGCAACTTTGGAATTCCTGCTCAAAGATATGAAACTGGTGAATCTCAAAGAAGATCATAAAATCATTAAGGATGCACTTGTAAAGGCTATTAATGAGAGGCTGAAACTTAGACTCTTGGTAAGAAAGTGTCAAAAGATTTGCTTGCAGGAAGTGAATTCAAATAAAATGTATGAACAGGATATGGTTTTTCCATTGGAGTACAAAGTTTCTGCAGAATTTGTTGTTTCAAGTACAATAAGTGAGCCTCAAAAGAATACTGTGTTGGTAGATCAGTGCCTCAAGATCAGAATTTTGTAGAAGTGAAGGTAATGAATGGTTTTTGGAGTTCAAATTTGCACATATGTTCAAAACTGTGGAGAACTTTAAAGAAATTTCTTATTTGGACACAATGCATGACAAGTCAACTGAGTATTTGCTCATGTATTCAAGCTTTGTTAATAAAGTTGAGAAGATGAGGAATGTAGTTCACTCTAATTTGTAGATTGAGAGACTTAGAGACATTGTTATCAAGAAAGCAAAAGCCATGGATTATCTAGTCTTTGAAGTAATTAGAGAGGATGGAAATGTTTATGGGTTTTCAAAGGTTCATTTCCAAAATCTAAATTTACATGACTTTCTGAAATTGTATTATATTTTGGCTCCTTAAGAAGATAAGGGTATGAAGTACAGAAAAGGCTTGCTACTGTTAAAAAAGGAATGTTAGGAGCTATTAGATGGGCAACCTTAATGATTTTCAAATTGCATTGGAGCTTGGAAAAGACTTTCTAAATTTAACTTCTCCATTTAACACCCATATTTTTGGTTCGGAGCAGCTTGGAGTGAAATATATATATATATATATATATATATATATATATATATATATATATATATCAAAAAGTGTTTGGTCCATTGAGATCATGATTGGATTGAATGATAAACAATAACAAGAAATCATAGGGTAGAAATCTGTAGATTTATTCATACGGGAAATTAAACTACACTACTGAGAGAATATCAGTCGTATGTCTATATTGGAATTGAAAAGCTTCACCTAAACTAACACTAAAAGATTCCTATATATACCCCAAATCCCTTGTATACATTTAAGCCCTAACCCAATACAAGGCCCAATACAATTATGTTGATTACTTTACTAAACTTTTAAGTAGAACATATTTATGTTCTAACATTCTCCCCCTAAGTTTTGTAAAGTAATCATTCTCTGATCAGCTCCAGCTTCAGCTCCTCTCCCCCTTGATTTCTTTATAAAACTTAGTGTTGCATAAACTTCAAAGCTCCTCTAGTTCCCCCTAGAAAGTAGCTCTTATCCTTGAAGTATCAACTGAAAAACCAGATCTGATGTAGACCATAACCTCGACTGAGTGCACATAAAGACAACTTTTGACTCTTGTAAACCCAACACATTCTGTATGCCCACAAGAATGATATGTGTTGAATATTGGAATGACAACCAAGTGCATCTTCAGTGTATAACATCTGATCTGTCTTTGAACCATGAGTTGAAATAGGAATTCAGCTTAAGAACTTCATCTAATCAGCTTACGTGCGGTAGCATCCGGTAGCAACACTAGAAGGCAAGGTTAGACGGCAAGCATTGTTCAACAACTAATGAAAGACGCTCATTTTCTGACTGCTTTCCAGAATACTGAACAATCAAATTCAGAACTCCTTTCTTCACGAATCAGCTGGATGATTATAAGCACTCAGGATTCTGAATTACAACTCAAGCATCAGAACAATGATTGCAGTCGCTCACACTACTGAGTGATCAGTTCAGAAGAATGAGAAAGTGCTCTCAACGGTCTAACAACAAAAGAAGCTTTCCAGACTAATGATTGCAGATGCTCAGGCAGCTAACTCAATCCAAGCAGAGACCAAATCATCAAATCCAGTAACTGGAAATCTTGAAAAACATGATCACTCGTGAAAGATTAGATCAGTTGCTAAAGATATGTGACCAACATATGATAAAAGTGATGTCACATATGCATTCCACGTAAAAAGCATATGAAAAACATGATCACTCGTGAAAGATTAGATCAGCTGTTGTTTTGTTTAGAAAAAAATAAATAAATTATATATATAGATATATATCTCGCATATATATATATATATGTATATATGTGTGTGTTTGATTTGGTTAGTTGGTAAGGATGATTGAAGATCTAAGTTGAAGTTTTTAATGAAGATGAAATGCTAGCTTTTGCAAAGGAAGATTGAAGAACATTAGGATTTTTTATGAAAGGTATACCTCCCCCCCCCCCCCAAACCTTTAATTTAAGGTTTCTCTAGTTATTGTGTAGAATTTAGAGTTATTGAAAGATTATGATTGTGATGTTATTAAAGTTATTTGTTGGAAGAAATATCTCATATGGTAAATAGTGGGTTTGTTAGTATTTTGTAATTGATTTAAATTGAGGTATTTACTTTTGGTGATAAGTTCATTTGGGGTTTAAGGATTACAAATTTGAAAGTTTAAATTTTATAGCTTTTAAATGGGTTTGAGGAATTAATCTATAGGAAGTATGGATTAAATGGATTTAAATAATTTGTAGTTGATATGGTTGATTTTGGGTGATGTTCAAATCTGTAAAAATCGTAATAAATCACTCGTATATCGGTTTGAGGCATGTGATATGTCTTTGGAACCGTTGAGATGTCCTTAACAATAGTATGTTTTAAGGAAGAGTTGATTCGGAGCATAAGTATGCCAAAAATCAGGTTTTTTAGGAAAGCACTTTTTCATGACGGGATTAAGTAAATCGTCTTCAAATATTCGTATAAAATTGGTTTTAAATCCGTTTGGGTTAATTCTTGATGAGTTGAAAAGTTCATAGGGTTGTTTAAATATTTTGTTTAGAGTTATTTCATTGATTTGGTGATTACACATGATTTATCTAGGTAGCAAGACGATTTCGCAAGTTGGATGAAAACTAGGTTTAACATAACCTAGCAATGTGAGTTCAAGTTGCTTTGTGAAAACGTTGTACATGCAAAAAAATATCCGTTTTAAAGTATTAAAATGTCTTGCTCGGTGTTTATCAAATGTGTTGCTTATTCGGTAAATTTATATTTTGGATACATTCAACTATCTAAATATTGAAAAATGACCACCTTTAACGTTTCTGGATATTGTGAATTTGTGATAACGAAATCATATTAATATGTTCTTTTGATGATTTATTGTATAAATGGAGGTCATTTGACATAAATGCACTTTTAATGTAATTGGTTTTATAAATCGTATGAAAAAATTATATTATTGAATTATAAAACATTTTGGAATTTTAAATGATATAATTCATTTGAAAAATGATTTGTCCCAAATCATTATGGGTCTTTGAGTTAATCATATTTTGTAGCATTTAATTTCATAAACGTTCGTTAAATACATTTTATTATTTATGACAACTTTTATTTTATAGTCAATGGTGTTATTGAGCTATTGGCTCGGCTTTAACTTGGTATGAGTCTTGGGGGACATTTGTACGATTTAATTTTGCTCCATATCGGGCTTTTGGAGTTATATGCAGTTTTGTCATATTTATTTTTAAGTTACATGTTTTGAGTATGTGGTCATTCATTCGGATTCATGTAATTTAGACTGTAATGCATTGGATCCATAGGCATATGAGTCAGTCAGTTGGTTTAAGTGGGAACTTTATCACTGTTTTGGGACTGGAAATATTTATATCTAACGAATGGGTCGAGGTATAGATCGTGGGTGGTTGAACTCGATGCCTGTGTAATCCAGTCTGTTTATTCATCATGGAGTTTTGATGTCCATGTTTGAGTCTAGTGAGTGGCCCCCAAGTCATGTTTTTATACAGAGTCGTATACAGAGCTAAGTGTTACGGTGGTGCCCATGGTGAGCCGGATACGAGGACTTATGGATTTTGTGGTGAAACTCATCTAGAGGTCGAGTAGACACTAGGGTCATTTGGGTATCTTACGGTGGTAGCTCGGTAAGGAGCCGTATATGGGGATCCATGACTCTATGTGAATCTCGAGAACATTGATAAGTGACTTAACTTTGTGTGCCCGCCACATTCGGTGGAATTCGGGTCTCCCCGGTCACCGAAAGGTGTTCTTTTGGGTATTGAGTTTTAGTATCCATGTTTGCGGTGTATTTTTTATATATAGATTATTATCCATGATATATGGTGTGGCCCAGTGATTACTAGCATTAACACATTTAGATTGACACAAACACTTTTATTAGATCAATCACATGAATTACAATTAATCACAGATCTAACATCTAGTCACAGATCTCACGTATGTGTGTGTTCTTACTCTCTCTCAACTACCACCAATATTACACCTTTACTTTCACACACTTACTATCACATCTTACAAACAATACAAGGACTTGCTTATATATAGGTCAACATGACCAAGCAAGGTCAAACCTTCTAAGCTCATTACAACACACATCCAAACACTAATTACAACAATGACCCTCATTTAATCTTGAATACAATTACAGTCTAACAATCTCCCCCTTTGGATTCAAGATTAAAATTTTTTTGGCAATAATCTTCAGGTCTTCATATCTTCAGAATTAACTTCAACTTCAAATCTTTTCTGGCTTTGACATCTTGAAAACTTTAACAATTCTTCAAACTTGTCTCTCCCTTTGAATTAACTTTTGCATAAACTCTGACTTTCTCTTTGATAAGCTTTCTTTAACCTTTGACTTTAAACATCTGAAAACTTTATCACCTCTGAAATCTTTAAAACTTCAATCTGATCTTGAACTTTGATTATTCTCCCCCTTTTTAATGATTTGTAAGAATCAACATCATTAAAACACTTCAAGGTCAGATTCGTCATTGAATGAACTTCCCACCATCTGATAAGCACATTCTTCATGAACTTTCATCTCCTCTTTTTAATAATAGACAATCTCCCCCATATAGGAAAATTATGAATCTCCCCAATACATGATGTGATAAAATCTATCATCTGGTCTGAAAGAACCGTTGAACCATGAATGTATTTATCTGAATCTTTTCAAATTCAAACAAAATAAGAGTTGTAACCCTGAATCAACATATGAATCAGTTAGAAATGCCTGTCAGTAGCATGAAGTTACTGTGTACAACGAATGTACAATATAAGGAGCTTGTTTGATATTGACTCCCTAGGACTTCCATTCAATCATTGAAAAACACAAGGTAATTCTATGAATGTTCTGATAGAAAAACATATTCTCTGTGTGCTCGTGCTTGTGTATGAAAGAATTAGCACAATGATTGTGTTTCATAAGGCTCAAAGTATGTAAATCACTGAGACAACAATGATTATACATGGACTCAACGTGCATGAGAAAGGGTCGAAGGTGAGGCAACTTTCCTTCTTTTTCAATATCAGTATCTTCCAAGTGAAGATCTGATAGATTATGTGTTGCTTCCCCAGAAAATATGAAACATTATCTTTTTAAGAAAAGAATGAGTAGCTAGTGAGGTTGTATGCAAGAAATGGCATGGGTTATTTGCCTATTTCAATGATGGTCACGAAAGAAATGTGAACCAATCAGTAATGTGGCTACCCGACTCAGAAAGATGTTTGGTGCAGAGTTATGATATTCTTTTAACTCTGTTCTCTCACCCTCTTTCTTTTAATCATATAAGCTCACATCTAACCAATCTCTCATTTCCATTTTACCTCAGCTCACTCCCACACTTAATTCTTTTAGACCCATCTCCCCTCAATCACTCAAAGGATTTCTTCCGGGGTAGGAAACACTGGTTATTGTGAATCCATGGAAGATCTAATAAGCACTCACACTGAATCCTATGTTCCTAAAAGTAGATGTTGTTCAATGATTTTCTTGACATATAAAGCACAAGAAATCATATATCAGTGTTTGTATGCTCATTCAAAAATCAGAAATGAAAATTGAGCATTTTAAACATTTAAGATATCTCCAAACTTTATATGAATGAAAAGAATAGAAATGTTTTGAGAATCTGACAATGATTAAGATCAGATCAAATTATCATGAAGAAAAATATTTGGGAATTCAAAGACGTAAGTTGTTTATATGAACAATATATAAACATATTATCAATGAAAGCACATTAAAATGAAATGACGTTTGATTCAAACAACTGTGAATACCAAACGGGAGTATTACCATAGAAAGATATATCATTTGATACATGGTAATAACATAATCAAATTGAAAATACTGAAGCAGTGTGTGTATGAATACTTGACAAAGTATATAGAAAAGAAAATACACAAGTATTATTCTTTAAAGAACACACGGTCAGATAAACAATAAAATTCACAAGTAACCAAAAATCATTTAAAATTCACACTTCTCAAATCAGAAAAACATTTTAAGATCGTGAAGTGGTTTGAACATTTTAAAACATTTTTCACAAGTAAAAGATGTTCTTCTTTCACAAGTGTTAGAATATAAGGTTTTGAATGTTATACCTGTGGATTAGAATCCTTAACTCCCCCTGAAATGAATATATCAATTAAAGTATCCTTGACTAGATATCCTCCCCCTTGATATCTATAAAACGTCAATCTTTTTAGAAATATTATTATAAAATATATAGCAATATAATATCTAAAATCTCTTTCAAACGAAAAACTTCCTGATAAGATGTAATCTTGAAAGCATCCTTCAGAAGAAAACATTTGAATACGGGTTTTGAACTAAATTGTCCAAAAGCCATTGTCACATAAAATATCCTGCAAGAAAAAGATTTTGGTAATCATTATAAAAATGATTCTGCTTTAGTCAGATAGCATATGATGAAATATCTAAAATATATGCAAATAAAGTACAAGATTAGAAAACTCCCCCTAGAATCATGAATTGGCGTTTAACATACCAAGTTTGCTAACTAAAAAGGTAAACCTATTTTCATCCAACGGCTTGGTGAAAAGGTCATCCAACTGGTAGTCTGTAGTCACGAAGTGAATCTCGATATCGCCCTTCTCAACATGATCCTTTATAAAATGATAACGCACGTCTATGTGTTTCGTCTTGGAATGCTGTACTGGATTAGCTGTTATCGCAATCTCACTTTTAGAATCACAGTAGATAGGGACTCGTTGGTAAGTATATCCGAAATCTTTTAACTGTGTTCGCATCCAGAGGACTTGTGAACAGCAGCTTGCGGCAGATACGTATTCAGCCTCAGCGGTGGATGTAGATACACAATTTTGTTTCTTAGATGTCCAACTAACCAACTTATCACATAAGAACTGACAAGAACCAGAGGTGCTCTTTCTATCCAGTTTGCATCCTGCATGATCAGCATCAGTATAGGCAGTTAAATCAAAAGACGAACCCTTAGGATACCAAAGGCCTAACTCAGTAGAACCTTTAAGATACCTAAAAATCCGTTTTACAGCGACCAGGTGTGATTCCTTCGGATTAGCTTGATATCTCGCACAGAAATATGTAGCAAACATAATATCCGGTCTAATGGCAGTTAAGTACAGCAGTGACCCAATCATGCTACGGTACACTTTTTGATCTACTGATTTTCCAGAAAGATCTGCATCTAAAAGTGTGCCCGTTGCCATCGGTGTTTTCATCACTGAACTGTCAGTCATGTTAAATTTCTTTAAAATATCTCGAATATATTTTGACTGATTAATGAAAATGCCTTCGGGTAACTGTTTTACTTGAAGACCAAGGAAAAATTTAATTTCACCCATCATTGACATTTCAAAACGAGATTCCATGATTCTTGAATTTTTTTTACAAAACTTTGGATTTGTAGAACCGAAAATTATGTCATCTACATAAATCTGAATCAGAATCATATCATCACCTTGCTTTTTCAGAAAGAGAGTAGTATCAATTGTACCTTTCTTGAATCCTGAAGCGAGTAAAAATTGAGTTCAAGTTTTGTACCAAGCTCTTGGTGCCTGTTTGAGTCCACACAAGGCTTTGTCTAAGACATAGACATGATCAGGGTTATTTGGATCAACGAATCCTTCTGGTTGAGCAACATATACTTCTTCATGCAATATCCCATTTAAGAATGCTGATTTTACGTCCATTTGGAAGAGCGTAAAATTTTTATGCGCTGCATAGGATAGATTCGTATCGCTTCCAGTCGTGCCACAGAAGCAAATGTTTCTTCATAATCAATCCCCTCCTGTTGACAATAACCCTTTGCAACAAGGCGAGCTTTGTTTCGAACTACAACTCCAGATTCGTCTCTCTTATTTCTAAAAACCCACTTTGTTCCAGTAACAGATTTTCCTTTTGGAAGTGGTATAAGTCGCCAAACTTTGTTCCTCTCAAATTGTAGAAGTTCATCTTGCATCGCCAGTATCCAATCTGGATCGCTCAAGGCTTCTGAAGCTTTCTTCGGCTCGAGAGAACTTAAAAAACTTGAATATAGACAAAAATTAGCCGATGCTGCACGGGTTTATACACCAGACTGTGCATCACCAATGATATTATGAAGTAGGTGATTTCTTGTCCATTTCATTGTACTTGGAATCGGATGAATTTCAGCTTGAGTATTATCTTCCTCATATTCATCATATACTGCAGGTAAGTCTTTATCAACCCCAGATGTGCTAGGGACATCTTGTACAACCTCTTCTGAAGTAAATATTTCCGGAGCAATAGAAGAATCACTCGGAACTTCTGTTGCAGAATTTGGATCTGCATGCACAAAATCAACATTAGTATCTTCAGAATGTATATTTGTAGATGTACCTGATGCGGTTGATATTGTGACATTTTCAGAAGGTCCTGAAATATCTGCGACTATAATTGGAACCTCTGAAGTTGATGTGGATATGTTTGATTTTTCAAAATCTGCACATATATCCAGAAAAGTATCAAAAAATAATAAGTCTAATTCAGCTATAATTTTATTTGAATTAGAAGACTTATTCTGTTTGACTTCAGGTTCTATTCCATCTTGAATAGAAACTTTCTGTTTAAGAAGTCAACGTTGATGATTCGTCGAATGACACATTAATGCTCTCCATGATTGTCTTGGTTCGTCTATTGTAGATCCGATAGGCTTTAGACGTTAACGAATAACCAATGAAATAGCCTTCGTCAGCCTTCTTGTCAAATTTACCAAGATTTTCTCGATCATTGAGAATATAACACCTGCAACCAAAAGTACGAAAAAATTTAATATTCGTTTTTCGACTATTAATAAGTTCATACGCTGTCTTTTTATGTCTTTTGATGACAATCGTGCGGTTTTGTGTGAAACACGCAGTAGCTACGGCTTCAGCCCACAGAAACATTGGCAATTCGGAATAGGCTGACATTGTCCTTGCAGCTTCCACCAGTGTCCGATTCTTCCTTTCAACTACTCCATTTTGTTGAGGAGTGTAGGCAGCAGAAAAGTTGTGAGAGATCCCAACAGATATGAGATAACTCTGAAGCTTTTCATTCTTGAATTCCGAGCCATTGTCAATTCTCAAAGATATAACTGGCAATTATAGTCGAACCTGGATCTTCTTTAAAAACTCAATGATGAGCTCTGTTGCATCTGATTTGTTCCTTAAAAATTCTAGCCAAGTATATCTGGAGTACTCATCTATCATGACCAAAATATATTTCTTACCATTGATAGACTGAGTCGTCATCGGGCCGGAAAGGTCCATATGTATCAATTCAAGAGGTGTTGAAGATGAGAATTCTGTCTTTGCTTTATGAGATGTTCGCTTCATCTTTCCCATTTCACAAGCGGGACAAAGAGAATTCTTCTCAAACCTTAGTTCTGGTAGACCTTTGACAATGCCTTGTCTCGCTAATTGATTAATCGCATCAAAGTTTTGATGAGACAGACGCCGATGCCATATCCAACTTTCAGCTCGTGAAGCTTTTGCAATCAGAGAAACAGGTCTTGATGCAGAAAGTGTTGGAAAATTCACAGAATAAAGATTTGCATTCCGCTTGGTTTTAAAAACTGCACGACCATCTTTATCTTCAATATAACAGCATTTATCAGTAAACCGAACTTGAAATTGACTATCGCAGAATTGACTTGTACTGAAAAGATTATGATCAAGTCCTTCCACGTATAGTACTCTTTTGATTGTCACGGTGCCATTTGTTAATGATCCGTGTCCTCGAATGTATCCTGTAACCTCAGAATTAGCATAACTTACAGTGCTGGCAGATTCCTCAACATAATTGTGAAGTAGATGCTTAAATCCCGTCATATGGCGTGAGCATCCTGAATCTATATACCATGTATGTGAGACCTGCAAAAAGAACAACTCATTTCTGTTTAGGTACCCATATCCAGATGGGTCTTTCCTTGTTAGCTTTTCGCAACTTATCAACATCATCTACCTTAGCCTTAATTCGCCACTCATAGCGAGGCTTAGGTACCCATTTCCAAACCATTTTAACATTAAGCTCATTAAATGTTTTCTTTTTTGAAAAATTATCAATCTTATCATGAAAAATTTTAGCCTGATGAGTTAAGGAATTTAAAGCTGATTTGACATGAGATGTTTTTCTGGAAACTTTAGATTTAGGATGAATGGAAGGAATAATAAAAGCATTATCATGACAGTGTTTGCAGATATAACTCTTACGTGCAAATGTCAAAAGCTTAGATTTATCCAATGAAGTACAATCATTTATACAATTTTGACATTTGGAAACGTTTGAATTTTTACACATCAACCTACCACTATCACTGATATTACATTTATTTTTAGCAACTTTATTTTCCTTCACATTCTTTATCCTTTCTCCTTTACCATTTTGCCTTTTTACATCTGAAACAGGAAACAGAATCTTGTTAGTTTTCTTTGAAGAAAATGATTTTGGCTTTGAAGTACAAGAAGCTTCTCCTTTCTCAAAAATACTCGGAGGATATTCAGGAGTAGTAGTATAAACAACTGAAGTTTTAGAATTAACAGTATCAAACTCTGGATTAGAATGAACATTCCAGTTTTTAGAGTCAAACATCTTTTTCTCCTTTAAATTTTGTTGAAACAAATCATTTTTTAAAATATTTAACTCTCTAGAGAGTTCTTTGTTTTCTTCAAAAGACTTGTCAAGTTTGAATTTGAGATCAACATTCTCATCTTCTAACTCTTCAATTGTCTTTTGAAGATCTGTGATTTGTTTCTCAAAATTAGATGCTTGATTCACCTCAGAGTTTGATTCCATCTTTTCTATAATAGGAACAGGATTTGAAGCATTCATCATTTCTGTAAAGATCTCCTCAGTCATAATTTTTGAAAAATCAGAATTAAGGTTTTGATTCATGATATTTTCATCTTTTGATCCATTTGATGAATTAGACGTGAATAAATCAGATAATAACACTTGATTCTCAACATCAGTTTCTAAATCAGATTCATCAAACTGACACTGAGATTCAGTATTATTTTCATCAATCTTGGCTGATTCTGTTGGAGAAAATAGAGACGTAAAATCACTAAATTCTATCTTTCTTGTTTTGTAACTTTCATTTAAATCTTTATAAGCAAAACCAACAGATTTTAAACTTGAAATGGAATCAGCGCAAGATAAAATCTCATCATCATTCACAACTTTACCTTTTACAAAAGTATCATGAATATCAGGTTTTCTAGAAGTAGAGCCCATTTTATCAAAATTATACAAATTTTCTGGTGCTCTTTTCAAAACAGTATTTGGTTCAAAACCTAAACCTTTTTTAACATTATAAAATCTGACATCTTGGAGTTTGTTTGTTAAAATATTTAATGTTTGCTCAGTATGTCCTCTTTTCAGATTTAAATCCTCCAGTTGCTTGATTTTACAATATGCCTCGTTTCTTTCTTGAAAACATGCTTCAAATTTTAGTTGAAAATCACCTTTTTCAGCATTTAAGTTTACAAGATCTCTTTCAAGCTCAGATATTTTTGAATTTAACACATCTTTGTCCTTTTTCAAACAATCTTTCTCAGGTTCTTTTTCCTTAACAACATCTTTCAACATTGAATTTTCATCACGAAAATTCAACATTGTTTGTCTTTCATGACTAAGTTTGCCTTTTAAAGTTTTAAACTCTTCTTTCATGAATTTAACTTGAGCCTTTAAGGATTGAATATGTACCTCGGAACCACAGTCGGAATGATCAGAAGATGATCCAATGTCCTCATCTACTTTGTCCATCATACACACCTGAGTAAAGTGTGCAGATTCATCATCAGAACTCTTGTAGAGCCAATTCTCTTCTTCCGCCATTAATTTCTGACCATCTTCCACCTTCTTTGCTAACAAAGTTTTCCGAGCATAATATTCCAAATTCTTTGTTCGCTTGAACTTGCAATCCTTGGAAAAATGACCTGGTTTTCCAAAGTTATAGCATCTTCCATATTTTGGCTCAGTCTCTTCTTTCTTTCCTTCTCTCTTCTCTTCTCGTTTCTCTTCTCGCTTTTCATCTCTTTTCTCTCCTCTTTTCTCATACTTCTTTTCAGATCTCGTTTTGAACTTGTCTTTCTTGTAACTCTCATATTTCGGCTTGTACTTGTTCTTTCCAAAGCTTTTAAACTGCTTTGTGAGAAGAGCCAGATTTTCAGCGAATCGTTGCATATCCTCATATGAATATTCTTCACTTTCAGTAGAAGATTGATCAGTGCTTGAATCAGTAACTTCAGTGAGGAGAGCTTTGGATTTTCTTGACTTTGACTTGTAAGAAGAACTGGACTTGAAACTTGACCCTTTCTTACGTTCAGACATTAAGGCTAGAGAATCTTTGGCCATCTTCTTTTCAGCACCAAGTTGCTTTACTTCATCTTCATGCTGAGATAAAGTTGTGAAGTTATCATTGACGTCTTCTTGTGCCATGTCCTTAGTCATCTGAATGTTGATAGCATAGCTTTTCCATTATGGGTTCAAGTTCTTGATGAACTTATAATTGATCTCTGATTCTGACTTGTTCATTCCATTTCTCCTTAGATCATTTAATATCACATTGAAGCGATTGTATGTTTCCAACAAAGTCTCTCCTTCTTTCGCATGAAAGCCTTCATATGCATTTATACTCTGATTCAACTTTGTCTGAATTGACTTCTTTGATCCTTGAAACTGTTTCTCCAATTCATCCCATAACTCTTTTGCAGATTCCCTACTATCTACGCGATTGTAGATGTCATTAGGGATTGCCATAGTAAGATAGATAAGTGCCTCTTCATATATCTTGTGTCTTACCTTTTCCACATCAGTAAAGAATTGATATGGTTTTGACACATATCGATCTGGGATAGCTGGAGATGTAGTTGTGGCTGCTTGTCCAAGTACAAACGATTGTGGATTTCCCGGACCATCTATGATAGATGTCATATAATCTCTGTTCTTTAGATTCAAGAACTAAATCATTCTTTTCTTCCATTGTGAATAATCTCCGACAGACAAGACCGGAGGCTTCAGATGAGATCCCATAGAAAGAAATTCATTTGCCATGGTTGAGATCTGTATATACCTACACAAGATGAAAAAATATTAGCTAGTAAAGATCTTTAAATCCAATCAAATCAAGAAAACTTAAAAAAAAATTCAGAGATTTTGATTACTCAAAGAACTTTTGTCCCCCTGCGCAGACTTAGCACGGGGGTCCCGCCCTTGCGGGGTCGAGGGGCAGCGCCCCTAGAGAAAAAAATTTCACTATTAAAGGCCATATTACAGTTTTGAAAATTTCTCAGAAAAAAACAAGTAAACCAAGCTTTGCATGTGTGCTGTGGAACGCAAACACTACTTTGCGTTTGCAATGTGGAACGCAAACCTTGCTTTGCGTTTGCAGTGTGAATCGCAAACCTTAGTTTTTCGTTTGTAGTGAAGAGCGCAAACCAACACTTTGCATTTGTGCTAAGGAACGCAAACCTTAGCTTTGCGTTTGTGCTTTGGTACGCAAACTGTGTAGTGAGGAACGCAAACCTTACTTTGCGTGTGTGGAGTGGAACGCAAACTGCTACTTTGCGTTTGTGACGAGGAGCGCAAACCTTAGTTTGCGTTTGTAGTGTGAATCGCAAACTCCACTTTGCGTTTGTGATGTGAAACGCAAATCCTGACTTTGCGTTTGTGGAGAAACACAAATAACACTTTCGATGAATGAAACGCAAACCAGGATGAACACGATGAATCAAGTGCAAACTACGATGAATCAAGCGCAAAGTTTAACGAACACACGCAAACCTCTAAAATCAATCAAAATCACACCAAAAACTCATCTAGACTCCAAATTTCGATCTGAAATTTTGACAATTCATTCACCAACACATTTCGAACATAATTTTAGCAAGCAATTTCGATTAAAAACACACAAATCATCAAATTGATTCAAGAACAGTACGTGAAACTCGTGAACCAAAAACTTCTTTAAAATCAAAATTACCAATCGAATACTGTGCAAACCTTGAAACAAATTATATAGACATGATCGATTTCACAATTCGAACATAACCTAATCAGATTCAACTCAAAAATTCCACTAAAAATCAAAATTGATTTTGACTTCGTGAACAGTAACGTGAACAGTGTCGACTCAAAATATTTTCTTGATTTTCAAACGGATTTGGCTCTGATACCAATTGTGGCCTAATGATTACTAGCATTAACACATTTAGATTGACACAAACACTTTTATTAGATCAATCACATGAATTACAATTAATCACAGATCTAACATCTAGTCACAGATCTCACGTATGTGTGTGTTCTTTGTGTGTGTTCTTACTCTCTCTCAACTACCACCAATATTACACCTTTACTTTCACACAGTTACTATCACATCTTACAAACAATACAAGGACTTGGTTATATATAGGTCAACATGACCAAGCAAGGTCAAACCTTCTAAGCTCATTACAACACACATCCAAACACTAATTACAACAATGACCCTCATTTAATCTTGAATACAATTACAGTCTAACATATGGGTTGAGTATTATTCCCCTCCTGTGTTTTGAGTGTTTCTGGATATAAAGTTTTATCCGCGTTTTCATAAATTGGGGGTTCGATTTCTATTCACGTTTCGAGTGAGTCTTGGTTTGCATCACTTAATCAAAGTATGTTTTACATTGGAGCATCCATCTTTAAATCATGCGTATTTTTGGAAATGAGTCGTTTTCATATTTAAAGTAAACTGTTTTATAAGATTATGATTTAAGTTGCATTCTTTCCTTTTTACGATATATTTATTTATGATAAAAAAAACTTTTGAACTCATTAGGCGTTAGCCTAACATTTTTATTTGTCGGCATGTACAATAGGTTCCGGTTGGGAATAATTCTAGTGACACTGCGAAGAGAAGAGTGCTAGTTGTGTGCTCGAGAAGTGTATAGCTTGGTGAAGTGTTACGCATTTATTTTGGGATTAGCAACTCGTATTTGGGTTAAGTAACACCTGACTCCGATTTAGTCGTTGTATAAGACTGGAGTTTATAATTGTTGAGGTTAATTATAGAATTTTAATTGGAGTGTAACACCCCGAAATTTCTCTAGTAAACTCCTTAGTCCTTTATGACGTTCACTTTGTTTATATGTATATATATATATATATATATTGTTGAGTCACCTTTTCACCTACCTCTTTGGTTATGAATTGGACCTTGCACCGTATGTGTGTATGCACCAAGTATGATGCTTTATGTGTGTACGTGATTATATTGTATGTATGTGAGTTCATACAAATTTGTATGTGGACTTTCATCTTTGACCAAAGTTTTGTAAGCAAGCAAGTTTGGAATCATGCATGCTAGAGCCTTATACCAGTATAGAACCTCCATATAAGCTTTTCAGATGCTGAGGTCGAGTTTTTGTAATCCCAGAGGCACCTGGCGACTTTGCCCCAGCAACAATTCCATGGGCAAGGTCGCATGGTCATTATCGCACCAGGCCCCAAATTCGACCAACTTTCCAGTGAGCAGGGGGTGTTGTGCGACTTTTCTTCAACGAAAATGCCACGAGCATAGTCACACGGGCATTGTCGCCCGTGGGGAGTTACCTGTTGTGTTGTAAATCGTTTTTAAAGCAAAAATCTGATCACTTCTCACTTTATCCGTTCCAGATCGTTCACTTCTTTCTCGTGGGCGATTTTCTCTCTTCTTTTCTCCCAAACCTCTTCATTTAATGCTACCAACAAACCCTAGCATTTAGTGCTTTCAAAGGGGGGTTGTTGGGTTGAAGCTATTTGCACTTGTAGGTTATTGAAGCTTCAAGGAAGAAGGACAAGTCTCTCAAATCTACCTACCACTTTTAGGGTTTCACTTTACAAACCCTAGTTTGTGAGTTCTCACTTCTGAATGCTCTTGTTCATGTTTAATGCTTATAATAACCACCTACATATATATATATATATAAATATATATATATATATATATATATATACTATTTATTAGGAACTTGACCTAAAATCTAGGGTTTCATGGATTTGGTCATTTAGAACATATAAATTATTGTTACTTGTTTAACAACTTGTAAAAAGGATATTTGCTTGAGAAATGTGTTATTAGTAAGCTACAATGGTGTGATGAGTAATGTCTTAAAATGGAAAGTTCCTTGTTAATGATTATGGTGTCAATAAGTTGACTAGTGAAACATATATATGTTGTTGTGTAATTTTAATCAGTATGTGATCACCTGATAAGAATGTGGTTCCCTATTTCCTTGTGCACGAGGAAGTAGTCGTATGTTTATTTGACCTATTTTTGTTGGTCTTTGTGGTTTACTAGCGAGTAGGTAATAAGGGGACGTGGGCCCTTGAGGTGCAACTGTTAGAGCATAAATATGTTGGATGCAAGATCATAGAAGACTGGAGGTCAAAGTTCAAGAAAGTCAACTCTTATTGTGAAGTCAAAGTCAAATGTCAAAAGTCAAAGTTTTTGTTGTTTAGTTTTGTTTGTAAGCGCTTGTAAATTTAGTCTTTGTTTTAATAGACATGTGGTTAGAAAGTAGTGAGTAATTTGTAAGAGAGCATTCATAGATTGTGGAGAGAGAAATCTTTCTGTACGAATTCATTGAATTGAAATCAAGATAACAGGTTGAGTTTTAATCTGATTGATTCATCTTGTTTGTTTGTTATTGAATCAGTAAGAACTTGAATCAGGGACATTATCAATTGGTATAAAAGCAAATCTATTTCGAAATCAAGAAAATATGAGTTCGGCACTGTGTTCATCAAGTTAGGATTGATTCTGAGTTTTTGTGCGAATTTGTATGTAAATTTGATTTGGTTGTATTCGTTTAGTGTTTTTGATCGAGTTTGTATAGGTTAATTTGAGTTTTGCACTATAATTGAGATCAAATTTGGAATTTGTACGTGTTTGAGTTCACGAGTTCAGTCGCACTGAATTGTATCGAATTTGTATTCTTGAATGTTTTTAGTTGAATTTCTTTGGTAGATTTTGATTCTATATGTGTTAGAGATCGAATTGTTAAAGTCTCAGATCAAAATTTGGGGTATAGATAGCTTTTTGAGGAATTCAGAGGTGTTTTTCATCACAGATCTGAAGAACTCGCAGAATGATCAAGAACTCGCAGAAATCTTGAAGAATTCACAGATTTATCTTAGTTTTCACATAGTTTTTGTTTCTGAAAAAATCACAAGGAAAGAATTCGCAGGGATAGAATTCGCAGGGATAGAATTCGCATATGGATGTAATGTGAATTTCATAGGATTCGCATCAGTGTGTTTTGCGAATTTCCCGGATTCGCATAAGCCTAGTTTGTGAAAAGTGTTAAGAAAGTTTTGACAACGATAGAATTCGCATATATCTTTTGTGCAAAAAGATTTTGATAAAATTGGTTAAGGACAAAATTCGCAGTTGTGTTTCTTACGAAAGGTTAAGAATCCGTAGATGTGTGTGTTGCGAATTCTTGATGTTTCAAATTGTTTTGATTATGTTTTAGAACTCGCACAATGTTGCTTGCGAATTCTTAAGAACGCGCACATCATTCTCTGCGAATTCTATGTATGTATGCTAATTCTAAGTTTCTTTACTTGCGAATTCTGAAGTTTGTTTATGAACGAATTTTGTGTGCGAATTCTGTGTGTATCACTGTGATTTTCGAATTCTTTGTACTTCATTGTATCTTGCGAATTCCATACTTGGTGATTTTTGGAAATTTTGATTTCTGAAAGTTTTCTGTATTTTTGTGATTTCAAATTGGACTAACGATCATTTTCAAGTTTCTTATTGAATATTTATAAATAACAGGATGACTTCTAAGGATGCTCTCTCTATTGGTACTGACGTAAAGCCTCCTATTCTATTCAAATGAGAATATGAACAGTGGAAGGATCGCTTTCTCGATTTTGTTGACCGACACGCAAATGGGGAAAACATTTTGCTATCCATTACTGAAGGTCCAATGATTCCTCCTACCAATGAGATATCGGATGATGAATCTTCAAATAGTGAGTCTGATAGTGATGACGAGGAGAACCTCAAGCAAGCTATGTTGCTACTGACCCGAGCTTTTCAGAAAAAGTTCTACAAGAAATCGGGGTCAAATTCACAGAGGTAATCTCCTTCGGGGTCAAAGAATCATGAGCATCGGGAAAGAGTTGAAAGACAGAGGTCTGAGGAGAAGAAGTATGTGGAAAGAAATCCGGATGAGAAGAAGAAGTATGTGAACGATTATAGTGGTGCTGAAAAGAAGAATGATTGGAGCAAAACGTGTATTTCCCGGACACGCAAACCGGCCCACACAGGCTGCCAATTCCCAATGTGAGGGGCATACCTGACTCACTCAGCGGCAAGGCGATTGCGAGGGGGCCTAGGATTGAACCCGAGACCAACGGCCTATTGGAGAAAACATCTCCTCGCCCCTTAACCAACTGAGCTACACGCCATTGGCGAAAAGAAGAATGATGATCTGATCAAATGCTACAACTGTGGAAAGACTAGTCATTACGCCAAAGATTGTAGAAAGCCCAAAGTTAGAAACTCATAATATTATAAGAACAAGATGCTTTTGGCCAAGCATTAAGAGGCTGACAAGGCATTGATGGCTAAAGATGGGTTCTAGCTGGATTATTCAGATGAAGAAGAAAGAGAGGAGACAGCACACATGTGCTTGATGGGTGACACTGAAGTATGATGATTCTGATGAGGAGACAACTGATGAGGTACTAAATCTATCTGAATTTGATTTTATGAGTAAAATGGAAGCTATGATGATTGAACTTCAATACCTACAATCTAAATTGAAAAAGGAAAAGAATAGAGTTGTGAAGAAAAATCAAAAGATCTTTGAACTTAACAAGGAACTTGTTGTGAACAAAGATCTGATTGATTCTATAAACAAATCTGCTTCTGTTCTTAAACAAGAAAAATATTGTTTTGAATGTAAGATTTATGATTTTGAATCTAAACTATCTAAGTCTGATCTTGAAAGGCAAGAATGTGTTCTAAAAGCTCATATTTTGCAGGTAGAAAACAAGAACTTAGAGAAAAAGGTAAATGGTTTGGAAGCCAAACTTTATGCACGAGTCCAAACAGATCAAACTATTTTCCTAAACACACCTAACGAAGAGGCTGATTTCAAAGAGAAATGGGGACTCGGTTATGAAAACCCCCATTACTTAAAGAAAGCCATCAGAAAACAACCAACATTGTATAATTTTGATTTTCTTTTTGCTGCTGGTAAATATCATCATTTAAAACACAAATTTGTTACCAAGTCATCTGATGAGGTTGAGGCAAAAGAGGATGAGAAAAGAAAGGATTTAAAGAAAATGCAACTACCATTATGCTATCAAAAGCTGAATGATAGTTATCTTTCTGAAAAACTAAAATTTCTTTCAAATGATTATTTTACTAGTTATTCTACGACTGAGATGGAGGCAAAACCCGTTAAAGCTAAGATTTATGTCCCTCCACTCATTCTAGAAAGCAAGATAATTGAACTTGAAAATATTTTATCTGATGAAAGAATTTTGAGTGATTTAGAACAACATGTATTTTCTACTGTATTGAAGAACACTGTTTTCAAAACCGAATCTAATCAGTGTTCAACATCTTCTACTACACCTCAAACTTCAGAAGTTGATCTTGATGACTTATTTGCGTCTGCAAATGATTTTTTAAATTCTTATGAAGGATGTGTTGATAAGATTGATATGTTTGACTTTAATGCTAAACTTCCTGATCATTCTACTTTTGTTATAAATGGTCAAGCTTTACCAAGTGTGTACGAAGTTGGTGAATCATCAACTAAAGTTGGTGAACCAATTTCTATGAGTACTGGTTACTATCAGCCAGGTAAGAAACAAAAGAAACATCGCCTAAAGAAACGGAAAAACACTGCTAAGCTTAAGAAAAAGACAATCTCAGAAGTCTGATTTTCCTAATAAATCTAAATCTTTTGTTTCAGATTTAAGAAAGAAAAGGTCGGAAGGTCGAACTGAATGGCGACCAAAGCAGAAGATAGATGAGAGTTCAGAATCAATTCTTGATATGGATTGTTATAGATTTACTAGTAGTCCTTCTAATGTAATTGGTAATGTTGCTTCAATTACACAAAACCTTGTAACTTCTTACAAAATATATACAATAAAGCAATTACTCCAATTATCTTGGTCTGCTACTAAGACATCTACTTATAGACGGAATGATTTTGTCTTTCACCAATTTTCTGATGATTGGTCTGGTACTTATCATGTTAGTTCTTATAAGTCTTTTACATCAAAAGTTTTTCAAAAGTTGAGAGGATCCATATATAAATGGATACCAAAATCTTGTGTTAATCCGATAAGACCCACTTTTAAATAGGTACCTAAAGTTGTTCTTCCCTGATTTCTCTTATGCAGACCCCTCATATGTGGTACTTGGATAGCGGATGTTCCAAGCATATGACCGGGCAAAAGGATTTATTGTCTAATTATACAGAGAAATTCTGCGGGAATATACATTTTGGCAACGATCAATTTTCACCGATTCTAGGCTACGGTGACGTGATACAAGATAATGTGACAATTACGAAGGTGGGTTACGTGGAAGGATTCGGGCATAACCTATTCAGTATTGGCCAGTTCTGGGACAAATATCTAGAGGTAAATTTCAAGGCCAAGCGATGTTCTATACGTACTGAAGATGGTAAGGAACTTTTGGTCGGAACGCGAAAGTCTAACCTCTACACCATTAATCTGTCAAAAGTCCAGACAAACAATTAGGTTTGTCTACTATCAAAAGTCTTGCTGCAACAGAGCTAGTTATGGCACCGAAGGCTTTCTCACCTGAATTTTCGTTATATCAATAACTGATCACGGGTAAGCTAGTCAAAGGACTTCATGAGCTGAAATACGAGAAAGAACACCTATGCGCAACATGTGAGAAAGGAAAGATGAAGAGAGCTGCTCACAAGCCTTAGCCTGAACAAAGTACTAGTTCACCACTAGAATTGTTACACATGGATCTCTACGGTCCAATGAGAAAGCAAAGCATAAGCGGCAAGAAATATGTCTTAGTTATTGTGGACGATTATTCGAGAAATACATGGGTCAAATTTCTAAGATCAAAGGATGAGATTCCCGATGTCATCATCAGTTTCTTAAAGACTACCCAAGTAAATCTACAAAAGCCAATCAAGCTTCTTAGAACAGACAATGGCATAGAGTTTAAGAACAAAACTGTGGAAGATTATCTCGAATCGGTCGTGATAACACATCAATTCTCTGTTGCTAGAATGCCAGAATAGAACAGAGTAGTAGAAAGACGTAATCGAACGCTAGTTGAGGCCGCTCGTACTATGCTGAGTCAATCCGATCTACCTCTGTTTCTATGGGTAGAAGTTGTTTTGACTACGTGCTATACACAGAATCGATCGATAATACATCGCTGGTTTGGTAAAACACCTTACGCTTTGATAAACAATCGTACACCTAGCATTAAGCACTTTCATGTTTTTGGATGCAGGTGCTTCGTACTTAATAATAAAGAGAACCTGAACAAGTTCGGATCGAAGGCTGACGAAGGCATCTTCATTGGTTACTCTCAAACAACTGCTCATACCGGGTGTACTTGAAGAAGTCCAAGACTGTGATAGAAAGCATTAATGTCACATTTGACGAGGAGGTGGCTTCTAAACAAAGCAGTCCGGAACCCGTGTTTACAGGAGTTTTAGCTTCTAGTCAAATCAGACCAGAACCTGTGCTTAATGAGACTAATTCGGATAAAGCATCAACTTCTACATCACATTTATCTGAATTAGATTTATTGTTTGAATTTTTCTATGATGAGTTTCTAGGATCTAAACTGCCTAAATCTGTTGTGGTTGACAAGTCAGAAGATTCAATGACTAATCATCCAACTACTTCAGATGTATCTACTGAACTAGTTCCCCCAGTTCAGACAAAAACTCCAATTCAAATAATTACTCCTTCAGTTGTAGTTGCACCTGAACATGTTGAACCAGAAGTTACTACTTCAGTTGGCTGCACTGTGATAGATAATCACCAGACTGAACAAGTTGTTCCAACTGAAACTTCTGTACAAGAAATTTCAACTGCACCCCCAACAAATGCTGAACGAGAAGAAGAAGACAGTGGATATTTAGATGATAATCATGATCAATCTACATCGAATCCACTCCCTCACGAACATAAGTGGACCAAAGAGCACCCGATAAGTCAAATCATTGGAGATCCAGCTTTACCAGTGCAAACTAGGTCTGCTACTTTGAATATGTGTATGCATGACTCATTCCTGAGTAAGATATAGCCCATTCGCGTATCAAAAGTTCTAGCTGACTCAGATTAGGTGATTGCGATGCAAGAGGAGTTGAACCAGTTCGAAGCTTTAAAATTCTGGAGACTTGTACCAAGACCTGAAGGTAAATCTGTAATCGGTACAAAATGGGTATTCAAAAACAAGAAGAACGAAGATGGTATCGTAATTAGAAACAAAGCACGACTTGTCGCAAAAGGCTATAGGCAAGAGGAAGGCATTGATTATGACAAGCCTTACGCTCCAGTGGCACGCATTGAAGCGATCAGAATGTTTCTTGCGAATGCTGCTCACAAAAACTTCACAGTCTACCAGATGGACGTGAATGTTGGAGTTAAGTTTTGAGTCAATTTGGTTAAGTCTTCGTGTTTAATATTGTTGACTTTTTCATGTAGCTTGTGTAGAGGCCAAGTCTTTGTTTGACCCTATATAAAGCATTTCTTTGTCTTGTTTTGTGTAAGACGTATGCGTAAAAACTTTTGTGTAAGACTTTTGGGAGACATATGAATACGAAATCCTGTGACTAAAATTCTATCATCTTATTCTCTTGATTGTTAATTCTTTTGTGTGTGATTAAACATGATTGCTTGATTTCTGGGATCACAATTGGTATCAGAGCTTAATCAGAAATTTCAGAAGGATTTGCTACTTGGATTTGAGGCAGAAAGATCGACATATTCCATTTTCAGAAAGTTATTGTTACATTGAAATAAAAATTTTGATTTCATGGTGATTTTGACGTGAATTTACTAACACAATATTCGTCCGATATGGGAGAGTGATTCTTGTTTTGGTTGAATGTTCAATTGATCAACAGATTGTAAGAATTTGATCAATCTTTCTGGTTTCTAAAAGTTATCACTCGCGGACCGTCAAAGATTGATTTCGATGTCTACATTTGATCTTATGAAAATTCACTTTGTAGGGTTGTTTACGATGCTATAGAGAGTGATCCTACAAAGTTTCAGAGTCAAACATCAACATTTGGGTGGATTTCAAGTGAAAAGGTTGAAAATATTGATGAGATCTACAGAATTCGCAGAATCCATGAAGAACTCGCAAGAAGAACTCGAAGAGCAAAAGAATTCGTAGATTCGTTGATCTTAGCATTTCTTAAGGAAATAATTCGCAAATCACAGAGAAGAAAAATTGTTATGGAAGGAATTCGCACAAGTGGTCATACGAAAATCCAAGGATTCGCAAGTGTGAGATACATGAATTCTGAAGAATTCGTACCTGTGTCTTATACGAATTCTTAGAATTCGCGTAAGTGTTCTTGCAAAACTCTTAAAACTCGCATGAGCCTTCTTGCGAAAAGCACACAATTCGTATCCTTCACTATATCCTTTTTGTGAATTGTTTCATACGAATTTTATACTCGTAAAATTCTTTTGTGTGTGTCTTACGAATTGTTGGTTACGAATTCTTACTTATGAATTGTTCTTTGAATGTACCTTATGAATTCTTGCCTTGTTTTTTCATTTTGGGTAATTTTTCTGAACTTTTACTTCAAGTTTTTCTGTTTTTTCTGATAAAAGATCATTTCAAGCATCATTGTTCATAGATACTAATCATGCCTTATACTGATGAGAAGGGAAATTTATGTCTTACTAACAGGGAATGTGCATTGTCATATATGCCAGAGATTCCAAAGATAGAAGCTGAGAATGAGAAACTTAAAAGTCAAAATTCAAAGCTGAAAGCTCAAATTGATGTTCTGAATGTCTTCATTTCGAAACATTTCTTTCAAGAATGTTTATATTTTGAATCGTATAGACAATATCCAATTTTTGCTGACCTAAGCCTTAATCGATAAATCATTTCTATATGATCTTTTTCATACAATGTCAGATTTTCAAACAAGTCTCTTGTATTCATTTAATTCTTTCAATATACTTGTTTGAAATATTTTCAATGTTTAAAATGCTCAAATCTTCATGATTATATCTATACGCATACATATATCTGACTTGTATCTTTTGTGCTTTAACTACATAGTTAAACCAATTGAGCAACATGTTATTTTAGGACAACATGGGTTTCTTTTGTGAGGACTTAAATGAAACTTCTATGGATTCACGTTAACCAGTGTTTCATACCCAAGAAGTTAATCCTTGAGTGATTGAATGTGTAAGGAGTCAAATACTGAGTGTGGGTTGAGTGATGAGGTAAAATGGAAAAGAGAGTTTGGTTAGATGTGATCTCAATGTTTAAAAAGAAAGAGGGTGAGAGAACAGAGTAAAAGAATATCAAACTCTGCACCAACTTTTTATTTAGTCGGGCAACCACATTAGTAGTGTTTCACAATTATTTGTGGACATTATTGAAACAGGCAACTAGCCCATGCCAACTCTTGATAAAAACCCCACCAGCTACTCATTTTCTTCTCAACAAGAAAATGTTTCAATATTTCAAGGGGACGCAACACATATGCTATCTGATTTTCATTTGGAAAATCTGGATATTGAAAAAGAAGGAAGTCTGCCCCACCTTCGCACTTCGATCATGCACAATCGAGTATATGTTTAACTGTTGTTGTCTCAATGGTTTACACAATTTTGAGTCTTCCAAAAGCAATCATCATGTGCTTAATTCTTTCAAACACTTGCACAAACACACAAGGAAATTTGTTTTTCTTGTCATAACGTTCATAGAAATTCCTTTGTGGTGTTTCGATGATTGAATGGAAGACCTGGGGGAGTGAACATCACAAAAGCTCCTTTCCAATGTGTATTCATTACACACAGTGACTTCATGTTACTGACAGACATCTTAACTGATTCATTTGTTGATTCAGGTGTTACACTCATAATTTGTCTGAATTTGAAAAGATTCGAATGAATATCTTTTTGGATCAATAGATGGTCAGAGGCTCAGTATGAAAGATCGGTGGTCAGCTTAGATTGTCAAAGACATGTCTTGTTGCAAGTTTTGATGATCTCGATGCCGCAATCATCAAAAAGAAGGAGAAGATAAAGTTTACGAAATGTCTGGAAAGAAAAGTTTGTATCAATTATGGGGAGAAGATTAAGAAAGTTATTTGGAAAGTGTTCAAGATTTGTTGATTTGAGAAAGATTATTGGAAGATGAAAAAGAAGGTTCAAAGATTTCTGAAGATGAGCTGATTTTCCTGAAATTTTCTTTGAAGATAAGTTTGCTGAAGCAAATCGAGCTGAAACTGAAGATATTTTATTTCCAGTGTCTGAAAGAGGTTTATATCAACCTTGGGGGAGAATGCTACTATTTTTGAAAAACAGACTTTGGAAAGATTGTTGAAAGTTTTGAAGATAGTTTTTATCAAAGAAAGAGGAGATTGTACAATTTAAGCTTAAAGAGAGAAGATTGAATTGCAAAATCTTTTTGAAGATGATCTTGAATCCAAAGGGGGAGAATGTTAGAGCATAAATATATTGGATGCAAGATCATAGAAGACTGGAGGTCAAAGTTCAAGAAAGTCAAAGTTGAAAGTCAACTCTTATTGTAAAGTCAAAGTCAAATGTCAAAAGTCAAACTTTTGTTTGTTTAGTTTTGTTTGTAAGCGCTTGTAAATTTAGTCTTTGTTTTAATAGACATGTGGTTAGAAAGTAGTAAGTAGAACTTCATTTGTAAGAGAGCATTCATAGATTGTAGAGAGAGAAAGCTTTCTGTACGAATTCATTGAATTGAAACCAAGATAACAGGTTGAGTTTTAATCTGATTGATTCATCTTGTTTGTTTGTTATTGAATCAGTAAGAACTTGAATAAGTAAGAACTTGAATAAGGGACATTATCAGTAACTCGTCTAGATATGGATAGATAATAATGTCCCGTAAGACCTTGAGGTGAAACTCGACGGAGTAGTTAATAAAGGCAATGTTATGGTTTGAGGTTGTGATATCTTGATGGAATGGGAACTAGGACCGGGACATGAGTTGTAATCCAATAACATCATGGGTGACTCCACTCCCGTGTACATGTCACCCCGATGGGAACGGGTCTCCCCCGTGATTCAAGGGTTATCTCTTGTGTGTTTATGCTCAGGTTGAGAACATCGTTGCAAGTGGGATTAATATGGTGATGGCAATGGAGTTTGGTAACACAAGTCTTATTTTATGTTACCCTTGTTTGTGAATTATATATTTTATGAAATCACACTAGGATTAGCCCTAACACTTGTTGTAGTTGTTTTTTTCTCACAGATCCCACTTGTGGTGAAATCTAGGTTGTCGGGCTTGTCAACCGGGCATGTAGGAAAGCTTGACGGGCTGGTGTTTTGGGGTTTCATGTGAAGAGAGATTTTTGGTAGAATAACAACACCCAAGTTAATCTAGTTGAATTAATTCTAGATTAAGTAGGTTGTTGTAATTATGTGTCTTCTTACTCTTGCCACTTAGCTTTGGTGCAAACTAACCCACTTGATATGGGTTTTAGTTGTTTTGAAATTTGGGAATTGTCCTTATTGAATATTTATATTTACAGGGTATTTTGGATCTCCGTATTTTAAACATTATATTGCCGAAATTTCGAAAATTTAATGCATAAATTTTTAGTTAGTATCAGAGCTCTAGTTTAAGAGAACTAGGTATGTAAACTCGATGCCTAGACTTAAGTTGAGACTGTTAGGCAATACATTGTGAGAATCGGGTTGAACTTCTAAGATGGGACAGTCTTAGAGTCAACGGAAAATACACCTTTGAGAATTGTAAGAAATGGTAGCGAGAATTCTTATATAAAATATATTCATAATCACACGTAGCTACTGTTATTATGAATGTATTTCTATGTGGGTATACTTGAATTACTGTTATGATGATCGATGAACTGTATTAGTATGTTTCTTATGTGTAATCTCGTGTAGCCCATCTCTTACATCTCTTGATTGTATGACAGACGAGAATGGTAAACACTCGGAGTCATCTTCAAACATCACCAGAGGGTCAAGTTTTGACTGAATCCACAACCGAGAGGCCGAATGCAGCTATAACAGTTGATCCTCCAGTTCCACCTATGCTTGTCGGAAGGGTGGAACAAATCCCGAGAATCAACATTGCCACTTTTGATCCGATCATGACTGAGGTAACCCCTCAGACACAGATGATGGATATTATGAGATCCATGAATGAGACCATGTCGAAACAACAAAAACTGTTCATGAAGCTAATTGAAGACCGAGAGGTGAATCATCGTCGTCATGAGACGATCGAGGAAAATGTGATCATCGCAGGATCCGGGGGTACCGGAGATGAGAACCGCACTGAAGGTTTGGTGACATTAGAGACAAGACAACCAGTAAAGGGGTGCTCATACAAATCCTTTCTTTGTTGCAAACTGTCGGAAATTGCCGATACCGACGAGCCCGTAAAGTGTATGAACTTGCTCAAAGAGATTGAGCAGGCCTTCCAAGACTGTGATTGTGATGAAGGGAAGAAAGTGAAATATGGTTCTCAGATGCTCTGAGGTTCGGCATTAACATGGTGGAATGTTTTTACCGCGACTGTAGATAAATATGTGTTGGCCGAGATGACTTGGACCGAGTTTAAGAGAAAGTTGTTGGAAGAATACTGCAATGAAGAAGAGATGGATTTGATAGAAGAGGAGTTTCGATCAATCAAGAAGGGAGATTTGTCGGTAAAAGAGTATACCCGACTGTTTATGGAAAAGCTAAACTTGGTGGGACATGTGGTCCCGACCGAGAAGGAGAAAGTAAAGGCCTACTTGAAGGGCCTACCCGCGGACATGCTGTCAATGGTCCGCAACTCCAAAGCTTCTAACCTCCATGAGACCATCGAGGAGGCCAAGGTTATGGAGAGACTCTATGCACGGGATAAGGAAGAGAAGATGAAAGTGGGAGATAAGAGGAGGTGGGAGAGCCCACCAAGTTCGTTCAAGAAACCAAGATTTCAAGCTGGAGGTAAAAGCTTTGAAAATCTCCGGGAGGTGAAGTGTTGTCCCAAATGCAAAAGCAAGCATTTTGGGTTTTGCAAAACCAACTCCAACTCTAACCCCAACCCGGTCTCATGTTTCAAGTGTGGTAAACTGGGTCACATCAGTCCCAAGTGTCCCATCCGGGGGATCATTTGTTATGAATGTAAAGAGATGGGGCACGTGCAGAGAGAGTGCCCAAAACTGGGAGGACCTACGAGAGGAGGAAGCGCGGGGAGTCAACCGAAGAAAGAAGTCATTCCAAGGGCTCAAGGGAGGGTCTTGCAAATAACCAAAGAAGAAGCGAAGGAAACTACCGATGTGTTGTCGAGTACGTTCTTACTCAACTCCACACCCGCTAGAGTATTGTTTGATTCCGGTGCAAACTTATCTTTTGTATCTATCTTATTTTGCAAGTCTTTGGACGTGTCTGTTAGTACTCTTGGTGATGCGTTAGTCATAGAGGTAGCTACTGGGGAGCAAGTAGTCCTAAGAGATATCTTAAGAGGTTGTCTTCTAGAGATCAGTGGTGAATCTTTCGTAGTGGACTTGCTTCCCATGACCATCGGGAGTTTTGACGTAGTGATCGGGATGGATTGGTTGGCAAAGCATCAAGCGGATATCTTATGTTCCAAGAAGGTCATAAGGATTCCCATTCGGGATGGCGACTTCGTCTTTGTGTATGGCGAGAAGCGGAAAGGCAAAGTGCCCATCATCTCATCCATCAAAGCAAGGAAATATCTGATGAAGAAGTACCCTTCGTATCTAGCCTTCGTGGTAGATGCCAAGGAAGAGAAGAAGAAGGTAGAAGAGGTGAAGGTTGTCAACGAATTTCTGGACATGCTTCCCGACGATCTACCAGACTTTCCACCCGACCGACAAGTGGAGTTCCGAATTGATTTAGTTCCAGGGGAGGCACCAATAGCCCGTGCACCGTACCACCTCGTGCCAACCAAAATCCAGGAAATGATGTCCCAACTTTAAGAGTTGCTAGAGATGGGTTCGTGAGGTCGAGCTCGTCTCCATGGGGCACTTCGGTACTCTTTGTAAAGAAGAAGAACGGATCGATGCTTATGTGCATCGATTACAGAGAGTTGAACAAGGTGACCATCAAGAACAAATATCCACTACCCCGAATAGGCGATCTCTTTGATCAACTACAAGGGGTTGGATGCTTTTCCAAGATTAATCTTTGAACGAGGTATCGTCAAGTGAAGGTTCGAGGGGAGGACATTCCGAAGATGGCATTTAGGACTCGGTATGGGCATTACGAGTTTCTACTCATGCCTTTTGGATTGACGAACGCACCGACAATACTTATGGATTTGATGAATCGGGTGTGTCAACCATTTTTGGATCAATCGGTTATAGGGTTCACCGACGACATCTTAGTGTACTCCAAAGATGAAGAAGAGCACGAGCAACATTTGAGAGAGGTGATCGAGGTGTTAAGGAGAGAGAAGCTTTACGCTAAATTCTCCAAGTATGAATTTTGGTTGCGGGAAGTCCAATTTCTCAGCCATGTAGTGACCCATGAGGGAGTAAATGTAGATTCGGCGAAGATTGAAGCGATGATGAACTGGGAACCTCCAAGGAATCCGAATGAAATCCGTAGCTTCTTAGGACTCGTCAGTTATTACCGAAGGTTCATCCAAGAATTCTCCAAGATCGCCTCATCGTTGGCTGCATTGACTCAGAAGAACGTGAAGTTTTCTTGGACTGAGGCTCAAGAGAAGGCATTCTGTACCTTGCAACGGAAGTTGTGTGAAGCTCCAATCTTATCCCTACCCGAGGGAACGGAAGATTTTGTCGTCTATAGCGATGCATCCAAGATGGGATTGGGTTGCGTCCTCATGCAAAGAGGTAAAGTGATTGCGTATGCATCAAGACAGTTGAAGGAGCACGAGAAGAATTACCCAACACACGACCTTGAATTGGCGGCGGTTGTGTTTGCCTTAAAGCTGTGGCGACACTATTTGTACGGTACTAAGTGAACACTTTACACCGACCAGAAAAGCTTGAAATATGTTTTTGATCAAAAGGAGTTGAATATGCATCAAAGAAGGTGGTTAGAGTTGTTGGAAGATTATGATTATGAGCTTCAATATCACCCAGGCAAAGCAAATGTGGTGGTGGATGCGTTAAGTCGGAAAGAGTATAGTGGATCGGTGAAAAACTCCTTAGCAAGGATTGAGATCATCTCAAACCTTATGGACATGATAAAGACCGCCTAAGCCGAAGCGATTCTCTAAGCGAACCTTAAAGATGAAGCGATGATGAAGCAACACCTTAGCTTGACGGAAGATGGTAGAGGATTGAAACTCTTCTAAGGACGAGTTTTGGTACCTAAGTTGGGAGGATGCCAGAAGTTACTCTTGGAAGAAGCGCACAAGTCTAGATATTCCATCCACCCCGGGAGCACAAAAATGTATAAAGACCTGAAATTGAACTATTGGTGGCCGGTTATGAAACTCGATGTGGTGAACTACGTGGAGAAATGCCTTACTTGTTCGTTAGTAAAGGCCAAACACCAACGACCGTCTGTAAGTTTGCAATCCTTGGAAATACCGGAGTAGAAGTGGGATCACATCACGATGGACTTCGTGACGAAATTACTAAAGACGTTGAAGGGCCACAACACCATTTGGGTGGTAGTGGATCATTTGACGAAAAGCGTGCACTTTTTGACCATGAGGGAGACATTACCGTTGGACAAGATAGTAATACTCTACATCAATGAAGTGGTCTCGAAGCATGGGGTGCCGTTATCTATTGTGTCCGATCGGGACAGTCGTTTCACTTTCCATTTTTGGAATGCCTTTCAAAGAGAATTGGGGACAAAAGTGAAGTTGAGCACGACGTATCATCCTCAAACGGATGGGCAAAGCGAGTGGACTATTCAGATGCTAGAAGACTTGTTACGATCATGCGTTATCGATTTTGGGGGAAATTGGGACTCTCACCTCCCATTGGTGGAATTCAATTATAATAATAGTTACCACTTGAGTTTGGGTATGGCACCATTCGAGGCATTGTATGGGCGCAAATGTAGAACGCCTACTTGTTGGTTTGAAGCAGGCGAGAAGCAATTCGCCAGACTGTAAGTAGTACAAGAAATGGCGGATAAGGTGAAGAGTATTCGAGAACGACTGAAGGTTGCCCAAGATCGCCAAAAGAGTTATGCGGACAAGAAGAGATGGTCGATGGAATTTCAAGTAGGCGATCAAGTTATGTTAAAGGCGTCGCCTTGAAAAGGAATCATAAGGTTTGGAAAGCAGGGAAAGCTTGGCCCTTATTTTCTCAGGCCTTTCCCTATCATTGAGCGTGTGGGGCTCCAAGCCTACAAACTTGATCTACCGCCCGAGATGAGTGGAATTCACCCTACATTCCACATTTTCTACCTATGGAAGTATCTAGCAGAGGAAGAGAACGTCATCCCATTGTCCGAGATTCGAGTAGACAACACTCGATGTGTGGAGGAACTGAAATCCACTTTGGAAAGGGAAATGAAGAAGCTCCGTCATAAAGAGGTGGTGATGGTGAAAGTGCAATGGAAACATCATAGGGGCACGAATGTGACTTAGGAGGCGAAAGAGGACATGAAACGATGCTAACCCTATTTATTTGAATGATATCGATTTCGGGGACGAAATCTTTTCTAAGGAGGGGAGGATTGTAAGACCCCGAAATTTCTCGAGTAAACTCCTTAGTCCTTTATGACGTTCACTTTGTTTATAGGTATATATATATATATATATATATATATTATTAAGTCTCCTTTTCACCTAGCTCTTTGGTTATGGATTGGACTTTGCACCGTATGCGTTTATGCACCAAGTATGATGCTTTATGTGTATACGTGATTATATTGTATGTATGTGAGTTCATGCATATTTGTATGTGGATTTTCATCTTTGACCAAAGTTTTGTAAGCAAGCAAGTTTGGAATTGTTAGTGTATAAATTGTATCCAAGATATATTTAATGTGAAAAGTCTGAGTTAATGCAAGTCAAAGTCTGTAAAGTCAAAGTTAATCTTAGTGGTTTGAGAGTTTAGTTTGTGATGTTTGTAATGTTTTGAGAGAAGTTGTGAGTATAAATATCATAGTGTCATGAGTGTTTGAAAAAAAAAGCTTTGTATTTGTTACAATTCATTAATAATACGACTGTGACTGTTTCTCTCTCTACTCTCTCTCTAGACCTTGAATGTCAAATCTTGAATTGATTGTGCTTGATTGAATTGGGATTTTTAAACTTTCAATTGGTATCAGAACGAGACCAAATCATATTCAGAAAGATTGGATCATCAAATTTGAATCAATTTTTTTTTAAATCAAGAACATGCAGAACGGTTCTCAAGAACACTGTTCAATTAAAATTTTCAATGTTAAAACGTTTTTGATGCAAGAAAATGGATTCATTGTGTTTAAATCAGGTTTTAAAATGTCTCTTGTATTGATCGTATTATAAAATTCGAACTGAATCGCATTCAATTTCGAATTTTTGTGAGTTTTTGTTTTTGAAATGTTCGACACTGTTTTGAATCAATTCTTTGTGATTTGTTGTTTTTAATCTGAAATTGATATTTGAAATGTTTTCTAGTCATCATTTCGATCATAGTAGTTCAGTTTGTTAATCGATTTGCAGGTGTATATTGATTTTGGATCGAATTTGTCACTCAGAGTACAAAACGCGCTAGATCTATTCTTCGCGTAAATCAAGAACACGCACCAATTGAAGAACATGCACGATGATCTTTGAGAGTTTAAGTGTGGTTCATGCATAAAGTCATTGCGAGAAGTGACAAAACGCGCAAAGTGTTGCATGTGAGAAGCTAGTTCACGCACAAAGCTGTTTGCGAGAAGTAGAATGAACAATGACTTGTGAGTTTTCTTGACATGCGAGTTTCCATTTAGCGAGTTCTAACTTTGTCAAAATTTGCTAAGTATGGAATGCGCAAGGATCTATTGACGTGCAAGTTTGCATTTGTTTGCGAGAAGTTCAAAGTTCGAGATTATTCTAAGTCTAATTCGCGCACGAAGCATCCTGCGAGAAGCAAATTCGCGCACAACGCTATTTATGAGTTTCTTAATTCGCGCAAGTAGTATCCTGCGAGTTTCATATTCGCGCACAAAGCTTCTAGCGAGAAGTCTTCTGAACAGTGCTTTGCGAGTTTTTATATTTTGCGAGTTCTAGTGTCTGCGAGTTCAGGACTTGTAATTTTTCTGAGAATTAGTTTCAAGTGGTGATCTGTGTTTGACTTTCAGTCAAATTTTTATGAATTGATTTGGGAACGATCATTCATTTCAAGCTCATCAATCATTCAAAATGCCAACTACAGATGAGAGAGGAAATATTGTACTGTCAGCCAGAGATGTTGTTGTCATGTACATGCCTAAGATACCAGCATTAGAAGCTGAACGTGATAAACTTAAAAATCAAAATTCAGTTCTTCTAAAACAGATTCAGGAGTTGAAATCTAAATTGTCAAATTTTGATAAAACTCCTTATTGTATTAAATGTACTAATACAGTTAAATCTGATTTTGCAGGTATCATCAGTGCAAAAGAGAAATAGATTAAAGAGAAAGAGAAAATGATTGCTTTAAAAGAAAATACTATTGTGACATGTGAGAAAGAGTTAAAGCTGAAAGAGAGAAGAATTGTAAATCTTCAAAGCCAACTGAAGACAACTGAACAAAAATCTTCAGAATTGCAAGTTGAATCAGTTGAGCTTCAACACAAGTTTAAGGCTTTTGAAGACAAGATATCTGCATTGGAGTTAAAGAATGTTGAACTGAAGAAAAGCCTCCAAGTAGATAAAGTTAAAGCTGATTCAGAGAAATCTTCTACTCAACAGTTGTCTGATCTTTCAAAGAAAACTTTACAAGAGAAAAAGGATCTTGAGCTTAGATGCATTAAACTCTCAAAGCAAGTATCCGAGTTTGAAAAGATTATTATAACTGAAAGGGATACTTTTGCAAAGGAGAGAAGAGTTCTAGAAGATAAAGTACTTGAATTTCCTAAACAGATTACTACATACAAGACCTACTTGAGAAAGAAAGAAAATGTTTTCAAGAAAATAAAAGGTCTTATGATGTTGAAAAGAAAATTGCTGAAAAGAGAAATATTGGGATTTTCAAGGAAATATCTGAAAAGACTAAGAACTTGGAAAAGGATTTTGAACTAGAACGTTTAAATTTTGAATATGAAATATCTAAGCTCATATCCAAAATATTTGTTCTGTCATCAGATGTCCAAAAAGAACAGATGGCTAAATCTGATTTGAAACAGAAGTTTGATACACTCATTGCTGAAAGAAACATTTTATCCGAAAAGATAAAGAACTTGGAAGCTGCAAACGTTGATTTGTCAGATAAAGTTTCAACTGATGTGATTGATCAATCACCTGTTGATAACTCAACAGAATCAGTCTGTTCTTTCAAAACAGCTTCAAGTTCTATTCATGAAAATGTTTTCAAAAATAAAAGTGTTAAACCGAACATTGTCAAATCAAATCAGGTTCGACCATCTAATCTATTTTATGACAAGTCTGTTGATAGTCCAACGAGCTTCTATGTAAAATTTCTTGGAAAGCATTCTAAGAAAGAACAGATGGTCTGGAGAATTAAAGGTTCTTCGGATGAGTAGAAGAAAGACAAAACATATGCCTCCACATCAAATGCCAAAAAGAACAGTGCACACAAAGGTAAATCTTTTGGTAATTCTGATATGTTTTATTCTACTAATCATTTGATCACGATTGCTCAGAAGAAAATCAGTTGTTCTTACTGTGGAGCACATGACTTTGTAAGTAATAATTTTGTTAATTACTGGTATGGTTCATATTATGTTACCCCCACAAAAACTGCAACTAAAATATCAGGACCCAAATACCAGTGGGTACCAAAAGTTAAATCTGTGTTGCAGGCACCCAAAGTTTAAGGGGGAGCAAGAACTAAGGGTGCGATTGGTACAGAGAATGGAATTGCAGAGAAATGATTGCAGAGAATGGAATTGTAGAGAAAGAGAATTGGTCTGGAGAATAGGAATTGACTCTCCTGTTTGGTAGCACAGAGAATTCAGCAGAAAAATGTAAGGGGAAATCGTTTCTCTTGTTTGGGAGCACACAAAACTGTAACAGAGAATTCAACAATTCATACATTAAAACAAAAAACTTCAACAATACCCTTTCTTTCTCTTAAAATTTTTTGCAAAGTCTAACAATACCCAACTCACGATACTTAGCAAACTGATCTTTAGCTTCATCGTTCTTATCAATCAAACTATAAATCATTCCTTTACAAAAATACGGTCGAAAATCATTTGGGTCTTCATTAAAAAGACCATCATAGCTCCTCAATGCATCTTCAATGTTTTTCTGTAGAAATTGAACTTGTGCTATGATCAATTTTACATCTCTTGCTTCTTTTTCTTTGTTTTCTTGTTCTGCAATCTCTAAAGCTTTCTGTAATCTCTTGATTACTGCTTCACCTTCTCCACATCTGTCCATTAACAATGCGTTTTCGAATAATGCTTTGAAAGAAAGTGGGTTCGATTTGGCCCATTTCGTTCAGTACTCTCGCCATTAGGAACTTCCATTCTAGGTTATCGGGTTGTGCGGAAACGAGTTTTTGAAGGATTTTTAAGCTCTCTTCGTCTTCGTCTTCACCTGCTTCTAGTTTTTCTTGGAGTAGGGTTTTCATGGCGGAAGTGGCTTCAGAATTCGATTGGAGAAATTCGGGTAACAGGGTTTCTTCCTGGGTGGTTGGTGTTGGTTCGGCTATGGCGGCGGTTGTTTGGGGGTTTGGTGGTGGCAGTGATTTTGAGGGTGGAGAGGGAGAGCGCCGAGAGGGAGAGAGAGAGCGACGACGTAAGGGAGAGAGAGAGAGAGAGAGAGCGAGAGCGTCGGTGAGAGAGAGCGGCGTGAGAGAGGGTCTCGACGGCTGCTGTTCGGTGGAGAGGGAGAGCGCCGGAGAGGTGAGGGAAGCCGAGATGGAGAGCTCGCCGGAGAGGGAGAGCGTCGAGAGTGAGAGAGAGAGCGACGAGGTGAGGGAAGAAGACGATGTGTTTTTTACTTTGTGGAAGACCCTCAATTCTCTGATTTCAATTCTCACCATTTCTCTTCACTTTGCGGAGAAATAAAAGTAGGGAAATGGAATTGGTTTTTTTCTCCATTTTCTTTTCTCAGAGTAACCAAACAAGAGAAATAGAATTCATTTCCATTTCTCTGTCCTCAACTCTCTCTACCAAACACACCCTAAGGCTTTTGAACATAATAGTTCAAAACTCGGACTTAAATGTCAAGATTTAGGCTTTTGAACAAAACAGTTCAAAACCTATACTTCAATGTCAAGAATTGTGGCTTCTGATTACAACAGGGGGAGCATAAATTAATAGAATTATTCTATCATGATTTGAGTGGGAGCTTAAAGGTAAGTATCTTCTGATCTTAATCTCTGATTGTTTGAAAGAAGAACAACTTTCAAACATGAAAAACGTTTTCTTAAATGTTCAAACCACTTCTCTATTCTCAAAAGATTTCATGAATTTAGAAGTGTGATTTTTAAATGTTTTTCATTATGGAGCTTTAATGTTTGACTGACCGTGTGTTTCCAAAGATTAATACTTGTGTATTATCTTGTCTATATACTGTCAAGCATTCACACACACTGGTTTAGTACTTCATATTTGATTTTGTTATTACCATGTATCAAAAGATAAATCTTTCTATGGTAATACTCCCGTTTGCTATTCACTGTTGTTTGAATCAAACATCACTTCATTATTATATGTGTTTTCATTGTTAAAAATGTTTATATATTGTTCATATAAACATCTTACGTCTTTGATTTCCCAAAATATTATTTTTCTTCATGATAATTTGATCTGATTTTAATCATTGTCAGATTCTCAAAACATTTCTATTCTTTCATGATTATTCATTCATATAAAGTTTTGAGAAATCTTAAATGCTTAACATGCTCAAAATTCATTCTGATTCTTAATGAGCATACGCATACTGACAAATGATTTCTTGCGCTTAAATGTCTAGAAAATCATTGAGATACGCATGTTTTTAGGACAAATACATGGGATTCAGTGTGAGAATTTAAACGAACTTCCATGGATTCACGATAACCAGTGTTTCCTACCTAGGAAGTAATCCTTTGAGTGATTGAGGGGAGAGGGGTTAAAAGATTGAGAGTGGTGTGTGAAGAGGTAAAATGGAAATGAAAGATTGGTTAGAAGTGAGCTTTAATGTTTAAAAGAAAGATGGTGAGAGATCAGAGTAAAAGAATATCAGACTATGCACCAAACTTCATTCTGAGTCGGGCAGTCGCATAAACTGTTGTTTCACAATTCTTCGTGAATGACATTGAAAAGGCACCTAGCCCATGCCATCTCTTTCAAACACCCCACCAGCTACTCATTCTTTTCTCCAAAAGAGAATGTTTCACATTTTCTGGGGATGCAGCACATAATCTATTAGTTCTTCACTTGGAAGATTGTTGGATCCCAGATTTAATCTCACAAGAATGATATAAACAATAAGAGTAATAACAGCGGAAGCAGTATAGTTTAATATCAAAGGAGATTCAAATATCACAGTTCATAAAGCAGATAATAGATAAACAAGATATTCTTGGAATAAAATATTCAACTTATATTATCAGTTATAAGACTTCTTAAGCACACTTTGAACAATAAGGTGATGGTCCTATTTATAGGACCATAAAGTAAATAGTGTACCTATCTGACAAATAGAAGCATGGCTTGAACAGTATCTTACATAAGAGGTATGATCAAGATATTGAACAGTGTCTTACCTAAGACGTAAGATCAAGACATGCTTTAACAGTGACCTATTCTAGAAAGTAAATCTTATCACAAGGTGACGTGTCATCTGTTCTTCTTTGTCAAGAGATTCAGAGTGATCATCTTCAGAGCTCTGAACTAGTATCTCTGATGAGGAGCTCTCTGATGTCTTTCCGTGAGACTGCCTCTGAACTAACTTCAGAGACAGACAACTTTCTCTAAGACTGACTCTAAACTGACTTCAGAGAAAGACTTGCTTTCTTCAGAGACAGACTTGCTTTCTTCAGACTGACTCTGAACTGACTCAGAGACAGACTTGTTGATGTCCCTTGAAAGTCTTTAAATGAAGACTTAGTTATTTTCAATACTTTCATTGGTTCAGATTTGGGGCTAACAATCTCCCCTTAAGTACTGAAAATAAACAAATAAGACATAGAAGATTTAAACTAGAAAGCAAAGAGGAGAAAGTCATCCTCTGTAAATATTACTTCTCATAAGTATTTGGAATTACAAAAGAGAATAATATTCAAAAAATAATCAGAACCTATCACTTGAACATATCCTATGAAACTTCATGATTAGCTCTCTGAAGTTAATCATTGAGCCAATTTCCAAGTCTAGTTTCGCCAGTAGGTCTGCTCTGTGCCGTTCTTGCTTTACATGAATCATCTTATGTATTCCTTTCAAGGTTTCATCAAAATACTTTTCTACTTGTGAAGCTAGAAAGATTTTCTTCTCTTGGTTCACTCTGTAGATGAAACCCAGAGGTTCTTCAATGATTGATCTAGTCTTCTGTTTGTCCAGGTTTTTGATGGTTTCCACTGGTTCAGTCACTCCTAGATTTTTTCACCCAAGTTCAGAGCAATCTGAAAGTCACGTTTGGCTCTGTGTTTGATGTAAGCTTCCATTGCCCGTCTGACTTCAACCATGCTCATTCTGATTTCCCTTCTTCCTAAATCGTATCTCGCAGAGCAATAGGCATATAGATGAGTGAGATCATACGGATTTAAATTTATGAGATCATTATCATTGAACTCGTAAATCTTCTGATCAGATCGAGTCACCACATAATGCCTATATATGATTTTGTTGAAGGCGAATGTCTTTTCAGAGATTTTCTCAACTTTTACTATTGGAGCATCTTTGAGAACCGCCTTTCTTGGTGATGTCTTTACCTGTATGAATCTTCGTTTGTAGTCTGGCATGTCCTCTCTGATTCTTGGATTTAGAGGGATTATTTGAGTGTCTTCCATATTGAATTCACAGTAGATATGCCGAAAGTGATCTTCTATTGGTGCTTCAGGAGTGGATTCTAAGAATGTGGGAGTATGAGTGAATACGTTGGCTGGTAAACCGATGCTTGTCTTCTGAACAAGATTCTCTTGAGGATCCTGTTGATCAACAACCATGGTTTTTTGTGTCCTTGGGCTGTGACTGAGTTATCTCTGAAGGCTGTTCAGAGATATATCCATCTATCTCTGGAGATTCTCTTAATTCTGAAGCTGTTGAGGTATGATGAGGTTGAGCGTTTTTGAAAACATACTCTTCGACATCAATTACTTCGATCTGATCTCCAGCAACTTCTTCCTCTCTTTCGGAATCTTTCTGTTCTTTCTCAGACTCTGACTCAAAGGCATCTCTCATCACCATTGGTTGTCTTTCGGGTGATGAGAATGCATCTTCAGAGGACGTAGAGAAGTCTACAAGTTGTTCTTCTTCCTCTTCCAGAGCTCCAATTTTCTCTGGAATCGCATCGGTAACTGGAGTGATTGGAACACCTGGTGTTGATGAGGCGTAAAGTATGACTGGTGCTGTGAATGATTGTAAAGTACGGTTTTCATCAGAAGAGGTGGTGTTCCTCTCTGGTTCCTTCTATTGAACTTGTGCAGAGGGAGCAGCTTTAAAGGTGTGTGCGGTTTTATCTCTAATCTCCCTATTTTGTGAGTCAGAGTGCTCATCATCATCTGAATCCTCTGAATCATCAAATCTGGCTTTCTTCACTGCATCGCTACAAGTCCCACCAGAAAACTTGCGTTTGTATTTGGGAGAGCTTGGTTCAACGATTCCTTTTCCTTTGGGATCCTGAAGTGTCTTCTGAATGGTTTCGATTGCCTCTGAAGCAGCAGTTCTGATTTCAGCAATCTGGTCCTCTGATTTATAGGTATGAAGTTCCAGAGTTGCTTTGACCTGCTTCTGAGCAATAGTAGAGATTTTGGAAGAAAAAGTCAGGATTCTGCTCATTATTGCTGATTTGAAAAAGGCCAGATCACTTTTAGGCTATGGTGTTGCTAATGGTGCGTTGACAGTTGGTATAGAAGCTTGAATTATTGCTTTAATGAGGTGAGAGATAGAGGCCATTTGATTTGTTGAGAGTGATGATGATATGGTGGCTACTACCTCTTCCCTTAGTTCTTGTAGAGCTTTCTGAACATCGATGGTTGTAGATTCTTGATTTTGAAGAGCAGCATTCTGAACTTTAAGAGCGGCTACCTCCAGGGATGATTCAGCCTTCTGTTTGAACAGTTCTTGTTCCAACTCTTGGATTCTATTTGAGGAGTCCAAAAGTTAGGTCTTCGGAGTAGAAACCTCTGCTCTGAGGTTTGTGTTTTCAGAGCGAAGAGCAGAGGTCTCTGAACCGTCAATTTTCTGAAATTTATGCTCATTCATGGAGCCTCTGACTTCCTCACAGAATCTCTGGAACTCAGATTTAGTGAGAAGTTCAGAGAGGGGTACATTGGTTACAACACATGTAGCCAATTTTTCCTTGAGTTTAGAGGAGCCTTCGTTCAGAGCTGTTTTGATGTTGTCTCTGGAAGGACTTCCACTCAATCCTTGATGTTCCGAAGAATAATCTCTGAGTGTTATGTTCTCATCCAAGTCCTCCTCCTCAGATTCAGAGGACTGGAAGTGAATGTGGGAGTTGATTTCATGCGATCCAGGCAAGTCAATCCTTGGTTTTGTAGGTCAAGCCATTGTCCCTGAGTTGGACAGCTACTTCTGGATATCTTAAATGGTGAGAGATGAGCCACAGAGGCAGCATCATGTGTTGGATTTTTTGATGTACTCTGAGGCAACTGAGTACTTAAAGTATTGGCTAAGTCCTGTGAAGAGGGCTTGTCCAAAAATTGAGTTTCCTCAGTTATGTGAACTTTAGAGGTGGAAAAAGGTACCTCTGAAGTGGCTTGCTGGTTTGGGTTCGAGGTGTGCACCTATGATTTAATAATCATTACCTCTGGATCAGGTAGGTTAGATTGTGTGGTTGCATTGGGAGATGGAGTTGGTGTTCTAAAATATATGTGCCTTGAGGCATCTTTTTGTTTGGAAGGGGAATAACTCTCAGGTTTCTCTAAGTCAGAAGACTTGCTCTCTTCCCTCTGAGAATCTTCAGAGCTAGTCTCTGAAGATTCATCCTCACTTTCCTCAGAGCTAGTCGAGCTATCCTCTACACTAGCAAATGAGGTTTCTTCCATTACTTCCTCATTGACAGCCCCTTCCGGTGCTCTGTCATCTCTCTCAACTTCGGTTTCTCTACCAAGAGTACCCTCTGGTTCACTCTTGTGAGAGCTCTGTACTTCAGGGTCCTCAGATCCCTCTGAAGCCGAGATGCTCTTACTCTCCATTCCAGGTTCAGGACCTAAGTGTGTTGGGGTTCCCAGAACTGGTTCTAGTCCTTGGGCAACACTGAGATAAGAAGCTAAGGCTACAGATTGAGGATTTACCTGATCCAGCATGCGGTGAGGGATCCTCCTTGCCTTTGGATAGCCTTCAGATAGAATCGTCGGTTTGAAGCTGTTCATTATGTAGAATGGAGTTTTGGGTTGTTCAGGGGCAATCAAAATATGAAGCTTCTCGATCGCAACATGGATGATTAGAGACAGAAATCTTGGGAAAGTTATTGAAGGAACTTTGGATGATTGGGTCGTTTGTTCAGGGTCCTTTGCCAAGCATTTGTTCTTCTTCTCTATTGATGTCAGAATCATATCAAAGATTATGCCGGCCATGTCCAAGTTGCGATTGAAGAATAGGGCATACATGATTGACAGTATTTCTGGTGTTGCTTGATCCATGCTCCCCAGTTTGCAGGTTAGAGTGCGATTTAGGACAGAGAATATGAAATTCCAGATTGGTGGTAGGTGTTGTCATAGGAAGTTGCTCAATCTGGTGATTTCAGTGTTGTAACCTAGCATTCGAATGAACTGGAGTAGGGTTTCAGAAGTTTGGCGTTTTTCAAAACGCGTGATTTGAAGTTTCTCAGCTATTAGGAGTGGGAGAACTTCTCTTAGAACAGTAGGATTGATGAGTATCCTACATTTTATAACTTGAGATATGTCGAACTCGCCGATTATTCCGTTATGTGCATCGCTGTAGTGACTTGATGAATACCATTCTTGAACAAACGAAAGTGGACATTCATTTGTAAAAGCAGTTAGGGCTTGAGTCAGTTCACAGATGGAGAAGAACTCGCAGATTACTCCGTATTGTTCCTCAAATTTGGGAGAATCAAGCTGAATCATGTGATTGTTATCTTTGATTGGAAAACGATACAGTCTTGAAGATTTACCAGATTTGGGAAAAAGTTTGCACCATTCATTTGAAGACGCCATTGTTGAGGTTGAAGTGAAGAAGATGAAGTTCAAATTCTTTTGGAGAGAGAGATATTGCTCGAGAGTAATTTGTAAAAATGAATATCCGGATGTTAAATTGGTTTTGTATCCAAATTTAGAAAAAGATACACTCGAGTACATAAGGTGAAACGGCAGTGATTTGACCCTTTGGATAAAGTCGTTTGGCCTTTCACTCATCCCTTTTTGTGACACGTGGCCTTGAAAATTGTTGTACCTACGAATGTAGGTTCCAAGAAAATAGGAAAGGGGTGCCATTTTTCAATAAAAAATTAAATAACTTCTTTTAGCTGTCTAGACAAACCTTTCGCCTTAAGAAGTAATTTAAGATATCACTTGTAATAAAAAGGTTCAGTTAAATTGAAATTTTAATTTCAAATGATATCAAAAATTGCTTTTTAATTAAAAAGTTCTTGGTTAAGGAATGACTGGTCTGAATCCAACATTTCAGAGACTCCGAGATTAAATTTCAGAGACCCTTTGATGAAATTCAGAGACTCTGTTTTAACATTTGAAAAATTCTTTTTCTCAATTTCAGAGACTCTGAGATGAAATTCAGAAAAGTTCTTTTTCTCCTCCGTGACAAAAGAACAACTTTTTATTTTTCTCCCCTTGTCATGTATTTGGAGAACATTCACAAACTGATATTGACATATGCTACTTGGTTTAGAGGCTCTGATATTTTGATCAGAGACTCTGAGTTTCTCCCTTGTTACGTAGACATATTCAACATTCCTAACTTGATAATTAAAAAATTGAACCTTCGTTCATCTAAAGCTTTTGTGAAAATATCAGCAAGTTGGAGATCAGTTGGTACAAAATACATTTCTATTGTTCCCCTTTCAACATGATCTTTTAAGAAATGATACCTTACATCAATGTGCTTTGTCTTTGAATGTTGTACTTGGTTGGCAGAGATGGCTATGGCACTTTTTGAATCACACAGAATGGGTATTCTTTCATATTGTTGGCCATAATCTCTGAGCTGAGTTTTCATCCATATTACTTGAGAGCAACAACTAGCAGCAGCAACATATTCTGCCTCTGCAGTTGAAGTTGAAACACAGTTTTGTTTCTTGGATGACCAACTTACCAGCTTATTGCCCAGTAACTGACAGCACCCAGAGGTACTTTTTCTGTCAAGCTTACATCTTGCATGATCTGCATCAGTGTAGGCTGTTAGATCAAAACTTGAAAGTTTTGGATACCAGAGGCCTAATGATAGTGACCCTCTTAGGTATCTGAAAATTCTTTTGACAGCAGATAAATGAGATTCTTTTGGATTTGCTTGATATCTAGCACAAAGACATGTTGCAAACATTATGTCAGGCCTACTTGCAGTTAAGTATAATAGTGAACCTATCATGCCTCTGTAGGTTTTTATATCCACAGATTGTCCTAAAGGATCAGAGTCAAGTTTGACTCCAGTGGCAAGAGGCGTTTTCATAGAAGTTGAATCATTGAGTTTGTATTTTTGTAAAATTTCAGAGACATATTTAGTTTGACTTATGAAAGTGACTTCTGAAGTTTGTTTTACTTGTAAGCCCAGAAAGAAGGTTAATTCTCCCATGAGGCTCATCTCAAATTCACTCTTCATCAACTCTGAAAATTTGTCACAATACTTTTGATTTGTAGAGCCAAATATAAGGTCATCAACATAAATTTGTACTAATAGCATCTGATTTTTGTACCTTTTAATGAATAATGTTGTATCAATTGTGCCTTTGTCAAATCCATTTTTAATCAGAAAAGCGCCAGTGTTGCATACCAAGCTCTTGGAGCTTGTTTAAGTCCATACAGAGCCTTATCCAAATAATAAACATGATTAGGAAACTCTGTACTTTCAAATCCAGGTGGTTGCTGGACATAAACTTCTTCATTTAATTTACCATGTAGAAAGGCAGATTTGACATCCATTTGATAAACTTTGAATCCTTTGTGTGCAGCATAGGCTAAGAAGATTCTGATTGCTTCTAGCCTAGCTACAGGTGCAAAGGTTTCATCATAATCAATACCTTCTTCTTGGCAATATCCTTTAGCAACCAACCTGGCTTTGTTTCTGATTATTACTCCATCGTTATCCTTTTTGTTTCTGAAAACCCATTTTGTTCCAATTGCAAATTTTCCTTTGAGAAGGGGAACAAGGGTCCAGACTTTGTTTCTTACAAACTCTTGAAGTTCATCCTGCATTGCAAAAATCCAATGAGGATCTTCAAGAGCTTCTTTTACCTTCTTTGGTTCAATAATGCTCAAAAAGTTTACGTAGAAGCATTCATTGATTGTGTCAGATCTTGTTTTAACTCCTTCTGATGAGGATCCAATGATTTGATCAATTGGATGATCTTTTGTCCATCCAGAGATTGGAGCAAAGATTTGGGGTGGAGTTTGAGCTTCAGAGATGACAGTTGGTGACATCTCTGATGTGTTGTTCAGAGTCTCTGAAGTTGTTTCCCGAGATGGTGAAGCAGATTCTTGAATTTCTTCACTATTTATTTCTAGATTTACTTCAGACACTTCTTGATCATCCTCTTTTTGATCTTCAGCTTCTTCTGATTCACTTTGTTGATCTGAATTTGGTGAAACATAAGGTGTTAATTCAGAGGGACCAGAAAGAGTTGTACATGTTTCTTGGGGTCCTTCTGAATTCTTTCTTGGTCTATCTCTGAAGACTACTTCTGGGTTATCTTCATCAAAGAAATCTTCAAATATTCTGTTGAATTCAGATTCTCTTGATGATTCAGAGATAGGTGTTGAGAGACTTTCTAGTTGTTCAGAGCTTTTATTGTCATCAAAAGTGATATTGATGCTCTCTTGGATGGTCCTTGTTCTAAGATTGAACACTCTGAAAGCTTTTGAGGCTAAAGAATATCCAATGAATTTGCCCTCATCAGCTTTCTTGTCAAACTATCCAAGAGATTCTCTATCGTTCAGAATGTAACACCTGCATCCAAAAACATGAAAATATTTAACATTAGGTTTCCTATTGTTAATGAGTTCATAGGATGTTTTCTGAAATCTTTTGACAATTGTAGCTCTGTTATGAGTAAAACAGGTTGTTGCCACTGCTTCTGCCCAAAAATTTGTTGAAAGATCAGATCCAGCAAGCATTGTTCTTGCAACTTCAACAAGTGTTCTGTTCTTCCGTTCAACTAGTCCATTTTGTTGAGGGGTTCTTGCTACCGAAAAGTTAGGAGTAATGCCTTCTTCTGATAGATATGAATTGATTTTGGCATTTTTGAACTCTATTCCACTATCACTTCTTAGTTTCTGAACTTTGCTGCTGAATAGAACCTGTAATCTTTTCACCAATCTTATCAAAATATCAGGTACTTCAGATTTGGCTCTGATGAATTCTATCCATGTGAATCTGGAAAATTCATCAATCAGAACCAAAATGTATTTCTTACCTGCTAGACTCTGTACAGAGATAGGACCACAGAGGTCCACATGAAGCATGTGCAGAGGTCTAGGACAGTTGTTTTCACTTTTGGTTTTATGTGAAGATCTTTTCATTTTTCCCATCTCACAAGCAGAACAAAGATGATCCTTGTTAAACTTCAGAGATGATAATCCCTTAACCAAATTAAGTTTAACTAATTTATCAAGTGAGGAAAAGTTTAGATGTGAAAACTTTTTATGCCAGAGCCAGACTTCTTCACTACTCAGAGATATAAGACAAAGTTTCTCTGAATCAGTGTCGTTGATTTTGGTAAAATTCATTCTGTAGAGGTTACCTTTTCTGTCTGCTCTGAGTAATTCTTGACCTGATTCTGAGTGGAGAAGTGAACAATATCTTCTTTGAAATTTCACATCAAAACCATGATCACAAAGTTGACTTATGCTGATCAGATTATGTTTTAATCCATCCACATAAGCAACCTTTGAAACTAAAACATTTCCTCTTGATAATTCACCATATTCTTTAATCTGTCCTTGCACATTGTCTCCAAAAGTAACTGCTCCTCCAGATTTTGCTTTGAATGAGGATAGCAGTTCCTTATTTCCAGTCATATGCCTTGAACATCCAGAATCTAGGTACCAGATTGGCATTGACTGATTCTGCAAGACATATTATTGTTTCTTAGGTACCCATCTCATTATGGGTCCTTTTTTGTTAGACTTTGGTGGTTTTGTATGACTTTTTGGCATCTCATCTTTTGATGTCTTGCCGTTATTTGTCTTCTGTTGAAATTTTGTCTCTGAGATATTTTTCAGAGATTGATTCAGAACACAATGTGATCCTTTAAAATGATTTCTCAGTTTGATCAAGAGATGAATGCAGTTGCAATTAATAGAACAAGAAGAAGTAGGAGCAAAGTTTTTCTTTTATTAAAAGTAGTTGTTACATTTTGACTTCTTTTTAAATTAGCATTAGGAATATTACATGTATCCCTAACTACTTCTTTCCTTTTTGCTTGAAAGACAGTCTTCTTTTCAAGTTGCTTTTTCTTGATCAAAAACATCTTCTTTTCTTTGCTGCTTATTGCACAGACAGGATCAATATGGTTAATTTATGTCCATTTGCCTTTTTGTTCAGGAGAGAATTTTATTGTTTTATAGGTATAAGAATTAGAAGTGTTTGTTTTATTCTTGACCTTTTCTTGTAATTCTTTTTCAAGTTCCAGAGATGTTTTTGCTTGTAAACACATATTTGCAAAATCAGGACTTATTGGAATTCTGGTTTTGGTTTTTAAAAATGAAATTGGAACATTCAAAATACCAGACCCAACAGTTTCTATCTTTTTGTGAATTACATTCTCTGGTTTACAAAAAATCTTTTCATCAATCTCTTGATCAGATTCTGAATCAGAATCAAGAAAGTCTCTCTTAGTTTTAATAGAGATAGCTACCTCTAGAGACTTTAATGATCCGTTTCATGCTTTCTTTTCTTTTTAAATCTTCCAAGACATTTTCTTTTCATATCTTTTTAACATCATCTTCAAATGTAGTTCTGATGTTTTCATCTGACTTTGGTGAATACAGAGGGGCATTCGGATTTAGTGAACTCTGAGATTCATTTTCAGAAGTACTTGTATCAGAGGTACTTGGTTCGGATGTCTCTGATTCATTTGAGATGAAAGCATCAAATCTAAAAATTTCTTTGGGATCATAGCTCTGAGGTTTTGTGAAGTGTACCTCTGAAGTTTCTTCTTTTATCTGTAACACAGATTCTTGAAAGTTTTTTACTTCAGAGTATGTAGTATTTTTGAAATTCAGAGCTCTTTCTTTTGATCCCTCTGATGTTTTCATTCTTTTGAAATTATTCAGAGATGGACCTTCAAAGCTTTTGACCTTTCCCATACGGAAAGTGGAAGAAAGTGATGTTTTCTCCAATCCAGTGAATGAATTCAACTAATTGAATCCCAGCCCTTGAGAGTCCATTTGAGTTTTTATTTTGTGGAAAACACCTTGTGCATTAACATAGCTTTTGATTCGAAGATTTTTTCTATCTAGAGATTGATATAGGATTGCTCTTTCCTTTTGAAAAATTTTGGTTAAGGCAATAGAATTGAGCCTTTCATACTCAGATTTCTTTACTTCTTCTTCTTTTCCTTTTAAAACTTTCTCAAATTTTCTTATTTCTTCTGAAAATGATTTTTCTTTTTGTTTGTGAAATTCTTCAAGTTTGGTCTTTTCAAGAAAATTTTCTTTCTTTTCTGATTCCAGAAGATTCTTTTCTCTTTTGAAAAAGATGAGCTCTTTTGACATTTTCTCTCTTTTCTTTTTCTCTTCAAGAAACCTTTGCTCTAAATCTTGAAGTTCATTAATTAGTTTAAAAGCATCTATTTCAGGATCACTATCAGAGGTGTAAAGAGAGTTTACCTTTTCAGAGTTGTCTTCTGATGCTCCATCAGTTTGATTTCCATCTGAAAAAGCCATACCACAGATATTGGTAGGCTCTTCCTCGTCGTCGCTTGTTGAGTCAGATAGCCAGTCTTCCATTTCTGCTACAAGAACTCTTTCTTTTACGTTGTACTTGTATTTGTTCTTATAGTAATCTTGATCTTTGACAAGTTTTTCTCTGCAGTTTGCAGAGAAATGGCCTAGTTTTCCGCATCTGAAACATCTTCCATCATTTTGATTTGTTGGAAGAGTGACAGTACTTGTCTCTGGCTTCTGTTCTTGAGGTTTGAAGTATCTCTGTGGTTGTGGATACCTTGGTTGAAATGATTGTTGAGGTCTTGATTGTTGAGTTGTATCATTGTTGTTGAAGTTTGTACCCTTTTGATCACTATATGGAGTGAATCTGGGTTCTTGTTGAAATCTGACACTATCTTGTTGAAATCTTCTTTCAGGATTTCTTCTTTCTTTATTCTCTCTCCTTCCTTCAAATACTTTCTTGCCAAATTTCTTGTTAAATTGATGAGTGATTAATGCAAGAGATTTGGCGAAGGCATTAATATCATCTTCTGAGTCTGAATTTGAATGATTTTCTTCTGCCATTAGGACCTTTTTGGATCTTCTTTTTGTTTCCAAACCTTTTTGTGACTTTTCATAGTTGTTTTCTTTCGAAATTTGTTTTGAAACAAGTGCAAGGGGTCCACCTAAAGACAGTTTTGATTTTTGCTTCATAACTTCCTTTTCATGTGCAACAAGAGTGCCATAAATGCCAGTTGATGACCATGACTCAAGATCTTGATTGGCTTGTATGGACATGGACAGTTGTGACCATTCTTCATTTAAGCTTTTCATGAAAAGAACGTTGTTTTCCTCTTTTGTTCTTGTCACTCCAAACTTTCTGCATTTGTTGATAAGAATATTGAATCTTGAGTAAGTTTGGTGTAATATTTCTTCTGGTAGAGCATGAAAATCATGATATTCATTGATGCATAGATTTCTTCTATTTTTCTGGGTTTGTAGGCCTCCTTCAAGTTGATTTAACAACTGATCTCATATCTCATTTGTAGTTTTACAAGAATCAAGTTCTTGAAAGATATCATTGGGAATGGCCATTATCAGTAATCTAACAGCTTTTGAGTCATTATCCATCATATTAGTTTCTTCATCAGTGAAGTTTGTGGTTTTCTTTTCATAATATGCAGGGATTTCAGCAGTATCTGGTGTTGCAGGAACTCTTGGAACCAACACCATTGGAATGTGAGGTCCAACGTTTACTGATCTAAAGAGATCCTTGTCCATTCCTTCTAAAAAATTTACCATCCTTATCTTCCATTGGGGATATTCATCCCTTAAAAGTATAGGAGCTTTTGTTAAAGACCCAGCTGTATAAATGGCACTTATGCTTGAGTTTGCCATTTTTGAAGAAAAAGATGAAGATTTGAAGAATAGATGCTTTTTGTATTGAACAGTGATTTACTATCAAATCTTGAGCATATGGTGTTCTTTAATAAACCAGGTTTATTTGAACATGCAAAGATATTGAAAGTTAGAATCAATGAGATGTAAATCTATCCGAGTATGCAGATGCGATCTTACTTTGTTTAGGAAACAAAGAAGGCTCTGATACCAATTGTTGGATCCCAGATTTAATCTCACAACAATGATATAAACAATAAGAGTAATGACAGCGGAAGCAGTATAGTTTAATATCAAAGGAGATTCAAATATCACAGTTCATAAAGCAGATAATAGATAAACAAGATATTCTTGGAATAAAATATTCAACTTATATTATCAGTTATAAGACTTCTTAAGCACACTTTGAACAATAAGGTGATGGTCCTATTTATAGGACCATAAAGTAAACAGTGTACTTATCTGACAAATAGAAGTATGGCTTGAACAGTATCTTACATAAGAGGTAAGATCAAGATATTGAACAATGTCTTACCTAAGAGGTAAGATCAAGACATGCTTTAACAGTGACCTATTCTAGAAAGTAAATCTTATCACAAGGTGACGGGTCATCTGTTCTTCTTTGTCAAGAGATTCAGAGTGATCATCTTCAGAGCTCTAAACTAGGATCTCTGATGAGGAGCTCTCTGATGTCTTTCCATGAGACTGTCTCTGAACTGACTTCAGAGACAGACAACTTTCTCTGAGACTGACTCTGAACTGACTTCAGAGACAGACTTGCTTTCTTCAGACTGACTCTAAACTGACTTCAGAGACAAACTTGCTTTCTTCAGACTCACTCTGAACTGACTTCAGAGACAGACTTGTTGATGTCCCTTGAAAGTCTTTAAATGAAGACTTAGTTATTTTCAATACTTTCATTGGTTCAGATTTGGGGCTAACAAAGATACTGATATTGAACAAGAAGGAAAGTTGCCCCACCTTCGACCCTTTATCATGCACATTGAGACTGTGTATACCATTGTTATCTCAATGGTTTACATACTTTGAGTCTTATGAAACACAATCATTGTGCTTAATTCTTTCATAACACAAGCACGAGCACACATAAAATTCATTTTTCTGTCAGAACATTCATAGAAAATACCTTGTGTTTTTCAATGATTGAATGGAAGTCCTGGGGAGTCAACATCAAACCAACTCCTTAAATTGTACATTCGTTGTACACAGTAACTTTGTGTTACTGACGGGCATTCTTAGCTGTTTCATATGTTGATTCAGGGTTACAACTCATAATTTGTCTGAATTTGAAAAGATTCGGATAAATACATTCATGAATTGACGGCTCTTTATCAGATCAGATGAGGGAGAATGTTCAAACTTTACCAAAAGAGATCATGAAGACTGTCGGTACAACACAATGTTTATATCAAGTTTATAGAAACGACACAATAAGATTACCAACCTGTATTGATTATAACAAATGGTTACAAGGTTGATCGATTCAAGCTATTTTGTGTGTTTTCTGTTTTCTCTCTGATTTACACCTTTAAGTGTGTGTTTTTGTGTTCTTAATAATATCTGATCTATGAGAGAGTTGTTGAGAGATACACACTATCTAATCTAAAGTGTGTCTAACACACTATCATAATATCTAGATTTAATATCTAGATATTATTTCTAACTAAATAATATAACTAACTAAACTAAATCTAATAACTAACTAAGTTAACTAATATCTAACAAACTAGATATTAACTTAACTAATATAATAACAAACAATTACATTGACATTTATTACAAACGACATAGATTTTAATATCGAGAGTCGACGTTCCGGCTTTAGCTTCAGATTACGATCTTCAGATTGGATGATCTTGAATCCAATGAGACTGTGTCTTAACAATCTCCCCCTTTGGATCAAGATCATTACGAAAATGATTTTAGCAATTCAGTCTTCTTGTTCAGCTCAGAAGATGCAATCTCTTTCTCTAGTTCTTAAATCAGCATGTCTTCAGAATACTTGCTTTTGAATATTTCAATCTTGGACGTGATTCTTGAAACATGTGATCTTTGCCATTTCTTGTGTAGTCATTCTCCCTTTTTTTGATGATAAGTGTAACGGCTTCATCAAAACTTTTTGTAAGAAATGTCAACCACTTGGATTCACTGATCCGTCAATTCAATAGATATTCACCCAGATCTTTGCAAATCCAGACAAAATAGTCGTTTAACACCTGAATCAACTAATAAATCAGTTAACATGCCTGTCAGTAACAATAAGTCACTGTGTGTAACGAATACACATTGGAAAGGAGCTGTTTGATGTTAACTCCCCCAGGGCTTCCATTTAATCATCGAAACACCACAAAGGTAATTTCTATAAACGTTATGACAAAGAAACTAAATCTTTGTGTGTTCGTGCTTGTGTTAGAAAGAATTAAGCACTTAATGATTGCTTATTTGGCTCAAATTTTGTGTAAACCATTGAGACAACAGTAAGTTAAACACAGACTCAATGTGCATGATTGAAGTGCGAAGGTGGGGCAGACTTCCTTCTTTTCAATATCCAGATTTTCGAAATGAAAATCAGATAGAAAATGTGTTGCATCCCCTTTTAAAATGTGAAACACTTTCTATTTGAGTAGAAAATGAGTAGATGGTGAGGTTTGATCAAGAGTTGGCATGGGCTAGTTGCCTGTTTCAATAATGTTCACGAAGATTTGTGAAACACTAGTAATGTGGCTACCCGGCTCAAAAAAAGTTGGTGCAGAGTTGTGATATTCTTTTAACTCTGTTCTCAGACGCTCTTTCTTTTAAACATTTAGCACACTCTAATCAAACTTTCTTTCTTTGTTTGACACACTCATTTCTTTTCGCTTCTCACACTCAATCACTAAGGATTAACCTCTTGGGTAGAAATCACTGGTTATGGTGATTCCATAGAAGTTGTGTTAAGTCCTAGCACAATTAAAGTCTTGTTTTCCTATGATGCACGTGATGCTCAGATTGGTTTAAGTATTTCAGTTAAAGCACAATTTAGATTATGAAAACATTTAAAATACACTCCCAAAATATAAAATCTGTTGAAAAATCGGGAAGTGGTTTGAACATTAAAAACAATGTTTTCCAATGATTGAAAGTTGTCCTTCTTTCAACCATATATGAGATGAAGATAAAGGATTATACCTTTTCGTGCGATCTTATATCTCATGAAGCTAAGCTTTAAGTCATAAAGATAAGAACTTGTAAGCTTCTCTCAAAAATTCTGCAAAAGTCTTATGTCAAGTCAAAGTAAAATTTATTTACTTAAATTGAAAAGACAAAAAGAAGTAAAACTTTTAAAGTACGAGTTCTGATCAGAAATAATCAGAAGTCATATCCGAACTCCCCTTTGTCTTGAAGAGCTCCCCCAAAATTCTTGCATTACAAAAAAATTTGGCATTAAAAAGGCACATGCAAAATTTTATGAGCTCCCCCTCGAAGTAATATTGACCACTTGTCAATTTCTTCTCACACTCCCCCTTGGTTCATGAACAGAATAGAGAAGTGCAGATATCAATCAAAGTTAAGAATGAAGAAATGATGAAAAAGTATACAATTTAGAAAACTTTAATAGGTAACTACTGATTAAATCTTTAGATTTAGCATACCAAGCTTAGAGACAATAAAGGTAAACCTCTTTTCGTCTAAAGGTTTGGTAAACAAATCGGCAAGCTGATAATCAGTTTTTATAAAGAAAAGTTCAATTGTTCCTTTTTCAACATGATCTTTAATAAAATGATACCTGACGTCTATGTGCTTAGTCTTGGTGTGTTGAATAGGATTCGTTGATATTGCTATGGCGCTCTTGGAGTCACAGTATATCGGGATCTTGTTAAAGTGGAAATCGTAATCGCGCAATTGAGTTCTCATCCATAATACCTGAGAACAGCAGTTAGCAGCAGCTACATATTCTGCTTCGGCCGTGGAGGTTGAAACACAAAGTTGCTTCTTCGATGCCCAACTTACTAGTTTGTCACCTAGGAACTGTACATGTCCCGACGTGCTCTTCCTGTCTAACATACAACCTGCATGATCTGCATCTGTGGAGGTTGTTAGTTCAAAACTAGTATCTTCAGGATACCACAGACCAAGATCTGCAGTGCCCTTCAGATACCTAAATATGCGCTTCACAGCAGACATATGGATTACTTTAGGATTGGCCTGATATCCTGCACATAAGCATGTTGAAAACATTATATCTGGCCTACTAGAAGTAAGATACATTAAAGAACCTATCATCCCTCGATAAGTCCTAACATCAACAGCCTTTCCCGAAGGATCGGTGCCAATCTTAGTACCTGGTGCCATTGGGGTACCAATCGGTTTTGATTTTTCCATTTGGAACTTCCGAAGAATATCCCTAATGTATTTTGATTGATTGATAAAAATACCCGATGAAAATTGTTTTACTTGTAAACCGAGAAAGAAATTCATCTCTCCCATCAAGTTCATCTGAAATCTAGACACCATAAGGTTTGCAAAATTCTTACAGTACTTAGGATTTGTAGAGCCAAAGATAATATCATCTACATAGATTTGAATTAATATGATATCGCCTTTTTCCTTTTTGATAAACAAAGTGGTATCCACCGTTCCTTTTGAAAAACCAGACTTGACTAGAAAATTGGAAAGGACATCATACCAGGCTCGAGGTGCTTGTTTCAGACCGTAGAGTGCTTTGTTGAGAATGTAAACATGATTCGGCTTCTCTTGATTGACAAAACCTTCTGGCTGAGAGACGTAGACTTCCTCCTTCAGAATTCCATTCAGGAATGCTGTCTTCACGTCCATTTGATAGACCGTGAAGTTCTTGTGGGCTGCGTAGGCTAGAAACATTCTAATTGCCTCTAATCGCGCCACAGGAGCATATGTCTCGTCGTAGTCGATTCCTTCCTCTTGTCTGTATCCTTTGGCTACTAGTCTTGCCTTGTTTCGGATAACGGTACCATCTTCGTCTTTCTTTATCTTGAAAATCCACTTCGTACCTATAATAGTTTTACCTTTAGGCTTTGGTACGAGTCTCCAGACTTGAAGTGCGTCGAACTGATTCAGCTCTTCTTGCATTGAGATCACCCATTCTGGATCAGCAAGTGCCTCTGATACATGTGTTGGCTCGAACTTGCTCAGAAAGGAGTCATGCATGCACATGTTCATTGATGTTGACCTAGTTTGCACCGATTTTGATGGATCGCCAATGATCTGGCTTATCGGGTGCTCTTTGGTCCATTTATATTCATGAGGCAGTGGATTAGATGAATGTATGTCTGTCGTATCATCTACAAATCCACTTGTACCTTCTTCTGTTTGTTCAGGGGGAATTATGATTCCAGTTGAAGTGGTAGGTTCAGAAGGCTCAACAGGTACAGTTTGATATGGCTGTAGATTGATCTGAATAGTATCTCCTACTGTTTCAGCTACTTCTGTCTCTTTATCATTTGTCACTTCTTCAACTGTTGGAGTCGATATTTGAATTGGAATCTCTTGTTGAATCGGGGTGTTGGATTCAATAGGAACATCTGAACTGGTTGGATGAGTAGTCGTTAAGTCTTCCATCCTGTCAACCATAACAGATTTCTTTACATTAGATCCAAGAAATTCATCATAAAACAATTCAAATAATAAATCTAAATCAGATAAATGGTTAGTAGAAGTTGATGCTTCATCTGATTTATTCTGTTGAGACGTAGGATCTGGGCTGAGTTGCCCAGAAGCTAGTATTCCTGTTATAACGGGTTCTGAACGTTGTTGTTTGGAATCCATTTCTTCATCAAACGAGACATTGATGCTTTCAATCACCGTCTTTGACTTCTTTAGATAAACACGGAATGCAGTTGATGTCGAGGAATAACCAATGAAGATGCCTTCGTCCGCCTTGGCACTGAACTTGTTGAGACTTTCCCTATCGTTTAGCACGAAACACTTACACCCAAATATATGAAAATATTTGATTGTTGGTGTTCGGTTGTTGATTAAAGCATAAGGAGTCTTCTTCAATCTGCGATGTATCATGGAGCGATTCTGTGTGTAGCACGCGGTCGATACAGCTTCTGCCCACAAAAATAGAGGTAGGTCTGATTGACTTAGCATAGTACGAGCAGCCTCGACTAGAGTTTGATTTCTTCTTTCGACCACTCCATTTTGTTGAGGCGTATGAGCAGCAGAGTATTGATGTGAAATCCCGACAGATTCGAGATATTCTTCAACCTTTTGGTTCTTGAACTCTGTGCCGTTGTCTGTTCTTAGAAACTTGACCGGTTTCTGCAGATTCACCTGGGTCGTCTTTAGGAATGTGATGAGAACATCTGGTGTCTCATCCTTTGAACGTAGAAACTTGACACATGTGTATCGCGAGTAATCATCCATGATCACGAGTATGTACTTCTTTCCGCCTAAACTTTGAGTTCTCATCGGACCGCATAGATCCATATGCAATAACTCTAACGGAGCGCTTGTACTTGGTTCAGGATTTGGTTATGAGGTGCCCTCTTCATCTTGCCTTTTCACAAGCTGCACAAAGATGTTCTCTTTCATATTTGAGCTCTGGAAGTCCTTTGACGAGCTTTCCACTGACCAAATTGTTGATGTACCTGAAGTTGAGGTGAGAGAGCATTCGATGCCATAACCAACTTTGTTGCATCGAGGCTTTCGTCAGTAGACAAACTTGCTTGTCAGTCCGGACATTTGATAAATTGATTGTGTAGAGGTCTGATTCTCGAGTACCGACCAAGAGTTCTTTGCCTTCTTCATTGCGAACTGAACATCTCTTGGCTTTGAAGTTGACCTCTAAGTCTTTGTCACAGAACTGGCCTATGCTGAACAAGTTGTGTCGTAAGCCTTCTACATAGCTCACCTTCTTGATCGTGACATTGTCATGTTGTACATCACCATATCCCATGATTGGAGAAAACTGGTCATTGCCGAATCTGACTGTTCCGCAATATTTGTCTTTAAAATTAGACAGTAACTCTTTTTGCCCTGTCATGTGCTTGGAACATCCGTTGTCCAAGAACCATGTATGACTAGTCTGCATAAGAGAAATTACAAATTTAGATATTTATACGACAACATTGGAATATTCACTTTCATTATCGAAGTGCGGGTCTTGAACTGATTTGTTCAAAAGCCTATTTTGACTTTGATGTTCGGGTTTTGAACTACATTATCCAAAAACCTATTTTGACATTGAAGAACGAGTCCTGATCTGTACATAATCAGAAGTCGACTTCTCTTTAAGCTTTGTGTGCCTGCAACACAGATTTAGCCTTAGGTACCCACTGGAATTTGGGTCCTGCTGTGTTAGCACAAGATTTTGGTACCCATTTCAAATTGGGTCATGTTTTCTTTTGAAATGCATTGGAAGAATTTGTATGAGATGAATGCACGTGAAAATTGCCAAACCAATCTCCAGAATCTTGACAAAAGATAGAAACATGTTTATCATAAATAGAAGACTTTCTAGCAGATAAAGATAACTGAAATAATTGCTTCATTGTATATTGTTTACGAGAAACAGCAAGTTTTGAGTTCAAAAGAGCAACATCATCAATTAAGACATCTTTACTAGGCGAAGTCTTACTATAATTAACACTACTAAACGATTTAACAGTCTTGTCAAGCTTCCATTTGGGTTGCCATTGAGAATTTACTTTTGGCCTTTGCTTGCTCAGATCTGAAACATGTGAAACTGGTGAGTTAGACCTTTGAGCAACAAGCGATTGCTTCTTCTTCGGATTACCAGTAGTGTTTGGTTTCTGTGAATGCTAAGATATATTCTTACCTTTAGCATTTTTAGCTTTCACAGAGATTGAGTTATCAACTTTCGTTGATTTTGCACTATTAACAGGCATACTGGTTTTTCTCAAAGATTTCTTAACAAAAGATGAATGGTTAGGAAGTTTTTCATTAAAATCAAATTGTTCAGAACAATCATCTAAACCATCGTTAGAGTTCAGAAAATCAAGCTCTTTATTAGCTAGACCAGACATGTCCTCAGAGTTTGAAGCTTTAGAAATAACAGAATTTGAAAACACAATTGAAAAAACTTTTTGCTCAATATTCATCAAAAGTCTTTCATCTGATAAAGAATTCTCGAGTTCAGAAATTTTACTTTCTAAAACGAGAGGAGGGACATATAGTTTACCTAGTATAGACTTCGACTCCATTTCCTTTTCAGTATAACTTTGAAAGAAATCACTTGAAAGAGTTTTCTTCTTTTGATATATTGGATTTTCATCATAACTATTATTCAATTTTGCATAATAAAATGGAAGATGAACTTTAGATGATTTCAAACGTTTTTCAGTTTCGTTGGCTTCATCCTTTTCAGATAGTTTAGTCCAGAAAGTTTTAAACTCAGGAATTCTGCGAGCTAGTTGCATAGAAAGATGATCATAAAGTCCTGGCACTTCAGACATCCCTTTTTGTAGACAGTGAGGATTCTTATAACCGATTCCCCATCTCTCTATTTCCTCTTTGGGTTTGTTCAGATGAATAGTCTGTTCAGTTTGACCTATTTTGAATAACTTCTCTTCCAAACTTTTTAATTTACCCAGTAAAGAAAAGTTTTCTTTGGTACAAGAAGAATGCAAATTTGTAAGCTCATATAAATCAATCCCACTTTTTAGCAGTTGAGACTTGAGTTCAAAATTCTCTTTAAGAATTATTGTCTTTTCCTTTGCGTTGGTGTCATTATCTTTATGTAAAACTCAACCAATACTTTCTTCTCAGCAATTTCATTTCTAAGTTTCTATATCAATTGGTTTTTGTCAGTTATGACACCATTTTCTTGCTCAAGATTAGATTCTAACTCTTTTTGTTTTAAACTAATGGCATGCATTTTATTCATGAAATCTGTATCTGATAAATTATATACCTCCTCTTCTTCATTATCTGAATCAGCTTCAACATCTGATTCTATCTGTCCCATCAAGCACATGTTGACGGCTTCATCTTTCTCTTCATTCTCTTCTTCCTCGTCTGAGTGATCAAGCCAGTATTACATCCTCAGCCATCAGTGCCTTACTAACCTCCTGTTGCTTTGCAAGAAGCATCTTGTTCTTGTAATAATCGGAGTTTCTGACTTTTGGCCTTCGGCAGTCTCTGACATAGTGACCTATTTTGCCACAGTTGTAGCACGTTGGTGGTTCTGTCTAACTGGATCCTTCAGCTTTGAACTTTCTCTCTTCTGGTTTCCTCTCCTCTAATCTCTTTCCTTCAGACTTACTTCCTTCAACCCTTTCTTTGTGGATGTAGTTGTTAGGACCAGAAGAATACCTCTGACTGTTTGAACTTGGCTTTGTGTAGAACTTTTTCTGAAAAGCATTTGACAACAGAATCATTGCTTGCTTCAGTTGTTCATTTTCATCCATGTCAGAGTTTGCATAACCTTCATCTTCTTCTGATTCATACACAATCGTCTTGTTCTTCTTCTCGGAATGCCCCCCAGTCTTTCCTCTCTGCCTCTTCTCATCTAGAATTTCATCCACCTCTTCTACATTTTGTCTGAGGGTTTCATACACCTCATGAAGTGGAATCTCATTCAAATCTTTGATCTGCTTCATCTGCCTTGCAAATCTTTTCCATTCCGGTTGTAGAATACTCAGGAATTTGACGTTCAGCTCAATTTGAGATTTATGGACTTTGTTCTTGCTAAGTTCGTTCAGCAAAGTCACAAACCTGTCATAGGTTTCTTCTAAAGTTTCTCCCACCCTGCCTCTAAATTCTTCATAACTATTTAGGCAGTTGGAGATTTTCAGCTGATTCCCAACCTTCGAACCCAGCATCATCTTTTCGAGCTGATCCAACATTTCTTTGCCGGAGGCCTTGTAGCTGTCAATCTTTACATATATTTCGTTTGGAATTCCTTGTAAAATGTATGACTTAGCTAATCTGTCGCCTTTGGCTCTTCTGAGGTTATCATCTCCTAGCTCATGAAACTTAAGTTCAACTTGAGTCGGCACAGTTCCAACTAAACAAGTCGTCATGACTGGTTTCATAACCCCTTCTTCTATAGATTTCCTGATGAAATCACCCAGCTCGTGTCTGTCAACAAAGTTCAGAAACCGATCCTTCCACTGTTCTTATTCTCCTTTAAAGAGAACTAGTGGCTTGGTGTCAGTTCCGATTGCAAGGGCTTCTCTGGATGTCATTTTGATGAAAATTCTAAGTCTGGATTGGAGCAAAGAGAGGTTTGCGTATCAAGGTTTACGTATCAATTATGTTGCGCAAACTGAGGTTTACGTATCAAGCGGGATGCACAAAGTGAGGTTTGCGTATCTCGATAGATGCGCAAAGTGAACTTTGCGTTTCGAGAGGGTTGCGCAAACTGGACTTGATCTTTTCGTGAAGAGATTAACACTTGAACTGAGAGAACTGAGCTTTGCGTATCCTTAGGTTGCGCGAAGTGAGCTTTGCGGATCAAGAGTGTTGCGAAAACTGAGCTTTGCGTATTGCTTGAGGTGCGCAAAGTAGGCTTTGTGTATCACGCTTGGTACGCAAAGTTGATTTTGCGTATCAAGAGTGTTGCGCAAACTTGACTTTAATGTTTCTTGTAGGTTACGAGAAGTGTACTTTGAGGTTTACGTTCCAAGTGTGATGCGAAAAGTGAGGTTCGCGTAAGCCGTTGGATGCGAGAAGTGGACTTTGCGGATTGCTTGAGATGCGCAAAGTAAGGTTTGCGTATCAGGCGTTATGCGCAAAGTGAAGTTTGCATATCACGTTAGATGCGCAAAGTTGGCTTTGCGTGTGTTCTTCTTCTGGTTTGCGCAAGTTCGTCCTGTACTTCGAAAATCAACTAAAAACTTGTTTCTTCGTCGATTAGCAGTACTAGTCTGTACCAATATGACTACAAACACTTCTAGAACAGTTTGCTATCACTTGATCTCGATAAAAATCACTTTTTGAAAATAAATTTGATAGCACAGTGACTTTTTCAAAACGAACTCAGACCACAAAAATCACAAAATGGAACTCGATTAAAGCTTTATAGTGAAATCAAACAACAACAACTCGATCTAGCATGCTAATCGATCACAACCTGATCGATTTTAACACCTTAACACTCGAAATCACTTTTTCAAATAGAACACAGAGTCGTTTTTGTAAAAACTTGATTTGATCTTAATCAGGCTCTGATACCAATTGTCGGTCCAACACAATGTTTATATCAAGTTTATAGAAACGACACAATAAGATTACCAACCCGTATTGATTATAACAAATGGTTACAAGGTTGATTGATTCAAGCTATTTTGTGTGTTTTCTGTTTTCTCTCTGATTTACACCTTTAAGTGTGTGTTTTTGTGTTCTTAATAATATCTGATCTATGAGAGAGTTGTTGAGAGATACACACTATCTAATCTAAAGTGTGTCTAACACACTATCATAATATCTAGATTTAATATCTAGATATTATTTCTAACTAAATAATATAACTAACTAAACTAAATCTAATACCTAACTAAGTTAACTAATATCTAACAAACTAGATATTAACTTAACTAATATAATAACAAACAATTACATTGACATTTATTACAAACGACATAGATTTTAATATCGAGAGTCCATGTTCCGGCTTTAGCTTCAGATTGTGATCTTCAGATTGGATGATCTTGAATCCAATGAGACTGTGTCTTAACAAAGACTGTTTTACATTGTTTAATTAGGGGAGAAGTTTCAAAGACTGAGATGAGTTTGAAATGAGTTTTGATGATTTTTATTCTCATAATTCATCAAAAAGGGGGAGAAATTTACAGAGTTCAATTTCAAAGTCAATCTTACAAAAAGATTTGTGAAGAAATTCTGAAAGTTCAACTCATTCAAATCTGATGAAAAGAAATCATTCCGAGATGATTCAAAGACAAATAAAGATGATTCGAGAAAGTTGGTTTTCTGAAGACGATCCAGAGATCAGAGAGATGAAGATACAAGATCAAAGATTCCTCAATCAATAGTTCAAAGTTGTTTCAAAAGTTTCAACAATTCAAATTCATGTTCAAGACTTGTTGATTTTCCAAAGATGCTAAATGTGAAAGACTTTTCCAGATTCTTCAAAGCATCAGAGTTTGAAAAGTGCTAAAGCTTCATCGTGTAAAGCAATCAAAGTGAAAAAGTTTAAAGAATCAAGCGCTGAAGACGATTGTCAATTTTTTTTATTAAATCTTGAATACAAAGGGGGAGAATGTTAGTGTATAAATTGTATCCAAGATTTAATGTGAAAAGTCTGAGTTAATGCAAGTCAAAGTCTGTAAAGTCAAAGTTAATATTAGTGGTTTGAAAGTTTAAGTTTGTGATGTTTGTAATGTTTTGAGAGAAGTTGTGAGTATAAATAGCATAGTGTCTTGAGTGTTTGAAAAAAAAAGCTTTGTATTTCTTACAATTCATTAATAATACGACTTTGACTGTTTCTCTCTCTACTCTCTCTCTAGACCTTGAATGTCAAATCTTGAATTGATTGTGCTTGATTGAATTGGGATTTTTACACTTTCAGGAATCATGCATGCTAGAGCCTTATACCAGTATAGAACCTCCATATAAGCTTTTCAGATGTCGAGGTCGAGTTTTTGTAATCCCAGAGGCACCTGGAGACTTTGAGTTGGAGACAATGCCATAGGCAAGGTCGCATGGTCATTGTTGCACCAGACCCCAAATTCGACCAACTTTCTAGTGAGTAGGGGGTGTTGTGCGACTTTGCCCCGGTGACAATGCCACGGGCATAGTCGCACGGGCATTGTCGCCCGTGGGGAGTTACCTGTTGTGTTGAAAATCGTTTTTAAAGCCAAAATCTTATCACTTCTCACTTTATCAGTTCCAAATCGCTCACTTCTTTCTCGTGGGCGATTTTCTCTCTTCTTTTCTCCCAAACCTCTTCATTTAATACTACCAACAAACCCTTGCATTTAGTGATTTCAAAGGGGATTGTTGGGTTGAAGTTATTTGCACTTACGGGTGATTGTAGCTTCAAGGAAGAAGGACAAGTCTCTCAAATCTACCTACCACTTTTAGGGTTTCACTTTACAAACCCTAGTTTGTGAGTTCTCACCTCTAAATGCTCTTGTTCATGTTTAATGATTATAATAACCACCTACACACACACATATATATATATACTATTTATTGGTAACTTGACCTAAAATCTAGGGTTTCATGGATTTGGTCATTTAGAACATATAAATTATTGTTACTTGTTTAACAACTTGTAAAAAGGATATTTGCTTGAGAAATGTGTTATTAGTAAGCTACAATGGTGTGATGAATAATGTCTTAAAATGGAAAGTTCCTTGTTAATGATTATGGTGTCAATAAGTTGACTAGTGAAACATATATATGTTGTTATGTAATTTTAATAAGTATGTGATCACCTGATAAGAATGTGGTTCCCTATTTCCTTGTGCACAAGGAAGTAGTCGTATGTTTATTTGACATATTGTTGTTGGTCTTTGTGGTTTACTAGCGAGTAGGCAATAAGGGGACGTGGGCCCTTGAGGTGTAACCCGTCTAGATATGGATAGACAATAATGTCCCGTAATACCTTGAGGTGTAACTCGACGGAATAGGCAATAAAGGCAATGATATGGTTTGAGGTTGTGATGTCTTGATGGCATTGAACTAGGACTGGGACATGAGGTGTAATCCAATAACATCATAGGTGACTCCACTCCCGTGTACATGTCACCCCGATGGGAACGGGTCTCCCCCGTGATTCAAGGGTTATCTCTAGTATGTTTATGCTCAGGTTGAGAACATCATTGCAAGTGGGATTAATATGGTGATGGCAATGGAGTTTGGTAACGCAAGTCTTATTTTATGTTACCCTTGTTTGTGAATTATATATTTTATGAAATCTCACTAGGCTTAGCCCTAACACTTGTTGTGGTTGTTGTTTTCTCACAGATCCCAGTCATGGTGGAATCTAGGTTGTCGGGCTTGTCAACCGGGCATGTAGGAGAGCTTGACGTGTCGGTCTTTTGGGGTTTCGTGTGAAGAAAGATTTTTGGTGGAATAGCAACACCCAAGTTAATCTAGTTGAATTAATTCTAGATTAAGTAGGTTGTTGTAATTATATGTCTCCTTACTCTTGCCACTTAGCTTTGGTGCAAACTAACCCACTTGATATAGGTTTTAGTTGTTTTGAAATTTGGGAATTGTCCTTATTGAATATTTATATTTATAGGGTATTTTGGATCTCCGTATTTTAGACGTTATATTTCTGAAATTTTGAAAATTTAATTCGTAAATTTTTAGGGGTGTTACATGGAGGTATATGAAGTTTTAATTTATAGGAAGAAATTTTACTTTTTTTACTGGTTGTGATATCAAAATTTTTAATTAGTTGTTCTTTCCAAATTTGAGGGTGTTACACTCCAAATACTTATATGTTTGGTCTTGATCAGATTTCAAATGGATCTTTATTGGAGTCACCTGAACCTGGATTTGTGATCAAGAATATGATGATTAAAGAAAAACACCTCTTTAGAGTGTCAGAGGTTGCAAAGTTCTCATCAGGTACTATAAGACAAATCTATAATGCTCTTGAATCCAAATAGAAGAAGGGAAAGAATGTTGAGTTGTGTGGTAAGATAATGGGTTTGATTCAAACTCATTTGGCTATGAAAAATTTGGTAATTCTCAAATTTGTGAAGATTCTGAAGTATGACAATGTTGATATGTATAGGCCACTTTGAACCAAAGAGGGAGATCGTTGAAATATAATGTTGGTTCAAAGTTGAAATGGCTAAGTGTTATCTATGGATTGTGTATCCAGAGATCTAAAGAAGAGTTCCCATAGTTCTCAAGACTGCTCAAAATACTAAGTACAATAGTATGGATAGGAACATCCAGAGTTTGGCCAAACTTCTAAGTATTAGAGACTTTAGAGATTTGGAGAAACTTTATCAGAGTTCGGCTTCTAAGTCTGAATACTCGTATTCAGACTTTGCGACTTAGAAGATCAACTCTGATTCAAGACCTGAAGACTTAAGGATATTATAACATAGGAAAGCGGCACATACCAGGGGGTAGTGTAACACTCATAAAATTCTTTTGCTTTGTAGATCTTGCTTACGAGTCTATTTGTTAACCTTGGAATTTCTCCTGATATAGATTTGTTGAAAGTATTAGAAAGTGGGCTTGTAAAATGGCGTTATTGAGTCAAGGAGTAGAATTTGGTTGAGGACAACAAGATCATGTGCGGCTTAAGACTGCGACCAAAGCCGCAGAACTTGCTGTTGGAATAGGTCTCGAGAACATGCCCGACCTATGGCGAGGCCTTAAGCTGGGGCTAAAGCCATGGGAAACCACCTGTAGATCATAAGACGAAATTTCAAGCTTCTTCCTCATTTATTACTAATCTCTTCTCCTCTCTCTCTCTCTCTCTCTCTTCATAAATTCGATTTGGGCATACCCTAGGAAGTTACTTCGAGTATTTAAGGAACATTGATTTCACTTTTATCCTCAAGATTCAAAGAGTTTGGTTGGGGAAATCAAGACCTCCATCCTTCTTCACATCATACTTGGTTTTCTAGGTTTTCATCAAAACTTAAGTAATGAGTTCATCTTCTTTTCTAAACTTTTATATGTTCCCAAATGAGTTGTTTTATCTACTTAAATGTCTTCCATTTCATATATGTAGTGGACATTAAGGGGTTTGGACCATTTAGGTCAAAAAGTGGTATTTTTGATACTTGAGTACATTATAACAAAAATGGAGGTTTGAGGTACAATCTATGTTTTGGGGTTGAAACTAACTTATATAATGCTGCAAAACCTAACATCAAGGATTTTTTTTAAAGGATGATTGGTTGTGTGTGAAAAATATGGCAATTTTACCTATGTAGTGAAATGTTGATGAAAGTGATTATGGTTTGGATAAGAGTGGACGTATCTAGATGAGTTATTTAACTAAAGTAAATGCAATGGATCCATAGGCATAAGAGTTGGTTTATGTGTGGAATGAATATTCCGATTTGTAACAAGAAATATGCATGGGGTCAATATGGGTAATAGTTTTAGGCTCTTGGAATCGGGCAACGACCAAAGATTAATAGTTGTAATTTCTTATGAACGGGTGAAATCTAGGACTATGGGAGCATGATGCCATGAACCTCAAGGAAATAAAGTGGATGACCAATAATCCGTAGTGGTGCTCTTAAACATGGACATGTAGTCTACTTTTGTGTTCCGTCACTAACATGGTAAATCGGGTCTCCCCTGTCATCATAAGATGCGTATGTGGAATTTCTATCTTGAAAACTGTGATCCCAGATTTCACGCAATAAAACAGTTAAAGAACAAATTGAGAAAAGATTTAGAGAGAGATAATTGTGTCAAATGTATCGTAGTCATATATCTCTTGAAAGGACTTATAATACAATGAACTTGAGTTTAGTTTCTTACTAAAACAAGAGAAAAGAAATGCTTTATATAGGGTCAAACAAGCCTTGACCATTATACAAGCTTACATGAAAAAGTCTACATTTTAAACAAGATTATTTGATCTAAACTTAGATATAACATTCTCCCCCTTTTAGATCAAATAACAAAAGCTTTATCTACCCCATCTTGAATAACTTCCTTGTATAATTTCGAGCAGAGACTCAAAAATCCTTATGCCTTGTCTGAAATGAATTATGTCTTCTAAAGCATCCAAGACCTTTTTCTCCTTGCTTAACTTTCTTTTCATTCTCTTTGAATCTCTGGTTCAGCTGCAGTTTGATCACCTTTATCGTTCCATCCAAAAACTTAGCAATCTCTGAAATTCTGAGAAATCTCTTCTTGTTTTCCGCATTCTTGTAAATTACTCCAAGTTCTGGCTTTTCAATGATCATGATCAAATCATAGCTCTCAATATTTTCCAACTCTAGATTGGGCTTTGTCATGTTGACCCTCTTCTGGTTTGTTTCAATTCCCAGCTGAAAGTCATAGCAGTAAGTGTATTGACATGCCTCCTCATAAATCTCTTTACGGCTTCTAAGGCAAAAATGATATTTTTCGGCCTGATAGTCATGTTTCTGAACAGGTGATAGAGATACTCAATGTCGTCCACATTTAAGTATTGGAAGTCAGCTTCAGAAAACTCACACTCTGTCAGATCTCTTCTTTGAACTTTAAAGACCGGATACCATATCTTATGAAATCTCCTTAGCCTCACTTGTTTCACCGTCACAATTCCAGACTTTATCTTCACATATTTTTCAGCTTTCCTCTCCCAACTTATCAACCTTCCATACTCCTCCTGATACTCTATAGGTAGATGAGAAACACCCAGAACTTTGTATATATCCATCCTCCTGAGCCTGTGAACGAATATCTTCTTCATCTCCTCCTCTAGAAACGGTGCTCTTAAAGTATTTCGCATTTGCCTGAGCTGAGCTTTTGTGGGGACTAGAGGGACCTCAGGTTGGTTTGATGGACCGGCTTGGTTTTCTACTGGGTTGGATGGAAAGTGAAGTTCAGGTTCATCTTCGGTGTTGGGTTCAGGTGGGTTGTCATTTGTAGGTTGGGTATCAAGGATTGGGCTAGGAATTCTGTTTGGGCTTGGTAGGTTAACAGGGCTAGATTAGTTTTCTGGGCTAGATAAGTTTATTGGGCTAGGTATGTTTTGTGGTTGTTCATAAGTTTCAGAAAGGTTTATTTCTTTAAAGGTTGGGATTTCAGGTAGATTTCTAGTGGTTTCGGGTAACTCATGTTGTACAAGACTCAGTTAGATATCATCTGGAGTACAGTATAGGATGTCCAGAATGTTCTCATTACCTTCATCATCAGAACTCATCAGTTGTTCTCTCTCCTCCTCCTTAACCATCCAAAACTTCTCATAATTCTCATTAGTTTATTCTTCTTCATCTGATGATAGATCAATAACATCATAAGCTTTCAAACCAGTTATCTGCAAAATCTATTCCCTTGTAGCAACCTTAGGCTTTTCAACCCTTGGTTCTACCTCCTGATTGACATAAAGAATCAATTCAGTTTGCTCTGTCTGCTTTTCTCCATGACCATGACTAGCAGTCTCTCTAACATTTACATCTCTCGCTCTTTCTTCAACCATAACTACATCATCAGATCCAACAGCTGCTTGTTTCTCCCTATTCTCCCCCTCATGATCATGATCTGGATCAAGATCATGTCTTTTTGAAGAAACAACTGCTTGGGTTTTGCAAGATGTTTGCACTATCTGTTTAAGATCAGATATGGCATTTAGAACATCTGATTTGAAAGAAGTGAACTCTGAAGCACTGACCAAATCTGCTGTTTTCACATATTGTGGCGGTTGTTGTTGAAGGTGGGATTGCATAGGTGAAAGAAGATCTGCATCTTGTTGGTTATCCAGAGATTTTGCCAATAGCTTAGAAAATAACAATGACTTTAGCTCATCGATGGATAAGTCAGTAGGTTGAGGTAGTGGAAGTGACTGAGATTTGTGAGTAGGCTCAGGTTCGGATATCGGGTCCTTCCCTTTTAACAATCTTTTAACACCAATTATCTCCTCCTCAAACTTCTTGTACATCATGTTTTCAACGGCCTTTAAGGCGCTGTCGAGTATTTCCTATGACACAAAGTCAGGGTGAGTAACACCAGAATCACGTAGATTTTCCGTTTGCATGACAGTGGTAGAACCAACTGCATGGCCTGTGTTCATTGGCGGCAATGATGTATCAATGACAGGACTTCCATCCAGTCCTCATAGTCCGCATTGCGGATCTACTCTAGATGTTCCAATCGGGTTACCAAGACTTCCGATAGTAGCAATCTCAAAATGTGTCCTAGGAATAACAATTGGTAATTCAAAAGGCACTATACTTAAAGGTGCAGTCAAAGAAGTTGAGAAGTGGGGCTGCTATTCTCTGTTTTCAATACCTTGAATCTCCGAGTAAGAAACCGGTAGATTATGAGCTAAATCCCCATGAGAAGTTGAAACTAACTCTTGTTGAGAAGAGATAGAGTGGGTGGCCTAGGTGTTCATTTGCATAAGTGGGCTACTTATGTCTTGTTCAACAACTGCTCGCAACACATGCGGCGAAGTGGTAGATGTGGCTGCCCTTTTGGATAAGTAGGTTCTGGTATACACACGCTCTCCATATTCTTTTTCTACACCTTCTCTCACTCTCTCTTTTGAATTTTCAACTAAAACTCCCTCATCACTCCTTATATATGCCAGTACATAATTGATATTTTCATTCACCTAATCATCAATTTCCATGGCATCAGTACCATAGAAAGGTGCAAAAGCATCCTCTTCATAATCCTGTACATCACCTTGCACTTGAACATTCTCAGCATGAGTACCAGGGTTATCATCATTATTGTCACCACCATCATCAGAATCATCATCACCAGCAACGTCAATTTCTGTTTCCTCATCATCCTTAGAAGCAATCTATGTATCACTTGTTGCCGACGGAACTTCACTTGTATCACTGTCATTTCCAGCCAAGTCTGCTTGATCCAGTTCATTGTCAGAACCTTGACCTTCATCAGCAGGAGGTGTCACTGAACGTGGGTTAATAACCCATGACCCTGATGCTTCCACTCTAGGTCTCTGACCCCCTCCAGAGCCCCTCTCGGTGTTTTTCCTCTTCGCCCCCCGTTTTTGTACTCCCGTAGTATCATAAACCCTCACAGACTCCGCTCGCCTAGGGCTTGAGTCAGGGTTAGGGTCAACCAGTCCTGGTTGTCCTATAGACTCTCTATATTCTATAACACTATCACACTCTGGATCAGCATAATCAACTAATCTTTCTGGCACAGGCATGGAAAATATGAAGTCTCTCTTTTGCTTCATCAAATACCTCATCTCACTTACCGGTGCAAGTGGATGATTAATCCTGGTAGGAATCTGTCTATTGCTCTGTAGCATGCTCCTGACAATCAAAGCCATAAATCTCTGATAAGGAATGTAGTTCGGAGCTTTTGAAGTTTTCTTAGCAGCAACTTTCTCATATAGCTCAGTCCAAAATATGCTTGCATAATCAATATGTAGATCATGAACTACAAAATATAATAGCTTCAGAATATGGATACTTACATTGTCAGTTCCATAGATCTTAGCTGTCAGACACCTGTTAATAACTGAGAACAGGGTGTAGTAGAATGGTGGCAAGTTGTTCGTTTGGAAATGATTGACCTGTGTCAGCTAGCCAATGTAACTCATGCCTCTGATTCCTTTAAAAACATATGTTAATCATAAAATCCCAAAACAATCAAGCAATTACTCAATAATATGACAATTAAGATCAAGAACTAGAGAGAGAAACTAGAGAGAGAAAGTAGATCTTGATTCCATTAACCACAAGTCTAATATTACAATGACAAGCTTACAACTCTAGTTCGTTACTCCTAATTCGTTACAAAAGCCACAAGGCTAAAAGCCTATTTATACTACCAAACTAAACAATACTTAACCACTAAGCAAGCTCAACATACTTTGACTTTCCTAACACATTGACAATGTTGACTTTTACACCTTTGACTTTCCTATTAAATTTTGGATACAATATTTAGACTTAACAATCTCCCCCTTTGTATTCAAGATTTAATAAAAGTTTGATAATGATCTTCAACTCTTGATTCTTCAGCTTTTGTCTCTTTAGCTTTGAACTTTGAAACTTTCACAGTCTTTACACTTTCAGCTTTTGAAGAATCTTGTAAAGTCTTTTACTTTGTAGCATTGAAAGTCAACATGCCTTGAACGTGAATCTGAAATCGTGAAACTTTTTGAAACATCTTTGAAACTTTGACATTAAACTTTGAAACAACTTTGATTCTGTATCTTCATCACTTGTGATCTCTGAATTGTCTTTAGAAAACCAAACTTTCAAAAACCATCTTGATTTATCTTTGAACAAACTTTCTTCAGAGTCTTTTGTCTTTGAATTAGCGGAAGCATTTTTCACTTTGACAACTCTTCATAGCTTTGAAATTGATCTTTGTAAAATTCTCCCCCTTTTTGATGATTGAGAGCATCATGATCATCAAAATTTCATCAATTTTAGCACAGTCTTTGATTTCCCCCTTTGTGAACAAATAACAATCTCCCCTTTCTATGATAATTTGACCCTTTGATCTGAATGGTTGAATCATGAACTGTATATACCCGAATCTTTTCAAATTCAGATATAATGAACGTGGTAACCCTGATTCAACAAATGAAATAGTTAGCATGCCTGTAAGTAGCACGGAGCCACTTTGTACATAGGATGTACATTGGAAAGGAGCTTTTGAGATGATCACTCCTTCAGGGCTTCCATTCAATCATCGAAAAACCACAAAAGAATTTTCTATGAATGTTATGACAAGAAAACATATTCCTTGTGTGCTCGTGCAAATGTAGAATGATTGAAGCTACTTAGGCTTTTTCAGGCTCAAAATGTGTAAGTTGTTGAGACAGCAACAGATAATACACGGACTCAATGTGCATGAAAGAGGTGTGAAGGTGGGGCAACTTTCCTTCTTTTTCAATATCTAAATCTTCCGAATGAAGATTAGATAGCATATATGTTGCGTCCCCAAAGAAAATGAAACATTTCTTTGTTAAGAAAGAAATGAGTGGTTGGTGCGGTAATTGCAAGAGTTGGCATGGGCTCACTGCCTTTCTCAATGATGGTCACCAAAGAATGTGAACCAATCAGAAGATGTGGTTGCCCGGCTCGAAAATTGGTAGGTGCAGAGTTCTGATATTCTTTTAACTCTGATCTCACACCCTCTTTCTTTTTAACATTATCCTCACTTCTAACCAAACTCTCTTTTCCATTTTACCGCTCCACGCAATGAGAAAAACTCAACCGGATGAGTTATCTCCCCCACTCTTTGATATTGACCCCTCACCCCTCAATCACTCAAGGATAACTTCCTGGGTAGGAAACACAGGTTGACGTGAATCCATGGAAGTTCTGTTTAAGCTCACACACGAATCCCATGTAAGTCCTAAAAAGAATGGTTGCTCAACAATTTAACTGAATAGTTAAGCACAAAGATAACAATGTCAAAATTGAGCAATTGAACTTTGAAGATTTCTCAAAACAAAGGTATTGAATGAATGAAATGAAATCAAGAGAATTGTTTTGAGAATCTGACAATGAATCAATCAAATCAAATCAAATGGTTAGGGTATCAAGGAATTAGAAATTTGTTTATATGAACGAATATAAACAATATATCAATGAAAGTGCAAGATTAGAAAAAGATGAATGATGCTCAACAACAATGAGAACAAACGGGGGTATTATCATCGAAAAATTGTTCGTTTAGAGACATGGTAATAACAAATTCAAATAAAATACTGAACCGGTGTGTATGAATACTTGACAGTATATGGACAAGATACTACACAAGTATTAATCTTTAGAAACACACGGTCAGTTAAACATTAAGCTTAAAATTTGAAAAACATTTAAAAGCTCACTTCTGAATTCATGAAATCTGTTGAGAATAGAGAAGTGGTTTGAACATTTAAGAACCTATTTTTCATGCTTGAAAGTTGTTCTTCTTTCAAACAATCAGAGCTCTAGGATCAGAAGATATTTACCTTTTAAGCTCCCCCTCAAATCATGAAAGAATGATTTAGGTCTTTTTAAGCTCCCCCTGGATATTAGCATAATATCCTTCTTTGATCATTGAAAAACGGGTCCTGATCTGTCATTTGATCAGAAGCCATTTTATTCACATCATTTATTCAAAAATAAAAAGACAAAAAGCAGTAAAACATTTTTATAGTATGAGTTCTGATCAGAAATAACCAGAAGTCATCACCTTTACTCCCCCTTAAATTAAGCATCTGAAATATGTCAGTTAAAACAGTATAGAGATCAAACACTCCCTTTTGAATTGTAGACCATCATATCAGTAAAATCTATCAGTGAAAAAGTATAGGATAGAGATCAGATCAATTCTCTTGGGATGAAGACCATCATATCCATCGGATGCAAAAATAGGAGTAAGGTCTTTTGATCGCTGAGGTCCGAGTCCTAAACTGTTGTGTTTAGAAGTCAAACTCCTTTGAAGTACGGGTCCTAAGTTGTGTACTTAGAATCCATAATCTTGACATTGAGGTGCGGGTCTTGAACTGTGTTATTCAAGAGCCATAATCTTGATATTGAAGTCCTGGTTTTGAACTGATGTGTTCAAAAGCCATTGATCTCTTACTCCCCCTTGACTTAAGTTGCCTGCAACACAGAATCAGTTTTCTTCTTTGGTACCCACTGGTATTTGGGTCCAGAAATGTTAGTTGCAGTTCGTGTGGGGATTATAGAGTAAGAACCATACCAGAAATGATCACTGGTCTTGTGAATATGATCATGTGTACCACAATAAGAACAATAATATTTATTACCTTTATGTGCTTTGTTCTTCTTTGCGTTGTGTACATGCACACATGATGTGATTCCTTTCAGCTCATCTTTCTTGTCATCTTTGACAGATTTCTTCATCCAGACCAGTTTCTCTTTCTTGTAACTTCTTCTCCTTGGAAATGTATCTGAACCATCTAAATATCGATCATAGAAAATGTTAGTTCGACGAATCGGATCAAAATATTTAACTGACCTTTGTGAAGAAACAGATTTATGATTTGAACTTGAGGCAGACTTTTTAAGCTCTTTGATCTTTGAAGCATATTTGTCTCTTTCTTTCACAAGCTGGTCAATCTTCTTTGAAAACTCAGACTTCGTCTTCTGCTCTTTCAGCGTAGTAGCAGATAGTTCAGATAACTTTGAAGTCAGCTTTTTGATTTCAGACTCAAAGATGGATCGTTCTTCTTCAAATCCTTTCTCTGAATCATTTCTCTGGCCAGATAGTTCTTTGAAGAATCCCACACTCTTCTGTTCAATAGCCTTCTTTTCTTTAGCAAACTTCTCTCTTTCCAAGATAAGTACTTTCTCAAAATCAGAAATTTGTTGAGAAAGTTTTATGCATTTAAGATCCACTGACTTTTTCTCTTCAAAACATTTCTTTGAAAAATCTGAGAACTTCTTTGAAAAACTTTTCTTTTCAGTCTCAAAAACAGCTTTATGATTAGTAAGTTATTGTTCTAAAACAGATATGTTCTTTCTTAGTTCAACATTCTCATATTCCAATCTCTGAATCATTTCATCATTCAGCCCAGAAGATCTTTTCAGAAGATCTTCATTGATAGTCTTTAAAGTACTGATTTCTTCTTTCAATGAAATGATTTCAGCAAAATACTCTTTTGACTTTTGAGAGTGAAAGTCAACAGCATGACCCAGATTAATTTTCTCTAAATTCAGCTTTCTAATCTTCTCTTCAAGATCGGCAAAATATCCCATTTTGAACGAGAAATTAGCTTGATATAAATGATCGTTCCAAACTTTATATCAGAAAATCAAAAATCAGATTAAATTGAAATCTAGCACAAAATTTTAAAACTTAACACTTGATATGGCGCAAGGTCGAGTTTTGCGTGAACTGTGTGTTGCGCAAACCAATTTTCTCGTGATCAGCGTATAATGCAAAGTGAGCTTTACGCAAGCCAAGTGAAACGCAAGATGAGGTTTGCGTAAGCCAAGTGATGCACGAACTGAGCTTTGCGTAAGCCAAGTGATGCGCGAACTGAGCTTTGCGTAAGCCAAGTGATGCGCAAACTAAGCTTTGCGTGATCTGATTAAGATGCAAACTGATTCTCAGTCCGGAAAAGCTTGCGCAAACTTCTATGAACTTGCGCAAATCGATATGAACTTGCGCAAACCGTGGATCTTGGCTCTTTTTATCTCAAATCGATCCAAATCTGCAAATTTGATCTCAAAACTTTATCAGAATCATCGACAAACAATACAAAACACAAATTAATTATCAAATTTTGATTAAAAACAACAATTCACACATTTTCGATGAAGAACAGTGTTCGAACGATATTTCAAGAAAATTTCAAAAATTCAAAAATTGATATCGAATTTGTTCAAATTACGAGATGAAATCAAAATAAGAAACACTCTTGAACATAATTCGAATCCAAATATTCCATTTTCTTGCAACAAAAACGATTTTTCACTCAAAATTCGGATGAATAATGAAAAACATGAGTTCTTGAAAAAAAAATTCAGAAAATCAAATTTTCGATCTAAAAACTCCATATTTCAATTCAAACTTTGATCAAATCATTTCTGAAAAGTTTGGTTCAGCTCTGATACTAATTGTTAATCATAAAATCCCAAAACAATCAAGCAATTACTCAATAATATGGCAATTAAGATCAAGAACTAGAGAGAGAAAGTAGATCTTGATTCCATTAACCACAAGTCTGATATTACAATGACAAGCTTACAACTCTAGTTCGTTACTCCTAATTCGTTACAAAAGCCACAAGGCTAAAAGCCTATTTATACTACCAAACTAAACAAGACTTAACCACTAAGCAAGCTCAACATACTTTGACTTTCCTAATTCATTGACAATGTTGACTTTTACACATTTGACTTTCCTATTAAATCTTGGATACAATATTTAGACTTAACAACATCAGTGTCTGATGGCAACTCATCATATGTGGTTCGACCTTCTCTTGCAGTCTTAGCAGGTAAACTCAAGATGAATCTCAGTCTTTCAAGAGTGAGAACTAAAGTGAAGTGATCAATCTCCAGCTTAAAGATAGGAATCCTTTCTACTTATTCCTTCATGTGACTAAAACGGATAGTCTTCCAAGCTTGTTGTACATAGAGCTCAGGAACTGCTGCTTGAGCTGTTAAGTCATTTTGGAGAGGATGATTCTTCAAGATATACAAGACAAGTGGATCAATATTGATGGTGAACTGAAGATGATGGTTATTTGGTTGTTGTGGTTTCATCTCAGATGGTGAAATGAGGAAAACATCAGGATTGACATTCTGTGAAACTTGAAAGTCTGATCTTGATGAAGGCATAGGGAATTCCTGGGATGCCTCATGTGGTGAATTTTCTCCCATCTGGACATTTTGATCAACAGAATGATCAACCATTGGTACCTGAAAAAAGGAACAGTATGGACAAGGTCCAAGTGGTTAGTACAAAATCAGAAGATATAACATTGAAAACCATCTTTGAAAAATTGCTAAGTATAGAATTCGCATGACAAGGATATGTGAATTCCTCACTTAGTGAAGTAAAAGCCAAAGAAATAATGACAAGAATTCATATGAAGCAATGTACGAATTCCTTACTTATAAGATTTGAAACATGACAACTCAGAATTCGTATGAGCAATTATACAAATTTCACACTTGCAAAAAAATAGACATGAATAACAAGAATTCGTATAAACTGAAATCATCAAGAATTCGTATAACCTTGATTTTTTAAAATTTAAACTTTGAAATATTTCTAAGTATGAAGAACTTCAAGAACATCCATGCGAACCCTAAATCTTTTGTAACCCAAATCTTTGTACATTAGATTCGATTAATGATTATTAACCATTTTAACACACTTAATCTGGGATTATGGTCCTTTAAGAACAACAAATTTCAAGATTTGTTCAAGAACAGTTTGAAGTCCATCAAGAACATACGAAGAGTCAAAAATCGAATTCAGTCCCAAAAAGTCAAAATTAGGTTAAGATTTAGATCAATTAAGGTTCGATTTGATCAAAGTTATGTATCTTTCAGTTCAATCAACATAAAGAATAAGATCAAAGGCTCAAATTTTCAAAAGATCAAAGGTCATTCGAAAAAAAGTTGAACAGTCAAGAAAGAATCCTAAATCTAATGCAGTAAAGGGTACACCTGCAAAGAAACAAAGATATACAAAATACAATAACCAAAATACAAACAAATAAGAACAAACATTACACCTTTGAATCAAAGAAATAAATAAGATCGAATATCAAGATGAAGTCGTAGAAGAGGGTTTTAGGGTTATGTGCTCTCAATAACTCGTACAAAGAAATGAACTTCCGAAAAGTGAGTGTTAGAGCATAAATTTGTTGGATACAAGATCAAGAAGATTGAAGGTCAAAGTTCAAGAAGTCAAAGGCTAAAAGTCAACTCTCACTTAAAGTCAAAGTCTTTTGTAATAAAAAAAAATCAAAGTATTGTATTTGTATTTGTTTTTCTTGTATTTTAGACGTAGGTATAAATAGCTTTGTATTTTCTGTTCTTAGTAGAAGTCTTATTGTGATTAGAAGAATATATATCTTGTAGAGAGAGAGAGAGAGAGTTCTAGAGAGAGAAAGTTGTATTTGAAATTGAGAATTGAAATCAAAACAGGTAATTTGATTGAAATATATTTGTTGATTAATTGTTTGTAATTAGAAACTAGAAACAGGGAATAACAATTGGTATCAGAGCAGATCCAAACTGAAATCAATTCAAGAAAATGAGTTTTGCACTGTTCATCGAGTTTGGAGGTTGATTTTTGTTTTTCAGTATGAATTTTGAGTTGTAATGATTAGGTTGTGATCGTATAGTGTTATTGATCGAGTCTGTATTGTTCAATTTGTCAATTGCACTGTAATTGATTGTTAATCTTGGATTTTGTTGAGTTTTTAAGGCACGAGTTCTTGAGCACTGTTTCATAGATCAAATTGTAAACTGTTAGAATATTGAAATCGAGCATCCCTAAAAAGTTTCAAGTCAATTGGACAAGGTTTGGATCGAATTTCGATGAAAAAGTGAAGTTTTGGTCGACTTTCTGAAGAACACGCAAGGGAGTCTGAAGAACGCGCTAGATCTACGAAACGCGCAAGTTCTTCAATAGAACGCGCAAGCTGAAGAATCCCATTTTGGACAAAACGCGCAAGGCGTTATTAGCGAGTTCTAGAAACTCGCTGGTTGAAGTCTGCGAGTTTTGGAAGTTGGGAAAATTTTCTAAGTACCAAAACACGCACGTAGTGATTAGCGAGTTCTACAAACGCGCTAGTCTAAGTGTGCGAGTTTCATCAGGAACAGGGTTTTGCGAGTTTGTTCATCGTGCGAGTTTGAAAATCTAAGAAATTTTTTGAAGTGTTGGAACGCGCAAGCCGTGGTTAGCGAGTTTACTCAAACGCGCAAGTAGTGTCTAGCGAGTTTTGGGAACGTGCACGTCTCTATTAGCGCGTTTCAAAGTGAATAGTTACTTGCGTGTTTAGGAATTAGCGAGTTTCTCAAACACGCACGCCTCAGCCTGCGTGTTTATCAGTGAATAGTGATCTGCATGTTCAGGCATTAGCGAGTTTCATCGTCTAGCGAGTTTCAGCTATCTACGAGTTTATCAGAACACGCAAGTCTTTGCGTGCGAGTTTCACAAACGCGCAAGCTTTAGTCTGCGGGTTTTTCAGTAATAGTGACTTGGGAGTTCTACAGTGACTTGCGAGTTTTGTCACTTAGTTAAAAAAAATATTCTTCGAAATTTTTTTTTCTTGTGATTTCAGTTGGACTAACGATCAGTTTCTAGTTTCTTATTGCTTTTATTTCAAAACAAGTTTAATCAAGATGACTTCTAAAGATGCTCTTTCCATTGGCACTGATGTTAAGCCCCCGGTTCTGTTTAAAGGGGAATATGAGCAGTGGAAGGACAAATTTCTGGATTTTGTGGATAGGCATACAAATAGGGAAAACATTTTATTGTCAATTACAGAAGGTCCTATGGTACCAATCACAGTTCAAATACCTGATGATGACTCATCTATAGTGAAGATGGTACTGAGGAAAGAGATCAGAAAATTAAAACAGTTCCAGTTGAATATGCTCAGTATTCTGAAGAGCAAAAGAATTGTTTCAAAGCAGGCAAGCAAGCAAGATCCCTTCTTCTTCAAAGTATCCCGAATGACATCTACGTCAAAATAGACAGCTACAAGGCAAATGCTAAGAAGATGTGGGATCAGTTGAAGAAAATGATGATGGGTTCCAAGGTCGGCAATCAAATGAAAGTAGCAAATTGCATCAATAGCTACGAGGAATTTGTTAATTCTAAATCATGTATCCAAGATTTAATGTGGAAAGTCAAAGATGTAAAAGTCAACATAGTCTTTGTAATAGATTAGTCAAAGTTTGTTTAGTTTTACTTAGTAGTTAAGTCTTGTTTAGAATGGTTGTATAAATAGGTTTTGGTTTTTAGAATCGAGTAGTAACGAGTTGCTAGAGTTGAATGCACGTATTGTAACATCATACTTGTGGCTATTCCAGATCTACTTTCTTACTCTAGTTTCTCTCTCTAGTTCTTGATCATATTATGAGTATTGCTTGATTAAATTGGGATTTATTGATTAACAATTGGTATCAGAGTTGAACCAAACTTTTCAGAAATGATTTGATCAAAGGATTAGATTGAAATCTTGATTTTTAGTTCGAAAATTTGATTTTCTCGAATTTTTTCACGAACTCTTGTTTTTGTACTATTCATACAAATTTTGTTGAAAAATCGGTTTTAGTGCAAGAAAATGGAATCATTGGATTCGAATTGTGTTTAGGATTGATTCTTTTATTGATTTCATTTCATAATTCGATCAAATTCGTTGTCAATTTTTGAATTTTGAAATTTTCTTGAAATGACGTTCGAACACTGTTCTTGATCGAAATCGTGTGAATTGTTGTTTTTAATCGAAATTTGATAATAAATTTGTGTTTCAAAGTGTTTTTCGATGATTCTGATATTTTTTTGAGATCAAATTTGCAGGTTTGAATCGATTTGTGTTAGAAAGAGCCAAGAACACGGTTTGCGCAAGTTCATACGATTTATGCAAGATTCATAGACGTTTGCGTGAGATTATCCGAGCTCTAAGAAGAAAGTCTGTTTGCGTATTGTACTTGTCACGCAAAGCTTCATTTGCGTTTGAAGCCTATCACACAAAGCAACGTTTGTGTATCCTTTGATTCACGCAAAGCTTAGATTGCGCATCCTCCTGCTCACGCAAATTGACTTTGCGTCTTGTACTTATCACGAAAAGTTCAGTTTGAGTATCTAGCTGGTCACGCAAAGCAATGTTTCACGCAAATCGACTTTGCACAATACGAGGATCACGATAACTGTTCTTTGCGCTTCAAGGCTCTCACGCAAAGTCTCCTTTGTGCATCCTTTCGCTTACGCAAACCTACTTTGCGTCTTCCACGGGTCACGAGAACCGTAGTTTGCGCCTTACACTGAAAGCGAGAACTCTACTTTGCGCAATACACTTATTACGAGAAGTGTACTTTGCGTATCACGCTGATCACGAGAAGCTTGGTTTACGCAATACATTGCTAACGCAAAACTCAAGTTTGCGCTTCAAGTGTTAAAGTTTTAAATTTTGTGCTAGATTTCAATTTGATCTATTTTTTGATTTTCTGATATACAGTTTGGAACGATCATTTATATCAAGATAATGTACTCACTCAAGATGGGATATTTTGCTGAGCTTGAAGAGAATATTAGAAAACTGAATTTAGAGAAAATTAATTTGGGTCATGCTGTTGACTTTCACTCACAAAAGTCTAAAGAGCATTATGAAGAAAGCATCAGACTGAAAGAGGAAATTAGTGCTTTAAAGATTATCAATGAAGATCTTCTGAAAAGATCTTCTGGGCAGAAGGATGAGAAGATAAAGGGATTGGAATCTGAGAATGCGGAGCTTAGAAAGAACTTATCTGATTTTGAAAAACAGCTTGCTGAAAATAAAGCTAATTTTGAAACTGAAAAGAAAAGTTTTTCAAAGAAGTTCTCAGATTTCTCAAAGAAGTGTTTTGAAGAGAAAAAGTCAGTTGAGCTTAAATGCATAAAATTTTCTCAACAAATTTCCGATTTTGAGAAAATACTTATTTTGGAAAGAGAGAAGTTTGCTAAGGAAAAGAAGGCCATAGAACAGAAGAATGTGGGATTATTGAAGGAATTATCAGGCCAAAGAAATGATTCAGAGAAAGGGTTTGAAGAAGAAAGATCCATTTTTGAGTCTGAAATCAAAAGATTGACTTCAAAGTTATCTGAACTATTTGCTACTGCACTGAAAGAGCAGAAGACGAAGTCTGAATTCTTGAAAAAAATTGACCAGCTTGTGAAAGAAAGAGACAATTTTGCTTCAAAGATCAAAGAGCTTGAAAAGTCTGTTTCAAGTTCAAATCATAAATCTGTCTCTTCACAAAGGTCATTTCATTTGATCTTATTGATACATTGTCAGATTCTCAAAACAATTCTCTTGATTTCATTTCATTCATTCAATATCTGTGTTTTGAGAAATCTTCAACGTTCAAATGCTCAAATTTCATTCATAATTTTAAATGAGCATACATTCTGACATTGTTATCTTTGTGCTTAATTGTTCAGTTAAATTGTTGAGCAACCATGCTTTTTAGGACTTACATGGGATTCGTGTGTGAGCTTAAACAGAACTTCCATGGATTCACGTCAACCAGTGTTTCCTACCCAGGAAGTTATCCTTGAGTGATTGAGGGGTGAGGGGTCAAAATCAAAGAGTGGGGGAGATAACTCATCCAGTTGAGTTTTTCTCATTGTGTGGAGCGGAAAAATGGAAATGAGAGTTTGGTTAGAAGTGAGCTTAAATGTTAAAAAGAAAGAGGGTGTGAGATCAGAGTTAAAAGAATATCAGAACTCTGCACCTACCACTTTCTGAGCCGGGCAGCCACATCTTCTGATTGGTTCACATTCTTTCGTGACCATCATTGAAACAGGCAGTGAGCCCATGCCAACTCTTGCTATTACCCCACCAACCACTCGTATCTTTCTTAACAAAGAAATGTTTCATTTTCTTTGGGGACGCAGCATATATGCTATGTTAGAGCATAAATATGTTGGATACAAGATCAAGAAGACAAAAGTCAAAAGTTCAAGAAGTCAAAGCTGAGAAAGTCAAATCTCATCAAAGTCAAAGTCTTTTGTAATAAAAGTCAATGTTTTGTATTAGTTTTTGTTTCCTTGTTGTTTTAGTTGTAGGTATAAATAATTTCCTTTCCATTGGTAATTAGTAGAGAACTTAATTGAATCATTATTCAGTTGTATTTACAGAGAGAAATATCAGAGAGAGAGAGAGTTCGTTAGAGAGAGATTGTAGAGAGAGAAAGTGTAATCTTGGAATTGAATTTAAATCAAACAGGTAATTTGATTGTTAATCTTGTTTGTTTGATTAATCTTGATTAGAAACTAGAATCTGGGAATATCAATTGGTATTAGAGCAGATCCAAATCGAAAATCAAGAAAAACAGAATGTTCGACACTGTGTTCTTCATGTTCAGATCTGTTTTTGAGTATTAGTGTATTTTTCGAGTTGTTTTTGATAAGATTTTGTTATAATAGTGTCATCGATCGAGTTTGTATAGAAATATTTGTCAATTGCACTGTAATCAATTCAAATTTTCGAATTTTTGTGGTTTTTCTGTTCACGAGTTCTTGACACTGTATGTGTATCAAATTTGTATCGTTTGCGTATTTGATCGAATTTTTGTGTTAGTTTTGTGTTCGAATTAGTTAGACGAGTGAATTGTCGAAGTATAGTGTTGAAAGTCTAGGTCTAAATGAGTTTTTGGTGCGATTTTGTTCGATTTTAGAGGTTTGCGGGTCATTCATCAAGTTTGCGGGTTATTCATCAAGTTTGCGTTTCATTCAACAAAGTTTGGGCATGATTCATTGAAAAAGTTCAGAAACGAGAAGTTAAGGTTTGCGTTTCTTTTGAGAAACGAGAAGTTAAGGTTTGCGTTCCTTCGAGAATCGAGAAGTTAAAGTTTGCGTTTTCTTTGAGAAACGAGAAGTGGGTTTTGCGGGTTGAAAGACAAACGCAAAGTAAAAGTGGTTGAGCTCAGAGACAAGTTGTGATTTGAATTTGTATCTAGAAACGCAAAGTCTATCTTGCGTTTGAAACGTCAAACGCAAAGTTCATCATTTTTAGTTTTAGTCATGACACGCAAAGTTTGAATCTGAGTTTGCTTCTTGACACGCAAATTGTACTTTGATCAAGTAAAAGTGAAACGCAAAGTAAAGCAAAGTTCAAGTTTGCGTTCCCTGTGTAAAACGCAAAGTTCAGGATTGGGTTCCCTGTGAGAAGCGCAAAGTAGAAGTTTGCGTTCCCTGACTGACACGCAAAGTGAGGTTTGCGGTTCCTGTGTGAAGCGCAAAGTGTGGAGGACTTAGACAAAATTTTTTTCAAAATAGTAATATGGCCTTAAATAGTGAAAAAAAAATTCTCTAGGGGCGCTGCCCCTTGACCCCACCCGCTAACCGGGTAGCGAGACCCCCGTGCTAAGTCTGCGAAGGGGGACATATTTCTGGTTGTGATCAAAATTTCTGATTTTATATTTCAAGTTTTATGTATTTTCTTGATTGTTTCATTTGGACTAACGATCAGTTTCTAGTTTCTTATTGCATATATTTTCAAACAGGTTTTATCAAAATGACTTCCAAAGATGCTCTTTCCATTGGCACTGATGTCAAGCCTCCTGTTTTGTTCAAAGGAGAGTACGAACAGTGGAAAGACAGATTCCTTGATTTTATAGACAGACATGCAAATGGAGAGAATATTGTGGTGTCAATAACAGAAGGTCCTATGGTACCAATCACGGTTCAGATACCTGATGATGAATCGTCTGATAGTGAAGATGGTACTGAGGAAAGAGATCAAAAGATGAAAACAGTGGCAGTGGATATCTCTCAGTATTCTGAAGAACAGAAAAGCCGATACAAAGCAGATAAACAAGCAAGATCCTTACTTCTTCAAAGTATCATGAATGACATCTACATCAAAATAGACAGCTACAAGGGAAATGCTAAGAAGATGTGGGATCAGTTGCAGAAAATGATGATGGGATCCAAGGTCGGGAATCAGATGAAAGTGGCTAATTGCATCAACAGTTATGAGGAATTCAAAGCCAAAGAGAATGAAAGCTTAGAAGATACTTATGAACGGTTTGTCTTGCTTCTGAATGAGTTGTCCAAGAATAAGGTGAAAAAGAAGCAACTTGAGAACAATGTCAAATTCCTGAGCATCCTACAACCAGAATGGAAGAAGCATACACGTAGGATGAAACAGATGAAGGATCTAAATGACATACCGTCACATGAGGTATATGAGACTCTGAGGCAAAATGAGGAAGAAGTGAAAGAGAAAAGAGTTGAGAAAAAGAAGGCTGAAAAGGTTCCTGATCCGATTGCATTGGTAGCCGGAGAGAAAAAGAAAGAAAAGAAAAAGAAGAAGAAAAAGAAGAAAGTGCTTACAAGTTTTGAGTCAGAATATGAATCAGATGGTGATGATGGAGAAAGCCTCAAACAGGCTATGTTGCTATTGACCCGTGCATTCCAGAAAAAGTTTTATAAGAAGCCGGGATCTAACTCACAGAGGTACTCTTCATCAAGTTCCAAGAATCATGTGCACCGAGAAAGGGTGGAAGGAAGGAGATATGAAAAAAACAGATATGTTGAGAAGAAACCTGATGAAAGGAAGAAGTTCGTGAATGACTACACTGTTGTAGAAAAGCCAGCAAGTGATTCAGTCAAATGCTACAACTGTGGCAAGATTGGTCATTTTGCAAAAGATTATAGAAAGCCAAAAGTTCGTAATTTTCAGTATTATCAGAACAAATTTCTTTCGGCCAAACAGCAAGAAGCAGGCATTGCTTTAATGGCGGAGGACGAATTTTGGCTAGATCATTCAGAAGGTGAAGATGAAGAGAAGGAAGAAACTGCTCATCTTTGTCTTATAGGAAAAGAAGTGAAGTATGATGAGTCAGATAACGAGACAGCTGATGAAGTATTAAACTTAACTGAAAAAGATTTTGTAACCAAAATGGAAGCTATGATGGTTGAGCTTAATGATCTTCAAGTAAAACTGAAGAAAGAAAAAGACAGAGTTGCGAAAAGAAAAAGTAAGATATTTGAACTCAATAAGTCTGTTATTGGGAACAAAGATCTGATTGATTCTTTACGTAAGTCTGTTTCTGATTCTAAATCTAAAGTAGATTGTTTTGAAAAGAAGATTTCTGAATTTGAAGTTAGAGTTTCTAAATATGAGTTTGAAAAGAAAGAATCTGCACTAATTGTTCATAAATTGCAGGTTGAAAACAAGTTTTTGAATAAGAAGGTAAATGGTCTGGAAGCCAAACTTTACGCTAGAGGTCAAACAGATCAAACCATTTTACTGAATGCACCTAACGAAGAGGTTGATGTTAAAGAAAAATGGGGACTTGGTTTTCAAAACCCCCATTACTCAAAGAAAGCCATTAGAAAACAACCAGCATTATATAATTTTGATTTTCTTGCTTGTGCTGGTAAACATACTCATTTAAAACCCAAATTTGTTACCAAATTATCAGAAGAAGATGAGGCCAAAGAAACTGAAAATAGAAATAATGTAAAGAAAATGAAACTACCATTTAACTATGCAAAGTTAAATGATAGTTATCTTTTAGAAACACCAAAAGTTCTTTCAAATGATTATTTTGCTAGTTATTCTGTTTCTGAGATGAAGGCAAAACCTGCAATTGCAAAGGTTTATGTTCCTCCACTCATTCTTGAAAGCAAAATAGTTGAGTTGGAAAATGTTTTATCTGATGAAAAACTTTTGGTTGATATTCAACAAAGTGTGTTTTCTACAGTTTTAAAGAACACTGTTTTACAATTTAAATCTACAAAGTGTTCTACAGTTTCAAAGGCACCTCAAACTTCAACTGATAACTTTGATGACTTATTTGAGTCTGCAAATGATTTTTTAAACTCTGATGGTGGGTGCATAGAAGAAATTGATATGTTTGACTTCAATGCTTCTCTTCCTGATCATTCTACTTGTCTTATAAATAAAAAAATGTTACCAAGTGATGTTAATATTGCTGAATCATCAACTAAGTTTGGTGAATCGGTTTCTGTAACTGCTGATTACTATGCTCAAGGTAAGAAACATAAGAAACAGCGATTACAGAAACAGAAACACACTGGTACACAAAAGAAAACTCAGTCTCAGAAATCTGTTTTTCCTAATAAATCTACATCTTGTGTTTCAGATATAAGCAAGAAAAGGTTGAAAGCTCGAACTGAATGGCGACCAAAAAGGAGGGATGATGAGATAGCTGAATCAGTTTCTGATAATTCTTGTACTAGATCAGTTAGTAGTGATAATGATGAAATTGATCAACTTGCTTCACATAAACAAAACCTTGTAACTTCTTACAAGCGATATTCAATAAAGCAATTGATTCAATTATCTCCTATTTCTACTACATCTTATCATTATCGGAGAAATGATTTTTCTTACTCTCATAATTCTTCTGATTGGTTCGGATCTTATCATGTTCATTCTTCAAGATCAAATATTTTTAAAGGTTTTCAAAAGAACAGAGGGTCCATTTTCAAATGGATACCAAAATCTTGTGCTAATCTGTTAGGACCCGTTTTTAAATGGGTACCTAAAGTTATTGTTTCCTGATTTCTCTTGCAGACCCGACATATGTGGTACTTGGACAGTGGATGTTCCAAGCATATGACTGGGCAAAAAAAAGCTTTATTGTCTAACTATACAAAGAAATTCAGTGGAAATGTCAGATTTGGAAACGATCAGCTTTCACCTATCTTAGGATATGGTGACATCATTCAAGACAACATAACGATCAGTAAAGTGAGTTATGTCGAAGGCTTGGGGAACAACTTATTTAGCATTGGTCAATTATGCGATAAAGGGTTAGAGGTCAATTTTAAATCTAAGAGTTGCTCGGTTCGTACTGAAGACGGCACAGAACTCTTAGGTGGACATCGAAAGACAAACCTCTATACCATCAACCTGTCCAAAGTTCAGATTGACAATCAAGTTTGCTTGATGACAAAAGCTTCAATGCAACAAAGTTGGCTCTAGCACAGACATTTATCACACCTGAATTTTCGTTATATCAATAAGCTGGTTAGTGGGAAATTGGTAAAAGGACTTCCTGAGCTTAAATACGAGAAAGAACACTTATGTGCTGCATGTGAGAAGGGTAAGATGAAGAGAGCTCCGCATAAACCGAAGCCTGAACCAAGCACTAGTTCTCCGTTAGAATTGTTACATATGGATTTGTGTGGTCCAATGAGAACTCATAGTTTGGGTGGAAAGAAATACGTGTTGGTTATTGTGGACGATTACTCAAGATACACGTGGGTCAAATTTCTTCGATCAAAAGATGAGACGCCCGAAGTTCTCATTACTTTCTTAAAGACGACCCAGGTGAAAATGCAGCGACAAGTCAAGTTTCTTCGAACAGACAACGACACAGAGTTCAAAAACAAGATAGTTGAAGAATATCTCGAATCGGTCGGGATATCACATCAGTACACTGCTGCTCGTACACCAGAACAAAATGGAGTAGTCGAAAGGCGAAATCGGACGCTAGTCGAGGCCGCTCGGACTATGCTTAGCCAATCGGACTTACCTCTATTCTTGTGGGCAAAACCTGTGTCGACTCCATGCCATACTCAAAATCGATCCATGATACATCGTCGTTTTCAAAAGACTCCATATGAGCTGATCAACAACAGAACACCAACAATCAAGTATTTTCACATATTTGGGTGTAAATGTTTTGTGCTTAACGACAGAGAGAGTCTGAATAAATCCAGTGCTAAGGCGGATGAGGGTATCTTCATTGGCTATTCTTCAACATCTGCAGCATATCGTGTTTATCTGAAGAAGTCAAAGACAGTTGTCGAGAGCGTTAATGTAACATTCGATGAAGAAATGGCTTCTGAACAACTCAGTTCAGAACCCGTGATCACTGGAGTATTAGCTTCTGGGCAGATTAGTCCAGAACCTGCTTCTACAGCCAATAATTCGAATAATGCTTCTACATCTATTTCACATTTATCAGATTTAGATTTGTTATTTGAATTCTTTTATGATGAGTTTCTCAGAACTAATGTACCTAAATCTGTTGTGACTGACAGGTCTGAAGACAAAAGTTGCAATCATCCAGTCACTTCAGATGTCATAACTAAACAAGCATCCCCCGTTCAGTCAGAAACTCACATTTCTACAATTACTCCTACAGTTGAAGATGTACAAGTAAATGATGAGCCAGAAGTAAATGTTTAAGTTGGGTGTAATACAATGTCTACTCAACAGCCACAATCTGTTGTTCCAACTGGCATTTCTGTACCTGAGACTTCAACTGTAAACTCCCCTCATATTATTCAAACTGAAGATTCTGAAAGTAGATTTCTAGATCATGATCATGTTCAATCTGTATCTATTTCACTTCCTCATGAGCATCGCTGGACCAAAGAGCATCCATTACATTTAGTAATTGGAGATCTCAACAAGCTTGTACAAACTAGGTCAGCGACTCTTAATCAATGTATGCATGACTCATTTCTCAGTAAGATTGAGCCAACGCGAGTATCAGAGGCTCTTGCTGATTCGTACTGGGTATCTGCTATGCAAGAAGAGATCAATCAGCTTGAAGCCCTAAAGGTTTGGAGATTAGTTCCAAAACAAGAAGGTAAAACCGTGATAGGCACTAAATGGGTATTCAAGAATAAAATGGATGAAGATGGTATCGTCATAAGGAACAAAGCTAGACTTGTTGCCAAAGGTTACCGGCAAGAGGAAGGCATAGATTACGATGAGACGTATGCTCCAGTAGCGCGTATAGAGGCAATCCTCATGTTTCTAGCCAACGCAGCTCATAAGAATTTCACAGTCTTTCAGATGGATGTGAAAACAGCCTTTCTGAACGGCATTCTTAAAGAGGAAGTATACGTGTCTCAACCAAAAGGGTTTGTCAATCCAGATAAGCCAGATCATATTTATATCGTAGACAAATCCCTATATGGTTTGAAACAAGCCCCTCGAGCATGGTATGACGTTTTATCTAAATTCTTGGTCAAGTCCGGTTTTTCTAAAGGTAAGGTTGATACCACTTTATTTATCAAAAAGGAAAAAGCTGATATTATTCTTATTCAGATTTATGTTGATGATATAATATTTGGTTCTACAAATCCAAAATTTTGCAAAAACTTTTCTAACCTCATGGTGTCACGTTTTCAAATGAGTATGATGGGAGAGATGAATTTCTTTCTCGGATTACAAGTTAAACAATTTCTACGGGGATTTTCATTAATCAATCTAAGTATATTTTGGACATTCTTCGAAAGTACAAAATGGAAAATTATAAACCAATTGGAACCCCGATGGCACCAGGTACTAAGATTAACACTGATCCTTCGGGTAAAAGTGTTGATGTTAGGAATTATAGAGGTATTATAGGATCGTTAATGTATCTTACATCTAGTAGAACAGATATTATGTTTTCAACATGTTTATGTTCTAGATATCAGGTTGCTCCTAAAGAATCCCATTTGGCTGCTATCAAACGGATTTTTAGATATCTGAAGGGGACTGCAGATCTTGGTCTGTTGAATCCTAAGGATACTGGGTTTCAATTGACTGCCTACTCAGATGCAGATCATGCAGGTTGCATGTTGGACAGAAAGAGTACTTCAGGTCACGTTCAATTTCTTGGAGACAAGCTAGTTAGTTGGGCATCAAAGAAACAGTTATGCGTTTCCACATCGACTGCTGAAGCAGAGTACGTAGCTGCTGCTCTCAAGTCCTGTGGATACGAACACAACTACGAGACTATGGTTTCAAGTTCGATAAAATTCCAATATATTGTGACTCAAAGAGTGCAATCGCAATATATGCTAATCCTGTCCAACATACGAAAACCAAACACATTGATGTCAGGTATCATTTTATAAAAGATAATGTAGAAAAAGAAACAATTGAACTTTATTTTGTAAAAACAGATTATCAACTTGCAGATTTATTTACCAAACCCTTAGATGAAAAGAGATTTAATTTTCTTGTCTCTAAGCTTGGTGTGTTAAATCTTAAGACGTAATCGGTTGTTACCTAATAAAGTTACGTATTGTTATTTTTCATCATTTTCTTTATCTTTATGTCTGAAGGATATATGCACTTTAATCGTTTGCTCATGATCTCAGGGGGAGTAAGAGAAGATTTTAGATGATCTACATTCATTTGAGGGGGAACATAACTAATTTCTGCATTTTACTTAAATGACAAAAAAAAATTGTGATGCATGATTTTAGGGGGAGCATATAAGCCAAGTCAAAAAGAGTAAGACTATGATTTCTGATTACTTCTGATCAGAACTCATTCTTTAATCATTTTACTGTTTTATGTCATTTTTTTTTATTTTTCGAATAAATTTTTGACTAGACTTTGAGACTTATGCAGGATGAGAGAGGATGACACGATCATATTATTTTGACTTAAGCATGACTTCATGAGATTTAAGACAAAGCTAAAAGATAAATTTCTTATCTTAATCTCAAATATATCTAAAAGAAGGACAACTTTCAGATATAGAAAACATGTTCTGAAATGTTCAAACCACTTCCCGATTCTTAAACAAATTTTTATAATTTGGAAGTGTGATTTTAAATGTTTTCATTTTATTTTTGTGCTTAATTGATAAATAAACCGTGTGTTTCCAAAGATAAATACTTGCGTATTGTCTTTTCTACATACTTTCAAGTATTCACACACATCGGTTTAATTTTTGATCAAAATTGTTCTTACCATGTCTCTAAATTGAAATAGTTTTTTTTTCTTCGATGGTAAGACACCCCACTTGTACTTCAAAGAATTTTGAGCGATATTTCATTTCGAAACGTCATTTCAAGAATGTCTATATTTTGTTTCGTATGGACCATATCCGTTATTTTTTACCATAAGCCTTAATTGCTATATCATTTTATTTCTGATCATTTTCAAACAATGTCAGCTTTTCAAACAAGTTTTTTGCATTTATGTTCATTCATTCAGTATACTTGTTTGAAAATACTTCAATGTCTAAAAAAAATGCTCAAATCTTCATGATTATATTTTATGAGCATACATTCGTCTGACATTTGTATATGAGCTTTAACTGATAAAGTTAAACCATTTTGAGCAACGCATGCTTTATGGGAAAAATATGGGTTCTTTGTGCTAGGAATTAACTGAACTTCTATGAAATCACGTTAACCAGTGATTTCTATCCAAGAAGTTAATCCATAGATATTGAGTGTGAGGAGTCTAAAAGAAATGAGTGTGGGTGTGATGAGGTCAAAAACAAGAAGGACGAAGATGGTATCGTCATAAGGAATAAAGCAAGACTTTTTCAAAAGATTATCTGTTGATCAAGATTCGCTCAAAGATTCCATTCACTCAGCTATTTCAAATTCTTTTGCTGTTCTTGCTCCGAAAACCACAGTTCATTCAAGATCATTCAAAAGAGGTGTATCGTCTTGAGCTTAATCAGCAAAGAAAATTTTCAATCTACAAGATGCTGAGAAGAAATTTTTTCTTAAAAGTCAGAAAGCTTCTGAAAGTCGCTTTGTTGGTTCGTGCTATTATAGAAGACAATTTTTGAAGACCAAAGCGCCAATGATTACTAAGGGAGAGATTGTTAGGTCCGATTTTATAGTAATCATTGTATTTATAGAGCTTGGTCATATACTATGTTTAGTGCTTATCTGTGTTGTATCTGACCAAGGGTATTTAAGTCCCTTTGGTCTTTGTCTTGTAAAAGAAACACACGCACTTTAATGTGAATTACTACTTTGCGCTTCTAGATTCTCTCTCTCTACTTTCTCTCTCTAAGGATTTAGAGATTCTTGGGTTATCAATTGGTATCAGAGCATGCTAGATCTTGAGAGAATTGAGAGATTGTTTTACTGAATCTGAATTAGTGATCGAAATCGAAAATTTGATCGATTTTCTTGAATTTTTCAAGAAAATCTCGTTTTCTTGATTTCTCATCAAATTCGGATGTGTTTGTGATTGAATTGCTTTTATTTTTGTGTCTTTAGTTTCGTTTTTGATAGAAGATCGTTCTTGATTCATACTATTTTGCAAGAAAACCGGATTTAGTTCATCGATTTTGAGAAAATCGGATTTTCTGAAAAACACCGTTCTTGTTCTGTTCATTGTCAAATTTTAAGATTGTGTTGTTTTTAATCGAAATTGGATATTATTTGTTGTTAGAATTGTGTTTTCGAAGTTCAGTGTATGATTTTCTTGGTTAAATTTCTTGGTTTGATCTGTTTTTGCGAAATCTTACGAGTTTATGAACTTTGCGTTTCATTCTTGAAGTTTGTGTTTCATTCTTCAACTTTGCGCCTCATTCATCATACTTTGCGTTTTCAGTTCACATTAGACCCGCAAAGTTCATTGTGCGTCTCAAGTGTCACACGAAAAAGTCAGGTTCTCGGATCTTACTACACGCGCAAAGTTTACTTTGCGTTTCTAGTTAGACCCGCAAAGCTTCACTTTGCGTTTCTAGTTAGACCCGCAAAGTTCACTTTACGTTTCTAGTGTGACCCGCAAAGTCCACCTTGCGTACCTCTCGGCACCCGCAAAGTTCCACCTTGCGTTCCTCAAGGCACCCGCAAAGTTCATTTTCCGTTTCTTGTTAGACCCGCAAAGTCTCATCTTGCGTCTCCCTGACTTAGTTTAAAAATAAAAGAAAAGAGTGGAAATTTTTTTTTTAGTGTGTCATCTATATTTTTTTAAAAAAACTTTGTGCCATAACAAGTGTTTTTCAAAGTTACAATTTTTAATATTTTTCGAATTTTTTCAATTCATACTGATTTTTGTTTTCCGGATTCATCAACAATGGATTCTGCAAAATTTGCTTTCCAAGCTAGGTTCTACTCAAATGATTTGATGATGCAATTGGGAACAGATACTCGTCCACCAGTCTTAATCAACGAAGATGAGTTTACACAGTGGCAAGACAAGTTCATAAATTTTATTGAGCGTCAGAGTAACGAAGAGTACATGATGAAATCTTTGTCTGAAGGACCATTCATCAAGCCAAAAGATGACATTCCTTTGACTGCTGATGAAATCAACCGCGAAAAAGCCGATAGAGAAGCAAAGTCCAATTTGATGCTAGCTCTGCCTAACACGATCTACAATCGAATTGACTATTTCAAACATAATCTGAATATGATGTGGACTCAATTAGAAAAGATTATGCTTGGGTCATCAGTTGCTACTCAGATTCGCCAGACACGCTTCATGAACAACTTTGAGGAATTTAAGGCGAAGGACAATGAATCTCTGAAGGCTATCTTTGACCGGTTTTGCACTGTGATTAATGATCTTAGAAAGATTAAAGTGGAAAAGACTGATCTGGAGACGAATCTGAAGTTCCTTAATTCTCTTCAGCCTGAGTGGAATAAAGCATGTCATAGACTGAGGAACGATATTCGTATATCTACAATGCAGATTCAGGAACTGTATGAGATTTTGCTGACTGATGAGAGTTTGGTACTGGAAAAGAAGGTCAAACTGGATAAAAAGAACAATAAAACAGTTGATCCGGTTGCTCTTCTCACTAAGCAACTGAATGAACAAGCGTTGTCTGATAACGCTTACACCGGGTCAACTGATGACGATGGAGAGGCCTTACAGAAAGCTATGATCCTTCTCTCTCAACATTACCAGAAGAAGTTCCAACCTAGATCGGGTTCCAATTCTTCACGCTTCACTTCTGGGTTTAAAGCCAAAGTACCCGAGCCCAAGACTGCTACTTGCTTCAACTGTGGAAAGTCGGGTCACATCTCAAAGGAGTGTAGTGCAAAGAAGGTTAAGGACTCAGCCTACTACCGAAAGAAAATGGAACTAGCAGAAAAGAGAGAGAACGGAACTTCTTTATTGGCCGAAGAAGAATTCTGGCTGGATTATTCTGACGACGAAGCTTCCAATGTCGAGATCGCTCACATGTGCTTAGTCGGAGATGATCAGTCAGACGATTCTGACACTGATGAGGATGAGGTATATTCTGAATTTGACTACAATTTTATTACCTCTCAGTTTAAAATCATAATTAATGCTTTGTCTGATTTGCGCTCAAAGATTTTATCTGAAAAGAATTTAAATTCTGAAAAGTCAGATTTAATTGAAAAGCTGAAATTTTCTTTGAAGGATGAAAAATCTATTTTAGAAAATACTAAAGACATCTTTCAAAAGAAATTGGATGCTTTGGAAAATTCTAACAAGACTTTTCTTGAATCTTTGACATCAATGACTACTTTAAAAGATGAGTTTTTTGATAAAATAATTAAGTTCGAAGAAAAGCTTTATCTAAGAGACCAATCTGAACAAACAATCTATACGAACAAGCCGAGGAGTGAAGAGGCTTTAAAACAAAGGTGGGGACTTGGTTTTGATAACCCTCAATTTTTAAACAAAGTGATAAACAAAGTTCCTACTTTATATAAATATTATTATCTGACACTTGCTCATTATGCTCCTCAGTTCAAATTTCATTGGACTAGTGAAAAGGAAGTGTTAGATCTCGAAAATGAGAAAATGATATATAAAAAGAAAAATGAAATTCCTTTTGTTTATACGTCCGAAAATGCAAAATATTTTTCTGAAAAACTAAGAAGAGGAAGAAGAGTTTTAAATGATATATCTTCTGTTAAATCTTCAGTGACTGATGATTTTATTCCTTCTTATGCCCTTGATTCTGATAAAGGAAATATTTCTCCAATCATTTATGATTCGAAGAAATATACTCCTCCTTTAATTTTAGAAGGCAAAATCATCGATCTTGAAGATCAGATAGAAGATCAAAATATTTTGAAGAAAATTGAATCTGATATTATTTTTTTTTTCATGACGTCTAGTCTTGAAGAAAATTTATTTTCTCCAAAATCAGATTCTATTTCTAGTCTTTCTTCTGATTCTAAGGAAAACAAAAAGGAAGTTTCCAATTTTAAAATCCTTTCTCAAAATAATTCAGACTCCGAGGTGAATTCAGATTTATTAGTTGATCAGATTGATTGCTTAGATAAATTTATTTCTTCTGATTTAAATATTAAGTCTAAAATTCTTGATGATTCTTTTACGATAAATGATCAATATTATAAACCTAAGCGTAAAAGAAGACGGTCAAAGAAGTCGAAGAAACGAGATACAGTTCTTTCTGACTGTTCTAATTCTTTTGATATAATTCTTACAGATAGGGCTTTGAGCGCTCAATCCAAGAAGCAGATCTGGAGAGCGAAGCCGAAATCTACTGATTCTATGTTTGATGGAGATCGATGTGTAGACAAACTTTATCATAGTGATTCATTTGCTATTTGTAATAAAGTTTCAAAATATTCTATAAAGCAAATGTTTCAAATTTCCAAAAATGTCTCACATTCGTCTTCTGATTCTAGTTCAGATGATCATGCTTTCTCTTCTGATGGTTGTGATTATTTTTCTGATAATATTCCTCGTGCTTCTAATGTCAATTCTGTCAATTATTATTTCCCCATACCGAACTGCAACTAACAAACACGGGCCCAAATACAAGTGGGTACCCAAATCTTTATCTGATTTAAAGTTGCAGGCATCACATGTTAAGGGGGAGTAAGAGAAATTTTGGCTTCTAAGTATTTCAGCTTAGAACCCGTGCTTTAACGACTTCGACTTCTAAATACAACAGTTTAGAACTCGTTCTTCAATGATTAAGCTTCTGACTTAATGAGACACTGTGAGTACATCAATTTTATTTCCGCTGCATATATCTCTGATTATGATGTGTTCCAGTTTTTCTCAATGTTTCAAGAATCTGAGCTTGTTTATCTATCTCATGAATTTGTATTACCCAAATTTTTCTTTTAATATGAGACACAAATTTATTTTCTTCAATGTAAAAGATGAAATAGTTGAATTTTATTTTGTTTCAACTAAATATCTATTGAAAGTTTAAATTTTTACAAATTTTATTCTATAAAGTAAAGTTTTACATTTTTTCTTTCCTTTGAATAAAATATGTGTCTAGGATAAATTTTCAAGTTCTTTTGCTTATATTAAAGTTTTTATATGGTCAAATTTCAAGTCTTACAAAAGTCGAAAAGTCAGCAACATGTTTGAAAATTTTATTAATGCTTTAAAGTTGTGTGATTCGGATTTTTTATAGTTTACTTTGCTTAGACTACCTAAATGATCAGAATTATAGATCGGAATGAAAATATGGGCTAAGCATTTAGACGTTGATCTGAGTGATTGAGATGATTATTAAAATTCTTAAAATACAGAAATCTCTAAGTTTGAAAGTTTGTATCTGTGACCTTTCTGGTTTGGGAAAGTAAGTTCCTCGGGATGTTTGTCATCTGGTCCCTTAAGGTCATTTGGTCTGGGAGTGATCGAACAGAAATCCTTCTATAGAATCAGATCGAAAGTCATGTTTTACTGGTATGAATGGGTTTAGAATGTGTCGATGTAGCCTTTCTGATCCGGGAGAGTAAGTTCCAAGGGGTGCTTGACACCTAGTCCCCTAAGGCCAACTGGTCTGGGAGCGGCTGACCCAAATCCTGCAATAGGGTCAGATAGAAAGTTACGTTTACGGCATGTTCTTTACTTAATAAACTTTTTGATCAAAAGATGCCAAAGTGCACGAGCTTAAAAGATGCCAAAGAGCACACTCATGTTAAGATGTCAATGTGCACAATGCTAAAAGATGCCAATGAGCACACATCTCATGATACTTGGTGATATGTTTGAGTTGCGATAAATCTATAAATTTATGAATATCTTAATTTTTGATGGCTTAGTGTTAGTACATGCAAAGTTCTCTATAATATTTTTAGAATTGCATTTTCTTGAAGATAATCGAAGATTCGCATGTGAGCACACTGAATAGATTGCTGGAAGTTTTTGAAATTGAACATGTCTTAACTTGATATGCAATGAAACTTGTTCTTGTATCCTACAACATATGTTTGATTTCAAATGATTGATAAATTTGTAAAATTTTACTCTGTAGAATTTAATTTGTTTAGTGTTTAAAATTTTATATGTTTAGTTGTTTCAAAATTTACATTCAGTATATTTTTCTTTCTACATTAATTTCTGATCATTGTGTTCTCATAAATATATTTTAATGGGTTTATACATTATTCAAGGAGGAGTGAACAAAGATATGTATTTCAAAGATTAAATCTGTTTTTGAGGGGGAGTGTCTGATTTTCTTTACATGAATGCTATCTCGAATTGTCTTATCTAATGCATTTGTGTAGGGGGAGTCAAAGAGCTTAACAAGGTAAAAAAAATTTCTAAGTCTACTTTGCGCTTCAGGCATGACACGCAAAGCTTGTTTTGCGTTTCCTTCATAAAACGCAAACCTTGCTTTGCGCGTCACACATAGAACGCAAACCTTGCTTTGCGCTTCCTGCATGGAACGCAAACCTCCTCTGTTTTCTCTGTTTCTTTGATTTTGCAGATCTTTCGTTGTCTCGTCTCCAACATTTGCATGACCAAGTTGATCAAGATCATCAAGGTCATGAGGGGGAGAAGTCAAGGAGAAGTTAAAGAGACAAAGAGTTCAAAAGATTATCTGCTGATCAAGATTCGCTCAAAGATTCCATTCACTCAGCTATTTCAAATTCTTTTGTTGTTCTTGCTCCGAAAACCATAGTTCATTCAAGATCATTCAAAAGAGGTGTATCGTCTTGAGCTTAAGCAGCAAAGAAAATTTTCAATCTACAAGATGCTGAGAAGAAAATTTTTCTTAAAAGTCAGAAAGCTTCTGAAAGTCGCTTTGTTGGTCCGTGCTATTATAGAAGACAATTTTTGAAGACCAAAGCGCCAATGATTACTAAGGGGGAGATTGTTAGGTCTGATTTTATAGTAATCATTGTATTTATAGAGCTTGGTCATATACTGTGTTTAGTGCTTATCTGTGTTGTATCTGACCAAGGGTATTTAAGTCCCTTTGGTCTTTGTCTTGTAAAAGAAACACACGCGCTTTAATGTGAATTACTACTTTGCGCTTCTAGATTCTCTCTCTACTTTCTCTCTCTAAGGATTTAGAGATTCTTGGGTTATCAGTTTTGAAAACATTTCTGATAACATGCTGAACTTCCTCTAGCTTGAACAACATGCATAGATATTCCATCACAAGTTTTGTAACTGGTATCCCTGGAGTTTTCAGCTTATCAGCATATAATTTCATCCCCACCTCAAACATTTCCTCTAAATCAGATCTGGAGCATACTCTTACAATCCTGGCCCAAGTAGGATACACTTCAAACTTGTCATCTTTCCTCTTAAGCCTGATATACTCCTTTCCATCTACTTCCATGGTATCCCAGTGAATAATCTCAGGAGGCTTGACACCAACCGGTTCAGCTGTTATAGGCTCAGGCACTTTTTCCATCACCACCATGTACATATTCACATCAAAAGTACTGGATGGTTCTTCCTGAGATTGAGCTTCCTGTTCATCAGACTTAGGTGCCCCTTCTTCTTCAGCTACCTTCTGTTCTTTCTTAGCTTCTTCCTTATCCATTCTAGATTTCTTAGTTGGTTTTCGTCTTGCCATCATTTTTGTTCTTTTCAAAGTCCTCAAACTTTCACCTAGAGTAGCTTCCTTCCTTGGTGTTTCTTGATCATCAGGAAAGGGTTTTTGTATTTGAAGGTCATGCCTCTCTTTCATCTTCTTTTCCACTTCAACTCTTGCTTGGTCATTTCCTTGTAACTTAGTCATCTCTGCCTCATATAAACCTTTGATTTGATCAAATGACATTTTTGTTAACATTTCCTTTTTGACTCCCACAGCACCTTTAAGGAAAGTGATCATCTTCTTTCTCTCTTGAGTGCCAAGGTAGGTCTGTGAAGGTTGCCTCTTCTTTGCAACCATTTTGATCATTACAGGCTTCTTTAGAATTTCAGATTTCTTCTGTGCCATCTTTGTTGCCAAACTCTTTTGATATGCTTCATTAAGCTCTGCAGCTAGAGCTCTTGCTATCTCCCTATCTTTTTCCACTTGATCTTTTTCTGCTTGCTCAAATTCTGCCTGAATTTTCTTAGCCAAAGCTTCATCTGACTCAATCAACTTTTGCTTTTTAAGTGGTTGGTCAAATTCCACTATCTTGGTTTTGCCTTTGTCCTTGCTTGCTACCTTATCAGCACTAGCTTTCTTGATAACCTCAATATTGTCTTTGTTGACAACTCCTTTGGTCTTTGAAGTGACCTTAGGAGTGTCATGTTTAGCCTTGATTAATGCTTCAGCTATCTCAATTTCTTCCAAATTGTTGCTAAGGATGTCGGTTAATACCTCTTGAACAATTTCTGTTGCTTCATTTCTTTCAGTAGCATTAATTGTTTCTGCTGCTTTGCTTGCTTCAGCAGCATTAACTGTTTCTGCTGCTTTGCTTGCTTCAGCAGCATTAACTGTTTCTGTTTCTACTGCTTGTACCTTATCCCCACTACCACCAGCAAACTCCCCCTCATCTCCATGTTTCTCCCCCTTATTCTTAGCATTCTCCATGTTGACCTCAGCTTCTGACTCCCCCTTTTTGGGAGCATCATCCACTGGGTTCCTTCTTCTGAGCACAAATCTTTGCTTTGACCTTCTTTGAACCACCTTCCTAAACAACTTCTTTAAGGTGCTGATTTCTTCTTGCTGGTTGATGATGACTTTCTTGAGTTCATTTACAACCTTCTTTTGAGAATCCAGTTTAGTTGCCATGTTAAACATGACATAAATCAATTACTGGTAGTCATATCTATCCTCACCTTCTCCAGGAGTGTTACCCCCTTCTGAGGGATCATTGGAATGTTTAATAGGGATCTCCAGCCAGACTGAAGCACCACCTATTCCCTTGGTTTCTGGGCACCCGGGACCTTTGAATGATTGCTCATTCAAAGTTGTCGTGGGGAAGGTCTTAGTGATGTTACCACTGGCCTCCTCTGTGCTAGCAGGAGTAGTGACAGCCTTCTCACCCACATGCTCATGCATCTACTTAGTGAGCACCTCCTTGGGGTTGGGAGACACCCCAATGGTTTCTCTATGGATATTCTCTAATGGATAATGCTCCATTAGAGGGCTTTGAGGTTTTGGGTTTGTAGGAGGTACAACAAGGGAATGAGCCTTGTGTACCTTTCTTTTAGTATAAGTTTTGGATATAACTGGGGTTGACTTAAGAACAAGGGACTGAGAGAGTGATATAGTGGTTGAAGGTTAGGTTTGGATATTAGTGGGATGGTCTAGTGAGGGCCTTGACCCTGATGCCATACCTTCTTGGTTGTGGGACACCACCATCATTGTAGAGAACAATGGGGTGTCAACTCCTTCCGAGTCCTTGGCAGATCTTTTCATATTTGAAAAGACCTTGCCCTTGGGGATTTTAGGTACATATATCGCATTAGACTGAGGCATATCCGTCAATTCAGAGGTGATAACTTCCTGGACAAATCTTGGATACATATAGAAACTCTTTTTATTATCCAAGTTTGACACAAGGTCTTTAAAAATCATTTTTGAGAAATTATACTTTCTGGCAGTGGACAAGCAGACCAAAGCATAAGCAATGGTACTACTGAACTGACTCCATCCAGTAGTTTTTCGAGAAATACAGTGCATAAGAGTATGAACAAAGAAACGTCATTGGGGAGAAAAGTTAGCTTTGTAAAATTTGAAAACACCCAGTTGTCCTTCATACCCCATTCTTGTGAGATTGAAAAACAAATCCTCATTAGAGATAGAGGTAATACCTGAGGCATCGTCTAGTCGTAGACTGATGCGAATGACCTCTTCAGAGATTGTCAAGGGTTTGTCACACACCCTTGTCTTGATACACTGCACACCGTTTTCAGTAACCGCAGTGGCATTGGCCCAAAATTGCTTCTGGTGCTCGATGTAAATTGGTGGTGACACTGTAAGAGCATGAGCTATATGACTGGACTTGAGAAAATCGACTATTTGATGGAATCCAGCAGCCAGCTTAGGCTTTTGAAGCATTGCGATCTCATTGTGTTCATCAATAAACGCCATGGATGCCATCTTGAGGATTCTTGACTGAAACACACTGGTTGCTTGAGAGAAAAGAGTTAGACAGAAGACGAACAGTATTCAAAGAGTCGTTGTGAGCTTTTAGGCGGGCAAAGAGGGTATTTATAGAATTCAGAAAATAAGCAGTATTAACCCTAATTTCAGTTAAAGCAGTACTAACCCACTCGCAGTATTAACTGAGAGCAGTAGTAACCAACTAGCAGTATTAACTAACTAGCAGTAGTAACACATACCTGAAGTAGTAACTCAGACTAGCAGTAGTAACTTTGCACTGGCAGCATTAAAATTGCACTAGCAACATTAACAATACTTACACTGTTGAAGCTTGTGTTAGTCTGAGCAAGGCAATAAACTTCCTGAGAAAGATGATTAGTAGCACCAAAAAAAATAAACAAATAACAGGTATACAAACACTTTTTAAACATGAGCTCATTCAGAGTTGATCATGCCCACACTTGTGACCAAGAAAGTGAATCTACCCACATCAAAAGCTTTAGTGAATAGATCAACAAACTAGTTATCAGTATGAACTTTAGCAACTTGAATAAGCTTCTTTTCATTGCAGTCTCTAATAAAGTGATACCTGATTTCAATGTGCTTTGTTTTGGAGTGCTTAACTGGATTGTTAACAATGCTAATAGCACTGCTATTGTCAATGAGGATTGGAGTGTGAAGAAAGGTTACTCCATAGTTCAGCATTTGATTCTGAATTTATAGAACCTGAGAGCAGCAACTTGCAGCAGCAATGTACTCAGCTTCTGTTGTGGATAAGGACAATGTGGTTTGCTTCTTACACTGCCAAGAAACTAGTCTTGCACCCAAAAGCTGACATCCTCCTGAAGTAGACTTTCTATCCATATTAGCACCACCTAAGTCACTGTCTGAATATGCAATCAAGTCAAAAGTAGATTCATAAGGATACCAAAGACCTAATCTAGGTTGCCCTCTTAAGTATCTGAAAATCCTCTTAACTGCTTGAATATGTGACTGCTTTGGCTTGACTTGGAATCTGGCACACACACACACTGGAAACATGATATCTGGTCTTGAGGCTGTGAGATACATGAGAGATCCAATCATTGATCTATAAAGATGGACATCAACATCCTCCCCCTCGAGATCAGTAGTGATCTGTTTGTGTGTTTCCATTGGTGTGCTTGCTGGCTTTGAGTCTGATAAACCATACTTATCTAGGATGTCTTTCACATACTTTGATTGACTTATGAAAATCCCATCTTTCTGCTATTTCACTTGAAGCCCAAAGAAGAAAGTGAGTTCACCCATTGAACTCATTTTGAAGCTCTTGTGCATCAACTCTTCAAAGTCTCTACACATCTGATCTTTTGTGGATCCAAATATGATGTCATCCACATAGATCTGAACAAGTAGGGTGTCCTTCTTACTTCTTTTAATGAAAAGGGTCTTGTCAATGATTCCCCTTTCAAACCCAATTTCCAAGAGATAGGAAGACAGAGTATCATACCATGCTCTTGGGGCTTGATGTAGACCATAGAGTGCTTTCTTAAGTTTGTATACTCTGTCAGGATATGATGGATTTTCAAATCCAGGGGGCTGACAGACGTATACTTCTTCATCAATTGTTCCATATAGAAAGGCACTCTTCACATCCATCTGATATACCTTGAACTTCATATATGAGGCATAGGCTAGAAACATCCTAATTGCCTCTACCCGTGCAACTGGAGCAAAGACTTCCTTATAGTCTATGCCTTCTTCCTGAGTGTACCCTTGTGCCACTAGCCTTGCTTTGTTCCTGATTACTATTCCTCTCTCATCCTTTTTATTTCTGAAAATCCACTTGGTGCCAATTGCTCTATGAACTTTTGGAAGGTCCACCAAGTCCCAAACATCTTGCACTTTAAATTGTAGCAACTCTTCTTGCATGTCTTCTATCCAACTTGAATCTTTCATTGCATCGTAAGCCTTCTTAGGCTCAATCTGAGATAGAAAGCAAGAGAGTACTGTATGCTACTGATCCTACAAATCTTGAAGTCTGCTTTGATTCCTAGTCATCATAGGAGAAGTGATGTCTCCTATTACCAGCTCAGGAGGATGATTCTTCTGAGTTCTTGTCTGATGACTAGGTTCTTCATTAATTTCCACATCTAAATTGGAGTCATTTAAGTCAGCTGAGGGGATCTCATCAGCTACTTCTGGCTCTTCATGCTCTGGATTCTCCTCATCTCTTCTTTCTTCTTCACTCTGAATTGGTTCAGTAACAGTCTCCGTTTCACAGATTTCAACAGGGTTCATTGTAGGTATGGGAAAGATCACAGACTGAGGAATAATATCTTGTACTTGTTCATCCCCTGATCCTTTACTTCCTGATCCTGCATGATCATCACTACTGAAACCCAAAGAGTTAGTTAGTGACTCAATGTCAAATAACCACTGAGGAATTGAACCAATAGGATTTGGTGAGTTCTCATTGCATTTGACATTGTCACTTTCCTCAATTATTCTAGAAGAAGAATTAAACACTCTGTAGGCCTTACTCTAAGATGAGTAACCAACAAGAAAACCATCATCTGCTTTGCTATCAAACTTCCCTAAGTGAGTTTTGGTATTGAGAATGGTACAAGGACACCCAAAAGGTTTGAAAAAACCAATAAATGGTTTTCTTTTATTTAAAAGCTCATATGGTGTCTTGTTCTTAGGCTTAACTACTAGAACTTTGTTTTGGACATAGCAAGCAGTATTAACTGCTTCAGTCCAGAAAGTAATTGGAAGTTTTGAATCAGCTAACAGAGATCTAGCAGCCTCAATCAGTGTCTTATTCCTTCTCTCAGCAACACCATTTTGTTGTGGAGTCCTAGGAGCACTGTATTGCCTCTCAATTTCTTTTTCCTCACAAAAGGTGTTTAGGTCAAGATTTTTAAATTCAGTACCATTATCTGACCTAATGACTTTTACCTTTTTATTTGTTTGGTTTTCAATTCTTAGAATAAAGGATTTGATCAGTCCACTTGTCTCATCCTTAGTCCTTAGAAAATACACCCAAGTAAATCTAGAGTAATCATCAACAATAACTAAACAGTATGATTTCTTACATATACTCATGACATTTGTAGGACTAAACAGATCCATATGCAACAACTGAAGAGAAGAAGAAATTGTGTTCAACTCTTTGGACTTATGAGAAGTTTTGTGTTGTTTGCCTTTGAGACAAGCAACACAATGATCATCACATGAAAAGACTTTTAAAGGCAGACCTCTTACAAGGTTGTTTTTAACAAGTTTATTCATTGTTTTAAAGTTCATGTGACACATCCTTCTGTGCCAAAGTGATGATTCATCCAAAGAGGCTTTTGAAACAAGACAGTTTAAGGATGAATCATTTGAAACAGTTTCCATATTCAAACAATATACATTATCCTTTCTTGGAGTTCTTAGTAGTATCATCTTTTCATCAACTACCTTGAATCCAGGAGCAAGAATAATGCATTCTGAATCAGTGAATAATATACTATGCTTTTTGTCATAAACCTGTGATACACTTAACAGGTTGTACCTTAACTGCTCAACATAGTAAACATCTTCAAAGGTCATCTTACCTTTTGTTACATCTCCCTTACCACTAATCTTACCTCTATCTGGAGTATTACCAAAGGCAACATGCCCTCCATCAATTTTCTTGAAATTCTTGAGGCAAGCCATGTTCCCTGTCATGTGCCTAGAGCAACCACTATCAACATGCCAAATGCTCTTTCCCTTAAGCTGTTGGTTGCCCTGCACATAAGATAAATCAATTAGTATTGACTGGGAACCCAAGCCAAAGTGGTATTGGGCCTCCCTTTCTCATCAAAGTACTTACACTCCTTTTTTATGAGATTTTTAAATTTAGAATACTCTTTACTGGAGTACTTTGTCAAGATGATTGGTCTAGAAGCACAAACACTAGAAGCAGTACTAATTTTAGAAGTACTAACCGAGTTAGCAGCACTAACAGGTTTAGCAGTACTAACCTTGTTAGAAGCATTAACAGAGTTAGCAGTATTAACATCTGATGAAGTACTAACAATGTTAGTTTTAGAAGTACTAATACTCTCAGCAGCACTAACATTGATAGCAGCAGTATTGCTTCTGGCAGCACTATCTTTGTCAGCAGCACTATTTGTGGTAACAGTACTAACAGTTTTAGTGCTTTTGGGAACCCACATCTTGACACTCTCTTTTACAGTCTTTTTCTTCATGTGGCTTTTAGATTTAACAGGTTTCTTAGACACATGGTTCCTTTCATCCTTCCTATAACCAAAGGGTTTTTGCACAGATCTTTGAAAATTTATCCTTTGGTTAATAAGATTAAGATAACAGTGCTTGGAAAGATGGTTCATTTTGCCACATGTGAAACAAGGTTTTGGTCTGATGATTCTACTTAGATCAACTCCTTGTTTCTGAGCCCACTGATTATTCCAATTTCTTTGATTGCCCCTCCTTTTATCATGTTTTAGTGGCTCAGAATTATTACCTGCACACTGTTTGCAAAGAACAGGATTCACAACTGTAGTCTGCTTGTAATGGACCTTTTTAGACTTTCCCTCAGTCTTCTCTACGTCATCAGATTTGACCCAATCCCTTCCACCACCCTCATTTGTAAGAATGTTATTTTCTAAGGGAATCTCACCACTCACAGTATTATCCTTACTCTTACCAGCTTCTTTCTCAGTCTTGTCCTTAACAACTACTTCATCTAAAGGATCTATCTTAGTGGCTCCCTCATGCAAGTCCTTCCTATCCTTGGTATCTAGCAAGTCTGATTTAGGAGGGATGTAGTTGTTGTTGTATAGTGGTGGTGTGGTATTGTACCTAATTCCTGGTTTAAGCTTATCATGGATTCGGACCTTTAGAATTGAATCCATGGCTTTAGAAGCATATGAAAACTTTTCCACATCCAGCTTAACCTTGGCTATCTCTCCTCTCAACTTTTCATTCTCCTCTCTAGACTTTGTCAGTTGGATTTCTAGATCATTTTTCTCCCACTTACAGTAATTTGTATCATATGTGTCTTGAAGTTCATTGGCTTGGAAACCTTTAATTTGTTCCTCAAACCTCTCAACAATTTTCACATAGTCTTTTCTATCCTTTTCTAACCTCTTAAGGTCATCACTCATACTCTGGTTGTGATCCCTGTACCTTTTAACAGTGTCTATACAAGTTTGAGAACAGAGATTAGAGAGTACCTCAGTTGGAAGATCAGATACCTCTGCCATGAGAGGTTGATTTTGAATGGCCTCTTCTGCTTGATCACTCCAGTCAAACCCCATTCCTTGTTGAGAAACAAGAGTTTGAGCAGAGTTTCTGTTCTGGTTGAAGCTTCCAGTCTCAGCTTGTTGGTGATTGTTGTGAGACACTTCAATTCTGCATTCCCTGGCAAAGTGTCCCTTCATATGACACTTGTAGCACTCCACCTTTGACTTATCAAAGCCTGTTCCATCTTCTCTTCTTTGGGAGAAGTTGTTCCTCCCAGTCCTCTTGATGAACTTCTTCACCCTCATAGAAAGCATGGTCATCTGCCATTTAATATCCATCTCTTCAAGATCATCAGGATGAAGTTGTTCCAAGTCATCATTGATTAAAGAGGAGTTACCATGGCTGGAAAGAAAGTCTTCAAAAACAGATTCATTGCCTTTTTCTTGATTTACTCCATTAGCAGCATTAACTGATTCAGGGTTAGCAGTAGAATCAGTTGATGCTGAAAGGAGTGCAGCATTATGAACATATCCAGTAGGCTTCTTCTTTTCTTCCACCTCAGATTCAAACACTCTCAGATCATTGTACAGATCATCTAGTTCATTTTCTTCCAATTTGTCATTCTGTCTGAATGAAACAGTGTACATGGTCCATTCATCTCCAAGAGATCTGAGGAACTTTCGGTTGACATCATCTTGTTCCATCTGGACTCCAACAGTAGCCAACTCACCAATTAACTTATTGAATCTATCAAAAGTTTGAGTCATAGACTCATTCTTTGAAGATGTAAAATTCTCATATTGCTGCTTGAGAATATCCCTTTGATTCCTCTAAGTGCTCTTGGTGCCAGCAAATCTCTTCTCTAAAGCATTCCATAGAATCTGAGCATCAGTGCAGTGGTGAAACTGATGTTGATACTCATTAGGAATGGCCAAAAGCAGGGTGCTTAAGGCTTTCATCTCCAATTGTCTCCCTTTCTTCTCAGCATCAGTTTTTGTAGGTGGTCTTCTTCCATCTTGTCCAATTTTACCTTCAGCAGAGGGACCATTCTCAACAATGTCCCACATAGAAAAGTCTGTAAGGAGGATGTACTACTTGATCCTAATTTTCCACATGTCAAACTCATTAGGTTTGAGCATGGGAACCTTTAAAACAAGAATATTGTTTAATTCAACTGTGTTGTCCGTAATGAATAAAGGTTTCTGAGAATACTAGTCTCTGATACCACTTGTAAGGATCTGATTCTTAACAAGAATAATGAAACTCAGAAACAATATTAAAGAAGTTGCGGAAAAACACTTTAATATTCAAATATCAATGTAACAGTAAAGTAAAAATCACAACTTGTAAACTTTATTGAATGATTAAAGTTACAAGCTTTCACACAAAACCTCAATCTTGTTGAACAGGCTCACCAAGACGAATTCTACTTCTCTAGAACTAGGGTTGTAAACCTTGAGGTCAATTCTCTCTCAAAACAAAAACTTAGAATACTCGTGTAACAAACTATTCTAAATAATTCTATACATATACTGAAAATAAAAGATAATTAAAAAACATAAAAGATCTTCAGTATATTCTTCCATAATTATCTTCAACCTTCCATGATTATCTTCAAACCTTGATCTGCGTGGCTTACCAAGATTATCACATAAGCAGTATTAAGTCATAGCAGCATTAACACTCTGAGCAGTATTAATCTTCACCAACAGTAGTAACTATGCTTAGCAGTATTAATGTCTACAAGCAGTAGTAATTTGGCTCAGCAGTAGTAACCATGTTGTACTGGCAGCAGTAATCATACTTAAACAAATCTTCAGTTCCCAACAATATACCCTGGAATGAATAGGATACGTGGCACGATTTTACTCGACCTCACAGTTTTCGTATAAGACACAAAAAGCGAATTGTCTAGAAGAAGTAGACAATGTGTGTGAGAATTCGCATGAAATGATATGCGAATTCTGTGTCAGAAACACAATTCGAATGACAGAGTGATACGAATTCCTCACTTTTCGCATATAGAGGCATGCGAAAAGTTGAATTTCGTCTAACACATGCATGCGAAGTCTTCAGAATTTGCATGAAACTGTAATGCGAATTTTGGACTTAGCAAATTTTCCAACTTTTTGAAAAATATTCTAAACATGGAAACTTGTTATTTTGATAAACTCTTTCAAAATTTGCTAAAAATAGAAATTTTCCATAAATGAAAATCTTCCAAAAATGACATTTTCAACTCATTTTAAGTTTCAAAAAAAAATTACACACACTATCACACTTACAACCCTTTTAAGATTTATCTGTATTAAGCTCCCCCTTGACTTAATATCTGTCTCTTATGAATCTTGACATGACTTTGCTCTTTCTTGATGTATTTGTGTGTTATCTTGCTGTCTCCCCCTTGACATGATATGGATCTTGTAGATACTGTATGGATATGCTCCTCCTTCATATTTGCATACATAGAAAAAGTATAACAATTTAGATATGTTTCTTCCTTTAAAAAAATATTCTTTTAAAAACAATCTCCCCAATCATCTAAAATGAACAATCAATGGTGAGAAAAACTCCCTGTAATGATTTGACATTCACAGATTCTGTCAGAAGAAGTCTTTGAAGATTGAGTCTTGAACTGATATATTCAGAAGTCATCACTTGAACATTGAGGAATGAGTCCTAAGTTGTTGTACTTAGAAGTCATCACTTGAACATTGAGGAATGATGTGACATCTGGCTTCCGGAACCTCCAGGTTAACCCGAGCAGTGTAATACACGATTAAATATATAGGAACACCCTATTACGACCTAATTTTATAAGCAAGGTCTTTAGTTTCCTAAGATTCCCGGCAACATGCTTAGAATGTCCGGTTAACGCCAGTAACGGTTACACCGTCTTATAAAGTACCAAACTGATAAAATTAACATTTTATTATATCAATAATAATGATATGTAGGTCAAATATAAGATTTATATAAACAAATATAAATTCTAAACATTAATTAATCAAACCAAAACTTTTAAGTAGGTAAATGAGGTTTTAGCTACCTTTAACCAATATTTTTTTTTTAAAAAAATTACTTATATATATACATTATTATTTAGTAAAAAAAAAAAAAAAAAAAAAAAAAAGAGGAGGCCTAAAATTCAGCCACCTCCCTCCCCTCTTCCCAAAAACCATCATTATTAAACCCCATTTACAAGACAAACACTTCATTTTCCATCCATCACTTTCATTTTGAATTTCTCACACATCTCTCCCTCCCTTTCAGTCCCTTGACCGAATTCCAGCCCTAAAACCCCCTCCAAATCAGATTTTTGAAGATCAAAACAACTCCTTATCATCAAGGTAACATTCTACTCTTGTATTTCATGAAACTTACCTTTAAATCTTCATAAAAATCAAGTTTTCATCATTTTTCCTTCATTTTTCTTCATCTTCTTGAAGGTTTTCTGGAAATTATGGCTTTGTAAAGTCCCTAAATGTTAGGTTATACACCAATGACATGTTAAATGTCAAGCAATGGTGATAACCCATGATCCATACCTCTAAAACTCAAGAAAATGAAGTTTGGATGACATGCATGTCCATTTTTCTTACAATCTAAGATATTAGAGTCCATACATGTGTTTCGAAAAGTTAAAGAATGATTTTTACTAAAACGTATGTTAAAATGGAAGATAAAAACGTTTTCAATCAAGAAACCCCAATTTATGGGTCAAAAAGTGATAAAAAGTTCATAAAATTAAGTTATTTCATTTTTAGTTTCTGTCAGATTTATTGCATGTTAGTATTTCGGGTATAACTTGAAACATATGGACTCAAATGCTTTGAATCTTCTTCTGGAATTTAATATAATGAAATACTAATCAAACCCCACTGGAATCACTCAAAAATATTGAGTTTTGATCTCTCAACCTCACCTCTAAAGTTTGTGGTGAAAACAGAATCCGGCTGGACAAAAACATTCAATCAATCAACCATAACCATCATTTAAATCCATAAAAACTAATGATTCCTTTTCTGGAAGTAACTTTAATGAGTTGAGAATCAAATAAAATTGTATTTACTCGAAAATATGATGATTTGGGTACTCAACCATCATTAAAAACTTGAGTGTGCAAAAAGTAACTTTCTGCCAGGTTAGAACACTTGACTTAAAACGGACATAACTCATTCAATATTGATCCAAATGAGATGAATCTTTTTCTGGAAATTTCACCTTTGAAGCAGGAACAAAACCCAATTTGAATCACTTGAAAATACTGAGTTTTGACCCTTGAAATGGCCGAGTCAACAGAAGGTGTAATCTGCATATTTCTCTGTGACCAATAAAATTTAAAGTAATCATTACCCTATATAGACTTATCCAAAAATGTTGTAATTTTGCCAAAAGTCCCCTTATACATTAAAATAAGTTATATAAAAATTTGGTAAAATAATAAGTTTGGAAAAATACTCAAAATACAAAGATTTTATGACTTAAACTTTTGACAGCAAACAGTAGCTAATGAACTTTCTTAAAATGATCATTTTGGACTTTTGGACATAATAATAATTAAAAATGAATATTTTAATTTTAATATAAATATAAATATTATAATGTGATCAAACTTAAAATAAAATTTGTCAACCCATAAGCCTTAAAAGTTTGATCCGAAGAACCGAAATTATGTCGATAAGTTAAGTAGGATTAGTACTCGCTAATCTTACGTAAAATAAATCTAAAGGCTTTTTCCCTTAAAAATTGTATGCCCAAAATATGTGATTTCAAGAATCATCCAACCTTATGAATATATATAATACGCGCTAATGTGTTACCCAAATTTAATAAAAAGACATGTAAAGCATTTTATAAGGCATATTGACCTAAATAACGTCCGAAACCGTAAAAATAGGTTCGAACTGATAATGTGCTCCACTTTCATAGGAAAGGCGTAGTCCGGGACGGTTTAGTAGTGGCTCAACAAGACGAAAGAAAACCGAATCATGTCATACGAATGTTGAAACGATAAAGCTCATGAACATTTTCGATTTAAGATATCGAATAAATTCGAAAGTTATATTTATCAAACCCAGCATACAAAAATTGTTTTGTGCATAGTTGAAAACCTGTGAACTCACCAACTCAATGTAGTTGACCCTTTTTCTTTTATCTTGCTTTTCAGGTGCAAATAAGTAAATGGTGGAACTCAGGGTGCACTCATGTGTGACATCATCAACCATTATGACATTGTCAATTTTTATCAACTTTTGTAACAGCCGTATTTTGAGAACTTTTTAGTTATGGGTTGTATAACTTTATTTCTCTCTAACTTGTTAAATATTATAGTTGATATTGTTTATTACTTTATGTTGTGAAACCGTGTGCTGTCATGTCTCGCGTTTCCGCTTTGGCGGGGTGTGACAATTGAGTCCTAAGTTGTTGTACTTAGAAGTCATAATCCTTTGACATTGAAGTCTGAGTTCTGAGTTGATTTACTCAGAAGTCTTAGCACTTTTCACTCCTTCTTGAGTACAGCTCCTGCATCATAGGTTTAACTGGTTTTGGTACCCAGATGAATTTGGGTCCAGTTTGATTAGTATGTGAAAACTTCCTTGAGTGGTTTTCACCTCTGTGAAGTGCAGTATCAGTATATTTCTTATAAGAATAATACCTTTTGTTAATGTGTGCTTTATATATAAAACCATCATTGCAACAGTAAGAACAACAAAGTTTTCTTTTTGCTAACCTGATCAGATGTTTTGTAGACTTGACAGCATCAGGAGTAAAAGATTTACCTTTTGCAGCTTTGTTCTTGTTTCTCTGTGCAGCTTGTGCAGATGATTTCTGGTATTTAACTGATTTAGGAGATCCCTTGACAACCCAAATCATCTTTTCTTTCTTAGAAGCTCTAAACCAGATTTTGAAAAGTAAGCAGCATAATTATCAACAGATTTGACATAAAATGAACTAGAAGCCTTAGTCTGATCTGGTTTCAAGATTTCTTTTTGATAGTCTTTTCTTGAAAACCATCTTTTGAAATAATCTAGATACTGATTGAAATGAACATATTGATTCAACTGAATCATCATCATAAGAAGATAAGTCAGGTGTTTCAGATGTTATCTTGTCAGATAAATGAGAATTAGCTTTCTCAAGTTGTTTGATCTTGTCATTCAACTTGGTTTTCTCATTGCAAAGTTTATCAAATTTGCTTTGCAGATCAGATCTACTCTTCTGTCCTTTCAGTATATCTGAAGATAAGGTAGCCAACTTGTTTGTGAGTTTAGAAATCTCATTTTCAAAAAAAATTCTCTCAGATTCAAACTCCTTTTCCAAGTTCTGATTTTTCTCATTAATTTATTTGAAAAAGCACAGTATTTTTCTTTTCAGTATTTTTCCTTTCCTTATCAAAGATATCTCTTTTAGAAATAACAATTTTCTCAAATTCAGAAACTTGATTGGAAAGTTTGGCACATCTGATTTCTAACTCTTTCTTCTCTAACTCAACTTTCTTAGAAAAATCAGATAATTTCTGGTTGAAAGATTTCTCATATTAAGCTTTTTCTATCTTACTTCTCTCATCAACCTTTTTTAACCATTATTTGCCTTTTGTCTGATAGGTAGATACTTGTATCTCAGCTTTTGTCAAGTTTACATTCAAAGTCTCTATCTCAGCTTTCAGTTGTGAGTTCTGACGTTTAAGCTTTGCATTCTCTTCTTCTATCAGAGGTATCTCAGGCATATACCTCACAACACAATCTCTGTTGGTTAGAACTGTATGCCCTTTCTCATCAATGTAAGGCATGATTAGTATTTATCTGAAAAATATTGCTTGAAAAGATCGTTAGTTAGATTATCAGAAAAATCAACTTTAAAAATCTCCGAAAATCACTCAAAAATTGAGCTAAGTATAGAATTCGTATGCCACTCACATGCAAGAGTTCGTATGAACTAAAACAATTCGCATAGACACAATTCTCATAAGAAAGAATAAGAAAAGTTCACTTTTCGTATGAGCTTATATGCAAGTTCTGAGCTTTTCGCATAAAGCTATGTGCGAATTCTGCACATTTCGCATAAAGGATGATGTGAATTCTGATCAATTCGTATGAGTACTCTATCAATGATGCGAATTCCTGCCTTAGAATATTTTCTAAGCATACACAATTCGTATCGATACAAATTCCATACTTAGAAAATTTCTCAGACACATATACGAATTCCTAGCTTCTCGTATGTAGCATTGTGCGAAATCTTCACTTTTCGTATACTCTTCTATGCGAATTTTGTCCTTAGAACAATAAAAACAACGATTATGCGAATTCTTCAGCCTGCGAGTTCTTCATGTGAGTTCTTCGTATTTTCTGCGAATTCAATGGATCTTGAACGTTTTTGTCTAAATATCCAACACAAATCCACCCAAAACTTGAAATTTGACTTTGAAACTTGGATACGATCATTGTAGCATCGAGAACAACCCTGTGGAATGAATTTTCTCAAGAACAACGATGATGGAATCAATTTGATCTTTGACAGTCCGTGAATGAAAAGTTTCTAGAAAAAGAAAGATTGACCAAATTCTCCTAAACTGTTGTTCAATTGGATTTTCTTTCTGAAAGAAAGATGATCAATATCACTTGGCGATCACAGTGTGGTGAAATTCACATCCAATTCATCACTATTTCACAATCTTGATTAATGCAACAGTACACGATGAACAGTAAACTTTATTTTCTTAGAATTCGAATTTTCTGCTAAAATCTCTTGATGTTGATTTTCCCAATTGAATCTGATCTGCTCCGATACCAATTGTGATCCCAGATTTCAAGCAATCAAACAATTAAAGAACAAATTGAGAAAAGATTTAGAGGGAGATAATTGTGTCAAATGTATCGTAGTCATATATCTCTTGAAAGGACTTACAATACAATGAACTTGAGTTGAGTTTCTTACTATTAATCCCATATTTGATTAAGTTCTTATCTAAATCAACCACACAAACAACATTAAACAATCTACCTGATTCAATTAGTCACAAGATTCAATTCCAAACGATTTGAATCACTTTCTCTCTCTAACCACAGTTTTTCTCTCTCTAACACTGCAAATACAATCTCAGTTCTAGTTACACTTGATACTACACAAAGACTTCTAATCACAAGTCTAATAAAAGAAACAAGAAACACACACGTACAAAAACACAAAACAAAAAGACTTTGACTTGAGTTTATTACATTTGACTTTGACTTTGCATGAAAGTTGACTTTTGAGCTTTGACTCGGCTTGACTTTGATCTTCAGAATTTATGATCTTGTATCCAACAAATCTGTGCACTAACAATCTCCCCCTTTGGATCAAGATCATCTCTAAAAATATTTTGCAATTCAATCCTCACTTTTTAAGCTCAATTTGAACAATCTCCCCTTTGATCAACTTTATCTTATCCAAAGTTTGTCTTCAAAAGTAATAGCATTCTCCTCCAAAAATGGTATAAACCTCTTTCAGACACTTGGAAAGAAATTATCTTCATAATTCGGCTTGGTTTGCTTTAGCAGATTATCTTCAAAGAAAATTTCTGGAAAATCAGCTTTCTTTCAAAATCCTTTGAACTTTCGATTTCAGCTTTCAACAATCTTCAACAATCTTTCTTCAAATATACATAAAATTCTCCTTTAAACTCCAAACTTTCTTTATCAAAACTTATTTCTTGATACTGTCTCCCCCTTTTTGATGAAGAAAGCATGAAATCATCAAAACTTTGCAAGATATGTCTTTGATAATCTGAACTGACCATTGATCTGTCAATATTGAGCCTCTGACCATCCATCGATCCAAAAAGATATTTATCCGAATCTTTCCAAATCCAGACAAATTAGGATTGTTACACCTGAATCAACAAATGAATCAGTTATAATGTATGTCAGTAACACGAAGTCACTGTGTGTAACGAATACACATTAGAAAGGAGCTTTTTGATGTTTACTCCCCCAGGGCTTCCATTCAATCATCGAAACACCACAAAGGAATTTCTATGAACGTTATGACAAGAAAACATATTCCTTGTGTGTTCGTGCAAGTGTTTGAAAGAATTAAGCACATGATGATTGCTTTTATAAGGCACAAAATTGTGTAAACCATTGAAACAACAATAGTTAAACACAGACTCAATTGTGCATGATCGAAGTGAGAAGGTGGGGTAGACTTCCTTCTTTTTCAATATCCATATTTTCCAAATGAAAATCAGCTAGCATATGTGTTGCGTCCCCTTGAAAATATGAAACATTTTCTTGTTGAGAAGAAAATGAGTAGCTGGTGGGGTTTTTAATCAATAGTTGGCATGGGCTAGTTGCCTATTTCAATAATGTTCACGAAGAATTGTGAAACACTAGTAATGTGGTTGCTCGGCTCAGAAAGTAGTTGGTGCATAGTTTAATATTCTTTTACTCTGTTCTCACACCCTCTTTCTTTTAATCATTGAGCTCACTTCTAACCAAACTCTCTTTTACATTTTACCTCATCACTCAACCCACACTCAGTATGACTCCTTACACTCAATCACTTAAGGATTAACTTCTTGGGAAAGAAACACTGGTTAACGTGAATCCATATAAGTTTCATTTAAGTCCTCGCAAAAGAAACCCATGTTGTCCTAAAAGAACATGTTGCACAAATGGTTTAACTTGTCTGTTAAAGCACAAAATATACAAGTCAGATATTCGTATGCTCATAGATATAATCATAAAGATTTGAGCATTTTGAAACATTGAAGACTTTTCAAACAAGCATATTGAAATAATAGAATGAATACAAGAGACTTGTTTGAAAATCTGACATTGTATGAAAAAGATCAAGATCGAAATGATTTATCGATTAAGGCGTAGGTCAGCAAAAATTGAAAATTGTCTATACGATTCAAAATATAGACAAATCTTGAAAGAACGTTTCAAAATGAAATCACGCTCAAAATTCATTGAAAATCAAACGGGGTGTCTTACCATCAAAAATTTGTTTCAATTTAGAGACATGGTAAGAACAAGTTCAATCAAAAATTAAACCGATATGTGTGAATACTTGAAAGTATATAGAAAAGATAATACACAAGTATTTATCTTTGGAAACACATGGTTTATAAACATGTAAGCACAATTTATCATGAAAACATTTAAAAAACACACTTCTATATGTTGGGATTTTACGTTCAAAAGAGAGTTTCAAAAACCACAAAATAAATTTTGAGCAACGGAAGCAAAATAAAATTTTGAACATAAACAAAATTAAACAAGTTTTAACTCCCATAATAGGATCTTGTTACATGCATGTAAAGATTTAACTTGAAAATAAAAGTTTGGAACTACAACCTTTGAAGCCTTTGGATCCTCATGGGAGGTTGATCGTTGATGATTAATGTACAACCCAAAATAGAGTTCCTCTATTGGTATCCACCAACAAGCTCCAACACTTTGTGGAATACTAGTTCCTTCTTGATGATGCAAAAAAGGTTCTTCTACCAAGAATCTAATCTATAGATTTTGTAGAAGACAAAAACCACATCAAAATGGTGGTGGTGATTGTGAGTTTTCTTGGAGAGAAAAATAGAGATGACATCTTTCTTTTTCTTTTTTTTATAAAAAGCCACCACCAAATCATCTTGTAAGACCCACTTTTTATTGTCATATTCCATGGTTTTAATTTTGATGGTTTTCCAAAACCATCAAGTCCACCAATAAAAATGGGTCTAACCATGCAATTTTTCATTTTAAACCATCTAGTTTAAAGTTTGACCATGCAAGACTTTCTTTCTTGGTCCCCTTAGTTTGAATAGTTAAAATCATAACTTTAACAATTCAAACTTTATCACTATAAGTCCCTCTTTTAATTCTAGTTACATATGAGCCCATCATATTATAAATAAACTAAAATCTTTTATTTGCATCAATTATTATGTATCACATTCAATAATAATTTTCAAGAATTATTAATATTTATCAAGAATCGAATTCTTATAAATATTAATTAGGTGTCTACTTGTTTTTGGTGTGACCCTATAGGATCATAAATTACCAGCAATATTATTTTATAATCATTCTTGAACACTTAGAACCAACAATCTCCCACTTGTTCATGGGTGTATTATAGAATAATATAAACAGTGGTGGACGTCTAGCAACATCTCACTTCCCCTAGCAACGTATGACTATATGTTCCATTCATCAACATTCAATTCCCGTAAGCTCCAAGCTTCAATTGATGTACAAGGTGTGGTATCAGTTATCTCTTTGTTCGGACATCATGTTGAACATGAGACATGGATCGTAATCATTCTCATATGTCGTTCAACTTTTGGTAAGGCGCCTTAGATGTCTCACTCTAAACCATTTAGAGGAACAAATCCCATCTTGACTACATACGCCTCTTATGCAGTTCATACTGTACCCAATGATGGCCTTTATAGCTGCCTACTATTTCAAGATCAGCGGTTAATAATATCAAAGCATAGTACTCCCTACACTCAAGTCCCTAATATGCAACTCAGGTCAAAGGATACAAAGATATTACCTTTATTCAAGTGTCACTCATGACGACGATCCACGAAGTGATCTTGAAGCGGGTCTTGTCCAGTACTTGTTCCCTAGAAAGTACCTATGAACTTGGTTGCAACACTTTGCCACTTTTACCCTTAAAATTCAACCAATCCAATTCATATTAGTCTTACTTCATAGTTGTTCCCACAACTATGACCGACTATGGACATTTAGAATAACTAATTTATTCATGGGTTAAACATGCTAATATAGAACACAACGAGTATGAATAAGATCATATCCTATATAACTATTTATAATACTATACTTGTTGCTTAACTTGTTCCAATATCCAAATACTAAATCCAAATCAAATCCCATCACTTAGAATAACGAAGTCCTTTGGCTTAAGCATGACCCTTCAAGCTTAGCATGTAAAAGAGTTTCGTGAATGGGTATACTAAGGCTTGATCTGTGTGAACTTTGCGAACACGAATGACTCCTTTTAAACTTTATTCTGAATATAGTTTTGGAGTAGATGTTTGATATTCTGATGTGACATAGCGTCCTTTAGCTCTCGTAATGGCACGCTTATTTTCACAAAAGATTTCTAGGTGATCCGGAATGGAAGGTATCATGCTAGCTTTTCAATGAACTCTTTCATTCAAGACATCTTTCCTTTTGCAGCTTTTAAAGCAGCAATGTATTCTAATTATGTATTATGAACTTTGCTTTCGCTTGGAACTCTTTCCAACGAACTTCTCCTTCATTCATAATGAAGACATACCGGTTTTATGGTCTAGAAATTTCTGAAGATCTATGGAAGATATCATCATATGTAACCTTTTACTATGATTTTCTTCCAACCCATAATTAATGAACACTTCTTTGGCTATGTAAGTATCTTAGGATGTTCTTTATGGTCACCTAATGACCTTCCCCTGAAATTTGTTGGTTAACATCATCTAATACTCTAAAGCATTATGACACATCCGCATTGGCATATTAATCTTGTCGTACTATTTGGAATGCCAATCATTTTAACTAGCTCAACCTTTGTGCTAGAAATATTTAGCCCAGCTTAGAATGATGTCATATCATACTTGCAAGAACCTACCGTTAGAGCCTTGCATCTTGAACCTTTTCAAGATCATATCAATATATATACTTAATTTATGACTGTAGACTCCTTTGATCTAACTCTTTAGATCTCTATTTCAAGAACATAATCATGTTCTTAAGTCTTTCATTTAGATATATTGCCCTGCCAAGACACGATGCCTTGCCTTGTGTTTTTCCTCCGAGCATTGGTATGTTTTTTACGTACATATTAGGAATTTTACTGCGCTCCCACTAGCCTTTTAGTAAATGTATAAGTCTTCTTTTATCAAAAGAAGATTCCAGCTTTAAGATGCTTATAGTTATCCATGAATGGATTGCACCTTGGTGTTCATGACTCTAAGCCACTCATCAGATTCAGAATCTGACTCAGCATTTTAGTAGCTGATGGGTTTACAGGAATCCCATTATACATCATCCTTCATTAGTCGTGGGAAAATAACATTTCTCGGACTTCTGAATGATTCTACTAGATTTGCAAACACTTTGTGATTTACTAAGTTTCTGATCAATCAAATTATTCAAATTCAACAACCTTTGTTTGATAACTAGTGTCAACCAAGAAGTGCATTAGGTTATGAGGTTCTTGATTTTCTTCAATTCCTTAAACCTCCCATTTGCCTTGCCCATTTGAAACTTGTTTTCTAAGAACTTGGCATTCAAATAATAAACAACTTTATTATTTATGGGATTGTATAATCCGTATTCAAAAACGTTTTAGAATATTCTACAATATATGCATTCAGTAGATATTTAGTCGAGTTTTGTATGTGCTTCATAAAACCACATCTTTAACTAAGATTATGGATGAGACCTTTCATACAAAATATTATAAGGTGTTTTATCTACGTCTCGGTTGGTAAAACATAGTTTACAGTAATTAAAGGCAGAATTCTTAATTTGAATAGGAATAGTAATTTCTTTCATCATAGAGTGAACCATGTCTGATAAGGTTCGGTTCATCAAAAACTTTTAATTTGAAAATGGTGTTTGTGATGAACCAATTTTGTGAGACTATCCCACAACTTCTAAGATGATTCATGAATTCCTATTCGAGATATTATTATTTTATATCATAAAAGACTTCATTTTTCATTGTGACCTTTTCTCCAATCTTCATTTTGAAGATACTGAATTTTATCAAATGCTTCATCTTTAACACTTCAACACTTGAATTGTTAAGTAGCGAAGATATTGTGTCATCTATCATCAAGACTAGACAAGGAATTGAGAAGACATATACATCCAAATGTTTTCTTCTCAATTTTTCTTTCGTTACAATAACCATAGGAAAAAGCTTTATTCAACTTGTCATTTGCCTTGCCATAGATTTGATTTAAATCTCATTTGAGTCCTTGGTATCATAGTGAACTGTGTTTTAGAAAGCTAATGAGATTCACTTTATTATTCGATTAAGAGATCTGGTTCTCGAAATAGAATAATTCATTTTGAATATGAAAATGATCGTTTCCAAAACGCTTGAGTGAATTTCATCCAATCATTAAACATGCAACTGAAATAATAATTTAGTCAAACTAAATTCAAAATATCGTTCAAAAACAACCATTGTTTTAACATTACAAGCCATATGGTTTTCAAAATAAATCTTCTATAAGCTTGGTGTTCAAAGTTGCTTCCTTGCTTATATTGATCACCATCACGCTTGTCTTTCAGTCGTTTGCCTTTCAAGAATATCTGTAACAATTACAAGATAGAGTTTTACACTTAGTATCATATACAAGTGTATAAGAGAAAGGTAAAAGTTCTTTCTATCTCATAGATACCTGAAGGATTTTATTTCACAAAGGAAAATCTTCTCCTTAGAGATCAACACTTTAAGTCACTGAATTCGGAAGGATTTCTCTCATATGTTTCTAGTAACATACACAATTCCAAGATTGAAAACTTCTCAAGATTCACTTCAAAACCATTGAATCTTTTGTTCAACGACCCTAGAATCGCACTCTTGGCTAGTGTATCATGATACGGATAGCCAAGTTTCTCCAAGTAGTGCAAATGCATTCTCATGGTTTCAAGATGAGAGCCCACAGATTGGTCTTCTTTCATCTTGGTATGATGAAGTTCCCAACGTATTTTAAGCATTTCAGTTATCACAAATTCTTTGTGACAATGTCGTAGTCGCTCCATAAGGTCATATGTTGTGTCTGGAAACCTCTCCACCTTTTCTCGTAAAAGTGGATCCATGGTTTCTATCATGAGGCGTGAAACATCATATGAATCTTTACAATGCCTTAACCATGCATTGTGGGCCTCTGTGGAGGTAAGAGGAGGTTCTTCCGAAAGGGGAACAAAAAGTACGTGTGATATCCTTTTATGTCTGAGACCAAGTCTCAACCTTGAAAACAAAGAAGGGAAATTTTGTTCTTTTAGCCTTTCTTGCATAAGAAAAGCTCTTAAGGATGGGTCAATCGCGGTATTTTGATTCATCTACAAAAATAACAAAATTCATTTAGTATTTTCAATTTTAATATTTGACTCAAATAATACCCTCTTGCGTTTCTTAAACATTATTTAGTCAAATCTAGAATCCAAGTTGCGAAACGAACAAACGGTTAGGTGACCTTTATCCCGTATATTCAATCCAACAAGGTAGGCAACGCTTACCAATTACATCAAGATGTAACTTTTAGTGATATGGGATCCTTAACAACTTTTGTCAATTTGGCATGTTTGATCCCATCTTTGCCTCGGGTCTCTTTTGCTTAGGTGACCTTTATGACAAAAAATTCCCGATCAAGTCATCCTACTTAAGACAACGTGTGAAAATCATATCAATGTGGTTAGGTGACCTTTATCCCACAAGGACACAAGAATCACCTCATTCATCACAAGACAATCCAAGCGGTTAGGTGACCTTTATCCCACAAGGGTGCCATAGTGATGAAATGAGTGTCTCTCAAAAGGACGGCATAGACTTGCCTTGTTTGAGGGATTCATGTGTTCTATAATTATAGTTTTGAAAACATTTTTAGTATTAAGAGTTATTGCATGCATCCAATAATACATGGTACTATAAAAACTTTATTTTTAAGATATGGTTCCTTTTAGATAAAATAAAATCCTTTTTTTTATCAATCCAAAATTAATCAATTTAGTAATATCACATATTAAGATTTATGATTGATCACTAAAGAACCATTTATAGTCTTATAATAAACATTTTATTATTTAGACTATGAGTTTGGATGAGTCGTAAAACTCCATTTTAATCCCTTTTCACTAATTTCAAAAATTTTGACGTTTCGAATTTTATAACAAAAAACTTATAAAACCATTTAGCATCTTATGATAAAAAAACGTCAAAACTTGTTTTTCAAACTCTTAGTACCATGTAACTACATGCGTCAAAAGAACTCCTAATTTTTTTTTGAAAAAAAAAATATCTTCAAAAATATTTAAAATCTCCATTTTAAATTGTTTGGTTCATTTAAAATCCAATTTTAAAGTTAGAGCGTTTTTAATAAACCTTTTTATTCAAAAACACAATTGAACCAATTTACATGTTATGGATTTAAAATCTCCATTTTAAACTTTTGCTTAACCTAAAATCTCCATTTTAAGGTTTGGTTCATTTCACTTTTAAAACATATTTTAAAAGTTCTTACTATAATTTTAAATCATTTTAAAATGTCATAGGACCAATTATATGTTCTTTTAAATGCAAAAATATTCTATATATTAAGGCAATATAATAAAAGAACATAAGCAACCACAACATGCATAAAAAGTGCATAAGAATGTGCATAAAAACCAAGTCAATTCTAATGTCATTTCTTGTGAGCCGAACAAGAATGCTTAGTCCTTTCTTAAAGGACAAAAAGAAAATAAAAGTCTTGAATCTCCCACTTGCTCCAACATCTCCAAGTGTTCAAGTCCTTCTTCATGTGTTGAAAAAGTCCACCTAGCCCATATGGGCTTGCAAAGCCCAAAATTGGTGATGACACCAATATGGCCCAAAAAGCTTCCATCTTGGACCTTATGTTGGTCTTTCTCTCTTGGTACATTTTCAAAAAAAACTATCTAATACTTACAAGAGAGAAAAATAATAAACCTATTTACTATTACATGCCAACATAAAAGAAAAGGTTTTTACAACCATATCGAATATCAACACATGGGTCCATGACTTGTTTATGCACAAAAACATGCAACATAAAATAGAAAAAAACAACACTTTGTTTTTCTAATCGCAATCTTTTATGTAACAAAAATAAACCATGGATTCAAAAATCCATCTAAATTTTGACACATAAAATATATAAAATAAAACTAGCAAAAATTGCCAAAAGAAGCCATGCATAGAACATTTCATATAAAAATTTTTACCCATGGCTTCCAAAAACCAAGTATATTTTTAAACAAAACATGCATATAACATTGGCTTTGATACCACTTGTTGGGATTTTACGTTCAAAAGAGAGTTTCAAAAACCACAAAATAAATTTTGAGCAACGGAAGCAAAATAAAATTTTGAACATAAACAAAATTAAACAAGTTTTAACTCCCACAATAGGATCTTGTTACATGCATGTAAAGATTTAACTTGAAAATAAAAGTTTGGAACTACAACCTTTGAAGCCTTTGGATCCTCACGGGAGGTTGATCGTTGATGATGAATGTAGAACCCAAAATAGAGTTCCTCTATTGGTATCCACCAACAAGCTCCAACACTTTGTGGAATGCTAGTTCCTTCTTGATGATGCAAAAAAGGTTCTTCTACCAAGAATCTAATCTATAGATTTTGTAGAAGACAAAAACCACATCAAAATGGTGGTGGTGATTGTGAGTTTTCTTGGAGAGAAAAATAGATATGGCATCTTTCTTTTTTTTTTTTTATAAAAAGCCACCACCAAATCATCTTGTAAGACCCACTTTTTATTGTCATATTCCATGGTTTCAATTTTGATGGTTTTCCAAAACCATCAAGTCCACCAATAAAAATGGGTCTAACCATGCAATTTTTCATTTTAAACCATCTAGTTTAAAGTTTGACCATGCAAGACTTTCTTTCTTGGTCCCCTTAGTTTGAATAGTTAAAATCATAACTTTAACAATTCAAACTTTATCACTATAAGTCCCTCTTTTAATTCTAGTTACATATGAGCCCATCATATTATAAATAAACTAGAATCTTTTATTTGCATCAATTATTATGTATCACATTCAATAATAATTTTCAAGAATTATTAATATTTATCAAGAATCGAATTCTTATAAATATTAATTAGGTGTCTACTTGTTTTTGGTGTGACCCTATAGGATCATAAATTACCAGCAATATTATTTTATAATCATTCTTGAACACTTAGAACCAACACTATATTCATGAAATTGTTTAAGAATCAGAAGTGGTTTGAACATTTAAGAACATGTTTTCATACCTGAAAGTTGTTCTTCTTTCAGATACGTATGAGATTAAGATTAGGAATAAACCTTTTCGTTCTGTCTTAAATCTCATCAAGTCAGCTCTAAGTCATAAAAGATATGAGCATTTAAGCTTCCTCTCATTTCTGCAAAAATCACAAAGTCGTCAAAGTGCAAAGCTTTATTCACAAAAATTTATTGAAAAGTAAATGACATAAAACAGTAAAACATTGAATGTACAAGTTCTGATCTGAAATAATCAGAAATCATATTCCTTACTCCTCATTCATACTCCCCCTGCATTTATGCATCATAAAAATTTATCAATGATAATCATATGCAGAAATATGAACTCCACCTCAAATGATTGTAGATCAACTTTTCATCTTCTCTCACTCCCCCTGAGATCATGAACATACCTTAAAGTGCAGATATCTTTCAAATTAAAAATAAAGAAATGAATAAAAATAACAATTATGAAAACTTTAGTAGGTAATCACCAATTATGTCTTGAGATTTAACATACCAAGTTTGGAAACGAGAAAATTAAATCTCTTTTCATCGAGAGGCTTGGCACATAAATTTGCAAGCTGATAATCAGTGTTTACAAAATAAAGTTCTATTGTACCTTTTTCGACATTGTCTTTAATAAAATGATATTGTACGTCTATGTGTTTTGTCTTTGTATACTGTACAGAATTTGCTGATATGGCAATGGCGCTCTTAGAGTCACAGTAAATTGGGATTTTGTCGAATTTGAAGCCATAATCTCGCAGTTGTGTTCTCATCCACAAGACTTGAGAGCAGCAGCTTGCAGCAGCAACATACTCCGCCTCAGCCGTTGATGTGGAAAAACATAATTGTTTCTTTGATGACCAACTAACGAGTTTATCTCCAAAAAATGTATATGACCCGATGTACTCTTCCTGTCTAACATACAACCTGCATGATCTGCATCTGAGTAAGCTGTCAGTTCAAAACTAGTATCTTTAGGATACCATAGACCAAGATCTGCAGTACCCTTCAGATATCTAAAAATCCTTTTGACCACAGACAAATGGGATTATTTGGGATTAGCCTGATATCTTGCACATAGACATGTAGAAAACATAATATTTGGCCTACTTAAAGTTAAATACATCAAAGAACCAATCATTCATCTATAGGTTCTAACATCAACAGGTTTTCCTGAAGGATCCATGCCGATCTTAGTTCCCGGTGCCATCGAGGTTCGATTGTTGTACAATTTTCCATTTTGAATTTTCTCAGAATATCAAAAATGTACTTTGATTGATTTATGAAAATCCCCGTTGAAAATTGCTTAACTTGTAATCTGAGAAAGAAGTTCATCTCTCCCATCATACTCATTTGAAATCTTGACACCATTAGATTAGAAAAGTTCTTACAGTACTTTGGATTTGTAGAGCCAAATATGATGTCATCCACATAGATTTGAATAAGAATGATATCGGCTTTTTCTTTCTTAATAAACAAAGTAGTATCGATTTTACCTTTTGTGAAGCCCGACTTGACCAAAAACTTTGATAAGACATCGTACCAGGCTCGAGACGCTTGTTTAAGACCATAAAGTGCTTTATCCAAGATGTAGACATGATCCGGTTTATCTGGATTCACAAAGCCTTCAGGCTGTGATACATAGACTTCCTCCTTAAGAATGCCATTTAGAAAGGCAGTCTTCACGTCCATCTGGTAGACAGTGAAGTTTTTATGAGCAACATACGCAAGAAACATTCTGATCGCTTCAATGTGTTCCACTGGAGCGTAAGTCTCGTCATAATCGATTCCTTCCTCTTACCGGTAGCCTTTTGCAACAAGTCGTGCTTTATTTCTAATTATTGTTAGTGTATAATTGTATCCAAGATTTAATAGGAAAAGTTAAAGTGTTGTAAAGTCAAATAGTCAAGTCTTGTAAAGTCAACTTGTTGTATAAGCATGTGAGTGTTTGTAAGTGTGATAGGTATATAAGGGTATAGTGTTGTAAGAGTTTGGTGTGAAGCTTTGTATTTGTTACATTCATTGACAATAAGACTGTGACTGTTTCTCTCTCTACTCTCTCTCTAGAACTTGAATGTCAAATCTTGAATTGATAGTGCTTGATTGAATTTGAAAATTACATTTTTCAATTGGTATCAGAGCGAGACCAAATTTAATTCAGATATATTTCATCACTTGATTTGTATCAATTTCTTGAAATCTTCAAGAACACGTAGAACGACATCTGAAGAAGACTGTTGGATCGAATTTTGTTGAGTTTGTTGTTTTTAAATGTAAAAATGGTTTAAGTGTGATCGATTTGAGTGCTAGATCATTTTGTATTCATATTTTTACATGATTCAATCACTCAATCAGATTTAATTTTGGATTTATTTGACTTTCTTGAAAAACTTTCACGAATACTGTATTTTGTCAAATTGAATTGTATTTTGTTGTTTCTAGTCATAATGATTGATTAGAAATGTGTTAAAACTGAAATTCGATCATATTGGTACAATCCTTGAAAGCAAATTGCAGGTTAAAATGACTTTTGGATCGAATCTGTGAGTTTAAGTGTTAAACGCGCAAGATTCAAAGTTTGCGCTAATCAAGAACACGCTAGACTGAAGAACGCGCACAATGTTGGTATTCATGATGTTTGAGAGTTTATAGTTATCGCACAACACATTCAGCGAGAAGTGAAATCAACAGTGACTCGCGAGTTTTCTTGACATGCGAGTTTCCATTTAGCGAGAAGTAGATTGTCAAACTTTTCTAAGTATGGAACGCGCAAGTATCTGTTGACGTGCGAGTTTACATTCACTTGCGAGAAATTCAGAGTTCGAAATTTTTCTAAGACTACTTCGCGCACGAAGCACTTTGCGAGAAGCTACTTCGCGCATAACTCTTCTAGCGAGTTCTACATTTCGCGCAAGAGTTTCTCACTTCGCGCATTCAGTGTTCTGCGGGTTTACTTTTCGCGTACATAACGTTTAGCGCGAAGTTTGTTGAACAATACTTTGCGAGTTTAGTGATCTGCGAGTTTCTATTGTTTGCGAGTTCCAGAGTTGGAATTTTTCTGAGAATTATTTTCAAGTGGTGATCTGATTTTGACTTTCAGTCAAATTTTCTGAATTATTTGGGAACGATCATTCATTCAAGACTAATCATTCTATTCAAGATGTCTACAGTTTTGTCAGGGAGAGACTGTGCAATTATGTACATGCCTGAGATACCGACAATTGAAGCTGAAAGAAACAAACTAAAGAATCAGAATTCATTTTTACTTAAACAGATTCAGGAGTTGAAATCTACTTTGTCAAATTCTAATAAAACTTCTGATTGTATAAAATGTGCTAATAATGCTAAATCTGATTTTGCAGGTATGGTCAAGGAAAGAGAGAAAGAGATTAATGAAAAACAGAAAGATATTGCTATCAAAGAGAATATCATAAAAGCAAGAGAGAAAGAGATTAAAGAGAAAGAGAAAATGATTACTTTAAAAGAGAATACTATTCAGACTTGTGAAAAAGAAATCAAGTTGAAAGAGAGAAAATTTGTAAATCTTCAAAGCCAACTGAAGACAACTGAACAAAGATCATTGGAACAGCAAGCTAAATTAGTTGAGCTTCAACAAAAGTTTACGGCTTTTGAAGAAAAGATATCTGTTTTGGAAGCCTAAAAAGTTGAATTACTGAAAAGCCTCCAAGCAGATAAAGTTAAAGTTGATTCAGAGAAATCTTCTACTCAAAAGCAATCTGATCTTTCTAAGAAAACTTTACAGGAGAAAAAGGATCTTGGGCATAGATGCATTAAACTCTCGAAGCAAGTGTCAAAGTTTGAAAATATTTTGATTACCGAAAGAGACACTTTTGCCAAAGAGAGAAAAGTTCTTGAAGACAAACCTGCTGAATTTCCCAAACAGATCTCTATTTTACAAGACTTACTTGAGAAAGAAAGAAAATCTTTTCAAGAAAAGAAAAAGTCTTTTGAGCTTGAAAAGAAAATTGTTGAGAAGAGAAATGTTGGGATTTTCAAAGATATTTTTGAACAAAACAAGAACTTAGAAAAAGATTTTGAGCAAGAGCGTCAAATCTTTGAATCAGAAATATCTAAGCTCACATCCAAGTTAACTGTTCTATCCTCAGACATTCTTAAAGAACAGATGGCTAAATAGAAGTTTGATACACTCATTACTGAAAGAAACATTTTATCTGAAAAGATAAAGAACTTAGAAGCTGCAAACGTTGATTTGTCAAATAAAGTTTCAGTTGATGTGATTGATCAATCACCTGTTGATAACTCAACAGAATCAATCTGTTCTTTCAAAGCAGCTTCGAGTTCTATTCATGAAAATGTTTTCAAAAGGAAAAGTATCAAACCGAATATTGTCAAATCAAATCAGATTCGACCATCTAATCTATTTTATGACAAGTCTGTTGATAGTCCAGCGAGCTTTTATGTTAAATCTCTTGGAAAGCATTCTAAGAAAGAACATATGGTCTGGAGAGTTAAAGGTTCTTCAGATGAGATAAAGAAAGACAAAGCATCTGCTTCCACATCAAATGCCAAAAAGAACAGTGCACACAAAGGTAAATCTTTCGGTAATTCTGATATGTTTTACTCTACTAATCATTTGATCAGGATTGCTCAAAAGAATATTTATTGTTCTTACTGTGGAGCACATGACTTTGTAAGTAATAATTTTGTTAATTACTGGTATGGTGCATATTATATTACCCCCACAAGAACTGCAACTAACATATCAGGACCCAAATATCAGTGAGTACCAAAAGCTAAATCTGTGTTGCAGGCACCCAAAGTTTAAGGGGGAGCAAGAACAAAGGGTTTTGAACTAAACAATTCAAAACCCGGACTTCAATGTCAAGAACAATGGCTCTTGAATAATTCAGTTCAAGACCCGGACTTCAAAGTTAAAAGACTATGACTTCTAAACATATCAGTTTAGGACTCGGTCTTCAATGTTTAAAGATAAGGATATTTTGAAAATATCCAGGGGGAGCTTATCAGCATATAAATCATTTTATCATGATTTGACGGGGAGCTTAAAGGTAAGTATCTTCTGATCTTAATCTCTGATTGTTTGAAAGAAGAACAACTTTCAAACATGAAAAACGTTTTCTTAAATGTTCAAACCACTTCTCTATTCTCAAAAGATTTCATGAATTTAGAAGTGTGACTTTTAAATGTTTTTCATCATGGAGCTTTAATGTTGAACTGACCGTGTGTTTCCAAAGATTAATACTTGTGTATTATCTTGTCTATATACTGTCAAGTATCCACACACACTAGTTCAGTACTTTATATTTCATTTTGTTATTACCATGTATTAAAAGATAAATCTTTCTATGGTAATACTCCCGTTTGCTATTCATTGTTGTTTGAATCAAACATCATTTCATCATTACATGTGCTTTTATTGTTAATATGTTTATATATTGTTCATATAAACATCTTACATCTTTGATTTCCCAAAATATTATTCTTCATGAATTTTGATCTGATCTAAATCATTGTCAGATTCTCAAAGCATTTCTATTCTTTCATGATTATTCATTAATATAAAGTTTTGAGAAATCTTAAATGCTTAACATGCTCAAATTTCATTCTGATTCTTAATGAGCATACACATACTGACAAATGATTTCTTGTGCTAAAATGTCAAGAAAATCATTGAGGCACTACATGCTTTTAGGACAAATACATGGGATTCAGTGTGAGATCTTAAATGAACTTCCATGGATTCACGATAACCAGTGTTTCCTACCCAGGAAGTAATCCTTAGAGTGATTAAGGGGAGAGGGGTCAAAAGATTGAGAATGGTGTGTGATGAGGTAAAATGGAAAAAAGAAATTGGTTAGAAGTGATCTTACATGTTTAAAAGAAAGAGAGTGAGAGAACAGAGTAAAAGAATATAAACTCTGCACCAAACTTCTTTCTGAGTCGGACAACCACATAATCTGATTGGTTCACATTCTTTGGTGACCGTCATTGAAAAAGGCACCTAGCCCATGCCATCTCTTGCAAACACCCCACCAGCTACTCATTCTTTTCTCAAAAAGAGAATGTTTCACATTTTCTGGGGATGCAGCACATGCGCTATTGGTTCTTCACTTGGAAGATACTAATATTGAAAAAGAAGGAAAGTTGCCCCACCTTCGACCCTTCATCAAGCACATTGAGTCTATGTATAATCATTGTTGTCTCAATGGTTTACATACTTTGAGCCTTATGAAACACAATGATTGTGCTAATTCTTTCATAACACATGCACGAGCACATATAAAATTTATTTTTCTGTCAGAACATTCATAGAAAATACCTTGTGTTTTTTTTCGATGATTGAATGGAAGTCCTGGGGAGTCAACATCAAACCAACTCCTTAAATTGTACATTTGTTGTACACAATAACTTTGTGTTACTGACAGGCATTTTTAACTGTTTCATTTGTTGATTCAGGGTTACAACTCATAATTTGTCTAAATTTGAAAAGATTCGGATAAATACATTCATGAATTGACGGCTCTTTATCAGATTAATTGGGGGAGAATGTTCAGAACATGAAGACTATTCTACAATGTTTAATTTGGGGGAGAAGTTTCAAAGACTGAACTGACTTTGAAATGAGTTTTGATGATTTTGATTCTCACAAATTCATCAAAAAGGGGGAGAAATTCTGAAAGTTTAAATTCAAAGTCATAAAGTGAAAAGACATGTGGAGAATTTTACAAAGTTCAACTCATTCAAATAAGATGAAAAGAAATCATTCCGAGATGATTCAAATTCCGAGATGATTCAAAGATAAATCAAGATAATTAAGAAAGTTGATTTTCTGAAGATGATCCAGAGATCAGAGAGGTGAAGATACAAGATCAAAGATTCCTCAATCAATAGTTCAAGGTTGTTTCAAAAGTTTCAAGAATTCAAATTCGTGTTCAAGACTTGTTGACTTTCCAAAGATGTTAAATGTGAAAGACTTTTAAAGATTCTTCAAAGCATCAGAGTCTAAAGACTGTCAGAGCTACAAAGTTCAAAGCCGTCAGAGATAAAGTTTGAAGAATCAAAGCGTTGAAGATGATTGTCATATTTTTATTAAATTTTGAATACAAAGGGGGAGATTGTTAGTGTATAATTGTATCCAATATTTAATAGGAAAAGTCAAAGTGTTGTAAAGTCAAATAGTCAAGTCTTGTAAAGTCAACTTGTTGTATAAGCATGTGAGTGTTTGTAAGTATGATAGGTATATAAGGGTATAGTGTTGTAAGAGTTTGGTGTGAAGCTTTGTATTTGTTACATTCATTCATAATACGACTGTGACTGTTTCTCTCTCTACTCTCTCTCTAGAACTTGAATGTCAAATCTTGAATTGATAGTGCTTGATTGAATTGGGAAAATTACATTTTCAATTACGATACCATCTTCGTCCTTTTTATTCTTGAATACCCATTTAGTGCCGATAATAGATTTACCTTCTGGTCTTGGCACAAGTCTCCAGACTTTTAAAGCTTCGAATTGGTTCAGCTCCTCTTGCATTGCAGTAACCCAATCCGAGTCAGCTAGAGCTTCTAATACTCGAGTAGGCTCTATCTTACTCAGGAACGAGTCATGCATACACATATTCAATGTAGCAGACCTAGTTTGCACCGGCTTTTATAGATCTCCAATTATTTGGCTTATCGGGTGCTCTTTGGTCCACTTATGTTCGTGAGGAAGTGGATTCGATGTAGATTGATCATGATTATCATCTAGATATCCACTGTCAGCTTCACCATTTTGCTCAAGAATTGATGGGGGTACAGTTGAAGTTTCTTGTGCAGAAGTTTCAGTTGGAACAACATTGTCTGACTGTTGATTTGTTGTGATAGTACAACAAACTGATTCAGTAACTTCTGTCTCCTCGTTAACATTCACAGCTTCAACCAATAGAGTAGGTGTTTGAACTGGAATTCCTTGCTGAATCGGGGAACTTGATTCAGTAGATATGTCTAAAGTGGTTGGTTGATGTCTTTGTGAATCTTCTGATCTATCAACCACAACAAGTTTAGACACTTTAGAACCAAGAAATTCATCGTAGAACAGTTTAAATAACAAATCTAAATCAGATAAATGAGAATTTGATGATGACGCTTCATCTGATTTCTTCTCAGTAGATACAGGTTCTGGACTGATTTGCCCAGAAGCTAATACTCCAGTAAGTACGGGTTCTGAACTACTTTGTTCAGAAGCCATTTCTTCGTCAAATGTTACATTTACGCTCTATATACCAATTGTCGGTCCAGTTATCTATGATCAAGATGTTATCAATCAAACACAATCACAAACAAATATGATTAACCAACCTTATAGATTACAAACCATGGATTACAGATCGATGTTTGCGTTTTTCTCTTTGAAGCTCTCTCTGTTTTTCTCTCTTGATGAACAGTGTTCTTGCCTTGATTATTGTGATATGAGATATGATATTCTAATACATGAGATAATATCTAATATCTCATCTACTTTAATCTAACATAATATCTAAGATAATAATATCCTAAAATATCTTAACAAATAGATATTTAGGAATATTATAATAATATAAAATACAATAATTGACTTTGACAATTATTACAAACTAACATTAGACTAATATTGAGAGTGACTTTTCAGCCTTAGCTTCAGATTTCAATCTTCAGATTGGATGATCTTGTATCCAATAAATCTGTGATCTAACAATCTCCCCCTTTGGATCAAGATCATTACTAAAAGGATTTAGCAATTCAGTCTTCTCTTTCAGCTCAGAAGATGCAATCTCCTTCTTTGTCTTCAATATATAATAATCTCCAGTTTTAGCTCAGATTGGTTTAGCAAAGTATCTTCAAAGAAATTTTCTCTAAAATCAGCATGTCTTCAGAATACTTTGTCTTTGAAGAATTTGATCTTGGACATTTCTCTAAAATTTTGTTCTCTCCCATTTCTTCTCCTATTTCTTGATTAGCTCTTCTCCCCCTTTTTGATGAAAAGAGCAACGATTTCATCAAAACTTTGAGTAAGAAATGTCTTTCATAAGGAGCCTCTGATTCGTCAATCCAAAAGATATTCATCCAGATCTTTGCAAATCCAGACAAATTAATCGTGTAACACCTGAATCAACAAATGAATTAGTTAAAATGCCTGTCAGTAACACTAAGTCACTGTGTGTAACGACTACACAATGGAAAGGAGCTTTTTGATGTTCACTCCCCCAGGGCTTCCATTCAATCATCGAAACACCACAAAGGTAATTTCTATGAACGTTATGACAAAGAAACAAATTCCTTGTGTGTTCGTGCATGTGATAGAAAGAATTAAGCACTGATGATTGCTTATAGGCTCAAAATTGTGTAAACCACTGAGACAACAGTAAGTTAAACATAGACTCAATGTGCATGATTGAAGTGCGAAGGTGGGGCAGACTTCCTTCTTTTCAATATCCAGATAGTCCAAATGAAAATCAGATAGCAAATGTGTTGCTTCCCCTTTGAAAATGTGAAACACTTTCCTGTTAAGAAGAAAATGAGTAGCTGGTGGGGTAAAGTCAAGAGTTGGCATGGGCTAGTTGCCTATTTCAATAATGATAACCAAAGAGTTGTGAAACATTAGAATTGTGGTTTCCCGGCTCAGAAAAAGTTGGTGCAGAGTTTTGATATTCTTTTAACTCTGTTCTCACACCCTCTTTCTTTTAAACATTTAGCTTACTCTAACCAAACTTTCTTGTTCTGTATACCTCATCACACAACCCACGCTCATTTCTTTTCGACTCCTCACACTTACTCACTATGGATTAACCTCTTGGGTAGGAAACACTGGTTAACGTGTATCCGTAGAAGTTGTGTTAAGTCCTAGCACAATGAAATCCTGTTTTGCTAGAAAGCATGTGATGCTCAAAATGGTTTAACTATATCAGTTAAAGCTCAAAGATGAATTAAGAAAACATTGAAAATTGCACTTCCAAATTATAAAATCTGACGAAGAATCGGGAAGTGATTTGAACATTTGAGAACATGTTTTCAATGATTGAAAGTTGTCCTTCTTTCAACCATATATGAGATTAAGATAAAGAATTATACCTTGACGTGCAATCTTACATCTCATGAAGTTAAGCTTAAAGTCATAATTGATATGAACGTGTAAGCATCTCTCAAACTGCAAAAGTCTTAAGTCATAGTCAAAGCAAATCTATTCACTGAAATTAAAAAGACAAAAAGCAGTAAATCAATGAAAGTACGAGTTCTGATCAGAAATAATCAGAAGTCATAGCCTAAATCCTTTGCCTTTTAAAAGCTCCCCCTAAAATCATGCATTACAAAAATTTGACAGAAAAGTAAATGCAGAAATTAGGTATGCTCCTCCTCAAAATAACATTGATCATCTAGGAATTTCTTTTCACACTCCCCCTAAGATCATAAACAGAATATTAAAGTGCAGATATCTTGCGGAACTAAAGATAAAGAAATGATGAAAAAATTACAATAAGAAGCTTTAATAGGGAACCACCGATTAGGTCTTAAGATTTAGCATACCAAGCCTAGAGACAAGAAAATTGAATCTCTTTTCGTCCAAGGGTTTGGTAAACAAATCTGCAAGCTGATAATCAGTTTTTACAAAGTAAAGTTCAATTGTTCCTTTTTCAACATTATCTTTTATAAAATGATACCTGACATCGATGTGTTTGGTCTTTGTATGCTGAACAGTATTAGTTGTTGTTGCGATAGCGCTCTTCGAGTCACAGTGGATCGGGATTTTGTTGAAGTGAAAACCGTAGTCTCGCGGTTGCGTTCTCATCCACAAGACCTGAGAACAGCAGCTAGCAGCAGCCACATATTCTGTTCGGTCGTTGAAGTTGAAACACATAATTGCTTCTTCGATGCCCAACTGACGAGTTTATCACCGAGGAACTGTATATGACCTGACGTGCTCTTCTTGTCTAGCATGCAACCAGCATGATCTACATCTGTATATGCTGTTAGTTCAAAGCTAGTATCTTTAGAATACCACAGACCAAGATCTGCAGTCCCCTTCAGATACCTAAAATGCTCTTAACTGCAGACACATGGGATTCTTTAGGATTAGCCTGATATCGAGCACATAAACATGTAGAAAACATTATATCCGGCCTACTGGAAGTAAGATACATCAAAGAACCTATCATCCCTCTATAAGTCCTAACATCGGTTTACAATTTTCCATTTTGAACTTCCGAATAATATCAAGAATGTATTTAGATTGATTGATGAAAATCCCCGATGAAAATTGTTTGACTTGTAATCCGAGAAAGAAATTCATCTATCCCATCATATTCATCTGAAAACGTGACACCATAAGGTTTGAAAAATTCTTACAGTATTTAGGATTTGTAGAGCCAAAAATAATATCATCCACATATATTTGAATTAGAATGATATCGGCTTTCTCCCTTTTAAGGAATAAAGTGGTATCGACCGTACCTTTTGTAAAACCTGACTTGACCAAAAACTTAGATAAGACATCATACCAGGCGTGAGGAGCTTGTTTTAGTCCATAAAGAGCTTTGTCGAGAATGTATACATGATTCGGTTTCTCTTGATTAACAAAGCCTTCTGGATGCGAGACGTAGACTTCCTCCTTGAGAATGCCATTCAGAAATGTTGTATTCACGACCATTTGAAAGACCGTGAAGTTCTTGTGGGCTGCGTAGGCTAGAAACATCTGAATTGCCTCCAAACGTGCCACTGGAGCATAAGTCTCATTGTAATCTATTCCTTCCTCTTGCCTATATCCCTTGGAAACAAGTCTTTCTTTATTTATGATAACAGTACCATCTTCATCTTTCTTGATTTTGAAAACCCATTTCGTACCAATTATGGTTTTACCTTGAGGTTTGGGTACGAGTCTCCAGACTTCAAGTACTTCAAACTGATTAAGTTCTTCTTGCATTGCAGTCACCCAATCTGAATCAGCAAGGGCCTCAGATACGCGAGTAGGCTCGATCTTGCTCAGAAAGGATTCATGCATACACATATTCATAGAAGCAGACCTAGTTTACACCGGTTTTGTTGGATCTCCAATGATTTGGCTTATCGGGTGTGCTTTGGTCCATTTGTGTTCATGAGGGAGTGGATTATATGTAGATAGATCAATATCATCATATATGAATCCATTGTTATCTTCTCCAGGTTGTTCAGTGGGAATGAGGGGTTCAGTTGAAGTAGTAGGTGCAGAAGTCTCAGTAGGTACAACTTGGTCAGCCTGTAGATTAGTCCTTACAGAACACCCTACTGATTCAGCAACTTCTGTCTCTTCATTATTGGTCACAGCTTCAACTGTAGGAGTAGGTATTTGAACTTGAACTTCTTGTTGAATCATATCTGACATGGTTGGATGAGTAGTCATTGAATCTTCCATCCTGTCAACCACAACAGATTTGGTTACTTTAGATCCAAGAAATTCATCATAAAAAAGTTCAAATAATAAATCTAAATCAGATAAGTGATTAGTAGACGTTGATGCCCTATCTGATTTGTTCACTTGAGACACAGGTTCTGGACTGATTTGCCCAGAAGCTAGTACTCCGGTTATCACGGGTTCTGAACGAACATGCTCAGAAGCCATCTCCTCATCAAATGTAACGTTGACGCTTTCAACAACGGTCTTTGACTTCTTCTAGTATACACGGTATGCAGTAGATGTAGAGGAATAGCCAATAAAGATGCCCTCATCCGCCTTAGCGCTGAACTTGTTCAGACTCTCTCTGTCATTTAGAACATAACACTTACACCCAAATATATAAAAATATTTGATTGTCGGTGTTCGGTTGTTGATTAACGAATACGGAGTCTTCTTATATCTGCGGTGTATCATGGAACGATTCTGAGTATAACACGCAGTCGATACATCTTCGGCCCATAGAAATAGAGGTAAGTCAGATTGGCTTAGCATAGTTCGAGCGGCCTCGACTAGCGTACGATTTTACCTTTCGACTACTTCATTCTGTTGAGGCGTACGTGCAGCAGAGTATTGATGTGATATCCCGACCGATTCGAGATATTCTTCGACTATTTTGTTCTTGAACTCTGTGTTGTTGTCAGTTCTGAGAAGCTTGACTGGTTTCTGCAGATTCACCTGGGTCATCTTCATAAATGTGATGAGTACTTCGGGCGTCTCATCTTTTGAACGTAGAAATTTGACCCACGTGTATCGCGAATAATCGTCCACGATAACTAATATGTACTTCTTTCCGCCTAAGCTTTGCGTTCGCATCGGACCACAGAGATCCATATGCAACAACTCTAATGGAGAGTTGGTACTCGGTTCAGGCTTTGGTTTGTGCGGAGCTCTCTTCATCTTACCTTTTTCAGACGCTGCACACAGATGTTCTTTGACATACTTTAGCTCAGGAAGTCCGTTCACTAACTTTCCACTGACCAGTTTATTGATGTACCGAAAATTGAGGTGAGAGAGTCGTCGATGCCATAACCAGCTTTGTTGCATCGAGGCTTTTGAGAGTAGACATACCTGCTTGTCAGTCTGGACGTTTGACAAATTGATTGTGTAGAGGTTGGACTTTCGAGTGTCGATCAAGAGTTCCTTGCCATCTTCAGTGCGAACAGAACACCTTTTGGCTTTGAAATTTACCTCTAAGCCTTTGTCACAGAACTGGCCTATACTGAAAAGGTTGTGTCCTAAGCCTTCAACATAGCTCACCTTCTTAATCGTGACTTTGTCGTGTACCATATCAGCATACCCCAGAATTGGTGAAAACTGATCGTTACCAAATCGAACTGTTCCGCAGTATTTCTCTGTATAGTTAGTCAACATACCTTTCTTTCCAGTCATATGCTTGGAACACCCGCTATCCAAGTACCACATATGACGGGTCTGCACAAGAGAAATTACGAAACAAGAGGTTTAGGTACCCACTTATAAATGGGACCTAAGGTGTTAGCACATGATTTTGGTACCTATTTAAATTTAGGTCCTCTTTGTTTTTGAGAATCAAATGAAGAATTAGAATGATAAGAGTGTACATGATATGTGTCAAACCAAATATCAGAATCTTGACAAGAAGCATAATCATGTTTATCATAATATGAAGACTTTCTAGCAGACAGACGTAACTGGAATGATTGCTTCATAGAATATTTCTTGCTAGAAACAACAAGATTAGGTTTAGAAATAGCAACATTCGCAATCAAAACATCTTTACTAGTAGTAGTCTTATTACAATCAACACTAGAAAAAGATTTAGCAGTCTCGTCAATCTCCTGTTTTGGTTGCCACTTAGATTTAACTCCAAGCTTTTTCTTGCTCAAATCTGAAACATTTGAAACTTTTGAGTTAGAATTGTGAGAATCAAATGAATGATTCTTCTTTGGCTTACCAGTAGTGATCGGTTTCTGTGAATGCTGAGATTTCTTCTTACCTTTAGCATTCTTATTTTTCACAGAAACTGATTTATCAACTTTCGTTGATGTTGCACCTTTCTCAAAAATACTGGATAATCCAAAGGAATTCACAACAAAAGACGAATGATTAGGAAGTTTGGCACTAAAATCAAATTGATCAATATAATCATCTAAAACACCATCAGAGTGTAGAAAATCAAACCCTCCATCAATTAGACTAAACATATCATCAAATTTTGAAGCCTTAGTTGATTTAGAAAGAACAGTATTCTTAAGCACAGTTGAAAACACTTTTTGTTCAACTTCAATCAAAAGTCTTTCATCTCCTAAAGATGTCTCAAGTTCAGAAATTTTACTTTCCAAAATGAGAGGAGGGACGTAAAGTTTACCTTCAATAGGTTTAGCCTCCATTTCTTTTATAGAATAACTCTCAAAAAAAATCATTTGAAAGAGATTTTGATTGAACAGAACTATAACTTTGATTCAACTTCCCATAAAGAAATGGAAGTTAAAATTTGGATTTGTTCTTTCGTTTTTCTGTTTTCTTGGCTTCATCTTCTTTAGACAGTCCAGTCCAGAAAACTTTAAGTTCAGGGTATCGTTGAGAAAGTCTTAAGAATGTAAAATCATAAAGTGTTGGTACTTCAGATATACCCTTTTTAAGGTAGTTAGGATTCTCATAACCAATTCCCCAACTATCTTTATGCTCTTTAGGTTTGTTTAGATGAATGGTTTGTTCAGTTTGACCCAATGAGTATAACTTCCCTTCCAAAGCATTTAATTTTGCAAGTAAAGATTTGTTTTCTTCGGAACGCGAAGAATACATTCTCGTAAGCTTTTTGAAATCAAACTCAGACATTCTCAATTTAGAATTTGTTTCAGCAATCTCTTTAAGAATTATGGTCTTTTCTTTTTGCGCTGGTGTCAATGTTTTTATGTAAAATCTCAATCAATACTTTCTTCTCAGCAATATACTCGCTAAGTTTCTGTATTGATTGGTTTTTGTCATTAATAACACCTTTTTCACGTTTAAGTTTAGACTCTAATTCTTGGAGTTTTGTCATCATGGCATGCATTTGATTTAAGAAATCTGATTTAGTTAAATCACATACCTCTTCGTTGTCCTCTTCATCGGAATCAGCTTCAGCTTCTATTTCCAGCTTGCCCATAAAGCATAGATGTGCTATCTCTTCCTTCTCTTCATTTTCATCTTCTTGATCTGACTGATCTAGCCAGAATTCATCTTCTGCCATAAATGCCTTTCCAGCTTTCTGTTGCTTGGCTAGAAGCATTTTGTTCTTGTAGTAGTCGGAGTTCCGAACTTTGGGTCTTTGGCAGTCTTCGGCAAAATGTCCAAGTCTGCCACAGTTGTAGCATTTTGGAGGTTCTTGCTGATTGGTTCTTGTTGATTGGTCTCTTCAGAGCATTTTGGAGGCTCTGATACCAATTGTCGGTCCACTTATCTATGATCAACTTGTTATCAAACAAACACAATCACAAACAAATATGATTAACCAACCTTATAGATTACAAACCACGGATTACAGATCGATGTTTGCGTTTTTCTTTTTTGGCTTCCTTTCCTCTAACCTCTTTCCTTCAAATCTCTCCTTCTGAACATAGTTACTAGGACCAAATGAATACCTCTGACTGTTCGAGCTAGGCTTTTTGTAGAACTTCTTTTGAAAAGCCTTGGTCAACATAAGCATAGCCTGCTTTAGTTTTTCACAGTCGTCAGAGTCAAAGTTCGCTTCACTTTCAACCTATTCTGATTCAGACACAATCATCTTCTTCTTCACAACAACAACAAGAGGAATTGAGTCAGCAATTGTCTTCTCACCCTGTCTCTTTTCATCCATGATCTCATCCACCTCTTCCTCATTCTGCTTGAGGGTTTCATATACCTCATGAAGTGGAATATCGTTCAGATCTTTTATTTGCTTCATCTGTCTTGTAAACCTTTTCCATTCAGGCTGGAGGATGCTGAGGAATTTGACATTCAGCTCTATCTGTGATTTATTGACCTTGTTCTTGCTTAACTCATTCAGCAAGGTCACAAATCTGTCATATGTTTCGGTTAGAGATTCTCCAACTCTACCTTTGAATTCTTCATAGTTGTTAAGGCAGTTAGATATCTTGAGTTGGTTTCATACTTTTGAACCAAGCATCATTTTCTCCAGTTGATCCCACATCTGTTTGCCTGTAGCTTTATAGCTGTCAATCTTCACAGATATTTCATTAGTAATACCTTGAAGAATGAAATACTTTGCTAATCAATCAGCTTTTGCTCTCTTTAGGTCTTCACCATCGAGTTCATCAAACTTAAGTTGATATGGTTCTTCCTCAGTCCTAACCATACGAGTCTTCATAACATGTGGCATAACTCCTACCTCTAAAGATTTCCTAATCAATTCACCCAAATCATGTCTTTCTATGAAGTCCATGAACCGATCTTTCCACTTCTCATACTCTCCCCTGAAGAGTACTGGTGGCTTTGTGTCAGTTCCGATAGCTAGAGCTTCTCTTGATGTCATCCTTTTAGAAAGACTAAGTCAGGAACTGTCGTAAAAAGCACAATTTACGCTAAAAGAGTTTGGAGCAAAAGAGACTTTGCGTTAAAAGGAGTTGGCGCAAAAAGGAACTTCGCGCTAAGTGAAGTTGGCGCAAAAGACAACTTGCGCTAATAGTGGTTGGCGCGAAAGTTACTTTGCACTAAAAGTAGTTGACGCAAAAGTCACTTTGCGCGAGAAATGGGTCGCGCGAATTTGAGGTTTGCGCGAGTAGAAGGTCGCGCGGAATGAACTTTGCGCAAGTAGTTGGTGGCACAAAACAGAGACTTGCGCGAGATGAAGGTCGTGCGAATTGGATTTTGCGCGAGAAGTTGATGGCGCAAACCGGGGTGCTTGAAGCCCGGTGAGTTGTTGTGACCGGAGTTTTGTGTGGCGCAAAAGGAGTTTTGCGCGAACAGTATGTGACGCAAAAACCACTATGAACTGGCGCAAACTTTTACTTCTCGTGAGTTCTTCCCTGCAGCTTCGAAAAATGGCTGTAATTCTCAAATAAATCTATCTAGACTTCGATTAGCAGTCCCAAATTTTGACAAATAGACCACTAACACTTCTAGAACAGATTATAACCTTTTAATCTCAAAAACAAACACTCTTTGAAGATTTTGATCGATGGAACAGTGAGTTCCAAGTCGTGAACAGTTTGACACCAAAATCACAAAATGGGAATCGATTAAAGTGCAATACTGAAATTAAACAATACTCAATCGATCTAGAACACTATTCGATCACAACCTGATCAATTTCAACTCCAATAACACACTAAAACTCAAAAAAGATTTTAAATTTGAAGAACACAGTGTCGACTTTTAAAACTTGATTTGAATCTGGTTTATAGCTCTGATACCAATTGTCGGTCCAGTTATCTATGATCAAGATGTTACCAATCAAACACAATCACAAACAAATATGATTAACCAACCTTATAGATCACAAACCACGGATTACAGATCGATGTTTGCGTTTTTCTCTTTGAAGCTCTCTCTATTTTTCTCTCTTGATGAACAGTGTTCTTGGCTTGATTATTGTGATATGAGATATGATATTCTAATACATGAGATAATATCTAATATCTCATCTACTTTAATCTAACATAATATCTAAGATAATAATATCCTAAAATATCTTAACAAATAGATATTTAGGAATATTATAATAATATAAAATACAATAATTGACTTTGACAATTATTACAAACTAACATTAGACTAATATTGAGAGTGACTTTTCAGCCTTAGCTTCAGATTTCAATCTTCAGATTGGATGATCTTGTATCCAATAAATCTGTGATCTAACACGCTCTTAACAACAGTCTTTGACTTCTTTAGATACACTATGTATGCCGCAGATGTTTGAGAATATCTAATGAAGATGCCTTCATCAGTCTTAGGTCTGAACTTGTTCAAGTTCTCTCTATCATTTAAAATGAAACACATGCATCCAAAAACATGGAAGTGTTTAATACTAGGTGTACGATTATTAATCAAAGCATATGGAGTTTTACCGAACCGGCGATGTATTATGGATCGATTTTGCGTGTAGCAAGTAGTAGAAACAGCTTCGGCCCAAAGAAATAGAGGTAGATCGGATTGACTCAGCATAGTACGAGCGGCCTCGACTAGCGTACGGTTCCGTCTTTCTACTACTCCATTCTGTTCTGGCGTTCTGGCAGCAGAGAATTGATGTGTTATCCCGACCGATTCGAGATAATCTTCCACAATTTTGTTCTTAAACTCTGTGTCGTTGTCCGTTCTAATAAGCTTGACTTGCTTTTGCAAATTCACTTGAGTTGTCTTTAGAAAATTGATGATGACTTCGGGTGTCTCATCTTTTGTTCTTAGAAATTTTACCCATGTGTACCGCGAATAATCATCCACAATAACTAAAACGTATTTATTGATGTTAATACTCTGCGTACGCATAGGACCACAGAGATCCATATGCAGCAACTCCAATGAAGAACTTGTACTAGGTTCAGGCTTTGGCTTGTGAGCAGATCTCTTCATCTTACCTTTCTCGCATGTTGCACAGAGATGTTATTTGACAAATTTCAGCGCAGGAAGTCCTTACCAATTTTCCCGTTACCAGTTTGTTGATATAACGAAAATTCAGGTGAGAAATCCTTCGGTGCCACAACCAACTTTGTTGCATCGAGGCTTTTGACAGTAGATAAATCTCATTGTCAGTCTGGACTTTTGACAAATTTATCGTGTAGAGGTTAGACTTTCTCGTGCCGACCAAGAGTTCCTTACCATCTTCAGTACGCACAGAACATCTCTTGGCCTTGAAATTTACCTCTAGATCTTTGTCACAGAACTGGCCAATGCTGAATAGGTTATCCCCTAATCCTTCAACATAGCTCACCTTCGTAATCGTCACATTGTCATGAATCACATCACCATAACCTAGAATTGGTGAGAACTGGTCGTTGCTGAATCTAACTGTCCCACAATATTTCTCTGTATAATTAGATAAAATATCTTTCCGCTCGGCCATATGCTTGGAGCAACCAGAATCCAAGTACCACATATGATGGGTCTGCACATAAGAAATCAGAGAAGAACAACTTTAGGTACCCATTTAAATTTGGGTCCTACTGTGTTAGCACAAGATTTTGGCATCCATTTATATATGGACCATTTGATCTTTTGAAAACCATTTGAAGCAACAGAATGATAAGAATATACATGATATGTGCCAAACCAAACATCAGAATATTTACAAGAAGTAGAATCATTTCTTTTATAATTAGAAGACTTTCTAGCAGACGAAGATAATTGGAACAATTGCTTTATTGAATATTTCTTGTAAGAAGATACAAGTTTTTGTTTTGAAAAAGCAATATTCTCAACTACATCTGTTTTACTAGTTAATCCTCTATTAAAATTCAAATCAAAACATGATTTAGCATTCTCATCAATCTTCTGTTTCGGTCGCCATTCTGATTTAACTCCAGTCCTTTTCTTTCTCACATCTGAAACATTTAAAACTATAGAGTTAGAACTGTGAGATTTGTAAGATTGCTTTTTCTTTGGCTTACCAGTGCTTTTCTGTTTCTGTGAATGCTTAGATTTCTTCTTTTTACCTTTGACATTCTTAGAATTCACATAAACTGGTTTATCAACTTTCATTGATGTTTCACCTTTTTCATACACACTAGGTAATCCGAAAGAGTTTATAACAAACTGTGAATGATCAGGAAGTTTAGCATTAAAATCAAATTGACCAACACAGTCATCTAACTCACTTTCAGAGTTTAAAAAATCAAACTCTTCATCAAATAGATCAGAAATATCATCGGATTTTGAAGCTTTAGAAGATTTAGAAAAGTCAGAATTTTTAAACACAGTGAAGAACACAGTTTGTTCTAAATCCATCAAAATTCTTTCTTCCGCCAGAGTATTCTCGAGTTCAAAAATTTTACTTTCCAACACGAGAGGAGGTACATAAATCTTACCTTCGATAGGCTTAGCCTCCAACTCTTTTGAAGAATAACTTTCAAAATAGTCATTAGAAAGAAATTTTGATTTATCAGAATTGTAACTATAATTCAACTTCTCATAACGGAATGGAAGTTGCATTCTAGTTGTGTTCTTTCGTTTCTCTTTTTCTTTAGCTTCATCCTCGTCAAACAATTTGGTCCACTTAACTTTAAGTTCAGGGTATTGTGGTGCCAGTTTTAAAATCCAAAGTCATAAAGCGCAGACACTTTTGAAACACCCTTTTTGAGGTAGTGTGGGTTCTCGTAACCAAGTCCCCAACATTCACTACTCTCTTTTTGTTCAGATGAATAGTGTGTTCAGTTTGTCCTAAACTGTAAAGCTTTTCCTGCAAAACATTCACCTTGTCAGTTAAAGATTTATTATCTTTTGAAACTGATGAACACTTTTTAGCAATCTCTTTTGATTCAAATTGGCACAATTTATACTTTGAAGTAGTTTCAGCTAATTCATTGTGAACTATAGTCTTCTCTTTCGCGCTGGTATCAATATTTTTATGTAAAGCTTCAATTAATACGTTCTTCTCAACAAAATCCTTGCTAAGTTTTTGTATTAATTAATTATTTTCTTTCATGATACCTTTTTCGTGGTCATGTTTAGACTTTACTTCCTGGAGTTCAATCATCATAGCTTGCATAACATTAAGAAAATCATATTTGAGACATATCACATACCTCTTCGATGTCCTCTTCTTCAGAATCAACTTCAACTTCCATCTCTATCTTACCCATAAAGCATAGATGAGCTTTCTCTTCTTTCTCTTCTTCCTCGTCTGAATGGTCGAGCCATAACTCATCCTCCGCCATTAATGCCTTGCCAGCCTCTTGTTGCTTGGCTAAGAGCATCTTGTTCTTGTAATACTCGGAGTTTCGGACTTTGGGCTTTCGGCAGTCCTTAGCAAAGTGTCCGAGTTTGCCACAGTTGTAGCACTTTGTCGGTTCTGGCTGTTTCTTCTCTTCAGCTCTGTACTTCTTCTCATCAGACCTCTTCTCCTCTATTCTCTTTCCTTTAACTCTCTCCTTGTGTTCATAATTTATGGACCCAGAAGAATATCTCTGACTGTTTGAGCTAGGCTTTTTGTAGAACTTTTTCTGAAAGGCTTTAGTCAGCATCAGCATAGCCTGCTTTAAATTCTCACAATTGTTAGAATCGGAATTATCTTTACTTTCTGCTTCCTCAGATTCAGAAACTATGACTTTCTTCTTTTTCTTCAAGCTCACAGACTTTTTCTTCACCACAAGAGCAATCGGATCAGCAACTGCCTTCTCAACCTTTTTCTTTTCATCTTTTATCTCATCAACCTCTTCTTCATTCTACTTGAGAGTTTTGTAGACCTCATGAAGTGGAATTTCGTTCAGATCTTTCATTTGCTTCATTTGTCTAGTGAACCTTTTCCACTCTGGCTGGAGTATGCTGAGGAACTTTACATTCAGTTCAATCTGAGATTTTCTGACCTTGTTCTTGCTTAGCTCATTCAGCAAGGTCACAAATCTGTCATATGTTGCCTCGAGAGATTCTCCTTCTTTGCCTTTGAACTCCTCGTAGTTATTGAGGCAGTTAGAGACCTTGAGTTGGTTGCCAATCTTCGATCCGAGCATCATCTTCTCTAATTGATCCCACATTTGTTTGCCGGTAGCATTGTAGCTATCAATCTTTACGTATATCTCATTTGGTATGCCTTGAAGAATGAAAGATCTCGCTAGTCTATCAGCTTTATGTCTTTTTCTTTGCTCATCTGAGTACTCCTCAAGTGGTAATAAGTACTCTCTTTGTTTTCCTTATTCTCCTTCATGATTCCTTCTTTAAGAGATTTCTTGATATATTCTCCCAACTCATGTCTTTCTATGAAGTCCATGAACTGGTCTTTCCATTGCTCATACTCTCCCTTGAAGAGTACTGGTGGCTTTACATCGGTTCCAGTTGCAAGTGCTTCCCTTGATGACATCCTGATTTGAAAACTTTACAATAAGAACTTGACAAACTGATCGTTAGTCCAAAAGAAATCAAGTAAATTAGAAAAACTTAGAAAGAAAATCAGAAATGAAATTTCCAAAATTCTCTAAGTCTGGAATTCGCAAGTTACAATGAAGAATAAGGAATTCGCAAATCACTGTGAAACACACAGAATTCGCACACAATATCAAACAACCTTCAGAATTCGCAAGTCAAGAAATCTAACAAAAATTCGTAATCAAAAAGAATTCGTAAGCACTAAGGATTCGTAAGCAAACAATTCAAGAAATTCACAAACACCAAAAGAATTAGAATTCGCAGACAACAAAATGTTTCAAATTATGCACACTAGAATTCGCAGACTGAAATCTCACGAATTCTTCTCTTTTCGCAGACAAGAGTTCTGCGAGTTCTGTCCTTTAACAATTTTAAGAAAACCTATTTGTAAACAAGATTTCTGCGAATCCTTAGATTTTCTCAAAGCACATAAATGTGAATCCAATACAATTCGCACTCCAGACACCTGCGAATTCTATCCTTGTAATTTTATCCAAAAACTTTTCAAACAAAAGACATGCAAATTCTCAAAACTTTTCACAAACAGGACTTATACGAATTCTTGACAATTCGCAGATATATCAATACGAATTCTAAAGGATTCGTAACACACTGACTTGCGAATCCTGTGCAATTCGCAGAACATACTCTTGCGAAATCTACGCTTATAAAATTTCAGAATTCAAAACTATGCGAAATCCTCTATAAACCCTGCGAAAACCAATGAATCTGCGAATTCTATGTAAAATTCTGCGAGTTCTTGGGAAGATATGCGAGTTCTTGACATCTGAATGAGAAACAACACTGATTCGCTCAAACTCCTATCTAAACATCGAATTTCAACCTGAAACTTTGACAATTTACTCTCCTAAACTTCTAAAGTTGAAATCTAACAATGAATTTCAAAGAAATTCACACAAACATACACATTGATACATTTACAGTGCATCGAACTCGTGAACCCAAAAACACATATAAATTCCAAATTTGATATCAATTACAGTGCAAAACTCGAATTAACCTATACAAACTCAATCTAAAACACAATTCGAACACAAATCAAATAATTACAACTCGAAAAACAAACACAAACTTAAAATTGAATCTGAACTTCTATGAAACAGTGTCGAACACTATATTTTCTTGATTTCTTGATTGGATCTGCTCTGATACCAATTATTAATCCCAGATTTGATTAAGTTCTTATCTAAATCAATCACACAAACAAGATTAAACAATCTACCTAATTCAATTAGTCACAAGATTCAATTACAAACGATTTGAATCACTTTCTCTCTCTAACCACAGTTTTTCTCTCTCTAACACTGTAAATGCAATCTCAGTTCTAGTTACACTTGATACTACACAAAGACTTCTAACCACAAGTCTAATAAAAGAAACAACAACACACGCGTACAAAAACACAAAACAACAAGACTTTGACTTGAGTTTATTACACTTGACTTTGACTTTGCATGAAAGTTGACTTTTGAGCTTTGACTCGGCTTGACTTTGATCTTCAGAATTTATGATCTTGTATCCAATAAATCTGTGCACTAACACTTACTAAAACAAGACAAAATAAATGCTTTATATAGGGTCAAACAAGTTGTTAGAGCATAAATATGTTGGATACAAGATCATGAAGACAGAAGGTCAAAAGTCAAGAAGTCAAAAGCTGGAAAGTCAACTCTCAGTGAAAGTCAAAGTCAAAGTGTAATAATTTGTCAAAGTCAATGTGTTAGTTTGTTTAGTTTTAGTTTTTATCTTGTTAGACTTGTAGGTATAAATAGTTTTTGTTTTGCTTTAATAGATAGATGACTAGAAGGATTGTGTACGCTTTCTGAGAGAGATTGTAGAGAGAGAAAGAGAAGTTTAGAGAGAGAAAGTTGTAAACTGTGATTGTAATCATTTGAATTGTGAATTGAATTGAATCAGGTAGTTAGTCATCTTGTTTTGTTTGATTAATTGTAATTAGAAACTTGAATCAGGGACACACAAAAGCCTTGACCTAGTACAAGCTTACATGAAAAAGTCTACATTTTAAACAAGATTATTTGATCTAAACTTAGATCTAACAAAAATGAAAGGTGTATTTACCTACGTTAAATGATGTTTATGTTTCCAAATTTATATATCGTATGTATGGATCGTAATCCATTTATTCTAACTAGGCGTTAGCCTAACATTTTTTTCTTAAAATGACACGTATATCAGGTCCTCAAGGTAGCGAGTTGGCCAATGCTTGAGTGGAGTGCCTATCACCATTAGAGGCAACTTTTGGAAGGCGTCAATCCTTTTGGGACATTATTTGAAGATAGATTTGATACTATTCTTTTGGTGATCATAGCGGCACCCGTCTTTAATCTAAACTTAGAGTGTGATTTAGATTAGGAGGTTGTTAACTATCGATCATTGTAAATTGTTAACTCCATTACCTTTTCCCCATGTTTGGGTGATTATATTCCATGTTAAATTCATTTATGCCTAACTTTAATTGGTTTAAATTAGCACCTATTTTTGGGGTGTTACATGTAGCGACTGTTTATTAAAAACACAAGACTCTGCTAAGTGGAACAAGGGCGACCCATGGAAATACATCGGTTTCTTACTTCCATTCAGTTCAGTTTCGAAAAACTTTCCGTCGGGGCCTAACATCAAAGGGCACCCGCATCTTTGTGTTGAATGAATGATAGTTCGGGCAGGCCCGCAGGCCTGAAATTCTTTCATCCCTCTTCATGAACTTGTACAATCGATGCCACATAGATAACTAATGAAAAAAACTATGGCATACACTACTAAATATAGGTTGGCTAGCATCAGCAAGGGATCACGCTGTAGTCTATAATAGGTATAGGTTTAAATAGTTTTTTCATTCAAACTATCCTTGATTCCATGCAAGTGCTATAATCCCATATGACTCTATTTGAGTTTTGGAAAAGAAAGGAGAATTATACTAAAGCGTTATATTCTTTTTTTTTACTTCTTTCAAAGGGGTCTTGGTCTCGGGATCCCCTCTTCCAAGGTATGTCTTAGTTTCCTCATTAGTATTAGGTATTGTATTATGTATCTCATTTGTCTATGGACCGAAGGATAACTCCAATCCTTCTTCAGGGCAACATGGAGTTGCTCCCAGCTCACACTATGGTGGAGGAGGTGCCGTGAAGATCTAGGAGGAGAGGAGGATGGGGCTCAATCCCTACAGTACATACACATTAAGATGTTGACCTTTTTTCTTATCAGTGTATTATTGGTCATTCATGTATTTATGATATAATTTTAGTCTTTCTGTCTTTGTATATATAGACCAGTAGAGAGTTGTTGTAATAACTTTTGCAATCTTTACCATACTATTGTAATCATTACATTCAATATCTCTCTCACTATAATTGTATTCATTCAAGATCTAACACAATATAACATTTGGCTCTCAATTTCTCTGATTTGTGATTGTATTCTTGTTTATTTTGTTATTGATCAGTATCTGGGTCCTATCAGAATGCGGTTTGGGAGGAACATGGATTCATGACGTGGAAGATAGCTTAGGTTAATGATGCTTTCAAGCTTGTACATAAAGAAGGAAAAATTGCAAGGTTCTAAAAAACGCGCCATGGCGCCGAGGCGCCACCTTGCCGCCACGTTAACCCCCTTGGCGTCGAGCCCGTTAAGGCGCGTTATTGCGCGCCATGGCGCGTTATGCCGTTAAGTTACGTTATGCCGTTATGGATTTATAAGGTTTAGGGGGGAAATTGTAATTTTCAAAACTTGTAAAAACTTTACTTACACTGTCAAAAAAACTCAAGTCAAAATTAAAAAGTCTAAAGTAAAACTTTTTAAACCCTAAAATTTACTTTTCACTTTCATTTCATCTCTGTTTCTGTTTCTCAGACACGACACGAAGAACACATATCGATTTATCTTTTCTTTGATTCTTTCTTACAACTCACAAACAAGAAGAACTTCTTATTTATGTCATTGAACAACTTCCTCGATTGAACAACTTCTTTGTGTGTGTCCCAGTGAGCAATCATTCAATCAAGTAAACAAATAAGCAATAACGATAATGCAAATCTGATATGATTATTCAATTGATTCAAAGGATTACAAGGTTTTTGATCAAACTCTTTCTCTCTTCCTCTTGATGTTCACGGCGCACCACACCACCACACAGCCTCCACTCACTCAATGATTAATCTTGCAATTAAGCTCCTTAACCTAATTAACCCTAAACTAATCTTATTTATATTTAGGTCATATAGCCTAATGGGCTTTGCAAGGCTTGGCCCAAAAACAAAACAAACTAAACTATAATAAAAAGACTAATAAAATAAAATACGAAAACAGACTTTGACTATTTATTACAAAAGAACCCTGGACTATTTGTTGAGACGACTTTATCAGCTTTGACTTCAGATTTCCATCTTCAGATAATGATGATCTTGAATCCAATAAAACTGTGCATTAACAATCTCCCCCTTTGGATCAAGATCATTACTAAAATGATTTATCAGTTTAATCTTCTCTTGAAAACGCAGAAGATGCAATCTTCCTCTTTGTCTTCAGTAGTAACAATCTCTTCAAATTATCTGCAGTTTCAGCTCGGAATGCTTCAGCAAATCATCTTCAAAGAAAAATTTCTTCACTGCAGCATATATTCAGAATATCTTCAGAAATTCTTTCAAAACTTTGGATCTCCCCATTTCTTGGTTGATGCTTCTCCTCCTTTTTGATGAAAAGAGCAAGGAGTTCATCAAAACTTGTCTTCAAGAAATGTCTTCCACCACTTATCTTGCAAACAGAGAACCACTGATTATCCGTCAATTCATAAAGATGAGTATCCAGATCTTTTCAAATCCAGAAAAAATAGAAAGGTAACACCTGAATCAACATATGAACCAGTTAAAATTGCCTGTCAGTAACACGAAGTCACTGTGTGTAACGAATACACAATATAAAGGAGCTTTTATGAGGTTCACTCCCCCAGGGCTTCCATTCAGTCATCGAAACACCACAAAGGCAATTTCTATGAATGTTATGACAAAGAAACAAATTCTTTGTGTGTTCGTGCAAGTGATAGAATAAATTAAGCATAAGATGATTTCTTATAAGGCTCAAAAAGTGTAAACCACTAAGATAACAGTTGATTAAACACAGACTCAATGTGCATGAATGAGGTATGAAGGTGGGGCATACTTCCTTCTTTTCAATATCCAAATTTTCCAAATGAAAATCAGATAGCATATGTGCTGCGTCCCCTTTGAAAATGAAACATTTTCTTGTTGAGAAGAAAATGAGTGGCTGGTGGGGTAATGTCAAGAGTTGGCATAGGCTAGTTGCCTGTTTCAATAATGTTCACCAAGAATTGTGAAACATTAGAAATGTGGTTGCCCGGCTTAGAAAGTAGTTGGTGCAGAGTTTGTTATTCTTTTACTCTGATCTCTCACCCTCTTTCTTTTAATCTTTAAGCTCACAGCTAACCAAGCTCTCTTTTACAATTTCTCTCATCACACATCCCACACTCATTTCTTTTGACACCTTACACTCAATTACTAAGGAGTAACTTCTTAGGTAGGAGACACTGGTTAACGTGAATCCATAGAAGTTCAGATAAGTCCTAGCACACTAATCCCATGTTTTCCTATGAAGCATATGATGCTCAGATGGTTTAACTTTAGCAGTTAAAGTGCATAGATGAAGCAGAAAACATCTAAAATCACACTTCCAATTCAAGAAATCTGTTTGAGAATCAGGAAGTGGTTTGAACATTTAAGAACATGTTTTCTTATGATTGAAAGTTGTCCTTCTTTCAACCATAGATGAGATGAAGATAAAGAATTATACCTTTTGCGTGCAACATCTCACGAAGTCAAGCTTAAAGTCATAAAGATATGATCTTGTAAGCATCTCTCAATCTACAAAAGTCTAACGATCTAGTCAAAGTAACTTTATTCACTGAAAATGAAATGACATAAAGCAGTAAAACAATTAAAGTACGAGTTCTGATCAGAAGTAATCAGAAGTCATAGCCATACTCTTTACTTGTATGCTCCCCATAAAATCATGCATCACTAACAAAAAAAAATCAATAAGTACAATGCATGCAGTTTTGCTCCCCCTCAAAATAACATTGACCATCCATAAGATACTTCTCACACTCCCCTGAGATCATGAACAAACTATTAAAGAGCAGGTATCATGCGAAAATAATAAGAAAGAAATGATAAAGATAGACAATAAGAAACTTTAATAGGTAACCACCGATTAGGTCTTAAGATTTAGCATACCAAGTTTTGAGACAAGAAAATTAAATTTCTTTTCGTCTAAAGGTTTGGTAAACAAATCTGCAAGCTGATAATCGGTTTTTACAAAGTAAAGTTCAATTGTCCCCTTTTCTACATTATCTTTTATAAAATGATACCGGACATCTATGTGTTTGGTCTTAGTATGCTGAACAGGGTTAGCAGTAATTGCAATAGCGCTCTTTGAATCACAATAGATCGGGATTCTTTTGAAATGAAATCCATAGTCTCGCAGTTGTGTTCTCATCCACAAGACTTGAGAACAGCAGCTAGCAGCAGCTACATATTCCGCTTCGGCCGTTGATGTGGATACACATAATTGCTTCTTCGAAGCCCAACTGACGAGTTTATCTCCAAGGAATTGTATATGACCCGAGGTGCTTTTCCTGTCTAACATGCAACCAGCATGATTGAATAAGATGTTAGTTCAAAGCTTGTATCCTTAGGATACCACATACCAAGATCTGCCCCTTTAGATACCTGAAGATCCGCTTTACAGCAGACAAATGGGATTCTTTAGGATTGGCCTGATATCTAGCACATAAGCATGTAGAAAACATTATATCCGGCCTACTAGAAGTAAGATACATTAAAGAACCTATCATCCCTCTATAATTCCTAACATCAACAGCCTTTCCCGAAAGATCGGTGCCAATCTTAGTACCAGGTGCCATTAGGATACCAATCGGTTTACAATTTTCCATTTTGAACATCCGAAGAATATCCAGAATGTATTTAGATTGATTGATAAAAATCCTCGTTGAAAATTGTTTGACTTGCAATCCGAGAAAGAAATTCATCTCTCCCATCATGCTCATCTGAAAACATGACACCATGAGGTTTGCAAAGTTCTTACAGTACTTAGGATTTGTAGAACCAAAAATAATATCATCCACATATATTTGAATAAGAATGATATCGCCTTTATCCTTTTTAATAAAAAGAGTGGTATCAACCGTACCTTTTGTAAAACCTGACTTGACCAAGAACTGAGATAGAATATCATACCAGGCGCGAGGAGCTTGTTTCAGTCCATAAAGAGCTTTATCCAAGATGTAAACGTGGTTCGGCTTATTTGGATTTACAAACCCTTCTGGCTGTGAGACGTAGACTTCTTCCTTGAGTACTCCATTCAGAAAAGATGTATGCACGTCCATTTGATAGACGGTGAAGTTATTGTGAGCTGCGTAGGCTAAGAACATCCGAATTGCCTCTATACGCGCCACTGGAGCATAAGTCTCATCGTAGTCCATCCCTTCCTCTTGCATATATCCCTTGGCAACAAGTCGTGCTTTGTTTCGGATAACGGTACCATCTTCATCTTTCTTGTTTTTGAACACCCATTTCGTACCAATGATGGTTTTACCTTGCGGTTTGGGTACGAGTCTCCAGACTTTCAGTGCTTTAAACTGATTCAGCTCATCCTGCATCGCAGTTACCCAATCTGAATCGGCAAGGGCCTCAGATACGCGTGTAGGCTCAATCTTGCTCAGAAAGGATTCATACATACATAGATTTGATGTTGCAGACCTAGTTTTCACCGGTGCAGATGGATATCCAATAATTTGATGTACCGGGTGCCCTTTGGTCCACTTATGTTCATGAGGGAGTGGATTAGATGTAGATTGAGCATTGTCCGCATCTAGGAATCCACTGGTATCTCCTTTAGATGGTTCAGAATTAACGGGGGTTGCAGTTGAAGTAGTCGTTGCAGAAGTTGCAGTAGGTACAGCTTGGTCAATCTGTTGATGAGTCCTTACAGTACATCCTACTGAGTCAACTACTTCTGTCTCGGCGTTGTTGGTCACAACTTCAACTGTCGGAGTAGGCTTTTGAACTGGAACTTCTTGTCGAATTGGGGAATTTGATTCAGTAGAGATATCGAAAGTGGTCGGATGAGTAGTCATCGAGTCTTCTATCCTATCAACCACAACAGAATTAGGCAACTTAGATCCAAGAAATTCATCATAGAATAGTTCAAATAATAAATCTAAATCAGATAAATTAGAAGTAGACAACGAAGCGCCATCTGATTTGTTCTCTTGAGGTGCAGGTCCTGGACTGGTTGGTCTAGAAGTTAGTACTCCGGTAATGACGAGTTCTGAACTGATGTGCTCAGAAGCCATGTCCTCATCAAATGTAACATTGACGCTCTCGATCACAGTCTTCGACTTCTTCAAATAAACACGATATGCAGACAATGTAGATGAATAACCAATGAAGATGCCTTCATCCGCCTTAGCACTGAACTTGTTCAGATTCTCTCTGTCGTTTAGAACATAACATGTACAACCAAAAACATGAAAATATTTAATGGTTGGTGTTCGGTTGTTGATCAACGCATACGGAGTCTTCTGAAATCTGCGGTGTATCATGGAGCGATTATGAGTGTGACACGCAGTCGATACAACTTCAGCCCACAAAAATAAAGGTAAGTCAGATTGGCTGAGCATTGTCCGAGCGGCCTCGACAAGTGTACGATTTCGCTTTTCGACGACTCCGTTCTGTTGAGGCGTGCGAGCAGCAGAGTATTGATGTGATATCCCGACCGATTCGAGATATTCTTCAACGATCTTGTTCTTGAACTCTGTGCTGTTGTCAGTTCTGAGAATTTTGACCTGTTCTTGCAGATTGACTTGGGTCATCTTCAGAAATGTAATGAGAACATCGGGTGTCTCATCTTTAGACCGTAGAAACTTGACCCAAGTGTATCGCGTATAGTCGTCCACGATAACTAGCACATACTTTTTTCCTCCTAAGTTTTGCGTTCGCATAGGACCGCACAAGTCCATATGCAACAACTCTAATGAAGAGCTGGTACTCGGTTCAGGCTTTGGTTTGTGTGGGGCTCTCTTCATCTTTCCCTTTTCACACGCTGCACATAGATGTTCTCTTTCAAACTTCAGCTCTGGAAGTCCTTTCACTAACTTTCCACTGACCAGCTTGTTGATGTACCGAAAGTTGAGGTGAGAAAGCCATCGATGCCATAACCAGCTTTGTTGTATCGAGTCCTTTGATAGTAGACAGACCTGATTGTCAGCCTGGACCTTTGACAAGTTGATGGTGTAGAGGTTTGACTTACGAGAGCCGACCAAGAGTTCTTTCCCGTCTTCAGTGCGTACCGAACATGTCTTGGCCTTGAAATTAACCTCTAAGTCTTTGTCACAGAACTGGCCAATGCTGAATAGGTTGTGCCCTAAGCCTTCAACGTAACTCACCTTCTTGATCATGAGATTTTCATGTACAACATCACCATATCCCAAAATAGGTGAAAATTGATCATTCCCAAAACGAACTGTGCCGCAATATTTGTCTATAAATTAGACAACATACTCTTCTGCCCGGTCATATGCTTGGAACACCCGCTATCCAAGTACCACATATGACGGGTCTGCACAACACAAATCAAGAAAGAAGAGGTTTAGGAACCCATTTAAAAATGGGACCTCCACTGTTAGTACTTGATTTTGGCACCCATTTAAAATTGGGCCCACTTTGCCTTTGAAAACCATAAACATGATAAGACGAATGATAACTATGAGATGAGACATTATAAGAACCATACCAAACATCAGAATATTTACGAGAAGCATAATCACATTCACCATATTTTAAAAACTTTTTATTAGATGGTGATAACTAGAATAATTGCTTTATAGAGTACTTCTTGCGAGAATCAACCAGATCAGATTTAAAAGTAGCAACATTCACAATCACATCATCTTTACTAGAAGTCTTTTTATTCAAAATAAAACTAGAACTAGATTTAGCTTTCTCGTCTATCTTCTGTTTCGGTATCCATGCAGTCTTAAGTCCAACCCTTTGCTTTCTCAAATCTGAAACATTTGAAACGTTAGAGTTAGAATGATGAGAATTAAGAGATTGTTTCTTCTTTGGCTTACCAGTGGGGATCGGTTTCTGTGAATTCTGAGATTTTTGTTTCTTACCTTTTGCTTTCTTCGATTTCACAGAAACTGATTTATCAACTTTCGTTGATGTTTCACCTTTTTCAAACACACTGGGTAATCCAAAAGAATTAACAACACAAGATGAATGATCAGGGAGTCTAGAAGTAAAGTCAAATTGAGCAACACAATCATTCAAAGTACCATCAAAGTTTAAGAAATTAAGATCATTCTCAAGTGAACCAGATCTGTCATCAGAATTTAAAACCTTGGAGATATTAGGAAAATTAGTATTTTTGAACACAGTTGAAAATACAGTTTGTTCTAAGTCCATCAAAATTCTTTCTTCTGTAAGAATATTCGCGAGTTCAGAAATTTTGCTTTCCAAAACTAGAGGAGGAACGTAAAGCTTACCTTCGATGGGTTTAGCCTCCAATTCTTTTACAGAATAACTCTCAAAATAATCATTTGAAAGAAATTTTGATTTATCAGAACTATAACTGTTATTCAACTTCTCATAGCGAAATGGAAGTTGAACTTTGGTTTTGTTCTTTCTTTTATCATATTCCTTGGCTTTATCTTTTTTCGACAGACTAGTCCAAAAGGGTTTGAGTTCCTGATGTTGAGGAGCCAACAACATAAACCCAAAGTCATAAAGTGCAGGCACTTCAGATATACCCTTTTTGAGATGATGTGGGTTCTTGTAACCAAGTCCCCAAGTACCGGGTTTCTCTTTAGGTTTGTTCAAATGAATAGTGTGTTCAGTTTGACCTAAAGTATGTAATTTCTCTTCCAAAGCATTCACCTTGTCTATTAAAGAATTCTTTTCTTTTGAAGTAGAAAAATACCTTTTAGAAAGCTCTATAGTCTTAAACTCACATTCTTTATATTTAGAAACAGTTTCAGATAACTCTTTATGAATTATAGTCTTTTCTTTAGCGCAGGTGTCTATATTTTTGTGCAAAGTTTCAATTAATACATTTTTCTCAGCAATATCATTACTAAGTTTATGTATAGATTGATTCTTCTCATTTATGACACATTTCTCTTGCTTCAGTTTAGACTCTAATTCTTGGAGTTTAGACATCATGGCATGCATTTGGTTCAGAAAATCAGATTCAGTTAAGTTACATACCTCATCATTGTCTCCATCATCAGAATCAGCTTCAGCTTCTGAATGGTTCTTCCCCATCAAGCACAGGTGTGTTGTCTCGTCCTTCTCTCCTTCTTCAGATTCTTCGTCCGAATGGTCGAGCCAGTATTCATCCTCGGCCATCAATGCTTTCCCAGCCTCTTGTTGCTTGGCTAGAAGCATCTTGTTCTTGTAATATTCGGAGTTTCGGACTTTTGGTTTGCGGCAGTCCTTGGCAAAGTGGTCGAGTCTGCCACAGTTGTAGCACTTCATCGGTCCTTCCTTCTTGAACTCTTCGGCTCCAGCCTTCTTCTTTTCTTCTGGTCTCTTGTCTTCAACTTTCTCCTTATGCTTGTAGTTATTAGGACCAGACGAGTATCTCTAACTATTGGAGTTTGGCTTTTTATAGAACTTATTTTGGAAAGCCTTGGTTAACATTAGCATGGTTTCCATCAGTTGTTCACAATCGTCGGAGTCAGACTTTGCCTCGCTATCAGCCTCTTCTGATTCAGATTCTATAACTTTCTTCTTCTTAGACTTCTTGACCACAAGAGCAACTGGATCAGCAACTGCTTTATCAGCCTTCTTCATTTCAGCCTTGATTTCATCCACCTCTTCCTCATTATGTTTGAGGATTTCATAAACTTCATGAAGTGGAATGTCGTTCAGATCTTTCAACTGCCTCATCTGTCTAGAGAATCTCTTCCACTCGGGCTGAAGGTTGCTGAGAAATTTCACATTCAACTCAACTTGAGATTTGTTGATCTTGTTCTTGCTAAGCTCGTTCAGCAATGTGACAAATCTGTCATAACTGGCTTCGAGTGATTCTCTAGCTTTGGCTTTGAATTCTTCATAATTATTCAAGCAGTTGGAAACTTTGAGTTGATTGCCGACTTTAGATTCGATTATCATCTTCTCCAACTGATCCCACATTTGCTTACCGGTAGCGTTGTAGCTATCAATCTTGACATGTATTTCATTCGGTATGCCTTAGAGAATAAATGATCTTGCCAGCTTGTCACCCTTTTGTCTCTTCAGCTGATCTTCAGAATATTCACCAATAGGTAATTTATACTCTGTCTCTTCTTCTTCACCATTTTCTCCTGCTATAGTGAGAACCTTGGTTGGAGGTGTCATGATTCCTTCTTTCAGAGATTTTCTGATATAATCTCCCAAATCATGTTGATCGATGAAGTCCAAGAATCTGTCCTTCCACTGCTCGTACTCCCCCTTGAAGAGTACTAGCGGCTTAACATCGGTTCCAATAGCAAGAGCTTCCCGAGATGACATTCTTACTGATATGATTATTAGTCTAACTTATCTGATACGATACAATCAACTGGATGAGATCATTAGAAATCAAGATAAAATCACACAATACTGAAAATCTTAGAATGAAATTCAGAAAAATCTGATCACGAACAGAACTTTGTCCCCCTTCGCAGACTTAGCACGAGGGTCCCGCTAGTATGGAGGCAGCGCCCTAGAGAAAAAAATTTGGGCATTTAGAGGCCATATTACAGTTTGCAAAAATTGAAAAATCGAACTGTGCAAACCTGGAACAAAATTCGCAAAAGTGAACAGTGAATAGTGTGAACAGTACTTGCACAAAGTGAAGGTTTGCGTATCAAGGCCGTTGCGCAAAGTGGAGGTTTGACCGGACACTTGATTAGACCGATAAAGCTTAGACCGATATAATGCTTAGACCGATAGTGTGCTTAGACCGATAGTGTTAAAGACCGATAGTGTGCTTAGACCGATAGTGTCAAAGACCGATAGTGGATTAGACCGAGATAGATCTTCGACCGGAAATGGATTAGACCGATATTAGCTTAGACCGATAGAGGTCTTCGACCGGGTAAGAAAGACCGATAAAAAGTGATCGACCGATAAAACACAAAGACCGATAGCTCTTATGACCGGGGTGGGCTGTGTGTGTACCGGTCGAATGCTATAGACTGATAAAAGGTATTCGACCGGAAGTGGAAGACCGATATGTTCTTGAAGCTTATCGACCCAGAAACACAGAAATCAACCCAGAAACTAATCAATACTCAAAATTGAACAACCAAACTTTGTAAAAACGATCGATTAAACGATTAGAACTGATTGCTACCAATTAATTTCAACAAAAATTACTCTAAGTGAGACTTGGTTGATTAACCAGTGTCGACTCGTGAACGCATCCAGAACAGCAAAAATCATCAAATAATCAAACTAAAACGATGCAATACTCAAATCAAATAGAACCCAATCAACATAAAAGGCAAACCGATCACAAATCAATCAAAAATTACTTAAATAGCAATCACACAATAATAAAATTTTGAATCTTTGACAGATAACAGAACCGAAAAACAAAATTTTCAATTCAATCTATACTGAGCTCTGATACCAATTGTGTGTCCCAGTGAGCAATCATTCAATCAAGTAAACAAATAAGCAATAACGATAATGCAAACCTGATATGATTATTCAATTGATTCAAAGGATTACAAGGTTTTTGATCAAACTCTTTCTCTCTTCCTCTTGATGTTCACGGTGCACCACACCACCACACAGCCTCCTCTCACTCAATGATTAATCTTGCAATTAAGCTCCTTAACCTAATTAACCCTAAACTAATCTTATTTATATTTAGGCCATATAGCCTAATGGGCTTTGCAAGGCTTGGCCCAAAAAACAAAACAAACTAAACTATAATAAAAAGACTAATAAAATAAAATACGAAAACAGACTTTGACTATTTATTACAAAAGAACCCTAGACTATTTGTTGAGACGAATTTATCAGCTTTGACTTCAGATTTCCATCTTCAGATAATGATGATCTTGAATCCAATAAAACTGTGCGTTAACACTTTGATTTTTACAACTTCGAATGAAGTTCGAAGTTCAAACCGTCGCACAGAGAAAAGGTTTATCTTTCTGTCTACAATTTTTTTTTGAGTTCGATTGAAGAACTTCGAGTTCTTTGTTCGATTTCCTTTAGTTCTTTGTTCAGACTTTCAGTATTTGTTTGATTTCTTTCAGTTCTTTGTTCAGAATTTCAGTATTTATTCGATATTCTTATGTGATCATCTGTCTACTACCACTAACTTATACATTTACTTGTGATCATCTGTCTATTATAGTATTATCTATTGCCATAGTGCCACTCATGTCTATTTGAATTCAACTCCGATGACGAAAGACTTTTGGATGTAAGTGATGATGATAACATGGAAGGATAGTTTGTTTAGACTTTTGATGATTCATCTACTCTAATATAACACGTTTTTTGGATTATAAAAGTATAAATTATACACCACGGGTAGATCGTTCTTTTTGTTATGATTTCTTGATATCATTTTTGTAAACTTTGTATATTTGATATCAAATCAATCCATGGTTCTTCTTTTGTTGCTTTATATGAATTTAAAGCATTAAGAACTTATCCATTATTACATAATTATATTAATTATATATATGTATATATATTTGCCGCCTTGGCGCCGCCTTGGCCTCGCCGTAGCTCGTAAGGCTTGAGGCTTGACCTCGCCGCCACGCCACGCCGCACGCCATTTAGAACCTTGAAAAATTGTACCTCTTAAAATTTAACAATAATTGTTATCCACACTTATTAATATAGTATAGATATTATAATATTATATAAATATATTAATCTTATTGTTTTTTGTATTTTTAAAGGAAAATGAAGAAAAAAGACAAAAAGACCCTTATTTGATGAAGTTTTTTTAAACGAAAGTTAGTGTTGAGGACCATTTTCAGAGCAACGTACAAACCACAAGGATGCTTTATAGACTTATCTAATGTTAGGTTCCACTTTCAGACTTTTCACTACAGCTTAGGAACTAAAATTGAACTTTACTCTTTACAATACAAAGAAATGTTGTCATTGTTTGCTTCGACATACATAAATTTATCAAAAAAGTTTATATTAAAGACCAATTGTTTATGGAGTGTGAAGGTGAAGAATTTGAAAATGACCAAATATAATTCAATAGGGTGCTAATAACACATAGTATATGACAATTTTGCTTGATGAAATTGCGAAAAGTCTGGTTTCCGATGCTTAAATTTTAAAAATTGTGTTCAAACTAGGATGCTCAAGTATTTTATATATAACTACTTATTAATTATGTTTTGGCAATATAAATGAATTTATGGTATCATGTTTTGGTATTCAATTACTTTTTTCATTTAGAAATATCATGAGTTCAAAAATAACAATTTATCAAGCGAAAATTCATACTGTTAGGACTGAAAGTTCTGTGTGTTGAAAGTTGTATAAAACATTTATAAGGGTTCGAATTGTAATTCTTTTATAGTTGCTTTGTTAATGGGCCTAAAGCCCATTAGGCCTTAGTCGCCTAATATATATTGTTTGTTTTAGTTGAAAATCAGGTTATATGAAAATTATTGAGAGTTGCATTCATAATTATTCTAGTCGATAGGTTTACATTTGCTTATCAGATATTCTCTCTGTAAATCTAAACCTTTCTTGAATATTAATCATATGACTAGAAGTTGTGGCATATTCATTTTTATTCATTGATTGATTACTGTTCGTGATTGCACTGTAACTGGGATCTACAATTGGTATCAGAGCCGAATCGAATTAATTTTTATTCGATACGATCAAAAGGTTTGTGTAAAACCATTTATTTTATCGACTTATGCTTATCGACATTAGATTTGTTTTTGGGCTTTATTGTGTTCTTCAATTTCAAGTATTGGTATTGATTTTTAGTGTTATTAATGTTGAATTCAATCTGGGTTCGTAGTTGTTAAAGCAAAATTTTTGATCAATTTGTGAGTATTTGATCGATTGTTTTGAGTTTATCGCCGAATTGTTCGAAGAACCCCAATCCCCCGGTTCCTTGCGTAGCGACCTCCGGGAGTTATTTTTTTGTGTGTTTGGTTATTAAATATAGAGAGGGGCAGTGATAAAATTTAGTTTGGCGGCTGCAAATTCTGAAATTGAGATCCATTGATTTGGTTTTTAAATTTTGATTGGATGATGATTCAATAATCTATGTTAGTGGGTTGGTGAAGTTTTTTTATTACTTGAAAAAAAAATTATACATCACATACATATATTTACACACACACATATATATATATATATATATATATATCTCATATCTCAATTGCTAACGCCCGGTGTCTCTCCCCGATCGGTGCCTCGCCCCTCCCGACCGGTGTCTAGCTAAGACCGGTGTCTAGCTCCCGGTGTCATTCGACCGGACCGGGGCTTGACCGGTATCCTATCTCCCGGGGTCATCTCGACCGGTACCGTCCTCGCCCGGTGTCTAGCATCGACCGGACCGTAAGCTCCCGGTGTCTATCGACCGAACTGTATCCGATGTCAATCGACCGGACCGTAAACGCCCGGTGAACTATCTTCCGGGGTCTCCTCTCCCGGTCCAGCAGCTCCAACCCAACAAGTTTTGAGTTTTTCGGTTGTCGAAAAATCTTTCGGTCGATTCAGTAGTGTTCGGGAACAAAGTTTTTCAATTTTTAAACTGCTAAGGGTGGTTTACAAAGCTTAAACGATCAATTTTGATCGCAAAATTTTCACCCATATCAAGTTTTTAAATTCTCGTTCGGTTTCCGAAAAATCTTCGGTTGTTTCGTTCGAGAGTTTGAGGGACTGTTTTGGGATTTAAACAGTTGAGGGAGCTTAAGGGAACATAAACGATCATTTTTGGTCGAAAAGTTTTAACCCACACTGATTTTTTAAGTTTTCGGTCGTTTTCCGAAAAGTTTTCGGTTGGGTCGTTTGTGATCGTGGGTTGATCGGTTGAGTTTTAATCTGTTAAGGACTGATCAGGGAGCTTTAACGATCGTTTTGCATTGATTATTTCTAATCGTTTTCGAGTTTTGCAGGTGTGTCTCGTTGGAGAAGATGATGAATAGTAACTAACGAATTCCGTTAGTTTGCCGTTAAATTATTTACATTTTGGTCCATTTTCCGTTAGTCCAGTTAGTGTCAGTTAGTTTGTTAGTTTAGTTAAGTTTTATTTCATTTTAGTCCATTTTCAGTTAGTTTTCAGTTAAGTCCGTTAGAAGTTTCTATTTTTCACTTTTAGTCCCTCTAGTTAGTAGTTTTAGTATATGTCATTTTTAGTCCTTCTAGTTTTAAGTTTCAGTTTGTGTCACTTTTAGTCCTTGCAGTTTTAAGTTTTAGTTTGTGTCACTTTTAGCCCCCGTACTTCATAGTTTCAGTTGTTTGTCATTTGTGACCCTAAACTTTCAAATTTCACACGTTGTCACTTTTGGTCCTTGCACTTTAGAGTTTCATCTCTTGTCAAGTTCAGTCCCTGGACTTTAAGCTTTCCAAGTAACAATGAGTTATCTACAACTTTCTCGGTTACAGGATGACAATGACTGGCTCAAGCGCAGGAATAAAGATCTTGAACAGATGTTAGAATCTAATTCATATTACCCTTCGCTTTTTAAACAAATAGACTCTCTTAACCAAGAGAATTCATATCTTGAAAGAGCAGCTGATATAAAGAAAAAGGACCTACATGAAGCTTCAAAGAAAATATCTGAACTTGAACTAACATTACAGATTTTGAAGCCAAAGAAGAGAAGTACCTAATGCTTGAAGAAAGAGGAAACATGTTGGAGAATTAAAATCTCGATCTGACAAAAAGACTTGCTGCTTTTGAAAAAGAAAAGGTTGCTTCTTCAAATGAAAGAAAGAACTTTGAAAGAAAGATTCTTGATCTTTCAAAGAAAGTTTTTGATGAAAGTAAGGTTTTTGAGCTTCAAAATGCGAAACTTTCTCAGCAAGTTTCTGATTTTGAGAAAGTAATAATCTTGGAAAGAGAAAAGTTTGTCAAGGAGAAGAAGGAAATTGAACAGAAGAACGTTGGATTTTTTAAGGAAATATCTGGTCAGATAAAGGATGCTGAAAAGGGATTTGAAGAAGAAAGAAGCATGTTTGAGGCTGAGATTAGAAAGTTGACTGTCAAGTTATCTGAACTATCTGAAAGTGAACTGAAAGAGAAGAAAACGAAGTCTGAATGCGAGATGAAGATTGACCTTCTCATAAAAAAAAAAGACAACTTTGCTTCAAAGATTAAAGAGCTTGAAAAGACAGCCTCAAGTTTAATTCAGAAAACTGTTTATTCAAAAAGGTCAGTTAAATCTTCTGATCAAATTCGTAGTACTAACATTTTCTATGATAGAAATATAGATGGTTCAGGTACACATCTAAGAAGAAGGAGATACAAAGAAGAAGAATTGGTCTGGAGAAAGAAATCAGTTGAAGATGAGAAGAAAGATGGGAAGAAAGATGGGAAGAAAGATGAGCTGAAAGGAAAGAAATCATGTGTACATACACACAAAGCCAAAAAGAACAATGCGCGTAAAAGTAAACCTGATCATATCTACTCGAGAGATCAATTAATCAGGTTGTCAGGTAAGAAATATTATTGTTCTTATTGTCGTACACATGATCCTATTCACAAGACTAGTGATCATTACTGGTATGGTTCTTATTTCATTACTCCCATTCGAATTGCAACTAACATTCATGGACCCAAATACTAGTGGGTACCAAAGCCTAAAATTGATTCTGTGTTGCAGGCACCTATTGTCAAGGGGGAGTAGAAGAACTAAGGCTTCTAAGTAAATCAGCTTAGAACCCGTACTTCAACGGAGTTCGACTTCTGAACGCTTCAGTTCAGGACTCATTCTTAAATGCTTATCTGACCTAAATCATTTTATCATGATTTGAGGGGGAGCTTAAAGGTAAATATCTTCTGATCTAGATCTCTGATTGTTTGAAAGAAGAACAACTTTCGAACATGAAAAACGTTTTCTGAAATGTTCAAACCACTTCTGGTTCTCAAAAGATTTTATGAAGTTAGAAGTGTGATTTTAAATGTTTTTCAATTTTTGAGCATTAATGTTTAACTGACCGTGTGTTTCCAAAGATAAATACTTGTGTATTATCTTTTCAATATACTGTCAAGTATTCATACACACCGGTTCAGTACTTCATTTGAAATTGTTATTACCATGTCTCATAACGAACAAATTTTTCGATGGTAATACTCCCATTTGCTTTCAAATATTGTTGAGCATCAATCATCATTTCCAAATTTGTGCTTTCATTGCTAAATTGTTTATATTTGGTCATATAAACAAAATATTCAGTTCTTTGATACCCTAACCATTTTATTTGATTTGATTGATACATTGTCAGATTCTCAAAACAATTCTCTTGATGTCAATTCATTCATTCAATATCTTTGTTTTGAGTAATCTTCAAAGTTCAATTGCTCAAATCTCATGAGCATACATTTTGACAATGTTATCATACATTTTGTACTTAACTGTTCAGTTAAACTAATAAGCAACTATTCTCTTTAGAACTTACATGGGATTTGTGTGAGAACTTAAACAGAACTTCCATTGTTTCACATTAACCAGTGTTTCCTACCCCGGAAGTTATCCTTGAGTGATTGAGGGGGTGAGGGGTCTTAAATCAAAGAGTGGGGGAGATAACTCATCCGGTTGAGTTTTTCTCATTGTGATGAGCGGTAAAATATAAATGAGAGTTTGGTTAGAAGTGAGCTTTAATGATAAAAAGAAAGAGGGTGTGAGAACAGAGTTAAAAGAATATGAAAACTCTGCACCAAACACTTTCTGAGCCGGGCAGCCACATTTACTGATTGGTTCACATTATTTGGTGACCATCATTGAAACAGGCAGTGAGCCCATGCCAAATCTTGTTTTTACCCCACCAACCACTCGTTTCTTTCTTAACAAAGAAATGTTTCATTTTCTTTGGGGACGCAGCATATCTGCTATCTAGTCTTCACTCGGAAGATTTAGATATTGAAAAAGAAGGAAAGTTGCCCCACCTTCGCACCTCTTTCATGCACATTAAGTCCGTGTAATATCTGTTGCTGTCTCAACAGTTTACACATTTTTTAGCCTGAGAAAGCTAAGTAGCTTCAATCATTCTACACTTGCACGTACACACAAGGAATGAGTTTTCTTGTCATAACATTCATAGAAAATTCCTTTGTGGATTTTTGATGATTGAATGGAAGCCCTGGGGGATATTGAAAAAGAAGGAAAGTTGCCCCACCTTCGCACCTCTTTCATGCACATTGAGTCCGTGTAATATCTGTTGCTGTCTCAACAGTTTACACATTTTTTAGCCTGAGAAAGCTAAGTAGCTTCAATCATTCTACACTTGCACGTACACACAAGGAATGAGTTTTCTTGTCATAACATTCATAGAAAATTCCTTTGTGGATTTTTGATGATTGAATGGAAGCCCTGGGGGAGTGAATATCACAAAAGCTCCTTTCCAAAGTACATCCGTTGTACAAAGTGGCTCCGTGCTACTTCTAGGTATACTAACTGTATCAATTGTTGATTCAGGATTACAATTCCTATTATATCTGAATTTGAAAAGATTTGGATATATACATTTCATGAATTGACATATACTCAGATCAAAGGGCGGAGAATGTCAAATAATCATAAAGGGGAGATTGTTAGTTCCACAAGAAAACAGTGCAATTGGAACTAAATGGATTTTCAGGAATAAGAAAGATGAGAGAGGAATAGTTATAAAGAATAAGGCCAGACTTGTGGCACAAGGGTACACACAAGAAGAGGGGATAGACTATGAAGAAGTGTTTGCACCAGTAGCCAGAATTGAGGCAATTAGGCTGTTTCTAGCCTATGCTTCTTTCATGAAGTTCAGAGTATTTCAGATGGATGTTAAGAGTGCATTTCTATATGGGAAAATTGAGGAAGAAGTTTATGTTTGTCAGCCTCCAGGGTTTGAGAATCCTAACTTTCCTGACAAAGTATACAAATTAAAAAATGCACTTTATGGGCTACATCAAGCACCAAGAGCATGGTATGACACTCTATCTACCTATCTCTTGGAAAATGGTTTTGAAAGGGGAATCATTGACAAGACCCTTTTCATTAAAAAGAAGAAGAAGGACATCCTGCTTGTTCAAATCTATGTAGATGATATCATCTTTGGATCCACAAAAGCTTATATGTGCAAAGAGTTTGAGGAGTTGATGCACAAAAGATTCAAGATGAGCTCTATGGGTGAACTCACATTCTTCCTTGGGCTACAGGTTAAACAGAAGGAAGATGGCATTTTCATAAGTCACTCCAAGTATGTACATGATATACTTACAAAGTTTGGATTTTCAGAAGCAAAGCCTGCAAGCACACCTATGGAAACACACAAACAGATCACTGCAGATCTTGAGGAGGAGGATGAGGATGTTCATCATTATAGATCCATGATAGGCTCCCTCATGTATCTAACAGCTTCAAGACCAGACATTATGTTTGCTGTATGTATGTGTGCAAGATTTCAAGTGAGGCCTAAGCAATCCCACTTTCAAGCAGTCAAAAGGATCTTCAGATATCTCAAAGGACAACCTAGATTGGGTCTTTGGTATCCTCATGACTCACCATTTGATCTGCTTGCATATTCTGATAGTGATTTGGGTGGTGCAAACTTGGATAGAAAGTCTACATCAGGAGGATGTCAATTTTTGGGTGCAAGGATAGTTTCATGGCAGTGTAAAAAGCAAACCACAATGTCCACCTCTACAACAGAAGCAGAGTATATAGCTGCTGCAAGCTGTTGCTCACAAGTGCTATGGATTCAGAATCAGATGTTGGACTATGGCATTACTTTTCTTCACACTCCCATCTTCATTGATAACAACAGTGCTATAAGCATAGTTAATAATCCAGTGAAGCACTCAAAAACCAAGCATATAGAAATCAGGTACCATTTTATTAGAGATTGCAATGAAAAGAAGTTAATTCAGGTTTTGAAAGTACACACAAGTAACCAATTTGCTGATCTATTCACCAAAGCTTTTGATGTGGGTAGATTCACATTCTTGGTCACAAGTGTAGGCATGATAAACACTGAATAAGCCTCTTTTGATTTTCTTTATGTACCATTTCTGTATAGATTCTTTAATGCTTACTTTCTCATATTTCATTGTGCATGGTGCTGCTAACCATTTGTGTTTAAGTGTTTCAAATTGCTTTGCTGATTAGATACTTAGTACTTCTGGTTAAGTTAATATTGCTCTCACTATTACTCCTACTGACAATTCAAATATGGTTACGTATGGTTACTACTGCTAGGTAGTTTATACTGCCAGTGCAAAGTTACTACTGCTTTCCTTATTTCTACTGCAGACAGTGTTAATACTGTTGGTATGTGTTAATACTGCTAGTCTGTGTTAATACTGCTGGTATGTGTTACTACTGCTTATATGGGTTAATAATGCGGGTTTGTTAATGTTGCTAGGGTACTTAGTACTGCTTTTAACTGAAACCCTTAACCTATAAATACCCTCTCTGACCGCCAAAACCCAAACGACTCTTTGAATTTCCATTAAGTTCTCATCCTCTCTCTTTCTCTCTAGATTCTTGATTACCAATGTGTAAACCCTAGTTGTGTTTCGAACCCTAGAATCGATCAGAAAGATGGCAGAACTTGATTTCGTTGATGACCACAATGAGCTTGCAATGTTACAAAAACCCAAACAAGCTGAGGGTTTTCATGAAATTGTGGAGTTCTTATCCCAATCACATATTGCTTATGCACTAACGGTAAATCCTCCCATCTATGTGGAACATATACGACAGTTCTGGGCCAATGCATCCATTCAGACTATTGATGGCAATCAGGTCATTCAATCAAGGGTTTGTGATAAACCTATCACAATCACAGAAGGCTGCATTCGCACTCATCTACGTCTAGATGATGCCTCAGGTATTTCTACTCTTTCAAAAGAAGATCTATTTCAAGAAATTGGTAGAATGGGGTATGAAGGTCCTACTGATGTTTACAAGTTTTTTAAAAGCAAATTTTCAACTCAGTGGAGATTCTTTGTTCATACTCTTCAACACTGTATATCTCGCAAGACAACTGGATGGAGTGAGTTTAGCAGTACAATAGCTTATGCTCTTGTATGCTTAGCTACCACCAGAAAGTTTGTTGATCCAAACTCTCTCAGTGATTTGATAACGACCCTCTCCTATACTTAGTGAAAATTACGTTTTAGTATGTATTAGTGTTTCACCATCAGCGATCAGACTGAGTCTGTTCAGTTATCGCTGATAGTCTTTCTTATAAACATTTCTATGTATTAATGTTTCACTATCAGTGATCGAACTGAGTCTGTTCAGTTATCACTGATAGTTCCTAAAGTAAACAACCAACGTAATCCCTGAAGACAAGTTTCGCGTCAACAGATGTTCATAGCTGAATCAAAGACGAAGCTGCTGAACAATGAGAAGTCTACTAGTGACCTGATGCGGATATCAGTGAAGCAAAGACAACTCTACCAACACGCGAAGGAACAGGAGAAAAAAAGCTTCAGCGATAACTGAACCTCTTTATCTCTGAACTTAGAGATACTCAGTTATCAAACGATCACAAAGCTTATGCCTCAAGTTTCCTTTTGTCTATCCTTGCACAACCTAGTACAATGTGTCAGAACGGACAAGTCTCTGAAATCATTCGTACAACAACTCTGTCCACTACACTGTTCATGACCCGGCCGAAAGCATGTCTCCCAAAAGACAGTTTATCAAAGCCAATCTGTGAACGCCACGTGTAAAGTATCCTGCCATGCATTTAATGCATAGGGTATAAATAGGAAGTTCACCCCTTCATCTGAAGGTGTGCTTCATCCTTGAACTCAAGATAGAAACCCTTGTTTTCTATATCTCTAAACCCCCATTCTCTGAACTTCTTGTGCATCTATCTTAGTGGTTCTTAAGTTTGTTTAGATTGAGTCTGTCTTAATCTTATTCCGCAACAAACTTGTAAATTGTATTTTGATTCTTCAATAAACAATTTATTAAACTTTAAATTCTGTGTTTGTATTCAACCCCCCCCTTCTACAAACTTGTTTAGCACCTTCGGGACCAACAAGTGGTATCAGAGCAGTTTGTTTAAATCTAATAAACAAGATCTTGCTGTATACTCTTCCTTGCCATTCTAAAATGGCATTAAACACAAACACAAACTACTATGATAATGGCTCACTTTCTAAACCTCCTCGATTTAGCAGAGATAACTTTTCTCTATGGAAAAATCGAATGATGCTATTTCTTGAAGGTGCGGATCCTACTATACCTGAATATATAGAAAATGGACCCTATGAACCTGTTAGAATTATAGCTGCGGTTCCCGCTACTGCCACCACTGAAGCTGTCCCTGAACGATATGTCGTTAAGGAAATAAGACAGTGGAGTGATGAAGATAAAAAGAAGGTAGGCATAGATGCAAGAGCAAAGACCATTATTTCAATGGCTCTGCCTGATGAAGTTTTCCATTCCATCATGCATCTAAAAACTTCTAAAGAAATGTGGGAAACCATATGTGTTCAATATGAGGGCACCACTGAAATCCAAGAGACTCGAAAGATTAACTTGGTAAGACAGTATGAAAGTTTCATCGCTGGTAAGAATGAATCTCTTTCTGATGTTCATCAGCGATTTAACTGCCTAATAATTGATCTAAGAACTGTTGGTAGGACCTATTCTAATTCTGAGGTCCTAACGAAATTCTTGGAATGTCTTCCTGAAAGCTGGGACAGTTATTCAATATGTCTTAAGCTGACAAAAGACTTACATACTCTCTCCTTAAGCACTCTGTATGGAATATTGCTCAACTATGAGCAATCAAATCTTCTGAAGAAGAATCTTGTAAAAGATTCTAAAGACTCTAAAAGCACTCCTGTTGCTTTAGTCTCTTCAGAGATAATTCCATCTCAGCGATCTACTCTCACTATCACTGAGTTAGATTCTGAATCTGAGGATCTATCAGACCCTGATCTTTCAGAGTTTGATGAGTCCTTAGCACTCTTGACAAACTCTTTTAAGAGATTTGCAAGAAAGAGCAACTTCCGAAGAAGTAAACCTCTCTCTATTTCTGAAAAGCCAAAATCAACTCCGGTTGATAAGGCTACTGCCACTTGCTATAACTGCGAAAAGATTGGACATTTTGCTAGTGAGTGCAGGTCGAAAAAGGTCTTCAAACCTTCTACCTCAAGAAGATCCAGTGATGACAAATACCTTAAGCTGAAGAACAAATATCAAAAGCTGAAAAGCCATCAGCGAAAAGGTAAAGGTCTCATCGCTGAAGAAAACGACTGGGCTGAATCAGAAGAATCATCTTCTGATGAAGAAGAAGTCGCTAATCTTTGCCTCATGGCTGAGATTAAAGAAGAAGTAGAAGAACCATCTGAATCTTCTATGAGCTACATATCATCTCAGGTATCTATCTCTACTAATCCCTCTCTACCTGAAGCTGAGAGAAGTCGCGTTGTCGATGTACTGACGATTGACCTTTATAATGCCCTAAACGACAAAACTCAAGCTGAGAACAAAAATGTTCATTTAACTCAAGAGCTGGAGAAATGTCATGAAAAGATCAAAGAACTAAATCTTTTAGAAGAAAAGTTGAAAGATCAAGTCATTATAAATGAAATCATCAGTATTGAACGCGAACAAGCCATCGCTGCTTTAAAAACAGAAAAGGCTCATGTTGAAAAATGGTGCAAATCATCAACAAAAATCTCTGAGATAATAAATGCTCAAACCCCTGAAAGTGACAAAACTGGTCTTGGTTTTTGGACACCTCAGGATGAACCTAAGAAAGAGAGTTCCTCGCTTAAGTTTGGAACCTTTGTCACCTCCTTCTTTGACACTTCTTACAATCAACTCTATCCCTGTTCTTCTTCAAATCCCATCCCTGAGGAGAAATCCAAAGACACTAAGTCTACGGATAAAGGAAAGTCCATTCTCCTTCCTCAGAAGGCAACCAGGAAAGCAAAGCTGAAAGTTCCTTCTAAACCTTCAGCTAAGCAATCCTCTAGCTCTGTGATAGAAATCTTTGATCTCTGTCCTCCAAAGCTGAAGATTAACCTTAAACCTTCGAGATCTGAAGGAATGAAAATTCCTCCCAGATCTCAAGAGAAAAGTCTTCTTGGACCTGGCCCTGCTCATCTTAAACTTGCAAAACCTTCTACTCCTGGTCCTAAAACCATTTTTAAATACAGAAAGTGTTATCACTGTGGTTTTACTGATCATATTGCAAGTAAATGTCCAACCGCCACTAAAGCTGATAAAATAGCTAAAGTGAAGAAAAATGCTTCTAAAGCTGAGAAGGTCACCAAGGTGAAAAATACCACTAAGGTTAAGAAAATAACCAAAGTGAAGACTATCACTGAAGCTGAATCTTCGTCAGCTGAGAATATCACTGAATTTACATTATCCACTAACTCTGAAGGACCCATTGAAAAATGGGTACCAAACAACGCTTAATCTTCTTTATGTGTGCAGGGATCAAAAGGCATCTGGTATCTTGATAGTGGATGTTCTCGTCATATGACTGGACAAAAAGACCTGCTCACTGAATACAAGGAAGAAAAAGGTCCCTCTGTGACCTTTGGTGGAAATGGTAAAGGATTTACCCGAGGGTTTGGTGTCCTCAGCAATGGGACAACTACCTTTCGAAGAGTCGCTTACGTAGATGGACTGAAGCATAATCTTCTAAGCATCAGTCAGCTATGTGATAAAGACTATGAAGTTCGCTTTACTAAGAAAGCATGTTCAGTGTTAAATGAGAAAGGAAAACTTGTTCTCAGTGGTCATCGCAGAGAAAATGTCTATGTAATAGATATGGACTCTACTGTCACTGAAAACTTATGTTTTCTATCTAAAGCCTCTTCTGATGTCAACTGGCTATGGCATAAAAGGTTCTCTCATCTAAACTTCAAAACACTGAATTCTCTCTCATCAAAGGAACTGGTTTCTGGTCTTCCTCAGCACTCATATGCTAAAGAATCTCTCTGCTCAGCATGTGAAAAAGGAAAACAAACAAAAGCTAGTTTCAAGTCGAAACAAGTTTCCTCAGTGACAAGTCCTCTTCAGCTCTTGCATATGGATTTATTTGGCCCTGTCAACATCCAATCAATAGCTGGAAAGAAATATACACTTGTCATTGTAGATGAATTCTCTCGCTACACCTGGGTTATCTTTCTTCGCTGTAAGAGTGATACTCCAGAAGAATTAATATCTTTTGTGAAAAAGATGGAAGTGCTGAACAATCTTACTGTTCGTTCAATAAGAAGTGATCATGGAACTGAATTCAAAAATAGTTCTCTGAACAATTTCTTTGAGAACAAGGGAATCTCTCACAACTTCTCTTCAGTAAGAACACCTCAGCAAAACGGAGTCGCTGAAAGAAGAAACAGAACGATCATAGAAGCTGCTAGATCAATGCTCAGCGATTCTCATCTCCCTACTCAATTTTGGGCTGAAGCTGTAAACACTTCATGTTTTACTCAAAACAGATCGCTGATAATAAAGCGATTTGGGAAGACAGCTTATGAACTTTTTGTTGGAAGGAAGCCTTCTATCAGTTTTCTTCATATCTTTGGTTGTCAGTGTTTTATCTTAAACAACAGAGATCAACTTGGAAAGTTCGACCCAAAAGCTGATGATGGAATATTTCTAGGATATTCCTCCATCTCCAAAGCCTACAGAGTCTTCAACAAGAGAAGACAAACCGTAGAAGAAACAATTCACGTCACTTTTGATGAAACTCGCTCAGCGAACTCAAAACCAATCGCTGACAATGAAGAGTTAAATGCTTGGATGATTTCTCACTACAGAGAAACTGAACCTTTCTTTTCTAACCATCAGCATTCAGATCCTCCAGTCGCTGATGATGATCCAAACATTATACATCCTACCGCTGAATCCAACTCATGGGTTTCAGCTGAACCTTTAAACACACTCCTACCATCAAATCTGCCTTCGTCTGAAAACCTCTCCAGTGAATCTACTCAACAGTTGATCGCTGATGAACCTCAATCATCATCATCGATAAACATTCAAATTGTTGATCCCACCTCTGAGTTAAGCAATAATGCTCCTGCTCAGCGATGGACCAAAGATCACCCAATAGATCAAATTCTTGGTGATCCAGATGCAGGTATTCAGACACGACGAAGCTCAGGTAATATTTGTCTCTTTGTAAACTTTCTCTCTTTAATAGAACCAAAGAAGACTGTTGATGCCCTCAGAGATCCAAACTGGGTCAGTGCTATGCAAGAAGAGCTGACTGAGTTTTCTCGAAACAAAGTTTGGAATCTCATTCCTAGACCATCTGATAAAACTGTAATAGGCACCAAATGGGTGTTTAGAAACAAGTTGGATGAACATGGAACTGTAACCCGCAACAAGGCTCGACTTGTTGCTCAGGGATACAGACAAGAGGAAGGCATAGACTATGATGAAACCTTTGCCCCTGTGGCCAGGCTCGAAGCAATTCGACTATTCTTAGCTTATGCAGTCTATAAAGACTTCATCGTCTATCAAATGGACGTAAAATCAGCTTTTCTAAATGGAAAGCTGAATGAAGAAGTCTATGTAGAACAACCACCAGGGTTCTATGACCCTAAGCATCCAAATTATGTTTATAAATTGGATAAGGCTCTCTATGGTCTAAAACAAGCCCCTCGTGCTTGGTATGACACTCTCTCATCTTTTCTTATCTCTGAAAATTTTGAACGTGGCAAGATTGATAACACGTTATTTTTCAGAAAGATAAAAGGTCATATAATTCTTGTACAAATATATGTCGATGACATAATATTTGGTTCTACTAACCCATCTCTGTGTACTCGTTTCGCTGAAAGAATGAAGAAAGAATATAAAATGAGTATGATGGGTGAGCTGACGTATTTTCTTGGTCTTCAGATTAAACAATCTGACAAAGGTACGTTTATCAACCAAGGAAAGTATGTTAAAGATATGCTGAAGAAGTTTGATCTTACTCAAGCTTCAGCGATGAAAACTCCTATGGCACCACCCCTGACACTTAACAAAGATCCTTCTGGAAAACCTGTTAATGTCACTGCCTATAGAGGAATGATAGGCTCTCTGTTGTATCTCACAGCAAGCCGACCTGACATCATGTACTCTACATGTTTATGTGCACGCTATCAATCTGAACCCAAGGAATCCCATCTGATCGCTGTAAAGCGAATTTTCAGATATCTGAAAGGAACTCCTAACCTCGGTCTTTGGTATCCCAAAGACTCAGGGTTCGATCTAACTGGTTATTCTGATAGTGATTTTGCAGGATGTAAACTTGACAGAAAGAGTACCACTGGTGGATGTCAACTCTTGGGAGGAAAGCTGGTAAGTTGGACAAGCAAGAAGCAAAATTCTGTGTCCACTTCCACAGCTGAAGCTGAATACGTAGCCGCTGGAAGCTGTTGTTCTCAAATCTTATGGATGAGAAATCAACTATTAGATTATGACCTTCAGCTGTCAAAAATTCCTATCTATTGCGACAGCACTAGTGCTATCGCTATAGCAAATAATCCAGTGCTACATTCAAAGACAAAACACATAGAGATCAGATATCACTTTATCAGAGATCATGTGATGAATGGTGATATTGAACTTCACTTTATCCCTACTGACTTTCAGCTTGCTGATATATTCACCAAACCTCTTGATGAGACAAGGTTCAACTTTCTCATCAGTGAGCTTGGAATGCTGAATCTTGAAGAATAACTCTTCAGCATTCATGCATTGTGTCAGCAATCAAAAGTTTCTTTTCATCAGTCTCTGATAAGTACTCTAACTCTCAGGTATGATTTCTCAATCCCTACAACTGAATCTTCATTCAGTTATATAAAACTTAATCACTGAATTTTTATTCAAATGATTAAAAGCTTTTTGAAATTAAATTTATCACTGATATTTATATTCAGTGATCCTTTTAAAAGAAAATTTATCCCTATCTTTTCATCAGGGATACTTTCAAAAAGAAAATTCTATCGCTGATTTATCTTCAGTGATAAATTCAAAACGGACAAATGAACAGTCTCTTTCTTAACTATGACGTCATTTGAACCGACAATCCACGACATGCCTTTTTCTGACACGTTCGTCCGTTGTTCTTCTATCCAATCACCTTCGAGGGACGTGTCCATGTCATGATGTGCATTTGTTTTCCCGCTTCTCTCACACTCTCTCTCCTCCTTCTCACATATAAAAGGAATGCTTTTTCCATTTTATCAATTTACGCTTTCTGGAAATACTTTCTAAGCAAGAATACTCTCTCAAGCATTTTAACATTCTCAAGCTTTCTGCATCATCCTCTTCCAGATCAACAGGTTATTCTTGACTTCTTATCTTAAATCTTTTCACATAAACCCCATTTATGGGTTTATAAGACTTAAATCTCATAAAATCATTTTTTTTTGATTTTATTCTTTAAAAACCATTTTATTATTTATTCAAAATCAATGGTTTTTCTTCTTATTCTTGAATCTTGTTCTAAGATAAACTGTTTTTCGCTAAAAATATGTTGATTTTCTATGTTTCTTTCCCCAAATAGAAACTAGCAAATCTTCTTTATTTTTACGACTAAACCTTTCTTCTACTCGTTTATCTACTCAAACAGAATGACTCAATCTGCACTTATCGCCTCAAAGAATGTCAAGTTCGCCATTTCTGACTCAGAGCTCCCAAAGAACAATCATCTTGCTCGCCTCGAGTTTGATGGTATCAAGTACCCACATCTGGTGGAAGCTGCACAATTCCTAAGGCAATCCTGCATTGCCTATGCTATCACTGTGGATCCAACACCTTCGAAAGCTCTACTCCAGCAATTCTGGTTTACCGCTGAAGAAACCTCTCTCACCAACAAGAAGGGTGAACAGGTTCCTGCTATATCCTTCAGCACTCAACTAGGCTCAGGGATGATGACTGCCCTAGGCCTGAGGAAAGCCCTGCGTTTCCCCGACAAATCCAGGAATGGATTCGACGCCCTGCCAACTGACGCTGAACTCATCCAATTCCTGGATGCCATGGAATATGCTTGGGAACCCAAACCAAGATCTACAATTCCCAACAAGAAGCTGACTCTTGTGAAGAAGGCACTGATGCCTTCCCAGCTCAACTACGTCTTCTCACACATCATTCAGTGTATGAGTGGGAAGAGTGGGTCATTGGACCAAGCTAGCAAGGTTCAGGTCCAGATGGCTTACTCAGTGATCACTGGACGTAACTTCGACTACGCAACAGCTATCTTTGATGACCTTAAGTCAAAGATAGAGAAGACCGAGAGGGATCCCAGGATCCCCTACGTACGCTTCATCTGCGCGTACCTGAAGTTTCTCTACCCTACCACTTACCCCACCAACTCGGATGCATCTTTTCCAAAAGTGGGTCAGAGATCACTGGAGGTCAAGACACTCCCCAACGAGGTAAGTCTCTCTCAACTTCGCTCTCGTCTCTCTCTCCTCACTTCTTCGTCTTCAGCGGCCACGCAGGAGGTTCCTTCTTCTGCTATCCCTGTCGCTACCCCTTCCAAACGACCATCAACTGGCTCCCTTGGTCCTTCAAAGAAGGCCAAGGTAACCAAGGAGAAAGCTACTTCTAGCTCAATACCTAAGGATGTTTCTCTACAAACTTCCTTAGATGATTTCGTGGGTCTCTCCTCCACATCCTCAGCTCAAACCACTACAACCGTGCCAGCGATCTCGGTCGCTGTCACAACAACAGTGACAAACCCTGCGGTAACTACCCCTATCCCTACATCTTCTATCCCCATCTCTAGTCCTCCTATTTCTTTGATCTCTACCACTCAGCTTGGACCAATAGGACCTGAACATCATTCTTTTGAGGAATCTTTACAATTCTACAAAATGTTTGATAATTCAGGTAATCCTATAACCTTATACACTTCTCCCAACTCACCATATAAGCCTGGTTCTGAAAAATTAACTTATCTTTCAGGTCCTAGTTTGGCGACTGTTGACACCAATGTCAACAATTTGAGTTCAAAGGTGGATTCTCTTTCTGCTTCTCTCAACAACACCACCAGCGCTGTTCAAACAGCTGGTGATGCATTGAAGACGCTGACTACCACCTGCGCCTCCAAAGCTGATATTTCTCACATCGCTACTCTTCAGGCAGCGATTGTCACAGTCAGGGAAGAATCCAAGCAGCAGTATGATGACCTGTCTGCAAAGATTGATACCTGCACTGCGACTCTTCAGCAAATCCTTGATAAGCTGAATGAACCAGCTCCAGCTCCTGCTCCATCATTTACAGAAGATGATCGTTCAGCCCTGACCATAGCTGTGGAATTTATTCACCTAGCTACATCCGACATCCCTGCACTTGAAGGACGAATCACAGGTCTGGAGGCTGAAGTCCAGAAGCTGGCTACTGCAATAACATCTCCACAAGATCTCTCCCTTGTTGATAATGACAAAGAGGGGGAGAAGACAGCTGAAGAAAATACGGATGCTGAAGTTATTGCTGAACCACCGAAGGAAACTCCCTCTCAGGTTGAGGGGGAGATAGTTGCTGATAAAGCCCCTCCCACCATCGCTGAAATAGTCGATGATGAAGAGGAGGATGAAGATGATGATGAAGACCTTGATCTTGAAGATCAAGTGGATGACTCTCATCAAGATGATGATGATGACGATGAGGAAGATCCATCTCTCTGGTGTTCTTCAGCCGTCACATCATCAGTGATAGCTTCGAAAGAAGTTATCCAAGCAGGGGGGAGACAAGGATCATCTTCAGGAACCCCTTCCCAAAGCAAAAGTGCATCTGCTAAGGAAACCCTGATGATGATCTCACTACCTGAGGAGAATCCTTCTCAGGTATGCCTTACTCTTGTTCCCTTATCTTTCTATAAAAATCCTACCCCTGTTTCTTTCTAGCCTTTATCTCTCTTCTTTCCTTAAAAATAATCTAACTTCTTTTTCATTTTCTGACCAGATAGTTCTCTCCCCTGCTTAAGGGTTCAGAACTACAAATAATCCCAGCTGCAATCGCTGAAGAAATAATCCCAATCTCTATCGCTGAGATTGATGATGAAGAAGAAGAAGATTCCCTGGTCCATCCAGGAAGGCCCTCTAAACCATCTCATGGGGCAGAGGAAGTGATGAAGAAAAGAGCTGAAATGATCGCTCAACTAGAAAGTCAACGGCTGAAAGTCCCTCTTCAAACATCCTCAGAGCTCGACTTCCTAACTAAAGCTGAACGAGAAGAATCTGCCAAAGCTGAGAAACTGATCGCTGAATGCAGACGAGATGCCCAACTCGCTTTAAAGATTCAATCTTCTCAAGTCAAGGACAAGAAGCTGAAAAGAAAGCCTGTGGAAGTTCAAGCTGCACTACTGAAAGAAATTGAAGAGGAACGATCCAAAGAACAAGAGATCAACGATAAGTCCATTGAATGGTGCAAACAGAAAATGGATTATCGCTCTGATCTTCTTCCAATATCAGCCGTGACTATCTCTGGTCGCAAGAAGAAGGATCAACTCTCAGTGACCATGGAGATTACCAGAGAGGATGGAACTCAGAAAGCTATGTACGTTTCCAAACTTGAAGGTTTCGGGTTTACAGAGTGGATAGAATTCTGGGATGCGCTGAAGAAATCAAAATCTACATACAGAGGCTACGTTGAAGGACTTCTTAAAGCTCTCATCAACAGAGTCACTTCTGTACTGAACCTGCCATCTCCTATCCCTCCCAATCCCAAGAAACTCAAAAGAAAAATCGGGTCCTCCTCCTCTGAAGACGTCGCCATCATCAGGAATGAAACTTCTATTAAATTTTCAAGAGATGCACTGTTTGGTCCTCCTCCTGATCTTTCAGTTCTAGACTTATCTCTGCCTCCTGGTGGTCCTTTCCAAGCTGGTCAAGTAATTGATCATCCTTATGGAATATTCTTCAGAGATGATGATGAGGAACTCAGATTTCAAAGAGTCTCTGAGATTCCTATCTGTCCTCTGAATCATCTCAAGGATCTACTATGCTTATGGTGTGACTTCTTCCCTGCTGCTGAGAAAATCAAAGAAATCATCAGCCAAGAATCCTTGGAACGAAGACAGAAAGGAGAAGAAATACCTGAGTATATGATCAACCCTCCTAAATCTTCTTATAGCTGATAGATTAGTTTTCTCTTCTGTAATCTATTAGTTGTACTTACAGTAGTTAGTAATTTACTTGTAATTCTCATTCCTTGTAATTCTATTCCTGAATTAATGAAATTTCAGTAAAGTACTTAACTTCATCAGTGCTGTAAAAGATCCCTCAAAATAGTAATTGGGACATGTATGTTACGAGTCCTGATTATTCCATCATTTTGAATCATAAAGTAATTTTCTTCAGTTACTTTGTCATTATCAAATAGGGGGAGATTGTTGATCCAAACTCTCTCAGTGATTTGATAACGACCCTCTCCTATACTTAGTGAAAATTACGTTTTAGTATGTATTAGTGTTTCACCATCAGCGATCAGACTGAGTCTGTTCAGTTATCGCTGATAGTCTTTCTTATAAACATTTCTATGTATTAATGTTTCACTATCAGTGATCGAACTGAGTCTGTTCAGTTATCACTGATAGTTCCTAAAGTAAACAACCAACGTAATCCCTGAAGACAAGTTTCGCGTCAACAGATGTTCATAGCTGAATCAAAGACGAAGCTGCTGAACAATGAGAAGTCTACTAGTGACCTGATGCGGATATCAGTGAAGCAAAGACAACTCTACCAACACGCGAAGGAACAGGAGAAAAAAAGCTTCAGCGATAACTGAACCTCTTTATCTCTGAACTTAGAGATACTCAGTTATCAAACGATCACAAAGCTTATGCCTCAAGTTTCCTTTTGTCTATCCTTGCACAACCTAGTACAATGTGTCAGAACGGACAAGTCTCTGAAATCATTCGTACAACAACTCTGTCCACTACACTGTTCATGACCCGGCCGAAAGCATGTCTCCCAAAAGACAGTTTATCAAAGCCAATCTGTGAACGCCACGTGTAAAGTATCCTGCCATGCATTTAATGCATAGGGTATAAATAGGAAGTTCACCCCTTCATCTGAAGGTGTGCTTCATCCTTGAACTCAAGATAGAAACCCTTGTTTTCTATATCTCTAAACCCCCATTCTCTGAACTTCTTGTGCATCTATCTTAGTGGTTCTTAAGTTTGTTTAGATTGAGTCTGTCTTAATCTTATTCCGCAACAAACTTGTAAATTGTATTTTGATTATTCAATAAACAATTTATTAAACTTTAAATTCTGTGTTTGTATTCAACCCCCCCCCCTTCTACAAACTTGTTTAGCACCTTCGGGACCAACAAAGTTCAATTTTTCACAAATGATCTTAAATGATTTGCTGTCAAACCTGGATACTAAAACCAAAACCAAAAGATTTTATATGTATCCAAGGTTTGTACAAGAAGTACTAAATATGGAATTGACGGATTTACCCTCTTTTAAAGTGGTATATGTACCTAAACCTCCCAAAGGGAAGGTGTTTTCCAATATGAAAAGGCCTAGTAAGGACTTTTCTGGAAAAGACACACCATTGTTTTCTACAATGATGGTTGTGTCCCACCCACATGGTGAGGCATCAGGGTCACAACCCATATCTGACCAACCCACTGATGACCTACCCACACCATTCACTTCAAATATTCATCCTCAGCTCCCTGTTAATAAGCCAATTCCCCCAATCACTCAAAAATACGCAAGGAAAAAGGTACAGAAGGTTCCTACCCTTCATGTATCTACACCCCAAAAGCCTACAAGCCCTCTGCTGGAGCATTCTCCATCGAAGAATATCCAAAGGGAATCCACAGGGGTGTCTCCCAACCCCGAGAAAGTGCTCTCTAAGGAGAAGGATGAGCATGTGGGCAGCAAGGCTCACACTACTAATTTTGCACAAGGTGTGGATCAGGACAGTGTGAACATGACTAAGACCTTCCCCACGACAACTTTGGATGAGAAATCATCTAAGGGACCCAGGTGCCAAGAAACCAAGGGGGTAGTAGGTGCTTCTGCTAGGCAGAAGGCCTCTACTAAAAGATCCCATGATCCTTCACGGGTGGTAAACACACCTAAAGGAGGTGAGGACAGATATAACTATGATGAATTGATGGAAACCATTGGTAATGTGAACCTGGATGTCCTCAATCAGGGTTCAGAGATAAAGGCGCTGAAAAAGGTGATCATTTCTCAACAAGGCCAGATAGACAAACTCAAGAAGATGGTGTTGAATTTGGTGCACAAAAAGAAGAGAAAGCATTTTATCTTGAAGAAAAGGGGAAGTGCTAATGATGCTTCCAAAAAGGGGGAGAATCAAGAAGCTGAAGTTGAGAAGGAAAGTATGGAATTCCAATTTGAGGGGGAGATTGGTGGAGAAGCTGAAAAGAATGTTGAGGAAAAGAAGAAGGAAGGTGTGAAAACAGCAGTAACTACTGAACCAACAGTAGAAACTGCTAAAGCAGTAGAAACAGAGAAAGCAGCAGCAGAAACTGGAATGTCTATTGAAGAAATAGAGATTGCAGAGACTTTGGTGAAGGCAAAGAATGACACTCCTAAGGCCACTCAAAAGGCTAAGGGAGTGGTGATTAAAGAAGGAGGCTCAGAGAAGAAAAAGGAAGAGGTCTGTGTGTTAGAGGCCAAGAAGAAAGGGAAATAGAAGATGGTTGAGCCTGTGAAAACCATTAAAGAAGCAGAAGCAAATAGATTTGGATGCAGAATTGGCAAAGGAGTTAAGTACAAAGTTTAAAAAGGAGTTTGAAAAGGAGGATGATATTCAAAAGGCCAAAGACAGAAAGATTGCAAGAGATTTGGCAACAAGGCTAAATGAAGAATATCAGAAGAGTTTGAAGACTGCTGCAAAGAGGATTACAATGAAAGCAACCAGACAAAGGCAACCTTCAAAGACCTTTCTAGCTGCACAGGAAAGAAGAAAGATGATAAACTTATTGAAAGGATCTGTTGGAGTTCCTGAAGGGGTGTTTACAAAAATGTCTTTTAGTAGGATAGAAGACTTATACAAAAAGGAGATGGCCAAGCTGAAAGGAGACTTCAATTAGAGGGTTGAATTTGAAAGAAATATGAAAGAAAGACATGATCTGAACATTCAACAACCTTTTTTCTGACAGTGAAGAAGGCACTCCGACTAAAGAAAAGGTAGAAGTGAAGAAAGAAGAGACACTAGCTCAGAAGATTGGAGCTGCCAAGAAAATGAAATCAATTGCTACAAAGAGAAAGGCAAAAAGGCCTAGAATTGATGAAGGTGAGAAAGAGCAGAAAGAACAAGAGCAACATAAACAACAAGAGCAACAGAAACAAGCAGAGCATGTTGAAACTCAAGAGCAGAGTCAAAAGCAATCAAGTCAACAACCTTCAGAACAGTCAAGACAATCTGATGAGAAGTTTGATTTGTATATGACAGTGACAGATGAAGAAACATTGAAAGTTGATCCTATCTCAGTGAAAGCCCCAGAAATCATTCATTGGGATACTATGATGGATAAAGGCACATAATACTTCAGAATCAAAAGAATGGGTGACAAGTATGAGGTCTATTCAACTTGGGGTAAGATCATAAGAAGTTGTACCAGAGTTGATTTGGAAGAAATGTACAAGGTTGGATTGACCTTGCATGGTGACTTGTTGAACGGAGCAAGGATGAACTTAACAAAGATGGCTCTAGAGTATTTGTGTATGATGTTTAACCCTGATAAAGTTGAATATCTTATAAAAGACTTGCATCAGAGAGAAGGATTTAAAAGCATTGATCACTAGATGCTTATTGAAAGATCTGGAGTATATGTCATAACCATTGATAAAAGCTTTCACGAGTACTATTTGGTTGATAAGGTGTATGACCACAGCAAAGTAAAGTTGCAAGGGATGCTGAAAGCTAAGTTGGTCTGTCCTACAGGTTCAGAAATGGCCAGAATTGTGATTAGAAGAACAATCAATCAAAGTGTAGGTTTTGATCCTAATCTAGGAAGTTGAGCAGTAGTTTTGAAAGCATCATGAAGTTCCTATTTTGAAGAACTTAACTTCTTGATTTCAAAATTTAAGTTAGGGGGAGATTGTTGGGTCTGAAATATATTAAGTCTGGATAGTGTAACACCCTGAATTTTGGGGTTGGGTGAAAAGTTGACCCTTACCCAAAGTTCAAGGGGGTAATTTGTAACTTGGGCTATATAAATATAAATCAAATCTGAGATATTTTTAATATCTCATTATTTGATCTGTTTGGTTTTGAGAAGCCAGAGAGAAGAAAGAGCAGGAGAAGCTGTGTTTGAGGGTCGATCGTTTCGGGCAAATCGAGGTACAAATCTAGCTTAATGCTTTGATCTGAATGCTTTTAGCCGTGTAGAATCTCGTTGTGAAGGTTTTAAACCGTTCCATTTTGAGATTTGAGTATTTCTCATTTTTGGATCTGGGTCTGTGTCGAACTGTTCTTGATGAACAAGACGACCGGATGAGCAAAGGACCGGATGAGCGTTTGACCGGAAGTCCTTTGACCGGATGAGCATTCGACCGGTATCCTTCGACCGGTGGGTTGTGTTTGACCGGGACCCCTTCGACCGGTATCCTTCGACCGGTGGGTTGTGTTCGACCGGGACCCCTTCGACCGGAACCCGTTTGACCGGTATGGGTTTGACTGGAGTGTTGTCTTCGACCGGTAGTCTTTCGACCGGTATTTGTCTTTTGACCGGAGTGTAGTCTTTCGACCGGTATTTGTCTTTCGACCGGAGTGTAGTCTTTCGACCGGTATTTGCCTTTTTGACCGGATTAGGTTATGTTAGTTGTAGCTTCTGTTATTTTGAGTTCTATGTCAGGAAGCGGGAGAGCTATTTGTGTTTTCGACTTACCGATTCCTTCGGTGTTGTCATAGGTAGCCCTCGTTAAGAAGAAGGAGACAGAGGTGAGTTCCTACTATCATTTTAAACTTTACACATATCAAAAGTTACCTTTTGGATCTTATCTTGTTAAAGTAAAATGATGTTTTACTTGCATGTTATGCGATTATGCGAAAATAATATTAAAGAGCTTCTTTTAATGATTTTCCTTCTTACCAGGAGTTGAACTGGAAATAACATTTGTTTATAAAATGTATTTATGCCATATGTTTATTTATGGTTGGTCACATATGTTGTTGTGACGAGTCTGTACCATTACTAGTGGATCCCTAGGTTTTGAGTCGACTGTATTGTTGGGATGTTATATTCCCCAAATTTGTAGCTATGGATCACATGTTCCTCGAGGGCAACTTGGTACGGTTATGTGAGGCCGGATACTAGCCATGGTTCATAGTGATCCTAGCGAAGGAGTATACATTGGTTTTGCGCTTGGGGCTTGATCTCACGTTGAAGCACGAACTTTTATGTTCGTATCCGCGGACTCCAATTGTTTAGCTCGTAACTCGGATTTTTGGCCTACTTTGTGTTACGCCACAATCCTTGGTAAAATGTTTTATTATCGGTCCTTTTATGACATGTTTATAATGGAAAAGCCCGGTTGTGGCAAAAGGCTTAAATTATAAATTTAATCTCTTTGGAAATATTATCTTATGATACAAATGTTTATATCTTTTGAGCTTTATAAACTGTATGTTCTCACCAGGCTTTAAGTCTGACACTTTTTCTCAAATGGTATGTGTAACAGGGTTCCATTAGCGGTGGGTTGCCGGGGTTTTTGGAGAGACGAGTTTTGAGTCTCGAGGTTTTTGGAGATATTTAGTATTGTATCTGTGCATTTGTTAAGTCCCATTCTTTTGATGAATTGTGGTCTGTCAACTGATGAAATCTTGATATAGGAATCTAGATTAGTTTGTTGATGAACCCTTTATCTGTTCAGGTTTTGTAAAGTCTTAAGGACTGATCCCATTTATGGGAAGTTAATTGCAATACTTCCGTCTTGTTGCCAGGATTCCAAGTTTTATTTTACTCTAATTTTTGAGGTGTTACAGATAGTGTTGCTGAGTCTGAAAGATTACTACTGCTGAAGGCATTTGTACTGCTGCTTAAAGAGATTACTACTGCTAGTAGTATTAGTACTTCTTGGAGAGTTAGTACTGCCAACAGAGTTACTACTGCTAGCATGTTAGTACTGCTGATGATAAGAAGATGCTGCTAGAGGAATTAATGCTGTTTATATTGATAAGGATGGTTGGTTACTTAAAGCAAAAGACAAGGAGCTGAAGATAATTATGGAATGGATGCTGAAGATCGTTGTTATTTTAATAATCATCTTGTAATCTGTTTTGTTATTTTATATTAATGCTAGAAGTATTAGATTATAGGGATATACGTTTTTTTGTTTTCTAAGAGAGAATTAGCCTCAAGATTCTTAGTGATCCTTTCATTAGAGAAGTATTGAACGTCTGTTGAGCCTGTTCAACAGATTGAGGCTTTGGTTGTAATCATTAAGTTAATTCAATATAACTTGTGATTTGATTTTATATATACTGTTTCATTAATTTCTTGTTAAAGTGTTATTCCGCAACTTCTTTAACAAAGTTTCTGAGTGTTTATTTAAATTCTTGTTTTGAATTTCGATCATAACAAAACATAACCAGTTGTTTCTTTTAAATTCGAGCTTGATCATGGGAGCTCTTGGCAACAAAGATTAGGAGGAATGAGGAGAGGCAAGATCAACAAATCAACAAGAAAGAAGAAGAGATGGAAATCCGGATCGACTCAAGGTCGACATACCGAACTAGATAAAAACAAGTCCATAACGTCATCGATTCGAAAAACAGTTAGGAGTAGATCCTTTATCGGATCATATTATTTTTTCCAATTAAACTATATAAAAGCCAGTCTTTTCTCAAACCAAACAAAGACTAGTCCGATATTTTAATTATATTATTTTTAAATCTATTAATATGATCTTGCCAAAAGCACAAACCAAACGACAAACTGAGCGTCTTTTCTTTAGAAAAGATCGGTCTTGAACTAGATTAGACCACCTATTTGGATTTGGTCTTTACATTGTCATATCCAGATCCGTACGAGTTTTTATCGAACCGCTTTGACCAGACTTCAACTAAATCGGTATTTTTCAGAGCCGTCCATGTACAACTTTATAAAGAAGTATAAAAAATAAAAAATGTAAAATTTTCAGCTTATACCATTCCACTCACAGCCAAATACATTTCACATCCTTGAAAATATTAGAAAATATAATATACATGTAGATAAATAAGTCATGTCAAAACAACTTATTGAATACTTAAAAGTCAAAATGGTAATCAAACCTCATACATTAGATTAATAAGAACCCAAATTGTTGCTGCGGTGGTGGGTTCCGTCGCCGGTTGCGAGTTCAGCCTTGGAGGTCAAGTTGTGGCTGTTTGAGTGTTGGTTTGTTTGCGCCTCGCAAGCTGTGGCGCTATAACTCTTCTGTGTTTTCCTCTTTGGTCTTGCCCTTGCGGCTTTCCTTGTTTTTGCTATTGGTGTTTGGGTGTTTTGGGTGTTTTGTAGTTGTTTGTTTCATTGGTTTCGAACTTTGTTTTGTTGGTGTTGGTATAATTGTTGCCTTTTGCCGTTCAAAAAAATAAAAATAAAAATAAAAATAAAACAAGAACCCAAATTTGTGGACCAGGTGCTGGACCCAACTTGATCGATCATATTGCTTCAATAACCGATGGACCTAGTAATGGAACCCAACTAGACCGACCAAATTGATACTGAGACTATAGTTAATGGATAATTTTAAGGGTTGTTTACCAAACTCTTAAATGGAAAAGAGCATCTCCAACAGCTTCCCCAAAATTTCTTCAAAATGGAGAACCAAAAGTTAAAATCTCCAACAACTTTCCCATTTTAAAGATAAATCATTGATTATATTATTAAAATATTCTACATAGTTAATAAAATATTATTTCTCTCACCTAAATATTTCATTTCAAAGTTTCTCATTGGTTGGATATAATAAAAAATAATTTCTCTCTCTTCGTAATCATTTTTTGGGATATCTCCAGATTTGGAGAAAATTACAATCTCTCTCCTATTTTTTCAATTTTAGAGAAAGTTTTGGAGAAGCTGTTGGAGCAAAAAGTTGTTCAAAATCTCTATTTTCTCCATTTTAGAGAAGCTGGTGGAGATGCTCTAAGTGCTTGCCGATAAAAGTCATAATTCTTATTTATCTTATGGGGTAACATTCCCATCCATTACCATGAATTAATGGTAAACATTTAAAGCCCGTTATCCGTTGTTTTCCTCTTACCAAATAAAATTCTGGATTCTGTTCATATGGTAAGACAATTAAACGGATAAATAGTTACTAATATAAATATTTAATAAACGGCCCATGTCAAAAAGAATTCTCAAATTCAGATTTAATTTGGTAAAAAGGAAAGGAAAAAAAAAACCCTTTTCAATCCTGTTTCCATTTCGTACCAAAACCCTTTCACTCCTTCCCGCTGTTTTCTCATCATAAATCCATCGGTCTCCTCCTCCAGTTTTTCAATCAATCTCAATTTCACATTTCCTCATCCTTATTTATTTATGTATATATGCTTGCATATTTGGAGAAGAAACCCTAGTTTTTTCAAAAACCCCAATTTCATCTTATTCTTCGATACTTCTTAACCAGGTATACTCTTAACTATTTCCCTTTTTTTCATTAATATTTGTTTTTGACATGTCCATTAAGAAACATAATTGTCTTCTCGCCGTTGTTTGTGGGGGTGATATTGATAGAACAGATTACTGATTGAATGGAGGGCATACAGCAACCGATACCTAGAACAGCAGAGGAGGTTTTCAATGACTTTAAAGGAAGAAGAGCTGGTTTAATCAAAGCTCTTACCACTGGTATGTTTTGTTTTTTGTTTGTTTACTTTCCGGTGATGTTACATGTTGCAGTTTGATGCATGTTTGTTAATTTATTTTCATTTGTGTATTTTATTATATGGGTTTTCTACTGATTTTTTAAGCATTATGGTTTTGCAGATGTCGAGAAGTTTTATCAGCTGTGCGATCCTGGTTAGCTATTCTTTTCGGGTTTCTCAGACATACGAATTTGTAACATTAATAAATATTCTCATCAAATATTAGATATTAGACTAGAGATTGGTTTTTCTTTTGTTAGTAAAATATAGTTATTTAAATTGTCAACCCGATATGATCTTTTGATTACCTAATGTTTCCTGTTTCTAGTTTACTACTTCAATGGTATTTATCAATTTAATTTTAAAAATAAACTGTTTATATACTCCCTCTCTTCCCCCCCCCCCCCCCCCCCCCCCACACACACACACACACAAAAAAAAAAAAAAAAAGAAAGAAAGAAAGAAAGAAAGAAAAAAAGGACTTACTGAATAATACAAGAAAGTTGTACTTGCGATGTCAAATGTAGTACTTACTGAATTATACAAGAAATGGTATGGAGACTACCAATATTCTTCAGTTTTGTAATAATGCTAATAAAGTTCAACGTAATGATCAAAATGTTATATTGAAGAGTATAAAATTTATATCAATATGAACTTGCAAAATATTCAAAGTTAAGATGTAGCTCTTTGTATGGAATGGAGGGAGGATTCAATTTCCGAGTTTTGATGGTAAAAAGGACTGGGTTTCTTTTGATATGTTCATCATTATTATTCTTTGGAGCTGAGGGAGTAGCTTTCTTGTTACAAGACACAAATGCAGCATTACATTTTTAGATCATGGAATTTTTCACAAGAAAGCACATTAAATGTATATATAAATTCATGTTTACATTGCTAGTTTGCTATGTAGTTCTAGCTATCATTGTTTGATAGTGTTTGCTCATTCTTAGTTTAGGTTTAATTTACCTGGACTTTCTAGGTTGGTAGTTGAGTTGTTTGGCTAGTTAATAGAGATGCTCCAGGTGAACAAATGGTTGTAAGAATGAAAAGGTACCATATGGCTAAGTTTCAAAGATAAATTGCTTTTCTGTTTCAAACCACTACTCAGGTATCCATGTGATCTTGTTAAGGATGACTTTTTGTGCCCAACTTCATGATGGTTTGTTTTCATTTATTTGTCAAATGTTGTATGCATAGTTCACATAAATCCCATAAAGAATGTGCCCTAACACTAACAGAAAGAGGACTGGGATTTCTTAGCTCCCATCTCCTGACAGTTATGGCAAGACAGGTTTGAGTAGGACTTAATCAAGCCTTGGAATTGTGAATTTAGTGCATTGAGACATTAAGCTGTTTGAACGTGCCAATCTCAAATGGAAACTGCATTCTCTTATACATGGCTTAGTAGCTGAAGTTCTGCTACCTTTTAAGTTGTAACAGTGGAAGTTACAATGAGATATTGATTGGATGTCACATGAATCGTATCTGCTCCTGCCTGATATTCTTATATGCTATTCTGACAATTCATAAAATGGCATTAATGGTAATCATTGGCTTAGGTTAATATTTGCTCACTGGCCTGAAAGTCAATTTTGTTTTGCAGAAATTGGTTATGGGCTTGCATGAGTTAGATTCTAAATGATAACCTTTCTTAAATTTTGCTGTTTTGTGCCTTGGGTACTTGAATATTCTTTTTAATATTTTTATAAGTTGGTTTTGGGTGCCTGTCTTTGATTTAGATGCTGGTTTAATATTCTTAATCATTGCAAATTTCCTGTTGTCATTCGCTTCTAAATAAAAAGAAATTAGGATTGTAGTTCATATCAGTTTCAATAATAGTAAAGAGCATGAATATGTGGATATTGTTTTGTTCTGAATGGTTTTGAAACTTGTCAATATCAATATGAGGCTCACAATTAGCTTTTCTAATCCAAGAAGATGTTTTTTTTTTGTAAATAATTGATGGGTGTTGACATACCTAATGTTGATGTTGCTTCATACCTTCGGAATCCATGAAGGCTCTCTCACACTATTTTCCATTTCTGTTTTTTGCCTTGATCCATTGATGTTGCTATATGCTATATACTTAAAAATCATCTTTTATGTCTGTGTAAACTGATCATGAGAAGGTTAGTGTTTTTGTGTACACATACATACATACATATATTTTCTCGCATCTCTAGTTATAAGTTATGTTCTTATGTTACAGAGAAGGAAAACTTGTGTCTATATGGTCTCCCAAATGAAGGATGGGAAGTCAATCTGCCTGTTGAGGAGGTGCCTCCTGAACTTCCTGAGCCAGCTTTAGGTATAAACTTCGCCCGGGATGGCATGCAGGAGAAGGACTGGTTATCACTTGTTGCAGTTCATAGTGATTCATGGTTGCTCTCTGTTGCTTTCTATTTTGGTGCACGTTTTGGATTCGGCAAGAGCGAAAGGTAATATTTATTTGGTTAAACCAAATCAGACGTTCATATAGTTTAAAGTTCTTTCCTTAAGATTCTTTAATTTTGCACCTTTCTCTTGGTTGCCGTTTGCCAACATTTTGTAGTCATCACATGAAAGCATCATTTAGATTCATTACGAACTTCTTTGCATGTAATTGGCTATTGCATATTTGCATCTTACTGCATTGCCATTTAGTAATTACCATTTACCATTTGTAGCAAACCCTTTTTGTTACTTCCAATGCTCATAAAAAAGAATATAGATTCGTGAGTTTTTTTACTATGCATTTAGTTGTTTTTGAGATACCTTTCTGAATTCTGCAACTTGTGTACTCATATTTTATTCTATTGGTAGACGTAAGTTCTTTTTTTTCCTTTAGCCTTTTGCCATCCTGACATTTCTTTCTTCTAGCCATCCTGTGCTTGGCTGTATTAAGCGACTGTGTGTAAATTCTGTTGCTTGTAATAGTTGTCATCATGATGCAAGTCATGGTTGCCAATTGCCATTGCATAATTGACTAGACTTTGCTCTTTGTTAACGTACTTGTGAAAATGCAAGAAACTACTCTTGGCAGAAAATAGCAATTTTTTGAAGGGTTAACTTCATGTGACATGGGAAGGGACTATTTGTCATAAAGAGACTAGAAAGAACTGAAAATAGATAAATCACTTACGCAAAAAATGACCTGGAGTCTTTCTCCTATGTTCAGTAACTTGGATCCAATTATGCGGTTTTATTTTATGATGATTATTTCAATTTTTTTATATGTACTTCCTAATCAATTTGGTCCACCTACAATCTTGATTTTCTTGCACGTTTTTTGTGTGTTTGTATTGAAATGGGTTAATAAGTTCATTTGATCCACCACCATGCTTCATTCTCTCATGGTTCTTCTATTCATTACCATTGGCCATTGCCACTATCACTGCCGCTCCTAACACACATACACTGGGAAGAGGGAAAACACACATCTGTTATGTGTTTGCTAAGAATTTGTAAACAATAATAAATAATTTAAGAAAACTGTAAAACAACGGTTTTTGTTCATTATCTATCTTCCCATTGAAGCTGTTTGTAGAAGACAAGTGTTTTTTTTTTAAATTTATCTGGGGTAAATTGCACCAAAATGGAACCAACTTTGCTTTCATTGCTATTTTGGGGAACCATGAATCAAAACCTCCATTTTGGGGAACCATGTTCTAAAAAGTCTGATATTGGGGAACCATGAACTTCTCATTTTATGGAACCATGAACTTCTCATTTTGTGGAACCAAAATGGAACCGATTTCACTGGTCTCTTAATTTGATTCATGGTTTTACCAAAATGGAACAAACTTACCAAAATTGGAATTAAAGCAAAGTTTGTTCCATTTTGATCATTTTTCCCATTTATCTATTGTACAGATAATCGAAAATTTAGGGACTTAAAAGATATTCAGAGGTGTAATTCTTTTTCTTGGTTCAATTCCTTACCATCATGAGCAAATAAGCTGCTAGTAATATGGCTTTATTAATGCAGAATCTTTGACAACTTCACTTGCATTTCACAAAACACCTCTTGGGTTATCTAAAAAACTAACATATTTGCTCATTATATAAGTCAAATATATGTGAGATTTTTAGTTCAACCGCTAAAACAAATAATAGCCTAGTAGAATTGAAAATAACAACTTTGTGTGGGCTTTGTGCTGTCGAAGTGTTAGACTGGGATTTTAGATGATGATCAAGGAAGACAAAGCAAATATCAGTTGAATGTAAGGTAGGAGCTCTTAAATGATAGTAGCTGATATGCTTGCTGATGACGTGCAAAATGCCTAAATATCATCTTAGTAAAAAAAAAGCTAAATCAACAACTTGAAGCAGGTACTAGGGGTTAACCTGTTTCAAAACTTTAAGAGTTGAACAAAACCACAGGAAGCCCAGATGTCTATGTTATCATCCAGGCCCTTCTTGATTGACGTCTCAAAAATCCAAATGGCTACATTATCATTCTTATATTGTTGAGAGGAAAAAGACCAAAAATATGGTGTCTGCTCAGGTTGACTTCAAGGCTATAGAAGTATGAAGTTCAATACTTGAACATCCTACAGTTGGAACTTCATCTTTCCTTGATGCGGCAATAAATAGTTCTTACTTTCCTGAAAGCTTACTAAGGTGCGCTCCTAATCTCTCTTCCCCCCCTTCCCAAGATGACCTCTTTAAAGTTACGCCAGGCAGGTTCAATTGATGTTAACACAGCCGATTTGTTGGATGGTTTATAATTGTCCTTCATGTGAAAGTTTAAAAAATCGAGGACCACCTAGATTACTGATTAGAAGGTTCTGCCATAGCCTCTTGACAAGTTTTTGAAGGTCATAACAAGGATGCAAAACCATTAATTTTATTTTCAACTAGCTGAAAGGTGGGGTTATGTTGAGCCTAGACAGCAAAACATGAACTTGAAGTCTTAACCACAAAGGGCTATATGCTTCACACGACCAAATTCTATGTTTTGCCACGGCTTGTGAAAGAGCTATAGCTAAGATGGTTGTTTTCTTTCTCCATTACCAGGTTCATAATGTTTTGAACTTGCATAACGACTCTAGGGATATTGGGAGTCTGCCTATCGCATCTCTGCTATAGCAGCAAGGTTGAAAAGGGTAGTACCCATTGTTTTGGCCAATATATTTTTTTTGACCTATATAAGAAGCTTACTGCAGGTCCACTTATTTTCCTTTGCCTAATGTCTACTTTGTTGAATAAGGTGAAACAGATTAATCTTTTTCCTGGACTTTTAGTGCTATATGGTTGAGCAATGAATATATTTGGAGGGTTCTGGAAAGGCACTACAAAGTCCTAACATCACCTGAAGGGTTCCTACCAAAATGACCAGGGAGAGAAGGTCAAAAAGGGTAGGACCGTCATTCTTGCCACTAGGTCTAGATGCTTTGTTGTGGGCTTCTAGAATTTTACTGTTGCTGCAGTAATAGTGTAATTTTCCTTCATGTCTGTTATACCCTGGGTCAAATAGTCAGTGGTGGTAGGCAGAGTCAATATTAATAGGAAATGGGTAGGCAGATAGGAAGGTACAAGTAAATACTGTAGTAGTACAAGTAAATACTGTAGTAGTACAAGTTGTTAATGTAGGCTATTAGGTATAAATAAATGGGTTGGGGTTTAGAGGGGATATAGATTAGTTTGTGTGAAATTGAGATTGGCAACAGTCTTGAGAGAGATCCCAGTCTCTCGAAAACTGAGAAACCCTTTGCATTCTTTCCATTTTAATAGAAGCTTTAAGCATTTGATCATCGGTGTGTAACAAATGGTATCAGAGAAGTCGATTCTGGAATTAACCAGGAGCATGTTCGTTACCGCTCAAAAGATGATGGAAACTATTACATCCATGAAGTCGAAAATGGATGCGGTTCAAGAAGATTGGAAGATCATAAAAGAATCAATTCAAGAAGACTTCAATTATGTCCAAGAACAATCAATTGATCATGAAGTTTGCAAACTTACGGTATTGGCAGAAACGAGAAAAAGATAATAAGATGAGAGAGAGAAGGAAGGAGAAAGGGCGAATCTGAAACCAAAATCAGATACAATCTTGAATCGAGGACTGAACGGGAATCCAAAATCAAAGTTGAATCCAGAAACCGTTGTTGCTTTCTGGTTAACGACGCCACTCAAGAAGAAGAGCAATAAGAGAAAAGCGAGGAAGGAAAAGAAGGAATCCAAGCCCATTACATCTACTATTGGGCCCAAGCCTCTGCCGGACGTAAAAGAGAGCATCTTCTCTTCCTCTAATCTTCTAGCTTCGATGGCTTTGAGGAGAGTATTGTTATACCCTGGGTCAAATAGTCAGTGGTGGTAGGCAGAGTCAATATTCATAGGAAATGGGTAGGCTGATAGGAAGGTACAAGTAGATACTGCAGTAGTACAAGTTGTTAATGCAGGCTATTAGGTATAAATAAATGGGTTGGGGTTTAGAGGGGTATCAATTAGTTTGTGTGAAATTGAGATTGGCAACAGTCTTGAGAGAGATCTCTGTCTCTCGAAAACTGAGAAACCTTTTGCATTCATTCCATTTTAATAGAAGGGGTTTAAGCATTTGATCATCGGTATGTAACAATGTCATGTCAGATTAGTTGAATAAGGTGAAAAGGTTGTACCTCTTCCCCAAATCTCATGTAGGACCAGGTCAGTGACGAACTATGCCACTTTTAGGACCATGTTTTTTGTATTCATCAGTTGCTAGATACATAGATGGAAATTAGTGGGATCATTATGAGATTTTAAGAACTTCTATAAAGACTTTGGAGGTGTTCGAGCATTGAAAAAAAAACGGCAGCTTGTTCTACTGGTTTGGGTGGACTACATGCCAAGTAGGTATCAGTCGCTATTCATAGGAAATATTTAAGAATCAAAAGCCATGAGATGAGCAGGTGCTATGAAAGTATCATGTCCCATGGTGGCATGACTTACCGTGCTTTGGGTCGCAAGGGAATGTCATTTCAGTTACTATTGAGTGGGGCCATGACGTGAGGAGGAATTGGAAAGGTGGCAGTTACTTGTTTTTGTTATGCGGTGGCAATCACTTGTTTTTGTTATGTCACTTGAGAGACTGACACACATCAATTGTGAAGATTTTCTAAGTATGGACTCCTTTTGATGCTTCATTTATAATGACAATTATAAAGCATACAGAATTTTCAAATGATAATTGATGTGAACAAAGGTAAGTGTTGGTTGGACTAAAGGTAGCTAGGAGCTATTTGAAGATAATATTGTTAGAGACATGGTGATTACATGCAAAAGGAGGATCTGCCTAGACATTGTCGATGATCGATGGAAAAAAAATGCTAAATAGATGGGCCAAAGCAAAAATTAGTTGCAAGTTGCATGGTTTTCAAAAGCGTGTGAGGCGTACGCCTCGAGGCGAGGCGGTCCAAAATCGCACCTGAGGCGGCGCCTCTCAATCCCTAGACAAGGCGTACGCCTCGGTTGTCTGAGGTGGTGAGGCGTGAGGCGGTAGAGAGGCGTACGCCTCAATACCGAGGCTAAATTATTTTAAAAAATGACTAAAACCTTCTCTATTTCTTTTTTGAAAACCTTGTTCTTCTCCGGTTCTCCTAAGCCCTATCTGCATTCATCTATTGTCTTTCGTGAGTTCCATTTTTCTCCTGTTTTCTTTACATCTTCTTCGATTCTGTTCGGTTCACAAAAATATTATGTATATGTATCTACCGGATATATTTCTTTTATATTTAGTCTCTACTACGTGTGAGGGTCACAGTCACACTTCTATTTACACTTCTATTCACACTTTGTTGATATTTAATATTTTTTCTTTATGAGTTGTGAGCATATTAATATATACATATACATATATATGTGTGTGTTATGAATAGATCAATAATTTTTTTCTTTGTTAGTATATGTACATCTATATTTCGTGATTGAAAAAAGTATATGTAAATTCTTTTAGTAATTTAGTATGATATATATTTTGTTGTCTAGCACACAAGTGTCAAGTGTGTGTATATATATTGCATATATTTATGAGCAGAAACAGTGGAATGCAGATTGGTGTGTGTGTATATATATATTGTGTACAGTGTATATATTTCCGCCTCAAGCTTACGCCTCGGACCGCCTCGAGGCTTACGCCTCGCCTCATTGAGGGAAAACGCCTCGAGGCACGATTCCGTTTTTTAAAACCTTGGTGAGTTGTAACCTATTTGGGACTCTCCACAGTCAACCAAAGCTACAAAAAGCCCTTAAATACTTTTGACATCTTCCAGAATTTGTCTAATCTATTGTTGAGACTTTATGATAAAATATGATTAACAAATTCTTAATATTGTGAAGTTGAAGGTAACCAACTAGGGGAATTCAGAATGGATAAATGGCTTAAAAACGAGTGGCTACACACGTTTATTGGCAGTTAAACTATGTAGATCAGGTAGTAATGCCAGTAAACAGAAATTACTACCGATCAGTTCATGGGCTGCTGGCATCAGTGCTTGTTGGCCGCATCTTGTCGTATTAGTGAGTAGTTTCTGCCATAAAGACAGAGACAAGCTATGCAGATCTTACCTATCATCAAGGCAACACGGAGGTCATCAAATCCATATCTTACTTTTGCCTTTCACTACAAATTCCATCGTGTCTAAAGTCTAAACTAGGTTTAGATCCAGGATTTTTATTGTGGACTTGTAGTTTCTTACAGCATGGAGGTTACCATAGTGTAATTAGTTATTGCTTTTGAAAGAATGCATTGTATCTTTTGTAAGATGCTATGCCTCTTAGGTATTAAGCCTAAGAGATTCTAGGGATTGAGTTGTGATTCCCTAGATCTCCAATTCCATCATTTTTATTTTTCCAAATGTCTTCTTGCCTGGAAGGCTGGAACTTTTGTAGGTATGAGAGCCTAAATCCCAAGCTGTAATTGTTATTTTCACCCATCGAAACCCCTACATTGTGCATCCCTTATCACATTGCAATTTGCATCAGCCACCACTTGGTTTGTATGTCAGTGGTCGTGCGTCATCGTGTGAGACTCATTTCTCATGAGTCTTTTCAATTGTTTGTCACTTAAAACAAAACTCATATAAATCGCCATTGATAGTCGATCCACCTACATTGAACACTTTATAACTTTCGTTTTAATCTAGCCTCAATCGTAGCCTTTCTGTAGTCCAAGCCCTAGCTCTCCAAGCTTGAACAGTCTTTAATCACGAGTCTTAATGCAAGTCAAAGTCCTAATTAATTCCTAAATCCATTGAACCCTAAATTAAGTCTAACACCTATTCATCATGTCTGCTTCGTCTTTGCCGGTTTGTGCTATTTGACCTTTGGTTTGGAATGTTTGGGACCAATGCATTTTTGGGTCATTTTGAAAGTTTGAAAAGATTTAAGGGGATTCTTTTTATAGTTGGTGAAGATTTGTTGCAATTTCCTTAATTTTTTGGGTTGGTTTGTTTATATTCAGAAGGCTTAGGTTTCTTTCTCAACTGTCATGAAGTTCAACACTTGAAGGTTGTAAGACGCCTGTTATTGAGTTTTGCTGCTGCTGCCACTGAAAACAAATCCCGGTTTTGCCTCTAGGTCACCCCCTTCAATGTGATAGCTTATTTTGCAATAAGATACAAGATTAGAAGTTCCTATTTACTTTATCATACATGATAATATGTCATCTTTCTAGTTAATATTATTTCTTATCATATTTATTGTTTTGTCAAAAGCTGGAAAACAAGGCAAACATAACCATCTGTACATCTTTGTTTAGTTGCATAACTTGCTTGAGTTTGGACACTTAATCTATATGTCATTGTTTGATGTGCTAGAAGTTTTAGTGCCATTATTTGCTTAGTGGCATCTTAATTCCATTTTCTGAGCATACCTCTTATTTTTGTAGGATTTTGTATCTTAGTATATTTATATATTGTGGAAGTATAATTCATTTTGCTCATACACTATATTAGCTGTTGACAGCTTTCTTGGGAGAGTAGTTGATATCAAAGAACAATGAAAGTGTCTCTAAGTATGACCTTGATATAGAGGGAAGTCGCATATAATTTAGCACCCCAAACTGACGTGTGGAAGGATTTCATAACCTTATCAGGGATAATGCATGGCCTAATCGTGTGTAACACCCTAAAAAATGGGGAAAATTTAAAACTTGAAATTTTGGCAATATAACGGCTGTAAACATAACAAAACCTGGTTAAGCATTAACCTGTCAAAATGATTCCAAGATATCATCCCAAGCGGGGAATATAGGATTAGCCTTTACAATTTTAATAAATGAAGAATAATATACGACAACCTAATAATCTAAACTATTCCAATAGATTACGGTCGGGTGTCACTATTCTCCCAAAAAGGTTAACCACCAAAAGCATAAACCGATCTCTAGACTTCCAAAAAAAATGACCGCTCTCGATCACGCGATCGACCACTCATTCCCGATGATTCCCGCCACTAGGACGCCCTGTCATGCAAGACAACCAAATAAACCAAATGTTAGACTTAAGTCTAGTGAGAGGAAATATTCGTAAAGTATTTAGTGAAATAGAGTTATAATACACGAAATCGTCCACGTTGATATGGTATCAACACCAAGTTACTTCACCTTTACTTCACCTGCCATCAATTATTAGTTTTCCATATAATTTCACCATCAATGATCATAAGTTCACAAACCATCTCCTTGATAGCATCAACCCAAACGAGATCTTTAGCTATTAGAGACATCAACTCAAACCGAGTCTTTAGTCTATTAGGGACATCAACTCAAACCGAGTCTTTAGTCTATTTGGGACATCAACTCAAACCGAGTCTTTAGTCTATGAAATATAAAGCCACCAACAAACTATCGATAAGACCAATACATGTTGTGGTAGTTCACATAACCCATATTACATACTACAATCAATTTTCTCTTCAAATGCTTTTCTTTTAAGACATTACCCAAAAATAAGATTTTTAGGTTAACTTTACTTGAAACACTCCAAGGACAAGAAAGGTTGAAATAATCATTAGTACATAAATGAACATGTAAATGAGTAGGAAGGTCAAGAAACACCCTCACCTTAGTGATTTTTTACAAGAAATCAAACCCTAGAAATGGTAAATGGAGAGTTGAATACTTGAGAAGTTGTTACAAGCTAGGATCCTTCCAAGACCGCACCTAAGGTTGCATTTACTTCACCATTAATACTCATCCAAGACCATTAAATGTGGTTGGTGGAAATTAGGGCAAGAAGGCTTACCAAAAACGCAGGAGCAAACCTTCCAAAAAGCTTCCAAAATCAGTTCTAAATGAAAAAGTCTCGAAATGGGGTTTTTAAACCCACAGTGCCCGTCGGCGACTATGCCCATGTCATAGTCGCAGGGAATGTCGCCCGCGTTGAGACCCTCGTGGTACGCTTCTCGCGATAATGCCCATGCGATAGTGACCATGGCATAGTCGTCGGGCACTATCGTCGAACCTGTACCGAGAGCCCTTCCCTCTCCGCGATTATGCCCTGCGACCTTGACAGATGTCATAGTCGCCGGGCACTGTCGCCGGGTGAGTGTGTTGCCCGAAAAACTCTCTTTCCATTACAAATTGATCAGGTAACGACGCAAGAAGCTGTCCACTAGCTTAGAACTCAATAACATACACATACACTAAGTTCCAAAGTTAATATATGTAACGGTACATGAAAGGGATAATCCATACAAAATTTTGGGGTGTTACATCGTGAGAGTAACATTAGAAATCATGTTCACTAGATTGATTATTATCAAGGGTGAAGATCATTGGATGGAAAAATGGATTAGACTTCAGGCGCTAAAGGAGCGTCGAACAAGGTTAAGAAGAAATTTCAATTGACAGTTTGATTTTTATCATCGATTATTAATACAAAATACTATCAAAGATAGAGTGACAAAGGTAGAAAAGCGAACATGAGTAAGATCTTTAAGTTTAAGAGATGGAGCTCCTCCATTTGTTGGGTGATTTTTTGCCCTCACGTTTCAGTGTTTGCTCCCGTTATAGGACCATCATGTATATGAAATATAAAGAAAGGTGGTGGAGAGTGTTATAGACTTGGAGAGGATAGACATAGTTCACTCAAAAATTAAAAATTATGATTCTAGGAGAATCAAAGTTAAAGCACCCATGTTTGATGGGGAGACGAGCATAACGACTTTTTAGGATGGTTGTCCAACATGGATAAATAATGCTTTAAATGTCCTAATAATAATAATAGCTATCTTTTGTATCAAGAGTTTGGTGAAAATTGAGATTTAGGAGTAATGGAGGAAAAAGATGTGGCAACACGATAGAGGGAGCAATTGCCAATGCTATTGTTGAGAATGAAAATAGTGCAGATTTAGTCCTTAAGCTAAGGGAAGTACACTTTGATGTAATGAAGTAACCTAGATAGACCAAAACTGAAGGTGACTTTAATAGTAGTATATATTTCACACTTGCATGAAAGAATGGATATGTCTACGTGAAAGTTACTATTGACATAGAAGTTATGTATATGTGCCAATTATGCATATTTTCAACTAATATACTACGCAAAAGGAGAACATCACACACCTTAGGGGGCATTTGGTTCGCAGATTGTTTTTGGATGGAATGGATTCTGTCAAAGGAATTTGACTTTGAAGGAATTGGAATTGAATGTTATCAGGTTTGATCACCTGTTTGGTTGATAGACATTGGAATGGAATATGTTAAAGGAATTGGAAGGAATGGAATATGTTAAAGGAATTGGAATATGTCTGTTTGTTTCACATAATGTATCTTTGGAATTGGAATGAAATATTAGTAACAGACCAAAATACCCTTTTTAAAAATTTAGAAACCGAAATCCAACTAGTGTGGTTTAGATTGGTGGTGGTCGACATTGTTGGTTCAGAACGGTGGTGGTCGGCGGTTGTTCAAATCAGTGGTGGCTGGCGGTGGTGGTCGGCGGCGGTTCAGAAAGGGGGCCGGCGGGGTTCAGATAGGTGGTGGTTGACGGTGGTTTAGATCGGTGGTGGGAGGTGGTGGTTCAGATCGATGGTGGTGGGAGGTGGTGGTTTAGATCGGTGGTGGTCGGCGAAGGTTCATATGGGTCTGGGTAAATCAAGCAAGGAAGATGGGGATAGTTTTGTCTTTTTGAGAAAATGGGATGGAATGGAATCGGATTCCTTCTAATTGTGATAGAATGACCAAATCCATGAATGGTGGAATATGTTGAATTCATTTCCATTCCATAGGTAAACCAAACGTCCGAATGGAATTTGGTCAATAGAATTGATCATTCCAATTCGTTCAGGGTCTTCGTTCTACTGGTACACCTCTTCATTTTTTTTGCATGTACTCAAGGGGAATGCCAATGGTTAATGTGTTGTTGATGTTGATAAGAAGTTAATAGTTTTTGTTGCTAATATTAATGTTGATTGAACATGGTTAGCTGACATTCATATTTTTGTTAAATTGTTATTTGCTGATCATTTAATGAGTTTTTGTATATATTGTTATGGGTAATGTAGATATGTTATTAATAATGCTTTAAATGTTTTCTACTTAAATGAAATGCATGCATTGCCTTGTGTCACATGCCTAGGCCTTGGGGATACCTTTGCACCTCATGTGTTATATTACACCCGTCTTAACTCCCAACCTGTGTTAAATAATCCAATTCCATAGGTTTATTGGATGACACCTAAGCTTGATCTCCAACATTTATACAATTGTGAATACCTTTTTTATTCTTGAACACTTTCTCCAGTTTTCACATGATATCTTGAAGATAACATTAAAATTCTACTGAATCACACTATGCGTACTCGTCATTGGCTCTTGAAGCCTCCATATGATAATACCATGTCCAACAACTTTACTTACTTCTTTGCCAATCTTCGTGCTTCCTTCATCTCAAACACTCTTCTACCTACATCGGTATTATCACACGACATCAGTTTCTTACTTTCACACTTTTCACTAGCCAGGGGTCTTTACGGAAACAACCGCTCCCCCCCCCCCCCCCCCCAACCCCAACACACACACAAACACACGTTCAATTGGCATATACTTGTCTCGTTTGGTTGAGAGAACATCAATTTCCAACCATTTTGATGAGCAACTTACCAAAATAACCCTTCTATCGTTCTTTTACTTCATTATATTCGACCATTAGGTGTTCTATTCATCTCCTTCATGCATTTTATTGACTTATGTCTAGCCTTTTTTCCCTCGACTTAGCCAGCTTGTATATATCATTTCTTTTTTCTTTTGTTCTTTGTTTCTTGTACAAATCCTCTTATGGGTTACTTCTACCTTCTCTTGATGCTTTCGTAGCTTCCTTGTGGTCTAGTTTATGCTTCTTTGTATTCTCTACACTCTAGTGATAGGAACTTATCAACATTCATATAGCTATGATGGTTTGAAATAGTTTTCAAGCCTTCTTTTGACCGAGTACTTTATTGATTCCTTTTATAACCGTGGTGTCTGGCCAGCTTTGTGCGCACCTCGACGAGTTCACAGGGCGCTGATGTTAACAACTATACAAACCCTCAAGTGGCCCTGAGGGGACTTGAATTAGTGAACTATGGGAAACAAACTCAAGTGTTTACCAGTTAAGGTACTCCAAAAACCAGACCAAATGGATCCAGTAAATCCACTCAAAGTAGGGTCTTGGGGAGGTGAGATGTATGCAGATTTGACATCTACCCCAAAAAGGAAAAAATAGTCTTGAAGTACAGTTCATGTAAATAACACATCTAGAATGATTGTCGCATCAATTTTTTGTTGGTAGTGAGTAAAATCCTGTGCTGCATTCTTATTATCATTGGGTTGGGATTTTCAGAAAGCGGCTTTTCCAAATGATAAACGATCTTCCAACTGTCTTCGAAGTTGTGTCTGGAGGCGTTAAAAGACCCAAGGATCAGATTGAAATTCAAAACAACGGCAGTAAAAGCAAGTCAAGTGGGAAAATTGTAAGATCTGTAAAAGTTTCGTATTCTCGTTTACGTTTTTTTTATAACAAATATTGTGTTTCAACAAATGCAGCAGCAGTCAAGGCCATCAGGAGTTAAGATGACTCCACCACCCAAAGATGATGAGAGCGTAGAGGAAGAGGATGATGATGATGAACAAGGAGCAGCCCTTTGCGGAGCTTGTGGTGACAACTATGCAACCGATGAGTTCTGGATATGTTGTGATATCTGTGAGAGATGGTTCCATGGCAAATGTGTTAAAATTACCCCTGCCAAAGCCGAGCATATCAAGCAGTACAAATGCCCGAGTTGCAGCAGCAGCAAAAGGGCTCGACTCCAGGTTTAGGTTTATGAATATAACAAGTTTTTTATGGCGTCTGTTTTTGATAGATGAAACCCACACGAATCTACGGTTGTTTGTGGGGCCCAGAAATTAAGTTTACAGGAACACCAGACAGGCTCTATATTATTATAGATTGCTGGATTTACTACTTGTGTTTAATTATTGTTATCCATTAAAATTTCGATTTATAGCTTTTCATGACAACGTCATATGGTATGGTAGCACAAAAGAAAACAACTGTAAAAAAAATTAAAGTCAATAAATAATTCCTTCCATGAAATAAATCTCAATTTAATAATAGTCATATTACAAAAACTTCTGCTTACCAAGTCACGTTACCTTATTGTTGAACATGGCAAGGACCATGAATCTTACCCGGTAAGAACAATGGCAATGTCTAAGAGTCTTACCCGGTAAGTGATGTTTATGACTCTTACCCGGTTAGCGCTTATCGGATGAATTATTGTGTACAATGCCGTTTTTTATGGACTAAAATCTTAACGGGTAAGGTAAGTGATAGTGTTGAATTTCTCGATAAGCACTTACCAGGTAAGTGATTGGGTAAACGGCCCCTTAGTGTTAGACCATCCAATATGATAAATTTCTTATACCGTTTTTTAATTGATACATAGAATTGGTTGCAAGTATGATTTCTTACGTATTTATTCCATGGTTTTTCACTATTTTTCATTACACATCATCGCCAACTTAACAACTCAAAAACCTTGGCTCGCATATCTCCATCATCACAAAAACTTCTCTTAAACTTTTCAAGGTTCCAACATTTAACTTTATATCACTTGTATTCAGTCACTGGCGGACCCATGATTTTTCTCGAGCGGGTGCACCTCTAAATTTGATAATTAGCCTGCAAATTCGCTCAATGTATTTTTAGCCGAATTCCGCCTTCACGGGATTTTTTAAGTTTTTTGGTTGATTTTCGAGTGACTTTTTTGGTTTTTTTTTTCTCTCGAGAGAATTTTTCGATTTTTTGGTTGATTTCAAGATATCATTTTTAAGTTCTTTTGTTGATCAAAAGACTTTTTTTTTTTTTTTTTTCTTTCGCTTTTTTGGTTGATTTCGATGGAATATTTCGATTTCCTTAGTACTATATAATAAGAAAATTAAAAATAAAAACTCGTGCAAAGTATTAATTGTTAAATTTGATTAATTTTAGTTTCTTTTGAAGTTATTTCAGATAAAAATATGTTATCAATAGAACGAGACAAAAACCAAATTTAAGATTAATGGGTAAATTGGAAGAAAAATATTTAAAAAAAAGAAACAAAAGCAAGATTGGGACTATTGTAAAAATAATTGTAGTTGATTGGTAAGATTTTGTTATTTTATAGTTGAATTCAATTTTGTATATTTGTTTGCCTTCTTTTTAGTAACTAAAATTCAAAATATAAAAAAACTAGAATTGTTTAACAAGATTTAAACCCATGATCTACAGAAAGAGAGGTAATGCCCCAACCATTCCACCAACCTCATACTAATTAAAGTAATAGTATTTTCTTGATATAAATAAATATATATTTATATAAATTTTAATATATGGGTTTTTATATATTATATATAAAAATTAATATATAAAAATTTATACAAATACATATTTATTTATATCAAGAAAATACTATTACTTTAATTATGTATTTATTTACATAATTTTTTTATTTAAATATATTAATACAAACATATATTATACATAAATTTATTATTATAAAGATGTACCATAAAATCTCAAAAAACACCAAAATTATAAATTTGTATAAAAGTTGGGTGATAAAGAAATACCTAAAAATTGTATAAAAGTAAATACAATAAAAAAATTGAAAAGTTAACTTAAAAGTATTTACAATAAAAGTTTAAAAAAAAGTATATACAATAAGAAGTAACTAGGGGTGTACATAAAACCGTCAACCCGCGAAACCCGACCAACCCAACCCGCGAAACCGCGAAACCGCAAACCGCTAATTAGAAGAGTTGGAATTGGATTAGGAAAACTCAACCCAACCCAAACCGCCAACCCGCTGCTATTTTTTTTATAATATTATATATATATATATATATATATATATATATATATATATATATATGCAGTTTATTTACAACCCAAATTAACTTTAAGACTTATGGATTATAATTTATAATTGGATGATTGTAATTAGAGCTGTAAACGAACCGAACGTTCAGTGAACCGTTCGTGAAGCGTTTGGCAGAAAGTTCGTTTATGTCGTTCATTTAAAAAATGAACGAACATGAACACATTTTTTTGTTCGTTTAGTTAAATGAACGAACATAAACAATGGTCTCGTTTGTTCATTTATGTTCGTTCGTTTGCATTCGTTTATGTTTGTTTACGTTTGTTTATGTTCGTTTATTATATAAATATATTTATATATTGTGACATTAATATGTAAAATCATTAAGTAAATTGAATTTTTAGAATTCTTTTTTTATCGCTCATAAGTTTACACAATTTTTCATTTTGTTATGTTAGTTTTTAGAAACAAAATGATGAGTAATGGTGGTTGTTTTTTGTTCATTTATGTTCGTTGGTTTATGTTCATTTAAATTTATTTATGTTCGTTCGTTTATGTTTGTTTAAGTCCATTTATGTTCGTTGGTTTATGTTCGTTTAGCATCTTAACGAACGAACATAAACGAACACAAACAAACACATTTTCTTAATGAATGAACATGAACACAAAAAAAATCATTTTTTTTAAGTATGTAATATTTATATACGGCAAATGCAACAAATAAACTCACACACCCTCCTCACCTTTGGTGATGTTCGAACCTCTGACCTCCTAGGAAGTCAAAGACTCTTTTATCGCTAGGCCAAAGGCCCTTTGGTCTAAAAAAATTTCATTCGTTTACCGTTCGTGTTCGTTCGTTTGTTCGGTTAAGTTAAACGAACGAATACGAACAAGCCCTAATTGTAATAATTAATAACTTTGTTGAGAATAATTTTAGTATTATTTATCGTATTTTAATCGGCAAATTTATGTATATTGCTAACCCGCCAACCCAACCCAACTCGCCATAACCCGCAAGGGTTGGGTTGGGTTGGGTTATATTTTTTATTGGGTTGGGTTGGGTTGAGATTTTCCAAACCGCCATGATTGAGTTGGGTTGTAAAAACATCCCAACCGCCCAACCCAACCCGTATACACCCCTAGAAGTAACATATGAGCTTTTATCTAAAAACCTCACAAAAAACCTCTAATTAAATAATTGTCACTCTGTTAAAAAACATCACCTAAATCAAAAACTTCCTAAAAAGCATACTATGGATGCTCTTAACAAGAAATTGGGTTTTGATAACTGTTAATATCACACTAATTTTTTTTTCCTAATGTGGCAGTGAATTTTATAAAAAATTATAGGGTATAATTTTTTAGTAATAAATTGAATTATGTCACATCATATTTTTTGATGTTTTGTAAAGTATGTTTATAAACAACGAATAATTTATTAAATGAGATTTTGATTATAAGAAAAATACAAATAGTTTGATCATTAATTAATATTCTTATTTTTTAATATTAAATTATAGCTTAACGGTAATTTATTAATAAGTATTAAAAATATAAAATATAATTAATATTACAATATAAATAATATATATTACGTTACTATGACTCAATCAATATAGTTTTTTATTTTTTACTAATAAATTAAAAATATATAAATACACTAAAACAGACGAAACATTAAATTTACATGCAAAAATGTTAAAACATAAATATAAATATTTATTTATTGCATAATAATATATTATAAATTAAAATAAAACATTTTAATTAACTTTATAATAATTATGTAATTAATAAATTATTTGGTATTAAGTTATAGTAAAAAATATTTAATTGTAGTTCTTTTATTATTTAATTGAAACATATAGTTTTTTATAATGCTCTGATACCACATGTAGATCCCATATTTAACAACAATTCATGATCAAATAGAGATAACAAGATGAGATTGAGAGAGAATATCTTTATTCACTTTGAAAACGAAGAACACGAACAAAACCTTCTTTCTCTAGAAGACACGATCTCTCAAAACGGCTACATTGTGAATTACCACGATACCTAAAACCCTAAACACATAAACTATTTATACATTCCCCTCTCTCATTTGTTTTAACCTAAAACTCAAATCCAATTACACATTAAAACACGAATACAAATATAAAACCCAACACTAATAATAAAAGTAGAACCTTTTACAAAACTTTCCAAACTTGAACATTTTATGTCCTAACAAGGTATCAATTAAAAAATATTATAATAAAAAGTAATTTTCAAATCCAATATAACACTTTAAAAATTATATTAATAAATGAATACTATATAATGTATCCTCCTTTCCAAACACACACTTCCAAACATATATTTACGCACGCATTGCAATGTATATATATATATATACATGCAAAACTACAATAGAAACTGAAAAAAGATATATAGACACTACACACATGACACATGTAAAGTATAATAATCCAGACATAATGGTCCAAACAAATATATAAACTCTCATTTTTATGATGAATATATATATATATATATATATATATATATATATATATATATATATATAGGGAGAGACTCATTTGAGAAATGGTAAATATATGAGAAATAGAGAAGTAATCTTAGTCATCCATCTGGTCAACATTTGCGGCTTTGACCGCGAAGCACCGGATAATTTCTTGTGTGGTCTATAGAAGGTAGAGGGGTAATTTCGTAAAATAGACGGGATGAGTTCATATATGAATCTTTGTGAATCACAAAGATTCATATACGAATCTGTTAATTAGTTCAACTGATTCATATATGAATCTTTGTGATTCACAAAGGTTCATATATGAATCTTTGTGATTCATACAGATTCATATATGAACCTGTTAGTTAGTATATATATATATATGTATGTATGTATAAAAATGTAAATATTATTGAAGTTCACAATAATGCACGCATGCCAATCCAAACATACACATTATTATATAGAGAGAGACTATTTTTTTTTTTAATTTTATTAACCAGTGTTAACCATTTTAACCTTAGCTGATCACAGTCCACAATTGGGGTAAATTTGACATTTCAATTGAATTATCCCATGCAAATATACTTTTCTTAGTTTTCTCTTTTTTATTTTTGGTAGTTATATAATTCTAATTTTTTTTTGTAATTATCCTTTATTAATAGTTTATTAAAGACTTGAGGAAGGAATCGTATTATTATGCGTTTGAATTTGTTACTCAATTGGCTAAAGAACAAATCTACGATTTTGTTTACTGAATTCGAAGAAGATCAAAGTTGCGATTCATGGCGATGGAGCAAATCAAACAGTCATTTGTTGCCTATTGAGATGGGTTGCTGTTGATAAGAATTGCCATTAAATCTAAAAATGGTGGTGGTGGTGGTAAGAATATGTGTGATGGTGGCCGCCATGGTGGAAGTAAAAAGAGTCATTGGGTTGTTAAAGTAGATAACTGCACACACACAGGTGAAAAGCATGTTTTTATGTTTTTAAGTTGTCAGAGCTTAATCTTATGGCGTCTTGTTATTTTTATTCTTCAAGAGTCTTGTGCAAAACATGAAAGACAATGTAAGGGTATATTGTGGATATGTGCATATGGACATCTGGGAATATATGTATACCAAGTGTTAGATTTTTGTAGTGTGCTTATATGCATGTATTAACATTTTGTGCATATAGGAATATTGTATGCTTATAACGGATTCTGAAAAAATATGAGTAATTCACAGTATGTGCACTTGTGGTCATTGTAAGTTAATATGCCACAACCTCTTAACAGGTCCAACTATGTTGGCACATATGTGCATATGTGCACAACAGATCACAGTGTGCATATTTACATATAAAATACTATTTATCTTCGATAAAAAGTCAACTTAGTGTGTATATGTGTATATAAAATACGCTTAGGAAGATTGTGGTTTCATCAAATTGCCCAAAATTCGTGTTGCTTCAAATGTGGCACCCGTTACTATGGATATAATCACTTTCCATGGTTAATGATTGGGTGTTTTGACCCATTTACCACTCTTCACTTATGCACACGGTCTCAAGCACGTGAAATTAGCTAATGTTGAACATGGAAAACAATTTTCAATCTTAGTCATTGATCTGATGCATTTACGATTGTGGTTAGTTAACATGGTTAGCACACATGGGTTGACTAACAAAGGAAGGGGACCCTATATATATATATATATATATACATACAAACGTATATATATTGCATACCACACGTACACATTGAACATATATACATGTACACATAGATACATATTATATACACATAACACTCACACATATATTGATATGTATACATACAAACATACACTAAATTTTTTAGAACGGACCGAATAAGGATCGTGCCTAAAAGTACTTGTTAGGATCAACAATCCTAATTTAGTTACGGTTCTTAGGCTTGGAACCATTTTTGAATTGTGGCTTTTAGGTCAAGACCAGTCAACTAAGAATGACAAATGTAACACCCTTAAAATTTGAAAATAACAGACAAATAAAAACTTCCAAAATCCTTTAATTACAAAACTTGAAATTTCAAATATCTAAAGTTTACAAAGGAAGGAATACTAAAAAACATATCAGAGTTCTAACGGGACTATTTGTAACACCCTAAAAATAGGGGGAATTTTAAACCTTAATTCTTACGAAATACGACATCCAAATAAATAGGAAATCACCCAAAAAGGGGAAATGTAGAATAGTGTTACAACTCCCATAAATGGATATTAAGACTGACAACATACTAATCTAAACAATTTATATCTAGATTATATCGGTTGTCAACTCAATCTCCCAAAATATCTATTTTTCTGTACGCTAATCATCCAAAAGTATGTCTCCAAAAGATGCCGCCATCGGCCAACACTCGTCCCTCAATTATTGGGAACCCCACCGCTAACGAAATATGTTATACATGTCATTTAATAAAACAAGTGTTAGCCTTTACGCCTAGTGAGAACAAACACTTTATATAATCACTAGTACAAAAATGATTTTTTGCCACGGTTTTAGAAATACAAGTTAGCCACAGTTGGGTTTAGAACTGTAGCTAAAAGTCTTCAATAAAAATGGAGTGTTGTTTTAACCACTGTTTAACTCAATGACCATGACCATTATCAAACATGTCCAAACATAAAGTCACGATTTAGACAAAATCGTGACTGGTTCTGTCGCCTCGGTTCGTTCTGTCGCCTCGGTTCTTTCCGGTGACCAGTAATGCTAAAACTTTGTGGCCATTGACAAACATATTGTCACGGTTTTTTGTCTAAACCATGGATCAATTTTCCGTGGCCAAAAGCAAAATATATATAGCCACAAAAATCAGTAAAACATAGCCAAAAGTCATAGGTGTTCGTAGCCACATTTTTTTTTATTATTTGTGTGACCAAAATGTAACTAGTAGCCGTGGTTCTATAAAATAAGTGTAACCATATTTCATGATTTGACCACGGTTAATATGAAATTTGTATGACTATAAATATATCTAAGCCCACAGTTAAAATAAATCTTCGTGACTAAAAGGTAACCAATAGTCACATTTTTAACAATTCAATTTGTGTGACAAATAAATTGTTTGTAGTGACAATATTTATTATTTTGCATGACCAAAAGATAACAAATATCCGACGGTTGTAAAATTAAACCCTAAGTTTATGTCTTTAATTGATTACGGTTTTTATTGTGTTGTTTGACCAAAGGTAACTAGTAGCCATTGTTTTAAAAATTAAGCGTAACTATATATACGAAATTTGTGAGGCTGTAAATATAGCTAAGGACACGGTTAAAAAATATGTGGTTAGAGCATCTCCAATTGTCCGACATATGGCCGGATTTACCGTTTGTAGAACTCCAATTGTCCGGCATATGGTTTTTTTTTTGCCGGCCAACAAATTGAAACGACATATATGCCGTGTGAAACCCAACCGACAAAAAGGGGGTCCCACCACTATACTCTATTTAATATTATTTCTTTGTTTTCTGAATTTTAATTATTACATAAATTAACATATATAATTATTTGTTTTCTGAATTTATAATTTAAATATGGGAAAAGTCTGAAAAAATCCAACAAACTATCTGATTTTGAATGATTAAGTTCTTAAACTATTTTTTTGCATGATTAAACCCTTAAACTTTCTAAAACCGGTTAAATACATCCCTGTAACCTGTTTTTACAGGTTAATATGATAAAAATTTAGGAAAAATCTATAAAAACCCAACAAACTATCTGATTTTGAATGATTAAGTCCCTGTATTTTTTTTAGCAAATAAATCTTTAAATTTTTTCCTAAATCTTATTGCCAAATAAATTCTTGAACTTTTTTTGAAGAAATAAATTCCAAACTTTTTTTAAGAAACAAAATCATGAACTTAATTTTAAACCAATAAATCCAATTTTTTTCTGCATGAACAGAAAAATATATATAAATCCACTCATCGACAATAAAGCCATGAACAATTAAAGAGAGAAAACGTGTATCATTTTTATTATTAATTCCGAATAATTCAAAAGTTGTGCCTAAAATATAAATAGATACATACAAAAATTATATTTATCCTTTCACTAAATATATACCAAAAAATCGTCAATCATTTCATAAAATGTACCAAAAAACATATATTTTTTCACGAAATATACCAAAAAACGTTCATCCCTTCACCAATATATAAATAAATGCCCTATATGTTTATCCTTCTAACAGGAATATATTAAAAGTTATCTCATTTGTAATAACAAGGTAATGTTTAATTTAAAGTAAGAGTCTAATCAACCGTTTGACTTTAATGTATACCATTAACTAATGAGTCGTTTACCCAAACATTTACCCGTTACCGGTAAAAATCGACACCCTAACTTATTTTACCGGGTAAGATTGTAGTCTATCAAAAAACTATCGTGTGCAACAATTTACCCGGTAAGCGCTTACCGGGTAAGAGTCGTCATCTCCACTTACTGGGTAAGACTCTCCATCCTTATATTGTTCTTACCGGGTATGATTCTCGGCCTTTGCGATGTTCATCCGATAAGGTAAACGAGCCAGTAAGCACCTACTGGAGTTTTTTTTGGTATCTTTGTGAACGGATTGACGTTTTTTTGGTATATTTTGTGAAATGATTGACGTTTTTTTGTTATATATTTTGTGAAAGGATGAGCATATTTTTTGTACAATTATACGTATCTATTTTTGGGATTTATTTGTTTAAAAAAGTTCAATAATCTATTTGGTAAAAAATTTAGAAAAAAGTTTAGAGATTTATTTGTTAACAAAGTTCAGGGACTTCAATATTCAAAATCAGATAGTTTGTTGGGTTTCTTTATACTTTTCCCAAATTTTTATTACATTAACCTGTTTTTACATGTTACAAGGATGTATTTAACCGGTTTTAGAAAGTTTAAGGGTTTTATCATTAAAAAAAATAGTTTAGGGACTTAATCATTCAAAATCAGATAGTTTATTGTGTTTTTTCAGACTTTTCCCTTTAAATATATATATATATATAAATATATATAAAAATTAAATTAAACTTATTTAATTATTTGTTATTTATAAATATATATATATATATATATATATATAAATTATATGTTAAATTAAATTTTAAATAAGACAAATAAATTTAACATTAATATAAAAATCATAACATAGTTAAACATATAACACTAGGTAAACATAAATTAATATTAATTAAAAATTATTGTTTTATTTTAATAAGTCTTGATTTAAAATAAATTAATTACTGATTACTTATTATTTATAATATATATTTACAAATTATAATTATGGTTATTAAAAATAAAGTATAATAGTAAATAAAATATGTTATTTTAATGTGGGGTCCACAAATTTAGTGTTTTTTAGAGGACGGTTGGAGTAGAGCTTTTTTTTGGTGTTGATGGGCCCACCATATTTGGTGTTTTTTTTGGTGTTACGGTTGGAGATGCTCTTATAGACAATCTAAAGTCACACTTCTAACAATTAAGTTATTGTGGCAAATTAGTAGTTTATGACGACAATTTTTATTAATTTGTGTGACTAACAGATAACCAATAGTTACGTTTTCAAAATTTTAAGTGTAACCATATGTCGTGAAATGACAATGGTTTCTGTTATTTTGTGTGACCAAAAGGACGACCTATACAACAATTATAAAATTAAACGTAACTATATGTAATTATTTTTCTATGAATAATATGAAATTTTTATGGCTATAAGTATACATTAGGGCATGGTAAATATAAAGAGAAATCAATTAAAATGACCGTATTTCAATATCGTATTATCAAAATGCCATAAATCTCTTTTGTTTTGCCGAAATACCCTTTTTGGCCGGGATGTAGGGCCGGGATGTGACCCATCCCGGGGTTGTTAAATTTTTTGAGAAATAGATGGGTTACCCCGGGATTTAGAGAGATATCCCAGGTTTGGAGCTTGAAATTTTTAATTCAATTTATATCCCGGGTAAAAGATTATTCTAAAGTGATTATATCCCGGGGTGAAATTTTTGATTCGATTATATATGATTTTAATATATATATTTACATTTTATACCCCTATAATTATTTAGTTAGTTAATTTATACCATTTACTTTTCTATTTTTTATTTTACATTTTTATCATATTAACACATATAATCGTATATTAACTAAAATGCGTTAAAAAGATACGTTTTAATTTTAAAAAGTTACACCATTATAGCCGTCTCTTCGATACCTTCGAAATGAGCCAAATATTGAATATTTTTTGATTTAATTATTTATTATATATTATATTTGGTTTAGTTTTAATATCATTATTATTGTAAAGACTTTTAAGAATTATCGATTATAGAGAGACGACAATTTCAATACATTTATTATTAAAATGAGGATATTCATGTAAAACTAACAAATAAGGTAAAACTAACAAATAATATCATTTTAAAAATAAATGTATTGAAATTGTCGTCTCTGTATAATCGATAATTCTTAAAAGTTTTTACAATAATAATGATATTAAAACTAAACCAGATATAATATATAATAAAAATAAAATTCTAATATCCTCATTTTAAAAATAAATGTATTAAAATTGTCGTCTCTGTATAATCGATAATTCTTAAAAGTTTTTACAATAATAATGATATTAAAACTAAACCAGATATAATATATAATAAATAATTAAATCCAAAAATATTCAATATTAGGCTTATTTCGAAGGTATCGAAGAAACGATTATAATGTTGTAACTTGTTAAAATTAAAACGCATCTTTTTAACGCATTTTAGTTAATATATGATTATATGTGTTAATATTATAAAAATGTAAAATAAAAAATAGAAAAGTAAAAGGTATAAAGTAACTAACTAAATAATTATAGGGGTATAAAATGTAAATATATATATATATATATATATATATATATATATATTAAAATCATTTATAATCGAATCAAAAATTTCACCTCGGGATATAATCTTTTTAACACATTTTAGAATAATCTTTTACCCGGGATATAAATTAATTTAAAATTTTCACCTCCAACCCCGGGATATCTCTCTAAATCCTGGGGTAACCCCTCTATTTCTCAAAAAATTTAACAACCCCGGGATGGGTCTCATCCTGGCCCTACATCCCGGCCAAAAAGGGTATTTCAGCAAAACAAAAGAGATTTAAGGCATTTTGGTAATACGATATTGAAATACGGTCATTTTATTTAATTTCCCAAATATAAATGCATGTGGGTAAAAGATAAGCAATAGTCATGGTTCTAGCAATCTAGCTTCTATGGCTCATAAATAGTGTATGGCCACGTTTTTTTTTTCAGTGACCAAAATGTAACAAATTGTCACGTAACTAAAACCTAAGTGTAAGTATATGATATGAATCAGTCATGGTTTTTACTATTTTGTATGATCAAAAAGTAACCAACATGCACATTTTAAAGATTAAACGTAACTATATGTTCTGAATAATCACAAATAATATAAAATTTGACAAAGAGGCGAGTCATGAAAAACATACAACAATAGCAAGTTTCGCATGATAACATGGTTTAAATAATTTTGGGACCAACATATCTACCCTCCCATTTCTTTTTTAGATAAAGAGAACGAAGCCCTGGTTAACATTTTATTCAATGAACAAAAATGTTAACTAAAAAATGAAGACAAAAGATAACCCTCCAAATTTGGTGCCTACAACACAGGTATCCTTATACTCTTATACATTGCAAAAACCCAAACATCTCAAAACAAAATCCCTCTATACAAGTTAAATAATTAAGTAAAGATTCCTATATTGTTAAGCTTTGTATAACTCCACTTCAAAATTCCATTTTTCTAGTAATGCCCATAAAATCTTCTTAGAGAGCCCATTATTAAAAGGTCACCGCTAAAATACCCATCATGAATCTTCAAATCAAGAAGAATCCGATGACTAATGAAATCAACGACAAGAACTTCATGGTGATGGAGAATATCAACATTCATCAGACATTGAAGAATCTGGTGCATGTTGTGAACTGAAAAAAAAAAGAATAAAAGTGCCTAGAGAGATCCACTAACTCAACATCAGCATGAACTAAATTAACTAAATTAATAACAGATTCAACAACATGCATCCCTCCATGTAGCATCTGAAATCAACCACAGGTCAGACTTTTAGAAAATCATAAATTATACGAGCCTTCTAACGTCATGGATAATACCTTACCCCAAACAATCTAGCATATGTATTAAAATCCAAGCTATAAGTAATGTATAATAGCATGCTAAAATAGACAAAATGCCTGCATGTAAAAGAGACTGGAACATACAAATGAAGGAGACAATCATAGCACGCATGACTACAAGGTCCACTATTGGATCACCAAACATATGAAAACATTAAATATGGATAACTAGTTGGAATGAGTCCAAAACCCACACCAGATTACCCCTATTGCAATATACATTCCTTTGGCAAAACACCACACCTGCAAAATCTGCAACTTTTGACAGCTGCAAAAAACTGAGATACAAATAAATTTGCTACAAGCTTTGGGATAGGCATAAAAACTTAAGCATGTAGATGGCACTAGCACGAAGTTCAACTATACACTTCAAACCCATGTATCCTGTCTGCAAAAATATTCCCCAGCAAATGTAAGCACATTCCTAAAAAAATTGAAGGGTTATCATAATAATGTGAACAAAAATATTGGGTACTTAGTCGTACCATGTCATCTTGATTGATGTGACACAAAAACCAATTAAATAGTAACAAACCAATGAATTAAGTCTTTTAATATGATTTACCATATTCTGATTGCCTTATTGAAATAAATTTCCCCAACCCCTTTTTCTTTCTAGATATATATGGAAAAAAAGAACGGGTAAAAGAGGAATAGTTTAAGTTGATATCTAGTATAGTGACAGTTGAATAACATGTATTTTCAAGTTGCAACAGAAATCTTAGAAGCAAATGCGAAGACGTACTAGAACATAGATGTTATCCTTTTAAAAGAAAAGGCAACACCATGGAATGTAAATGTACTCCACCTTCAGTTTTTTTAAATGCTACTCATGTCAATGATTATTGTTCACAATATGATATGGATATTTCTGATTTTTAAAATATCCTTAAATGATCCATATGACTCATGTACATTTAAAAGTGGCTACATAAACTGAGTCAAAGATTTTAGCTACGGGTCTTTACATATCAATCAGGTATCCAACTCCATTGAATGAACCTATTGTTAACCCATGTATGGAAATCACATTACCAACCACTTTACCCACCGGTGAACTATATGGTTATTTATAGAGATACCGGATGCAAAAGAACGTGTAAGAATGGTAGTATAGCCTATGTAAAAAAAAACTAAAAACGGAACGTGCAAACTTAATTTTCCAGGCCTTATCTTCAGTATATATATTTGCTTAATAATAAGCATGTTAATTGTTGGGTCATTGACGAACATCTATTTAAAATGAAATGTGGCGCTGGCTGCTACGCTATATGGAAATAAGTTGCGTCTTCTCCATCAACAATTACTTTTGGCGTAGTGGTAAGCGCTTGGATCCTAACATGTGGTATCAGAGAAGGTCACGGGTTCGAATCCCATGGAGTGCATTTAAATACCAAAGGCATGCTGTGCAACCATTGACTTCTAGCGAAGATCTTGTTAGTGTTGGCAGATGTTGGGGAGGGGGGGATTGTTGGGTAATTGACGAACATATTCCTAAATCGAAACGTGACGTTGGCTGCTACGCTATATGGAAATAAGTTGCGCCTTCTCCATCAAAAATTGCTTTTGGCGTAGTGGTAAGCGCTTGGATCCTAACATTAATCACAAAATATATGTAGACACTAGCTCAAGTATGTTAAAATTTTATGGTTGTTCTTTTTCAAGTGCATACCATGTGTGCAATATGTTTACATCATATGTACTCACACATATGTTTACATCATATGTACTGACTATCATGGAAATCATAATAGTAAGAGGTTGTAAAACCATATAGTACCATGTTTACAAACAGGCTACTATTACGCCCGAGTCTATTAGCAGGGGTAATGGTACTCGATTGTGCAACCGGGTCCTATTCAATAAATGATCACCTATAAGCATTGTAGTCCAACACTTGTCAAAATTTTCAATACCCCTAATGAAACAAAAATTAAGCACTCTAACAAAAATCTCCTAATTTTGAAAATTGGTACCCCTAATTTTCAATACTCCTTTGTTTGATTCAGATGTTGATCATACTTCTAAACATAAAGATCAAATTCGTCCTTCTAACCTTTTCTATGATAAACTTGTTGATGGTTCACGTAAACACAAAAGGACAAATGACAAAGAAAAGTGGATTTAGAGAGTGAAAGGATCCTCAGATGAGAAGAAGGAACATAAATCATTTGTGCATGCATCTAATACTAAAAGGAACAATGATCATAAAGGTAAAACTTTTGGCAAACCTGATCTTGTTTATACTGTTAATCAATTGATTAAGTTAGCACAAAAGAAAATTAATTGTTCTTACTGTGGTACAAATGATTTTGTTTGCAAAAATTATGTGAATAATTGGTATGGTTCTTACTACATCTCTCCTAATAGAACTGCAACTAACAAACCAGGACCCAAATACCAGTGGGTACCAAAATCTAAATCTGTGTTGTAGGCACCTAAAGACTAAGGGGAGAAAGATGACTTCTAAGTAAATCAGCTTAGGACTCAATCCTTAATGTTAAAGAAAGATGACTTCTAAGTACAACAATTTAGGACTCAATCTTCAATGTTCAAGAATGATGACTTCTGAGTAAAGCATCTCAGGACTCAGACTTCAATGACAAATGACTGTACTCCGAAACATAAAAGATGAACAATCTTCAAGGGGGAGTACATAGTATTTCTTATGATAAATTTGTGAATGCAAATTTTTAGGGGGAGTTTGACTTCTGAATTTACTTCAATCCTAGTAATTCAGAACTCGGTTTAATGATTAAGGATTATGCAAATGTTAAGGGGGAGCTTACATGTTTTATATTTTCTACTGATATATTTTATAATTTTTCAGGAGGAGATTAAAAAATAAATTCATTGTTACATTTAGGAGGGGTTACTATTCTCACCGGAGAATTTGTAACGATGGTTTCTGAATACTTCGGTTTAGAACCTGCTCTAAACTGTTTTTCTTTTTAAGGATGCTGATTAGATAACATCTTTCAAAGGAGTTTTTACTGTTGATTTTAGGGGGAGTTTATAAGATTTTCACTGTTATATTTTTAAGGGGGAGATGACAAAAGTTAGTCATACTTTCACTATCATATTATTATGATGATTTGACTTTTTACAGATACCAAAGGGGGAGTATATGATGTTTTGTCAAAGGATGCTTAAATGATAATATTCATTTTAGGGGGAGTTGAGAATTTCTACGCTAAAGGTATATCATTCTAAATCTTAAACTCTATCATATTTGAAAGAAGAACGATTTTCAGATGTGAAAAACATGTTTTGTTAAATGTTCAAACCACTTCATGTTCTCAAAATGTTTTATCAATTTTGAAATGTGATTTTAAATGATTTTCACTTGGATACTTTAATGATTATATGACCGTGTGCTTCCAAAAGATCAATACTTGTGTATTATCTTGTCTATATACTGTCAAGTATTCTTACACACATCGGTTCAGTACATTTCATATTGACTTTTTTATTACCATGTATCAAACGATTAATCTTTCGATGGTAATACTCCTGGTTGTATTCAATGTTGTTTGAGATTAGACGTCATTTCTTATTAATTGTGCTTTCATTGTCAAATTGTTTATATCTTGTTCATATAAACAACTTTCGTTCTTTGATATCCTAAATTATTTTTCTTCATGATATTTGATCTGATTAAATCATTGTCAGATTCTCAAAACAATGAAATTGAATGATCATTAATGATTCAAAGTTTGGAGAGATCTTAAATGTTCAATTGCTCAAATTTCATTCTTATCTTTAACGAGCATACATTTTCTGACAAGTGATTTCTTGTGCTTAATTTTCAAGTTAACTGTTGAGCAACACATTCTTTTTAGGACAAAATACATGGGATTCAGTGTGAGTGCTTAAAAGACTTGCATAGATTCACGTTAACCAGTGTTTCCTACCCCTAAGAGTGATTGAGGGGAGAGGGGTCAAAAGAATTGAGAGTGGGTGTGTGCTGAGGTAAAATGTAAAAGAGAGTTTGGTTAGAAGTGAGCTCAAATGTTAAAAAGAAAGAAGGTGTGAGAACAAAGTAAAAAGAATATCAAACTTTGCACCAAACTTTTTCTGAGCCGGGCAGCCGCATAATCTGTTGGTTCACACTTCTTCGTGACCTTCATTGAAAAAGGCAACTAGCCCATGCCAACTCTTGCATATAACCCCACCTGCCACTTATTCTTTTCTCAACAAAAGAATATTTCAATTTTAAAGGGGAAGCAACACATACTCTATCCGATCTTCATTTGAATGATTCAGATATTGAAATAGAAGGAAAGTTGCCCCACCTTCGACCCTTTCTCATGCACATTGAGTTTGTGTATAACTATTGCTGTCTCAATGGTTTACATAATTTTGAATCTTATTCAAAACAATCATTATGCTTAATTATTTAATACATAAGCACGGACATACATAAAATTTGTTTTTCTGTCAGAATGTTCATAGATTAACCTTGTGTTATTCGATGATTGAAAGGAAGTCATGGGGAGTGAACATCACTCAAGCTCCTTATACAGTACATTCGTTGTACTAAGTAACTCTGTGTTACTTACAAGCATTTTAACTGTTTCATATGTTAATTCAGGGTTACCATTCTTAATTTCTCTGAATTTGAAAAGATTCGGATAAATACATCTTATGAATTGACGGAAAACTATCAGATCAGACAAAGCTTGCTTATATCATTCTTTGGGGGAGATTGACTATTTTCCAACTTGGGGGAGATTGTTCTATATTTCTCATGAAGACTGTGATTATTTGATATTTGGGGGAGATATTTCCAAGACAGAGCTAACCTTGAAATGTTTTGATGATTATGATTCTCATCATTCATCAAAAAGGGGGAGAATTTCAAGATTTCAAAGTCAAATTAATTTCAAAGCGAAAGCAATGTGAAGTAAGAAGTGATTAAGGGGGAGAAAATAAAGTCAGATGATTAATTAGGTACAAGGGGGAGAGTTTTCGATATTAAAGTCAAGAGAAAGTTGAAAAGTTGAAGATGTTTGTATTTCAAAGTTTGCTGTGTTAAAGATATTTTCTGAAGAACTTGTTGCATGTTTGTATCAAAAGGAAGAGATTGTTAAAGCTGATAGGAAATCCAAAAGGGAAGATTCACTTAAAGCTCTATCAAAGGATAATCAAAGTGACAAAGATTTGAAGATGGCAAAGATGTGAAAGATTGTTTGCTGAAGATTTTTCTGAAGAAAGAAGACCTGAAGATAAGTGTCAATTTTTTTTAATCTTGAATCCAAAGGGGGAGAATGTTGAGTCAAAATTGTATTCAAGATTAAAAGAGTCTTTTTGTATTGTTTGTAATAGTGTAAGGGTTAGTGTTGTAAATTCAATTTGTGTTGACTTAGTATAAATAGTTTGTGTCTTTGTTAGATTAGTAGACACACACATTAAAGAAGGAACACACGCACATATCACATACAGTGAGCTTACAGAGAATATCCAAGAAATAGGGATATGGCTTTATGTAGATTTTGTAATTGATTGATTCATCAATCAAAAGAGTAATTCCTACATTGTTGTGTGTTGATTAAGAGCTAGAATCTGGGACCACAAAAACATAAAAATATATACCCTAATCAAACAGAAGTTCTCAATCTTTAAACAATAGTAGCATAGCATAATCTATAATATGAAGATTAATAATAGTTTACCCTTTTACTGTCTTCAAGAGACAGTCATTTTTAGATAGAGTTCCCTTCCGAGCTGACCAGGACAATTGAATCAAACGTGAAATCAACAATAAATGACTTTTAAACAAGTGAATAAGTTTTGCTTTGTAAATATACCACATACGAACGATGAGATCCAAAAGCATATTTTGATGATGGGGGAGACCCGATTTCCAAGGATTGTAGTGGAACACAAAAGTAGGCTACTTTCCAAGTTATTAGCTCAATACTAGAATCAACGCCATGAGCTCATCGACTCGTACTCAGATGTGGGGGAGGGCACCCAATGATCGTAATCATACTCACATTTACGGTCTATGACTAGTATTCGGTCCCACATAACCATACCAAGTTGCCTTCGGAGGACCCAATGTCTGAACTAGTTACAAACCTGTCACACCCCGCTAAAACGGAAACACGAGATATGACAGTTCGATATACATTGCACTAGGATACAAGAAATACCACCATACCTTTAATCCAATACAAAAAAAAATTACAACAACTTTTACAATCAAAAGTTAAGTTCAACAAAACGAACTAAGGAAATTGTTGATCTTGGTGGTATCATGCGATGAAACTTATACTTTATCAATTACCTTCTTGTTCCCTGAAAAGCATGTTAAAAAAAAAACAAGGGTCAACTACAAAGAGCTGGTGAGTTCACAGGTTTTAAATATGCACAAACCAAATTTTTATGTAGAATCTTTAATTGTGAAACGTATGTTCACACCAAACTTTTAAAACTTGAAATCATGAGCTAATCAATTTAATTTATATGACATTGATAACCTTTGATATATAAGTGTTGAGCCACTACTAAACCTCCCTGACAAACTACGCCCCACGAACTACCTCAGCGGTGGTTTATAAGCCACATGGGTATTCATAATTATCTGATACAGTGCACCCCTACTCGTCAGCATAAGGTGGGTTTGTCAAACCAAATAGCGCTATCCACTAATACCATAGGCCCTTTACGGGTTAAATAGTAGTGCTTACCGGGGTCTTAACATTAATTAAACTCAACATATCATTTAGTATTCATGTCATATATTTCCACTTCGAACACTTATTAACTTTTCAACATAGCATCATGAATTTTCAATAATAATTCATTAGCATGCTTTTCACCCCAAATCTTATAAAACGGTAAAAGTGGAGTTGTGAATACTCACCTCGATTGATGACGCAAAAGATAACGCGAGAGTGATCCTCTAGTCCGGTTCCCTTAACTCCCTATTAGGGGTGTAAATGATGCGAGTCGAGCTCGAGTATCATTATACTCGACTCGAACTCGAAAGCTAATACTCGAGCTCGAACTCGACTCGAAAACTCACGAGTAGTGAAAACCCAAGCTCGACTCGAACTCGAAAGCTAATACTCGAGCTCGAACTCGACTCGAACTCGTTTCAAGCTCGCTCAAGCTCAAACTCTTTTCAAGCTCAAACTCAAACTAATTTTAAGCTCAAACTCAAACTAGTGTTCGTATTCAATCATTTAAAAATTCAATGTGTTCATATTTGTTTATGTTTGTTTAATTAAAATTGTAAACAAACATAACAAACTAGTTGCACCCACTTCCATAGGTACCAACAATTTTTTTTTGTCTAACTTCAAGCCAATGGGCTCAAGCCAAAGGGCTTAAGCCACTAGGCACAATAGAAAGGCTAAGCCACAAAGGCTATGGAATGGCAAGGGAAAAGAAGGGGATGAGTCCTATTTATAGTTGAATGCAAAAGCCCTAGATGGATTGTCCCACCAATGTGGGATGAGTTTTTAAGCAAAAGAAGGACAATTCTTATTTAAATAATGATACCCACAAGTCATATTATGTGTTATTACTTTTTTAAAAAAAAAATGCTAGTAATTATTTATTAATAATAATTATAATTATATAATTATACTATATATATATAAATATAAATATAATAATAATTATATTATTATTTTAATATTTATTTCTTTAATATATGTTCTTTAGATTATTTAGATTACTATTATAACTAAACGAACGTGTATATATATATATATATATATATATATATAGAACGTATATATATATATATAGAACACACACACACACACATATATATATATATATATATATATATATATATATATATGTATAATATATTTGAGTATCTCACGAGTTTATCGAGTCGAGTATCAGGTCGCTCGACTCGACTCGTTAGTATGTCGAGTCGAGCTCGAGTTCGAGTCGAGTGTTGACCGAGTCGATCTCGAGTAGCTCGCGAGTTGTCTCGACTCATTTACACCCCTACTCCCTATAGAGGAAATTGTACGAAAGTGTGCTAGGAGTCAATTCCCAATCTTAAGCTTAACTAACCATTTCACGTCTTATAAAATTCCATATTCTAAATTATTATCTAAAATGAAGAATCATTTCGCTTTAAATCAACCTTACATAGTGATTTGTGTGTTTAAAAGGTTTTAAGACAATCTTTCCAGATTCAGCTCATGCTGTCCAGAAAATGTGTCGACAAAATAGCTCTCAAAAGGCATCCTCCCAATTGACAAACTTAACCATTTTTTTATATGAGCTAATATACTGTTTTAAGAACACTTTGGTAAAAGTTCATGAATTTTGGAGGTGCTTAGATGATCCAAATAATTTCTACAAAACAGAATGTCACTGATTTTTGAATCAGTTGCACACTTCTGTTGTAACATTCTTTTGGAGGATCAAAACTCAATATTTTTCAGTGTTCTATATATTATTTTAAATCTAAATCACAAATATACCGTATGTAAAAAGATTCACCACAATTGATGATTTTTGTGGGAGTTATGGTCGTTAGAAGTTGGGTGTACCAATCTGTCAGCTTTGGACAGATTGCACCTTTCTTTTGAAAAAATTCATTTGAGTGACCTAAACTCCATATTTTTGAGTGAATCAAGATGCATTAGAAAGCTAACACATAGAACTAAGGTTTAGAAGCAATATGCCCAATTTTTATGGGGTATTCATGGAGATATTCAACTTGAAAGTAGAGGTTTCAATCACAACAGCAAGCTGTTTGTATTAAGATTTTGTATTAAGCTAATGAGGGGTCAAAAATCCATGGTTTCTTGTGAAACCACTTGGATTTGAACCTTAACTCATTAAACAATAAGTTAGAAAGAAAGTTACAACTTTTGGACATGAATTTAGCTAGATAAAATCGTCTAAATGAGGTTGCATGTAATATCTAAAACAAAAATAAGTGATTTTTCATCACAACCAAGCTTTTAAACCCTTAATCACTCAAGTTTGGGTGTACCAATATGTCAAAAGAGTTTATTTCCAACATAAAATACCAATAAAGTAAGACAAATTTATACTAAATTTGATTACCATAATCCTCATATAACAATGTGTAACTATAATCATCATCAAGTTGTTCTACATGAATTTTCCAAGAATTTCCATCACTTTTTATCAGTTCATCATTGGAGTTCATTGTTTGATACCACTTAATGGATATTTCTTCCATTATTGGTGTTCAAACTCACTTCTAGAACCACAAAGGATATACTTTCATACATGCATGTGTTTATACAAAGGAAATTTGCACATTTACTTGAAAAAGATGGAGAATTTGACAAAAGAGACTTAGTACCTTTGTTTGAATGATGATGTAACTTGAAATCCTCAATAATCTTGATGTTTTGATCTTAAAACAATCCTTAATTTTCTGGAAATTTTAGTTCTTGGTGGTGTTGTTTAGATGAATTCGACAATGAGAGAGAGAATGAGGAGATGAAAGGTTAAGTCTCAAAATTTTAAAGTTTAAAATGATTTTAGAACACAAATGTGAGTTTTATTGGGATTAAAATGATGGGCTGGTTTTAGGGGTTGTTTTTAACCCAAATTCATAAAAAAAAAAAAAAAATTTAAAATAAGATTGTAATATATATTGTCAAATACATGATGCATTTTGGTAAATTGGTAAATTTTAACTCTCAAATGCACTCTCAATTAAATAAAAATTACAAAATGAATATGTTTATATCTAAATAAAAAAACTTATTATTTTATATATAAAGGATATTAGACATGACATTTGGCATTTGGCATTTTATAGGACGTTTTAGTCAGTTATTGGTCCGAACCGGGTTTTCTTAGCAACTACCGAAGTTTTTTTTTTCCTGGAAATTTTAATCTAACCATCCTAGTTAAATCCTAAGGAGGTATTTTCTATGAACTACACTAATAATAGCTCAACGGATACTAACCTGAGAGATTTGGATTTGACGGATGTCACAATTTCCTCCTGTTAGAGAAATTTCGTCCCGAAATTAACAGTCTGCTTTCCTCAGATGATTTCTTTGCAAGAAAATGAGGATATTTAGTTTTTATATAATCTTCCCGCTCCCAGGTGTATTCCGGCCCATGCCTTGAGTTCCACCGGACTTTCACAATCGGAATTTTACTGCGTCTTAACCGTTTGACATCTCGGTCAACTATTTCGATCAGTTCTTCTGTGAAATGTAAGCGTTCGTCAATTTGAACTTCCTATGGTGATATAACCAGTGATTCGTTGGTTAAACATTTCTTCAGATTCGACATGTGGAAAGTGTTGTGGATGGCACTCAACTCTTGTGGTAATTGAAGTTTGTATGCAACTGGTCCAATTCTTTCCAGTACATCAAATGGACCTATGTACCTCAGACTCAGTTTTCCTCTCTTCCCGAAACGAACCAATCCCTTCCATGATGATACTTTTAGAAGAACCTTGTCACCCACTTAAAATTCTAACGCCTTTCTTCGGTTATCCGCGTAGCTCTTCTGACGATCTCTTGCCATTTTAAGTCTCTCCTGGATAGTTGATATCTTACCAGTGGTATCCTGTATGATATCAGGCCCGGTCAATTGTCTATCACCAACTTCCATCCAACCGAGTGGTGATCTACACTTGCGTCCATATAAAGCTTCGTATGGCGCACATTGAATACTGGAGTGGTAGCTGTTGTTGTAAGAGAACTCGACTAAGGGTAAGTGTTTATCCCAACTACCACCAAAGTCTATCGCACAAGCGCGCAATATATCTTCCATCGTTTGAATAGTCCTTTCCGTCTGTCCATCCGTTTGAGGATGATAAGCAATACTCAAGTCCAATCTAGTGCCCAATGCCTTCTGAAACGATTGCCAAAATCGAGAGGTAAAACGACTATCCCTATCAGAGATGATAGAAACAGGCACTCCGTGTCGTGAAACAACCTCATCAATATATAGCTGTGCAAGCCTTTCCATCTTAAAGTATTCCCGTATCGGAAGGAAATGTGCGGACTTTGTAAGTCGGTCTACAATAACCCAGATTGCATCATGACCTTTTCCGGTTCGGGGTAACTTGGTTATAAAATCCATTGATATTTAGCTTTACATGGATGGTACTTTATTTCACAATCATAATCGTTAAGCAACTCGACCCATCTTCGTTGCCTCATATTTAGCATCTTCTGATCAAGGATGTGTTGAAGACTTTTGTGATCGGTGAAGATTGTGCATTTAGTGCCGTAGAGATAATGTCTCCAGATTTTAAGTGCAAATATTACTGCTTCCAGTTCCAAATCATGAGTAAACGGGACTTTGATAGTCCCAAATATGCAAGTGTAACAAGAATTATCCAATGAAATCACAAGTATATTGATATTTCAAGCTTTCTCTCTCTATAAGTTTCTCTCACTAGAAAAGCTCTCTCAAAGTGTAACAATGATAAATCTCACAATATCTAGCTCTATAGAATCTCTACAAGTACAAAGCAAAGACCTATTTATACGTAAGGATTACAAAGGAACATTACAAAGGAACATTACAAAGTAAACATTAACTTTCTATTAAACGAAATTGACTTTGATTTTCTCCTCTTTCACTTTGACTTGGAGCTTTGACTTTGACTTCAATGAAAAACTCTCATCTATGATCTTGAATACAACAATATTTGCACTAATAATCTCCCCCTTTGTATTGGAGATCATTCTTCAAAACAAATTCAGATTTAACAGTCTTTTCTCTTGAAGTCAAACAACCTTTATCAACCATGAAATAATCTGTCATAAACAATCTCCCCTTTTAACAAACATCATCTTCATCATAAATGAAAATTTCATGCTTGAAATCATGTTCGGAAAAATTCTCAACAATTCTTCTCTTTGACATCTCTAAACCTTGTCCTCTTCAACAAATAACTTTCAGAAAAATTTATATCAACTCATCTTGAACTTTGTCTTCTCGCATCTTTATCTCCCTATAAGTAGAAATTCAAATAATCAGAACTATCTTTCTTTCTTTGTCTCTCCATTTTTCTTTCTTTGTCTCTTCCTTTTTCAAAGAATGTGGATTATTATACCCAATACCCCAATATGAGTTGAAATACGTGAATTCTTTCAGTTTGTTAAGATGAATGGTTGTGTTAGTTTGTCCTATTGCATATAGCTTTTCCTCTAAACCATTAATCTTTTCAACCAATGACTTATTCACTGATTTCACAGATTTATATTTTCTCACAAACTCTTTCTTCTCAAGTTCACACAAATTGAACTTAGAAGTTGCTTCAGACATTTGTTTATTTAAAACAATCTTTTGATTTTCAAAAGTGTCAATGTTCTTGTTCAAAGATTCAATCAATACAGTCTTCTCAATAACTTCCTTGTTGAGTTTATATATTGTTTGACGCTTCTTTTCAGTAACACCTTTTTCTCGTTTAAGTTTAGACTGTAATTCCTGAAGCTCAACCATCATGGATTGCATCTGTTTAACAAAATCACTCTCAGTAAGATCATTTACCTCATCCGAATTTTCATCATTTGACTTGCTTCCCCATCAAGCACATGTGTGCATGCTCATCTTTCTCACTCTCAGAATCGGTCACATCTAGCCAATCATCTTTAGCCATGAGTGCTTTGCCTGCCTCCTTTTGCTTCACAAGTAACATCTTGTTCTTGTAATTGTCGGAGTTTCTCACCTTCGGCTTTCGGCACTCTTTAGCAAAATGACCATCCTTCCCGCAGTTATAGCATTTAACTGGATCCTCTGACTTATTCTCATCATATTTCTTTACATACTTCTTCTCTTCATACTTTCGATCATCAAACCTCTTATTAGATCCCTCATACCTCTTCTTTCCTTCAATCCTATCTTTATGCTCGTAGCTTTTAGATCCTGATGAGTATCTCTAACTGTTTGACCCCGACTTCTTATAGAACTTATTCTGAAACGCTCGAGTCAGTAAGATCATTGCTTGCTTGAGGTTTTCCCGATCATCAGAATTAGAATCATCACTTTCTTCATCAAACTCACTAACCACCTTCTCTTTCCTTCTAGAATTCACAGATTTACCCCTGACAGACTTTTTCTTCTTCTTTTTCTCAACAACAAGTGCAACAGGATCTGGTATTGGTTTCTCAACCTTCTTTTTCTCAGCTCTTATCTCTTCCACTTCTTCTTTATTTTGTCTCAGTGTTTCATACACCTCATGTAGTGGAATCTCATTTAGATCTTTGTGCTGCTTCATTTGCCTTATGAACTTTTACCATTCCGGCTGAAGAATACCCAGAAATTTAACATTGTTCTCATCTGTTTCTTCTTTACCTTGTTCTTGCTTATTTCATTCAACAATAAAACAAATCTATCATAAGTAGTCTCTAGACTTTCACCCTCCTTGGCCTTGAACTCCTCATAACTATTTATGTAATTAGCTACCTTCATTTGATTACCTATCTTTGATCTCATCATCATTTCTCTACTTGATCCCACATCTTTTTCCCAGTGGCTTTGTAGCTGTCAATCTTTATATATATGTTATTAGGAATACTTTGAAGTAATAAGGAACTGTCTTGCTTGTCTACTTTAAATCTCTTTTTTTGTTCAACATCATAGTTTGCTGGATCCACAACATCAACCCTTCTGTTTCTAGCACCAACATCTTCTTCCTCTGATAAACCATCTTCAGGTACTGTAACATATACTGGTTTCATGATCCATTCGTCTAATGATTGTTTGATGTACTCACCATTGTCATATCTGTCTATGAAATCTAAAAACCTGTCTTTCCATTGCTCATATTCTCCTTTAAACAGTACTGGTGGCTTGACACCAGTTTCAATAGCTAATGCATCCTTGGAGTCACGAATATCACACTTGCAATGATCGTTTACAAAGGATCAAAAAATTTGACCTAAACTAGAAACTTGTCGCAAACCAAGCACTTCACTTGTTGTAAACTGAACTTGGACCAAACTTGTTGCAACACACTATACCCGAGAAGTTCACTTGTCGCAAACAACTTCTTGCGTCAAGTGAATTTGTCATAGATCAAAGAAGATGAATAATAACTTGTCGCAAGCGCCTTCTAGAGTCAAGTTAACTTGTCGTATGTCTCGACTTGCGATAAACAAACTTGTCGTAGATGCCTTTATCCAAGAAACTCACTTGTCGCAGACTGAACCTCGTGACAACAATACTTAGCCAAATCTGAATCTGTTGAAGCTTGCGATAACTTCAAGAACTTGCGACAAAAATTATGAACTTGCGACAACTGAAGATCTTGCAATAAGTCGATCTTAGATCAATAAAATAGCCATAACTTCTTCAATACAATGAATTTCAAGCTGAAATTTTGCAGGATTGATCATGATTACAATCTAACCAGTTCTTTAGTTGAAGATTTCAACTAAAAACAATTGAATTACAAAATTCAATCACAACATTGCCTGTACAACTTTTTCGAACAAAAATCACTAAAAAACTCAAATTTCACACTAATAGTTGTGAATTTTACAATACAACTCAAACCATATTTGTTCTACTACAAAAATCGAACAAATTTGAATAAAAAAGACTTAAAAACGATAAAATTCGAATCTGAACAGTGAACTCTTGCGACAACTGCAAATCTTTCTAAAAATAACCAAATTCAATCAAACTTTCTGAATCCTTGCTTGCTCTGGCACCAATTGATAGTCCCGAATATGCAAGTGTAACAAGAATTATCTAATGAAATCACAAGTATATTGATATTTAAAGCTTTCTCTCTCTACAAGTTTCTCTTACTAGAAAAGCTCTCTCAAAGTGTAACAATGATAAAGCTCACAATGTCTAGCTCTCTAGAATCTCTACAATTACAAAGCAAAGACCTATTTATACCTAAGGATTACAAGTCAAACAATTTTCTACGTGGATTTTTATAAATCAAGCTAAGTACATTTTTGACATTTTAAATAATTTTAAAATGGAAAATTGTACACCAACTAGAACCCCGATGGCACCGGGTACAAAGATCGGAGCTGACCTTAACAGGAAAGCTGTTGATCTAAAGACCTATCGAGGAATGATTGACTCTTTAATGTACTTAACTGTGAGTAGGCCTGATATTATGTTCTCCACATGTTTGTGTGTGAGATATCAAGCCAAGCCCAAGGAGTCTCATCTTTCGGCCGTCAAAAGGATTTTTAGATATCTAAAGGGCACCACAGATCTTGGTTTGTGGTATCCTAAGGATACAAGATTTGAACTTACTGCTTATTCAGATGCAGATCATGCTGTATGCATGTTGGATATGAAGAGCACCTCCAAACACATTCAATTCTTGGGAGACAAGCTCGTTGGCTGTGATTGTTCCAGATTCAAGCTCAATCACAGATTAACAAACACAGATCTAATCACAAGTCATTTGTATTAATTTTAAATGATTTACAATACTTTCTCTCTCTATATGCACTGACTCTCTCTCTAGAACCACATGTATATCACTTACTATTCTCTCTCAAAGTAAGCATGTGGTTACTCTCAAAGTGTATGGTTACTAGATTTACAAGGAACAAAGACTATTTATACTAAGTCAAACTAGTTGACTTTTACAACACATGACTTTTAACAACATTACACTTTTGGCTCTTTTAATATTGAATACAACATTTTAGGCTCAACAATCTCCCCCTTTGGATTCAATATTAAATTTTTTTGACACGAATCTTCAACTCTTCTTTCTCTTGAAAATTCTTCAACTTTGTAGAGTCTGAAAGCTACACTTTGTGTAAATCTCCCCCTTTGCATTTCTTTTCAACAAACTCTGAGAGTCCTAGATCACTGATTCTTTAGAGAGAGAAAATATGAAGCGCAAAGTTCAATCTGATATATTGAAAGTGATTGCCAAAGTTACAAAACAAAGGCTCTAAGGGGACTTAAATACCCCTAGCCTTTACAATACAGAAATGAACATAAAGCATAGTAAAGGATAGAAAATAATTACAATGATTACTACAAAATTAGACTTAACAATCTCCCCCTTAGTAATCATTGGCGCCGTGGTCTTCAAAAACAATCTTCAAAAATAGCATAGACCAACCAGACGACTTTGTAGAATCTCTAACGCTCTTCTCGTTGACGAAGTCGATTCAAACCAACTAAAACTTCCAGTCGTCTTAGAGTTGAGCGGAGATTCAATCTCTCTTGAATTGAATCTAAAGTCTTTTGGAGAAGACGGATCTCGTCATTATCAACATGATATGAATTTGCTCTTGTTTCCACAAATCTTCTTTTAGCATCCTTCAGACGTTGCTCTAACTGAAGCTTGATCAATTTTAAGGTTCCATCGGAGAAGTGAGCAATTTCTTCAAACCTGAGAAAGCATTTTTCATTAGACCCATTCTTGTACACCACTCCATATGGATCTTCAATAATGGTGAGAAGAGGATAAGACTCTAAGTTCGGTAAGCTTTGGTTGGGCCTGAGAAGATTAACAACCGGTTGAAAACTTTCGACAGCCATCTGAAAATCAAAAACTCAGAAGAATCTGATTTGTCGCCGTATGAATCTTTTAATGACGAACAAAGCTTGAGAAATATCATGCGTTCTATGATACAGATTCCTGAAGTGATCATATAAGAATTCAATGTCATCTATGGAAAGATCAGTGAAGTCTGCCTCTGAAAATTTATACCGCTTGCAGTCTCTTCTTTCAACTTCAAAATCGGGATACCAGATATTCACAAACTTGTTGATTGTGACACTGATGACTCGAACAATCAAGTGTTGAGAAGATACGGTATTATTCTTTTTGCGCTGACACTTGATGAACATAAAGTACTCATATTGATAGGCATCTGACTCTTTCTCCACTCCAAGGATTGCATAGATGTTAATCGACCTTCTTTTAGAGACAAAGATGTTTCTCTGAGTGTCTTCTAGAAAGGCTGATCTTTGCCTTGATGCCAAATATCTATGTTGCAAATTCCTTTGTCTTTGACGTCTAGATAAAGCTGGTCCTTCTTCTAAAATGGATGGTGGAATTACAGGATCAGAAGGTGGAACATCAACTTCTTCTCTTGACGACTGACCAACGTCAAATGATCTTGGAGGAATAGTGGTAGTCGGAGCTGAACTAGCAACAGGAGTAGATGTGACATTAACTGATTCAGGAATCTCATCACGAGCAGGAAGATCACTGTATAACAAATCTGCTTCTTCTTCATCTTTCGCATCCATGAACACTGAGTCATCTTCTGTATCTGAAATTATAACGATGTCATCACAATCTTCCTCATTGACTTGACAAATCTTTTCAAACCTGACATCTTCATCATCATCAGAATTAATCTCTATGAAGTTAGCAAAGAATGTCCTCATGTCATTTGCCGCTTCATATTCTTCAACTTCATGAACATTTTCAGAAACATCTGGATCCATATAAACAACAATTTGCATATTATTGTTAATATTGCTTTCAGAAATATTCAGTTCATTATGCATGGAAGACAGATCAACATTCTCCATCATAACATTCACTAAGTCCTGAATGTTGCAGTCTTCAACAGATTCACCACTCTTTCCTTTATCAGTACCCGCTTCTTCTTGAATATCTACTTTAACTTCAGAAGATCCTTCAACTCTCGGTCTCTTTGCCATCTCCCCCTCATGGCCTTGATGATCAGGATCATCTTGGTCATGTCGGCGCTTAAGAGACGGGCCTGCCTCAGATCTGCAGCTTTGTTCCATACGATCAACCTTGTTAGAGATATCAGAAAAAGCTTGAGTCATAAAAGATTTAAGATCATCAAAACTTGATCGAACTTCTGATCTGAATGCATGGAACTCATCAGATAAAGCAGTAATTCTGTCAGAGTCAGAAGAAGGAACTGGAGGCGGTGAAGGTTGGAAGTTCCATAAAAGAGAGATAAGATCTTGATCTTGATGATCAGGCGGCGACATAGAGAGAAGTCGAGCATAGAGCAAATCTGTCAACTCTGAAATAGGAAGATCATGTAGAGATGACCTTGAAGATGTACAAGAAGGAGCAGACATAGGAATTCCCGCAGATAAAGAAACCATCGAAGGAAATGGAAGAGAAACAACCGGAGAAGTAGTTGAAGTCACAGCACTAGAAGGTTCACGAAGAACTACCCCAGTTGGTCGTCTGAAAGGAATCTCTGGAGGAATCACGGAAGCATCAATCTCAGGCATCTTGCCTTTGAAGAAAGTCTTCAACTTCAGAATCTGTGCTTCCTTCTCTGCATCTATTTTCTCAGATAACTGACGAATAACATCATTCAACGTAGAGAATTTATCAGAAGATACCCTAGCTGGATCAGAAGAAAGTTCTACAGTTTGAACTTGATCAGAAGACTGAATTGCCGCAAGTGAAGTTACTGGGGCTTGACTTTGTTCCGGAGCTGAAGCTTGATCAAAAGCTGTATCTAATTCATCTACTTGAAGATGTGCAACTAAAGGATTAACAGGCACATAATCATCTTCAGATAGAACTTCTGTTGAGACAACCACTTCCGGTGTCCTAACCTTCCTTTCATAAACCTTAAGACTTGGTTTATCACTATCATCATCATCATCATGATCAGAATCTTCACCATCTTTATCATCAGAAAGAGCAGTATCAACAGCAAAATCATCTTCATCTTCAAAATCAAAAGAGTAGCATCAGTAGCTTCAGTACCAATATCAATTTGTTGAGAAGCAACATCCTCTTGAATTGTTTCTTTTTCAACAAAAACCTCAAGTTCTTGCTCATCTTCAGCCTCTTTTTCAGCTTCAGGCTCTTGTTCATGAATATCTGCTTCAACTTCAACATCTTTTTCAGCAACTTGATTATCATTAGAAGGCTCTTCTTGTACAACTTCCATGAACTTATTCTCCATACAATATTCTATGACATCCTCATCTGTAACATCAGCGTAGTTGGCAATAAGAGCATATGGAATAGTCATAGAATAGTTGAAAGACCTCTTCTGTTTCTGAATGTAAGTCATTTCAGAGTCTGGAACCTGAGGCCAAGATAACCTGTGAGGAATGGTTGGATTGCTACGGAGCATGCTTCGAACAATAAGCTTCATAAATCTAACAAACGGAATGAACTTCCTTTTCTTGTTGGTAAACTTGTCATGTACCACCTCCGAGAGTTCGGTCCAAAAAATAAACGTGTAATCGACATGCAAGTCATAGACGACTGCATGGAACAATCGGAGATACAGTAAACTTGCACTGTCTGTGCCAGAATGCTTCGATGTCAGGCACCTGATGATCACTGAGAACAGTGCATACCATACTGGAGGTAGATTAGACTTGTCAAAGTCTGTAGGTTTGTTCAAAGTACCAACATATCCAAGATTCCGTATCCCTTCATATACTTCCTCTTCAGATGGAAAGCTGTCATAGGTAGTACGACCTGGTATGGAGTTCGGCTCAGGAAGCTCCAGTATCAATCTCAGTCGCTTGTATGAAAGGAAAGATTCAAATTGATCGATTTGAAGATCAAAGTGATGCGGACGAGCCATTTCATTCTTTGTTATTGTATTCCAAGCCTGCTGTAGATAGACTTCAGGAACATCTGCGCAGTAAGAAAGAGCAGGGGCAAGCGGATGACCTCTGAGAATTGCTCGTATCACTGGATGTATCTTAATTCTGTCAAAGTCCACGTGATAGTTGTTCGGTTATTATGGCATATACATAATGGTTGGGAACACATCATTTGGCGTACGACGAGAAGCAGAAAGATCGGCTCCAACAGAAGGGTGTGACGGCATGGGAGTATCATGAGAAGCTCGATCAGACGGATTATCGAGGATGGCATTCTCGTCTTGAATCATTGGATCTGTATTGGTTTTGGAAGACATAATAGACCTGGAAAACAAAATGAAAAAGAATTAGACAAAATTAAAAAAAATATTCTAAGTATGGTTTGCGTGCCAAGTTAGAAGCGCAAACCAAGGTTTGCGTTTCAGTTATGAGACGCAAAGGTAAGTTTGCGTGTCTAACATGGTCCGAAAACTATACTTAGAAAAACAAAACAAAAACACAAGGAAGGTTTGCGTATCAAATTAGAAGCGCAAAGTAGACTTTGCGTTTCTAGTTAGAGGCGCAAAGTTCACTTTGCGTTTCTAACTAGACGCGCAAAGTTCACTTTGCGTTTCTAGTTAGACGCGCAAAGTTCACTTTGCATTTCTAACTAGACGTGCAAAGTTCACTTTGCGGGACAAACATACTTGATTACCCAAAACTAAAACAAGACACACACACAAAATGAAAGTTTGCGTGTCAAAGAGGAGACGCAAAGTATACTTTGCGTGTCCTAGTTGATACACAAACTACACTAGAAAGAACAAAAAAATTTGCTTAACAAGTTAGAAGCGCAAAGTAGACTTTACGTTTCTAGATAGACGCGCAAAGTTCACTTTGCGTTTCTAGTTAGACACGCAAAGTTCACTTTGCGTTTCTAACTAGACGCGCAAAGTTCACTTTGCGTTTCTAGCTAGACGTGCAAAGTAGACTTTGCGGGTCTATCATCCTTGTTCAAAAACCTAGATACGCAAAACAAAACCCGAAAACCACAAAAATCAAAATTAAAGCTAGAATAAACGAAATTAAAGTAAACGAAAACATACCTGATGATCGATTATCTGTTCTAAACAAAACCCAAGACTCAATTTGAACAAAGAAACTCGAATCTGAATATCGAAGACAATGAATCAGAACAAAGAACGTAAATGGCACAGTACATGAACTAAACATCGAAATCAAACACAACAGAAAAACAATACTAACCTAAACATAACAACAAATCAAAATAAAAGAAGAACACATACCTGATTGAAGTGAACAACAATCGAAAAATCAATGGAAAAGAAATGAGGTCGGCGCACACAGAGAATAGGAGGGAAGAAGATGAACAGTTCCAAAGTTCAAAAGATAAAGGAAGCAAGAAAAGAGAATAGTCATATACTAACCTCTATTTATACTAAACTTAAAAAAAAAGAACACTAAAAAAAATACAACTAAAAAATAAAATTCCTAAAAAAAAAATATTCCTAAACAAAATACAGCTAATTTTTTTTTTACCTGACAGGTTCCTTTACTCCCCCTACACAAATGCATAAAAATTTAACTGTTAGAATAGCAAATGTGTAGAAAAACTGAGAAATATACCTGTTTAACTTCTGATCAACACAGATAATTTTCTTACTTACTCCCCCTCAACCACATAAAAGTTCATATAACTTTTTCAGATAAGCTCTCCCCCTTGAAAATTGCACAGACCATATCCAAAAAATACAGATACTCAAACATAAAGACATCAGTATGAAATATGATCATATTGAATATAAATTTTGTAACTACTGAACATATAAAATTTTTAACACTAAACAAATTAAAGTCTACTCAGTCAAATTTCACATATTTATCAATCAGTTGAAATCAAGCATATATTGTTGGATGCAAGAACAAGTATAATTGCATATCAAGTTAAGACATGTTCAGTTTCAAAGACTTCCATTTGTCTATTCAGTGTGCTCGCATGTGAACTTCAATTAGCTTCAAGAAAAATGCAATTCTAAAAATATTATAGAGAAATTTGCATGTACTCACACTAAGCCATCAAGAATTAAGATATTCATAAATTTACAGATTTATCGCAACTCAAATATATCACCAAGTATCATGAGATGTGTGCTCAATGGCATCTTTTAGCATTGTGCACATTGGCATCTTAACATGAGTGTGCTCTTTGGCATCTTTTAATAAAGAAGTTTATTAAGTAAAGAACATGCCGTAAACGTAACTTTCTATCTGACCCTATTGCAGGATTTGGGTCAGCCGCTCCCAGACAAGAAGGCCTTAGGGGACTAGGTGTCAAGCACCCCTTGGAACTTACTCTCCCAGACCATAAAGGCTACATCGACATATCCTAAACCCATTTATACCAGTAGAATATGACTTTCGATCTGGTTCTATAGAAGGATTTCTGTTCGATCACTCCCAGACCAAATGACCTTAGGAGACCAGATGACAAGCATCCCGAGGAACTTACTTTCCCAAACCAGAAAGGTCACAGGTATAAACTTTCAAACTTAGAGATTTCTGAATTTTAAGAATTTATTATTCATCTCAATCACTTAGGTCAACATCTAAGTGCTTAGCCCATATTTTCACTCCAATCTAAAATTCTGATCATTTAGGTAGTCTAAGCAAAGTAAACTATAAAAATTCAGACTCACATATCTTTAAAGCAGAATCAAAAGCTACAAACATGTTGCTGACTTTTCGACTTTTGTAAGACTTGAAAGTTGAACGTATAAAACTTTAATATAAACAAATAACTTGTAAAAAATCCTAGGCATACATTTTATTCAAAAGAAGGAAAATCTGTAAAATTTTACTTCATAGAATAAAATTTGTAAAGATTTAAACTTTTAAATTCAACATGCCTAATTTTGAAAGCAAAAAATTGAAACGTTTTTCATCTAAGGCTTTTGTAAAGATATCAGCAAGTTGATATTCAGTTGGTATAAAATATAATTCAATAGTACCTTCTTCCACGTAATGCTTTATAAAATGATATCTCATGTCAATGTGCTTGGTCTTGGTGTGCTGGATTGGATTGACCAATATCGCAATTGTAGACTTGTTGTCACAATATATCAGCACTGTCTTGTATAGTATTCCGTAATCACGAAGTTGCATTTTCATCCAGAGCACTTGAGCACATCAACTAGCTGCAGCGACGTATTCAGCTTTGGCTGTTGATATTGAAACACAATTTTGCTTTTTCGACGCCCAGCTTATCAGTCTGTCACCTAAAAACTGAAGATGACCAGAAGTACTCTTCCTGTCCAATTGATTACCACCAAAGTCTGCATCTGAATTAGCAATCAAATTATAGTCAGAACTTTTAGGATACCATAATCCTAAATAAGGAGTTTCTTTAATATATCTAAAAATGCGTTTGACTGCTAAAAGATGAGATTCTTTTGGTTTAGCTTGGAATCGGGCACACAAGCACATGGAGAACATTATGTCCGGGCAACTGGCAGTTAGATACATCAGTGATCCGATCATCCCTCTGTATGTCTTTTGATCCACAACTTTTCCATCTGGATCGAGTCCGAGTTTGGCACCATGAGCCATCGGCGTTCCGATTGAAGTAGATTTGTCCATCTTGAATTTCTTCAAGATGTCAAATATATACTTTGACTGGTTGATGAAGATATCATCAGGAAGTTGTTTCACTTTTAAGCCGAGGAAGAAATTGATTTCTCCCATCATGCTCATCTGAAATCTAGAGGTCATTAAATCAGAAAACCAAGTACACAAAGATTTATTAGTCGCACCAAAAATAATATCATCTACGTATATTTGTACTAAGCAGATATCAAGATTAGTTCTATAAATGAAAAGAGTAGTATCGATAGACCCTTTGGTGAAGCCGGATTTAACCAAGAAAGCTGACAACTCGTCATACCACGCCCGCGGAGCTTGTTTCAAACCATACAGTGCTTTATCGAGAAAATATACATAATCAGAATGATCTTTGTCAACAAATCCCTCTGGATGAGATACATATACTTCTTCTTTCAGCTTGCCATTGAGAAATGCCTTCTTGACGTCCATTTGATATACTGTGAAATTTCGATAAGCAGCGAAGGCAAGAAACATTCGGATAGCTTCTAATCTGGCAACAGGTGCAAACGTTTCATCGTAGTCAATACCTTCTTCTTGTCGATATCCTTTGGCTACCAACCTTGCTTTGTTACGCACAACAATACCATCTTTATCCTTTTTATTCTTGAATATCCACTTTGTACCAATTATGCTTTTCCCTTTCGGCCTAGGTACAAGTCTCCACACTTTGAGCGCATCAAATTGATTGATCTCCTCTTGCATAGCAATGATCCAATCCGGGTCTTCCAATGTTTCAGAAACTTTGGTAGGTTCAATCTTGCTTAGGAAGCAAGTGAAAAGACATTCGTTGGAAGTAGCCGATTTGGAGCGAGTAGAAACATTGGCATGAGGATCTCCATTAATTTGATGAATTGGATGAGATCTTGTCCATTTTGTTGTATGAGGGAGAGGATCAATTACATCTTGAACCACTTCTAATTGAAGAGAGGGAGGTTCAGAAACTTCTACATCAGATGAAGAGATAGAAACAGTTTCAACTTGAGGAGGAGGTATCTCAATAATCTCTGAATCAGATTCGGAAACAGTTTGTTGAATAACATCATTCTGTACTTCTTCCTGAATTGATTCCTCTTGAACAGGTTGATCTTGAATAGACTCTTCTTGAGCGTGTTCTTCATGAATAGGCTCAGTTTCTGATTGAACATTGTCTGATTGAACAAAATCTTGTTGTGCCGGTTCTTGTTGAACAGGAGAGACTGGAGCAACATCATTGTCAGAGATAGATGCAACGGAATTTGGAATAGATAAGCTCTCAGTTTCTTGATTCAAAACATTAGAAACATTTTCAGAGTTAGATCTAGGCACACCATCATAAAAATTTTCAAACAGAAAATCAAGATCAGAAAGATTAGGAGAGGGAGTAGAAGAATCCTGGGTATCCGGTGAAAGAGCAGGTTCTGAACTGATTTGTTCAGAAACTGAATTTTCAGTAATAGCGGGTTCTGAGTCTGAGTGACTAGAAACCAAATCAGCAGCTTCGTCAAATTTTACGTTGACACTCTCTATGACCTTTATTGCAGATATCAGAAAAACTCTATAAGCAGCAGAGTTTGAAAAATAACCCACGAATACACCCTCGTCTGCCTTTGGACTAAACTTGTTGAGATTCTCACTGTTATTCAGAACGTAACATTTACACCCGAATGACTTGAAATACTTGATGTTCGGTTTGATCCCGTTCATAAGTTCATACGGTGTTTTGTTGAAACGACGATGCAGAATTGATCTGTTCTGTGTATGACAGGAAGTTGACACTGCTTCAGCCCAGTAAGACAAAGGTAGACCTGAATAAGCGAGCATTGATCTGGCGGATTCAACAAACGTTCTATTTCTTCTTTCAACAACGCCGTTCTGTTGCGGAGTACGTGCAGCAGAAAACTATTGTTGTATTCCTTGAGATTCATAGAATGCCTGAAGAGTACTGTTTTTGAATTCAGTGCCATTGTCAGATCTTACCACTTTCACTTGCTTCTGCTTATTTGTCTGAGTTGTCTTGATGAGGTTGATGAGTACTTCAGGAGTCTCGTCTTTTGACTTCAACAATTTTACCCAAATATATCTGGAGTAGTCATCAACAATCATCAAAACATATTTTTTATGTCCTAAACTCTTCGTCTTCATCGGACCACACAAGTCAACATGCAAAAGATCAAGAATAGCCGAAGTGCAGTGTTCAAGTTTAGGCTTGTGAGGAGCTTTCTTTATTTTTCCTTTCTCACAATCTTGGCATAGATGGTCTTTCTGGAAACGGAGAACTGGAAGACCTCTCACTGAATCATTCTTGACCAGGCGATCCATATACTTGAAGTTGAGATGAGCTAATCGTTTGTGCCAAATCCAACTTTCTTGAACTGAAGCTTTAGAGAGAAAGCAGATATCTGAAGGAATTTTGATCTTGGAAAGATCAATGGTATACAAATTTGAATGTCTTTTTCCTACCAGAAGATCCTTGCCATTATCATTCTTCACTGCAACTCTTTTGGATTTGAAGCTGACTTCAAGGTCTTTATCGCAGAATTGGCCGATGCTGAAAAGATTGTGACTTAGACCCTCGACGTAGCTTACTCTTTTTACAGTTATGTTACCCTGAACTAGATCACCATAACCAAGAATCGGAGCTGTCTCACATTTGCCAAATTTCACACGACCGCAACATTTATCTTTAAAATTAGACAGAAGTGATTTGTTGCCAGTCATATGTTTTGAACATCCCGAGTCCAGATACCATAATTGACTAAGCTGCACACACAGAAACTACACTTTTTAGGTACCCATATGCTTATGGGTCCCTTGTTAGATTTATATCTTTTATTTTTCACATAATTATTTTTTATGCAAGAATGAAAGCAATTATCAATAGAAGATAACACACAATTATCAGAATCAGAACTAGAAGAAGCATATGAGATATTCTTTGATATATAAAACATTTGCTTAAAAGAGTATTTTGGGTTTTTATTACATGTAGCAAATGTATCAGTATCACAAAGATTGTCTACACAATTAACTCCTAACAGTTCAGATTCTAAAATTGGCTGTTTCATCCTCCAAATCTGCCTTGATGATTTCCTCACAGTCCGATCTAAAGAAGAAAAATCAGAAACATTAGAATTTTCAGATAATACGGTATCATGTTTCTTTGACTTCTTTGATCTCCTTCTTTTACGCTTCTTTTTATAAAATTGAGCATTTAGCAGTAAAGAATTATCAATAATTGAATCAGAAGAAGAAACTTTATCAAAGAAATCAGTCTTAGCATTTGACATTGAAGAACTAGCCTCAGAGTGAAAATTTTCAAAATTGCACAAGTCTGGAGGAGGTTTGCGCTTCCCATTGGAGGCGCAAACTGAGCTTTGCGCGTCCAACTGCATGCCCAAACTCTCAGTTTGCGTTTCCAACTTGGAACGCAAATGGCCATTGTTTTTCAAAACTTTAGCATTTTCCTATGAATCTTTTGAAAATCCAGAAAAAATTTTATCTTCAAAACTTGTTTTCATTATAAAAAGAAATAAATCGTTTTCTAAACAAGTTTGAAGATTTTGTTCTTCCAATCTATCTTCAAGATCAACAATCTTACCTTCTAACACTAATGGAGGAATGTATTTCTTAGTATCATAAGACACCGGAGATACATTTTCCTTATCAGTGTTAGCAAAAATATCAACAAAATCTGTTGATAATGAAGATTTATTGGAAGATTTGATATTTAAAATATTTTGAACTTTTCTGGATTTCTTAGATTGATCAGGAAAATACTTTGCATTTTCAGAAGTGTAAACAAATGGCATTTCCATCCTCTTGTTTTTCATTCTTTTCACATTTTTTCTTCCAAAATTTGTTTCTCAGCTGTCCAAAAGAATTTAAACTGAGGAGCATATCTTGCAAGAGTAAAGTAATCATATTCATATAAAGTAGGAACTTCATTTTTAGCATGATTTAAAAAATGCAGGTTTTCAAAACCAAGTCCCCACTTTTCTTTTATGGCTTCTTCACTCCTTGGTTTATTCATGTAAATCGTTTGCTCAGACTGTTCTCTTTTATACAATTTCTTTTCTAAAACAATTATCTTTTCAGAAAGAACTTTATTTGAAGAAGTCTGTTCAGTCAACGAATCACGATAAGTCTGATTTGAATTTTCTAACTCGACCAACTGCTTATTAAATTTCTCTTTTGTGTCAATTAAAATTGACTTTTAATCTTTTAAAGAAATTTGCAGTTTTTCGATTAAATTAGATTTTTCTTGATTTTTAAACATTTCAGAAACGAACTTTGAGCGAAAATCATGCAAAGCAGTGATAAAAACATTCATTTGAGATAAAAAGAAATTATAGTTAAACTCAGATATTACCTCAGAACCATCAGAAGAGGTATCCTCTTCTTCATCATCAGATTTGTCATCACCTATAAAGCACATAGCCGCAGTTTCGTCATTCTCTGCCTCGTTGTCCGAATGATCCAACCAGTATTCTTCTTCGGCCAACAGGATAGTTCCACTTTCCTTCGTTTCAGCTAAAGCCAACTTCTTTCGGTAAAAAGCAGCATCTTTTACCACTTTGACTCTGCATTCCTTAGCAATATGTCCAGGCTTTCCACAGTTAAAGCAATTCATCACCTTTTTCTCATCCTTCTTCTGTTCAATCACCTTAGCTGGTTCATACTTTGGAGTGTATGTCTTTGAAGGAGCACCAGGTTCTATCCTTTTAGAACCAGAAGTAAACCGCAGGTTGTTCGACCCAGATCTGTGCTTGAATCTCTTCTGATAGTGCTGAGTCAAAAGTATCATGGCCTTCTCTAGAGCTTCGCCATCATCATTCGTTGATCCATCATAAGCTGTTTCAGTCAAAGCTTGCTCAGCCAGTTGTGTTGGGAACTGAGGAAAAGCTCAAGTATGGTTAATGCTGCTAGTTCAGAATTACTACTGCTAGAAGACTTCAAAGTTAATACTGCTGAGTATTACTACTGCTAGTAGAATTAATACTGCTAGTCAAAGTTAGTGCTGCTTGAACAAAGTTAGTACTACTTAGCTAGTTAGTACTGCTAGTGGTTAGTACTGCTTAGTAGTTAATGCTGCTTGAAGAAATTAATGCTGCTGAGCATAATTAGTACTGCTTATGAATTGAAGATTCGGATGGAAAGGATGACAGCTGGAAAGAATCAAGATATTCATGGAAGGATTGAAGATAATGATGGAAGATATACTGAAGATATTGTATTTATTGTAATTATATTTTTGTTCAGTATATGTATAGATTTGATAGAATAGTTTAGAGATAATTCATTCATTCTTAGTTTTAGAAAAAATCAACCTCAAGGCATAGATCCTAATTCTAGAGAAGTAGAATTCGTATTGGTGAGCCTGTTCATCAATATTGAGGTTGTGTGTTTAAACTTGTAACTTCAAGCATTCAATACAAGTTTATAAGTTGTTGATCATATACTGTTTGTTTTACTGTTTTATTGAATATCAAAGTGTTATTCCGCAAACTTCTTTGATATTAGTTTCTGAGAATTTATTCTTGTTGAGAATTCGATCCTGACAAGTGGTATCAGAGCCTAACTCTCTCAGAAACATCTATTCATTCATCATGGAAAACTTTGCAGAATTAAACAGTACTCTGGTCTCAAAGGTTCCAATGCTCAGACCCAATGGATTCGATATGTGGAAGATCAGAATCAAGCAGTACATACTCCTCACTAACTATTCTATGTGGGACATCATAGAGAATGGTCCTTCTGAAGAAGGAAAGATTGGTGCAGATGGAAAGAGAACTCCACCAAAAACTGATGTTGAAAGAAAGATTAGACAGACAGAGATGAAAGCCTTGAGCACTTTGCTCTTGGATATCCCCAATGAATATCAACACCAGTTCTGCAACTTCACTGATGCAGAGATGCTCTGGAATGCTCTGGAGAAGAGATTCTCAGGTACCAAAAGTACTAAGAGAAATCAGAAAGCCATTCTGAAGCAACAATATGAGAACTTTATGTCAACCAAGAATGAGTCCATGACTCAAACTTTTGACAGGTTCAACAAGCTTATTGGTGAACTTGCTACAGTGGGAGTACAAATTGATCAAGATGATCTGAACAGAAAGTTTCTAAGGTCCCTGAGTGATGAATGGACCATGTATACTGTGTCTTTCAGACAGAATGATCAACTGGAAGAAAAGGAACTTGATGATCTCTATAATGATCTAAGAGTTTTTGAATCTGAGGTAGAGGCTAAAAAGAGGCCTTCTGGATATATTCACAATGCTGCACTCCTTTCAGCATCAACTGATTCTACTTCCAACCCTGAATCAGTTAGTGCTGCCAATGGAGCAAACCAAGAGAAAGGCACTGAAACTGTATTTGAGGCCTTTCTGGCAAGTCATGGAAACTCTTCTCTCATTAATGATGACTTGGAACAACTCCATCCAGATGATCTTGAAGAGATGGACATTAAATGGCAGATGGCCATGCTCTCTATGAGAGTTAAGAAGTTCATCAAAAGAACTAGAAGGAACAACTTCTCACAAAGAAGAGAAGATGGAACAGGTTTTGACAAGTCTAAGGTGGAATGCTATAAATGCCATCAGAAGGGACACTTTGCTAGAGAATGCAGAAGTGGAATGCCTCAAAACAATAACCACCAACAAGCTCAATCTGGAAGTTTCAATAATAACAGAAACTCTGCACAAGCCCTTGTCTCTCAACAAGGCATGGGGTTTGATTGGAGTGATCAAGCTGAAGAGGCCATCCAGAACCAAGCTCTAATGGCAGAGGTGTCAGATCTCTCAACAGAGGTAACTTCCAATCTTTGTTCTCAAAATTGCATTAACACTGTTAAAAGGTACAGGGATCACAACCAGACCATGAGTGATGACCTGAAGAGATTAGAAAAGGACATAAAAGATTATGTTAGGATTGTTGAGTGATTTGAAGAGCAGATTAAGGGTTTTCAAGCCAATGAGCTTCAACACTCTTATGACACAAACTACTAGAAGTGGGAGAAGAATGACTTAGAACTTCAACTGACTAGATCCAAAGAAGAGAGTGAAAAGCTAAGAGGAGAGCTAGCTAAAGTCAAACTAGATGTAGAAAAGTTTTCCAATGCTTCCAAAGCAATGGATTCTTTGCTACAAACTCAGATTCATGATAAACTGAGAAGAGGAATAGGGTACAATAACACACCACCACCCTATAACAACAACTACATTCCTCCTAGTTCAGATTTGTTAGAAACAAAGGACAGGAAGGACCTACCTAAGGGAGCCACTGAGATAGATCCCTTAGATGAAGTAGTTGTTAAGGATAAAACTGAGAAAGAAGTTGTCAAGGATAAAGACAACACTGTGAGTGGTGAGATTCCTATAGAAAATCACATAATCACCAATAAGGGATGTGGAAAGCATTGGATCAAGTCCAATGAGATAGAGAAGACTGAGGGAAAGAACAAGAAGGTTCACTATAAGCAGACCACTGTTGTGAACCCTATCCCTTGCAAGCAGTGAGCATGCAATAAAATTGAGCCCCAAAAACATGATAAACCAAGGGGAAATCAGAGAAACTGGAACAATCAATGGGCAAAAAAACAAGGCATTTATCTGAGTAAAATCAATAGACCAAAGCCTTGTTTCATTTGTGGAAAGTTAAACCATTTGGCTAAGTATTGTTTCTTTAACCCTATTAACCAACAGATGAACTTTCAAAGATTTGTGCAAAAACCTGTTGGTTATAGGAAGGCTGGAAAGAAACATGTGATAAAGAAATCTGTTGAAAGTAAAGGCCCCATGAAGAAAAAGATTTTAAAAGAAAGTATTAAAATGTGGGTGCCTAGAAGCACTAAAACTGTTAGTACTGCTGACAGGGATAGTGCTGCTGGAAGCATTACTGCTGCTACCAGTGTTAGTACTGCTGAAAATATTAATGCTGCTAATACTGTTAGTACCTCTTCAAAGGTTAATACTGCCAACACAGTTACTGCTGCTAACACAGTTACTACTTCTAACAAGGTTAGTACTGCTAAGCATGCAAGTGCTGCTAAGGCAGTTAGTACTTCTAAAACCAGTACTGCTTCTAGCAAAAATGTTTCCAAGCCTATCATTGTGACAAAGTACTCCAAGAATGAGGAGTCAAAGTTTAAAAATCTTGTCAAGAAAGAATGCAAGTATTTTGATGAGAAAGGGGTACCCAAGACCACTTTGGCTTGGGTTCCTAATTCATACTAACTGATTTATCTTATGTGCAGGGCAACCAACAGCTCAAGGGGAAGAGCATATGGCATGTTGATAGTGGTTGCTCTAGGCACATGACAGGCAACATGTCATGCCTTTAGGATTTCAAGCATATCAATGGAGGACATGTTGCATTTGGAGATAATCTTACTGATGGTAAAATAAGTGGAAAAGGTAATGTCACCAAAGGTAAGATGACATTTGAGGATGTCTACTATGTTGATCAGTTGAAGTACAACCTGTTAAGTGTATCACAGGTCTGTGACAAACAACATAACATATTATTTACAAATACTGAGTGTATGATCCTTGCTCCAGGGTTCAAGGTAGTTGATGAAAGCATGATACTACTTAGAACTCCAAGAAAGGACAATGTGTATTGTCTAGATATGGACAATGTTGTTAGTGATTCATCCTGAACTGTCTTGTTTCAAAAGCTTCTGTGGATGAATCCTCTCTTTGTCACAGAAGGATGTGTCACATGAACTTCAAAACCATGAACAAACTTGTTAAAAACAACCTTGTAAGAGGTTTACCTTCAAAAGTATTTTCATGTGATGATCATTGTGTTGCATGTCTTAAAGGCAAACAACACAAAACTTCTCATAAGACCAAAGAGATAAACTCAATTTCTTCTTGTCTCCAGTTATTGCATATGGATCTGTTTGGTCCTACAAATGTTATGAGTATAGGCAAGAAATCTCACTGCTTGGTTATTGTTGATGATTACTCTAGATTAACCTGGGTATATTTTCTAAGGACTAAGGATGAGACAAGTGGACTGATCAAATCCTTTATCCTAAGAATTGAAAACCAAACTAATCAAAAAGTAAAAGTCATTAGATCAGATAATGGGACTGAGTTTAAAAATCTTGATCTAAACACCTTTTGTGAAGAAAAAGGCATTGAGAGACAATATAGTGCTCCTAGGACTCCTCAACAGAATGGAGTTGCTGAAAGGAGAAATAGGACACTAATAGAGGCTGCTAGATCTCTTTTGGCTGATTCAAAACTGCCAATTACCTTCTGGGCTGAAGCAATTAATACTGCTTGTTATGTCCAAAACAGAGTTCTAATGGTCAAGTAAAAGAACAAGACCCCATATGAGCTTTTAAATAAAAGAAAACCTTTCATTGGATTTTTTAAACCTTTTGGGTGTCCTTGTACAGTTCTCAATACCAAATCTCACTTAGGTAAGTTTGATAGCAAAGCAGATGATGGATTTCTTGTTGGTTACTCATCTCAGAGTAAGGCTTACAGAGTTTTTAACTCTTCCTCCAGAATAATTGAAGAAAGTGACAATGTCAAATGCAATGAGAACACACCAAATCCAATTGGGTCTGGTCCTCAGTGGCTATTTGATATTGATTCACTAACTAACTCTTTTGGTTTCAGTAGTGATGATTATGCAGGTTCAAGGAGTGGAGGATCAGGGACTACACAAGTTCAAGAAAGTATATCTCAATCTGTGATCTTTCCCATACACACAGTGGACCCTATTGAAGACTGTGAAAAGGAACCATCTACTGGACCAAGTCAAAGTGAAGAAGAAAGTAGAGACGAGGAGACTCAAGACAATAAAGAACCAGAAGTAGCTACTGAAAACACTTCAGTTGAGTTGAATGACTCTAATCTAGAAGTGGGACTTAATGAAGAACCTAATCATCACACCAGAATACAAAAGAATCATCCTCCACAGCTGGTAATAGGAGATATATCTTCTCCTATGATGACTAGAAATCAAAGTAGGCTTCAAGAAATGCAAGACCAACAACATACAGTGTTATCTTGCTTTTTATCCCAACTTGAGCCTAAAAAGGCACATGATGCTATGAAAGAGTCCAGTTGGATAGAAGCAATGCAAGAAGAGCTACTGCAATTCAAGCTACAGGATGTTTGGGATATGGTAGACCTTCCTAAAGGCCAAAGAGCAATAGGAACAAAATGGGTCTTCAGGAATAAGAGAGATGAAAGAGGTATAGTGATAAGGAATAAAGCAAGGCTGGTGGCTCAAGGGTATACACAAGAAGAGGGAATAGACTATGATGAGGTATTTGCACCTGTGGCTAGGATAGAAGCAATTAGATTATTCCTGGCTTATGCTTCCTATATGAAATTCAAAGTCTATCAAATGGATGTGAAAAGTGCATTTCTTTATGGTTCAATTGAAGAAGAAGTATATGTCTGTCAACCACCAGGGTTTGAAAACCCAAGCTATCCAGACAGGGTATACAAATTGAAGAAAGCACTTTATGGACTACATCAAGCTCCAAGAGCATGGTATGCCACTCTATCATCCTATCTCTTGGAAAATGGTTTTGAAAGAGGAGTCATTGATAAGACTCTATTCATCAAGAGAAAGAAGAAGGATATCTTGCTGGTCCAAATCTATGTTAATGATATTATCTTTGGATCAACAAGAGACAACATGTGCAAGGAGTTTGAGGAACTAATGCATCAGAGGTTCAAGATGAGTTCCATGGGGGAACTTACTTTCTTCCTTGGACTCCAAGTTCAACAGAAGTCAGATGGAATCTTCATCTGTCAGTCCAAGTATGTGCAGGATATTCTAACCAAGTTTGGTTTTTCAGATTCAAAACCTGCTAGCACACCTATGGAGACACACAAGCAGATAACAACAGATCTTGAGGGGGAGGATATGGATGTTCATCATTATAGATCCATGATTGGCTCTCTCATGTATCTTACAGCCTCTAGGCCAGATATAATGTTTCCAGTCTGTGTGTATGCAAGATTCCAAGTTAGGCCAAAGCAATCTCACTATCAAGCTGTTAAGAGGATATTCAGATATCTCAAAGGGCAACCCAGATTGGGACTTTGGTATCCTCATGACTCATCCTTTGACCTACTTGCATACTCAGATAGTGATCTAGGTGGAGCAAACTTGGACAAAAAATCTACTTCTGGAGGATGTCAGTTTTTGGGTGCAAGACTAGTGTCATGGCAGTGCAAGAAACAAACCACAATGTCCACATCTACAACAGAGGTAGAGTACATAGCAGCTGCAAGTTGCTGTTCTCAAGTCTTATGGATTCAGAATCAAATGCTGGACTATGGGGTAACCTTTCTACACACTCCCATTTTTATTGATAATAACAGTGCTATTAGCATTGTGAATAATCCTGTCAAGCACTCAAAGACAAAGCACATTGAGATCAGGTATCACTTCATAAGAGACTGCAATGAAAAGAAACTTATTCAAGTTGTAAAAGTTCACACTGATAACCATTTTGCTGATCTATTCACTAAAGCTTTTGATGTGGGTAGATTCACTTTCTTCGTAACAAGTGTGGGAATGATCAACTCTGAATAAGCCCCTTCTCAAAAAGTGGTTCTATACCTGTATATTGTTTATTCTTGGTGTTACTAATCTTCTTTTTCAGAATAGGTATAGCAGTACTCAGTATATCACAAGCTTAAAAGAGTAAGTATGGTTAATACTGCCAGTACAGTGTTAATACTGCAAGTGCACAATTAATACTGCTAGTAGTTAATACTGCTCTCAGTTAATACTGCTAGTTAGTTAATACTGCTAGTAGTTAATAATGCTAGTTAGTTAATACTGCTAGTAGTTAATGCTGCTATCAGTTAATACTGCTAGTTCGTTAATACTGCTAGTGGTTAATACTACTTTCAGTTAATACTGCTCTCAGTTAATACTGCTAGTTAGTTAATACTGCTTGTTATTCCCTATTTCAAGTTCTAATTCAGTAACAAGTAAACAAGATGAATCTTGTAATCACATGTCATTGATTCATTCACAAGATTACAATCTCACAACTTTCTCTCACTACTCTCTCACTAGAATGATGAAACTATATGATCTTCTCTAATCAGCTCACTTTCTTACAATGACTTCCTTTTTTTTTAAATGAAACAAGGAAACAAGGTATTTATACCTACAACAATTACAAGGAAAGTAAAATACAAACAACATTGACTTTGACTTTATTACAAATAGACTTTGACTTTTATGAGAGTTGACTTTCCAGCTTTGACTTCTTGATCTTTTGGTCTTCAAACTTTATGATCTTGAATCCAACATATTTGTGCTCTAACAATCTCCCCCTTTGGATCAAGATCATTACTAAAAGATTTAGCAATGTGATCTTCTCTTTGATTAAGCTCGATTGAAGTAACTCCCCTTTTAACAATCTGTATCTTCTCTTGAAATCTTCCCTTTTGATACAAACATAAATTTCTCAACCAACTTTCATACTCCCCCTATTTGTATGAAATCTTTACAATCTCCCCTTCTCTTTTTCAGACTTGAAAAGAAAAATATCTTAAGATTTTCAGATTTAGCACACTTTGCTTCAGCAAATTATCTTCAACAAACAGGAATCTTTCATATTTCAACAATCTTGAATAATTCTCCCATATCTTGAATTTCGGACATTTCTTCAAACTTTTCAACCAACATTTCTTCAAACTTTTCAACCAACATTTCTTGATTTGAACTCTTCTCCCCCTTTTTGATGAATTGAGCATCAACATCATCAAAACTTTCATCAAGAAATGTCTTTGACCATTCTGATCTGAACCTCTGATTCTTTGATCCATAACCAGGTATTCAACTAGATCTTTGCAAATCCAGACAAAATAAGAACATGTAACTCCTGAATCAACAGATGAATCAGTTAATATGCCTGTCAGTAACACAAAGTCACTGTGTGTAACGAATACACAATATAAAGGAGCTTTTTGATGTTCACTCCCCCAGGGCTTCCATCCAATCATCGAAATACAACAAAGGCAATTTCTATGAATGTTATGATAAAGAAACGAATTCTTTGTGTGTTCGTGCAAGTGTAGAAAGAATTAAGCACGAATAATTGCTTTTATAAGGCTCAACATAGTGTAAACCACTGAGACAACAGTAGATAAACACAGACTCTAAGTGCATGATTGAAGTGCGAAGGTGGGGAAGACTTCCTTCTTTTTCAATATCCAGATTTTCCAAATGAAAACCAGATAGATAATATGCTGCGTCCCCTTGAAAATGTGAAACATTTTCTTTTTGAGAAGAAAATGAGTGGTTGGTGGGGTTTAAGCAAGAGTTGGCATGGGCTATTTTCCTGTTTCAATAACGTTCACCAAAGAGTTTTGAAACGCTAGTAATGTGGCTGCCCGACTCAGAAAGTAGTTGGTGCAGAGTTTGATATTCTTTTACTCTGATCTCTCACCCTCTTTCTTTTTAATCAATAAGCTCACTACTAACCAAACTCTCTTTTCCATTTTACCTCAGCACACCCACACTCATTTGTTTTGACTCCTCACACTCAATCACTAAGGGATTAACTTCATGGGTAGGAAACACTGGTTAACGTGAATCCATAGAAGTTTCAATTAACTCCTAGCACAAAGAACCCAGTCCTATAAAGCATGAGTTGCTCAAGTGGTTTAACTATATCAGTTAAAGCTCATATACAAATGTCAGATATAAGTATGCTCAGTGATATAATCATGAAGATATGAGCATTTTAAACCATTGAAGTATTTTCAAACAAGGAAATTGAATGAATGAACATGAATGCAAGAAACTTGTTTGAAAATTTGATATTGTATAAAATGATCAGAAATGAATGATATAACAATTAAGTCTTATGGTCAAGAATAATGGATATTTGTCTATATGAAACAATATACAGACATTCTTGAATGAAACGCTTTGAAATGAAATATCGCTAAAAAATTCTTTGAATACAAGCGGAGTGTCTTACCATCGGAGAAAAATTGTTTCAATTTAGAGACATGGTAAGAACATGTTAAACAAAAATTCAAACCAGTGTGTGTGAATACTTGAAAGTATATAGAAAAGACAATACACAAGTATTTATCTTTGGAAACACACGGTTTGTTTATCAATTACGCACAAAAATAAAATGAAAACATTTAAAATCACACTTCCAAATTATAAAATCTGTTTAAGAATTAGGAAGTGGTTTGAACATTTAAGAACATGTTTTTTATACCTGAAAGTTGTCCTTCTTTCAGATATATGTGAGATTAAGATAAAAAATTTACCTTGTCTGTCAGGATCGAATTCTTAACAAGAATTAATTCTCAGAAACTAATATCAAAGAAGTTGCGGAAAAACACTTTGATATTTAATAAAACAGTAATCAACACAGTATCTGATAATCAAACAGTAAACTTGTATTAAATGCTTGAAGCTACAATATTACACACTCAACCTCAATATTGATGAACATGCTCACCAATACGAATTCTACTTCTCTAGAATTAGGATCTATGCCTTGAGGTTGATTTTCTCTAAAACTTAGAATGAATTATTCTCAAAAAGTTATCTCTAACTATTCTAAACAATACTATATATATACTGAATATAAAAGCTAATTACAATTAATAAAATATCTTCAGAATATCTTCCATCATTATCTCCAAGCTTTCCATAATCTTCAGTTTATCCAGTTGTCATCCTTTCCATACAGATCTCAATCTTATAAGCAGTATTAATCATAAGCAGCATTAATACTTTGAGCAGTATTAACTCTAGCAGTACTAACCATGCTCAGCAGCATTAATATCTTCAAGTAGTACTAACTTTGAACTAGCAGTACTAATCTTGTTGAGCAACATTAACCATCAACTAGCAGCATTAACAACAGAAGTACTAACTAGAAGTATTAACTGTTTTCTTCTAGCAGCATTAACTAGAAGTATTAATCACAGAAGTACTAACTAGCAGTATTAACTGTTTTCTTCTAGCAGCATTAACTGTGTTCCAGCAGCATTAACTACAACTGGCAGCATTAACCACAGAAGTAGTAACCATGATGAATATTAACTTCAGAAGTAGTAACCATGTTGAACTAGAAGTAGTAACCATGTTGAACTAGAAGTAGTAACCATGTTGAACTAGAAGTAGTAACCATGATGAACCATCCTTGGCATATTTCAGACCCAACAATCTCCCCCTAACTTAACTTTTCAAAACTGAGAAGTTAAGTTCTTCAACATAGGGTCTTTATGATAATTTCAAAACTTTCTGCAATTACTAGTTCTTCTTGATTCAGTTTCTGCTGTTATCTTCTTTTCTGTTTCTGCTGTAGTTAATGCTTTATTTCAGCTTCTTCACTTATCTCCCCCTCAAAATAAGATTTCATATCAAATTGATTTTCCTTCTCATGTCTTCTCAAGTTCAGTTGTTTAAGTCTCCCCCTTTTTGAAATAATCATGATCTATGCTCCTTTTCATCTCTTTTATCTCCATAATTTGATTGTGAACTTTCAGACAAATTTTACCAAGTGTATCCATCAATTCTTTGTAGTTAAATCTGTCCTCACCTTCTTTAGGTGTGTTTACCACCTTTGAAGGATCCTTGGATCTTTTAGTAGAGATCTTCTGCCTACCAGAAGCACCTTCTACTCCCTTGGTTTCTTGGCACCTGGGACCTTTAGATAATTACTCATCTAAAGTTGCCATGGGGAAGGTCTTAGATATGTTCACACTGTCCTGTCCTGCACTTTGTGCAAAGTCAGTAGTGTGAGCCTTACAACCCATATGCTCTTGCATCTCCTTATTGAGCACCTTCTTGAGGTTGGGAGACACCCCTATGGTTTCCCTTTGGATATTCTCTGATGAAAAATGCTCCATCAGAGGGCTTGTAGGTTTTGAGGTTTAAGATACAAGAAGGGAAGGAACCTTCAATATCTTTTCCTTATATAATATAGTAATGGGGAATGTTGGTTTGACAAAAGGAATCTGAAGATTTATGCTTGGTAGTGGAAGGGGGAGATAGAAGCTGAAAAAGAAACAGAATTTGCCCAAGCAGCAGAAATTGTTAATGCTGCTAAGGTTAAAGAAGCAGCAGTAACAGGGCTTTCTGTAGAAGAATTGGAGATAGCAGAAACTCTGGTAAAAGCAAAGAATGACACTCCTAAGGCTACTCAAAAGGCCAAGGGAGTGGTCATCAATGAAAGAGGACTTCAAAAGAAGGGAAAAGAAAGAAGTGAGGCAAATTTGAAGGATACAAAGGGTAAAGCTAAGATGGTTGAACCTGAACAACCCTCAAAGAAGAAAGATCAGATTGAGCTGGATGAAGAAGTGGCAAAGCAGCTTCAGGCAGAAATGGAAAGGGAGGAACAAATTCAAACAGAAACAGATAGAGAGCTTGCAAAGATAATGGCCAGAAAACTAAATGCTGAGTATCAAGAAAGTTTAAAAGCTGAAGCTGAAGCCAAGAAAAGCTCTGTGAAAGTGTCTAAGCAGAGAATGTCAGTAATGAAGCAGAAAAGACAGCCCTCCAAGACCTTTTTGGCCAATAAGGAAAGAAGAAAGATGATAAATTTCCTGAAAGATGCAATTGGAGTCAAGGGGGAGATGTTTACCAACATGGCATACAGTCAAGTTGAGGAGCTCTACAGGAAGGAAATGGCAAAGGTCCAAGGGGATTCCTCTAAAAGGGAAGAAGCAGAAAGAAGGATGAAAGAGAGACATGATCTCAACATACAACAACCATTCCCTGAGGAGACCACACCCTCAAAAGACAAAGCTGAAGAGAAGAAGGAAGAACATGAGGGTGTTGGTATAGAAGCCAAGTCTGGAAAGAGAGTGAAGTCAATTGCTTCAAAAAGGCAGTTGAAAAGGCCAAGGGTGGAAGAAATCGAAAAAGAAGCAGAACCTTCAGTTACTCCTTCAGCTGAATCTGTGCAGAACCCAGAACAGTCCAATAAGCAATATAATCTTGAGCTTTATATGACTACAACAGCTGATGAACCAGTTCAAGATAATCCCATTTCTATGAAAGCACCAGAAGTCATCTTTTGGGATATTCTAGAAGATCAAAGAAAGAAATACTTCAGGCTTAAGAGAGTGGGAGATATATATGATGTGTACTCTACTTGGGGTAGACTCATCAGAAGCTGTTCAAGATAAGATTTAGAAGAGATGTTTAAAGTTGGATTGGGTTTATATGAAAAGGAGCTGAAAGGAGAAGGAATGAGCTTAATCAGATTAGCCATGGAGTACTTATGCATGATGTTTGATCCTAGCAAAGTTCAACATGTGATCAGAGATTTGCATCTACAGAATAAATTCCAAAGAATAGAAAACTGGATGATATTTGAAAGGTGTGGAGTCTATGTCATCACTGTGGACAGAGCTTATCATGAGTACTACTTGGTTGATAAAATCTATGATCACAGCAAGGCTAAATTACAAGCTATGTTGAATGCTAAGCTTACATGTTCAAAAGATTCAGAAATGGCAAAGATTGTGGTTAGCAGAATCATTAATCAAATCTTGGGTTTGGATCCTAATCTAGGGGTGTGAACTGAAGTGTTGAAAGCATCTTGAAGATCAAATCTGAAGAACTTGACTTCTTTTCCTAAAAGTCAAGTTAGGGGGAGATTGTTGGGAACTGAAGAAAAGCTCAAGTATGGTTAATGCTGCTAGTTCAGAATTACTACTACTAGAAGACTTCAAAGTTAATACTGCTGAGTATTACTACTGCTAGTAGAATTAATACTGCTAGTCAAAGTTAGTGCTGCTTGAACAAAGTTAGTACTGCTTAGCTAGTTAGTACTGCTAGTGGTTAGTGCTGCTTAGTAGTTAATGCTGCTTGAAGAAATTAATGCTGCTGAGCATAATTAGTACTGCTTATGAATTGAAGATTCGGATGGAAAGGATGACAGCTGGAAAGAATCAAGATATTCATGGAAGGCTTGAAGATAATGATGGAAGATATACTGAAGATATTGTATTTATTGTAATTATATTTTTGTTCAGTATATGTATAGATTTGATAGAATAGTTTAGAGATAATTCATTCATTCTTAGTTTTAGAAAAAATCAACCTCAAGGCATAGATCCTAATTCTAGAGAAGTAGAATTCGTATTGGTGAGCCTGTTCATCAATATTGAGGTTGTGTGTTTAATCTTGTAACTTCAAGCATTCAATACAAGTTTATAAGTTGTTGATCATATACTGTTTGTTTTACTGTTTTATTGAATATCAAAGTGTTATTCCGCAAACTTCTTTGATATTAGTTTCTGAGAATTTATTCTTGTTGAGAATTCGATCCTGACAAGTTGGCTAGCTAAAAGAGCAATGGGATCTACTGACAGAGGTTTGTTCTTCTTATCTAGTTTCGCCTTCTTCTCCATTACCATAGATTCATCTGTCATCAAGATTTTGTATAATTCCTGAATTGGCATGGTTGAGATTCTGACATCGTTTCTTATTCTGTGGCATGACTTGTTCCACTCAGGTTGTAAAGCGTTCAGAAACTTCAAGTTAGCCTCCAACTCAGTCTTTTTGACTTTGATCTTGTACAAATCATTTATGACAACCCAAAATCGATCAAATACACTCTTCAAGCTTTCTCCGTCTTTAGCCTTGAACTTTTCAAAATTGTTCATATACCTAGTCTGACGCAACTGAGTTGACATTGCAGTACCAAGCATGATCTTTTCAAGTTGAGTCCACATCAACATAGGATTCTGTTTGAAGTAATCAATTATGTTATAAATTGAGTTGGGAAGAGCAAGGATCAGATTTGATTTGGCCTGGCTATCAGTTTGATGTCGTAACATCTCATCAACATCATATTCCCTTAATTCTTTCGCAACAGTGGTAGCAACAGAAGTTGCTGTAGCTGGAACAACTTTCCTTGGTGTTTCCATAGGACCCTGAGTTAGTGATTTCATCATGTTCTCCCCATTGGGTTGCCTTTCAATGAAATTGATAAACCGATCTTGCCACTGTTCAAATTCGTTCTCATTGATCAGTAGTGGTGGACGAATATCATACCCCAACGACATCATGAGGTCATTCTTGTAGATTTGTGCTTGCAAAGACATCTTGTATAAAATCAGAAAATTTAGAAAAAAAATTTCTAAGTAAGAGAGACCCGCAAACTAGAGGTTTGCGTATGCAATGAGGAGCGCAAACTTGGCTTTGCGTTTGCAGAGGGGAACGCAAACTGAGTTTTCCGTTTGCTTAGAGAAACGCAAGATGAAGCTTTGCGGGTTGAGACTTTGCGTTGCAAATATGAAACGCAAACTGATGCTTTGCGGGTGAAAGACTTTGCTGGTGAAGAACTTTGCGTTGCAAGAGACGCGAAAACTTGATGCACTAAGATCTTTTCGCTTGAAGAGAGAAACGCAAACTGATAGTTTGCGTATTAGACTAGAACCGAGAACTTTAAACTTTGCGTGTCCAAAGTGAACCGCAAACCTGAAAAATTCACTAACACAATTGTTAGACACGCAAAATATAAGAATAACACACAAATTTATATGAATCACACACAAACATATATGAATGAAACGCAAACTTCATATGAAAGAAACGCAAAGTCAAATGAATGAAACACAAAGTTCAGAAAACACTACCAATTCATGCAAAGACTATGAATGGCACGCAAAGTTCACCAACTCATAGATTTTCGCAAGAACAAATCAAACTAAGAAAATTAACCAAGAAAATCACACACTGAACTTCGAAAACTCCTTTCTAACACATTTTATCAAACAATTTCGATTGAAAAACACTAAATCAACATTTTCGAAAAAGAACAGAACGAGAATACGTTTTTCCAGAAAATCACAAAATCACCAAATTAACAGTCTAAACAAGATTTTAATGCAAAAATACAAGAAGCAATTATGATCGATTAGCAAAAACGAATCAATTAAGTCCAATTTCAACACAAATTGTTCAAAATCCTGTCCAAATTTGATGAAGAAGCAAAAAAAGAGATTTTCTTGAAAAATCAAGAAAATCGATCGAGTTTTCTGCTTCAATTCACAAATCCAGAAACTAAATCACTAATCTCTCAAGATTCAGATTGCTCTGATACCAATTGAGAGTCCTAGATCACTGATTCTTTAGAGAGAGAAAGTGGAGAGAGAAAATATGAAGCGCAAAGTTCAATCTGATATATTGAAAGTGATTGCCAAAGTTACAAAACAAAGGCTCTAAGGGGACTTAAATACCCCTAGCCTTTACAATACAGAAATGAACATAAAGCACAGTAAAGGATAGAAAATAATTACAATGATTACTACAAAATTAGACTTAACAAACTCTTTCTACAAACTTTGTTTCTTCAAAACTTGAAGTCTTTATCTATCTCCCCCTTTGGTAAAAATATGTATCTGTAACTTTGTATCTTTTTCAGCCTTTCCAAGCAATCTCTCCTTTCTGATAAAATCTTGAAGTTATCTTCTGATTTGATATGAACTTTTAGAAACATCTTCTGTATATCTGACTTTGCTTTAAAATCTTCTCCCACTTTTACTTAAAGTTGAACTTTGAAATTTTCTCCCCCTTTTTGATGAATTGTGAGATATCAGAATCATCAAAACTTTGTCAATTTCAACACTATATTTGATAAAAACAATCTCCCCCATATGTATTAAGATAAGAAAACTCTTCATAATGAATCTCCCCCATGGATGTAACAATATGCACCATTTGATCTGAATAACCATCAATTCGTAGTATGTTTTTATCCAAATCTTTTCAAATGCAGACAAAATAGAAGTTGTAACCCTGAATCAACATATGAAATAGTTAGCATGCCTGTAAGTAGCACGGAGCCACTTTGTACAACAAATGTACTTTGGAAAGGAGATTTTTGATGTTCACTCCCCCGGGGCTTCCATTCAATCATCGAAAAACCACATAATAACTTTCTATGAACGTTATTACAAGAAAACTTATTCCCTGTGTGCTCGTGAAAGTGTAGAAATGATTGAAGCTACTTAGGCTTTTTCAGACTCAAAATGTGTAAACTGTTGAGACAGTAACAAGTATTATACGGACTCTATGTGCATGAAAGAGGTGCGAAGGTGGGCCAACTTTCCTTCTTTTTCAATATATAGATCCTCCAAATGAAGACTAGATAGCATATAAGCTGCGTACCCAAAAAGAATGAAACATTTCTTTGTTAAGAAAGAAACGAGTGGCTGGTGGGGTAATAACAAGAGTTGGCATGGGCTAGTTCCTGTTTCAATGATGGTCACCAAAAAATGTGAACCAACTGTAGATGTGGCTGCCCGACTTAGAAAGTAGTTGGTGCAGAGTTTTGATATTCTTTTAACTCTATTCTCACACCCTCTTTCTTTTTATCATTAAGCTCACTTCTAACCAAACTCTCTTTTCCATTTTACCTCATCACATCGAGAAAAACACATCCCATTGAGTTATATCCCCCACTCTTTGATTTATGACCCCTCACCCCTCAATCACTCTAGGATAACTTCCGGGGTAGGAAACACAGGTTTACGTGAATCCATGAAAGTTCTGTTAAGCCCTCACACGAATCCCGTGAAATTTGTCCTAAAAATAATGATTTTGCTCAATAATTTAACTTGAACAACTAAGCACATGATAACATTGTCATATAAATGTATGCTCATCAAGAATATGAATGATAAATTTGAGCATTTGAACTTTAAAGATCTCACAAAACAAAGATAATGAATGAATGAAATGAAATTAAGAAAATTGTTTTGAAAATCTAACAATGTATCAACCAGATCAAATATTATGAATATGAACATGTAATGTTTGGGGTATCAAAGAACTTAATAACTGTTTATATGAACGAATATAAACATTTTAGCAATGAATGCACAAAGTTTAGAAATGATGATTGAAGCTCAACAACTTTGAAATCAAACGAGGGTATTACCATCGAAATATGTTTCTTTTAGAGACATGGTAATAAAAAAGTCAAGAGAAGACACTGAACTAGTGTGTGTGAATACTTGACAGTATATGGAAAAGACGATACACAAGTATTAATCTTTGGAAACACACGGCCAGTTAAACATTAACGCTCGAATATGAAAAACATCATTTAAAATCACACTTCTAAATTCATGAAATCTTTTGAGAACAAGAAGTGGTTTGAACATTTAGAAAACATTTTTCATATATGAAAGTTGTTCGTCTTTCAAATATGTAGAGCTTAGGAATCAGAAATACTTACATTCAGCGTAAGATTCTTAACTCCTAATATTTCCTTCTTAAGTTCCCCCCCCCCTCAAGGAATGAAATAACTGCAAAAAAGAAAAAAAAATGAATTATAAACATGTAAGCTCTGTCTTGACAAAAAATCAGATATTCTCCCTCTGGATATCTACAAAAAGTCAAAAAATATCATCATTATAGTTTCTTTATCTCCCCCTAAAAACAATATTATGGAATTAAGTTTCAATCTCCTTCTTTGAAAAACAAAAAAATATTTCCTCTTCAATTATGATAATTCAGTGTAACCAACGAATATCAAAATCTTTAAAGTACTGGTTCTGAACTGAATTATTCAGAAGCCATTGTCACATATTCTCCGGTGAGAATAGTAGCTCCTCCTAAAAATAACAATCAATTGCAAAAAGATAAAAGATTTTGGCAATCAATTAAGATGACGATCCACATTGATCAGTAGAAATAAAATGTAATCAAACATATGAAATCCCCCTTGAATTAAGCATAGACTACATGAACTCCCCCTAGATACATGCAGGAAAGTCTCACAGACTCAAGAAGACATATTTGTTGATCCAACTCTCTCAGTGATTTGATAATGACCCTTTATAATACTTAATGAAAATTACATTTAACATCTGTATGTATTAGTGTTTCACCATCAGTGATCAAATACTGAGCATGTTCAGTATCGCTGATGATTTCTCATGTAAACAGTTAGACGTAATCCCTGAAGACAAGTTTCACGACAAAAGATGTTCACTGCTGAAACGAAGAGGAAGCTGCTGAACAAAGAACAAGTCTACTCATGACCTGATGCAGATATCAGCGAAAACAAGACAAGTCTACTCACACGCGAAGAAGCCTAAGGAAAAGCTTCAGCGATAGTTGAACTTCTTTCTATCTCTGAGAAGGAAGAGATATTCAACGATCGATAATCACATTGCTTATACCTCAAGTCTCTGTTGTCTTATCTATGCACAAATAGTACGAGTGTCAGAAAAGACATACCTCTGCAACAATTCGTACAACAACTCTAATATCTACACTGTTCATCATACGGCCAAAAGCATGTCTCCAAAAGTCAGACTCATGCAGCAAACCAAAGAAGGACACGTGTAAAGTACCCTGCCATGCATTTAATGCATAGGGTATAAATAGAAAGATCAAGACTCTTCTTCAAAAAGCTTCAGAAGTCTTCTACCTTCAATCTTTCTATAAAATATAGAAACCCTTGTTTTCTATATTCCCTTAATCCCCTTTCTCTAATTCTTGTGCAACCATCTTAGTGTTTCTTAAGTTTGTTTAGATTAGGTTCTTCCTTAATCTTATTCCGCAACAAACTTGTAAATTGTATTTTGATTTATCAATAAACAATTTATTAAACTTTCAATTTTGTGTTTGTATTCACCCCTCCCTTCTACAAAGTTGTTAAGCACCTTCGGGACCAACAGGTGGTATCAGAGCAAATTGTTTAATCTCATAAACAAGATCTTGCTTTATACTCTTCCTTGTTATTCTCAATATGGCACTAAACACAAACACTAACTACTATGATAATGATTCTCTCTCAAAACCTCCTCGATTCAACAGAGATAACTTTGCTCTCTGGAAAAATCGAATGATGCTATTTCTAGAAGGTGTAGATCCCACTATACCTGAATACGTAGCAAATGGTCCTTAAGAACCCTTCACCATCATAGCTGCTATTCCATCTACTGCCACCACTCCTGCTGTCCGTGAAAGACATGCTATTAAAGAAATAAGACAATGGAGTGATGAAGATAAAAAGAAAGTCGGTTTAGATGCTAAGGCAAAAACCATTATCTCTATGGCTCTGCCTGATGAAGCCTTCCATTCCATCATGCATCTTAAAACTACCAAAGAAATGTGGGACACTATATGTGTTCAATATGAAGGTACCACTGAAGTCCAAGAAACCCAAAAGATTAATTTGGTAAGACAATATGAAAGTTTTATCTGTGGTAAGAATGAATCCCTATCTGATGTTCACCAAAGATTTAACTGTCTAAACATTGATCTAAGAACTGTTGGTAGGACCTACTCTAACTCTGAGGTCTTAACTAAATTCTTGGAATGTCTTCCTGAAAGCTGGGACAGTTACTCAATGTGTCTCAAACTGACAAAAGACTTAACTTCTCTCTGAAAATGTAATAATCCCTAATTCAAACAAGCAATTCAACAATCAAGATTTGACAATCAAAGTCTAGAGAGAGAGTAGAAGGAGAAATCATATATCATTGATCTAACAATATCAAAGTGTACAAGCTTAGTTACAATGGTTACTAACAACAAATACTATTTATACCAAGGACTAAAACTCTCAAGAGCCTAAACTCTCTAAACAAAGAAACTCTCAAGACATTAATATTGACTCTGTTGACTTTACATTGACTTTGACTTTTCAACATTAAATCTTGGATACAATTCTATACACTAACATTCTCCCCCTTTGTATTCAAGATTTAAATTTTTTTTGACAATCATCTTTAGCACTTGATTCTTCAATCTTTGACTCTGTCAGCTTTGTCCTTTGCAACTCTGACGGTCATTAACCTCTGATACTTTGAAGAATCTTGAAAAGTCATTTACTTTTCTTTGAATTGTCACAAAGTCTTGATCAACAAACCATTTGAAATCTTTAAACATCTGAACATTGAAACTTCAAGAATCTTTGATCTCTGAGGAATCTATAATCTCATATCTTCATCTATCTGATCTCTGGATCGTCTTCAGAAAACCAACTTTCTCAATCATCTTGTTTTGACTTGAATCATCTCTTAATAATCATCACACTTTAGACTTTCTTTACAAATCTTTTCAACAGAATTTGGCATCTTTTTATCTTTGAAATTAATCTTTGTAAATTTCTCCCCCTTTTTGATGATTGTGCAAATCATGATCATCAAATTTCTTTCAATTTTAGCTCAGTCTTTGAAATTTCTCCCCCTTTTAAACAATTTAGAACAGTCTTCATGATCTGAACAATCTCCTCCAATTGATCTTGATAAAGAGCCGTCAATTCATAAATGTATTTATCTGAATCTTTTCAAATTCAGACAAATTTAGAAATGGTAAACCTGAATCAACACATGAAACAGTTAGGAATGCCTGTCAGTAACACAAAGTTACTGTGTACAACGAATGTACAATTAAGGAGCTGGTTTGATGTTGACTCCCCAGGACTTCCATTCAATCATTGAAAAACACAAGGTATTTTCTATGAATGTTCTGACAGAAAAATAAATTTTCTGTGTGCTTGTGCATGTGTTACAAAAGAATTAAGCACAATGATTGTGTTTCATAAGGCTCAAAGTATGTAAACCACTGAGACAACAGACTCAAATGTGCATGAGAAAAGGGTCGAAGGTGGGGCAACTTTCCTTATTTTTCAATATTAGTATTTTCTAAGTGAAGAACCAATAGCTTATGTGTTGCTTCCCCAGAAAATGTGAAACATTCTCTTTTTAAGAAAAAGAAAGAGTAGCTGGTGGGGTTGTATGCAAGAGATGGCATGGGCTAGGTGCCTGTTTCAATGATGGTCACCAAAGAATGTGAACCAATCAGTTTATGTGGCTGCCCGACTCAGAAAGAAGTTTGGTGCAGACTTTGATATTCTTTTACTCTGTTTTCTCACCCTCTTTCTTTTAAACATTAAAGCTCACTTCTAACCAATCTCTCATTTCCATTTTACCTCTTCACACACCACTCTCAATATTTTTACCCCTCTCCCTCAATCACTCAGGGAATACTTCCTGGGTAGGAAACACTGGTTATCGTGAATCCATGGAAGTTCTGTTAAGCTCTCACTCTGAATCCCATGTATATGTCCTAAAAAGAATGTATTGCCTCAATGATTTTCTTGACATTAAAACACAAGAAATCAATTGTCAGTATATGTATGCTCATAACAAATAAGAATGAAATTTGAGCATTTTAAGCATTTAAGATTTCTCAAAACTTTGTATGAATGAATAATCATGAAAGAATAGAAATGTTTTGAGAATCTGACAATGATTAAGATCAGATCAAAATTCATGAAAAAAATAATAATAAGGGATGTCAAAGACGAATATTGTTTATATGAACAATATATAAAATTTTAACAATGAAAGCACATTTAATGATGAAATGATGTATGATTCAAACAACAATGAATATCAAACGGGAGTATTACCATAGAGAGATTAAACTTTTGATACATGGTAATAAGAAAAGCAATATAAAGTACTGAACCGACGTGTATAAATACTTGATAGTATATAGATAAGATAATACACAAGTATTTATCTTTGGAAACCCACAGTCAGTTAAACTATAAAGCTCAATAATGAAAAACATTTAAGAATCTCACTTCTAAATTCATGAAATCTTTTAATAATAAGAAGTGGTTTGAACATTTAAAAAATCGTTTTTCATGCTTGAAAGTTGTTCTTCTTTCAAACAATCAGAGATTAAGATCAGAAGATATTTACCTTTAAGCTCCCCCTCAAATCATGATATAATGATTTATATTCTTATGAGCTTCCCTTGGATATTTGCATACTATCCTCATCTTTAACATTAAAGAACGAGTCCTAAGCTGTTATATTTAGAAGTCATAGTCCTTTAACATTGAAGTGCGATTCTTGAACTGAATTATTCAAGAGCCACAGTTCTTTGAGGTACGAGTCCTACACTGATTTGTCTAGAAGTCAAACATCTTGCTCCCCCTTAAACTTTGGGTGCCTGCAACACAGTTTTAGCTTTTGGTACCCACTAGTATTTGGGTCCTGATGTGTAAGTTGCAGTTCTTGTGGGGGTTACATAGTAAGAACCATACCAGTAATTAACAAAGTTGTTACTTACAAAGTCATGTGCTCCACAGTAAGAACAACAAATTTTCTTCTGAGCAATCCTGATCAAATGATTAGTAGAATAAAACATATCAGAATTACCAAAAGATTTACCTTTATGCTCTCTGTTCTTTTTGGCATTTGATGTGGATGCATATGCTTTGTCCTTCTTCTTCTCATCAGAACAATCTTTAACTCTCCAGACCATCTGACTTTTCTTTGATTGTTTCCCAAGAGATTTGACATAAAAGTTTGCTGGACTATCAACAGACTTGTCATAAAATAGATTAGATGATCGAATCTGATTTGAGTTAACAATTTTAGATTTGACATGGTTCTTTTTGAAAACATTTTCATGTATAGAACTTGAAGCTGTTTTGAAAGAACAAACTGATTTTGTTGAATTATCAACAGGTGATTGATCAATCACATCAACTGTAATCTTTTATGACAATTCGCTGTTTGCAGCTTCTAAATTATTTATCTTTTCGGATAAAATGTTTCTTTCAGAAGTCAATGTGTCAAACTTTATTTTCAAATCAGATTTGGCCTTCTGTTCTTTTTGGACATCTGATGATAGAACAGATATCTTGGACATGAGCTTAGATATTTCAGATTCAAAATTTTGACGTTCAAGCTCAAAATCTTTTTCTAAGTTCTTGGTTTGTTCAGAAATATCTTTGAAAATCCCAACATTTCTCTTCTCAGCATTTTTCTTTTCAAGATCAAAAGACTTTTTCTTCTCTTGAAAACACTTCCTTTCTTTCTCAAGTAAGTTTTGTAATGCAAAGATCTGTTTGGGAAGTTCAACAGTTTTGTCTTCAAGAACTTTTCTCTCTTTGGCAAAAGTGTCTCTTTCTGTAATCAAAATCTTTTCAAAATCAGACACTTGCTTAGAGAGTTTTAAACACCTTAGCTCAAGATTCTTCTTCTCTTGGCTAGCTTTCTTAGAAATATCAGACACTTTTTGAGCAAAAGGTTTCTCTGAATCAACTTTAACTTTATCTTTATCTGCTTGGAGGCTTTTCTTCAATTCAACATTCTTTAACTCCAAAGCAGATATCTGATCTTCAAAAGCCTTAAACTTCTATTGAAGTTCAACTGATTCAACTTGTAGTTCTGAAGATTTTTGTTCAGTTGTCTTCAGTTGGCTTTGAAGTTTTGTAATTATGGACTCTTTGACTTTGATTACTTTCTCAATAGGCTGAATGGTATTTTCTTTTATTGTAATCATTTTCTCTCTATCTTTAATCTCTTTCTCTCTTGCACTGATGATACCTGTAAAATCATATTTAGCATTATCAGTATATTTTGCACAAACAGGGGTTTTATCAGAATTTGACAAATTTGACTTCAACTCCTGAATCTGTTTGAGAAGCTTTGAATTCTGATTTTTTTCAGTTTCTCTCTTTCTGCTTCTATAACAGGTATCTCAGGCATGTATAAGACATGCCATGTCTCTAGCTGAAAGTACAGTATTTCCTCTCTCATCTGTAGTTGGCATCTTGAATGAAATATTTGCTTGAAATATATGATCGTTCCCAAACAATTCAGAAAAGTTGACTGAGAGTCAAACTTAGATCACCACTTAAAAAATTTTCTCAGAAAATTTTTATCTCTAGAACTAGCAAAGCACTGGAACTCGCAGACCAAGTAAACTTGCAAAATACTGGAACTCACAAACAATTAAACAAGGGTTTGAGTGTTTATGAAACTCTCAGATAAGGGTTTGAGTGTTTCAGGAAAATATCAGACAAGTTGAACTAGAACTCGCAAACTACATGAACTGGAACTCGCAGATCACATGATTGAACTCGTAGATCACTTGAATTGAAACTCGCAGATCAAGTGACCATGAACTCACAGGCCAAGTAAGTTTGATGTGGGTGTTCTATATAACTCACAGACTGCTTGATGTATGTTTCTCAAGAACTCGCAGATGACTTGAACTGAACATCACAGATTACATGAACTGAAACTCGCAAGTAACTTGTTCAAAATCACTTCATGCAATATCCTTTGTGCTTGAAAGATGAACTCGCAGGCTTTGTTTACGTGTTTCTCATGAACTCGCAGATCAAACACCAATCTTGTGCGTTTGTTCTTTATGATCACAGATTCAATCCAAATCGATTCAAACCTGAAAATTGATTCTTGAAAATACACCAGTATACTCGAAATACAGATTAGAACATTTTTCTATCAATCCAAACTAGCTAAAAACATCAAAGTACAGTGCATTGATCAAAATACAGTGTTCGAGTGGTTTTCAAGAAAATTTGAACGAAATCCAAAATTCGATCTATTCTAGTGATTGAATCATGAAATTGTGAGAATACAAATTGTTCTAAATCAAAAGTCGATTATCCTTTAAGCATTTTACAATCAAATAACAACAAACAAATGCGAATTTTGATTCAGCAGTAAAAACTCAGAAGTCGACTGCATTTTTTGATATTCCAGAAATCGATCCATAATTTCAATTTAACATGCAATTTGATTTCAAGAAATGTATCATTATGAATAACAAGTAATCTATTACACTAATCGATTGGACCTAATTTATTTTAACAATCTAAGAACAACAAGTCAAGATGAATTTGGTCAAAAATTCAAAAACACAGAAAAGTCGACTGTGTGATCCAAAATTTCATAAATCGATCCAAATTTGTTGTGAAAATCTTTCTGAATTTTTTTTGGTCTTGCTCTGATACCAATTGAAAATGTAATAATCCCTAATTCAAACAAGCAATTCAACAATCAAGATTTGACAATCAAATTCTAGAGAGAGAGAGAGAGTAGAGAGAGAAATCGTATGTCATTGATCTAACAATATCAAAGTGTACAAGCTTAGTTACAATGGTTACTAACAACAAATACTATTTATACCAAGGACTAAAACTCTCAAGAGCCTAAACTCTCTAAAAAAAGAAACTCTCAAGACATTAATATTGACTCTGTTGACTTTACATTGACTTTGACTTTTCAACATTAAATCTTGGATACAATTCTATACACTAACACTCTCTCTCTTAGCACCTTGTATGGAATATTGCTCAACTATGAGCAATCAAATCTCCTGAAGAAGAATCTTGTAAAAGATTCTAAAGACTCCAAAAGCACTCCTGTTGATTTAGTCTCTTCAGAGATCATTCCATCTCAGCGATCTACTCTTACTATCACTGAGTTAGATTCTGACTCTGAGGAATTATCAGACACTGATCTTTCAGAGTTTGATGAATCCTTTGCACTCTTGACAAACTCTTTCAAAATATTTGCAAGAAAGAGCAATTTCAGAAGAAATAAGCCTCTCTCTATTACTGACAATCCAAAATCAACCCCTGTTGATAAGGCTACTGCTACTTGCTTTAACTGTGAAAAAGTTGGACATTTTGCAAGTGAATGCTGGTCAAAGAAAGTTTTCAAACCTTCTACCTCCAAGAAAACCAGCGATATCAAATACCTTAAGCTGAAAGAGAAATATCAAAAGTTGAAAAACTTTAAGCGAAAAGGTAAAGATCTTATCGCTGAAGAGCATGACGGAGCTGAATCTGAAGAATCTAGTTCTGATGAAGAAGAAGTTGCTAATCTCTATCTTATGGATGAGATTAAAGAAGAAGTGGAAGAACCAACAGAAACTTCCATGAGCTATATCTCCTCTCAGGTATCAATCTCTACTAATCCCTCTCTTTCTGAAGCTGAGAGAAGTCGCGTTGTAGATGTGCTGACAATAGACTTATACAATGCACTCAATGACAAAACTCTAGCTGAAACAAAAACATTGACTTAACTGAACATCTAGAGAAATGTCACGAAAGGATCAACGAACTAACTCTTCTTGAGGAAAGTTTAAAAGATCAAGTCATTGTAAATGAAATTTTCAGCATTGAACGCGAACAAGCCACCGCTGCTTTAAAAGAAGAAAAGGCAACTATTGAGGGATGGTGTAAATCATCAACTAAGATCACTGAAATCATCAGGGCTAAAATCCCTGCTAATGACAAAACTGGTCTCGGTTATCATCCTGAAAAGGACGAATCTAGCAGAGACTGTTCCATGCTCAAATTTGGAATGTTTGTCTCTCCTATCCCTGACACTTTTTCTACTTACTATTCTTCATCTTCCAATCCTATTCCCGAGGACTTATCAAAAAGCTCTAAGCTCGCTGATAAAGGGAAATCCATTTCTTATCCTTAGAAGCCTACCAAGAAAGCAAAACTGAAAGTTCCTTCTAAACCTTCAGTAAGTCAATCTTCCAGCCCTGGAACTAAAATCACGGATATCTCTCAAAGATCAACTCCAAAGCTGAAAACTGATGTTAAGCCTAAGAAATCCGAAGAATTGAAAGTTCCTCCTAGATCTTATGCTAAGGGCATTCTTGGATCTGGCCATGCTCATCTCAAATTTTCTAACTCTACTGCTCATAGTCACAAGGAAAATTTCGTCTATAGAAAATGCTATCACTATGGACTTACTGACCATATCGCTAGTAAATATCCTACTGCCACAAAAGCTGAAAAGACAACTAAAGTGAAGATGATTGCCTCCTAGGCTAAGAAGGTTACCAAAGCTGAGAAATCTGCTAAGGTGAAAAATGCCACTAAGGTTAATCAAATAACCAAAGTGAAGGTTACCACTGAAGCTGAATCTTCAAATGTCGTGAAGATTGCTGAACCTTCCATCTCCACTAACACTGCTGGACCCATTGAAAAGTGGGTACCAATCAAAAATTAATCTTCCTTTTGTTTGCAGGGATCGAAGGGCATCTGGTATTTAGATAGCGGATGCTGTCGACACATGACTGGACAAAAATGCCTGCTCACTGAATACAAGGAAGAGAAAGGCCCCTCAGTAACCTTTGGTGGAAATGGAAAAGGCTATACCAGAGGGTTTGGTGTTCTCAGCAATTGAACAACTACCTTCCAAAGAGTCGCTTACATAGATGGACTGAAGCACAATCTTCTCAGCATCAGTCAGCTATGTGACAAACACTACGAAGCTCGATTTTGTAAGAAAACACGTTCAGTGATGAATGAAAAAGGGAAACTCTCTCTCAGTGGTTATCATACGGAAAATGTCTATGTAATAGATATGGACCCTACTACCACTGAAAACGTTTGTTTTCTTTCTAAGGCCTCCTCAGATGTCAACTGGCTATGGCATAAAAGGCTATCTCATCTCAACTTCAAGACACTGAATTCTCTCTCCTCAAAGGAACTAGTTTCCATCCGGTCCTCCTCAGCACTCATATGCCAAAGAATCTCTTTGTTCAGCATGTGAAAAGGGAAAGCAGACTAATGCTAGTTTCAAATCAAAACAAGTTTCCTCAGTGACAAGTCTTATTCAACTCTTGCATATGGATTTATTTGGCCCTGTCAATATCTTATCCATAGCTGGAAAGAAATATACACTTGTCATTATAGATGAATACCCTCGCTACACCTAGGTAATCTTTCTGCGCTGCAAAAGTGATACTCCAGAAGAACTGATATATTTTGTTAAAAAGATGGAAGTGCTTAATAATCTAACTGTTCGCTCGATAAGAAGTGATCATGGAACTGAATTTAAAAATAGTTCTCTGAACAATTTCTTTGAGAGTAAGGGAATCTCTCACAATTTCTTTTCTGTAAGAACTCCTCAACAAAATGGTGTAGCTGAAAGAATAAATCGAACGATCATTGAAGATGCCAGATCAATGCTCTACGATTCTCATCTTTCGACTCAGTTTTGGGCAGAAGCTGTCAATACTGCTTGTTTTACCCAAAGCAGGTCTCTAATAGTAAAATGCTTCAGCAAAACTGCTTACGAACTTTTTCATGGAAGAAAACTTTCTATCAGTTTTGTTCACATCATTGGTTGTCAGTGTTTCATTTTAAACAACAAAGACGCTCTTGGAAAGTTCGACCCAAAAGCTGTTGATGGAATCTTTCTTGGATATTCCTCAATTTCCGAAGCCTACAGAGTCTTCAATAAGAGAAAACAAATTGTAGAAGAAACAATTCATGTCACCTTTGATGAATCCAGATCAACTAACTCTAAACCTATCACTGACAATAAAGAACTGAATGCTTGGATGTTCTCTCACTATAGAGAAACAAAACCTCTCTTCAACAATCATCAGCAAACAAACTCTCCAAATGTTGATGAAGATCCAAACATCATACCTCCTAACGCTGAATCCACCTCTTGGGTTTCAGTTGTTCCTCTAAACACACTTCCTCCATCAGAACTTCCCTCTTCTGAAAACCTCTCAGTAAATAATGGTTTATTTGAAACTCAACATCTCTTAGGTGAAGAACCTCAACTTTCTTCATCAGTGAACATTCCTATTGATGATCCAACTTTTGAGGTAAGCGATCATTCCCTAGCTCAACGATGGACCAAAGATCACCCCATAGATCAAATTCTTGGTGATCCTGATGCCGGTATTCAGACACGATGAAGTTCAGGTAACATCTATCTCCTTGTTAACTTTCTTTCTCTTTCATATCCAAAGAAGACTGATGATGCCCTCAGAGATCCAAACTGGGTCAGCACTATGCAAGATGAGTTGACTGAGTTTGCTATAAACCAAGTTTGGAATCTCGTTCCTAGACCATCTGATAAATCTGTTATAGGCACTAAATGGGTGTTTAGAAACAAATTAGATGAACATGGGATTGTAACCCGCAAAAAAGCTAGACTAGTTGTTCAGGGATACAAACAAGAGGAAGGCATAGACTATGATGAAACCTTTGCCCCTGTGGCCAGGCTCGAAGCAATTCAACTTTTCTTAGCTTATGCAATTTATAAAGACTTCAAAGTATATCAAATGGATGTCAAATCAGCGTTCCTAAATGGAAAGCTGAATGAAGAAGTATATGTTGAACAACCCCCAGGGTTCTCTGACCCTAAGCATCCAAATTATGTATATAAGTTGGATAAGGCTCTCTATGGTCTAAAACAAGTTCCTCGCGCTTGGTATGACACTCTCTCTTCTTTTCTTATCATAGAAAAATTTAGGCGTGGAAAAATTGATAACACTTTGTTTTTCAGAAAGATAAAAGGTCATATTATTCTTGTACAAATATATGTTGATGACCTTATATTTGGTTCTACTAACCCATCTCTATGTACTCGCTTCGCTGAAAGAATGAAGAAAGAATATAAAATGAGTATGATGGGTGAACTAACTTACTTCCTTGGACTTCAGATCAAGCAAACTGATAAAGGTACATTTATTAACCAAGGTAAGTATGTTAAAGATATGCTGAAAAAGTTTGATCTCACTCAAACTTCAGCGATGAAAACTCCAATGGCACCTCCTCTGACATTAGACAAGGATCCAACGGGAAAACCTGTAAATGTCACTGCCTATAGACTAATGATCGGCTCCCTGTTGTATCTTACAGCGAGCCAACCTGACATCATGTACTCTACATGTCTCTGTGCACGCTATCAATCAGAACCCAAGGAATCCCATCTGATCGCTATAAAGCGAATCTTCAGATATCTTAAGGGAACTCCTAACCTAGGTCTTTGGTATCCCAAAGATTCAGGGTTTGATCTCACTGGTTATTCAGATAGTGATTTTTCAGGTTGCAAACTTGATAAAAAAAGCACCACTGGAGGATGTCAACTTCTGGGAGGAAAGCTAGTGAGTTGTACAAGTAAAAAGGAAAACTCAATGTCCACTTCCACAGCTGAAGCTGAATACGTAGCAGCTGGAAGTTGTTGCACTCAGGTCTTATGGATGAGAAATCAACTATTAGACTATGACCTTCAACTATCCAAAATTCCAATCTATTGCGACAACAGTAGTGCCATCGCTATAGCAAACAATCCAGTGCTACATTCAAAGACGAAACACAGAGAGATTAGATATCACTTTATCAGAGATCATGTGATGAATGGTGATATTGAACTTCACTTTATCCCTACTGACTATCTGCTCGCTGATCTTTTTACCAAACCTCTTGATGAGACAAGATTTAACATTCTCATCAGTGAGCTTGGAATGCTGAATCTTGAAGATTGATTCTTCAGCTTTCTTGCATTATGTCAGTGATAATATGTTACACTTCATCATGTAATCTCTGACTAAATATTCTAACTCTCAGGTATGTTTTCTCATTCTCTCTCGCTGAATTTCTCATTCAGTAAGATGTTTTTCAAAAATCAAAATCTTCAATCACTGAATTTCTTCAAGTGGTTAAAAGTTTTTTGATAAACAAATCTTATCACTGATATTTCTAGTTAGTGATCCTTTGAAAAGAAAAATTATCTCTGAATTTCTATCAATGATAATTTCTAAAAACGAAACTTTTTTTCTCTCTTATGACGTCATTCTAAACGATAATCCATGGCACGCCTTTTTTCTGACACATTCGTCCGTTGCACTTCATGTCCAATCAAATTCGTGGGACGTGTCCGTGTCATGATGACCTCCTTTTCCCGCTCCAAATTCCTTCTCTCTCATATAAAAGGAATGCCATTTACTGTTTTACCTTTTTACGTTCTCTCAAAACTTAAAAAGCAAGTAACTTCCTCTCGGCATTCAAGCAAGAAACCAAGAACACTAAATCTTCAAATCTTCAAAAAATTTCAGGTTAATGATTCTTATCCTTTATTCTCTAAAAACACTAATCTAATCTTAAATATTCTTTTCCTTTTTGGATTAAGAGTGTTTTCTCACGTAAAATCATTTTCTTTATGATTTTATTGTATGCAAAAACCTTAAGGTTTTTAAGAATTTTTTATTCACTTCCTTTCTAGGAAACTGTTTTTTCCCTCTAAAACAAACCTATTTTTCAAGTTTCTTTCCTTAACAAGAAACTAGTAAAATATTATGTGATGTTTTTAGACTCTAAACCTTGTACTCTATTCTATTCTTTGTTCTCTATTTCAGAAATGGCCCAAGCTAATCTCATTCCTTCCAAGAATGTTAAATTCACCCTTGCTGATTCGGAAGTTGCTAAGAACAACTACTTAGCACGATTGGACTTCGACGCTGAAAAATATCCTCATCTCGTGCATGCTGCAAACTTTCTTAAGGAATCATGCCTAGGATATGCATTGAAGGTTGATCCCAAGCCTTCCAAATCTCTTCTTCAACAATTCTAGTTCACCGCTAATAAGGGTGAAGTTCTAAGCAAGCAAGGCAAACCAATCCCTGCCATCACTTTCCATACTCAACATGGTCCAGGGAACATCACCGCTCTCGCCTTCCGCATAACACTTCGTCTTCCTTCGAAGACCTCCAAAGGATTTGATGCTCCACCAACTGACGCTGAACTCATTCAGTTTCTTGACTTCATGGGCTACCAATGGGATTTCAGGCCTCACACTACAATCCCAAACAAGAAGCTGACTAAGATCCAAAAGGCGAACATGCCTTCGGAGCTGAACTTCATTTTCACTCATATCATTCAATGTATGAGTGGAAAGGTTGGATCACTGGACCAAGCTAGAAAAGTTCAGGTCTAGATGTGATACTCAGTGCTTGTTGGGTGGCACTTCGACTATGCAGTAGCGATCTTTGAAGATCTCTTGTCAAAGATTGAAAAGACTGAAAGGGACATCAAAATTCCCTATATCCGTTTTATATCCGCCATTCTCCACTTCTTCCTAGCTGACAAATATCCCAATGAAGAAGACTGCAGCTTCTCCAAGGTTGGACTTCGAGCCTTGGAAGTTAAGCTCGCTGAACAAGATGTAAGTCTTCAAACCTTGCGCTTTCGCCTCTCTCAAACTTCTTCGACTTTAGTGGCTACGCCGATGTTTCCTTCATCAGCTATCCCCACCACTACCACCCCTCAAAAAAACAAATCAACAACTCCTTATGGTCCTTCTAAAAAGGCCAAGATGACTGTGGAGCAATCCCACTCGACAATGGTACTTAAGGTGGTCTCTCAACATACTACCTTAGATGGTTTCGTGGCTCGCTCTTCCACAACTGCTACTACAACAACCGTGTCTGTGACATCCATCGCTGATACACCAACGGTGACCACACCCACTCCCTTAGTGACTCAAGCCCCAATTGAGGTAATTTCAATAATCACCATTGCTCCTTCTTCTATCCCCACCATTTCTCCTTCTTCTATTTCTTTGGTCTCTAACATCCCTTCTTTACAACATCCAACTCCTCAGGCTGCACATGTAGGACCTGTTGTGAATCAAGCATCGATGCCTTTCCCTTCCTTTGAAGGTGACTTGAATTTCTTTAACATGTTTGACACTTCAGGTGTTCCTAAAACCCTATACACTTCTCCAACCTGTGTAAATAAGCCTGAGCATCGTTTTGCTCAAACACTAACTTGTGTTTCAGGTCCTACATTGGTAATGGTCGATGCTCATGTGACCAAGCTAGCCGATAAGGTGGACTCTCTCCCTGCCTCTCTCGACGTCAACACCACCGCTGTCAACACAGCAGGTGAAGAGCTGTAGACCCTTACTGCTGCTACTGTCGCCAAAGCTGAGGCTTCTCAGGTTAGCTCTCTTCAGACAGAGGTCGACACACTGAAGGACAACTTGGCCAGACATACAACTCAAATTCAATTTCTCACTGGCCATGTTGATCACCTAACTGGAAAAGTCAAGAATCTCAGCATCAAGCTGGAGAATGCCAATCAGCTGCTCGCTCAAATTATGTCAAGAATGGATGAACCAACTTCTGCTCCTACCCATTCTTTCACCAAGAATGACAGGGCGTCCTTGAACATCTCTGTTGAATTTATTCATCAGGCCACCTCTGCCATTCCGGAGTTAGAAGGTCATGTAGACAAGTTGGAGGCTGATGCCTGATAGAGACCAAAAGTTGTCGCTGTTGTTGTTGTTGCTCCCTCCACGGACCTCCCCCACGATGATGACAAAGAGGGGGAGAAGACTCTTAATGAAGAAAAATCAACAGATGCATAGGAATCAGCAGAGGAAGAAGAACCTCTCTCTCATGTTGAGGGGGAGAAGGTTGCTGAAGTTCAAACCCCTCCTTCTTCTTCTCATACGCAGGAAATAGAAGAAGAAGAGAAAGAAGAAGATGAGGAAGATCTTGATATTCAAGATAAAGAAGAAGACGACGTCATCGTTGACGATGATGAAGATGAAGATCCATCCCAGTGGTTCTCTACAATAAACGTCTCATCAATGCCAGCGATGAAAGGCATTGTCTTTAGTGAAGCAGGGGATAGACAGAAGGATAAAGCTTCTGGTACCCCATCCCAAGGCAAGTAGAAGGTAATAGCCGTCGAAGGAAACCTGAAACTTATATCACCATTTGAGAGGGATCTACCTTCTCAGGTATGCCTCAACATAGTTCCTTTATCTTTCTTTTCTCACCATCTACCCCTGTCTTTCTAGCCTTTATCTCTCTCTTCCTCAAATATATACACTAACTCCTTTCTTTTTGATCATACAGTTCTCTCCCCTGCTTAAGGGAACTTCACTTCAAATAATACCAACTCCAATAGCTGAAGAACAAATAATCCCAATCTCTGTGAATGAGATTGATGAAGAAGAAGAAGAGGATGAATCTCTAAGTCATCCAAACATGCCCTCTCGACCTCTTCAAAGGTCAGAGGATGAACTTCAAAGACGATCAGAGATGATCTCCAACCTGGAGAGTTTACGGCTGAAGATCCCTCCTCAATCCTCAACTGAAGAGCTTGACTTCCTGACCCAACCAGAAATCGAAGAATCTGTCACAGCTCAAAAGTTGATTGTTGAATGCCAAAAAGACGCTAATATAGCTCTTGAGGTTCATTCATCTCTTTTTAAAGATTACAGATGAAGAAGAATCCAGTGATGGTTCAAGCTGCTTTGTTGAAAGAAATAGAGAAGGAAAACGCTAAAAGAAAAGAGATCAGCGATGCCAATCTAGCTTGGTGCATGAAAAAGCTTGACCATCGATCTGATCCAATGAAGATTACAGCCGTAACTATCTCTGGAAGGAAAAAGAAGGATCGTGCCTCAGTCACCATGGAGATATTCAGAGAAGATGGAAGTTCAAAGGCTATGTTCTTATCAAGACTAGTGCACTTCGGCTATTTAGAATGGTTAGAGTTCTGAGAAGCACTGAAGAAATCAAGATCAACATACAGAGGCCAGGTTGAAAATCTTCTTAAAGCTCTTATCAACATGGTCGCTGACAACACAAATGTGCCCTCAGCTCCTCCATCTCAGCCAAGACCGGTTAAAAGAAAGCATGCCTCTTCCTCTGAAAATGATGAAGTTATAAGAAATGAAACCTCCATCAAATTCTCCAAGGATGCATTATTCGGGCCTCCTCCTGATCTCTCAGCTCTAGATCTATCACTACCTTTTGGTGGACCTTATTTACCAGGGCAAGTGATAAAGTAGCCTTATGGAATCTTCTTCAAAGATGATGAGGAACAACTTAGATTTCAGAGAGTCTCTGAAATTCCTATATGCCTACTAAGCCATCTGCAAGATCTTCTATGCTTGTGGTGTGGATACTCTCCATCAGCGGACCCTATCAAAGCTCTCATTCAACAAGAAGCCGCTGATCGAAGAAGGAAAGGAGAAAAAGTACCAGATTATATGATCTCTCAAGAGACCTCCTGAAAACATAGCTGATAGATTCTCTTCTAATTCTTGTAATCTATTAGTTAGTCTTACAGTAGTATAGGACTTCTCTTGAACTTAAAATTTTCATGATTCTACTTTGTAACTTCTTTTTACAATTTAATGAAAATTTCAGTGAAGTACTTAAACGCATCAGTACTGTAAAAGATCCCTCAAAATAGTAATTGGGAAATGTATGTTACAAGTCATGACTATCCATTTATTTTGACTTAAAGTAATTTTCTTCATAGTCACTTTGTCATCATCAAATAGGGGGAGATTGTTGATCCAACTCTCTCAGTGATTTGATAATGACCCTTTATAATACTTAGTGAAAATTATGTTTAACATCTGTATGTATTAGTGGTTCACCATCAGTGATCAAATACCGAGTATGTTTAGTATCGCTGATGATTTCTCATGTAACCAGTTAGACGTAATCCCTGAAGATAAGTTTCGCGACAAAAGATGTTCACTGCTGAATCGAAGAGGAAGCTGATGAACAAAGGACAAGTCTACTATTGACCTGATGCGGATATCAGCGAAAATAAGACAAGTCTACTCACACGCAAAGAAGCCTGAGGAAAAGCTTCAACGATAGCTGAACTTCTTTCTATCTCTGAGAAGGAAGAGATATTCAGCGATCGATGATCACTTTGCTTATACCTCAAGTCTCGGTTGTCTTATCTATGCACAAATAGTATGAGTGTCAGAAAAGACATACCTCTGCTACATTTCGTACAACAACTCTGATATCTACACTGTTCATCATACGACCAAAAGCATGTCTCCAAAAGTCAGACTCATGCAACAAACCAAAGAAAGACACGTGTAAAGTACCCTGCCATGCATTTAATACATAGGGTATAAATAGAAAGATCAAGGCTCTTCTTCAAAAAGCTTCAGAAGTCTTCTACCTTCAATCTTTCTATAAATTATAGAAACCCTTGTTTTCTATATTCCCTTAATCCCCTTTCTCTAATTCTTGTGCAACCATCTTAGTGTTTCTTAAGTTTGTTTAGATTAGGTTCTTCCTTAATCTTATTCTGCAACAAACTTGTAAATTGTATTTTGATTTATCAATAAACAATTTATTAAACTTTAAATTTTGTGTTTGTTTTCAACCCCCGTTCTACAAACTTATTAAGGACTTTCGGGACCAACAATATTTAACATACCTAACTTGCTGATAAGGAATTTAAACCTCTTTTCATCCAACGACTTGGTGAAAAGGTCTGCAAGTTGGTAGTCCATTTGGACAAAGTGCATCTCTATGGAACCTTTCTCCACATGGTATTTTATGAAGTGGTAGCGAACATCGATATGCTTGGTCTTTGAATGTTGTACCGGATTAGCTGTAATTGCAATCGCGCTTTTTGAGTCACAGTAGATAGGCACTCTGTTATACGTGTAGCCGAAATCCTTCAATTCCGTCATCATCCAAAGCACTTGTGAACAACAACTCACCGCAATAACATACTCTGCTTCTGCTGTCGAAGTTTAGACATACTTTTGCTTTTTAGACATCCAACTCACCAATTTATCGCCTAAAAACTGACATGACTCAGAAGTGCTCTTCCGGTCCAACTTACAACCATCGTGGTCTGCATCAGTAAAATCTATTAAATCAAATCCCTAATCCTTCGGATACCAAACTCCTAACTCGGGAGTGCCTTTAAGATATCTTAGGATTCGTTTGACAGCCGCAAGATGTGACTCCTTCGGATTTGACTGATATCGCGCACAGAAACACGTCGCAAACATGATATCCGATCTACTGGATGTTAAGTATAAAAAAGATCCAATCATGCTTCTGTAGTTCTTTTGGTCGACAGACTTACCAGATAAATCTGCGTCCAAAAGCGTTCCAGTTGCCATCGGAGTTTTCATATAAGAACTATCAGCCATGTTAAACTTTTTCAAAATGTCTTTGATGTACTTAGACTGATTTATGAATATGCCTTCAGGTGACTGTTTCACTTATAGACCAAGGAAAAAAATTATCTCACCCATCATACTTTTTTCAAATCGAGTCTGCATGATTTTTGAAAAGTTTTTACAAAATTTAGGATTGGTAGAACTGAATATTATGTCATCACCATAAATCTGGATTAAAAATCAAGTCTTCACCATGCTTTTTCAGAAAAAGAGTGGTATCAATCGTACCTTACTTAAAACAGAAGCAAGTAAGAATTGAGCCAGAATTTCATACCACGCTCTCGGAGTTTGTTTTAAATCATACAACGCTTTATGGAGAACGTAGACATGGTCTAGAAACTGAAGATAACGAAGCCTTCTGGTTGATTCACATAGACCTCTTAATTCAGAATTCCATTCAGAAAGTCAGACTTAACATCCATCTGATACACGTTGAAGTTCTTGTAGGCTGCATAGGCCAAAAATATGCAAATAGCTTCGATTCTCGCCACTAGAGCAAAGGTTTCATCATAATCTATCCCTTCATATTGACAATAACCTTTGGATACCAGTTTGGCCATGTTTATGACTACAACTCCCGCTTCATCCTTCTTATTTCTGAAAACCCATTTAGTTCCAATAACATATTTGTCTTTCGGGTTGGGTATTAGCATCCAAACTTTGTTCCTCTCAAAATGTAGAAGCTCGTCTTGCATAGACAAAATACAGTCAGGATCTTGCAATGCTTCCGAGACTTTCTTCGGATCTATGGCACTGATAAAACTTGAATACAGGTAGAAATTAGCAGATTAAAATCTTATCTTTACTCTACTATCGATGTCACCGATGATATTATGCAGGGGATGATCACGTGTCCATCAATGAGTACTTGGCAGGGGTTGTATATTAATTTGATTATTTCGATTGTTGTAAGCATCCATAATTGTAGGTACGATTTCAAAAACTACTGTTGGAACTTCTTCAGTCTGTAACTCTGATGTTGGTAACTCTGGCGTTACAGATTCAGTACTTGGTACTTCAGCTTCAGAGTTTGGTTCTATAGACACAGAATCGGTGTTAGTTTGATCAGAGTTGTTAGGACTTGTAGAATTTGAAGAAGTAGTAACAGGTTCAGATGGTCCAGAAATGTTAACACTCGTATCAGGGACCACTGAAGTTGATGGAATGGATATGCTGGATTTGTCAAAATCTGTACAAATATCCATAAAGGCATCAAAGAATAATAAATCTAACCCAAAATTAATAGATTTAGCATTAAGGTCAGAAGTCTTCGTCTGATTTAATGTGGGTTCCACTCTGATTTGAGTAGAAGCCTTTTCTTTAAGACCGAGTCCTGAACTGCTATGTTAAGAAGTCGTTGTTAGGCTCTCATCAAAGGTCACATTAATTCTCTCCATGACAGTCTTAGTTCTTTTATTTTATATCCGATAAGCTTTAGACGTTAACGAATATCCCAGAAAGTATACTTCATCGGCTTTCTTGTCAAATTTGCCAAGATTATTACGATCATTAAGAACGAAGCACCTACATCCAAAGACACGAAAGAAATTTCACATTAGATTTGCGGTTATTAATAATCTCATAAGCAGTTTTCTGTAAACGCTTAGTGATGATCGTCCGATTCTGCGTAAAGGAAGCAATTGCAATCGCTTCAGCCCATAAATACAATGGCAGTCCAGAATAAGCGATCATAGTCCTAGCTGCTTCCATCAGACACTTGTTCTTTTGTTCTACAACTCCATTTTGTTGAGGAGTACGAGCAACTGAAAAGTTATGAGATATCCCCACCGACTGTAAATAGCTCTATAGGGTCTCATTTTTGAATTATGTGCCATTGTCACTCTGTAACTTTTGAACTGGAAGTTGTAGAAGAACTTGAATCTTCTTTATAAAAGCAATAATCAACTCCAGTGCAACTGATTTAGCTCTTAGAAACTCAAGCCATGTGTATCTTGAGTATTCATCGATCTTGACTAGAATATACTTCTTACCACTGATCAACTGAATTCTCATCGGTCCGCAGAGATCCATATGTATCATTTCTAGCGGTGATTTGCAGGAAGATTCCACTTTTGCTTTATGGGAACTTCGTTTCATCTTACCCATTTCAAAAGCTGGGCATAGGGAATCTTTCTCAAACCTCATCTCTGGTAGACCTCGGACTAAACCTTTGCTTGCAAGATTGTTGATGGCCTTGAAATTCTGATGAAACAATCTTCTATGCCAAATCCAACTTTCTTCTTTTGAAGCTTTAGCAATCAAGCATACTGATCTTGAAGCAGATAATGTTGGAAAATGGACAACATACAGATTTCCATACCGCTCACCTTTGAAAATCTCAGTTCCATCTTAATCATCAATAAGACAATGAGTAATCGTAAACCTTACGTGAAAATGACTATCACAAAATTGGCTTATGCTGAATAGATTGCGGTCTAAGACTTCAACATATAACACCTTTTGGATTGTAACGGTACCATTGGTAAGCATACCGTAACCTCTGACGTAGCCTTTGACAACATCATTCACAAAACCAACTTTTCCTGCAGGTTGTTCCACATAATTTTGCAATAAGTGTTTGAACCCTGTCATATGTCTCGAGCATCCCGAATATATGAACCACAAATGACAGGCCTGCAAAAGAACAATTACTTTGCCTTAGGTACCCATATCCAGATGGGTCCTTTTTAGTTAGCATATTTCAACTTATGAAAATCGTTTACGGAGCCTTTGATTCTCCATTCGTATCTGGGCTTCGGTAACCATTTCCATACAAAGTTAACATCAACATCTTTAAAAGAATTTCTCTTTGAAAATATATATTTCTTAGCCTTAAAAACATGAATGTGTTGAGATGAGGCCTTGGAAAATGATTTATTTTGAAAAAGTCTTTGAACATTCTTGTTCTTTGAAAGAGTGGAGTGGAAATAGAATGAATTTTTCCCACAGTGATTGCACTTAAAATTCGTTTGAGCTAATGTGACACCCTCAAATTTGGTAAGAACAACTAATTAAAAACCTCGATATAAAATCAAATAAAGGACAAAACTTCCACTAATAAATCAAAACTTCATATACCTCAATTTAAAATTCTATCATTCACCACAACATTTATAAACTCCAGTCTTATATACAAAGACTAAACCGAAGTTGGGTGTTACTTAACCCAAATACCAGTCGCTCTTCCCCAAAACAATGCGGAAGGCTTCACTAAGATGTTCACTTCTCGAGCACAACTAGCACTCCTCTCTACACGGTATCACTAGAACTATTCTCAACCGGAACCTATTGCACATGCCGACAAATAAAAAGGTTAGCCTAACACCTAGTGAGTTCAAGAGTTTTCAACATGGATAAAATATTTTGTAAAAGGGAACGACACGACTTAATTCAAAATCTTTCAAAATGATTTACATTAAATATGAAGGCGACCCTTTTCCAGTAATCTCACATTTTAAAAGATGAACGTCGCTTAAAAAACTTTCTTTCATAAGGTGATGCCACTTAAAACTCACTCAAAATGTGAATAGAAATCAAGATCCCAATTTATGAGGACAAGAGTAAAAACTTTATTGTTCAACTACTAAAATACGAGTAAGACTCAAACACCAAAATTATAACATATGGAGAAAACCCCATACTCAAATGTCCCAAAACAACACCTTTCGCTGACGATGGAGACCCGAATTCCATGGCTAGTGGTGGAACACAAAAGTAGGCCACATTCCAAGTTATTGAGCTCACCATACTAGGATCAAGGCCACGAACTCGCCGGCTTGTACTCAGATGTGGGGGAGGGCATCTAATGATTCCTAGTCATACTCATTCACTAGGATTACATTTACGAGCTAGGTCTAGTAATCAGTCCCACATAACCGTACCAAGTTGCCATCCTAGGATCCAATGTCTCAACTAGCTACAAATGGGAAATGACTATCCCATAAAAATAGACTCATAAATTACATCACAAGGTCAATAGCACAATGAGGCCCTCGATGTCCCTATAACTAATCCTGGTCCCAACATGAAATATTAGCCCCTTTTTAAAATATTAAAGACTGACTCATATGCCTATGGATCCTTTACATTACAGTCTATAACAATACATGACTCCAATTGAATGACCAATGCACTCAAAACATGTAATTCTCAAATGATGCGCAATAACTGCTATCATACTCAAAACTCCACAACGGGCTATTAAAACCGAACGAATGTCCCCAAGACTCATTTTAGTTAAAAATCGAGCTGAAGCTCCCCAATTTACTTTATCGTACAATAAAAGTCAGTGTAAACAATAAAACACATTTAGCCAACGATTATGCAAACACAATGACCAAAAATATGATTAACCCAAAACTCATTATTGGTTGAGACAAACCATTTTCCAAATGTATTTACACCATTTAATCTTTCAAAACGTCCCATAACACAAGAACAAACATTTCTCCAAACACACACTAAAAGCGTGTTTATACCAAAAAATCTTCATTCATAAGATAAATCATTAAAATACTTATACTTATGATTCATTTATCAAAATGCCCAAAAATCCCAAACATTGGTGTTTTACAAGGTTTATAAAGCTAAACACTTCAAATAATCAAAACCCATTAAATGACTCAAACGTTGATAATTTCATGTAAAATACATAAACACTTTAAAATGGACAAATGTACAACGTTTTCATAAATCAACTTGAACTCATCTTGCTAGATTTAGGCTAAATGTAGATTTCCCCCGACTTGAGTTCCTTAGAAGGAATTTGAATCTTTAAGCCAAACTCCCAAAAACCTAGATTCACAAATTTCCAACCATAAATATACAAATTCAACCATTTAGAATCGATCCCCAAACATTTTACATCAAAACTCCCAATTTAGCCAAAGCCCTAATTCTTGACCTAGATTCTCCAAAATCATCCAAATCAAAGTTGGAGAAATATAATACTAGGAAATCATCAATGGAGCATTTATAACTTATAATAAGGTTTAGAAATGGAGAGGATAAACTTACCACTTAGGTTTTGGTAAAAAAAACCTAGAAAACCCAAAATAAAGCTTGAGGTTGAAGATAAAAATGGAGCCTCTTGACCCTAGTTTCCAATCCTTAACTTGATGATGGAACACCTTAAGAACTCAAGAAAGGCTCCAAAATGCATTAGGGTTTGTGAGGGAAGGAGGAGAAACGATTTGGGAGAGAAAGGGAGAAGTTTAGATGTGAGAAATGAGAAAAATGGTTGAAATCCCGATTTTAACAACATTCATTCCCCCTGGTGTGACAATGACACGCGACTATGACACGGTCATTGTCGCGTGTCATAGTCTCACACTTTGTGATACATTGACACGCGACAATGACACGGTCATTGTCGCATGTCATAGTCGTACCAAGTGTACCGTGGGTGTTCCAACTTGTGTGACTATGACTGTGCGACTATGACATGGGCATTGTAGCCGACCCCTTCCAAGCCCCAAAACCCGACTTTTTCAACGCCAACACTCCCGATACTCTTAGGGACTTTAAATAATGCTTTCCCAACATAATCCCCCCATTTCCAAGTTGTAAAAATGTCCGGGTGCCCTTTACTTACCGAAAATTACGGATGTTACAATCCTCCCAACTTTAAAAGAGATTTCGTCCTCAAAATCTTCCAATTTAACGTTGCCCATATATAGGTTGTCTCTAATCCACTTGCTAGAACAACCACGATAAACCTTATGCTGATACTCCCGACAATTTTCCCCTCAGGCACGTTACACTTATATCCGAGTGAACGCTTAACTTACTAAAGTAGTTTTTAACCACACGGCTACGGTTGTCTCCCAACATTGGGTGACACGTACCACCTCAAGGGTAGTTTGTGACCTCAACCTCTCTCTGACAAGTCCGTACCAGTTTAACACTATTCTGGATCCGTTTTCCGATGATTAACACCCGACCCAAACAATCCCCAAAATCCCTTACTCATTCGCCCTTGTTATTGGTAGAGCCATCCTTCTAGGGACGTGCCAAAACATTCTCCACGGGGTCGGTTTATTCAAATTCGACGATTGCGCAAATCCAAACTATACTTAAACATCAATCCTAATGGTCGATATAAACCTTTAATATATCAAGAAATATTGATCATTGATATTTAACCACAAACATCTAACATCCTTAACGTTACCGCTTAAATTGCAAACACACAGGATTTATCGGGTACGTTCTGAAGCACCCCAACTGTCATTGTCCTCGAATCGAATGTCGACACCTATCCTCAAAATGACTATACCGCAAACGTGGGGGTACTTCCCAATATTTCATTCCAGATTTGTATTGTTGAATTTAAAGTTGACACCTACCATGGCACCAAAGTTCCACTCTTACATCTCTAACAGCGAACCATATAATTACCTTTATTCACCAAGGCTCATTAAGGTGATACACCACCAACACATAACAGGATGTCGATCGAACAAGCAACCCATCAAATCAAATCCACCCATATGAAAATACTCACACAAGGCTTTAACCCGAAAACTTACCGAAAGAGAAAGATCACCACTTGTATAATTGGGTTAATATACCTTAAATAGTCATACCTGATCAGACTTCATGAGGTTAAAATTCCACCATCCAAAATGGCCAAGCATTCAGATCATTCTTATTTTCGATTGCCAAGGGCGTCTCTAGTCCCTTATCATAACTTCTTTCTCAAGAGGGTTTAAATCTATAGTTCTACTGAGTTCAAGGCTTTTCAACTTTAGGACTCAACAAGTATGCCAATTGAAATTTTATAAGACTTTCAAGTGCAAAATCTTTATAACAATTAATCGTATGTGTAAAAATTCACTACCGCTTGCTCGGTAGTTGTGCAAAGTGGTCACAAATGCCACCCACATAAAACTCTTTTGAAAAACATTTGATCAGTACTCACGCTATTAATGACAATAATAGAGGGGCGTAACAACTTTTCAAATGGACCACTATGGTCCTAATATGCATTAATCTATGTCGTGAATGTAAAAATAATTTTCTGCCCAAAACAATGCGCAATATAAGTTTGTACAAACTCCTTAAAGAGGAACTCCATAATTTCAACATAAAATGACATGGGATAAAATTCCCAACAAGACCCACATGCATTAGTTTATTTCCCAAACTTAGTAAAATGATAGATGCATGCGATTTGTTTGAAACATAAAATAATTTAAATCAACTACACACATTTAAGTTGCACAAACAAGTCATTCTGTGTTCCAAAATAGTGGCTACTATGTCATGCATACCAATAGACCAATAAGATGCATACAACAACCGTAAAACTCAACAACCCAAAATGTTCAAAGCAAAAGTTCAACACAGAAATACCCTTGTATAAAACCCAAAAGCACAACTATGCAGTATGAATACTCTCAAGACGCCTCTTGCGGTTGCGAAATGACATGTGCAAAACCCGCATGATACAAAATGTTTAACAAAACTCATAAGTTAACGCACACAATAATTCAAGTATACGCGTTTCAAAGTCCATCTTCGCGACGCAAATGTCGAGAAATAGAACTCCATAAAACCTAATAAAATTTTTGTAAGACTCAATGAAACTCAACGACACTCAACATCAAATGGTGACAATTTTTTTAGTTTACCATAATCAAATATCTTAATACAGGATTATAACCAAAGTGTCATGTTTTTCAAAATTTCTCTTTTATTGCCTCGCGATATAAAGTGACACTTTCCAGCAAAACTTGCACAAGACATGACACTTAATAAACTTATGAATTTACACGCAACATAATTAGAACACACGTGTCGAAAAACATCGTAAAATAATACCCTATGAAACTCACCAAAACTCGTACATACTAAAATTCCCAAGAAAACTCAGACGCAAAAACATGGGAATAACTTTTTCTTTAAAATCTTAACATACGTGGAGGAGATCCAATGTCAAGGTTAAAATTTCGCAGTTACTTGTCCAATACCCCAAATAACATTAAAACACGAATATTACAATATCCGAAAATAAGGTTAGACAAGAAACGGGGATGAAGAGATTTTCAATGAAAATTTGCAACCACGTGCAATAAAACAATTTCATGCATGTTTAAACTCACGGATTAAAATCTAGTGTGTGACAAACATTTCCCAAGATTTGGAAGCATGAGAAATAATTGATGCAATTTATTTTAGAAATAAATCCCATGCATGAATTTGGTCGACACCCATCATCTCGAAATCATGCTCCTTAATTTCATACTATTGTCATCCGGATGCTTAAACATCTTAAAACAATAATCAAATGATTCATCCGTTCATCTTACAGTTTCTCCTCGTATAATGTCGATTCCATAAATCTATGGTTCTAATCCAACCAATAACTCTGACCCGAAACGGTCTACTTAATGCAATCACCATTCTTAACCGTTACTACAAGTGATAACGCTATAAACATTAACCTCTTCAAGCCACTACTCCTCGGGAACTCATCCACTACCCCATCGGTCCTCACATAAGGGCGGTTCAAGCACACACATGTAACATGTAAGTTCACCACGATACTGGCCAGGAGTAATTATGAACGTACCATACATGATTATCCTTGCTACCCTCGTCATAATTCCCGATTCTAGTGATTCTATCGACTTCAAAATATCTTATCTTAGAGTATCTACTAGTACAATCTCACTTTCTCATACTTAGAAAAACGCTAGTTTGAGTCTAGGTATCCGAAATCAACACCTAAATCTCTCAAACTTAAGCTCTGATACCAACTTGTAACACCCTCAAATTTGCTAAGAGCAATAATTAATAAACCTCGATATAAAATCAAATAAAGGACAAAACTTCCACTTATAAATCAAAACTCCATATACCTCAATTTAAAATTATATTATTCACCACAACAATTATAAACTCCAGTCTTATATACAAAGACTAAACCGAAGTTGGGTGTTACTTAACCCAAATACCAGTCGCTCTTCCCCAAAACAATGCGGAAGACTTCCCTAAGATATTCACTTCTCGAGCACAACTAGCACTCCTCTCTTCACGGTGTCACTAGAACTATTCTCAACTGCAACCTGTTGCACATGCCGACAAATAAAAAGGTTAGGCTAACACCTAGTGAGTTCAAGAGTTTTCAACATGGATAAAATATATTGTAAAAGGAAAGGACACGACTTAAATCAAAATCTTTCAAAATGATTTACATTAAATATGAAGGCGACCCTTTTCCGGTAATCTCATATTTTTAAAGATGAATGTCACTTACAAAACTTTCTTTCATAAGGTGATGCCACTTAAAACTCACTCAAAACGTGAATAGAAATCAAGCTCCTAATTTATGAAGACAAGAGTAAAAACTTTATTGTTCAACTACCGAAATATGAGTAAGACTCAAACCCCAAAATTATAACATATGGAGAAAACTCCATACTCAAATGTCACCGAAAACATGGATAAGACTAAATACCCAAATCAACACCTTTCAGTGACGGGGGAGACCCGAATTCCATGGCTAGTGGCGGAACACAAAAGTAGGCCACATTCCAAGTTACTAAGCTCACTATACTAGGATCAAGGCCACGAACTCGCCGGCTCGTACTTAGATATGGGGGAGGGCACCCAACGATTCCTAGTCATACTCATTCACTAGGATTACATTCACAACCCAGGGCTAGTATCCGGTCCCATATAACTGTATCAAGTTGTCATCCTAGGGTCCAATGTCTCAACTAGCTACAAATGGGAAATGACTATCCCATAAAAACAAACTCATAAATTACATCATGGGGTCAATAGTACAACGAGACCCTCGATGTCCCTATAACTAATCCTGGTCCCAACATGAAATATTAGCCTCTTTTTATAATATTAAAGACTAACTCATATGCCTATGGATCCATTACATTACAGTCTATAACAATACATGACTCCAATTGAATGACCAATGCACTCAAAACATGTAATTCTCAAATGATGCGCAATAACCGCCATCATACTCAAAACTCCACAACGGGCTATTAAAATCAGACGAATGTCCCCAAGACTTATTTTAGTTAAAAACCGAGCCGAAGCTCCCCAATTTACTTTATCGTACAATAAAAATCAGTGTAAAAAATAAAACACATTTAGCCAACGGTTATGCAAACGCAACGACCAAAAATATGATCAACCCAAAACTCATCATTGGTTGAGACAAACCATTTTCCAAATGTATTTACACCATTTATTCTTTCAAACATCCCATAACACAAGAACAAAAGATCTTCATTGGGGATTTACACCATTTCTCTAAACACACACTAAAAGCGTGTTTATACCAAAAGATCTTCATTCATAAGATAAATAATTAACATACTTATACTTATGATTTATTTATCAAAATGCCCAAAAATCCCAAACATGGGTGTTTTACAAGGTTTATAAAGCTAAACACTTCAAATAATCAAAACCCATTAAATAACTCAAACGTTGATAATTTCATGTAAAATACATAAACACTTTAAAATGGACATTTTGGCATGTACAACGTTGTCACAAATCAACTTGAACTCACCTTGCTATATTTAGGCTAAATCTAGATTTTCCCCGACTTGAGTTCCTTGGAAGGAATTTGAATCTTCAAGCCAAACTCCCAAAAACCTAGATTCACAAATTTCCAACCATAAATATACAGATTCAACCATTTAGAATCGATCCCCAAATATTTTACATCAAAACCCCCAATTTAGCCAAAACCCTAATTCTTGACCTAGATTTTCCAAAATCATCCAAATCAAAGTTGGAGAAATATAATACTAGAAAATCGTCAATGGAGCATTTATAACTTATAATAAGGTTTTGAAATGAAGGGATAAACTTACCACTTAGGATTTGGTAAAAAAAACCTAGAAAACCCAAAATGAAGCTTGAGGCTGAAGATAAAAATTGAGCCTCTTGACCCTAGCTTCCAATCCTTAACTTGATGATGGAACACCTTAAGAACTCAAGAAAGGCTCCAAAATGCGTTAGGGTTTATGAGGGAAGGAGGTGAAACGAATTGACACACGACTATGACACGATCATTGTCACGTGTCATAGTCGCACACTTTGAGCTATATTGACACGCGACTATGACATTGTCATTGTAGCTTGTCATTGTCGCACCAAGTGTACCATGGGCGTTCCAACTTGTGTGACTATGACCGTGCGACTATTACATTGTCATAGTCGTCGGGCATTGTAGTCCACCCCTTTCCAAGCCCCGAAACCCGACTTTTTTAACGCCAACACTCCTGATACTCTTAAGGACTTTAAATAATGCTTTCCCAACATAATCCCACCATTTCCAAGTTGTAAAAACGTTCGGGTGCCCTTTACTTACCGAAAATTACGGGTGTTACATAACATTAAAACCTGTGATTTATCCAAAGAATTACATTTATTCAAATAGAATTGACATTTATTCGCATCAAAGGAAAAATAATTGTTTTTACAATCACTATTGTTGGCCTTTACATTTAAATCACTCTTAACATAAGTACAAGTTTTTAAAACATTTTGCATGCCCTTCTGTTCAGAATCTTTCTTCTTCCACTTTCCTCCTTTCTTTTTACTCACATCTGAAACACCACAAGAACTTGAGTTAGCATAACTCTTACAAGATGAATTAACAATTTTAATGCTTGATGTTTCACCAACCTCAAAAATGCTTTGCTGTTTTTCAAACTTTTGAGAATAAACAACTAAGGGTTTAGCAAGAGTCACAAACTCTGGGTTGGAACGAACATTCCATTTTTGATTTTCAAACCCTTTCTGATCTGACACAATATTTTCAAAACATGATTTTACGGTAACCCAAACCCATTCTAGGATTATAAAACCTGATGTCTTTGAGTTTATTTGTCAAAAGATTTAGAGTCTGTTCAGTTTGACCCCTTTTATAATTCAAATCCTCAAGTTGTTTAATTTTACAGTAAGTTTCATTTCTTTCTTGAAATCAGGCTTCAAACATGATTTTATATTCACCTTTTTTGGAATTCAAGTTAACTAAATCCTTTTGGAGCTCAGAGATTTTTGCAGTTAAATCAACTTTCTCCTTTTTGAACAAAGTTTTCTCATTCTCCTTATCCTCAATCACAACTTTCAACAATGCATTTTCATCTCGAAAATTCATCATTGACTGTCGTTCATGGCTAAGATTTTCTTTTAAAACATTAAATTCTTTTTCCATGAAATCAATTTGAGAAATCAGATTTTGAATAACCTCATAATTCTCAGAATTTTGGCTTACCTTAAATTCAGCATCTGAGTAGCTTTGCTCCGCGGTCTTTGGCTCCTCGTCTAGTTTGGCCATGAAACACTGAACTTGTGTGAAATGAGCTTCCTCCTCATCAGAAGTCTCATCGAGCCAGTTTTCTTCCTCGACCATGAGTGCCTTACCTTCCTCTTGTTTCTTGACCAGCAAAGACTTGTTCGCATAATACTTAGAGTTTTTTACTTTCTTGAATCGACAATCACGAGAAAAATGACCAAGCTTTCCACAGTTTAAACACCTGACATTCTGAGTATCCGCCTTATCTTCTTTCTTCTCTTCCTTCTTCTCATATTTTGGCTTGTACTTCTCAGACTTGTCTTTCTTGTACAAATCCGGTTTGCTCTTCGAGTAGTACTTTTTCTTTCCAAACCGCTTGTTAAACTGCTTGGTAATCATGGCTAAGTTCTTAGCAAACCTTCGGACATCTTCTTGGTCCATATTCTTCGTCATCTAAAGGTTGATAGTGTAGCTATCTCATTCAGAATTTAGATTTTTGATGAATTTGTAGTTGATCTCCAATACCGACTTATTCAACCCATTCCTTCTCAAGTCGTTCAAAATCACATTAAATTTGATGTATGTCTCTGATAGTGATTCACCCTCCTTGGCCTTAAATCCTTCGTAAGCATTAATGCTTTGGTTCAACTTAGCTTTAATCGACCTATCAGTACCCTGAAGTTGTCTTTCTAACTCATCCCACATTACCTTCGCATAATCTCTATTGTCCACCCTATTGTATACATCATTAGGGATTGCCATAGTTAGTAGGATTAAGGCTTCTTCATCAATCTTTGCTTGAGCCTTTTCAGCTTCACTGAAATACTCGTATGGTTTGGGGATGTATCTGTCAAGAATTTCAGGTGAAGTAGCAGTTGCTGGCTGACCAGGAACTGTTATCAAAGGATTAACCGGTCCATTCAGAATTGACTTCATTAAATCCATGTTCTTGTGGTCGAGAAACTGTATCATTCTCTTCTTCCATTGCGGATATTGTTGGATCCCAGATTCTTGCTTAATGATTTAAACACACAAACATATGAAATTATAGCGGAAGCAAAGATTGTTTAAACCATATTATTTGATTCGTACTCAGAGTAAAGAAGATATATCAAAAGTATAAATAATGAACAAGTCAAATATTTACTGGATAATAATATAGATTATCAAGAACACCATAAAAGGTGGTTTAAATCATACACAATCTTCTTGTACAATTCACCGTACAAAAGAGTATTTCTTTATACAAGTAGGTAAGGGAAAGCACACTTTAGAACAATGGGGTGCACGCCCTATTTATAGGACTATAAGATGAACAATGTATTTTCCTGACACAAAAGACATGCGTGTACAACGTTCTACCTAAAAGATAAACTTAACAGCTGATGACGTGTCTTCTGAGCTTCTATCCAGACTTGTAGAATTCTTCAGCTAGAACTTCAAAGAGAATGTATTCAGAGCTCTGATGTAGTGCCTCTGATGAAGCTATCTCTGATATCTTCTTTGTTGAAGTGTCTATCTCTGAAATGTCTTCAGAGGTAGGTTTTTTGTCTCTGGTAGCTGTATCTAGAAGTCATCTGGATTGGACTTAGAATATTTTCAATTCTATTATATTCTGAAATGGGGCTAACAATCTCGCCCTAAGTATTGAAAATAAAAGTTGAGTAGATTTTAAACTAGTATACTTGAGACAAAGAGGAGAAAGTCATCCTCTTTAAACAAAAATTCACTAACGTTAAAGGAGAAATACATTGCAGAATCTTGAGAAGTTAAAATAATCTAAGGGTATTCTCCTCTACAAACTCTATGAAACTTCATAATGAGATATCTGTATTCAAGAACTGAGTTTATCTCCATTATGAGCTTCTGTGCTGCTTCTTCTGAACACCTGGGTTGTTTTCTGGTTTCGAGTATCTTCTCTTTGAAATATTTGAGAGTTAGAGAAGAGTACTTGAAAGAATTTCTAACTCTGAAGAATATTTTCTTCTTATCTTCATTTCTGTTGACCAACCCAAGTGGTTCAACAAGCGTAGTTCCACTCTGAAGGTTCTCTATACCTTCAAGTTCTTCATTTAGTGAAGTCACAAAAAGTTGATCTACTCCATGATCCATAGCAATCTGAAAGTATGTCTTGGATATCAGCTCAACATGCTTTTCCATCACCATCTTTACTTCTCCCAGATCCACATTGAACTTTTTTGCCTTGTCTGCTTGATTGTAGAAGTGCCCATAAAAGTGAGTCAGATCATATTGGTTCAGATTCACTAAGTCATTATCATTGAATACGTAGATGGCATTGTTGGCCCTTTCTACGGTATATTCAAGGTAGTGAATTTGATTATAGCATAATTGTCTGATCTTCACATCCATCACTCTTCTGATCCCTTTATCAGAGTAGACCTTGCTTCTATCTTAGGTCATGTCTGTGATGAATCTTTGTTTGACCAGATCGAGTGTTGGGGCATTTAACCTTGGATTCAGAGGCCTGGTAATGCTTGCAATGTCCTCCCTCTCTGAGTATAAGTACCTGAAGACATATTCATTCATCACATACTTCTTTGGTTTTGAAGGTTCAACTTGGGGAGGTCTGATCAAGGTTTCCATATGCTGAGTGATCTCCTTAACCCTGTCTTCATTTACTTCAGAAGGGCCAACCTCTGATGTTTCCATTTGTTGGGTTAACTCTTATACTTTATCTTGTACTCCTGATGGACCAACCTATGAATCATCTCCAAATGCATCGCTCATTACAACTGTGGGTCTTTCAAGGGAGGATAATGCATTCTTTAAGGAAGTGCCGGAGTAGTCCACCGGCTGAGTGGCATCATCTTGATCAATAAGGGGTAGATATAACAGTTTTGGAAGAGCAGTGATGATTGGTACCACTGGTAGCTCTGGAGTAGCTGCAGCCAAGAAGTTTACTGGGCCTGTAATATGTAGAGTGGTTGAATAATGGTCTTTAGTAGAGGTGGGATTCCTCTTTGGTTCAGTTCTGTAAAACTCTATAGTCTCTTGGGCAATCATCTTCTGGATATCATCAGTTGGTTTGTCCTTGGTTTGTTTTGGTGCAGAAGAGGAGGATGGAGCAGAGGTATTGGTTTCCTCTATTCTGATGTTCTGATCTCTGTTCTCTCCCTTTTGAGAACCTGACGACCCATCGAGCATATCATCATCTTTGTCGTCAGATTCCTCAAACCTAGCCTTCTTAGAGGCCTCCTCTGCATAGGAAGTTTCACCAACCTTCCTTTTTCCCTTGCCCGTTGGAGGTGGCATGTTTGTAGGGTAGAGCTTTGCAGCAACAATCTCTATTACCTTCTTGTCATCATTAGCTGCCAGCTGCATCTCATTGATTTGGTCATCTACACTATAATTGTGGACTGTCAGCAATTCCTTGACAGCCTTTGTGGTCTCTCTAGATTTGGCCACAAATTTACCGGAGACAGTGAGCATTCGGTTGGTGACCTGTCTAGAGAAGTCTTGAAGGTCAGATTTCGTGACTAATGAAAAACACTTATAAAGCTAAACACTTACAAAACAGAAACACTCACATCACACTAAACATTGACTTTGACTTTTCTTTATTACAAATGATTTTGACTTTCTGCTTGAGAGTTGACTTGAGCTTTTGCTTGACTTTGACTTCTATCTTCAACTTGAACTTCAGCATTCATGATCTTGTATCCAACATATTTTGTGCACTAAAAATCTTCCCCTTTGGATTCAAGATCATCTTCCAAAAAGATTTGCAATACAATCTCCCCCTATAGCATAAATTTATACAATCTCTTTCTTTGTAGAATTCTTTGACCAATTTAATCTCCAGAAAAATAAGCATTGAACCACAATATCCCTCTTTGATTAAGCAGTGTTCAAAAATACTGCAATCTACCTAAAGTCTTTGAAAGCATCTTTTTCAATAAGCTTTAACGATCTCTCCAAAAGGTTGTAGAAGCCCCTTTCAGACCTCAGAAAGAAATTATCTTCAGACTTGGCTCTCTTTTGCTTTAGCAAATCATCTTCAAAGAAAATTTCAGAAATCTTCAGCAAACTTTTTGAACTTTTTGAATTCTTTGAACTATCTCTTTCAACTCTGTACAGTCTCCACATAACTTTCACTCTTTGACAAAACTTGCAACAAACTTTCTTCAAATCATCTTTCTTGAAAATAACTTCTCCATTTCTTAAGTCTCTCTCCCCCTTTTTGATGATGTAGCACATAAATCATCAAAACTTCACCAAGAAATGTCATTAACCTTTTTCTGACCATTGATCCTAATCACAAGAGCCTCTGACCATCCATCAATTCATAATGTATTCATCTGAATCTTTTCAAATTCAGACAAATAAGAGTGTAAGACCTGAATCAACAAATGAATCAGTTAATAATGTCTGTCAGTAGCACAAAGCCACTATGTGTAACAAATACACATTGGAAAGGAGCTTTTTGATGTTCACTCCCCCAGGTCTTCCATTCAATCATCGAATAACACAAGGTTAAACTATGAACGTTTAGACAGAAAAATGAATTTCTTGTGTGTACGTGCTGGTGTATGAAATAATTAAGCATGATGATTGCTTTTAATAATAGGCTCAAAAATGTGTAAAGCATTGAGACAACAACACTAATACACAAACTCTATTGTGCATTATCGAAGTGCAAAGGTGAGGCAGACTTCCTTCTTTTTCAATATCCAGATTTTTCAAATGAAAATCAGATAGATTATGTGTTGCATCCCCATGAAAAATTGAAACATCTTCTTTTTAAGAAAAAGATGAGTAGCTGGTAGGGTTAGGTCAAGAGTTGGCATGGGCTAGTTGCCTGTTTCAATGATGTTCATGAAGAATTGTGAAACAACAGTAATGTGGTTGCCCGGCTCAGAAAAAGTTGGTGCATAGTTTGATATTCTTTTAGTCTGATCTCTCACCCTTTTTCTTTTTAACATTGAAGCCTACTTCTAACCAAACTCTCTTTTCATTTTATCTCAGCACACATATCCATACTCAGATATTTTTGACTCCTCGCCTCTCGATCACTCAAGGTTAACTTCTTGGGTAGGAAACACTGGTTTACGTGAATCCATAGAAGTTCTGTTAAGTCCTCACATAATGAACCCATGTAATCCTATAAGCAAAGTGTTACTCAAATGGTTTAACTCTGATAGTTAAAGCACAATATGAAATACATGTCAGATATATGTATGCTCATGAAGATTTGAGCATGTTAATCATGGAAGATATTTCAAAACAAGTATACTAAATAAATGAAATGAATACAAGAAATTTGTTAGAAAATCTGGCATTGTATGATAAGATCAAATATGAATTATATATCAATAAAGGCTTAGGTCATGAAAAATAGGATGTTGTCTATAAGAACAATTATAGACATTCTTGAAAGAAACGTTTTGAACAAAATCACGCTCAAAATCAATGAAATTCAAAACGAGGTGTATCACCATCAAAAAATTAGTTAATTTGAGACATGGTGATAACATAAACAACAAACTACTAAACCGGTGTGTATGAATACTTGATAGTATATGGAAAAGATAATACACAAGTATTTATCTTTGGAAACACACGGTTAGTTTAACATATATGCTCATGAAAAATGAAAACATTTAAAATCACACTTCTGAATTCATGAAATCATTTTGAGAATAGAGAAGTGGTTTGAACATTTAAGAACATGTTTTCATATCTGAAAGTCGTTCTTCTTTCAGACATGTATGAGATGAAGTTTAGAATGATCCTTACGCTCATTTTAAATCTCTTGAAGTCAGCTCAAAAGTCATATTGGATATGAACATGTAAGGTCCCTCTCAAAATCTGCATTCAGTCAAAAGTCGTCAAAGCACAAAGTCTTATTCACAAAATTTATTGAAAAATAAAAGACATGAAAGCAATAAAACTTGTTAAGAACGAGTTCTGATCATATGTAATCAGAAGTCATTTACTCCCCTTGAAATATTGCATTCACAATATTTAATCAACAGTAAAAAATATGTACTCCCCCTTGAAGGTTTATCATCTCATTTATGCATCGGAGTACAATCTCATTCATGCATAGGAGTATCATCTCTTTTAATCATTAAAGAGCGAGTCCTAAACTGTTATGTTTAGAAGTCAAACTCCTTATCATTGAAGAACAGGCATTGAACTGTGTTATCCAAGAGCCATTATTCGTTGAAGCACGGGTTCTAATTTATTGTATTCAGAAGCCTATGTTCTTTTACTCCCCCTTGACTTGAGATGCCTGCAACACAGATGAATCTTTTGGCTTTCGTACCTACTGGTATTTGGGTTCATGTCTGTTAGTTACAGTTCTGTTAGGAGTAATAGAATAAGAACCATACCAGTAATAATCATAAGTTTTATGAACAAAATCATTTGCACGACAGTAAGAACAATAACTCTTCGTATGAGCTAACCTGAATAATTGATTTCTCGAATAAACATGATCAGGTTTACCTTTTCGCACATTGTTCTTCTTGGCATGTGATGTATGCATAAATGATTTCTTACCATTCTTCTCATCATTCTACTCATCATAAGATGGTTTGACCTTCCATATCAACTTCTCTTCTCCATACCTTATTCTTCTGTATGTACCTGAACCATCCACATTCCTATCATAGAAAATGTTTGTAGTACGAATCTGATAATTTGAAATAACTGACCTCTTTGTAGAAACAATTGTATGATATGAACTTGATGTTGTCTTGAATGAACATTCAGAGTCAGCCGAATCATCTCTAGGTGTTTGAAGACTTAAATCTGGAGTCTTCTGCTGAGTCAAAACCACCTTAGAGACAGTTTGTTCAAGTTCTGTTATCTTCGAAGATAAACTGTTCTTTTCCTTGATGAGCAGGTCAATCTTTTCCTTTGATTTAGACTTCGTGTTTTGCTCATTCATTGCCTTTGTTGACAGTTCAGATAAAGACTCTGTAAGCTTCCTAATCTCTGACTCAAAAATCTTTCTTTCTTCCTCAAAATATTTCTCGACATTCTTTCTCTGATCAGATATTTCTTTAAAGATTCCAACATTTTTCTGTTCTAATCTTTTCTTATCTTTCACAAACTCCTTCCTCTCTTTTTCCAACAAGCTTTCTAATTCAGAAATATTTCCTTTGAGAGATTTTCCTTCAGTACCAAACTCAGTCTTCTCTTTCTCAAGCCTGTCTCTTTCAACAATTATTACCTTCTCAAAATCTGATGTTTGTTGAGAAAGTTTTGCACATTTAAGATCAACCACTTTCTTCTCTTCAAAAGTCTTTATAGAGAATTCAGAGAATTTCTGTGCAAACCTTTTCTTTTCCTTTTCAAATTCAGTTCTTTCTTTGGCAATCTGATGTTCTAATTCTGAAACCTTCTTTGTCAGCTATGCATTAGCTTTTTCTAAACCCTTTTCAGTTTCCTCATTCTTCTTGACACAAACTTCTTCCTTGAGTTTATCAATCTAAGCTTCCAAACTCTGTACTTTTTCTACTTCCAAACCAGAAATCTGTTTCAGACGATCTTCATTTATCTTCTTTAATGCATTGACTTCTTCTCTTAGCAACCTCTTTTCATCATGATATCTCTTTGATCTCTTTGAATAATAATCAACTTATGAAGTGAGATTTATATTCTATGTTTTGAGTCTAACAATTTCTTCTTCATCATCAGAATATCCCATCTTGATAAGACTTTCACAAATGATCTTTAAACACAGAAAACAGAAAACGATTAATCCCAAATAGAAATATGTTCCCCTACGCAGACTTAGCACAGAGGTCCCGCTACCCGGTTAGTGGGTGGGGTCAAGGGGCAACGCCCCTAGAGAAAAAAAATTTGACATTGAAAAACCATATTTCAACTTGCAAAAATAAATTTTGGCTAAGTATAGAAAAATCGCAAAACACAGGAAGAAACTTCGCGCAAAACAAAGGTTCTTGCATAGAAAGGCTTGCGAGTTTTAGGTTCGCGTAGGCTTTGGTCTGCGAGTTTTAGGTTCGCGCACAAAGAAGTTAGCGAGTTCTTGCTTCACGCACACTGAACCGTGCGCGTTTGTACTTCACGCAAACAACTACTTGCGAGTTCTTGAGGATGTCACTTCGCGCAATGCTTCTGCGCGTTTGACACTTCTCGTCGATCCCAACTTCACGCAGAACAAAGGAATCAAACAACACAAACACGCACACAGAGACGTGCACGTTTCTACTTCTCGCAAGCTTAGTCTTGCGAGTTCTTCACTCCTTAGCGCATTTTATCCTTCTGTGCGTTCTTCACCAAGAGCCTTGCGAGTTCTTCAGATCTAGTGAGTTCTTCACCACTTCGACCAAAAACTGACTTTTTGCACCTGAATTCGATTCAAAACTTTGAAATTGATGATAAAACTTTGCAAATTTGTCCTAGTCCATCTTCTGAACATATTACAAACAATTAATTTTGATAAAAAACAACACAATTACTATTTTGATCGCAAAACAGTGCGTTTTTGAAACTCGAACACAAAAACAAGAAAATTCAAAATTCACACAGATTTGTTGTGAATTAGACAATCTAATCAACACTAAACATATTCTAGAATCAAAAACGAGTATAATGCAACAACTTTTACAGCCAAAAACAAACAAAATCACAAATTCGATTATGAAACAGTAAGTTATGCGAGTTCTTGAAAAACGATCACCAAATCTTCAAACTTCTTTTTCGATTTATGTTTCTATGCTTACTCCGATACCAATTGTGAGTCCCACAATCAGTGCAAATCAAACAAGATGACACAATTATGAATTTGAACAATTTTATTTCAATCTCAAATTCGAATACACAAAAAGCTCTCACAGTATTTCTCTCTCTAACACAATACGCGCGCAACTCATAGTCATATGATTCAACTAACAAAAAACACTTATAATGCTAAACACTTACAAAACAGAAACACTCACATCACACTAAACATTGACTTTGACTTCTCTTTATTACAATTGATTTTGACTTTCTGCTTGAGAGTTGACTTGAGATTTTGCTTGACTTTGACTTTTATCTTCAACTTGAACTTCAACATTCATGATCTTGTATCCAACATATTTTGTGCACTAACAACTTGAGGTTGAGAAGCTGCAGAGACTAGTGTGGCAGAAATGGCTTTAGAGATCATCTGCTTCATCTCTGTCTTGAAATTCTCCAGATCAGCATGGGTAATTGTTGAAGGTGCGGTAGAAGGTAACTCTAGAATGGCTTTATTGATGTTAGCTTTGGCAGAGCACAGAGCCTCTGATAGTTTATCAGAGCGGCCGTTGATAAGAGTTTCCAGAGCTGCCAATTTGGTGTTGTTGGCATTCAGTTGCGTCCTTAGCTCAGAGATCTCTAAAGTAAGTTTGGCCACTTCAGAGTTCGAGGCAGAGGTCTCTGAGGTCTTCTCAGTTGTAAGTTTCAGATCATTCAAGGATCCTCTGATATCATCACTAAAGATTTTGAACTCTTTTTAGTGACAAAAGCAGAGAGGGGAACCTTGGACCCAACACATGAGTCTAAGTAAATCTCGAGTTCAGAGGTGCCATTCTTCAGAGGGGAAGGGATGTTACCTTTTGTGGGGATTTCTCTACCGGTGTTTTAATCATTTCAACTTCCTCTGACTCAGATTCAAAGGAAGAGAACCTGATGTGATGGGAAGACTTGTTATCCAGACAAGTCAACCTTTATGCTATTAGGTCTTCCCACTGCCCCTAAGTTGGGCAATCCCTACGTGAGATTCTGAAGATCTCTGGTAGTAAGGAATGGTTCTCTTTAGAATGAGCCAAATAGGCATCATTTTGTATGGATTTTGGTGTTATACCCCGAGGTGATTGGGTACTTATCTTTTCAATAGATAAGTCATTTTGAGAGGACAGATCTAGAAGTGTGGCTTCCCCTTGGTTGTGAGCATCAGAGGCAGAAAAGAGTTCCTCTATGCGGTTAGCTGGGTTTAGGTTTGAGGTGTGCACCTCTTTAACAATGTCCCTTGGTGCTGGATCACCTAGGATAGATTGTGTGCTTGCACTGGGGGTTGGGGTTTGGAAACGTACATGTGTGCCTCTTTACGCATCTTCTACTACCTTACATCCCTCGGCTCTTAAGGCTTCAAAATTCGGTCTCTCAGAAGAATTCTCTGACTCACTTTCCTCTGCTCTGGTAGAGCTACTCTCTTCACCAGATGCAGAGGGACTCTCTGATTCTCTCTGTTCAAAGTCACCGTCTCGTTGTCCTTTGCGCTCATTCAAAGTGGCCTCTAAGTCCTCACTGTCCAACTAGGGCTCTGGTTCAGATCCTAAATGTGTTGGGGATCCTAACATCGGTTCTGATGATAGGGCAACACGACTAAGAATGAGAAGGGTTGGGTGGTTCTCTGGGATGAACTTCTGCATGCTCTGAGTAAATCTCCTTTCATATGGGTAAGGAGGAACATTTGTGGGTTTGAAGTTGTTCATCATAAAAAGTGGTGTTTTAGGTCCTTCCTCTGAGAGCTCAAAATTGATCATGGCTCCCCTCATGACCACTGAAATAAACCTGCGAAAAAGTACAGAGACTGGTGGTTTCCCCTTGGCTAAAGCTTTGTTCTTTCTATCCACAACAGTGAAGAGTTTAGAGTAGAGGAGGTCGGCCTTGTCAATGTTTATATTAAAGAACAAAGCATACATTATGGCAAGTAGGGTAGGTTTGCTTGATCTTGACTGCCAATTTTGCATGTTAGTGTGCGATTGAGCACACTAAACATGAAATTCCACACTGGTGGAAGGTGTTGTCTCCTGAACTCACTCAATCTAGTATGTCCTTGTTGTAGCCCAAATGGAGAAGAAATTGAAGAAGAATTTCTTGGGTAAGAGGTTTCTTAAACTAGGCAATCCCTAGGTATGTTGTTTTTAAAAGAAAGAGACGACGATGAAGGGTTGTTGGTGAAATTCTGATGGAAACACCTTCTTCATGTCCTATGTCAATATAACCTACGATCCCATTGGCCTCTTCATTATACTCACTAGTGTACCACCATTGTTGAACAAAGTTGAGGGGTATTTTAGCATCGAAGTTGGTAATGGCGTCTTTTAGTTCACAGTTTCGAAAAAAAATCAAGTATGGGTCGATATTGTTCATCAAACTTGGTGGGAGTTAGGTCCAAATATTATTTCCTTTAACAGGGATATCAAACTGAGCAGAGGATTGGTTTGGTACTATCCTACTTGAATCGTCCAAACCATTTTGATTCTGAGCCATTGTTGCAGCTTTTAAGTTCTTGAGCTTTTGATTGTTTATAGGAAGAAGCTGAAGTTTGAAGGGAAAGTCTGAGAGCGTAAAGAGGAAAAGAGGGTTTGAACTTTGAAAGGGGTTTCCATTTGGCGTGAGGCATGTGTAGGAGGTTATGGAAGCGGCGTTTGTGAGTACCCATGTCAGAAACGTTCCATCGTCCATCAACTCATGTATAGACACGTGGAGAGGGAGAGTGAAAGAACGCATACGTCAGACAACTGTCATTTTGGGATTTATATTAGAACATTAAAGTCACCCTAGGTAAATAACCCGCATAAGTCAGTTTTAGAAGAAATTTGATTTTGAAGAAATAAAACTCAAGAACACTAAATATCAAGTGCTCTGATGGATCTTTAGAGCATAACAAAGCAGAGGCTCTGAAGAGTAGTATCAGAGACTAGATAATAGACTCTGAAGTGTATTCAAAAGTTTGGAATCAAATTTGGTTTTATTTTGAAAAGATAAGTTTGAAATAGGAGTGAAGTACTTACCTTCTCTTGTGATTAGGTAGAAGACCCTCTGATGAGATAACAGAGGCTCTGAAGTAGATCTCAAAGGCTCTGATCTTAGTCTGTAGTGCCTTTTCTTTGCTTTTAGCTCCCCCTCAGCAATTGAATGAATCTTTTATTTCTCCCCCTCAAATCGTGCTTAGAGTTTTCAAAAGTGAGATGTGCTTGTGTAATGAAAACATGCTTTGATAAAAATGCAAAGACTCTAAAGGATGTATCAGTGGTTCTGACAATTATTTAGAATATGCTGCTGTAAGATATCAGAGACTTTGATATGAGTTTAGATCAGGTAGACATATTTAGCATGCCCAACCAACTTGTTGATCAAGAAGTTGAATGCTCGTTCATCTAAAGCCTTTGTGAAAATATCAGCCAGTTGGTAATCAGTTGGGACAAAGTACATATCAATAGTGCCTTTTTCAGCATGATCCTTAAGGAAATGATACCTGGCATCAATATGTTTGGTCTTGGAATGTTGTACTGGATTAGGAGAGATGGCAATGGCACTTCTGGAGTCACATAGAATGGGAATTATGTCAAACTCAAGACCATAGTATTTAGTTGAGTTTTCATCCATATGACTTGTGAACAACTAGCAGCAACAACATATTTTGCTTCTGCTATAGAGGTTGACACACAATTTTGCTTCTTGGATGACCAACTCACTAACTTATTTCCCAGAAGTTGACAGTATCCAAAGGTAATTTTCCTATCTAATTTTCATCCTACATGATTTGCACCAGTGTAGGCAGTTAATTCAAAACCATAATGCTTTGGATACCAGAGGCCAAGAGATGGTGTGCTTATGAGATATCTAAACACCCTTTTGACAGCAGATAAGTGTGATTCCTTGGGATTAGCTTGATATTTAGCACAGAGACAGGTTGCGAACATTATATCAGGTCTGGTAGCAGTTAAGTATAAGAGTCACCCTATTATGCCTCTGTAGTTCTTGACATCCACAAATTTACCAGAGGGATCAGAGTCAAGTTTAACTCTAGTGGCAATAGGAGTTTTCATTTGAGCTGAATCATTTAGATTGTACTTTTTCAAAATATCAGAGACATATTTAGCCTGATTTATGAATGTGGCCTCTGAAATTTGTTTTACTTGCAGTCCTAAGAAAAAGGTTAGTTCTCCCATATGACTCATTTCAAATTCACTTTTCGTTAGCTTGAAAACTTGTCACAATACTTTTGGTTAGTAGACCCAAAAATAACATTATCAACATAGATCTGTACCAGAAGTAGCTCATTTTTGTACCTTTTGATTAATAGAGTGGTATCCACTGTTCCTTTTTCAAAATCATTTTCAATCAGAAAGTTGGACAGAGTGGGTGATGGTTTAAGTCCATACAGAGCTTAATCAAGGTAATAAACATGGTCTGGGAACTCTAAACATTCAAATCTAGGTGGTTGTTGGACATATACTTCTTCATGGAGTTTGCCATTAAGAAAGGCAGATTTGACATCCTTTTGATATACTTTGAACCCTTTGTGTGCAACATAGGCTAAGAAGATTCTGATTGCTTCTAACCTAGCTACAGGTGCAAAGGTTTCGTCATAATCAATTCCTTCTTCTTGGCAATATCCCTTAGCAACCAATCTGACTTTGTTTCTGATTATGATTCCATCTTCATCCTTTTTTATTTCTGAATACCTATTTGGTTCCGATTGCAAATTGTCCTTTGCGAAGAGGAACCAGGTCCAGACTTTGTTTCTTTCAAATTCATGAAGTTCTTCTTGCATATCATTATCCAATTTGGATCTGCAAGAGCTTCATTTACCTTCTTTGGTTCATTGATGCTTAAGAAATTTGCAAAAAAGAATTCATTGATTGTTGCAAATCTTGTATTTACACCATTAGAGGGAGAACCTATGATTTGATCATGAGGATGATCCTTTGTCCATCTAGTGATAAGAGCATGAACACGTTGAGGTGTTTGAGCTTCAGATATGTCAGGATGAGGTATCTCTGTTGTGCTGTGCACAGGCTCTGTGGAGTTTTCCAGATATGGTGATAATGGCTCTGAAGTCTCTTCTACATATGCCTATGGTTCTCCTTCTTCATAAGAAGACACTTGCTGTTCTTCTTCAACATTTGGTCTTGTAGCATCACTTGGACCTACAGTGACTGAAGTCAAGGGTGTGTTATCAGAAGGACCAAAAAAAGTTGTACCTGAGGTATGAAGCTCTTCTGATTGTGCTATTTGATTATCTCTGAATATAAATTTAGAGGTGTTTTCATCACCAAAGAAGTCTTCAAATATTCTATTTAGTTCTGACTCTCTGAGTTATGAGGAGTCAGAGACTTCTTTGGTTTTGGATTGAGATTTTTGAAAGTCAAAGCTTCTGGATTCTTTCTCATCAAAAGAGACATTGATGCTTTCTTGAATGGTTCTTGTTCTGCGATTAAACACTCTGAAACCCTTGGAGGTTAGGGAATAACCAATGAACTTTCCTTCATCAGCCTTCTTATCAAACTTTCGAAGTTGATCTTTGTCATTCAAGATAAAGCACATGCATCCAAAAACATGAAAGTATTTGACATTTGACCTTCTATTGTTAAAGAGTTCATATGCAGTCTTTTTGAATCATTTAACAATGGTAGCTATGTTTTAAGTAAAGCAAGCTGTTGATACTGCTTCAGCCCAAAATTTTGTTGGTAGATCAGATCCTGCAAGCATTGTTCTTGCAACTTCAACCAACGTTCTGTTCTTTCTCTCAACAACACCATTTTGTTGAGGTGTCCTAGTTGCAGAGAAGTTTGGTGAAATGCCTTCTTCTGATAGGTAAGAATTGATCTTTACATTTCTAAATTCTTTTCCATTATCACTCCTCAACTTTTGAACTTTACTGTTAAACAGAACCTGTAATCTTTTCAACAAATTTATCAGAATTTCTGAAACATCAGATTTTGATCTAATAACTCAATCCATGTATATCTTAAGTATTCATCAATTAGTACAAGAATATACTTCTTTCCAGATAGACTTTGCACAGAGATTAGACCACAGAGGTCAACATGTAGCATGTGCAGAGGTATGGAACAATTATTATCACTTTTGTTTATGTGAGATGCTCTTTTCAGTTTTCCCATCTCATTTGCAGAAAAAAGATGATCTTTGTCAAATTTCAGAGATGGTAGTCCTTTAACCAAATTTAGTTTTACCAATTTGTTAAGTGATGAAAAGTTCAGATGTGAGAACTTCTTATGTTAGAGACATGCATCTTCATTGTTCAGAGATACTAAACAGAGTTACTCTGAATTAGTGTATGTGTGCTTTGTGAAGTTCATGCGATACATATTACCTTTTCTGCTAGCTCTGAGCATTTTCTGACTTGTGTTTGAATGTAACAAATAACAATACTTCTTTTGGAATTTTACATCAAAACCATGATCACATTAGTTGACTTATGCTGAGTAATTTATGCTTTAGTCCATCAACATAAGCAAACTTTGAAACTGAAACATTTCCTCTTGCTAACTCCCCATATCATCTGATCTATCCTTGTTTGTCATCCCCAAAAGTTACTGCTCCTCTAAGTTTTTCTTTGAATGAGGATAATAACCTTTTATCCCCAGTCATATGCCTTGAACATCTAGAATCAAGATACCAGATGGGCATATGTTGTTTCTGCAAGACATATTAAAGGTTTTTAGGTACCAATCTCAAAATGGGTCCATTTCTGTTAGGTGATGGGATTTTCTTTTTAATGCATGGCATTCCATCCTTTGATGTTTTGCTAGATTGAGTTTTTTGATGCTTCAGAGGTTGAGTCTCTGAAGTTTTCTTCTTTTGAGACTTGTGTATAAAGCAATGAGGACCAGAGAAATGATTCTTCAATTTGATCATGTTAGTGCACAAATATGTTGGATCCAAGATCATGAAAGTCAAAAGTTCAAGTTCAAGTCAAAGACTCTTAAAGCAAAGTCAAAGTCAAAAGCTCAAAGGAAAAGTCAATGTGTTAGTTTTGTTGTGTGTTCCTTGTAATAGGTGTTAGTATAAATAGTTTCCTTGTTTTTGTAAGTGTCTCGGAAGCTTAATTGTGTGCGTACAATTAAGAATCCAGTGAGAGAAATACTTCATTGTATCAGAGAGAGAGAGAGTTTGTAATCTGTTCATGTGAGATCAATGACAAATGACTATTGATTTGAAAATTCATTGTTAATCTTGATATTCTTGCACATACCTGGGAATAACAATTGGTATCAGAGCAGACGAAAATCAGAAATCAAGATCAAAAATCTGAAATTTTGGCCGAATTTTTCAAGAACTCGCACAACATTGTTCCAAGATCGAATTTATTGATTCTTTGTGTTTTTTTTTATCACAATTCGTGTATATATGTATGCATTTAATGTTTTAGAACACATTTCCTTCAAGTTGTAATCACAAATTCACATAATTTCATTGTCAATTTCTTGAATTTGTATCTGTCTATGTTTTCGACATTAACGCACTGTATTCTTGATTGAATTGTAATTGTTGTTGATTTTGTTGAAATTAATTGTTTGTAATCAGTTCTAGGTGTGTACGAGGACAAAGTGACAAAGTTTCATGGACTAATTCAAAGTATTGAATCGATTTGAGGTTAAATTTGATGTTTTTGGGCTGAGATCTAAAGAATTCGCATGGAAAACGAAGAACTCGCATGCATAACACTGAGTTTGGAGAAAGTTTAAGGACAAAATTCGCATATATATTGGTGCGAAAACTAAGTAATTCGCACATAACAATATATAAAAAGAAGAATTTCACATGTGCCTTCATACGAAAAGTCAAGAATTCGCATCCCATTACATGCGAAAAGTAAGGAATTCGCATCACAAGTCTGAAAAATATTCTAAGTCCAAAATTCGCATCAATCCTTCGTGCGAAAAGCTCTCAAGTCTGAAAGAGTTTAAGTCCAGAATTCGCATCCAACTACGTACGAAAAGTAGGATTTCGCATCCTTCAACGTGCGAATTTTAGGAATCCATATCCTTTTACGTGTGAATTCTGTGTGTTATGCGAAAAGTTTTCATTGTAGCGTGCGAATTCCATACTTGGTGAAATTTTCAAGCTGAAATATGGTTTTTCATAGTGGGACCCCCATGCTAAGTCTGCGTAGGGGAACAAATTTCTGATTGTGATCAAAATTTCTGAATTTTTGTTAATGATCATTTTGTGCAAGTTTTATTAAGATGGGATTTTTTGATGATGATGAAAAAGATCAGATTTTTAAACTCAAAACAGAGAATAAAAATCTCACTTCATCTGTTGATTATTATTCAAAGAGATCAAAGAAATATCATGCTACAGGAAGAAGTAAATGTGTTAAAGAATGTAGATCCCAGTGCAGTGCAATCACAAGTAATTATGAATAATGATGAACAGATTATAGGCCACATCAACTAGTCATATGATTGATATAACTTCACAGGGTTAAGGTTTACAGAGAGAATTTCTGATAAGGTTATGTAAACCTAATGACTAGAAAACTGAATAATGAATTTCTCTAACTAACAAATGAAAGAAAATCAACTTTAAATATGCAGGCTCGCAGGCCTAATAGGCTTATGGGCTTTAAGGCCCAACAAGCTTACAACTTTAATAACTTGACATAATTTACCCTGAACTTCTATTTAACTAAAAAAAATAGCCCTAACAATCTCCCCCTTTAAATAGAAGTTGATAGTCACGCCAGTTAGGAACAAAAATTTTCCGGAAACCAAAGCTGATCTCGAAATATCGAATCTGAGTCCTGTACTCTAGTCGCTCTTCAATTACGCCCAGTGCTTTAAGAACAAGTGATTTGTAAGAAGAATCCAGTATCTGAACTCCTTTTTCATCTTGACTCAGCGCACGCTTCAACTTGTCTTTCAAAAGCATCAACGTACCATCACAAAATCTGGCAATCTGATCAAAACGGATAAAGCGTAGAACACCGTTGTTGTTCACATATGACATACCAAACTCTGGAATCTTTATAACTGTGAACGCAGGTACATTTAGAGCATCAGACGGAACACTCAGATCAGGCTTGAACAGATTAATCTTCGGTTGATCACTTTCTAACCCAATCTGAAAATCTTCCATCGAAGCAAGTTTCATTGCACACTTCATGTATCTTTTCACTGTTTCTAGTGCATCAATGACTTCTCCGGGTCTGACGGTTCTGGTCTTTAAGTCGCGTAGGATGTACAGCAGATCTTGTGGCTCTAGACATGGAAAATCAGCATCAGAAAAGCAGTATTGTTGACCATCTTCTCTAGTAACCATAAAGTCCATATACTTGACCTTCATAAAGTAGGCAGGTATAATCTTATCAACTGATACAATCCTGAGCTTCGTCTTGGAGTACTTGTGCTGGAACTTTCTGTACACGAACACAAGTTCACGCTGTTTTTCTTTGTTTTTCACTGACTGTAGACCATGTATAACGACTTCATCATACTTTCTGATCCAGTGGGCAAAGATCTTTTTCTGGCTTTCTTCGAGGAAAGGAACTTTTATTCGGACTCTTTCCCACTTGGATGGACGAACTGGAGTAGTACTAACTGGTTCTCTAACTGGTGATGCTGGAGGAGATCTCTCGGGAAAAACTGTAGAAGAAAATTCAGGGTGATTAACTGGATAGGTCAATAAAGGAATCACGGCAGAAGACTGATCATCTAGATGCAGTATTTCATCAATTTCTTCTTGCATAACCACCAGAGCTCTTTCAGTATTGGCACATTCTTCCATCGTGTCTGTCACTTCATACGGATCTAGTATTATTGCCCAATCTTCAGGAACTATCGGAGAACCATCTTCAAATTCCTCAGGCTTTTCAACCGTCGGATAATCGTATAGTATCAAGTCTGTCACCGGTTCCCGTTTCTGTTCCTGTCTCTGTCCCTCTGTTCTTGTACCCGAACCCGTACCCTATTCAACCTGTTCTGGCTCCACTACATGTGTCTCTGGCTCAGATAGACGTTGGCGCTTCTCCCCCTCATGGTGATCAGGATCATCCTGATCATCATGTCGGCGCTTGAGCCGTTCTGCCTGGCTACGGCAGGTATCCTCCACTGCTGAAAGGCGTTCAGTCAAAACAGCTACGGTTTGCTGAAGTGACTGAAGCATAGCTTGCTGGATCTGGAAGGCTTCGGTAGAGACAGTAGGCTGGGGAGTCGGTGGAGTAGGTGTGGATGCTTGAGAACGAAGTAGGGATAGCAAATCGGCATCCTGGGTGGGTTCGGTTTGGGATTGGGCTATAAGTTTGGCGAGAAGGATAGATTTGAGTTCAGGTATGGAAAGATCCGCGGCTGGTAGAGAAGATGGAATAGGTGTGGTCTCCGGCTCAGTCGCAGGACCTTTGCCTTTGACCATGCGTTTGATGTTGTCCAACTCCTCCCTCATCATAGATTGAACAGCCTTTAGGGAGCCGTCCATGTATTCCCTTGAGACAAACTCAGTTGGGGTAACGCCGGGGTCACTTAGACTTCCCGTTGTAGCTACGACTATTGAAGTCGAGCCGCCTACGTTCACGGTTGGTGTGATGATAACCGTGGTAGGACTTCCACCCAATCCTCATAAACTACCCGAAGGCGGGTTTACTATGGATGTTCCGGCCGGGCCACTTAGGCTACCGGCGATAGCCGAAAAAGGAATCTGTGTCCTAGGAATGGCATGAATCACAAATGGCTCTAGACTCCGTGCAATCAAGGATGGCGAGAACGGGGGCAGCTGTTCTCTTGTTTCAATATCGGCACCCTCCAAGTGAGAGCCCGATAGCGTATGTGCTAAATCCCCGTGAGTTTGTGAAACCACCATCTGTTGAGAGATGGTGGAGTGGCTTGGTTGGGCGTGCAAGTGCGTCGCTAGGTCCACGGCGGCTTCTTCAATACCCTGTCCCAACACATGAGACTGGGTAGCAGATGTGGCTAACTGGCTAGACGTGGCTAGGGGGGATACAACCGAAGATGGTTGTCCCGTCACTCGTGTGCTCTCAAAATGCATTTTACTCCGCCTTTCCCTCACACAGCTCACTTCTTGATTTTCAACTAATACTCCCTCCGCTCTCCTTATCGCTCCAGATGAGGGCTGATTATCGTCACCATCGGAGTCAGAAGACTCTTCATTTGATGCCGATGCTGCAGTTTGGGTTTCCTCTGAGTCGGAATTGGCTGCCGTTTCTTCAGTAGCAGCGACAGAAGAGGACTGAACTTGAATGGCTTCAGAATCTGTTGCCTCTTCTGCCATTGGAATCTCTGTTGGTGATGGGGAAGATGGTTGTCTTGAAGAACTAGGCTGGCTTGGTCCAACGGTACTGCCCACGCCAGATCCCCTCACGATAATAGCTCTCGACACACCCTGTCCGGAAGCCCCAGCTAACCGGACGCTCCCGCCTCTCGTTCGTGGACGTGGACCCTCACGTCGCTCAGGTCTTGCTCCCTGGGCAGGTCCTGCCGGTCCTGGCCTGACCATAGGAGCTGGGATGTTATGTGTGTGCCTATAAGCTATCACACTCAGTGCCGTGGGACGAGCATGGTCTAGTACCCCGACTAGGATTTGTCGGGCGACAACACCTTCCGGATCAGCACGGGAAGGAATCTTGCGAGTTGGATGTTGTGAGCACGTCGGGTGGGTAGAGCGGCGCTGTATCTCGGGATACAGGTTCATGTAGTTCCGGATAATGATCTGTAGGAACCGCATGAATGGAATGAAGTTTGACCGGCGAGATGCAGTAGAACGAACTCTCTGAATGAGTTCAAACCAGAGAAGGTCGGCAAAGTCCACGTGGCGATTGAATGCCACCGCGTGAAAGATGCGTAGAATCGGGGCGCTGGTCTGATCAATGCCCTTCGTTATAGAAGAAAGGCACCGATTTATGTAGGTGAACAACGTGTACCATATCGTCGATAGATGTTTGCGGTTGAAGGTTGATGGAATGCGAAGTTCTGCGCCGTAACCCAAAGAGAGAAGGTCGGTGCACAATGTAGCATCAGTGACAATCGGGTCGAAGTCTTCTCGGCCTTCTACAGATCCAGCGGTCGGTAACCGAAGAAATTGTCGGAAGAGATCATTTGTGAGAAGCACTGGTGTGTGATCTATCCGACCTTCAAGATGGAATCCTCCATCGGCTTCTAACGCATGAAGAGAATGCCAGAACTGCTGTAAGTATAATATTGGTACGGTTGCAGTTTCCGTTAGAGCATAGGCGATTGGATGGCCCCTGAGTATCTCGATGATAACCTGATGTTGGATAGCAGGTTGGGTTACATCGAGATGGTAGTTATTGGCTGTAAGAGGAAGGAACTGATCCTTGGGAATCAGTTCCGCATCTGCGATTGGATCAATCGTTGGTGGCTGGTTTTGTGCCATTGTACCTGTGAAGAATTAACTGATTAGGACGCAGGTTTGGAACAAGATAATAGACGTTGGAGTTATACAGTCATGATTTAGATCACACCGGATAGTAACTCCAAATCTTGGAAGAACAAAACCCTATTCGTAAATTAGGGTTAGTCACCAAGGCGCATAGACTTGCACCAGCACATAGACCCACCAAAATTACCTCATAGACACACATATTAAAAGATATAACTATAAGCACCAAAACCTTGGATTCGACCGGATAAAATTCAACCAGGGTTCTACAAAGACCGGATAAGTGCATGATCGGATAAAGCATTCGACCGGAGGTCACTTAGACCGGATCAATGTTTGATCGGATAAGGTCTTCGACCGGAGGTCACTAAGACCGGACATGGACTTCGACCGGAGGTCACTAAGACCGTATATGGACTTCGACCGGATAAGGTCTACGACCGGAGGTCACTAAGACCGGATAGGTTCTTCGACCGGATAGGGTCACTAAGACCGGAGGACTCTAAGACCGGAGGAGATATTCGACCGGAGGTATCATTTGACCGGGGGAACCTTCGACCGGGGAGTAACCCTAGATCGGAGTATACCCCCGGAGAAGACGAAACGTCCACAGATCGATCCTCGGGGAACATCCATATCAAAGACCACCGTAAAATCGATCGATTATATTCGATCGATGTACAACGAAACATTATTAAACCTACCTTGTTTGATCGAAGAAGAAACCAAACTATTGAGATCGGTCGATTGAGTTCGGTCGAATAGAGAGGTTCGGAGGAAACACCGGGCGAGAGAGAGAGAGGAAGACGATGAGAAAAAAATATCGATCGAATGAGGAACAATCAGGTCGATCGGGGGTCTTATACCCCCGGAGGTGACATGGGCTTGGGCCGGGGGGGCCGGGAGAATATGGGCCGAGACTTTGGGCCGAGACAAACCAAACAAACACCCCAAACCAAACACAAAAAAAAACAACAAATAAAACAAAAGTAAACCAAACCTTAACCATATTTTTGGAGTTTTCGGAGATATAAAAAACAACTTCAAAACCAATCCTGATGGAAACAAAAAACTTAAACATATGGATAGAAAGTATAAAAAACTTAAAAAAAATTAAAAAAAAAATTAAAAGTAAAACCGAAGACATGAGACTTAGCTCCCCCTCGAATATTCACCAAGAGGAGGTCCAAACACATAACCCTCTTACCTGCTCCCCCTCGAATGGAGGACTCGTGAGACTTACCAACCATCTGACGCTAGTGCTCCCCCTGAACACAGTATCGGGTTATAGATCCGTTACTAAAACTTACTCTTCAAGGAACAAAGGAATGAACTGCACACAAAATCACGAAAAACAGACACACGAACACAAAAGAAGCGGGAAAAGAAAAAAAAACTACGAAATCTACTTTGTTGATACAGAAGTTCGTAACGGACACAGAGCTGAACGAGTAGAATGCAATAACCAAGGAGTGTGGATAATAGCAACCAGAGACAAGGCACTGATGCAGTTGTCACAGTCATTCGTTAGTGAATGAAACTCGTAGAGAGCTGTGAACGGATCAAACTTTCAGATTTAGCATACCTAGCTTGGACACAAGGTAATTAAATTGTTTTTCGTCCAAGGCTTTGGTAAATAGGTCTGCTAACTGATGCTCTGAATTAACAAAATAGAGTTCGATTGTACCTTTTTCCACGTGATCTTTTATAAAGTGATAGCGCACATCAATGTGCTTCGTCTTTGTGTGTTGGACGGGATTGCTTGATATGGCTATAGCGCTCTTCGAGTCGCAGTAGATGGGAATCCTGGAGTAATTAAATCCATAATCTTTGAGCTAGGTGTGCATCCAGATGACTTGTGAGCAGCAACTGGCGGCTGCTACATACTCCGCCTCGGCGGTGGAGGTGGACACGCAGTTTTGCTTCTTGGAAGCCCAGCTGACAAGACGATCGCCCAAGAACTGAACATGACCCGACGTGCTCTTCCGGTCCAGCATGTTGCCAGCGTGGTCAGCGTCCGAGTAGGTTGTCAATTCAAAACCTGTCTCTTTTGGGTACCACAAACTAAGATCAGCAGTACCTTTTAAATATCGAAAAATTCGCTTAACTGCAGCTAAGTGAGACTCTTTAGGCTTTGACTGAAATCTTGCACATAAGAATGTCGAAAACATAATGTCAGGCCGACTAGTCGTCAAGTACATCAGAGAGCCAATCATACCTCTATAAATAGTACCATTCACATCCTTACCGTCAGGATCGGAGTGAAGCTTTAGAGTAGTGGACATGGGGGTTTTCATAGATGAAGATTGTTCCATCTGGTATTTCCGAAGAATATCCGAGATGTACTTAGATAGATTAATGAAAATTCCTGTTTGTAATTGTTTTACTTGGAGACCCAGGAAAAAATTCATTTGTCCCATCATACTCATTTGAAAATGTTTACTCATTAAGGCAGAGAACTTCTGACAATACTTGGGGTTCGTGGAGCCAAAGATTATATCATCGACATAAATTTGTACAAGAATGATATCATTTTTCTCTCTTTTAATAAATAAGGTAGTATCAATTTTACCTTTTGAGAAGCCAGACTTGACTAAGAAGGATGAGAGTGCATCATAACAGGCTCGTGGTGCTTGCTTCAGACCGTAGAGGGCCTTGTCCAGAAAGTAGACGTAATGCGGATTTTCAGGACTCACGAAGCCGTCGGGTTGCGAGACATAAACTTCCTCCTTGAGCACGCCGTTGAGAAACGCGGATTTCACGTCCATTTGAAAGACAATGAAATTCTTGTGAGCGGCGTAGGCAAGGAACATGCGGATCGCTTCAATGCGGGCCACCGGTGCAAACGTCTCATCGTAATCAATTCCTTTTTGCTGGCGATATCCTTTAGCCACTAGACGCGCCTTGTTCCGAACAATGATGTCGTTTTCGTCCTTCTTGTTCTTAAAAATCCATTTAGTCCCTATCACCGTCTTGTTCTTAGGTCGGGGAACTAGGCGCCATACTTTGAGGGTCTCAAACTGGTTGAGTTCCTCCTGCATAGCAATTACCTAGTCCGGATCATTCAGTGCTTCAGAGACAGTGGAAGGTTCGATACGGCTGAGGAACGAGGAAAATAAGCAGTCATTAGCGGTGGTGGATCGAGTTTGAACTAGTGTGGAGGGATCACCGATGATCTGATGAAGAGGGTGTGCTCGAGTCCACTTGGTGGTGTGTGGATGAGGTTGATATGTCTGATGGGAGGTATCGGAATCCACATGACCACCTGGGGGTAAATCCTGAACTGCCTCGAGGGATGATGGCCTGTGAGGTGACAACTTCTTAGTGGGAGTCGAACAAGGAGTAGAGGACGACTCAGCTGTAGATGAAACAATGGGAGGTTCCGGGATTGCCGGAGAGGAAGCTTCGAGAGCACCTTCAACAGGAGTCGGTGCAGGAAGTTGAACGGAAACAGGAGTCGGTTCAAGAGCACCGTCATCAAGAACTTGAGCAAGAGGGTGTCTATCACTTGAGCTCGGGGAAGCTTGATCATTGGCAGTAGAGGATGGAGCACCAGGCGAAAATGGACCACCAGAGACGGTAGGGCCAGTGACTTGTGTCACTTCTGGTGCTTGAGTATTATTCCTGTCACATGACGTAGTATTAGACTTAACATTAAATAAGTCATTATAAAAGAATTCAAACAGTAAATCCAAATCAGAAAGATGTGCTCTTGACGTAGACGCATGATGTGGATCCACTGGAGATTGTGTAGCCTCCGAACGGAATTGTCCAGAAGCTAACACACCAGTAAGCGCGGGTTCTGAACTGAGATGTTCAGAAACCATTTCAGGGGCCTCGTCAAAAGTCACGCTTACGCTCTCAACGACGGTCTTCGTCCGTTTGGTGTAGACACGGTAGGCTTTTTCTTGCTGAGAGTAGCCGATAAACATTCCTTCATCCGCTTTGGGACTGAATTTGCCAAGATCATCCTTATCATTTAAGACAAAACAGGTGCACCCGAAAGCATGAAAATAGTTGATGTTCGGGATACGCTTGTTGATGATCTCGTACGGAGTCTTGTTGAACCGTTTGTTGATGATAAACCGATTTTGTGTATAGCAAGCGGTAGCAACAGCTTCTGCCCAAAGAAATAGTGGTAGCTTGGAATTAGACAACATCGTGCGTGCTGCTTCAACTAGAGTTCTGTTTCGACGATCTACCACCCCATTCTGCTGAGGAGTACGAGCGGCAGAGAAAGTGTGTGAGATACCCACTAAAGTGAGATAACCGGTGAGTATTTGATTCTTGAACTCAGTGCCGTTGTCCGTCCTGATGGTCTGAACTACTTGATTGAGACTTACTTGAATGCTCTTCAGAAGTGATATTATTAACTCGGGAGTTTCGTCGTTTGAACGGAGAAAGCGGACCCACGTGTAACGAGAGAAATCGTCAACCAACACCACGACATACTTCTTGTGATTTATGCTTTGAACGCGCATCGGTCCACATAAGTCCATGTGGATTAGCTCAAGGGACCGAGAAGTACTCGGAACGGCTTTAGGCTTGTGAGATGCCTTTTTCATCTTGCCCTTTTCGCAGGCAGCGCACAGATGATCTTTTGCAAACTTTAGATCTGGCATACCTTTGACATGGCCACCGAGCACCAACTTGTTGATATTCTTGAAGTTCAAGTGCGAGAGACGACGGTGCCATAGCCAGCTTTGTTCAGCAGATGCTTTGGACAACAAACAGACTTCCTTGTCGGGTTTCAAGGATGAGAGGTCAATCGTATAGAGGTTGGTGCGTCGCGTTCCAGCAAGTATTTCTTTACCATCCTCAGTTCGAACGCTACACCTTTTAGCCTTGAAAGTAACCTCGAGATTCTTGTCGCAGAATTGACCGATACTGAAGAGATTGTGACCGAGACCTTCGACATAGGAGACTTTCTTGATCGTGATGTTATCTTTGACAATATCGTCGTAACCCCTGATGGGAGAGGAGTGATCATTCCCGAACCGTACATTCCCACAGAACCTCTCGGTGAAGTTTGTGAGTAGCTCCCTTCTTCCGGTCATGTGTTTGGAGCAGCCTGAATCTAGATACCACACATGACCGTCCTGCAAAACAGGTTATTTCTTTTTAGGTACCCATTCGTAAATGGGTCCTTTGGGGTTAGATTTAACACCCAACTTAGAGACCCATTTAGAATTGGGTCTTTGTCTTTCACGGGAAACATCACAATGAGAAAGATTATGAGCAATATGATATGAGCCAAACCAATCAGATGCATAACGACTATCAACAAAATCATTTGATCCACAATAAGAACAACATAGACAATCATGAGACAGTTGAAGTAATTGCGTAATTGAATAAACTTTTAAAGGAAGAGTTCCATTACATTCAACTAGAGGTTTAGAAATAAAAACATCATGATTGTTATTGTTCTTTCTAGACTTTAAGACAAGATCAACTAATTCTGATGTTGCCGAGCTCTCTTTTGACTTCTTAGCTACCCAAGCATATTTCACTTCTTCCCGCCGACCATACGTATCTGAAATGCCATTAAACCCATAGTCAAAGGATTTGAAAATTGACGATTGTAACATTTGAGAGCGACCGGTCTTTTTCTTCTTCTGTGAACGCCTTTTAGATTTAGACTTGAAAGATTTTGATGAATTGTTCACAGAAGGTTTTTGCGGGGCAGATGTAGAACATTCACCCTTATAAAATTTAACCGGAGGCTCACATGACTCATTTAAAAAATCAACATGGCTAGGTAGAGAAGGATTAAAGTCAAATTGGCTCAAATTGCTATCTAAACACACCTCAGAATTCAAGAATGCGGAAAATTCTAGCTCCTCATCTGAAAGGACCTTATCACATGAGGACATCAGAACAGTGGAAGAGTTTGTTGAGAGCAGATCATATGCGGAAGCATTTTTACAATCAGAACACTGATCTGATTCAAAACTTTGAGGCTCTTTTCCTTTAGTTGGTGAAGAGTCACCCATAAAAGCTTTGCAGGAAGATGTGTCAGAAGAAGGATAAGAGTTTTCAGACAGATGAGATATCTCTCTTTGGAGAATGGAAGGCTGAGCTTGAGGGTCAGCCTTGTGAAGTTTCACTTTCAGATGATCTGCTGCCATAGCAGCCAGTTGTGAGTGCAACTTCTTTATTTCCGTCTGGAAATATTCTTTTTCCTCATCCGACATAGTCTCCTTTTTGTTGGAACTAAGAAACTCAATTTGAGATAAAAGACTTTGTTTTTCCTTTTGAAAATTTTCCCGTTCTAGTGCATACGATTCTTCTAGCTGAACAAGTTTCTTTTCTAAAATCAGAGTTGGAACATAAACTTTGGGAGCTAGAGGTTCCGCCTCAGTTTTAACGGTTTTAGTATCTAGTTGAGCTTGAGAGTAACTATGAAAATAATCGGATGACAGGAAACGGGGTTTGTCAGTATTATAAGTCGCATTTAAAGAATCATACACAAAAGGAACTGTCCTTTTAGAAAGAACAGAGTTTTCTCTTCTCAACTTATCTTCCAATTCTTCCTCCTCAGTGGGTGTGGTCCATCGTATCTTATATTCTGGAAAGATTTTGTCTAATCCAAAAAATTCAGATCCATATAAAGTAGGAACTTTGGATAAAGCCTTGTTTAAATAATTAGGGTTATTGTACCCGATACCCGCATTTCCGTACTTTGGTTCTTTTGGTGCGATTAGCTTTAGCGTTTGATCAGATTGACCAAATTTATAAAGTTTCTTTTCAAGCTCTTCTAACTGATTAGATAACCTTATGTTCTCATTTTTGTAAGCCACGTTTTGATTTAACAAATCAATTTTCTCGGTCTCAGACGTACGAAGCTTATTGGTCAGGTCATCTACTTTGGTCATTAGTTTTTGTGACTCAGTTGAACAACTCCCATTCTCTTCTCTTAAATTAGAAATAGTGCACATGTACCTAGAAATTTCTAAGCTTTGTTTTTCCATAAAGTCAGACTGCTTATTGACACGGTTTTCCAGAGATGAGAGAAGTTGTTCTTTTTCTTTTAAAAGTAGCTTGTAAGAGTCAAGTTTGTTCATTGAAAGTGGCATCTGATCAAGTAAAGCTTCATGGAAAGGGGCACATAGCTGACAGGGAGCATTGTGATCTTCTTCATCAGTATCGGATGGTGATGAATGGTTGCCCATGAAACACAAATGAGCTTCAGCATCCTCAGGTTCTTCATCCGACACTTGTAACCAGTAATCGTCTTCAGCCATTAGAGCTTTACCGGCTTCCTTTTCTTTGGCAAGAAGCAGCTTGGCTCGGTAGTAGTCGGCGTTGCGCACAATTGGCTTGCGACAATCTTTGGCGAAATGTCCTAACCGACCACAGTTGTAACATTTGATCGGTTCGTCTTTCGGCTTTTCTTCATTTCGCCTGTCAGGCTTCTTACCAGCTTCAAAACGACTATTGCCTTCAGACTTTTCTCGATGATCACGTCGAGTAGAGATTCTTTGCTTGTTGGAAGTTTTGTTAAAAAAACTTCCTCTTTTGAAATGCTTGAGTGAGAAAAACCATTGCTTCTTTCATCTTGGCAGGTTCTGGATCCGAGTCGCTATCGGGATCTTCAGGTTCAGAATCACTCAGCACGGGCTCTTTTCCTGATGATCGGCTGACGGACTTGCCTCTTCTCTCAGATACTAGAGCTATTTGATCAGTTGCTGGCTTTTCCTCAGCTTTCCCAATAAGTTCCATCACTTCTTCTTCATCTTGGAGCAGCATTTCATAGAGTTCGTGAAGATACAGCTTCTCCAAGGTCTGAGTGTGGCGTATATGGGAGACGAACGGTTTCCACTCAGGCTGTAAGTTGTTCATAAACTTTATGTTGTTTTCCGTGTTCGTCTTTGTGATCTTATTTTTCTGAAGATCATTCAGAAGCATATTAAACCTTTCGTAGGTTTCCGTCAGCGTTTCACCCTTTCGTGCTTTAAACCCATCATATCTGGTGATACAGTTGGTCACCTTTAGTTGGTTATTGATGTGGCTTCCCATCATCATCTTCTCTATTTGGTCCCACATCTTTTTCGATGAGTCCTTGAAGCTATCTATACAAGCATAGATGTCATTCGGTAGACTTTGAAGAAGGTATGATTTTGCCAGCTTTTCTGCCTCGTACATTTCCTTTTCATCCTTAGTAAAATCACCAATCGATTTCCGAATCTGTCGCTCTGGCCATCCTTCAGCTGGGTTTTCTGGTATCACTTTCATTGGCCACTCTTGTGAACCCTCAGTCAGGCATTTATATATTTTTTCATAGTTGGATTTTGCTTCTATGAAATTCATAAAACGGTCATGCCACTGAGGGTACTCTCCCCGAAAGAGCACCGGGGGCTTTTGGTCAGAACCGATGGCTAGAGCATCCCTTGAGTTCATCTTTACTTCTTAACTTAAAAGCACTGTAATGATCGTTAGGCAAGCAGGATGATCCAAATACAATAAACCTAGAAGAAACACAGAAACACTTGGTCTAACACAATATCGGTCGAAGGTATGCCCGGAGGAAGCATGTATCCGGTCGAATGATACAACCGGAGATACACTTATCCGGTCGAATGATACGACCGGGGATACACGTATCCGGTCGAATGATACGACCGGGGATACACGTATCCGGTCGAAGGACAAGACCGGGGGAACTCTTATTCGGTCGAAGGGACACGACTGGAGGAACTCTTATTCGGTCGAAGGGGCAAGACGGGAGCACAAGTGTCCGGTCAAATGAGTAATTCCGGGGAAAACTCTTATTAGGTCGAAGGTGTAAGGCCGGAGTATAAGAGTCCGGTTGAATGCTCAGGTCGAAAGATTACGATAAACACAAAAACCAGATAACCACACATATAACGATTAAGACCGAAGAACCCGAAGAACGACCGAAGAACCCGAAGAATTTCTGAGATTCGATCGAAACCAAACCCAGAATCTTCGATCTTCGATCGAATAAAGCCCAGATAAACAAATAAAAAATCGACCGGATGCGATAGAACACACTTAGACCGAAGGTTTGCAGAAAGATAAAACCAGATTCGATCGATAGAAGAAAAGAAATTTTCCAGAAAAAAAATTTCGATCGATACACAGACACACAAAAAACTTAACTTTGCAGAAATCAAATAATCAGATAACCATAGAATGTAAACACTAACAATCAATTAACGCAAGTAAAGCAATTAATACAAGTAATTGATCTTAGGGTTTCAGACAAACCTTTTTACTGGATCAAACCTTTTTGCCTATTCGCTCTGATACCAATTGTAGATCCCAGTGCAGTGCAATCACAAGTAGTTATGAATAATGATGAACAGATTATAGGCCACAGCAACTAGTCATATGATTGATATAACTTCACAGGGTTAAGGTTTACAGAGAGAATTTCTGATAAGGGTATGTAAACCTAATGACTAGAAAACTGAATAATGAATTTCTCTAACTAACAAATGAAAGAAAATCAACTTTAAATATGCAGGCTCGCAGGCCTAATGGGCTTATGGGCTTTAAGGCCCAACAAGCTTACAACTTTAATAACTTGACATAATTTACCATGAACTTCTATTTAACTAAAAAAGTAGCCCTAACAAAGAAGATTAATGAGGATCTTTTTGAAGCAGATTTCTAATTCTCAGCAATTAACAGATGGTAAGAGCAATGAAGAGAAAGCAAAGGCTTTGGAAACTGAAAATACTGAATTCAAAAGGAAGATTTCAGATTTGGAAGCTGAGATTGTCAAACTCAAGGAAGAAGACCGTGTCAAGAAGAATGAGAAAACTGAAAAGGGTTTAGAAAAAGCTAATGCAAAGCTGAGAAAGAAGGTTTCAGAGTTGGAACATCAGATTGCCAAAGAAAGAACTGAATTTGAAAAGGAAAAGAAGAAGTTTGCACAGAAATTCTCTGAGTTCTCTAGAAAGACATTTGAAGAGAAGAAAGCAATAGATCATAAATGTGCAAAGCTCTCAAAACAGGTATCATATTTTGAAAAGGTTATAATTGTTGAAAGAGACAGACTTGAGAAAGAGAAAGATAAGTTTGGATCTGAAGGAAAGCCTCTCAAAGAAAATATTTCTGAGTTAGAAAGCATGTTGGAAAAAGAGAGAAGAGAGTTTGAGAAGGATAAGAAGATAGTTGAGAAGAAAAATGTTGGATTTTTCAAAGAATTATCTGATCAAAGAAAGAATGTCGAGAAAGATTTTGAGGAAGAAAGGAACACTTTTGAGTCTGAAATTAGGAAGCTTATGAAGAAACTATCTGAACTGTCAACAACTGTTATGAATGAACAGAACATGAAGACTGGATTTCAGGAAAAGATTGACCTGCCCATCAAGGAAAGGAACAGTTTATCTTCCAAGATAACAGAACTTGAAGAAATTGTCTCTATGGTGGTTTTGACTGAGCAGAAGACTCCAGATTCAATTCTTCAAACACCTAGAGATGATTCAGCTGATTCTGAACGCTCATTTAAGACAACATCAAGTTCATATGATACAACTGTTTCTACAAATAGATCAGTCAATATTAAAGATCAGATTCGTACTACTAACCTTTTCTATGATCGAAATGTTGGTGGTCCAGGTACATACAGAAGAAGAAGAAAAGGTAATGAGAAGTTAGTATGGAGAGTGAAAGAAGATTATGATGCAATGAAGGATGGTAAGAAATCATTTGTGCATACACTCAATGCTAAGAAGAACAATGTGCCAAAAGGTAAACCTGATTTTGTTTATTCTACAAATCAATTACTCAGGTTAGCTCAAAAGAAGAGTTATTGTTCTTACTGTCGTGCAAATGATTTTGGTCATAAAGCATCTGATCATTACTGGTATGGTTTTTACTACATTTCTCCTAACAGAACTGCAACTAACAAACATGGACCCAAATACCAGTAGGTACCAAAGCCAAAAGATTCATCTGTGTTGCAGACACCTCAAGTTAAGGGGGAGTAAAAGAACCTAGACTTCTGAATACATCAGTTCAAAACTCATACTTCAATGGATTATGGGTTTTGAATAATACAGTTCAAAACCTGCACCTCAATGTTGAGAAGTTTGACTTCTAGAGAAATCAGTCTAGGACTCGTACCTCAAAGATCAAGTTTGACTTCTAAACACAACATTTTATATTATTCCCAGATGTATCAAGTTCTTACTATCAAAATCAATCACAAACTGTAGATCCCAGTGCAGTGCAATCACAAGTAATTATGAATAATGATGAACAGATTATAGGCCACAACAACTAGTCATATGATTGATATAACTTCAAAGGGTTAAGGTTTACAGAGAGAATTTCTGATTAGAGTATGTAAACCTAATGACTAGTAAACTGAATAATGAATTTCTCTAAACTGTTCAACCCCAATTATGAGATAAATAAGCCTTTATATATTTAGGCTTTACAAACAATTGGGCTTATGGGCTTGGGCCCATCTTAATAAAATTACTTTAAAATAATTACAAATCAAACCCTTATAAATACTTTATTCCACTTTCAACACTCAGGACTTTCAGTCCTAACAATCTCCCCCTAAAGTTGAATAAAGCATTTAACAACTTGATAAGCTTCAGGCATTGATCTTCTTTCCCTCTTGAATCTTTGAAGAACTTTGGTGTTGCATGTCTTCATGACTTTCCACGCTCCCCCTTGAATAAAGCTCTTGTTCTTCATAGTATCAACTTTGTAACCAGATTCAATGTATAGTAGCCTCGACTGAATGCACTATCAAGCAACTTTTAACTGTAGAAACTCAATCACATCGGATCAGCATACAAGAAAGATAATGTGAGAGTTACTTGACATTCCACGGTGCATCTTCAGTTTAAAACAAAAAATCTGTCTTTGAACCGCGAGTTGAATAGATTTGTTTTCTTCTCAAGAACTTGTTTCAATCAGCGCATAGGAGGAAGGAATGATAAACAAACTTGTAGCAGACACCACATGATACGGGAAAGAATCAATACAAACTTTGAAAACTTCACTGTCTTCAGACAAACAAATTTAGCATTGAACTCATATCTTCATCTCTTTGATCTTTAGACCGTCTTTAGAAAAACAAACTTTCTTTCTTCAAAACTTTGAAATTGAACTTTGAAAAATTCTCCCCCTTTTTGATGATTGTGAGCATCATGATCATCAAAACTTCTTAAATTTCAGCACTTTCTTTGATCTCCCCTTTATGATAAGATGACATTCTCCCACCTGTGATCTGAGTATCTGTCAATTCATGAAATGTATATATCCGAATCTTTTCAAATTCAGATATAATAGGAATTGTAAACCTGAATCAACAGATGAAACAGTTAGAATGCCTGTAAGTAGCACGGAGCCACTTTGTACAACGGATGTACTTTGGAAAGCAGCTTTTGTGATGTTCACTCCCCCAGGGCTTCCATTCAATCATTGAAAAAACCACAAAGGAATTTTCTATGAATGTTATGACAAGAAAACTCATTCCTTGTGTGCTCGTGCAAGTGTAGAAATGATTGAAGCTACTTAGCTTGATCAGGCTAAAAAATGTGTAAACTGTTGAGACAGCAACATATATTACAAGGACTCAATGTGCATGAAAGAGTTGTGAAGGTGGGGCAACTTTCCTTCTTTTTCAATATCTAAATCTTCCGATTGAAGACTAGATAACAGATATGTTGCGTCCCCAAAGAAAATGAAACATTTCTTTGTTAAGAAAGAAACGAGTGGTTGGTGGGGTTATATGCAAGAGTTGGCATGGGCTAAGTGCCTTTTCAATGATGGTCACCAAAGAATGTGAACCAATCAGTAGATGTGGCTGCCCAGCTTAGAAGGTGGTTGGTGCAGAGTTCTGATATTTTTTTAACTCTGTTCTCACACCCTCTTTCTTTTTAACATTAAAGCTCACTTCTAACCAAACTCTCTTTTTCATTTTTCCGCTCAGCACAATGAGGAAAACTCAACCCGATGAGTTATCTCCCCCACTCTTTGATTTAAGACCCCTCACCCCTCAATCACTCGAGGATAACTTCCGGGGTAGGAAACACTGGTTAACGTGAATCCATGGAAGTTCTGTTTAAGTTCTCACACAAAACCAATGTAAGTCCTAAAAATTGTTTGCTCAACAGTTTAACTTGAACAGTTAAGCATAAAATGTATGATAACATTGTCAAAATGTATGCTCATGAGATTTGAGCAATTGAACTTTGAAAATCCGACAATGTATCAATCAGATCAACTAAACTGGTTAGGGTATCAAAGAAGTGGATAGTTTGTTTATATGAACAAATATAAACAATTTAGCAATGAAAGCACAAGATTAGAAATTATGATTGATGCTCAACAACAATGAATTTCAAGCGGGGGTATTACCATCGAAAAAATTGTGTCGCTATGAGACATGGTAATAACAAATACAAATGAAGTACTGAACCTGTGTGTGTGAATACGTTACAGTATAAGGATAAGATAATACGCAAGTATTGATCTTTAGAAGCACACAGTCAGTTAAACATTAAAGCTCAATAAATTGAAAAACATTTAAACACTCACTTCTAGATTCATGAAATCTTTTGAGAATCAGAAGTGGTTTGAACATTTCAGAAACTGTTTTTCATGCTTGAAAGTTGTTCTTCTTTCAAACAATCAGAGATCTAGGATTAGAAGATATTTACCTTTTAAGCTCCCCTTGAAATCATGATAGAATGATATAGATCTATTAAGCTCCCCCTGGATATTTGCAAAATATCCAGGTCTAAACGTTGAAGAACGGGTCCTGATCTGTCATGTGATCAGAAGCCAAACTTCGTTGAAGTCCGGGTTCTAAGTTGGTTTACTTAGAAGCCATTGTTCTTCTACTTCCCCTTGACAGTAGGTGCCTGCAACAAAGAATCAGTTTCCGGCCTTGGTACCAACTGGTATTTGGGTCCATGAATGTTAGTTGCAGTTCTTGTGGGGGATATAGAATAAGAACCATACCAGAAATGATCCCTGGATTTGTGAATGTGATCATGTGTACGACAATAAGAACAATGGTATTTCTTACCTGACAACCTGAGTAATTGATCTCTCGAGTAGATATGATCAGGTTTACCTTTACTCGCTTTGTTCTTCTTGGCATTAAACGCATGTACACACGATTCTCTTTCTTTCAGCTCATCTTTCACTGGTTTCTTCTTCCAGACCAGTTCCTCTTCTTTGTATCTCCTTCTTCTTTGATGTGTACCTAAACCATCTATATTGCTATCATAGAAAAGGTTAGTTTTACGAATCTGATCAAAAGATTTAACTGACCTTTGTGAAGAGACAGATTTCTGATTTGAACTTGATATAGACTTTTCAAGCACTTTAATCGTCGAAGCAAAGTTGTCTCTTTCTTTAAGAAGCAGGTCAATCTTCTTCGTGAATTCAGACTTCATTTTCTGTTCTTTTAATGCATTTGCAGATAGTTCAGATAGCTTTTCAGTAAGCTTTTTAATCTCAGCCTCAAATATGCTTCTTTCTTTTTCAAAGCCCTTCTCAGCATTGTTTCTCTGGCCGGAAATTTCCTTGAAGAATCCCACATTCTTCTGTTCAATCTCCTTCTTCTCCTTTACAAACTTTTCTCTTTCCAAGATTATTACTTTCTCAAACTCAGAAACTTTCTGAGAAAGCTTGATACACTTCAGCTCAACTGCTTTCTTTTCGTCTGCACATTTTCTCGAAAAATCTGAGAATTTATTTACAAATGCTTTCTTTTCAATCTCAAACTCAGATCTTTCTTTGGCCATCTTTTTCTCCAGATCAGATATCTTCTTTTGAAGATCAACATTTGCACTCTCCAAATCATTAACTTTCTCATTATTCTCAACAGAATCTAGTTTCTGGATTTGAGCTTCCAAAGCAGAAATCTTTTCTTTTAGTTCAGAGTTCTCAGCTTCCAATTCTCTTCCTTTTAAAATCTCATTTGGCCCTAACACCAACCATTCAGTACAATCCCACAACTCTTTTCCTGTCATTTTGTAGGTATTTATTTGATCAATAAGTTCACTAAAAATGTCACGAAAAAGTTCACAAGTAATACTATTAGTCATACAATTTCGAGCTAAATTGTTAGCCCACTCTCTTTTCTCCTTTTCCACAGGAGAAGCTTCTGTCTGAATTTGGGATTGCATCTCCCCTTCAGTCAAAGATAATCTGATGCAGGGACCCACCTCATATTCATCTACAACACACAAAAAATCAGCTTTCCACCGTTCATAATCTCTTTTGGACTGCAGCCTTGGTAGGTACACCATTTTGATCGTTTCAAATATAATGTATTCGCTCCGGCTTTGAAGAGAGATGAAACCTGAAAGTGCAGGGACCAAAAGTGACAACGTGTGAAACTTGAAAGCTTCGGGGTCAAAGATGACAAACTACTGAAACCTTGAAGTACAGGGGCTGAAAGCGACACTAATTAAAACTTAAAACTAGAAGGACTAAAAAATGACACAAACTAAACTTAAACTAGAAGGACTAAAAATGACACAAACTGAAACTACTAACTAGAGGGACTAAAAGTGTAAAAAAAATAAAACTTCTAACGGACTTAACTAAAACTAACTGAAAAAGGACTAAAACTGAAATAAAACTAACCAAACTAACAAACTAACCGGACTAACGGAGACTTAACGGAAAAGGACCAAAAAGTAAGAAAAATTAACCGTCACTTAACGGAAACACTATTCATCGTCTTCCTCGTTGAGCCAACCTGCAAAGCTTCGAAACGGTTAGAAATTTTCAATGCAAAGCGATCGCTAAAGCTCCCTGATCAGTCCTCAACAAATTAAAATTCAACCGGTCAACCCACGATCACGAACGAACCAACCGAAAACTTTTCGGGAAGCGATCGAAAAATTAAAAAATCAGTATGGGTTGAAGTTTTACGACCAAAAATGATCGTTTATGTTCCCTTAAGCTCCCTCAACTGATTAAATCTCGAAAGAGTCTCTCAATCTCTCGAACGAAGCAACCGAAGATTTTTCGGAAACCGAACGAGAATTTAAAAACTTGATATGGGTGAAAATTTTTCGATCAAAAACAATCGTTTAAGCTTTGTAAACAACCCTTACCAGTTTAAACTTTGAAAAACTTTGCTCACGATCGCTCCCGAATCAACCGAAATGACTTCGAAAAACAATCGAAAAACTTCAAAGCTTGTTCGATGTTGGTTCGCTGGACACCGGGCGTTAGATATCGGTCGGTTGGTGATCCGGTCGATTGATGATAGTACCGGTCGAATGATGGTACCGGTCGTTTAGGTGCCGGTCGAATGATGGTACCGGTCGTTTAGGTGTCGGTCGAATGATGAATACCGGTCGTTTGGGTGTCGGTCGAAAGCTGGTGCCGGTCGAATGATGAATACCGGTCGTTTAGGTCCGGTCTAAGGAAAATATATATATATATATATATATATATATATATATATATATATATATATATATATATATATGCGATGTATGTAAAAAAATTGAATGAATGTGATATATATATATATATATATATGTATATGTATGCGTGAGATATTAACTATGCATGCATGTTATGCATATATGAATGCTATGTATGTATGAGATAGATATAGATTTAATCAAAACAAGCCTCCGATCTCAAACCCAAATGCACCGTCCCACTAAATTTAAATTGACCAATCACAATTAACCAAGTCAAGACTTTAAAACACAAATCATGCAAAAATGTAGACCCGGGAGAATAAGACCGGGAGACAAGGTACCGGTCAAACAAATTGTAGTATACCGGTCGAACCACAGGACCTGTAAAAACAATGTATCGGTCGAACCAAAGGACCGGTAAAAACAATGTACCGGTCAAGCAAAAGATATCGGTCCAATAATATATCGGTCGATAACAGATAAATAGATAGACTTAAATGCCCGATAACCACGAAGAACACTCCGATAATCACGAAGAATCTCAAGAACAATCGACTTTTATTAACCCAGAAATTCAACAGCTTTGCAGATCGAATTAGTAAACCCAGAAAAAAAAAATCAAACCCCAGATTTGAACTTTAGGAACACTGAGTCGATTTAATTGATTAATTTCCAGAAAAAAATTCGACCGCACTTACACAGAACAACCAGATCGTTCGATAATCAATTTTTTTTCTTCAGAAAAACAGTTCGACCGATGGCACAATACCAAATCGATTTTGCAGAAACCAAATACCCGGAAATCAAACTTTTTAGAACAGATCTACCCCGAAATCAATACAATAAAAAACAGATACGAACACAGATAATAATAATTAAAACAGATAATCGATTAAAGGGTATTAGACAAACCTTTTTGATCGTATCGAATAAAATTAACTCGATTCTGCTCTGATACCAATTGTAGATCACAGTGCAGTGCAATCACAAGTAATTATGAATAATGATGAACAGATTATAGGCCACAGCAACTAGTCATATGATTGATATAACTTCAAAGGGTTAAGGTTTACAGAGAGAATTTCTGATTAGAGTATGTAAACCTAATGACTAGTAAACTGAATAATGAATTTCTCTAAACTGTTCAACCCCAATTATGAGATAAATAAGCCTTTATATACTTAGGCTTTACAAACAATTGGGCTTATGGGCTTGGGCCCATCTTAATAAAATTACTTTAAAATAATTACAAATCAAACCCTTATAAATACTTTATTCCACTTTCAACACTCAGGACTTTCAGTCCTAACACAAACAAGATTTAAACAATCTACCTGTTTTGATTAATCACAAGAATTGAATACAAATAATTCAACAACTTCCTCTCTCTAACCATAACTTTCTCTCTCTAGCTCTCTCTGCGAATTGTTACAAGTGATCTTCTAGTTGTTACAAGATTCTAAAACTACAAGTCTATTAAAAACAAAACTAATACAAGCTTACAAACTAAAACAAAGACCTTTGACTTTGACATTATTACACATGACTTTGACTTTGCTTGAGAGTCGACTTTTGAGCTTTGACTTGTCTTGACTTTGATCTTCAATCTTCTATGATCTTGCATCCAACATATTTATGCACTAACAATCTCCCCCTTTGGATTCAAGATCAACTAAAAAATATTTAGCTATACAAGCTCCCTCTTTTATACTCTGAAGATCTTCCTTTGTCTTTGACAAAACTTCCTTAAAATCTTTTTGAATTCTTCCAAGTCTGTCTTTGAAAAGAAGTAACAATCTCCTCAAAAAATAGTAGATAAGCTCTTCAACAATCTCTCAAAGTTATCTCAACCTCCTTCACACTTCAGAGAGAAATTATCTTCAGAAATTTGTTCAGACAGCTTCAGCAAATAATATTCAAAGAAAATTTATGTAATTTCAACACATTTTCAGAAAACTTTGAATTTGCTCTTTTGAACTTTCAACCTTTGCCAAACTTCAAACAAATAACTCTTGAACACAAATATTTCTTGATCTTCTCCCCATCTATAACATTTGTGAAACAAACATTTCTTGATCTCTTCTCCTATCTTATCTTTAATATTTCTTGAATACATCTCCCCCTTTTTGATGATTAGAGCATATTGATCATCAAAACTTTCACCAAGAAATGTCTGTATCTAACCACTGAACTTTTAACACGGAGCCTCTGATTATATGTCGATCCAACAAATATATTCATCCGAATCTTTTCAAATTCAGACAAATTACGAATGTAACACCTGAATCAACAAATGAATCAGTTATAATGCCTGTTAGTAACACTAAGTCACTATGTGTAACGAATACACATTGGAAAGGATCTTTAATGATGTTCACTCCCCCATGGCTTCCATCCAATCATCGAAACACCACAAAGATATTTCTATGAACGTTATGTCAAGAAAACAAATTCCTTGTGTGTTCGTGCAAGTGTTGAAAGAATTAAGCACATGATGATTGTTGTTAATAAGGCTCAAATTTGTGTAAACCACTGAGACAACAATAGTATAACACAGACTCAATTGTGCATGATCGAAGTGCAAAGGTGGGGCAGGCTTCCTTCTATTTCAATATCTAGATTTTCCAAATGAAAACCAGATAGATTATGTGTTGCGTCCCCTTGAAATATGAAACATTTTCTTTTTAAGAAGAAAATGAGTGGCTGGTGGGGTTTTATCAAGAGTTGACATGGGTTATTTGCCTATTTCAATAATTCTCACAAAAAAATGTGAAACACTAGTAATGTGGTTGCCCGGCTCAGAAAGTAGTTGGTGCAGAGTTTGATATTCTTTTACTCTGATCTCTCACCCTCTTTCTTTTAATCATTGAGATCGCTTCTAACCAAACTCTCTTTTACATTTTTACCTCGTCTCTCAACCCACACTTAGTATTTGACTCTTCACACAATCGATCACTAAAGGATTAACTTCTTGGGTAGGAAACACTAGTTAACGTGAATCCATAGAAGTTTCATTTAATCTCACACAATGAACCAATGCAATCCTAAATGCACAAAGTTGCACAAATGGTTTAACTATATCAGTTAAAGCACAAAAGATACAAGTCAGATGTATATATGCTCAATAAGATAATCATGAAGATTTGAGCATTTTAAAACATTGAAGATATTTGAAACAAGTATATTGAATGAAAGAAATGAATACAAGAAACTTGTTTGAAAATCTGACATTGTATAATAAAGATCAATATCGAATGATATAACAATCAAGGCTTACGTCAGCAAAAATTGGAATTTGTCTATAGAAACAATTATAGACAGGTCTTGAAAGAACGTTTTGAAAGAAATTAACGCTCAAAATTCATTGAAATTCAATCGGGGTGTCTTACCATCGAAAATGTGTTTCAATGTAGAGACATGTTGGATCCCAGATCTAATCTCGTAACAATGATATAAACAATAAGAGTAATGACAGCGGAAGTAATACAGTTTAATATCAAAGGAGATTCAAATATCACAGTTTATAAAACAGATAAAGATAAACAAGATATTCTTAGAATAAAATATTCAACTTATATTATCAGATATATAACTTCTTAAGCACACTTTGAACAATAAGGTGATGGTCCTATTTATAGGACCATAAAGTAAGCAGTGTACTCGCATGACGAAAAAGAGCATGCTGAACAGTGACCTACTCTAGAAAGTAAATCTTATCACTAAGTGACGTGTCATCTGTTCTTCTGTTCATTCGAAGAAAACTTCAATGTGAACATCTTCAGAGAGAATGTCTTCAGAGCTCTGACGTTGTCTTCAGAGCCTCTGATGAAGCCATCTCTGATGTCTTCTCTGAAAGTTGCAATCTCTGATAAGTACTTCAGAGGCAGGTTTGTCCTCTGAAGTTTTTGTCCTCTGAAGTCTTCGTCCTCTGACGTCTTCGTCCTCTGACATCTTCATCCTATGAAGTGTATCGTTTGGAAGTCCTCTGAAATAGGACGGGTATTTTCAACACTTTAACAAACAGATGATTTGGAGCTAACAATCTCCCCCTAAGTGTCGAAAATAAAAGATACAAAAATAACAGAGAATTGATTTTTAAACTAGAAAGCATAGAGGAGAAAATCATCCTCTTAAGTATTACTTCTTAAACATTTGGAAGTTTAATACAAAGAAAGTAATTTCAAAAAAAATAAAGAAACAGACTACAATTTGTCACTTGAACAGATTCCATGGAATTTCATGATCAGAGCTCTAAAGTTGATCATCGAGTCAATCTCTAAGTCAAGCTTTGCCAGTAAATCTGCTCTGTGCCTTTCTTCCTTTGCATGGATCAATTTCTTTATACCTCTCAAGGTTTCATCAGAGTACTTCGACACTTCCGAACCTATAAAGATCTTCTTTTCTTGATTTACTCTAAAGACGAAACCTAGAGGTTCTGCAACGATTGATCCAGTCTTCTGTTCTTCAAGTTTGTTGAATGACTCCACAGGTTCAGTTACCTCCAGCTTCTCTTCCCCTAGGTTCAGAGCTATTTGAAAGTCACGTTTTGCTCGGTGTTTGACATAGGCCTCCATTGCCCGTCGGACTTCAACCATGTCCATCCTGATTTCCCTTCTTCCATGATCATACCTGGCATAGCAATAGGCATATAAATGTGGTAAATCATATGGATTTAGATTTACGAGATCATTGTCATTGAACTCGTAAATCTTCTGATCAGATCGAGTTACCACATAATTCCTATAGATAATCTTGTTGTAAGCAAAGGTCTTTTCTGAGATTTTGTTGATTTTGATGATTGGATCATCAGAGAGGACCTGTGCTCTTGGTTTGGTTTTATCTCTGATAAATCTTCGCTCATAATCTGGCATGTCCTCTCTGATTCTTGGATTCAGAGGAATGACTAGTGTGTCTGCCATGTTGAACTCACAGTAGATGTATCTGAAGTGGTCTTCTATGGAAGCTTCGGGATTTGATTCGAGGAATGTGGGAGGTTTATTGAACACTTTTGCTGGAAGACCGATGCTTGCTTTCTGAACAGGAATCTCTGAAGGAGCCTGTTCATCAACAACCATGGTTTCTGGTTCCATCGTCTGTGGAGGATCTTCTTTTGAGGGTTCAGAGATGTAGCCATCTAGCTCTGGTGATTCCCTCAGCTCTGACGTTGTTGAAGTATGATGTGGTTGAGCATTCTTGAAGACATACTCTTCGACATCAACTACTTCAACTTCTTCTACAACCTCGTTTCCAGAATCTGATTTTTCTTCTTTTTCAGATTCTGATTCGTAAGCATCTCTCATCACATAAGTTGGTCTTTCTGGTGATGAGAATGCATCTTCTGATGTTGAGAAGTCTACGAGCTGTTCATCTTCTTCTTCGTCCAGAGCTCCAATAGTTTCTTGAGATGCAGCTGTGATTTGTTCAACTGTGATTGGAACTATTGGAGCACCTGAAGTGGATGGTCCTAAAAAGATGATCGGTACTGGCGACTTTAGAGTGGCCTGAATATCTTCAGCAGAGGTGGAGGTTGAACGTCTCTCTGTTCCTTTCTCCTTGTGTTGATTTGATTCAGAGGGAGTGGACTCTTTTTGTGTTTCAACAGGTTTTAGAGTAGGAGTCTTCTCCCCCTTATGAAGATCAGATGACCCCTGAGGTTGGTCATCTTCGTCATCAGAATCTTCATATCTAGCCTTCTTTCGTGCTTCTTCAGAGCATGCGACCTCTGGTTCCTTTCTCTTCAATACTCCCTCTGAAGATTTGATATTCTTCAGAAGGTCTTCAATCTTCTTGTTCTGCTGAGTGGTCTTGGAGACGAACTTGCTGGAGATATTCATTACATTGCTGGTGATCTTCTTGGAGAAGTTGGTCAGGTCAGCCTTTGTAATGAATTCTGTTGTAGCAGGAGCAGCAGCAGAAGAGGTAGGGATCTTTGCAATTACCTATGTCAAATAATGCAAGACTTCCTCTTTGAATTTGAGAGAAGTCTGCATGTGTTGGAGTGGGGGAAGAGGTAGGTGGAATCGCCTGGAGGAGCTCTGTTTTCGAGTTCTGAATTTCTCTGGACAATACGGAGTCATTCTTTATGACCAAGCTTTCCAGAGCATCCAGTTTTTTGTTCTGATTGAGAACCGTCGTGCGCAGCTCAGAGACCTCTGAAGTGAGCTTTTCAATTTCAGAGTTAGAGGCAGAGGCCTCTGAGGTCTTCTCCATTTGAAGTTTTATCTCCTTCAGAGATTCTCTGATTTCATCACCCAAGATTTTGAACTCCTCTTTGGTAACGTAATCAGAGGGGGTAACCTTAGGATCAACACATGATTCTAAGTTTCCCTCGAGTTCAGAGGGGCCTTCTTTCGGAGGTGGTTTGATGTTTTCTCCGGAAGGACTTCCCATTAATCCTTGGGGACCCTTTTTCAAGGATTTCCCTATAATGGTTCCGATTGTTCTCTGATCATCAGAGTCAGAATCTGATGATGAGAACCGAATGTGTTTGGAAACCTTGCTGTCCAGGCTAAGGATTCCTTGTGCAAGAAGGTCATGCCATTCTTTTTCTGATAGGCAATCCTTACGTTCTAAGGGACGGTCCAACTTAGTTTGAGCCACAAAGGCATCATGTGTGGGTGGAGGTGACATACTCTGGGGTGATTGAGTATTTTTATCTTGGTCTAAGTCCTTTTGGGAGGACTTAGCCGTATCAGAGGTTTCCCCTCTGGTGCATGCTTCAGAGGCAGAAACAGATGCCTCTGAGCGGTTAGGATGGGAAGGGTTCGAGGTGTGCACCTCTGTTTCAATGTCCATTGATGCTGGACCACCTTGGACAGTAAATTTGTTTGCACTAGGATTTGGGCTTTGGATTCTCTCATTTGTGTCGTCAAGGACATCTTTTTCTACCTCACCGCCCTCAGATTCTAAGTTTAGAAACTCACCCTCTGGAAATCTCTCTTCCTCACCTTCCTCTGCTCTGACAGAGTTATTCTCTTCGTCAGAGGGAGGGTTCTCATGTTCTCCCTTCCTCACTCTCTCAGAGCCACCCTCTGGTTGCGCTCTGTTAATGTTTTGAGCAGTATCAGAGATATCACTCTCTGATTCAGGCTCAGGCTCAGAACCTAAGTGTGTTGGGGATCCCATCATCGGTTCTGATGATTGGGTAACACGACTAAGTAGGAGATGGGTAGGAGAGTCAGCAAGAATTATTTTAATCATGGTGTGTGGGAAACGTCGGTCATGTGGATAAGGAGGAACCTCTGTGGCTTTGAATGAGTTCATCATAAACAGAGGTGTCATTGGGCCCTCCTCAGTGATGGAGAATTTCTCCATTTCTCGTTGAATGACCACAGAGATGAATCGGGGAAACAGTACCGATATTGGTTGTTTTCCTTTGGCCAAGTCCTTGTTCTTCTTGTCCACCGCCGTCAGCATCTCACAGAAGAGAATGTGAGCCATATTGATGCTTCTGTTGAAAAAGAGATCATACATTATGGCTATTATCGTTGGATGAGTCTGATCCTGACTTCCAATCTTGTAGGTTATTGTTCGGTTGAGAACACTGAACATAAAGTTCCATTTGGGAGGCAGGTACTGACGTCTGAATTGACTTAGGCGTGTTATTTCTTTGTTGTAGCCTAAGTGTTGGAGGAACTGAAGAAGGACTTCTTGAGTTGGGGGTTTCTCAAAGGTTTCTATTTGAAGATCAGTTTTGGTGAGGAGGTTGAATCGGCGAGTTAGGGTTTGTGGGGTGATTCTTATGTTTAAGCTTTGTTCACCTAGGTCAATGTGCCCAACCAGTCCTTCCTTTTCATCGTCGTATTCACTTGAATACCACCATTGTTGGACAAAGCGAAGTGGAATATCTGAGGCATGTTTGGTTAGAACATCATTGAGTTCGCAGTTGGTGAAAAATTCAAGGATTGGGCGAAACTGTTCATCGTATTTTGATGGGGTGACGTCCAAAAAGTAGTTGTTTCCTTTGACTGGAACATCGAACTGTACCATATTCAAGCTTGGAACAAGTTTGCTTGAGTTATCTGAAGTTTGGGAATGAGCCGCCATTGTTGCAGGTTGAGAAAGATGAAAGCTTAGAAAGAGAGATTCGGCTTTTGGATTTTGAGAGCGTAAAGAATAATGAGAAGTGAACAAGGGTATTTTATAGCTACAAAAGGAAGGTAGAGGGAGAGGTTATTGAAGCGGCGAATGAGAGTCCCAATGTCAGAAAGGACGTTCCATCATCCCCGAATTGATGGGTGACACGTTTAGGCGTGTAGGGGAGAACCGCTTTGTGTCAGAAAACCGCCAATTGGGTTTTTGAAAAGAAACGAGTGGTTATCCAAAAAGATTTATTATTTAAAAGAACTTCCTGGAATATTTGTTTAATGAGAAAAGATCAGAAGCTCTGATATTAATATCAGAGACAAGATCAGAGGCTCTGATAAAAATATCAGAGACAAGATCAGAGGCTCTGATAAAAATATCAGAGATAAGATCAGAGGCTCTGATAAAAACATCAGAGACAAGATCAGAGGCTCTGATAAAACCATCAGAGACAAGATCTTTTCTCCCCCTTGAAAGATGAAAGGGTCGTTGTCTCCCCCTTGACACATGCTTGGAGATTCAAAAGAGCGATTTTTACCATATTTGAAAAAGTCTAGAGGCTCTGATGAAAGGATCAGAGACTCTGATGTTTTCATTTAAGTACTCTGATATTGATATGCTACTCGATTCAGAGACTTTGATATACGATCAGATACTCTCTTTTGTTAGGTAGACATATTCAACATTCCCAACTTGCTAATTAAAAAATTGAACCTTCGTTCATCTAAAGCTTTTGTGAAAATATCAGCAAGTTGAAGTTCAGTTGGTACAAAATACATCTCTATTGTTCCTTTTTCAACATGATCTTTCAGAAAGTGGTACCTTACATCGATGTTCTTGGTTTTGGAGTGTTGTACTGGATTGGCAGAGATGGCTATGGCACTTTTTGAATCACAGAGAATTGGAATTCTGTCAAATTGTTGGCCATAATCTCTGAGCTGAGTCTTCATCCATAATACTTGTGAGCAACAACTAGCAGCAGCAACATATTCTGCCTCTGCAGTTGAAGTGGAAACACAGTTTTGTTTCTTGGATGACCAACTTACCAGCTTATTGCCCAATAACTGACAACACCCAGAGGTACTTTTTCTGTCAAGCTTACATCCAGCATGATCTGCATCAGTGTAAGCTGTTAGATCAAAACTTGAAAGTTTTGGATACCAGAGGCCTAATGAGTGTGTCCCTCTGAGGTATCTGAAAATTCTTTTGACATCAGTTAAATGAGATACCTTTGGATTTGCTTGATATCTAGCACAAAGGCATGTTGCAAACATTATGTCAGGCCTACTTGAAGTTAAGTATAATAGTGAACCTATCATGCCTCTATAGGTTTTTATATCCACAGATTCTCCTGATGGATCAGAGTCAAGTTTGACTCCGGTGGATAGAGGTGTTCTCATCGAAGTTGAATCATTGAGTTTTTATTTTTGCAAAATTTCAGAGACTTACTTAGATTGACTTATGAATGTACCTTCTGAAGTTTGTTTTACTTGTAAGCCTAGAAAGAAAGTTAATTCTCCCATGAGGCTCATCTCAAATTCACTCTTCATCAACTCTGAGAACTTGTCACAATACTTTTGATTGGTAGAGCCAAATATAATGTCATCAACATAAATTTGTACTAAAAGCATCTCATTCTTGTACCTTTTGATGAATAAGGTAGTATCAATTGTGCCCTTTTCGAATCCATTGTTAATCAGAAAAGTGGACAGAGTTTCATACCAAGCTCTTGGGGCTTGTTTGAGTCCATACAGAGCTTTATCCAAATAATAAACATGATTAGGATACTCTGTACTTTCAAATCCAGGTGGTTGCTGGACATAGACTTCTTCATTTAATTTACCATGAAGAAAGGCAGATTTAACATCCATTTGATAAACTTTGAATCCTTTGTGTGCAGCATAGGCTAAGAAGATTCTGATTGCTTCTAGCCTAGCTACAGGTGCAAAGGTTTCATCATAATCAATGCCTTCTTCCTGGCAATATCCTTTTGCAACCAACCTGGCTTTGTTTCTGATTATTATTTCATCCTCATCCTTTTTGTTTCTGAAAACCCATTTCGTTCCAATTGCAAATTTTCCTTTGGGAAGAGGAACTAGGGTCCAGACTTTGTTTCTTACAAACTCTTGAAGTTCATCCTGCATTGCAAAAATCCAATGAGGATCTTCAAGAGCTTCTTTTACCTTCTTTGGTTCAATAATGCTCAAAAAGTTTACATAGAAGCATTCATTGATGGCGGCAGATCTTGTTTTAACTCCTTCGGATGAGGATCCAATGATTTGATCAATTGGATGATCTTTTGTCCATCTAGTGATTGGAGCAATAATTTGTGCAGTTTGAGTTTCAGAGGCTCTGACGTTTAGTGACACCTCTGTTGTATTGTTCAGAGGCTCTAAAGGTGATACCTCTGTTGTATTGTTCAGAGGCTCTGAAGGTGATACCTCTGTTGTACGGTTCAGAGGCTCTGTTGGTGATGCCTCTGTTGTACTGTTCAGAGGCTCTGAGTTTTGTTCCAGAGATGCAGATTCTTGTTCTTCATCATTTGGTTCTGGAGTTGCTTCAGATACTTCTTGATCATCTTCTGATTCACTTTGTTGATCTGTATTTGGTGAAACAGAAGGTGTTAGTTCAGAGGGCCCTGAAAGGGTTGTACCTATTTCTTGAGGTTCTTCTGAATTCTCTCTCTATCTATCTCTAAAGATAACTTCATAGATATCTTCATCATCAAAGAAATCTTCAAATATTTTGTTTAATTCAGATTCCCTTGATGATTCAGAGATTGGTGATGAACTTTCTTGTTGTTTAGAGCTTTTATGTCGTCAAAAGTGATATTGATGCTTTCTTGGATTGTCCTTGTTCTGATATTGAACACTCTGAAAGCTTTTGAGGCTAATGAATATCCAATGAATTTGCCCTCATCAGGTTTCTTGTCAAACTTTCCAAGATATTCTCTATCTTTCAGAATGTAACACCTGCATCCAAAAACATGAAAATATTTAATATTAGGTTTCCTATTGTTAATGAGTTCATAGGATGTTTTCTGAAATCTCTTGACAATTGTAGCTCTATTCTGAGTGAAGCAGGCTGTTGCTACTGCTTCTGCCCAAAAATTTGTTGAAAGATCAGATTCAGCAAGCATTGTTCTGGCAGCTTCAACAAGTGTTCTGTTTTTCCTTTCAACTACTCCATTTTGTTGAGGAGTTCTTGCTGCAGAGAAGTTAGGGGTAATGCCTTCTTCTGCTAGATAAGAATTGATTTTCGCATTTCTGAACTCTGTTCCATTATCACTTCTTAGTTTCTGAACTTTGCTGCTCAATAGAACTTGTAATCTTTTCAACAACCTTGTTAATATGTCAGGTACATCAGATTTAGCTCTAATGAATTCTATCCATGTGTATCTGGAAAATTCATCAATCAGAACCAGAATGTATTTCTTACCTGCTAGACTCTGTACAGAGATAGGACCACAGAGGTCCACATGAAGCATGTGCAGAGGTCTAGGATAGTTGTTTTCACTTTTGGTTTTATGGGAAGATCTTTTCATTTTTCCCATCTCACAAGCAGAACAAAGATGATCTTTGTTAAACTTTAGAGATGGTAATCCCTTAACCAAATTAAGTTTTACTAACTTATCAAGTGAGAAAAGTTTAGATGTAAAAACTTTTTATGTCAGAGCCAGATTTCCTCACTATTCAGAGATACAAGACAAAGTTTCTCTGAATCAGTGTTTGCGATTTTGGTAAAGTTCATTCTGTAGAGGTTACCTTTTCTGTCAGCTCTTAGCATTTCTTGACCTGATTCTGAGTGAAGAAGTGAACAATATTTTCTTTGAAATTTCACATCAAAACCATGATCACAAAGTTGACTTATGCTTATCAGATTGTGTTTTAATCCATCCACATAGGCAACCTTTGATACTGAAACATTTCCTCTTGATAACTCACCATATCCTTTAATCTGTCCTTGCTTGTTGTCTTCAAAAGTAACTGCTCCTCCAGATTTTGCTTTGAATGAGGATAGCAGTTCTTTATTTCCAGTCATATGCCTTGAACATCCAGAATCTAGGTACCAGATTGGCATTGACTGTTTCTGCAAGACAGATTATTGTTTCTTAGGTACCCACCTCATTATGGGTCCTTTTGTGTTAGACTTTGGTGGAATTGTATGACTTTTTGGCATCTCATCTTTTGATGTCTTGCCTTTACTTGTCTTCTTTTGAGATTTTGTCTCTGAGATATTTTTCAGAGATTTATTCAAAAGGCAGTGTGATCCTTTAAAATGATTTTTCAGTTTCATCAAGAGATAAATGCAGTTACAATTAATAGAACAAGAAGAAGTAGGAGCAAAGTTTTTCTTTTTATTAAAAGCATTTGTTACATTTTGACTTCTTTTGAAACTAGCACTAGGAATATTACATTTATCCCTAACTACTTCTTTTCTTTTTGCTTGATAGACAGTCTTCTTTTCAAGTTGCTTTTTCTTGTTCAAAAACATCTTCTTTTCTTTGCTGCTTACTGCACAGACAGGATCAATATGGTTAATTTTTGTCCATTTGCCTTTTTGTTCAGGAGAGAATTATATTGTTTTATAGGTGTAAGAACCAGAAGTGTTTGTTTTATTCTTTGCCTTTTCTTGCAACTCTTTTTCAAGTTCCAGAGATGTTTTTGCTTGTAAACACATATTTGCAAAATCAGGACTTATTGGTATTCTGGTTTTGGTTTTCAATACTGAAATTGGAACATTCAAAATACCAGAGCCAACAGTTTCGATCTTTTTGTGAATTACATTCCCTGGTTTACAAAAAATCTGTTCATCAATCTCTAAATCAGATTCTGAATCAGAGTCAAGAAAGTCTCTCTTAGATTTAATAGAGATATCTACCTCTATTGGTTTTTTAATTTCTTTTGATCTAGAGACTTTGATGATCCGTTTCATGCTTTCTTTTCTTTTTAAGTCCTCCATGACATTTTCTTCCCAAATCTTTTGAACATCATCTTTAAACGTAGTTCTGATGTTTTCATCTGACTTTGGTGAATACAGAGGAGCATTCGGATTAAGTGAACTCTGAGATTCATTTTCAGAAGTACTTGTATCAGAGGTACTTGGTTCAAATGTCTCTGATTCACTTGAGATGAAAGCATCAAATCTGAAAATTTCTTTGGAATCATAGCTCTGAGGTTTTGTAAAGTGTACCTCTGAAGTGTCTTCTTTTATCTGTAACACATATTCTTTAATGTCTTTTACTTCAGAGTACTTTGTATTTTTGAAATTTAAAGCTCTTGCTTTTGATCCCTCTGATGTTTTCATTCTTTTGAAATTATTCAGAGATGGATCTTCAGAGCTTTGGACCTTTCCTATATAGAAAGTAGAAGAAAGTGAAGTTTTCTCCAATCCATTAAATGAATTCAACTCATTGAATCCTAGCCCTTGAGAGTCCATCTGAGTTTTTATTTTGTCGAAAACACTTTGTGCATTAACATAGCTTTTGATTCGAAGATTTTGTCTATCTAGAGATTGATGTAGGATTTCTCTTTCCTTTTGAAAAAATTTGGTTAAGGCAATAGAATTGAGCCTTTCATACTCAGATTTCTTTACTTCTTCTTCTTTTCCTTTTAAAACTTTTTCAATCTCTTTTATTTCTTCTGAAAATGATTTTTCTTTTTGCTTGTTGGTTTCTTCAAGTTTAGTTTTTTCAAGAAAAATTTCTTTCTTTTCTGATTCCAGAAGATTCTTTTCTCTTTTGAAAAAAATGAGCTCTTTTGTTACTTGCTCTCTTTTCTCTTTTTCTTCAACAAACTTTTGCTTTAGATCCTGAAGTTCATTAATTAGTTTAAAAGCATCTATTTCAGGATCACTGTCAGAGGTGTAAAGAGAGTTTACCTTTTCAGAGTTGTCTTCGGATGCTTCATCAGTTTGATTTCCATCTGAAAAAGCCATACCACAGAGATTGGTAGGCTCTTCCTCACCATCACTTGTCGAGTCAGATAGCCAGTCTTCCATTTCTGCTACAAGAACTATTTCTTTTACATTGTATTTGTATTTGTTCTTGTAGTAATCTTGATCTTTGACAAGTTTTCCTCTGCAGTTTGCAGAGAAGTGGCCTGATTTTCCACATCTGAAGCATCTTCCATCATTTTGATTTGGTGGAAAAGTGGCAGTACTTGTCTCTGGCTTCTGTTCTTGAGGTTTGAAGTATCTTTGTGGTTGTGGATACCTTGGTTGGAATGGTTGTTGTGGTCTTGTTTGTTGTGTTGCATTATCATGGTTGAAGTTTGCACCCTTTTGATCACTATATGGAGTGAATCTGGGTTCTTGTTGAAATCTTCTCTCCGGATTTCTTCTTTCTTCATTCTCTCTCCTTCCTTCAAATACCTTCTTACCAAATTTCTTGTTAAACTGATGAGTGATTAATGCAAGAGATTTGGCGAAGGCATTTATATCTTCATCTGAGTCTGAATCAGTATGAGTTTCTTCTTCTATCAAAACCTTTTTGGATCTTCTTTTTGTTTCCAAACATTTTTGTGACTCTTCACAGTTGTTTTCTTTCGATGTTTGTTTTGAAACAAGTGTAAGGGGTCCACCCAAAGAGGTTTTTGATTTTTGCTTCATAACTTCTTTTTCATGTGCAACAAGAGTACCATAAATGTCAGTTAATGACCATGACACAAGATCTTGATTAGCCTGTATAGACATGGACAGTTGTGACCATTCTTCATTCAAGCTTTTCAAAAAAAGAACGTTGTTTTCCTCTTTTGTTCTTATCACTCCAAACTTTCTACATTTGTTTATTAGGATGTTGAATCTTGAGTAAGTTTAGTGTAACTTTTCTTCTGGTAGAGCATGAAAATCATGATATTCATTGATGCATAGATTTCTTCTATTTTTCTGAGTTTGTAGGCCACCTTCAAGTTGATTTAACAATTGATCCCATATTTCTTTTGCAGTTTTACAAGAATCAAGTTCTTGAAAGATATCATTGGGAATGGCCATTATGAGTAATCTAACAGCTTTTGAGTCATTATCCATCATATTATTTTCTTCATCAGTGAAGTTTGTGGTTTTCTTTTCATAATATGCAGGTATTTCGGCAGTATCTGTTGTTGCAGGAACTCTTGGTACCAACACCATTGGAATGTGAGGTCTAACGTTCACAGATCAAAAAAGATCCCTGTCCATACCTTCTAGAAAATTTACCATCCTTATTTTCCATTGGGGATATTCATCCCTTAAAAGTGTAGGAGGTTTTGTTAATGACCCAACTGTATACATGGCACTTATGCTTGAGTTTGCCATTTAAAATTTTTTTGAAGAATTGATGCTTTTTGTAATGAACTGAGATTTACTATCAAATCTAGAGCATATGATGTTCTTGAATAAACTGGGTTTATATGAACATGCACAGATATTGAAAGTTTAGAATCAATGAGATGTAAATCTATCCGAGTATGCAGATATGATCTTTCTTTGTTTTAGAAACAAAGAAGGCTCTGATACCAATTGTTGGATCCCATATCTAATCTCGTAACAATGATATAAACAATAAGAGTAATGACAACGGAAGTAATACAGTTTAATATCAAAGGAGATTCAAATATCACAGTTCATAAAGCAGATAAAGATAAACAAGATATTCTTAGAATAAAATATTCAACTTATATTATCAGATATATAACTTCTTAAGCACACTTTGAACAATAAGGTGATGGTCCTATTTATAGGACCATAAAGTAAGAAGTGTACTTGCATGACGAAAAAGAGCATGTTGAACAGTGACCTACTCTAGAAAGTAAATCTTATCACTAAGTGACGTGTCATCTGTTCTTCTGTTCATTCGTAGAAAACTTCAGTGTGAACATCTTCCGAGAGAATGTCTTCAGAGCTCTGACGTTGTCTTCAGAGCCTCTGATGAAGCCATCTCTGATGTCTTCTCTTAAAGTTGCAATCTCTGATAAGTACTTTAGAGGCAGATTTGTCCTCTGAAGTCTTTGTCCTCTGAAGTCTTCGTCCTCTGAAGTCTTCGTCCTCTGACGTCTTCGTCCTCTGAAGTGTATCGTTTGGAAGTCCTCTGAAATAGGACGGGAATTTTCAACACTTTAACAAACAAATGATTTGGAGCTAACAAGACATGGTAAGAACAATTTCAACAAAAATTAAACCGGTGTGTGTGAATACTTGAAAGTATATGGAAAAGATAATACGCAAGTATTTATCTTTGGAAACACACGGTTTATAGACATGTAAGGACAAATAAAATGAAAACATTTAAAAATCACACTTCTAAAATTCATGAAATCTTTTTAAGAATCAGAAGTGGTTTGAACATTTAAAAACATGTTTTCATATCTGAAAGTTGTCCTTCTTTCAGATACATATGAGATTAAGATCGTTCAGTCTTAAATCTCATCAAGTTAGCTCTAAGTCATAAAAGATATGATCATGTAAGCTCACTCTCATTTCTGCAAAAGTCACAAAATCATCAAAGCACAAAGTTTTATTCACAACATTTATTGAAATGTAAATGACATAAAGCAATAAAACTTTGATAGTACGAGTTCTGATATGAAGTAATCAGAAATCATATACTCTCCCTGAAAACATGAAGATATATTTCATATAATATTGCAAATGCATATTTTCCAATAAAAACTATGTACTCCCCCTTGAAGATTGATCTTCTCAGTTGAGATATCGGAGTACAATCTCATTCAGCACAAGAGTATTATCTCTTTTGATCGTTGAAGAACGAGTCCTAAACTGTTGCGTTTAGAAGTCACACTCTTTATCTTTGAGGAACGGGTCCTGAACTGTAGTATTCAGAAGCCATTGCTCTCTTACTCCATCTTAACTTCAGATACCTGCAACATAGATTCATCTTTCGGCTTTGATACCCATTTATATTTGGTTCCTGCAGGTCAGTGCAAGATTTTGGCATCCATTTATATATGGACCCTTTGACCTTTTGAAAAACATTTGAAGCAACAGAATGATAAGAATATACATGATATGTGCCAAACCAAACATCAAAATATTTACGAGAAGCAGAATCATTTCTTTTATAATTAGAAGACTTTTTAGCAGATGGAGATAATTGGAACAATTGCTTTATTGAATATCTCTTGTATGAAGATAGAAGTTTTGGTTCTGAAAAATCAATATTCTCAACTACATCTGTTTTACTAGTCAATCCTTTATTACAATTCAAATCCGAACATGATTTAGCTTTCTCGTCAATCTTCTGTTTCGGTCGCCATTATGATTTCACTCCATTCCGTTTCTTTTTCACATCTGAAACAGTTGAAACTTGAGAATTAGTATTGTGATTTGTGAAAAAATTGCCTTTTCTTTGGCTTACCAGTGGTGTTCTGTTTCTGTGAATGCTTAGACTTCTTCTTTTTACCTTTGACATTCTTAGAATTCACAGAAACTGTTTTATCAACTTTCGTTGAAGTTTCACCTTTTTCAGACACACTGGTTAATCCAAAAGAGTTTATTATGAAAGAAGAATGATCAGGAAGTTTCGCATTAAAGTCAAATTTACCAACACAATCATCTAACTCACCTTCAGAGTTTAAAAAATCAAACTCTCCATCAAGTAAATCAGACATATCATCAGATTTTGAAGCTTTTGAAGATTTAGTTAAATCAGAAGTTTTAAACACAGTGAAGAACACAATTTGTTCTAAGTCCATCAAAATTCTTTCTTCAGCTAGAGTATTCTCGAGTTCAGAAATTTTACTTTCCAACACGAGAGGAGGTACGTAAAGCTTACCTTCGATAGGTTTAGCCTCTAACTCTTTTGAAGAATAACTCTCAAAATAACCATTTGAAAAAAATTTTGATTTATCAGAACTATAACTGTTATTCAACCTCTCATAACGAAATGGAAGTTGCATTTTAGTTTTGTTCTTCCGTTTCTCTTTTTCATTAGCTTCATCCTCATCAGACAATTTTGAAAAAGTAATTTCCCATATTTCAAGCATAATCCTATCAAGATTCAAGATATGACAATTAAGATCTTAGAGAGAGAGAGAGTGGAGAAAGAAAATGTATGTGTCATATATCTCACAATATCAATGTATAATGAACGCTTCTCCTTTTTAACTGTCATAAGGCTACATGCTTATATATATACTACTTCACTCATACCCCTATTTAACAAAGACTCACAAACACTCATAAAACATGTTGACTACACTAGACTTTGACTTTGATTGACTTTGACTTTACAACACTTAAATCTTGGATACAACAAAATGCTCTAACATTCTCCCCCTTTGTATTCAAGATTTAAAAAAAATTGACAATCGTCTTCAGCTCTTGATTCTTCAAATCTTTGTCTCTGACAGTTTTAAACATTGAAGCTCTAACAATCTTTAAATTTTGAAGCTTTGGCAATCTTCAATCTCTGATGCTTTTGAAGAAAGTGGAAAAGTCTTTCACTTTGTCTTTGAAAAGACATCCAGTCTTGAACAATCATTTGAAAAACTTTGAAACTTCTTTGATCTTGAGGAATCTTTCAAAACTTGTTTCTTCATCTCTGTTATTTCTGATCAGTCTTTGGAAAACCAACTTTCTCGAATCACCTTGACTCGTCTTTGAATCTTCTTTTCATAATTTCTTTTCATAATTTCTTTTCATCATATTTGATTTAATTGAACTTTCTTAATTTCTTTTAATTGAACTTTCTGAATTTTTTCCCAAGTCTTTTTCACTTTCACATCTCTTTTTGACGTTGAAATTTACTCTTTGAAATTGAAATCTTTAGAATATCTCCCCCTTTTTGATGATTGTGAACATCATGATCATCAAAACTTCTTCAATTTCATCATTGTCTTTGAATCATAGTCTCCCCCTTTTTGAAAAACTAACAATCTTCTCCTTTAGAATGATTTGACAATCTCCGCTCTTTCATCTGATCTGATCTGCGTACCCGTCAATTCATGAGATGTATATATCTGAATCTTTTCAAATTTTGATATAATAAACGTTGTAATCCTGAATCAACAAATGATACAGTTAGTATGCCTGTAAGTAGAACGAAGCCACTTTGTACAATGAATGTACATAGGAAAGGAGCTTTTAAGATGTTCACTCCCCCAGGGCTTCCATTCAATCATTGAAAAACCACAAAGGAATTTCTATGAATGTTATGACAAGAAAACGTATTCCTTGTGTGTACGTGCAAGTGTAAGAAATGATTGAAGCTACTCAAGCTTGAACAGACTCAAAATGTGTAAAATTGTTGAGACAGTAACAAGTATTACATGAACTCAATGTGCATGAAAGAGGTGCGAAGGTAGGGCTACTTTCCTTCTATTTCAATATTTATATCTTCCGAGTGAAGATCAGATAGCAGATATGTTGCGTCCCCAAAGAAAATGAAACATTTCTTATTTAAGAAAGAAACGAGTGGTTGGTGGGGTTAATGCAAGAGTTGGCATGGGCCCACTGCCTGTTTCAATGATGGTCACCAAAGAATGTGAACCAATAAGAAGATGTGGCTGCCCGACTCAGAAAGTGGTTGGTGCAGAGTTTTGATATTCTTTTAACTCTGATCTCACACCCTCTTTCTTTTTAACATTTAAGCTTGCTTCTAACCAAACTCTCATTTACATTTTACCACTCAGCACAACGAGAAAAACTCAATCGGATAAGTTATCTCCCCCACTCTTTGATTTAGAAACCCCTCACCCCTCAATCACTCTAGGATTACTTTCTGGGTAGGAAACACTGGTTAATGTGAATCCATGGAAGTTCTGTTTAAGCTTACACACGAATCACATGTAAGTCCTAAAAAGAATAGGTGCTCAACAATTTAACTTGAACAGTTAAGCACATGATATCATTGTCATAGTAATGAATGCTCATCAAGAATATGAATGAAATTTGAGCATTTGAACTATGAAGATCTCTCAAAACAATGAAATTGAATGAATGAAATAAAATCAATAGAATTGTTTTGAGGATCTGACAATGTATCAATCAGATCAAATATCATAAGATATGAACGTGACATGGTTGGGGTATCAAAGAACTTGATAGTTTGTTTATATGAACAAATATAAACAATTTCACAATGAACATACAAAGATTGAAATGATGAATGATGCTCAACAACATTGAAATCAAACGAGGGTATTACCATCAAAAAATTGTTTAGTTTAGAGACATGGTAATAACAAATTCAAATGAAATACTGAACCGGTGTGTGTGAATACTTGACAGTATATAGACAAGATAATACACAAGTATTGATCTTTGGAAACACACGGTCGGTTAAACATTAAAGCTCAATTATGAAAAACATTTAAAATCACACTTCTAAATACATGAAATCTTTTAAGAACCAGAAGTGATTTGAACATTTAAGAAAATATTTTTCATGATTGAAAGTTGTTCTTCTTTCAAACAATTAGAGATCTAGATCTAGATCAGAAGATCCTTATCTTTAAACATTAAAATATCCTTATCTTTAAACATTAAAGACCGAGTCCTAGACTGTTTTATCTAGAAGTCATAGTCCTTTAACATTAAAGTACGGGTCTTGAACGGAATTATTCAAGAGCCACAATCTTGACTTTGAAGTATGGGTTTTGAATTGCTTTGTTCAAAAGCCTTTGTTCTTGCTCCCCCTTAAACCTTGGGTGCCTGCAACACAAATTTAGCTTTTGGTACCCACTTGTATTTGAGTCCTGATGTGTTAGTTGCAGTTCTTTTGGGGGTTACATAATAAGAACCATACCAGTAATTGACAAAATTATTACTTACAAAGTCATTTGCTCCACAGTAAGAACAACAAATCTTCTTTTGGGCAATCCTTGTCAAATGATTAGTAGAATAAAACATATCAGGTTTACCAAAAGTTTTACCTTTGTGTGCACTGTTCTTCTTGGCATTGGATGTGGATGCAGATACTTTATCATTCTTCTTTTCATCTGAGGAATCTTTAACTCTCCAGACCATCTGTCCTTTCTTAGAATTCTTTCCAAGGGATTTGACGTAAAAGCTTGCTGGACTATCAACAGATTTGTTATAAAACAGATTAGATGGTCGAATCTGATTTGATTTGACAATGTTTGGTTTGACACTTTTCTTTTTTTAAAACATTTTTCTCATGAATGAAACTTGTAGCTGTTTTGAAAGAACAAACTGATTCTGTTGAATTATCAACAGGTGATTGATTAATCACATCAGCTGAAATCTTTTCTGACAAATTACTATTTGCAGCTTCCAAGTACTTTATCTTTTTGGACAAAATATTTCTTTCATTAGAAAGTGTGTCAAACTTATTTTTAGCCATCTTTTCTTTAAGAATATCTGAGGATAGAACAATTATCTTGGATGTAAGCTTAGATATTTCATTTTCAAAGTTTTGACGTTCTAGCTCAAAATCTTTTTCTAAGTTCTTGTTTTGTTGAGAAATATCTTTGAAAATCCCAACATTTCTCTTTTCAGCGTCAAAAGACTTTTTCTTTTCTTGAAAAGATTTTCTTTCTTTTTCAAGTAAGTCTTGCAGAACTGAGATTTGTTTGGGAAGTTCAACAGTTTTGTCTTCAAGAACTTTTCTCTCTTTAGAAAACGTGTCACTTTCAGTAATTAAAATCTTTTCAAACTCTGACACTTGCTTCGAGAGTTTAATGCATCTAAGCTCCAAATCTTTCTTCTCTTGGATAGCTTTCTTGGAAAGGTTAGACAGCTTTCGAGTAAAATCTTTCTCCATATTTGTTTTGTCTTTATTTGCTTGGAGGCTTTTCTTTAGATCAGCATTCTTTGACTCCAAAGCAGATATCTTATCTTCAAAAACCTTAAACTTCTGTTGAAGCTCAACTGTTTCAGCTTGTAGTTCTGATGATTTTTGTTCAGTTGTCTTCAGTTGGCTTTGAAGATTGGCTATTTTTCTCTCTTTTTGTATGATTATTTTCTCTTTAACCTCTATAATTTTTTCTTTCATTCCAATTTCGTTCTCTTTATCTTTAATCTCTTTCTCCCTTGCCTTAATGATACCTGTAAAATCAGATTGAGAATTATTAGTACATTTAGCACATACAAAAAATTTATCATAATTTAACAATTTAGATTTAAACTTCTGAATCTGATTTTGAAGAGATGAATTCTGATTCTTCAGTTTATCTCGTTCAGCTTCTATTTCTAGTATCTCAGGCATGTATAAGACTGAGGAGAAGAAAGATGTTGAATTAGTAAAGTGTTATAATTGTGACAAAGTAGGCCATTTTGCTAAAGATTGCCGAAAGCCAAAGGTTCGTAACTCAGAATACTATAAGAACAAAATGCTTTTAGCCAAGCAGAAAGAAGTTGGCAAAGCCCTAATGGTTGAAGATGATTTCTGGCTGGAGAACTCTGAGCCCGACAGTGACAGGGAAGAAACTCCTCACATGTGCTTCATGGGGCATAATGTCACTGAAGAGGATTCTGATGCGGAGGATACTAAAGAGGTATGTGATATGTCTGAATCTGATTTCTTATCTCAAATGCAATCCATGATAATTGAACTTCAGGATTTACAGTCTAAACTTAAACGCGAAAAAGGTATCATTGAAAAGAAAAATCAAACAATATTGAAACTCAACAATGATATTGCTGAGAAGAATGTATTAATTGAGACTTTACATAAAAATATTGATACCAATGCTAGAGAAAAGACTGTAATCCATAATCAACTATCTGAAACATCATCTAAATTCAAACTGTGTGAACTTGAGATTAAAGAGGTTGCTAAAAAGTGTTTATCTTTAAAGAAATAAAACAAGTCTTTAGTTGAAAAAGTGAGTGTTTTGGAAGAAAAACTTTATACTTTAGGTTAGACTGAGCAAACCATTCATCTTAATAAACCAAAAGAGAGTAGTGAGTGTTGAGGTATTGGTTATAATAACCCACATTAATTGAAAAAGGGTATTTCCATGGTGCCTGCTTTGTATGATTTTGGTTTTCTAAAATTGGCACCTCAATATCCTGAACTCAATGCCAAATGGATAAAATTATTAGATGAGGAAAAATCTAAGGAAAATGAGAAAAGGAAAAATAAAACTAAAAAGCAACTTCCATTTCGTTATGAGAGGTTGAATTCTAGTTACAGTTCTAAACAGTCAAAATTTCTTTCTAATAATTTTTTTCAAAGCTATTCTACAGAGGAACTGGAGGCAAAACCGGTTGAAGGCAAAATTTATGTTTTTCCACTCATTTTAGAAAGTAAATTTTCTGAACTTGAGAAAACTCTTGTAGATGAGAGGATTTTGACTTGGCTAGAACAAATGATATTTTCAACTATTTTTGTTAACACCGATTTCTCAAATTCATCCAAAGTTTCTAAGTCAAATGATGTTAATGTTCTATTTGATGAAGAGTTTGATTTTCTAAACTCTGATGGTTGCTTTGATGAATGTGTTGATCAATTTGACTTTAATGCAAAACTTCCAGATCATTCTAAATTTATTGTGAATTCAAAAGGGTTTACCAAGTGTATTTGAAAAGGGTGGATCATCAACTAATGTTGATAAATCAGTTTATGTGAGTAACAGTCATACCAAAGGTAAGAAGAGAAAACACTCACGAAAATGGACTAACACTGGTAAATCAAAGAAAAGACAATATTTCAAATCTCACAGTTCTAACTTTCAAAATTCAGATGTTTCAGATGTGAAAAAGAGAAAGCCTGAAGTGAAATCAGAATGGAGACCAAAGAAGAATGTTGGAGAGACTACAAAATCATGTTCTGATATTTAATGTAATAAAGTGACTGTTAGTGATACTGATGTAGTTGGTAATATTTCTTTTCACAAAACAAAACTTGTAACTTCTTACAAGACCTATTCAATAAAGCAATTACTCCAGTTATCTCTGTCTACTAATAAGTCTTCCACATATCATCGAAATGATTTTGTGTCTCGACAATATTCTGATAATTGTTTGGTTCAAATCATGTATATAATTCATATGTTTCAAAAGATTTTCAAAAGATCAAAGGGTCCAAATTCAAATGGATGCCAAAATCATGTGCTAACTTGGCAGGACCCATCTATAAATGGGTACCTAAATCCCTTTTTGATAATTACTGGAATGGTTCTTATTATATTACTCCTAACAGAACTACAACTAACAAACATGGACCCGAATACCAGTGGGTACCAAAGACAAAAGATTCATCTGTGTTGAAGGCATCTCAAGTCAAGGGGGAGTAAGAGAACCTAGACATCTGAATACATCAGTTCAGAACTCATACTTCAACGAATAATGTCTTTTGGACAATACAATTCAAAACTCGGACCTCAATGTTGAGAAGTTAGACTTCTGAGTAAATCAGCTCAGGACTCGTACTTCAATGTCAAAGAGTTTGACATCTAAACACAACAGTTTAGGACTCATACTTCAACGATCAAAAGAAAGTGTACTCCGATGCATCAAAATGGATGATCAACCTTCAAGGGGAGTATACATATTACCTCTACTGATAATATTGCGAATGCATATTTTCAGGGGGAGTAATTGACGTCTAGTTAAATCAAATCAGAACTCGTTCTTAACAAGTTTTATTACTTTCATGTCTTTATTTTTCAATAAAGTTAGTGAATAATACTTTGTACTTTGACGATTTTTTGACTAATTGAAGATTTTGAGGGGGATCTTACATGATCATATCAATCATGACTTTGGACCTGACTTCATGAGGTTTAAGATGAGCGTAAGCATTATTCTACTCTTAATCTCATATATGTTTGAAAGAAGGACAACTTTTAGACATGAAAACATGTTCTTAAATGATCAAACCACTTCTCGATTCTTAAAAAGATTTCATGAATACAGAAGTGTGATTTTTAAATGTTTTCATTTATGGACTTCATTGCTTAACAAACCGTGTGTTTCCAAAGATATATACTTGTGTATTATCGTTTCCATATACTGTCAAGTATTCATACACACCGGTTTAGTACTTTTATTGTCTATGTTCTTACCATGTCTCAAATTTGAAACTAATTTTCGATGGTAGGATACCTCGTTTGAACTTCATTGATATTCGAGCGTTGATTCATTCAAAACGTTTCTTTCAAGACTTGTCTATATTTGGTTCATATAGACAAATTCCAATTTTTCATAACCTAAGATCTTATTGCTATATCATTCATATTTGATCTTTTCATACATTGTCAGATTCTCAAACAAGTCTTTTGTACTCATTTCATTCTTTCAAATATACTTGATATGAGAGAATCTTCCATGATTAAAATGCTAAAATCTTCATGATTATCTTACTGAGCATATATATAACTGACATGTATTTCATTTTGTGCTTTAACTGAAAAAGTTAAACCAATTGAGCAATATTTTGCTTATAGGAAAAATACATGGGATCAGTGTGAGGACTTAATAGAACTTCTATGGATTAATGATAACCAGTGTTTCCTACCCAAGAAGTTAACCTTGAGTGATCGAGAGGCGAGGAGTCGATATCTGAGTGTGGGTGTGTGCTGAGATAAAATGAAAAGAGAGTTTGGTTAGAAGTGATATTAAATGTTAAAAAGAAAGAGGGTGAGAGATCAGAGTAAAAGAATATCAAACTCTGTACCAACTTTTTCTGAGTCGGGCAGCTACATTACTGTTGTTTCACAATTCTTTCGTGAACTTCATTGAAACATGAACTATCCCATGCCAACTCTTGACTTAACCCAACCAGTTACTCATGTTTTTCTCAACAAAGAGATGTTTCAATTTTTCGTGGGGATGCAGCACACAATCTATCTTATCTTCATTTGGAAGATTTGGATATTGAAACAGAAGGAAGTTTGCCCCACCTTCACACTTTGATCTTGCAGAATTGAGGACGTGTATTACTGTTGGTGTCACAGTGGTTTACACATTTTGAGCCTAATTAATAAAACAATCATCATGCTTAATTCTTTCATACACAAGCACGTACACATAGAAAATGTGTTTTTCTGTCTCAATGTTCATAGAATTACCTTGTGTTATTCGATTATTGAATAGAAGACCTGGGGAGTAAACATCAAAAAAATTCTTTCCAATGTGTATTTGCTACACACAGTGGTTTCATGCTACTGATAGGCATTATTAACTAATTCATTTGTTGATTCAGGTTTTCACTCTTATTTTTCTGAATTTGAAAAGATTTGGATGAATACATTATGAATTGACGGATGATCAGAGGCTCATATGAAAGGATCTTGGTCAGAAAATGTTGACATTTCTTGAAGAAGTTTTGATGATTTCTCTGCTCTACATCATCAAAAGGGGGGAGAAATATATTTCAAGAAATGGTATCTAAAGAACAGTCTGTAACAGTTTTGGAGAAGATCAAGAAATGTTATATATACGGGAGAAATTAATTTCAACAAATGTTGTTTGAAGAAAAGTTTGTAACAGTTATGACGAGTTGATCAAGAATTGACAGAACTAGAATGTTATATTTTTCTAGAGTCTGGAAAGAATGTTTAGAATGAAAGACAAAGTTCGAAGAGTTCAAAATATTTGCTGAAGATTTCAGAATTTTTTTTTTGAAGTTTGATTGCTGAAGAAAAGTGAGCTAAATCTGGAGATAATTTCTTTCTTGAAAAGTCTGAGAGAGGTTTTGTAAACCTTGGGGAAGATTGCTAAAGTTGTTGTTTTTCTGATAAAGAAGAAAGGGGGAGATTGCTAAAATTCTTGAAGAACATAATTTCAAACGAAAGAGGGAGATTGTTCTTTGTGGCTGAAATTTATGTTTGCTTATCCAAAAGGACGAGATAAGTTGTTTCTAAATCCAAAGGGAAGCTCAAGTTTTATTCTTTGAAGATGATCAGTTGTCATAATGAAGGAGAGATTAAATGTGTTAAAGATCAATCAAAGGAGGAGATTGTTTATCATTGCTAAATTTCTTGTTGAAGATGATCTTGAATCCAAAGAGGGATATTGTTAGTGCACAAATATGTTGGATACAAGATCATGAAAATCAAAGTCAAAGCTCAAGTCAAACCTCCAAGCAAAAGTCAAAGTCTTTGTAATAAATGTCAAAGTCAAAGTATTTGTATTTTGTGTTTTTTTCTTGTAATTAGTTGTAGGGTATAAATAGTTTTTATTTTTATTTGTAGAATCATTAGGGTAAGAGAGTTCACTTGTAGAGAGAGAATTGTTTTGAGAGTAGAGAGCATATTGTAATCGTATGAATTGAGAAACACAAATGGCATCTTGAATTGATTTGTTTTGTTCATCTTGATCATTTGCACGTATTGTGGGACACACAGAGACTCCTTAGGATTTGCTTGATAACGAGCATAGAAACATGTAGCGAACATGATATCCGGTCTATTGGCAGTTAAGTATAATAAAAAACCAATCATGCTCCTGTAGTTCATTTGGTCAACAGATTTTCCGGATAAATCTGCGTCCAAAAGCGTTCCAGTTGCCATTGGAGTTTTCATGGAAGAAATATCAGCCATGTTAAACTTTTTCAAAATCTCTTTAATGTACTTAGACTGATTTATGAATATGCCTTTAGGTGACTGTTTCACTTGTAGACCAAGGAAAAAATTCAGCTCACCCATCATACTCTTTTCAAATCGAGTCTCCATGATTTTTGAAAAGTTTTTACAAAATTTAGGATTGGTAGAACCGAATATTATATCATCACCATAAATCTGGATTAAAATCAAGTCTTCACCATGCTTTTTCATAAAAAGAGTGATATCAATCGTACCTTACTTAAAACCAGAAGCAAGTAAGAATTGAGTCAGAGTTTCATACCACACTCTCGGAGCTTGTTTTAAACCATACAACGCTTTAAGGAGAACGTAGACATGATCAGGAAACTGAGGATCTACGAAGTCTTTCGGTTGATTTACATAGACCTCCTCATGCAGAATCCCATTAAGAGATGCAGACTTGACGTCCATTTGATATACCTTAAAATTCTTATGGGCTACATAGGCCAAAAAGATGCGAATGGCTTCGATTCTCGCCACAGGGGCAAAGGTCTCGTCGTAGTCTATTCATTCTTGTTGACAAGGCCCTTTGGGTACCAGTCTGGTCTTGTTTCTGACCACAATTCTTGCTTCGTTCTTCTTGTTTCTAAATACCCATTTTTCTCCAATAACGGATTTGCCCTTTGGTCTAGGTATAAGTTGCCAAACTATGTTTCGCTCAAATTATAGCAGTTCGTCTTGCATGGCAATGATCCAATCGGGATTTTGCAATGCTTCAGAAACTTTATTCGGTTCAATTACGCTTAGGAAACCTGAGTATAAACAAAAATTTGTTGATGCAACTCATGTTTTGACTCCACTGTCAATGTCGTCAATTATGTTATGCATGGGGTGATCTCGTGTCCATAGACTAGTACTCGGTAGGGGTTGAACATTGATTCGATTATTCTGATCATTATATGCATCAGTTATGGCAGGTACAACTTCAGAAATAGTTTTTGGTACTTCTTCAGTCTGGAACTCTGATAAAGGTAACTATGGCATCGCAGATAAAGTGCTCGGGACTTCAGCTTCAGAGTTATTATCTGTAGACACAGAAACATTATTAGTTTGATCAGAGTTGTTTGGACTAGTAGTATTATAATAAGTAGTGACGGGTTCAGATGGTCCAGAAACGTCAACACTTGTATCAGGGACCACTGAAGTTGATGGTGTGGATACGATAGATTTGTCAAAATGTGCAGATATATCCATGAACACATCAAAGAAATGTAAATCTAACTCAGAAGTAGAAGAATTTGAGTTAGAAGTAGAAGACTTAGTCTCGGTTAAAGCGGGTTCCACTCGGAATTGAGTAGAAGCCTTTTCTTTAAGAATAAGTTATGAATTGTTGTGTTCATAAGTCGTAGTCAGATTTTCATCAAAGCATACGTTTATGCTTTCCATGACCGTCTTGGTTCGTTTGATGTAGATCCGATAGGCTTTGGACGTTAAAGAATAACCCAAGAAATATCCCTCATCGGCTTTCTTTTCAAACTTTCCAAGATTGTCACGATCGTTGAGCACAAAGCATCTGCATCCAAAAACACGGAAAAATTTCACATCAAGTTTTTGATTGTTAATAATCTCATATGCCGTTTTCTGTAACCGTTTAGTGATGATCGTTCTATTCTGAGTAAAACAAGCAGTGGCAACGGCTTCAAGCCAAAGATATAACGGTAGTCCTAACTAGGCGAGCATAGTTCTTGCAGTTTTGACCATAGTTCTGTTCTTTCATTCTACAACACCGTTCTATTGTGGAGTACGGGCAACAGAAAAATTATGAGATATGCCTACTGACTGTAAGTAGCTTTGTAGAGTCTCATTCTTAAATTCAGTGTCGTTGTCGCTCCGTAACGTTTGAACTGGTTGTTGAAGCAGAACTTGAATCTTCATAATGAAGGAAATTATCAAATCTGGTGCTTTCAATTTTGCTCTTAGGAACTACAGCCACGTGTATCTAGAGTATTCATCGACCATTACTAGAATATACTTCTTGTTGTTGAACGATTGAATCCTCATTCGTCCGCAAAGGTCCATATATCCTTTCCAGCGGTGATTTGCATGAAGATTCCATTTTAGCTTTGTGTGAAATTCTTTTCATCTTACCTATTTCATAAGTTGGGCCTAAGGAATCTTTTTCAAACCGCATTTCACGTAGACCTTGGACTAAGCCTTTGCTTGCAAGAGTATTGATGGCCTTGAAGTTCTGATGAGAAAGTCTGCGATGCCAAATCCAACTTTCTTCTTTTGACGTTTTAGCTATCAAACGGGTCTTGAAGCTGATAGTGTTGGAAAGTTGATAGTATACAAAATTTTGTATCTCTCACCTTTGAATATATCGGTTCCATCTCGATCTTCAATGTGGCAATGAGTTATTGTAAACCTAACATGATAATGATTGTCGCAGAATTGACTCGTGTTGAATAGATTGTGGTCTAAGCCTTTAATGTACAACACCTTTTGGATGGTTACAGTGCCATTGGTTAGCATAGCATATCCTCTGACATATCCTTTCACATCAGCATTTGAGAAGCCAACAGTTCCTGCAGATTGATCAACATAATTATGCAACAGTTGCTTAAATCCTATCATGTGTCTTAAACATCCGAAATCTATAAACCACAGAAGACAGGCCTGCAAAAGGAATAGTTACTTGGCTTTAGGTACCCATATCTAGATGGGTCCTTTTTTGTTAGCATCCTTCACTTTATGAAAATAGTTAATCGTGCCCTTGATTCTCCGTTCATATCGAGGTTGCGACAACCATTTCCATACCATCTTAACATTAACATCTTTAAAATCATTTTTCTTTGAAAATTTATTTTTCTTGGCCTTAAAAACATGAACTGGTTGAGATGAGGCCTTGAAAAATGATTTATCATGAGAAAAGCTTTGAACTTTCTTGTTCTTTGAAACAGTAGAGTGGAATGAGAATGAATTACTACCATAGTGATTGCATTTCATATTCTTTTGAGCAAAATTCAAAACCTATGATTTATCGAAAGAATTGCATTTATTGAAACAAAAATGACATTTATTTGCAACAAAAGCATTACAAGTGTTTTTACAACCACTGTCAGTCTTTACATTCACTACTTTCTCAATAGAAGTACGATTTTTTTAACCTGTTTGATTTCCCTTCTGTTCAAAATTTTTCTTCCTCCACTTTCCACTCCTTTTTCCAATCACATTTGTAACACCACAAGACATTGAGTTAGTTGAATTCTTACAAGATGAGTTAACCTTTTTCACGCCTGAAGTTTCACCAACCTCAAAAATACTTGGTTGATTTTAAAACTTTTGAGCATAAACAACTGTAGGTTTGACAAGAGTCACAAACTCCAGGTTTGAACGAAAATTCCATTTATGATTTTCAAACCCTTTATGATTTTATAAATTCTTTTTAAAATGAGCATCTTCTAATTCAATAATCTTTTTATTAAGCTCTCGGTTTTCATTCAAAGATTTTTCCAATTTAAATTGAAGATCATATTCCTCATATTCAACTTCTTCGAGTAGCTTTTGCAAATCAGAAGGTTGGTTTGACTCAGAATTAGACTCAAGATTTTTTAAAATTGGATCAGGATCTGAAGCGTTCATCAATTCATCAAAAATTTCTTCATACATATTATTGATGAACTCAGACTTCTTGTCAGATTCTGTGACATCAACCGACTCTTCTATCTTACTATCCTTAGGAGAACCAGCGATAGTAGATTCAGACATAATGTTCTGAACACAAGCATCAGAATCTGACTCATAATCGTCATTCTGACACTTGGTTTAAGGAATATTTTTATCCTCAGGTACTGATTCACTATTAGAAATAAGTGTGGAAAACAATAATTCAAACTCTACAAATTGAAGTTTTCTTCTTTTGTAGCTAGTATTTAAATCATCGTATTTAAATCCAACCGATTTAAAACTTGAACCTTGAGAATCGGTACAACTGTCAGATAAGTCGTCATCTACAAACTGCTTTCCTTTTTCAGGAGTTTCAGATATTAAAGTTTCAGCTTTTACAAAAGTGTCACAAATATCCGAAATCTTTTGAGAGTTAGGCCCCATTTTCTCAAAATTGTACAAATTTTCGGGGGCACTCTTCAAAACTTGATTTTCAGGTAAACCCAAACCCATCTTCGGATTATAAAACCGGATGTCTTTGGGTTTATTCATCAAAAGATTCAGAGTCTGTTCAATTTGACCCATTTTATAGTATCAGACTGTCGTTGCTCAGCAGTTTGGGGCTCCTCCTCAACCATAAAACAATGAACTTAGGTAAAGTGTGCTTCCTCCTCATCTGATGTCTCGCACAACCAATTCTTCTCCTCTGCCATTAGAGCTTTCCCTTCCTCCTGCTTCTTCACAAGCAAAGACTTATTCGCGTAATACTACGAGTTCTTAACTTTCTTAAATCTGAAATCTTTCGAAAAATGACCCGGCTTCCCACAATTGAAGCATCGGAAATTCTGAGCATTAAATTTCTTCTCCTCCTTCTCCTACTTCTTCTCGTAATCTTTCTTTTCAAACTTAGGCTTGTACTCTGACTTATCCTTATTGTACAGATCTGGCTTGGTCTTAGAATAAATCTTTTTCTTCCTAAACCGTTTGTTGAACTGTTTGGTGATCATGGCCAAATTCTCAGCAAAACGCCGGACATCTTCATCTAATTCTACTTCATTCTCTTCAACAGACGATTCAGAACTTACTGGGTAACTCAGTCAAATAAGTTTTCGGAAGCTTAGACTTTGAGAAACTGGGTTTCACTGCTTTCTTTTCTGCCTACAGTGCGAGAGATTCTTTCACCATCTTTTTCTCATCACTAATTTGTTTTACATGATCTTCATGCTGAACAAGTGTAACGAATATATCATTTACATCCTCTTGAACCATATCTTTCGTCATCTGAAGAGTAATAGCATAGCTACTCCATTCAGGGTTCAGATACTTGACGAACGTGTAATTTATCTCTGAAACAGACTTATTCAATCCACTCCTCCTCAGATCGTTCAAAATGACATTGAACATGTTATAAGTGTCAGAGAGAAACACTCATTCCTTTGCTTTAAACCCTTCGTAAGCATTGATGCTTTGGTTGAGTTTCGCTTTGATGGATTTGTCAGTACCTTGCAGTTGTCTTTCAAGCTCGTCCCACTTGGCATTCGTAGAATAACGACTGTCGACTTTGTTGTAAACATCATTTGGTATAGCCATGGTGAGAAGGATAAGAGCTTATCCATCTATCTTGGCTTGAGCTTTCTCAGCTTCACTAAAGTACTGATAAGGCTTCGGAACATATCGTTCAAGAATTTCCGAAGAAGTTGCAGTCACAGGCTGACCAGGTACGGTAAACACAGGATTGACTGGCCCGTTAATAATTGACTTCATTAATTCTCTGTTCTTGTGGTTCAAGAATTGAATCGTCTGCCTTTTCCATTGTGGGTATTCACCGACAGAAAGTACTGGTGGTTTGGATTGAGAACCCATGCTAAGAAGATCCTTAGACATGATTGATATCTGTAATGAAGTAGCTTGAAGTGATCATTAATCAGAAAAATTAGAAATCTTGACTAAAAAGTCAAACTTGAAAAATCTCAGAAAAACTTCCAAAAATAATCTAAGTACAAAATTCTCAAGGTATTATGCAAATTCTACACTTTTCACAGAATGAAGGATGAACTTTTCGCAGAAGAACAATTAGCAGGCAAAGGATGCGAATTCTAAGCTTTTCGTACACTTCAGTATGAGAAATCCTCACTTTCCGCAGGCTACGACTTGCGAAATCTTCACTTGAGCTTTTCACAGAATGACACTTGCGGATTCTGGACTTAGGAAAATTTCAAGCACAAGAAATGATCACTTTTCGCACAAAATTTAGTGAAATCTAGACTTAGAAAACTTTCAAAACTCTTTCACTGTGTGAATTCTTGAGCTTTTCGCAGGAAACATGCAATGAACAATATCTTTTCGCAGTCGTCGGTGTGCGAAATCTGGAATTTTCGTACGAAGTACTCTACGAAATCTTGAAATTTTCGCACAAGGTATATGCGAATTCTTGACTTAAGATATTTCAATAACACCAAAATCTATGAGCCTTGTGAATTCCTCAATGAACCTTGCGAATTCTGTGAGTCTTGCGAGTTCTTCAGTGTTTGACTCAAAAATTCAAAAATCTTCCATATCAGATTCAATACTCAACCAATTGTTTCCAAACTTCACAGAAATGATCACGAAGATGTTTTGAACAAACCTTTAGCAACAATTTTATCAGAACACAACTGAATCAATGTTTTCGATCTGAACACAGTACGCAGATACACTCGAACCAGAAACTTACAAAATCACAAAATTAAACGATAATTACACCGAAATTGCTAATACAATCTAAACAAAATACATTTTAAACATCAAATCGCAATCAATACAAGCATCAAATCAACAGTTACAACTCAAAATTGCGAAAACGATCTAAACACAGTGGCTCTGTGAGTTCTTCATTTTCTGAGTGAAAAATCGATTTCTGAGATCTTTGATCTGCTCTAATACCAAATGTAATTCCAGTTTCAAGCACTCAATCACAGTTCAATCAACACACATATATAGAAATCATTATATTAAATGAATCTTGATTACACAATGATTTCTCTCTCTATACAGATAACCATATACTTATTTCTCTCTTTATACTGATTGTTCTTGATTGATTCTTGTTATATTTTGATCTTTATTTCTTGAATTCTGGAACAACAATTGGTATCAGAGCCTCACGACAAATTCAGATTCATTGGATTACATAGGGACCTTTCTCTTCCTTGTATTCAGTAAGCAGATCTTTTTGTCCAGTCATGTGTCGAGAGCATCCGCTATCTAGATACCAGATACCCTTAAATCCATGCAAACATAAGGAAGATTAAGTTTTGATTGGTACCCACTTTTCAATGGGTCCAGTGGGGTTAGTGGAGATGGAAGATTCAACAATCTTCACGACAGATGAAGATTCAGCTTCAGTGGTAACCTTCACTTTGGTTAATTTCTTAACCTTAGTGGTATTTTTCACCTTGGTAGATTTCTCAGCCTTGGAGGCATTCATCTTCACTTTAGCTATTTTATCAGCTTTTGTGGCATTTGGACATTTACTTGCAATATGGTCAGTGAGTCCACAATGATAGAATTTTCTATATTTAATGGTGGCTTTAGGACCATGAGCAGTAAGATTAGAAAACTTGAGATGTGCAGGGCCATCTCCAAGAATACATTTAGCATAAGATCTGGGAGGAATTTTTAGTTCTTCAGATTTCTTAGGCTTAAGATCAATTTTTAGCTTTGGAGGACAGATATCAAAGATTTATGTTTCAGAGCTAGAAGATCGATTTACTGAAGGTTTGAGAGGAACTTTCAGTTTTGCTTTCTTAGTAGCCTTCTGAGGATGGGAAATGGATTTCCCATTATCAGCGAGCTTAAAGATTTTTGATAACTCCTCAGGAATAGGATTAGAGGAAGGAAAGCACTGAGTAGAAGAGGTATCAGGGATAGAAGAGACAAACATTCCAAACTTAAGCATGTAACTGTCTTCTTTAGGTTCATCTTGTTCTTTCCAAAAACCAAGACCGGTTTTATCACTGGCAGGGATTTGAGACCAGATGATTTCAGTGATTTTGGTAGAAGAGTTACACCATCCCTCAACAGTTGCCTTTTTTGCTTTCAAAGCAGTTATGGCTTGTTCGCGTTCAATGCTGATAATTTCGTTGACAATGACTTGATCTTTCAAACTTTCCTCTAAAAGAGTTAGTTCTCTGATCTTTTCATGACATTTTTCTAGTTGTTCAGTTAAATCAATATTTTTATTTTCATCTAGAGTTTTGCCATTCAGTGCATTGTACAGATCAATTGTCAGCACATCAACAGCGCAACTTCTCTCAGCTTCAAAAAGAGAGGGATTGGTAGAGATAGATACTTGAGAGGAGATATAGCTCATGGAAGTTCCTGTTGGTTCTTCCACTTCTTCTTTAATCTCAGCCACAAGACATAGATTAGCAACTTCTTTTTCATCAGAACTAGATTCTTCTGATTCAGCCCAGTCATGCTCTTCAGCGATGAGACCTTTACCTTTTCTTTTAATGTTTTTCAACTTTTGATATTTCTCTTTCAGCTTAAGGTATTTGTTATAGCTGGACTTTCTGGAGGTAGAAGGTTTGAAGACTTTCTTTAACCTGCACCACTTGCAAAATGTCCAATCTTTTCACAGTTATAGCAAGTATCAATAGCCTTATCAACAGGGGTTGATTTTGGCTTGTCAGTTATAGAGAGAGGCTTATTTCTTTTGAAATTGCTCTTTCTTGCAAACCTTTAAAAGAGTTTGTCAAGAGTGCTAAGGATTCATCAAACTCTGAAAGATCAGTGTCTGATAATTCCTCATAGTCAGAATCTAACTCAGTGATAGTAAGAGTAGATCGCTGAGATGGAATGATCTCTGAAGAGACTAAAGCAACAGGAGTGCTTTTGGAGTCTTTAGAATCTTTTACAATATTCTTCTTCAGGAGATTTGATTGCTCATAATTGAGCAATATTCCATATAAAGTGCTAAGAGAGAGAGAATTTAAGTCTTTTGTCAGCTTAAGACACATTGAGTAACTGTCCCAGCTTTCAGGAAGACATTCTAAGAATTTAGTTAAGACCTCAGAATTAGAATAGGTCCTACCAGCAGTTCTTAGATCAATGATTAAACAGTTAAATCTCTGGTGAACATCAGATAGGGATTCGTTCTTACCAACGATAAAACTTTCATACTGTCTTACCAAGTTAATCTTTCGAGTTTCTTGGACTTCAGTGGTACCTTCATATTGAACACATATAGTGTCCCACATTTCTTTGGCAGTTTTAAGATTCATGATGGAATGGAAAGCTTCATCAGGCAGAGCCATAGAGATATTGGTTTTTGCCTTTGCATCTAAGCCAACCTTCTTTTTGTCTTCATCACTCCACTATCTTATTTCCTTAATAGCATAACGTTCTGGAACAGTAGGAGTGGTGGCAGTAGCTGGAACTGCAGCTATGATTTTGAAAGGTTCATACGTGCCATTTGCTACGTATTCAGGTATAGTAGGATCTACACCTTCTAGAAATAACACCATTCGATTTTTCCAGAGAGCAAAGTTATCTCTGCTAAAACAAGGAGGTTTTTAGAGTGAACCATTATCATAGTAGTTTGTATTTGTATTGAGTGTCATATTAAGAATAACAAGGAAGAGAATAAAGCAAGATCTTATTTATGAGATTAAACAATCTGCTCTGATACCACTTATTGGTCCCAAAGGTGCTTAACAAGTTTGTAGAAGGGGGGGTGAATACAAACACTGAATTTTAAAGTTTAATAAATTGTTTATTGATAAATCAAATTACAATTTACAAGTTTGTTGCGGAATAAGATTAAGTAAAACCTAATCTAAACAAACTTAAGATTCACTAAGAAGGGTTGCACTAGAAGTAGAGAATGGGGGATTAGGAGAGTAAAGAAAACAAGGGTTTCTATATTTTTAGAAAGATGAAGGCTTAGGGGCAACTCTCAGATGGAGTTGAAATATTTCTATTTATACCCGATGCATTAAATGCATGGCAGAGCACTTTACACGTGTCCTTTATTGATTAGCTGCATGGGTCTGACTTTAGGAGACATGCTTTCGGCCGTATGATGAACAATGTAGTTGTCAGAGTTGTTGTATGAATTGCTACAGAGGTATGTCTGTTCTGACAATCGTACGATGTGTGCAAGGGTAAGACAAAAGAGACTTGAGGCATAAGCTAAGTGATCGTCAATCGCTGAATATCTCTTCCTTCATAGATATAAAGAAGTTCAGCAATCGCTGAAGCTTTTCCTCATATTTCTTCGCGTGTGTAGACTTGTCTTGGCTTCGCTGATATCCGCATCAGGTCATGAGTAGACTTGTCTTTGTTCAACAGCTTTGTCTTCGATTCAGCAGTGAACATCTTTTGTCGCAAAACTTGTCTTCAGGGATTATGTCTAACTGTTTACATGAGAAATCATCAGCGATATTGAACATACTCAGTATTTGATCGATGATAGTGAAACACTTATACATATGAATGTTTACAAGAAATATCATCAGTGATAACTTAATAGACTCAGTATGATCGTTGATGATGAAACACTAATGTTAAACGTAACTTTTACTAAGTATAGAAAATGATCATTATCAAATCACTGAGAGAGTATGGATCAACAATTAACCTTTCACATCCATATCTTTGAGCCTTCATGGTCAGATATCTGAGTCTTCATCTCTAGATCTCTGAGCTCAAGTCTGATCCTTCACTTAGAATTCTTACTTAGGAAACTTTGAACCAACACCAAGAAAAGGACTTTCACTGAGAACGGGTGGAAACACTTTTGAGCCTTTAGATGAATTGACTATTTATTCTAACTTCATTTTTTTCAACTAGTTTCAGTACCTTCAACTACATTCATCTACCTCTATCTTCAATTTTATCTTCACTTTCAAGTCACTTTCACGAACTTTTACATACATTTAATCACTTTCACATGCATAAAGTTGTTAAAGTTTCGGTCATGATTATAAAAAAGAGGTAAATAAAGTAGTTGAATGTAGATGAAGGTATATGAATGTATATGAAGGTTTTGTTCCCACATTCTCACCATTACTTTTATTCTCACTAGAACCCAACTCCTATATATAGGGGCGAGCTCAAATGAGAACACTCCCAATTTAAGAGGACGCAAGAACACCATGAAACGTAATAAAATATATAATAACATGGATGTCAAATTAAAAAAAAAAGAAAAAAATTGATTTTTTTGTACAATTTGTTTGGCTCCAACTTTTGTTATATTTCGATTATTTTTTTAATTTAGGATTGGGTCTTTGTAAGACCAACCATCTTTTTGTGAGAATGTGCAACACACTGTAAAAGTATGGTGTGTGTTTTGGTGAATATTTGTTGCGGTTTTCATGTTTTTCATGTAAAAGTTCAATTTTTTTCATGTCAACGATTGTTCTTTTAATGTAAAGATTTAGAATTTTGTTGTGAAGGTTCATTTTTTTTACCATGATGGTTCAGCGAGAACAAAGAATAAAAAATTCTTCAAATGGCTCACATTATTTCTCACTGTTTACGTCCTTTTTGCCTTAACCATAACAGGGACTCGTTGAGACCCGATTTTTGGTCATCTCTAATTTTCAAAAATCAATATATTTTAGGAACATGCGTTGATGGTCATTTGATTCGTGACTATTACATGTAACAAAGATGTTATGTGTTTAAATTTTGCTAGAAAATTGGAGCAACTCGGTAGGAGGTAAAGATTGTCGTCAAAGAGGATGTAAGAATGTTTTTATCTTCCACTGACAATAAAATAAACAAAGTGGCATAACTGATTTCCATCTCTTAAAATCAACGAAATCAATATCAACAGCTTAGCGAAACAGGAGGGTCGGTGCTCAAGTTTTTGGTGTCTTGAGTGGAAACATTTAAAAGTGTCTTCGTTTAAAAAACACGAATTTTTGGGTTTGTAACAATATTGAACATGAGTTTACCCAACAACAAATCCACATCAGTACACTTAGAGTAATATAAAGAGCTGCCACATTCAAGTGAAAAAAGTTGTTTGATTGTGTTAGGCCCCCCATTTGAAACTTTTCTACAACTGTTTTCCATTTAATTTGTTCAATAATAGCATCATGATAGCTAGTTGATAAGAGCATCTCCAACAGCTTCTCAGTAAAAAGTCAAAATCTCCAAAATAAAATTGTCTTCATCTCCAACAGATTCTCTATTTTGAAGATTACACAATTAATTATATTATTAAAATATTATTTATCTCTCGTAAACATTAAACTTAAAGCAATTTCATTGGTAGACGAAATAAAAAAAAATGGGAGGCTATTTGCACAAAAAAAATGCTATTTGCACCTTAATCATTTGGGTAGTGATTGTGTTTTTTTTTTTTTTTTGTCATTTTGTTGTCTTTTCTTTTTTTATTTTGTTTATTTTTATTTATTTGTATTATATAGTTTTACAAGGTTTTTTATTTTTATTTTTGGTTTGATTTAAAAAGAAATAAATATTTATAAATATAAATATTACTAATTTTTTATAATTATATAATTATTAAAATAAAACATAAATATTACGATTTAACATATAAATAGAACATAAAATAATCTATATTACATTCGATTATTCTAAAATAACATTATACGTAGTACAATTAACACGTAAAAGTTGCATTTAATTTTGTATTCGCTCTGAATACGGGGTAGCCCATCCAGTAGCACACGGATAACTGTAATGGAAAAAATGTTCTACAATTTGCGGAAACGGGTATCCTTCTACCATATTTATATTACATTCGATTATTCTAAAATAACATTATCCGTAGTACAATTAACACGTAAAAGTTGCATGTAATTTTGTATTCGCTCTGAATACGGGGTAGCCCATCCAGCAGCACACGGATAAATGTAATGGAAAAAATGTCCTACAATTTGCGGAAACGGGTATCCTTCAGCCATATCTAATTTCACATAATGGTTATCATTAACGTACCCAATTAGAATTAGAATTATAAAGTACGATTTATATAATTTATTTTAAGTTGTATAATTAAAATCATTAAAAATTTTAATTGATTTAGATTGTTTAGAATTATTATATGATATAGGGGTAATTTGGTCATTTTAACGGTTTTGTCCAGTCTTGTTCTAGTCGTACCAAACGTGGAACAGACAATTAGTCCTGTCCAGTTCAGTCCCGTCCTGTCATGTTCTATCATTTCCAACTTATATTTATAACGAGTTTACTTAATTTGAGGGTTTAACCCCCCAACTATCTTTGGTTGCTATTTTTAATTACGGTTCAATCCGGGTAAGAAATAATTACACGTTTACAAAGTTATAATAAAATGTAATTGTTACAAAAAGAAAAATACATTTTACAAAGTTATAATAAAATCAAAAGTTACGAATTTATAAAATAAAATAAAATCAAAAGTTACAAATTTATAAAATAAAATAAAATCAAAAGTTACAAATTTTATAAATTTATAAATAAATTTATAAATTTTATAAAATCAAAACACATACATATATATAAAGATAGGGGCAGGTTCAAACGAGAAGCTAAACATTTTGCGAGAAGGCGAGTAATGTTTAATCACATATGATACACAAGCTTAATCATATATGATTAAACACATGTTATATTGGCAATACATAGATGTTTAATCATATATGATTAAACACATCTACAGACCGTGTAATCATATATGATTAAACACTTCTCGCTTTCTCGCAAAATGTTTAACTTCTCGCATGATCCTTGCTCTATAAAGATAATGTGTTTATATATAAACAAAAATAATACATACATACATATATATATATATATATATATATATATATATATATATATTTCAAGTGAATTGACATTAATTAAAAATAATACATATATATATATATATATATATATATATATATTTCAAGTGAATTGACATTAATTAAAAATAATTGGATCGGAAAACAAGGCATTCAATATTTGCATTTTTTTGGTGCAAATAGCACCCCTCATAAAAAAACTATTTCTCTCTCATAAGTAATCATTTTTTGAGATATCTCCAAATTTGAAGATTTTCATCATTTCTCTCCTACTTTCTCCATTTTGGAGAATGTTTTGGAAAATCTATTGGAGCAAAAAATCCTCAAAATCTCCATTTTGAAGAAGCTGTTGAAAATGCTCTTATGTTTTCTATAACGTGAGCAGTTGCCCAATCCGCCCACTAGGCATGGCAATGGGGCCGGTTTTGGGGGGGTTACAATCTCCGACCCCGTCCTCGGTTTTTAGTAAAGACCCCCGGCCCCGGCCCCTGACGGGTACGAGGTTTCATATCCCGACCTCGGTTCGTTATACGGTAAATCCCTGGTGAATCCCCGGTTCTACACCTGTTGGATCATAAATTGTATTCAAGATTAAAGTTAAAGTTAAGGGTTTAAACTGCAATTGTGCTAAAGTTAATTAGAGGGTTTATTATGTAATAAGTTAATAGTTATTAAGCTATTGGGCTCAAGCCCATTAGAAAGCCCATTAAGATTAAAGCCCATATGGCTTAGGTATTTAAAGTTTTGTTTAGATTAGTTTTAGGTTAACCTTGAAAGAACTCTGATAATTTTCTAAATAGTTAGCCGTATTTTCTCTGTATTCAAAGGGTATCAAGAATACTCAAGGGTTTCATTGTTTATTCAAGGGATTGGTACGTTATTATTAATCTTTATATCTCTTGATTATTATTGTGTTGCTTGATTACTTGATTTATTGTTTACCAACTAGAATTAATCTGGGATAACAATTGGTATCAGAGCCTAAAGAATCAAGTTTTAGGATTAAATCTATATTTTTTTCGAATTTACTGTTCATCGAAAAAATACTGTTCATCCGATTTCATGAATCTGTTATCGAATCCGGTCAATTAGTAATTGATTATTTGTGTTTTTGTGTTTCATTCGATCGAAGTTTCTGTGGTTTTTGTGTTTAATTGTGTTCATCGGTCGATTAAAATTTCTGGGTTTGGTTTCGGTCGAATCCCAGAAACTCATCGTGTTCTTCGGTCATTCATCGTGTTTATCGATATTATTGTTTGACCGATACCTATTTGACCTGAGCCTTCGACCGGGTAGTTGTATCTCCGGTCTTGCACCTTCGACCGGGTAGTTGTAATCTCCGGTCATTCCATTCGACCGGGTAGTTGTAAACACCGGTCCTTACTTCGACCGGATACTTGCTACTCCGGTCCTGCCATTCGACCGGATACTTGCTACTCCGGTCTTGCCATTCGACCGGATACTTGCTACTCCGGTCTTGCCATTCGACCGGATACTCGTATTCCCGGTCTTGCCATTCGACCGGATACTTGTTACTCCGGTCTTGCCATTCGACCGGGTACTTGCATACTCTGGTGTTTCCTTCGACCGGTACAGTTCATTCTCCGGTCTTAGCTTCGACCGGTACGGTTCATTCTCCGGTCTTACATTTGACCGGTCGAAGCACATTTTCCTGTCCTAGACAAATTTTTGCAAGCTGCAACAGGGCCTCTAAAAGCCTAATTTTTTTTGTCTAGGGGCGCTGCCCCCATACCCCCGCAAGGGCGTTGCCCCTTGACCCCCGTGCTAAGTCTGTGAAGGGGGACAAAGTTCTGTTTGAGATCAACTGTTTCTTTTTGATTCAGTATTATTTGAAGCTTTATACTGATTGATAGGACTACATTTAATTATTTTCGGGAATTTATTTTTCTGAAAAAAAATTTAGTGTGGTTTTTATTTTGATTCTAACGATCTCATCTAGTTGGTTGTTTTATTACAGATTAGCTTGATTTCTAACCTTACAGCTAGGATGTCGTATCAGCTAAATATGTCTGCAGGTTACAGCCTTGATTTTAACAACATGACTCTATCTGAAGTAAGAGAAAAGGCTAAACAACTTGCTGGACGGTTATCAACATCATCTCGCATGATTGATGAGTATGACAAAGAAGAAAAAAATGCTCAAAGCTGAAAACAAGGATTTACAGATTCAGAACTCATCTCTTCTTATTCAGATCAATGCTTTAAAAGAAAATTTAAAAGATTCTGATTCCTTAATTGACTTTGCAGGAATAATTGAGTCTAAAGAAAAAGAGATCTTTGACCTTCAAGCAAAGCTGAAAAGATTTGAATCTAGCTCAACATGGTCAAAGAAGGAACTAATGCAAAAAGAGCTAGATCAATTGAGAAGAAGAGCAAACATTGCGAGTGAGATATCTGAAGAGCTTAGAAAGACAAATTCTCAAGTCTTTGCGGAAAGAGATAAACTGAAAGATCAAGTTCTCAGTCTTGAGGGTGAAATTAATATGCTAAAAGAAAAGGCAACCCAAGACAGAGACAATTCAAAAGCTCAAGATGAAATGTTAAAGATTGAGAAAGAGAGAAAAGAATTTGCTAAGAAATTCTCTGACTTCTCCAGAAAAGCCTTCGAAGAAAAGAAATCATTAGAACTTCGATGTGTTAAACTTTCTCAACAAGTTTCAGACTTTGAGAAGGTTATCATTCTAGAGAGAGAAAAGGCTGAGAATGAGAAGAAGAAAGTTGAGCTGAAGGATACAAATACAGACTTTTTTGAAGAAAAGAAGATATTTGAGACCGAGATAGCCAAAATGACAAGAAAGCTATCTGAATTGTCAACAAACATCATGAAGGAGAAGAATGCAAAATCTGAGTTGCATAAGAAGTTTGATCTGATTGAAAAGGAAAGAAACAGCTTGTCTTCAAAGTTAAAGGAACTTGAAGAGATCGTTTTCAAAGTGAAGCTGACTGAACACAAGACGCCAGAGTCAATAGCTCAATCACCGAGAGATGATCTAGCTGATTCAAATAGTTCATTAAAAACAGCTTCAAGTTCACATGTTTCAAATGTTTTCTATAATCCTTTCTGTGATTCAGATGATAGTCTTACTTCTAAATCTACTATTCAGATTCGTCCTTCTAACCTTTTCTATGACAAAAATGTTGATGGTTCAGGTAACTTCAAGAAGACTAAGTCTCAGAAGAAAAGCCTCTGGAGAAAAGATGATGAGAAAGATAAAGGTAATTGGATCTGGAGAGTTAAAGGATCTCCGGAGGAAAAGAAGAAAACAGAATCATTTGTGCATACAACGAATGATAAATGGAACAATGCCTGTAAAGGTAAAACTTTTGGCAAACCTGATCTGGTTTACACCATTAATCAACTGATCAGGTTAGCACAAAAGAAAATTAGTTGTTCCTACTATGGCTCAAATGATTTTGTAAGAAAAGATTATGTGAATAACTGGTATGGTTCTTACTTCATATCTCCCACTAGAACTGCACCTAACCCATTAGGACCCAACTACCAGTGGGTACCAAAAGCTAAATCTGTGTTGCAGGCACCCAAGGTTTAAGGGGGAGAAAGAACAAAGGCTTCTAAGTAAATCAGCTTAGAACCCTTACCTCAACGAAATATGGCTTCTAATCACTTCAGATTAGAACCCGCACTTCAGTGCTTTATTTTCTGCTTTATGTTAAAAAAAAAAAAAAAAAAAAAAAAAAAACTATAGTGATTTAAGGGGGAGAATATCTGTGATTTTAACAGATTTTTTTTGGATACTTAAATGTTTATCTGACCGTGTGTTCTTAAAGATAAATACTTGCGTTTTATCTTGTCAATATACTTTGTCAAGTATTCATACACATAACGGTTTAGAACATTATATTTGACTTTGTTATTACCATGTATCAAAAGTTAAATCTTTCTATGGTAATACTCACGTTCTTTGTATTCACTGTTGCTTGAATCAAACGTCATTTCATGTGCTTTCATTGAAAATATGTTTATATATTGTTCATATAAACAACATTCGTTTTTGATTCTCCAAAATCTTACTCTTCATGATAAAATGATATGAGCTTAATTGTCAAACTTTTTTAGTTTGAGGGGGAGAATTGCATCGTCAAACATAACTGTTTTGACATCTCCGAAAGTCTTATGCTTCATGTAACAAGTGGTATTTGTGCTTACATGTACAAAACGCCTGTTGAACAACATGTTCTTTTAGGAAAATACATGGGATTCAGTGTGAGAACTTAACAGAACTTCCATGGATTCACGATAACCAGTGTTTCCTACCCAGGAAGTATTCCCTGAGTGATTGAGGGGAGAAGGGTCAAAAGAATTGAGTGATGGTATGTGAAGAGGTAAAATGGAAAAGAGAGATTGGTTAGACGTGAGTATTAAAAGAAAGAGGGTGAGAGATCAGAGTAAAAGAATATTAAACTCTGCACCAAACTTCTTTTTGAGTCGGGCAGCCACATAATCTGATTGGTTCACATTCTTTGGTGACCATCATTGAAAAAGGCACCTAGCCCATGCCATCTCTTGCATACAACCCCAATAGCTACTCATTCTTTTCTCAAAAAGAGAATGTTTCACATTTTCTGGGGACGCAGCACATACGCTATTGGTTCTTCATTTGGAAGATACTAATATTGAAAAAGAAGGAAAGTTGCCCCACCTTCGAACCCTTTCTCATGCACTTTGAGTCTTTGTATAATTTGTTGCTGTCTCAACAAGTTAACATACTTTGAGCCTATAATGAAAAGCAATCATCTATGCTTAATTCTTTCATACACATGCATGAACACACAGAAATTTGTTTTCTGTCAGAACGTTCATAGATAACCATGTGTTATTCGATGATTGAATGGAAGACCTGGGGAGTCAACATCAAACCAGCTCCTTATATAGTAACTTTGTGTTACTCAGTAACTTTGTGTTACTGACAGGCATTCTAACTGAGTCATTTGTTGATTCAGGGTTACACTTATTAACTGTTTGAATTTGAAAAGATTTGAATGGTTACTACTTTCTATTTTAATCTGAAAAGATTGAAATAATCACTCTTTCCATTTGGAGAGACTGCTCTTATTTCCATACAGGGCTCGTTACATGATGAAGACTATGCTTACATGATGATCATACACAAAGTGGGAGATTGTCTTGAAAAGGGGGAGATTGTTTTGCCAAGTTTTGATGATGTTGATTCTCACCACTCATCAAAAAGGGGGAGAAGATATAAAAAGGGGGAAAAGATACAAAAAAGGAGAATACAATCTGAAGATCTGAATATATTCAAATTTTCAAAGATTTTAAAGGTTTGAAGCTCATATATGAAGATTCTCAAGAGAAAAGTGAAGACAAGAGAAGACCCGAAGACAATTGCAAAAAAAATTTTAATCTTGAATTCAAAGGGGGAGATTGTTGGATCATAAAATTGTATTCAAGATTAAAGTTAAAGTTAAGGGTTTAAACTGCAATTGTGCTAAAGTTAATTAGAGGGTTTATTATGTAATAAGTTAATAGTTATTAAGCTATTGGGCCCAAGCCCATTAGAAAGCCCATTAAGATTAAAGCCCATATGACTTAGGTATTTAAAGTTTTGTTTAGATTAGTTTTAGGTTAACCTTGAAAGAACTCTGATAATTTTCTAAATAGTTAGCCGTATTTTCTCTGTATTCAAAGGGTATCAAGAACACTCAAGGGTTTCATTGTTTATTCAAGGGATTGGTACGTTATTATTAATCTTTATATCTCTTGATTATTATTGTGTTGCTTGATTACTTGATTTATTGTTTACCAACTAGAATTAATCTGGGATAACAACACCCGTTCCCCGTCCCCGGTTCATACCCTGTCCCCCGACCCGGTTCATACCAGGTTTTACACCATAGTACTTAATTTTTTAAAAATTATTAATTCAACAATTGGTTGCTAGCTAATTGAATTAGACAAATGGTTGCTAATTACAGTGGTGGGACACTAAATGATTAAGCAACAATTGAATTTGTAGGCAACAACTTAATGCTTATACAGTCACTTAAGTCCCCTAAGCAATGAAACATGAGAGTTGAGAGAGTCATCGTCGGGTTCTAACCTTCTAATCGTGAAATTGGAAATGAACTTGGAAGCGAGGAAAACCTAATTGGGAAATAAAATAACTAGTATTTATTAATTTTAAAACATTAATATATATATATACATATATATATACATACCGGGTACAGGCGGGTCGAGCGTGTGTTACCCGACCACGGCCTAGTCCCGGTTTTATTCAAGCGGGGATCTCCGGACCCGACACCCGGTTTAGCAGGAAATCCCCGGCCCTGTTCGGGTCGGGTTAACCAGACTCTCCACGAGCCGGGACAAATCACCATCCCTACCGCCCATGCCTAGGGTTGGACCTCCCAAACGGTACTGAGTAATTATAAATGGTCCACCGGAATTGAAGTCAAATGGTAGTTTTGACTTCTTGAACATGCTATTAAATGCGACACTCATTATTTGCAAATTATTTTTAGATCAAAAATACCTTTATTTCAAGTACCTTCAAAACCGTAGTTTTTTTTCCTTCTTACCAAGGTATCAATTTAAATTTATTGATTCATTAACAATTATTGAAAATAAAACACTTGTGTTATGACCTGTTGGTAAGGCTCAGAGAGATGTAGTGGAAACCACATCCTCCTCGGTTTCAAATCTAAACATTCTTAAACCTCTTGTGAACATGGAACCATACAGGTTCACTTACGATGATCCCAAGTCATTCATGATCGCCTGAGAATTAATTGTTGCACTTAAACTGACATAGAAATCCACAATTACAGTAAAATTAAAAATTATTAATAAATTCATATTTTATTAATAAATTTACTTATTTTATTTAGAAAATATTTTAAGCGTGTAATAATTAGAGGTGTCAATCAACGTATGCGTTTATGGACATTCAACATCCATCAATAATAAATGAAATATTAATATAAATAGACATATCACTTGTACTGTTTGTTAACCTCATTTGCGTGAAAATAAGTCAACATCATCCACCAATTGAAACCGACGCCAGAGAGCTTGTAACTTGTTGGCTTCTTTTATAAACAGTCAACATTTCATTGGAGCTTTCTTTTTATCGTCTTACATTTCTTTGGAGCTTTCTTTTTATCGTACCTGGGCGGGTCCAGTCGATTTGGCTGGGCTGGGTCGCCGCGGATTAGTCGGTGTTGCCCAATTGGATGCCCGGATACCGCGGGTGCGTGTGTGTGTGGACATAGCCCAAGTTGCCGTACAAAAAAAAAACATTTACTCTCTCTCTCTCTCTCTATATATATATATATATAGAGAGAGAGAGAGAGAGAGGCAGGGGCAGAGCCAGAAAAATGATTTAGGGTGGTCCTCTTAAATAAAACAAATATACTAATATATAGGAATATAATCAAACAGGAACCATAAAAAAGTTACAAACCTTTAAGAAATGATATTAAAATATTCTTCTAAAAGATTTTTAATAAAAGACTCTGGTATCTTTCCTCTTTCCACATATGGTTGTGTTCACCTTATAGAAAAAATACATGTAAAACTTTTTTTTTCCTCATGGAAACGAAAATTACACATAAAAAAGTTTCACATGGTGAAATTAATACATGTGAAACAATTAGATTTTGAAACAAATATATGTGAAACAAAACCTTAAATCCTAGCCTTTTGATGAAAAAAATTATATAAAAATTTATTTTTAGATCAATTTTCATAGATTTATAACATTTTTACTGTTCTTATTTGATTTGCCCCATATATATATGTCATATTGATAACAATATTTAATTAAAATTTTCAAACATCCAAGTTCACTCGATGTTTTCGGGAGTAAAAAATCTTAAGTTTCAGAGAAAATCCATGTTTAATTACCGAATTTTACAGAATGAAAAGAAAATCTCAAGTTTCAAAAAAAAATCTAAGTTTACTTGCTTTAGAGAACAAACATTATTGGTTGAAATTATTTTGTCTACAAAAACAATTTTGGTTGAGATTACTTACACTTGTAATATAGATATAGGAATTATAAGAGTGTGGACATACTTTGCATTTTGCATAGAAAACAAAATTTGACCTATAAAAAAATTCATTTTTTAAGAATCTCAGGATGGGCCAGGGCCAATTCTGGGCCAATGGTGGCTCCGCCCTTGTATAGAGGTGGTTTCAATTGAAACCCATATTAGATTGGAAACTTTGGAAACGTCAATTTTATTGGTTAAATTAATAAAAATGGTTCATAGAGTTGTTTAATATGATCGAGATGTTTCATATAATTCTTTTGTTAATGAAATTATTTCATATATCTGTGTTTTTTATGTAGTTTCATCTATTTTTCTCATTCTGATGAAATTGTTTCATTTATTTTCGCAGTCTGATCAAACTTTTTCATTTTTACATAAAAAACACAAATATATGCAACGATTTCATCAATAAAAGAATTATATGAAACAATTTCATCAAATTAAACAATTTCATTAACTTAACCAATGAAATCGAAGGTTTCCACGGTTTTCAAACTTAGAGTGGTTTCTATTTGATCACTCCCCTATATATATATATATATATATATACATATTTGGTTCATATAAAAATAGTAACATAATAAGTAAATAAGAAAATGGTTGAATCACGTGTGATTTTACACGTTATTTGACTATTTTCTTATTCTTTTGTTTTGTTATTATTTTCGTTTTAACTTCCATATATATATATATATATATACACACACACACATGTAGACGAAGAATTATGTGAGAAAAATGGTTAAGGTGAGAATAGGTAATAAGGGATCTGAACCTTTGATTATTTTTAATCTCACCCCCATCCCATGAACCGCGTTTGATACAGTGAAGCATCTCGGTGCATCTCATCTTAATGTACATCCAATGGTGGAGATCCTTTCTTACTCTTCTTACAATAACTTCTCACCGTAACCCAATCATATACATATATATACACACACACACACACATAGACTTAAGTTCGCGTGAGACCAAACAGTTTCCGTGAGACCGTGAGACCAAGCTTTAAAGTATGAAACTTCACACCAAAAAACTGTGAAGGTAAAAAAAATCGAACTTTTCATAGGGAAAACACCGTAAATGTTACGTTCACGGTGTTTTTCGCTGTGAATGTTCGTTTTTTTTACCTTCACAGCGTCTTCACTGTAAAGGTTCGGATATACCTTCACAGTCTTTTATCTGTGAATGTTTGATTTTTTTTTTAACTTGGTTTAGGTTTTTTTACCTTCATAGTGTGATTACATTATGAAGGTTCGAATGTTTTTTACCTTCACAGTGTTTCGGTGTGAAGTTTCATGTTTTAAGGTTTGGTCTCACGCGGTCTCACGAAAACAGCTTGGTCTCACGTGAACCTGACCACACACACACACACACACACATATATATATATATATATAGTCAAGTTCAGGGAAAATGCTATATAAATGGAAAACCGAAAAAACACGAAAAAACAGATAAAATATGATTGATTTTTTGGTATAATTTGTTTCGTTTGAATTTTGATCATGTTTTGTAGTTTTTCTATTTAAAAAATAAGGGGTGAGAGATTTTTTAATGTAAAAATAAAGTAGTAACCATCTGTTTAATTACATCTATTGGATCAATTAATCTAGGTTAATAGATTATTTTTCGGTTTCTTTAATTTATTTAGGATTTTTCCCTGAACCTCTCTCTCTCTCTATATATATATATATATATGTGTGTGTGTGTGTGTGTGTGTGTGTGTTAATTTAAGTTTATTTAAGAAATCCATGAAATTGTGATAATCTTGAGAACTAGTGCATCATGTGCTATTTCATATGATTTTTTCCCACTTGAGACTAGCATTTATATTTGTTTCACAATATGTTTGATTCACATGTATTTGTTTTATAATGGGAATCTTTTAAACTTGTTTGTGAAACAAAAGTTACATGTAAGAAAGTTTCACATTATGAACCTAATACGCTTGAAGGAACAGATTGTGAAACAAATATATGCTCATTAAATGTTAGCCTTAGATGAGGAAAAATTACGTGAAACAATAGCTTAAAGTAAAAGTTCTTACGGATCTTTTATAATTTTAGAATTCTCAAATTATTAAATCCATACACACACACACACATACATACATGGAGGTTTAGTTGAAAATCGAATCTTAAGTTGTGAACTGGAAGATAAAGGAGAGTGTGACATGTGTCCCAAGGTATCCACATTCATCGTAAATAACAAAGGTGAACGCTCATGAACTATTCATGATGAATAATACTACATTTAGGATGAATAATGTAATAATCGGGTTGAGATTTGATTAAGTTATGAAGTGGGGTGTAAGTTCTTGAAAGTCGATAGTTGGGGGGGGGGGGGGGGGGAGGGGGGCTAGAGTGAAAAATTGGGTAAAAAATGGTTTAACCCCAAAAGACCCATTCATCTTGCATTGTTGGCGGCTGGATTATTGATTGAGAGAAAGAGCAGGGAGTAAGGTCTTGGGGAGATTGAAGAAGAGAAAGAATTTGAATGAGATTGTCATCTTATCTTCATCAAGGTATTATCCCAATCTTTTAATCTTATGTTATGAGTTTGTTAAGCACTTTTCAATATAGTTTTTTATGAGATTTTGATGTTGGAAGAACCCTTGGTTGGACCTTTTTCTTTTAGTATAATCTGGGAATTTTAAGAGATGAACTATTTGGGTTTTATCCCTAGATCCTCATTTTGGGAGATTAGAGAGAACACCTTCCTTGGAAGGATTCTGTATTTGATTTATGTATATCGGGTTATTACGTTCCCAAAAGGGAGAGTTGTCTAGTCTGGGTTTTCATTCGCTCGAGTGAAACCCCGCAGCGTGGGAGAGTGGGACACCCTAGGGGCGGGTGGTGGTATCAAGCCGGGAGACGGCGCACCGGACGTGATCGGGAGGCAGGCACCCGGGGTGAAGGAAGGGGGGTCGGGAGACGGCCGAACCCGGGCTAGGCCGGGGGTGTGACCAAACCCAGGTCGTGACCCCGGGAGACGGGGGAGCCCAGGGTGGTGCATACCGGAGGTTAGACCCGGGGGTCGGGGCACCCCGGGAGGAAGTCTGTACTGGACTTCTGTCCAGTTACCTAGCGAGATAGGTGTGTAGTCTAAGTTTGGGGTAACGTCTTTATTTAAGACCGAGAGAGAGAGAGAGAGAGAGAGAGAGATTGATCGCCGTCATTAGATATCGGAATCAAGAGATATCTTACCACTTACCGATGTTATCGTAGGTTGCGTGATCTCTAGAACAAGGAATTAAGCTCGGACCAAAGGTGAGTTTTTCTAACGAAATGCTTTGTGGTATTAAAGTGGTTAAATACATGTGAAAGTTACTTTAAAGCATCTTTATTTTTACGTGGGCTTTATACATGCGAGCTTTCTATTATATATGGTTTATGCTTTTGATGTTGATTAAATGTATGCATACATTATTGTGAGCTATATGGCCGAAGTCCGGGGGTGTGGCCCGCCTGTGCTCGTACCGGGGTGTGTGTTCCGTTTATGCCAATTGGGGGGTGTGTCCCAGCTAAGGCAGTATGAGCCAGACACGCTGTTACTCATGAGTGACGGTAGTGTGTGTGCCGAAAACGAGCTTTTGAAGTGGTTATGTTTATAAAACTGAATGGGTTGAGTTTTATCATAAACTTTTCTGTATTATGTATTTTGAACTGTCTTTGAGGGGACTCACTAGACCTTCGGTCTAACCCTCGCTCTTTCAAAAACTAAAAACCTTTTCAGGTCGACGTGAGGTAGGAGGCTCGGGCAAGGGTAAGGAGAAGATGTGATTTGGTGCCAGAATAGAAGACCACTTTTTAGTATATTTTCTTTTGTTTTCAGTTGTGTAATAGGTTGCCTTACCGCAAACCTTGAGATTTTAATTGTTGATTTGGGGCCGTTTTTTGCATGAATTTCTTATATTGATATTATGCTTAGTTAGTTTTGTTTGGGTTGTTTCAAATAATAAAACATTCCTGATGAATAATGCACAATTCATCATCCATGATTAATTGATACATCATTCATTATGAATGATACGTTATTAATGATAAATAACCCGTGATGATGTGGGACACGTGGCACAATCTCTTTTGTCCACCAGTTCACAACCTAATTAAAATTGGTTTGTAATTGAAACCCACCCATATATATATATATATATATATATATATATATATGGATCATGCGAGAAACAATTTAGTTTACGAGAAGACAAGAAGTATGAGCTACATACCTTATTTAATAAATGGATTAAATAAAACATTATCAAATTAAAATATAAAAGGTAATATTGTTATTTGTGTATAACATTATCTACAACCGCGGGAATAATCCCTAATAAATCGGGATTGATTTTGTTTTCCATACCTAATTTCTAATAATCCATAATAAACCGATTTAATCACAAAGATAAATATGTAACGGTTTGATTATAGGTTTTGTCACATATGATATTTGTTCGATCCTTTTATCAATCATATGTGATGATTGTAGATATTTTTGTTAATGATATGTGATTATGTATATTTACATTTATAGATCTTGTTGTGACACAAATATTATCACATGTGATAATACACCACTTATATTAAGAAGCATACTATCACACACATATTATCACATGTGATATGTAAAAGGTTTCACAAAGTGGATCATATGTTAAATGCAACTAATCACATGTGATTCAAAACATAGATCCAAAAAATAGAGAAAAAATGGTGAAAAAGATAATAGATTAACTGTGGATATCACATGTGATATTTGACGAAAAATGTGAAAAAAATTACCAAAAGATACAACGAGAAAAAATCTGAAAAATAGTGAAAAAAATCTTATAAAACATGATAAAAAATTATGAATTAAATAAAATTAAAAATTAAATAAATCTAAAAGATATAATGAGATTTTTAAAGAATTCAAATACTGTTTTTGCTACAATTATATCCTAAACATAATATTTGATCCAATTTGAAATGGTAATTATCTTAATTTCTAGAATTACATTTCATTTTTTTTATTTATGGTATTTTTCAATGAATTGTGTGGTTTTAGATTGTTTTTTGCCTTCTCGTTTCAACTTGACCATATATATATATATATATATATATATATATATATATATAGGGAGAGGTTCATTTGAGAAATGGTAAATATATGAGAAATAGAGAAGTAATCTTAGCCATTCATCTGGTCAACATTTGCGGCTTTGACCGCGAAGCACCGGATAATTTCTTGTGTGGTCTATAGAAGGTAGAGGGGTAATTTCGTAAAATACACGGGATGAGTTCATATATGAATCTGTATGAATCATAAAGATTCATATATGAATCTGTTAATGAGTTCAACTGATTCATATATGAATCTTTGTGATTCAAAGATTCATATATGAACCTTTGTGAATCACAAAGATTCATATATGAATCACAAAGGTTCATATATGAATCTGTTAGTTAGTTCAACTGATTCATATATGAATCAGTCAAAAGAGTTCAGTTGTGAATTGCACTGATTCATATATGAACATATAGTTCATATATGAACACAACCCGTATGTTTTGTAAAATTTACGAATTTGTCCTATTTTTGAGATAGCCGCAACTTTTGACCAGTCAAAGCCGCAACTTTTGACCGGTCAAAGCCGCAATATTTGACTAGTCAAATCCGATCTTGACCATATGAATGGCTAGGATTACTTCTCTATTTCTCATATATTTACCATTTCTCAAATGAACCAAACACTATATATATATATATATATATAGGGTCAGGTTCACGTGAGAGCAAGCTGTTTCCGTGAGACCAAGTCTTAAAACATGAAACTTCACACCGAAACACTGTGAAGGTAAAAAACATTCGAACCTTCATAATGTAATCACACTATTAAGGTAAAAAAACCTAAACCAAGTTAAAAAAAATCAAACCTTCACAGATAAAAGACTGTGAAGGTATATCCGAACCTTCACAGTGAAGACGCTGTAAAGGTAAAAAAAACGAACATTCACAACGAAAAACACCGTGAACGTAACATTTACGGTGTTTTCCCTATGAAAAGTTCGATTTTTTTTTACATTCACAGTTTTTTGGTGTGAATTTCATACTTTAAAGTTTGGTCTCACCGGTCTCACGGAAACTGTTTGGTCTCACGCGAACTTAAGTCTATATATATATATATATAAATATATATATAGGGTCAGGTTCAGGGGAAAACCTAAAAAAAACGGAAAACTGAGAAACACCCTAGTAGCCTTTAATCTGGATGGTATGCATTTGTGCATACAAGTAATTAATTTGTTTTTTGGTTTTTATGCACAAGTGCATATGCACGTGTGCTTATACACGTGTGCATTACTTGTATGCACAAGTGTATACCGTCCAGATTAAAGGCTACCAGGTGTTCCTCAGTTTTCTGTTTTTTTGAGGTTTTCCCTTGAACCTCTCTCTCTCTCTCTCTCTCTCTCTATATATATATATATATATATATATATATATATATAGGGGAGAGATCAAATGGAAACCATTCTAATTTTGCAAACCGTGGAAACCATCGATTTCATTGGTTAAGTTAATGAAATTGTTTAATGGAATTGTTTAATTTGATTAAATTGTTTCATATAATTTTTTTATTGATGAAATTGTTGCTTATATTAGTGTTTTTTTATGAAAAAATGAAAAAGTTTCATCAGACTGCGAAAATACATGAAACAATTTATCAGAATGAGAAAAATACATGAAATACATAAAAACACAAATATATGAAACAATTTCATTAATAAAAGAATTATATGAAACTACTTCATCATATTAAACAACTTTATGAACCAATTTCATTAATTTAACCCATGAAATCGACGGTTTCCATGGTTTTAAAATTAAGGTGGTTTCTGATTGAAACTACCTATATATATATATATATATATATATATATATATATATATATATATAGTGATGTGTTCAAACAAGAATGCTAACTATTTAAGAGAACATTAGAACGGTCGTTAATGTATAAAATCATACATGATTCACATACAGAATCATATATGATTCACGCGACTTGCCCTGCGACTTAAGTCATAGTCAAAGTCGTTTGCGTCCACTTTTTACCGGTTAATGTAAAATCAGATATGATTTTATACATGATTTGATTTGTTTTCTTAAATAGTTAACGTTCTCGTTTGAAAACCCCCCCCCCTCTCTCTCTCTCTCTATATATATATATATATATATATATATATTAGCTCCAACTCACATGTATAGAAGTATTGAAAAATAGACTAAGTGTAGGAAGTGCTGAAGACTGATCAGAACAACCAAGCTCACCACAGAAGTCACAAGCTCAGAAGACTCTGTTGAATGTCTGCCCGAGGATTCTTAACTTGAAGATCACTTTCAGATCACAGAGCCTCTGTGATCACTCATAGAGCCTCTGTAATGGCTAACCTCTGGAGATGAAAGATGGAAGTTTTCATGACTACAGTTCAAGACAAGATCACGTGCAGAACACGCGAAGCCTGCTGTACGAAGATTTTCCAGATCATTTATGCGGCGCACGATTGTTTACCTTTCCAGGTGGCATTCCGTTTATGGAATGTCAGCCTTTGTCTTGTACTACGGGGTCCATCCTCCTTATATATTATAGGAGCACCACCTTTGTTAGTATCATGCGAGCACACACAATTCTGAGAGCACCTTGTATTTCCTGAGAGCTTTTTTTATCACACGGTAGTGGGTGTTCTTGGTGTTCTTGATCAAATCAATGAAATAGTCTCTTCAGTAATCATCTTGTTATATTTTACGTTACTTTTCATTATTTGCAAGTGTGTCTACTACCTTGCATGTTCTATTTTTTCTACATATTAAAACGCTTCCGCACTCTTATCTGTTAGTTCGTGTGTAGTGAAAAGTTTATCAAGATTATAACTTTATATTTGGGATCAACAATTGGTATCAGAGCAGACTTTGATTCTTAATATCAAAGGATCCTGTTCTATGCTTGATTCCTGTGTTCTAGGTAGTAGTTTGAGTCTGTTCTTTACTTTGAACTCCATTCATAAACACACTCTGTTTTCTGGAACTATTTCAACCAGTTTGATATAGATCCAAAGGCAAGTGTGCTTGACCCACTATAGACAGATTCAAAGCTTATTTGTTGGTTATTAGTTCTCTTTTACCAAACACTCATCATCGTTGAGCACATTCTCATTCCATTTATAGTTCATCTTATACTCTGTTTTCTTATCCTATACTTTCCAACTGAAAATGGCGAACACAGTCAACTATTTCAGTGCAGGATCTTAATCAAAACCTCCTACTCTACTTAGGGATGAATATCCTCAGTGGAAATCAGGATGGTATACTTTCTTGAAGGTGTGGATCCTGGACTGGTTGAGTTTCTTCATAATCCTCCTTACATTCAATGACCACTGTTCCTCGTGTTCCTTCTACTGCTAACACTCCAGAAATACCTGAATACCAGCATCCCAAACCTGTTAACGAGTGGACTGAACAAGAGAGTGCCATGCATGAACTTGCAAAGAAAGCCAAAAGGCTACTTATAATGGCCATTCCGAATGACATCTTTCAGTCCCTTGACTCCTGTGAAACATCAAAAGATCTGTGGTTGGAGCTTGAAAAACAGCTCGAGGGTGGTGCTAAAACCCTAAAGAATAACATACCTTTATGCATTAACGAATACTTTGCATTTAAGGCTCTGTCAGGTGAATCCATTCAGAGCACCTACAACTTGTACAATTCCTTGATCAACAAGTGCAAGAGGTATGACATCCACAGAACTTCTGAGGAGAACAATGTCAGATTTCTTCAAAGCCTCAATGATGAATGGCTTCATCTGACCATGTCCATGCAAGCAACCTTAGATCTTGATGTCTGGTCCATTTCTGACCTTTTTGGGACATTAATTAGCCAAGAAAACCGAATTTCAAAGTTGGTTACCCCTGTCGGTGGACCTCTGGCGTTGGTGGGAAGTGCCACAGAAGGTCAAGACAAAGGAAAGAAGAAGGTCACAGAGGATGCACAAAAGAAGAAGAAAAAGAAGGTATTGGTGGCAGAGAGTGACAGTGAAGAAAGCTCAGAGGAGGAGATCGATATGGCTGCCCTGGCCAAAATGCTTGCTCTTATGACTCGACAATTGAACATAGGTCTTAAGAAAAAGCCAGAATACAGTGAAAGAGAGGAAAGAGAAGACAGAGGAAGAGGGTATGGTGAAATGAGGAAGTTTGGGAGAGAAGAGTTTGGTGATCAGAGGTAAGATGAAAGAAGAAATGGACAGAAGATGGACGGAAGAGGTGCAGACAAAGCCCCCAACAAAATGAAGGTTGATTCAAATGCGGGAAGCCGGGTCACTTTGCAGCAGAGTGCAGGTCAAATGCCATCAAAGGGAAACCTGTCAGAGATGCTTCTTTCTATAAAAAGAAAGCAGAGTACTACACTCAAAGATCCCTGATGGCAGAACAAGAAAATCTTGTGACCGATGAATCCTCTGACGAAGGGGACAACAATGCACTCTTCTGTGGAATGGCAGAAGTCCACTCCTCTGACGGCGATAATGAGGTATCTACTTCTGATTCATCTAATATAGACTCTGAAAACAAACTTCTTGACTTACAGAACGAGTTTCTTGCTTACAAAAACACATGCTCAGAGCTAGAGAAGAAATTAGCCTTATTTGAGAGAGAAACAAAACTTCTCACCCAAGAGAAGGACAAACTTTATCTTGAAAGAAAATCACTTGTCTCTGAGCATATTTTCGAAAAGAATGGTCTAAAAGAGAAGGTTTCCAAACTTGACAAGCTCTAAAAAAAGGTTAAGGTGCTAAAGAACAGTGAGAGTGATCGCCTAAACGCTATTTCTTTGAAAAAAATTCAAAAAGAAAGAGAAGTACTTCATCAAGATCTGCTCGACAGAGATCTTCTGATTAGGAGATACAAGGATGCAAAGAAAGTTCATGAGAAAGTTAATACCCAGATTGGCAGAAGAGGTATAGGGTTCGATGACACAAATCCCTATACTAGAAATAAAACAAACAAATCTTTAGCAAACATCTTCTGCCCTGGACAATTTCTAAAACCAAGTCTTCCAAACCTATTGTCCACATTTAAGAGGCGCATAACCTCTAACGGACCACATCTGAGGAAACCTCTGCAGATGGCAAATATATGGTATGAAAACAATGATTTACCATCTGCAATCTCTTCAAAGAGAAAATCCTCTCCAAGGAAATATCTGTCTCAAAAGCATATAGGGATCTTCAGATTTGGTCATCCATAAACACAAACTCAAATGGCATTTGTGTGCATGATGATTCCTGAAAAGAAACTGTCCTTTGATGCACCAGAGTTTGTTCCTGCCGCTGTGGAAGAAAAGTTGTTTAAAAGATTTTTGGAAAGTGACTTAAAAAACCCCTATGAAAATCACTTTCTTAGTCATCCTGATGTAGCCTCTGAAGTAGAAGAAATCTTTGAGCAAGATCTTCTCAATTGTCTAAGTGTTCCTATGGTGATCCCATGCATTTCAAAAGATCTAAATATTTCCAAGGACACTACCAATGAACATAGCAATGCACTTTCAGAAGGTCATGCTCTAATTCACAAAGACTTTCTTGATTCAGATTTTGAATCAGAGTCTGAGTCCTCCTCTGTCGATATTGAGACAAGTTCTGTGGAACTTGAGATAGTCCCCTGTGGTCCAGAAGAAAATAATCTTTCCTTTGGTATTCTTAACAGAATAATATTTCCCAAAAGGAGAACTATAGGCATACCCATCTGCCCTGACTTTTTGGATATGTGTCTGCAAACAAAGATTTCTCTTGAGCTTAAAAAATTAAACAATGAAAAGATCAAGATATCTCAAGTTTCCAAAGCTCCAAAACCCATAAAAACCATTTCAAGAAAAATTCACTTGGCAACAGAAGGGAAAATGGCCCAAATTTGATAAATTTGATGATTCTGTGGCAGTGAAAGCAAGAAAGGGAGGTCATCAAGGGAGAGTACAATCAAAGAGCCATCCAAGAAGAGTTTTTGACAAAACTCAACCTAGATTAGACAAAGTTTTCTGTGAAAAGAAACCCAAATCTAAAAAGGGTTGTTGTAAACAATGCTCTGTACCCTCCTTTGAAAAATTTAATGAAATGTTTAAAAAGTTTGCTTCTGGAGTATCTCATTGTAAATGCTTTGATCTAATGCATGCTCTTAATCAACATTTCTCAAGGCCTTCCTGTCTTATATCTCACCCGAAGCCAAAGAATGCCAAATTCAAGGGTGAGAAAGGACAATCTGGTACCTCAGTTAAAGAGGATAAGACCAACACCAAAGGTGCTAAGGCATCTTTAAAGACTCCTAACAAACCTGGACCCATTTGGAAATGGGTACCTAAATCCTCTTGATATGTCCGCAGAAGAAACAACATGTGCCCATTTGGTACCTAGACTCCGGGTGTTCAAGGCACATGACTGGCGACAGAGGATTGCTCTCCTCTTATAAAGAAAAACATGGAGGTGGTTCTGTGACCTTCGGAGATAACAAGAAGGGTCAAATCAAAGGCTATGGAGTCATTGCCAATGGAGACATCGATGTCAAAAGAGTGGCTTATGTGGATGGCCTTAAGCACAACCTACTAAGTGTCAGCCAACTCTGTGATAATGGACTATATGTGATGTTTAAAAAGCAATACTGCTCACTGTTAAAGGAAGATACATCCATAGAACTTCTGCGAGCCAAAAGACGAGGTGATCTGTACCTCATGGACTTCAAATCGATCAACAAAGATGAAAAGCTATGTCTGTTCTCAAGTAAGAATGAGGAAGCTTGGCTCTGGCATAACAGGTTCTGTCACTTAAACTTTCACTCTCTAGACAAACTTGTGAAAATGGACCTGGTAAGAGGGTTACCAAGTATTAAGTTTGATAGAGATCATCTATGCTCTGCTTGTGAAATGGGCAAACTCAAAAGGGCTGCCCATAAAACCAAGTCAGACATATCATGCACCAGACCTCTGCAAATGCTTCACGTAGACCTCTGTGGTCCTATATCAGTGTAGAGTCTTGGTGGCAAGAAGTACATTCTTGTACTCATAGATGAATTCTCTAAATACACTTGGGTGGAGTTTGTTCGAAAGAAGTCAGATGTCCCTGAGGTACTAATCAATCTTCTCAAGAGAATACAAGTTCTTCATGATTGCAGGGTACAGAGAATTCGAAGTGACAATGGCACAGAGTTCAAGAATTCAACCATTGAAGCCTATCTTACGACAGAGGGCATGTCACAGAACTTCTCGGCTGCAAGGACTCCACAACAAAATGGTGTTGTTGAACGCAAGAACTAAACACTAGTGGAAGCCGCCAGAACTATGCTCACTGCCTCAGGACTCCCGATTTCCTTTTGGGCAGAGGCCATTTCAACTGCTTGTTTCACTCAAAATCGTTCATTGATTGTGAAGAGGCATGAAAAAACCCCTTACCACTTGCTCAACCAGAGGAAGCCAAATATCAAGTACTTTCACGTCTTCGGCTGTAGATGTTTCATGTTGAACGACAGAGAGAAAATAGGGAAATTCAGCCCTAAAGCTGATGAAGCCAAATTCGTTGGATATTCATCAAACTCCAAGGCTTACAGAATCTATGTACTGAAATCAAAACATATACTTGAAAGTATTAATGTTTCATTTGATGACTCTTCTCAGATGACTTCTGAGCAAATCAGCTCAGGACTCAAACTTCAGGATGAAGAATCTGGTGATACATCTTGAGCAAATGATCTTCAGCATTTGTTTGAAGAGATGTTCAATGATGATGGACCCTCTGAGGATGATCACAGAGCCTCTGGAGCTGAGGCCTCTGAAGACCAAACAGGTACTTCCTTAACTGGTCCAAGCAATACTTCACCCTCTTCCACTACTTTTGTAGGTGCAAATGTCGAGAGGGAGCACTCAGAGGCCAACACTGAACAAGGATACACGGTCAATCAATATCATGATCATCTTCAAGACACCTCTGAAGGTTCAACACCAGAACAATCAGAGAACTCTAAACAAGGCACCACATAGTTCATCATATCAACTCAAAATGATCAATCAAGCCCTGTGGCAAGTACAAATGATCATCTCTCTCCGACAGAGGGTGATCAACTTCAAGATGAACATGCTCCAGAAATAATCTCAGAAGGTTCTAATGATCACCTACCTTGCATGACAAAATGGACCAAAAGTCAACCACAGAGCCAAATCATAGGTGACCCCTCTGACAAAGTGAGGACTCGATCCAATACTGCAAACTTTTGTTACTATACAAATTTTGTAAGTATTATCGAGCCCAAAAAGATCTCTGAAGCCCTTGAAGACCCAAACTGGGTAGAAGCAATGCAAGAGGAGCTTCTTTAGTTTGAGAGAAACGAAGTATGGATCCTAGTGCCTCTATCGAAAGGCAAAAACCGCAATAGGGACAAAATGGGTCTTCAGGAACAAGAAGGACGAGGATGGTGTGGTGATCAGGAATAAATCAAGATTGGTGGCCAAGGGATATTGCCAAGAAGGAATCTGTGTGTCCCAATATATAATCATTCAATCAAGTAAACATATATTCAACACAATTATGCAAACCTGGTATTGATTAATCAAACGATTCAACAGGTTACAAGCTTTAAGAAATCGAAATCTCTCTCTCTGCTTCTTGTTCACGGCGCACCAACACAACAACCTCTCAATAATAATTTTCTCTAATTAGCTCTCTCACCTCTAACCTAATTACCACTAAAACAAAACAATTTATACTTAGGCCTTATTAGCCTAAAGGGCTTTGCAAGGCTTGGCCCAACTACTAAAACAAATCAATTAACTAAAATATAAAGCCTAATAAATAAAATACGGAAACATACTTTTGACTAATTATTACAAAAGGACCCTAGACTATTTGTTGAGACGACTTTATCAGCTTTGACTTCAGATTTCCATCTTCAGATAATTATGATCTTGAATCCAATAAATATGTGCTTTAACAATCTCCCCCTTTGGATCAAGATCATTCTTTAAGCTCAGAAAATGTAATCTTTCTCTTTGTCTTCAGAATGTAGCAATCTCCCCAATCGATGAGAATATCTTTTGGAAAGAAATCTTCAAAGAAATTTCTTCATTTCAGCATATCTTCAGAATATCTTCCATTTCTTGATTGACGCTTCTCCCCCTTTTTGATGAAAAGAGCAAAGAGTTCATCAAAACGTGTCTTCAAGAAATTTCTTCCACCATTGATTTTGCAAATAGAACCACTGATTATCCGTCAATTCATTAAGATGTTCATCCAGATCTTTGCAAATCTAGACAAGTTAGTAAATGAAGTGTAACACCTGAATCAACAAATGAATCAGTTAAAATTGCTTGTCAGTAACACAAAGTCACTGTGTGTAACGAATACACAATATAAAGGAGCTTTTATGATGTTCACTCCCCCAAGGCTTCCATTCAATCATCGAAACACCACAAAGGTAATTTCTATGAACGTTATGACAAAGAAACAAATTCTTTGTGTGTTCGTGCAAGTGATGGAATAAATTAAGCATATTATGATTGCTTATAAGGCTCAAAAAGTGTAAACCACTGAGACAAGTAGTTAAACACAGACTCAATGTGCATTAGTGAAGTGTGAAGGTGGGGCAGACTTCCTTCGTTTCAATATCCAGATTTTCCAAATGAAAATCAGATAGCATATGTGTTGCGTCCCCTTTGAAAATGAAACATTTTCTTGTTGAGAAGAAAATGAGTGGCTAGTGAGGTAAAGTCAAGAGTTGGCATGGGCTAGGTGCCTGTTTCAATAATGTTCACCAAAGAAATGTGAAGCATTAGAAATGTGGCTGACCGGCTCAGAAAGTAGTTGGTGCAGAGTTTAAAAATTCTTTTACTCTGATCTCACACCCTCTTTCTTTTAATCATTAAGTTCACATCTAACCAAACTCTCTTTTAGCAATTTCTCTCATCACACATTCCACACTCATTTCTTTTGACTCCTCACATTCAATCACTAAAAGATTAACTTCTTGGGTAGGAAACACTAGTTAACGTGAGTCCATAGAAGTTCAATTAAGTCCTAGCACATTGATCCCATGTTTTCCTATGAAGCATACGTTGCTCAGGTGATTTAACTTGATCAGTTAAAGCTCAATGATGAAGCAGAAAACATTTAAAATCACACTTCCAAATCAAGAAATCTGTTTGAGAATCGGGAAGTGGTTTGAACATTTAAGAACATGCTTTCTTATGATTGAAAGTTGTCCTTCTTTCAACCATATATGAGATGAAGGTAAAGAATTGTACCTCGTAAGTGCAATCGTCTATCTCACGAAGTCAAGATTAAAGTCATAAAGATATGATCTTTGAAGCATCTCTCAATGTAACACCCTAGAAACTACGGAAATAAAATTTCGAAGAAACAATTCGGCAATAGACTAACTTGCGGAATAAGGTGTGACAATTTCATTACACAATCAACCCAACGGGTATAGAGTAGCCAATATTGAGGTAGATAACTGAAGTATAAAACGACATCCTATTAATCTACAAAATATCTAGATTAGGGACGGGTGTCGCTATACTTCCAAAATGAATCTTCAAAAGAATCTCTCACGACCCCAAGGTCGCTCCCTCAGTCCCGACGAGCCCCACTGCTAAGATAACCTGCCAACATGACAACCAAGAGCAAGCGTTAGGCTAACGCCTAGTGAGAACAAGCCAAATAAAAGAGAGTACTAAACCCAATTGGTGCCACGCGGTAGTATAGCCATGAGCTAAGTCAAGAAATCCAATAAACCATTAGTGATTAGACATGGTATAAGTAATACCCAAAAATCACATAACGAGCTCAACCCTTCTAGATCTGTTGCTCAAAACATTCAAGTCAACTCCTCTGGATCTATCCTTGAGAGTTCCCAAAACAGGGGGAACTCAAGCACATAATGGGATTACACCTTACTGCACCATGAGACGTTGCCCGACCGTATAGGCCCACACCTTACTTATCATGGCAACCCGATGCCTATCCCGTGCTAAAACGTGAACCGAATGCCCAAAACAGAGGACATAGGAACACAGTGCCTATGGATCCATTGCACTAAGACTTAAAGCCAAAACATGTCATTTCAGAGCATACTCATATTAAATCAGATATGCAGGCAATTCATATGAACAACGGTTCAATTCTATAAATCGTGATTCTTGAAAATGTGAGATCTTTAGAAGGTATTTCCCAACGACAATAAGTCACTTTGAAACCAGGTTTTCCACTTTCCAAATAATACATTTATCACATAACATTCGTAATACAGACCGATTTAGCTTAAAGGACTCACCTCAGATTTCTTCCTGAATAAAACTGCTTCTGACGATTGCTACCTATGACAACACCGATAATCGGTAAGCCAAAATAAAGACAACTTAATGACTTAAAACTCAGGAATAAGAACACAACACACTGCCAAAACACTGATCCGGTCGAGTACCAAAACCGGTCGAACACCACTCCGGTCGAACAACCAACCCGGTCGAACAGGGTCCGGTCGAAGGATAATACCGGTCGAACCTGACCTCGGTCGAACACGACCTCGGTCGAACACGACTTCGGTCGAAAGACCATCGTCTTGTTCCTCAAGAACATCAAGAACAGATCGAATACAGAACCCAGATCCAAAATGAGAAAATACTCAGATCTCACAATGGAACGGTTTAAAACCTTCACAACGAGATTCTACGCGGCTAAAAGCATTCAGATCAAAGCATTATGCTAGATTCGTACCTTGATTTGGAGAAAACCCGAAGACCTCTTCCTGCTCCTTCTTTCTCTCTGACTTCTCAAAAAACCAAAATGATATTTTGTGATATTTCCAAAATATCTAAAATATGATTTATATTTATATAACCCAAGTTACATTTTACCCCCTTGAACTTTGGGTAATAGTCAACTTTTCACCCAACCCCAAAATAGCGGGTGTTACAATCCTCCCCAACTTGGAGAAGATTTCGTCCTCGAAATCTCGACTATGGGAAGAGGTGAGGGTATCTCCTCCTCAAGTCCTTTTCCGCTTCCCAAGTCACATTAGCACCTCGATGGTGCTTCCACTGAACTTTGACCATTGTGACTTCCCGGTGACGAAGCTTCTTCGTCTTCCTTTCCAAAATTGCCTCAGGTTCTTCAACGCAACGATTCCCCTCATCCACTCGGATCTCGGAGAGTGGAATAACACTCTCCTCCTTTGCTAGACACTTCCGTAGATAGCACACGTCAAACGTGTTATGGATGCCCCTCATCTCCGGAGGAAGTTCCAGCTGATAAGCTTGAAGTCCTACCCGCTTAGTCACAGTGAACGGTCCAAGGAAACGGGGGCTCAACTTCCCACGCTTCCCAAATCTAATAGTTCCCTTCCAAGGGGACACCTTCAACATAACCCGGTCTCCCACTTGGAATTCCATTGGCCGTCTTTTCTTATCGGCGTAACTTTTCTGTCGATCTTGGGCCGCCTTCAAACGTTCGCGGATGCCCTAGACCTTGTCCGCCGTTTCTTGTACAACTTCTGGTCCAGCGAACTGCTTTTCCCCCGCCTCGAGCCAACATACGGGGGTTCGACACTTGCGACCGTATAACGCTTCAAACGGTGCCATCCCTATACTTGAGTAGTAGTTGTTATTGTACGCGAACTCTACCAAAGGCAGGTGCGTATCCCAACTACCCCCAAAGTCGATTACGCACGATCTTAACATATCTTCTAGCGTCTGGATTGTCCTCTCGCTTTGTCCGTCGGTTTGAGGATGGTAGGCTATGCTCAACTTCACACGTGTACCCAATTCCTTTTGTAAGCCATCCCAAAAGTGCGACGTGAACCGACTATCCCGATCAGAGACTATAGATAGCGGTACGCCATGCCGGGAAATTACTTCATCGATGTACAACTTCGCCAATTTATCCATTGGCAAGGTCTCCCGCATGGCCAAGAAATGAGCGCTTTTGGTCAAGCGGTCCACTATAACCCAAATGGCGTCGTGACCTTTCAAGGTCTTTGGTAGCTTTGTCACGAAATCCATCGTGATGTGTTCCCATTTCCATTCCGGAATTTCCAAGGATTGCAAACTTCCGTAGGGTCTTTGGTGCTCAGCCTTCACTTGCAAACAAGTCACACACTGTTCCACATAGCGCGCCACATCGAGCTTCATGACTGGCCACCAATAAAGCAATTTCAAATCTCTATACATTTTCGTGCTTCCCGGGTGAATGGAGTATTTTGACTTGTGGGCATCTTCGAGAAGAAGTTCTCTATTACCCCCAATCTTGGGCACCCAGACTCGCCCATTGAAAAGCTTCACCCCTCGACTATCTTCAGTCAACAAGAGATGTTGTTTCGCCATAACTTCTCCTTTGAGGTTTTCCTCTAGCAAGGCTTCGACTTGCGATACTTTGATTCTGTCAATAAGCGTTGAAGTTATTTCAATCCGTGCAAAGGTAGCTCGAGAATTTCCTCCGCAAACTTTCCGACTCAAGGCGTCGGCAACCACGTTTGCCTTACCCGGATGGTAGAGCAACTCGCAGTCATAATCCTTCAACAACTCCAACCATCTTCGCTGCCTCATGTTTAGCTCTTTCTGATTAAAGATATGCTTCAGACTCTTGTGATCAGTATAAAGAGTGCACTTCGTACCGTAAAGGTAGTGCCGCCACAACTTAAGTGCAAACACCACAGCTGCCAATTCCAAGTCATGAGTAGGGTAGTTGACTTCATGCACTTTAAGTTGCCTTGATGCGTAAGCGATCACCTTCCCTCTTTGCATCAGGACGCAACCCAAACCCATCTTCGACGCATCACTGTACACCACAAAATCTTCCGTCCCGTCTGGTAAGGATAGGATAGGAGCTTCACAAAGCTTCTTCTGTAAGGTGCGGAACGCCTCTTCTTGCCTCTCGGTCCACACAAATTTCACGTTCTTCCGGGTCAAGATTGTCAATGACGAGGCTATCTTTGAGAAATCTTGAATGAATCTCCGGTAGTACCCTGCCAAACCTAGGAAACTTCGGATTTCAGACGGGTTCTTGGGAGGTTCCCAATTCGTCATTGCCTCTATCTTTGCGGGATCCACTTTTACTCCTTCTTTTGAAACTATATGCCCCAAAAATTGAACCTCTGGAAGCCAAAAGTCGCACTTTGAAAACTTTGCGTAGAGTCTTTCTCGCCTTAACACATCCAACACTTCACGGAGATGTTGCTCGTGCCCTTCTTCATCCTTGGAGTAAACTAGGATGCCGTCGATGAACACGATTACCGATTTGTCGAGGAACGGTCGGCACACTCGATTCATCAAGTCCATAAATATTGCCGGTGCGTTGGTTAGGCCGAATGGCATCACCAGAAACTCGTAGTGTCCATAGCGAGTTCTAAATGTCGTCTTTGGGATGTCGCTCTTTGCTACCTTCACTTGATGATACTCCGATCGAAGATCGATCTTTGAAAAACAAACTGCTCCTCGAAGTTGATCGAACAGGTCGTCGATTCTTGGAAGTGGATACCTGTTCTTCACCGTCACTTTGTTCAGTTCCCTGTAGTCGATACACATTCTCAATGCACCGTCCTTTTTCTTGACAAATAGAACCGGAGCTCCCCAAGGTGACGAGCTCGGTCGGATGAAACCTTTCTCGAGAAGGTCTTGAAGTTGAACCACCATCTCTTGCATTTCGGTAGGAGCCAAACGATAAGGAGCTCGAGCAATCGGAGCCGCTCCAGGAATGAGGTCAATACGAAAGTCCACAACTCGATCGGGCGGTAACCCGAGCAAGTCTTCCGGAAACACATCGGGAAACTCGCGTACCACCCTAACCTCTTCCAACTTCCGTTGGTCGAGTTTGGTATCGATGGCATAAGCCAAGAAAGATACACATCCTTTCACCAAACATTTCCTAGCTTTGATTACTGAAATAATCGCCACGTCGCCTTTCCTTCCTTCGCCGTAGATTATAGTCGCTTCTCCGTTTGCCACCGGTAAACGGATCATTTTCTTGGAACATACAATTTCGGCCTGGTTCTTAGATAACCAGTCCATACCTACCACCACGTCGAATCCGCCAATTTGCATTGGTAATAGGTTAATGGGAAATTTCTTCCCCTTAAGCTCTAAGATGCAATCCTTAAGGATATTATGAATTAGAACTTGACCTCCATTTGCTATTTCTACCACAACAGCAATCTCTAGCATACTCTTAGACATAGCAAGCCTTTGACAGAACAATTCAGATATGAACGAGTAGCTAGCACCAGAATCAAATAGCACACGCGTAGGTACGGAATTTAGAAGAAACGTACCCGACACCACATCGGTCGATGCTTTAGCTTCCTCTGACGACATCTGGAAAGCCCTTCCAGTCGACCGCAGCGGTTCCATCTTCTTCCCGCTAACTCCCCCAGTCTTGAGCTTCGGGCATTCCGCCCTTACGTGCCCCGGTTCCCTACACTCAAAACATACCTGTCCCTTGAGAGGGAAATCTCGGAACGTGTGACCCGTCTTATCACATTTGTAGCACGTCCCGGGAACAAAGTTGCAAGGGCCGAAAGGCTTACTTCGGCACTTGGAGCACCACTTGGCATCGCGTCTAGGATCAGCTCCTCGCTGAGCGCTGTTGTTGGCATAAAAGGGTTTCTTTGAGGGCATTAAACTTCCCTCCCACTTCCTCTTCTCGACTTGGTGACCACCCTGATCCCTACCGAGACTGTAAGCATCTTCCATGAGTTGAGCTTCTTCCATTGCCTCCCGAAGGGTGGAGGTCTTCGTCACACGAACCATCGACATCATGTCCGATGGAAGACCCATGATGTAAGCCTTGATCTTATCTTTCTCTGTCGGGACCAGATGTCCTACAAAGACCAGCTTGTCCATGAAGAGACGGCTGTATTCCCTCACAGACATACCTCCCTTCTTCAAGTTCTGGAATTCATCCTTGATTCGGTCCAACGACCGCTCGTTACAGTATTCCTCTAGCAATTTCTCCTTAAAAGTAGACCAAGACAATTGGTCCAGCACGGTCGGCTCCAGCGAAGAGGAGTACACATCCCACCAAGTGAGAGTTATTCCCCGCAACATTCGGGAACCAAATATCACCCTCTGTTCCTCCCCACATTCGCTTGAGCGAAAAGATTGCTCCATCTCTCGGACCCAGGCCATACAATCTAGGGGATTGTCCGAGCCTTTAAATTCTGGTGGTCGGCAACCCAGAAAAGCCTTGAACGTGCAAGTCCGTGCCGTTCGATTGACGCCTAAGGTTGCAGTCACCACAGGGGAAATTATAGGTCCGGTACCCCCGGATCCTGCAACAATCACATTCTCGCCAACCGTTTCGTGCCTACGGTTGTTAGCGTCTCGGTCCTCAAGAAGTTTCAAGAATACCTCCTGTTGCTGCGCCATGGCCCTATTCATAACCAACATCATACGGTCCATCATTCTCGTCTCGGCCGTCACTTCTTCGATGATAGGCTCATCAGCCTCCAAATTTCGTCGAGGAATATGCTCGGGTCCTCCACCCAGCACATTACTCACACGTACAGTTTCCCCCACTACGGTCGCCAGCGGATGGTCGGTCATAGGTATGTCGGCCTCCTGGCCTTCCGGATGACTCCTGGTATTAACCATGGTTCTGTTGAATGCAATCATGCAAAAGAACGGGATAAGGATTACGGAAAACACAGAGAACGTACTTCTACACTTATCAATCGTTATAACAACAGTAATTTAAGTATGCTCACGTAAGAAATTTTCATAATAACGTTAGCTAAGTGAAATTATGAACGTATAATACGCAAGAGTGCTTATTACCATCGTTACAACTTTCAACTTGTGCAATTTTCCGTTGACCCTAAGACCATCCTATCTTACAAGATCTACCCCATCTCACGAGTCGTAACTTAATAGTCTCAGCTTAAGTATAGGCATCTTACAGTCATACCTAGTTCACTTAAACCAAGGCTCTGATACCAACTTGTAACACCCTAGAAACTGCGGAAATAAAATTTCGAAGAAACAATTCGGCAATAGACTAACTTGCGGAATAAGGTGTGACAATTTCATTACACAATCAACCCAACGGGTATAGAGTAGCCAATATTGAGGTAGATAACTGAAGTATAAAACGACATCCTATTAATCTACAAAATATCTAGATTAGAGACGGGTGTCGCTATACTTCCAAAATGAATCTTCAAAAGAATCTCTCACGACCCCAAGGTCGCTCCCTCAGTCCCGACGAGCCCCACTGCTAAGATAACCTGCCAACATGACAACCAAGAGCAAGCGTTAGGCTAACGCCTAGTGAGAACAAGCCAAATAAAAGAGAGTACTAAACCCAATTGGTGCCACGCGGTAGTATAGCCATGAGCTAAGTCAAGAAATCCAATAAACCATTAGTGATTAGACATGGTATAAGTAATACCAAAAAATCACATAACGAGCTCAACCCCTTTAGATCTGTTGCTCAAAACATTCAAGTCAACCCCTCTGGATCTATCCTTGAGAGTTCCCAAAACAGGGGGAACTCAAGCACATAATGGGATTACACCTTACTGCACCATGAGACGTTGCCCGACCGTATAGGCCCACACCTTACTTATCATGGCAACCCGATGCCTATCCCGTGCTAAAACGTGAACCGAATGCCCAAAACAGGGGACATAGGAACACAGTGCCTATGGATCCATTGCACTAAGACTTAAAGCCAAAACATGTCATTTCAGAGCATACTCATATTAAATCAGATATGCAGGCAATTCATATGAACAACGGTTCAATTCTATAAATCGTGATTCTTGAAAATGTGAGATCTTTAGAAGGTATTTCCCAACGACAATAAGTCACTTTGAAACCAGGTTTTCCACTTTCCAAATAATACATTTATCACATAACATTCGTAATACAGACCGATTTAGCTTAAAGGACTCACCTCAGATTTCTTCCTGAATAAAATTGCTTCTGACAATTGCTACCTATGACAACACCGATAATCGGTAAGCCAAAATAAAGACAACTTAATGACTTAAAACTCAGGAATAAGAACACAACACACTGCCAAAACACTGATTCGGTCGAGTACCAAAACCGGTCGAACACCACCCCGGTCGAACAACCAACCCGGTCGAACAGGGTCCGGTCGAAGGACAATACCGGTCGAACCCGACCTCGGTCGAACCCGACCTCGGTCGAACACGACCTCGGTCGAACACGACTTCGGTCGAAAGACCATCGTCTTGTTCCTCAAGAACATCAAGAACAGATCGAATACAGAACCCAGATCCAAAATGAGAAAATACTCAGATCTCACAATGGAACGGTTTAAAACCTTCACAACGAGATTCTACGCGGCTAAAAGCATTCAGATCAAAGCATTATGCTAGATTCGTACCTTGATTTAAAGAAAACTCGAAGACCTCTTCCTGCTCCTTCTTTCTCTCTGACTTCTCAAAAAACCAAAATGATATTTTGTGATATTTCCAAAATATCTAAAATATGATTTATATTTATATAACCCAAGTTACATTTTACCCCCTTGAACTTTGGGTAATAGTCAACTTTTCACCCAACCCCAAAATAGCGGGTGTTACACTCAACTTACAACAGTCTAAAAAATCTAGTCAAAGTAACTTTATTCACTGAAATTGAAATGACATAAAGCAGTAAAACAATTAATGTACGAGTTCTGATCTGTAATAATCAGAAGTCATCACCTTTACTCCCCCTGAAATTATGCATCAGAAAAATTATCAGTGTAAAAGATATGAATTAACTCCCCCTTAGATATTGATCATCATATCTGTTGGATGCATAAAATTTCAGACAAAATATGTACTCCCCCTTGATGGTTGATTTTCTCAATCGAGTATTGGAGTACAATTCTCATATCAGCACAGGAGTAAGGTCTTTTGATCACTGAAGTACGAGTCCTAAACTGTTGTGTTTAGAAGTCAAAGTTCGTTGAAGTACGGGTTCTAAGCTGATGTACTTAGAAGCCTTTGTTCTTCTACTCCCCCTTTTATAGTAGGTGCCTACAACATAGAATCAATTTTCGGCTTTGGTACCCACTGGTACTTGGGTCCATGAATGTTAGTTGCAGTTCTTGTGGGGGTAATAGAATAAGAACCATACCAGAAATGATCACTGGTTTTGTGAATGTGATTATGTGTACGACAATAAGAACAATAGTATTTCTTACCTGATAACCTGAGTAATTGATCTCTCGAGTAGACATGATCAGGTTTACCTTTACGCACATTGTTCCTTTTGGCATTAGACGCATGTACACATGATTCTCATTCTTTCAGCTCATCTTCAACTGGTTTCTTCTTCCAGACCAGGTCCTCTTCTTTGTATCTCCTTCTTCTTTGATGTGTACCTGAACCATCTATATTGCTATCATAGAAAAGGTTAGTTTTACGAATCTGATCAAAAGATTTAACTGACCTTTGTGAAGAGATAGATTTCTGATTTGAACTTGATACAGTCTTTTCAAACACTTTAATCGTCGAAGCAAAGTTGTCTCTTTCTTTAACAAGCAGATCAATCTTCTTCGTGAACTCAGACTTCGTTTTCTGCTCTTTCAACAAACTTTCAGATAGTTCAGATAACTTCTTAGTAAGCTTTTTGATCTCAGCCTCAAACATACTTCTCTCTTCTTCAAATCCCTTCTCAGCATTGTTTCTTTAGCCAGATATTTCTTTGAAGACGCCAACATTCTTTTGTTCAATGTCCTTCTTTTCTTTTGCAAACTTCTCTCTTTCAAGAATGATTACTTTCTGAAAATCAGAAACTTGCTGAGAAAGTTTTATGCATTTCAGCTCAACTTCTTTCTTTTCAAACTCAAACTCAGATCTTTCTTTGGCCATCTTTTTCTCCAGATCAGATATCTTCTTTTGAAGATCAGCATTTGCACTCTCCAAATAATTAACTTTCTCATTATTCTCAACAGAATCTAGTTTCTAGATTTGAGTTTCCAAGGCAGAAATCTTTTCTTTTAGTTCAGAGTTCTCAAATTCCAGAAACTTTACTCTTGAAGACAACTTTGGTCCTGTCTCAATCTTCTCAATATGTTCCCATAACAATTTTCCTGTAGCCTTTTTACTGTCTAATGTAAAAAATATCTCTTTTGAAATCTCTTCTGACATTCCTTTCATTAGGAAAGATCGAGCTAATATGTCAGCTTTATATCTTTTTCTTTGCTCGTCTGAGTACATATCAAGTGGTAATGGAAGCTCTTTTTCTTCTCTTTCTCCATTATCCTTTATAAGATTAAAAACTTTCCTTGGAGCTGTCATTCTTCCTTTCCTTAGAGATATTCTAATAAGATCCCTTAATGCATGTCTATCAATGAAATCTATGAACTGATTTTTCCATGCATCATACTCTCCTTTGAAAAGTACTAGTGGATTCTCATCCGTACTGATTAAAGGAGTTTCACTAGAATTCATTCTGATAGATATAAGATAAGAACTTGAAAAATGACCGTCAGTCCCGATAAAATCACACAATACTGAAAATCTTAGAATAAAATTCAGAAAATTTTGATCACGAACAAAACTTTGTCCCCCTCCGCAGATTTAGCACGGGGGTCCCGCTACCCGGTTAGCGGGTGGGGTTAAGGGGCAACGTCCTTGCGGGGGTATGGGGGCAGCGCCCCTAGAGAAAAAAAAATACGCAAAAGAAATGGTGGTTTGCGCGAGAGGCAGATCGCGCAAAGAGAGGTTTGCGCTAGACACGGTTGGCACAAAGAAGAAGTTCGCGTGAGAAGCAGGTGGCGCAAAGTGAGAATTGCGCGAATAGTTGGTTGTGCAAAATACGGTTTGCGTATCAAGTGAGTTGCGCAAAGTGAAGGTTTGCGTATCACGTGGGTCGCGTAAAGTACGGTTTGCGTATCAAGTGGGTTGCGCAAAGTGAAGGTTTGCATATCACGTGGGTTGCGCAAACTACGGTTTGCGTATCAAGTGGGTTGCGCAAACTACGGTTTGCGTAAGCCTTGGGTGGCACAAACACTGTAGACGACCGGAAACTATTCGACCGGGGAATTACAACGACCGGTAAGATGATACGACCGGTACTTTGCTTGACCGGTAAAAAGAATTCGACCGGTAAAGAGCAAACCAAAAGATTGACCGGTATTGGTGAAGACCGATAATAGCTTAGACCGACATAGAATGATATTCGACCGATATACTGGTATTCAAACAGACCGATATACTCTTAGACCGGGGTGGACAGTGTGTGTACTGGTCGAATACTATAGACCGATAAAAGGTATTCGACCGGAATGTTCTTGATACTGAATCGACCCAGAAACCAAAATCAACCAAGAAAACACTGAATATCACGAATTAAACTACCAAACTTTGCCAAAACAATTGATTAACCAACTAGAACTTATTGCAATCAATTAATTTCACTAACAAACCACTTTAAGAAGAATTCGATTGATGACACAGTGTAGACTCGTGACCGAACCCAGAACAACAAAAATCAGCAAATTGACATTCATAAGCAATCAAAGACTCACATAAATCAATGCCAAATCAATAGAATATGCATAACAATTTCAACCTAGTTTATAAAAACTTGAATGAACAATTACACAATAAAAATTACGAATCTTTGACAGAAAAAGCAGAACCGAAAATAAAAAAAATTCAATTCAATATGTCTTGCTCTGATACCAATTGTGTGTCCCAATATATAATCATTCAATCGAGTAAACATATATTCAACACAATTATGCAAACCTGGTATTGATTAATCAAACGATTCAACAGGTTACAAGTTTTAAGAAATCGAAATCTCTCTCTCTGCTTCTTGTTCACGGCGCACCAACACAGCAACCTCTCAATAATAATTTTCTCTAATTAGCTCTCTCACCTCTAACCTAATTACCACTAAAATAAAACAATTTATACTTAGGCCTTATTAGCCTAAAGGGCTTTGCAAGGCTTGGCCCAACTACTAAAACAAATCAATTAACTAAAATATAAAGCCTAATAAATAAAATACGGAAACATACTTTTGACTAATTATTACAAAAGGACCCTAGACTATTTCTTGAGACGACTTTATCAGCTTTGACTTCAGATTTCCATCTTCAGATAATTATGATCTTGAATCCAATAAATATGTGCTTTAACAGAATCGACTATGAAGAAACCTTTGCCCTGTGGCAAGGCTCGAGGCAATAAGAATATTTCTTGCCTTCGCAGCCCACAGAGGTTTTAAGGTGTTCCAGATGGATGTAAAGTCAGCCTTCTTAAATGGATAGATTCAAGAAGAAGTATATGTTCAGCAGCCACCAGGGTTTGAAAGCTCTAAGTACCCTAATCATGTGTACTTCTTGGACAAGGCTCTGTACAGACTAAAGCAAGCCCCCAGAGCTTGGTACGACAGACTTTCAAACTTCCTTCTTGCTAATGGTTTCGAAAGAGGTACAACTGATACTACCTTATTTTATAAGAAGAGAAAAGGTGAGATTCTACTTGTGCAGATTTATGTTGACGACATTATTTTTGGGTCCACAAATGAGTCTTATTGTAAAAAGTTTGAGTCATTGATGAAGAGTGAGTTTGAGATGAGCATAATGGGAGAACTCACATTCTTCCTAGGACTGCAAGTCAAACAAACCAAAGAGGGCATCTTCTTAAATCAATTAAAATATGTCTCTGACATACTCGAAAAATACAAGATCTCTGATTCTTCACCAATGAAAACCCCTATGGCCACTGGATCTAAGCTTTATGCAGACCCAGAGGGCAAATCTGTGGAATGTAAACTCTACAGAGGAATGATAGGGTCTCTGTTGTACTTAACCGTATGTAGACCCGATATAATGCTTGCCACATGCCTCTGTGCAAGATTTCAAGCTAACCCCAAAGAATCTCATCTTCATGCTGTCAAGAGGATCTTTAGATACTTAAAAGGGACCAAGAATCTTGGTCTTTGGTATCCATAGAACTTTGGATTTGATCTTGTAGCTTATACAGACTCAGATTACGGAGGATGCAAACTAGACAGAAAGAGTACCTCTGGGAGTTGTCAATTCCTTGGAGGAAAACTAGTCAGTTGGACTTCTAAGAAGCAGAACTGTGTCTCAACCTCTACAGTAGAAGCAGAATGCGTTGCTGCCGCTAGTTGTTGTTCACAAGTTCTGTGGATGAGAACCCAATGGTCATTCAATGCGGGTTATTTATGAAAGTCAGTGTCATGTGGGTATAGCAAATGCCACGCGCGTGAGAATAAGAGGAGGCGCACGTACTCGATCGTGAACGACCCCTTCTGATGTGGCAAAATTTCATTGGTCCGTATCTGTACCGTCGTTTTTCAGAAACGAATCCTTATCCGTTTGTATTGATTACGAATTTCAAATTTTTATTTATTACCGCCTAAACTTTTTCCTCCTTTCTCAGTATATAAACCTCTTTCTCTCTTTTACTCATTTTTTCCCACAATATTTCTTTGAAGAACTCTCAAGCAGAAATTCACTCTTCTTCTTCCTTCTATTTCAATGGCGTCTCACTCTGCTTCTTCCAAGAACTCTAAGGGATCATCTGCTTCGAACAAATCCATGCATTCAGATGCTAAAAAGAATGATTCCATGTTTATGGAACAAGAACAACCTCTAACTAGCAGGATGCTTTCCTTCACTCACCATGACTACCACTCTAAATAACTCAACCTAAAGCCAAACAATCACTACGTAGTCTTGGACCCCAAAGGTTACCCAAAAGAAGCTGCTCCTTTAATCCAGATCCTGAAAAACCATTTTTTGACCCAAGCCCTAACCCTAAAAAGGACTGACATACCTTAAACCTACATTCAACAATTCTGGTTGAGTGTTAGGCATGAAAAATTGGACAAATATGGGTACTGCATCATGGGTTATGCCACTCATCCTTCAACCACCAAAATACTGGACCTGGGCATAAACAGAAGGAAAGTCTAAGAGGCTTTTGGACTCCCAACTAAGACCCAACTCAACCTGGTAAAATTCTCCGACGAACCAACTGATGATGAACTTGTAGAATTTCTTAAATTCATTGGGTATGCAACACCAATTACCAAGAGAACTGAATTCAGACGCAAAACCTTCCACCTTTGTGGAATGTTCTCTTTTCGATCCTCAACCGTTGCCTAACCTGCAAAGTTGGGAGCCCAGATCAATCTAGCCACACCATACTCGCAATCATGTATGGTATGTACTATGATTTGCCTCTGGACTATGCTGGACTAATCTTCAGGGAGATCCGAAATGCTGTTATTGCCAAGCAAGAAGATCAAGCCAGAGGCACAGAGCCCAAGAATCTGGTGTTCAACAGATTGTTTGCTATTCTACTAGGGGATGCTCTGCTAGGGGAAGGAAAACTACCTGCAAAGGGCAACACGATCAAAATATACGACATGAAGTCGCACAAACCCACCGTACTGAAGACTGGTTATCCTGCGGCAAGACCTCTGTCGGCCCGTATCCTAGCATATTTGGGTAGTGTAGAAGGGGTTAGGACTTACATTCGTGGGCACAGGACTCCTGCAACCCCCCCCACGTGTAGGATTCCAAGTGGGAGAGATCGCTATTTACCTTAGAACTGAGATAGCTGAGGGCGCAAAAGTAGAGATGGCTGAAGAATCCTAAGAGAGAATAGAGAGATTAGAAGCCGAGAGTGGGATGGGGGTGAGAGAGCCAAAACAGAGAAAAAGAAAAGAAAACCCAAAAAGAGAGTCGAAGTGGAAGAGGCTCCAAAATCACCCACAGAGACTGCCAAGCCCAAAAAGAAGAAGGCCAAAACGGGCTCTGAGAGAATTATGGCTAAAGCCACAGAGGCAACAACTACAGAAGTCCCTCAGAAGCCTACAAAGAAAAGGCTAACTAAGGCGACAACTTCTGACCCAATAGTGCAGCAGGAAATGGAAGGACCTGCAGAGGTTTCAGAAGAACCTCTATAGAGGAGGAGGATGAGGAGGAAAGTCCAAATCATAGAGAGCTCTGAGGAGAAACCTCCTAATCTTCTTCAAGTGGCCGCAGAGATAGCAAAAGAAGTATCAACGCTATACTCTGAGGGCCTAGGGGACAGAGTAGAGGTCGAAATGAATGACATAACAGGGCTCTCTAGCTCTAGTGATGAGGGGTTGAAAAGAAAAAGAAAATTTTGAAGAAGGAGACGGGAGAAAAAGATTCCTTAGGCACACAACCCAACCCAACTCCCTGTGCAACCCACGTATCTACCTCTGCAGTTCTAGTGTAGCAAGGTATTGAAACAGGATGTCACGGTCTGAACCCTACCCCTACCAACCGGACAGAGGATATTCCTTCACCCTATGTACCACACTTATCTAGGGAACCCAAAACCACCCCATCCTCTCAAAAGGATGAAGGTGCAGATTTAAGTGTCCTATTGCCCCAGGACACGACACCACCACACACAGAGTCATTTGTTGCCTCTGTCACATACACACGAGTGACTACCAAACTGCATCAGAGTTGGCAGTGAAAGAACACAATACTTCTGTGGATCTAGAACATCCACAGACTTCAATCGACAGAACCCTTGAGAGAGTCTTTGAACCCTCTCCCAAGAAGTCTGTCGACAGAACTTCTATAGTCGATTCCTTCATGGAACATTGAGGATTAGAAGGAAATCCTCCAGAGCTCATCATACCCACAGGCTCTAAAGGTGCCAAATACTCCTTGGTCAAATCTGGATCATGTGTTGATCCAGAGGTTACCCCGGGCATCTACATCACAAAGGAGGAGTTTCAAATCTTTGTTGACCAAGTGTCCGACAAACTGGAGGCACTGATCAATCAAGACCCTGACGTATCGTACATGACTCTAAATTCCATCCAAGAAGATTGCCAAACCTGCAAAAATGTCTTCTTGGCGCACGCTTTGGAATTGTCAAAGTTAAAGGAATCCTCTGTCGCCAAGGATGACTTCAGCAAACTGATCGCCGCTGTAGAAGCTCAGACAGAAGCTCTGAAGGCTCTCCAACAAATCTCCAATCAAAATTCTGCCGACATAAAGAGGTTGTTGGAGGCTTCATCTTCACACGCAACCAAGAATGACTTCAACAACTGTGCCGAATCCATCAATATCCAAACAGACGCCACCAAGAGTCTTGTGGATATCTGCATAGAAGAAATGGGAAAGTTTGCCGCCACAGTCACTGCATCAGGGGTGGACGATTTGACCAAATTGAAGGAGGAAGTAAATGACATGACTCACAGTTTCATGGTCCCTGTTTAGCCAAAAGCCTCAACCTCTGCAACTCCACCACCCCCTTCTGCCACAAACACCTCCGACTTGGCCACAAAAGAAGAATTACAATCCATGGGTCAGATGCTTCTGAGGACCCTGAACCTTATGGGATCGGATATCTCCAAAGAAGGGAAGACCGTGGCAGAGGCACTAAAGAAAACGGTCGTGACTCTCAAGTTCAAGTCCGACTATGAAGTGAACAAACTTGGCCTTGCTACAGAGATTGTGATAACCAAAATCACGAAGCATGTAGACACACACCTCTGCAGAAGGAAAAGGAAGGCATCTGCGTCCTGCCAGGCAGAGGCGGCACAGAAGAGGGCCAACCATGATGATCAGGACCCAGATGTATCTGGCCCTAGCTATCATGAGGGGGAGAAGGCCACATCATCGACCTTGGTAGGCTCTGCTCCTATGAAAATGTAATTTCCCAGTTTAAAGCACAAACATTCAAAATTTGATAATTTAGATGAAGTCTAGAGAGAGAGTAGAGAGAGAATCACAAGTCATATATTTTTCAATATGTGACAATTACAAGTCTTCTAGTTACTAGCTTCTCTCAAAGACTAAGCTATTTATATGAATGACAAACTCTCAAGACACTAAACTCTCACAAGCTTACAAGGATTTCACATGAGTACCAACCGTCAATTCATTTAACTTACTATGAATCTTTTCAAATTCATAGAAGTATTGATCCTTGAAGGAAACAAATTCCTCCTTGGATACACAAGCATTGGGTAATCCTGAATCAACTAATGATCTAGTTGACAATCCCACTAAGAAGGATTGTCCTGTAGGTAGCACATAGCTTCCTGGTACAACAAAATGTACCTTGGAAGAGAAGTTTAGCGATGTTCACTCCCTAGTACTTCCTTCTAATCCTTGAGAGGCCAATGGTATCTCTATGGAATTTATGACAGGGAAACTCATTCCCTGTGTGCTTGTGATTGTGTAAAAAAGATTCTAAGTCTCAAATTATGGGATCTGTTAGGACACAATAAGATCTGCCACTAACTCTGTGGTATGGGCTCACTGTCTGTTTCAATATTGGCCATCAAAAATTATGGACTAATACTAGATGTGAGTGCCCAGCTAGAAGTGGCTAGTACAGAGTTCTCTCTATTTTGTAACTCTGGAGATATGCACTATGGCTGCTTTTCAAAATGCTCACTTCTACCTACACTCTCTAATACATTTTACCTCTCTTCACTATGAGATTGTTCATTACCCTGAACTTCCTCCCCTCACCATTTTGATTCATAGACCCCCCCACCTCTCATGCTCACAAGGTTGTCCTCTTATGTAAGATCTACTAGTTGTGGTAGACCCATAGTGTAACACCCTAAATTTTAGACGTAAATTTAAACTTGGATAATAACGTAAGATTGGCATCTAAGAAATATAATCACCTAAAAATGGGAAAGTATTAAAAGCGTTTACATCATGAACATGAAAATAATAATTGACAACCTACTAATCTAAACCATCCTAACTTAGATTACAGACGAGTGTCATCATCATTCTCCAAAAGAATTCGCCAATGGTATGTATGCTCAAAGACACAAAAATCATCTATTCCCAAAACGATCACTGTTATAAGCCTCCAAGACTCTTCTCAAGACTTTCCAACCCCACCACGTGAATGACCTGACATACATGTCAGTTTAAGAAAGTGTTAGGCTAGGAGCCTAGTGAGTACAACAGTTATATACATAGTCAAAACATAGTAAGACAAAATATAGCTTTCAATAAAGTTAAGTATTGATATTGTTATACGTTACATTTTCTCGGGAAAATGAGGTCCTTTGTATCATAGGGTAACGGAGTAGACCTGGATTACCATAGTCGCGACGGAACACAAAAGTAGGCCATGAGCTCATGGTTGACTTAAACCAAGGTGGTGAAACCATTAACATCAACCTTGTCCAGGTCTTTAGTCAATCCAGACATCAACTTTATCTAAGTATTTAGTCCGACAAAAGTAACGAGTTCAACTCTATCCAAGTCTTTTACTCAAAGGCCACCAAGTTCAACCCTATCCAGGTCCTTACCTTGAGGCCTCACCACTCAAGGTTGGGGATTCAATTTACAATATCATTATAGCACACAACCATTTCCACATTTCCACTTGGGTAGACTTTTCTCACCTTTCTTGTTACAATAGGATTTCATATTCCTTGGCTCCATTACTTCAAGATTTCACAAGTATACATTTCCCGACAAGGAGGATAAACTTACACTAGAGCATTTTTTATACAAGGCCTTTTATTGAGGTGGATCATCCCCTTTTTATTAAATAACCACATTTCTTAACCAATCATATATATGAGTCAAAACATTGTCAACATCAAGTATAGAGGTTAATATATCCTATATAACCATTCTTCATAGTTAGTTTATAAAAAAGGTAAGATTAATCCAAAACCCTAGGTTTTTGACCTAACATTTCCAAAAGCAAGTCCATAGGAAGTAAGAGTATAATTTGTTAGAATCATGAAAGGGACATTTAATACATGTATGAGAACTTTTAGAAAGAAAAAGGAAGTACTCACCTTGTTGGGTTTTTAATCACAAAAATAAACCCAAAGAAATCCCTAGCACTTATAGTGGAGCTTGAGAACCTTTTCCTTTTGAGCCAAGAACACACCCTAAAGGAACAATAAATGGTGTTAGTTGATCTCTAGATGACATTAAATGAGGAAGGATGAAAAAGGGTAGAGTTCTTAAGTTTGGAGGAGAAGAAAATCGTCACACACAAATATGGGAATTGGAATAAATGCTCAAAAGTAAGATATGCTCGAATTTAAGGCCTGGAGCCCGTCGGCGAGAGTGACAAGTGACCTTGCCTTGTCATTCTCGCAGGGTATAATCGTCCCGGGCGTACCGCGGGTGCCCTCAATCGGCGAGAGTGACAGGCGACTGTGCCATGTCATTCTCGTGGGGCATTGTCACGGGGGGTTGTACCGTGCCCTGCCCCCTTCATGCGATTATGACACATGGCGACAATGTCCATGTCATTATCGCATGACACTGTCGCCCTATACCTCCCAAGCTCCTAAAATCCACTTTTTCTCATTTGAATTGAATCCCAATGTGCCCGATCATCCAACCATATATAACATAATTAAATTTCGTATTTGAGGGCAATGAGTGACAAGTTATATTTTTCATACCAAAATTTTCGGGCGTTACACATAGAGGCACAATATTCACTGAATATCACATTGTTCCAGAGAACATAAGACCTAAGAGTTGTAGATAGTACCTTGTGATTTGGGAATTGTGAGAGTGGTGTTGGAGTCCTTAGGTTGTCCATAAATAAGTAGGGTACAATGCAGTCTCTTCATCAGCCCATCTGCAGTACAGCCCGTGCGATCCACAAGGCATCAAAGAGCAAGGAGGCATCAAGTTGTCGTCTATTACTAGTTTTAGGTTTAATAATTTGGGAATTGGACAACTGACTTTAACTATGAAAATAGACCAAAGCCTGGTAGTGATGGATACTGAATGCGCATCATGAGCCGGTGAAAGCCCAACATTTCAATAACTCAAGTTGATTTTCATTTAGCATCTTAATGAACAAACATGGACAAACAAATTTTCTTAATGAACGAATATGATCACAAAAGGTTTCGTTCGTTTATGTTCGTTCGTTTAGCATCTTAACGAACGAGCATTAACGAACACATTTTACGAATGAACAAGAATACAAAAAACTATGTTTGTTTACCGTTCATGTTCATTCGTTTGTTCATCGGTTAAGTTAAACAAACGAACAAGAACACAAATTTATCGTTCATGTTCGTTTGTTTGTTCGGTTAAGTTAAACGAACGAACACGAACATGCCTCTGTTCGTGTTCGTTCGGCTCATTTTGCATATTGAAATTTGCAATGCACATGAGCGCATCACTGTATCAACAAAATTGAAGCATGTTGCACAACAATAGCAACATATTGTGATATTTCCTTATTGGGCACATGTTTGTTTGCAATGCACAATAGCATAACTTATGAATTTTACAATTTATCATTGTTCTTTTGACTTTTGTTTACTTTGAGATTTGGCATTACCACATTAGATTTAGACTTTAGTCTTTAGACCTGTAACTTTCTGAGTTTTGCTCTTTGCTCGCTATGACATTAACTTCGATGCAATTTACTATTTTAGTTAAAACTAATTAGAGTTTTCCTTATCTTTTAATTTTATGTTCCATATATTGAAGTAAATATTCTATTGTACTAATTTCAATTTTGGAAAAGGAAAACCGGAAAAGAAGGAAGCACAATCTTAATTCAGTTTTTATCCTTTTATCATTATATATTTTGTAATTCGGGGGTTTGGTTTTTATGCCCCCCTGTATTTTTTTAATTACAATTAATAAAACCATGAGAATGAGCTTACCTAGCTTGATTAGGTTCCAAATCCTTTAAAAACAATATGTTTTGTAGATTCATTTTCTAAAAAAAAAATAGGGATAAGGGCATTTTTTTAGCATTTTGCACAGGGCATCAAAAACCCTTGGATCAACACTGTGTCAATTTGTGGAAGGTCTTTCATGGCCTTCCAAATACAAATTTGCCAGTATTTTTGGTAAGGAATATAATCAGGAATGTTCTTCTTGCTCAGAGTGTTCTTCATGTCTTCCCGCATCAACAATGCATAGTCATAGTATTTGTTTTTCACTATGCCATGAAATATTTGGAGAATTTGCTTTGATCCCTGATCTTGACTACAGTTCTCCAAAGTGTCTAGATAGACACCTGTTGATGATTGAAAACAAACAATACCATACTGAGGTAGATTTTTCCTTCTAAATAGACTCAAGCTTTTGATTTCCCCCAAATATCCCAATATGTAAAATTCAGCTATCATCCTGGATGAAGCATGTTCCTCATCAAACTCTGATTTGCCTTCCACCTTATTCTTCTTTGGAAGATGCAAAAAAGATCTGAAAGTGACTAAATCTAGTGTCAAATCAATGTTTGAATTAAACTCCTCCCCATCAAAATATAGGTTAGCCCACCACTGCTATAAGTATTATAAAGGAACATTGTGATGCCTAACAAACCATTTCTTAAAAGGACGCTTCTTCAAAATCTCCACAACTTTTATGAATTGATCATCCTTAAACTTTCTAGATTTCAGATTCAGTATATGGTTGTTTTCCTTGATGTCCACATATTTGTCTTCATCAACAACCAATTCTTCCTTAGCAGATACCATTGAAGCTACATATCTCATTACACTATGATTATGTGCACCAAATTCTACATTTTGATTTTCCTCAACATCTCCTTATGATTCAACCATGTTAACATCTTCACCCTCTTTCAGCTCAATCTCCATGTTTTGTTGTTCTTCATTCTGAACATTCAGGATTGGTATATCACCAACATGAATGGCTCAATTAGAAAGACCTTATACTCGTGAAATCGAACGCACTGACATTGTGACATCATCATCATTTGAGCTTGATGATTTTGCAAACAAGTTCCTTGCAGTGTGAAGTGACCTAGGAGCATTATCGTTTGATCCAGACATGATTATGATTTGAAAAGAGAAGAAGGACTCGAAAATTCGAAGATAACAGAGTATGCTCATGAATACTTGGGTTTGTGAAAAACTTGAAATCTATCTACATGAAACAATATTTAGATAAACCCTGAATGAAGATTATGAATCGTTTAATTGAATGATTAAAGATGACACATGTTGAAAAAGGAGGGTTAGATAGCTATTAAGCGTGCAAAGTTGTGTATTACCACCGAAGAGTTTATCCTTTAGAGACGGGGCAATAACTAATCCAATTTGAACCTGACCCGTGGTGTATGATGACTTAATGGTTAATTAACCACCAGTATATAAGAATTAATACACAAGTCTTAACTCTGGAAACACACAATCAGAACTCTAGTTATTAAGAGTCAGAGTTAGAACTCTTTATGATCAGAGTTATAAAAACTCTGAGTACAAAAGCATTTAAAATCCAACATCTTTATTTAAAAAAACATTTTAGAATAAAGAAGTGGTTTGAACAATAGAAAAACATTATATCACTTAAGTTGTCCATCTTATAAGTGATCAGAGATAAGGATCAGAGATATGTATCTTCAGAGTTTAGAGTCTGAATAATCAGAACAAGATCAAATTAAATGCCCCCCCCCCCTCAAAATTAGCATGTAAACTCACATACAAAGGTTAGATAAAACATATAAAGTTCCCCCTTAACGTATGCAAGGAATAATTGTTAAAATAACATAATAAGTGTGCTCAAATGACTACTCAGAATAAGACTTCAGAAACCTCAGAGTTATGTTTAATTAGAGTTATGTTGCTCTGATAAAATTGTTCAGAGGTTATACTTAGAATTTTCAGAAAATCTGACTAATAAGATCATAAATCTGAACAACTTGATCAGAAATCTGATTAGCTTGTTCAGAGTTTTGTACTTAGAAAATTTTAATATCAGATTTTTAAGAAAATGAAATTTATCAACTCTGAATCCACATAAACACTTTCAAATAGTCAAATTAAGCATACCTAAATTGTTAGATCCCAAATTAACCAATCAATCAAGAACTACTACAGATTACAAGATGAACCACGAAGATTGAGAGCCACAAGTCATTTGTATTGAACTTTGAGAGAGAATTAAAAAAATGTAGAGAGAGAAATATTACAACTTGAGGAGCATATATCAAATTGGAAAGTTAACTACAAGATTCTAACAAACAATATTTATACAAGGAAAGAATTGCTAAGGCTACTATACAATTACATCAAAGAAAAATCAAATGTTATACATGTTCTAGTATGTTATGGTCTTTATATCTTCAGTAAAGAGTATTGGAGACATTCTGAATGTATTCTCATAAGTAATAAAGTCTGAACAACATGTTCAAACTTTTCATCCAAACTCTGATAAGCCTTAGCCGAACTCTGCTAACTCTGTTTCAGATCTCTGACCACATATTCCAGAGATCACACTTAGTACCTTTTCCGCCCATATAACTCAGAACCTTCAATGTCAGAGCTCTGATAAAACATATCGGGGATAAACACTTAGACAAATTTGACCACCTTTTAAAGTCTAACAGACACCTCTCTTAAGCAAGATCACCTAACCACTTGTAGAAGAATGATTTTGTAGGTTGGTAATCCAACTTGCATCTAAATATCCTTCTAAGACCGAAGGAAGCAACATATGACAAACCATAATCAATGGTTTTCCTCAAGTATTTAAATATTTGTATTATTGCTTGCCAATCTTAGTACTAGGATCAATGGTAAATCTACTCATCTTTTTATTTTATTTTATTTTATGGCAAAGGCAATTTCATATGCGCTGCCCCTAGACTCCCTGAACCCCATGAAGGGGTACTTCCCCTAAAACCCAACAATTGGGTTTTAGTTAGCTTACACATATGGACTCCACACTTCCTAACTTGTGTTTAGCGTAACTAACAACCGCGTTTTCTCTTGTGAATCCAATTACATAAATTAGACCGTTGATTTCCCTAAAATCACAAACACCAACCAAGTAAGATGTGAGATGAGCAACTAAGGACATATATGGAATTGTTAGGCATTTGCGGGGAAATGACCTCTAATAAGAGTTGTTGACGATTTAAGACTAAAGTAGCAAACTAGGGGTATAGATTTGTAGCTAGGCTAAACTAGGGAGATTAAGAGTTTGAGTGAGATATGTTAGTGAGCAGGGAGATCGACGTCGTTATCTTACCTTGGATATGTTTCTTTGTACTTAATTTTAAATATATATGATAATCTTCTTTTCATTTTATTTCTTTTTTTTTTCGCTTTGTTCAAATTTTTGGGTAAATTTTCTTTTTCGCACACTTTTTGCAAGCAAATAGTATTTACGAAACAACCGCTCTATTTTTCTTAGGGTAAAGGACAAATACACTTAGGAGGTATTTGGTTCATGGATTTTGAAGGAATTGAAATGGATAATTTTTTGACCAAATTCTAATTCATTTGTTTGGTTCACATATTGATCATGATGGAATCCTTTGAATTCCATTGAATTCCACAAATTAAGGAATTCATCATTCCTTAGCTAAAGTGAAAGAATTGAATTTCATCCAATTCCTACCAACCAAACGCGTGGTCAAATTCCATTTCAATTCCTTCAAAGTCTAATTCCTTCAATGGATTCCAATTCCATCAAATTCCATTCTGCGAACCAAACGCACCCTTATATCCTACCCGTCAAACCTAGGCATGGAAATTGACCCCGACCCGTTGGGGAACCCGGTCCACCCGCCCCGATCGGGGATGGGGGATTCCCCGCTAAACCGGGGATGGGGATGGGGACGGGTATCACACTCCCCGCCCCGCCCCGTCCCCGTTTTATATTTTAATTAATATTTGATATATTATTTATTTAAACTAAATCGGTAATTCATAATTTCCTATTTTCTAACTAGGTTTATAATATAAAATTGTTATTTTTTGGATTTTAGTATGTATTTTGGATGTCAATCAAAATACAATTACTCGATATGGTTTTGAATCTTACTCGATATCTTTTGGTACGTTTGAAGTTAAGTTTTTTTTTCCCGAATTCGGTTGAATTTCTTTTGGTTTTAAGTTATTAATAATATGATGTTGTGATTTTTATACTAAATTAAATTTCTTTCGATTTTAGGTTTATTGGAAATATGTGCGGTGTCTCATATATTTGATTTAAATAACTTACATAAACGGAAAAAGAAAATCCCCGTTTCTCCGTTGGGGATCCCCGTTCCCCGTTAGGGATGGGGATGTGATCATATTCCCCGACGGGGACGGGATGGGCATGAGGACGGGGATGAAGATGAGGGATTGAGGACGAGGATGAGGATTGAGGTCCCCGCCCCATTTCCATGCCTAGACTCAAACCCTACATCCGATGTCTTTGTCTAAAGCCCTACATAAAAAGGTAGTTACACACAAGCCTTTATGCTTATTATAAAACGGGACTTAACATGAATCTATATTAATTTAGAGGTAATAACTAAGGGATATTGTTTAAAAAGGAAATGTGATTTAATTCAATCCAACATTGAATAACATACCCCCCCCCCCCCCCCCCCCCCCCCCCTTTTTTTTTTTGAAAAGGAAATAACATACCTTAAAACCCCGCATTTAAGAATAATATAATTTAAAGATTAATGTAAAACTTGATGAATTTCAAAGAAATACAATTGGAAAACAAACTCTAAAATTTGTATTTTAAAATACATATCTATACTATATTATAGAGCACGAATAAAAAACTCTTAAATACAAATTATTAAGCACAATGTACCATCATTTTATGCAAGATTTTAAAAATCTCTTAATTTACAAGTATCAAAGCACAAGATACATATTACTACTGCAAACTTTTAACACCCACCAATTTGCTATGTGCAGGACCTTTTTTTTTTTGCAGACCTTTTAATGTATCATTATTAATTAATATATTATATTACTATAAATTTGTTTTAATTATATTATTAATAATATTTAATATAAAAATTGAATAAATATACAAAATTATTTTAAAGAAAATAAACTAATAGTAATAATTTGCAATAATTAGATGGAAGCAATAATAATCGTAAAAAAAGAAAAACATAAAAACAGGCGGACAAAAAAGTGAGGTGAATCAGGGAAGAATCTTTTTGAAGAGGAGCCACTGTTGAGAGGGAAGAACCAACTTCAACCTTTTACCCCTAAATCTTTTCTTCGTCGATTTTGATGAAATGTTGCATCAAAAATCCTCTTTTTCCCTCCCCAATTCCTCCAAACCCTAATTTCTATCAATCGTACGTTTCTACTTTATAGCTATCAACAAATCTGTCAGATCTGTAGCATTCACATTTACTACTTTGGTTTTCTAAACGACTCATACCAAGGAAATGTCTGGGACGCGCAGCGGTAGTTATGGTGGTGGTCTAGTTGATCCCAGCAATCTGCATCTCAAGAAGGAGTTAACTCAAATCAGGAAAGCTACTCGTGCGTTACGAGATCCTGGTACGACTTCCTCATGGCGGTCTCCGCTTAGTTCATCTAGATCCACCACCGCTGTTGTTCCTGCTTCATCTTCTATCACCACTGCACCCAGCAACCATTATAATCACCATTATAGAAACAGCGCTGGTTACAGTGTAGAAGAACCCACTGGGAATAATATTAAGGACGATACCAACAGCAACAATGTTAACGGTAGCAGTAACAACAACAACAACAATAATAATAATAATCACAGTAATAGGAGAAAAGAGAAGAAAGTGTTTTTGTATAATTGGAGAACGCAGAGATCGGAAAGTGAGAGGAGCGCTTCCGTCACGGGGCAAACAGATGATAATAGGAAAATGTCAAGGCACCAACACAAAGGCAATGCCGATGATGATGATGGTATCGGTGATGGAGAGGAGAGTGTCGATGACAGCTTGAGTGATGCCCGAAATGACGGGAACGATGCCTACGGTGCTGCTGCTGCTGATGATCACAGGTACGCCTTGTCATCATCTTCAAAGATGTTTAATACTTGTAAAGATTCAAACAATCTAGCAACTCCCCCGGTTAGGAGGGCATCATTGATAAAGAAGAAGCCAAAGAAAATGACACATTTGTCAAAACATCAACTTCAGAGACGACTAAGTTTAGTTGACCAATATGATGATGTTAATTCTGAGGATATAATTGTTAAGGGGTCTTCGGTGACATCCCCTCTGTTATCTAGGCTCAAGTCGTCGAAACTGTTGAGAGGTAGTGGTAGTAGGAAAGATGATTCATCTTACTGTTATAGCACCCCAGCTTTGTCCACAAGTTCGTTTAATAAATATTGGGTTAGGAATCCAAGCACAGTTGGCTCATGGGATGCGACAACAGGGTCTTTGAATGATTTGGATGAAGGATTGGATTACCATCATCATAATGATAATGATGATGATGATGATGATGATGACGATGACCAGTTGGATTTACCGGGTCGTCAGGGATGTGGGATTCCTTGTTACTGGTCTTCCTCCAAGAGGAGTACCCCGAAACGTGGTGGAGTTTGTGGTAGTTGTTATTCTCCCTCGTTCTCGGATACATTAAGGAGAAAAGGAAGCAGCATCTTGTGTGGGAGTCAAACCATGTACCATAGACACCGTGGATCATCAAGCACCAACAAGAGGCTCGTCCACAGAACTTCCCAGGGTCTTGTTCCACTGTTAACAAATGGTGGAGATCGCTCATCTGTTGGGACAGATGATGAGCTTTCAACTAACTACGGGGAGCTTGATTTGGAAGCTTTGAGTCGATTGGATGGAAGGAGGTGGTCAACAAGCTACAGGAGTCAAGAAGGGTTGGAGCTGGTAGCTGTAAATGGGGAAAGAGAAGGGGGGGATTCGCCTTCGTCTCTTGATAATATTAATTGCTTCAGCCACAAGTATAAGCCAATGTTCTTTGAGGATTTGGTTGGCCAGAATGTTGTGGTCCAGTCCCTTGTTAATGCCATCATAAGGGGAAGGATCGCCCCTATCTATCTGTTCCAAGGTCCCCGCGGTACTGGGAAAACATCTACTGCCAAGATTTTTGCTGCCGCCTTAAATTGCCTTGCCACTGGAGAAACGAGACCTTGTGGGATTTGCAGGGAATGTGCTGACTATGTTACAGGCAAGAGCCAGGTCATTACTGAAATGGATGGCTCCAATAAGAAGGGGATTGATAAAGTTAGATATCTGATCAAGAAACTGCAGATGGGTCCTTCTACATCAACCTTTATACAGCACAATGTTTTTGTTATTGATGAGTGTCACCTGTTACCATCTAAATTGTGGTTGGCCTTCCAAAAGTTTCTCGAAGAACCACCTCCTAGTGTCGTGTTCATCTTTATAACTACTGATCTTGACAATGTGCCCCGTGCTGTGCTGTCTCGCTGCCAAAAGTATCTGTTTAGCAAAATCAAGGATGGTGACATAGTTACTAGGTTGAGGAAAATCGCAGAGGAGGAGAGTTTGGATGTTGAGTCCGACGCATTTGATTTGATTGCTCTGAATGTAGAGGGTTCACTTCGGGATGCAGAAACCATGTTGGATCAGTTAAGTTTGTTAGGAAAAAGAATCACCACTAATCTAGTGAATGAACTTGTGAGTCTCTACTACCTTGCTTTTCTTGGTTTTCTGAACTTAAAATATAGCAGTTTTTTGCTAATTCCCTAGATGTAAATGTGGTTGATGCTTTTAAGGTTTTCAAGCTTCCTTTCTGCTTTTTTGATTCTTTTGGAGCTAATTGTAGGTAGGAGTGGTCTCTGATGAGAAGTTATTGGAACTTTTGGAGTTGGCAATGTCATCAAACACAGCGGAAACAGTGAAAAGAGCAAGAGAATTAATGGATTTGGGGGTTGACCCTATGGTTCTAATGTCTCAAATGGCCACACTTATTATGGATATCATTGCTGGAACATATCACGTTGTTGAAGCTGGATATGGTGACTCAATATTTGACGGTAGAAGCTGTGAGTTCTCAACTTGTTCCTGTAGAAAGTGCTATTAATTAGTAATATGGTGCATCACATTCCTTGGTAGGTTTGTCCACATATACCTGAATACTAGTGGTCTTACTTGACAGTGATACCTCGTATTTAATGCACCTGATCCTGACCCACTTAACCGAGATATAAGTCCAAATAAACCAACTCTATTGTGCATCTAAGATAAAACAAACGGCATTGCACTTATGGTGTTACAATAAGTTGTACGACTATTTCATGAGAGTTTAGTTTACAAGGGCCACCGATTTCACAACTACATGTTGCTTAAACCATTACTACTAAAGCAACTTAACAGATGATCTTCATGTCACAATCCCAAATACTCGATAGCAAAGAAAATTCACCCCTTGATTACGCTTGTTTTCCTTTGCCAACCATGGCTTTATAGCTGTGGTCTTGTTGCTCGTTTGTTTTGGAAAGGTTAGAGCACATATAATGAACAAAAGCCCAACATAAAATGGTAACATGCAAGGGTATCTATTCGTGAAAGTTAACATGCAAAATAAGGTCTTTGCTTCCTAGTTCCTACCTACATGTTCCATAAAATTTTTAATTCGTACATTGTTCTTAGAAGACCATATTGCATGTCTTTTCTTCGATAATGTGTGCTCAACGGTTTATCTCCACTATACCTATCTCGTCATCCATGCAAGCTGTGCCGAGCTATGTCCTTTCCATTTTAAAAATCTTCATTGAATGAAACATGCTTTCTCAGGAAGATACGTATGGTTAGCTACTGACCACGCTTTTATTATTTATCCATTAAAAGCAAAAATCCAAAAATATTAGGAAACTAACAATCCCTGAGAAATAGGAAACTATTTAATAAAACCCTAAGTATTTAATACTAATAGGTAGGACCTTTTTTGAATAAAATTCGAATGGCCCATATTCCCGTAATAAAACCCTATATAAACAAAGTATATATAGTTCTTTCATGCACAAAAACCAGCCCATATCATAACAAAGACACATAACACCTTAAGGCTAGCATAATCACATACGCATGATACGCTAAAAGATAGCATAATGTAGACTTACCTAAGAACTGGGATGCCACATCTCTACACGTTCTATTTTGCATGTCGTACATTTTATAGTGTTGTTATATTTCCGAACTATTTACAATCAAATTCAGTTGGTGACATGATTGCTAACAATGAGCTGTAATAACCATGAATGATAAATCCGACATCAATGTGCTTGTGCCTTTTGTAGTATAGTTGGTTTAATTTACATAATTTTAACTGTGTTCAGAATACTTCTTGATTTGCTAAAAGGCGTTCTATGTGAGTTCTTTGGAATAACTTACGTGCTGTATGTATATGTGGTGAACGTTTAATAAGGTATGCTCATACTCGTGTGTCATTAGGTTTATTATTTCTTGGGTTTCCTTAACAACGCTACATCTAATAAGATCAGATTTCTGAGGAACACAGTGGTGGTTCAGAAGGCTAGGCTATACTGCAGTTGATCTGTTATCTATGATGCTTGTTATTGATAAAGTATAAGAAATAACCCTCTAGCAGAGGCCTACATCATTCAAATTGCATTCATTTTTGCTTGGAACGTGTGATATAGCACCATTATTTCATGATGTGGAAGGATGAGCTAGATGTTAATGTTATGAAAGCTTTGAAGCTGCAACCCTAAGGATGAAGAGGTTGTTAGAGAAATTATATTCTGTGAAGCAAAACCTATTTTTCCTCTTTGTTGGTCGTGAAGATTTATGTATGTGGATAACGACAAGAACTTTCCAGAATTTGCTATAAGGTATCAATATGCAAATGCAATGCTGATATAAGGAGCAAGGATATAGCTATGCAAACACAAGAATATTTTGTGGGGTATCAGTTTTGGAAACAGGCACTACATGTTTTTGAAACTGCATATCCACCCCTCTCTGTCTGTAATTTGTATTAGACTTGCATACTAATGTATCCCTGAGTGCTTAAGCAAATTAGTGAACATATTTGCAGATTCTGGAGAGAGTTTGAATATATGTACCTTAATACAAGTCTTGCATCTAGAAGAGAAATGCTTTAGTTAGAAACTACATCTTCTGACATGGGTTAATCCTTTTGTGCTCCGTTTCTGGTCCTTGTCAATCAATGAATCTTCAAAAAGAAAAAGCATATAGGGCAGTGGGACACTTTTTTCACATTATTAACCAAGTAACTAGTAATATATGACACCATGCCTTTTTGTCGATGGCTAATTGTTTTTGGCTTTTGTGTGATTGTTGAAGAATTCCTAGCTCTTTTAATGCTATCTAATTTTGCTTATCATGAAATTTGTTTATATGCTCTTTGATGGTTCTGCCTAAGAAGACTCATTCATCATACTTAATTTTATGATTTCCCTTTTCTAGGACTTGGTCCTTTAGCCATCAAATGATATATACTAACCACTGTTTATGGAAACAGTTGCAGCTTCAAGTAAACTAGCTTTGACTTGTTAGCTAGATTAGATTTAATGATGATTTATATGTTTGCTCATTGTCATAGAATTGTATATATTTGCTCTGCTAATTATTACCATGGATGGTTGTGAACATTCTCTAGTGACAGAAGCTGAACTGGAGAGACTAAAGCATGCTTTGAAACTTCTTTCTGAGGCTGAGAAACAGCTAAGACTTTCCAGTGAAAGATCAACATGGTTCACAGCCACCCTTTTACAGCTTGGCTCTGCTCCATCAGCAGATCCTACTCCTTCAGGAAGCAGTAGAAGACAGAGCTCGAGAACGACCGAGGATGATCCATCTGCTACTTTCAAAGATATATATTTCCAGAAACAGAGGCCTGATTCTCACTATTCACCCCAAAAGTCTGCTCCTATTTACAGAAATTCAACCAGCCCAGAAGTACTCGTACCAAAGAGGCAGCTGATAAATATGGACGGACCATCTGCCTCAAATGATGACTTTGTAGTTGGAAATAATATTCCAAGACACAGTAACTCAAATATATTGGATGATATCTGGGTCCGATGCATTGATAAGTGCCATTCTAAAACACTGAGGCAGCTGTTACATACTTACGGAAATCTTGCATCTATTTCTGAAGATAAAGGTACTGATCGTTTTCATGTGCTTTAGTTCATATGTACACATTCATGTTCATCCTTGCACAGATGTTCAGTTCAATCATTTAGCTTTCACCAGATGAATATGTGAATAACTAACTAGTAAATAAGAAGGATATAGAATCCAATATACCAACCTCTCCTCATAACACCTTCCCCACAGGGAAGGACAACACGGAAGTTAAATAATAATTAATAGAGGAAGCAGAGAGCTCCCTAAACTATAGTTCTTACTTCCTATTATGCAAAAAACACAAATCATTACTTGTATTGCTAAACTACTAATTTATGTCATTACTCTATCAGTTTATATTTAGATCCTAAAGCTTTAACATTTTTAATCTACCTATTTTCGCTAATACTACCATCAGCATCTTTGCACTTTACACACCAATGTCTGAGTTAGGAAAATTTGATCATGTAGGCTGCTTAGTATCTGTATTCTACTTGAGCCTAATATATTCAGCTTGCAGGTATGCTTGTTGCTTATATCGTCTTTCAGAATAGTGATATCAAAAGCAGAGCTGAAAGGTTCCTTAGCAGCATCACAAACTCATTTGAGATTGTTCTCCGTCGCAATATAGAGGTTAGAATTATATTCCTGTCAGATGATGGGACTGCACCAAATAATGGGGAACCAGTGGTACCCAAAAATGTTTTGGCTCAGAAGCAGATTGAGTCGACTGATTCACTTCAAGAACCATTAAAGGCATCAGGAGGAAGCTTTCATGATGCTGGCAGCAAGTTGATTAAGTCCAGTGATGGATCCCCACTTGTTTTGGCAGAAGGGAATGGTACAAAAGGGAGAAAGAGCGGGAATCCGGTTCAAAGAATAGAATCGATCATACATGAACAGAGGTTAGAAACTGCATGGTTACAAACTGCAGAAAAAGGTACCCCTGGATCATTGAATCGTTTGAAACCCGAGAGGAATCAAGTCTTGCCTCAAGATGGCAGTGATCATAATCAGCATCAAATGGCATCAAATGATCCCTCAAACTTGACATCACAGCATCAATGGGAAGACGAATTGAGCCGTGAACTCAATCTTTTGAAGATCAATGATGGAAAGACCCTTTCTAGGGAACATACTGGCAATCAGTACCCGATGTCACCAAGCTTGTTGCATGATAGCAATTTAGTTGGCAAGTACAGCAAAGAAAGCATGTGAGTGGTCAAGAAACTCTCCTCTTTTTTACTTTTCATGATCAAACTGATATGGATAATTAATAAATGGACTTGGGTGGAGCTAACTCCCAAAAGCTAGCTCAAAGGAGGGTGGTGCCCAAACCACATGTATACATAAACTAATCTTGACAAACTGGCTGGCAATGTGGGACAAATACTACTTCAATTCCCTCCCTCATGCGGAGCGTGCAGGCCAAGGTCCAAACAAACAAACAAATGCGGTTCCTACAAAAGTCTGCTCTGATACCATGATATATGAGTTTGGGTAGAACTCAATCCTAAAAGCTAGGTAAAAAGGAGGAGGGTGCCCAAACCACATATATACATAAACAATCTTGCAGCTTGACGATGTGCGATAAATATTACTTCCATACCCCCCCCCCCCTTCACGCATAGCGTGCTGGTTAGGGTCCACACAAACAAAAACAATTCCCACATCGTCTGCTCTGTTACCATGATAAACGAGCTTAGGTAGAATTCACTCCCGAAAGCTAGCTCAAAGGAGGAGGGTGCCCAAACAACATATATAAAATAAACCAATCTCGACAACCTGGATATGTGGGACAATTACTAGTTCAATATTTATGAAGTGCAAGACTTGATACAATCTTATTCATAGATTGCTGAAACTCTTGTGGTTTTCTTTATACAGGGGATACGAGTCTGGATCAGGAGGCGGTGGTTGTTTATGTTGGAACAAAACCAAGCATAACCGGAGGGGGAAGGTAATGTCTTGAAACCCTTTGGGCAATAAAAGAAATCTTGAAAATATGCGTAGAACCATTTCTGTTTGTAATCAATAAACATTCGTATATTTTAAACAGATCAAACCCGGAACCCCGGTTGGGCCACGTAGAGGTGCGAGATTTTTATTGTTCGGGGAGTGTGGAAAATCAGGAAGGGCAGAGCAGAGATCTAGAAGGTGAAAATTTGAAGGTCATTGATTTATATTCAGAATATTTCCTAATTTATTGCTCATCTAGTTGTTATGGGTTTGAGGAGGAGTTACATGTAAAGTTTTTACAACTGGGATTTCTGCATTTGTCCAATTAATTTTTTTTTTTCTGGGAGCAATAAAGGGTGAAGAAGAGAGACCATTCTTTCTTCCCTTCCCTTTCAACTTACACAATTGCTGGCATTTTGATGATTTATATCGGTGATTTTTTTTTGTTGAGAAAATGAGTCGGTTAGATCCCAATCATTGTACTTGTAAAAATGAAAAAAGAAAAAGGGTAAAATACATCAAAATTTAACAGAGTTTGGTTTAGGGGCTGTTTGGCAGTTGCTGAATGGTTTAGTGCAGAATGATTAAGAGTTTTTTTTATGATATAGTGTAAAATGAAATATGGTTGTTTGCTAATTGTTCATAATGAAATCAGGGCTCTTAATGGTTAAGGGAGGGTCAGGATACAAAATCATTAAGAGGTAGCCTTTTTTTTTGCCAAATAAGATTTACTTCTTAGCGATTCAGAGGTTGCCTCTTAATGGAATCATTAAGAGGTAAACAAACAACCCCTTAGTTGTGTAATGAATAACTTTTTCTTAATCGATGTAACAAAGTTTCAAAAGTTTATATTTCGTGTCCATCTCGACTGTTAATCTACTAAATCTTATAATATTTGATGACGGTCAAAATTGGTACAAATTTGAAACTTTGTTAGAGTGATTGAGAAAATAATTCTTTTGTTAAATTAAATAGAAACTCTGTTACATTTTTTATGCATTTTGTCGAAAGGAAAACTATCAGTGTTTGCATTTTCTTTGTGTTTTTAACCACTAAACTTGTTTTATTTTTCTATACAAAATAACCAATTTATTTTGTCAACGTTTGTGAAAACACAAAGAAATTACAAACTTTAGTGTTCTTTTTCAATATGTTTAAAGTATGAGTTATTTTACGGTAAAATGAAAGCATAATGGTATGAAAATTTTGAAATACTTGTTTGGTTTGTAGAATTGGATTGAATTTGGAATTGAATTTTATTTCAATCGCATCTTTGGTTTGAAAGATTTCCTAGATTTGAAACCTAGGATTTTTAATGAGATCTCGAGATTTTCATTGGAATCTCACAAACATAGGAATCCGGATTTCATTGAAATCCCACAAACATAGGATTCTGGATTTCCGGACTTCTAATCCGTATAGTAATTTGGATGATGGATATGGATAACAGATCAGATAGCAAATCTAAATGTCAAATTCGCACAACAAGTCCAAATGATAAATTAGGAGATCAAATTCGTATGACAAAACTAAGGTGGTGTTTGTTTTTTAAGAGGTCTGAAGTCTTATTTCACTTCTGATTAATAAGAGGTGGTGCTGAAGTCTGAAATCTGAATTAATAAGACTGTTTGTTTTTGTAACAACTAAAGTCTGAAATCTGAATTTGAATCTGAATCAACAAGACTGTTTGTTTTTGTAAATTGAAACGTGTAAATCTAAATCAAATTTTATGACAAAATTTGTTTCTTTCGCACAAACTCATACTATGCTTGCTAAAGTGATTCCCAACAATGGCATAAAGGTGATCTTCACCCACGCACCTTCAAAAAGTACATTTACCCAAAACCATCTTCCCCAATTTACTTGCATACATTCAATCTAATATCCCATATGATTTTGAGCTAAAACTCAGGAAAAAAACCCAGTTAAAACAGAAGGAAAAAAAACCCAAATCATCTCTGTTCCTCCTCCTCACTTCCCAATTTCAAGACCACCTGTATCATATATATATATATATATATATATACATACATATATATATATATATACATACATATATATATATATATATATATATATATATATATATATATATATATATATAATACAAAAACAGAAGGATTAAAAGAAGGAAGAATGATCGATTTGGCAATAGGTCTTGAATGATTGATCTGGGCAGTAGGGCTTGAGAGATCGATCGATTTAAGAGATCGATCAACTTGAGAGTTCAGATCGATAGGTTCACGAAGCTCAATCTTCAATCACATACAAGCAAAGGTCTGCATTTAGAAAAAGAAAGAGACGTACTGCGATTGAAAGAAGGAAGAAAGTGTACATTACGTAGGCGAGATCTGGACTTCGGAGGAGGGAGGCGTTTATGTTTAAGAGGAATTCAGGGTTTTGTTTACCACTTATGAAATAAGAGCACGGTCAGAGCTTTTCAGCTCTTATTGGGAAAAAAAATCAAACAACCCTAAAATACTTTACTCTGACCGAATTAGATTTTAGATGAATTCAGAGGATTTTTGAAAAAAACAAACAGGACCTAAGTGTATTACAAATCAGTTTTAGAGGGCAGTCTGAATCGTTTTGGTATCTGATAGAAAACATTCGGATCGTGAGGCATAACTTGTAAGAGTATTTCTAAGTGTTGGATATGATGTATTTGTGTTATTATCAAATCAAAAGTGTTGAGACTAATAAATCACTTACGTTGTGTTCTCAAAACTCATTTTACGAAGGGATGAAAGGAAAGTAAAAAATAAAAGACTCGTGTTCTCGAAACTTTTTTAGGAGAGAAAGGAAAGAGAAAGAAAATAATGATAAGTTTCCTTCCAAAACTTTCCTTCAAAATGTGGGATGAAAGAGAATGAAAAGGAAATGGAAGAAATTAAAACTCTTTAAAAAAATTATTAGAATTATAAAATTACCCAATCATTCATTCTAAATGATATAATTTTAAATGACATATTAGTAAAAATGCCATCTTTCCTTTCCTTTCTCTCTTGTTTAAGAACATGATAAATTATTTTCTTTTTTACCTTTTCATCATTTTCCTTCCATTTCGAGAACATAAATAGAAAAATTCTTTTCTCTCCTCCCTTTCTTTTCTTTTCTTTTCTCTCCAGATTTGGGAGCACACCGTTAAGGGGCGTTTGGTTTGATGGAATTACTTCGAGGGATTTGGATTTCGTGGAAGGACCGATCTGAACCGCCGCCAACCACGACCGATCTAAATCGTCGTCGGCCACCATCGATCTGAACCGCCGTCGGCCACCACCATTCTGAGCCACCGTCGGCCACCACCGTTCTGAACCACCGCCAACCACCGTCGACCACCACCGATTTGAACCATCATCGACCACCGCTGATCTGAGCCACCGTTGACCACCTCCAATATGAACCATCGTCGATTACCGTTGACCAAAAGGGTATTTTGGTCATTTACTAATATTTCATTCCAATTCCAAAGCTACATTATGTGAACCAAACAGACAAATTCCAATTCCTTTATCAGATTCCATTCCAAAGTATGTCAACCAAACAGGTGGTCAAACCTGATAACATTCAATTCCAATTCCTACAAAGTCAAATTCCCTTGACATATTTCATTACATCCAAAAACATTTTGCCAACCAAACGCCCCCTAAGTGTGTTTGGTTTATAGGATTTGAAATGGAATTGAATTCCATTATTTATAAAAATTATAAATAATTATTAAATAATTGAATTGCCTTTTTATTTATTAGTTATTACAAAACAAATTTTTTACATATTTTAAACCACTATTACATACAAATCCCATCCAACCCCATAGGATTTCAAAATCCTATGTTTGTGGGATTTTAATGAAATCCCGGGATTTCAAATCTAGGAAATCATTCAAACCAAATGTAACACCCCGATTTCGAAAAGTATCATTTCAAGCTAATAGAGAAATCGGTAATTTTAAGGTAAAAATAAGATATAGGATTTTGGGCTTGAATCCTAGATCTTATAGTCTTGGTGGATGAAGGATTCAATTACGAGTCCAACGGTTCTTTCCGGAGCAAAATCGGAGCTATAACGAAGAAGTTACGGCCAAAACAGTGAACGAGAAGAAAACCGGGCGAACAGTGCACTACGCGACTTTTGCCGCGACTTAGAGCCACCCGCACGACTTAGGGGAAACGGGCGACTTATGCCGCGATTTAAGGCCGCATGGTAAGTCGCGAAACGCCCTGTTCGAGCATAAAACCCGATTTTCAACCCTATAACTTCATTTCTTCATAACTTTTGCATCTCAACTCCGTTTTTGGTGATTTAAGTTGCCATGAGAGATCTTCAAGGATATAGCAAGAGATTTGAAGTCTATTGGAGAATACAAGAGTATTTTGTGGTGGTAAGCTCCTCATCTCTCTCAATGTTAAGCTAGGGTTTGATGATTTCATCATTTTCCCTTTCATCTTTCAACTTGGGTGTGATTTTGATGACTTGTGTAGTGACGGTGACCGTGTAGATGTGTTGGATCTATGATCTAGAGAGATTTCTTGGAGATTCAAGCCTTTATCAAAGGAGATTCAAGTTTTGGGGGTAAAATCTAGATTTAGCCTAAATCTAGCAAGGTGAGTTCAAGTTGATTTGTGAAAACGTTGTACATGCCAAAATGTCCGTTTTAAAGTGTTTATGTGTTTTACATGAAATTATCAACTGTTGAGTTATTTGGTAATCTTTGATTATTTGAAGTATTTAACTTTATAAACTTTGTAAAACACCCACATTCGGGATTTTTGGGCATTTTGTTAAATGTGTCATAGATGAATGTGTTTTGATGATTTATTTCATAAAAGGATATTGGTCAAAATGCATTTTTAGTGTTTGTTGGGTTTTATGCATCATTCATGTAATGTGACGTTTTAAAAGTAAGAGTGTGTGAGCCTTTTGGGTTGGATCATTCCCGACCTTGGGAACATTTCAGAAATAATAATCTTTTTGGGTTTTGGGCCGAAGGCCAATGGTGATTTGAGAAACAAAGGTTTTGGGGAAAGATGTAATTTGGTTTATGTAACCCTATTGGCTCTCGTGTTTTAGCCAAACATCTATTAAGCCTTTTGGGGCTTGATTTGTACTCGGTTGAGTCTTTGGAAACATTTGTTCAGTTTTGGTAGCTCGTTAAAGAGCCTTGGACGTATGGTGTACTTAGTTGCACCTTATTTGAGAGTTACATGTTTTGAATGCATTAGTTCATTCGTTTGAGTCATGTAACGTTTTAGACTGTAATGCATTGGATCCATAGGCATATGAGTCAGTCAGTTGGTTTAGTTGGGGACTTTACCCCCGTTTTGGGACTGGATATCGTTTATGGCTAGCGGGAGCTCAAGGTATAGATCGTGGGTGGTTGAACTCGATAACCGCGTAACCTTTATTGGAAGATTCGAGGTATATATCGTGGGTGGTTGAACTCGATGCCCGTTTGTAATCCAGTTTGGTTATTCATCGTGGAATTTAGTGCCCGCGTTTGAAGTCTAGTGAGTGGTCCCTAAGTCATGTTGTTATGTAAGCTTGCGGTGGTGCTCTTGGAGAGCCGTATACGGAGCTAAGTCTTGCGGTGGTGCTCTTGGAAAGCCGTATACGGAGACTTGTGGCTTTTGTGGTGACACTCATTTAGAGGTTGAGTAGACACTAGGGTCATTTGGGTATCTTGTGGTAGCAGCTCGGTTGGGAGCCGTATACAGGAATCCATGGCTCTATGTGAAGCTCGAGAACATTGATAAATGGCTTAACTTTGTGTGCCCGCCACTTTCGATGGAATTCGGGTATCCCCCGTCGCCGAAATGTGTTGTTTTTGGGTATTGAGTTTTATTATCTAAGTATCGGTGACGTTTTGTATAAATGGATCTTATCCATGATTTATGGATTGAGTATTATGCCCCACCAGCTTTTTGGGTGTTTCAGGATATAAAGTAGACCTGGCAAAAAATGACACAACACGCTAACCCGATACGAAATAAACAGGTTTAGGTAATACATTTCAACTCGTTTAAGTAAACGGGTTGGCACACGACACGAAAATTAAACGGGTAAGGTTAGGATCAAAAATTTTAACTCGAAAATGACCCGAATAACCCGTTTATATATATATATATATATATATATATATATATATATATATATATATATATATTATGTATTCTTTTTAATGCTTTGGATTTGAATGTTTTAAATTTGGTTAGAACTTATAAGTTTGAAATATAAAATTTGGATTTCTAATGCTTTCATTTGAATTTTGGATTTATACTTTTTTGTGAATTTTCGATTTTTAATTTTTAGTTTTATAAATGTTAAACGGGTTAGGCGGGTCATGTCGGGTTAGGCGGGTCAGGTTAAGGTTGAGATTTTCTGACCCATTTATTAAACGGGTCGAGTTAGGGTTAGAAAATCTCAACCCGTTTAACTTTGGACCCGACCCGACATGTTTGCCAGGTCTAATATAAAGTTTTAACCGCATTTTCATAAATGGAGAGTTCGATTTCTATTCACGTTTTGAGTGAGTTTGGGTTGAAATTAATTTACGAAAGAATGTTATATGTTGGGACCTTGCCCCCGAAGTAGTTTGGATTTGAAAACGTTTATATTGGTGTTTCTTTGCCCAAAATGCATATTTTTGGAAAACGAGTCGTTTTCATATTCAAAGGATATCATTTTAAAAGATTATGATCTAAACTGCATTACCTCTTTTCAACGATATCTCTATTCATGTGGAAAACTTTTGAACTCACTAGGCGTTAGCCTAACCTTTTTATTTGTTGGCATGTGCAACAGGTTCCGGTTGGGAATAACTCTAGTGACATTGTGCTGAGAGGAGTGCTAGTCGTGTGCTCCAGAGGTGGATATCATAGTGAAGTCTTCCACACTTGTTTTCGGGAAGAGCAACTTATAGTTGGGATTAAGTAACATCGACTTTGGTCTAGTCCTTGTATAAGACTGGAGTTTATATTTGTTGAGGTTAAATAAAAGTTTTATTTTGGAGAGTTATCTTTTACTTGATGTAATGTTGAAAATTTTAATTAGTTGTGTTAGGTCTATTTTGAATAGTAATCAATGTATTTATTATCTGCGGGCTAAACTGTGTTTAGTGAGCTTTTCTGTTCTGTTTAGACCTTGGGGTATTTAAGTCCCTTTGGTGCCTTTGTTTTGTAATTTTTGGAACACATATTGAATATCATATTACTTTTGGCGCTCTTACTTTCTCTCTCTCTACTTTCTCTCTCTCTACTTTCTCTCTCTAAGATTTAGAGATTTTGGGATGTTGATCCAAACTCTCTCAGTAATTTGATAACGACCCTCTTCTATACTTAGTGAAAATTACGTTTTAGTATGTATTAGTGTTTCACCATCAGCGATCAGACTGAGTCTGTTCAGTTATCGCTGATAGTCTTTCTTATAAACATTTCTATGTATTAGTGTTTCACTATCAGTGATCGAACTGAGCCTGTTCAGTTATCACTGATAATTCCTAAAGTAAACAACCAACGTAATCCCTGAAGACAAGTCTCGCGTCAACAGATGTTCATAGCTGAATCAAAGACGAAGCTGCTGAACAAAGAGAAGCCTACTAGTGACCTGATGCGGATATCAGTGAAGCAAAGACAACTCTACTAATACGCGAAGGAACATGAGAAAAAGCTTCAGCGATAGCTGAACCTCTTTATCTCTGAACTTAGAGATACTCAGCGATCAAACGATCACAAAGCTTATGCCTCAAGTTTCCTTTTGTCTATCCTTGCACAACCTAGTACGATGTGTCAGAACGGACAAGTCTCTGAAACCATTCGTACAACAACTCTGTCTACTACACTGTTCATGACCCGGCCGAAAGCATGTCTCCCAAAAGACAGTTTATCAAAGCCAATCTGTGAACGCCACGTGTAAAGTATCCTGCCATGCATTTAATGCATAGGGTATAAATAGGAAGCTCACCCCTTCATCTAGGAGTGTGCTTCATCCTTGAACTCAAGATAGAAACCCTTGTTTTCTATATCTCTAAATCCCCATTCTCTGAACTTCTTGTGCAATTATCTTAGTGGTTCTTAAGTTTGTTTAGATTGAGTCTGTCTTAATCCTATTCCGCAACAAACTTGTAAATTGTATTTTGATCCTTCAATAAACAATTTATTAAACTTTAAATTCTGTGTTTGTATTCAACCCCCCCCCCCTTCTACAAACTTGTTTAGCACCTTCGGGACCAACAAGTGGTATCAGAGCAGTTTGTTTAAATCTAATAAACAAGATCCTGTTTATACTCTTCCTTGCTATTCTAAAATGGCATTAAACACAAACACAAACTACTATGATAATGGTTCACTTTCTAAACCTCCTCGATTTAGCAGAGATAACTTTTCTCTATGGAAAAATCGAATGATGCTATTTCTTGAAGGTGCGGATCCTACTATACCTGAATATATAGAAAACGGACCCTATGAACCTGTTAGAATTATAGCTGCGGTTCCCGCTACTGCCACCACTGAAGCTGTCCCTGAACGATATGTCGTTAAGGAAATAAGACAGTGGAGTGATGAAGATAAAAAGAAGGTAGGCATAGATGCAAGAGCAAAGACCATTATTTTAATGGCTCTGCCTGATGAAGTTTTCCATTCCATCATGCATCTGAAAACTTCTAAAGAAATGTGGGAAACCATATGTGTTCAATATGAGGGCACCACTGAAATCCAAGAGACTCGAAAGATTAACTTGGTAAGACAGTATGAAAGTTTCATCGCTGGTAAGAATGAATCTCTTTCTGACGTTCATCAGCGATTTAACTGCCTAATAATTGACCTAAGAACTGTTGGTAGGACATATTCTAATTCTGAGGTCCTAACAAAATTCTTGGAATGTCTTCCTGAAAGCTGGGACAGTTATTCAATATGTCTTAAGCTGACAAAAGACTTACATACTCTCTCCTTAAGCACTCTATATGGAATACTGCTCAACTATGAGCAATCTAATCTACTGAAAAAGAATCTTATAAAAGATTCTAAAGACTCTAAAAGCACTCCTGTTGCTTTAGTCTCTTCAGAGATAATTCCATCTCAGCGATCTACTCTCACTATCACTGAGTTAGATTCTGAATCTGAGGATCTATCAGACCCTGATCTTTCAGAGTTTGATGAGTCCTTAGCACTCTTGACAAACTCTTTTAAGAGATTTGCAAGAAAGAGTAACTTCCGAAGAAGTAAACCTCTCTCTATTACTGAAAAGCCAAAATCAACTCCGGTTGATAAGGCTACTGCCACTTGCTATAACTGCGAAAAGATTGGACATTTTGCTAGTGAGTGCAGGTCGAAAAAGGTCTTCAAACCTTCTACCTCAAGAAGATCCAGTGATGACAAATACCATAAGCTGAAGAACAAATATCAAAAGCTGAAAAGCTATCAGCGAAAAGGTAAAGGTCTCATCGCTGAAGAACACGACTGGGCTGAATCAGAAGAATCATCTTCTGATGAAGAAGAAGTCGCTAATCTTTGCCTCATGGCTGAGATTAAAGAAGAAGTGGAAGAACCATCTGAATCTTCTATGAGCTACATATCATCTCAGGTATCTATCTCTACAAATCCCTCTCTACCTGAAGCTGAGAGAAGTCGCGCTGTTGATGTACTGACGATTGACCTTTATAATGCCCTAAACGACAAAACTCAAGCTGAGAACAAAAATGTTCATTTAACTCAAGAGCTGGAGAAATGTCATGAAAAGATCAAAGAACTAAATCTTTTAGAAGAAAAGTTGAAAGATCAAGTCATTATAAATGAAATCATCAGTATTGAACGCGAACAAGCCATCGCTGCTCTAAAAACAGAAAAGGCTCATGTTGAAAAATGGTGCAAATCATCAACAAAGATCTCTGAGATAATAAATGCTCAAACTCCTGATAGTGATAAAACTGGTCTTGGTTTTTGGACACCTCAGGACGATCCTAAGAAAGAGAGTTCCTCGCTTAAGTTTGGAACCTTTGTCACCTCCTTCTTTGACACTTCTTACAATCAACTCTATCCCTGTTCTTCTTCAAATCCCATCCCTGAGGAAAAATCCAAAGACACTAAGTCTACGGATAAAGGAAAGTCCATTCTCCTTCCTCAGAAGGCAACCAGGAAAGCAAAACTGAAAGTTTCTTCTAAACCTTCAGCTAAGCAATCCTCTAGCTCTGTGATAGAAATTTTTGATCTCTGTCCTCCAAAGCTGAAGATTGACCTTAAACCTTCGAGATCTGAAGAAATAAAAATTCCTCCCAGATCTCAAGAGAAAAGTCTTCTTGGACCTGGCCCTGCTCATCTTAAACTTGCAAAACCTTCTACTTCTGGTCCTAAAACCATTTTTAGATACAGAAAGTGTTATCACTGTGGTTTTACTGATCATATTGCAAGCAAATGTCCAACTGCCACTAAAGCTGATAAAATAGCTAAAGTGAAGAAAAATGCTTCTAAAGCTGAGAAGGTCACCAAGGCTGAAAAATCAACCAAGGTGAAAAATTCCACTAAGGTTAAGAAATTAACCAAAGTGAAGATTACCACTGAATCTGAATTTTCATCAACTGAGAATACTACTGAACTTACCTTATCCACTAACTCTGAAGGACCCATTGAAAAGTGGGTACCAAAAAACGCTTAATCTTCCTTATGTGTGCAGGGATCAAAGGGCATCTGGTATCTTGACAGTGGATGTTCTCGTCATATGACTGGACAAAGAGACCTGCTCACTGAATACAAGGAAGAAAAAGGTCCCTCTGTGACCTTTGGTGGAAATGGTAAAGGATTTACCCGAGGGTTTGGTGTCCTCAGCAATGGGACAACTACCTTTCGAAGAGTCGCTTATGTAGATGGACTGAAGCATAATCTTCTAAGCATCAGTCAGCTATGTGATAAAGACTATGAAGTACGCTTTACTAAGAAAGCATGTTCAGTGTTAAATGAGAAAGGAAAACTTGCTCTCAGTGGTCATCGCAGAGAAAATGTCTATGTAATAGATATGGACTCTACTATCACTGAAAACTTATGTTTTCTATCTAAAGCCTCTTCTGATGTCAACTGGCTATGGCATAAAAGGCTCTCTCATCTAAACTTCAAAACCCTGAATTCTCTCTCATCTAAGGAACTGGTTTCTGGTCTTCCTCAGCACTCATATGCTAAAGAATCTCTCTGCTCAGCATGTGAAAAAGGAAAACAAACAAAAGCAAGTTTCAAGTCGAAACAAGCTTCCTCAGTGACAAGTCCTCTTCAGCTCTTGCATATGGATCTATTTGGCCCTGTCAACATCCAATCAATAGCTGGAAAGAAATATACACTTGTCATTGTAGATGAATATCCTCGCTACACCTGGGTTATCTTTCTTCGCTGTAAGAGTGATACTCCAGAAGAACTAATATCTTTTGTGAAAAAGATGGAAGTGCTGAACAATCTTACTGTTCGTTCAATAAGAAGTGATCATGGAACTGAATTCAAAAATAGTTCTCTGAACAATTTCTTTGAGAACAAGGGAATCTCTCACAATTTCTCCTCAGTAAGAACACCTCAGCAAAACGGAGTCGCTGAAAGAAGAAACAGAACTATCATAGAAGCTGTTAGATCAATGCTCAGCGATTCTCATCTCCCTACTCAATTTTGGGCTGAAGCTGTAAACACTGCATGTTTTACTCAAAACAGATCACTGATAATAAAGCGATTTGGGAAGACAGCTTATGAACTTTTTGTTGGAAGGAAGCCTTCTATCAACTTTCTTCATATCTTTGGTTGTCAGTGTTTTATCTTAAACAACAGAGATCAACTTGGAAAGTTCGACCCAAAAGCTGATGATGGAATATTTCTAGGATATTCCTCCGTCTCCAAAGCCTACAGAGTCTTCAACAAGAGAAGACAAACCGTAGAAGAAACAATTCACGTCACTTTTGATGAAACTCGCTCAGCGAACTCCAAACCAATCGCTGACAATGAAGAATTAAATGCTTGGATGCTTTCTCACTACAGAGAAACTGAACCTTTCTTCTCTAACCATCAGCATTCAGATCCTCCAGTCGTTGATGATGATCCAAACATTATACATCCTACCGCTGAATCCAACTCATGGGTTTCAGCTGAACCTCTAAACACACTTCTTCCATCAAATCTGCCTTCGTCTGAAAACCTCTCCAGTGAATCTACTCAACAGTTAATCGCTGATGAACCTCAATCGTCATCATCGATAAACATTCAAATTGTTGATCCAACCTCTGAGTTAAGCAATAATGCTCCTGCTCAGCGATGGACCAAAGATCACCCAATAGATCAAATTCTTGGTGATCCAGATACAGGTATTCAGACACGACGAAGCTCAGGTAATATCTGTCTCTTTGTAAACTTTCTCTCTTTAATAGAACCAAAGAAGACTGATGATGCCCTCAGAGATCCAAACTGGGTCAGTGCTATGCAAGAAGAGCTGACTGAATTCTCTCGAAACAAAGTTTGGAATCTCATTCCTAGACCATCTGATAAAACTGTAATAGGCACCAAATGGGTGTTTAGAAACAAGTTAGATGAACATGGAACTGTAACCCGCAACAAGGCTCGACTTGTTGCTCAGGGATACAGACAAGAGGAAGGCATAGACTATGATGAAACCTTTGCCCCTGTGGCCAGGCTCGAAGCAATTCGACTATTCTTAGCTTATGCAGTCTATAAAGACTTCATCGTCTATCAAATGGACGTAAAATCAGCGTTTCTAAATGGAAAACTGAATGAAGAAGTCTATGTAGAACAACCACCAGGGTTCTATGACCCTAAGCATCCAAATTATGTTTATAAATTGGATAAGGCTCTCTATGGTCTAAAACAAGCCCCTCGTGCTTGGTATGACACTCTCTCATCTTTTCTTATCTCTGAAAATTTTGAACGTGGCAAGATTGATAATACGTTATTTTTCAGAAAGATAAAAGGTCATATAATTCTTGTACAAATATATGTCGATGACATAATATTTGGTTCTACTAACCCATCTCTGTGTACTCGCTTCGCTGAAAGAATGAAGAAAGAATATAAAATGAGTATGATGGGTGAGCTGACATATTTTCTTGGTCTTCAGATTAAACAATCTGACAAAGGTACTTTTATCAGCCAAGGTAAATATGTTAAAGATATGTTGAAAAAGTTTGATCTTACTCAAACTTCAGCTATGAAAACTCCTATGGCACCACCCCTGACACTTAACAAAGATCCTTCTGGAAAACCTGTTAATGTCACTGCCTACAGAGGAATGATAGGCTCTCTGTTGTATCTCACAGCAAGCCGACCTGACATCATGTACTCTACTTGTTTATGTGCACGCTATCAATCTGAACCCAAGGAATCCCATCTGATCGCTGTAAAGCGAATTTTCAGATATCTGAAAGGAACTCCTAACCTCGGTCTTTGGTATCCCAAAGACTCAGGGTTCGATCTAACTGGTTATTCTGATAGTGATTTTGCAGGATGTAAACTTGACAGAAAGAGTACCACTGGTGGATGTCAACTATTGGGAGGAAAGCTGGTAAGTTGGACAAGCAAGAAGCAAAATTCTGTGTCCACTTCCACAGCTGAAGCTGAATACGTAGCCGCTGGAAGCTGTTGTTCTCAAATCTTATGGATGAGAAATCAACTATTAGATTATGACCTTCAGCTGTCAAAAATTCCTATCTATTGCGACAGCACTAGTGCTATCGCTATAGCAAATAATCCAGTGCTACATTCAAAGACAAAGCACATAGAGATCATATATCACTTTATCAGAGATCATGTGATGAATGGTGATATTGAACTTCACTTTATCCCTACTGACTTTCAGCTTGCTGATATATTCACCAAACCTCTTGATGAGACAAGGTTCAACTTTCTCATCAGTGAGCTTGGAATGCTGAATCTTGAAGAATAATTCTTCAGCATTCATGCATTATGTCAGTAATCAAAAGTTCCCATTCCATCATTCTCTGATAAATACTCTGACTCTCAGGTATGATTTCTCAATCCCTACAACTGAATCTTCATCCAGTTAAGTTTAAAAAAAAAAAAAAAAAAATTAAATCTTAATCACTGAATTTTTCTTCAAATGATTAAAAGCTTTTTGAAATTAAATTTATCACTGATATTTATATTCAGTGATCCTTTTACAAGAAAATATATCCCTATTTTTTTTCATCAGGGATACTTTCAAAAAGAAAATTCTATCGCTGATTTTTCTTCAGTGATAATTTCAAAACGGAAAAATGAAACGTCTCTTTCCCATGACGTCATTTGAACGGATAATCCACGACACGCCTTTTCTGACACGTTCGTCCGTTGCTCTTCTATCCAATCAACTTTGTGGAACGTGTCAATGTCATGATGATTTTTTTCCTCTTCATTCTCTCTCTCTCCTCTATCTCTTTGTATAAAAGGAATTCTTCTCTCCTTTATATTGTTTACGCTTTCAAAACTTTCATAGCAAGAAATACTCTCTTTCAAGAACACTCAAGCAAGTAAACCCAGAATATTGAATCTGCCAATCTTCGTCTTCGAAATAAACAGGTTTATTTCATGTTTATGTGCATTGTTTGTCTGCTTTCTATTTTTTAAAATCCTACTCGTTCTTGTTCTTCATGGATTTTATAATTTATTTTGTTTAAAACTAAAAATCATTCTTTCTGATTTTATGTTTTTTTTAAAATAAAAACCTGTTGGTTTTTAAAGTGTTCTTCATTCTTTCTACCCAGAACACTATTTTTCTTTTCCTAAAAATAACTTGATATTCTTCCAGTTTCCCCTCATTTAGAGAAACTGGTAATCATATTATTTTTAAATCATAATCATTTCTTCTATTATGCTTCTTTCCATAACAGAAATGGCACAATCTTCAATCGTTGCTTCCAAGCATGTGCGATTCGCTATCACTGAAGTTGAGATTACTAAATGTAATCACTTGGGAAGACTCGACTTTAAAGCTGACAAATACCCACATCTGGTGGAAGCTGCTGAATTTCTTAGACAATCATGCATAGCTTACGCGATCACTGTGGATCCTAAGCCTTCAAAGACTCTACTCCAGCAGTTCTGGTTCACTGCTGATGCTACTGAACTCACCAACAAAAAGGGTGAACGAGTCCCTGCTATCTCCTTCAGCACGGATTTGGGTCCGGGGAGCATGACCGCTCTTAGCCTAAGGAAATCTTTGAGATTCCCTGACAAACCAAAGAGTGGGTTCGACGCACTCCCCACTGATGCTGAGCTGATCTCCTTTCTGGATGCAATGGGTTATTGTTGGGAGAACAAACCGAGATCTTCTATTCCCAACAAAAAGCTCACCAAGATTCTCAAAGCTCAGATGCCTTCACAACTGAACTTCATCTTCTCCCACATCATTCAGTGCATGAGCAGGAAGAGTGGTTCGCTGGATCAAGCCAGCAAAACACAACTGCAAATGGCCTACTCAGTAATCGCTGGTCAAAACTTTGACTACGCCACTGCCATCTTTGAAGACCTGAGGTCGAGATTAGAGAAGCCTGAACGAGATCCCAAGATCTCGTACGTACGTTTCATATGTACGTACATCAAGTTCCTCTATCCCAACACCTATCCCACCAAAGATGATGGCACTTTTGCCAGGATAGGTCAACGATCACTGGAGGTAAAGCCACTCGCCAACGAGGTAAGTATCTCTCTCCTTCGTTCTCGTCTCTCTCCCCATTCTTCTTTTTCAGCGACCACGCAGACGGTTCCTTCGTCTGCTATCCCTGTCGCTACCACTACTTCCAAACGACCATCAGCTGGTCCGATTGGTCCTTTTAAGAAGGCCAAAAAGACTAAGGAAAGTACACCTTCTAGTACTATACCTGAGGAAGCTTCTCAACAAGCTACCTTAGATGCTTTTGTGGGTCTTTCCTCCACAACTCCAGCAGTCACTCAACCTGCCGTGTCAGCGATTTCAATCGCTGTCACACCATCAGTGACCCCACCTACTATCTCATCCGCTGAGATTAACCCCAACCTTCCTTCTATCCCCATAAATCTTCTCTCTCCTTCTTTGGTCTCTGAACCCGCTACCGCCTCTTTACCTATAGGACCTGAACATCAAACGTTTGAGGAATCTTTGCAGTTCTACAAAATGTTTGATACTTCAGGTAAACCTATTATCCTAAACACTTCTTTTCCCACCTCTCCAAATAAGCCCATATCTGAACTGATATCATTTTCAGGTCCTAGTTTGGCGTCTGTTGACACGCATGTCAACAGTCTGGGAGAAAAGGTGGACGCTCTCACCAACACCATCAACAACACCACCAGCGCAGTTAATCAGGCTGGTGAGGAGCTGAAAAGGTTGACCGCCACCTGCTCATCCAAAGCTGAGAACTCCAAACTTTCAGCTGTGGAAGAACAAGTCGTCCAACTCAGAGAGTCCTCTCAACTCTTTCAGGGGCGATTTGAGTCTCTTACCACTGAAGTTCGAGATCTCTCTTCTAAGGTTGATCTCTGCACGTCCCTTCTACAACAACTTCTCCAAAAGGTATCTGAAACAGCTCCAGCGCTGCCTCCCTCCTTCACTGAAGATGATCGGACAAATCTCAACATTGCTGTGGAATTCATCCATGATGCCACATGCGACATCCCTGCAGTTGAAGAACGGGTCACCTGTCTGGAGGCTGACATTCAAGTGCTAAAAGCTTCAACAGCTACTCCAGCAGTTGAGCAACCCCCTACCGCTGATAATGACAAAGTGGGGGAGAAAGCTGAAGAAACTTCTATCGCTGCTGCTGGGGAAGCTAAGACTTCAAAGAAACCTCCCTCTCAATCTGAGGGGGAGAAGGCGAAAGAACCCTCCTCATCTATTCATTCTCTTCTCTTTGAAGATGATGAGGAAGAAGACGATGAAGAGGAAGATGATCTAGATCTTGTTGATCAAGAAAAGGATCAACCCTCCAATGATGACGACTACGATGAAGAAGACCAATCTATGTGGTTCTCCAAGCCGAACGTTTCATCAGGGACAACTTCGCAAGAGGTTGTCAAAGCAGGGGTGAGAGGTGATACATCTTCAAGCGCTCCTTCGCAGAGCAAAGACAAGCAACCAATCGCTAAAGAATGCTTGAGGACTGGATCACAATCTGAGGGGGAGCATCCTTCTCAGGTATGTCTTTCAATTGTACCACTCTCCTACTCTTTCCAAACCCCTATTTCTTTCTAGCCTTTATCTTTCTTTTTTCTAAAAATATACACCTATCCCTTCTTTCCTTCATTTTCTATTCAGACAGTTCTCACCCCTGCTTAAGGGTTCTGAACTACAAATAATCCCAGCTGCAATCGCTGAAGAAATAATCCCAATCTCTATCGCTGAGATTGATGATGAAGAAGAAGAAGATTCCCTGGTCCATCCAGGAAGGCCCTCTCAACCATCTCATTGGTCAGAGGAAGTGATGAAGAAAAGAGCTGAAATGATCACTCAACTAGAAAGTCAACGGCTGAAAGTCCCTCTTCAAACATCCTTCTCAGAGCTCGACTTCCTCACTAAAGCTGAACGAGAAGAATCTGCCAAAGCTGAGAAACTGATCGCTGAATGCAGACGAGATGCCCAACTCGCTTTAAAGATTCAATCTTCTCAAGTCAAGGACAAGAAGCTGAAAAGAAAGCCTGTCGAAGTTCAAGCTGCACTACTGAAAGAAATTGAAGAGGAACGATCCAAAGAACAAGAGATCAACGATAAGTCCATTGAATGGTGCAAACAGAAGATGGATTATCGCTCTGATCTTCTTCCAATAACAGCCGTGACTATCTCTGGTCGCAAGAAGAAGGATCAACTCTCAGTGACCATGGAGATTACCAGAGAGGATGGAACTCAGAAAGCTATGTACGTTTCCAAACTTGAAGGTTTCGGGTTTACAGAGTGGATAGAATTCTGGGATGCGCTGAAGAAATCAAAATCTACATACAGAGGCTACGTTGAAGGACTTCTTAAAGCTCTCATCAACAGAGTCACTTCTGTACTGAATCTGCCATCTCCTATCCCTCCCAATCCCAAGAAACTCAAGAGAAGAATCGGGTCCTCCTCCTCTGAAGACGTCGCCATCATCAGGAATGAAACTTCTATCAAATTTTCAAGAGATGCACTGTTTGGTCCTCCTCCTGATCTTTCAGTTCTGGATTTATCTCTGCCTTCTGGTGGTCCTTTCCAAGCTGGTCAAGTAATTGATCATCCTTATGGAATATTCTTCAGAGATGATGATGAGGAACTCAGATTTCAAAGAGTCTCTGAGATTCCTATCTGTCCTCTGAATCATCTCAAGGATCTATTATGCTTATGGTGTGACTTCTTCCCTGCTGCTGAGAAGATCAAAGAAATTATCAGCCAAGAATCTTTGGAACGAAGACAGAAAGGAGAAGAAATACCTGAGTATATGATAAATCCTCCTAAATCTTCTTATAGCTGATAGATTAGTTTTCTCTTCTGTAATCTATTAGTTGTACTTACAGTAGTTAGTAATTTACTTGTAATTTTCATTCCTTGTAATTCTATTCCTGAATTAATGAAATTTCAGTAAAGTACTTAACTTCATCAGTGCTGTAAAAGATCCCTCAAAATAGTAATTGGGACATGTATGTTACGAGTCCTGATTATCCCATCATTTTGAATAATAAAGTAATTTTCTTCAGTTACTTTGTCATTATCAAATAGGGGGAGATTGTTGATCCAAACTCTCTCAGTAATTTGATAACGACCCTCTTCTATACTTAGTGAAAATTACGTTTTAGTATGTATTAGTGTTTCACCATCAACGATCAGACTGAGTCTGTTCAGTTATCGCTGATAGTCTTTCTTATAAACATTTCTATGTATTAGTGTTTCACTATCAGTGATCGAACTGAGCCTGTTCAGTTATCACTGATAATTCCTAAAGTAAACAACCAACGTAATCCCTGAAGACAAGTCTCGCGTCAACAGATGTTCATAGCTGAATCAAAGACGAAGCTGCTGAACAAAGAGAAGCCTACTAGTGACCTGATGCGGATATCAGTGAAGCAAAGACAACTCTACTAATACGCGAAGGAACATGAGAAAAAGCTTCAGCGATAGCTGAACCTCTTTATCTCTGAACTTAGAGATACTCAGCGATCAAACGATCACAAAGCTTATGCCTCAAGTTTCCTTTTGTCTATCCTTGCACAACCTAGTACGATGTGTCAGAACGGACAAGTCTCTGAAACCATTCGTACAACAACTCTGTCTACTACACTGTTCATGACCCGGCCGAAAGCATGTCTCCCAAAAGACAGTTTATCAAAGCCAATCTGTGAACGCCACGTGTAAAGTATCCTGCCATGCATTTAATGCATAGGGTATAAATAGGAAGCTCACCCCTTCATCTAGGAGTGTGCTTCATCCTTGAACTCAAGATAGAAACCCTTGTTTTCTATATCTCTAAATCCCCATTCTCTGAACTTCTTGTGCAATTATCTTAGTGGTTCTTAAGTTTGTTTAGATTGAGTCTGTCTTAATCCTATTCCGCAACAAACTTGTAAATTGTATTTTGATCCTTCAATAAACAATTTATTAAACTTTAAATTCTGTGTTTGTATTCAACCCCCCCCCCCTTCTACAAACTTGTTTAGCACCTTCGGGACCAACATGGGATTATCAATTGGTATCAGAGCTATTCTGAATCTGAGAGGATTGAGAGAATCAAGTTTTTGTTTCTGAATTTGTGTTTGAATCAGAGTATTTGATCGATTTTCTTGAAATTTTTCAAGAAAATCTCATATTTTGATTTTTCATCAAATTCAATCTGGTTTTTGGTCGAATTTTGTTGTAATTTGATTCGTTGAATTCGGTTTTGTTAGTAAAACACTTTTAATTCACATCATTTTGCAAGAAATTCATGATTTGAAGTTCGATTTTGAGATTTTTTCATTCTCTGGAAAAGTTCGGTTTACGTACTGTGCTATTCACGATTTCTTGATTTTGTGGTTTTTAATCGAAATGTTTGTTTGAAAAGTGTTAAAAAGTTGTTTTCGAACTTGTTTGTGTAAGAAAATTGCATCAATTTTGTTTGGTAATCGATTTTAGAAGTTTTTCTGGTTTTTTCAGCGTTTTGCGCTAGATCTGAACTTTGCGCTAGTTCATCACAGGTTTGCGCGAGTTCATCTGGATTTGCGCGAGTTCATCCAGTGCCTTGTGCGTCTTCAGGTTTTCGTCTCGAGAAGTTCAACTTTTCGCCTTGGGTTAATCACGCAAAGTGCAATTTGCGTCATCCCTGTTTCACGCAAAGATCAGATTGCGTTTCCTCCATATCACGCAAAGTAAACTTTGCGTATTCCTCAGCTCACGAGAAGTTCAGTCCAGTTGCATCATCTTTACTTCGCGCAACTCATAGTTTGCGCCTTATACAGATCGCGCAAAGTTACATTTGCGCCTTCAGCTTCTCACGCAAAGCTTAGTTTGCGCAATCAACGCCTCACGCAAAGTTCGTTTTGCGTCTTCCACGTCTCACGCAAATCTCGTTTGCGTCATTCACTGTTCACGCAAACCTTCAGTTTTCGCCAGTTTTCCAGTGTTCAGACTTAACATTTTCTGACTTTCTGCTTCTGTCAAGATGTCTCTACAAGCACAGATTTACAAGAACGACATAATGATGTCTTTGGGATCTGATACTCGCCCTCCAGTTATTATAAATGAGAATGAATTTCAGCAATGGCAGGACAAATTCATCAACTTCATAGAGAGACAACCAAATGGTGACAATATGATGAAATCTCTGACTGAGGGTCCTATGGAGAGGCTTATGAAAGAAATACCAGCTACTGCAACTACTCTGGCTACAAGAGTTGAAAAGTCTATAAGAGAGTATAATGCTGACGAGCTTTTACGATATCAAACTGATAGTCAAGCAAAGTCTAATCTCATTCTTGCTCTGCCTAATTCAATCTACAACAGAATTGACCGTTTCAAGCAGAATCCGATGCTAATGTGGACTCAACTAGAAAAGATAATGCTTGGATCAACTGTTCAGACTCGATACATGAACAACTTTGAGGAGTTTAAAGCAAAAGACGGAGAGAGTCTGAAAAGTGTATTTGATAGATTTTGGGCGGTAATAAATGATCTGTACAAGATAAAGGTGACTAAGAGTGAACTGGAAGCAAATCTGAAGTTTCTGAATGCTCTTCAACCGGAATGGAGCAAATCTTGTCATCGAATGAGGAATGATGTCAGAATTTCCACAATGCCAATTCAGGAACTTTACGAATCTTGATGTCTGATGAGAACATGGTTCAGGAAAAGAAAGCAAAGATGGATAAGAAGAATAATCCAAAGACTGTTGATCCAATTGCTCTTCTAGCAAGTCAGCTGGCTGAACAAGCTTTAACTGAAAGTGCCTATGATGGGTCAACTGAAGATGATGGTGAGGCTCTTGAAAAAACGATGATACTTCTCTCTCAACATTATCAGAAAAAGTTCCAGCATAGATCAGGATCAAACAACCTTCGTTTCACTTCCGGCTAAAAGAAAGTGGAACCCGGTGCTCCATCAAAGCCATATGTTCCAAAATATGAGCCTGCTAAAGTGGTTGATCCGAAAAAGGAAGAAAAGAAGGTAATGAAGTGCTTCAATTGTGGAAAACCGGGACATATAGCAAAGGAGTGTCGAGTGAAGGCTGTCAAGGACTCTGCTTTCTATAGGAAGAAGTTAGAACTGGCAGAAAAGAGAGAGAATGGAACAATTCTTCTTGCTGAAGAAGAATATTGGCTTGACCATTCAGATAATGAAGCCGAGAATGAGGAAACGGCTGCAATGTGCTTTATTGGGGATGACAAGAGTGATGATGAAGAAGACGACACCTCCACTGATGAATCTGAGGTACTTTATGAGTTTTATTACAACTTTATATCATCTCAAATGAACGTTATTATCAATGCTTTACATGATTTACGTTCAAAGTTCACATCTGAAAAGCATGATAATCAAGAAAAGTCTGTTTTGATTGAAAAACTGCGAATTTCTCTGAAAGATGAAAAGATTATTTTAACTGACACAAAAGAGAAATTTCAAAAGAAATTGGATGAGTTAGAAAATTCAAATCAGACTTATCGAGATTCTTTGACTGAATTGACTACTTTAAATCAAAATCTTTCTGATAAAATAGTTGTTTTAGAAGGAAAATTATATAAGAGAAAACAAACTGAGAAGACCATATATATGAATAAACCAAGGAGTGATGAGGCAATCAAAGAAAGATGGGGACTCGGTTTTGAAAATCCACATTGTTTAAACAATGTTATCACAAAAACCCCCACTTTGTATAATTTTGATTATCTAAATCTTGCACATTATGCTCCTCAGTTTAAAATTGAGTGGATGAATGCAAAGCAAGAATTAGAAATTGAAAATCAGAAAAGAATGAACAACAAGAAAATGGGAATGCCATTTGTTTATACTAGTGAAAATGCTAAGTATTTTACTGAGCAATCAAAGAAGTCCAGAAAATCCAAAAATGTTTTAAATGTCAATTGTTCCAATAAATCTTCATTATCAACTGATTTTGTTGATATATATGCCAATAACACTAATAAGGATAATGTATCTCCGATTTCTTATGATTCTAGGAGATATATTCCCCAATTAGTGTTAGAAAGTAAAATAGTTGATCTTGAAGATCAATTGGAAGAACAAAGTCTTCAAACTGATTTAGAAAACAATTTATTTCTTTTTATAATGAAATCAAGTTTTGAAGACAAAATTAATTCTGGATTTTTTGTCGATTCCAAGGAAAATACTCACAAAGTACAAAATAGTGAGCATTTGCGCCAACCGTTGGTCGCACAAACTTACACCTTGCGCCAACCGTTAGTAGCGCAAAGTTCAGTTTGCGCCACCAAAGGGTCGCGCAAACCTCTTCCAGACTTGTGTTTTTCTAAAAGTTCTCACTCCAAGGCAAGTTCAAATGTGTTGAATGCTCAGTCTGATTTCTTAGATAAAATTTCTTCTTCTAATTCAATTGTTGATGATTCTTTTATGCTAAATGATCAGTATTATAAACCAAAGCGTAAAAGAATAAGATCAAAGAAGTAAAGGAGACAAGATAATGTCTTGTCTGAAAATCCTAATTCTTCTGATTTTTCTGTTTCAGATCGGACTGTGAAGAGGTCAACTAAGCTGATATGGAGGGTTAAGCAGAAATCAATAGAATCTGAACTGTTAGAGGATAAATGTATAGAGAATCTTTGTCATACTGATACATTTTCTTTTTGTAATAAACATACAAAATATTCAATTTCGCAAATGATTCATATTTCAAAGAATGTCTCATATTCTTCTTCTAGTTCTGATTCTGATGATTATGTGTCTTCCTCTATTGATGATTGCATTCATTCTAAAAATAAATGTTCGAAAAATAAAAGACACAAATCTAACAAGAAGGGACCCATAAGCATATGGGTACCTAAATCTGTGTAGTTTATGTATGTGCAACTTAGTCATTTATGGTATCTGGATTCGGGGTGTTCCAAACACATGACAGGCAACAAATCACTGCTTTCAAATTTTAAAGAAAAATGTTGCGGTCGTGTTAAGTTTGGAAACTGCGAGACTGCTCCCATTCTAGGTTATGGTGATCTTGTTCAAGGTAATATAACTGTCAAGAGAGTCAGCTATGTCGAAGGCCTTAGTCACAACTTATTCAGCATCGGGCAATTTTGTGATAAAGATCTTGAAGTCAGCTTCAAATCTAAACGCGTTGCTGTGTAGAATGACAGTGGTAGGGATTTACTGGTTGGAAAAAGAAGATCCAATTTATATACCATTGATCTTTCATAGGTTAAAATCCCATCAGATATCTTCTTACTTTCTAAAGCCTCTGTTCATGAAAGTTGGATATGGCACCGACGACTAGCTCATCTCAATTTTAAATACATGGATCGCCTTGTCAAGACTGATTCAGTGAGAGGTCTCCCAACACTCCGTTTTCAGAAAGACCACCTCTGTCAAGATTGTGAGAAAGGAAAGACGAAGAAATCTCCTCATAAGCCAAATCCTGAACCCTGCACTTCGAACATTCTTGATTTACTACATGTTGATTTATGCGGACCGATGAAGACAAAGAGTATCGGAAAGAAAAGATATGTCTTGGTGGTTGTTGATGATTACTCACGGTATACATGGGTTAAGTTTCTCAAGTCTAAAGATGAAACTCCTGACATTCTCATCAACCTCATCAAAACAATTCAGACCAACAAGCAAAAAGCAGTCAAAGTTGTCAGATCAGACAATGGTACTGAATTCAAGAACAACACTCTTCAAGCCTTCTACGAAGATCAAGGTATTCAACAACAGTTTTCTACTGCTCGAACAACAGAATGGGGTTGTTGAACGAAGAAACATAACGCTTGTCGAGGCTGCCAGATCAATGCTTGCTTATTCAGGTCTTCCTTTATCTCATTGGGATGAAGCTGTCTCAACTGCTTGTCATACTCAGAACAGATCAATTCTGCATCGCCGATTCAACAAAACACCATATGAGCTTATGAACGGTATCAAACCGAATGTCAAATATTTCAAGTCATTTGGGTGTAAATGTTATGTTCTGAATGACAGAGACAATCTCAACAAGTTTAGTCCAAAAGCAGATGAGGTATTTTTCTTGGGTATTCTTCTACTTCTGCGGCTTACAGAGTCTTTCTTACTTCCACAAGAAAAGTGATAGAGAGTGTCAATGTCAAATTTGACGAAGCTGCCGATTTGGTTTATGGTCAATCAGACTCAGAACCCGCACTTACAGGGAATTTAGCTTCTGAAGACGTCAGTTCAGAACCTTCAATACAATCGTCAAATCAAGATTCTTCTTCTTCCTTGCTTAATCTTTCTGATCTTGATTTTCCTTTTGAGAATTTTTATGATGATGTACCTAAATCTAATTCTGAAAATACTTCTTCTGTGAATCAGGAAACTGTGAACGCATCTAATCCTAATTCCGCTGCATCTATCTCTGACACTGATGCTGTTCAAATTATTTCTGAACTCCCTCAAGATCAATCAGAATCTGAGCATGTGAATACTGAATCTGTGCAAGAAACATCTATTCAAGAAACATTTGTACAAGCAGAACCAGTTCAAGAAGCAGAACAAGATGCTGATATTCTACCAACATTTCCAGAGTCTGATTCTGAAGTTGTTGAAATACCTCCTCCTCAAGTTGAAACTGTTGATGTTTCTTCATCTGACATAGAAGCTTCTGAACCTCCTTCTAAACATTTAGAAGTTGTACAAGAAAGTATTGATCCTCTTCCTCACACCACGAAATGGACAAGATCTCATCCTATTCATCAAATTATTGGTGATCCTCAAGCAAGTGTGTCTACACGTTCCAAGACGGCTACTCCTAACGAATGTCTCTTCACTTGTTTTCTAAGCAAGATTGAACCAACTAAAGTATCTGAAGCGTTGGAGGATCCGGATTGGATAATAGCGATGCAAGAGTGTAGATCCCAGTACAATGCAATCAATAGTAAATCTTCAATATAGAACAATAATCTAGCCACAACTGCAAGTCATATGATTAATAAGCAATCAAAGGGTTACAGGTTTACAGAGAGAATTTCTGATAAGGGTATGTAAAACTATGGACTAGCAATCTAACAAATGACTTGTATCTCCTGAAATATGAACTAATAATGCCTTTATATACTTATGCTTACAGGCCTAATGGGCTTATGGGCTTGGGCCCATCTAATTAATCAACTATTAAAGAATTACATTATGCACCCTTATAAATACTTTATTCCACTTTCAACACATAGGACTTTCAGTCCTAACAAAGAGAAGACCAATCAATTTGACGCGCTAAAAGTTTGGAGACTTGTTCCTCGGCCGAAAGGAAAAAGCATAATTGGCACAAAGTGGATATTCAAGAACAAGAAAAACAAAGATGGTATCGTCGTTCGTAACAAAGCTAGACTGGTTGCCAAGAATTATAGACAAGAAGAAGGAATCAACTATGATGAAACTTTCGCGCCGGTTGCAAGACTAGAAGCTATTCGAATGTTTATCGCTTTTACTGCTTATCGCAATTTCACTGTGTATCAGATGGATGCCAAGACAACATTCCTCAACGGTAAACTGAAAGAAGAAGTTTATGTTTCTCAACCAGAGGGGTTTGTTTACAAAGAACATCCTGATCATGTCTACTTTCTTGATAAAGCACTGTATGGCCTGAAACAAGCACCGAGGGCGTGGTATGATGAGTTGTCGGCCTTCTTGATCAAATCCGGGTTTACCAAAGGATTTATAGATACCACTCTTTTCATCTATCATTCTAACTTGGATATCTGCTTAGTTCAAATATACGTAGATGATATTATATTTGGTGCGACTAATCAATCATTATGTACTTGGTTTTCTGATCTTATGACCTCCAGGTTTCAGATGAGCATGATGGGAGAAATTAATTTCTTCCTCGGCTTACAAGTGAAGCAGCTTCCAGATGGTATTTTTATCAACCAATCGAGGTATGTGTTTGACATATTAAAGAAATTCAAGATGGACAAATCTTCTTCAATTGGCACGCCGATGGCTCATGGTGCTAAAATTGGATTAGATCCAGATGGAAAAGATGTGGACGTCAAGACTTATCGAGGAATGATCAGATCACTGATGTACTTAACAGCAAGTCGCCCGGATATAATGTTTTCTACTTGCCTATGTGCCAGATTTCAAGCCAAACCAAAGGAATCACATCTGTTGGCAGTCAAGCACATATTTTGATATATAAAAGGAACTCCATATTTAGGTTTGTGGTATCCTAAGAGTTCTGATTATAAACTAACTGCTTATTCTGATGCAGATTTTGGTGGAAATCAGTTAGACCGGAAAAGCACATCAGCTCACCTTCAATTTCTTGGTGACAGCCTGATAAGCTGGGCGTCGAAAAAGCAGAAATGTGTTTCTATCTCAACTGCAGAGGCAGAATCCGTCGCCGCAACTAGTTGTTGTGCTCAAGTACTTTGGATGAAGACACAACTTCGCGATTACGGGATGCTGTACAGAACTGTTCCTATCTATTGTGATAGCAAATCCGCAATACCGATATCAGTCAATCCGGTCCAGCACACAAAGACCAAACACATAGATATGAGGTACCATTTCCTAAAGCATCATGTGGAAGAAGGTACTATTGAATTATATTTTGTACCAACTGAATATCAAGTTGCTGATATATTTACAAAAGCTTTAGATGAAAAACGTTTTAATTTTCTGCTTTCAAAACTCGGCATGTTGAACTTAAAAGTTTAAATCTTTACAAATTTTATTCTATAAAGTAAAAGATTTACAGGTTTTATTTCTTTTGAATAAAATGTGTGTCTAGGATAAATTTTCAAGTTGCTTTGTTATATTAAAGTTTTATATGGTCAAATTTCAAGTCTTACAATATTGAAAGGTCAACAACATGTTTGAAGCTTTTGAAAATGCTTTAAAGATATGTGATTCGGAATATTTATAGTTTACAATGCTTCAAAAACCTAAAAAGTCATAATTATTGATTTTAATGAAAATATGGGCTAAGCACTTAGATGTAGAACTGAGTGATTGAGATGAATATTCTATATATAAAATATAGAAATCTCTAAGTTTAAAAGTTTGTACCTGGGGCCTTTCTGGTTTGGGAAAGTAAGTTCCGTGGGATGCTTGTCATCTGGTCCCCTAAGGTCAATTGGTCTGGGAGTGATCGAGCCCAAATCCTTCTATAGAATCAGATCGAAAGTCATGTTCTACTGGTATGAATGGGTTTAGGATGTGTCGATGTAGCCTTTCTAATCTAGGAAAGTAATTTCCAAGGAGTGCTTGACACCTAGTCCCCTAAGGCCAACTGGTCTGGGAGTGGCTGACCCAAATCCTGCAATAGGATCAGATAGAAAGTTACGTTTACGACATGTTCTTTACTTACCGAACTTTTTGATTAAAAGATGCCAAAGTGCACAAGCTTAAAAGATGCCAAAGAGCATACTCATGTGAAGATGCCAATGTGCACACTGCTAAAAGATGCCAATGAGCACACATCTCTTGATACTTGATGATATGTTTGAGTTGCGATAAACCTGTAAATTTGTGAAAGTCTTAATTTTTGATGGCTTAGTGTGAGTACATGCAAAGTTCTCTATTATATTTTTAGAATTGCATTTTTTTGAAGCTAATCAAAGTTCGCATGCGAGCACACTGAATAGATAGCTGGAAGTTTTTGAAACTGAACATGTCTTAACTTGATATGCAATGAAGCTTGTCTTTGTATCCAACAACACACACTTGATTTCAACTGATTGATAAATCTGTGATATTTTACTGAGTAGAATTTTCTTTGTTTAGTGTTTAAAATTTTATATATTCAGTTGTTTCGAAATTTATATTCAGATGTCTATATATTTGTGTATCCATATCTTTGTACATTGGTATGTGCATTTTTCAAGGGGGAGAGACTATCTGCATGAGAATTTGATATATTATGATTTTGAGGGGGAGTAAATAAAGTTGTCAGATACTTTGATGATAAAATACTTCATGTGCTAATAAAAAGTTCATCAGGTAAGTATTTCTAATTTTCTTCTATACAAATGCTAATCTAATCTGTTTTAATTGAGTGTATTTGTGTAGGGGGAGTAAAAGGGTTTTTCAGGTAACATTTTTTTTGTATGTTATTTGTTGTAATTTTTTTAGAATGTTATTTTTTTTAGAGTATTTTTTTGTATTAATTGTTTTTAGTATATATAGTACTTGTCTTGTTCATGTTTCCTTTTCTCGCTTCCTTTTATCATTTTGAACTCTGCCTCTTCAATTTTTTCCCTCTCTGTGTGCGATTTCTTACTTGTTGATTTCAGAGTTGTTCTTCGTTCAGGTTTGCTTTCTATTTCCTTTTATTGTTGATTTGTAGTTATTTTTGTATTTCATTGTTCTTATATGTTTTTGATTTTCATTTTTTCTTACTGTGCGATTATAATCATTGTTCATCATCTCTTTTATCAGATTGAGTGATTCTTTGTTAAAATCGATTATTGGGTTTGCTTTAGATTCTGATTTCGAACCCCAGGTATGTTTTCTTACTCTTTGATTTGTTGCTTTGATTTTAGGTTTGTGTATTTTGCGACTATTCATCTTTGGGCTTTCGACATTTTCAAAATTTTAAGTTGTTTACTGATTTTAATCAGTATTTCTCTGATAGAAAAACGTTTCTAATCATTCTTTTATAATTTTCAAACACTATTTTTGGGTTAAAATCGTTTATTTGAATTTTCGAAGCACCAAAGATGAACTCGCGCAAATCTTTGTTGAAGTGTTCTAGGGTTTGCGTATTAAGTAGGTTACGCAAAGTTCACTTTGCGTTACCCATGGGTCATGCAAACTTAAGTTTGCGTTACAAGTTGGTCACGCAAAATTATCTTCGCGTTACCTTCTTGACACGCAATCCTTATGTTTCTTGTGTTTTTCTTTTTGTCTTGTGTAGTTTGCGCAACACGTTGGTCGCGCAAAGTTTACTTTGTGTTACCTATTGGTCACGCAAAGTTACCTTTGTGTCACGCAAACCTATGTGTTTTCTCTTTTACATGAAAATTTTACTAAGTTCAGTTTACGTTACAAGTACATCACGCAATCTTTACTTTGCGTTTCTCGCTTGTCACGCAAACCAGACTTAGAATATTTTTTTTTTGTGTTTCATTTCCTAGTCTAATTTTCTTCGTTTATGTTTTCCAGGTAATTCTATGGATTCTCAAACCAACACTGATCCAGTAATCCAAGATGAGAATGTTATTCTCGATGACCCTTCTGATCGTGCTTCTCATGAGACGCCTATGCCGTCTGTCCCTTCTGTTGGGGCAAATCTTTCTGCCTCACGCCGATCACCGAATGACGTGTTTCCCACGATGATGTATATCTTGCCATACAAGCCCAACAACTACTTCGTGGATTTTGACAGGATCAAAATACATCCAGTTATACGAGCTATTCTAAAAGGACATCCTCTAGCTCCAGCTCTCTCTTATTGTGCAGATGTTCCTAAAGTCTATCTTCAACAAGCATGGCATTCTATTTCTAAGAATGAGCAAGTTCGTCCTCATAGGTTTGACTTGACTATTGATCAGTTTGATTCCTTCCTATCTTACAAGCGCCTTCGACTGATTCTGGAGCTTCCTGAGCCCAATTCTCGACCCGGACGCACTTCTTACGACAATTTTCCTTCTGAATTGGATGTTCTCGAGGGTATTCGCAATCTTGGATATCTTGGCGCTTTGAACAGAGTAAGTGACTTTGACAAATCCAATCTACCTCCGGTGTGGTATGCATTATTCTCTGTTCTTAATAGGTGCCTTACATCGAAGCATTCTGGCACGGATAATGCGAGTCTGCATTTTCTTCGGTTGTTCCATGCAGTCGTATATGACTTGCATGTCGACTATACGTATATCTTCTGGACCGAAATTTTGGAGAGAGTGCTAGACAAACTGACGCATAAGAAGCGCAAGTTTATTCCGTTTGTCCGATATATGAAGCTGATTGTTCGCAGTATGCTCAGAAGTAATTATGCTATACCTCGTCGATTGTCTTGGCCTCAAGTTCCGGATACTGAGATGACATAATTCAGAAACCGAAGCAGTCTTTCAACAACTCGATGACAATTCCTTATGCTCTTATAGCAAATTATGCTGATATGACTGATGACAGTGTTGTTCAATATTGCATGGAAAATGAGTTTTTGGAAGCTGACCAAGATGAACTGACTCATGATGAACAAGCAGAATCTTTTCATGCAGAACAAGAGGTTGAAGCAGTTGTTGCAGATAAACAAATAGGTGATGTTCTTGAAGCTATCGACACTGATTCACCAAAAATTCACCAAAAATTCAATCTAAACTTTGAATTTCAGCACCAAACTTTGAGAATTTACTCACCTAATCATCGAGAACACAATACAATCAACTAATTTCGATCTAAAACACAAATCTCTAAAAATCGACTAGATTACAGTGTTTAGAACTGATGACCAAAAACTTCAACAAAATCCAAAATTACAAGAAAATTACAGTGCATTTCGTGAAATTATCTATACAAACTCAATCTCTTACATTCATCGATCACTAAGAAACCAATTACAACTCAAAATTCACACTAAAACTCAAAAACGATTCTGACTTTGAAGAACACAGTGTCGAACAATTTCTTGAATTGATTTCACTTTTGGATCTGCTTTGATACCAATTGATAGTCCTTGTTTCTAGTTCCTAATCACAAACAAATCAACAAACAAGATTTATGAATCAATTACCTGTTTGATTTCACTTTCAAATTCCAAGATTACAATCTTTCTCTCTCTAGAACTCTCTCTCTCAGAATTTAATTCTGTTCCAGACTTCTAACAAAAACAACTAACAAAAACTATTTATACCCTACAAGTAAAATGCAAGAAAACTAAAATACAAATACAATACATTGACTTTTATTACAAAAGACTTTGACTTTAAAGAAAGTTGACTTTCTCAGCTTCAACTTTCTTGAACGTTAATCTTCAGTCTTCTTGATCTTGTATCCAACAGATTTATGCTCTAACAATCTCCCCCTTTGGATTCAAGATCACTATTGAAAGATATAGCAATTCAGTCTTCACTTTTAAGCTCTGTCAGTACAATCTCCTCTTTTCATTGACGGTATTCTTTCCAAAACTGTCTTCAAATGATTAACAATCTCCCTAAAACTTTCACAAGATAATTTCAGACTTTGGAAAGAAATTATCTTCAGAATCATCTCGGAATGCTTTAGCAAATAATCTTCAAAGAAAATTTTCTCAAAAAAATCAGCACATCTTCAGAAATTCTTTGATCTTCTTTAAATCTTTACTTTGAATCTTCTGACTTGGACATTTCTGAAAATCATCTCAAAACTTTATCATTTCTTGATACCATCTCTAGAACTCTCTCTCTCAGAATTCAATTCTGTTCTAGACTTCTAACAAAAACAACTAACCAAAACTATTTATACCCTACAAGTAAAATACAAGAAAACTAAAATACAAATACAATACATTGACTTTTATTACAAAAGACTTTGACTTTAAAGAAAGTTGACTTTCTCAGCTTCGACTTTCTTGAACTTTAATCTTCAGTCTTCTTGATCTTATATCCAACAGATTGATGCTCTAACAATCTCCCCCTTTGGATTCAAGATCACTATTGAAAGATATAGCAATTCAGTCTTCACTTTTAAGCTCTGTCAGTACAATATTCACTTTTAAGATATGATTGAGTGAGATTTGGGTAGAGCTCCTAAGATAGGACGGTCTTAGAGTCGATGGAAACTACATAAGTTAAGAGTTATGGTAATGGTGATGAAAATTTTTATGTATCGCATGTTCATAATTTCGCTTAGCTAACGTTATTATGAGGATGTTTTACGTGATTATGCTTGTTTTCCATTGTTATGATGATTAATGAATGTGGTAGTACGTTTCCTTGGTTTCCTTTCCATGATATATATCTCATCTATGTTCTCGCGTATGTGTGGCAGAAAATGGTAAATACTCGGAATCGATCGGAGGGTCAAGATACAGCGGCATACATGGCCGACCAAGCAAGAGTAACCAATGCAGACCTGCCCCCACCGTTTGTAGATGCATTGGGCGGGGGACCTGAGCATATACCCAGGCGTGATATAGCCTCGACTCACCCAATAATAGAAGAGGTGACTTCAGAGACAAAGATGATGGACATAATGATGCAAGCAATGAATGCCGCTATGGCATAATAACAAGAAATGTTTCTGAAGTTACTAGAGGACCGGGACGCTGCTAACCGCATACATGAGACGGTTGCGGAAAATTATGGATCCGGGGGTACGGGACCCGTAATCCCTTCTAATGAAACCCCAACCCCGGAAGTTAGGCAAGCGTCTAAGGCTTGCACCTTTAAGGCATTCCTCGGATGTCGACCACCGGAGTTCAAGGGTTCAGACGACCCGGTGGCATGCATGAACTGGATCCGAGAGATGGAGCAGGCTTTTCGATCAAGCGAGTGCGGGGAAATCCAGAAAGCTGTTTTCGGGTCTCAAATGCTGAGAAGGGTTGCCCTCACATGGTGGAACGTGTATTCCACTTCCATTGAAGCCGCAGTATTAGCCAAGTTAAGCTGGGAAACGTTCAAGAAGAAGATAATGGAAGAATTCTGTAATGAGCGAGCCATGTACCGCATCATCGATGAATTCCGGGGGTTGAAAAAGGGGAATTTGTCAGTCAAAGAGTACAACAAGCTATTCATGGATAAACTGGGATTGGCGGGACATCTAGTCCCTACCGAAAGAGAGAAGATCAAGGCATACATCAAGGGTTTGCCTATAGAGATGATGAATATGGTTCGAGTGTAAAGGCCTCTACTCTTCGAGAGGCAATCGAGGATGCACAACTGGTGGAAGATTCATATGGCTCGAGCAAGGTGGAGAGAAGTGAAGTAGTTGAGAAAAGAAGGTGGGAAGGAAGTTCGATGAACTCCAAAAGATCAAAGCCGTTCAACAACAGTCAAAGAGGAATTGGTCCGAGACGAGATGTCCCTTGGTGTTCAAAGTGTCGAAGCAGACATCTCGGCCCCTGTAACTACGGATCCGAGCCATGATTTAAGTGTGGCAAGCCCGACCACAGTTTCAGAGATTGTCCGATCAAAGGACAAGTTTGTTTCGGATGCAGGGAGCCGGGGTACATTAGAAGCGAGTGCCCGAAAGCAAAGACAAGTTTCAGCGAAGGAAAGAAATTCGACACTCCGAAGGCAACTGGGAGAGCATTTCAGATGACTACTGAGGAAGCGAAGGCATCGAAAGATGTAGTGTCGGGTACGTTTCTCCTAAACTCCGTACCTACGCGTGTATTATTTGATTCGGGAGCTAGCTTTTCGTTTGTATCAAGTTCATTTTGCCCAAAGCTGTCCATGCCCACTACTAGTTTAGAAGACTCGTTAGTGGTAGAGTGCGGATGGTGACCAAGTGGTAGTTCGAGACGTCCTTAAGGGTTGCAAGCTAGAAATTGAAGAGAGAGAATTCCCGGTTGATCTAATGCCAATGATCATTGGAGGATTTGACGTTGTCATCGGGATGGATTGGTTGTCGAATAACCAGGATGAAATCCTTTGTGCGAAGAAGTTGATTTGGATCCCAATTTCGGATGTTGAGTCGGTGACTGTGTACGGCGAGAGGCGAAATGGATAAGTAGCAATTATCAGCATGGTGAAGGCACATAAGTGCTTATCGAAAGGATGCTCATCCTTTTTGGCGTATGTGATAGACGCCAAACTTGAGAAGAAGAAACTAGAGGATGTAGAAGTGGTGAAGGAGTTTCCCGATGTGTTATTGGACGAATTGCCTAGGTTACCACCCGATCGTCAAGTAGAGTTGAAGATAGATTTAGCGCCGGGAGTGGCCCCGATAGCTAGAGCTCCGTACCGTTTGTCCCCGTTGGAGATGAAGGAGATGATGAGTCAACTTCAAGACCTTCTTGAGAAGGGATTCGTGACACCGAGCTCGTCACCTTGGGGAGCACCGGTCCTATTTGTGAAGAAGAAAGATGGAACCATGAGAATGTGTATCGATTATACGGAGTTAAATAAGGTGACCGTGAAGAATAAATACCAACTTCAAGGAGCGGGCTGTTTTTCGAAGATTGATCTACGTTCGGGTTACCACCAAGTGAGAGTCAAGGAGGACGACATACCGAAGACCGCATTTAGAACGCGCTATGGACACTATGAGTTTTTAGTGATGCCCTTTGGCTTGACGAACGCCCCGGCGGTGTTCATGGACTTAATGAACCGCGTGTGCCGACCCTTTTTTGATAAGTCGGTCATCGTGTTCATCGACGATATTCTGATCTACTTCAAGGACGAATCCGATCACGCGTGTCATCTCCGAGACATTTTGGAAGTCTTGAGGAAGGAGAAACTTTATGCGAAATTCTCCAAGTGTGAGTTTTGGTTGAAGGAAGTGAAGTTTTTAGGTCACGTGGTCACGCAAGAGGGAGTGAAGGTGGATCCGACGAAGATAGAGGCTATGATGAATTGGGAACCTCCCAAAAGCCTATCCGAGATTCGGAGCTTCTTGGGCTTGGCGGGATACTACCGGAGGTTCATACAAGACTTCTCTAAGATTGCATCCTCGTTGACGGCTCTGACCAAGAAGAATGTAAGGTTTGTATGGACCGAAGCACAAGAAAGAGCTTTTCGGACATTACAAAGGAAGTTGTGTGAGGCTCCGATCTTATCCTTGCCGGAAGGATCGGAGGACTTCGTAGTCTATAGCGATGCATCCAAGATGGGACTTGGGTGTATGCTCATGCAAAGGGTAAAGGTAATTGCCTATGCGTCTAGACAGCTAAAGGTCCATGAGAAGAATTACCCCACTCATGACTTGGAATTAGCAGCGGTAGTGTTCGCCTTGAAGTTGTGGCGACATTATCTTTACGGCACGAAGTGTACCTTGTACACGGACCACAAGAGCTTGAAGTACATCTTCGACCAGGAGGAGCTCAACATAAGACAGCGGAGATGGTTGGAACTGCTTAAAGATTACGATTGTGAGCTACTTTACCACCCGGGTAAAGCGAATGTGGTGGCCGACGCCTTGAGTCAGAAAGAGTATAGTGGGAGGATCCAAGCCAAGGTTACGAGGATCGAGTTAGTGTCAAGTCTCATGGAAAGGATTAAGGCATCGTAAACCGAGGCCTTGTTGGAAGAAAATCTTAAGGATGAAGTGATGGCCAAGCAACGCCTACTCTTGACCGAAGATAGTCGTGGGATTAAGTGTTTTGATGGAAGAGTTTGGGTGCCAAGGATTGGCGGGAATCGAGATCTACTATTGGAAGACGCGTACAAGTCCAAATACTCTATCCACCCGGGGACTACAACGATGTATAGGGATTTGAAGTTACTTTATTGGTGGCCGGGTATCAAGTCAGATGTGGCACGCTATGTGGAGCGATGCGTGACTTGTTCGCAAGTGAAGGCCGAGCACCAACGACCCTATGGGAGCCTTCAACCATTGGAAATACCCGAGTGGAAGTGGTAAAAGATTACTATGGACTTCGTGACCAAGCTACCAAAGACTTTGAGGGGTAATGACACAATTTGGGTGATTGTCGATCGATTGACGAAGAGTGCGCATTTTCTAGCAATGCGAGAAACGTTGCCCATGGATAGGTTGGCAAAGTTGTATATAGACGAGGTGGTCTCTAGACACGGTATACCCTTGTCTATAGTCTCCGATCGAGATAGCCGATTTACATCAAGATTTTGGGGAGCCCTACATCAAGAATTTGGCACAGGGTGAATTTGAGCACGACATATCACCCGCAGACGGACGTACAAAGCGAAAGGACGATTCAAACCTTGGAGGACAAGCTTAGGTCTTGCGTGATTGATTTTGGCGGTAGTTGGGATACCCATCTACCTTTGGTGAAGTTTGCATACAACAATAGGTATCACTCTAGTCTCGGGATGGCACCATTTGAAGCCTTGAGTGGGCGAAAGCGTAGAACTCCTGTGTGTTGGCTAGAGGCGGGGGAGAAACAATTTGCTGGCCCTGAGATTGTACAAGAGACGGCCGATAAGGTCAAGGCTATCCGAGAGCGTTTGAAAGCGGTACAAGATCGTTAGAAAAGTTATGCTGACAAGAAGAGACAACCCGTGGAGTTTCAGGTGGGCGACCGGGTGATGTTAAAGGTGTCTCCTTGGAAAGGCTTGATTCGGTTCGGAAAACGAGGGAAGTTAAGTCCCCGTTTCCTTGGACCGTTTACTATTCTTGAGCGTATTGGACTCCAAGCCTACAAGTTAGACTTACAACCGTAGATGGACAGAATCCACCCCACGTTCCATGTATGCTACCTATGGAAGTGCTTAGCAGAAGAGGAGAGTGTCATACCGTTAACATAAATTCGTGTGGATGACAACCGTTGTGTCGAAGAGCGCGAAGCGATTTTGGAAGGAACGATCAAGAAACTCCGACATAAAGATGTGGCAATGGTGAAGGTCCAATGGAAGCACCACCGTGGTACCAATGTGACATGGGAGGCGGAAGAGGACTTGAAGCGTAGGTATCCTCATTTATTTGCATAGTATGGATTTCGGGGACGAAATCTTTCCCAAGTTGGGGTGGATTGTAACGCCCGTAATTTCGGATAGGCTACCATCTATTAAAGTGCGTTTGGATAATTGTTAGCCTTGTATCAATGTGTAAACTACTTGGATTTACACTTATGTTCCTAGATGAAGTATCGGGTCGTTTCGGGTCGAAATCGCGCCAAGAAGGCCTTGGGCGACTATGCCCGGCGACTATGCCACGGGGCATAGTCGCGGTTGTCAATATCGCAGCTGGAGGAGTGTGTTCTGGCCAAAAGTCAGTAGGTGGTCACTGGGTAGCGACATTGCTATGCGACTATGACCATGGCAATGTCGCCAGGTCATAGTCGCCGACGGGTACCAGGGTCTTAAAACCCTCAATTCGCGAGACTTTTTCAATTACACTGGTTTTGGACTTTCAACACTCGTTTTCTCTCTAGAACTTGGTAAGTTCAGCCCCAAACTCTTTCCTCTTGTGATTAATGCTTCCACCAATAATCTATTGATCATTTATGATTAATCTTGGGCACTTAGGTGATCTTGTGGTACTAGTGCAAGTCTTCTCAAAGATATCACTCTCATCTCTTTAAGTCTTGGAGTTTTAGGGTTTTAAGCTTTAAACCTTACAAGGTGAGTTCATCATTTTCTAAATTCTATACATGTTAAAAATCATGTGTTTAAACTACTAGACATCTCTATTTTACTTGTACAACTTGGGGTGCATTATCACCCAAAACCCTAATTTTGGAGATTCTAGGGTTTATGTGTTTAGTTGAGATTTCAAGAAAAGAAAAGGATATCTTGGTTTATATGTGAAAAAGACTTGGCATTATACTCTCCCATTCCCTAGCTTCAAAGATTATTTAATATGGAGTTGATGAAAATTATGTTGAACTGCTGATAAGTTAGTACATTGGAACTTGTCTTTGTTATAACATTGGTTTGAGTATTTGCTAACCCAAACTAGGATTGGAAATATTAAAGTGACCTAAATGGTTGTTAATACTGATTTTGTAGTAATCATTGTAATTATTTTCCTAGTCTATACTGTGCTTAGAGTGCTTATCTGTGTTGTTAAGGCTAGGGGTATTTAAGTCCCCTTTGGCCTTTGTGTTTGTAATTTTGCTCTCATTTTTGAATAGAACGTATACATTTAGAGCTCTCTACTTTCTCTCTCTACTTTCTCTCTCTAGAGATTTAGTGATTCTTGGACTTTTAATTGGTATCAGAGCATTCTGAATCTTGAGAGGACTGAGAGATTGTGTTTAGATTCTGAATTTGTGGATTGAAGCAGAAAATTTGATCGATTTTCTTGATTTTTTCAAGAAAATCTCGTTTTTTGCTTTTTCATCAAATTTGGATAGGTTTCTGGACTATTTGTGTTGAATTTGGATTCATTAGATTTGTTTTTAGTAATCGATCATATTTGCTTCATATAATTTTGCATGAAATTCAGTATTTGATCTTCGATTTTGTGATTTTGTGATTTTCTGGAAAAACTCGTGTTGGATACTGTTTCATCATCGAATTTGAGATATTGTAGGTTTTAATCGAATTTGTTGATTGAAAAGTGTAAGAAAGTTGTTTTCGTTCATCATTGTGTGAATTACTTGCATTGTTTTAATTGATCTTGTGAATATTTCTTGATTTACTTCGGTTTGCGCAAGTTCTTGTTGATTTGCGCAAGTTCTTATTTGTTTGCGCAAGTTCATTCTACCTTGCGCAAGTTCATATTGTGATCTAATCTGTGTTAGTGTTTCAGGTTTGCGCATTGGTCTACTCACGCAAAGCATAGTTTGCGTATCCAGTGATTTCCGAAAAGCTGCTTTTCGTATTTCTCAGTTCAAGAAGTCTATTTCGCGTTCCAAGCTTATTACACAAAGTATCGTTTGCGTATCCTTCTTCTTGAGAGAACTTCTATTTGCGTAATCTTACGCAAAGTTCATTTTGCGCATCACGTTGATTACGCAAAGCTCAGTTTGCGCAACCTTGTTGTCCCGAAAAGTTTTCTCGCATCACTCAAGTTACGCAAAGTTCTGTTCGCGTATCATTTGGCTTACGCAAAGTTCAATTTGCGGATCTCACTACTTACGCAAACCATCTGTTTGCGTGTGTTCCAGACTTGGAATTTTTTTTTCTGAACTTCTGATTTTCTCAAAATGTCTTTCCAAGCCCAAGTTTACAAGAATGAGCTGATGATGTCATTGGGGTCTGACACTCGACCTCCCGTACTGATCAACGAAAATGAATTTGAAAAGTGGTAGGACCGATTCATTACCTTCATAGAAAGACAACCGAATGGGGATAACATGATGAAATCTCTGACTGAGGGTCCTATGGAGAGGCTGATGAAAGTTATACCAGCCACTGCAACTACTCAGGCTTCAACTGTTGAGAAAGCTTTAAGGGAGTATGATGCTGATGAATTGTTAAGATATCAAGCTAATAACCAGGCCAAATCTAATCTGATTCTAGCTCTACCCAATTCGATCTACAATAGAATTGACTGTTTCAAACAGAATCCTATGCTTATGTGGACACAATTGGAAAAGATCATGCTTGGTACAGCTGTGTTGTAACACCCTGAATTTTGGGATTGGGTGAGAAGTTGACCTTTACCCAAAGTTCAAGGGGGCAAAGTGTAACTTGGGTTATATAAATACAAATCAAATCTGAGATATTTTCTAAATATCTGATTTTAGCTGTTTGTGTTTGAGAAGCCAGGGAGAAGAGAGAAAGAGCAGGAGAAGCAGTGTAAAAGGGTTGATTGTTTCGGACCAATCGAGGTACGAATCTAGCTTAATGCTTTGATCTGAATGCTTTTAGCCGTGTAGAATCTCGTTGTGAAGATTTTGAACCGTTCCATTTTGAGATCTGTGTATTTCTCATTTTTGGATCTGGGTCTGCGTCGATCTGTTCTTGATGAACAAGACGACCGGATGAGCAAGGACCGATGGGTCGTTCGACCAGAGTGTTGTTCGACCGATGGGTCGTTCGACCGGAGTGTCGTTCGACCGATGGGTCGTTCGACCGGAGTGTCGTTCGACCGATGGGTCGTTCGATCGGAGTGCCCTTCGACCGGTGCCCTTCAACCGGTGGGTTGTGTGCGACCGGAGCCCGTTCGACCGGTGTAGTTGTTCGACCGGTGTTGTCGTTCGACCGGTGTTGTCCTTTGGCCGGTTTAGGTTCTGTTAAGTTGTTAAGCTTCTGTGTCTTTGTGTTCTAGTCATGTAGCGAGAGGATTATCTGTATTTCGACTTACCGATTCTTTCGGTGTTGTCATAGGTAGCGCTCGTTAAGAAGAAGGAAACACATGTGAGTTCCTACTATCATTTTAAACTGTATACATATCAAAAGTTACCTTTTTGATCTTATCTTATTTTAAAAGTAAAATGATGTTTTACCTGTGCGTTTATGCGAAAGAAATATTCAAAGGAACTTCTTTTAAATGATTTTCATTCTTACCGGAAGTTGAACTGGGAATAGCATTTTGTTTATAAAAATGTGTTTGTAACCATATGTTTATTTATGGTTGGTCACATACGTTGTTGTGACGAGTCCTTACCATTACTAGTGGATCCCTAGGTTTTGGAGTAGACTGTTTTGTTGGGATATTACATTCCCCAGAATTGTAGCTATGGATCACTTGTTCCTCGGGGGCAACTTGGTACGGTTATGTGAGGCCGGATACTAGCCATGGTTCATAGTGATCCTAGCGAAGGAGTATACCTTGGTTTTGCGCTTGGGGCTTGATCTCACGTTGAAGCACGGACTTTGTGATTCGTATCCGCGGACTCCAATTGGTTTAGCTCGTAACTCGGTTTGTCGGCTTAACTTTGTGTTTCGCCACAAGCCTTGGTAAAAAGATTTGTTTTCGGTCCTTTGGTGGCATGTTTATAACGAAAAAGCCCGCTTGTGGCAAGGACCTAGATTATAAATTTAACCTCTTTGAAAATGTTATCTTGTTGCAAATGTTTTATCTGTTGAGCTTTATAAACTGTATGTTCTCACCAGGCTTTATAGTCTGACACTTTTTCTCAAACGGTATGTGTATCAGGTTTCCATTAGCGGTGGGTTGGCGGGGTTTTTGGAGAGACGAGTTTTGAGTCTCGAGGTTTTTGGAGTTGATTAGTATTGTTACTGGGCATTGTTAAGTCCCATTCTTTTGATGAAATCCTTGTATAGGATTGTATAGTCTTGAGGACTGATTCCATTTATGAAAAGTTATGGTTTTACATTCGTTATATTGTCAGGTTTCCAGGTTTTAATTTACTCTGATTTTTGAGGTGTTACAAGTTGGTATCAGAGCTCTAGTTTAAGCGAACTAGGCATGAATGTAAGATGTCTAGACTTAGACTGCGTATACTAAGATTTGATCCGCGAGAATTGGGTAGAGCTCCTAAGTTGGGTTAGTCTTAGAGTCGACGAAAAGTAAGTTTATCAGGCGTTATAGTAGTGGTGACAAGAACCATTATGTGTTGTATGTTCATAATTTCACTTAGCTAATGTTATTATGAGGATATTGTACGTAAGAGTCCTTGAATTGCTGTTAATATGACAATTGGTAATGTGGTAGTACGTTTTCCTTTCGTGTTTCCTATCTCTCTCTTATCTCTTTCTTATCTCTTTCTTTGTTCTGTGAAGTTGTTCAGCATGGTGAATACGCGTGGTAGACCGCGTACCCGTGTTGATGGCATGGAAGCGACAGCCTCCACCGCTGATCGGCCGAAAGGAGTTGAGGTTGTCGTGCGTCCGCCAGTTCAGCAGGTACTAGGTGGGGGGCCATAGGTCATTCCGAGAGTAGACCTGGCTTCGTCCCACCCAGTAATCGGGGATGCTAATCCCCAGTCGGAGTTGTTGGCCAGCGTGATGTTGGCGATGAGGGAAGAGATGGCGAAGCAGCAAGAGTTTCTGCTGAAAGCAATGGAGGACTGCGACGTAAACCATCGGAGAAGTGAGACGGTGGTAGAGAATGTCGTATTAGGTTCTGTAGATGATGGTATAAGGGTCACGTCTGTTGAGCGCGGGATTTCTGGTGCTCAGGGGAACAGGAAGAGTTGTTCCTATAAGTCCTTTCTGGGCTGCGGACCGCCAGAATTCTTCGGTTCTGATGACCCGGTGGTGTGCGTTAAGTGGATCCGAGCGGTTGAGCAAGCTTTTGGCTCCTCTGAATGTGGTGATGATCAGAGGGTGCGGTTTGGTACCCAGCTGCTGAGGGACACTGCACTCATCTGGTGGAACATCATCCAATCCACTCTATCTCCTGAAGTGTTGGCTCAGTTGTCATGGGCCGAGTTCAAGAAAAAGCTGCTAGAAGAGTTTTGCAACGAGAGGACCATGGACCGAATTGAGAAAGAATTCCGGTCTTTGGTAAAAGGGAGCCTGACGGTGAGGGAGTACACCCGTCAGTTTATGGAGAAACTTGGTCTGGTGGGGCATGCTGCCCCAACAGAGAAAGACAAGATGAAAGCTTATCTCAACGGCCTGCCTGCGGACATGCAATCCATGGTCCATAATTTCAAGGCTTCTAACCTCCGAGAAATGGTGGAGGAAGCTCAATTTATGGAAGAGATGTTCGCGAAGGGCAAATCTGAGAAGGCAGTGGTGTTGCCTGAAAAGAGAAAGTGGGAGAACAGTTCAGTACCTCCCAAGCGGACCCGACCTTTTGTTGGAAACCGCAACTTCAACAGTTATCAGGAAGCTAAGTGGTGCCCGAGGTGTCGAACCAAGCATCACGGTAACTGTTACAACAATTCTCAAGTTTGCTATAAGTGTGGGAAGCCCGGTCATACTGTCAGAGATTGCCCGGTCAGTGGAATCGTCTGTTATGAGTGCAAGGCACCGGGGCACGTGAAGAGAGATTGCCCGAAGCTTGTGACGGGTAGCACGACAGCTAGGAAGGAGAACCCTCCTAAGGTTCAGAGTCGAGCTTTTCAGATGACGGCTGAAGAGGCTAGAGCATCAGCTGACGTGGTATCGGTTACTTTTCTTATAAACTCTGTACCTGCTCGTATTTTATTCGATACGGGTGCTAGTTTCTCTTTCGTATCTGAATTGTTCCGTCAGAAATTTGCTATGCCCACTACTAGTCTTGAGGATGCATTAGTGGTAGAAATAGCAGATGGTAGGCAAGTTCTGATCCACGAAGTTCTGAAGCAGTGTGCTCTTAGCATCCAAGGGAGAGAATTCCCGATCGATCTGCTACCAATGTCAATCGGGGGTTTTGATGTGGTAATCGGTATGGATTGGTTGTCAAACAATCAGGCCGAGTTCGTGTGTTCCAAGAAGATGATTCGACTTCCCAACCCCTCTGGAGAGGTCGTTGTCATCTATGGTGAAAAGAGAAAAGGTGAAGTGACAATAACACAGTGGCAAAAGCACACAAGTGTTTAGTAAAAGGATGTCCGTCTTTCCTAGCCTATGTGATCGATGCCAAGTTAGAGAAATTCAAGCTGGAAGATGTGAAGATCGTGCGGGAGTATCCAGATGTCTTTCCGGACGACTTGCCCGGGTTGCCGCCCGATCGTCAGGTAGAGTTTCGGATTGATCTTGTGCCAGGCGCTGCACCGATCGCTAAAGCACCTTACCGTTTAGCACCGTCGGAGATGCAAGAGATGGTAGCACAACTCCAAGAGCTTTTTGAGAAGGGATTCATAAGACCGATTTCGTCACCTTGGGGAGCTCCGGTCTTATTTGTTAAGAAGAAGGATGGCACAATGAGAATGTGCATCGACTATCGTGAGTTGAACAAAGCTACAGTGAAGAACAGGTATCCGCTTCCGAGAATAGACGACTTGTTCGATCAACTTCAAGGAGCGGGTTGTTTCTCCAAAGTCGACTTACGATCAGGCTATCACCAAGTGAAGGTGAGAGAAGAAGATGTTCCGAAGACGGCTTTCAGAACGCGTTACGGCCATTACGAGTTCCTTGTAATGCCTTTTGGCCTGACGAATGCACCAGCGGTGTTTATGGACTTGATGAATAGAGTGTGCCGACCATTCCTCGACAAGTCGGTCATTGTATTCATTGACGACATACTCGTGTACTCCAAGAGTGAGACAGAGCACGAGCAACACTTGCGTGAAGTTCTGGAAGTGTTGAGAAAAGAGAGGTTGTACGCCAAGTTTTCCAAGTGCGACTTTTGGCTTAATGAAGTACAATTTCTGGGGCACGTAGTCACTCGGGACGGAGTGAAAGTAGATCCCTCCAAGATTGAAGCAATGATGAATTGGGAGCCTCCTAAGAGTCCGTCTGAGATCCGAAGTTTCTTGGGTCTGGCGGGATACTACAGAAGATTCATTCAAGACTTTTCGAAGATCGCTTCTTCCTTGACAGTTCTGACTCGGAAGAATGTAAAGTTTGAATGGACAGAGGCCCAAGAGAAGGCGTTCTGGATTCTTCAGAAGAAGTTGTGTGAAGCTCCAATCTTGACATTACCTGAAGGGTCGGAAGATTTCGTGGTTTACAGCGACGCTTCAAAGATGGGATTGGGTTGTGTGTTGATGCAACGAGGCAAGGTAATCGCTTATGCCTCGAGGCAACTTAAAATACACGAGCAGAATTATCCAACCCATGATCTGGAGTTAGCAGCGGTGGTGTTCGCTTTGAAGCTTTGGCGACATTACCTTTACGGCACGAAGTGTACTCATTACACAGATCACAAGAGCCTGAAGTATGTCTTTGGTCAGAAAGAGCTGAATATGAGGCAAAGGCGGTGGCTCGAGTTGTTGAAAGATTACGACTGTGAATTGCTTTACCATCCCGGTAAGGCGAACATGGTGGCCGATGCGCTAAGTCGGAAGGACTATAGCGGGAGTAGTCGGGCTACCCATTCAAGAATCGAGCTAGTGTCTAGTCTTGTTGAGAAGATCAAGACATCTCAGATGGAAGCATTGTTAGAAGAGAATCTCAAAGAAGAAGTCATGACAAAGCAGCGTTTACTCTTAACGGAAGATAGCCGTGGGGTGAAACTGTTCAGCGGTCGTGTGTGGGTGCCCAAGGTTGGGGGAAACCGTGAGCTGTTGCTAGAAGACGTACACAAGTCCAAGTATTCCATTCATCCGGGAAGTACAAAGATGTACAGGGACTTGAAGTTGCACTATTGTTGGCCAGTGATGAAGCTTGATGTAGCACGTTACGTTGAGCGTTGTGTGACGTGTTCGCAAGTCAAAGCCGAACATCAGCGACCGTATGGGAGTCTTCAGTCCTTAGAGATTCCCTAGTGGAAGTGGGAGCATATCACCATGGACTTCATGACGAAGTTGCCTAAAACTCTTCGGGGACACGATACCATCTGGGTGATAGTGGATAGATTGACGAAGAGCGCTCACTTTCTGCCTATGCGCGAGACTCTACCGATGGATAAGTTGGCGAAGCTTTATATCGATGAGGTGGTCTCGAGGCATGGAATAACTTTGTCGATCGTGTTGGATCGCGACAGTCAGTTCACTTCAAACTTCTGGGATGGATTTTAGAAAGAGCTTGGTACGCGAGTTAAGTTGAGTACGGCTTACCATCTGCAGACCGACGGGTAGAGCGAACGAACAATCCAAACCTTGGAAGACATGTTGAGGTCTTGTGTCATCGATTTCGGGGGTAGTTGGGACTCTCACCTGCCTTTGGTGGAGTTCGCTTACAACAATAGCTACCACTCGAGTATTGGGATGGCACCTTTTGAAGCACTGTATGGGCGAAAGTGTCGGACTCCCGTGTGTTGGCTAGAAGCGGGAGAGAAGCAGTTCGCCGGACCTGAAATCGTGCAAGAGACTGCCGATAAGGTCAAGTGTATTAGAGAGAGGATGAAAGCGGCTCAAGATCGTCAGAAGAGCTATGCCGATAAGAAGAGGCGACCGATGGAATTCCAAGTAGGCGACCGCGTTATGCTTAAGGTATCACCATGGAAGGGCATCATACGATTCGGAAAACGTGGGAAGCTAAGTCCTCGTTTCCTCGGACCTTTCGAAGTACTTAAGCGTGTAGGGTTGCAGGCCTACCAGTTGGAACTGCCACCGGAGTTGAGTAGAATACACAACACGTTTCATGTTTGCTACCTCCGGAAGTGTTTGGCGGTAGAAGACAGCGTCATTCCCCTCTCAGAGTTAAGGGTTGACGAAGGTAACCGTTGTGTGGAAGAGCCCGACGCCATCTTGGAGAGAAAGACTAAGAAGTTGCGTCACAAGGAAGTCACATTGGTCAAGGTGCAGTGGAAGCATCACCGAGGAGCAAATGTGACCTGGGAATCCGAGGAGGATATGAAGCGTAGATATCCTCATCTCTTTGTATAGTTGGATTTCGGGGACGAAATCATTCCCAAGTTGGGGAGGATTGTAACACCCTGAATTTTGGGATTGGGTGAGAAGTTGACCTTTACCCAAAGTTCAAGGAGGCAAAGTGTAACTTGGGTTATATAAATACAAATCAAATCTGAGATATTTTCTAAATATCTCATTTTAGCTGTTTGTGTTTGAGAAGCCAGGGAGAAGAGAGAAAGAGCAGGAGAAGCAGTGTAAAAGGGTTGATTGTTTCGGACCAATCGAGGTACGAATCTAGCTTAATGCTTTGATCTGAATGCTTTTAGCCGTGTAGAATCTCGTTGTGAAGATTTTGAACCGTTCCATTTTGAGATCTGTGTATTTCTCATTTTTGGATTTGGGTCTGCGTCGATCTGTTCTTGATGAACAAGACGACCGGATGAGCAAGGACCGATGGGTCGTTCGACCGGAGTGTCGTTTGACCGATGGGTCGTTCGATCGGAGTGCCTTTCGACCGGTGCCCTTCGACCGGTGGGTTGTGTGCGACCGGAGCCCGTTCGACCGGTGTAGTTGTTCGACCGGTGTTGTCCTTTGGCCGGTTTAGGTTCTGTTAAGTTGTTAAGCTTCTGTGTCTTTGTGTTCTAGTCATGTAGCGAGAGGATTATCTGTATTTCGACTTACCGATTCTTTCGGTGTTGTCATAGGTAGCCCTCGTTAAGAAGAAGGAAACACAGGTGAGTTCCTACTATCATTTTAAACTGTATACATATCAAAAGTTACCTTTTTGATCTTATCTTATTTTAAAAGTAAAATGATGTTTTACCTGTGCGTTTATGCGAAAGAAATATTCAAAGGAACTTCTTTTAAATGATTTTCATTCTTACCGGAAGTTGAACTGGGAATAGCATTTTGTTTATAAAAATGTGTTTGTAACCATATGTTTATTTATGGTTGGTCACATACGTTGTTGTGACGAGTCCTTACCATTAATAGTGGATCCCTAGGTTTTGGAGTAGACTGTTTTGTTGGGATGTTACATTCCCCAGAATTGTAGCTATGGATCACTTGTTCCTCGGGGGCAACTTGGTACGGTTATGTGAGGCCGGATACTAGCCATGGTTCATAGTGATCCTAGCGAAGGAGTATACCTTGGTTTTGCGCTTGGGGCTTGATCTCACGTTGAAGCACGAACTTTGTGATTCGTATCCGCGGACTCCAATTGGTTTAGCTCGTAACTCGGTTTGTCGGCTTAACTTTGTGTTTCGCCACAAGCCTTGGTAAAAAGATTTGTTTTCGGTCCTTTGGTGGCATGTTTATAACGAAAAAGCCCGCTTGTGGCAAGGACCTAGATTATAAATTTAACCTCTTTGAAAATGTTATCTTGTTGCAAATGTTTTATCTGTTGAGCTTTATAAACTGTATGTTCTCACCAGGCTTTATAGTCTGACACTTTTTCTCAAACGGTATGTGTATCAGTTTTCCATTAGCGGTGGGTTGGCGGGGTTTTTGGAGAGACGAGTTTTGAGTCTCGAGGTTTTTGGAGTTGATTAGTATTGTTACTGGGCATTGTTAAGTCCCATTCTTTTGATGAAATCCTTGTATAGGATTGTATAGTCTTGAGGACTGATTCCATTTATGAAAAGTTATGGTTTTACATTACTTCATAGCGGTTGCCCGGGTTCGATCCCCACTCGCAGCATTGTGGCCACGGAATGAATGCCCGCGGGCCTTTAGCCTGTTTTCCAGGAGATTAGTCCGGGCCCAAAGTGGTCTGGGATACTCCTTTACCAAAAAAAAAAAGAATGTCGAGGTAGACTTTAATTACAAATCGATTATTGAGGAGACCTTGACGTGTCGTAATTAGAGGTATCTAAGGGAAAAGTTTGCTTTGGGGTATTCTTGATGGAAATGACTGAATAAGGTCGTAAGTTACTCTTGAGGTAATATGAGCAACACAAGGTTAGGAGGCAACCGAGATTTAATGATTATGAAAATGATTAAGCAAGGAGTCAACGTTCATCCCGACATCGGTGAGATATATCGAACATTGAGGTTGAGTTTGCGATGGCTCGTTATGAGAAACGCAGCGACAACCTCAACCGGGATGTAATCGGGTTCGTATATGAGGTAAGGTTTCGTGACAACATTCCTTTTGGATAGGAAATCAATCGATCTTTCCAAGTGCGATGTTGGGTGCTTGGTTGGTGTCAGATTTCGAGGACGAAATCTTTTTTAAGGTTGGGAGGATTCTAACACCCCGATTTCGAAAAGTATCATTTCAAGCTAATACAGAAATCGGTAATTTTAAGGGAAAAATAATATATAGGATTTTGGGCTTGAATCCTAGATTTTATAGTCTTGGTGGATGAAGGATTCAATTACGAGTCCAACGGTTCTTTCCGGAGCAAAATCGGAGCTATAACAAAGAAGTTACAGCCAAAACAGTGAACGAGAAGAAAATCGGGCGAACAGTGCACTACGCGACTTGTGACACGACTTAGAGCCACCTGTGCGACTTAGGGGAAGCGGGCAACTTATGCCGCGCCTTAATGCCTCCTGATAAGTAGTGAAACGCCCTGTTCGAGCATAAAACCCGATTTTCAACCCTAGAACTTCATTTATTCATAACTTTTGCATCTCAACTCGGTTTTTGATGATTCAAGTTTCCATGGTTTTGTTTTTGAGAGCTCTTCAAGGATATAGCAAGATATTTGAAGTCTATTGGAGAATACAAGAGTATTTTGTGGTGGTAAGCTCCTCATCTCTCTCAATGTTAAGCTATAGTTTGATGATTTCATCCTTTTCCCTTTCATCGTTCAACTTGGGTGTGATTTTGATGACTTGTATAGTGAAGGTGATCGTGTAGATGTGTTGGATCTAAGATCTAGAGAGATTTCTTGGAGATTCAAACCTTCATCAAAGGAGATTCAAGTTTTAAGGGTAAAATCTAGATTTAGCCTAAATCTAGCAAGGTGAGTTCAAGTTGATTTGTGAAAATGTTGTAAATGCCAAAATGTCCATTTTAAAGTGTTTATGTTTTTTACATTAAATTATCAACTATTGAGTTATTTCGTAATCTTTGATTATTTGAAGTATTTAACTTTATAAACTTTGTAAAACACCCAGATTCGGGAGTTTTGGGAATTTTGTTAAATGTGTCAAAGATGAATGTGTTTTGATGATTTATTTCATAAAAGGATATTGGTCAAAATGCATTTTTAGTGTTTGTTGGGTTTTATGCATCATTCATGTAATGGGACGTTTTAAAAGTACGAGTGTGTGAGTATTTTGGGTTGGATCATTCCCGACCTTGGGAACATTTCAGAAATAATAATCTTTTTGGGTTTTGGGCCGAAGGCCAATGGTGATTTGAGAAACAAAGGTTTTGGGGAAAGATGTAATTTGGTTTATGTAACCCTATTGGCTCTCGTGTTTTAGCCAAACGTCTATTAAGCCTTTTGGGGCTTGATTTGTACTCGGTTGAGTCTTTGGAAACATTTGTTCACTTTTGGTAGCTCGTTAAGGAGCCTTGGACGTATGGTGTACTTAGTTGCACCTTATTTGAGAGTTACATGTTTTGAATGCGTTAGTTCATTCGTTTGAGTCATGTAACGTTTTAGACTGTAATGCATTGGATCCATGGGCATATGAGTCAATCAGTTAGTTTAGTTGGGGACTTTACCCCCGTTTTGGGACTGGATATCGTTTATGGCTAGCGGGAGCTCAAGGTATAGATCGTGGGTAGTTGAACTCGATAACTGCGTAACCTTTATTGAAGGGCTCGAGGTATATATCATGGGTGGTTGAACTCGATGCCCGTTTGTAATCCAGGTTGGTAACTCATCGTGGAATTTAGTGTCCGCGGTCTAGTGAGTGGTCCCCAAGTCATGTTGTTATGTAAGTTTGCGGTGGTGCTCTTGGAGAGCCGTATACGGAGACTTGTGGCTTTTGTGGTGACACTCATTTAGAGGTCAAGTAGACACTAGGGTCATTTGGGTATCTTGCGGTGGTAGCTCGATTGGGAGCCGTATACGGGGATCCATGGCTCTATGTGAAGCTCGAGAACATTGATAAGTGGCTTAACTTTGTGTGCCCGCCACTTTCGATGGAATTCGGGTATCCCCCGTCATCGAAAGGTGTTGTTTTTGGGTATTGAGTTTTATTATCCAAGTTTCGGTGACGTTTTGTATAAATGGATCTTATCCATGATTTATGGGTTGAGTATTATGCCCCTCCAGCTGTTTGGGTGTTTCAGGATATAAAGTTTTAACCGCATTTTCATAAATGGAGAGTTCGATTTCTATTCACGTTTTGAATGAGTTTGGGTTGAAATTAATTTACGAAAGAACGTTATATGTTGGGACCTTGCCCCCGAAGTAGTTTGGATTTGAAAACATTTATATTGGTGTTTCTTTGCCCAAAATGCATATTATTGGAAAACGAGTCGTTTTCATAATTAAAGCATATCATTTTGAAAGATTATGATCTAAACTGCATTACCTCTTTTCAATGATATCTCTATTCATGTGGAAAACTCTTGAACTCACTAGGCGTTAGCCTAACCTTTTTATTTGTCGGCATGTGCAACAGGTTCCGGTTGGGAATAACTCTAGTGACACTGTGCTGAGAGGAGTGCTAGTCGTGTGCTTAAGAGGTGGATATCTTAGTGAAGTCTTCCGCACTTGTTTTCGGGAAGAGAAACTTATAGTTGGGATTAAGTAACACCGACTTTGGTCTAGTCCTTGTATAAGACTGGAGTTTATATTTGTTGAGGTTAAATAGAAAGTTTTATTTTGGAGAGTTATCTTTTACTTGATGTAATGTTGAAATTTTTAATTAGTTGCTATTACCAAATTTGAGGGTGTTACACCAAACATGAGATTGGAATGAAATTCAATTCCAAATTTTTCCAAATCCAATCCAATTCCGCAAATCAAACGGGACCTTAGTGTCTAACAAGACACTTACAGAACTGAATACAATACTTATTGAAGGATTCCATACCCTCTCCCTCTGAAAAACAAGTATGTATGGCCACATGTATTATGTGAAAAGGATACAATACAAGTCTACTTTATTGTCCCCTACAAATATGGCCACTACTGTTGTACACTTCTCATTATTTGCTCAAGACGGCCAGAGAGAGGGATAAAAATCTCCTGTCCCAAATTATCATGTCCCATTCATGTCCACCAATTACATTAATACATGTCATCGGAGAGAGAATATAAACTTGAATTAAATAAAATCAAAATTATATAAAATCTGATGTGTCTTAATTTCATTTGTCGGACATGAATGAGACATGGGATTTTGGGACAGGAGATTTTTATTAACAGAGAAAGGACAAGCATGCCTTCCTTAGCCTCTCTGATACTGACACATGGACAAAGCTGATACATCACATTAAATGCAATGAGTGTAAATACCAATGTAGAGCTCCTTCCTGTGTGTGCGTCTAGAGAACTTACTTGTTATATGTGTGCTTTTCCTGAAAAAAGATTGTGTTTTTAATATAAGATTATTAGTGTTATTTTAAGTTTCTGTACTTGGATTCTTTTAAGATTAAGTTTACCTTATCTTCTTCAGTGAAACAATCAATAATTCTTTGATTGATTGTATATTAATCAAAGTCGAAAAATATTGTGTTTTTATTCAACTCCCTTCTACAAAGTGTACTGTACAACCATTGTTATCCCCTTAGGGACCAACAAAAAATATATATGTTAAGATGAAATGAATGAAGAATATCCAATATTTAATTGAGTAGCTTAAACATCTCATAAAAAAAATTGTTTGCAGGGAAACATGAATTTTATGGAAACCTTTAATTACCTTCATATACATTCATATACTTGCAATTAATTTCATTAAGGAGTTGTTTGTTTTAAAAAAAAAAAACCTTTTAACGGCTTTTAAGTCTGAATCGTTCAGACCTTTTTACACACCACCTCTTATTAATCATAACTAAATTAAGACTTTAGACTTTAGACCTCTTAAAAAACAAACGACACCTAAGTGTTATATTTGGCAACCTGTTCATTTTACCTAAACATATCATCCATAAAATATGTTTAGTTATGAAATATGAAATTTATAAAAACCTTCAATTACCTTCTACTACCTTCCATTTGATTTTTATTAATTGTCACATTTGACAAGTTGTTCATATTACAAGACCTTTCATGTTTAAATCAATGCAAATCATGCAATATTTAAGTTATAAACAGAAACATCTCTTCCAAAAAATATGATTTTATGTGAAAAACTAATATTAAAATAGTAAAAAAAAAAAAAAAAAAAACTTGTGTATGTTCCATCAACAAAAATTCACATTAATATGCTCCTAATATACATTCAATATTTCCCCTACTTCAAGTATATTCAATATTAGCCAAGAGTGCAAAACAAATGTTTAATATTTATTATGTTCCTAACTAATATAGACATTGAAAGATAAACTAGCCAATACTATTTGATCCTACTCAATAGGTCCATCTTTTCATCTTAATCTTTATGGTAGATTTCTTCAAGGACGGATCTAGCTTGGTGGCATGGGTGGCACGTGCCATCGTATCTTTTCTCCGACGAAGGGTAAAAATTTTAGCTTTGTGAAAGGTGCAACTGTATCGTTTTGGAAGGTGCTACCGTATTATTTTGGAAACTTCAAGAAGGTGCAACTGTAACTTGTAATCAACCAAAAAACCAAAAAAAAAACTTTTGAAATCAACCAAAAAACCGAAAAAAACTCTTGACATCAACCAAAAAAACCAAAAAAAACCCCTCGAAATCGATAAAAAGGTTAAAAATTCGTCGAAATTAAGCAAAAAACTTTAAAAATTCGTCGAAATGGTGGAATTAGACCAAAAAAACACATAAGACAATGTTTAACGTCGGTAAAAAGATGAAGACATGTCGATAAAAACCGTGTTTTTTGTAATTGTTTTTTGTCTATATTATGTGGTGCCACCGTATAAAAAAATTTCTAGATCCGTCCCTGGATTTCTTCTTTCCTTCATTCATCAACTTTTTCCTTTCTTCGGTTATTAATTGTCGAAGGAAGATTGTTGCATTATTTCTCTTCCTTAGTTCATTGATACGCTTCTATTGTGCCTTATTTTTCTTGCTTTCTCTTGGTATCTCTACAATCCAAGTACTTAGAAAACAATTTAATTCTAAGATGCAGTGAAAAACATTAAAGTTAGAGGTATACAACGTTATATTCAGGGGCAGAAGGCCTAAGGGGCCTTGGCCCCTGTGCTTTGTCTCTTGCCAACAATAAAAATGTGAGTTATCAATATGAGAGAAGTATTGTATATATTTGCCCCCCCCCCCCCCCCACCTTGTGAAGGTCTAATCCAAGCTACAACCTCTACTATTAATTTTTAAATTTTAATATAATATTCAAGCCAACTTTATAATTTTGTATTTAATATCCAAGTCGGTTTTGCAATTTTAAATTTTGAATGCAATTACACTGTTAATCTAATCTGTTACAGTATTATGTTATTAGTTGATTGAGTTTGAAATTGTTTGATTAGGTAAATTTGTTTGAAACTGTTTGATTAGGTTTAAATCTATTTGAAATTGTTTGATTGGGTCTCTATGATAATACTCGTGTTGGAACATATAGTATTTATCACTTGTTGTTGTCCCACATAGGAATAGTGAATTTTGGTCCTTATAATTAACGGTCCGTTAATTTTTCGTTAACTCCGTTAGTTAGTTAATTCGATTATTTTGGAGGGAAATCGAATCATTGCACCTTTTCATGAAAGGTTGCACCTCTTCATGAAAGGTTGCACCTCTTCATGAAAGGTTGCACCTCTTCATGAAAGGTTGCACCTTTTCATTTTTCTGCTATATATATAATAGTTTCCTTCAAAGAAATGATACCTCTTTTCTTTTGTTTTCACTCTCCTTCACAAACACAATAATCATGATCATGAGAAGAACATGTAGGATCGTTGCCTACTGTTCTTAGAATCGAGGAGATCCTGGGAGGAGTTAGCCTAGATCCATCAACGACTTTGTGGGGGCTAATATTCTTTAAGGATAGTGATTTAATCACGTCCTCGTTTTAGTCTAAAATTGATCGTTTTGTTTTCTTTCAAATTCCTTATATCTAACAAACTTAAGGAATATTAACATGGATGCTTAGGATGGTCTGTCAAGATTCCCTCAAACTTGACAGAATGGATGGAATGAACTTCACTCGTTGGAAGGAGAAAATGAAGTTTCTATTAACTGTTGTTAAAGTTTATTACACACTGGAGACGCCACAAATTGTTGTGTTTAACGAAGAGGAACAAAGACAAAGGGAACACGATGACATGCTGTGTAGAGGATACATTCTGAGTACCCTCACTGATCGCTTGTATGATCTCTACACACCGATGACTTCTGCAAAGGAAATATGGAACGCTTTGGAGGAAAAGTACAACGCTGAAAAGGAAGGAGCAGATAAGTTCATTACTTTTAAATTTTTTGAATTTGCTATGAAAGATAATGTTTCCATTATGGATCAAGTCCACGAATTTCTAATTCTTGTCTCAAAGTTCAAGAATCTCAACATTGTAATTCCTGATAAAATTGGTGGTTGGGGCTATCATTACGAAATTGCCCCCATTATGGAGGAATTATAGAAAAAAAGTTGATGTACACTTCCGAAGATTTCACTTTAGATCGAATTCAAAAACATTTACGAATTGAAGAGGAAACTCGTATTCGTGAAAAGAATTTGGATGGTGCATCTACTTCTAAAGTCAACTATGTTGAATCTGGAAAGAATCGAGGCAAGAAAAGGAAGGCAGATTCATCCTCTTATACAAACACTCAAAAGAAAGGCAAGAGGCCTTTATCCAAAATCACTTGTTATAAGTGTGGTGAAAAAGGTCATGTGAAGAAATTCTGCAAGAATCCTAAGAAGAAGATTGATTTGGAAAATAAGAAGAATGGAAGTGGTGATGCAAACATGGTCGAAATTGCAGAACCTACAACTGAAATTATTGCCATGGTTTCTGAATTGAATATATCTATGATTCAAGAAATGCATATTGCAAGCTTTAACATTTCTGATGATTGGTGGTACGATTCTGGTGCGACAACACATGTTTGTAACAACAAATCATTGTTTAAGGACTACAAGGAATCGCAAGAAGGACATGAAGTATTGATGGGCGATAATCATACTTCAAAAGTGTTTGGAATGGGTTCTGTTGAATTGAATTTCACTTCTGGAAAAAAGGTTGTGTTAAGTCTGATTTTATAGTAATCATTGTATTTATAGGCTTGGTCTTATACAGTGTTTAGTATCGTACACTGTGTTGTATCTGACCAGTGTATTTAAGTCCCTTTGGTTCTTGTTCCTTGTAACTCTTCACGCCTACATTCAATACAGAATATACTTTGCGCTTTGAACTCTCTGTCTCTACTTTCTCTCTCTAGGATTTAGAGATCTTGGATTCACAATTGGTATAAGAGCCAATCTAGATCTTGAGAGAATTGAGAGATTTGATTTTCGTTTCTGAATTTGTGGATTAAAGCAGAAAATTTGATCGGTTTTCTTGATTTTTTCAAGAAAATCTCGTTATTTGCTTTTTCATCAAATTCGGATCTGTTTTTGAACGAACTCTTGTGAAAATTGGTTTGTTGGATTCGATTTTGTTTGCTAAACACTTTTAATTCACATTGATTTTCAAGAAATTCAAGTTTTGATTGTTGATTTTGAGATTTTTGAGGTTCTGGAAAAACGGTTTTAACACTCTGATCAAATTTTGAAATCTCGTTTTTAAAGTTTTTAATTGAAAAAGTTTGATAGAAAAGTGTTAGAATGTTGTTTTCGATCATATATGTGGAAGAGTACTGTTAGAGCATAAATCTGTTGGATACAAGATCAAGCATTCTGAAGGTCAAAGTTGAGAAAGTCAAAGCTGCTAAAGTCAAATCTCATTAAAAGTCAAAGTCTCTTAATAAAAGTCAATGTTTTTGTATTTGTTGTTTTCTTGTATTAGATGGTAGTATAAATAGTTTTTTCTATTTGTATTTGTAGAAGTTGGGGAAAGTAAGTGTAATTACGAATTCAGTTAGAGAGAGAATACGTAGAGAGAGAGAGAGTGATTTCTAGAGAGAGAAAGCGTAATTCTTGAGAATTCAAGTAATAAAACAGGTAATTCAATTGTTAAATCTTGTTTGTTTGATTGTTATAGAATATGAACTAGAATCTGGAACACACAATTGGTATCAGAGCAGATCCAAAGGTGAAATCAGATCAAGAAAAGGTGGTTCGTCACTGTTCATCGAAGAGAAAATCAAGATTCTGATTTTTGAGTGTTTTTGAGCAGATTTTGATTAGGAGTTGTACGAAAAGTGTACTAGATCGAGTCTATGTACTTTAATTTTCGTATTGCACTGTAATTTCAATCGAATTTGTGATTTTGGTCGAGTTTTGTTACACGAGTTGTTTTTCACTGTTTCATCGATCTTTTGGATTGTAATTGTTTGTTTGTAAAATTCATGTATTGTAATCTGTTTGTTGATTGATTGTAAAGACTTCTGCAAAGTTTCAGATCATTTGGACCAAGAAAAGATCGATTTCAGTTGAAAAAGATGGTGTTTGGGTCGACAAACGCTAGAACGCGCTAGATCGCTAGAACGCGCAAGTTCATCGTGAAACACGCAAGGTTTATCAGGGTAGAACACGCAAGTCGAAAGAAGAGTTTTGATCTAAAACGCGCAAGGCTATCTGCGAGTTTCAAGAAACGCGCTAGTAGTGGTCAGCGAGTTCTACAAACTCGCTAATTGAAGCTAGCGAGTTTCAGAAGGAATAGTGATTTGCGAGTTCTTCGTCTTGCGAGTTTGAGGAGAAACAGTGGTCAGCGAGTTCATCGACCTGCGAGTTTGAAAATTAAGGAAATAATTCTAAGTGTTTAAACGTGCAAGAGAGGCTAGCGAGTTTAGTTCAAACGCGCAAGCTTCGATCTGCGAGTTTGGGAAACGCGCACTTCACAGTTAGCGAGTTCTAGTGTGAACAGTGGTTAGCGAGTTTAGGCGCTTGCGAGTTTCGTCGATCTACGAGTTTTATCTGCGTGTTTGCTTACGAGTTTCTCAAAACGCGCAAATATCTGCGAGTTTACTTGCGAGTTTGATTGCGAGTTTTCCTGCTCGTTTGGTTGAGAATTTATAGAACGCGCAAGACTTAATCTGCGAGTTTTCCAGCGTGCGAGTTTTAGGACTTGCGAGTTCTGATACTTAGTCAATTTTTTTCGAATTTTCTGATTTTTCTAGATTTCAAGATTTTTCTTGTAATTTTATACTTTGGACTAACGATCAATTCTAGTTTCTTATTTGATATATTTTTCAAACAGGTTTAAAGAAGATGACTTCCAAAGATGCACTTTCAATCGGCACTGATGTAAAGCCTCCGGTATTGTTCAAAGGTGAATATGAACAATGGAAGGACATATTTTTGGACTTCATAGACAGGCACTCAAATGGAGAGAATATATTTCTGTCTATTACCGAAGGTCCCATGAAACCAATCATAATTCATGTACCTGCTGATGATGTTGATGGTGATGATGATGATGATGAAGATGTGGAAAAAGAAATAAAGACAAAACCAGTTAAAGTTGAATTCTCTCAGTACTCAGAAGAACAAAAGAGTAGATTCAAAGCTGACAAGCAAGCAAGATCTCTTTTACTCCAAAGCATTCCAAATGACATATACATCAAAATTGATAGCTTCAAACATGATGCTAAACAGATGTGGAATCAATTGGAAAAGATGATGATGGGATCTAAAATAGGGAATCAGATAAAGGTGGCCAACTGCATTAATAACTATGAGGAATTCAAGGCTAAGGAGAATGAGAGTCTTGAAGACACTTATGAAAGATTTACATTGCTTCTAAATGAGCTGACTAAGAACAAAGTCAAGAAGAAGCAGTTGGAAAACAATGTAAAATTTTTGAGCATCCTTCGCCCTGAATGGAAAAAGCACACAAGAAGGATGAAGCAAATGAAAGATTTGAATGAAATCCCTCTTCATGAAGTTTATGAGACCCTGAAACAGAATGAAGAAGAGGTTGAAGAGAAAAGAGTTGAAAAGAAAAAGGCTGAGAAGGTTTCTGATCCGATTGCTTTGGTTGGAGAGACAAAGAAAGAAAAGAAAGAGAAGATTGAGAAGAAGAAGAAAAAGAAAGTGAGTTCAAGTTCAGAGTCTGGTTCTGTGTCTGATAGTGATGATGGTGAAAGTCTGAAACAAGCCATGATATTGCTGACCCGTGCCTTTCAGAAGAAATTTTATAAGAAACCGGGATCAATTTCTCAACGCTATTCGTCATCAAGTTCAAAGAACCACGAGCACCGAGAAATGGTGGAAGGCAAAAGATTTGATGAGAATAGGTATGGTGAGAAGAAACCGGATGAGAAGAAGAAGTTTGTGAATGATTACACATCTGTAGAGAAGCCTTCAACTGATTCAATCAAATGCTATAACTGCGGCAAGTTGGGTCATTATGCCAAAGATTGTCGGAAGCCAAAAGTACGCAACTCTTAGTATTATCAAAACAAGTTGCTTTTGGCAAGACAACAAGAAGCTGGTATTGCTTTAATGGCCGAGGATGAGTTTTGGTTAGATCATTCTGAGGATGAAAGTGATGAGAAAGAAGAAAATGCTCATATCTGTCTCATGGGCAAAGAGGACAAGAATGACGAGTCAGATGATGAAGAAGTTAATGAGGTATTAAACTTAACTCCAATAGATTTCATTACCAAGTTAGAAACCATGGTGGTTGGGCTTCAAAATGTACAAAATAATCTGAAAAATGAAAAGGAAAAGGTTGCTAAAAAGAACAAGAAGATCTTTGAACTTAATACTTCTGTTATTTCAAACAAAGATCTCATTGATTCTTTACGCAAATCTGATTCTGATTCTAAATCTAAAGTAGATGATTTTGAAAAGAAGATTTCTGAGTTTGAAGGTAAAGTAAACAAATATGAGTTTGAAAAGAGTGAATCTGCACTAACTGTTTATAAATTGCAGGTTGAAAACAAGAATTTGAACAAGAAGGTAAATGATCTGGAAGTTAAACTTTATAAAATAGGTCAAACAGATCAAACCATTTTTCTTAATGCTCCTAATGAAGAGGTTGATGTTAAGCAAAGATGGGGACTTGGTTTTAACAACCCCCATTATCTTAAGAAAGCCATCAGAAAACAGTCGACACTTTATAACTATGATTTTCTTGCATGTGCTGGTAAACATACTCATTTAAAACCCAAATTTGTTACCAATTTGTCAGAAGAAGATGAGGCCAAAGAAACTGAAAACAGAAAGAATAAAAAGAAAATGCAACTACCATTTAACTATGTAAAGTTAAATGATAGTTATCTTTCCGAAACACCAAAAGTTCTTTCAAATGACTATTTTGTTAGTTATTCCGCTTCTGAGATGAAGGCAAAACCTGCGATTGCAAAGGTTTATGTTCCTACATCTATTCTTGAAAGCAAAATAGTCGAGCTTGAAAATGTTTTATCTGATGAAAAACTTTTGGGTGATATACAACAAATTGTGTTTTCTACAGTTTTAAAGAATACTGTTTTTCAAGTTAAATCAACAAAGTGTTCTACAGTTTCAAAGGCACCTCAAACTTTCTCTGATAATTCTGATGACTTATTTGAGTCTGCAAATGATTCTTTTAATTCTGATGATGGGAGCATGGAAGAACCTGATGTGTTTGACATTCATTCTAAACTTCCTGATCATTCTACTTGTCTTAAAAATGACAAAGTGTTACCAAGTGCTGTTCATATTGGTGAAACATCAACTAAGGTTGGTGATTCAGTTTCTGTAACTGCTGATTACTATGCTCATGGTAAGAAACATAAGAAACAGCGATTACAGAAACAGAAATACACTGGTATACATCAGAAAACTCAATCTAGGAAATCTGCTTTTCCTAATAAATCTATATTTTATGTTTCAGATTTAAAGGAGAAAAAGTCGAAAGCTCAATCTGAATGGAGACCAAAAAGGAGGGATGATGAAATAGTGGAATCAATTACTGATAATTCTTGTACTAAAACTGATAGTAGTGATTCTGATATATTTGATCAATGTGCTTCTCATAAACAAAACCTTGTAACTTCTTACAAGCGTTACTCAATAAAGCAGTTGATTCAATTATATCCTATTACTACTAAATTTCATAATGATTATCGGAAAACTGACTTTGCTTATTCTCATGATTCTTCTGATTGGTATGGATCTTATCATGTATATTCTTCTAGATCAAATGGTTTTAAAGGTTTTCAAAAGAGCAGAGGGTCCATTTTCAAGTGGATACCAAAATCTTGTGTTAAAATGTTAGGACCCGTTTTTCAATGGGTACCTAAATCTATTATTGTCTGATTTCTATTGCAGACCCGGCATATGTGGTACTTGGACAGTGGATGTTCCAAGCATATGACTGGGCAAAAAGCTTTATTGTCTAACTATACAGAGAAATTCAGTGGCAATGTCAGATTCGGAAACGATCAGTTTTCACCTATCTTAGGATATGGTGACATCATTCAAGATAACATAACGATAAGTAAAGTGAGTTATGTCGAAGGCTTGGGGCACAACTTATTCAGCATAGGTCAATTCTGCGATAAAGGGTTAGAGGTCAATTTCAAGTCTAAGAGTTGCTCAGTTCGTACTGAAGACGGAACAGAACTCTTGGGTGGACATAGAAAGACAAACCTCTACACCATCAACTTGTCCAAAGTTCAGATTGACAATCAGGTATGTTTGTTGACAAAAGCTACACAACAACAAAGTTGGCTCTGGCATAGACGGTTATCTCATTTGAACTTTCGTTACATCAACAAGCTGGTTCGTGGGAATTTGGTCAAAGGACTTCCTGAGCTGAAATATGAACGAGAACACTTATGCGCAGCTTGTGAGAAGGGTAAGATGAAGAGAGCCTCTCATAAACCGAAGCCTGAACCAAGCACTAGTTCTCCGTTAGAACTGATACATATGGATTTATGTGGACCAATGAGAACTCAGAGTTTGGGTGGTAAGAAATATGTGTTGGTAATTGTGGACGATTACTCCAGATACACGTGGGTCAAATTTCTTCGTTCAAAAGATGAGACACCGGAAGTTCTCATTTCTTTCTTAAAGACGACCCAGGTGAAACTGCAACAACAAGTCAAGTTCCTTCGAACTGACAATGGCACAGAATTTAAGAACAAGATTATTGATGAATATCTCGAATCGGTTAGGATTTCACATCAGTATTTTGCTGCTAGAACCCCTCAACAAAATGGAGTAGTAGAAAGACGTAATAGGACGCTAGTCGAGGCCGCTCGGACTATGCTTAGTCAATCGGATCTACCTCTATTCTTGTGGGCGGAAGCTGTGTCAACTGCATGCCATACGCAAAATCGTTCCATTATACACCGTCGATTTCAAAAGACTCCATATGAGCTGATCAACAACAGAACACCTACCATCAAATACTTTCATATATTTGGGTGTAAATGTTTTGTGCTTAACGATAGAGAGAGTCTGAATAAATACAGTGCTAAGGCGGACGAAGGCATCTTTATCGGTTATTCTTCAACATCTGCTACATATCGGGTTTATCTAAAGAAGTTAAAGACAGTTGTGGAGAGCTTCAATGTCACCTTTGATGAAGATATGGCTTCTGATCAAATCAATTCATAACCCGTTATTACTGGTGTATTAGCTTCTGGGCAGATCAGTCCAGAACCTGTTTCTACAGAGAAAAATTCGGATAATGCTTCTACATCTACTTCTCATTTAACTGATTTAGATTTGTTATTTGAATTTTTTTTATGATGAGTTTCTTGGGTCTAATATATCTAAATCTGCTGTGACTGACAGGTCTGAAGATACAAGTTGTAATCATCCAGTCACTTCAGGGGTCATTACTAACCAAGCTTCCCCTGTTCAGACTGAAACTCATATTCCTATTGTTACTCCTATAGTTGAAGATGAACAAGAAAATGCTGAGCCAGAAGTAACTGTTTCAGTTGGGTGTAATACTTTGTCTATTCAACAACCTGAATTTGCTGTTCCAACTGATACTTCTGCACCTGAGACTTCAACTGAAAACCCCCCTCTTGTAATTCAAACTGAAGATTCTGAAAGTGGATTTCTAGATGATGATCATATTCAAAATTCATCTACTCCACTTCCTCATGAGCATCGCTAAACCAAAAAGCATCCATTACATCAAGTAATTGGAGATCTCAACAAGCCTGTACAGACTAGGTCAACGACACTTAACCAATGTATGCATGACTCGTTCCTCAGCAAGATTGAGCCAAAACGAGTATCTAAGGCTCTTGCTGATTCGGACTGGGTATCTGAAATGCAAGAAGAGCTTAATCAGTTTGAAGCTCTAAAGGTTTGGAGATTAGTTCCTAAACCAGAAGGAAAGACCGTGATAGGAACTAAATGGGTATTCAAGAATAAGAAGGATGAAGATGGTATCGTCGTCAGAAACAAAGCTAGACTTGTTGCCAAAGGTTATCGGCAAGAGGAAGGCATTGATTATGATGAGACGTATGCTCCAGTAGCGCGCATAGAGGCAATCAGAATGTTTCTCGCCTACGCCGCTCATAAGAACTTCACAGTTTTTCAGATGGATGTGAAAACAGCCTTTCTGAACGACATTCTTAAGGAGGAAGTGTACGTGTCTCAACCAGAAGGGTTCGTCAATTCAGATAAGCCAGATCATGTATATATCTTGGACAAAGCCCTTTATGGATTAAAACAAGCCCCTCGAGCATGGTATGACGTCTTATCCAAATTCTTGGTCAAGTCTGGTTTCTCTAAAGGTAAGATCGATACTACTTTATTCATAAAGAAGGAAAAAGCTGATATTATTCTTATTCAGATTTATGTTGATGATATAATATTTGGTTCTACTAATCCAAAATATTGCAAAAACTTTTCTAACCTCATGGTGTCACGTTTTCAAATGAGTATGATGGGAGAGATGAATTTCTTTCTCGGATTACAAGTTAAACAGCTTTTTACGGGGATTTTCATAAATCAATCTAAGTACATTTTGGATATTCTTCGGAAGTACAAAATGGAAAATTCTAAATCAATTGGAATTCCAATGGCACCTGGTACTAAAATCCACACTGGTCCTTCGGGTAAAAGTGTAGATGTTAGAATGTACAGAGGTATGATAGGATCGTTGATGTATTTAACTTCCAGTAGACCAGATATTATGTTTTCAACATGTCTATGTTCTAGATATCAAGCTGATCCCAAAGAATCCCATTTGGCCGCTGTCAAACGGATCTTTAGATATCTGAAGGGACTGCAGACCTTGGTATGTGGTATCCTAAGGATACAGGGTTTCAACTGACTGCATATTCAGATGCAGATCATGCAGGTTGCATGTTGGACATAAAGAGTACTTCTGGTCATGTACCATTTCTTGGAGACAAGCTTGTTAACTGGGCATCAAAGAAACAACTATGCGTTTCCACATCGACTGCTGAAGCAGAGTATGTAGCTGCTGCCAATTGCTGCTCTCAAGTCTTGTGGATGCGAACACAGCTACGAGACTTTGGATTCAAATATGACAAAATTCCGATATACTGTGACTCGAAGAGCGCGATTGCCATATCTGCTAATCCTGTCCAACACACCAAAACTAAACACATTGATGTAAGGTATCATTTTATAAAAGATAATGTAGAAAAAGGAACAATTGAACTTTATTTTGTAAAAACAGATTATCAACTTGCAGATTTATTTACCAAACCCTTAGATGAGAAGAGATTTAATTTTTTTGTTTCTAAGCTTGGTATGTTAAATCTGAAGACATAATCAGTTATTACCTACTAAAGTTACGTATTGTTATTTTTCATCATTTCTTTATTTTTATATCTGAAGGATACCTGCACTTTAATTGTTTGCTCATGATCTCAGGGGGAGTTAGAGAAGATTTTAAATGATCTATATTCATTTGAGGGGGAGCAAAACTAATTTCTGCATTTTGCTTAACTGACAAAATTTTTGCAATGCATGATTTTAGGGGGAGTTTATAAGTAACAAGGAGTAAGACAATGATTTCTGATTAATTCTGATCAGAACTTGTTCTAAACCTGTTTTACTGTTTTCCGTTGTTTATTTTCGAATAAATTTTGTGAATAAATTTTGACTAGACTTTGAGACTTATGCAGGATGAGAGAAGCTGAAATGATCATATCTTGATGAATACAGCTTGATTTTCTGAGAATTAAGATTGAGCGAAAAGGTAAATTTCTTATCTTAATCTCAAATGTATCTGAAAGAAGGACAACTTTCAGATATAGAAAACATGTTCTTAAATGTTCAAACCACTTCCCGATTCTTAAACGGATTTTATAATTTGGAAGTGTGATTTTAAATGTTTTCATTTTATTTTTGTGCTTAATTGATAAACAAACCGTGTGTTTCCAAAGATAAATACTTGCGTATTGTCTTTTCTATATACTTTCAAGTATTCATACACACCGGTTTGACTTTGTTCAACATGTTCTTACCATGTTTCTAAATTGAAACAATTTTTCTTCGATGGTAAGACACTCCGCTTGTATTCAAAGAATTTTGAGCTATATTTTATTTCGAAACGATTTTTTCAAGAATGTCTATATTTTGTTTCGTATAGACAATATCCATTTATTTTTGACCTTAAGTTTTGATTGTTATATCATTCATTTCTGATTATTTTCATACAATGCCAGATTTTCAAACAAGTCTTTTGTATTCATATTCATTCATTCAATATACTTGTTTGAAAATACTTCAATGTTTAAAAATGCTCATATCTTCATGATTATATCATTTAAGCATACATTCATCTGACATTTGTATATGAACTTTAACTGATAAAGTTAAATCATTTGAGCAACTCATGCTTTATAGGAAACTTGGGTTCTTTGTGCTAGGAATTAACTAAACTTCTATGGATTCACGTTAACCAGTGTTTCCTACCCATGAAGTTAATCCTTTAGTGATTGAGTGTGAGGAGTCTAAAAGAAATGAGTGTGGGTGTGATGAGGTAAAATGGAAAAGAGAGTTTGGTTAGTAGTGAGCTTAATGATTAAAAAGAAAGAGGGTGTGAGTTCAGAGTAAAAGAATATCAAACTCTGCATCAACTACTTTTTGAGCCGGGCAGCCACATTACTAGCATTTCACAATTCTTTGGTGAATGTTATTGAATCAGGAAAATAGCCCATGCCAACTCTTGCTTAAACCCCACCAACCACTCATTTTCTTCTCAAAAAAAAAATGTTTCACATTTTCAAGGGGACGTAGCATATAATCTATCTGGTTTTCATTTGGAAAATCTGGGTATTGAAAAAGAAGGAAGTTTGCCCCACCTTCGCACTTCAATCATGCACTTAGAGTCTGTGTTTATCTACTGTTGTCTCAGTGGTTTACACTATGTTGATCCTTATTAAAAGCAATCATCATGCTTAATTCTTTCTACACATGCACGAGCACACAAAGAATTCGTTTCTTTGTCATAACATTCATAGAAATTGCCTTTGTGGTATTTCGATGATTGGATGGAAGCCCTGGGGGAGTGAACATCAAAAAGCTCCTTTATATTGTGTATTCGTTACACACAGTGACTTTGTGTTACTGACAGGCATATTAACTGATTCACCTGTTGATTCAGGAGTTACATGTTCTTATTTTGTCCGGATTTGAAAAGATCTGGATGAATACTGGTTGTGGATCACAGAATCAGAGGCTCTTGACAGATCAGAATGGTCAATGACATTTCTTGGAAGCAAAGTTTTGATGATCTAGATGCTCCATTCATCAAAAAGGGGGAGATGGTATGAAGAAATGTTAAAGTTTTTGAAGTTAAAAAGGGAGATGGTATCAAAGAAATGATAAAGATTTAAAGATTTGAAGACAATCAAAGATTTTCTGAAGTTTTGAGGAAATTTTCTTTGAAGATTATTTGCTGAAGCAATTCGAATTGATTTTGAAGATAATTTCTTTCCACAAGTCTAAAAGCGTTCTATGTGAAGCTTTGAGGAGATTGTTCTGATAGAGATTAAAGTGAAGACTTAATTGCTAGATCTTTCAACAATGATCTTGAATCCAAAGGGGGAGATTGTTAGAGCATAAATCTGTTGGATACAAGATCAAGCATTCTGAAGGTCAAAGTTGAGAAAGTCAAAGCTGCTAAAGTCAAATCTCATTAAAAGTCAAAGTCTCTTAATAAAAGTCAATGTTTTTGTATTTGTTGTTTTCTTGTATTAGATGGTAGTATAAATAGTTTTTCTATTTGTATTTGTAGAAGTTGGGGAAAGTAAGTGTAATTACGAATTCAGTTAGAGAGAGAATACGTAGAGAGAGAGAGTGATTTGTAGAGAGAGAAAGTGTAATTCTTGAGAATTCAAGTAATAAAACAGGTAATTCAATTGTTAAATCTTGTTTGTTTGATTGTTATCGAATAGGAACTAGAATCTGGAACACATAAGTACATCTGAAAATTCTAATATGTAATCAATTTTTGGTGATTTTGTATTTTACAGCGGTTTTCGCCAGATCTCTTCTTTGCGCGAGTTCATCTTCGTTTGCGTGAGTTCTTCATCTTGCGCCAGTTCATATTGCCAAGTTCAGGATTCATCAAACTCATGAGAATTCAAGTTCTCGCCATCCTTTGCTCACGCAAATCATAATTTGCATCACCCGTGTATCGCGAGAATCTAGGTTTACGCAACTAGCTTCTCACGCAAAGCTAAGTTTGCGTTACCTTCTGCTCACGCGAAGCTTGGTTTGCGCCTTCAGCATCTCAAGCAAAGTCTGCTTTGCGTCAGTCTTTGTTCACGCAAAGTACAATTTGCGTCTTGCTCTTCTCACGCAAAGTCTCGTTTGCGTCTCATACTGCTCAACAAATCAACGTTTGCGCCTTTGGTTACTCACACAAAGCTCAGTTTGCGCCATCTGTTTCAAGACTTAGTATTTTTTCTGCAGTTTGTCAGAAATGGATTCTGCAAAGTTTGCATATCAAGCTCAGCTCTACAAGAACGACCTCATGATGTCATTGGGCACAGAAAATCGTCCTCCAGTTCTGATAGATGAAAACAAGTTTACACAGTGGCAAGATACGTTCTTGAATTTTATAGAGCGTCAAAAGAACGGAAATGACATGATGAACATTCTATCTGAAGGACCTTTTTGAAAAACCCAAGTTGGCTTCTGGATTATATAAGTGTAACACCAGTAAATTCCTGTCGGTGAAAGCCAACCCTTTTGAGAAATTCTTGTTTCTTATCGTAGAATTTCATCCCTTATATCTTACCTATTAAAACTTATCGCGTCATGAGTGGTCTGTGCGGAAAATGGGAAGAAACGAGCCTCGGTACACTCTGGGCGATAGTGCCCTGGCGATAGTGCCTTGGGCACAATCGCCAGCGGGGGTGTGCCCGCGGTACGTTTTGGGCGATAGTGCCCTGGCACAATCGCCGGGCACAATCGCGGTCGGCCCCAGGGTCTTTTAAGAGTTGCGATTTTCAACCATTTCCCTCACTCTCACTTCTATCTTCTTCCCTTTTCTCTCCCAAACACCAAAACCGAACCCTAACCTATTTTGGGGGATTTTCCCTCCCCAAACCACATGATTCTTAATCATCTAGCTAGTTGGGAGCTTAAACCACAAAACCTTCATCTTCATCTTCCTCATCAAGTTCAACGGTTGGGAGCTCGGGTTGAAGTGTTGGATTGGGTGTTCTCGGAAGTCTCTTTGTCTTCAAGGGTAATTATTCTTGTAATAAGTTACTAGTGTTGGGACCGTGCATTGCACTGGAGGATAAATTTTTTGTTGGAATATTGAACCGAGTTAAAATGAAACGTAATTTCTCTATTAACAGTTAATGAAATACAATTTGAAAAGCGAATGTATTTTCATAAGTGGTTAACTTGCATATATTCTTAATCGTTTGTTGTTATGAGTTTGTGCAATAATATTGGTAATAGTTTTGTATTATATTATTTAAAACTCAAACGTCATGTCTCACAACATATCACTATTATTGAAATAATTATAAATATGAACATACGTTTTTACAGATTTTGCAATTTTTCTGAAACCTTCTCGACAACACTTGACAATCACTTTGAACGTATAAATCTGTAGATTAATTAAGAACATTAAAACCCACATCAAATATGACAAAGAAAATAAATGATTTCTACCTTTTGTAACCGGCAACTCAATTGGTATAGTTCAAATTCACTCAGTACCACTTGAAAATTTATCTGACTATCGAGTTCAAGACCTCATAGTATTAGTCGATAAAAATAAAGATATGTATACATATCTTATTCCCCTACTTCGAAAAATATGATTGTGGGTTTTGAAAAATATAAACAAATCCTCAGTAAATAAAATAAAATATAAAAAAGTAGTTTTTAAAAAAAACAAAAATATAATAGAATGTCTTTTGTTCAGTTGCGCCATTGACACCCGACCGTTCGTTTTCTTCTTGTACTCGTATGATACATAGAGAAATTATATATATTTATAGTGAATGTAGAGAATATTTTAAAATATTTTATTTTCATTTTCGATTTTACATTTAAATGTAAATATATTAAAAATATGGAAGAATATTTTTATATCTACATCGTTTCTATTTTATTTTCTTTACATTTGGTTAATTTGGAAATAATTGCGGAATATTTTTATTTTAAAGAATACGATAATTTATTAGTGTATCTCGTTATTTGTTATTTTTAATTCATATCAACTTTCTTTTTTTCTTCTTTTAATGCTCGTGAAAAAAAAAACGTGTATATTTTATAAAATAAAATAGATTTTATAAAATAAAATAGATTTTATATTAGCAAAAAAAATACGGAAGAAAAAAGAGTTTATATTACATCTCATTATATAAAAAGATTTTATAAAATAAAATATGGAAAAAGATTTTATAAAATAAAATATGGAAAAATCATTATGAGATGTAATATAAAAAATTACAGAAGAAAAAAGATTTTATATTACATCTCATTAATATAGATTTAATTGTAAAATCTACATTTAAAATAGATTATGCTAATATAAAATCTATTTTATAAAATCCTCCACCAAAAAAACAAATAGTTATATTAATAAATGAGTATCCATTCCACAAATAGATGATTATGTGAGATACTGTGCTTGGAAAGGTTGTACCAAAGCATTAAGAAATTGAAAATTAAGTAATTAGCTTTAATTAGTTGTACCTTGTGCTTAAAATATTGTAATTAAGAGTTTTTTATGTCGTTTTTATAATATAGTATAGATAAAATGCTCCATTGTTGGTTTCTTATTGTTTGGTTTCTCAAATCTCGGATTTGGTAAGTTTTGGAGAAAACTAGGGGTTTGATCTCGTTTGGGGTTTTGGTATATTGTTTGGGGGAAATGCTTCTATATGGTTGAGTATGGTTATTTATGGTTTGAAATGTTTGGATCTAGGTTTTGGAAGTTTCCGGCTTGAGGATTCGAGCGGTCTTCAAAAGAGATCGTTGGGTGAAATCTAGATTTAGCTTAAATCTAGCAGGGTGAGTTCAAGTTGATTTGTGAAAACGGTGTACATGCCAAAATGGTTATTTTAAAGTGTTCAACTTGAAATGGTTAACTGCTGATAAGTTTTGAGTATTTTGAAGTAAAAATGTATTTCACTTGGTATTTGTCAAAGTGTGAGTATCTTAATGAGTTTTTATATTTGATAAACTTGGCTTGCTTAGTTTCATAAAAATGTTCACGTTTGGGATTTGGACATCTTCATAAGTAATATCATGACTTATGCATTTTGGGGATTTTGTACAAATAGAGTCCATATCATGACCTATGCATCTTGGTGATTTTGGTACAAGAGAATTCTATTTCATGATATATGCATTTTGGTGTATTTGCATTCATAAACCCTTTGGAAAACCTTTGGTCCCATTATGTGTTGAGTTTTGGGTTAATCTTGTCTTTGAGGTATGTGTCTTCGTAAACGTTGTTTAAAGACATTTTATTACTCGGGGAACCGATAATTAGTTGGTCAAATGGATTTTGAGCATTTTAGCTCGGTGTTGGCTTAAAAGAGTCTTGTGGACATTTGTCCGGATTTAATAGCTCGTTGTAAAGTCCCATTTCATGGCTTACATCTAAATTCATTTTTATCGCATATTTATAATTACAGGCTCGAGTGCTGTTGTCATTCAGGTATAGTCGTGTAATCTTAGACTGTGTTGCATTGGATCCATAGGCACATGAGTCAGTCTTCTTTGATGGTCATTTGGGTGGTACGGGGTTGGACTCCGGGACACATGTTTTATGACCTTGTCCGTTCAAGGAGTACACTAGGAGGACTGAGTCCGGGTGGTGCTATCATGACATGGAGTAGCCATTGGATGGGCGTTTTGGACCTCCGCCAGGTGGGGCAATGCCTTGGTTGTATCCCCCTTGGTCCGGGCCTTGGAGCGGTATTCTCGTTGTTATATCACTAAGGTCAGTTGACTCTTTGGTGTAGCTTGAAGGGAGTCGTAGGGACACTTGGGCTTGTGTGTCGTGAAGTGTCATACGATTAACGTTGTATGAGTGGCATACTTTTGTGTTCCTCCACTCTCAACGGATACGGGAAGCCCCCGTCGTCGGCCCGTCATATTTTGGATATTTAATTGTCCATGTTTTAATATTGGGATTTCATTCTACTTTATGGTCGCGTGAGTATTAAATTGGGTTACATGTTTTCAATGACGTACCATACTATTTAAGAATCGTTTTCCTTTATTTATGGGCCGAGTATTATGTCCCGCCCGTGTTTTGGGTGTTTTGGGATATGAGGTTTTATTTACAATTTCATAATTGGAATATCGAACTATGACCCCATTTTGGGTGAGTTCCGGATTGCATCATTTTACATGATGGGTGTGTTTGGGAGTATTATCTTTAAAAGTGCATGTTGTGGGAAAAATGTGTCGTTTCCATTTTAAAGTATATTATTTCGAAAGATCTCGCTTTAAAACATATTTCCTGTCTTTCAAAGATATATTCCTTCATGTTAAAACTCTTGAGCTCACTAGGCGTTAAGCCTAACCTTTTTATTTGTCGGCATGTGCATCAGGTTCCAGTTGGGGGTTCGGTTCTAGTAAGTGCTATGAGGATTGAGCCTTAGCTTTATACAATGGTAAGTAGCTGGTGAAGTCTTCCGCAGATTGGAGATAGTGATTGTTATTGGGTTTAGTAACACCCGTCCCTTTTCCTAGAATGTATGTATAGGAGGAATGTGAGCTTTGGGGTTAATTCTCAATTTTTGTTTGTGGTTGAAGTATTTATTGATGTATTTAGAAAATTTTAATTTAGTTGCTATCTTCAGGTTTGAGGGGTGTTACAATAAGCCTACCAAAGAATATACACCTGATGAGTTATCAGAGTATCAAGTTGGTCGTGATATAAAAGCAAATCTGATGCTAGCCTTGCCAAACTCTATCTACAATAGGATTGATTGTTTCAAAACTCATCCTAATCTTATGTGGCAACAACTAGAAAAGATCATGCTTGGATCTTCAGTTGCAACTCAACTGCGACATACTCGATACATGAACAACTTTGAAGAATTCAAAGTCAAGGATGGGGAGCCACTGAAAACTGTGTATGACAGATTCTATGCCATGATCAATGATCTGAGAAAAATAAAAGTGGAAAAGACAGAGCTTGAAACAAATATGAAATTCCTCAATGCACTTTAACCTGAATGGAACAAATCTTGCCATCGCTTGAGGAATGATGTCAGAATTTCTTCCATGCAAATCGAAGAAATGTTTGAGATCTTGCTGAAAGATGAGAGCATAGTATCTGAGAAGAAGGCCAAACTAGAGAAGAAGAACAAGAAAACAGTGGACCCGGTTGTACTTCTAACGAGTCATCTGGCTAATCAAGCATTGTCTGATAATGCTTATGATGGGTCAACTGAAGATGATGGCGAGGCACTTCAGAAAACAATGATCCTTCTTTCACAACACTATCAGAAAAAGTTCCAACCACGTCAGAGTTCCAACACTTCTCGCTTCACTTCTAGGTCCAAGAATGCTCAAATGCCCGAGCCAAAGACTGCTGCATGCTACAACTGTGGAAAGCCGGGTCACATATCTAAGGAGTGTAAAGTGAAGAAAGTTAGGGACTCAGCTTACTATCGAAAGAAACTGGAACTGGCCGAGAAAAGAGAGAATGGAACTGCTCTTCTTGTAGAAGAAGAATTCTGGCTGGATCACCCCGATGATAAAGCTGCAAATGTCGAGATCGCTCAAATATGCTTCATTGGAGATGATCAATCTGATTATGATGATGAATCTTCAACTGATGAAGATGAGGTATATTCTGATTTTGATTACAATTTTATTTCTTCGCAGTTGAATATTATGATCTCTGCTTTACATGATCTTCGTTCAAAACTCTTATCTGCAAAGAATTTAAATTCTGAAAAGTCAGATTTGGTTGACAAATTGAAAATTTCTTTGAAAGATGGAAAATCTATTTTGGAAAATCTATTTTGGAAAATACAAAAGACATCTTTCAAAAGAAATTAGATGATTTGAAAAAATCAAATAAGTTTTATCTTGAATCTTTGACTGATATGACCGCTTTAAAAGATAATTTTTCGGCTAAAGTAATAGAGTTGGAAGAAAAAATATACCGAAGGGATCAAACTGATCAAACCATATTTATGCACAAACCAAGGAGTTACAAATCTATAAAGGAAAGATGGGGACTTGGTTTTAAAAATCCTCAATTTTTAGATAAAGCTAAAACTGAAGTTCCCACTATATATGAATACGATTATCTAACACTTGCACATTATGCTCCTCAGTTCAAATTTCATTAGAGAAGTGAAAAATAAGTGTTAGATATCGAAAATGAGAAAAGGATGAATAACAAGAAAATGAAATTCCTTTTGTTTATACGAGCGAAAACGCTAAATATTTTCCTGATAAATCAAGGAAGGGCAGAAAAGGTTTAAATGATATATCTCCCATTAAGTCTTCAATGTCTGATGATTTTGTTGATTCTTATGCCCCTAATTCTGATAAGGAAAATATATCTCCAATATTTTATGATTCTAAGAGATATACTCCTCCATTAGTTTTAGAAGGCAAAATCATTGACCTTGAAGACAAAATGGAAGATCAAAATATTTGAAAAGAAATTGAATCTGATATTTTTATTTCTTTCATGACGTCAAGTCTTGAAGAAAATTTATTTTCTCAAAAACAAGATTCTATTTCTGGCCATTCTTCTGATGTTCAATAAAACAAAAGGGAATTTCCAAAATATGAAAACTTTTCTCAAAATATTTCAGACTCCGAGATAAGCGCAAGTTTATTGACTGATCAGTTGGGTGCCTTAGGTAAAATTGCTTCTTCTGATTATGATATTAAGTCTAAATTTCTTGATGAATCTTTTACGCTCAATGATGATTATTATAAACCAAAGCGTAAAAGAAGAAGGTCAAAGAAGTCGAAGAAACAAGATAAATTCATTTCTGATAATTCTAATTCTTCTGATTCAAATTTTACAGATAAGACTTTGAGCGCTCGATCAAGGCAGATCTGGAGAGTGAAGCGGACATCTAATGATTCTATGATTGATGGGGATAGAAATGTAGACAAACTCTATAAAATTGATTCATTTGCTTCATGCAATAAAATTTCAAAATATTCAATAAAGCAAATGATTCGAATTTCAAAAGATGTCTCATATTCTTCCTCTGATTCTAGTTCAGATGATTATGCTTTGAATTCATCTGATGACTGTGCTTATTTTTCTGATTATCTCTCTCGTGCTTTAACTGTCAAATCTAACTATTATTTCCCCACAAGAACTGCAACTAACTTTTATAAGACCAAATACAAGTGTGTACCAAAATCTCAATCTGATTCAAAGTTGCAGACACCTCATGTCAAGGGGGAGTAAGAGAAAAATGGCTCTTGAGTAAATCAGCTCAAGACCCGGACTTTATTGTCAACATTTTGGCTTCTAAGTACTTCAGCTTAGAACCCGTACTTCAATGGACTACGACTTCTAGACATTTCATTGTAGGACTCGTTCTTCAAAGCTTCTAGCTTCTGACTAATGAGAAACTGTGAGTGCATCTACTTTAATTCCACTGCATATATCTCTGATATTGATGTTGTTCTAGTTTTCTCATATGTTTTTTTAAAAAGAATCTGAGCATTTCAATTCAAATCCTGAATTTGTTCAACTCAAATTTTTTCAAATGAGACACAAATTCTTTATACATTATGTGAAAGATGATATTATTGAATTATATTTTGTTTCAACTGAATATAAACTTGTCGATTTTATTTTCAAATCTCGGCATGTTGATTTAAAAATTTAAACCTTCACAAATTTTATTCTATAGAGTAAAAGTTTTACAATTTTTCTTTCTTTTGAATAAAATGTGTGTCTAAGATAAATTTTCAAGTTGCTTTGTTTATATTGAAGTTCTTATATGTTCATCTTTCAAGTCTAACAAAAGTCGAAAAGTCAGCAACATGTTTGTAACTTTTGTTTCTGCTTTAAAGTTGTGTGATTCGGAATATTTATAGTTTACAATGCTTAGAAAACCTAAAAAGTCAGAATTTGAATTGTAATGAAAATATGGGCTAAGCACTCCGATGTAAAACCTTGTGATTGAGATGATTATTAAATTCTTATAAATCAGAAATCTCTATGTTTAAAAGTTTATACTTGTGACCTTTCTGGTTTGGGAAAGTAAGTTCCGTGGGATGCTTGTCATCTGGTCCCCTAAGGTCAATTGATCTGGGAGTGATCGAACCCAAATCCTTCTATAGAATCAGATCGAAAGTCATGTTCTACTGGTATGAATGAGTTTAGGATGTGTCGATGTAGCCTTTCTGATCTGGGAGAGTAAGTTCTAAGGGGTGCTTGACACCTAGTTCCCTAAGGCCAACTGGTCTCGGAGCGACTAACCCAAATCCTGCAATAGGGTCAGATAGAAAGTTACATTTATGGCATGTTCTTTACTTAATAAACTTTTTGATTAAAAGATGCCAATGTGCACAAGCTTAAAAGATGCCAAAGAGCACACTCATGTAAAGATGCCATAGAGCACAATGCTAAAAGATGCCAATGAGCACACATCTCATGATACTTGGTGATATTTCTGAGTTGCGATAAACCTGTAAATTTGTGAAAGTCTTTAATTCTTGATGGCTTAGTGTGATTATTTGCAAAGTTCCCTATTATATTTTTAGAATTGCATTTTCTTAAAGCTAATCAAAGTTCACATGCGAGGACACTGAATAGATTGATGAAAGTTTTTGAAACTGAACATGTTTTAACTTGATATGCAATGAAACTTGTTTTTGTATCTAAAAACATATATTTGATTTCAACTAATTGATAAATCTGTGATATTTTACTGATTACAATTTAATTTGTTTAGTGTTTAAAATTGTATATGTTTGGTTGTTTCAAAATACATATTCAGTATATTTTTCTTTCTACATTAATGTTTCAATTCTTGTGATCTCATATCTTTACAAATGGGTTTGAGTATTATTCAAGGGGGAGTGAAAAAGGAGAAAATTTCTGAAAAGATAATATTTGTTTTTAAGGGGGAGTATCTGATTCTCTATATGACTGCTAACGTGAATTGTCAAATTTAGTACATTTGTGTAGGGGGAGTCAAAGAGCTTAACAAGGTAAAATTTTCTGACTTCAAGTCAGATTTGCGCCAACAGTTGGTCGCGCAAATCTCACTTTGCGCCACCTTCGGCTAGCGCAAACCTTACTTTACGCCACCAACGTGTTGCGCAAACCTCTCCTATTTCTCTTTTATTATGATTTTGCAGATCTTAAGCTGTCTCGTCTCCAACATTTGCATGACCAAGTTGATCAAGATCATCAAGGTCATGAGGGGGAGAAGTTAAGAGAAGTTAAGAAGATGATAATGAGACAAAGAGCTCAAACGTTTATCTGCTGATCAAGATTCGCTCGAGATTCAAAATTTCTTCAACTTTACTTGTCTTTTGCTGTTCAAGCTCCGATCACCACAACTGCTTCAAGATCATTTAAAAGAAGTGTGTCGTCTAGAGCACAAGCTGATGAACCGATTGTTCTTTCAAGCATACTCAAACTGGTCCAGCCTTGTCAAGACAGCAAAGATATCTCAAACTGAAAGATGCTGAGAAGATTTTTTTTTAAAAGTCAGAAAGCTTTTTCAAAGTCACTTAGATGGTCCATGCTGATTTATGATATTGTAATCCCAATCAATCAAGCACTCTTACAACAATCTCTATCAAGAATCAACATGACAATGTTAAGTCTAGAGAGAGAGTAGAGAGAGAGAGAGTTCCAATCTGATGTATATTAAAATGAATGCGATCTCCTTAGTTACATTGATTCTGAACTCATATCCCTATTTATACCAAGGATATAAGCTCACAAGATTAACTACATATTAAGTAAACACATATTAGACTAATACAAACTTTGACTCTGTTGACTTTACATGACTTGACTTTTCCTATTAAATCTTGTATATAATAATACACTAACAATCTCCCCCTTTGTATTCAAGATTTAATAAAAATTTGGCATACGTCTTCAACACTCGATTCTTCAATCTTTTGATCTTTGACAGTCTTGAACTTTGAAGCTCTTAACAGTCTTCAGTCTTTTAATCTTTGAAGAATCTTCAGATAAGCTTGAAAAGTCTTTCACATTGCAGCTTTGGAAAGTCAACAAGTCTTCACTAGTAAATCTGAATTCTTTGAAATTCTTTAAACTTCTTCTAAACTTTGAAACTTCGAGGGATCTCTGATCTTTGTATCTTCATTTCTGCAATCTCTGATCATTCTTCAGAAAAGCAAACTTTCTTGAATTATGTTCAACATGGACTTGTCTTCAGAAATCTTTGAGAATGATTTCTTTTCATTTGATTTGATCTTTCAAAAAATTCTTCACAAGTCTTGACTTTATAACTTTGAAATTCTTTGATCCTTATCTCTGTAGATTTCTCCCCCTTTTTATCTTGACTTGACTTTGAAACATCTGTCTTCTTCAGAATCTTTTGAAACATCTCTTTTGACAATTAATACTTCTTTCAGAATTTGTTCTTTTGAAATTGATCTCTGTAGATTTCTCCCCCTTTTTGATGATTGTGAGCTTCATAATCATCAAAACTTTCTCAATTTCAGCACTTTCTTTGAATCTCCCCCTTTAACAAATATTCTCCACCTTTGTAAGAACATTCTTCCCCATTGATCTGATACAGAGCCTGTCAATTCATGAATGTATTTGTCCGAATTTTTTCAAATTCAGATATAATGAACTTGGTAACCCTGATTCAACAAATGAAACAGTTAGAAGTGCCTGTCAGTAACACGGAGTTACTGTGTACAACGAATGTACAATTTAAGGAGCTGGTTTGATGATGACTCCCCAGGACTTCCATTCAATCATTGAAAAACACAAGGTTTATCTATGAATGTTCTGACAGAAAAACATATTCTCTGTGTGCTCGTGCTTGTGTTTTGAAAGAATTTGCACAATGATTGTGGTTCATAAGGCTCAAATTGTGTAAACTGTTGAGACAGCAACAAGTATTACACAAACTCAATGTGCATGAAAAAGGTTCGAAGGTGGGGCAACGTTCCTTCTTTTTCAATATCTAAATCTTTCGAGTGAAGACTAGATAGCAGATATGTTGCGTCCCCAAAGAAAATGAAACATTTCTTTGTTAAGAAAGAAACGAGTGGTTGGTGGGGTTAATGCAAGAGTTGGCATGGGCTCACTGCCTTTTTCAATGATGGTCACCAAAGAATGTGAACCAATCAGAAATGTGGCTGCCCGGCTCAGAAAGTGGTTGGTGCAGAGTTTTGATATTCTTTTAACTCTGTTCTCACACCCTCTTTCTTTTTAACATTTAAGCTCACTTCTAACCAAACTCTCATTTACATTTTTCCGCTCCACACAATGAGAAAAACTCAACCGGATGAGTTATCTCCCCCACTCTTTAATTTTGGCCCCTCACCCCTCAATCACTCTAGGATAACTTCCTGGGTAGGAAACACTGGTTAACGTGAATCCATGGAAGTTCTATTTAAGCTCACACATGAATCCCATGTAAGTCCTAAAAGAATAGTTGCTCAACAATTTAACTTGAACAGTTAAGCACAAAATGATAACAGTGTCAGAATGTATGCTCATGAGATTTGGGCAATTGAACTTTGAAGATTTCTCAAAACAAGGATATTGAATGAATGAAATGAAATCAAAAGAATTGTTTTGAGAATCTGACAATGTATCAATCAGATCAAATGAAATGGTTAGGGTATCGAAGAATTGGATGGTTTGCTTATATGAACGAATATAAACAAATTAACAATGAAAGCACAAATTAGAAATGATGAATGATGTTCAACAACATTTGAAAGCAAACGAGGGTATTACCATCGAAAAATTTGGTCGTTATGAGACATGGTAATAACAAATTCAAATGAAGTACTGAACCGATGTGTATGAATACTTTTCAGTATATAGAAAAGATAATACACAAGTATTAATCTTTGGAAACACATGGCCAGTTAAACATTAACGCTCAATTTTGAAAAACATTTAAAAGCACACTTCTAAATTTATGAAATCTTTTGAGAATAGAGAAGTGGTTTGAACATTTAAGAAAAATGTTTTTCATGCTTGAAAGTTGTTCTTCTTTCAAACAATCAGAGATGTAAGATTAGAAGATATTTACCTTTAAGCTCCCCCTCAAATCAAGATAATATGATTTAGGTCAGATAAGCTCCCCTTGGATATTTTGCATAATATCCTTATCTGAACATTAAAGAACGGGTCCTGATCTGTCATGTGATCAGAAGCCACAGTCTTTACATTAAAATTCGGGGTTTGAACTGTTTTGTTCAAAAGCCATTGTTCGTTGACTTTGAAGTCCGAGTCCTGAGTTGATTTACTCAGAAGTCAAAATGTTGTACTTTGAAGTACGAGTCCTGATCTGTACATGATCAGAAGTCAAACATCTTGCTCCCCCTAAACCTGTGGTACCTGCAAAACAGAGTTAACAGGTTTTGGTACCCACTGGTATTTGGGTCCTGGTATGTTAGATTTGGGAATCCACTTCTCATTAGATGTATATCTTTTAAAAACAGAATTCTGAGAAGTTATTTTATAAGATCCGTACCAGTTGTGAGCAGTTTCTCTTTGAACGAAGTCATTCTCTCCACAATAAGAACAACAGATCTTCCTTTGAGCAATCCTGATCAGATGATTAGTCGAGTAATATATATCAGAATTACCAAAAGATTTACCTTTATAAGCTCTGTTCTCTTTGGCTTTGGATGTGGATGTGAATGCTTTGTCATTCTTCTTCTCTTCAGAAGAATCTTTAACTCTCCAGACCATCTGAGTTTTCTTTGATTGCTTTCCAAGAGATTTTACATAATAGCTCACTGAACCATCAACAGATTTATCATAAAATAGATTTGATGGTCTGATCTGACTTGATTTGACAATGATTGGTTTAACACTTTTCTTTTTGAAAACATTTTTATCATGAATAGAACTTGAAGCTGTTTTGAAAGAACATACTGATTCTGTTGAATTATCAACAGGTGATTGATTAATCACATCAGCTTAAATCTTTTCTGATAAATTGACGTTTGCAGCTTCCAAGTCTTTTATCTTTTAAGATAAAATGTTTCTTTCAGAAGTAAGTGTGTCAAACTTCTGTTTCAAATCAGATCTAGCCATCTGTTTATTTAGAATTTCTGATGAAAGAACAGATAATTTGGATGTGAGCTTAGATATTTCAGATTCAAAATATGAACGTTCTTGCTCAAAATCTGTTTCCAAGTTCTTGTTTTTCTCAGAAATATCCTTGAAAATCCCAACATTTTTCTTTTCAAATAATTTCTTTTGTTCCTCAAAAGACTGCTTCTTTTCTTTGAAAATATTTCTTTCTTTTTCAAGCAAGTCTTGTAAAGTAGAAATCTGCTTGGGAAGTTCAGTATTTTTAGCTTCAAGAACTTGTCTTTCTTTGGCAAAAGTGTCTCTTTCAGTGATTAAACCTTTTCAAAATCATACACTTGCTTTGAAAGTTTAATACATCTAAACTCAAGATTTTTCTTCTCTTGGTCAGCTTTCTTAGAATTCTCAGATGATTGTTGAGTTGAAGATGTCTTCACATTTGCTTTTTCTTTTTCTGCTTGGAGACTTGTTTGGAGTTCAACATTCTTGTTCTCCAAAGCAGATATCTTTTCTTCAAAAGCCTTAACCTTCTGTTGAAGCTTGACTGACTCATCTTTCAGCTCAGATGATTTCTGATCAGTCTTCTTCAGTTGGCTTTGAAGATTCTCTTTGACTTTATCTTCTTTAATGCTTTTTAACAATTCAGCAATTTTCTTTTCCAGACTAGATATATGATCTTCAAAAACCTTAAACTTCAGTTGAAGCTTGACTGATTCATCTTGTGATTCTGATGACTTCTGTTCAGTCGTCTTTAGTTGGCTTTGAAGATTCGTTATCTTTCTCCCTTTTTGAATGACAATATTCTCTTTAACTCCTATGATTTTCTCTTTCATTTCTATTTGATTATCTTTATCTTTAATCTCTTTCTCTCTTTCCTTCATAATATCTGCAAAATCAGATTTATCAAGATTAGCACATTTTATACAATCAGGAGTTTTATCAGAATTTGACAATTTAGATTTGAACTCCTGATTCTGATTTAGAAGCTTTGAATTCTGATTTTTCAGCTTGTCTAATTTAGCTTCCATCTTTGGTATTTCTGGCATGTACAAAACAACCATATCTCTTGCAGATAAAATGGTATTTCCTCTCTCATCTGTAACAGGCATATTGACAGATTAGTTTAAAAAAAATGATCGTCAAAAATCAGAAAATTATGACCACTATCAAAATATGTCCCCCTCCGCAGACTTAGCACAGGGGTTCCGCTAATCAGAAATTATGACCACAATCAGAATATTATCGTCAAAAATCAAAAAATTATGACCACTATCAGAAAATTTTTCTGACATATTTTTCTCTAGAAAGAAATGCTTGAATAAAATGATCGTTCCCAAACAAATCAGAAACTTTGACTTAAAAAGTCAAACTTGGATCACAAAACTCTCTCAGTGATTTGATAAAGACCCTCTTCTATACTTAGTGAAAATTACGTTTTAATATGTATTGATGTTTCACCATCAGCGATCAGACTGAGTCTGTTCAGTTATCGCTGATAGTCTCTCACATAAACATTTCTATGTATTAGTGTTTCACTATCAGTGATCAGACTGAGTCTGTTCAGTTATCACTGATAGTTTCTGAAGTAAACAACCAACGTAATCCCTGAAGACAAGTCTCGCGTCAACATATGCTCATAGCTGAATCGAAGACGAAGCTGCTGAATATAGAGAAGTCTACTAGTGATCTGATGCGGATATCAGTGAAGCAAAGACAACTCTACATATACGCGAAGGAACATGAGGAAAAGCTTCAGCGATAGCTGAACCTCTTTATCTCTGAAAGAAGAGATATTCAGCGATCAAAAGATCACAAAGCTTATGTCTCAAGTTTCCTTTTGTCTATCCTTGCACAAACTAGTACTATGTGTCAGAACGGACATGTCTCTGCCACCATACGTACAACAACTCTGTCAACTACACTGTTCATGACCCGACCGAAAGCATGTCTCCCAAAAGTAAGACTCCCAAAGCCAATCTGTGAACGCCACGTGTAAAGTGCCCTGCCATGCATTTAATGCATAGGGTATAAATAGAAAGTTCACCCCTCCATCTGTAGATGTGCTCAATCCTTGAACTCCATATAGAAACCATTGTTTTCTATATCTCTTAAATCCCCCTTTCTCTGAATTTCTTGGGCAATCATCTTAGTGTTTCTTAAGTTTGTTTAGATTGAGTCTGTCTTAATCTTATTCCGCAACAAAATTGTAAATTGTATTTTGATTTATCAATAAACAATTTATTAAACTTTAATTTCTGTGTTTGTATTCAACCCCCTCCCCCTTCTACAAACTTGTTAAGCACCTCCGGGACCAACACGTGGTATCAGAGCAGTTTGTTTAATCTAATAAACAAGATCTTGCTAAATACTCTTCCTTGCTATTCTAAAATGGCACTAAACACAAACACAAACTACTATGATAATGGTTCACTTTCTAAACCTCCTCGATTTTGCAGAGATAACTTTTCTCTATGGAAAAATCTAATGATGCTATTTCTTGAAGGTGCGGATCCTACTATACCTGAATATATAGAAAAGGACCCTATGAACCTGTTAGAATTATAGCTGCGGTTCCCGCTACTGCCACCACTGAAGCTGTCCCTGAACGATATGTCGTTAAGGAAATAAGACAGTGGAGTGATGAAGATAAAAAGAAGGTAGGCATAGATGCAAGAGCCAAGACCATCATCTCAATGGCTCTGCCTGATGAATTTTTCCATTTCATCATGCATCTGAAAACTTCTAAAAAAATGTGGGAAACAATATGTGTTCAATATGAGGGCACCACTGAAATCCAAGAGACTCGAAAGATTAACTTGGTAAGACAGTATGAAAGTTTTATCGCTGGAAAGAATGAATCTCTTTCTGACATTCATCAGCGGTTTAACTGCCTAATCATTGACCTAAGAACTGTTGGAAGGACCTATTCTAATTCTGAGGTCCTAACAAAATTCTTGGAAAGTCATCCTGAAAGTTGGGACAGTTATTCAATATGTCTTAAGCTGACAAAAGACTTACATACTCTCTCTTTAAGCACTCTGTATGGAATATTGCTCAACTATGAGCAATCTAATATCCTGAAGAAGAATCTTGTAAAAGATTCTAAAGACTCCAAAAACACTCCTGTTGCTTTAGTCTCTTCAGAGATAATTCCATCTCAGCGATCTACTCTCACCATCACTGAGTTAGATTCTGAATCTGAGGATCTATCAGACCCTGATCTTTTAGAGTTTGATGAGTCCTTAGCACTCTTGACAAACTCTTTTAAGAGATTTGCAAGAAAGAGTAACTTCCGAAGAAGTAAACCTCTCTCTCTTACTGAAAAGCCAAAATCAACTCCGGTTGATAAGGCTACTGCCACTTGCTATAACTGCGAAAAAATTGGACATTTTGCTAGTGAGTGCAGGTCAAAAAAGGTCTTCAAACCTTCTACCTCAAGAAGATCCAGTGATGACAAATACCATAAGCTGAAGAACAAATATCAAAAGCTGAAAAGCTATCAGTGAAAAGGTAAAGGTCTCATCGCTGAAGAACATGACTGGGCCGAATCAGAAGAATCATCTTCTGATGATGAAGAAGTCGCTAATCTTTACCTCATGGCTGAGATTAAAGAAGAAGTAGAAGAACCATCTGAACCTTCTATGAGCTACATATCATCTCAGGTATCTATCTCTACAAATCCCTCTCTGCCTGAAGCTGAGAGAAGTCGTGCTGTTGATGTGCTAACAATTGACCTTTATAATGCTCTAAACGACAAAACTCAAGCTGAGAATAAAAATGTACATTTAACTCAAGAGCTAGAGAAATGTCATGAAAAGATCAGTGAACTAAATCTTTTAGAAGAAAAATTGAAAGATCAAGTCATTATAAATGAAATCATCAGCATTGAACGCGAACAAGCCATTGCTGCTCTAAAAGCAGAAAAGGCTCATGTTGAAAAATGGTGCAAATCATCAACAAAGATCTCTGAGATAATAAATGCTCAAACTCCTGAAAGTGATAGAACTGGTCTTGGTTTTTGGACACCACAGGATGATCCTAAAGAAGAAAGTTCCTCGCTTAAGTTTGGAACTTTTGTCACATCTTTCTTTGACACTTCTTATAATCAATTCTATCCCTGTTCTTCTTCAAATCCCATCACTGAGGAAAAATCCAAAGACACTAAGTCTACGGATAAAGGAAAGTCCATTCTCCTTCCTCAGAAGGCAACCAGGAAAGCAAAGCTGAAAATTCCTTCTAAACCTTCAGCTAAGCTATCCTCTAGCTCTGTGATAGAAATTTTTGATCTCTGTCCTCCAAAGCTAAAGATTGACCTTAGACCAACGAGATCTGTAGAAATGAAAATCCCTCCTATATCTCATGAGAAAAGCCTTCTCGGACCTGGTCCTGCTCATCTTAAACTTGCAAAACCTTCTACTGATCCTAAAACCATTTTCAAATACAGAAAATGTTATCACTGTGGTTTTACTGATCATATTGCAAGTAAATGTCCAAATGCCACCAAAGCTGATAAAACAGCTAAACTGAAGAAAAATGCCTCTAAGGCCAAGAAAGTCACCAAAGTTGAAAAATCAACTAAAGTGAAAGATACCACTAAGGTTAAGAAATTAACCAAAGTGAAGATTACCATTGAAACTGATTCTTCATCAGATGTGAAGACTGCTGAATCTTCATTATCCACTAACTCTGAAGGACCCATTGAAAAGTGGGTACCAAACAACGCTTAATCTTCCTTATGTATGCAGGGATCAAAGGGCATCTGGTATCTCAATAGTGGATTTTCTCGTCATATGACTGGACAAAGAGACCTGCTCACTGAATACAAGGAAGAGAAAGGTCCCTCTGTGACCTTTGGTGGAAATGGAAAAGGATTTACCCGAGGGTTTGGTGTCCTCAGCAATGGGACAACTACCTTTCGAAGAGTCGCTTATGTAGATGGACTGAAGCACAACCTTCTAAGCATCAGTCAGCTATGTGACAAAGATTACGAAGTTCGCTTTTCTAAGAAAGCATGTTCAGTGGTAGATGAACAAGGAAAACTTGCTCTCAGTGGTCATCGCAGAGAAAATGTCTATGTAATAGATATGGACTCTACTATCACTGATAACTTATGTTTTCTCTCTAAGGCCTCTTCTGATGTCAACTGGCTATGGCATAAAAGGCTCTCTCATCTAAATTTCAAAACCCTGAACTCTCTCTCATCTAAGGAACTGGTTTCTGGTCTTCCTCAGCACTCATATGCTAAATAATCTCTCTGCTCAGCATGTGAAAAAGGAAAACAAACAAAAGCTAGTTTCAAGTCGAAACAAGTTTCCTCAGTGACAAGTCCTCTTCAGCTCTTGCATATGGATCTGTTTGGCCCTGTCAACATCCAATCAATAGCTGGAAAGAAATATACACTTGTCATTGTAGATGAATATTCTCGCTACACCTGGGTTATCTTTCTTCGCTGTAAGAGTGATACTCCAGAAGAACTAATATCTTTTGTGAAAAAGATGGAAGTGTTGAACAATCTTACTGTTCGCTCAATAAGAAGTGATCATAGAACTGAATTCAAAAACAGTTCCCTGAACAATTTCTTTGAGAACAAGGGAATCTCTCACAACTTCTCTTCAGTGAGAACACCTCAGCAAAACGGAGTCGCTGAAAGAACAAACAGAACAATCATAGAAATTGCTAGATCAATGCTCAGCTATTCCCATCTCCCTACTCAATTTTGGGCAGAAGCTGTAAACACTGCATGTTTTACTCAAAACAGATCGCTGATAATAAAGCGATTTGGATATTCCTCCTTCTCCAAAGCCTACAGAGTTTTCAACAAGAGAAGACAAACCGTAGAAGAAACAATTCACGTCACTTTTGATGAAACTCGCTCAGCGAACTCCAAACCATCGCTGACAATGAAGAGTTAAATGCTTGGATGCTTTCTCACTACAGAGAAACAAAACCTTTCTTCTCAAACCATCAGCATTCTGATCCTCCAACCGCTGATGATGATCCGAACATTATACATCCTACCGCTAAATCCATTTCATGGGTCTCAGCAGAACCTCTAAACACATTACTACCATCAAATCTGCCTTCGTCTGAAAACCTTTCTAGTGAATCTACTCAACAGTTAATCGCTGATGAACCTCAAACGTCCTCATCAGTAAACATTCCAATCGTTGATCCAACCTCTGAGTTAAGCAATCATGCTCCTGCTCAGCGATGGACCAAAGATCACCCAATAGATCAAATTCTTGGTGATCTCGAAGCAGGTATTCAGACACGACGAAGCTCAGGTAATATTTGTCTCTTTGTAAATTTTCTCTCTTTAATAGAACCAAAGATGACTGATGATGCCCTCAGAGATCCAAACTGGGTCAGCGCTATGCAAGAAGAGCTGACTGAGTTCTCTCGAAACAAAGTTTGGAATATCGTTCCTAGACCATCTGATAAAACTGTAATAGGCACCAAATGGGTGTTTAGAAACAAGTTAGATGAACATGGAACTGTAACCCGCAACAAGGATCGACTTGTTGCTCAGGGATACAGACAAGAGGAAGGCATAGACTATGATGAAACCTTTGCCCCTGTGGCCAGGCTCGAAGCAATTCGACTATTCTTAGCTTATGCAGTCTATAAAGACTTCATCGTTTATCAAATGGACGTAAAATCAGCGTTCCTAAATGGAAAGCTGAATGAAGAAGTCTATGTAGAACAACCACCAGGGTTTTATGATCCTAAGTATCCAAATTATGTTTATAAATTGGATAAGGCTCTCTATGGTCTAAAACAAGCCCCTCGAGCTTGGTATGACACTCTCTCATCTTTTCTTATCTCTGAAAATTTTGAACGTGGCAAAATTGATAATACGTTATTTTTCAGAAAGATAAAAGGTCATATAATTCTTGTACAAATATATGTTGATGACATAATATTTGGTTCTACTAACCCATCTCTGTGTACTCGCTTCGCTGAAAGAATGAAGAAAGAATATAAAATGAGTATGATGGGTGAGATGACATATTTTCTTGGTCTTCAGATTAAACAATCTGACAAAGGTACTTTTAACTGCCAAGGTAAGTATGTTAAAGATATGCTGAAGAAGTTTGATCTCACACAAACTTCAACGATGAAGACTCCTATGGCACCACCCCTGACACTTAACAAAGATCCTTCTGGTAAACCTGTTAATGTCACTGCCTATAGAGGAATGATAGGCTCCCTGTTGTATCTAACAGCGAGCCGACCTGACATTATGTACTCTACTTGTTTATGTGCACGCTATCAATCTGAACCCAAGGAATCCCATCTGATCGCTGTAAAGAGAATTTTCAGATATCTTAAAGGAACTCCTAACCTCGGTCTTTGGTATCCCAAAGACTCAGGGTTCGATCTAACTGGTTATTCTGATAGTGATTTTGCAGGCTGTAAACTCGACAGAAAGAGTACCACTGGTGGATGTCAACTCCTGGGAGGAAAGCTGGTAAGCTGGACAAGCAAGAAGCAAAATTCTGTGTCCACTTCCACAGCTGAAGCTGAATACGTAGCCGCTGGAAGCTGTTGTTCTCAAATCTTGTGGATGAGAAATCAACTATTAGATTATGACCTTCAGCTGTCAAAAATTCCCATCTATTGCGACAACACTAGTGCTATAGCTATAGCAAATAATCCAGTGCTACATTCAAAGACGAAACACATAGAGATCAGATATCACTTTATCAGAGATCATGTGATGAATGGTGATATTGAACTTCACTTTATCCCTACTGATTTTCAGCTTGCTGATTTATTCACCAAACCTCTTGATGAGACAAGGTTCAACTTTCTCATCAGTGAGCTTGGAATGCTGAACCTCGAAGAATAATTCTTCAGCGTTCATGTATTGTGTCAGTAATCAAAAGTTCCCCTCATTGTTCTCTCTGATAAACATTCTGACTCTCAGGTATGTTCTCTCAACTGAATCTTAACTCAGTTAAGATGTTTTTCTTCAAATGATTAAAAGCTTTTGAAAAATACATTAATCACTGATATTTCTAGTCAATGATCCTTTAAAAGGAAAATCTATCCCTATCTTTACCATCAGGGATACTTTCAAAAAGGAAAATCTATCGCTGACTTTTCTTCAGTGATAATTTCAAAACGGAAAAATGAAACGTCTCTCTCTTCTATGACGTCATTTGAGCGGATAATCCACGACACGCCTTTTCTGACACGTTCGTCCGTTGCTCTTCTATCCAATCAACTTCGTGGAACGTGTCAATGTCATGATGATTTTTTTCTTTTCCCGCTTCATTCCTTCTCTCTCTTCGTATAAAAGGAATTCTTCTCTCCTTCATACGGTTTACGCTTTCAAAACTTTCAAAGCAAGAAACACTCTCTCTCTCAAGAACACTCAAGCAAGTAAACCCAGAACATTGAATCTGCAACTCCTTTTCTTCAAGATAAACAGGTTTTGCATTGTTCTTTTGATTCTTCTTATTCTTTTTAAAATCCTACTCATTTTCTATGGATTTTATAAAACGTTTTTTCTAAAAACTAAAGATCACTCTTTATGATTTTATGTTTTTTTATAAAAACCTCTTGGTTTTTAACGTGTTCTTCATTCTTTCTACCCAGAACACTATTTTTTCTATTCTTAAAAAAATAACTCGATATTTTTTCCAGTTTCTTTCCTAATATGGAATCTGGTAAACATCTTCTTATTTTTTAGTCTAAATCATTTCTTCTATTATGCTTCTTTCCATAACAGAAATGGCACAGTCTTCAATCGTTGCTTCCAAGCATGTACGATTCGCTATCACTGAAGTTGAGATTACTAAATGTAATCACTTGGGAAGACTCGAGTTCAAAGCTGACAAATACCCACATCTGGTGGAAGCTGCTGAATTTCTCAAACAATCATGCATAGCTTACGCGATCACTGTGGATCCTAAGTCTTCCAAGACTCTACTCCAGCAGTTCTGGTTCACTGCTGATGCAACTGAACTCACCAACAAGAAAGGTGAACGAGTCCCTGCTATCTCTTTCAGCACGGACTTGGGGCCAGGGATCATGACCGCTCTTAGGCTCAGGAAATCTTTAAGATTCCCTGACAAACCAAATAGTGGGTTCGACGCACTCCCCACTGATGCTGAGCTGATATCATTTCTAGATGCAATGGGCTATTGTTGGGAAAACAAACCGAGATCTTCTATTCCCAACAAGAAGCTCACCAAGATTCTCAAAGCTTAGATGCCTTCACAACTGAACTTTATCTTCTCACACATATATCAGTGCATGAGCGGGAAGAGTGGTTCGCTGGATCAAGCCAGCAAAACACAACTGCAGATGGCCTACTCCGTTATCGCTGGTCAAAACTTTGACTACGCCACAACAATCTTTGAAGACCTGAGGTCGAGATTAGAGAAGCCTGAACGAGATCCCAAGATCTCGTATGTACGTTTCATATGTACGTACATCAAGTTCCTCTATCCCAACACCTATCCCACCAAAGATGATGGTACTTTTGCCAGGATAGGTCAACGATCACTGGAGGTAAAGCCACTCGCCAACGAGGTAAGTATCTCTCTCCTTCGTTCTCGTCTCTCTCTCCATTCTTCTTCATTTTCAGCGACCACGTAGACGGTTCCTTCGTCTGCTATCCCTGTCGCTTCCACTACTTCCAAACGACCATCAGCTAGTCCGATTGGTCCTTCCAAAAAGGCCAAAAAGACTAAGGAAAGTACACCCTCTAGTACTATACCTGAGGGAGCTTCTCAAAAAGCTACCTTAGATGCATTTGTGGGTCTTTCCTCCACAACTCCAACAGTCACTCAACCTGCCGTGTCAGCGATTTCAATCGCTGTCACATCATCAGTGACCCCACCTACTATCTCATTCGCTGAGATTAACCCCAACCCTACTTCTATCCCCATAACTCTTCCCTCTTCTTCTCATTTGGTCTCTGAACCCGCTACCTCTTCTTTACCTATAGGACCTGAACATCAAACTTTTGAGGAATCTATGCAGTTCTACAAAATGTTTGATACGTCAGGTACACCTATAATCCTAAACACTTCTTTCCCCACCTCTCCAAATAAGCCCGTATCTGAACTAACATTATTTTCAGGTCCTAGTTTGGCGTCTGTTGACACGCATGTCAACAGTCTGGGAGAAAAGGTAGACGCTCTCACCAAATCCATCAACGACACCACCAGCGCCGTCAATCAGGCTGGTGAGGAGCTGAAGAGGTTGACCGCGACCTGCTCATCTAAAGCTGAGAACTCCCAACTTTCAGCTGTTGAAGAACAAGTCGTCCAACTCAAAGAGTCCTCTCAACTCTTTCAGGGGCGATTTGAGTCTCTTACCACTGAAGTTCGAGGTCTCTCTTCAAAGGTTGATCTCTGCATGTCCCTTCTTCAGCAAATTCTACAAAAGGTGAATGCACCAGCTCCAGCGCTGCCTCCCTCCTTCACTGAAGATGATCGGACCAACCTCAACATCGTTGTGGAATTCATCCATGATGCCACGTGCGACATCCCTGCGGTTGAAGAACGGGTCAAGCGTCTGGAGGCTGACGTCCAAGTGCTAAAAGCTTCAACAGCTACTCCAGCAGCTGAGCAACCCCCTGCCGATGATAATGACAAAGTGGGGGAGAAAGCTGAAGAAACTTCTATCGCTTCTGCAAAGAAACCTCCCTCTCAATCTGAGGGGGAGAAGGCAAAAGAACCCTCATCTATTCATTCTCTTCTCTTTGAAGATGATGAGGAAGAAGACGATGAAGAGGGAGATGATCTAGATCTTGATGATCAAGAAAAGGATCAGCCCTCCAATGATGACGACGACGATGAAGAAGACCAATCTATGTGGTTCTCCAAGCCGAACATCGCATCAGGGACAACTTCGCAAAAGGTTGTCAAAGCAGGGGTGAGAGGTGATACATCTTCAAGCGCTCCTTCGCAAAGCAAAGACAAGCAACCAATCGCTGAAAAATGCTTGAGGACTGGATCACAATCTGAGGGGGAGCATCCTTCTCAGGTATGTCTTTCAATTGTACCACTCTCCTACTCTTTCCAAACCCCTATTTTCTTCTAGCCTTTATCTCTCTTTTTCTAAAAAGATACACTTATCCCTTCATTCCTTCATTTTTTATCCAGACAGTTCTCACCCCTGCTTAAGGGTTCTGAACTACAAATAATTCCAGCTACTATCGCTGAAGAAATAATCCCAATCTCTATCGCTGAGATTGATGAAGAAGAAGAAGATTCCCTGGTCCATCCAAGAAGGCCCTCTCAACCATCTCATTGGTCAGAGGAAGTGATAAGAAAAAAGTTGAAATGATTGCTCAACTAGAAAGTCAACGGCTGAAAGTTCCTCTTCAAACATCCACAGAGCTCGACTTCCTTACTGAAGCCGAAAGAGAAGAATCTGCCAAAGCTGAGAAGCTGATCGCTGAATGCAGACAAGATGCCCAGCTCGCCTTAAAGATTCAATCTTCTCAAGTCAAGGACAAAAAGCTAAAAAATAAGCCTGTAGAAGTTCAAGCTGCACTACTGAAAGAAATTGAAGAGGAACGCTCCAAAGAACAAGAGAGAAACGACAAGTCTATCGAATGGTGCAAACAGAAGATGGATTATCGTTCTGATCTTCTTCCAATATCAGCCGTGACTATCTCTGGTCGCAAGAAGAAGGAACAACTCTCAGTGACCATGGAGATTACCAGAGAGGATGGAACCCAAAAAGCTATGTACGTATCCAAACTTGAGAGCTTCGGATTTACGGAATGGTTAGAGTTCTGGGATGCGCTGAAGAAATCCAAATCTACATACAGAGGCTACGTTGAAGGACTTCTTGAAGCACTCATAAATAGAGTCACTTCTGTACTGAAGCTGCCATCTCCTCTTCCTCCCAAATCTTTGAAACTCAAGAGAAGAATTGGGTCCTCCTCCTCTGAAGACGTCGCCATCATCAGGACTGAAACTTCTATCAAATTTTCAAGAGATGCACTGTTTGGTCCTCCTCCTGATCTTTCAGCTCTGGATCTATCTCTGCCTCCTGGTGGTCCTTTCCAAGGTGGTCAAGTAATTGACGATCCTTATGGAGTATTCTTCAGAGATGATGATGAGGAACTCAGATTTCAAAGAGTCTCTGAGATTCCTATCTATCCTCTGAATCATCTCAAGGATCTCTTATGCTTATGGTGTGACTTCTCCCCTGCTGTTGAGAAAATCAAAGAAATTATTAGCCAAGAATCTTTGGAACGAAGACAGAATGGAGAAGAAATACCTGAGTATATGATCAATCCTCCTAAGTCTTCTTTTAATAACTCATAGATTAGTTTCCTTTTCTGTAATCTGTTAGTTATACTTACAGTAGTTAGTTATTCACTTGTACTTATGATTTTCATATCTTGTAATTCTATCCCTGAATTAAATGAAAATTGCAGTGATGTACTTAACCCTATCAGTACTATAAAAAGATCCCTCAAAATAGTAATTGGGACATGCATGCAATGAGTCCTTTTTATTCCTATATTTTGAATCATAAAGTAATTTTCTTTAGTTACTTTGTCCTTATCAAATAGGGGGAGATTGTTGATCCAAACTCTCTCAGTGATTTGATAAAGACCCTCTTCTATACTTAGTGAAAATTACGTTTTAATATGTATTGGTGTTTCACCATCAGCGATCAGACTGAGTCTGTTCAGTTATCGCTGATAGTCTCTCTCATAAACATTTCTATGTATTAGTGTTTCACTATCAGTGATCAGACTGAGTCTGTTCAGTTATCACTGATAGTTTCTGAAGTAAACAGCCAACGTAATCCCTGAAGACAAGTCTCGCGTCAACATATGTTCATAGCTGAATCGAAGACGAAGATGCTGAATATAAAGAAGTCTACTAGTGATCTGATGCGGATATCAGTGAAGCAAAGACAACTCTACATATACGCGAAGGAACATGAGGAAAAGCTTCAGCGATAGCTGAACCTCTTTATCTCTGAAAGAAGAGATATTCAGCGATCAAAAGATCACAAAGCTTATGTCTCAAGTTTCCTTTTGTCTATCCTTGCACAAACTAGTACTATGTGTTAGAACGGACATGTCTCTGCCACCATACGTACAACAACTCTGTCAACTACACTGTTCATGACCCGGCCGAAAGCATGTCTCCCAAAAGTAAGACTCCCAAAGCCAATCTGTGAACGCCATGTGTAAAGTGCCCTGCCATGCATTTAATGCATAGGGTATAAATAGGAAGTTCACCCCTCCATCTGTAGATGTGCTCAATCCTTGAACTCCATATAGAAAACATTGTTTTCAATATCTCTTAAATCCCCCTTTCTCTGAATTTCTTGTGCAATCATCTTAGTGTGTCTTAAGTTTGTTTAGATTGAGTCTGTCTTAATCTTATTCCGCAACAAACTTGTAAATTGTATTTTGATTTATCAATAAACAATTTATTAAACTTTAATTTCTGTGTTTGTATTCAACCCCCCCCCCTTCTACAAACTTGTTATGCACCTCCGGGACCAACAGAAATATCCTTGAAAATCCCAGCATTTTTCTTTTCAAATAATTTCTTTTGTTCCTCAAAAGACTGCTTCTTTTCTTTGAAAATATTTCTTTCTTTTTCAAGCAAGTCTTGTAAAGTAGAAATCTGCTTGGGAAGTTCAGTATTTTTAGCTTCAAGAACTTGTCTTTCTTTGGCAAAAGTGTCTCTTTCAGTGATTAAAACCTTTTCAAAATCATACACTTGCTTTGAAAGTTTAATACATCTAAACTCAAGATTTTTCTTCTCTTGGTCAGCTTTCTTAGAATTCTCAGATGATTGTTGAGTTGAAGATGTCTTCACATTTGCTTTTTCTTTTTCTGCTTGGAGACTTGCTTGGAGTTCAGCATTCTTGTTCTCCAAAGCATATATCTTTTCTTCAAAAGCCTTAACCTTCTGTTGAAGCTTGACTGACTCATCTTTCAGCTCAGATGATTTCTGATCAGTCTTCTTCAGTTGGCTTTGAAGATTCTCTTTGACTTTATCTTCTTTAATGCTTTTTAACAATTCAACATTTTTCTTTTCCAGACTAGATATATGATCTTCAAAAACCTTAAACTTCAGTTGAAGCTTGACTGATTCATCTTGTGATTCTGATGACTTCTGTTCAGTCGTCTTTAGTTGGCTTTGAAGATTCGTTATCTTTCTCCCTTTTTGCATGACAATCTTCTCTTTAACTCCTATGATTTTCTCTTTCATTTCTATTTGATTATCTTTATCTTTAATCTCTTTCTCTCTTTCCTTCATAATATCTGCAAAATCAGATTTATCAAGATTAGCACATTTTATACAATCAGGAGTTTTATCAGAATTTGACAATTTAGATTTGAACTCCTGAATCTGATTTAGAAGCTTTGAATTCTGATTTTTCAGCTTGTCTAATTTAGCTTCCATCTTTGGTATTTCTGGCATGTACAAAACAACCATATCTCTTGCAGATAAAATGGTATTTTCTCTCTCATCTGTAACAGGCATATTGACAGATTAGTTTAAAAAAAATGATCGTCAAAAATCAGAAAATTATGACCACTATCAAAATATGTCCCCCTCCGCAGACTTAGCACGGGGGTTCCGCTAATCAGAAATTATGACCACTATCAGAAAACTATCGTCAAAAATCAGAAAATTATGACCACTATCAGAAAATTTTTCTGACATATTTTTCTCTAGAAAGAAATGCTTGAATAAAATGATCGTTCCCAAACAAATCAGAAATTTTGACTTAAAAAGTCAAACTTGGATCACAAAAAAATTTTAATTTTAAAAAAAAATCTAAGTCTTGATACTCGCACGTCAAAGAACTCGCAGACCACTGAACACGCTAATCACTATTTCGAACAAACTCGCAGATCAAACAACTCGCAGAACACTGTTGTTAGCGCGTTACGCTTAAATTCGCACGCCTCTCTAACGCGTTTCGATCAAACTCGCACGCTTTGACTTGCGCGTTTATCAAACTCGCTTGTCTCTATCTGCGCGTTTTACCCAAACTCGCACGTGATGCTTGCACGTTCTTCAGGCACTTGCGCGTTCTTCAGCTTGAGCGTTTTGCAGATGAATCTTGCGCGTTCTTCGATGAACTTGCGCGTTTTCTGAATCTAGCCCGTTTTGACAGTTCTGTTCACGAAATCAATCCAAATCGACTTAAACCTGCAAATTTAAACATGAACTTGCACCAATATGATCGAATTACATATTAGAACACTTTTCTACCACAAGATTTCCATTAAAACATTAAGAAGCAACAAATTGATTCAAGAAACAGTGTTCGTGTTCATTTTTCAAGAAACTTACAATTTGATCAAATTGACCAATCTAAAGTGCGAATTAGACAATGTGATCTGAATAAGAGTTGATCCAATTGATAAAACGTTCACAATCAAATCAATTTCTTGATTTAATTGTGCAAAAACAAGAAAAATACGGATCAAACAGTGATTTTTTCGAAAAATAACAATTTTCTTGAAATTTTCAAGAATCTAATTCTAAGTGATCTTTCTGAATTTGTTTGGTGTGCTCTGATACCAATTGATATTGTAATCCCAATCAATCAAGCACTCTTACAACAATCTCTATCAAGAATCAATATGACAATGTTAAGTCTAGAGAGAGAGTAGAGAGAGAGAGAGAGTTCCAATCTGATGTATATTAAAATGAATGCGATCTCCTTAGTTACATTGATTCTGAACTCATATCCCTATTTATACCAAGGATATAAGCTCACAAGATTAACTACATATTAAGTAAACACATATTAGACTAATACAGACTTTGACTCTGTTGACTTTACATGACTTGACTTTTCCTATTAAATCTTGTATACAATAATACACTAACAATTTAGAAGATGGATTTTGAAGACCACAGCGCCAATGATTACTAAGGGGGAGATTGTTAAGTCTGATTTTATAGTAATCATTGTATTTATATGCTTGGTCTTATACAGTGTTTAGTGTCGTACACTGTGTTGTATCTGACCAGGGTATTTAAGTCTCTTTGGTTCTTGTTCCTTGTAACTCTTCACGCCTACATTCAATACAGAATATACTTTGCGCTTTGAACTCTCTCTCTACTTTCTCTCTCTAGGATTTAGAGATCTTGGATTCACAGGTTGTACTTAAGGATGTTCTTCATGTTCCTAGCATTAGTAAGAATTTGGTTTCTGGTTATAAGCTATATAAAAATAGAATAAAGGTTGTGCTAGAACCTGATAAAGTGATTCTATCTAAAGCCGGTGTGTTTGTAGGCAAAGGCTATGTTGCCGATGGGATGTTCAAACTAAGTATAAATAAAATTACTACTTCTACTTACATCGTTGATTGTTTATTTGCTTCAAATTTTAGCATTGAATGTTCATCTTTTAGTTTATGGCATCATCGACTAGGACATATAAATTATAAAACAATGAAATGCATGTCCAAACAAGGAATTATTTCTTATAATAATGATCATAATGAAAAATGTGAAATTTGTGTTCAAGCAAAAATGAAAAGGAAATCTTTTCCAAAGATTGATAGGAACACAATAATCCTTGAGTTAGTTCATTCGGATATATGTGAATTGAATGGACAACTAACTAGAGGAGGAAATAGATATTTCATAACTTTCATTGATGATTGTTCTAAATATACTTATGTATATTTGCTAAAATCTAAAGACCAAGCTTTTGATGCATTCAAAAGATACAAGGCTGAAGTAGAAACTCAAAAGGGTAAAAAGATACAAATACTTAGAAGCGATAGAGGTGGAGAGTATTTTCCCACGAAATTTTCTTCTTTTTGTGAAAGTCATGGTTTGATTCATCAAATGACGGCTCCATATACACCACAACAGAATGGTGTAGCGGAAAGGAAGAATGGGGTTTTGCAAAACATGCTTAATGCTATGTTAGTAAATACAAATTTACCAAAAAATTTGTGGGGTGAAGCATTACTCACGGCTTGTCATGTAAGCAATAGAGTAATCTCAAAGAAACTCAAAGTAGCTCCTTATGAAATCTGGAAAGGTAGAAAACCAAATATAAGCTATTTCAATGTTTGGGGATGTTTGGCTTACTATAAGGTTCCTTTGCCTAAAATGTCCAAACTTGGACCCAAAGCCTTGAAGAGCGTATTCGTGGGATATGCAGAAAATTCAAAGGCATATCGCCTTTTGGATTTAGATACAAATGTTATAGTTGAATCAAGGGATGTTGAATTTTTTGAGAACAAAATTCGACATGATTCAACAAACTTGGATCTATTCACTTCTGATATGCCACAAGGTACTCACTCTCCAGAAATTGGCACTAGTAATAAAAGACAATTGCCTGAGACTTCTGTTCCACCTAGAAGAAGTGAAAGAGCCAGAAAAGATAAAAATCTAAGTCCAGATTTTATTAACTCTCAAGCCATTATATTTCTAGTTGAAGGAGATAGGGATAATAAAGTATTTAATAAAATACCTATTATTCTTCTTCATGTAGAAGATGCCCCAAGGACTTATCAAGAAGTTGTTACCTCTAGGAATGCTTCTTTTTGGAAGGAGGCAATTAATGACGAAATGGATTCCCTTGTATCTAATAATACTTGGGAAATCACAAAATTGCCTCCTGGATCCAAGGCTATTGGTGCAAATGGGTCTTTAGAGTTAAATTGAATACAGATGGCTCAGTGCAAACCTTCAAAGCTAGATTGGTGATACAGGGTTTTAGTAAAAGACAAGGAGTAGATTACTTTGATACATATGCCCCAATAGCTAGAATTACGTCAATTAGAATACTCTTTGCTTTAGATTCTATACACAATTTACCCATACATCAAATGGATGTAAAAACGGCCTTTTTAAATGGGGAATTAGATGAGGAAGTTTACATGAGACAACTTGAGGGATTTGTATTGCCCGAAAACGAAAATAAAGTATGTAAACTTAAAAGATCCTTGTATGGTTTGAAACAGGCACCTAAGAAATGGCATGAGAAATTTGATGTTGCTATACTTTCAAATGGGTTTTCTCACAATTCAGCGGATAGATGCATTTATTCTAAGTTTACTCAAGAATATGGTGTTATATTATGCCTTTATGTGGATGATATACTTATAGTTGGAACCAATATGCAAGGTATAATTGAAACTAAGAAGTTTCTATGTTCATGTTTTCAAATGAAGGATTTGAATGAAGTAGATACTATATTGGGCATTAAAGTGCAAAGACATAGTGGGGTTATATGTTAAATCAGTGTCATTATATTGATAAAATACTTGATAAGTTTCAACACTTAGATATTAAGGAGGAAAATACCCCGTATGAAACATCATGTAAGTTAAGTGAGAATAGTAGTAGAGATATTGCTCAACTTGAGTATGCAAGTTCCATTGGTTGCCTTATGTATGCTACACATTGCACAAGACCGGACATTGCATTTGCACTTTGTAAACTTTTGAGGTTAACTAGCAATCCGAATAAAGACCATTGGAAGGCTATTGGTCGGGTTCTAGGATATCTAAAAAGAACCATAAATCTTGGTTTACATTATGAAGGTTTTCCAGAAGTACTTGAAGGTTACTCGGATGGTAGTTGGATTACTGGTGGAAGTGATAACAAATCCACAACTGGATGGACTTTCACCCTAGGTGGGGGTGCTGTTTCTTGGGCTTCAAAGAAACAAACATGTATTACTCATTCTACCATGGAGGCTGAATTTATGGCCTTGGCTGTCGCAGGTAAGGAAGCATAATGGCTAAGAAATATGCTGTTGGATATAGAGTTGTGGCCACAACCAATGCCAGCCATCTCCTTAAACTGTGACAGTGAGGCTACTTTAGCTAGGGATTATAATAATATCTACAATGGTAAATCTAGGCATATTATCCTTAGGCATGCTTATGTGAAACAACTAATTTCTGATGGAATTATTACTATTGTTTATGTACGCTCTTGTAAAAATTTAGCGGATCCGTTTACAAAAGGTCTTCCTAGAGACATGATTTATGGAACTACAAGATATATGGGTTTGAAACCCATTGATTGAAGTTGGCAATAACAGAAACCCAACCTATACTTAGACTAATATCTACTTATAGGTTCAATGTGGTAAAAACAAGTTATTGATCACCAGCTTGGACATTAGTTTACTAAACTAATGAGTAATTATTTGAGGGTGAGTTTTATACTCTTAATGAAGTATTCCTTTGGTGACTAAAGGGACTTCACCTATGTAGACACAAAGGGTGGTGCCGCTCTAGCTTAGGCAAATATTTTGATTTTGTAGGTGTCTATGAAACTGGGGCGAGCGCATGGCCATAATAGTGCTCCCTTATTCATGAACATGGTATGACTGATCATGTGCGTTATCTCTCAGAGTCTGACTTATGGAATCATGGCTCAAATGCTTAAAGCCGCTTATGATTCTGTTGGGCTTCTTGAGAGGTATACACTATGGGGATGTTTGTTTACCTCTTAATGGTTCCATTAAGAGGCAACCTCTGAATCGCTAAGAGGTAAATCTTGTTTGGCAAAAAAAAGTGCTGCCTCTTAATGGTTCCAAAATCCTCTTAATGATTTTGTATCCTGACCCTCCCTTAACCATTAAGAGCCCTGATTTCATTATGAACAATTAGTAAACAACCATATTTCATTTTAGACTATATCATAAAAACCTCTTAATCATTCATACCACTTAATCATTCTGCACTAAATCATTCAGCAACTGTCAAACAACCCCTATATCAAGGTTCAAAGAGAAATCTACCTTGATTTAAGCATGAAGGTCAGATGTTTGTGATAAATCCTAAGTGGGGGATTGTTGGAACATATAGTATTTATCACTTGTTGTTGTCCCACATAGAAAGAGTGAATTTTGGTCCTTATAATTAACGGTCCGTTAGTTTTTCGTTAACTCCGTTAGTTAGTTAGTTAATTCGGTTATTTTGGAGGGAAATCGAATCATTGCAACTTTTCATGAAAGGTTGCACCTCTTCATGAAAGGTTGCACCTTTTCATTTTCTGCTATATATATATATAATAGTTTCCTTCAAAGAAATGATATATCTTTTCTTTTGTTTTCACTCTTCTTCACAAACACAATAATCATGATCATCAGAAGAACATGTAGGATCGTTGCCTACTGTTCTTAGAATCGAGGAGGTCTTGGGAGGAGTTAGCCTAGATCCATCAACGAGTTAGTGGGGGCTAATATTCTTTAAGGATAGTGATTTAATCACGTCCTCGTTTTAGTCTAAAATTGATCGTTTTGTTTTTTGTCAAATTCCCTATATCTAACAACCCGTGCATCTAGTGTTCCACTTTGATGAATGATGTAGGGGCGGACTTGTAGTGGTGCCAACGGTGGCATGTGCCACTGTATTGTTCCTCCGCCGTTAGGTAAAAAATTTTAAGTTTGTAAAATGTGCAACCGTATCGTTTTAGAAGGTACAACCGTATTATTAGAAGGTGCAATCGTACCTTATAATTAAACAAAAAACTAAAAAATACTTTTGAAATCAATCAAGAAAATCGAAAAAACATCTCGAAATCGATAAAAAGAACTTAAAAATCGTTCGAAATCAAGTAAAAAACTTTAAAAATCCCTCAAACATGTGGAATTAGGCTAAAAATACATTGGTGCTATTGAATTTTGGTAATAAGATAAAGACACGCCGGTAAAAACCGTATGAAAAAATATGGTGCCATCGCATGAATTTTTTTTTTGGGTCTGCCTCTGAACCATGTTTGACATTTTCATATTTAACATATAGTTTTAGAGTTTTATTATGTTATAACTTTGGATAATGTATTTTTTTTTCGAAAATATATAAGATATTAGGTTCGGCCCCTGCGGTTAAAAAGCTTGTGTTCCGTCCCTGGTTATATTCTATAAAAATAAGGACATTCCTCTAGCTTCAAATACATTCAACCACCTTCACATTTTGTTTATGAAACAAAAATGAGCAACTTCATATACACGCAACTAATTCATTTGGTGTTCGTTAAGATAATTCTTAATTACATCGAACAATTACTAGATAAAACCTTCGACTACCTTCATATACATGCAATTACCTTCATTTAAGCAAGGAGACATTCATGCCTTCAAGCATTGGACATCCTTACATTAAAGGTTACTAGTTGTGTGTCTGTTGGAAAATTTTAGTAAAAATATGTTTTTTACTAACTTTGGACACATATAAATACATGTATATGTAGTGTATATATCTAACTCTTAGTGGGTTTGTGTTCTCCTATATGAGAGCATCGAAAAGATAAATTATGTGTCCAAAACGGAATATGTGTGAATGAGATATCGATGCTCAAAGTTGAGTGTGTCTTGAAACAGTGCCCCGCACAGGTTGTGGCACGAGTGAACCCGCGCAGCCAACCGCGCCGAGCAATGGAATGTAAACACGAACAGTGGCCCGCGCAGGTTGTGGCACGGATGAACCCATGCGGCCAACCGCGCCAAACACTGTTCACGTTTTGTAACCCCATCGAAACCATTATGATGCATTGTTAATTCGTTTAATTATTAGTTAATTATCGAATTAAGTATTTCATTTATAACGGTTAATTCGTTTAATTACGAATTAATTATAATGATTAATTTGTTTTATTATCGATTAATGACAATTAATCATTTCGGTTTCAAATGGTCAATATAAATTGAGGGGCCGGTTCACATTCCATAGTACGACAATCACAACGAAACAGTCTCACATATCTCTCTCTGAAATTCATAGCGCATACGATAACTCTGATGGAGTTTCAATGCAAGTGGTCATCTCCGGCAGTACTACTATTTTTGCTGTTGTACCCTGGGAACTGACGGCGAATCTGTTTAAGGGAATCGTGTTAAACACGAGCCTCAACGTTTGTTCTATATCCTTCTCTTTTTCTTTATCGTTGTTTTAAATCATTAGTTGATTTATTTTGTATTTTAATTTGTATGCTTAAAATACATCGGAATCTTAATCGATTTCTTTATAATTATAGTTGATTAAGTTTATGAGTTGTTAATCATTCGTTGATTAATTTTATATTATTATATGTATTATAAAAATACATATAGAGAAAATACCAACAATCTTAAACAGATTTTATCGAGTTTATCTCGATTTGTTTCGAATCGAGTTGTGTTTCGATTTAAGGATACGAGGATATGAGGTTATGTTTGTATAAACAGATCGATAATCGAATTTGTTTCGATTTAATTCGTTTTCTGTTTAAAAGAATTTTAATCGACTTTGGTTTGATTTAGTTATTTTTATGTTTTGTGTAAACAGATGCTACATCGTATTTGTCGATTTAAATAATTACTGTTTGTAAACAGTTTCTAAAATCGAGCTTATTTCGATTTTTGTGGAGAAAGATTCTAAATCGATATTGTTTCGATTTTGTGGAATAGAATCTAAAATCGAGTTTGTTTCGATTTTTGTGGAGAAAGATTCTAAATCGATATTGTTTCGATTTTGTTGAAAAGAATCTAAAATCGAGTTTGTTTCGATTTTGTGGGGAAAGATTCTAAATAGATTTTGTGTAAATAGAATCTAAAATCGAGTTTGTTTCGATTTTGTGGAAATAAAATATAAATCGAGTTTCTTCGATTTGTGGAAAAAGATTATAAATCAAGTTTGTTTCGATTTAATCCCTTTTCTATTTGTATAAAAGGATTCTCAATCAAGCTTGTATTTGATTGAATTCTTTTTTGTTTTGTGTAAACAGATTGATATTGCGGTACTAAAACGTTCACATGAAATTTGTTTTCCACGATGGTGAACGAGTACTTGGTGGCAATGATCACAAATCTCACGTCCATGTTCTCAAAGGTGAATGTGATTGGTACAAACTCTAGAGAATGGTGGATTAATACCAGAGCTACCCGTCATGTGTGTTATGACAAGAGCAACTTCAACACCTACAAGGATGTTGATGATGGGCAACAACTCTTCATGGGGAATGCCACCACCACCGATGTCAAAGGTGTTGGAGATGTCATTTTGAGGATGACTTATGGGAAAGAGCTCAAGCTTAAGGATGTTTTGTACGTCCCAGAGCTTTGGAAAAACCTCGTTTCTGGGTGGTTGTTAAACAAGTTTGGCTTTAAATTAATGTTCGAGCCAGACGAATTTGTTTTGTCCAAAAGTGGTATGCATGTGGGTGAAGGATATGCCTTGAATGGTATGTTCAAGTTAAATATAAGAGTTTTCAATGAAAAGAATAAATCAACTTCAAGTTCTGTTTATTTGCTTGAATCTCCAAATGTTTGGCATGGCCGTTTAGGACATGTATTTTTTTAATTCCATTCGACGTTTAATTAAATTAAACTGTATACAAAAATTTGTTTTTGACTCAAATCACAAGTGCCCCACATGTGTAAAAGCCAAACTTACTAGATCATCTTTCCAATCGGTTAAAAGGAAATCCGAACCCTTGATTTAATTCACACTGTGACGTGTGTGATTTGAAATCGGTTCCTACTAGAGGTGGGAACAAATTTTTTTATCACGTTTGTTGATGATAGCACGAAATATTGCTACATATATTTACTTAAGAGTAAAGATGAAGCAATAAGACAAGTTTGTCTTGTATAAAAATGAAGTTGAAAATCAACTTAATAAGAAAATCAAGATCGTTAGAAGTGATAGGGGAGGTGAATATGTTTCACCTTTTGCTGAGTTTTGTTCTAACAATGGAATTCAACATGAATTCACAGCACCCTACTCACCTTAGCAAAATGGTATTGCTGAGAGAAAGAATCGTACCTCGAAAGAGATGGTGAATGCCATGTTGATTAGTTCTGGTTTAAGTCAGAACATGTGGGGAGAAGCCATTTTGTCGGCTAATCATCTTTTGAATAAGATACCCCCGCAAGAAACAAGATGAAACACCGTATGAACTTTGGATGGGTATGAAACCATCTTACAAGTACTTACGAGTGTGGGGGTGCCTATCTAAAGTGATTGTACCTCCGCCTAAGGTACAAAAGTTATGACCTAAAACAGTGGATTGTGTATTCATTGGATACGCACAAAATAGTAGTGCTTATTGGTTTCTTGTGTATGAATCTAAAAAATTCTGAAATACACAAGAATACAATTATTGAGTCGAGAAATGCTTCATTCTTCGAAGACGTGTTTCCTTGTTTGAGTAAGGAAAAACAAACCTCATCTTCTAAAGATAAAGAAATTGTTCGAGAGGATGAAAAAGTTCTATCTGAGAAAGAAGAAGTGGAACCTAGAAGAAGTAAACGGGCTAGGGTTGAAAAATCGTTTGGTCCCGATTTTCTCACCTACGTGGTAGAAAGTGAACCCAAAACCTATCGTGAGGCGGTTACGTCTTCAGAAGAACCTCAATGGAAAGAAGCCATCAAGAGTGAGATAGAATCTATCTTACAAAACCATACATGGGAACTAGTGGACCTACCTCTGGGATGTAAACCACTAGGTTACCGTTGGATCTTTAAAAGAAAGATGAAAGCTGATGGCAGTATTGACAAATACAAGGCGAGATTAGTAATTAAAGGATATAGACAAAAGGAAGGTCTAGATTACTTTGATACATATTCGCCGGTAACAAGAATAATATTGATTAGGTTGGTGTTAGCTATTGCGGCCATTAGAAATCTACAAATTCACCAAATGGATGTGAAAACTGCTTTTCTAACGGAGATTTAAAAGAAGAAATCTATATGGAGCAGCCTGAGGGATTCGTTGCCCCGGGACATGAGAATAAGGTTTGTAAACTTATTAAGTCCTTGTATGGCCTCAAGAAAGTTCCAAAGCAATGGCATCAAAAGTTTGATCAAGCCATGTTAGAAAGTGGTTTTAAGATAAATGAGTGTGATAAATGTGTTTACATGAAAGACACCACTCATGGCTTGATAATGTCAATTTTTGACATTATTGAGGCACTGAACTGAGCAGAAATTGTTTGATTCCAGATAAAATAATGGTAATTCTAATGAGTTTTGAGAGAAAGGTACAGGACACCATAAATTAAAGAGAAAGCATGGATTTTAAGAAGAAGTTTCTAGAAATGGCTGTTTGTGTAACACCCTAAAAATTGGGGTAAATTAAAAATTGAAATTTCGGCAATATAACGTCTATAAATAGGACAAACCACCCAAATAATGGGCAAGGCGTGAACATTTACAAAACCTGCCAATAAGTGCGGAAAATTGACAACAAACCAAACCAAACCAAACCAAGACAAACCAAATCTATCTAGCTTACATAGGTTGTCAACCCAATACCAAATGAATAAATTGGTTTAAACATCAAATCTCCCAAAATAACTATCATACAGAATACTCCTCAAGAAGACCAAACTCTTCACTCAACCCTTTGACGACCCGCCGCTAAGAGAACCTGTTATACACATCATTTTCGAAAAAGTGTTAGGCTTAAAGCCTAGTGAGAACAAACATTTTATAAATTGAAGAAATATATGCAATTTTAACGAAGGGAATTCTTTTCAAGAAAAATAGTTTACAATTGAACAATTTGCCATAAAAGGGCCTTTTATATAAAATTCATCTTGCGATGACGGGGGATACCCGATTTACCAAAGATTGTCGGCGGAACACCGAGTAGGCCACAATCCGAGTTATGAGCTAAATACTTGGAACCATGGCCACGAACAACGAAGGTCCGTACGATGATGTGAGGGAGGGCACCGAGGAAACCAAGCCATACTCGTTCACTAGGACTACATTATGAATCCATGGCTAGTAACCGGTATCACATAACTGTACCAAAGGCACTCGAGGATCTAATGCATCCATAACTACAATGGGGAAAACATCCCAATTTATATATAAGCCGACTCAATACCTAGGGATCCACTAGAATAGTCAAGACTTGTCACAATTACATTTGTGACAAACCAAAGATAGACATATAGCTTCCATAATATTTATTCCCAAATATGCAAATTCCAAGTTAACTGCTGGTAAGAATGAGAAATCATAAAAATGAGATTTTATACATTCTTCCAAGAAATTCACCAAATATATGCAAGAAATATTTCATTTTATTTCATAACAAATGAAACCCTTCAATTTCACAAGATATAGCAAGAACTCTAAAATATCCAAAAACTCAAGTTAGATCAAAAATGTAATTTTCGTAGATCCAAAACCAAGGAGATGTATAGGAGTTCAAAATATAAGTTTTGATGTGTATAAAGTTTAGAAAATGATAGTAGGAACTCACCTTGCTAGATTTAGACTAAATCTAGATTTTACCCACTTAGAGCTTTCCTTGAAGAAACTTGGTTCTTCAAACCAAATCTTCCAAAACCTAATTTCACAAGGTTCCAACCATAAATATACATATTCCACCATAATTAATTGTTCCCCAAACACTTAACATCAAAATCTCTATTTTGGGCAAATTCCCCAATTTTGACCCAAAACTCCCAAAATTAACTAAACTGAAAATTATAGAAATCAAACACTAGGAAACCATCAATGGATCATTTGTAACTTACTTCATGGTTTAGAAATGGAAGGGATACACTTACCACTTAGGTTTTGATGAAAACCTAGAGAACCCAAAATAAGCTTGAGGTTGAAGATGAAGATGGAGATGGTGAATCCTTGACCAAAGCTTTCAATCCTACCACTTGATGATGTTTTACTTCCACAAAATCCATGGATTTGCGCCAAAATAAGTTAGGGTTTGAAGGGAAAAGAAGGAAACCGATTTGGGAGAGAAAGGGAAGAGAATGGAAATGAGAAATATTTGGGGGAAATGGTGTATAAAAAACGTCCAGCACCCTACGTGGGTTGATCCGCGAGTTCAGCTTCAGCAACCCACATAGCAAGGTACCCTAATTTTTATTCTCGTAGGTTGCTCCGTGGGTTCAGCTTCAACAACTGATTTTGGCTCACTTGAAATTGATTTTTCTTCTTATTTGGTCAAATCCCGTTTCGGTCATAACTTTTTCGTTATAGCTCCGTTTTCGCTCCGAAAAGAACCGTTGGACTCGTAACTTAATTCTTCATCTACCAAGACAATAAAATCAAGGATTCAAGCCCAAAATCTAATATCTTATTTTTCCTTAATATACCGGTTTCTGTATAAACTTGAGATGATATCTCTAAAAAATCGGGGTGTTACAATACTCCCCAACTTGGAAATGATTTCGTCCTCGAAATCTAAATTACACAAACAAGCGAGGGTATCTTCGCTTCATGTCCTCCTCGGAATTCTCACCAAATGTATCCAATAACATTTCCACCAAACTCCCACCATGCACTCAAGCATCGATTTCCAAATCAGCGAAAGTTCTGACAATTATCAAAATACCTAAGGTTGATTCTTAATTATCGACATCTAGTTTCCTTAAGTTTACCGCTTGTCCTGCAGACACACCGGATATAACGGAAGTACACTGAAGCACATCAATAGTCATTGTCCTCAAAATCATGCGCCAACACCTAACCTCGAGATGACCATTCTGCAAACGTGGGTATACTTGTAAATATTTCCTTTCTGATTAGCAATGTCGATTCAAAGTTGACACCTACTCTTGGAAGTAGTCGTCCAATTCCAATATTCTTACCAGTCAACCATAACATCATCATTAATCCAATTACCCAACAATATAGTACACCACCATAACATAGCCTGCCGTCGTACCAAATTCCAACAATTCCAAAATCAACCATATTCGAACAACCGAACATGATCTTAATCCGTAGGTTAACGAAGCATAAAGATCGTTACTTAACTAACTAGAGAAAGCACAAGCCTCACGCCTCAAACTCCGAGGACTCTTTTATCTTTAATATCGACTTCTAACACGAGGGGGCTTACACCTATAGCCCAATGAGTTCAAGGTTTTCCACACTACTATGCCAATTTGAAATTTATAAAACTCTCAAATACCTAAGTTTTATAACAATTAAACGTGCGGTGAAAATACACTATCGTCCATTCGATAGGTTTCAAAATTGATCACTAATGCCACACATATAAAAACATTTCAAAACTCATTTGATCAGTACTTACGCTAATAAAACGATAACAAAAGATGCGTTAAAAAATTTTCTAACGGACTACCAGGGTCTTAGTATGCATTAATTTATGCTATGCTTATGAAAATAACTTTCCGTCCCATAACATGTGCAATAAAAGTTTGTACAACTCCCAAAAGAGGATTTCACAACTTCAACTTTAAAATCTTTTACTTTAACACAAAATGTCGGAAGATAAAATTTCCAGCAAAACCTATATACGTCTGATCATTTCCCAAATGTAGCAACATAATAGGAACATATATATATATATATATATATATATATACATATTTTACTCTCGCATTTCAAATTTGGGCCGCACCTATAAAACGTTCTTACCCAAAATTGTAATTACAACGACATGCAAACCAGAAATTCATTTCATGCATAGCGGAAAACTCCTATCAGTAAAATCAATAACTAAAATATGTTCTGGGCAAAAGTTCTATCCGAAATACCAAAAATCTTTCATACGATTACTCACACCAACAGTATAATTTAAGTAATGAATGAGAAATAGTTTTACGTATTAAAACAGTGTATAACAAGACTTTTATACGAACTATAGAAGGGAATTAAACTAAATTACTTTTACAATTGCTCAAATCGCATGCATATGTCTTTACTAAAATTTTGGGGAATAAACTGATGTATACGAGTCACGTTGGGAAGTTTTATTTTAGTGACATTTCATGGTTAATTACAGAAATTTTGAGGTTCGTTTTTGTTATACACTGTTTTAGTCCAAAGCCAAATATAAACATGGTCTCATCGCTCTAAAAAATTGGCTAAAACACCATGACAGAAATTTCCAATAAAATGTGCATACATGATATTTGCAACTGAACTGCTCCCACCATGACATAAATACCATTGTTTTTAAACCGGTCAAATTTTTCAAGACTCCATTTAGTTAAAACTGATCCAACGACCCAACAGTTTACGTAAATTCCCCATGAAAGTCGATATAAATATTGAAACACGTTTGACCAACTATTATGCAAACATGTCAAAAGTATAATTAACTAAAATCTCACCGCTGGTTGAGAAAAACCATTTTTCAAATGAACTCATACTCTTATGTTTTCAAAATGTCTCATAACACAATAATATGCATTTCTGAAAAGGTTCATAAAATTAAATACACCAAATGATCCTTACGTCAATTGGACTCCAATTATATATGTAAAATCATCAAAGAAACATTTCAAAATCATTTATTTACCAAAATACCCAAAGATCCCACAATGGGTGCCTCAACATGTTAATAAAACTAAACATTTCAAAATAACCAAAACGTCTCATTGGTTGAAACAAAATGTTTTCCAAATGAACTCTTTCTCTTCATGTTGCCAAAATGACTCATAGTTCAATGATATGCATTTTCCAACGGTTTATAAAATCGTATGCACCAAATGGACAATTATATAAAATGACTTCCATTTATATATTACATCGTAAAAGAAATATATCAAAATGATTTATTTATCAAAATGCCCAAAAATCACGAAGATGTGTGTTACATAAGTTTATAAAGTTAAATATATCCAAATAACCCAAAACTCAACACATATTGGGACCAAAGATTTTCCAAAGGGTTTATGAATGCAAATACCCCAAAATGCCTATGACATGAAATAGACTTCGTTTGTACAAAACCACCAAAGATGCATAAGTCATGAAATGGACTCTATCCGTACAAAATTACTAAGAACCCATATATGAGCATTTTATGGAATTAAACAACCCAATTTCACCAAATATGAAAACTTATCAAAATACTCACACTTTGACAAATACCAAGTAAAACATACCTTTACTTCAAAATACACATTTTGGCATGTACACCGTTTTAACAATTCAACTTGAACTCATGCTCCTCGATTTCTCTAGTTACACTGTCATCATCCAGATGCTCAACATCTTAGGGCAAAGATTACGGATTTCATAGGTTCACCTCACAATTTCTCCTCGAATACATCGATTCATAATTCTATGGTTCTAATCCGACCAATTAATCCGACTCGAAGCTGTCCACTTAATGCAATCACCATAACTACCGCCACTCCAAGTAACGAATAATAAAATCATCAACCTTTTCTAATAGTTACCCATTCAGAAACTTTCTTACCACCTCAACGGTCGACATACCAAGGCAGTTCATACAAGCACGAGAATGAATAAGGAGGATGATTGTTCTAGATTCTAGTTTCTAAATCAAGATTAATCAAACAAACAAAAAAAAGAATCAAATACCTGTTTGATTAACTTCTCAAAATCAAGATTACAATATCTCTCTCTCTAGAACTCTCTCCAACGACCTATCTCTCTCTCTCTCTAACTTTCTCTCTCTAAATATAACTGAATATTCTTCAATTAATTTCTCTACAAAATACAAAGAAAGAAAAACTATTTATACTACCTAACTATTACAAGGAAAAATACAAATACAAAAATACATTGACTTATTACAAATAGACTTTGACTTTAAATGAGATTTGACTTTAACAACTTTGACTTTAACAACTTTGACTTTCTCAACTTTGACCTTCATTATTCTTGATCTTGTATCCAACAGATTTATGCTCTAACAATCTCCCCCTTTGGATTCAAGATCACTGTTGAAAGATCTAGCAAGTCAGTTCTTCACTTTAAGTTTTGTCAAAATAATCTCCCCTTTTTCATTGATAGTTTTCTTTCCAAAACTGTCTTCAAATGATGAACAATCTCCCCAAAACTTCATATAGAACGCTTTTAGACTTGTGGAAAGAAATTATCTTCAGAATCAGCTTGAATTGCTTCAGCAAATAATCTTCAAAGAAAATTTCCTCAAAACTTCAGAAATTCTTTGATCATCTTCAAATCTTCAAATCTTTATCATTTCTTTGAAACCATCTCCCTTTAACTTCAAAAACTTTAACATTTCTTCATACCATCTCCCCCTTTTTGATGAATAGAGCATCTAGATCATCAAAACTTTTCTTCCAAGAAATGTTAATAACCATTCTGATCTGTACAACTGAGCCTCTGATTCAGTGATCCATAACCAAGTATTAATCTAGATCTTTGCAAATCCAGACAAAATAAGAACAGGTAACTCCTGAATCAACAGATGAATCAGTTAAAATGTCTGTCAGTAACACGGAGTTACTGTGTGTAACGAATACACGATATAAAGGAGCTTTTTGATGTTAACTCTCCCAGGGCTTCCATCCAATCATCGAAACACCACAAAGGCAATTTCTATGAATGTTATGACAAAGAAACAAATTCTTTGTGTGTTTGTGCACGTGTAGAAAGAATTAAGCACAAATGATTGCTTTTATAAGGCTCAACATAGTGTAAACCATTGAGACAACAATAGATAAACACAGACTCTAAGTGCATGATTGAAGTGCGAAGGTGGGGCAGACTTCCTTCTTTTTCAATATCTAGATTTTCCAAATGAAAACGAGATAGATTATATGTTGCGTCCCCAGAAAATATGAAACATTTTCTTTTTGAGAAGAAAATGAGTGGTTGGTGGGGTTTAAGCAAGAGTTGACATGGGCTAATTGCCTGTTTCAATAACGTTCACCAAAGAGTTGTGAAACGCTAGTAATGTGGCTGCCCGACTCAGAAAGTAGTTGGTGCAGAGTTTGATATTCTTTTACTCTGATCTCTCACCCTCTTTCTTTTTAATCAATAAGTTCACTACTAACCAAACTCTCTTTTCCATTTTACCTCATCACACCCACACTCATTTCTTTTGACTCCTCACACTCAATCACTAAGGGATTAACTTCATGGGTAGGAAACACTGGTTAACGTGAATCCATAGAAGTTTAGTTAATTCCTAGCACAAAGAACCCATAGTTCCTAAAAAAAATTGTTGCTCAAATGATTTAACTATAACAGTTAAAGCTCATATACAAATGTCAGATAAATGGATGCTCAAATGAAATAATCATGAAGATTTAAGCATTTTTAAACATTGAAGTATTTTGAAACAAGTATATTGAATGAATGAAAATGAATACAAAAGACTTGTTTGAAAATCTGACATTGTATGAAAATGATCAGAAATGAATGATATAACAATTAAAGCTTATGGCCAAGAATAATTGATATTTGTCTATACGAAACAAAATATAGACATTCTTGAAATGACCGTTTCGAAATGAAATATCGCTCAAAAATTCATTGAAGTACAAACGGAGTGTCTTACCATCGAATAAAAACTATTTCAATTTAGAGACATCGTAAGAGCATGTTGAACAAAGTCAAACCGGTGTGTGTGAATACTTGAAAGTATATAGAAAAGACAATACGCAAGTATTTATCTGTGGATACACACGGTTTGGTTATCAATTAAGCACAAAAATAAAATAAAAAAAACATTTAAAATCACACTTCCAAATTATAAAATCTGTTAAAAATCGGGAAGTGGTTTGAACATTTAATAACATGTTTTCTATACCTGAAAGTTGTCCTTCTTTCAAATATATTTAAGATTAAGATAAGAAATCTATCTTTTCGCTCAATCTTAAATCTTAGAAAGTCAGGCTGTAGTCATAAAGATATGATTGTGTCAGCTTCTTTCATCCTGTAAGTCTCAAAGTCTAGTCAAAAATTTATTCACAAAATTTATTCGAAAATAAACGATGGAAAACAGTAAAACAATTATAGAACGAGTTCTGATCAGAAGTAATCAGAAATCATAGTCTTACTCCTTTTGACTTATAGGCTCCCCCTAAAATCATGCATCACAAAAATTTTGTCAGATAAGTATAATGCAGAAATTAGTTTTGCTCCCCTTCAAATGAATGTAGATCATTTAAAATCTTCTCTAACTCCCCCTGAGATCATGAGCAAAGAATTAAAGTGCAGATATCCTTCAGACATAAAAATAAAGAAAATGATGAAAAATAACAATACGTAACTTTAGTAGGTAATAACTGATTATGTCTTCAGATTTAACATACCAAGCTTAGAGACAAGAAAATTAAATCTCTTCTCATCTAAGGGTTTGGTAAATAAATCTGCAAGTTGATAATCTGTTTTTACAAAATAAAGTTCAATTGTTCCTTTTTCAACATTATCTTTGATAAAATGATACCTTACATCAATGTGTTTGGTTTTCGTATGCTGGACAGGATTAGCAGATATGGCAATTGCACTCTTCGAGTCACAGTAGATTGGAATTTTATCATACTTGAATCCATAGTCTCGTAGCTGTGTTCGCATCCACAAGACTTGAGAGCAACAACTGGCAGCTACGTACTCTGCTTCAGCAGTCGAAGTGAAAACGCATAATTGTTTCTTTGATGCCCAGCTAACGAGCTTGTCTCCAAGAAATTGAACGTGACCAGAAGTACTCTTTCTGTCCAACATGCAACCTGCATGATCTGCATCTGAATATGCAGTCAGTTGAAACCCAGTATCTTTAGGATACCACAAACCAAGGTCTGTAGTCCCCTTCAGATATCTAAAGATCCGTTTGACAGCGGCCAAATGGGATTCTACTGGAAGTTAAATACATCAACGATCCTATCATACCTCTGTACGTTCTAACATCTACACTTTTACCCGAAGGATCAGTGTGAATCTTAGTACCAGGTGCCATCGGGATTCCAATTGGTTTACAATTTTCCATTTTGTACTTCCGAAGAATGTCCAAAATGTACTTATATTGATTTATAAAAATCCCCGTAGAAAGTTGTTTAACTTGTAATCTGAGAAAGAAATTGATCTCTCCCATCATACTCATTTGAAAACGTGACACCATGAGGTTAGAAAAGTTTTTGAAGTATTTTGGATTAGTAGAACCAAATATTATATCATCAACATAAATCTGAATAAGTATAATATCAACTTTTTCCTTCTTTATGAATAAAGTGGTATCGATCTTACCTTTAGAGAAACCAGACTTGACCAAGAATTTGGATAATACATCGTACCAGGCTCGAGGGCTTGCTTTAATCCATAAAGGGCTTTGTCCAAGATGTATACATGATCTGGCTTGTCTTGATTGACGAACCCTTCAGGTTGAGACACGTACACTTCCTCTTTAAGAATGTCGTTCAGAAAGGCTGTTTTCACATCCATCTGAAAGACTGTGAAGTTCTTATGAGCAGCGTAGGCAAGAAACATTCTTATTGCCTCTATACGCGCTACTGGAGCATACGTCTCGTCATAATCAATGCCTTCCTCTTGCCGGTAGCCTTTGGCAACAAGTCTAGCTTTGTTTCTGATGACGACACCATCTTCATCCTTTTTGTTCTTGAATACCCACTTAGTGTCGATCACGGTTTTGCCTTCTGGTTTAGGAACCAGTCTCCAAACATTTAGGGCTTCAAACTGATTGATCTCTTCTTGCTTTGCAGATACCCAGTCCAAATCAGCAAGAGCCTCAGATACTCGAGTTGGCTCAATCTTGCTAAGGAATGAGTCATGCATACACTGATTAAGAGTCGCTGACCTTGTCTGAACAGGCTTGTCAAAATCTCCAATTACTTGATGTAATGGATGGTCTTTGGTCCAGCGATGCTCATGTGGGAGTGGAATAGATACTGATTGAATATGATCATCATCTTGAAATCCACTTTCAAAATCTTCAGTTTGAATTACAGGAGGGGGGTTGTCAGTTGAAGTTTCATGTGCAGAAGTATCAGTGGGAACAACAAATTCAGGCTGTTGAGTAGACAATGTAGTACACCCAACTGAAACAGTTACTTCTGGCTCAGCATTAACTTGTGTATCTTCAACTGTAGGAGTAACAAGAGGAATATGAGTTTCTGTCTGAACGGGGGATGCTTGTTCAGAAATAACATCTGAAGTGACTGGATGATGACAACTTGTATCTTCAGACCTGTCAGTCACATCAGATTTAGATACATTAGTTCCAAGAAACTCATCATAAAAGAATTCAAATAACAAATCCAAATCAGTTAAATGTGAAGTAGATGTAGAAGCGTTATCCGAATTTGTCGTTGTATACACAGGTTCTGGACTGATCTGTTCAGAAGCTAATATGCCAATAATAACGGGTTCTGAACTGATTTGATCAGAAGCCATTTCTTCATCAAATGTAACATTGACGCTCTCCACAACTGTCTTTGACTTCTTTATATAAACACGATATGCAGCAGAAGTTGAAGAATAACCGATAAAGATGCCTTCATCCGCTTTAGCACTGAATTTGTTCAGACTCTCTCTGTCATTAAGCACAAAACATTTACACCCAAATATATGAAAGTATTTGATGGTAAGTGTTCTGTTGTTGATCAGCTCATATGGAGTCTTTTGAAACCGGCAGTGTATCATGGAACAATTTTGCGTATGACAGGCAGTTGACACAACTTCCGCCCACAAGAATAGAGGTAGATTCGATTGACTAAGCATAGTCCGAGCGGCCTCGACTAGCATTTGATTACGTCTTTCTACTACTCCATTTTGTTGAGGCGTTCTAACAGCAGAATACTGATGTGATATCCCGACCGATTCGAGATATTCTTCAACAATCTTGTTCTTGAATTCTGTGCCATTATCAGTACGAAGAAACTTGATTGGTCGCTGCATTTTCACCTGAGTCGTCTTTAAGAAAGAAATGAGAACTTCAGGTGTCTCATCTTTTGGTCGAAGAAATTTGACACACGTGTATCTTGAGTAATCGTCCACAATGACCAACACGTATTTCTTACCACCCAAACTCTGAGTTCTCATTGGACCACATAAATCCATGTGTATCAGTTCTAACGGAGAACTAGTGCTTGGTTCAGGCTTCGGTTTGTGAGCAGCTCTCTTCATCTTACCCTTCTCACAAGCTGCGCATAAGTGTTCTTTCTCGTATTTCAGCTCAGAAAGTCCCTTTACTAATTTCCTACGAACCAACTTGTTGATGTAACGAAAGTTCAAGTGAGATAAATGTCTGTGCCAGAGCCAACTTTGTTGCAATGAAGCTTTTGTCATCAAGCATACCTGATTGTCAATCTGAACTTTGGACAAGTTGATGGTGTAGAGGTTTGTTTTTCGATGTCCACCCAAGAGTTCCGTGCCGTCTTCAGTACGAACCGAGCAATTCTTGGACTTGAAGTTAACCTCTAACCCTTTATCGCATAATTGACCTATGCTGAATAAATTGTGCCCTAAGCCTTCGACATAGCTCACTTTACTGATCGTTATCTTGTCTTGAATGATATCACCATATCCTAGAATAGGTGAAAGCTGATCGTTTCCCAATCTGACATTGCCACTGAATTTCTCTGTATAGTTAGACAATAAAGCTTTTTGCCCAGTCATATGCTTGGAACATCCACTATCCAAGTACCACATATGTCGGGTCTGCAAGAGAAATCAGGCAATAATAGATTTAGGTACCCATTTAAAAACGGGACCTAACAGTTTAGTACAAGATTTTGGCATCCACTTGAAAATGGACCCTCTGTTCTTTTGAAAACTTTGAAAATTATTTGATCTCGAAGAATTAACATGATAAGATCCATACCAATCAGAAGAATTATGAGAATAAGCAAAATCATTTCTCTGATAAGAATAACATGTAGTAGTAATAGGAGACAATTGAATCAATTGTTGTATTGAATATCTCTTGTAAGAAGTTACAAGGTTTTGATTATTAAAAGCAATTTGATCAATCACATCAGTATCACTACTAACTGTTCTATTACAAGTATTATCAGAAATTGATTCTACTATCTCATCATCCTTCCTTTTTGGTCTCCATTCAGATTGAGCTTTCAACTTTTTCTTCTTTAAATCTGAAACACAAGATGTAGATGTATTAGGAAAAGTAGATTTCCAAGATTGAGTTTTCTTTTGTGTACCAGTGTATTTCTGTTTCTGTAATCGCTGTTTTTTATGTTTCTTACCATGAGCATAGTAATTAGCAGTTACAGAAACTGATTTACCAACCTTAGTTGATGATTCAACAGTATTTACACCACTTGGTAACACTTTGTCATATTCAAGACAAGTAGAATGATCAGGAAGTTTAGAATGAATGTCAAACATATCAGATTCTTCCATGCTCCCTTCATCAGAATTAAAAGAATCATTTGCAGACTCAAATAAGTCATTAGAATTGTCAGAAAAAATTTGAGGTACCATTGAAACTGTAGAACACTTTGTTGAATTAATTTGAAAAACTGTGTTCTTTAAAACGGTAGAAAATACATTTTGTTGAATATCCACCAAAATCTTTTCATCAAATAAAACATTTTCAACCTCGACTATTTTGTTTTCAAGGATAGATGTAGGAACATAAACCTTTGCAATTTCAGGTTTTGCCTTCATCTCAGATGCAGAATAACTAACAAAATAGTCGTTTGAAAATACTTTTGGTGTTTCGGAAAGATAACTATCATTTAACTTTACATAGTTAAATGGTAGTTGCATTTTCTTTTTATTCTTTCTGTTTTCAGTTTCTTTGGCCTCTACTTCGTCTGGCAATTTGGTAACGAATTTGGGTTTCAAATGAATATGTTTACCAGCACATGCAAGAAAATCATAGTTATATAGTGCCGGTTGTTTTCTGATGGCTTTCTTAAGATAATGGGGGTTGTTAAAACCATGTCCCCATCTTTGCTTAACATCAGCCTCTTCATCAGGAGCATTAAGAAAAATGGTTTGATCTGTTTGACCTCTTTTATAAAGTTTAACTTCCAGATCATTTACCTTCTTGTTCAAATTCTTGTTTTCAACCTGCAATTTATAAACAATTAGTGCAGATTCATTTTTCTCAAACTCATATTTAGAAATCTTAACTTCAAACTCAGAAATCTTCTTTTCAAAATCATCTACTTTAGATTTAGAATCAAAATCAGACTTGCGTAAAGAATCAATCAGATCTTTATTTGAAATAATAGAAGTATTAAGTTCAAAGATCTTCTTGTTCTTTTTAACAACTCTTTCTTTTTCCTTTTTCAGATTATCTTGTAAATTTTGAAGCTCAATCACCATGGTTTCCAATTTGGTAATGAAATCTTTTGGAGTTAAGTTTAATACCTCATTAACTGCTTCATCATCTGACTCGTCATCTTTTTCTTCTTTGCCCATGAGACAGATATGAGCATTTTTTTCTTTGTCTTCACCTTCTGAGTGATCCAACCAAAACTCATCCTCAGCCATTAAAGCAACACCAGCTTCTTGTTGTCTTGCCAAAAGCAACTTGTTTTGATAATACTGAGAGTTGCGTACTTTCGGCTTCCGACAATCTTTGGCATAATGACCCAACTTGCCGCAATTATAACATTTGATTGAATCAGTTGAAAGCTTTTCAACAGCGGTGTAATCATTCACAAACTTCTTCTTCTCATCCGGTTTCTTCTCCACATATCTTTGCTCTTCATACCTTTTTCCTTCCACCCTTTCCCGGTGTTTATGGTTCTTTGAACTCGAAGAAGAATACCGTTGAGAATTTGATCCCGGCTTCTTATAAAATTTCTTCTGAAAGGCACGGGTCAGCAAAATCATAGATTGTTTCAGACTTTCTCCATCATCACTATCTGAAACAGAATCAGACTCTAAACTGGTAAGAACTATTTTCTTTTTCTTCTCTTTCTTCTCTTCTCTAGCTACTAAAGCAATCGGATCAGGAACTTTTTCTGCCTTCTTCTTCTCAGCTCTTTTCTCTTCAACCTCTTCTTCATTCTGACGCAAGGTCTCAAATACCTCATGTAAAGTAATTTCATTCAAATCCTTCATCTGCTTCATTCTTCTTGTATGCTTCTTCCATTCCGGACATATGATACTCGGAAATTTGACATTGTTTTCCAACTGCTTCTTTTTAACTTTGTTCTTCGTCAACTCATTCAGAAGCAATACAAATCTCTCATAGGTATCTTCCAGACTCTCATTTTCCTTAGCTTTGAACTCCTCATAGCTATTTATGCAGTTCGCCACTTTCATCTGGTTTCCAACCTTTGATCCCATCATCATCTTTTGTAACTGATCCCACATCTTCTTTGCATTGGCTTTATAACTGTCAATCTTGATGTAGATCTCGTTTGGGATGCTTTGAAGAAGTAATGATCTCGCTTGTTTAGCTGCTTTATATCGGCTTTTCTGCTCTTCAGAATATTGAGAAATATCTACTGTCACTGTTTTCATCTTTTGCTCTCTTTCTTCAGTTCCATCTTCACTGTCAGAAGAATCAACATCAGGTATCTGAACTGTAATTGGAGCCATTGGACCTTCAGTGATAGACAGTAAAATATTCTCTCCATTTGAATGCCGATCCACGAAATCCAAGAATCTGTCTTTCCATTGCTCATATTCGCCTTTGAATAAAACTGGAGGTTTCACATCAGTCCAATTGAAAGTGCATCTTTGGAAGTCATCTTGTATAACCCTGTTTTAAAAATATATCAATAAGAAACTAGAACTGATCGTTAGTCCAAATGAAACAATCAAGAAAATACAGAAAACTTGAAATATAAAATCAGAAATTTTAATCACTAAAAGAACTATGTCCCCCTAGGCAGACTTAGCACGGGGGTCCCACTACCCGGTTAGCGGGTGGGGTCAAGGGGCAACACCCTTGCGGGGTCGAGGGGCAGCGCCCCTAGAGAAAAATTTTTCACTATTAAAGACCATATTACACTTCTGAAAATTTCTCAGAAAAAAAAATTCTAAGTATGAAACGCAAACCACACTTTGCGTTTGTAACATGGAATGCAAGCCCTAACTTTGCGTTTGCAGTGTGGAATGCAAACCACATTTTGCGGTTCAAGTGAGAAACGTAAACCACTATTTTGCGGTTCAAAAAGGAAACGCGAACCACTACTTCTCTGATCAACCGAACACTTTGCGTTTCTAGATATACTTGTTCTTTTCGTTTGTCAACTTTGCGTTTGTCATGAACTTTGCGTATCCACTATACATAAACAATAAACTTTGCAATTCATATTACAAACGTAAACCCAACTTTGCGTTTGTAGTTACACCCGCAAAACTCGCTTCTCGGTTGTTGATGAAAACGCAAATATCACTTTGCGTGTCTCGTTGAATACACCTGCAACCTTTGAATGACCCGCAAACCTATTTGAATGAAACACAAACTTGAAGAACACCCGTAAACATCTAAAACCGAACAAAATCGCACCAAAAACTCATTTAAACCTAGAATTTCAACACTAAATTTCAACAATTCACTCGTTTAAACATCTAGAACACAAAACTAACACTGATTTTCGATCAAATACACAAAAATGTAAAAATTGACTCAAATACAGTGCACAGGACTCGTGAACTTCGAACTCAACCAAAATCACAAATTCGTGAATATTACAGTGCAGTACAGAAATTAAAGTACATAGACTCGATCTATTACACTTTTGGAACAATTCCTAATCAAAATCTTCTACAAAAACACACTCAAACTCAGAATTCGATTTTCTGCTCAAGAACAGTGACGAACCAACAATTTCTTGATCTGATTTCACTTTGGATCTGCTCTTCATCCCTAACAAATATCATAACATTAGTAACCCAAATATCATAACATTAGTAACCCAAGCACAAGAGAACGTAATACTACATTACCAATTGTCACAGTAACGGCACTTCAAGCACCGTCACGTATAAATATCCTCATAATAACATTAGCTAGGTGAAATTATGAACATATAATACATAAAGGTTCTCATTACCATCGCCACAACGCTTGATAACCATAGTTTCCGTCGACTCTAAGACTAACCCATCTTAGAAATTATACCCATCTCACAATCATTGCTTAACATACTCAGTCTAAGTCTAGACATCTTACGTTCATGCCTAGTTCACTTAAACTAGAGCTCCGATACCAACTTGTAACACCCTAAAAATTGGGGTAAATTAAAAATTGAAATTTCAGCAATATAACGTCTATAAATAGGACAAACCACCCAAATAATGGGCAAGGCGTGAACATTCACAAAACCTGCCAATAAGTGCAGAAAATTGACAACAAACCAAACCAAGCCAAACCAAATCTATCTAGCTTTCATAGGTTGTCAACCCAATACCAAATGAATAAATTGGTTTAAACATCAAATCTCCCAAAATAACTATCATACAGAATACTCCTCAAGAAGACCAAACTCTTCACTCAACCCCTTGACGACCCGCCGCTAAGAGAACCTGTTATACACATCATTTTCGAAAAAGTGTTAGTCGTAAAGCCTAGTGAGAACATACATTTTATAAATTGAAGAAATATATGCAATTGTAACGAAGGGAATTCTTTTCAAGAAAAATAGTTTACAATTGAACAATTTGCCATAAAAGGGCCTTTTATATAAAATTCATCTTGCGATGATGGGGGATACCCGATTTACCAAGGATTGTCGGCGGAACACCGAGTAGGCCACAATCCGAGTTGTGAGCTAAATACTTGGAACCATGGACACGAACAACGAAGGTCCGTACGATGATGTGAGGGAGGGAACCCGAGGAAACCAAGTCATACTCGTTCAGTAGGACTACATTATGAATCCATGGCTAGTAACCGGTCTCACATAACCGTACCAAAGGCACTCGAGGATCTAATGCATCTATAGCTACAATGGGGAAAAACATCCCAATTTATATATAAGTCGACTCAATACCTAAGGATCCACTAGAATTGTCAAGACTTGTCACAATTACATTTGTGACTAACCAAAGCTAAACATATAGCTTCCATAATATTTATTCCCAAATATGCAAATTCCAAGTTAACTGCTGATAAGAATGAGAAATCATAAAAATGAGATTTTATACATTCTTCCAAGAAATTCACCAAATATATGCAAGAAATATTTCATTTTATTTCATAACAAATGAAACCCTTCAATTTCACAAGATATATCAAGAACCCTAAAATCTCCAAAAACTCAAGTTAGATCAAAAATGTAATTTTCGTAGATCCAAAACCAAGGAGATGTATAGGAGTTCAAAATATAAGTTTTGATGTGTATAAATTTTAGAAAATGATAGTAGGAACTCACCTTGCTAGATTTAGACTAAATCTAGATTTTACCCACTTAGAGATTTCCTTGAAGAAACTTGGTTCTTCAAACCAAATCTTCCGAAACCTAATTTCACAAGGTTCCAACCATAAATATACATATTCCACCATAATTAATTGTTCCCCAAACACTTAACATCAAAATCTCTATTTTGGGCAAAAACCCCAATTTTGACCCAAAACTCCCAAAATTAACAAAACTGAAATTTATAGAAATCAAACACTAGGAAACCATCAATGAATCATTTGTAACTTACTTCATGGTTTAGAAATGGAAGGGATACACTTTCCACTTAGGTTTTGATGAAAACCTAGAAAACCCAAAATAAGCTTGAGGTTGAAGATGAAGATTGAGATGGTGAATCCTTGACCAAAGCTTTCAATCCTACCACTTGATGATGTTTTACCTCCACAAAATCCATGGATTTAAGCCAAAATAAGTTAGGGTTTGAAGGGAAAAGAAGAAAATAGATTTGGGAGAGAAAGGGAAGAGAATGGAAATGAGAAATATTTGGGGAAAATGGTGTATAAAAAACGTCCAGCACCCTACGTAGGTTGATCCGTGAGTTCTGCTTCAGCAACCCACATCGCAAGGTACCCTAATTTTCATTCTCGTTGGTTGCTCCGTGGGTTCAGCTTCAGCAACCCACATAACAAGGTACTTCAACTACTGATTTTGGCTCACTTGAAATTGATTTTTCTTCTTATTTGGTCAAATCCCGTTTCGGTCATAACTTCTTCGTTATAGCTCCGTTTTCGCTCCGGAAAGAACCGTTGGACTCGTAATTTAATCCTTCATCTACCAAAACAATAAAATCAAGGATTCAAGCCCAAAATCTAATATCTTAATTTTTCTTAATATACCGGTTTCTGTATAAACTTGAGATGATATCTCTCGAAAATCGGGGTGTTACAATACTCCCCAACTTGGAAATGATTTCGTCCTCGAAATCTAAATTACACAAACAAGCGAGGGTATCTTCGCTTCATGTCCTCCTCGGTATTCTCACCCAATGTATCCAATAACATTTCCACCAAACTCCCACCATGCACTCAAGCATCGATTTCCAAATCAGCGAAAGTTCTGACAATTATCAAAATACCCAAGGTTGATTCTTAATTATCGACATCTAGTTTCCTTAAGTTTACCGCTTGTCCTGCAGACACACCAGATCTAACGGAAGTACACTGAAGCACACCAATAGTCATTGTCCTCAAAATCACGCGCCAACACCTAACCTCGAGATGACCATTCTGCAAACGTGGGTATACTTCTAAATATTTCCTTTTCGATTAGCAATGTTGATTCAAAGTTGACACCTACTCTTGGAAGTAGTCGTCCAATTCCAATATTCTTACCAATCAACCATAACATCATCATTAATCCAATTACTCAACAATATAGTACACCACCATAACATAGCCTGCCGTCGTACCAAATTCCAACAATTCTAAAATCAACCATATTCGAACAACCGAACATGATTTTAATCCGTAGGTTAACGAAGCATGCAGGGCGGTTTGGGTCGCGAGTTAGTGGGCCGCGCGAGTTTTAAAGTGCGGGCGACTTGTGGCACGACCTAACTCGTGCCATAAGTCGCGCCATGCACTGTTGGTGTCTTAGTCGACTGTTTCAGTCAGATCTAGGTATCTTACATTGGACTAGAGACGACGGCGGCTAGAGGCGATTTTTGGGAGCAGATTTAAGACGATAAAGGGACAAAAAGGTTGGAGAGACTTTGTGGAACGGATCCTCGATCTGGTTACAAACTTTTACTTCAAGATTCAAGGATTTCAGGGAGTGTTCATTTTGTCAAAACATTTCATTTCCGAACGATGTTTAGATCGATTTTGCTTTCACTTCTAGTTTTCATTTTTGTTAACCCCAACATGAGCTAAACTTCTCATGTTGGGGGTTGGATGATTATTTGGTGATGTTGCTTGAAACTTGTGATTTGGTTTGTTGTTTTTTAAATCATTGTGGCTCAATGAAGCATATGATGAATTTTTAATGTAATTCATTCTAGTCTGATCAGCTATTTGAATTTTTATTGGTTATCCTACTCTTCGAGAGAAATGTAGGATGATTAGATGTGTTTGTCATGTGCCTATGGTATAAATTGGATAGAGATATACCGATTTCACCATAGATCTTTTAATTTCACTCTCCTGAGTATTTTAACTTGAAGTTGAGTTCGAAAGAAGAGATTTCATTGTTAAATGCTAGTATTGTTATAGCTTGAGAAAGTATAGCAATCACTTTAAAGTTAATCATTGAATCTGTGGTCATCTAATTCAAACCATCACTTGTTTTAAACAACGATCCTTATATGAATCCATCCCCCAACTTTCTTATCAACAGTTGACTGTTTTTGTTCCTAAAAGTTTCCTTTTAGTCGTCCCAACTTAATCCTTTTGCAAATCTTCAAAAGAATCCAATTCTCATTTCGTCTAGTTAATAGTCAATATAGTCTCGTGGTACTTAATACCAAGTTCCTTTGGTTCGATACTCGTACTTCTGTACTTATTACTTGATACGACACCGTACACTTGCGGTTGTTGGGAAGGGTGTAAAACCGACCTATCAAGTTTTTGGCGCCGTTGTTGGGGAACTTGTTTTGTGTTGATATCACTATAGTCTATAGAGATTATTAGATTAGACATTTTTTTTTTCAGTACTATTTTATCAATTCAATTTTGAGGTACTTACGACTTGTGTTTTGATTGTAGGATTTTTTTTGGTTTATGCCAAGAAGAAGACTCTTCAGAGATCTTGAGCCGTTAGATCCTGAAATTGAAAGAACTGCATGACAACTGCGTCGAGAAGCTAGAGACCGGAATCAGAGAAATATGGATGATAACAACATGAATGGAGAGATTCCGGCCAACAATAAAAACAACAATGCCAATAACAATCCACCACCACCGAATCGAATTCCCATGAGAAATTATGCTACACCAATGGTAGTGGTGGGTCAATGAGGAGTACAAGCACCGACGGTTGCCGCCAAATCTTTTGAAATCAAGCATGGAACTATCCAGCTCCTCCAAGCTCATCAATTTGGAGGAGGGCCAACCGAAGACCCTCACAGCCATCTCCGTTCCTTTGAAAAAATCTGCAACACATTCAAATGGAACGGGGTTTCTGAAGACACCATTAAGCTGAGATGTTTTCCATTCTCTCTTCGTGATAAAGCGGCTATGTGGAAAGAGAACTTGCCGCCAAATTCGATCAATACGTGGGCAAAAATGGTCACCACGTTCTTGAATAAGTTTTTTCCTCCCGGCCGTATCGCTCAGTTATTAGCCGAGATCACTCATTTTGCACAATGTGATCAAGAATCCCTATATGAGGCTTGGGAGCGGTACAAAGGCATGTTGAAGAGATGTCCACACCATAGTTTGCGCGGTTGGGTAGTCATCCAATCTTTCTTTGGAGTATTACACCCCTAGTTTAAAAACGACATCACCGCTGCTGCTGGGGGCGCTCTTATGAATAAAACTTATGAAGACGCATGGGAATTAATAGAGAATCTTGCTGAGCATAGCTATGCTATGCCAAGGGCTAATGTGCGGAGATTAGCCCAGGTCCAAGAGAACGATGACATTCGGCAACTTAAGGCTCAAATGGCTGCGATCATCAACCAATTAAAGGGCACTTCTTTTTCGAGCCAATCATCAAATGAGGGAATGATGGATCAGTTTGCACCGTTTGAATCGTCCGAGCAAGTGATATTCTTGCAAAACCGTAACCATCCTAGAAACGATACCTTCTCCAACACTTACAATGAGGGTTGGAGGAAGCACCCCAACTTCTCTTGGAGCTAACCATCATACAGCTCGAAAGAGAATACGGGAAATCAACAAGGTTACGGTAATAGCTCTAATTTTCCTTCTTCGTCTAAAACTAATAATGTGTATCGGCATCCAGGGCACAACCAAAGGAGACAAGACGAGGTACAAACCTCAGAGAAGAAGACAGGGCTAGAAGAAATGATGATGAAATTCATGACGAAGATGGATTCAACGGTTGAAGGAATCACATCCACGGTGAGTACGGTTAAAGCAGTAACTGACCAGAATACTGCTTCGATTCAGATTTTAGAGAGGCAAGTGGGGCAAATCGCAGAGGCATTGCAATCTCAAAACAAAGGCCAGTTTCCTAGTCAAACAGATAAGCAATCAAGAGAGAATTGTAACGCAACTAAATTAAGAAGAAGCAAGGTGTTGGAAAATAATTCGAGTAGAGAGCCGATAGTAGAGAAAAGTAAGGAACTGGACATGGTGGTAGAAGAGGAGGAAGATGAAGAGAGAGTAGATGAAAGTATAGAAATGGATAAGCCGGAGAAAAAGGAAGAGAAAAAGAGTCGGAGCGAGCAAAAGATCAGGCACCGGTCAAACCCGTAGCACCAAGAGTGCCGTATACTAACCAGTTGAAAGCTCACAGGGATGATTTAAATTTTGCTAAATTTTTAGAAGTGTTTAAAAAACTGCATATTAATATCCCTTTTGCAGATGAATTGGCACAAATGCCATCTAATGTGAAGTTTTTGAAGGATATCCTCTCGAACAAGAGGAAAATAGAGGAACAAGCCACAGTTGCACTTACTGAAGAGTGCAGTGCTATTATACAGCACAAGCTTCCCCCAAAGCTCAAGGATCCAGGGAGTTTTACTATCCCTGTTCATATTGGAAATTCTGAATTTAGTAAAGCTTTATGTGATCTTGGTGCAAGTATTAATTTGATGCCTTTGTCAATTTTCAGGAAACTGGGGCTTGGAGAGGTGCAACCAACGAATATCACGCTACAACTTGTCGATCGATCCATTAAATTCCCGTATGGCGTGATCGAGGATACGCTCATCAAAGTAGATAAATTCTACTTTCCGGTAGATTTCGTGGTCCTCGACATGGATGAAGACAAGGAGATACCACTAATCCTTGGGAGACCATTTTTAGCCACGGGAGGAGCTTTGATAGATGTGAAGGGTGGCAAACTGACACTTCGGGTTGGGGAAGAAGAAGCTGTGTGCAATGTATTTCGGGCAGCCAAACACAAGTCGGCATCAAACGAATGCTATCTAGTAGATGTCATGGAAGCTATAATTCTAGAAGAAGGTAATGTGGTGGTCTCTGAAGACACACTACAAAATGCTCTTACCGGTGCTGATTCAAATGAAGAGAGTGAAAGTGTAATGCAGTTGAACGCATTACCTAACTTCAAGGGGCAGCACAAACAAACAGTTGAGGATTTGGGAACACCGCTCCCAAAGTCTCAACCATCCTCAAAAGTTCCTCCTCAGCTGGAACTAAAGCAGTTACCTTCACATTTGGAGTATGCATATTTGGGTGATAAGGAGACACTACCGATAATCATTTCAACCCCATTGACAGCAGAAAACAAGGACAAGTTACTTCGAGTCCTTCGAGAACATCAGACAGCTATCGGGTGGACGATAGCCAACCTTAAAGGCTTGAGTCCGACTTTTTGCACTCACCGCATAAACTTAGAAGAGGGACATCGATCAGTGGTTCAACCCCAAAGAAGGTTGAATCCGAATATGAAGGAAGTAGTGCGGAAGGAAATTCTTAAACTCCTTGATGTTGGAATCATCTATCCGGTCCCGGATAGTCCACGGGTTAGTCCGGTTCAGGTTGTGCCAAAGAAAGGAGGAATTACAGTCGTCCGAAACAACAACAACGAACTTATCCCCTCACGGACAATCACTGGATGGAGAGTCTGTATCGATTACCGGAAGCTAAATGATGCTACAAAGAAATATCATTTTCCTCTTCCATTTATTGATTAGATGTTGGAACGATTAGCGGGACACGAATATTATTGCTTCCTAGATGGATATTCCGGGTACAATCAGATACCCATCGCACCCGAAGATCAAGACAAAACGACATTTACATGTCCGTTTGGCACGTTTGCTTACCGTAGGATGTCGTTTGGGTTGTGTAACGCTCCAGTTACTTTCCAACGATGCATGATAGCAATCTTTTCAAATATGGTTGAAAGAACTATAGAGATCTTTATGGACGATTTCTCCGTGTTTGGACCATCTTTTGACACTTGCTTGGCTAATCTGGAAGCGGTTCTGCAAAGGTGTAAGGAGATGAGTCTTGTGATGAATTGGGACAAGTGCCATTTCATGGTTACTGAAGGCATTGTACTTGGCCATAAGGTCTCGAAGTCCGGGATCGAAGTTGATAAGGCAAAGGTTGTTGTGATCGAGAAATTACCGTATCCAAATTCGGTGAAGGGAGTCAGAAGTTTTTTGGGTCACGCCGGATTCTACCGGCGGTTCATAAAGGATTTTTCTAAAATCTCTAAACCCTTGTGTTCATTACTTCTTAAATATGCAAAGTTTGATTTTACTAATGAATGCATTCATGCTTTTGACAGGTTGAAGACGGAGCTAATCTCAGTGCCAATCCTGACCGTACCTGATTGGAGTCTTCCATTCATTCTCATGTGTGATGCAAGTGATATCGCGGTAGGAGCAGTCTTGGGCCAAAAGAAAGATAAGAAGATGCACATCATCTATTATGCTAGAAAGACACTTGATGAGGCTTAAGTCAATTACGCTACAACTGAGAAGGAATTACTTGCGATTGTCTATGCATGTGAGAAATTCCGGTCATATCTGGTGGGAGCCAAGGTGATAGTTTATACGGATCACTCAGCTCTGAAATATTTTATGGTGAAGAAAGATGCGAAGCCAAGGATCATCCGTTGGGTGTTACTACTCCAAGAGTTTGACTTGGAAATTTTGGACAAAAAGGGGTCAGAGAACACAATATTCGATCACCTCTCTAGACTTGAACATAATGGAGCAAAAGACGAATCTCTCATTAATGATTCATTTCCTGATGAGCAATTGTTCAAGGTAAGCCATTCTGAACCATGGTACGTAGGCATTGTGAAATATTTGGTGAGTTCCGTTATACCGTACAAGCTTAACTCGCATCAAAGGAAGAAATTCCTATCTGACGCAAAACAGTATTATTGGGACGAGCCATGTTTATATAAGATTTGTGCAGATGGCATGATAAGGAGATGTGTGCCCGAGGATGAAAAGCTCAACATTCTAATACACTGTCATACGTTAGAATGTGGTGGTCATTTTAGTACTGATAGGACAGTAGCAAAGGTGGTACAAGCGGGTTTCTTTTGGCCTTCTATGTTTAAAGATGCCAGAGATTTCATTATCCATTGTGACAGATGTCAGCGAGTTGGTAATATAACGAAGAGGGATGAAATGCCCATGAACATCTTCATGGAAGTGGAGTTGTTCGATGTTTGGGCCATGGATTTTATGGGTCCCTTCCCACAATCGCACAAAAACGAATACATTCTCATCGCGGTGGATTATGTGTCGAAGTGGGTGGAAGCAATAGCAACCCCCACAAATGATTCTAAAGTGGTAATAAACTTTCTTCGATGACATATTTTCTCAAGGTTTAGGGTACCACAGGCGTTAATCAGTGATGGAGGAAGCCACTTTTGTAACCGCTATTTGGATGCTGTACTCAAGAAATATTCTGTCAAAGATCGGGTTACCACTCCGTATCATCCGCAGGGCAATGGAAAAGTTGAAGTGTCAAATCGTGAGATTAAACAAATCCTTGAAAAGACTGTCGGTACTTCACGAAAGGATTGGTCGTCTAAGCTAGACGATACGTTATGGGCCTACCGGACAACATTCAAGACTCCACTTGGCACTACTCCTTATCGTTTGGTGTTTGGTAAGTCATGCCATTTACCAATCGAGCTTGAGCACAAAGCCTTTTGGGCAGTTAAACAGTTAAATATGGACCTTCAAGCCGCTGGAAAGCGCCGATTCCTTCATCTTAATGAATTGGATGAAATCAGGCAAGATGCTTATGAGAATGCTATCATCTACAAGGAAAGGACCAAACGATTTCATGACCAACGCATTCGCGAAAAGGTACTCACACCAGGTATGAACGTTTTATTGTTTAATTCACGATTGCGCTTGTTCCCAGGTAAACTGAAGTCTAGGTGGTCGGGCCCCTTCACTATCAAGGAAGTATTTCTGTATGGAGTAATAGAACTACAAGGAAAAGACGGATCTACTTTTAAGGTGAACGGGCAGCGGGTGAAACCATATGCAGCGGGTGAATAGATGGAACCATCGAGCGTATACCTTGACACACCAAGGGAGTAAACGGAGAAAGAGGTCGAGCCACGACACTAAATAAGGCGCTGGGTGAGAGGCAACCCATCAGAGATTTGTTTGTTATTTGGGTTTTCAGTTAAGTTTGTTCTTTGTTGTTGTTAGTTTTGCTTTTTATTATGTGTCTTTTCCGTTTGAAATCCCCTGAGAAGTGGCACCAAGGTTGGGGGGGAAAAGAGAGAGAGAATTATCAAAAATGGTTTGGGGCGAGTTACCAGGCGGGTTAACCCGCGGTACAAACCGCCCCAGACTCTGTGGGGTGTGAAATTCTTGCACGGCGCGAGTCACCGGACGGGCTAACCCGCACCATAAGCCGCCCGGTGTACTGTCGAAAGGAAAAATATCCGTGCATGGCGCGAGTCACTGGGCGGGCTAAGTCGTACCATAAGCCGCCCGCTGCACTGTCGAAGTGAAAATCAACAGAGTAGGGCGCGAGTTACCGCGCGGGCCAACCCGCGCCATTACCCGCCCGGACTCTCTGAGACTTATTTCTAATAGTTGTCACGGGTCTGGAGGAGCATAACCCTAAATTGCCCAATTCTTCTCGAATTCTCTCCTCTCTCTACCCTCTCCACCGCCGTTAACCACTGTTCTCCACCAAAATTTCCGGTGAATCTTGTGCTCCAAAGGCTAGAGCATCCTCTATTCCATTGATTTTGTTCTTGGAACCTTCAAGCTTCAAAGGTAATATACTTCTCCACTCTATTTTTGGGTTCTTCAAGTTGGCGTTTTGCCACCCATTCATGAGAGGTTTGAAATTATCAATGTTACTCATGTGATTGTGATTTAATGAGTAAGATATTGTGATTGTGCATGAGTTGACATGATGACTTTAGATTTCTCTTGAAATTTCTATCTTTCAAAAAAGAGTGAGTGATTGTGTTTTTATGTGGGTGTTTAAGGATTTATTGAATGGATTGTAGGGGATTTTTGGTTTATTCTTTGTTTTTGTAATCATCCCTTCTGATTGTGGTTTGTCTATGTGCTTAACTGCTGATAAGAACCCACATGTGTTCAACTACTGATCAGAATTGTGGGACTTTTTCGTCGAGCTTTGTGTCATAGATTGGGTCTTGTAATAAGTGGAGTAGCAAAAGTAGTAATCCTTAACCACGAGTTGAGAGATTGCCAAACCCAGGTTTGGGGTTCAATCAACAACTGGATTCAATCACCCCACTTAACAGACAACCGAGTCTTTGGACTTGGTTTGGGGTGGCAATAATATTTAGGTACTCACTTTTACATTTTCAGCTGCAGGATGAGGAGCGATCTCGAACAGTCTGGTAGATGGGGAAAATACTTCCAATTATCACGGAATCAACGCCAAAGCCTCAGTTTGAGGCGAAACCCAGACTATGGTCAAAGAATGTTTGAAATTAAGGATCGGAAGCGAAAAGTCTGGCCTGAGAGCGGAATCAATTTCCCTGTGTGTGTTCCAGATTCTAGTTCCTATTCGATAACAATCAAACACAACAAGATTAACAATCAAATTACCTATTTGATTTCTTTCAAATTCAATCTTTAAACTTTCTCTCTCTAGAACTCTCTCTTTCTCTCACTACAATCTGACTTCTCAAATCTGATATTTTTAACTAATGTCACGTCCCTATGAAAATACAAAGAGAAAAGTATTTATATCAACTCCTAATACAAAAGAAACTAAAATACAACTAAACAAGTACATTTGACTTATTACAAAAGACTTTGACTTTAATGAGATTTGACTTTTCTAGCTTTGACTTTCTTGACCTTTAACCTTCAGTCTTCTTGATCTTGTATCCAACAGATTTATGCTCTAACAATCTCCCCCTTTGGATTCAAGATCATTGTTGAAAGATCTAGCAGTTAAGTCTTCACTTTAAGCTTTGTCTTAACAATCTCCCATTTTCCTTTGACTGTCTTCTTTCCAAAAGAATCTTCAAATGAAGAACAATCTCCCCAAAAACTCTCATAGAATGCTTTCAGTCTTTGAAAAGAAATTATCTTCAGAATCAGCTCGAATTGCTTTTAGCAAATAATCTTCAAAGAAAATTTCAACAAAATCTTCAGAAATTCTTTGATCATCTTCAAATCTTCAAATCTTTATCATTTCTTTGAAATCATCCTTCTTTAACTTCAAAAACTTTAACATTTCTTCATATCATCTCCACAATACACTTCTTCATACCATCTCCCCCTTTTTGATGATTTGAGCATCTAGATCATCAAAACTTTTCGTCCAAGAAATGTCTTTGACCATTCTGATCTGACATGCTGAGCCTCTGATTCGGTCAACTCTCCAAGATATTCATCTAGATCTTTTCAAATCCAGACAAATTAAGAACATATAACTCCTGAATCAACAGATGAATCAGTTAAAATGCCTGTCAGTAACACAAAGTCACTGTGTGTAACGAATACACAATATAAAGGAGCTTTTTGATGTTCACTCCCCCAGGGCTTCCATCCAATCATTGAAATACCACAAAGGCAATTTCTATGAATGTTATGACAAAGAAACGAATTCTTTGTGTGTTCGTGCAGGTGTAGAAAGAATTAAGCACAATGATTGCTTTTATAAGGCTCAACATAGTGTAAACCACTGAGACAACAGTAGATAAACACAGACTCTAAGGGCATGATTGAAGTGCGAATGTGGGGCAGACTTCCTTCTTTTTCAATATCCAGATTTTCCAAATGAAAAACCAGATAGATTATATGTTGCGTCCCCTTGAAAATATAAAACATTTTCTTTTTGAGAAGAAAATGAGTGGTTGGTGGGGTTTAAGCAATAGTTGGCATGGGCTATTTGCCTGTTTCAATAACATTCACCAAAGAATTATGAAATGCTAGTAATGTGGCTGCCCGGCTCAGAAAGTAGTTGGTGCAGAGTTTAATATTCTTTTACTCTGATCTCACAACTCTCTTTCTTTTTAATCATTAAGCTCACAACTAACCAAACTCTCTTTTCCATTTTACCTCATCACACCCACACTCATTTCCTTTAGACTCCTCACACTCAATCACTAAAAGATTAACTTCATGGGTAGGAAACACTGGTTAACGTGAATCCATAGAAGTTTAATTAAATCCTAGCACAAAGAACCCAAGTTCCTACAAAGCATGAGTTGCTCAAATGGTTTAACTTTTTCAGTAAAACGCATATACAAATGCCAGATGAATGTATGCTCATAAAATATAATCATGAAGATTTGAGCATTTTAAAACATTGAAGTATTTTCAAACAAGGAAATTGAATGAATGAACATGAATGTAAAAGACTTGTTTGAAAATCTGACATTGTATTAAAATGATCATAAATAAATTATATAACAATTAAAGCTTATGGTCAAGAATAATTGATATTTGTCTATACGAAACAAGATATAGACATTCTTGAAATGACCGTTTCGAAATGAAATATCGCTCAAAATTCTTTGAAATACAAATGGGGTGTCTTACCATCGAAGAAAAATAGTTTCAATTTAGAGACGTGGTAAGAACATTTTGAACAAAAATTCAAACCGGTGTGTGTGAATACTTGAAAGTATATAGAAAAGACAATACGCAAGTAATTATATTTGAAAACACACGGTTTGTTTATCAATTAAGCACAAAAATTAAAATGAAAACATTTAAAATCACACTTCCAAATTATAAAATCTGTTTAAGAATCGGGAAGTGGTTTGAACATTTAAGAACATATTTTCTATACCTGAAAGTTGTCCTTCTTTCAGATATATGTGAGATTAAGATAAAAAAAAATTACCTTGTCACTCAATCTTAAATCTCAGAAAGTCAACTGAAGTCATGTAGATATGATCGTGTCAGCTTCTCTCATCCTGTAAGTCTCAAAGTCTAGTCAAAAATTTATTCACAAAATTTATTCGAAAATAAACGACATAAAGCAATAAAACTTTTAAGATATGAGTTCTGATCAGAAATAATCATAAATCATAGTCTTACTCCATGTTACTTATAAGCTCCCCCTAAAATCATGCATTGCAAAAATTTTGTCAGTTAAGTAAAATGCAGAATTTAGTTAATACTCCCCCTCAAATGAAAGTTCTCTTACTCCCCCTGAGATCATGAGCAAACAATTAAAGTGCAGGTATCTTTCAGAAATAAAAATAAAATAAAAATGACGAAAAATAACAATTTGTAACTTTATTAGGTAACAACCGATTATGTCTTAAGATTTAACATACCAAGCTTAGAGACAAGAAAATTAAATCTCTTTTCATCTAAGGGTTTGGTAAATAAATTTGCAAGTTGATAATATGTTTTTACAAAATAAAGTTCAATTGTTCCTTTTTCAACATTATCTTTTATAAAATGATACCTTACATCAATGTGTTTGGTTTTAGTGTGTTGGACAGAATTAGCAGATATGGCAATCGCACTCTTCGAATCACAATATATTGGGATTTTATCATACTTAAAGCCATAATCTCGTAGCTGTGTTCGCATCCACAAAACTTGAGAGCAGCAACTAGCAGCAGCTACATACTCCGCTTCAGCAGTCGATGTAGAAACGCATAACTGTTTTTTTGAAGCCCAGCTAACGAGTTTGTCTCCAAGGAATTGTATGTGAACAGAAGTACTCTTTCTGTCCAACATGCAACCTGCATGATCTGCATCTGAATATGCAGTCAGTTGAAACCCTGTATCCTTAGGATACCACAAAACAAGGTCTGCAGTCCCCTTCAGATATCTAAAAATCCGTTTGACAGCGGCCAAATGGGATTCTTTGGGATCAGCTTGATATCTAGAACATAGACATGTTGAAAACATAATATCTGGTCTACTGGAAGTTAAATACATCAACGATCCTATCATACCTCTTTAGGTTCTAACATCAACACTTTTTCCCGAAGGATCAGTGTGGATCTTAGTTCCTGGTGCCATCGGGGTGCCAATAGATTTGTGATTTTCCATTTTGTACTTCCGAAGAATGTCCAAAATGTACTTAGATTGATTTATAAAAATCCCCGTAGAAAGTTGTTTAACTTGTAATCCGAGAAAGAAATTCATCTCTCCCATCATACTCATTTGAAAACGTGACACCATGAGGTTAGAAAAGTTTTTGCAATATTTTGGATTAGTAGAACCAAATATTATATCATCAACATAAATCTGAATAAGAATAATATCAGCTTTTTCCTTCTTTATGAATAAAGGGGTATCGATCTTACCTTTTGAGAAACCAGACTTGACCAAGAATTTTGATAATACATCATACCAGGCTCGAGGGGCTTGCTTTAATCCATAAAGGGGTTTGTCCAAGATATAGACATGATCTGGCTTGTCTTGATTAACGAACCCTTCTGGTTGAGACACGTACACTTCTTCTTTAAGAATGCCGTTCAGAAAGGCTGTTTTCACATCCATCTGAAAGACTGTGAAGTTCTTATGAGCGGCGTAGGCGAGAAACATTCTGATTGCCTCTATGCGCGATACTGGAGCATACGTCTCGTCATAATCAATGCCTTCCTCTTGCCGGTAGCCTTTGGCAACAAGTCTAGCTTTGTTTCTGATGACGACACCATCTTCATCCTTTTTTTTCTTGAATACCCACTTAGTGCCGATCACGGTTTTGCCTTCTGGTTTAGGAACCAGTCTCCAAACATTTAGAGCTTCAAACTGATTGATCTCTTCTTGCATTGCAGATACCCAGTCCGAATCAGCAAGAGCCTCAGATACTCGAGTTGGCTCAATCTTGCTGAGGAATGAGTCATGCATACACTGATTAAAAGTCGCTGACCTTGTCTGAACAGGCTTGTCAAAATCTCCAATTACTTGATGTAATGGATGGTCTTTGGTCCAGCGATGCTCATGTGGGAGTGGAATAGATACTGATTGAATATGATCATCATCTTGAAATCCACTTTCAAAATCTTCAGTTTGAATTACAGGAGGGGGGTTTGCAGTTGAAGACTCAGGTGCAGAAGTATCAGTTGGAACAGCAGATTCTGACTCAACTGAAACAATTACTTCTGGCTCAGCATTAACTTGTGGAACTTCAACTGTAGGAGTACCATCAGGAATGTGAGTTTCTGACTGAACGGAGGATACTTGTTCAGTAATGACCTCTGAAGTGACTGGATGATGACAGCTTGTATCTTCAAACCTGTCAGTCACAGCAGATTTAGGTATATTAGATCCTAGAAACTCATCATAAAAGAATTCAAATAACAAATCTAAATCAGTTAAATGTGAAGTAGATGTAGAAGCGTTATCCGAATTTATCGCTGTAGACACAGGTTCTGGACTGATCTGCCCAGAAGCTAATACGCCAGTGATAACGGGTTCTGAATTGATTTGATCAGAAGCCATCTCTTCATCAAATGTGACATTGACGCTCTCCACAACTGTCTTTGACTTCTTTAGATAAACACGATATGCAGGAGATGTTGAAGAATAATCGATAAAGATGCCTTCGTCCGCTTTAGCACTGAATTTGTTCAGACTCTCTCTGTCGTTAAGCACAAAACATTTACACCCAAATATGTGAAAATATTTGATAGTAGGTGTTCTGTTGTTGATCAGCTCATATGGAGTCTTTTGAAATCGGCGGTGTATCATGGAACGATTTTGCGTATGACATGCAGTCGACACAGCTTCCGCCCACAAGAATAGAGGTAGATCCGATTGACTAAGCATAGTCCGAGCGGCCTCGACTAGCGTTCGATTCCGTCTTTCTACTACTCCATTTTGTTGAGGCGTTCTAGCAGCAGAAAACTGATGTGAAATTCCGACCGAGTCGAGATATTCATCAACAATATTGTTCTTGAATTCTGTGCCATTGTCAGTTCTAATGAACTTGACTTGTCGCTGCAGTTTCACCTGAGTCGTCTTTAAGAATGAAATGAGAACTTCCGGTGTCTCATCTTTAGATCGAAGAAATTTGACCCACGTGTATCTTGAGTAATCGTCCACAATGACCAACACGTATTTCTTTCCACCCAAACTCTGAGTTCTCATTGGTCCACATAAATCCATGTGTATCAGTTCTAACGAAAAACTAGTGCTTGGTTCAGGCTTCGGTTTGTGTGAGGCTCTATTCATCTTACCCTTCTCACATGATGCGCATAAGTGTTGTTTCTCGTATTTCAGCTCAGGAAGTCCCTTTACCAATATCCCACGAACCAGCTTGTTGATGTAACGAAAGTTCAAGTGAGATAACCGTCTATGCCAGAGCCAACTTTGTTGCTGTGTAGCTTTTGTCATCAAGCATACCTGATTGTCAATCTGAACTTTGGACAAGTTGATGGTGTAGAGGTTTGTCTTTCTATGTCCACCCAAGAGTTCTGTTCCGTCTTCAGTACGAACTGAGCAACTCTTAGACTTGAAGTTGACCTCTAACCCTTTATCGCAGAATTGACCTATGCTGAATAAGTTGTGCCCCAAGCCTTCGACATAGCTTACTTTACTGATCGTTATCTTATGTTGAATGATGTCACCATATCCTAAGATAGGTGAAAGCTGATCGTTTCCAAATCTGACATTTCCACTGAATTTCTCTGTATAGTTAGACAATAAAGCTTTTTACCCAGTCATATGCTTGGAACATCCACTATCCAAGTACCACATATGCCGGGTCTGCAAGAGAAATCAGGCAATAATAGATTTAGGTACCCATTTAAAAACGGGCCCTAACAGATTAGCACAAGATTTTGGCATCCACTTGAAAATGGACCCTCTGTTCTTTTGAAAAGTTTGAAAATTATTTGATCTAGAAGAATATACATGATAAGATCCATACCAATCAGAAGAATTATGAGAATAAGCAAAGTCAGTTTTCCGATAATTATGATGAAATTTAGTAGTAATAGGAGATAATTGAATCAACTACTTTATTGAATAACGCTTGTAAGAAGTTACAAGGTTTTGTTTATGAGAAGCACATTGATCAACTACATCAGAATCACTACTAACAGATTTAGTACAAGAATTATCAGTAACTGATTCAGCTATCTCAGCATCCTTCTGTTTTGGTCTCCATTTGGATTGAGCTTTCAACTTTTTCTTCTTTAAATCTGAAACATAAGATGTAGATTTATTAGGAAAAATAGATTTCTGTGACTGAGATTTCTTTTGTGTACCAGTGTATTTCTGTTTTTGTAATCGCTGCTTCTTATGTTTCTTACCATTAGCATAGTAATCAGCAGTTACAGAAACTTTGTCATTACTAACACCACTTGGTAACACTTTGTCATTTTTGAGACAAGTAGAATGATCAGGAAGTTTAGAATGAATGTCAAACATATCAGATTCTTCCATGCTCCTATCATCAGAATTAAAAGAATCATTTGCAGACTCAAATAAGTCATCAGAATTATCAGAGAAAATTTGAGGTTCCTTTGAAACTGTAGAACACTTTATTGATTTTTCTTGAAAAACAGTGTTCTTTATAACTGTAGAAAACACATTTTGTTCTATATCAACCAAAAGTTTTTCATCAGATAAAACATTTTCAAGTTCAACTATTTTGCTTTCAAGAATAGATGTAGGAACATAAACCTTTGCAATCGCAGGTTTTGCCTTCATCTCAGATGCGGAATAACTAACAAAATAGTCTTTTGAAAGAACTTTTGGTGTTTCTGAAAGATAACTATCATTTAACTTTACATAGTTAAACGGTAGTTGCATTTTCTTTTTATTATTTCTATTTTCAGTTTCTTTGGTCTCATCTTCTTCTGACAATTTGGTAACAAATTTGGGTTTTAAATGAGTATGTTTATCAGCACAGGCAAGAAAATCATAGTTATAAAGTGCCGGCTGTTTTCTGATAGCTTTCTTAAGATAATGGGGGTTGTTAAAACCAAGTCCCCATCTTTGCTTAACATCTACCTCTTCATTAGGAGTATTAAGAAAGATGGTTTGATCTGTTTGATCTCTTTTATAAAGTTTAACTTCCAGACCATTTACCTTCTTGTTCAAGTTCTTGTTTTGAACCTGCAGTTTATAAATAGTTAGTGCAGACTCATTTTTCTCAAACTCATATTTATTTACTTTACCTTCAAACTCAGAAATCTTCTTTTCAAAATCATCTACTTTAGATTTAGAATCAGAATCAGATTTGCGTAAAGAATCAATCAGATCTTTGTTTGAAATAACAAAAGTATTAAGTTCAAAGATCTTCTTGTTCTTTTTAGCAACCTTTTCCTTTTCATTTTTCAGATTATTTTGTAAATTTTGAAGCCCAACCACCATGGTTTCCAACTTGGTAATGAAATCTTTTGGAGTTAAGTTTAATACCTCATTAACTGCTCCATCATCTGACTCATCATCTTTTTCTTCTTTGCCCATTAGACAGATATGAGCATTTTCCTCTTTCTCTTCACCTTCATCCTCGGAATGATCCAACCAAAACTCATCCTCGGCCATCAAAGCTACACCAGCTTCTTGTTGTCTTGCCAGAAGCAACTTGTTCTGATAGTACTGAGAGTTGCATACTTTCGGCTTCCGACAGTCTTTGGCATAATGACCCATTTTCCCGCAGTTATAACATTTGATTGAATTAGTTGAAGGCTTTTCAGCAGCAGTGTAGTCATTCACAAACATATTCTTCTCATCTGGTTTCTTCTCACCATACCGTTTCTCTTCAAATCTCTTGCCTTCTACCCTCTCTCGGTGCTCGTGATTCTTTGAACTTGAAGAAGAATACCGTTGAGAATTTGATCCCGGCTTCTTATAAAATTTCTTCTGAAAGGCACGGGTCAGCAAAATCATAGCTTGTTTCAGACTCTCGCCATCATCACTATCTGAAACTGAATCTGACTCAGAACTGGTAAGAACTATCTTCTTTTTCTTCTCTTTCTTTTCTTTCTTCTTCTCTCCAGCCACCAAAGCAATAGGATCAGGAATTTGTGCTACCTTCTTCTTCTCAACTCTTTTCTCTTCAACCTCTTCTTCATTCTGTTTCAAAGTCTCATATACCTCATGTAAAGGAATTTCATTCAAATCCTTCATTTGCTTCATTCTTCTTGTATGCTTCTTCCACTCTGGACGTAAGATACTCAAGAATTTGACATTGTTTTCCAGTTGCTTCTTCTTAACTTTGTTCTTTGTTAACTCGTTCAGAAGCAACACAAACCTCTCATAAGTATTTTCCAGACTCCCATTCTCCTTTGCTTTGAACTCCTCATAGCTATTTATGCAGTTCGCTACTTTCATCTGATTTCCAACCTTTGATCCCATCATCATCTTTTGTAATTAATCCCACATCTTCTTTGCATTGGCTTTATAACTGTCAATCTTGATGTAGATCTCGTTTGGGATTCTTTGAAGAAGTAATGATCTCGCTTGTTTATCTGCTTTGTATCGGCTTTTCTGCTCTTCAGAATATTGAGAAATATCTACTGTCACTGTTTTCATCTTTTGCTCTCTTTCTTCAGTTCCATCTTCACTGTCAGAAGAATCAACATCAGGTATCTGAACTGTAATTGGATCCATTGGACCTTCAGTGATAGACAGTAAAATATTCTCTCCATTTGAATGCCGATCCAGGAAATCCAAGAATCTGTCTTTCCATTGCTCATATTCGCCTTTGAATAAAACTGGAGGTTTGACATCGGTTCCAATTGAAAGAGCATCTTTGGAAGTCATCTTGTATAAACCTGTTTGAAAAATATATCAATAAGAAACTAGAATTGATCGTTAGTCCAAATGAAACAATCAAGAAAATACAGAAAACTTGAAATATAAAATCAGAAATTTTAATCACAAAAAGAACTATGTCCCCCTAGGCAGACTTAGCACGGGGGTCCCTAAAACTCGCAAGCCATATTACAGTTTTGAAGAAATCGAAAAATAATGACTAAGTGTCAGAACTCGCAAGCCCTAAAACTCGCAGACTGAAGAACTCGCAGACTAAGACTTGCGCGTTCTATAAATTCTCAACCAAACGCGCAGACAATCTCACAAGTAAACTTGCAGATATTTGCGCGTTTTGAAACTCGCAAGCAAATACTCAGATCAAACTCGCAAGCGCCTAGAACTCGCTGACTGTGATGTGCGCGTTTCCCAAACTCGCAGATCGAAGCTTGCGCGTTTCCCAAACTCGCAGATCGAAGCTTGCGCGTTTCAACACTTAGAATTATTTCTGAAATCTTCAAACTCGCAGGTCGATGAATTCGCTAATCACTGTTTCTCCTCAAACTCGCAAGCCTAAGAACTCGCAAGTCACTATTCCACCCAAAACTCGCTGACTTTGATTAGCGCGTTTGGTGAACTCGCATATCACTACTTGCGCATTTCGTCAAACTCACAGACTTCAACTAGCGCGTTTTTAAAACTCGCTAGTCGTTACTTGCGCGTTTTTACCAAAATTGATTCCTTCAGCTTGCGCGTTCTAACTTATGAACTAGCGCGTTTCACGAAGAACTTGCGCGTTTGAGGGATCTAGCACGTTCTTCCTTCTGTCGACACAAAAACGAACTTTTCATCTAAAAAATGATCCAAATGTGGTCCAAATGATCTGAAACTCTGGATTGTTACTCGATTACAACTCTAGAACGAATTACAACTCAAGAAACTTACAAACAAACACTTAAAAATCAAAAGAATCGATGTAACAGTAAAAACAACTCGTTAACAAAAACTCAACCAAAATCACTAAATTCGTGTGATTTATAGTGCTAAACTGAAATTGAATTACAAGAACTCGATCTAATACACTTTTATAACAAATCCTAATCAAAATCTGCTCCAAAGAGACATTCAAAATCAAAATTGATTCTGAACAATAATGACCACATAGACGATGAACAGTAACTCGTTTATTAATTTTCTTGATCTAATTTCACCTTTGGATCTGCTCTGATACCAATTGTGTGTTCCAGATTCTAGTTCCTATTCGATAACAATCAAACACAACAAGATTAACAATCAAATAACCTGTTTGATTTCTTTCAAATTCAATCTTTAAACTTTCTCTCTCTAGAACTCTCTCTTTCTCTCACTACAATCTGACCTCTCAAATCTGATATTTTTAACTAATGTCACGTCCCTATGAAAATTCAAAGAGAAAAGTATTTATATCAACTCCTAATACAAAAGAAACTAAAATACAACTAAACAAGTACATTTGACTTATTACAAAAGACTTTGACTTTAATGAGATTTGACTTTTCTAGCTTTGACTTTCTTGACCTTTAACCTTCAGTCTTCTTGATCTTGTATCCAACAGATTTATGCTCTAACACCCTGACCTCCCTGATCCACAAGTCATTGTCATCGCGCACCAGAGAGGATGGGTTCCTTATGCGAGACATCCAGGACCTTATGATCCAGCGTTGGTTGTCGAATTTTATGCCTCGATGAACCCACCCGTGTTCAATGAATTTTACACGGTGGTGGTGAGAGGAGTCACAGTCCGCCTCTCAATGGAGGATATCTGTGAGTATTTTGGCATCGACAGACTGGGAAACCTGGGCCTTCATTATGGGGTTCCCCCATTCCAAGCATTTCGAACGATGACGAAAGGCCCAGTTTGATTGCTTCATCTCTACGGGTGTCTGGTGACGGGTTCTGGCAGAAAAACACCAATGAGATACGAAAAAGTGAACTATCTCCCGCTTTGGCCCTGTGGATGCTTTTTGTGAAAACCAATCTATTGCCATCAACCCACAACACTTACGTTGATCCGCTAGTCGCCCGTATTTTATATTGAATCCAACACAATCTACCGTTAGATGTGGGACACATTGTGCAGCTGGAAATGACAGATGCGGGGGAAACGTGTTGCAATAGAGTCCTTCCATTCCCATGCCTGATAACTAAATTATGTCGTGATGCAGGTGTACCAGTTAGGCAGACAATTGCAGCGCCATCACCAATTGATAAGCGCACTTACCGATATCAGTTGACCGCTCAAAGAAACCTGCAGTGAGAGCACACGCACACGGCAAAACAGGTGAATATGCCACCCACCACTGATGATCAGGATGTGGATGACATCGATTACGAAGCGGAGAATTTTGAACTTCCGTCTCATGCTCCGAACTAGGCATTTCAGATGAACGACAACATCCAATACGGGTTTCAAGCGATAACCAACGAGCTTCAAGTAATAAGAAGGATGATGGAAGAGCGACCCCCAGTTGATGACGTCGGATCCTCTAGACGTCCACCCACCCGCAATGTGCGCGGGCGCAATAGGCGATAAACACCGTGAGGAACTTTTTGGGGTAATTTTTGGCATTTCTAAGACAATTTTATTTTCTTGAACTTCTTTAAATGTTGGATGATGGTAAGTAATTTGCATAACTTGGTTGGTGGATGTTTGACTTTATGCTTACCTATTTATTCCTTGGTCACATTGGGGACAATGTGAAGGCTGGTTTGGGGTTGGTGTTGGTGATTTACTTGATGATGCTTAATATGCCAGTGTGAGTGGAGCACAATTGTTGAAATTTTGTTGTATGTGAAAGTGTAACCTCATTCATTGAGACATGAACTAGCCGAGGATAATATAGCCAAGAGGACAACCTAGGGGACTACTTGAATTAGGGACATTAGTGGAGACCAACCCAAGAGTGATTTTTGAGCCTTTTTGCATGTCGCTTGTGTGAGGATTAATAAGCAACTTCTATACAATCTTTCGATTCGTTTTCCTAAGTTGTAGTGTGATCCCACTATAACATTGCCTCGGCCAACAAAGACAGCTTGTAGGTAAACTGGGTTCAAAATATGCTTCCGACCTCTTGAATTATTAGTCTAACTACCTTCCGAAAGTCCCTAATTCCTTTTGTCGCTAAGCCTACTCTTAAAAAAAAGAGATTTCAATAAACACTCATCTGCCCAAAACAACGAGTTAAAAAAAAGAGAAGAGAGAGAGAGAGAGAGAGAGAGAGGCTATGGATCTATTATGAAATGGGAAGGATCAAGAATTGGTTCTAAACCAATGCGGCTTGGGCAACAATTAAAGGTATAAGACTCTTGGAAGGTGTAGAGGAGGAAAGCAGAACACCCAGTAATTCCTAGTCTTGTTGGTTGAGTTTCTTAGAGATCACCTTGCTTACACTTTGTGCGTCTTTCATGATGTGTTCATGCTTTGTTCGATAATTTCTTGCACATAAAATCATTCAGCATGAACAATTGTCTGAAAGCCTAGGTTCGTGTGTTCCGAGAGCATCCACTGAGGTAGGGTCGAGGCGAAATCCACCCTAAGCTTGTTGAACTTAGGTTGAAATCCAGGTGGTGTTGTCGTCTGCAGTTTAGTCCTCAATGAATAATAGCACTGTAATCATACAACTCAAGGTCTTATTTTGTGCCCAATCCAGTCTGAGGATATGTTAAGCTTCATCAATTTCATCACCGACATGTATGTTATGCAAATTCCTTTTTGTGTTTGGTTGTAATTTACCGCTATTTTGCTTGGGGACAAGCAACGCTCGGTTTAGTGTTGTTGATAATGTCAAATTTTGACATTATTGAGGCACTAAACTGAGCAGAAATTGTTTGATCCCAGATAAAATAATGGTAATTCTAATGAGTTTTGAGAGAAAGGTACAGGATAGCATAAATTAAAGAGAAAGCATGGATTTTAAGAATAAGTTGCTAGAAATGGTTGTTTGGGAAGAAAAACTCAATATGGGGATGAAGGGTGCTTAGCAAGGTTCAAATTTTGAAGAAAACGGCATGCGGGGCGGTTTGGGTGGCGAGTTAGTGGGCCGCGCGAGTTTTAAAGTTCAGGCGACTTGTGGCGCGACCTAACCCGCGCCATAAGTCGTGCCACGCACTGGTGGTGTCTTAGTCGACTGTTTCAGTCAGATCTAGGTATCTTACAATTGGACTAGAGACGACGGCGGATAGAGGAGATTTTTGGGAGCAGATTCAAGACGATAAAGAGACAAAAAGGTGGGAGAGACTTGGTGGAACGTATCCTCGATCTGGTTACAAACTTTTACTTCAAGATTCAAGGATTTCAGGTAGTGTTCATTTTGTCAAAACATTTCATTTCCGAACGATGTTTAGATCTATTTTGCTTTCACTTCCAGTTTTCATTTTTGTTAACCCCAATGTTAACCTAGTTTAATCTAGTTGATAATTAAACACACAAACACAATATAGATCAAGAGATATAAAGATTCAGAATAACATACCAATCCCTTGAATAAACAGTTAAACCTTGTGTGTTCTTGATACCTTGAATATAGAGAATACGACTACCTCACTATAGGATTATAATTATGACTATGAGGATTTTCCTAAAACTAAACTAATCAAAACATTAAATACCCAGGCCTAATTCCTAATGGGCTTTACTAAATGCTAAACGGGCTTGAGGCCCACAAACCAATAACTATTAACTAGTTACACAACAAACCCTCTAACTTCAACTATCAAATAAATACAGTTTAGACCCTCTAATTTAACTTTAATCTTGAATACAATTATTTGATCCAACAATCTCCCCTTTGGATTCAAGATTAAAAAAAATTGACAATAATCTTCAGGTCTTCACTTTTCTTCTCTTTTCTTCAGATATGACGTTGATAGCTTCAAAACTTCAAAACTTGATATCTTTGAAATCTTTGAAATCAACAATTCTTCTTGTATCCTCCCTTGTTGATTATTCTCCCCCTTTTTGATGAGTGGTGAGAAGCATCATCATCAAAACATATCAAAACTATCTCCCTCTTTGAGTATGATCATCAGTAAGCACTGTCTTCATGTACAGATCCCTGTGTGGAAATAAGAGCAGTCTTCCCAGATGGAAAGAGTGATTATTTCAATCATTTCTGTGTGTTCATGCATGTGTATGAAAGAATTAAGCATAGATGATTGCTTTTCAATATAGGCTCAAAGTATGTAAACTTGTTGAGACAACAACAAATTATACAAAGACTCAATGTGCATGAGAAAGGGTTCGAAGGTGGGGCAACTTTCCTTCTTTTTCAATGTCAGTATCTTCCGAATGAAGAACCAATAGCATATGTGTTACATCCCCAGAAAATGTGAAACATTCTCTTTTTGAGAAAAGAATGAGTAGCTGGTGAGGTTTTATACAAGAGATGGCATGGGCTAGGTGCCTTTTTCAATGTCATTCACGAAGAAATGTGAAACAACAGATAATGTGGCTGCCCGGTTCAGAAAGAAGTTCGGTGCAGAGTTTGATATTCTTTTACTCTGTTCTCTCACCCTCTTTCTTTTAATCTCACGTCTAACCAATCTCTCTTTTCCATTTTACCTCTTCACACACCATCACTCAATTCTTTTTACCCCTCTCCCCTCAATCACTCAGGGAATACTTCCTGGGTAGGAAACACTGGTTAACGTGAATCCATGGAAGTTCTGTTAAGCTCACACACTGAATCCCATGTATTTTCCTGAAAAAACATGTTGTTCAACAGTCTTTTGTACATGAAATCACAAAGGAATACAGTTACATGAAGAATAAAAATTGGAGAAGTCAAAACATTAGGTGTTTGACGATGCAATTCTCCCCCTCAAACTAAAAAGAGGTTGGCATTTAAGCTCAAAAATCATTTAAAATCACACTTCACAATTCATGAAAATCTTTGAAGAATAAGAAGTGATTTGAACATTTTAAGAAACCATTTTTTTACAAGTGAAAGTTGTTCATCTTTCAACTAGTGATAGAGTGTAAGGATTATAAAGATATACCTGTAAATCAGAATCCTTAACTCCCCCTGGAATGAATATTTTCAATGAAGTATCCTTGACAAAACTCAGATATCCTCCCCCTTGATACCTGTAAAAAGTCAGTTAAATCAGAAGAATATATCAGTAGAAATATTAAGCATATAATCTCCCCCTTAATACATGCATAATCCTTAATCATGAAACAGAGTTCTGAATTACTAGGATTAAAGTAAATTCAGAAGTCAAACTCTTTGACATTGAAGTCCGAGTCCTAGACTGTATTTTCTAGAAGTCATCATTCTTGTCATTAAAGATCGAGTCATAAGTTATTGTACTTAGAAGTCAATTTTTGACAATGAGGTACAGGTTCTAAGCTGATTTACTTAGAAGCCTTTGTTCTTTCTCCCCCTTAAACTTTAGGTGCCTGCAACACAGACTTAGCTTTTGGTACCCACTGGTATTTGGGTCCTAATGGGTTAGTTGCAGTTCTAATGGGAGATATGAAATAAGAACCATATCAGTTATTAACGTAATCTTTTCTGACAAAATCATTTGAGCCATAGTAGGAACAACTAATTTTTTTTGTGCTAACCTGATAAGTTGATTAATAGTGTAAACCAGATCAGGTTTGCCAAAAGTTTTACCTTTTGAGGCATAGTTCCATTTTGCATTTGATGTATGTACAAATGATTTATCTTTCTTCTTTTCCTCTAGAGATCCTTTAACTCTCCAGATCCAATTTCCTTTATTTTTCTCTTCATTTTCTTTTCTCCAGATCCTTTTCTTCTGAGACTTGTTCTTCTTTAAGTTACCTGACCCATCAACATTTTTGTCATAGAAAAGGTTAGAAGGATGAATTTGATCAGTAGATTTAGAAGTAAGACTATCATCTGAATTACAGAAAGAATTATAGAAAACATTTGAAACATGTGAACTTGAAGCCTTTTTGAGTGAGCAATCTGAATCAGTTTGATCATCTCTCGGTAATTGAGCTATTGACTCCGGCGTCTTGTGCTCAGTCAACTTCACCTTGAATACGATCTCTTCAAGTTCCTTTATCCTTGAAGACAAACTGTTTCTTTCCTTTGTAATCAGATCAAACTTCTTATGCAACTCAGATTTTGCATTCTTCTCTTTCAAGATGTTTGCTGATAGCTCAGATAGCTTTCCTGTCAGCTTAGCTATCTCGGTCTCAAATACTTTCTTTTCTCCAGAAAAGTCTTTATTTATATCCTTCAACTCAGCTTTCTTTTTCTCATTCTCACCCTTTTCTCTCTCTAGAATGATAACCTTCTCAAAGTCTGAAACTTGTTGAGAAAGCTTAACACATCTAAGCTCTAATGATTTCTTCTCTTCAAAGGCTTTTCTGGAGAAATCAGAGAATTTCTTAGCAAATTCTTTTCTTTCTTTCTCAATCTTCAACATTTCATTTTGAGCTATTGCATTGTCTTTGTCTTGGGTTGCCTTTTCTTTCAGCATATCAATCTCAACCTCAAGACTGAAGACTTTATCTTTCAAAGAGTCTCTTTCAGCAAAGATTCGAGAATTTGTCTTTCTAAGCTCCTCAGATGTCTTTCTAGCAATGTTTGCTCTTCTTTGAAGCTCATCAAGCTCTCTTTGCATTGCATCCTTCTTTGACCATGTAGAGCTTGAGTTAATATTTTTTACTTCAGCTTGAAGATTTAAAATCTTTTTCTCTTTCGACTCAATAATTCTTGCAAAATTAATCTTTGAGTTAGAGATACATTCTGAGCAAACAAAGTCTTTCTCAAAGTCTTTATCATCTTTCAACTTATTTATTTGTTCAAGAAGAGATGAGTTCTGAATCTTCAGATTTTCATTCTCAGCTTCTAGTGCTGGAATCTCTGGCATATATGCTAAAGCACAATCTCTCTTGGTTAGCACCGTAATTCCCTTCTCGTCTGTGTAAGGCATGATAATATCTGTACCACTTAAATCAACTAGATGAGATCGTTAGAATCAAGATAGGATAAAGACTACACTTAAAAATTTTCAGAAAAATTTTTTCCAAAAATAATCAAATGCAGTCCTCGCACACAGTATAAAGCTCTAATTGATTAAACACAGTTAAATCTAATGCGCAAATAAGATATTTAATAAAGACAGTGGCGCAAAGGACGGTTTGCGCTAGAAGCAGGTCGCGCAAAGAGAGGTTTGCGCCAGCCTCAGGTGGCGCAAAGTGAGAATTGCACGAATAGGCACTAGCGCAGAGTTTGGTTCTCGCGAAAGGCTTATAGCACAAACACTGTTGTCGACCGGGAACTTGTTTGGACCAAGAACTTGTTTGACCGGTAAGATGTAACGACCGATATTATGATGACCGGGACCGGATCGATAAGTCGACCGATGTGGTCTGTGAGTGTATCAGGTGACCGGTATGGAAAGTGGACCGATATTATGTATGGACCGATAAGGTATATTAACCGGTAAGTGATTAAGACCGATAAAGCTATGGACCGGTATAGTGAGTTTAACAGGTATTGGTCTTGACCGACAATGGCTTTGACCGATAGTGTGTATGGACCGATATTCTGTGTGGACCGATAACGATAGTGAGTTGTCTGGGCGACCGATATTGTGCGGTCGACTGGTACAAATATATGGACTGATACGGGATATGGATTGATAAAATGTGGTTGACCGATAAGTTGTTCGACCGATATGTTCTTCACAGAGTTCGACCCAGATAACAATAATCGACCCAGAACACACCACAAACACATAAATTTAATGCGAAAAATAGACTTTCGAACCCACAAACATACAACGATCATTATGCAATCAAAACCAATGATTAAAATCAACTTTCCAACTTCAATTTGATGAACACAGTGAACGATAGTTATACGAACTCAGTAGCCAAAAAATTCACAGAAAGTCATTCAATTGATGATATTAGGTGCAATTAAACTACCAGAAAGCAACCTAATCCATAAAACTCATCTAATCAGATCAACTTTAAGCATAACAACACATCAATTTAGGAAATCGATATTCACACAGCATGAAAATTCGATGAACACAGTGAAATCGATAAACTTGTTTTTAATCCAAAAACTTGATTCTTTAGGCTCTGATACCACTTGTTAACCCAGTTTAATCTAGTTGATAATTAAACACACAAACACAATATAGATCAAGAGATATAAAGATTCAGAATAACATACCAATCCCTTGAATAAACAGTTAAACCTTGTGTGTTCTTGATACCTTAAATACAGAGAATACGGCTACCTCACTATAGGATTATAATTATGACTATGAGGATTTTCCTAAAACTAAACTAATCAAAACATTAAATACCCAGGCCTAATGCCTAATGGGCTTTACTAAATGCTAAACGGTCTTGAGGCCTACAAACCAATAACTATTAACTAGTTACGCAATAAACCCTCTAACTTCAACTATCAAATAAATACAGTTTAGACCCTCTAATTTAACTTTAATCTTGAATACAATTATTTAATCTTGAATACTTCTCATGTTGGGGGTTGGATGATTATTTGGTGATGTTTCTTGAAACTTGTGATTTGGTTTGTAGTTTTTTGAATCATTGTGGCTCAATGAAGCATATGATGAATTTTTAATGTAATTCATTATAGTCTGATCAGCTATTTGAATTTTTATTGGTTATCCTACTCTTCGAGAGAAGTGTAGGATGATTAGATGTTTTTGTCATGTGCCTATGGTATAAATTGGATAGAGATATACCGATTTCACCATAGATATTTTAATTTCACTCTCCTGAGTATTTTAACTTGAAGTTGAGTTCGAAAGAAGAGATTTCATTGTTAAATGCTAGTATTGTTATAGCTTGAGAAAGTATAGCAATCACTTTAAAATTAAGCATTGAATCTGTAGTCATCTAATTCAAACCATCACTTGTTTTAAACAACGATCCTTATATGAATCCAGCCCCCAACTTTCTTATCAGCAATTGACTGTTTTTGTTCCTAAAAGTTTCCTTTTAGTCGTCCCAACTTAATCCTTTTGCAAATCTTCAAAAGAATCCAATTCTCATTTCGTCTAGTTAATAGTCAATATAATCTCGTGGTACTCAATACCAAGTTCCTGTGGTTCGATACTTATACTTCCGTACTTATTACTTGATACCACACCGTACACTTGCGGTTTTTGGGAAGGGTGTAAACCCGACCTATCATGGCTATGTCATCTTGTATTTATATGTTGATGAGACGCTTATCGTTGGCAGTGATGACAAAATGATAAAGTCCACAAAGGATATGTTGAAATCCAAGTTTGACATGAAAGACATGGATTTAGCGGATGTGATTCTTTGGGTCAATATCACAAGAACCCAGAATGGTCTGGTGTTAAATCAAACACATTACGTGGACAAGATTCTTGAGAAATTTAATAAAGGAGACACTAGTATATCTAGAACTCCGATTGACACTAGTCAACATCTATCTAAGAATAGAGGGGAAGGTGTTGAACAAGTGGAATAATCAAGAATAATTGGCAGTCTGATGTATCTTATGAGTTGTACTAGACCTGACTTAGCATATGCAGTGAGCAGCCTAAGTAGGTATACTAGTAATCCCAGTTTAGAACACTGGAAGAGTATTACAAGATTGTTAAGATATTTAAGATACACACGTGAATATGGACTGCATTATGGAAGATATCCAGTGGTGATCGAAGGATACAGCGATGCAAATTGGATATCTGATATAAAGGATTCCAGATCTACAAGTGGATATGTGTTTACACTTGCAGGTGCGGCTATATCTTGGAAATCATCCAAGCAAAATGTTATAGCTAGATTCACGATGGAATCTGAATTTATTGCCTTGGATAAATGTGGTGAAGAGGCAGAGTGGCTACGTCAGTAACAACCCGAATTTCGTTGTTTTGCGAAGGTGTTAGAGAAAATGAGGTTCCTTCAGGAAATTCGCACGGGTCATGCGCAAGGGTCAGGGCCCGGCAGTGGCTTTCGCACGGGCCGTGCGCCATCCCTCTTTGAAATTGCACGGGCCGTGCGCTGTTTTGGGAAGAGTGAGATACTTTGTTAAAATATCACATTTTGTTGGATTCTATTTCTATCTCTTATCTCAGTTCTCTCTCTCTCTCTCTCTTCTTTTCTCTCTTTTTCTTCTTTTGATTTTCAAGGCTTCGTTGGTAGCTAGTTTTCGGTGTTTCTAGCGAGGGGTCGGTGTTTTAAGCTTCACCTCTTCGTCGTGATCGTTATCTGGTTTTTCGGGTTTTATTCTGAAAACATACCGGTGAGTTCCTACTACCATTTTACAAACTTTATATATGTCAAAACTCTTATTTGCGAAATCCGAAGTATTTCTACGGTATGATTTCATGTTCTCACCTCTTCGTCGTGTATGTTCTCACCAGGCTTTAAGTCTGACACTTTTTCTCAAATGATATGTATAACAGGTTTCCCTTAGCGGTGGGATGCACTGGGTTTTGAGAGACGAGTTGGGTCTCGGGGCTTTTTGAGATGACTAAAGTGTTGATAGTTGGGCATTGTTAAGTCTCATTCTTTTGATGAATATTGGATTGTCAACCGATGTAATCTAGATAGTTATGTTTAGATTAGTCTGTTGATGAATTCTAAATCCGTACAGGTTTTTGTAAGTCTTAAGGACTTATCCCCTTCTTGGGAGGTTATTATCAATACGAATGTCATGTTGCCAGTTTTCCAGGTTTTAATTTACTCTGATTTTTAGGGTGTTTCAGGTTGGTATCAGAGCTCTAGTTTAAGCGAACTAGGCATGAATGTAAGATGTCTAGACTTAGACCGTGTATGATAAGAATTGATCCGTGAGATTGGGTAGAGTTTCTAAGATGGGTTAGTCTTAGAGTCAACGGAAAGTGCGTTTATCAGGCGTTGTGGTGATCGTGACGAGAACCTTTATGTGTTATATGTTCATAATCTCACTTAGCTAACGTTATTATGAGGATATCGTACGTAAGCGTGCTTGAGTTTCTATTACTATAACGATTGGTAATGTGGTAGTACGTTTCCTTTGTGTTTATTCAATCTCTCTCTTATCTCTTTCTCTGTTCTGTGAAGCAGTTCAGTAATGGTGAATACGCGTGGTAGACCGCATACGCGTGTTGATGGTCTGGAAGCGACAACCTCCAACGCTGATCAGCCGGAAGGAGTTGAGGTTGTCGTGCGTCTACCAGTTCAACAATTACTAGGTGGGGGGCCAGAGGTCATTCCGCGTGTGGACCTGGCTTCGTCCCACCTAGTAATCAGGGATGCTAGTTCCCCGTCTGAGTTGATGGCCAGCATGATGTTGGCAATGAGGGAAGAGATGACAAAGCAGCAAGAGTTTCTGCTGAAAGTGATTGAGGACCGCGATGTGAACAATCGTAGAAGTGAGACGGTTGTGGAAAACATCATAGCAGGTTCTGGAGGCGCTGGTACAAGGGTCAGGGTTGAGGAACGCAGGATTGTTAATGCTCCAGAAAGTGGGAAAAGTTGTTCCTACAAGTCCTTTCTGGGTTGCGGACCACCAGAGTTCTCTGGTTCCGACGACCCAATCTTGTGTGTGAAGTGGATACGAGCGGTCGAGCAAGCTTTTGGCTCTTCCGAATGCGAAGATGATCAGAGAGTGCGGTTCGGTACCCAACTGCTGAGGGATACTGCACTCATTTGGTGGAATGTCATCCAATCCACCCTAACTCCTGTTGTGTTGGCTCAGTTGTCTTGGGTCGATTTCAAGAAAAAGCTGTTAGAAGAATTCTGCAACGAAAGAACAATGGACCGAATTGAGAAAGAATTTCGGTCTCTGGTAAAGGGAAGCCTGACGGTGAGGGAGTACACCCGTCAGTTCATGGAGAAGCTTGATCTGGTGGGACACGCTGCCCCAACAGAGAAGGATAAGATGAAGGCCTATCTGAATGGCCTACCTGCGGACATGCAACCTATGGTCCACAATTCTAAAGCTTCTAACCTCCGAGAGATGATAGAAGAAGCTCAATACATGGAAGAGATGTTCGCAAGGAACAAAGTTTAGAAAGTCGTAGTGGTGACTGATAAGAGAAAGTGGGAGAGCAATTCTGCTCACCCCAAGAGATCACGACCTTTTGGCGGAAACCGAAACTTCAGCAATCAGCAGGAAGCTAGGTGGTGCCACAAGTGTCGAACTAAACACCACGGTGACTGTAATACCACTTCTCAAACTTGTTATAAGTGTGGGAAGCCTGGTCACACTTTCAGAGATTGACCGGTCAGAGGACTCGTCTGTTATGAGTGCAAGGCACCGGGGCATGTGAGAAGAGATTGCCCGAAGCTTGTGTCGGGTAGCACGCCAGCAAGGAAGGAGAACCCTCCGAAGGTTCCGGGTCGAGCATTTCAGAAGACGGCCGAAGAGGCCAGGGCATCCGCTAACGTGGTATCGGGTACTTCCTTGATAAACTCTGTGCCTGCTCGTATTTTGTTCGATACGGGTGCTAGTTTCTCTTTCGTATCTGAATTGTTCTGTCAGAAAATTTCTATGCCCACTACTAGTCTTGAGGATGTATTAGTGGTAGAAATAGCCGATGGTAGTCAAGTTCTGATCCACGATGTTTTGAAGCAGTGTACTCTTAGTATCGAAGGGAGAGAATTCTCGATCGATCTACTGCCGATGTTAATCGGGGGTTTTGATGTGGTGGTCGGCATGGATTGGTTGTCAAACAATCATGCCGAGATCGTATGTTCCAAGAAGTTGATTCCACTTCCCAACCCCTCTGGCGAAGTCGTTGTCATCTATGGCGAAAAGAGAAAAGGTGAAGTGGCAATAATCACAATGGCAAAGGCACGCAAGTGCTTGGTAAAAGGATGTTCGTCTTTCCTAGCCTATGTGATCGATGTCAAGTTAAAGAAATCAAAGCTGGAAGATGTGAAGATCGTGCGTGAGTTTCCAGATGTCTTTCCGGATGACTTGCCCGGGTTACCACCCGATCGTCAGGTAGAGTTTCGGATTGATCTTGTGCTTGGAGCAGCACCAATCGCTAAAGCACCTTACCGTTTAGCGCCGTCAGAGATGCAAGAAATGATGGCACAACTCCAAGAGCTTCTAGAGAAGGGCTTCATAAGACCGAGTTCGTCACCCTGGGGAGCTCCGGTCTTGTTTGTAAAGAAGAAAGATGTCACAATGAGAATGTGCATTGACTATCGTGAGTTGAATAAAGCTACAGTAAAGAACAGATATCCGCTTCCGAGAATAGACGACTTGTTCGATCAACTTCAAGGAGCGGGTTGTTTTTCCAGAATCAACTTACGTTCGGGTTATCACCAAGTGAAAGTAAGAGAAGATGATGTTCCAAAGACAGCTTTCAGAACGCGTTACGGCCATTACGAATTTCTTGTTATGCCTTTTGGCCTAACGAACGCACCAGTTGTGTTTATAGATTTAATGAATAGAGTATGCCGACCATTCCTCGACAAGTCGGTCATTGTATTCATTGATGACATACTCGTGTACTCCAAGAGTGAGTCAGAGCACGAGCAACATTTACATGAAGTTCTGGAGGTGTTGAGAAAAGAAAGGTTGTACGCCAAGTTTTCCAAGTGCGACTTTTGGCTTAAAGAAGTACAGTTTCTGGATCACGTAGTCACTCGGGTCGGAGTGAAAGTAGACCCCTCTAAGATTGAAGTTATGATGAATTGGGAGCCTCCTAAGAGTCCGTCCGAGATCCGAAGTTTCTTGGGTCTGGCGGGATACTACAGGAGATTTATCCAAGACTTTTCAAAGATCGCTTCTTCCTTGACAGTTCTGACTCGGAAGAATGTGAAGTTTGAATGGACTGAAGCCCGAGAGAAGGCGTTCCGAATCCTTCAAAAGAAATTGTGTGAAGCTCCGATCTTAATGTTACCTGAAGGGTCGGAAGATTTTGTGGTATACAGCGACGCTTCAAAGATGGGACTGGGATGTGTGTTGATGCAACGAGGCAAGGTGATCGCTTATGCCTCGAGGCAACTTAAGATACACGAGCAGAATTATCCAACCCATGATCTGGAGTTAGCGGCGGTGGTGTTCGCTTTGAAACTTTGGCGACATTACCGCTACGGCACAAAATGCACTCTATACACGGATCACAAGAGCCTGAAGTATGTCTTTGATCAGAAAGAGCTGAACATGAGGCAAAGGTGGTGGCTCGAGTTGCTTAAAGATTACGACTGTGAATTGATTTACCATCCCGGTAAGGCGAACGTGGTGGCCGATGCGTTAAGTCGAAAGGACTATAGCGGAAGTATTCGAGCTACCCATTCGAGGATCGAGCTAGTGTCTAGTCTTTTTGAGAAGATCAAGACATCACAAGTGGAAGCACTGTTAGAAGAGAATCTAAAAGATGAAGTCATGACGAAGCAGCGTTTACTCTTAACGGAAGATAACCGTGGAGTAAAACTGTTCAGCGGTCATGTATGGGTACCCAAGATAGGGGGTAACCGTGATCTGTTGCTAGAGGATGCTCACAAGTACAAGTATTCCATTCATCCGGGGAGTACAAAGATGTATAGGGACTTGAAGCTGCACTATTGGCGGCCGGTAATGAAACTTGATGTAGCACGTTACGTTGAGCGTTGTGTGACGTGTTCGCAAGTTAAGGCCGAACATCAGCGACCATATGGAAGTCTACAGTCTTTAGAGATTCCCGAATGGAAGTGGGAGCATATCACCATGGACTTCGTGACAAAGTTTCCTAAAACTCTTCGAGGTCACGATACCGTTTGGGTGATAGTTGACAGATTGACAAAGAGCGCTCACTTCTTGCCTATGCACGAGACTTTACCGATGGATAAGTTGGCGAAGCTTTATATCGATGAGGTGGTCTCGAGGCATGGGACACCATTGTCGATCGTGTCAGATCGCGACCGTCGGTTCACTTCGAACTTCTGGGATGGGTTTCAGAAAGAGCTTGGTACACGAGTTATGTTGAGTACGGCTTACCATCCACAAACCGGAGGGCAGAGCGAACGAACGATCCAAACTTTGGAAGACATGTTGAGGTCTTGTGTCATCGATTTCGGGGGTAGATGGGACTCTCACCTGCTTTTGGTGGAGTTTGCTTACAACAATAGCTATCACTCGAGTATCGAAATGGCACCTTTTGAGGCTTTATATGGGCGAAAGTGTCGGACTCCCGTATGCTGGCTTGAAGCGGGAGAAAAGCAGTTCGCTGGACCTGAAATCGTGCAAGAGACTGCCGATAAAGTCAAGTGCATTCGTGAAAGAATGAAAGCGGCTCAGGATCGTTAGAAAAGTTATGCAGATAAGAAGAAGCGACCGATGGAATTCCAAGTAGGCGACCGCGTTATGCTTAAGGTGTCGTCGTGGAAAGTAATTATACGGTTCGGAAAACGTGGGAAGTTGAGTCCCCGTTTCCTCGGACCTTTCAAAGTGCTTAAATGGGTGGGTTTGCAAGCCTACCAGTTGGAACTGCCACCGGAGTTGAGCAGAATACACAACACTTTTCATGTTTGCTACCTCCGGAAATGTTTGGCGGTAGAAGACAGCGTCATTCCCCTTTCAGAGTTAAGGGTAGACGAAGGAAACGTTGTGTGGAAGAACCCGACGCCATCTTAGACAGAAAGTCTAAGAAGTTGCGTCACAAAGAAGTCACTTTGGTCAAGGTGCAGTGGAAGCATCACCGGGGAGCAAATGTGACGTGGGAAGCCGAGGAGGATATGAAGCGAAGATATCCTCACCTTTTTTAATAGTTGGGATTTCGGGGACGAAATCATTCCCAAGTTGGGGAGGATTGTAACACCCCGAATTTCGTTGTTTTGCGAAGGTGTTAGAGAAAATGAGGTTCCTATGGCTGTCCTCCTTCAGGAAATTCGCACGGGTCGTGCGCAAGGGTCAGGGCCCGGCAGTGGCTTTCGCACGGGCCGTGCGCCATCCCTCTTTGAAATCGCACGGGCCGTGCGCTGTGTTAGGAAGAGTGAGATACTTTGTTAAAATATCTCATTTTGTTGGATTCTATTTCTATCTCTTATCTCAGTTCTCTCTCTCTCTCTCTTCTTTTCTCTCTTTTTCTTCTTTTGATCTTCAAGGCTTCGTTGGTAGCTAGTTTTCGGTGTTTCTAGCAAGGGGTCGGTGTTTTAAACTTCACCTCTTCGTCGTGACCATTATCTGGTTTTCTGGGTTTTATTATGAAAACCTACCGGTGAGTTCCTACTACCGTTTTACAAACTTTATACATGTCAAAACTCTTATATGCGAAATCCGAAGTATTTCTACGGTATGATTTCATGTTCTCTACATTTTGATATAAATGAAGTTTTTGGTGATTTTCGGGGTTCCCGACCAGTTTTGACTAAAATGACTGGTTCCGCCTTATTAAAGTAAAATGATGTTTTACTTGCACATTATGTGGTTATGTGAAAAGAATGTTTATGAACTCATTTTAATGATTTTCATTCTTACCAGAAGTTGAACTGGAAATGACATTTTGTTTATAAAATGTGTTTATACCATATGTTTATTTATGGTTGGTCACATATGTTGTTGTGACGAGTCTGTACCATTACTAGCGGATCCCTAGGTTTTGAGTCGACTGTATTATTAAGATGTCATATTCCCCATTATGTAGCTATGGATGCATATGTTCCTCGAGGGCAACTTGGTACGGCTATGTGAGGCCGGATACTAGCCATGGTTCATAGTGATCCTAGTGAAGGAGTATACATTGGTTTTGCTTGGGGCTAGATCTCACTTTGTAGCACGGACTTATGTGTTCGTATCCTCGGATTCCAATTGTTTAGCTCATAACTCGGATTTTGGCCTACTTAGTGTTACGCCACAATCCTTGGTAAAATGGTCCTTTTGTCATCGTTTAACGAGTTTTGGACCAAAAAGGCCCGGTTGTGGCGAAATGTTATCTTTATAAACTAAACCTTTATGAAAAGATTTCCTAATGATACTGATGTTTATATCTTTTGAGCTTTATAAACTGTATGTTCTCACCAGGCTTTAAGTCTGACACTTTTTCTCAAATGATATGTATAACAGGTTTCCCTTAGCGGTGGGATGCACTGGGTTTTGAGAGACGAGTTGGGTCTCGGGGCTTTTTGAGATGACTAAAGTGTTGATAGTTGGGCATTGTTAAGTCCCATTTTTTTGATGAATATTGGATTGTCAACCGATGTAATCTAGATAGTTATGCTTAGATTAGTCTGTTGATGAATTCTAAATCCGTACAGGTTTTTGTAAGTCTTAAGGACTGATCCCCTTCTTGGGAGGTTATTATCAATACGAATGTCATGTTGCCAGTTTTCCAGGTTTTAATTTACTCTGATTTTTAGGGTGTTTCAACGTCAGTTCATGGAAGATATTCCCAGATGGCCTAAGCCGGTAACGGCTATATGTATACATTGTGATAGCCAATCGGTGATTGGTAGAGCTCAAAGTACAATGTATAATGGGAAATCTAGACATATTAGACGTAGACATAATACGATTCGCCAATTACTCTCTACTGGAGTTATCTCGATTGACTATGTGAAGTCAAAGGATAACATTGCGGATCGACTTACGAAAGGCCTAAGTAGAGATTTGGTATATAAGTCGTCAAAAGGAATGGGACTAAAGCCCTTGAATGAGTAATTCATGCAAAGGAAACCTTACCCAGAAGACAAAAGATCCCAAGATCTGGGTTCAAAAGGACAACCTAGTTGTATGAATAAGGGAGGTCACTGTGGGGGAGTTAATAAACTTCCTAGTCCATTTCTGAAATTAGTGTTAGTGAGGTTAAGCGTATGGCTTTTAATGATTATTGAAAAGCACCTATGTGAGAGAGAAGTGGGGTCGCTTCGAAGGAAATTGTAGGGGGCTCAATTCCTAACAGCTCGCGTTGATCCAGGCTAGTGTTCATGACCATAACGAACTTGACTATGAGGATATGACCTTGTTAGGAAGAGTTCTGTGTGAATATACATTGTCGTCTACATAAATGGCAGTTCAGATCAAAGACATCGAGTCTACTGACAACTAGGAGACTAAGTGTGTTTCACAAGGGAAGGTTCAAAGGGTAACACCTACCTATCATGCAAGATTCAACCATTTGAAATTTCGTAGGAAATTTTCGTATGGGGGATTGTTGGAAAATTTTAATAAAAATATGTTTTTTACTAACTATGGACACATATAAATACATGTTTATGTAGTGTATATATCTAACTCTTAGTGGGTTTGTGTTCTCCTATATGAGAGCTTTGAAAAGATATATTATGTATCCAAAACGGAATATGTGTGAATGAGATATCGATGCTCAAAGTTGAGTGTGTCTTGAAACAGTGGCCCACGCAGGTTGTGGTGCGGGTGAACCCGCGCAGCTAACCGCACCGAGCACTGGAATGTAAACACGAACAGTGGCCCGCGCAGGTTGTGGCGCAGATGAACCCGCGCGGCTAACCGCGTCAAACACTGTTCACGTTTTGTAACCCCATCGAAACCATTGATGATGCACAGTTAATTCGTTTAATTATTAGTTAATTATCGAATTAAGTATTTCGGTTATAACGGTTAATTCGTTTAATTACGAATTAATTATAATGATTAATTTGTTTTATTATCGGTTAATGACAATTAATCATTTCGGTTTCAAATGGTCAATATAAATTGAGGGGCCGGTTCACATTCCATAGTACGACAATCACAACGAAACACTCTGACATATCTCTCTCTGAAATTCATAGCGCATACGATAACTCTGGTGGAGTTTCAATGCAAGTGGTCATCTCCGGCAGTACTACTGTTTTTGCTGTTGTACCCTGGGAAGAAACGACGAATCTGTTTAAGGGAATCGTGTTAAACACGAGCCTCAACGTTTGTTCTATATCCTCCTCTTTTTCTTTATCGTTGTTTTAAATCATTAGTTGATTTATTTTGTATTTTAATTTGTATGCTTAAAATACATCGGAATCTTAATCGATTTCTTTATAATCATAGTTGATTAATTTTATGAGTTGTTAATCATTCGTTGATTAATTTTATATTATTATATGTATTGTTAAAATACATATAGAGAAAATACCAACAGTGTCCGCGCAAAGCAGCGGGATACATGTCTTTCGAATTCGAGAGCTTGAACCTTTAAATCTTAATTTGTTTTATTCTTTGTCATTCTCAATTTATTCTTATGGCTTTACATAATTTTAAATTACAAATCGTTTGATACATAAATTGAAGACTAAATTCAAACTCAACCTTGATGCCTCACCATCAATCTCGTGTTTATGAGTACATTTCTTTGCCAACAAAGTGAAACTTGTTTACCATCATCTATATAACATTGATTTGATCATTAATACATGAAATAAGGTCCAATTCAACTACATACTCAACCCATTGCCCCACAAATTATCATGAAATTTCTATAACTACAAAACATGTCCCCTTGTTTTGAGAGAAATACATTTAACTTCTTGTCATTTTCAATTTTAACCCATGTTTATATATTGGTCTCTTTCTAAGTTCAGGTGTTACAAATACAATAACAAAGTAGAAAAAATTTGAATGCAAAAAAAAACAATCTAGTTCTATTTTTGTCTCTCTTGTACTTACTTATCTGACATATCCTTGAACTTTTTTACAAGACTCCTAATATATAGCTTGTGCATCCAAATCTTAGCAACTTCAATAATAATTCGGGTAATTGTCGTTGCCATCCATCTCACAGTAATTTTATGGTAAGGTAATAGTGTGTGAATCCTTTGATATAAAGCCACCGGTCTGTCATTGTCAATGTTGCTTCATGATTCAGAGACAGTACGTCATTGCCAATGCTTTGAAGCAAGCTTCAAGATCCAAGAAACATAATAAATGGATTTAACATCTTTAATTGTAAAGGAATAGAAGATAATACATTTTGTCAAAGATTTGCTTGAGTTTTTTTTCTAGGTATTGAATTATCACGAATCAACAAATATGGGGTTTTTAACATTGTAGGTGTCACACAACAAGGTTTATAATATGTTATTTCTACTATTTTGTTGCGATAATTTTTTACATTCAAGATTTACTTTTGTCCTCGATGTTTTTTTATGACTTGAGCCTTGTATGATTTTTGAGTATGCTAGAGTTGGTGCATGAAGAGAGGAGCAAAATGCTTCCTCAATCTCTCTTTCTTACACTTAGCCTAGGTGGTTCATGGTGCTGCATTTTTAGGAATATTTCAAAGAGTCTTTGGATCTCATATTGAGGCAGGGATGGACCTTACATGGTGGTAATGGTGGCACGTGCTACCGTATTATTTTTCCGGTGAAAGGGTAATAAATTTTAGGTTTGTGAAAGGTGCTACCGTATTATTTCGGAAACTTCAATAAGATGCAACTATACCTCGTAATCAACCAAAAAATAAAAAAAGTCTCTCGAAATCAACCAAAAAACCAATAAAAAACCTCTTAAAATCAAGCAAAAAAATTAAAAAAACAACTTTGAAACACTATGTTGTTTTTCTCTATTTTGTTGCTTAAACAATAGGCATTTATAGATACAATTCTTTATAAATAAAAAATGATGGAGGTAACCCAGTAGACGACAATGTCAATAGTGAGTTGTCAATATAATGTTCTAAAATTGTTCACAGAGTATTTTGCATCCCAACAAATCAACTGTTTCACGTCATAGAAACTTCTTCTAGCTCCCTACATTTAATTGTCAAACATTTAGCTAAACAAAATTTGAGGGAATTGATATAACCTCCATTAAGTAGATCATGTCGGATACGCATGTCGTATGGTACACCTTTATTTACATCATGTGTATATATACAAATAACATCATTATGCATGCTGAAAAATGAGAGAAGGGTTGTTCTAGGTACATGACGAGTATGCAAACTGACCTTGACGATTTCAAGCTTGCAACGTAAACGATACCAATCATTGGCACGTAAAGATTGAGCACTTGGATCCCCTGCTTTAGTGACCCACTGCACAACAGCGTCCCAATCATAGTTTCTCTCAAAATTGGCAATATCGGATTCCACTTCCAAACTAATTGTTGGAGAGGCCTTTGGAACATTTGGTTTCCATATATGAACCTTATACATGATTAAAGAAGACTTCTCATGAATTACAAAAGCCAGTACCAATAGAATTAAAAGGCTGACGCTTTTAGTAATAGATAGAAGTCAGGATTCTAGACAGTATCTCGTTTCTCATCCCTCTTAAATAACGACTTTATGTTAGTAATGAATTTATAAATCAAAAATGCGATATAACATAGAAAACTTAAAGAATCTTGTGAAATTCCAAGTCCAAAACGACTATCAAGGGTCCATAAAGAAAACAAAAAATAGATCATTGAAACAAATAACTTCAAATAGCAACAGTTTAATTTGAAAATAGGGAATTTAAGTTTTTAAATCGCTTTCGTAATAAAGTGCCGGTTAGTGAAATCAAGGATTAGTCAAAGCAAATCTCGTACCGACTCAAATAACAAAAATCATGTTATAGCTATGTCAAGAGTATACGAAGAATGAATCTTCGGAAGAAACTTGTTCTTTTTCCTCTGATGATCTTTCTCATTTCTTTCTCATTCATGTTAAGTTCTCCAATAAAGGAAAATCTATTTAGAACCAATAAACACAACTTAGTTGTTCCACCAATATTAAAAGAAGATACTTGAAGCAAAAACAAAAACGGGTAGCCTCCCAAACCACTTTGATCATCACTTATTCATTAAATCAAGCATTTTGAAACTTAAGTGGGAATTTAATGACTTCTCTGAACTTGATTTCATCAATTGAGTTTTCCCGACGATTATTTCTGAGTAATATTATGGATGGAACAAAGAAACTATCTTTCAAAAGTAAAGGTATAAAAAAGTAATCATCAAATTTGAACCAACATTCCCGACCCCCAACATAACAACGATATAACTTCAATTGAATGAGATTAAAGTAGAATTACTACCCATGACAAGATTTAAAGACTCATGGAAGTCAAACGAAGTTAAATATTAGAACTTCATCTGATTATTAAACATAAAGTTAGCATCACGGTCAATCACTTGTTATCAAAAATCACGAGCAAGCACAATAGTTAGTTTGGGTAACAAATGAATACGTTACATATACAAAATAATTCAATATTGTATATTCCTTGAATGAGACTCTTGGTACAAGACCCTACATATATATACAACCACATCTACCAAGACAGCATAGCAATCTTTCGTAAGAATGAGGATAATCAAAGCTATCTATAATGGCTAAATGTAGGGAAACGATTAAACAAAATAAGCAAAGAACCGACGATGTATAGAAACAAATAATCAAAGATATATGAAACTGAACTCGTAAAAATCAAGGAACTTAAGATTAATACCTCATTGTAGTACCCGAAAATGGAAAGAACTGAGAGAAAAACATTGCAAACAAACAATTACCTTGCACTGGTTGATTTTCTCAACACGAACAATTAGCGCTTGCAGAAGTTACCTCATGGTAGACTTCATTAATGCCCTTGTGCTCTTTCTGATACATGTTCAAGATGTCCAATGTGTGTCCTAGATTCTAGTTTCTAATCACAAACAATTAATCAAACAAACAATTCAATCCAATTACCTGTTTTGATTCCAATTCAATTCAAATACAAACTTTCTCTCTCTCTAGAAATCTCTCTCTCAGTTATAACTTCTCTTAGTTTCTTAACAAAAACAGAAATTACAAGGTATTTATACCTACAACTAATACAATGAAAAACAAAATACAAATACTACAACTTTGACTTTATTACAAATTGACTTTGACTTTAATGAAAGTTGACTTTCTCAGCTTTGACTTTCTTGAACTTTGACCTTCAGTCTTCTTGATCTTGTATCTAACATATTTTATGCTCTAATAATCTCCCCCTTTGGATTCAAGATCACTGTTGAAAGATCTTACAAATCAGTCTTCACTTTTAAGCTCTGTCAAATGCAATCTCTCCCTTTAACATTGTAATCTTTTCAAGTCTGTCTTTGAAGAATATTACAATCTCCCCAAATATGACAAAAAAGATCTTCAACAATCTCTTTAGACTTATCACAATACTCTTTCAGACTTCGGAAAGAAATTATCATTAGATTCAGCTCGGATTGCTTTAGCAAATAATCTTCAAAGAAAATTTCCTCAAAAATCAGCACATATTCAGAATTTCTTTGATCTTATCTAAATCTTTACTTTGAATCTTCTGACTTGGACATTTCTGTAAATCATCTCCCAAAACTTCTTGATACCATCTCCCCCTTTTTGATGAAATGAGCATCAATATCATCAAAAAATTTAGTAAGAAATGTTTGTATCTAGTCTGACCACTGATATGTTTACGAACCTCTGATTCTTTGCCAATTCGTACAATGTATTCATCCAGATCTTTTCAAATCTAGACAAAATAGGAATGTAACACCTGAACCAACAAATGAATCAGTTAATGTGCCTGTCAGTAACACAAAGTCACTTTGTGTAACGAATACACAATATAAAGGAGCTTTTTGATGTTCACTCCCCCAGGGCTTCCATCCAATCATCGAAACACCACAAAGAAAATTTCTATGAATGTTATGACAAAGAAACAAATTATTTGTGTGTTCGTGCACGTGTAGAAAGAATTAAGCACGGATAATTTCTTTTATAAAGGCTCAACATAGTGTAAACCACCGAGACAACAGTAGATAAACACAAACTCAATGTGCATGATTGAAGTGCGAAGGTGGGGTAGACTTCCTTCTTTTTCAATATCCAGATTTTTCAAATGAAAATCAGATAGATTATATCCTGCGTCCCCTTTGAAATATGAAACACTTTCTTTTTGGGAAGAAAATGAGTGGTTGGTGGGGTTTTAACAAGAGTTGGCATGGGCTAGTTGCATGTTTCAATAACGTTCACCAAGAATTGTGAAGCATTAGTAATGTGGCTGCCCGACTCAGAAAGTAGTTGGTGTAGAGTTTATATTCTTTTACTCTGATCTCACACCCTCTATCTTTTAATTCAATAAGCTCACATCTAACCAAACTCTCTTTTCCAATTTACCTCAATGCACAACCCACACTCATTTCTTTTTGACTCCTCACACTCAAGCACTATGGATTAACTTCTTGGGTAGAAATCACTGGTTAACGTGATTTCATAGATGTTCAGTTAATTCCTAGCACAAAGAACCCATGTATGATCCTAAAAGAACGTGTTGCTCATAATGATTTAACTTTAGCAGTTAAAGCTCATATACAAATGTCAGATAAAGTGTATGCTCAGATAATATAATCATGAAGATATGAGCATTTTTTTAAACATTGAAGTATTTTCAAACAAGTATATTGAATGAATGAACATGAATGCAAAAGACTTGTTTGAAAATATTACTTTGAATGAAAATGATCAGAAATGAATGATATAACAATCAAAGCTTATGGTCAAGAATAATGGATATTGTCCATACGAAACAAAATATAGACATTCTTGAAATGACGTGTCGTAATGAAATGACGCTAAAAAATCTTTGAAATACAAGCGGAGTGTCTTACCATTGAAAATATGTTTCAATATGAGACATGGTAAGAACAATTTGATCAAAAATTAAACCGATGTGTTTGAATACTTGAAAGTATGTAGAAAAGACAATACGCAAGTATTTATCTTTGGAAACACATGGTTTATAAATCATTTAAGCACCTTTAACAATGAAAACATTTAAAATCACACTTCCAATTCATGAAATCTGTTTAAGAATCGGGAAGTGGTTTGAACATTTAAGAATATGTTTTCTTATGATTGAAAGTCGTCCTTCTTTCAACCATATATGAGATTAAGATAAGAAAATTTAACCTTTTCTCTTCGTCTTAAATCTCATGAAGTCAGCTGAAGTCATAAAGATATGAGCTTGATAGCTTCCTCTCATTCTGCACAAGTCTCAAAGTCTAGTCAAAGCAACTTTTATTCACAGAAATTAAAAGACATATAGCAGTAAAACGATTAAAGTACGAGTTCTGATCTGAAATTATCAAAAATCATAGTCTTGCTCCTTTGACTTGTACACTCCCCTGAATTCATGCATCACAAAAATATATCAGTTAAGTAAAATGCAGAAACTAGTTATACTCCCCCTCAATAGAATAATGATTATCTTAAATTGCATCTCACTCTCCCCCTGAGATCATGAACAAACTATTAAAGTGTAGATATCTTTCAGAAATAATGATAAAGAAAATGATGAAAAATAACAATACGTAACTTTATTAGGTAACAACTGATTATGTCTTAAGATTTAGCATACCAAGCTTAGAGACAAGAAAATTAAATCTCTTTTCATCTAAGGGTTTGGTAAATAAATCTGCAAGCTGATAATCTGTTTTTACAAAATAAACTTCAATTGTTCCTTTTTCTACATTATCTTTGATAAAATAATACCTGACGTCAATGTGTTTGGTTTTAGTATGCTAGACAGGATTAGCAGATATCGAGATTGCACTCTTCGAGTCACAATAGATCGGTATTTTCTCAAACTTGAATCCATAGTCTCGCAGCTGTGTTCGCATCCACAGGACTTGAGAGCAGCAACTGGCATCATCTACATACTCTGCTTCAGCAGTCGATGTGGAAACGCATAATTGTTTCTTTGATGCCCAGCTAACGAGCTTGTCTCCAAGAAATTGAATGTGACCTGAAGTACTCTTTCTGTCCAACATGAAACCTGCATGATCTGCATCTGAATAAGCAGTCATTTGAAAGCCAGTTTCCTTAGGATACCACAGACCAAGATCTGCAGTCCCCTTAAGATACCTAAAAATCCGTTTGACGGCAGCCAAATGGGATTCTCTAGGAGCAGCCTGATATCTAGAACATAAGCATGTTGAAAACATAATATCTGGCCTACTTGAAGTAAAATACATTAACGATCCTATCATACCTCTATATGTTCTAACATCAACACTTTTACCCGAAAGATCAGTGCTAATCTTAGTACCTGGTGCCATCGGGGTTCCAATTGGTTTACAATTTTCCATTTTAAACTTCCGAAGAATATCCTAAATGTACTTAGATTGGTAAATGAAAATCCCTATTGAAAACTGTTTAACTTGTAATCCGAGAAAGAAATTCATCTCTCCCATCATACTCATTTGAAAATGTGACACCATGAGGTTAGAAAAGTTTTTGTAGTATTTAAGATTTGTAGAGCCAAATATTATATCATCAATATATATTTGAATAAGGATGATATCAGCTTTTTCCTTTTTGATGAACAAAGTGGTATCAACTTTAACTTTGGAAAAACCTGACTTGACCAAGAATTTAGATAGAACATCTTACCATGCTCGAGGGGCTTGTTTCAAACCATACAGGGCTTTATCCAGAATGTAGACATGATCTGGCTTATCTGGATTTATGAACCCTTCTGGTTGAGACACATAGACTTCCTCCTTAAGAATGCCATTCAGAAAGGCTGTTTTCACATCCATCTGATAGACTGTGAAATTCTTGTGAGCTGCGTAGGCTAAAAACATGTATATTGCCTCTATACGCGCTACTGGAGCATACATCTCATCGTAGTCTATACCTTCCTCTTGCCGGTAACCTTTGACAACAAGTCTAGCTTTGTTCCTTATGACAATACCATCTTCATCCTTTTTATTCTTGAATACCCATTTAGTGCCAATTACGGATTTTCCTTCCGGTTTTGGAACTAATCTCCAAACCTTCAAGGCTTCAAACTGATTGATCTCTTCTTGCATAGCAGATACCCAATCCGAATCAGCAAGAGCCTATGATACTCGCATAGGCTCTATCTTGCTGAGGAATGAGTCATGCATACATTGATTAATAGTTGCTGACCTAGTTTGCACTGGCTTGTTAAGATTTCCAAAAATTTGGTGTAAATGGTGCTCTTTTGTAACACCCTCAAATCTGGAAATAGCAACTTATTTAAAATTTTCTAAATACATCAATAAAGGAATTATCTACATCCACAAGTTAAGATTTAATCTCAATACAAACATTCATTCTATACAAAAGCCTATGATAAGAACGGGTGCTACTAAAACCCCCAAAGATAGTCACTATCTTCAACATTGCGGAAGACTTCACCAACTACTTACTTTAGTGTCTAGTTAAGGCTCTACGCTTCATAGAACTGCTAGAACCCAATTCCCAACTGGAACCTGTTGCACATGCCGACAAATAAAAAGGTTAGGCTTAACGCCTAATGAGCTCAAGAGTTTTCAACATAAATAAAGATGTCTGTGAAAATAGATAATGCAGTTCAATTCATAATGTTTCAAAAGGTATACTTTGAATATGCAAACTACTCGTTTTCCATTTATATATGCAGTTTAGACGGAGAACACCAATTTGGACATTTTCCAAATCAAACTACTACAAAAGAATGACACCAATGTAAACCGCCCCTTCATAAATTAGCTTTAACCCAAAACTCACTCAACGCGCAAATATAAATTGAACTCTCCATTTAAGAAGGTACGGTTAAACCTTATATTTCAAAACACCCAAAACTCGGGTGGGGCATAATACTCAACCCATAAATCAAGGGTAAAACCCAAATATACAAAACGTCACCGAAAACTTGAATAATAAAACTCAATACCCAAAAACAACATCTTTCGGTGACGGGGGATTCCCGATTCCATAAAATGTGACGGTCCACAAAGTAAACCCATTTTATGCTGTTATGACTAGTCATATAAACAAAAGTACATGCAAGGGATGTCAGGCTCAGTGGCTTTAAACATAAACCCACGAAAACTCGAGTTCAACCCCGAGGGATTGCTAGGTCGAGCTCCTCATCCAATATCGTAATACTTAAGCACAAAGGACTTATACCCACATCCGGTACCTTAACATACAGCGCGAAGGTCTTACACCCACATCCGGTGCCTAACGTGCGTCGACGTGGAAAACTAATCGTCCCAATGCCGGACAATAATAAACCAAATACGGGATCATGACTCCCAATGCATCAAATAAGCCAAATAATACACATAAGGCCCAACAAGGCTCGAAGCCGAGCTAGCAAAACTGGACTATTGTCCAAAAACCCCATCAAAATAACAATGCCAAGCCGCAGACTTAGCAACCCATTGACTCATTAATAAATGGAATAAAAACACGATAAAACGCACTCACCCAACGGATATGCAAACATCACGACCAAAAGTGAGATTAGTTCAAAACTCAACATTAGTTGAGACAATTCATTTTCCAAATGAACTCATAACACAAAATATGCGTTTTCCAAATTTAACTGCTGATAAGAACGAAAATCATAAAATGAGACTATAAATATTCTTTCAAGTTACCCCACATAAATGTGCAAGTGATACTTCATAAAACACTCCATTTCATGACGATGCATAAGACTCGACAAACATTTAAAAGTGTATTTCCTTGACCAAAGATCCATTCATGTAAAGAGACTTCAAAACACATTCGTTTGTGACACATATATCCAACGCCCAAAAATCTCCAATGTGGGTGTTATACAAGGTTTGTAAAGTTAGATAATTCAATTAATCAAAGATTAGCAAATAACCCAACATTTGATAATTTCATGAAAACACATAAAACACTTTAAAATAGACATTTTGACATGTACAACGTTTTCACAAATCAACTTGAACTCACCTTGCTAGATTTAGGCTAAATCTAGATTTCACCCAACGAGCTCTTTTGAAAACCACTTGAATCCTCAAGCCGAAATCCTCCAAAAACCTAGATCCACACAACTTTAACCGTAAATAACCACATCAAACCATATAGAAACATTCCCCAAACATAATACACCAAAATCCCCAACGAGATCCAAACCCTAGTTTCTCCCAAAACTATCAAGTCCGAGATTTTATAAGCCAAATACTAGGGAAACATCAATGGAGCATTTATAACTTATTACAAGGTTTGGAAATGGGAAGAATGTACTTACCACATAGGTTTTGACGAAAAACCTAGAAAACCCGAAATGAACTTGAGGTTAAAGATGAAGATGAAGCTCCTTGACCAATAACTTCCAATCTTTGATGGGTGGAAGGAGGAACACTTGGAACACAAAGATTTGGTGCCCTTGATGCATAAAACTTATTTTAGGGTTTGGGGTTCTGTTAGACCGAGATCGTTTACCAGATAAATCAAACAACAGATATATAAGATTACCAACCTGTTTCTATTACAAAATGCGGATTACAAAGGTTGGTATTGATCTGATTAAGCTCACTTTCTCTCTTTGTGTTCTTGATGAACTGATGTTTCTTTGTGTGTCCTATTTTCTCATCTTCTCATCTGATATACTTTACAAGCAAGAGATGGTGATATATATATATATATATATATATATATTATATCACTTAGCTTCTTCAACACACTTCTACCAACTAATAATATCTAGATATCTAATATCTAGATATTATATTTAAAACTAATATAATAACAAAACTAATATAATTAAAGCAAACTAACTTTTACTATTATTACATTTTGGACCCTAGACTATTGTTGAGAGTGACTTGTCAGCTTTTAGCTTCGGATTGTGATCTTCGTATTGGATGATCTTGAATCCAATGAGACTGTTTTCTAACAATCTCCCCCTTTGGATCAAGATCATTACTAAAATGATTTAGCAATACGATCTTCTCTTTTTCAGCACTGAAGATGCATCTCTCTCTTAGTCTTCAAGATATAGTAAACTCCCCCAAAGATGTAGATTATCTCTTTCAGTTCATGGGGAGAAATTATCTTCAGTTGTAGCTCCGAATTTCTTCAGCAAAGTATCTGCAAAGAAATTTCTTTCGAATCAGCATATCTTCAGAATACTTTGATCTTGAAGAATTCAATCTTGGACGTGATTCTTGAAACATGTGACTTAGTTGACTCTTCTCCATTTCTTGGGTAGATCTTCTCCCCCTCTTTTTGATGGATTGAGCAACGAATTCATCAAAGTCTGATGTTCAAGAAATGTCATTCAGTTGGAGCCTTTGATTCGTCATTGCAATAGATATTCATCCAGATTTTTGCAAATCCAAACAAAATAGTCATGTAACACCTGTAGCAATAAACAAATCAGTTAGAAACGCCTGTCAGTAACACTAAGTCACTGTGTGTAATGAATACACATTGGAAAGGGGCTGTTTGATGTTGACTCCCCTAGGGCTTCCCTTAAATCATCGAAACACCACAAAGGCAGTTTCTCTAAACGTTATGACAAAGAAACTAATTCCTTGTGTGCTCGTGCTTGTGATAGAAAAAAGTAAGCACTTGATGATCGCTTATAAGGCTCGAAATGTGTAAACCACTGAGACAACAGTAAGTTAAACACAGACTCAATGTGCATGAGTGAAGTGCGAAGGTGGGGCAGACTTCCTTCTTTTTAATATCCAGATTTTCCCAAATGAAAATCAGATAGTAAATGTGCTGCATCCCCTTTAAAAATGAAACATTTTCCTTTTAAGAAGAAAATGAGTAGATGGTGGGGTAATTCCAAGAGTTGGCTTGGGCTAGTCGCCTGTTTCAATAATGTTCACCAATGAAATGTGAAACACTAGAAATGTGGATGCCCGACTCAGAAAGTAGTTGGTGCAGAGTTCTGATATTCTTTTAACTCTGTTCTAACACCCTCTTTCTTTTAATTATTTAGCTCACTTTTAACCGAACTCTCTTTTTCATGATACCTCATCACTCATCCAACACTCATTTCTTTTGACTCCTCACACCCAATCACTATGGATTAACTTCTTGGGTAGAAATCATTGGTTCATGTGATTCCATTGAAGTTGTGTTAATCCTAACACACTGATCCCATATTTTCCTATGAAGCATATAATGCTCAAAATGGTTCAACTTAGCAGTTAAAGCTCAATTGAATAAGAAAACATTTAAAGTTACACTTCCGAATTATAAAATCTGGTTGAAGAATCGGGAAGTGATTTGAACGTTTTAGAATGATGTTTTCAATGATTGAAAGTTGTCCTTCTTTCAACCATATATGAGATTAAGATGTAGAATTGTACCTTGACGTGCAATCTTAAATCTCATGAAGCTAAGCTTAAAGTCATATGATCTTGTAAGCTTCTCTCAAACTTCTGAAAAAGTCTTAGGTCAAGTCAAAGCAAATTTATTCACTTAAGTTGAAAAGACAAAAAGCAGTAAAACAGTTAAAGTACGAGTTCTGATCAGAAATAATCAGAAGTTATTACCTTTTTACTCCCCCTGAAATTATGCATCTAAAATATGTCACTTATAAAAGCATATGATAGAGATCTACAACTTTCCTTTTTGAAGTGAAGATCGTCATATCTTTCCAAAGCATGAATTTCAGTAAAGTATGTACTCCCCCTTGAAGGTCGATTTCCTTGTTGGAGTATCAGAGTACAATCCTTATCAGTTCAGGAGTAAGGTCTTTTGATCATTGAAGTGCGAGTCCTAAACTGTTGTGTTTAGAAGTCAAACTTCGTTGAGGTACGGGTTCTAAGCTGAAGTACTTAGAAGCCATTTGTTCTCTGAAGCACGGGTTCTGATCTGTCGTAATCAGAAGCCACTTCTCTTACTCCCCCTTGACAGTAGGTGCCTGCAACACAGAATCAATTATCTTCTTTGGTACCCACTGGTATTTGGGTCCATGTGTGTGAGTTGCAGTTCGTATGGGGGTTACTGAGTAGGAACCATACCAATAATGGTCACTAGTCTTGTGAACAGGATCATGTGTATGATAATAAGAACAATAAAATTTCTTACCTGATAACCTGATCATTTGATCTCTCGTGTAAACATGAGCAGGTTTACTTTTTGGCGCATTGTTCTTCTTGGCAGTCTGCGTATGAACACATGAGTTTTTACCTTCCAGCTCATCTTTTACTGGTTTCCTATTCCAGACCAGTTCTTCTTCTTTGAAGCTGCTTCTTTTTCTGAGATTTGTACCTGAACTATCTCTATTCCTGTCATAGAAAAGATTAGTACTCCAAATATGATTAGAAGATTTCACTGACTTGTTTGAAGAAACAGTTCTGATGGTTGAGCTTGCAGTAAGTTTTTTATTCTTTGAAGAATAACTGTCTCTTTGTTTGATAAGGAGGTCAATCATCATCTCAAGCTCAGACCTCTTCTTCTTCTCTTTCTGTGAAAGCTTAGATAATTCAGATAGCTTAGCCGTAAGCTTCCTAATTCCAGCTTCAAGGATGCTTCTCTCTTTTTCAAATCCTTTCTTAGCACCCTTCGTTCCATCTGATATAACTCTTAAGAATCCTGCTGACTTTAGATCATTTGCCTTCTTCTCTTTGGCAAACTGATCTCTCTCCGAAATGATTACTTTCTCAAAGTCTTCAACTTTTTGAGAAAGCATTAAACATTTAAGCTCAAGTATCTTCTTCTCTTCAACACTCTTATTGGAAAGATCTGAGAACATCTTCTCAAACTCTGATATTTTCTTTTGAAGCACGGTGTTCTCAGCTTCCAATTCTTTTGCTTTTAATAAAGCAGGATCTAATTTGTTTGAGCGTTTAAGATGATGATCCGCTGATGAAGAAAGTGTTTTAAGATCCAATTTAAGCATTGTAATATACTCATCATCAGAAAAATTCATCTTGAAGAATCTGATTTGATCTTTAGAAAAGATAAGTTTGGATTTGCGCTTGAAGAAGAATGTGAAGAGCGACCGGTATGATAATTCTCTCGACCGGATGGTTCTGAGCTTCAGCCTTTAGAGGCTCTGATGATCAACCTTCAGAGGCTCTTAACTTCAGATCAGAGGCTCTTAACTTCACGTCAGAGGCTCTTAACTTCACGTCAGAGGCTCTAACTTCACGTCAGAGGCTCTAACTTCACGTCAGAGGCTCTTAAATTCACGTCAGAGGCTCTTAACTTCACGTCAGAGGCCCTAACTTCACGTCAGAGGCTCTAACTCCACTTTTCAGTCTCTGATAAATCTTCAAAGCTTGCTGATATCGGTCGACCGGTACCAGATGTTAGGCGTGCGACCGGTAGGTTGTTAGTCGACCGGTATTCTTCATCTTCGGTATACTTCAACATGAATAGTATCGACGTGAATAGTGAATAGTGAATAGTGAAATTTTCGACCGGTATCGTTTCTTATTTGATAGATCAGCCCTTTTGATTTCGAAAACAACCACTGATTTAGATTTTAATCGATTGAACAATGGTTTGAAAAATGAAGAACACGGAGAGTTCTTAAAAGTTTGATTTTGAATCTGATATCGGCTCTGATACCAATTGTTAGACCGAGATCGTTTACCAGATAAATCAAACAACAGATATATAAGATTACCAACCTGTTTCTATTACAAAATGCGGATTACAAAGGTTGGTATTGATCTGATTAAGCTCACTTTCTCTCTTTGTGTTCTTGATGGACTGATGTTTCTTTGTGTGTCCTATTTTCTCATCTTCTCATCTGATATACTTTACAAGCAAGAGATGGTGATATATATATATATATATATATATATATTATATCACTTAGCTTCTTCAACACACTTCTACCAACTAATAATATCTAGATATCTAATATCTAGATATTATATTTAAAACTAATATAATAACAAAACTAATATAATTAAAGCAAACTAACTTTGACTATTATTACATTTTGGACCCTAGACTATTGTTGAGAGTGATATGTCAGCTTTTAGCTTTGGATTGCGATCTTCGTATTGGATGATCTTGAATCCAATGAGACTGTTTTCTAACAGGTTCGGTTTCTAGAGAGAAAAGGGGTGAAAGGGATTGGGAAAAATGAGGTGGGGCTGCTCAAAATCGCTTTTAAAACAACCAGAGGCCGCAGGAGATTGTGCCCAAGGCACTTTCGCCAGGGCACTATCGCCCAAACTGTACCGCGGGTACCACTCTATTGGCGATTGTGCCCGGCGATTGTGCCCAGGGCACTATCGCCCAGAGTGTCCCGAGTCCCGATTTCTTCCATTTTCATCCGAAGCACCCACGATGCGACAAGGCTTAAAAGGTAAGGGGTAAGGGATGAAATTCTATGATCAAAATCAAGGATTTCTCAAGGGATTGGCTTTCACAGACAGGGATTTACGGGTGTTACAATCCTCCCAACCTTAGAATGATTTCGTCCTCGAAACCTAGGTTCCCATGAAATCTCACCCGCAGGAAGATTGACCTTAACCCGCTACTAGCACCACCAACACGTCCCTTACACCGATACTCACATTGTTGCCCCTCTTGGGCACAATATACTCATAACCGAGCGTACACTTAACTCTCCAAAATAATCTTTTACTCACAATGTTATGGTCTCCTCCCAACCTTAGGTGACAATTACTACCTCCAGGTAGTTAATGACCACAAATTCTCACTGACCAAACTTTCCTTCGGATCTATGGTTCCGAACACAACGTCAAAGATCGCAACCAAACTTCCAAGTTCCTCAGATTTTAACTTATCCATTCTTAATATCGATAAAGATATTCTTCTAAGGCGCACCAAAGCGTCCTTCAGATACTACTTAGCCCAGATTCGGTCAACACTCAACTCCGTTCCAACACCAATCCTCACAACAATCCTGTAACACAAGCTTTACCACCACGGAAATGCTTAAACACGTCTATACTTAATCCTCAACACCCAAACTCCTTCCAAATTCCATCACTGGAAGGTCAATATTTCTTGTGGTTCGACCGGGATACATCCAAACATTCCCAGCTCCACTGACTCCAAGAAAACAAGTCGGCACTTAGGGCTAAACGGTGACCTCGAAAACATGGGCATCCCGTCCAAAATCCCAATCTAGACAGATAGTCGTACTAAGTTTTGACACTTAACCGAGTGCTAAATTTCAAATCTTATATTTCTAACAAACTGACCCCGCGGAACTCACTGAGACGATACACCATCAACATAAACCCTGGTGTCATATCGACGAGCAATCCACCAAAACGAACCCAATCTAATCGCAGGTAATCACTTAGGACCTTATCCCGCATGATTACCGAGGTATAAGATTGCTTCCGTAATTAACTTGGAAGACTTAATTCTACTATTTCCATTAATACAAAGGCGAGCAGATTCACAAACCGAAACCTCAAACATTCAAGACTGACCACAAGTCGGATCATCCGACGCTTCAAATCCCAAGGGCTCCCTTAGTCCCTAAACACAACTCCTTTCATGACGGGGTTAAACCTATAGGCCTAATGAGTTCAAGGTTTTTCAAATAGTATGCCAATTTGGACTTTTATAAAACTTTCAAATACACAAGTTTTATAACGATTAACCATACAGTGACAACACACTATCGCCCATCCGATAGGTTTCAAAACTGATTACCAACACAACGCATATAAAACCTTTCCAAAACTCGTTTGATTAGTAATTACGTTAATAAAATGGTAAGAAGAGATGCGCAACAAAATTTTCAAACGGACTACCATGGTCCTAGTAATGCATCAATTTATACTATGCATATGAAAGATAACTTTCTGCACTATAACATGTGCAATAAAAGTTTGTACAATTCCCAAAAGAGACATTCAAAAATTAATTTTAAAGTTCTGACTTCCCAACCCAAAAGTCGTTGCGACATAAACTTATTAATCACTCCATATGCAACAGTTTATTCCCCAAAGTTCGATGAAATGATAAGAATGCAAATAATTCTCAAATCGAGTTTAAAACTTTAAGCCGCCTCGATAAGACACATTTGACCAAGATGGTAACTACAACGATATGCATTTTGAAAATTCATTTCATGTATTGCGGAAAATTTATAACAACAAGGTCAACAAGCGAAGCATGCTTAAATTAAAATTTAATGTAAGACAATATAAATATTTCACATATTTACTCACGCGAGTGAAAGTCGGATTCAACCCAAAGGTATGCACATATGCTCGTGTGAAACTCCAGATGCAATCATGCGACATTTAGATTTTTCAAGGTGCCTCTTACGGTTGCAAAAGTGTCTATGCAAGACTCGCATAAAACAAAGTATTGAACACAACTCGCAGATTAACGCACACAATGATGCATATGCACATGTTCTCAAAATTATTTTACACAACGCAAAATGACGTAAGACGAGGCACCCTAAACCCAACTGAATTTTTGCAAAACTCAATAATGCTAAAATCATGCAGTGACAAATTTTCATTTCTCAACAAGAATGTAAGACGGCAATATGGCTAAAACACTAAGCCTTTAAGAGCTTCCTCTTTTAATGCAATGAAAGGTAAAATGACACCGTTAACAAAATTCACATGGGACACGACGCCAACTAACTCGTAAGCTTAAAAGAAGCAAAATTAAAACTCACACATGGAAAGACATCGTATAAAACAATACTCCAACAAATTACCCAATACACAAACTAAAATTCTCAAGAAATTCCGACTCAACACGTGGGAATAACTTTTCCTTTAAAACCATTGACATATGTGGAGGAGATCCAATGCCTAGTTAAAATCTCATAGCTACTTACCCAATACTCAAATGACATTAAAACATGGATATTACAATATCCGCAAATAGCGTTAAACAAGAGACGTGAATAAAGAGATTTTTTATAACAATTTTCAATTACGTGCAACAAAACAATTTATGCATGCTTAAGTTCATAGTTTAAAATCTGATGCGTGTTAAATGCTCTACCAAAACTTTATAATATAAACCACTTTCTGTTTTACGAACACAAGAAACAATTTATGAAAATTTATTTCAGAAATAAATTTTAGTGCATGAATTTGGTCGGCATTCATCCCTCTAGACTACGCTTCTCAACAACCCGACATTCTAATACCATCCGGGTGTATCAAGCATCTTAGGACAACAATCTCAATTTTCTACTATTGTCATCCGGATACTCCACATCTTAAAGCGACACTCGGATATTTCATCGGTTCACCTTACAATCTCTCCTCGTATGACGTCAATTCCATAAGCTCAAGGTTCTACTCCAACCAATTATTCTTACTCAAGGCGATCAACTTAATGCATTCAACGCACTTAACTATCACTTCAACGTAACATTGCTATAGATGCCTACGTTTCCTTAGATTACTCCCTTAGGAACCTTCTCACTACCCCAACGGTAATCATACCAAGGTAGTTCAAGTATATACATGTAGTATGTAGGTTCACCATAACACTAGCCAGGTGCCATTATGAACGTACCGTACATGCTCATTCTCATCCTCGTGACCCTCGACAAGTCTCCCATTCCTAGTGACTCGATCAACTCCACGATATCTTCTCTTAAGGTTCCTAATGTGCAACTTCACTTACAATCGCTTAAAAAACGCTAGTTTGAGTCTAGGCATCCTACAATCAATACCTAATTCTCTCAAACTTAAGCTCTGATACCAACTTGTAACACCCTCAAATCTGGAAATAGCAACTTATTTAAAATTTTCTAAATACATCAATAAAGGAATTATCTACAACCACAAGTTAAGATTTAATCTCAATACAAACATTCATTCTATACAAAAGCCTATGATAAGAACGGGTGCTACTAAAACCCCCAAAGATAGTCACTATCTTCAACATTGCGTAAGACTTCACCAACTACTTACTTTAGTGTCTAGTTAAGGCTCTACGCTTCATAGAACTGCTAGAACCCAATTCCCAACTGGAACCTGTTTGTAACACCCTGAATTTCGTTTCGTCTTATGCATTGAGGAAAAGATGGAAAAAGGGGCTGCTGCACTTTTATACAGGGCGCACAGGTCGTGCGCCCTCCTTCAGAAAAGAGCGCACGGGTCGTGCGCAAGGTTGGGCCCGGCAGTGGGTTTTCGCACGGGCCGTGCGTCGTTACTTCTTTGTGAGCGCATGGGTCGTGCGTCCTGGCTGGTGGGTTTTTTTGAGGCTAGCTTAAATATCTTTTTTAGAGATATTTCTTACAATATATCTCATTTATCTCAGTTCTCTCTCTCTCTCTCTCTTCCTTTTTCTCTCTTTTCTTCTTTCGATCTTCAAAGTCTCGTTTGGGTGCTAGTTTTCGGTGTTTCTAGCAAGGGGTCGGTGTTTTAAGCTTCACCTCTACGTCGTGATCGTTATCTGGTTTTCCGGGTTTTATTCTAAAAACCTACTGGTGAGTTCCTACTACCATTTTACAAACTTTATACATGTCAAAACTCTTATTTGCGAAATCCGAAGTATTTCTACGGTATGATTTCATATTCTCTACATTTTGATATAAATGAAGTTTTTGGTGATTTTCGGGGTTCCCGATCAGTTTTGACTAAAATGAATGTTTCCGCCTTATTGAAGTAAAATGATGTTACTTGCACATTATGTGGATTTGTGAAAAGAATGTTTAAGAACTCGTTTTTTAATGATTTTCGTTCTTACCAGAAGTTGAACTGGAAATGACATTTTGTTTATAAAATGTGTTTATACCATATGTTTATTTATGGTTGGTCACATATGTTGTTGTGACGAGTTTGTACCATTACTAGCGGATCCCTAGGTTTTGAGTCGACTGTATTATTAGGATGTCATATTCCCCATTATGTAGCTATGGATGCATATGTTCCTCGAGGGCAACTTGGTACGGTTATGTGAGGCCGGATACTAGCCATGGTTCATAGTGATCCTAGTGAAGGAGTATACATTGGTTTTGCTTGGGGCTAGATCTCATGTTGTAGCACGGACTTATGTGTTCGTATCCTCGGATTCCAATTGTTTAGCTCATAACTCGGATTTGTGGTCTACTTTGTGTTACACCACAATCCTTGGTAAAATGGTTCTTTTGTCATCGTATGATGACTTTTGGACCGAAAAGGCCCGGTTGTGGCGAAATGTTATCTTTTATAAATTAAACCTTTATGAAAAGATTTCCTTATGATACTGATGTTTATATCTCTGATTTTGAATAAACTGTATGTTCTCACTAGGCTTTAAGCCTAACACTTTTTCTCAAATGATGTGTATAACAGGTTTCCCTTAGCGGTGGGTTGCACAGGGTCTTTGAGAGTCGAGCGTGGACTCGAGCCATATTTTAAGATGTCTAGTATTTTGGTGTTGGGCATTGTTTAAGTCCCATCTTTTAGTGAATTTTGGTTCGTCAAGTGTTGTAGTCTAGACGGTTATGTTTAGATTAGTATTGTTGATAAATTCTATATCCGTATGAGTTTTGTATAGTCTTAAGGACTGATCCCCTTTATGGGAAGTTTATATCATTTCGGATGTCTTGTTGCCATATTTTCAGGTTTTAATTTACTCTGAATTTTAGAGTGTTAAACTGTTGCACATGCCGACTAATAAAAAGGTTAGGCTTAACGCCAAGTGAGTTCAAGAGTTTTCAACATAAATAAAGATGTCTGTGAAAATAGATAATGCAGTTCAATTCATAATCTTTCAAAAGGTATACTTTGAATATGCAAACGACTCGTTTTCCATTTATATGCAGTTTAGACGGAGAACACCAATTTGAACATTTTCCAAATCAAACTACTACAAAAGAATGACACCAATGTAAACCGCCCCTTCATAAATTAGCTTTAACCCAAAACTCACTCAACGCACAAATATAAATTGAACTCTCCATTTAAGAAGGTACGGTTAAACCTTATATTTCAAAACACCCAAAACTCGGGTGGGACATAATACTCAACCCATAAATCAAGGGTAAAACCCAAATATACAAAACGTCACCGAAAAGTTGGATAATAAAACTCAATACCCAAAAACAACACCTTTCAGTGACGGTGGATTCCCGATTCCATAAAACGTGACGGTCCACAAAGTAAGCCCATTTTATGTTGTTATGACTAGTCATATAAACAAAAGTACACGCAAGGGATGTCAGGCTCAGTGGCTTTAAACATACACCCACGGAAACTCGAGTTCAACCCCAAGGGATTGCTAGGTCGAGTTCCTCATCCAATATCGTAATACTTGAGCACGAAGGACTTATACCCACATCCGGTACCTTAACGTGCAGCACGAAGGTCTTACACCCACATCCGGTGCCTAACGTGCCTCAACGTGGAAAACTAATCGTCCCAACGCCGGACAATAATAAACCAAATACGGGATCATGACTCCCAATGCATCAAATATGCCAAATAATACACATAAGGCCCAACAAGGCTCGAAGTCGAGCTACCAAAACTGGACTATTGTCCAAAAACCCCATCAAAATAACAATGCCAAGCCGCAGACTTAGCAACCCATTGACTCATTAATAAATGGAATAAAAACACGATAAAACGCACTCACCCAATGGATATGCAAACATCACGACCAAAAGTGAGATTAGTTCAAAACTCAACATTAGTTGAGACAATTCATTTTCCAAATGAACTCATAACACAAAATATGCGTTTTCCAAATTTAACTGCTGATAAGAACGAAAATCATAAAATGAGGCTATAAACATTCTTTCAAGTTACCCCACATAAATGTGCAAGTGATACTTCATAAAACACTCCATTTCATGACGATGCATAAGACTCGACAAACATTTAAAAGTGTATTTCCTTGACCAAAGATCCATTCATGTAAAGAGACTTCAAAACACATTCGTTTGTGACACATATATCCAACGCCCAAAAATCTCCAATGTGGGTGTTATACAAGGTTTGTAAAGTTAGATAATTCAAATAATCAAAGATTACCAAATAACCCAACATTTGATAATTTCATGAAAACACATAAAACACTTTAAAATAGACATTTTGGCATGTACAACGTTTTCACAAATCAACTTGAACTCACCTTGCTAGATTTAGGCTAAATCTAGATTTCACCCAACGAGCTCTTTTGAAAACCACTTGAATCCTCAAGCCAAAAACCTAGTTCCACACAACTTTAACCGTAAATAAACACATCCAACCATATAGAAACATTCCCCAAACATAATACACCAAAATCCCCAATGAGATCCAAACCCAAGTTTCTCCCAAAACTATCAAGTCCGAGATTTGATAAGCCAATTATTAGGGAAACATCAATGGAGCATTCATAACTTATTACAAGGTTTGGAAATGGGAAGAATGTACTTACCACTTAGGTTTTGACGAAAAACCTAGAAAACCCGAAATAAACTTGAGGTTAAAGATGAAGATGAAGTTCCAGCGATGCTCATGAGGGAGTGGATTAGATACTGGTTGATCATGATTATCATCTAAAAATCCACTATCATTCTCTTCAGTTTGAATAGTTGGAGGGGGGTTTGCAGTTGAAATTTCAGGTGCGGATGCATCAGTTGGAACTGCAAACTCTGGCTGTTGAGTAGACAGTGTATCACACCCAACTGATATAGTTACTTCTGGCTCAACAGTTACTTGTATATCTTCAATTGTAGGAGTAAATGTTGGAATGTGAGTTTCTAACTGAACGGGGGATACAAGTTCAGTTATAACTTCTGAAGTGACTGGATGATTGCAACTTGTCTCTTCAGACCTGTCAGTCACAGCAGATTTAGGCAAATTAGATCCTAGAAACTCATCATAAAAGAATTCAAATAACAAATCTAAATCAGATAAATGTGAAAGTGAAGTAGAAGCGTTATCCGAATTATTCTTTGTAGAAACAGGTTCTGGACTGATCTGCCCAGAAGCTAATACGCCAGTTATTACCGGTTCTGAACTGAGTTGTTCAGAAGCCATCTCTTCATCAAATGTAACATTAACGCTTTCGACGACTGTCTTTGACTTCTTCAGATAAACACGATATGTTGCAGATGTGGAAGAGTAGCCAATGAAGATGCCTTCGTCCGCCTTAGCACTGAATTTATTCAAATTCTCTCTATCATTAAGCACGACACACTTACACCCAAATATATGAAAATACTTGATTGTCGGTATTCTGTTGTTGATCAGCTCATATGGTGTCTTTTGAAAACGACGGTGTATCATGGATCAATTCTGAGTATGACATGCAGTTGACACAGCTTTTGTCCACATAAATAGAGGTAAGTCCGATTGGCTAAGCATAGTATGAGCAGCCTCGACTAGCGTTCGATTTCTCCTTTCGACTACTCCATTTTGTTCAGGTGTACGTGCAACAGAGTATTGATGTGATATCCCGACCGATTCGTGATATTCTTCAACTGTTTTGTTTTTGAACTATGTACCGTTGTCAGTTCGAAGAAACTTGACTTGTCTCTGCATATTCACCTATGTCGTCTTTAAGAAGGTAATTAGAACTTCGGGCGTCTCATCTTTTGACCATAAAAATTTGACCCAAGTGTATCTTGAATAATCGTCCACGATAACCAACACGTATTTCTTTCCGCCTAAGCATTGTGTTCTCATTGGACCGCAGAGATCCATATGTAACAACTCGAGTAGAGAACTAGTGCTTGGTTCAAGCTTCGGTTTATGTGCAGCTTTCTTCATCTTACCCTTTTCACAGGCAACACACAAATGTTCTTTCTCATATCTCAGCTCAAGAAGTCCTTTTACCAACTTATTTTTGACCAACTTGTTGATGTAACGAAAATTCAGGTGTGATAGTCGACGGTGCCAAAGCCAACTTTGTTGCATCGAAGCTTTTGACAATAAGCAAACGTGACTGTCATTCTGAATCTTTGAAAGATTGATGGTGTACAGATTTGTCTTTCGATTGTTGTCTAAGAGTTCATTGTCGTCTTCAGTACGAACCGAACATCTCTTAGCTTTGAAGTTGACCTCTAACCCTTTATCACATAATTGACCGATGCTGAAGAAGTTGTGCCCTAAGCCTTCGACATAGCTCACCTTCCTGATCGTTATGTTATCTTGAATGATGTCACCATATCCTAAGATTGGTGAAAATTGGTCGTTCCCAAATCTGACATTGCCGCTGAATTTCTCTGTATAATTAGACAATAAAACTTTCTGCCCGGTCATATGCTTGGAACATCCACTGTCCAAGTACCACATATGCCGGGTTTGCAAGAGAAATCAGGTAACAATAGATTTAGGTACCCATTTAAAAACGGGTCCTAACAGATTAGCACATGATTTTGGTATCCATTTGAATATGGATCCTCATTTTCTTTGAAAACTTTTAAAAACATTTGATCTTGAAGAATAAACATGATAAGATCCAAACCAATCATTAGAATTATGACGATAAGCACAATCATTTATCCGATAATGAAAAGATTTAGTAGTAGAAGGAGATAATTGAATCAATTGCTTTATTGAATAACGCTTGTAAGAAGTTACAAGGTTTTGTTTAGGAGAAGCAAGTTGACCAACTATATCAGTATCACTACTATTAGATCTATTACATGAGTTATCAGAAACTGATTCAGTTGTCTCGTCATTCTTCCTTTTTGGTCGCCATTCAGATCTTGCTTTCGACCTTTTCTTTCTTACATTTGAAACAAAAGATTTGGATTTAATAGGAAAATCATATTTCTAAGATTGATTTTTCTTTTGTTTACCAGTGTTGATCCATTTCTGCGATTGATGTTTCTTATATTTCTTACCCTTAGAATAATATTCAGCAGTCACAGAAACTGGATCACCAACCTTAGTTGATGATTCATCAGTCTTAAGATCACTTGGTAACACTTTTCCATTTTTAAGACAAGTAGAATGATCAGGAAGAGGAGCATTGAAGTCAAACATATCAATTTTTTCTATGCACCCATTATCAGAATTAAGAAAGTCATTTGCAGACGCAAATAAGTCATCAAAATTATCAGACGAAGTTTGAAGTGTATTTGAAACTATAGAACACTTTGTAGATTTAGATTGAAAACAGTGTTCTTTAAAATTGTAGAAAACACAATTTGTTCAATATCTACCAAAAGTCTTTCATCAGAAACAACATTTTCAAGTTCAACTATTTTGTTTTCAAGAATGAGTGGAGGAACATAAACCTTTGCAATAGCAGGTTTTGCCTTCATCTCATAAACAGAATAACTAGCAAAATAGTCATTTGAAAGAACTTTTGGTGTTTCAGAAAGATAACTATCATTTAACTTTGCATAATTAAACGGTAGTTGCATTTTCTTTATATTCTTTCTCTTTTCAGTTTCCTTGGCCTCAACTTCTTCAGGTAATTTGGTAACAAACTTGGGTTTTAAATGAGTACATTTACCAGCTACAGCAAGAAAGTCAAAATTATATAGTGCTGGTTGTTTTCTGATGGATTTCTTTAAGTAATGAGGATTTTGAAAACCAAGTCCCCATTTTTCCTTAACATCAGCCTCTTCATTAGGTGCATTAAGAAAAATAGTTTGATCTGTTTGGCCTCTTGCATAAAGTTTGCCTTCCAGACCATTTACCTTCTTATTTAAGTTCTTGTTCTTAACCTGCAATTTATGAATAGTTAGTGCAAGTTCTTTCTTTTCAAACTCAGACTTAGAAAGTTTAACTTCAAAATCAGAAATCTTCTTTTCAAAACAATCTACTTGAAGTTTAGAATCAGAAGCAGACTTGCGTAAAGAATCAATTAGATCTTTGTTCCCAATAACAGACTTATTAAGCTCAAAGATCTTGTTATTTCTTTTAGGAACTCTATCTTTTTCTTTCTTCAGCTTTATTTGAAGGTCTTGAAGCTCAACCATCATGACTTCCATTTTGGTTATGAAATCTTTTTTAGTTAAATTTATTACCTCTTCAGCAGCTTCATCATCTGAATCATCATATTTTACCTCTTTTCCCATTAAGCAGATATGAGCAGTTTCTTCTTTCTCTTCCTCTTCGACATCTGAATGATCCAGCCAAACTTGGTCTTCAGCCATTAATGTTATGCCAGCTTCTTGTTGTTTAGCCAATAGCAGTTTGTTCTGATAGTACTGGGAGCTGCGAACCTTTGCATTTCGACATTCATTAGCAAAATGTCCAATCTTGCCACAGTTATAACATTTGATTAGATCATTTGCTGGCTTTTCAACACTAGTATACTCATTCACAAACTTCTTTCTTTCTTCAGGTTTCTTCTCAACAAACCTGTTGCCTTCTACCCTTTCTCTGTGCTCATGATTCTTGGAGCTGGATGAAGAGTATCTCTGAGAATTGGATCAGGGGTTTTTGTAGGATTTCTTTAGAAATGCATGGGTCAGTAATAGCATAGCTTGTTTGAGGCTTTCTCCATCATCACCATTGGATTCAGTATCTGATTCAGAACTTGAAACTACTATCTTCTTTTTCTTCTTCTCTTTCTTTTCTTTCTTCTTCTCTCCGGCTATTAATGCTATTGGATCAGGAACTTTCTCTGCCTTCTTTTTCTCAGCTCTTTTCTCTTCCACCTCCTCTTCATTCTGACGCAGAGTCTCATATACCTCATGTGTAACGGAATGTCATTTAGATCCTTCATCTGTTTCATCCTACGCGTATGCTTTTTCCATTTTGGTTGTAGGATGCTCAGGAATTTGACATTGTTCTCAAGCTGCTTCTTTTTCACTTTATTCTTTGACAACTCATTCAGAAGCAAGACAAAACGTTCATAAGTATCTTCCAAGCTTTCATTCTTTTTGGCTTTAAACTCTTCATAACTGTTAATGCAGTTAGCCACTTTCATTTGATTCCCGACCTTGGATCCCATCATCATCTTTTGCAGTTGATCCCACATCTTCTTAGAATTTGCCTTGTAACTTTCAATCTTGATATATATCTCGTTCGAAATGCTTTGAAGAAGTAAGGACCGTGCTTTTTTATCTGCTTTAAATGGGCTTTTCTACTCTTCAGAATACTAGGCAAAATCCATTGGAACTGTTCTCATCTTTTGTACTCTATCCTCATCTTCATCCTCACTGTATGAGGATTCATCATCAGGAATTTGAACAGTAGGTGGAATCATTGGACCTTCTGTAATTGAAAGTAGTATGTTTTCTCTATTTGCATGTCTATCGACAAAATCCAGAAATCTGTCTTTCCACAGTTCATATTCTCCTTTGAACAGTACTGGAGGTTTGACATCAGTGCCAATAAAAAGAGCATCTTTAGAAGTCATCTTGTATGAACCTGTTTTGAAAAATATATGCAATAAAAAACTAGAACTGATCGTTAGTCCAAATATGAAATAAAAAAAATCTTGAAATATAGAAAAACTCAGAAATTCAGAAATTTCCAAAACTGTGGAACTCGCAGAAGCTCCAAAACTCGCAGAACACTGAAACTCGCAGATTGTTGAAACTCGCAAGTGATTATTCTCGATGAAACTTGCTAATGCCTAAAACACGCAAGTAACTATTCACTTTGAAACACGTTAATAGAGACACGCGCGTTCCCAAAACTCGCTAGGCACTACTTGCGCGTTCCAACACTTAGAAAATATTATGAGTTTTTCAAACGCGCACGATGAACAAACTCGCAGAACCCTGTTCCTGAAGAAACTCGCACACTTAGACTAGCGTGTTTGTAGAACTCGCTAATCACTACGTGCGTCTTTTGGTACTTACAAAATTTTCCAACTTTCAAAACTCGCATATAACACCTTGAGTGTTCTAAGAACTCGCTAATAACGCCTTGCGCGTTTCGGCCAAAAATGAAATTCTTCAGCTTGCGCGTTCTATCGAAGAACTTGCGTGTTTTGCCGATCTAGCGCGTTCCTCAGACTTCCTTGCGTGTTTTTCACTTTTTCGAGCCTTTCGTCTTGAATTCGATCAAATTCTTCTAATTTGATCTTGAAACTTTGTAATTATGCTCGATTTCAACACAAGAACAGCTTACAATACTTTAAATTTACAATCAAATAAACATTGAACTAAATTGATTCAATTTATAGTGCTCAAAAACTCGTGAACTCGAACTTGTTCAAAATCAAAATTAACAATTGATTACAGTGCATTTCACGAATCAAACTATATAGACTCGAACGATTATGCTTTTCTAACAAAACCTAATCAGTTTCAACTCAAAATACACCCTAAAATTCAGAATTTGAATAGAACTCGATGAATACAGTGTCGAACAACTTTTTCCACTTTCTTGATCTGATTTCAATAATTTGGATCTGCTCTTATACCAATTATGTGTCCTAGATTCTAGTTTCTAATCACAAACAATTCAATCCAATTACCTGTTTTGATTCCAAATCAATTCAAATACAAACTTTCTCTCTCTATAACTCTCTCTTTCTCTCTCTCTAGAAATCTCTCTCTCAGTTACAACTTCTCTTAGTTTCTTAACAAAAACAGAAATTACAAGGTATTTATACCTACAACTAATACAAGGAAAAACAAAATACAAATACTACAACTTTGACTTTATTACAAATTGACTTTGACTTTAATGAAAGTTGAATTTCTCAGCTTTGACTTTCTTGAACTTTGACCTTCAGTCTTATTGATCTTGTATCCAACATATTTTATGCTCTAACATCCAAAAACAACTTGTAGACATGATCATCATTTTGGAAACATTATTGCAAACCAGAGGCGTTAAAATATACATACAATAAGATTTATACTAATTTACATGTGGACGAATAGAAATAGAAACTTCACGTTTATTTTGTTTACTTCAAAATCCAATATTCTTTTTGGTGAGGCTGCTCATCATCAATTAGACCAGTTGTATCAATTCTGCCCCCAACCACCCAAACCCTAAAAAGCTAAGAAATTTACGGTTACATGCTTGATATTCAAATCAGAAAAGATCGAGACCTGGTTTATGGAAGATGCAACCCAAATATGCAACAATTTAAATTGCAACATTAAATGCAAAACCATATGAAGCATCATAAATCCACAAAATCCAGAGCTATCCCACACTTAGAGTTCAAGCAAATAATCCAATCTAACATAATAAAAAACTATAAACGAATAAAAACCAACAAAATTATAGCAATTCAGAGGAATGATTAGAGTTGAAGAACGTATATGCAAAAGGGAAAACCGAGAGATAAGATTAGAGATTCTTGAAAGTAACAGACAATCATTACATTGATCCGGTATAAGAGGTCTGGGGAACAAACCTGAAATCTTTGAGAAAACATGATAAAAAGAAAACCAAATCAAGATTGAACAAAGTAACACATAAAGATTGCAACTTAATAACTTAGAAGAAGCAACAATCTATAAAAGTTAGGCAAAGAAAAAAAGATAAAGATGAACAAAATGGGATGGAGAAATCGATGAAACCTTACCTATATGAGCGATGTAGAATCGAATAAGGAGAATTTGACAAAGAATTTAGAACTTATCACAACAAATTGATCGTACTGGCAAAGAATTTGGAACTTATTTATCACAACAAAACAATGTATGAAAAAATTGCAGATTCAAGGAGAAGCAAAGATAAAACGTTACCTCAAGATATGAAATCTTCCTTCAAGACGGAGAAGACAAGAAGATGGATGAGCAAATCGGAGAGGTTGGAAAAACAAATAATGAATGAAGGCGTGAATCAGAGTTATTGGGGATATAAACCCTAGTTTAGCATTAGCAATTGGTACATCATGCTTATAATATTGTAATTTAAGAGATTGTGCATAAAAAAATAGTACATTATCCTTAAACACTTGTTTTAAAGAGTTTGTTATATGTGCTTTATAATATAGTATAGATTGGGTGAAGAAATTGTGTTATAACCAGATTGTTCATCAGAGTTGTCCCAATCTTTTTGGAGGCCCTGTTACACGTATATTAAAACTATAGATCATATAAAATTAGTAATAAACAAAATAAAATATAATATTTCATATCAAAGAGTCATTTTTATTTTTAATCGGCAAATTCTGAAATTAAATAGTTGTTTTTTATTTTAAAAGAAATTATATAGGTGTTCACTATATAAATCCGGGCCCCAAGTACAAGTAAAAATTGTCCTGTTCAAAAACCAATATTTAACATACTAATAAACGACCCTTACAACTCTAGTGAATAAATTATCCAACTAACGTGTTTAAGAAAAACATTCATTGACCTTCAATATATTCAAACAAGTTCAATCTACCTTTTCACTAAATTAAACTATAGCTCATTTACAATTAGATATTATTGAAATTGTCCAAAGAACACAAAACCATTATTCAAGGAACTCCCCTAAGAACAACTAAGTTCACGTAACTTATGTACTAATCATGATTCAATGAATTATCCAAAGAACATTTAAAGTTTAGTGAATGTTATCACTACAAAACATCACATTTTTTCCCGCTGAAAATCTACCGAAAATTCGCAAGAAAAGGGGTGACCAGCAGATTTAACATTTCCGGAGGATTCCAGCCGACAAAAATCCGCCCCTCAGTTTTTTTTAAATCATGGGTTTTTTTGAATTAATTCATTTAATTAATAACTTTGATTAATTTACCGATGGATTTCCGGCGGATTATCCGTCGGTAATTTGAATTAATTTTAAACTTTTTTAATAATAAAAATGAGTTTTTTTAAAATTAAATTAAATTGCAGATGGATAATCCATCGGAAATCCTCCGGTAATTTAATCCGCCAGTGTATTTTATTTTTGAAATATTTTTTAAAGTATCTGACAGATTAATCTGCCACTAATCCCCCTGTAATCCTCCCAGTTTCAAATTTCCTCTGTTCTTATTGATTTAAAATTTATAAATCTTGTAAATATTTTTAAAAAACTGCTAAAATGTGAAACCAAATATCATACATTAATTAAAGTCCAATACAATTGTTCGGGCAGAATAAATACAATTGTTCCGGTGGAATAAATACAAGTTGTTCCAAACGAAAATTAAAGTGTTCTAGTACAAATTGTTCCAACTAAATAATCAAAACTTCGGCGGCGGGAACCCGGCTTGTTGAGATTGACTAAGCTTCCTGACCTAGTCCAATATCTCCTCATGCTTCTTCTTCTAGATCTCCTCATTCTTCTTCCGGATCTCCTCCTTTTACTGGAGCTTGTCTCAAAGAAGCAATTCTTGAACTTGGGGCTTTAACTCGTTAATTTCCTACAAATACAAGAAAACGTTAGAATATTTAATATGAATTCTAAATATAATAGATAAACACCATCAAAGGAAAAGATGTACACACTTAGCTATCAGAAGACGACGCACCACCCTGTATGTATGTCCCGGTCAAGACCAAATTGGGATCTTGGTTGTTCCCACACCTAAATAGACGACCTTTCTTACTTCCCCCACCCCCCTGTTCCACAACTCTGTATCAACTAAGGGATATGTGGAGGCATCCTCGCCGTACTTTTGGGTGAGATTGGTTGAATAGTCACCCTATGGTTTAAAAAAAATACTATAAGTCAATTTTGACAACATAACAACTGTAAATGAGATGTTTCCAACTAAAACAATCCTAACATTTGCCCAACAAATGACAACCCAAACTAGATAGAGATATTTACGAAATTTCTAACTTAAACAATCCTAATGTTTGTCCAACAAATGATAACCCAAACTATATATATATATATAGACGAAGGATCGTGTGAGAAGTTGCGTTAATGGTGAGAAGCGTGAGAAGCGTGAGAAGTGGATCTAAACCATTGATCTCTTTTAATCTTAAGCCTTCCCATGAATTGCGGCTTAGAAGGGAATTAATCTGGTGCATCTCGGTGCATTTCATTCTAATGTGCGTCCTATTTCTCATCCAACGGTTGATAACCACTTCTCATGCTTCTCACCATTAACTCAACTTCTCACCAGAATCTAACCCTATATATATATATATATATATATATAGTCTTAGGTTCATTTGAGAAAATGGTAAATATATGAGAAATAGAGAAGTAATCCTAGCCATTCATATGGTCAAGATCGGATTTGACTAGTCAAATATTTTGGCTTTGACTGGTCAAAAGTTGCGGCTATTCCAAAAATTGAAGGACGCTTTCATAATTTTTACAAAATACACGGGTTGTGTTCATATATGAACATGTGTAATTCACATATGAACTATATGTTCATATGTGAATCAGTGTAATTTACATCTGAACTCTTTTAACTGATTCATATATGAACCTTTGTGATTCATATATGAACTAATTAACTGATTCACATATGAACTAATTAACTATAAGTTCATATTCATCAGTTGAACTAACTAACAGATTCATATATGAACTTTTGTGATTCATATATGAACTAATTAATTGATTCTCATATGAACTAATTAACTGATTCACATATGAACGTATAGTTCATATGTGAATCATATAGGTTCATATATGAACCCATCCCGTGTATTTTACGAAACTACCCCTCTACCATCTATTGACCATGCAAGGAATTATCCAGTGCTTCGTGGCAAAGCCGCAAATGTTGACCAGATGAATGACTAAGATTACTTCTCTATTTCTCATACATTTACCATTTCTCAAATGAACCTCTCCCTATATATATATAAGGGCTTAATCAAATGAGAACTAGTGATCACAAACAACTGAGTTCTGACTTGAATGCCCCCCTACACACACACACACCAACACTAACACTAAGATAGATAGTTACCCAATTATAAAGTTTAAAGTTAAACTCAAACTATATATATATTCTAAAGTTTTGCGGTATAAAAATTATGCAAAATACTTACCACAACCCGGCTACACCTCAAAGTCACGTAATCCCCATTATCTAAAGAGGAGATCTCTCAACTCAACCTTTTCTTATGGGTATGATTGAAGAGGTATACAAAGGTTGGTGGCATGTCGTGTCTTGATCGCATCTATAAAATTCAAACAATACAAACATGTTAATTATAACATATTAAAAATCAAGCTACTAAAATAATGGGTTTTAAGGTCCTACCAGGCGAGCATCGTGCTTTGAGAATGTGATTGATCCTCCTGTGTGTTTGGATATTTCGTTATCCACCTCGGTGTACTGTTTTCATGCGCCCCCACGGAAAAAAATACACCCTTTCAATGCTCATTATTCCAACAATCGATTATCGAGCCCCAAACCACCAAAGAGATCCAATTGGGGGGGGGGGGGAGTTCTTCAACACATTCATATCTTGGTTAGGGTCATTTTTAGAATAGGGAAGACTATTCTAGTTGGCTTCACGGGCGGCTCTACTTCCAGTGGCACTCAAACTATCATTATAGGTTTTTGAAGACTTTTTCTCCCATATCTCCATAATCTACGCATCCAAATCCGCATCCTAAGTGTAGTAGCCATGTATGTAAAAGTTTAGTTGGTTTTTAAGTTCAAAATAAAACTACCAAAAATATAACAAGTTCAATATATACATTTGAAAATACTCCCACATCCGGCGCCTCACATCCTTAGGGATTTGCGACCAAGTGCACTATGGCCCCTCAAGCATGGACCGATTTATCGGGGTGATTTGTCGAATGGAGCCATTGTCAGTAAAGCTATATAATGAATTGAATTAGTATTGATACAAAGAACAATTAATTTGATCAAATAGTTAGTAGAAATGTATTTACTCTTTTTTGTGATAGGCAATTCGCTTCCTATATACTGTGGGAGCTGTTCCGGAGCAGTGCTGCCATTGGCATTTCCAAACTCTAGTTCGTCTGGTTGTGCTAAAGCACTACTAAAGGCTCTTCCTATAGTTGTCTAAGAGGAGTATTGCCCCTACCTCGTCCGGAAGAACCAATACATGGCACTGTCGATTTGTCTACAAAGCAACGGTAGAAATCATACAAAAATAGTTTAAGTATACACACAATGTTAGATTTCACTCTATAACACATGCCGAATATAAACGTTTTGTAGACAAGTTCATAAATGTGACAAAGAAATAAGTAAACATGAAAATAATAAAGATTTAAAACAACTAGACAAAGTTTACTAAGACTAAAATTAACATAGTATTTAATCATCTGAGGAGTGATCAGACAAATCAGGTTCTTCATCATCAAAGTCACTATCTGAGCCTTGGAAATCTTCTTCTTTGTCACTACTCTTGTCAACATGCCATTTGTCACGATGATCATTGGCAAGTTCGATGTCATCTTCTTCTGTGACCAGACAGATTGGTTCATCTACGTCTTCATATCCCCCTATGGGTTCTATTCTATCATTCCTTGGAAAAACTATTCCCCATCCACATTTTCATCCGCAAGTACTACGGGTGTTCTTAATGATAACTCATAGACCCCTCTTGGCTTTGTCTTAACCATAGACCACCAATCTTTTAATGAGTTCGATGAATATGGTACATAATAGACTTGTTCAGGTTGTGATGCTGGATAAAAGGGTCATCTGAACGAAGTCTTGATGTATGTTTGACATCCATGAGATTATGTTTTGGGTCAACTCAGACGCCGTTAACTATATCAAACCATGTGCATCTGAATATTAGGACAACATAACGTCCGAGTTCATGCCCATGATATTCTATCTCTAGGACTTCATCCAACAATCCATAGTAGTCAGACTCATACACTGAGTAACAAGAGTCTCTCACGCATACTTGTGAATTCAAGATTGATCTAAATCTTAGAGAGAGAAAGTAGAGAGACGTAGAAATCTGATAGTATTGAATATATGAGCTTCAAGTATTACAAAGACAAAGGAAACAAGGGACTTAAATACCCTTGGCCAATACAAGATATAAAAGCTCTAAGACACAGTATTAGCACAAGTCTATAAATACAATGATTACTATAAAATCTGACTTAACAATCTCCCCCTTAGTAATCATTGGCGCTCCGGTCTTCAATGTAGGTTGTTACACCCATCTTCGAAAACAAAACAGACCTTCTAAGCGACTTAGTGAAGCTTCTTGATTAAAAAAAAATTCTTCTCAACATCTTTCAATCTATGTTGCCTTTGCTGCCTTGACAAGACTGGACCAGTTTGTGATAAACTTGGAGGAACAATCGGTTCATCAGTTTGTGCTCTAGACGACACACCTCTTTCAAATCTACTCGAATGAACTGTGGTGATCGGAGCTGAAACAGCAAAAGGACAAGTATAGTAGAAGAAATAGAATCTTGAGCAGATAAACTTTGAACTCTTTGTCTCCTTCTCTTTAACTTCTCCCGCTCATGACCTTGATGATATGGATCAACTTGGTCATGTCTATGTTGGAGAAGAGACATCTTCAGATCTGCAAGATTGAGTCGAAGAAGCTAGCAAATCTGACTAGGGACATGAATGATTCACCTTTTGAGATCTTGTACTCCCCCTAAAGAAATGCATTGTTTATAGTATTCACTTTATGTACTCCCCCTCGAAATGAGATATGATCAGAAGTTCTTTCAGAATTTTCTCCTTATTCACTCCCCCTCGAAATATGCACATACCAATTTACAAGAATATACTTTTAAAGAATATGGGAACACAAGCATAGAAACATCAATGTATAAAGAAAAATATACTGAATATAGATTTTGAAACAACTAAATATATAAACTTTTAAACATCAAACAAATTAAATTCTATTTAGTAAAATATCACAAATTTATCAATCAGTTGAAATCAAGTGTGTGGTTTTGGATATAGATACAAGTTTCATTGCATATCAAGTTAATACATGTCCAGTTTCAAAAAAATGTTCATCAATCTATTCAGTGTGCTAGCATGCAAACTTTGATTAGCTTCAAGAAAATGAAATTCTAAAAATATAATAGAATACTTTGCATTTACTCACACTAAGCCGTCAAGAATTAAGACTTTCACAAATTTATAGGTTTATCGCAACTCAAACATATCACCAAGTATCATGAGATGTGTGCTCATTGGCATCTTTTAGTGTTGTGCACATTGGCATCTTCACATGATTGTGCTCTTTGGCATCTTTTACGCTTGTGCACATTGGCGTCTTTTAAATCAAGAAGTTTTGTAAGTAAAAAACATATCGTAAACGTAACTTTCTATCTGATCCTATTGCAGGATTTGGGTCAGCCGCTCCCAGACCAATTGGCCTTAGGGGACTAGGTGTCAAGCACCCCTTGGAACTTACTCTCCCAGATCAGAAAGGCTACATCGACACATTCTAAACCCATTCATACCAGTAGAACATGACTTTCGATCTGATTCTATAGAAGGATTTGGGTTCGATCACTCCCAGACCAATTGACCTTAGGGGATCAGATGATAAACATCCCACAGAACTTACTTTCCCAAACCAGAAAGGTCACAGGTACAAACTTTTAAACTTAGAGATTTCTGTATTTTATATATATAATTTTCATCTCAATCACTTGGTTTTACATCTAAGTGCTTAGCCCATATTTTCATTACAAACCATAATTCTGACTTTTTAGGTTTTCTAAGCATTATAAACTATAAATATTCCGAATAACACAACTTTAAAGCATTTCTCAAAAATTTCAAACATGTTTTGCTGACCTTTCGATTTTTTTGTAAGACTTGAAAGTTGGACATATAAAACTTATATATAAACAAAGCAACTTGAAATTTTATCTTAGACACACATTTTATTCAAAAGAAAGAAACATTGTAAAAATTTTAATTTATAGAATAAAATTTGTGTAGGTTTAAACTTTTAAAATTCAACATGTTGAATTTTGAAAGAAGAAATTTAAAACGATTTTCATCTAAGTCATTTTTTTTAAATCGGCAAGTTGATATTTAGTTGGAACAAAATATAATTCAATAATACCTTCTTCCACATGATGTTGAATGAAATGGTACCTCATATCTATGTTTTTGGTTTGCACTTATTCAGGGTCTGATCAAACTAGCTCAGATTCTTGAAAATCTTGATGTAACTGGAACAACATCACTGTCAGAGATAGATGCGGCAGAATTTGAAGTAGATACGCTCACAGTTTCTTTTATGCACAGAAGATAAACATATTGATGGGCGAGTCATTAACATATGAAGAACGAGTCCTAAATATATATGTTTAGAAGTCGAAGTTGAAGTACGGGTTCTAAGCTGATTTGCTTAGAAGCCTACGTTCTCTTACTCCCCCTTGACATTAGGTGCCTGCAACTCAGAATCAATCTTTGGTTTTGGTACCCACTTGTATTTGGGTCCATGTTTGTTAGTTGCAGTTCTAATGGGAGTAAATTTGTTAGATTTGACAAACAAAGCATGAGAAAGATTATCAGAGTAATAAACATAATCATCAGTAGAGGACGAAGCATAATCATCTGAACTAGAACCAGAGGAAGAATATGAGACATCTTTTGCAATTCGAATCATTTTCTTTATAGAATATTTGTTGTATTTATTACAAAAAGCAAATGAATCACTGTGACAAAGATTATCTAGACATTTATCCTCTTGAATTTCAGATTCATTTGATTTCTGCTTGACCCTCCATATCTGCCTTGTAAAGGTCCTCAAAGTCTTATTTGAAACATTAGAATCACAAGAATTAGAACTTTCAGAAATGATAATATCTTGCTTCTTTGACTTCTTTGACCTTCTTCTTTTACGCTTTGGTTTATAATACTCGTCATTTAACGTAAAAGAGTCATCAAGAAATTCCGATTTAAGCTTTGAATTTGAAGAAGAAATTTTATCGAAGAAACCAAACTGATCATTCATCGATTTTGAACTAGCCTCTGAGTTATATTTTTCAGAAAAACATAAGTCTGAACAACATTTGCGCGACCCACTGGTGGCACAATCTGTAATTTGCGCTACCAGCTGTTGGCGCAAACTGTTGGTTGCGCAAACTAGCACTAAATGGAGCTTCTTGGGTATTTTCCTTAGAATCAGTAGAAAATCCAAAATTAATTTTGTCATCAAAGTCTTGTTTTTGAGAAATTAAATTTTTATCAAAACTTGATTTCATAATAACAATAAGTAAATCGTTTTCAAGATCAATGATTTTGCCCTCTAACACTAATGGGGGAATATATATCTTAGAATCATAAGAAACTTGAGATATATTTTCCTTATTCGCGTTAATGGCATATATATCAAAATAATCGTTTGATAATGAAGATTTAATGGAAGATGTGACATTTAAAGCATTTTGAGATCTTCTGGACTTCTTTGATTTTTCAGGAAAATATTTTGCATTTTCACTAGTATAAACAAACGGTAGTTCCATTTTCTTGTTGTTCATCCTTTTCTCATTTTCGATTTCTAAAACTTGCTTTTCATTCATCCAATCAATTTTGAATTGAGGAGCATATCTAGCAAGATTTAGATAATCGAATTTATATAAAGTGGGGGATTTTTCTATAGCATTGTCTAAACAATGTGGATTTTCAAAACCAAGTCCCCATCTTTCCTTTATAGACTTATAACTCCTCGGTTTATGCATAAATATTGTTTGTTCAGTTTGATCTCTCAAATATAATTTTTCTTCCAACTCATTTATTTTATCAGAAAGACTATCTTTTAATTTGGTCATTTCCGTCAAAGAATCAAGATAAGTCTGATTTGAAATTTCCAAGTCATCCAATTTCTTTTGAAAGTTTTCTTTTGTATGAATCATAATGGATTTTTCATCTTTCAAATAAATTTGCAATTTTTCAATCAAATTTGACTTTTGTTGATTAATATGTTTTTCAGATAAAAACTTTGAACGTAATTCATGTAAGGGAGTTATAATGACGTTCATTTGAGATGAAATAAATTTGTAATCAAATTCAAAAGGTACCTCAGATTCGTCAGTTGAAGAATCTTCATCATCATCATCACTTTCATCATCTCCGATAAAGCACATGTTGGCAGTTTCCTCATTTTCTGCTTCGTTATCGGAGTGATCTAGCCAGAAATCATCTTCAGCAAGCAGAACGATTCCATTCTCTCTCTTTTCGGCTAGTTCCATCTTCTTCCGGTAATATGCCGAATCCCGAACCACCTTTACTCTACACTCCTTTGTTATGTGACCCGACTTTCCACAATTAAAGCATGCAGCTTTCTTAGGCTCGGGTACTTTGGTAGTCTCATTCTTTTTAGACCCCGAAGTGAAGCTAAGGTTGTTGGAACCCGACCGATGCTGGAACTTCTTGTTGTAGTGTTGAGAGAGAAGAATCATAGCCTTTTCCAGTGCTTCTCCATCGTCATTAGTAGCCCCGTTATAAGCATTTTCAGACAATGCTTGTTCAGCTAAATGGCTCGTGATAAGAGCATACGGTTCCATTGTCTTTGGCTTGTTCTTCTTATCAAGATTGGCTTTCTTCTCCTTAACAATGCTCTCATTTGTCATCAAAATCTCATAAAGCTCTTGGATTTACATTGTAGAGTCCCGAACATCATTCCTCAATTTGTGACAAGATTTGGTCCATTCCGGTTGAAGAGCGTTGAGAAACTTCAGATTAGTCTCTAACTCAGTCTTTTCCACTTTGATCTTTCGCAGATCGTTCATCACAGTGCAAAACCTGTCAAAGACATTTTTCAGAGTCTCACCATCCTTTGCCTTGAACTCCTCGAAATTGTTCATGAAGCGTGTCTATCGGAGTTGTCTTGCAACTGCTGACCCAAGCATGATCTTTTCTAACTGGGTCCACATCATCATCGGATTTTTCTTCTAACAATCAATTCGATTGTAGATGGAATTAGGCAGTGCTAGCATTAGGTTAGACTTTGCTTCGCGTTCGGCTTTCTCTCGCGAAAGTTCTTCGGCAGTGGCGGGAATATCGTTCTTAGGTTTGATGAATGGTCCTTCAGTGAATGACTTCATCATGTTTTCTCCGTTTACTTGACGCTCGATGAAGTTAATGAACCGATCTTGCCATTGAGTGAATTCATTCTCATTGACCAAAATCGGAGGACGAGTATCCGTTCCCAACGACATCATAATATCGTTCTTGTAAAATTGAGCTTGAAAAGAGAATTTTGACATATCCATGACTTCAGAGAAAATTAGAAAAAATTCCTAAGTCTTGAAACAGAGAGGCTGGCGCAAACAAGAGATTTGCGCGAGAAGAGGGTAGCGCAAAATCTACTTTGCGCGAGACGTAGGTGGCGCAAACTCTACTTTGCGCGAGACGTAGGTGGCGCAAACTCTACTTTGCAACGAGACGTAGATGGGGCAAAATATATTTTGCGCGATGAACTGATGGTGCAAAAGAAATTTTTCGCGAAGAACTTGTGGCTATAAACTTTACTCTAGTAACTGAACCCCTGATGAACTGGCGCAAAGTTTGATGAACTCGCGCAAAATTTGAATCTGGCGCAAAGTCGAGATCTGGCAAGAAAACTTGAGAATCCTTTCAAACTTTGAACACAAACTCAAATTTATAGAATTTAACCACACAGTTATGATCGAATATACTATTCTAATCAAAAAAATACAACCAATTACAAGCAATTTGAACAAAATTGAAAAAAAATTATAACTCGAACAGAAGTCTGATGACGAACAACTAATCTCTCGAAAATCTTGAAATCGACCTCCAAAAACTGATTTTCTTGCAAAACGATGTGAATCAAAAATATTCTGCTACTGAAACCGGATCCAGTGAACCAATCTACAAGAAAATTCAATCAGAAAACAATCTGAATTTGATGAAAAATCAAAAAATGAGATTTTCTTGAAAAAATTCAAGAAAATCAAATTCTCTAATTTAATCACAAATTCATAAACACATCTTGTTTCTCTCAATCCTCTCAGATTCAGATTAGGCTCTGATACCAATTGTGAATTCAAGATCGATCTAAATCTTAGAGAGAGAAAGTAGAGAGACGTAGAAATCTGATAATATTGAATATATGAGCTTCAAGTATTACAAAGAGAAAGGCCACAAGGGACTTAAATACCCTTGGCCAATACAAGATATAAAAGCTCCAAGACACAGTATTAGCACAAGTCTATAAATAAAATGATTACTATAAAGTCTGACTTAACAATACTCCACTAATATGTTTGGTGCGAATCCTACTGTGAGTTAGCGTGTGGAACTTGTAAGAATTTATAAAAAAAACCTGGGTGTCTCCAAGCCCAACATATCGGTATTTGTGCCAAAAATCTCAGATGATCAGAAGCAGGGTCCGACAGAGACATAACCTATAATGAAAAATAATCATGTCATATGTAATATTTTATTAAGTACATATAATAATGATGAATAAAAGTTCATATGAATACACTTACGTAGGTCTGAAACCAGCCAACAAAGTGTTCACCACAACAGTATGACCCTTATTGTGAAATTCGCTCTACAATAAGCATCACAGGTAACGACACCTTCGAAGAATAACGCCTTTAACTCGTTGATGAGGAGCCAGAGAAATACATCCAAATTTTGTCTGAGGCTCTTTTTGTTGGGAATAAGAAAAGCCAGGTGGACGTAGCACTCTTTAATGCACATCAAAGGTGGTAGATTGTAGTTTGTAAGAAAAACATTCATAATGAATACGGATTTGAGTTTGAGTTATTGGGGTTAAAACTATTTGTACATAAACCCATACGAACATCTCCGATCTCTTGAGCAAAATCGGGGTGCATCATGTCAAAATGTTTTCAAGCCTCCTTATCACTCGGATGTACCATCTTTCCCAAATGAGTCTGATGATCATGGTGTCAAGTCATCTCCTTTGCTGTTTTCTTAGACAAATACAGCCATTGGAATCTTGGTGTAACCAACAAATATGTCAACACCAAATTAGGTATAAAACACCAAAATTTCTTACAATAAAGAAAGGAAATTCCGAAAAATGAGTTAAATTAAAACTTTTCAACAATACAACTATAACCCAAAGTAGGATAGTTTGTATAACCAAAATGGCATTTAATAAGATGGGATAGAGTTGCAACAACCGACTTAATTTAATGTAACACGTCCCCAAAAATATGCGCTCTTCACACAAATCCCCAAAATACCGCTTCCTAAAGTGCTCCAACTTGTACCAATTTACATCTCAGTTCATTCTAGGACCGCCACAAGTGGGACCTTTAGGCAATACACATAACAAAAGTGTTAAGCTAGAAGCCTACTTAGATCTTACAGAATTTAGAAAGTAATTATAGTGCAAGGCTTTAAGGTATGAGCCTCCGTTACCGACTCCACAAAGGTGGTAATTTTCCACTATTCAACATGTCACACAACTCTGCAAACCTGGTCACATTCATTCACAATATACAATACTTGTTCTCGGGGGAGAACCATGCCAACTAAATGACAAGAACAAATAGGTAAAATCGTTACATTATCGTTTGAGGTTACACCTCAGGTTCTTGGCTTTAGTGCACACCATTCAGTCTCACCTCAAGCCTTTCTATTTCATTTAGTGTCTACTCCATGGAGTTCCACCTTAAGGTCTTTGAACCATAGTGCCTGCTCAGTCCTAAGAGAGTTTCACCTTAAGAGCTCATGTCCCTTTAATGCTTACTCCCTAGACATCCATGGTGAAATTTACAATTCATCACAAATGGCACACCACACCCTCATGGATAAGTGTTGGGACCGACAATTCATCACCTCAATAAAACAAGTCAATGTTACCAAAATTCCATAATTTGTAGGTCTTTTATGTCAACATGGCACATATATTTTTCTCAAGAATTCATGTAGTCCCATATAAGTTATTACTCATACTATATCACGGAGAACCTTCATATATTAAAATAAGTCACATGCTTGCCATGAGTTCACATAAAGCATCACATTAGGTCAAACATGATTGATGACTCAAGCACTCCAAAATGATCCATTTATTCTCAAACTCAAGTAATCGATTACCATTTGTATTGTTTAAGCTCTAAACAAAGATGAAGTTAGATATAACCAAGTATTTACCCATAATATTTTCTAGGTCAAGATCTTACATAGCAAAATCGACTAGCAATCAAGATGATAGTAAATCATTTAAATATACATATATATACACATACACACACACACATATTAATATATATCATAGTAAGAAAACTCACCAATAGGGTTTGTAAGAGAAAACCCTGAAATGGAGAAAACCCTAGAAACGAGAATCCTTTCTTGTAGCTTTAATGGCTTGAAATCTTCACTTGAATGAGGTTGAAATGGTATTTGGCATTCAATGTTTGCAACTTGGTGGATTTATGTTGAGAATTAAATGAGGAGAGAAGGGAAGAAGAGAGAAATCTCTCAAAGAAGGGGAGAGAGTCGGGTCTAGCAACAATTTTGAGAAATGGGGCTTAATGTGATGAAAATCGGGCTTAAATGACACTCTAGGGGCCGCACGCGATAGTGATAAGCGAGAGTGCCCCCGACATTCTCTCCGGGCACTCTCATGGAAGATGTACCGCGGGCACCCCCTCTTAGCGAGAGTGACCCCAGGCACTATCGCCGGACACTCTCGTCAAAAACATACCAAGGCCAAAACCCCATTGGCGATAATGCCCTCCGCGACTATGACCACGAAACTCTCACTGGGCATAGTCGTCGGGTAGGTACTGACGACCAAAACTTCAATTTTTGAATTTTAACAAGTCTACACTTTTTGGCCGACCTACATAATCATCGAGGTAGCAACGTATAAATACTAAAGTGAGGATAAAATCCATATTAGCCCAATCAGGTTATAGATTATAATTCAAAAGGTGCAGAATTGTTTATACGAAATTCGGGGTGTTACAATCTTCACCTACTTAGAAAATATTTCGTCCCCGAAATCTTGCACCACACAAAGAGGTGAAGGTATCGACGCTTCATGTATTCCTCGTACTCCCACATGTTTGCACCTCGATGATGTTTCCATTGGACCTTAACCATAACCACCTCCTTATGGTGTAATTTCTTCGACTTTCGCTCTAAAATGGATTCAGGTTCTTCTACACATCGACTGTTGTCCACTCGAATTTCCAAAAGGGGAATGATACTTCCCTCCTCTGCCAAACACTTACATAAATAGCACACATGGAAAGTAGGATGTATCCCATTCATCTCGGGTTGTAAATTCAATCTATAAGCTTGGAGTCTAACCCGCTCAATGATGGTGAAAGTTCCGAGGAAACGAGGACTCGTCTTCCCACGCTTCCCAAATCGGAAAATCCCTTTCCAAGGCGACATCTTAAGCATGACGTAGTCACCAACTTGGAATTCCATCGGTCGCATCTTCTTATCCGCATAGCTTTTCTGGCGGTCTTGGGCTGCCTTCAATCATCCCCGAATATTCTTCACCTTGTCGGTCATCTCTTGAACTATCTCCGGTCCAGAAAATTGTTTCTCTCGCGCTTCCAACCAACACATGGGAGTTCTGCATTTCTGGCCATACAATTCCTTAAACGGTGCCATGCCAATGCTCGAGTGATAACTGTTATTGTAAGAAAATTCTACCAGTGGAAGATGGGAGTCCCAATTTCCCCTAAAGTCAATCACGTACGACCTCAACATATCCTCTAAGGTTTGAATCGTCCTCTCACTTTGTCCGTCCGTCTGAGGATGATAAGCAATACTCAATTTGATTCTAGTGCCCAACCCCTTTTGTAAACCATCCCAGAAGTTCGAGGTAAAGCGGCTATCCCAGTCGGACACAATAGATAATGGCACTCCATGCCTCAAAACTATTTCATCAATGTATAACTTTGCCAACCTATCCGTTGGCAGAGTTTCTTGCATTGCCAAGAAGTGTGTGCTCTTGGTCAGTCTGTCCACTACCACCCATATGGTGACATGACCTCTTAGAGTTTTGAGAAACTTAGTCACAAAATCCATAGTGATGTGTTCCCATTTCCACTCCGAGATCTCGAGCAACTGAAGGCTACCGTACGGGCTTTGATGCTCGGCCTTGCCTGTAAACAAGTCACACATTTCTCCACATAACGAGCCACATCCAGTTTCATTACCGGACACCAGTAATTAAGTTTTGGTACATTTTCGTACTTCCTGGATGTATGTAGTATTTTGATTTGTGGGCGTCCTCTAGGAGCAATTCCCGACATCCCCCAATCTTGGGCACCCACTCCCGCCGTTGGAATAATTTAAGTCCTCGGTCGTCCTCAACTAAGAGTAGGTGATTTTTCGACATAACTTCATCCTTAAGGTTAGCTTTCACTAACTCTTTGGTTTGCGATGCCTTAATTCTCTCAAGTAGGCTTGAGACTACGTCGATTCTCAAGATTGATGCTCCTACGCACCCACTGTACTCCTTGCGACTCAAAGCATCCGCCACGACATTAGCCTTACCTGGGTGGTAAAACAATTCGCAGTCGTAGTCTTTTAGCAACTCTAACCACCTTCGTTAACACATGTTCAGCTCTTTCTGTTCAAACACATACTTCAAACTTTTATGGTCGATGTAGAGCGTGCACTTCGTGCCATATAAGTAGTTTCACCATAGCTTCAAAGTGAACTCTACGGTCGCCAACTCAAGATCGTGGGTTAGATACTTCTTTTCATGATTTTTGAGTTTCCTAGAGGCGTAGGTAATCACCTTGCCCCGCTGCATCAAGACACAACCCATCCCCATCTTGGATGCATCGCTATAAACTACGAAGTAGGGATAAGATCGACGCCTTGCACAACTTCTTTTGTAGGGTTTTGAACGCTTGCTCTTGGTCTTCCATCCACAGAAATTTAACATTCTTTCTCGTCAAGGTGATCATAGGCGAAACAACTTTAGAGAAGTCCTGGATAAATCTTTGGTAGTACCCGACCAATCCTAAGAAGCTCCGAATCTCTGTTGTACTCTTCGGTGGTTCCCAGTTCATCATAGCTTCCACTTTTGATGGATCCACCTTCACTCCCTCTTAAGTTACCACGTGCCCTAAAATTTGCACTTCTCGTAGCCACAACTTGCACTTTGAGAATTTGGCATAGAGTTTCTCTCTCCTTAGCACTTCCAAAATCTCTCGTGTTAGTGCACAAAATATGTTGGATACAAGATCACAGAAGACTGAAGATAAAAGTCAAGTCAAAGAGCTAAAGTAAACTCTCATGCTAAAAGTCAAAGTCTTTGTAATAAAATAAGTCAAAGTTAGGGGTTGTTTGTTTTTAAAAAAAACCCTCTTAATGTCTCTTAAGTCTGAATTGTTCAGACATTTTTACACACCACCTCTTAATAATCATAACTAAAATAAGACTTCAGACTTTAGACCTCTTAAAATACAAACGGCACCTTAGTGTTGTGTCAAGATCGAAAATTCTAAACAAGAATTTAATACAAACTCAGAAACAATGTTAAAGAAGTTGCGGAATAACACTTTAACAATTAATCAAAACACAAAATATGAACTCAAATCATAAGTTTATATTGCATAAAACTTAATGATTACAAACACAACCTCAATCTGTTGAACAGACTCAACAGACGTTCTACACTTCTTTATAGAAAGGATCAATACTAGTCTTGAGGTTAATTCTCTAAACAAAAACAACTCCTTCTATAATCTAAATTTATCTAGACTATATATACAAAATTGATTACAAGATAATTACAAAGGAAATATTATTCTTCAGAATCCAGTCCATAATTATCTTCATCTCCTATTCTTCCGCATCAATCCATCTTTATCTTCAGAAGCAGCATTAACTCAATAGCAGTATTAACTTTGTCTCTGGTAGTACTAACCATGCTTGCATTATTAATCTCTTATGGCAGTAGTAATTTCCAAGCAGTATTAACTACTAGCAGTACAAATATTGCACAACAGTATTACCATGCTAAGCAGTAGTAATCTTTCTTCACCTAGCAGTACTAACCAGACTTAGTTATTTCTGACCCAACAATCTCCCCCTAACTTAACTTTTCAGATTGAGAAGTTAAGTTCTTCAAGATATGTTCCTCCATGATGCTTTCAAAACTCCATCTTAGTTGCATAGATTAGGATCCAGACCCAAACTCTGATTGATAGTTCTTCTGACTACTATCTTGGCCATTTCAGAATCCTTTGAACATACCAGCTTAGCATTCAACATACCTTGCAATTTGGCTTTGCTGTGATCATAAATTTTATCCACCAGGTAGTACTCATGATAAGATCTGTCAATGGTGATGACATAGACTCCACACCTTTCAAATAACATCCAATTATCTATTCATTGGAATTTATTCTCCAGATGCAGATCTCTGACAACATGTTGAACTTTGCTAGGATCAAACATCATGCACAAGTACTCCATTGCATGCTTCTTTATGTTCATTCCTGCTTCTTTCAGAGTATCACCATACAAGCTCATCCCAACTTTGAACATTTCTTCTAAATCAGATCTGGAACAACTTCTGATGATTTTGCCCCAAGTAGAGTAAACCTCATACTTGTCTCCCATCCTTTTAATCCTGAATTATTTCTTCCTTTGATCTTCCAGGATATCCCAATGGATAATTTCAAGGGCTTGGCCTGATATTGGGTCAGCTTGTACAGGTTTACTATCAGTCACTGTCATATACAAACCAACATTTACCTTAGATTGTTCAGATTGTTCTGCACCTTGTTGACTAAATTGTTCTTCAGGGGTTGCAACAACAGGTTCAGCTTCTTTTTGAACTTCTTCAATCCTTGGCCTTTTGCTCTGTTTCTTTGAAGCTAAGGTTTTCATTCTTTTGACAACTTTGACTGTTTGAGCAAGAGTTTCTTCTTTCTGTTCTTTCTTTTGTAGGAGTGGTTTCTTCATTCTCAGGAAAAGGTTGTTGGATATGCAGATCATGCCTTTTTTTCATTTTCCTTTCAACCTCAACCCTTTGAGAAAAGTCTCCTTGCAGCTTTGCCAATTCCTTCTTGTAAATTTCTTCAAGCTTTCCAAAAGACATACCTGTAAACATTCCCTCAGAAACTCCAATAGCTCCTTTCAGGAAGTTTATCATCTTCCTTCTTTCTTGGTTGGCTAAGTATGTCTTGGAAGGCTGTCTTTGTCTAGTCTTCAGTGGTAGCCTTTTCCTTGAAGCCTTCTTTGTGACTTTCTTAGCAGCAGCTGCAGACTTCAGACTCTTTTGATATTCTTCATTGATCTTCTTGGCCAACTCCAATGCAATCTCTCTGTCTTTGGCAGATTGAATCTCATTTTCCTTTTCAAGGTTTGCTTGCATCTTCTTTGCCAATTCTTCATCTAGAGCTGTTTGACTTTGTTTCTTTGATGCTTTTACAGATTCAACCACCTTCTCTTTGCCTTTACCCTTAATCTCAGCAATACTAGCTTCTTTTCTTTTCTTTGCTATACCACCTTCTTTGATTTCCACTCCCTTAGCCTTTTGAGTAGCCTTGGGAGTGTCAGCTTTGGCCTTCACTACTGTTTCTGCAATCTGTATTTCCTCAATAGTCAGCCCTGTTTCTTCTGCTACTTTTTCAGTTTCTACTGCAGCCTTCTCAGGTTCTGCTGCTAGACCTATTTCTGCTGCTAGCTTAAAGGTTTCTGCTGCTTTGTTACCTTCTGCTTCTGTACCCGACTCCCCCTCAAATTTAGATTCCATGCCAATAGGACTTTGTTTTTCAGTTTCAGCTTCAGTTGTCTCCCCCTTTTTGGAAGCATCATGATCTATGCTCCTCTTCTTTAGCACAAATTTGGTTTTCTTCTTTTTGTGCACTAGCCGCAGAAGCATCTTCTTCAGTTTGGTGATCTGAAGTTGTTGGGAAAGTATCACCTGTTGCATATCTTTTATCTCCAGTGGTTGATCAGTAATTTCCTGACTTAAGGTACCAAGTGTATCCATCAATTCATCATAAGTATATCTATCCTCACCTCCTTTGGGTGTGTTGACCAACCTTGAAGGATCCTTTGAAGTTTTAGTAGGAGTCTTCTGCCTAGCAGAAGCACCCTCTACCCCCTTGGTTTCTTGGCACCTGGGACCTTTGGATGATTACTCACCCAAAGTTGCCGTGGGGAAGGTCTTAAAGATGTTCACACTGTCCTGCCCTGCACTTTGTGCAAAGTTAGTAGTGTGAGCCTCACTGCCCACATGCTCATCCTTCTCCTTATAGAGCACCTTCTGGGGGTTGGGAGACACCCCTATGTTTTCCCTTTCGATATTCTCTAATGGAGAATGCTCCATTAGAGGGCTTGAAGGTTGTGGGGGTGAAGATACAAGAAGATAAGGAACCTTCTGTACCTTTTTCCTGATATATGTTTTTGTGATGAGGGATTTGGGCTTGACAATAGGGATCTGAGGAATATTGACAGAATTGAATGGAGTGGGTAGGTCATCAGTTGGGTGGTCAGATGTGGGTTGTGACCCTGATGCCTCACCATGGGAATGAGACACACCTATCATTGTAGAGAACAATGGAGTGTCTTGTCCAGAAAAGTCCTTGGAAGGCCTTTTCATGTTTGAGAACACCTTCCCTTTGGGAGGTTTTGGTACATACACCTATTCAAGAGAGGGTAACTCCGTGAATTCCTTTAGTAGAATCTCTTGTACAAACCAAGGATACATATAAAATCTCTTTGTTTTGGTTTTGGTATCCAGGTTTGACAGTAAATCATTTATAATCATTTGAGAGAAATTAAACTTTCTAGAGGTCGCTAAGCAGACCAAAGCATAGGCTATGGTGTTGTTGAACTCACTCCAGCCAGTTGTTTTTCTTGAAATGTAGTGTTGTAGAGTATGAACAAAAAATCTCCACTGAGGGGAAAATCTGTTCTTAAAAAACTTATATACGTCAGTGGGACCTTCATACCCCATACGACTAAGAACTTGGAAGAGATCTTCCTTAGGAAGAGAGGTAATACCTGAGGCATCATCTAAGCGTAGATGGATGCGAATACACTATTCTGAGATGGTCAGGGGTTTATCACACACCCTTGATTTGATGATCTGAGTGCCATCTTCAGTGTGGATGGTAGCATTTGCCCAAAATTGTCGTAGATGTTCCACACAGATTGTGGGATTGACAGTGAGGGCATAGGCAATATGTGACGATTTGAGGAAATCCACAATCTAATGAAAACCTTCAGCCTGTTTGGGTTTTTGCAGCATAGCAACCTCATTGTGTTCATCAAATAATTCTAGTCCTGCCATCGTTCTGATTGATTCTAGGGTTCGAATCACAACAACAGTTTACACTGGTGAGCAAGAAATCGAGAGAGAGAGAGAGAGAAAGAGAAGCAATTGAAGTTCAAAGAGTCGTTTGTATTTTGGCGGTCACAAATGATATTTATAGGTAGAGGGTTTCAGTTAGAAGCAGTACTAAGTACCCTAGCAGTATTAACCAACTCGCAGTATTAACTCATATTAGCAGTAGTAACACATACTGGCAGTACTAACACAGACTAGCAGTATTAACCCAGACTAGCAGTATTAACACATGCCAGCAGTAGTAACAGTGATTAGCAGTAAAAACAAGGTAAGCAGTAGTAACTTTGCACTGGCAGTATAAACTACCTAGCAGTAGTAACCATACTTAACCATATTTGAACTGTCAACATGAGTAATATAGAGAGCGGTATTAACTTAACTAGAAGTACCAAGTATTCAATTTAAGCAATCTGAAACACTTAAACACACAAGGTTAGCAGCACCATGCACAATACAATATGAGAAAGTAGACAGGAAGGAGTCTATACAGAATTAGTACATAAAGCAGATTAAAGGAGGCTTATTCAGTGTTTATCATGCCCACACTTGTGACCAAGAATTTAATCTACCCACATCAAAGGCTTTGGTGAATAGATCAGCAAATTGGTTACTTGTATAGACTTTCACAACCTGAATTAGCTTCTTTTCATTACAGTCTCTGATAAAGTGGTACCTGATTTCTATATGCTTTGTTTTGGAGTGCTTGACTGGATTATTAACAATGCTAATAGCACTGTTATTGTCTATGAAGATTGGAGTGTGAAGAAAAGTCATACCATAGTCCAATATTTGATTCTGAATCCAGAGTACTTGTGAACAGCAGCTTGCAGCAGCTATATACTTTGCTTCTGTTATAGAGGTGGACACTGTGGTTTATTTCTTGCACTGCCATGACACTAGTCTTGCACCCAAAAACTGACATCCCCTTGAAGTTGACTTTCTATCCAAATTTGTACCACCCAAGTCACTGTCTGAATAAGCAATTAGGTCAAATGGTGAGTCATGAGGATACCAAACACCTAATCTAGGTTGGCCTTTAAGATACCTGAATATCCTCTTGACTGCTTGAAAGTGTGACTGCTTAGGCCTTACTTGAAATCTTGCACACACACAAACAGGAAACATGATATTTGGTCTTGAAGCAGTGAGATACATGAGGGAGCCAATATCGATCTATAGTGATGAACATCCACATCCTCCCCCTCAAGATCTGTAGTGATTTGTTTGTGTGTCTCCATGGGTGTGCTTGCAGGCTTTGAATCTGAGAATCCAAACTTAGTAAGAATGTCCTGCACATACTTGGATTGGCTTATAAATATCCCATCTTGCTTCTGCTTAACTTGTAGCCCAAGGAAGAAAGTAAGTTCACCCATAGAACTCATCTTGAATCTCCTGTGCATCAAATCTTCAAAATCTTCCACATTTGATCTTTTGTGGATCCAAAGATAATATCATCCATATAGATTTGCACTATTAGGATGTCTTTCTTCTTCCTCTGATTGAACAGAGTCTTCTCTATGATTCCTCTTTGAAAACCATTTTCCAAGAGATAAGTAGACAAAGTGTCATACCATGCCCCTGGTGCTTGATGTAGCCCATAGAGTGCCTTCTTCAATTTGTATACTCTGTCAGGATAATTTGGATTCTCAAACCCTAGAGGCTGACAGACATACACTTCTTCTTCAATTCTCCCATACAGGAAAGCACTCTTTACATCCATCTGGTAAACCCTGAACTTCATGAAAGAAGCATAGGCTAAAAATAGCCTGATTACCTCAATCCTGGCTACTGGTGCAAATACCTCTTCATAATCAATTCCCTCTTCTTGAGTATACCCTTGTGCCACTAATCTGGCCTTGTTCTTTATTACTATTCCTCTCTCATCTTTCTTGTTCCTGAAGATCCATTTAGTGCCTATAGCTCTGTGTCCTTTAGGAAGGTCAACAAAATCCCATACATCCTGTAGCACAAACTGCAGTAGCTCCTCTTGCATTGCTTCTATCCAGCTTGGATCCTTCATTGCATCATATGCCTTTTTGGGTTCAACCTGTGATAGAAAGCAAGAAAGTAAACCTGATTGTATATCTTTCAATCCTCCCAACTTACTTTGATTCCTTGTGATTATAGGTGAATTGATGCCACCAATCACCAATTGAGGAGGATGATTTTTCTGAACTCTTGTTTGATGAACAACCTCTTCATTAATATCTGCTTCCAGATTACAGTCATTCTTTTTAGGAGTGTTGCCACCAAAAACTGAAGAGTTATCATCATCTGTGTCATCTTCTTCCAAACATGGCATCTCAGGACCTTTGATTCCTGAATCTGAGGGTTGACCTTCCTTTTCACCTATGTCCTCTTCATTCTGAGTTGGTTCAGTATCCTTTGAATCTGAAGTATCTTTCTTATATTGGTCACAGGATCAGCAATAGGTGTTGGGAACAGCATAAACTCTTGTCTTTGTACTTGTACCTTTTCTGTCCCTGTTCCTGCATTATGCTCATTACTGAAACCCAAATAATTAGTCAATGAATCAATGTCAAATAGCCAATCAGGACCTGAACCAAGTTGATTTGATGTGTTCTCATTGCATTTGACATTGTCACTTTCCCTAATAATCCTAGAAGAGGTGTTGAAAACTCTGTAGGCCTTACTTTGAGATGAATATCCAACAAGAAACCCATCCTCAGCTTTGCTATCAAACTTTCCTAGGTGAGTTTTGGTATTGAGAATTGTGCAAGGACACCCAAATGGTTTGAAATATCCAATAAAGGGTTTCTTCTTTTTAAAAAGCTTATAAGGTGTCTTGTCTTGGGATTTCACTACTAGAACTCTGTTTTGAACATCGCAGGAAATATTAACTGCTTCTGCCCAAAAAGTAATTGGAAGTTTTGAATCTGCCAACAGAGATCTAGCAGCTTCTATCAGAGTCTTATTTCTCCTTTCAGCAACACCATTTTGTTGAGGAGTCCTAGGAGCACTGTATTATCTCTCAATGCCTTTTTCCTCACAGAAGTTGTTTAGGTCATTGTTTTTAAATTTAGTTCCATTATCAGACCTTATGACTTTAACTCTTAGATTTGTTTGGTTTTTAACTCTAAGCACAAAGGATTTGATCAGTCCACTTGTCTCATCCTTAGTCCTCAGAAAATAGACCCAAATGAATCTAGAGAAATCATCAACAATAACCAAGCAGTAGGATTTCTTACCAATACTCATCACATTTGTAGGTCCACACAGATCCATATGCAGTAAATTAAGAGGTGAAGAGATTGTATTTATCTCTTTGGACTTATGAGAAGTTTTGTGTTGTTTGCCTTTAAGACATGCAACACAATGATCATCACATGAAAATACCTTTTATGGCAAACCTCTTACAAGGTTGTTTTTCACAAGTTTGTTCATTGTTTTAAAGTTCATGTGACACACCCTTCTGTGCCAAAGAGATGATTCATTCAATGAAGCTTTTGAAAATAAACAATTTAAAGATGAATCAGAAGATACACTCTCCAAGTCTAAGCAATAAACATTGTCCTTTCTAGGAGTTCTAAGTAGCATCATATTTTCATCAACTACCTTGAACCCTGGAGCAAGGATAATACATTCAGTATCATTGAATAATATGCTATGTTTCTTGTCACAAACCTGTGATACACTTAACAGGTTGTATCTCAATTGCTCAACATAGTATACATCCTCAAAGGTCATCTTACCTTTTGACACATTATCTTTTCCACTTATCTTTCCACCTGCTGGATTATCACCAAAAGCAACATGTCCTCCATCAATTCTTTTGAAGTTTTGAAGGCAGGCCATGTTACCTGTCATGTGCCTGGAACAACCACTATAAACATGCCAAATGCTCTTTCCCTTGAGCTGTTGGTTGCCCTGCACATATAATAAAGCAGTTAGTTTATAATGGGAACCCAAGCCAAAGTGGTCTTGGGTTTCCCATTCTCATCAACGTATTCATATTCAGACTTGATGAGATTATCAAACTGAGGAATCTTATTGCTTGAATACTTTGTCAGAATAATGGGCCTGTCACTTGAAGAAGTACTAACTTGATTTGCAGTACTAACTTTTTTAGCAGTACTAACATTATTAGCAGTACTAATTGGGTTAGCAGTACTAATTTTGTTAGCAGTAGTATTGCTTGCAGCAGCACTATTTCTGTCAGCAGTACTATTTGAAGTAGCAGTACTAACGGATTTCTTTACTTTTGGAACCCAAACCTGGACAAAGTTGTTTGCTTTCTTTTTCTTTAAGTTACTCCTTGGCTTATTTGGAGTATTTTTCTTTGAATTAGCAAACTTATTCTGAACATGAGATTTTATAGGTGCCCTTCTCACATTCTCAGCCATATGATTCTTTATTTGCTTCCTATAACCAACAGGATTTTGTATATTTCTTTGAAAAGTGATCCTTTGGTTAATAGGATTGAAATAACAGTGTTTGGCTAGATGATTTAACTTGCCACAGATAAAACAAGGCTTTGGTCTGTTAATTTTTCTCAGATCAATTCCTTGTTTTAAAGCCCACTGATTATTTCTGTTTCTTTGATTTCCCCTTATTTTATCATTGTTTTGTGGCTTGTTCTGTTGACAAGTACAGGGATTTATAACAGAGGTTTGCATGTAATGAATTTCCTGTACCTTATCCTTCCCTTTCCTAGATGTCTCAACTGTCTCACTCTTCACAGTCTCTTCCCCACTTTTGGACTTCTTCACTTTCTCACTTTTGACAAATGGTTTACCCCCCCCCCACTTTCATTTGTCAGAATGTGGTTTTCTAAGGGAATATCTTTATGGTCTTCCTTATTCTTACACTCAGAGTCCTCTTCTTCAGAATCTGCCTCAACCACTACTTTGTCTAAAGGATCTACTTCAGTGGCTCCTTCAGGTAATTTCTTCTTGTCTTGTCTTTCTAAGAGGTCTGAGGTGGGAGGAATATAGTTATTGTTGTATGGTGGAGGGGTGGTGTTATAGCCTATTCCTCTTCTCAGTTTGTTATGAACTTGATTTTTGAGTAAAAAGTCCATTACTTTAGAAGCATTGGAATATTTCTCAATATCTAGTTTGGCCTTCTCAAATTCACTCTTAATTTTCTCACATTCTGCTTTGGCCTTCTCTAGTTCAATCTCTAACTGATTCTTCTCCCACTTCCAGTAGTTGGTATCATAAGAATGTTGAAGTTCATTAGCCTGATATGGCTTAATTTGTTCTTCAAACCTCTCAACAATCAAAACATACTCTCTTCTATTTTTCTCTAGCCTTTTAAGATCGTCACACATGCTCTGATTGTGATCCCTGTACTTTTTAACAGTTTCAATACAGGTTTTAGAGCAAAGGTTAGATGTTACCTCTGTGGGAAGTGCAGTGCTTGATGACTCTGAAACTTCGGCCATCAAAGCTTGATTCTGAACTGCTTCTTCTGCTTGGTGACTCCAATCAAATCCCATTCCTTCTTGGGAAACAAGGGCTTGAGAAGAGTTCCTGTTGTTGAAGCTAGTGGACTATGATGGTTGATGGTTGCTAGTATGTTGTTGAGGCAATCCACTTCTGCATTCTCTTGCAAAGTGTCCCAGCTTGTGACACTTGTAACATTCAACCTTGGATTTATCAAATCCAACCCCATCTTCTCTTTTCTGAGCAAAGTTGTTCCTTCCAGTCCTTTTGATAAATCTTTTTACCCTCATTGTGAGCATAGCCATCTGCCACTTGATATCCATCTCTTCCAGATCATCAGCATTTATCTATTCTAAGTCATCATTAATTAGAGTGGAATTAGCATGACTGGCTAGAAAAGCTTCTAAAACTGAGTCATTAGCTCCATCTTGCTTTGATCCATGGGCAGCACTAATTGATTCTATATTAGCAGCAGAATCAGTACAAGATGATAAAAGAGCAGCATTGTATGAGTATCCATAGGGCCTCTTCTTTGTTTCTACCTATGCTTCAAACACTCTAAGGTCATTATTGAGGTCATCCAGTTCCTTGTCCTCCAGTTGGTCATTCTTTCTGAAGGAGAAAGTGTACATAGTCCATTCATCACCAAGAGATCTTAGAAATTTTCTGTTGACATCATCTTGATCTATCTGAACACCAACAGTAGCCAATTCACCAATTAACTTATTAAATCTATCAAAAGTTTGAGTCATGGACTCATTCTTTGTAGACATGAAGTTTTTATATTGCTGCTTCAGGATGGCCTTCTGATTTCTCTTGGTACTTTTGGTACCAGAAAATCTTTTCTCCAGTGCATTCCATAGAATTTGTGCATCCGTGCAGTTGCAGAACTGGTGTTGGTACTCATTAGGTATAGCCAAGAGCAGAGTGCTCAAGGCTTTCATCTCTGTCTGCCTCATCTTTCTTTCTCCATCAGTCTTTGGTGGAGGTCTCTTTCCTTCTGTGTCCATCTGTCCTCCATCTGAGGGACCATTCTCAATGATGTCCCACATTGAGAAGTCTGTGAGAAGAATGTATTGCTTGATTCTGATTTTCCACATGTCAAACTCATTGGGTTTGAGCATGGGAACCTTTGAGACCAGAACGCTATCGCTTGAACCATCCATGATTATAGATTTATGAGTTTTCTAGCTCTGATACCACTTGTCAAGATCGAAAATTCTAAACAAGAATTTTATACAAACTCAGAAACAATGTTAAAGAAGTTGCAGAATAACACTTTAACAATTAATCAAAACACAAAATATGAACTCAAATCATAAGTTTATATTGCATAAAACTTAATGATTACAAACACAACCTCAGTCTGTTGAACAGACTCAACAGACGTTCTACACTTCTCTATAGAAAGGATCAATACTAGTCTTGAGGTTAATTCTCTAAACAAAAACAACTCCTTCTATAATCTAAAAGTATCTAGACTATATATACAAAACTTATTACAAGATAATTACAAAGGAAATATTATTCTTCAGAATCCAGTCCATAATTATCTTCATCTCCTATTCTTCCGCATAAATCCATCTTTATCTTCACAAGCAGCATTAACTCAATAGCAGTATTAACTTTGTCTTTGGCAGTACTAACCATGCTTGCAGTATTAATCTCTTATGGCAGTAGTAATTTCCAAGCAGTATTAAGTACTAGCAATACAAATATTGCATAACAGTATTAACATGCTAAGCAGTAGTAATCTTTCTTCACCTAGAAGTACTAACCAGACTTAGTTATTTCTGACCCAACATGTTGTAAGTGTTTTAGTGTTGTGAGTGTTTCTGTGTTGTATGAGTATTAGCTTTATAAGTGTTTTTCTGTTAGTAGAATCATTAGACTAAGACATAGACTATGAGTTGAGCGCGTATTATGTTAGAGAGAAAATACTGTGAGAGTTTTCTGTATGAATTGAGAATTGGAATTAATAGAAATTAATTATTGATTCAATTGTTGTCATCTTGATTTCCACTTATTGTGGGACACACATCCCGCAAGTGATGCTCATGCTCGATCTATGTTAGTGTATTTGTTGTATCCAAGATTTAATGTACAAAGTCAAAGTCTGTATGGTCAAAGTCTTGTCAAGTTTTGTAAGTCAAATCTGTATAAAAGCCTTCGTTATAGTGTTGTGAGAGAAGTCTTAGAAGGTTTAGTAGTTTGAGTGTTTAAATTTCTAGTGTGTCAAGAGAGTTAATGGTAATCACATGTAATTCATATTGTAAGATCTATGACATAAGCTTTCTCTCTCTACTCTCTCTAGGATTGTTCGTTAATTGTCAAATATATTGTTCTTAGTTGATTTGTTGGCTTGAATCTGGGAAAATTTACATTTACAATTGGTATCAGAGCCTACCCAAATCATTCAGAGGAGATTTAATCACTTGGATGGATCGAATTCTTGAATTTTCATCAAGAAGACGCAAAACGTATTCTGAATTTTACTGTTCAAATGATTTTTTTCGTGTTAAATTGTTTTTGATGCAAGAAAATGGATTCATAGTACTCGATTATAGTTTTACGATCTTTCTGGTTTTGATTACATCACAAAATTGGCACCAAATCAAATTAAATTTTTAATTTTTGTGATTTTTCAGTTGAAGATGTTGTATATTGTTTTTCATCGATTCACTGATTTGTTGTTGTTTTAATCGAAATCATATGTTAGAAATGTGTTCTAATTGATCTTTCGATCATCATTGTGCATTATAAAGTCTAAATTGCAGGTTTATATTGATTTTGGATCGAATCCGTGAGACCTAGTGAAGAACGCACAAGATCTACACTTCGCGCTAAGCAAGAACACGCACGTTCTGAAGAACACACATGATGATGATGATCATGATTTCTACGTGTTTGTGCATAGTTCGTGCATAGAGTGTATTGCGAGAAGTGACAACACGCACAAGCCATCTTGCGAGAAGTAATATGAACAGTGCTCTGCGAGTTTCCTAGCTTTGCGAGTTTACATTTAGCGAGTTTCATATTTCTCAAATTTGTCTAAGTATGGAACACGAAGGGTTGATTGGTCTGTGAGTTTGCATTTGTTTGCAAGAAGTTCTTGTTGATAAAAGATTCTAAGTACAAAACGCGCAAGTAGTGGTGTGCGAGAATATCAAACGCGCACATCAAAGTCTGCGAGTTTTGGGAAACACGCACGTATTGTCTTGCGAGTAGCTACTTCACGCACGCCGAAGCCTGCGAGTTCTAGAAACGCGCAAGTAGCTGTATGCGAGTTTTGAAAACACGCACAAAGCGTTTAGCAAGAAATTCAAGGAACGGTTCTTTGTGAGTTCTATTGTCTGCGAGTTTTTGTGGTCTGCGAGTTCTGGAGTTAAAAAAATTTATGTGATCCAATTCAAGTGGTGATCTAAGTAAGTTTGACTTTTCAGTCAACTTTTCTGGATATTTTGGGAACGATCATTCATTTCAAGCTAATTTTTTTATTCAAGATGCCTACTACAGACGAAAGAGGGAATACTGTATTGTCAGCAAGAGATGTTGCAGTCATGTACATGCCTGAAATACCTGCAATAGAGGTTGACCGTGATAAACTGAAGAATCAAAATTCAGCTCTTCTAAAACAGATTCAGGATTTTAAGTCTAAATTGTTAAATTCTGATAAAGCTTCTGTTTGTGCTAAATGTACTGATAATTCCAAATATGATTTTGCAGGTATTCTCAACACAAAAGAGAAAGAAATTAAAGAGAAAGAAAAAGCAATTATGATGAAAGAGGATATGATTGTGACTATTGAGAAAGAAATCAAACTGAAAGAGAAAAAGATAACAAATCTTCAAAGCAAGCTGAACACAAGTGAACAACAGACAGTAGAATTTAAAGCTGAATCAGTTGATCTGCACATCAAGTTTAAAGCTTTTGAAGAAAAGATATCTGCTTTAGAGACAAAGAATGAAGATCTAATGAAAAGACTTCAAGCAGATAAAGACAAAACAAATCTGGAGAAAGATTCAACTCAAAAGTTTTCTGACTTTTCTAAGAAAGCTATCCAAGAGAAAAAGGATCTTGAGCTAAGATGTTTGAAACTCTCTAAGCAAGTATCAAATTTTGAAAAAATTGAAGAGATACTTTTGCTAAAGAGAGAAAAGTTCTTGAAGACAAAACGATTGAACTTCCCAAATAAATCTCAATTCTTCAAGACTTACTTGATAAAGAAAGAAAATCTTTTCAAGAGAAGAAAAAGTATTATGATGCTGAAAAGAGAAATGTTGGGATTTTCAAAGAAATTTCTGAGAAATCCAAGAACTTGGAAAAAGATTTTGAGCAAGAACGTTTAAACTTTGAATCTGAAATATCTAAGCTCATATCCAAGATATATGTTCTATCCTCAGACATTCAGAAAGAACAAATGGTTAGATCTGATTTGAGGAAAAAGTTTGACACTATTTCTGAAGAAAGAAACATTATATCCAAAAAGATAAAGGACTTAGAAGCTGCAAATGTTGAATTGTCAGATAAAGTTTTCGCTGATGTGATTAATCAATCACCTCTTGACAATTCAACAGAATCAGTTTGTTCTTTCAAAACTGCTTCAAGTTCCATTCATGAGAAAAATGTTTTCAAAAAGAAAAGTGTCAAACCAAATATTGTCAAATCAAATCAAATTCGTCCATGTAATCTGTTTTATGACAAGTCTGTTGATAGTCCAGCGAGATTCTATGTCAAATCTCTTGGAAAGCATTCAAAGAAAGGACAGATGGTCTGGAAAGTTAAATGTTCTTCAGATGAAAAGAAGAATTACAAAGCATCTGCATCCACATCCAATGCCAAAAAGAACAGAGCTCATAAAGGTAAATCTTTTGGTAAACCTGATACAATTTACTCTTCTAATCATCTTATCAGGTTGGCTGAAAAGAAAATATGTTGTTCTTACTGTGGAGCAAATGACTTTGTAAGTAATAATTTTGTTGATTACTGGTATGGTTCTTATTATGTTACCCCCAAAAGAACTGCAACTAACACATCAGGACCCAAATACCAATGGGTACCAAAAGCTAAATTTGTGTTGCAGTCACCCATGGTTTAAGGGGGAGAAAGAACTATGACTTCTGAATTTAATTAAATCCTAGTAGATCAGAACTCGGATTAATGTTTAAGGATTAGAGGCTCTTGAATATCACAGTTCAAGACCCGCACCTTAATGTCAAGAATTATGGTTTCTGATTAGACTTCTGAGTAAATCAGCTCAGGACTCGTTCTTCAAAGATTATGGCTTTTGAACAAAACAGTTCAGGAGCCGGTCTTCAATGATAAAGAACATAGACTTCTAAACACATCAGTTTAGGACTCGTACTTTAACATCAAAGCATTATGGCTTCTAAACATAACAGTTTAGAACCCGGACTTCAAAGAAGAGTTTGTTTAGATAAAGATATTATGAAAATATCAAGGGGGATCTTATCTGAATTTAACTCAATCTATCATGATTTGAGGGGGAGCTTAAATGTTTGTAAGTATCTTCTGATCTAGATCTCTGATTGTTTGAAAGAAGAACAACATTCAAGCATGAAAAATGTTTTCTTAAATGTTCAAACCACTTCTGGTTCTTAAAAGATTTCATGAATTTAGAAGTGTGATTTTAAATATTTTCATTTTTGAGTTTTAATGTTTAACTGGTCGTGTGTTTCCAAAGATCAATACTTGTGTATTATCTTGTCTATATACTGTCAAGTATTCATACACACCGATTCAATACTTCATATTGATTTTGTTATTACCGTGTCTTATAAAGAAACAATCTTTCGATGGTAATACCCTCGCTTGTAATTCAATGTTGTTGAGCATAAATCATCATTTCAATCTTTGAGCATTCATTGTTATATTGTTTATATTCGTTCATATAAACAAACTATCAAGTTCTTTGATACCCCAACCTTTTCACATTCATATCTTATGAAATTTGATTTGATTGATACATTGTCAGATTCTCAAAACTATTCTTTTGATTTCATTTCATTCATTCAATATCCTTGTTTTGAGAGATCATCAAAGTTCAAATGCTCAAATCTCATTTATATCCTTGATGAGCATACGTTTTGACAATGTTATCATATTTGTGCTTCATTGTTTAAGTTAAACTGTTGAGCAACTATTATTTTTAGGACAAAATAACAAGGGATTTGTGTGAGAACTTAAACAAAACTTTCATGGATTCACGTTAACATGTGTTTCCTACCCCGGAAGTTATCCTCGAGTGATTGAGGGGTGAGGGGTTTTAAATCAAAGAGTGGGGGAGATAACTCATCCGATTGAGTTTTTCTCATTGTGTGGAGCGGAAAAATGCAAAAGAGAGTTTGGTTAGAAGTGAGCTTAAATGTTCAAAAGAAAGAGGGTGTGAGATCAGAGTTAAAATAATATGAAAACTCTGCACCAACTTTTTCTGAGTCGGGCAAACACATCTACTGATTAGTTCACATTCTTTGGTGACCATCATTGAAACAGGCTGTGAGCCCATGCCAACTCTTGCATTAACCCCACCAACCACTCGTTTCTTTCCCGAAAAAGAAATGTTTCATTTTCTTGGGGACGCAACATATCTGATATCTGGTCTTCACTCGGAAGATTTAGATATTGAAAAAGAAGGAAGTTTGCCCCCACCTTCGCACCTCTTTCATACACATTGAGTTTGTGTAAAACTTGTTGTTGTCCCAACAATTTACACATTTTGAGCCTGAAAAAGCTTAAGTAGCTTCAATCATTCTACACTTTCACGTACACACAGAAAATATGTTTTCTTGTCATAACATTCATAGAAATTCCTTTGTGGTTTTTTCGATGATTGAATGGAAGCCCTGAGGGAGTGAACATTACAAAAACTCCTTTCCAATGTACATTCGTTGTACAAAGTGGCTCCGTGCTACTTACATGCAATTTTAACTGTATCATTTGTTGATTCAGGGTTACCATGTTTATTATATCTGGATTTGAAAAGATCTAGGTATATACATTTCTTATGAATTGACGATACACAGATCAAAAGTGTGAATATTGTCAATTTATTATAAAGGGCGGAGATTGTTATTTTCTCATAAAAAAGGGGGAGATTCAAAGAAAGTTATGAAATTGAAGAAGTTTTGATGATCATGATGCTCACAATCATCAAAAAGGGGGAGATATTTTAACGATTTCAATTTCAAAGCGTAAAAGGAAGAGATTTTATGAAGAAAAAGGAGAGATACTTTCTGGAATTTCAAATTCAAGACAGATGAAAGTCAATAGATTCTGAAGATAATGTTTCAAAGATAATTCAAGAAAGTTTGTTTTTCGAAGATAGTACAGAGATTACAGAGATGAAGATACAAGTTTTGAAAGATTCCTCAAAGTTCAAAGATTTCTGAAGTTTCAAAGATCAAAGAAGTTTCAAGATTTCAAATGGTTTGTTCAAGACTTGATGACTTTACAAAGGAAAGTGAAAGACTTTTCAAGATTCTTCAAAAGATGAAGGATTGAAGATTGTCAAACCTACAAAGTTTAAAGCTATCAGAGTTAAAGTTTTGAAGAATCAAGCGCTGAAGACGATTGTCAATTTTTTTTAAATCTTGAATACAAAGGGGGAGAATGTTAGTGTATTTGTTGTATCCAAGATTTAATGTACAAAGTCAAAGTCTGTATGGTCAAAGTCTTGTCAAGTTTTGTAAGTCTACTCTGTATAAAAGCCTTTGTTATAGTGTTGTGAGAGAAGTCTACGAAGGTTTAGTAGTATGAGTGTTTAAATATCTAGTGTGTCAAGAGAGTTAATGGTAATCACTTGTAATTCATATCGTAAGATCTATGACATAAGCTTTCTCTCTCTACTCTCTCTCTAGGATTGTTCGTTAATTGTCAAATATATTGTTCTTAACCGATTTGTTGGCTTGAATCTGGGAAATTTTACATTTACAATCTCGCTCTTGGAATAGATAAGAATGTCATCAATAAATACAATGACAAACTTGTCCAAAAGGGTCGGCAAACTCAGTTCATTAAGTCCATGAATACTGTCGGCGCGTTAGTTAGACCGAACGACATTACTAGAATTTCGTAATGTCCATACCAAGTCCTAAACGCCATCTTTGACATGTAATCTTCTCTTACCCTCACTTGATGGTACCCCGATCGAAGACCTATCTTTGAAAAGCATCCAGCTCCTTCCAATTGATCAAAGAGGTCGGCAATCCGTGGAAGGGGGTACTTATTCTTCACGGTCACTTTGTTTAACTCGTGGTAATTGATGTACATCCGCATAGTCCCGTCTTTCTACTTGACGAACAAGACCGGAGCTCCCCAAGGCGAAGAACTCGGTCTCACAAAACCCTTCTCCAAAAGCTCTTGTAATTGCTTCATCATTTCCTGCATCTTCGTCGATGCCAGAAGATATGGTGCCTGAGTGATTGGTGTCGCGCCTAGGATTAAGTCGATGCGGAATTATACTTGATGGTCAGGTGGCAATCCCGGCAGATCCTCAGGAAAGACGGGAAAATCTCGAACAATCCTCACATTCTCTACTTTCCTTTTCTCCGCTTTGGTGTCCATTACGTACGCCAGAAATGATGGATACCTCTTAGATAGACACTTTTGGGACTTGAGAGAAGAGATAACCACCACTTCGGCCTTCCACTTCTCACCATAGACGAACACGCATTTTCCATTAGCGGTCGGTATACGAATGACTTTCTTTGAGCAAAGGATTTTCGCCTAGTTCTTTACTATCCAATCCATCCCTATCACCACGTCAAAGCCTCTTATAGGCATAGGGAGTAAGTCTACCAGGAAGCAGTCGTCATCAATTTATAGTTTACAACCCGTCACAACTTCACGTAACACGATGTGATCCCTATTCGCTACTTCCACTATTAAGGCATCACTAAGGGTGGCGGAAGGTACATTCAAAGACATAAAAAAAGAGATTGCCACACAAGAATGATTGGCACCTGAATCAAAAAGTACTCTAGCTAGTAAAGAGTTGAGTAGGAACGTACCCGATACCATAACGGCGGTCTCCTTAGCTTCATCGGTCGTCATTTGGAAGACTCTTCCTTGCTCCCTCGGAGCAACCTCCTTCCTTGCCCGGTACCTGTGATAGCTCCTCTTCACGTGGCATATCTCCTTGCATTCATACCATACCATTCCCTTAATGGGATACACTTGAATCATGTGACCATTCTTGCCGCACTTAAAGCACACTAGGGAAGTGGAATTGTAAGAGCCGAAATGTTTACTTCTACATTTTGAGCACCAACTAGGATCTCGGCGGGGCTCCACCCTAGCATTCCCAACAAAAGGTCTTGAACGTCGGGGTGGTCCCGACCAGCCCTCCCACTTCCTCTTCTCGCCCACATGGATGTCATCCTCCACCAATTTCGATTCCTCAATTATGTCTTGTAGAGTAGTAACTTTGGCGTTTCTCATAACATTCTTCATCTTTGTCGGTAACCCCTTGTGATATGCCTTTATCATGGCTTTCTCGTTGGGAGGCAAGTGCCCCACAAACTTCAGTTTCTCCACGAACAACCTTGAATTCTCTGCTATTGACTTGTCTCCCTTCATCAAACCCTAAAACTCGTTCTCTATTTTATCCAGAGCTTGTTCGTTGCAGTATTTGTCCATGACTTTCTTCTTGAAGTCTCCCTAAGAAAGTCGAGACAAAATTGTCGGGTCGAGGGTTGATCGAATAACTTTCCACCATACTAGGGCGTCACCCCGGAACATCTGAAAGGCAAAACGGACTTTCTGAGTTTCTCTGCATTCACATGACTCAAAGTCCAACTCTAGCTCCCGAAGCCAATTCTTGAAAAAATCATTGGGTTTGTAGTACCCGAGAATTCTGACAGTTTGCAACTGAGAAAGGACTTGAAAGAACAAGTTATCTCCATCCGCCTTGTGTCATTCACCACAAGCTCTACGGTTGGGATCACATACCCCGTACACCCGAATCTCATAACAACCACATTCTCTGCCACTGCTTCATGTTTGCGGTGGATAATATCTCTATCCTCCAATAGCTTCTTGAAGAGCTCTTGTTGTTTGGTCATTGCTTCATTCATGACCCGCATCATATTATCCATCATCCTTGATTCGGGGGTAGCTTTCATCAAGATCGGGTTTGAGGATGATATATTAGTCCTTGGTATGTGTTCCGGTCCCCCCACCTAAAATACTAGGTATGGGTGGTGTCACTCTTTGCCTCAACCCCTTCTGGTTGGTCGAAAGTTGATGCGGTGGCCTCATGACCTTCCGGAGGAGTCCTCGGTCTACCCTGAGTGTTAACCATCACAGTCTGCCACACACACGAGAACGTAGGTGAGAAATAGGCTATAATAACTTAACATACGGTAACGTACTACTACATTCATTAATTGTCACAGAAATAGCAATTAGATCCAAAATTTGTGAACAAATTGATTCGACTTCAAGATTAAAACAAGATTAAACCATTAATTTTAACATTCCAGTTCTTTTTAATCAAAATCTCATAATTTTGCTCAAGAACACCAAGAACAGTTTGAATATCAGACGAAGAGTCAAAAATTTAAATCCATCCAAAAACCTAAAATTCGATCAGTAAAATCCAAATCAAAGCATGTCTAGGGTTCTATTTCAACATCCAAATATGTCTTACGTTCCAATTTTAACAACCAAGAACAAAATTTAGATTTGAAGTTCAAATGTTCAAAAACTCAGTTGAATAAGAAGATGAACAGTCCTCGAACAAAATTCAAATCCTAAACCCCAATACAAATTATTCCAGTCAAGGTACCCTGCGAAGAAAATGATACAAAGAACAATAACAACAACCAAATCAAAAACAAAAACAAAGTATCAACCTTTGAATCAATGAACTCGAAGGATCAAAGTCTGAAGTTCGAAAATCGCAGAGGAGGGTTTAAGAGAGTTCTAAGTGCAAAGGATCGTACGAAATGCCAAAGTTGTGAAAAGTGATAAAATTTGAGAAAACCACGATATATATACTCGAGATTAAAAAGGACATGTGGCACGAGTTGATTCAAAAATCACTTTTCGCATGGCAAAAAGATGTAAATTGTCTTGAAAGAATAAAAAACTTGTGTGTGAGAAAATCGCATAAATGAGATGCGAATTTTGTGCCTTGAAAAACAATTCGCATGACATTGGATACGAATTTCAACTTTTCGTATGACTAAGGATGCGAGAAGTGACAATTCGCATGCCAAAGGATGCGAAATCCACAAATTCGCATGCAACCGTGTGTGGATTCCTAGAATTCACATACCACTGTGTGCGAGTTTTGGACTTCACAAAATTTCCAACAAATTTTAAAACATTCTAAAAATGGAAAGTTGCCAAAATTAGAAACTTTATCAAACTTTTCCAAAAATTGAAACTTTCCTAAAAGAAATTTTTTCCACAAATGGACATTTAAGCTCATTTTAATTTCTAAAATCATTTACACACACTCACTTACTCCCTTTTTGAACTTACTCCCCCTTGACTTGATCTCTGATTTGTTTCTCTTTGACTTGACATCTTGTTGCTCCCCCTTAACTTAAGATGGACTTTCATGGACTTGTACAGATATGCTCCCCCTTCATACCTGCATTCATTCAATGCATTCAGTGTTCTTGAAACAAAATTTTATATTCTCCCCAAGATGTGATTTATCAAAAATATAACATTCTCTCTAATTCTGTATTGTTCAAAGTCAAGAAATACTCCCTTAAAATGATTGACAATCAAGGAATCCTTTATTAGAATTCTTTTAAGCATGAGTCCTAATATGATGTGATTAGAAGTCATCTTTGACTTTGAAAACTAAGTCCTGAACTGTTGTGTTCAGAAGTCATAACACCTTCACTCATTCTTAAGTGTTGATTCTTACATCACAGGTTTAACAGGTTTTCGTACCCACATGAATTTGGGTCCTTCTTTGTTAGTTTGTGAAAACTTTTTTGATTGGTTTCCACCTCTGTGAAGTGTAGTATCATAAGAATGTACTTTATAAGAACCATACTAGTTGTAGATATGTGCTTTATGAACAAAATTATCAGTGCAACAGTAAGAACAACATAATTTTGTTTTAGCTAACCTGATTAAGTGATTTGTAGACTTGATGTAATCAGGCTTAGTAAAAGATTTACCTTTAGATGCTCTGTTCTTGTTTACCTTTGAAGCTTATGCACTTGATTTCTGATACTTGTCAGCTTCTGGAGATCCCTTAACAACCAGATCATAAGGCCCAATACAATGACAATAGGATTGATTTACTAAAATTCTAAAATATAACATTTATGTTCTAACATTCTCCCCCTAAGTTTTGTAAAGTAATCATTCTCTTTTCAGCTGTCAACAAACTTTCTTCAAATTCACTGTCTTGACACAAACTTCTTCTTTCAATTCCAACTTTTCTTTATCAAACCAACAATTCTTGATCAACTCTCTCCCATCGATAACATTTATTGATTACCTGTAAGAGCATATAATTGTTGGATACAAGATCATAAAGACGGAAGGTCAAAGTTAAGCCAAGTCAAAGCTCAAAGTCAACTCTCAAGCAAGAAAGTCAAAGTCTTTGTATTTTATATTTTGTATTTGTAAGAGCGTGTATCTTTCCTTTAAGAGACATGTGACTAGAGTAGTGGTTAGAACAAGTAGTTACAAGTTAGAAAGATTTTATACGTGCGAATTGAGATTGTAGAGAGAGAAAATTTGCTACAGAGAGCTTTGTAATTGAATTCAGTAATCAATTGAAACAAGTTGAGTGTTATTTTTGAATTGTTATCTTGTTTGTGTTTAGATTGCAATTAGAACTTGATAATTGGAACATCACAATTGGTATCAGAGCAGATTCAAGTTGAAATCAAGAAAATATAGTTTTCGGACTGTTTTTCCGAGTTTTAGATCAAGTATTTAATTGATTAGATTGAGTTCGTATAGTGCTTTAGATGAATCGTGTATAGGTTTATTGGATTTTTGCACTATAATTTTCATGAATTTTGAGATGTTGTCATTCGAAAGTTCACGAGTTCAGTCGCATTGTAATTGGATCGAGTTGTACTTTTAAGTGATTTTTGTTAAAATTCAGTGATTGTAATTGATTCTAGATGTATTAGTGAGTAAATTGACGAAGTTACAGACTGGAAATCGAAGGATTGATGGGTTTTGGAAGAAATCAGAGTGTTTTTTTTACGAGATCTCCAGAACTCGCATAAGTTCAAGAAGAACTCGCATATTCTGAAGAACTCGCATAGAATTTTGAGAATTCGCATCTAGATTTCGCAGATTGTTGGATTTCGCATATTTGTGTTGTTTGAAATTCTCATAAGTGTAGAATTTGCATATCTGTGTTATGCGAATTGCATAGAATTCGCATGTGTGTGTGATAAGTATTCCTAAGAATTCGTATATCTTTGTGTGCGAATTGACAGATTTCGCATAAGTGTTTGATATGAAATGTGATCCCAGAATTACTAGCATATATCAAACACAGATTATCAAACAATCTTTTATTGATCTAATCACAGAATTACAACGAAGTCATAGATCTAACAAGGTGCCACAGATCTCACATTGTATGTGTGTGTTTTCCAAAGTGTAAATCTCTTACCAATCTGCACGTGTTCGTCTATATCTAAAACACAAAGACTTTGCTATTTATACTTGGTCAACATGACCTATAGCAAGTCAACTCTCTAACAATTAAAAAGACACACATACACTTTCTAACAATTACAACTTAGACCCACTATTTTAATCTTGAATACAATATGCATCCAACAATCTCCCCCTTTGGATTTAAGATTTAAAAATAATTGCAATATTCTTCAGGTCTTCGTTTCTTCAGAATAATCTTCAGTAGATGATCTTTTTCAGCTTTGACAACTTCAAAACTTTGAAACTTTGTCATTCTTCAAATAAATCTCTCTTTTTGAAAAACTTCAAACTTCTTTTTCTTTTGACGTTTCTTGCTTTGGCTTTCACTTTGACTTTCAAATCTTGAATTATCTTTCACTTTCTCAATCAATTATCTGACTTTAGCTTATCCTTCATTTCAACTCTCTTGACTTTAAATTGATCTGCTTTTCCCCTTTTATGATAATATCAACTTTGGTCTAACTTGAACTTTGACATTTCTCCCCTTTTTTGATGAATTGTGAGAATCTAAATCATCAAAATTGTTTCAATGTCAGCACAGTCTTTGAATGATCTCCCCCGAATCATCAAATAAGCACAGTCTCCATGAGTAACAATCTCCTCCTTTGGTAGGATATGAACACTCTCCTCCAACTGATCTGATACGTTTCCGGCAATTCATGAATGTATTCATCTGAATCTTTTAAAATTCAGACAAATTATGAGTGGTAACCCTGAATCAACAAATGAAACAGTTAAAGTGCCTGTAAGTAACACGAAGTTACATAGTACAACGAATGTACTATATAAGGAGCTTGGGTGATGTTCACTCCCCAGGACTTCCATTCAATCATCGAAAAACACAAGGTTAATCTATGAACGTTCTGACAGAATAACAGATTTTCTGTGTGTACGTGCTTGTGTTATGAAAGAATTAGCACAATTATAGCTTTTCATAAGGCTCAAAATAATGTAAACCATTGAGACAGCAACAGTTATACATAGACTCAATGTGCATGAGAAAGTATCTTCTGCGTGGGGCAACTTTCCTTCTTATTCAATATCAGTATCTTCTGAGTGAAGAACCAGTAGAGTATGTGTTGCTTCCCCAGAAAAATGTGAAACATTCTCTTTTTAAGAAAAGAATGAGTAGCTAGTGAGGTGTTTGCAAGAGTTGGCATGGGCTCACTGCCTTTTTCAATGATGGTCACCAAAGAATGTGAACCAATCAGATTATGTGGCTGCCTGGCTCAGAAAGATTTGGTGCAGAGTTTGATATTCTTTTACTCTGTTCTCTCACCCTCTTTCTTTTAATCATTTAAGCTCACTTCTAACCAATCTCTCTTTTCCATTTTACCTCATCACACACCAACACTCAATTCTTTTGACCCCTCTCCCCTCAATCACTCAAAGGATTACTTCTGGGGTAGGAAACATTGGTTATCGTGAATCCATGGAAGTTCTTTGAAGCACTCTCATTGAATCCCATGTATTTATCATAAAAAGAATATGTCGCTCAATGATTTTCTTGACAGATAAGCACAAGTAATCATAGTCAGTGTATGTATGCTCATTAAAGATAAGAATGAAATTTGAGCATTTTAAACATTCATGATCCCTCAAAACAATTTGATTGAATGAATAATATGAAATGAATAGAAATGTTTTGAGAATCTGACAATGATTTAAATCAGATCAAATTATCATGAAAAAAAAAATTGGGATATCAAAGACGAAAGTTGTTTATATGAAAGATATATAAACATTTTAGCAATGAAAGAATATATAATGAGAAATGACGGCTGATCTCAAACAAATTTGAATAGCAAACAGGAATATTACCATAGAAAGATTTATCATTTGATACATGGTAATAACAGATTCAAGAAAAATATATTGAACCGATGTGTGTAAGAATACTTGACAGTATATCATAAGATAATACACAAGTATTTATCTTTTGAAAACACACGGTCAGATAATCATGAAAGTATCCACATGAAAATCATTTAAAATCACACTTCTCAATTCATGAAAACATTTGAAGAATAAGAAGTGGTTTGAACATTTTAATCCAAAAATGATTTTCACAAGCGAAAGTTGTTCATCTTTCAGCAAGTGATAAAGATTAAAATATAGAAATATATACCTGTAGTCTCCCCCTAAAATGAATATTCTCATTTAAGCACCCTTGACAAAACTTCAGATATTCTTCCCTTCAATATCTGTAAAAAGTCAAGTCCTCAAAAAAATATAACAATCAAAGTATAAATGACTATTTTCTTCTCCCCCTAAAAGATATGACAGTTTAATTCTCATTCACTCCCCCTCAAAAGAAAAACTTCTTGAAAAGATGTAATCTGATAAGCATCCTTCAGAAGAAAAAAAACATTTGAGTACGGGTTCTGAACTGAAGTATTCAGAAGCCATTATTACGTATTCTCCGGTGAGAACAGTATTATTCAGCTTTACCAATGAAGAACGGGTCCTGATCTGATGTAATCAAAAACCATAGTCACTTGATCTCTGAGGTACGAGTCCTAGACTGCTTTGTCTAGAAGTCAACAGTTGATCTTTGAAAATTGAGTCCTGATTTGTACATGATCAGAAGTCATTGTTCTTTCTCCCCTTACTCTTTAGGTGCCTGCAACACATATTTAGCTTTTGGTACCCACTGGTATTTGGGTCCTGATTTGTTAGTTGCAGTTCTATTAGGAGAGATATAATAAGAACCATACCAGCTATTATCATAATTTTTGTTTACAAAATCATTTGAACCACAATAGGAACAACTAATTTTCTTTTGTGCTAACCTGTTCAGTTGATTTATAATGTACACAAGATCAGGTTTGCCAAAAGTTTTACCTTTAGAAGCATTGTTCCTTTTAGCATTAGATGCATGCTCAAATGATTTTTGTTCCTTCTTCTCCTCTGATGAACCTTTCACTATCCAAATCCACTTTTCATTTTCTTTCTCATCTTTCCTTCTCCAAAATCTTTTCTTCTGAGACTTGTCCTTCTTGATGTTACCTGAACCATCAACATGTTTATCATAGAAAAGATTAGAAGGACGAATCTGATCTTTAGATTTAGAAGTAAGACTATCATCTGAATCAAATAAAGGATTATTAGAAACATTTGTAAAACGTGAACTCGAAGCTGTTTTAAATGAGCATTCTGAATCAGCTAGATCATCTCTCGGTGACTGAACAATTGATTATGGAGTCTTTGACTCAATCAGCTTCACCTTAAACATGATCTCTTCAAGTTCATTTATCTTTGAAGACAAACTGTTTCTTTCCTTTGAAATCAGATCAAACTTCTTTTGCAGTTCAGACTTCGTCTTCTTTTCCTTTAGAATAGTTGATGACAGCTCAGACAATTTCTTTCTAAGCTCCTCTATCTCCGTCTCAAACACTTTCTTTTCCTCATCAAAGTCTTTATTTACATTCTTTGTTTGTTCAATCTTCTTCATTTCTTTCTCAAAATTGTCTCTCTCCATTATGATTACTTTCTATTAGAGCATAAATCTGTTGGATACAAGATCAAGAATAATGAAGGTCAAAGTTGATAAAGTCAAAGCTGTTAAAGTCAAATCTCATTTAAAGTCAAAGTCTATTTGTAATAAGTCAATGTATTTTTGTATTTGTATTTTTCCTTGTAATAGTTAGGTAGTATAAATAGTTTTTCTTTCTTTGTATTTTGTAGAGAACTGAATTGGAAAAATCATTCTGTTGTATTCTAGAGAGAGAAGTATTAGAGAGAGAGAGAGATCGTTGGAGAGAGTTCAAAAGAGAGAGAGATTGTAATCTTGAATTGAGAAATTAATCAAACAGGTAATTGTTTCTTAATTCTTGTTTGTGTGATTAATCTTGTTTTAGAAACTAGATTCTGGAACAATCAATTGGTATCAGAGCAGATCCAAAGTGAAATCAGATCAAGAAATTCAAGAAATTGTTGGTTCGTCACTGTTCTTGAGCAGAAAATCGAATTCTGAGTTTGAGTGTGTTTTTGGAGCAGGTTTTGATTAGGAATTGTTCCAAAAGTGTAATAGATCGAGTCTATGTACTTTAATTTGTGTATTGCACTATAATATTCACGAATTTGTGATTTTGGTTGAGTTCGAAGTTCACGAGTCCTGTGCACTGTATTTGAGTCAATTTTTACATTTATGTGTATTTGATCGAAAATCAGTGTTAGTTTTGTGTTCTAGATGTTTAAACGAGTGAATTGTTGAAATTTAGTGTTGAAATTCTAGGTTTAAATGAGTTTTTGGTGCGATTTTGTTCGGTCTTAGAGGTTTGCGGGTGTTCTTCAAGTTTGCGTTTCATTCAAACAGGTTTGCGGGTCATTCAAAGGTTGCAGGTGTATTCAACGAGACACGCAAAGTGATATTTGCGTTTTCATCAACAACCGAGAAGCGAGTTTTGCGGGTGTAACTACAAACGCAAAGTTGGGTTTGCGTTTGTAATATGAATCGCAAAGTTTTTTGACAGTTGGCACGCAAAGTTCATGACAAACGCAAAGTTCACAAACGAAAAGAAGAAGTATATCTAGAAACGCAAAGTGTTTGGTTGATCAGAGAAGTAGTGGTTTGCGTTTCCTTCTTGAACCGCAAAGTGTGGTTTGCGTTCCACACTGCAAACGCAAAGTTAGGGTTTGCGTTCCATGTTACAAACGCAAAGTGTGGTTTGCGTTTCATACTTGGAATTTTTTTTTTTTTTTTTGAGAAATTTTCAAAAGTGTAATATGGTCTTTAATAGTGAAATTTTTTTCTCTAGGGGCGCTGCCCCTCGACCCCGCAAGGGCGTTGCCCCTTGACCCCACCCGCAAGGGCGCTGCCCCCGTGCTAAGTCTGCCTAGGGGGACATAGTTCTGTTAGTGATTAAAATTTCTGATTTTATATTTCAATTTTTCTGTATTTTCTTGATTGTTTCATTTGGACTAACGATCAGTTCTAGTTTCTTATTGATATATTTTTCAAACAGGTTTATACAAGATGACTTCCAAAGATGCTCTTTCAATTGGAACCGATGTCAAACCTCCAGTTTTATTCAAAGGCGAATATGAGCAATGGAAAGACAGATTCCTGGATTTCATAGATCGACATTCAAATGGAGAGAATATTCTACTGTCTATCACCGAAGGTCCAATGGCTCCAATAACAGTTCAAGTACCTGATGTTGACTCTTCTGATAGTGAAGATGGAACTGAAGAATGAGAGCAAAAGATGAAAACAGTGACAGTGGATATTTCTCAATATTCTGAAGAGCAGAAAAGCCGATACAAAGCAGATAAACAAGCGAGATCTTTACTTCTTCAAAGCATCCCAAACGAGATCTACATCAAGATTGACAGTTATAAAACCAATGCAAAGAAGATGTGGGATCAATTACAAAAGATGATGATGGGATCAAAGGTCGGAAACCAGATAAAAGTGGCAAACTGCATAAATAGCTATGAGGAGTTCAAAGCCAAGGAGAATGAGAGTCTGGAAGATACTTATGAGAGGTTTGTGTTGCTTCTGAACGAGTTGACAAAGAACAAAGTCAAAAAGAAGCAGTTGGAGAACAATGTTAAATTTCTGAGTATCTTACGTCCAAAATGGAAGAAGCATACAAGAAGAATGAAGCAGATGAAGGATTTAAATGAAATTCCACTACATGAGGTATTTGAAACCTTAAAGCAGAATGAATAAGAGGTTGAAGAGAAAAGAGCTGAAAAGAAGAAAGCGGTACAAGCTTCTGATCCTATTGCCTTAGTAGCTGGAGAGAAGTTGAAAGAAAAGAAAGAGAAGAAAGAAAAGAAAAAGAAGATAGTTCTTACAACTTCTGAGTCAGATTCTGTTTCAGATAGTGATGATGGCGAGAGTCTGAAACAAGCTATGATTTTGCTGACCCGTGCCTTTCAGAAGAAATTTTATAAGAAGCCGGGATCAAATTCTCAAAGGTATTCTTCTTCGAGTTCAAAGAACCACGAACACCGGGAAAGGGTGGAAGGAAAAAGGTATGAAGAGCAAAGATATGTGGAAAAGAAACCGGATGAGAAGAAAAAGTTTGCGAATGACTACACCGCTGTTGAAAAGTCAACAACTGACTCAATCAAATGCTACAATTGCAGGAAGATGGGTCATTATGCCAAAGATTGTCGGAAGCCGAAAGTACGCAACTCTCAGTATTATCAAAACAAGTTGCTTTTGGCAAGACAACAAGAAGCTGGTGTTGCTTTAATGGCCGATGATGAGTTTTGGTTGGATCACTCAGAAGATGAAGGTGAAGACAAAGAAGAAAATGCTCATATCTGTCTCATGGGCAAAGAAGAAAAAGATGACGAGTCAGATGATGAAGCAGTTAATGAGGTATTAAACTTAACTCCAAAAGATTTCATTACCAAATTGGAAACCATGGTGATTGAGCTTCAAAATTTACAAGATAATCTGAAAAAGGAAAAAGAAAGAGTTGTTAAAAAGAACAAGAAGATCTTTGAACTTAATACTTCTGTTATTTAAAATAAAGATCTGATTGATTATTTACGCAAGTCTGATTTTGATTCTAAATCTAAAGTAGATGATTTTGAAAAGAAGATTTCTGAGTTTGAAGTTAAGATTTCTAAATATGAGTTTGAGAAAAATGAATCTGCACTAATTGTTTATAAATTGCAGGTTGAAAACAAGAATTTGAACAAGAAGGTAAATGATCTGGAAGTTAAACTTTATAAAAGAGGTCAAACAGATCAAACCATTTTTCTTAATGCTCATGATGAAGAGGCTGATGTTAAGCAAAGATGGGGACTTGGTTTTAACAACCCCCATTATCTTAAGAAAGCCATCAGAAAACAACCGGCACTTTATAACTATGATTTTCTTGCATGTGCTGGTAAACATACTCATTTGAAACCCAAATTTGTTACCAAATTGCCAGACGAAGTAGAGGCCAAAGAAACTGAAAACAGAAAGAATAAAAAGAAAATGCAACTACCATTTAACTATGTAAAGTTAAATGATAGTTATCTTTCCGAAACACCAAAAGTATTTTCAAACGACTATTTTGTTAGTTATTCCGCATCTGAGATGAAGGCAAAACCTGAAATTGCAAAGGTTTATGTTCCTACATCTATCCTTGGAAACAAAATAGTCAAGCTTGAAAATGTTTTATTTGATGAAAAGATTTTGGTGGATATTCAACAAAATGTATTTTCTACCGTTTTAAAGAACACAGTTTTTCAAATTAATTCAACAAAGTGTTCTACAGTTTCAATGGCACCTCAAATTTTTTCTGACAATTCTGATGACTTATTTGAGTCTGCAAATGATTCTTTTAATTCTGATGAAGGGAGCATGGAAGAATCTGATATGTTTGACATTCATTATAAACTTCCTGATCATTCTACTTGTCTTGAAAATGACAAAGTGTTACCAAGTGGTGTAAATACTGTTGAATCATCAACTAAGGTTGGTAAATCAGTTTCTGTAACTGCTGATTACTATGCTCATGGTAAGAAACATAAGAAACAGCGATTACAGAAACAGAAATACACTGGTACACAAAAGAAAACTCAATCTTGGAAATCTACTTTTCCTAATACATCTACATCTTGTGTTTCAAATTTAAAGAAGAAAAAGTTGAAAGCTCAATCTGAATGGAGACCAAAAAGGAAGGATGATGAGATAGTAGAATCAGTTTCTGATAATACTTGTAATAGAACAGTTAGTAGTGATACTGATGTGATTGATCAAATTGCTTTTAATAATCAAAACCTTGTAACTTTTTACAAGAGATATTCAATACAGCAATTGATTCAATTGTATCCTATTACTACTACATATTATTCTTATCAGAGAAATGATTTTGTTTATTCTCATAATTCTTCTGATTGGTATGGATCTTATCATGTTAATTCTTCGAGATCAAATAATTTTCAAAGTTTTCAAAAGAACAGAGGGTCCATTTTCAAGTGGATGCCAAAATCTTGTACTAAACTGTTAGGTCCCGTTTTTAAATGGGTACCTAAATCTATTATTGCCTGATTTCTCTTGCAGACCCGGCATATGTGGTACTTGGATAGTGGATGTTCCAAGCATATGACTGGGCAAAAAGCTTTATTGTCTAACTATACAGAGAAATTCAGTGGTAATGTCAGATTTGGGAACGATCAGCTTTCACCTATTCTAGGATATGGTGACATCATTCAAGATAAGATAACAATCAGTAAGGTGAGTTATGTCGAAGGTTTGGGGCACAACTTATTCAGCATAGGTAAATTCTGCGATAAAGGGTTAGAGGTTAATTTCAAGTCTAAGAGTTGCTCGGTTCGTACTGAAGACGGAACAGAACTCTTGGGTGGACATAGAAAGACAAACCTCTACACCATCAACTTGTCCAAAGTTCAGATTGACAATCAAGTTTGCTTGATGACAAAAGCTTCAATGCAGCAAAGTTGGCTCTGGCACAAACGTTTATCTCATTTGAACTTTCGTTATATCAACAATTTGGTTCGTGGGAAATTGGTCAAAGGACTTCCTGAGCTGAAATATGAACGAGAACACTTATGCGCAGCTTGTGAGAAGGGTAAGATGAAGAGAGTCGCACACAAACCGAAGCCTGAACCAAGTACTAGTTCTCCGTTAGAACGTGATACACATGGATTTATGTGGTCCAATGAGAACTCAGAGTTTGGGTGGTAAGAAATACGTGTTGGTTATTGTGGATGATTACTCAAGATACACGTGGGTCAAATTCCTTCGATCAAAAGATGAGACACCTGAAGTTCTCATTTCATTCTTAAAGACGACCCAGGTGAAATTGCAGCGACAAGTCAAGTTCCTTCGAACTGACAATGGCACAGAATTCAAGAACAAGATTGTTGATGAATATCTCGAATCGGTCGGGATATCACATCAGTATTCTGCTGCTAGAACGCCTCAACAAAATGGAGTAGTAGAAAGACGTAATCGGACGCTAGTCGAGGCCGCTCGGACTATGCTTAGCCAATCGGATTTACCTCTATTCTTGTGGGCGAAAGCTGTGTCGACTGCATGCCATACTCAAAATCGTTCCATGATACACCGCCGGTTTCAAAAGACTCCATATGAGATGATCAACAACAGAACACCTACCATCAAATACTTTCATATATTTGGGTGTAAATGTTTTGTGCTTAATGACAGAGAGAGTTTGAACAAATTCAGTGCTAAAGCGGACGAAGGCATTTTTATCGGTTATTCTTCAACATCTGCTGCATATCGGATTTATATAAAGAAGTCAAAGACAGTTGTGGAGAGCGTCAATGTTACATTTGATGAAGAAATGGCTTCTGATCAAATCAGTTCAGAACCCGTTATTACTGGTGTATTAGCTTCTTGGAAGATCAGTCCAGAACCTGTGTCTACAGCGACAAATTCGGATAACGCTTCTACATCTACTTCTCATTTAACTGATTTAGATTTGTTATTTGAATTCTTTTATGATGAGTTTCTTGGAACTAATGTATCTAAATCTGTTGTGACTGACAGGTCTGAAGATACAAGTTGTCATCATCCAGTCACTTCAGATGTTATTTCTGAACAAGCATCCCCCGTTCAGACAGAAACTCATATTCCTATTGTTACTCCTACAGTTGAAGATGAACAAGCAAATGCTGAGCCAGAAGTAACTATTTCAGTTGGGTGTACTACATTGTCTACTCAACAGTCTGTTCCTGTTGTTCCAACTGATACTTCTGCAACTGATATTTCAACTGAAAAACCCCCTCCTGTAATTAAAGCTGAAGATTCTGAAAGTGGATTTCAAGATGATGATCATATTCAATTAGTATCTATTCCACTCCCACATGAGCATCGCTGGACCAAAGACCATCCATTACATCAAGTAATTGGAGATTTTGACAAGCCTGTTCAGACAAGGTCAGCGACTCTTAATCAGTGTATGCATGACTCATTCCTCAGCAAGATTGAGCCAAATCGAGTATCTGAGGCTCTTGCTGATTCGGATTGGGTATCTGCAATGCAAGAAGAGCTCAATCAGTTTGAAGCCCTAAAGGTTTGGAGATTAGTTCCTAAACCGGAAGGTAAAACTGTGATCGGCACTAAGTGGGTATTCAAGAACAAAAAGGATGAAGATGGTGTCGTCATCAGAAACAAAGCTAGACTTGTTGCCAAAGGCTACCGTCAAGAGGAAGGCATTGATTATGACGAGACGTATGCTCCAGTAGCGCGCATAGAGGCAATCCGAATGTTTCTCGCCTACGCTGCTCATAAGAACTTCACAGTCTTTCAGATGGATGTGAAAACAGCTTTTCTGAACGGTATTCTTAAAGAGGAAGTGTACGTGTCTCAACCTGAAGGGTTCGTCAATCAAGACAAGTCAGATCATGTATACATCTTGAACAAAGCCCTTTATGGATTAAAGCAAGCCCCTCGAGCCTGGTACGATGTATTATCCAAATTCTTGGTCAAGTCTGGTTTCTCTAAAGGTAAGATCGATACCACTTTATTCATAAAGAAGGAAAAAGTTGATATTATACTTATTCAGATTTATGTTGATGATATAATATTTGGTTCTACTAATCCAAAATATTGTAAAAACTTTTCTAACCTCATGGTGTCACGTTTTCAAATGAGTATGATGGGAGAGATGAATTTCTTTCTCGGATTACAAGTTAAACAGCTTTCTACGGGGATTTTTATAAATCAATCTAAGTACATTTTGGACATTCTTCGGAAGTACAAAATGGAAAATTGTAAATCAATTGGAACCCCGATGGCACCTGGTACTAAGATCCACACTGATCCTTCGGGTAAAAGTGTTGATGTTAGAACATATAGAGGTATGATAGGATCGTTAATGTATCTTACATCAAGTAGACCAGATATTATGTTCTCAACATGTCTATGTTCTAGATATCAAGCTGCTCCCAAAGAATCCCATTTGGCTGCTGTCAGACGGATTTTTAGATATCTGAAGGGGACTGCAGACCTTGGTTTGTGGTCTCCTAAAGATACTGGGTTTCAACTGACTGCATATTCAGATGCAGATCATGCAGGTTGCATGTTGGACAGAAAGAGTACTTCTGGTCACGTTCAATTTCTTGGAGACAAGCTCGTTAGCTGGGCATCAAAGAAACAATTATGCGTTTCCACATCGACTGCTGAAGCAGAGTATGTAGCTGCTGCCAGTTGCTGCTCTCAAGTCTTGTGGATGCGAACACAGCTACGAGACTATGGATTCAAATTTGATAAAATTCCAATATACTGTGACTCGAAGAGTGCGATTGCCATATCTGCTAATCCTGTTCAGCATACGAAAACCAAACACATTGATGTAAGGTATCATTTTATAAAAGATAATGTCGAAAAAGGAACAATTGAACTTTATTTTGTAAAAACAGATTATCAACTTGCAGATTTATTTACCAAACCCTTAGATGAAAAGAGATTTAATTTTCTTGTCTCTAAGCTTGGTATGTTAAATCTGAAGACATAATCAGTTATTACCTACTAAAGTTACGTATTGTTATTTTTCATCATTTTCTTTATTTTTATGTCTGAAGGATATCTGCACTTTAATTCTTTGCTCATGATCTCAGGGGGAGTTAGCGAAGATTTTAAATGATCTACATTCATTTGAGGGGGAGCAAAACTAATTTCTGCATTATACTTAACTGACAAAATTTTTGTGATGCATGATTTTAGGGGGAGCCTATAAGTCAAAAAGAGTAAGACTATGATTTCTGATTACTTCTGATCAGAACTCGTTCTTTAATTGTTTTACTGTTTTATGTCATTTTAATTTTCGAATAAATTTTGTGAATAAAGTTTGACTAGACTTTGAGACTTATACAGGATGAGAAAAGCTGGCACGATCATATCTACATGACTACAACTTACTTTCTAAGATTTAAGATTGAGCGACAAGGTAAATTTCTTATCTTAATCTCAAATATATCTGAAAGAAGGACAACTTTCAGGTATAGAAAACATGTTTTTTAAATGTTCAAACCACTTTCCAATTCTTAAACATATTTTATAATTTGGAAGTGTGATTTTAAATGTTTTCATTTTAATTTTTGTGCTTAATTGATAAACAAACCGTGTGTTTCCAAAGATAATTACTTGCGTATTGTCTTTTCTATATACTTTCAAGTATTCACACACACCGGTTTGAATTTTTGTTCAAAATGTTCTTACCACGTCTCTAAATTGAAACTATTTTTCTTCGATGGTAAGACACCCCGTTTGTATTTCAAAGAATTTTGAGCGATATTTCATTTTGAAACGGTTATTTCAAGAATGTCTATATCTTGTTTCGTATAGACAAATATCAATTATTCTTGACCATAAGCTTTAATTGTTATATCATTTATTTCTGATCATTTTAATACAATGTCAGATTTTCAAACAAGTCTTTTGCATTCATGTTCATTCATTCAATTTCCTTGTTTGAAAATACTTCAATGTTTTAAAATGCTCAAATCTTCATGATTATATTTTATGAGCATACATTCATCTGGCATTTGTATATGCGTTTTACTGATATAGTTAAACCAGTTGGGCAACACATTTTTTTAGGAACTATGGGTTCTTTGTGCTAGGATTTAACTAAACTTCTATGGATTCACGTTAACCAGTGTTTCCTACCCATGAAGTTAATCCCTTAGTGATTGAGTGTGAGGAGTCAAAAGAAATGAGTGTGGGTGTGCTGAGGTAAAATGGAAAAGAGAGTTTGGTTAGTAGTGAGCTTATTGATTAAAAAGAAAGAGGGTGGGAGATCAGAGTAAAAGAATATCAAACTCTGCACCAACTATTTTCTGAGCCGGGTAGCCACATTACTAGTGTTTCACAACTCTTTGGTGAACGTTATTGAAACAGGCAATTAGCCCATGCCAACTTTTGCTTAAACCCCACCAACCACTCATTTTCTTCTCAAAAAGAAAACGTGTCATATTTTCTGGGGGCGCAGCATATAATCTATCTGGTTTTCATTTGGAAAATCTAGATATTGAAAAAGAAGGAAGTCTGCCCCACCTTCGCACTTCAATCATGCACTTAGAGTCTGTGTTTATCTACTGTTGTCTCAGTGGTTTACACTATGTTGAGTCTTATGAAAGCAGTTATTCGTGCTTAATTCTTTTTACACGTGCACGAACACACAAAGAATTCGTTTCTTTGTCATAACATTCATAGAAATTGCCTTTGTGGTATTTCGATGATTGGATGGAAGCCCTGGGGGAGTGAATATCACAAAAGCTCCTTTATATTGTGTATTCGTTACACACAGTGGCTTTGTGTTACTGACAGGCATTTTAACTGATTCATCTGTTGATTCAGGAGTTACCTGTTCTTATTTTTGTCTGGATTTGAAAAGATCTAGATGAATATCTTGTTATGGATCACAGAATCAGAGGCTCTTCACAGATCAGATTGGTCAATGACATTTCTTAGAAGAAAAGTTTTGATGATATTGATGCTCAAATCATCAAAAAGGGGGAGATGGTATGAAGAAATTTTAAAGTTTTTGAAGTTAAAGGGAAATGGTTTCAAAGAAATGATAAAGATTTGAAGATGATCAAAGAATTTCTGAAGTTTTGAGGAAATTTTCTTTGAAGATTATTTGTTGAAGCAATTCAAGCTGATTCTGAAGATAATTTCTTTCCACAAGTCTAAAAGCGTTCTATATGAAGTTTTGGGGAGATTGTTCATCATTTGAAGACAGTTTTGGAAAGAAAACTATCAATGAAAAAGAGGAGATTATTTTGACAAAGCTTAAAGTGAAGAACTGACTTGCTAGATCTTTCAACAGTGATCTTGAATCCAAAGGGGGAGATTGTTAGAGCATAAATCTGTTGGATACAAGATCAAGAATAATGAAGGTCAAAGTTGAGAAAGTCAAAGCTGTTAAAGTCAAATCTCATTTAAAGTCAAAGTCTATTTGTAATAAGTCAATGTATTTTTGTATTTGTATTTTTCCTTGTAATAGTTAGGTAGTATAAATAGTTTTTCTTTCTTTGTATTTTGTAGAGAACTGAATTGGAAAAATCATTCTGTTGTATTCTAGAGAGAGAAGTATTAGAGAGAGAGAGAGAGATCGTTGGAGAGAGTTCAAAAGAGAGAGAGATTGTAATCTTGAATTGAGAAATTAATCAAACAGGTAATTGTTTCTTAATTCTTGTTTGTGTGATTAATCTTGTTTTAGAAACTAGATTCTGGAACAATCACTTTCTCGAAGTCTAAAACTTGTTGAGAAAGCTTTATGCATTTAAGCTCCACTGATTTCTTTTCTTCAAAAGCTTTTCTGGAAAATTCAGAAAACTTCTTAACAAATTCTTTTCTTTCTTTTTCAATCTTCTTTTCATCTTGAGAGATCTTTTCTTTCAGTTCATTTATCTTCTTCTGAAGATCAACATTATCTCTTTCAATTTCCTTTCTCTTCTTCTCAATCTTCTTCATCTCATCTTGGGCTTTTGTGTTGTCTTTTTCTTGGGTTGCTTTTTCTTTCATCATGTTGATTTCAACCTCAAGACTGAAAACTTTATCTTTCAAAGAATCTCTTTCAGCAAAAATTTGTGAATTCATTTTTCTCAGCCCTTCACTAGTTTCACTTGAAATGTTTGCTCTTCTTCTCGGTTCATCTAGATCTCTTTGCATTGATTCCTTCTTGGACCAACTTGAGCTAGAATTAAGACTTTCAGGTCTTTTGAGTTTTGCTTGCAGATTTGAAATCTCCTTCTCTTTTGACTCAATGATTCCTGCAAAATCAATTTTGGAATTAGTAATGCATACTGAGGAAACAAAATCATTCTTTAGATCTATATTATCTTTCAGTTTATTGATCTGAGCTTGAAGAGATGAATTCTGAATTTTCAAATCTTTGTTCTTAGCTTCGAGTGTTGGAATCTCTGGCATATAAGCTATAGCACAATATCTGTTTGTAAGAAACATATTTCCCTTCTCATCTGTGTATGGCATCTTGACATGTAAAAATATAAGCTAGTAATGATCTTTAGTTCAACAAATTGAGATAAAAGATGTAAAACTTAAAAATTCTCAGAAAATGAAATTTCTAAAAACTTTAAGTAAAGAATTCGCATGCACTAAGATTGAAGAGCAATTCACATGCACAAAGTTATAGAATTCGTATAAGCAAGCTCACAATTCGCACAAGTCTAGAATTCGCAATAAGAGACACTCAAAATCAAGCAATTCGCATGAGCTTATATGCGAATTCTTAAGAATTCGTATAAAGCTTTATGCGAGTTCTTCACAATTCGCACGTCTCTCTTATGAGAGTTCTTTCCTTAAAAAAAATTGAAATTTCTCAAACTTTTCGCACACAAACTTTTCGCAAGCAGAATTCGTATAACACGAGGATATGAATTCTTTACTTAGACAAATTTTGAAATTTCACCAACTTTTCGTATCTCGTACGAATTCTGAACTTAGAAATAATTTTGAACAATTGTGCGAAAACTTAAGAATTCGTACAAGTCACACCTGCAAATTCTTCAGAATTCGTACGTAGCTATGTGCGAATTCCTTACAATTCGCATGTAGTTTCTTGCGAATTCCTTCCTTTAATTTTCAAAAACAACTTTTCGCTCAACACTCTTATGCGAATTCCTGCTTTTCGTATGAAGAGTTATACGAAATCCACACTTAAACAAAACTCCAAAACTTTTTATGCGAATTCTACAACATTTCGTACACAATAGTGATACGAATTCTTTACTTAACGAATTTAGTTAAACTTTTATGCGAATTCTTTCTGCGAATTTAAAACATGCGAGTTCTTCGTACGAAAAGTACGGATCTTGCGAGTTCTTGAATTTTTCGGTCCTAAAAGTCAATTCTAGTCCAAATTCCAATCCAAAACTTCAATCCAGAGGTTGTAACTTCACAGAATCAATCAGATTAGTACATAGAACAATCCAATTCAATATCAAATTCTAAATCACACTCAAACACCAAAAATCTCAATCAAACAGTAACTAGACATCGTTCGAACAAAATTTTCAAAAACCCACAAATTAATGATCAAAAACAATTTTTAAATGAAATTCAATCACAGAAAGATTTTCTAAAACATATTTCGACCAAAAATCAATCATAGATTTTAACAAAAACACCTTTAATCACAAAAATCAAATCAAGAACTCAAGAAACAGTGCAAACTCGTTTTTTCTCAAAAATGTTGAATATGTGCTCTGATACGAAATGTGACCCCATAATTACTAGCATATATCAAACACAGATTATCAAACAATCTTTTATTGATCTAATCACAGAATTACAACGAAGTCATAGATATAACAAGGTGCCACAGATCTCACGTTGTATGTGTGTGTTTTCCAAAGTGTAAATCTCTTACCAATCTGCGCGTGTTCGTCTATATCTAAAACACAAAGACTTTGCTATTTATACTTGGTCAACATGACCTATAGCAAGTCAACTCTCTAACAATTACAAAGACACACATACACTTTCTAATAATTACAACTTAGGTAACTATTTTAATCTTGAATACAATATGCATCCAACACGAAAAGTTTTCTTGAAAAATCTCAAGGACAGAATTCGCATCTGTGTCTCGTGCGAAAAGTTAAGAAATCGCATCAGTGTGTGATACGAATTCTTCAGAACTCGCATAAAAAGGTTTTAAAATTTCTTCAAGTCTAGAATTCGTATGTGTTTATTGTGCGGAAAGCGTATACGAAAAGTTTCATGTGAAAAGTATGATTTTCAAAAAAATTCCAAGTCTAGATTTCACATAAGGGTTGCATGCGAATTCTGATTTCTTCTTGTATGCGAATTCTGAAGTTTGTATTTGTGCGAATTCTTGGTTATTTGCCTTGTGTGTGAATTCTATAGTTTGTGTGTATGCGAATTCTTGGTAGTTTCTCTTATATACGAATTCTGAAGTTAATTATTTGTGCTTTTATGCGAATTGTGTGTGTAACATTAGTGTGTGAATTCCATACTTGAAGTTCTTTGGAAGTTTAATTTCTGAAATCTTTCTAAGTTTTTCTATATTTCTGATTTCACTTGGAATAACGATCATTTCAAGTTCTTTTTGAAAAAAGATATTCAAGATGAGTTTTTCTGATGATGAAGAAAAGATTGCCAAGCTCAGACTAGAGAACAAAAATCTCACTTCTTCAGTTGACTACTATTCAAAGAGATCAAAAAGATATCATGATGAAAAGTGGATACTAAGAGAATAAGTCAGTATCTTAAGGACAATAAATGAAGATCTTCTGAAACAGACTTTTAGGTTGAATGAAGAAAAGGTACTGAGTTTGGAAGCTAAGAATATTGAGCTGAAAAGAAAAATCTCAGTCTTGGAAGATCAAATTGTTCAAATCCATCAAGCAGATTCTGTTGATAAGTATGAAGAGAAAGTTAAGGATTTGGAGTATGCTAATGAAGATCTGAATAAGAAATTTCTGATATGGAGTTAAAGATGGCCAAAGACAGAGATGATTTTGATAAAGAAAAGAAAGAGTTTGCAAAGAAGTTCTCAGATTTTTCAAGGAAATTTTTTGAAGAGAAGAAAATTGTTGAGCTTAAATGTGCTAAACTTTCTTAACAAGTATCTGGTTTTGAGAAAGTAATCATAATTGAAAGAGACAAATTTGCAAAGGAGAAGAAGGCCATTGAAAAGAAGAATGTTGGAATCTTCAAAGAGATATCTGGTCAGAGAAAGAATGTTGAGAACGGTTTTGAAGAAGAAAGACAGATGTTTGAGACAGAAATAAAGAAGCTTACAGAGAAGTTATCTGAACTGTCAACTTGTGCTTTGAAAGATCAGAAAACGAAGTCTGAATTCCAGAAAGAAATTGACCTGCACATCAAAGAAAAGGACAGTTTATTTTCAAAGCTAAAATAGCTTGAAGAAATTGTTTCTAAGGTGGTGGTGACTGAGCAGAAGACTCCAGAGTCAATTATCCACACACCTAGAGATGATTCAGCTGACTCTAAAAAGACAGCCACAAGCTCACATCAAAGAACTGTTTCAATAAAAAGGTCAGTTAATTCATATGATCAGATTCGTACTACTAACATTTTCTTTGATAGAAATGTAGATGGTTCATATACATTAAGAAGAAGAAGAAGGAGATATGAAGAAGAAAAGTTGGTTTGGAAAGTGAAACTAGTTGATGATGAAAAGAATGAAGAGAAGAAAGGTAAGAAATCATGTGTACATGCACCAAATGCCAAAAAGAATAGTGTGCGGAAAGGTAAACCTGAGTTTGTTTACTCGAGAAATCAATTACTCAGGTTAGCTCATATGAAGAATTATTGTTCTTATTGTCATACATATGATTTTGTTCATAAAACGAGTGATCATTACTTGTATGGTTCTTATTCAATTACTCCTAACAAAACTGCAACTCACAAACATGGACCCAAATACCAGTGGGTACCAAATCCGAAAGAGTCATCTGTGTTGCAGGCACCTACAATCAAGGGGGAGTAAAAGAACCAAGGCTTCTGTATACTACTGTTTAGGGCCCGTGCTTCAAAGATTAAGGAGTGTGACTTCTAAAAACAACAGTTTAGGACTCATACTTCAATGATCAAAAGAGATGATACTCCCGTGCTGATATGAGATTGTACTCCAATACTTAAATGAGAAGTTCAATCTTCAAGGGGGAGTACATAATTTTTACTGAAAAATATGCATTTGCAATATTATCTGAAAGATATCTACACTCAACATTGTACATATTTTCAGGGGGAGTGTGAGATAAACTTAATGCATAATTCCAGGGGGAGTATATGACTTCTGATTACATCTGATCAGAACTCGTACAATCAAAGTTTTATTGCTTTATGTCATTTTATTTTCAATAAATATTTGTGAATAAAGCTTTGTACCTTGACAGACTTTGTGACTTTTGCAGAACTGAGAGAGAGCTTACATGATCATATCATATAAGACTTAGAGCTGATTTGATGAGATTTAAGACTGAGCGAAAAGGTTTATTTCTAATCTTAATCTCATACGTGTCTGAAAGACGGACAACTTTCAGATATGAAAACATGTTCTTAAATGTTCAAACCACTTCTGATTCTTAAAAAGATTTCATGAATATAGAAGTGTGATTTTAAATGTTTTCATGTTATTTGTGCTGCAATGTTTAATAAACTGTGTGTTTCCAAAGATAAATATTTGTGTTTTATCTTTTCCATATACTTTCAAGTATTCACACACACCGGTTTAAATATTTTTGTTAAATATGTTATCACCATGTCTTAAATTGAACAAAATTTTCGTTGGTGATACACCCCGCTTGATATTCAAAGTTTTGAGCGTGATTTCATTTCAAAACATTTCTTTCAAGAGTGTCTATATTTTGATTTGTATAGACAACATCCATTTTTTGCTGACCTAAACCTTAATTGATAAATCATTCTGATTTTGATCTTTTTCATACAATGTTAGAATTTCAAACAAGTTTCTTGTATTCATTTTATTCATTCAATATACTTGTTTTGAAATATCTTCAATGTTTAAAATACTCAAATATTCATGATTATCTTATTGAGAATACAAACATCTGACTTATATTTTTGTGCTTTAACTGTAAAGTTAAATCATTTTAAGCAACTTGTACTTTTAGGATTACATGGGTTCATTGTGTAAGGACTTAACAGAACTTCTATGGATTCACGATAACCAGTGCTTCCTACCCAAGAAGTTAATCCTTGTGTGATCGAAGAGTAAGGAGTCAATATATGAGTGTGGGTGTGATGAGGTAAAATAAAAATGAGAGTTTGGTTAGAAGTGTGCTCAAAGATTAAAAGAAAGAGGGTGTGAGATCAGAGTAAAAGAATATCAAACTTTGCACCAACTTTTTCTGAGTCGGGCAGCCACATTGCTGGTGTTTCACAATTCTTCGTGAACATCATTGAAACAGGCAACTAGCCCATGCCAACTCTTGATTAAAACCTCACCAGGCATTCATTTTCTTCTCGAAAAGAAGATGTTTCATTCTTAAAGGGGACGCAACATATAATCTATCTGGTTTTCATTTGGAAAAATTGGATATTGAAAAAGAAGAAAGTCAGCCCCCACCCTCGCACTTCGATCATGCACAATTGAGTCTGTGTTTAAATGTTGTTGTCTCAATGGTTTACACAATTTTGAGCCTAATAAAAGCAATCATTTGTGCTTAATTCTTTCAAACACAAGCACGTACACACAGGAAATTCATTTTTCTGTCAAAAAGTTCATAGAATAAACTTGTGTTATTCGATGATTGAATGGAAGACCTGGGGGAGTGAACATTAAAAAGCTCATTTCCAATGTGTATTCGTTACACACAGTGACTTCGTGTTGCTGTTAAAGCACATATTTATTGGATTCAAGATCATAATTATCTGAAGATAGAAGACAGAAGTCAAAGCTGATAAAGTCGTCTCAATAAATAGTCTAGGGTTCTTTTTGTAATAATAGTCAAAGTTTATTTTCCGTATTTTATTATTAGTCTTTATTATTAAATAAGTTTAGGTTGTTTTGTTTTTGGGCCCAAGCCTTGCAAAGCCCATTAGGCTTATTAGCCTAAGTATAAATAGTTTTAGGTTAGTCGTAAATTAGGTTAAGGGTCTTAATTGCAAAATTAATTATTGAGAGGTTAGTGTGGTGGTGGTGGTGGTGCGCCGTGAACATCAAGAGGAAGAGAAAGAGTTTAATCAAAAACCTTGTAATCCTTTGAATCGATTGAATAATCATATCAGGTTTGCATTATTGTTATTGATTATTTGTTTAATTGATTGAATGATCGCTTATTGGGACACACAATTGGTATCAGAGTACAGTACAGATTGAATTGAAATTTTTGTTTTTCGGTTCTGTTTTCTGTCAAAGATTCATAATTTTTATTGTGTGATTGTTCTTTCAAGTTATTATTGGTTAGATTGTGTTTGTTTTATCTATTATAGTGATTGGGTATTGTTTGATTTGAGTATTGCATCGGTCGTGTTTGCTTATTTGATGATTTGGATATGTTCGGTCGTTCGAGCACAGCACTGGTCCTTTCAATGATTTTTCATAAAAGTGCTAATTACTGAAATTAATCGAAAGCAATAAGTTCTAGTTGGTTAATCAATCGTTTTGGCAAAGTTTGGTTGTTTAATTCGTGATTTCGAGTGATTTCTGGGTTGATTTTGGTTTATGGGTCGATACAGTTTCAAGAACATATCGGTCTTTGTTAGTATCGGTCTTTGTATTTTTCTGGTCGAAGACCTCTATCGGTCTTTGATTACTTCCGGTCAAATACCTCTTATCGGTCAATAGCATTCGACCGGTACACACACAGTCCACCCCGGTCTAAGAGTCTATCGGTCGAAGACCAATACCGGTTGAAGACCTTTATCGGTCGAATATCTTTCTTATATCGGTCAAAGCTTTCTTCCGGTCGAATACCTTTTATCGGTCCATAGCATTCGACCGGTACACTCACAATCCACCCCGGTCTAAGTGAATACCGGTCTAAGGGACTCTATCGGTCAAAGCCTTATACCGGTACAAGCCAATACCGGTCGAAGCTTCAAACTCTCTTTATCGGTCTTCTCCAATACCGGTCAATCTTTGGTTTGCTCTTTACTGGTTGAATTCTTTTTACCGGTCAAGTAAAGTATCGGTCGTATCATCTTACCGGTCGTTGCAATTCCCCGGTCGAACAAGTATACCGATCGAGCACTCCACTGTTTGCGCCAATCACTGTTCCTATCTTTGAATTTTTTTTTCTGAGATTTTTTTTTCAAAACTGTAATATGGCTTTTAATGGTGGAATTTTTTTTCTCTAGGGGGGCTGCCCCTCACCCCTGCAAGGGCGTTGCCCCTTGACCCCACCCGCTAACCGGGTAGCGGGACCCCCGTGCTAAGTCTGCGAAGGGGGACAAAGTTCTGTTCATGATCAGATTTTTCTGAATTTCATTCTAAGATTTTCAGTATTGTGTGATTTTTATCTTGACTTCTAACGATCTCATCCAGTTGGTTTATTCATATCAGATAAGTTTGATTTCTAATCATATAAGTAAAGATGTCTCAGGAAGCTCTTGCTATTGGAACAGATGTGAAGCCTCCAGTACTCTTCAAGGGGGAGTACGAGCAGTGGAAGGACAGATTATTGGACTTCATCGATCGACATGATTTGGGAGATTATATCAGAAAATCTCTGAAAGAAGGAATCATGACACCTCCAACCAAGGTTCTCACTGTAGCCGGAGAAAATGGTGAAGAAGAAGAGACTAGGTATAAGTTATCGATTGGTGAATATACGGAAGATCAGCTGAAGAGACACAAGGGTGACAAGCTGGCAAGATCATTTATTCTCCAAGGCATACCGAACGAAATATATGTCAAAATTTATAGCTACAATGCTACTGGCAAGCAAATGTGGGATCAATTGGAGAAGATGATGATTGGATCAAAAGTCGGCAATCAGCTTAAAGTTTCCAACTGCGTGAATAACTATGAAGAATTCAAAGCCAAAGCTGGAGAATCACTTGAAGCCACTTATGACATATTTGTCACATTGCTGAATGAGCTCAGCAAGAACAAGATCAACAAATCTCAAGTTGAGCTGAATGTGAAATTTCTCAGCAACCTTCAGCCAAAATGGGAAAGATTCACAAGACAGATGAGGTAGTTGAAAGATCTGAACGACATTCCACTTCATGAAGTTTATGAAATCCTCAAACAGAATGAGGAAGAGGTGGATGAAATCAAGGCTGAGATGAAGAAGGCTGACAAAGAAGTTGCTGATCCAGTTGCTCTTGTTGTCAAGAAAAAGTCCAAGAAGAAGAAGGTGATAGCATCTGAGTCTGAAGAAGCGGATAGTGAGGCAAAGTCTGACTCTGACGATTGTGAACAACTGAAGGAAGCCATGCTAATGTTAACCAAGGCTTTCCAAAAGAAGTTCTATAAAAAGCCAAACTCCAACAGTTAGAGGTACTCGTCTGGTCCGAATAACTACAAGCATAAGGAGAAAGTTGAAGAAAAAAGACCAGAAGACAAGAAGAAGGATGGAGTTGATGAGTTCAAGAAGGAAGAACTAATGAAGTGCTACAACTGTGGCAGATTCGGTCATTTTGCCAAGGACTGTCGAAAACCTAAAGTCCGAAACTCCGAATATTACAAGAATAAGATGCTTCTAGCCAAGCAACAAGGGGCTGGAAAAGCATTAATGGCGGAGGATGAATACTGGCTCGATCATTTGGATCAAGAGTCTGAAGAAGGAGAGAAGGATTAGACAGCACATCTGTGCTTGATGGGGAAGAACCAGTTAGAAGCTGAAGCTGATTCTGATGATGGAGACAATGATGAGGTATGTAACTTAACTAAATCTGATTTTCTGAACCAAATGCATGCCATGATGTCTAAACTCCAAGAATTAGAGTCTAAACTGAAGCGAGAGAAAGGTGTCATAAATGAGAAAAATCAATCTATACACAAACATAGTAATGATATTGCTGAGAAAAATGTATTAATTGAAACTTTGCATAAAAATATAGACACCTGCACTAAAGAAAAGACTATAATTCATAAAGAGTTATCTGAAACTGTTTCTAAATATAAAGAATGTGAGTTTAAGTCTATAGAGATTTCTAAAAGGTATTTTTCTACTTCAAAAGAAAAGAATTATTTAATAGACAAGGTAAATGATTTGGAAGAGAAATTACATTCTTTAGGTCAAACTGAACACACTATTCATTTGAACAAACCTAAAGAGAAACCTGATACTTGGGGACTTGGTTACAAGAACCCACATCATCTTAAAAAGGTTATATCTGAAGTGCATGCACTTTATGACTTTGGGTTTATGTTGTTGGCTCTTCAACATCCTGAACTCAAACACTTTTGGACTAGTTTGTCTGAAAAAGATAAAGCCATGGAATATGATAAAAGAAAGAACACACCTAAAGTTCCACTTCCATTTCTCTATGAGAAGTTGAATAACAGTTATAGTTCTAATAAATCAAAATTTCTTTCAAATGATTACTTTGAGAGTTATTATGTACAAGAGTTGGAGGCTAAACCCATCGAAGGTAATCTTTACGTACCTCCTCTAGTTTTGGAAAGTAAAATTTTTGAACTCGAGAATACTCTTACAGAAGAAAGAATTTTGATGGATTTAGAACAAACTGTATTTTAGACAGTGTTCAAAACTACTATTTTTCCTAAATTCTTCAAGGTTTTAAATTATGATGACAGATCTGGTTCACTTGAGACTGAGCTTAATTTCTTAAACTCTGAAGGTGTTTTGAATGATAGTGTTGCTCAATTTGATTTTACTTTTAAACTTCCTGATCATTCATCTTGTGTTGTTAATTCTTTTGGTCAACCCAGTGTGTTTGACAAAGGTGAAACATCAACGAAAGTTGATAAATCAGTTTCTATGAAATCAAAGAAATCAAAAGGTAAGAAACAAAAATCTCAGTTTTCACAGAAACCGATCCCCACTGGTAAGCCAAGGAAGAAGCATTCTCTTAATTCTCGTCATTATAACTCTAAAGTTTCAAATGTTTTAGATTTGAGAAAGCAAAGGGTTGGAGTTAAGACTGCATGGATACCGAAACAGAAGATAGACGAGATAGCTAAATCTAGTTCTAGTTTTATTTTGAATAAAAAGACTTCTAGTAAAGATGATGTGATTGTGAATGTTGCTACTTTTAAATCTAATCTTGTTGATTCTCGCAAGAAGTACTCTATAAAGCAATTATTCCAGTTAGCACCATCAAATAAAAAGTTTTTAAATTATGGTGAATGTGATTATGCTTCACGTAAATATTCTGATGTTTGGTATGGTTCATATAATGTTTCATCTTATCATTATCATTCGTCTTATCATACTTCTGGTTTTCAAAGAAAAAGCGGACCCAAATTTAAATGGGTGCCAAAATCAAGTACTAACAGTGGAGGTCCCATTTTTAAATGGGTTCCTAAACCTCTTCTTTCTTGATTTGTGTTGTGCAGACCTGTCATATGTGGTACTTGGATAGCGGGTGTTCCAAGCATATGATCAAGCAGAAGAGTATGTTGTCTAATTTTACGGACAAATACTGCGGCACAGTTCGTTTTGGGAATGATCAGTTTTCACCTATTCTGGGATATGGTGATGTTGTACATGAAAATCTTACGATCAAGAAGGTGAGTTACGTTGAAGGCTTAGGGCATAACCTATTCAGCATTGGCCAATTCTGCGACAAAGACTTAGAGGTTAATTTCAAGGCCAAGACATGTTCAGTACGGACTGAAGAAGGAAAAGAACTCTTGGTCGGCACTCGCAAGTCAAACCTCTACACCATCAACTTGTCAAAGGTCCAGGCTGACAATCAGGTATGTCTACTATCAAAGGCCTCGATGCAACAAAGTTGGTTATGGCATCGACGACTTTCTCACCTCAACTTTCGGTACATCAACAAGCTGGTCAGTGGAAAGCTAGTGAAAGGACTTCCAGAGCTGAAGTATGAAAGAGAACATCTATGTGCAGCGTGTGAAAAGGGAAAGATGAAGAGAGCTCCACATAAGCCAAAGCCTGAACCGAGTACCAGGTCTCCATTAGAGTTGTTACATATGGATTTATGCGGTCCAATGCGAACGCAAAGCTTAGGAGGAAAGAAGTATGTGTTGGTTATTGTGGATGACTATACGCGATACACTTGGGTCAAGTTCCTATGCTCTAAAGATGAAACTCCCGAAGTTCTCATTACATTTTTGAAGTCGACCCAAGTCAATCTGCAAAAACAGGTCAAGATTCTAAGAACTGACAACGGCACAGAGTTCAAGAACAAGATAGTGGAAGAATATCTCGAATCGGTCGGGATATCACATCAGTACTCTGCTGCTCGCACACCTCAACAGAACGGCTTCGTCGAAAGGCGAAATCGTACACTTGTCGAGGTCGCTCGAACAATGCTCAGCCAATCTGAATTACCTTTGTTTTTGTGGGCTGAAGCTGTATCGACCGCATGTCACACTCAGAATCGCTCCATGATTCACCGCCGATTTCAGAAGACTCCGTATGAGTTGATCAACAACCGAACACCAACCATTAAATATTTTCATGTTTTTGGTTGTAAGTGTTATGTTCTAAACGACAGAGAGAATCTGAACAAGTTCAGTGCTAAGGCGGATGAAGGCATCTTTGTTGGTTATTCCTCTACATCTACTGCGTATCGTGTTTACTTGAAGAAGTCGAAGACTATGATCGAGAGCATCAATGTTACATTTGATGAGGATATGGCTTCTAAGCACATCAGTTCAAAACCCGTCATTACCGGAGTACTAGCTTCTGGACCAACCAGTCCAGGACCTGCACCTCAAGAGAACAAGTCAGATGGCGCTTCGTCGTCTACTTCTAATTTATCTGATTTGGATTTATTATTTGAACTGTTCTATGATGAATTTCTTGGATCTAAGTTGCCTAACTCTGTTGTGATTGACAGGATAGAAGACTCGATGAATACTCATTTGACCACTTTCGATATCTCTACTGAATCCAATTCCCTGATTCAGCAAGAAGTTCCAGTTCCAAAGCCTACTCCGACAGTTGAAGTTGTGACCAACACTGATGAGACAGAAGTAGCTGACTCTGTAGGATATACTGTAAGGACTGATCAACAGACTGCCCAAGCTGTACCTAATGTCACTTCTACAACGACTCCTTCAATTGAAACCCCCGTTAATTCTGAATCATCTGAAGGCGATAACAGTGGATTTCTAGATGCTGACAATGATCAACATGCATCTAATCCACTCCCTCATGAACATAAGTAGACCAAAGAGCACCCGATACATCAAATTATTGGAGATCCTTCTGCACCTGTGCAAACTAGGTCTGCAACATCAAATCTATGTATTTATGAATCCTTTCTGAGCAAGATCGAGCCTACTCGCGTATCTGAGGCCCTTGCCGACTCAGATTGGGTAACTGCGATGCAAGATGAGCTGAATCAGTTTGAAGCACTGAAAGTCTGGAGACTCGTACCCAAACCGCAAGGTAAAACTATCATTGGTACAAAATGGGTGTTCAAAAACAAGAAAGATGAAGATGGTACCGTTATCCGAAACAAAGCACGACTTGTCGCCGAGGGATATAGGAAAGAGGAAGGGATAGACTACGATGAGACTTACACTCCAGTGGCGCGTATAGAGGCAATTAGGATGTTCTTAGCCTACGTCGCCCACAAGAACTTCACCGTTTATCAAATGGACGTGAAGACAGCTTTTCTGAATGGCGTAATCAAGGAAGAAGTCTATGTTTCTCATCCAGAAGGGTTTATAAATCCAGATAAGCCGAATCACGTCTACATCCTGGATAAAGCTCTTTATGGACTGAAACAAGCTCCTCGCGCCTGGTATGATATTTTATCTTAGTTCTTGGTCAAGTCAGGTTTTACAAAAGGTACGGTTGATACCACTCTTTTCATTAAAAAGGATAAAGGCGATATCATTCTTATTCAAATATATGTGGACGATATTATTTTTGGTTCTACAAATCCTAAGTACTGTAAGAACTTTGCAAACCTCATGGTGTCACGTTTTTAGATGAGCATGATGGGAGAGATGAATTTCTTTCTTGGATTGCAAGTCAAACAATTTTCAATGGGTATTTTTATCAATCAATCTAAATACATTCTGGATATTCTTCGGAAGTTCAAAATGGAAAATTGTAAACCGATTGGTACCCCAATGGCACCTGGTACTAAGATTGACACCGATCTTTCGGGAAAGGCTGTTGATGTTAGGACTTATAGAGAGATGATAGGTTCCTTAATGTATCTTACTTCTAGTAGGCCGGATATAATGTTTTCTACATGCTTATGTGCTAGATATCAGGCCAATCCTAAAGAATCCCATTTGTCTGCTGTAAAGCGGATTTTCAGGTATCCGAAGGGGACCGCAGATCTTGGTACTAAGGATACAAGATTTAAACTAACATCTTATTCAGACGCAGATCATGCTGGTTGCATGTTAGAAAGGAAAAGCACCTCGGGTCATATACAATTCCTCGGAGATAAACTCGTTAGTTGGGCTTCAAAGAAGCAATTATGTGTCTCCACATCAACGGCAGAAGCGGAATATGTAGCTGCTGCTAGCTGCTGTTCTCAAGTCTTGTGGATGAGAACACAACTGCGAGACTATGGATTTCATTTCATAAGAATCCCGATCTATTGTGATTCGAAGAGCACTATTGCGATTACCGCTAACCCTGTTCAATATACTAAGACCAAACACATAGATGTCTGGTATCATTTTATATAAGATAATGTAGAAAAGGGGACAATTGAACTTTACTTTGTAAAAACATATTATCAGCTTGCATATTTGTTTACCAAACATTTAGACGAAAAGAGATTTAATTTTCTTGTCTCAAGACTTGGTATGCTAAATCTTAAGACCTAATCGGTGGTTACCTATTAAAGTTTCTTATTGTATCTCTTTATCATTTCTTTATTATTATTTCTGCATGATATCTGCTCTTTAATTGTTTGTTCATGATCTCAGGGGGAGTGTGAGAAGTATCTTATAAATGGTCTCTGTTATTTTGAGGGGGAGCAAAACTCAATGTATTGTACTTACTGATATTTTGTTAGTAATGCATGATTTTAGAAGGAGCATACAAGTAAAGAGTATGGCTATGACTTCTGATTACTTCTGATCAGAACTCGTACATTAAGTGTTTTACTGCTCTATGTCATTTCAATTTCAGTGAATAAAGTTACTTTGACTAGACTTTTAGACTTTTGTAGGTTGAGAGATGCTTCAAAGATCATATCTTTATGACTTTAAGCTTGACTTCGCGAGATGTGAGACTGTACTCGAAAGGTATAATTTCTTTTCTTCATCTCATCTATGGTTGAAAAAAGGACAACTTTCAATCATAAGAAAACATGTTCTTAAATGTTCAATCCACTTCCCGATTCTCAAACAGATTTCTTGAATTGGAAGTGTGCTTTTAAATGTTTTCTGCTCCATCTATGCACTTTATCTGACAAAGTTAAACCATCTGAGCATCATATGCTTCATAGGAAAACATGGGATCAGTGTGCTAGGACTTCAAAAAAAACTTCTATGGATTCACGTTAACCAGTGATTCCTACCCAAGAAGTTAATCCTGTAGTGATTGAATGTGAGGAGTCAAAAAGAAATGAGTGTGGGATGTGTGATGAGGGAAATTGTTAAAAGAGAGTTTGGTTAGCTGTGAGCTTAAAGATTAAAAGAAAGAGGGTGAGAGATCAGAGTAAAAGAATTTTAAACTCTGCACCAACTACTTTCGGAGTCGGGCAGCCACATTTCTAATGCTTCACAATTCTTGGTGAACATTATTGAAACAGGCAACTAGCCCATGCCAACTCTTGAAATTACCCCCCTAGCCACTCATTTTCTTCTCAACAAGAAAATATTTCATTTTCAAAGGGGACGCAACACATATGCTATCTGGTTTTCATTTGGAAAATCTGGATATTGAAAATAAGGAAGTATGCCCCACCTTCACACTTCATTCATGCACATTGAGTCTGTGTTTAACTACTTGTCTCAGTGGTTTACACTTTTTAAGCCTTATAAGCAAACATCATATGCTTTATTTCTTTCTATCACTTGCACGAACACACAAAGAATTTGTTTCTTTGTCATAACGTTCATAGAAATTACCTTTGTGGTTTTTCAATGATTGAATGGAAGCCCTGGGGGAGTGAACATCATAAAAGTTCCTTTATATTGTGTATTCGTTACACACAGTGACTTTGTGTTACTGACAGACAATTTTAACTGATTCATTTGTTGATTCAGGTGTTACACTTCATTTTCTAAATTGTCTAGATTTGGAAAGATCTGGATGAACATCTTAATGAATTGACGGATACTCAGTGGTTCTATTTGCAAGATCAATGGTGGAAGAAATTTCTTGAAGACACGTTTTGATGAACTCTTTGCTCTTTTCATCAAAAAGGGGGAGAAGCATCAATCAAGAAATGGAAGATATTCTGAAGATATGCTGAAATGAAGAAATTTTCTTTGAAGATGATTTGCTGAATCATTCTAAGCTGAAACTGGAGATAATTTTTTTTTCCAAGAGATATTCTCATCGATTGGGAAGATTGCTACATTCTGAAGACAAAGAGGAAGATTACATTTTCTGAGCTTAGAGAATGATCTTGATCCAAAGGGGGAGATTGTTAAAGCACATATTTATTGGATTCAAGATCATAATTATCTGAAGATAGAAGACAGAAGTCAAAGCTGATAAAGTCGTCTCAATAAATAGTCTAGGATTCTTTTTGTAATAATAGTCAAAGTTTATTTTCCGTATTTTATTATTAGTCTTTATTATTAAATAAGTTTAGGTTGTTTTGTTTTTGGGCCCAAGCCCATTAGGCTTATTAGCCTAAGTATAAATAGTTTTAGGTTAGTGGTTAATTAGGTTAAGGATCTTAATTGCAAAATTAATTATTGAGAGGTTAGTGTGGTGGTGGTGGTGCGCCGTGAACATCAAGAGGAAGAGAGAAAGAGTTTAATCAGAAACCTTGTAATCCTTTGAATCGATTGAATAATCATATCAGGGTTTTTTTTTCAATAGATATTCTCATCGATTGGGAAGATTGCTACATTCTGAAGAAAAAGAGGAAGATTACATTTTCTGAGCTTAGAGAATGATCTTGATCCAAAGGGGGAGATTGTTAAAGCACATATTTATTGGAATCAAGATCATAATTATCTGAAGATAGAAGACAGAATTCAAAGCTGATAAAGTCGTCTCAATAAATAGTATAGGGTTCTTTTTGTAATAATAGTCAAAGTTTATTTTCCGTATTTTATTATTAGTCTTTATTATTAAATAGTTTAGGTTGTTTTGTTTTTGGGCCCTAGCCTTGCAAAGCCCATTAGGCTTATTAGCCTAAGTATAAATAGTTTTAGGTTAGTGGTTAATTAGGTTAAGGATCTTAATTGCAAAATTAATTATTGAGAGGTTAGTGTGGTGGTGGTGGTGCGCCGTGAACATCAAGAGGAAGAGAGAAAGAGTTTAATCAAAAACCTTGTAATCCTTTGAATCGATTGAATAATCATATCAAGGTTTTTTTTTTCAATAGATATTCTCATCGATTGGGAAGATTGCTACATTCTGAAGACAAAGAGGAAGATTACATTTTCTGAGCTTAGAGAATGATCTTGATCCAAAGGGGGAGATTGTTAAAGCATATATTTATTGGATTCAAGATCATAATTATCTGAAGATAGAAGACAGAAGTCAAAGCTGATAAAGTCGTCTCAATAATAGTGTAGGGTTCTTTTTGTAATAATAGTCAAAGTTTATTTTCCGTATTTTATTATTAGTCTTTATTATTAAATAAGTTTAGGTTGTTTTGTTTTTGGGCCCAAGCCTTGCAAAGCCCATTAGGCTTATTAGCCTAAGTATAAATAGTTTTAGGTTAGTGGTTAATTAGGTTAAGGATCTTAATTGCAAAATTAATTATTGAGAGGTTAGTGTTGTGGTGGTGGTGGCGCGTCGTGAACATCAAGAGGAAGAGAGAAAGAGTTTAATCAAAAACCTTGTAATCCTTTGAATCGATTGAATAATCATATCAAGTTTGCATTATCGTTATTGATTATTTGTTTAATTGATTGAATGATTGTTTATTGGGACACACAGTTGCTGACAGTCATTTTAACTGATTCATTTGTTGATTCAGGTGTTACACTCATAATTTGTCTGGATTTGCAAAGATTCGGATGGATATCTTTTTGGATCAATAGATGGTCAGAGGCTCTTGGAAAAGATCAGTGTTCAGACCAGATTGGTATATGACATTTCTTGTGTAAAATTTTGATGATTTCATGCTCCAATCATCAAAAGGGGGGAGAGGTAATCAATAAATGTTATAGATGTGAGAGAGTTGATCAAGAATTGTTGGTTTGATAAAGAAAAGTTGGAACTGAAAGAAGAAGTTTATGTCAAGACAGTGAATTTGAAGAAAGTTTGTTGAAAGCTGAAAGAGCAAATTCAAAGAATTCTGAAGACGAGCTGAATTTTACTGAAAATTTCTTTAAAGACAACTTGATGAAGCAAACTGAGCTGAACCTGAAGATAATTTCTTTCCGTTGTCTGAAAGAGGTTTTTACAACCTTGAGGGAGATTGTTACTATTCTTGAAGACAGACTTTGGGAAGAATACAGATTTGTTTTTTATCTGAGTTAACCAGAAGTCTACAAGAGGAGTTAAAGTTGCTAAAGATCAATCAAAAGTGGAGATAGTTTTTGTTGTACAGAAAGAGGGAGATTGCACAAATTGAGCTTAAGGGGGAGATTGAATTGCAAAATCTTTTTAGAGATGATCTTGAATCCAAAGGGGGGGATTGTTAGAGCATATAATTGTTGGATACAAGATCATAAAGACTGAAGGTCAAAGTCAAGCCAAGTCAAAGCTCAAAGTCAACTCTCAAGCAAGAAAGTCAAAGTCTTTGTATTTTGTATTTTGTATTTTGTATTTTGTCTTTGTAAGAGTGTGTGTCTTTTCTTTAAGAGACATGTGACTAGAGTAGTGGTTAGAACAAGTAGTTACAAGTTGGAAAGATTTTGTACGTGCGAATTGAGATTATAGAGAAAGAAAGTTTGCTATAGAGAGCTTTGTAATCGAATTCAGTAATCAATTGAAATATGTTGAGTGTTATTTTGGAATTGTTATCTTGTTTGTGTTTAGATTGCAATTAGAACTTGATAATTGGGACATAACAATTTTTCACATCCGAAAGTCGTTCATCTTTCAAACATGATAGAGATTAAGATTTAGAATGATATACCGTCAATGTAGAAATCTTAACTCCCCCTAAAATGAATATTTATCTTGTTATCTCCCCTTAACAAAACATCAGATATCCCCCTATATATCTGTAAAAAGTCAAAATATTAGCAGAGAACAATATGAATAAAACGATTAATCTCATTTCTCTTTTCTATTATCTCCCCCATGAAAAAAAATTATGACAATGAAAATTTAAAGAAACTCACCCTCAAAGAAATAGTAAAAACTTCTTAAAAAGGTGTATCATTGCAGCATCCTTAAGAAAAAAATCATGTAAGTCCGGGTTCTGAACAAAATTATCTAGAAGCCAACGTCACGTATTCTCCGGTGAGAATAGTAACTCCCCCTAAAAGTAACAATCAATTTATGTTTTAATCTCCTCCTGAAAAATCAGAAAATGTATCAGTAAAAATATAAAACAATTAAGCTCCCCCTCAACATTTGCATAATCCTTAATCAATAAACCGAGTTCTGAATTACTAGGATTGAAGTAAATTCAGAAGTCAAACTCCCCATCTTTATCATTGAAGACCGGGTCTTGAACTGCTTTGTTCAAAAGCCAATGCTCTTAAACATTAAAGACCAGGTTCTGATCTGGTGTAATCAGAAACCAATGCTCTTACGCCCCCAAAACCTGTGGTACCTGTAAAACAGATTTGACAGGTTTTGGTACCCACATGTATTTAAGTCCTAGTTGGTTAGATTTTGGAATCCACTTCTCATTAGATTTAAATATTTTAAGTTCATTTTGCTGAGAAGTGATTCTGTAAGTTCCATACCAATTATGAGCATAATTCTTATTAAAAAAATTATCGGTTCCACAGTAAGAACAACAAAGTTTCTTTTGTACAAGTCTGATTAAATGATTTACAGAATATGAAGAATCAAACTTACCAAAAGATTTACCTTTCGGAGCATTGTCCTTTTTGTTCACTTGAGGTGTAGGAACAAATGACTTTGAATTGTCTTTCTCATATTTCCTTCTCCAAACCATTTTCTGTTGAGACTTGTTCTTTCTTATAGTACCTGAACCATCAAGAGATTTGACATAGAAAAGATTAGTAGGACGAATCTGATCTTTATGTTTAGACACATTATCATCTGAATCAACAAATAAAGGATTCTTAGAAACATTTGCAAAAAGTGAACTTGTAGCTATCTTGAATGAACAATCTGAAGCAGCTGAATCATTCATGGGTGATTGAGCAATTATATCTGGACTTCTTTGTGCTCTCAATTCAACCTTGAAAATGATTCCTTCAAGTTATGTGATCTTGTTTGACAAATTGTTTCTTTCTTCAGACAATGTATCAATCTTCTTTTGTAATTCAGACTTCGTCTTCTGTTCTTTGAATGCAGTTGCAGATAGTTCAGATAGCTTCTTCGAAAGCTTGTTGATTTCTGTCTCAAATACCTTCCTTTCTTCTTCAAAATCTTTTTCAACACTTTTTCTTTTATCAGATATATCTCTGAATAATCCAACATTCTTCTGTTCTGTTAACTTCTCTTCTTTCTCAAACTTATCTCTTTCCATAATGATGACTTTCTCAAAATCTGACATTTGTTGAGAAAGTTTTATACATTTAAGATCAATTGTCTTATTTTCTTCAAAAGATTTCCTTGAAAAGTCAGAAAACTTCTGTGAAAAATATTTTATTTCTCTTTCAAACTCTTCTCTTTCTTTGTCAAACTTCTTTCCATCTTGAAAAATTTGTTCTTTCATTTCAGCAATCTTCTTTTGAAGCTCAACATTATCTCTTTCCAAATCATTTCTTTTCTTTTCAATCTTCTTTATCTCCTCTTGAGTTCTTGAGTTGTCTATCTCTTGTATGGCTTTCTCTTTCAACATGTTTATCTCAACCTCAAGACTAAACACTTTGTCTCTCAACTGATCTCTTTCAAAGAAGATTTATGAGTTTATCTTTCTCAGTCCATCACAAGTTTCTCCAGCAATGTTTGCTCTTTTCCTAAGATCATCAATCTCTCTTTGCATTATCTCTTTATTTGACCATGTAGTGTTTAACTATTTGTTTTCCATCTTGCTAATTCATCTTCAGATTTCTTCAATTTGATTTAAAGATTAGAAATCTCTTTCTCTTTTGAAGCAATTATTTCTGAAAAATCAATTTTGGAGTTAGAAATGCATTTTGAACATTCAATATTATTCTCTAAAACAGAAAATTTTTCTTTCCATTTCTTAAGCTTATCGACGAGAAAAATTCTGAATCTTTAAATTTTCATTTTCAGCTTCCAGTGCAGTATTTCTGGCATGTACGCAATTGCACAGTCTCTCTTTGTTAAGACAGTATTTCCCTTCTCGTCAGTGTAAGACATCTTGATATCTGTAAAATATAAGCTTGAAATGATCGTTAACAAAAATCAGAAACTTTGATCACACTCATAAATATGTCCCCCTACACAGACTTAGCACGGGGGCCCCGCTACCCCGTAAGCGGGTGAGGTCAAGGGGCAACGCCCTTGCAGGGTCTAGGGGCAGCGCCCCGAGAGAAAAAAAATTTGACATTGAAAAACCAAGTTTCAACTTCTCAAAATTTAACCAAGTATGGAATTCTCACACAACTATGAAAATTATTCACACAACACAAAATCCGCACGCCAAATAGCTCAAAATTTGCACAAGGAAAGAAACTTTTATGCCTCTCTATGTGAACTCTGTCTTTTCGCACGCTTTGGGATGCAAATTCTAACTATTCGCACGTAACTATGTGCGAAATCTTGACTTTTCGCATGATGACCTTATGCGAATTCTATACTTAGGATATTTCACACACTCAAACTTTTCGTATCGATGTGAATTCCTGCCTTAGAAAAATTTCAGACATGTGATGCGAATTTCTCAGATTTCGTATGATGAGAGATGCGAATTTCACAGATTTAGCACGTAATGGGATGCGAATTTCTCACTTTTCGTATGTTGTTATGTGCGAATTCCTCACTTTTCGCACATAACCATATTTGAATTCAATCCTTAAATTTTCTTTTAATCACAGTGCGATGCGAATTCCATTCTTCTCGTACACTACAACTTCATGCGAATTCCTCTTCAACATGCGAGTTCTTCATCATCATGCGAGTTCTTCACTTGTTATGCAAATTTTTCAGATCTCGATTTACAAACTTCAAATTCAATCCCAAAATCCTTTAAATCTTCAAATTTGAATATGAAATTGCACCAATTTGATCTCGAACACTTATAGAATAGGTTATAAATAATCAATTTCAATAACATCAACAACAATTACAAATCTACCAAGAATACTGTGCGTTGAGGTCGAGAACACAAACAAATACAAATTCAAGAAATTAACATTGAAATACTGTGAATTTGTGATTACAACTTGAATGAAATGTGTTCTAAACCACTAATCGCATACAAATCAAGAATTATAATAAAAAAACACAAAGAATCAAGAAATTCGATCTTGGAACAGTGTTCTGCGAGTTCTTGAAAAATTCGGCCAAAATTTTAGATTTTTATCTTGATTTATGATCTTTGCCTGCTCTGATACCAAATGATAGTCACAGATCCAAGCTCATATAATCACACACTAGATGTAAGAATCGATCCTTTATTTATAGCACAAAGATTACATTAACTCATATACCTATTTTTTGCTTTTGTCTCTTAAGCACTCTGTGTATTCTCTCTGATTATGCGTGTGTGTGTGTTCTATATTCTCGTGTGTGTGATACATTCCCTAAATACAAAGACAGAACCTATTTATATACAACTCAATCTACAAAACAACTCCTTACACTTTTACAATATTACACATTGACCCCTCATTTATTCTTGAATACAATATTTGACTCAACACCAAGTATCTCTACTATAAAAGTATTGAAAATCTACTACGTCTTGAAGCATCAAAGAGGCTTCAGAGACTTACCAGTGACTACTTCAGAAAACTAAGTTGATTTCAGAGACTGCTCTATCAGATACCCCATCAGAGGACACCTAACTAGAAGATGATCAAGTCGGTCATAGCACCAAGGCCCCCTCTGACCTCTGCTTTGAAGATCAACTATGATTAAATCTCTCCCAGTGTAGAATCTTCTATCAAGCCTGCCACGTCAGCTCTAAAGCGGTTATTTCACCTTTACACATGGCACATCAGGATTGGTCAGTGTGTTGACTTTTCTGAGTTAGGCTATATATAGGAGATATGTTTGTACAATTAGGGCGCATGCATAATTCCACTCACATATCCGTGCAGTTGTACCTTGAGAGAGAAAGAATTATGGAGAGATATTTTCACCTAGATGTTGTGTGTTCCTAGTGTTCTTCATAGAAATCTCCTGAAATTCATATATACAAATGGCTACATGTTTTGGAGCATTTCTTTGATCTCTTTCTACTCTTATTCTACTGTGTTTGATCACTATTTAATATATCTTTAAGTTTTCGCTCATAACTCTTTTGAATGTAACTGTTGGTTCCCAGATTTTACTTTGATCTAATATATAAAAGAGTTATGAACAGAAGATTAAAGATATATTAGTAGATTTTCAATACTTTTACAGCAGATATACATGGGGCTAACACCTTCTCTCTCTAAACATACGTTCTCTCACTCTACATATTTTGGTGCTCACTCTATAAATGACCTAATACAACAATTATATACAAGGCCTATTACATTTAATGGGCCCAAACCCAATAACCTCCCAAAGCCCAAAATGACAAACAAAGTAAAATTACATTTGACTTTGACATTACATGGGCTTTCTTTGACTTTATAAAACTTTTCATTAATTTGGGGCTTTCTAGACCCAACAATCTCCCCCCTAAAGTTTTATAAAGAAAGAATCTTCAAATGATTTTCCCCTTGATTTCTTTGAAAACTTTAGTGTTGCACACCTTCACACCTTGCAAATCCATCCAAGCTCCCCCTTAAAAGTCGCTCTTATTCTTCACAAACTTTAAAATCGGATCCAATGTGCAATAAGCTCGAATGAATGCACAAAACATATTCAGCTCTATCTGAAGAAAATCAACACATTCGTTAAGCCCACAAGAAAGTAATGTGTGAGTTACGTGACAAACCAAAGTGCACATTTTTCAGTTTATAACAAAGAATCCGTCTTTGAAATCCGAGTTGAGTAATCATTAAGCTCAAGAGCTTATTCCATTAAAATCATATGAGGAAGTGTATCAACACACTTCAATAACTCAGCTTGGATCCACACAATCAGAAGATAGAACACCTTTCTGAACATTTGGGAGAAATTGCATGAAAATAACAGCTTATGTCCAACAGTTATATACTGACTTTAACACAGTTTCTGAACAATCAACACATTGATTCAGAACAAACTCAAAACATGAAAAATGTTTATATGTGTCTTAGGAATCCACGGCATCTGGAATCACCAAATTTGGAGCATCGAGAAGGGATTTATGCACAAAATACGACAACTGCGGAAAGCTGTCAAGAAACTCTTATTACACGTGATTGCTCTGAGAAGCTAAGTATAAACTATTATTGTCCTTGATCAGTTATCTAAATACACTTGCTCAGAACTCTAATCACTCTTGATCAGAACTATGATTAAACTTGAATAAACTCTGATCAACCTTTGTTGATGTTAGGACATTTTATGTCCATATTTGGAAAGTTTTGTAAAGGGCTTTATGTTGTGTAAAAAGCCTTGTCTTAAGCATATGGGTTTGGGCTAATAGTTGTACATGGGATGATTGGGGTATAAATAGGAGATTGTTTGTAATATGTTTGTAACTTTTTACTTTCACAATGTAGCCTTAAAGATGTAAAGTGTTTCTAGAGAGAGAAACTCTTTCTCTCTCTAGGTTGTGAATAATACAATCATCCTCCTCCCAATCTATCTCATGTAAATCTCAATTACATTGATTAATTGTGAATACTGGTTCCTACAGTTGAAATTTTGAACAACTTATCTCAAACTCTGATAAGGCTTGAACAAATTCTGAACAGCCTGTCCCTTAACTCTGGATAAGCTTTGTCGAATCTCTGAACCAACATGATCGAACTCTAAGCCACACTCTGAACATAAGTATGCAAATCTGATAAGGCGTGAAATGAACTATGTGAACTCTAAGAGCACAAATCTGGAATATGGTCACAAATCTGGACAACTTATGATCAAACTCTGCACATGCACAATCAAGCTTGAATATGTTGTCCAATAACTCTTATTATACAGAGTTAAAACTCTGGATCAACTGTCGCAAAACTCTGAAATGTCTTAACTTTGAAAACTTCAAATTTGGATATTATTTGAATCAACTCAACTGTTGCTGCACATGTGAAAATCTAGACAACAGCAAAAACAATCTGTTTTTGAAATGATTTCACAATTTTGACATGCACAGATCTAAGAGCTTGTTGTCACAACATAAACATGGACTTTAAGATCAAATTGACAACAACAAATTAGCACACTCTGAACTACAACAACTGTAATTTACGAACATATATCCAGCATGAACAGAAGCCACATTCTGTTGCACTTCGAAAGAACAACAAGAACACATCGAGCATAACACAGATTGACAGACTTTAGAAGTTGTTGCTGCACTTCAACTTCATATTTCAAAGTCTGTAAGCTTTCAAGGTATCATAACTATTGAACTCTAATTTCACTAGAACATATCTTCATTTTCTAACACGGCATCATGGCAGAAACTCTGGACAGCCTATTATTAAACTATGAATAAAGCTATAACTCAAATATGTGTTGCTTAAATTCTGATTATGCTTTTCTTAAAATTTGAGTGATAAGCTTTATGTTGATTTGAACATTTTGAACACTTTGAATCTATTGCAGACCTGCTGAATTCAACAGTAACAAAACTTTTTGTTGCATACGTGTACGTTTATAATCTGGAAACATCACAGCTTCATATTGTTGTTCAAAATATGTCAACCCCCATATCTTGGCATCAAGTTTAACAATCCATATCTTTCACAAGGAGCAAAACAATGCATTCCACAACGACTAATGGTTGTTGTTCAAACAATAAAATCTTTTAGTGACAATCCTCCAAAGACACGTTGAGCCTCTTGCATATTATCACATCTAGTGAACATATTAATCAAACCAAATGTTGAAACTACTGTGAATTACCATCATTAGCTAGATTGTTGAATCTTGATGCATGCAAATAGTTCTTCAACCAGGGATCTACCATTTTTTCAGTCAATTCTTACTATTATTCAAGAATTCTTATCAAACCCAACAATATCCTTCTGATTTAAATATGGTAGCAATATCAATTTAATAGATCTCTTAAAGTTTATTCAAACAAAACTCATCAAATGCTCATAAACTGATTTGATGTAGAAGAATAAACCGATCTTAACATAAATTTAGAACGATGATTGCAAAAACTCAGATCTCTAATCATCAAAGATTAGATTAATGATTATCGGTACTCAAAAGTCTAGATCACTACCAATCCTCCAGAACAATGATTGTATGTACTCAAATTTCTGATTAGCTACTTGTTGATCCAAACTCTCTCAGTGATTTGATAAAGACCCTCTTCTATACTTAGTGAAAATTACGTTTTAATATGTATTAGTGTTTCACCATCAGCGATCAGACTGAGTCTGTTCAGTTATCGCTGATAGTCTTTCTTATAAACATTTCTATATATTAGTGTTTCACTATCAGTGATTAGACTGAGTCTGTTCAGTTATCACTGATAGTTTCTGAAGTAAACAGCAAACGTAATCCCTGAAGAAAAGTCTCGCGTCAACATATGTTCATAGCTGAATCGAAGACGAAGTTGCTGAACAAAGAGAAGTCTACTAGTGACCTGATGCGGATATCAATAAAGCAAAGACAACTCTACATATACGCGAAGGAACATGAGGAAAAGCTTCAGCGATAGCTGAACCTCTTTATCTCTGCAAGAAGAGATACTCAGCGATCAATCGATCACAAAGCTTATGCCTCAAGTTTCCTTTTGTCTATCCTTGCACAACCTGTACGATGTGTCAGAACGGACATGTCTCTGCCACCATACGTACAACAACTCTGTCAACTACACTGTTCATGACCCGGCCGAAAGCATGTCTCCAAAATTCAGACTCCCAAAGCCAATCTGTGAACGCCACGTGTAAAGTGCCCTGCCATGCATTTAATGCATGGGGTATAAATAGGAAGTTCACCCCTTCATCTGAAGGTGTGCTCAATCCTTGAACTCCATATAGAAACCATTGTTTTCTATCTCTTAAATTCCCCATTCTCTGAATTTCTTGTGCAATTATCTTAGTGTTTCTTAAGTTTGTTTAGATTGAGTCTGTCTTAATCTTATTCCGCAACAAACTTGTAAATTGTATTTTGATTTATCAATAAACAATTTATTAAACTTTAATTTATGTGTTTGTATTCACCCCCCCCCCCCTCTACAAACTTGTTAAGCACCTCCGGGACCAACAAGTGGTATCAGAGCAGTTTGTTTAAACTAATAAACAAGATCTTGCTGTATACTCTTCCTTGCTATTCTAAAATGGCACTAAACACAAACACAAACTACTATGATAATGGTTCACTTTCTAAACCTCCTCGATTTAGCAAAGATAACTTTTCTCTATGGAAAAATCGAATGATGCTATTTCTTGAAGGTTCGGATCCTACTATACCTGAATATATAGAAAACGGACCCTATGAACCTGTTAGAATTATAGCTGCGGTTCCCGCTACTGCCACCACTGAAGCTGTCCCTGAACGACTTGTCGTTAAGGAAATAAGACAGTGGAGTGATGAAGATAAAAATAAGGTAGGCATAGATGCAAGAGCAAAGACCATTATCTCAATGGCTCTGTCTGATGAAGTTTTCCATTCCATCATGCATCTGAAAACTTCTAAAGAAATGTGGGAAACCATATGTGTTCAATACGAGGGCACCACTGAAATCCAAGAGACTCGAAAGATTAACTTGGTAAGACAGTATGAAAGTTTTATCGCTGGTAAGAATGAATCTCTTTCTGACATTCATCAGCAGTTTAACTGCCTAATCATTGACCTAAGAACTGTTGGAAGGACCTATTCTAATTCTGAGGTCCTAACAAAATTCTTGGAAAGTCTTCCTGAAAGCTGGGACAGTTATTCAATATGTCTTAAGCTGACAAAAGACTTACATACTCTCTCTCTAAGCACTCTATATGGAATATTGCTCAACTATGAGCAATCTAATCTCTTGAAGAAGAATCTTGTAAAAGATTCTAAAGACTCCAAAAGTACTCCTATTGCTTTAGTCTCTTCAGAGATAATTCCATCTCAGCGATCTACTCTCACCATCACTGAGTTAGATTCTGAATCTGAGGATCTATCAGACCCTGATCTTTCAGAGTTTGATGAATCCTTAGCACTCTTGACAAACTCTTTTAAGAGATTTGCAAGAAAGAGTAACTTTCGAAGAAGTAAACCTCTTTCTCTTACTGAAAAGCCAAAATCAACTCCGGTTGATAAGGCTACTGCCACTTGCTATAACTGCGAAAAGATTGGACATTTTGCTAGTGAGTGCAGGTCGAAAAAGGTCTTCAAACCGTCTACCTCAAGAAGATCCAGTGATGACAAATACCATAAGCTGAAGAACAAATATCAAAAGCTGAAAAGCTATCAGCGAAAAGGTAAAGGTCTCATCGCTGAAGAACATGACTGGGCTGAATCAGAAGAATCATCTTCTGATGATGAAGAAGTTGCTAATCTTTGCCTCATGGCTGAGATTAAAGAAGAAGTAGAAGAATCATCTGAACCTTCTATGAGCTACATATCATCTCAGGTATCTATCTCTACAAATCCCTCTCTGCCTGAAGCTGAGAGAAGTCGTGTTGTTGATGTGCTGACAATTGACCTTTATAATGCTCTAAACGACAAAACTCAAGCTGAGAATAAAAATGTACATTTAACTCAAGAGCTAGAGAAATGTCATGAAAAGATCAGTGAACTAAATCTTTTAGAAGAAAAGTTGAAAGATCAAGTCATTATAAATGAAATCATCAGCATTGAACGCGAACAAGCCATTGCTGCTCTAAAAGCAGAAAAGGCTCATGTTGAAAAATGGTGCAAATCATCAACAAAGATCTCTGAGATAATAAATGCTCAAACTCCTGAAAGTGATAAAACTGGTCTTGGTTTTTGGACACCTAAGGACGATCCTAAGGAAGAAAGTTCCTCGCTTAAGTTTGGAACTTTTGTCACCTCCTTCTTTGACACTTCTTATAATCAATTATATCCTTGTTCTTCTTCAAATCCCATTCCTGAAGAAAAATCCAAAGACACTAAGTCTACGGATAAAGGAAAGTCCATTCTCCTTCCTCAGAAGGCAACCAGGAAAGCAAAGCTGAAAGTTCCTTCTAAACCTTCAGCTAAGCAATCCTCTAGCTCTGTGATAGAAATCTTTGATCTCTGTCCTCCAAAGCTAAAGATTGACCTTAAACCGCCGAGATCTGAAGAAATGAAAATTCCTCCCAGATCTCAAGAGAAAAGTCTTCTTGGACCTGGCCCTGCTCATCTTAAACTTGCAAAACCTTCTACTTTTGGTCCTAAAACCATTTTCAGATACAGAAAATGTTATCACTGTGGTTTTACTGATCATATTGCAAGTAAATGTCCAAATGCCACTAAAGCTGATAAAACAGCTTAAGTGAAGAAAAATGCCACCAAAGCTGATAAAACAGCTAAAGTGAAGAAAAATGCCTCTAAAGCTGAGAAGGTCACCAAGGTTGAAAAATCAACCAAGGTGAAAATACCACTAAGGTTAACAAATTAACCAAACTGAAGATTACCACTAAAGCTGAATCTTCATCTGCTAAGAAGACAGCTGAACCTTCCTTATCCACTAACTCTGAAGGACCCATTGAAAAGTGGGTACCAAACAACGCTTAATCTTCCTTATGTATGCAGGGATCAAAGGGCATCTGGTATCTCGATAGTGGATGTTCTCGTCATATGACTGGACAAAGAGACCTGCTAACTGAATACAAGGAAGAGAAAGGTCCCTCTGTGACCTTTGGTGGAAATGGAAAAGGATTTACCCGAGGGTTTGGTGTCCTTAGCAATGGGACAACTACCTTTCGAAGAGTCGCTTATGTAGATGGACTGAAGCACAACCTTCTAAGCATCAGTCAGCTATGTGACAAAGATTACGAAGTTCGCTTTTCTAAGAAAGCATGTTCAGTGGTAGATGAAAAAGGAAAACTTGCTCTCAGTGGTCATCGCAGAGAACATGTCTATGTAATAGATATGGACTCTACTATCACTGATAACTTATGTTTTCTCTCTAAGGCCTCTTCTGATGTCAACTGGCTATGGCATAAAAGGCTCTCTCATCTAAATTTCAAAACTCTGAATTCTCTCTCATCTAAGGAACTGGTTTCTGGTCTTCCTCAGCACTCATATGCTAAAGAATCTCTCTGCTCAGCATGTGAAAAAGGAAAACAAACAAAAGCTAGTTTCAAGTCGAAACAAGTTTCCTCAGTAACAAGTCCTCTTCAGCTCTTACATATGGATCTGTTTGGCCCTGTCAACATCCAATCAATAGCTGGAAAGAAATATACACTTGTCATTGTAGATGAATATTCTCGCTACACCTGGGTTATCTTTCTTTGCTGTAAGAGTGATACTCCAGAAAAACTAATATCTTTTGTGAAAAAGATGGAAGTATTGAACAATCTTACTATTCGCTCAATAAGAAGTGATCATGGAACTGAATTCAAAAACAGTTCCCTGAACAATTTCTTTGAGAACAAAGGAATCTCTCACAACTTCTCTTCAGTGAGAACACCTCAGCAAAACGGAGTCGCTGAAAGAAGAAACAGAACGATCATAGAAGCTGGAAGATCAATGCTCAACGATTCTCATCTCCCTACTCAATTTTGGGCAGAAGCTGTAAACACTGCATGTTTCACTCAAAACAGATCGCTGATAATAAAGCGATTTGGGAAGACAGCTTATGAACTTTTTCTTGGAAGAAAACCTTCTATTAGTTTTCTTCATATCTTTGGTTTTCAGTGCTTTATCTTAAACAACAGAGATCAACTTGGAAAGTTCGACCCAAAAGCTGATGATGGAATATTTCTAGGATATTCCTCCATCTCCAAAGCCTACAGAGTTTTCAACAAGAGAAGACAAACCGTAGAAGAAACAATTCACGTCACTTTTGATGAAACTCGCTCAGCGAACTCCAAACCAATTGCTGACAATGAAGAGTTAAACGCTTGGATGCTTTCTCACTACAGAGAAACTGAACCTTTCTTCTCAAACCATCAGCATTCTGATCCTATAGCCGCTGATGATGATCCAAACATTATACATCCTACCGCTGAAATCACCTCATGGGTTTCAGAGAACCTCTAAACACACTACTACCATCAAATCTACCTTCGTCTGAAAACCTCTCTGATGAACCTTCTCAACAGTTAATTGCCGATGAACCTCAAACGTCATCATCAGTAAACATTCCAACTGTTGATCCAACCTCTGAGTTAAGCATTCATGCTCCTGCTCAGCGATGGACCAAAGATCACCCAATAGATCAAATTCTTGGTGATCTCGAAGCAGGTATTCAGACACGACGAAGCTCAGGTAATATCTGTCTCTTTGTAAATTTTCTCTCTTTAATAGAACCAAAGAAGACTGATGATGCCCTCAGAGATCCAAACTGGGTCAGCGCTATGCAAGAAGAGCTGAATGAGTTCTCTCGAAACAAAGTTTGAAATCTCGTTCCTAGACCATCTGATAAAACTGTAATAGGCACCAAATGGGTGTTTAGAAACAAGTTAGATGAACATGGAACTGTAACCCGCAACAAGGCTCGACTTGTTGCTCAGGGATACAGACAAGAGGAAGGCATAGACTATGATGAAACCTTTGCCCCTGTGGCTAGGCTCGAAGCAATTCGACTATTCTTAGCTTATGCAGTCTATAAAGACTTCATCGTTTATCAAATGGACGTAAAATCAGCGTTCCTAAATGGAAAGCTGAATGAAGAAGTCTATGTAGAACAACCACCAGGATTTTATGATCCTAAGTATCCAAATTATGTTTATAAATTAGATAAGGCTCTCTATGGTCTAAAACAAGCCCCTCGAGCTTGGTATGACACTCTCTCATCTTTTCTTATCTCTGAAAATTTTGAACGTGGCAAAATTGATAATACGTTATTTTTCAGAAAGATAAAAGATCATATAATTCTTGTACAAATATATGTTGATGACATAATATTTGGTTCTACTAACCCATCTCTGTGTACTCGCTTCGCTGAAAGAATGAAGAAAGAATATAAAATGAGTATGATAGGTGAGCTGACATATTTTCTTGGTCTTCAGATTAAACAATCTGACAAAGGTACTTTTATCTGCCAAGGTAAGTATGTTAAAGATATGCTGAAGAAGTTTGATCTCACACAAACTTCAGCGATGAAGACTTCTATGGCACCACCCCTGACACTTAACAAAGATCCTTCTGGTAAACCTGTTAATGTCACTGCCTATAGAGGAATGATAGGCTCCCTGCTGTATCTAACAGCGAGCTGACCTGACATTATGTACTCTACATGTTTATGTGCACGCTATCAATCTGAACCCAAGGAATCCCATATGATCACTGTAAAGCGAATTTTCAGATATCTGAAAGGAACTCCTAACCTCGGTCTTTGGTATCCCAAAGACTCAGGGTTCGATCTAACTGGTTATTCTGATAGTGATTTTACAGGCTGTAAACTCGACAGAAAGAGTACCACTGGTGGATGTCAACTCCTGGGAGGAAAGCTGGTAAGCTGGACAAGCAAGAAGCAAAATTTTGTGTCCACCTCCACAGCTGAAGCTGAATACGTAGCCGCTGGAAGTTGTTGTTCTCAAATCTTGTGGATGAGAAATCAACTATTAGATTATGACCTTCAGCTATCAAAAATTCCCATCTATTGCGACAGCACTAGTGCTATAGCCATAGCAAATAATTCAGTGCTACATTCAAAGACGAAACACATAGAGATCAGATATCATTTTATCAAAGATCATGTGATGAACGGTGATATTGAACTTCACTTTATCCCTACTGACTTTCAGCTTGCTGATTTATTTACCAAACCTCTTGATGAGACAAGGTTCAACTTTCTCATCAGTGAGCTTGGAATGCTGAACCTCGAAGAGTAAATCTTCAGCGTTCATGTATTATGTCAGTAATCAAAAGTTCCCCTCTCATCGTTTTCTCTCTGATAAACATTCTGACTCTCAGGTATGTTCTCTCAACTGAATCTTGACTCAGTTAAAATGTTTTTCTTCAAAATATAAACTTTAATCACTGAACTTTCTTCAAATGATTAAAAGCTTTTGAAAAATACATTAATCACTGATATTTCTAGTCAGTGATCCTTTAAAAGGAAAATCTATCCCTATCTTTACCATCAGGGATACTTTCAAAAAGGAAAATCTATCGCTGACTTTTCTTCAGTGATAATTTCAAAACGGAAAAATGAAACGTCTCTCTCTCCTATGACGTCATTTGAGTGGATAATCCACGACACGCCTTTTCTGACATGTTCGTCCGTTGCTCTTCTATCCAATCAACTTCGTGGAACGTGTCAATGTCATGATGATTTTTTCCCCGCTTCATTCCTTCTCTTTTCTATCACTTCGAATAAAAGGAATTCTTCTCTCCTTTATACGGTTTACGCTTTCAAAACTTTCAAAGCAAGAAACTCTCTCTCTCTCAAGAACACAAGCAAGTAAACCCAGAACATTGTATCTGCAACTACTTTTCTTCAAGATAAACAGGTTTTGCATTGTTTTTCTGATTCTTCTTATTCTTTTTAAAAATCCTACTCGTTTTCTATGGATTTTATAAAACGTTTTTTCTAAAAACTAAAGATCACTCTTTCTGATTTTATGTTTTTTTTAAAAAACCTCTTCGTTTTTAACGTGTTCTTCATTCTTTTTACCCAGAACACCATTTTTTCTATTCTTAAAAAATAACTCGATATTTTTTTCCAGTTTCTTTCCTAATATGGAATCTGGTAAACATCTTCTTATTTTTTAGTCTAAATCATTTCTTCTATTATGCTTCTTTCCATAACAGAAATGGCACAATCTTCAATCGTTGCTTCCAAGCATGTACGATTCGCTATCACTGAAGTTTAGATTACTAAATGTAATCACTTGGGAAGACTCGAATTCAAAGCTGACAAATACCCACATCTGGTGGAAGCTGCTGAATTTCTCAAACAATCATGCATAGCTTACGCGATCACTGTGGATCCTAAGCCTTCCAAGACTCTACTCCAGCAGTTCTGGTTCACTGCTGATGCAACTGAACTCACCAACAAGAAAGGTGAACGAGTCCCTGCTATCTCCTTCATCACGGATTTGGGGCCAGGGAGCATGACCGCTCTTAGCCTCAGGAAATCTCTAAGATTCCCTGACAAACCAAAGAGTGGGTTCGATGCACTCCCCACTGATGCTGAGCTGATATCATTTCTGGATGCCATGGGTTATTGTTGGGAAAACAAACCGAGATCTTCTATTCCCAACAAGAAGCTCACCAAGATTCTCAAAGCTCAGATGCCTTCACAACTGAACTTCATCTTCTCGCACATAATTCAGTGCATGAGCGGGAAGAGTGGTTCGCTGGATCAAGCCAGCAAAACCCAACTGCATATGGCCTACTCCGTTATCGTTGGTCAAAACTTTGACTACGCCACAGCAATCTTTGAAGACCTGAGGTCGAGATTAGAGAAGCCTGAACGAGATCCCAAGATCTCGTACGTACGTTTCATATGTACGTACATCCAGTTCCTCTATCCCAACACCTATCCCACCAAAGATGATGGCACTTTTGCCAGGATAGGTCAACGATCACTGGAGGTAAAGCCACTCGCCAACGAGGTAAGTATCTCTCTCCTTCGCTCTCGTCTCTCTCTCCATTCTTCATTTTCAGCGACCACGCAGACGGTTCCTTCATCTGCTATCCCTGTCGCTACCACAACTTCCAAACGACCATCAGCTAGTCCGATTGGTCCTTCTAAAAAGGCCAAAAAGACTAAGGAAAGTACACCCTCTAGTACTATACCTGAGGGAGCTTCTCAACAAGCTACCTTAGATGCATTTGTGGGTCTTTCCTCCACAACTCCAGAAGTCACTCAACCTTCCGTGTCAGCGATTCCAATCGCTGTCACATCATCAGTGACCCCACCTACTATCTCATTCGCTGAGATTAACCCCAACCCTACTTCTATCCCCATAGCTCTTCCCTCTCCTCATTTGGTCTCTGAACCCGCTACCTCTTCGTTACCTATAGGACCTGAACATCAAACGTTTGAGTAATCTATGTAGTTCTACAAAATGTTTGATACGTCAGGTACACCTATAATCCTAAACACTTCTTCCCCCACCTCTCCAAATAAGCCCGTATCTGAACTAACATTATTTTCAGGTCCTAGTTTGGCGTCTGTTGACACGCATGTCAACAGTCTGGGAGAAAAGGTGGACGCTCTCACCACCACCATTAACGACACCACCAGCGCCGTCAATCAGGCTGGTGAGGAGCTAAAGAGGTTGACCGCGACCTGCTCGTCTAAAGCTGAGAACTCCCAACTTTCAGCTGTTGAAGAACAAGTCGTCTAACTCAAAGAGTCCTCTCAACTCTTTCAGGGGCGATTTGAGTCTCTTAACACTGAAGTTCGAGGTCTCTCTTCAAAGGTTGATCTCTACACGTCCCTTCTTCAACAAATTCTACAACGGGTGACTGCACCAGCTCCAGCGCTGCCTCCCTCCTTCACTGAAGATGATCGGACCAATCTCAACATCGCTGTGGAGTTCATCCATGATGCCACATGCGACATCCCTGCACTTGAAGAACGGGTCAAGCGTCTGGAGGCTGACGTTCAAGTGCTAAAAGCTTCAACAGCTACTCCAGCAGCTGAGCAACCCCCTGCCGATGATAATGACAAAGTGGGGGAGAAAGCTGAAGAAACTTCTATCGCTGCTGCAAAGAAATCTCCCTCTCAATCTGAGGGGGAGAAGGCAAAAGAACCCTCATCTATTCATTCTCTTATCTTTGAAGATGACGATGAAGAAGACGATGAAGAGGAAGATGATCTAGATCTTGATAATCAAGAAAAGGATCAACCCTCCAATGATGACGACGACGATGAAGAAGACCAATCTATGTGGTTCTCCAAGCCAAACGTCGCATCAGTGACAACTTCGCAAGAGGTTGTCAAAGCAGGGGTGAGAGGTGATACATCTTCAAGCGCTCCTTCGCAAAGCAAAGACAAGCAACCAATCGCTGAAGAATGCTTGAGGACTGGATCACAATCTAAGGGGGAGCATCCTTCTCAGTTCTCACCCCTGCTTAAGGGTTCTGAACTACAAATAATTCCAGCTTCTATCGCTGAAGAAATAATCCCAATCTCTATCGCTGAGATTGATGAAGAAGAAGAAGAAGATTCCCTGGTCCATCCAGGAAGGCCCTCTCAACCATCTGATTGGTCAGAGGAAGTGATGAAGAAAAGAGTTGAAATGATCGCTCAACTAGAAAGTCAACGGCTGAAAATCCCTCTTCAAACATCCTTCTCAGAGCTCGACTTCCTCACTGAAGCTAAACGAGAAGAATCTGCCAAAGCTGAGAAACTGATCGCTGAATGCAGATGAGACGTCCAACTCGCTTTAAAGATTCAATCTTCTCAAGTCAAGGACAAAAAGCTGAAAAGCAAACCTGTGGAAGTTCAAGCTGCACTGCTGAAAGAAATTGAAGAGGAACGCTCCAAAGAACAAGAGATCAACGATAGGTCTATCGATGGTGTAAACAGAAGATGGATTATCGTTCTGATCTTCTTCCAATATCAGCCGTGACTATCTCTGGTCGCAAGAAGAAGGATCAACTCTCAGTGACCATGGAGATTACTAGAGAGGATGGAACCCAAAAAGCTATGTACGTATCCAAACTTGAGAGCTTCGGATTTACGGAATGGATAGAGTTCTGGGATGCGCTGAAGAAATCCAAATCTACATACAGAGGCTACGTTGAAGGACTTCTTAAAGCCCTCATAAATAGAGTCACTTCTGTACTGAAGCTGCCATCTCCTCTTCCTCCCAAATCTTTGAAACTCAAAAGAAGAATTGGGTCCTCCTCCTCTGAAGACGTCGCCATCATCAGGAATGAAAATTCTATCAAATTTTCAAGAGATGCACTGTTTGGTCCTCCTCCTGATCTTTCAGTTCTGGATTTATCTCTGCCTCCTGGTGGTCCTTTCCAAGCTGGTCAAGTAATTGACAATCCTTATGGAATATTCTTCAGAGATGATGATGAGGAACTCAGATTTCAAAGAGTCTCTGAGATTCCTATCTATCCTCTGAATCATCTCAAGGATCTCTTATGCTTATGGTGTGACTTCTTCCCTGCTGCTGAGAAAATCAAAGAAATTATCAGCCAAGAATCGTTGGAACGAAGACAGAAAGGAGAAGAAATACCTAAGTATATGATAAATCCTCCTAAGTCTTCTTATAGCTGATAGATTAGTTTCGTTTTCTGTAATCTGTTAGTTATACTTACAGTAGTTAGTTATTCACTTGTACTTATGATTTTCATATCTTGTAATTCTATCCCTGAATTAAATGAAAATTGCAGTGATGTACTTAACCCTATCAGTACTGTAAAAGATCCCTCAAAATAGTAATTGGGACATGCATGCTATGAGTCCTTTTTATTCCTATATTTTGAATCATAAATTAATTTTCTTTAGTTACTTTGTCATTATCAAATAGGGGGAGATTGTTGATCCAAACTCTCTCAGTGATTTGATAAAGACCCTCTTCTATACTTAGTGAAAATTACGTTTTAATATGTATTAGTGTTTCACCATCAGCGATCAGACTGAGTCTGTTCAGTTATCGCTGATAGTCTTTCTTATAAACATTTCTATGTATTAGTGTTTCACTATCAGTGATTAGACTGAGTCTGTTCAGTTATCACTGATAGTTTCTGAAGTAAACAGCCAACGTAATCCCTGAAGAAAAGTCTCGCGTCAACATATGTTCATAGTTGAATCGAAGACGAAGCTGCTGAACAAAGAGAAGTCTACTAGTGACCTGATGCGGATATCAGTAAAGCAAAGACAACTCTACATATACGCGAAGGAACATGAGGAAAAGCTTCAGCGATAGCTGAACCTCTTTATCTCTGTAAGAAGAGATACTCAGCGATCAATCGATCACAAAGCTTATTCCTCAAGTTTCCTTTTGTCTATCCTTGCACAACCTGTACGATGTGTCAGAACGGACATGTCTCTGCCACCATACGTACAACAACTCTGTCAACTACACTGTTCATGACCCGGCCGAAAGCATGTCTCCAAAATTCAGACTCCCAAAGCCAATCTGTGAACGCCACGTGTAAAGTGCCTTGCCATGCATTTAATGCATGGGGTATAAATAGGAAGTTCACCCCTTCATCTGAAGGTGTGCTCAATCCTTGAACTCCATATAGAAACCATTGTTTTCTATCTCTTAAATTCCCCATTCTCTGAATTTCTTGTGCAATTATCCAATGTAACGGGGCCCTAACTTTCCCCGTTTACGAAACCGGATCACCCCTTTCCAGGGTGACACCTTCAGAAGAACATAATCTCCGACCTGAAATTCCAAATCCGATTGTCTCTTGTCGGCGTAGCTCTTCTGCCGGCTTTGTGCAGTGACTAATCGATCCCGAACCATCTGAATCATCTCAGTCATCTTCAACACAACATCGGTGCTCCCCAACACTCGATGGCCAACCTCGCCCCAGCAAATGGGCGTCCTGCATTTCCTACCATATAGCACCTTGTAGGGCGGTCTGCCGATACTGGAATGGTAGCTGTTGTTGTAGGAGAACTCAGCTAACGGGAGATACTGATCCCAACTACCCCCAAAGTCAATAACACATGCCCGCAGCATGTCCTCGAGTGTCTGAATAGTACGCTCACTCTGCCCGTCGGTCTGAGGATGAAACGCTATACTGAAATGCAATCGTGTACCCATCTCACCTTGAAACTTCTCCCAAAACCGAGAGGTAAAACGAGTATCCCGATCAGAGACAATTGAAACTGGCACCCCGTGCCTGGTCACAATCTCTCTGATGAAAATCTCCGCGAGCTTCTCCGCCGAGGAGCTCTCTCTGATGGGAAAAAAGTGGGCGCTTTTAGTCAGACGATCGACAATCACCCAAATAGCATCATTCCCGCGTGGGGTCCTGGGAAGTTTAGTGATGAAATCCATCGTGAGTTGCTCCCACTTCCATACTGGAATTTCCAAAGGTTGTAGTTTCCCATGCGGTCGTTGGTGCTCCGCCTTGACCTTCCGACAAGTCATACATACCTCAACACATTCTGCGACATCCCGCTTCATTCCGGGCCACCAATAATCCTCTCGCAGGTCTCGGTACATCTTTGTGGCTCCAGGATGGATCGAAAACTTAGACTTGTGCGCCTCGTCCAGCAGTATCTGTCGATTCCCACCAGTGAGAGGAACCCAAACTCTACCGTATCGAGTCAGTAACCCTCGACTATCCTGGACAAAATTCGGGATTTCCCCCGAAACCCTCTCACGTTTGGCATTCTCAGATAATATTGCCACTTTCTGAGCACTATCTATCGACTCGAGAAGAGGTGCGACCACCGTCAACCGTTGACACAAACCCCGTAGTGGTTCACCAACTGGATGTCGACTAAGTGCGTCCGCGACCACATTCGCTTTACCCGGGTGGTAAAGTATCTCGCAATCATAGTCTTTTACCACATCGAGCCACCTTCTCTGGCGCATATTGAGATTCTGCTGATCCATCAGGTATTTGAGACTCTTATGGTCAGTGTAAATCATACACTTGACACCATACATATAATGCCTCCAAATCTTGAGAGCAAACACCACTGCTCCCAATTCTAAGTCATGAGTCGGGTAGTTCGCCTCATGAGGCTTCAACTGTCTCGAAGCATAGGCTATAACCTTACCGCGCTGCATGAGCACGGCACCCAAGCCCTGATGGGAAGCGTCATAGTACACCACCAAATCCTCCATGCCCTCTAGCAAGGTTAATACCGGAGCCTCGCATAACCGTCTGCGTAGCTCCTCGAAAGCCCTCTGCTGCTCCTCACCCCAGCTGAAAGCCGCAGATTTCTTTGTCAAACGAGTCAACGGCAACGCATTCTTGGAGAAATCTTGGATAAATTTCTGATAGTACCCCGCCAACCCTAGAAAACTCCGTACCTCGGTGGGAGTTTTCGGCACTTCCCGCCGCATCACCGCTGAAATCTTGGCCGGATCGACCATAATACCATTCTGATTCACGACATGTCCTAGGAATTGGACCTCTCGTGACCAAAATTCGCACTTGGAGAACTTAGCATAAAGCTTCTCCCGCCTCAAAACATCTAAAACCTCTCGCAAATGCGTCTCGTGCTCTTCCTTTGTCTTCGAATATACGAGAATATCATTAATGAACACGATCACCGACCGGTCCAACAACGGGCTACATACCCGGTTCATGAGGTCCATGAACGCTGTTGGTGCATTGGTAAGCCCAAAAGTCATCACCACAAACTCGTAATGGCCATAACGCGTGCGAAAGGCCGTCTTCTCCATATCCTCACTCCTTACTCGCATCTGATGATATCCCGACCTCAAATCAATCTTAGAGAACCACGAGGCTCCCTGAAGTTGGTCGAACAGATCGTCAATCCTTGGCAGAGGATAACGATTCTTCACCGTAAGCTTATTCAGCTCACGGTAGTCTATACACATCCGTTGAGACCCATCCTTTTTTTTCACAAACAAAATAGGGGCTCCCCACGGTGAATAGCTCGGCTTAATGAACTCCTTTTCGAGAAGCTCCTTTAACTGCGCATACAGCTCCTTCATTTCCGGTGGAGTCAGGCGGTAAGGTGCCTTGGCCACCGAAGCAGCACCCGGAACCAGATCAATTCGAAACTCTACCTGTCGCTCGGGAGGTATCCCCGACAAATCATCGGGAAACACATCGGTAAACTCTCGTACGACTGGCACGTCTTCCGCAGTCTCCTTTCCCTCGTCAACTCGCGTGTCAATCACATATGCCAAGTATCCGTGCCCACTATGCTGTAAATACCTCCGGGCCCTTGCAGCTGAACATATCGCTGAATTCCGCCTAGGAGAGTCTCCCTGAACCAACAATTCTTCCCCACTTGGGGTTCGAACTCGCACTTGTTTGTGACGAAAAACAATCTCTGCATCAAACGTATCCATCCAATCCATGCCCACAATTACACATAGTTTACGCATAGCAAACGGAATTAGGTCGATAGGAAACCTCACACCCGATATTTCCAATGTGCATCCCCGATAGACATCCGAAACCGTCAAGGTCCTGTCATCAGCAACCTCGACTACTAGAGGACACCCTAACCGCCCTACAACTCGGCCCAATCTCTCGCTAAAAGTGCGAGACACAAACGAATGAGTAGCCCCGCTATCAAACATCACTACCGCAGGCACCGAGTTAACTAGGAACGTACCTAACATGCCATAAAACCACATAATAATAAATAAAAAAATACAAAACGCAGAGATAGGGAGGACAAAGAAGAAAGAGCAACGAAATGTACCTGTCACCACCTTAGGCGTCGCCTGCGCCTCGTCCACCTTCAGCTGGTGGACTCTACCTCGGGCTGCCTCCGTTCCCGGCTGACCCACTCGACCATCAGTAATACGCAGTGGGGCATTCGCAGGATCCCTCTGTGCCCCACTCCCATCAGCTACCCTCGCGTTCGGACAATTGGCCGTCACGTGACCCATCTGCTTGCAGTTAAAACAGACCATTAATGGCACTTTCAATCTCGACTGAAATGACCGGCCTGCCCACACTTGAAGCATCTATCAGTTCTCTTCCCACTAGCATCCCTAGGCTTAAACCCACCGCTCCTTGGGCTCGAGCATGAGTCCGAGAATCTTGACTTCTTCGGTACCGCAGAGATTGGCGTCACCGCCTGTGCCGCCTTTCTCTTCTTCGCTTGAGTCTCTAACTCGAGTTCCTGTCTCCGGGCAGCCTCCATCATTGCAGTGAGTGAAGCATACTGCGCAGTGCTCACGAACTCCCTAATCTCGGTACGTAACATGTCCTTGTATCGAGACATCTTCATGTCCTCCGAAGCAGCATACAGAGGACAGAACAGCATCTCCTTCACAGTCTCTGTCGTCTGAGTGAGCTCTAAAAACTCCTTCGCTATCCTCTCCATCTCTACCGGGGGCACGTACTCTGCATGGAACCGGGTGACAAACTCCTCCCAGGTCATAGTAATACGTTCAGCCAACGTCAACGTTGTAGCACACCAATCCTTCGCTCCGTCACGTAGCAAATTCACCGCGAAGCGAACCTTTAAGTGGTCGGGGCAGCCACTGGTCACAAATGCGCACTACATGTCTGATATCCATCGCATATTGATAATCGGATTCGGGTCCCCCTTGAACTCAGGCGGAGCACAAGCAGAGAGATCCTGATACTGTAATTCTCGTGTACGCGGTTGTCCTCCTGCCGGTGGTGGAATCGCAGCAATGCGCTCCTCCATCACAGTTACCACCTCGTCGCGGATGGCAGTGATAATCTCGGGGATCGCCTCCCCGATCGCATGTGCCACCTCGGCATCAATCATCTCCCGAATCTGCTCCGCAGTGATCCCGGCACCAGTTTCTGGCTCAGCAATGTTGTTTCTCCTAGTAATGGCCATTTCTGGGTAGAAATTACAACGAGTTATTAGTACATAATAACTCAATCTAACGACGCTCACACTCAACTCCTTGGATTCCTCGTGACTTTCCCTGACTCAAGCATTGATCATGTGATTCCGGTAGTAGGAGCTCTACTACTACCTTCCACACCTATCATTGCTCGTTCCGAGTCCCATCCCGAAGTGTCCAAGTAGTTCCTTGCCGATATCTATACCCATATGCCCGCACCAGCATATGTACACACTTCTTCCTAGCTTCCTAGGAATTCCAACCCATAACATTACCCTTGCTATAACGAAATCCCTACTAGTCATAAAGAGTTACCTCGCGAATACCCTGGCACATGCAGCGTGAAACAAATAGACATTCGAATACAAGATTCTATCCTAGAACGGTTTGACTCAAACAAGAGTTGCGCAATAGAACTAAATCAAATATTCTAAGGCTATGCGATTCTTACTGCATATAACCCATAGGGCATTCACTTAACAACCTACCATGACTAGCATAAATTCCTACTAGCAAGCAATGAACATACAGCACAGAGTAAATAGCACAAGCAATCTAGCATGCATACCCCTATGATTTAGAAAACAATAAATACACTAAGCACTGTACCGTTTCCATTGGCTCCGGCTGACTGTACACACTGCGCCCTCGATCACCGTTCCTCGAACGCATTTTCCTTTTTTTTAAAGACTTATATAGCCGCAAACTTGAGATCAACCACACCGAGATGTGTTTGATTCACTCAAGTTGTGCTCTGATACCAAGTTTTAACATCCCAAAAATTTCAAAAATTTTAAAACTTTACAAATACCCATTTAATTGCATAAGACACCATTAATAATTCAAATTACTGTTTCATTAAAAACTTAAATAATAAATGTTCTTATTTAAACTAGACAGCGTAAGTAAATTGTTTTAAAGCATAAATTAAATCTCATGACTGCAAAGAGCCCTTCGTATGCGCCAGTGTGTACCATCATGCCTTGGAGCCACTAGTACCTGAAACCACAATTTATAGGGAAAGGGTAAGCACGAAACTTAGTGAATTCAACACCACATATAGTATGATTATAACCTTACCCCTAAACAGGTAGATACACAAAACCGAGCATCCAAGTCAAAGAACGCATCCGTAACAAGAATACTCACACTAACCCACCTAACCAAGCATCCATCGATCTCCCCGATGACACACGATAACCGTGCACGTATCCCTCGGTCCCACCGAGTTCCTACGCCACTCGTGTACACAATCCTCGGTCCCACCGAGCCCTCAGTCCCACCGAGTTTACACGACCTTCAAGGTCCATACTAGACACAACACCATTTAGTACCACAGAACAAGTAATACCACATAGCACAAGCAAGATACAGTGATGTAAATATAACCATAGTTCTACGTAGTGAGTGAACTCACCTCAAAAGCGATGCACAAAAATCTCGAACGATCACACGAGCTAGCCAACTCCAAAATCACTTCTCGACACCTAGATAAGTGCTATATAGTGTCAATTCGAAACCCGGGACCCTTAACTATAAGCATAAAATTACATGGGTGATATTTCGTCTTTTCGGTCTAAACTGCAGGTCTGTTCGGGACCTGTTTATCCCCTTCTAAACCCACGAATTTAGACATCAGTGTTTACAATCAAATAGATCTAGGTCTTAGCCTTCCAGGGACATATTATACGCATTCTAACGATTTTCCTACGATTTTATATGATTTTTCTAAACCTGAAACGTGAATCTGGCAGATTCGGGCCTTCTGTAAAAATGGCTATTTTGCACATAGTTAGAAGTTGTATCAGATTTTCTCTAAAACACGAAAAACTTGCCCAACACATAATGTGAACCGTGTGCACCAGTTTCGCCTTGAACCGAGCTACGACGGAAAAGTTATGGCCAACGCAAAACAGTGGCAGATTACACATTCTCATATAAATTGATACCCCTTTTTTTTTAAACGGCTAAGGGTTTTCGGGTTTGCAATGAGTCCGGGTTTTAGAATTTGCAAGGGCTGGACAAAACCACGCACCACCCTCTGCCACCTCCAGCATTGGTGGTAGGCGGCGGCGGCCACCGGCGGTGATGGTGTTTTTCTTTGGTTTTCAACGCCGAAACGAAAAGAAAAGAAGAGAAAGAGAAAAGAAACCTTACCTCTCGAGAAAACGTGACTCGACGGCTCCTTATCTCTCTCTCTCACTCTCGTTCACACCGGCGGCAAGCAGTGGCGGCGGCGTTGGGATCTTGGGAGGCTCACGGCGCAAGGGAGGGAGGAGGAGAGAAAATAGAGCTTTTCTTTTAGCCAACTAGGGTTTTTCCTAGTTTAAATATCAAGGTCATGAGGAAAAAAATAGAATCGGTCCTCAAGGCCCGGCCCATGCAACCTTCACCAATTGCCAAAACCAGTCCCCCGCTATAAAGTCTTGCCACAATTTTAACCCACTAAAACTTGGATTTTTAAAATATTTAACCCCTAAGGACCAAAATGTTCACAAACGCATTAATTAAATAAAACATAAAAAAAACCGTACCGGGACACGGGCTTTACATATTGAACATGAATGATTTGATTTTTTTTATTTATTATTTTTTTATCGAATGTTGAAAAAGGACCAAAACCATTTTAGGGGTTGTTAACCAAATTTTATATTAAATCTTGTATGGATAAATTTGTTTGTCTATATAAAAATGTGTCGTTTAATTTTTTTCTCGAATCAACAGTCCAAATGACATAAATGAGCGATCTACCCCTCAACATGAAGTAAACCTTGTTTATTAAGTTGTTATTTATTTTTCAAGTTAAATGATATTTCTAAAAACACAAAAACTATTTGAACATTAAAACAATCGCATTGGATGTGGCTAAATGATCTCGTCTCCATATGCTAATTGAACCACCTATCAATTTCTTATCGACACATCAATATTAAAGCCCCCTTTTGCATTTCAAATGCTATGATTTAACCCAAATGGGTTCAAGTAGTGGATCCAATATTCCATCGTTCCAGATAGAAGGAAAATTTGATTGATGTTAACTAAAATCGGACTATTTTTTTACATCAAAATGGATGTCGATTTTTCAAAACTTCAAGTGTAATTAGATTATGTTATATAACAAGTTGCACAAATAGGAAGCTATTGGTGTCCAATTTGTAAGAAAAGCATAATTTGTGAAGAAATTTATAGATTATGCTAACACAATTCCACATAAAAGGATGTTACAATCATATCCATAAACCCTACATAAATCCTCAGTTTGGTTTCACAAAATCTGTAAATTTCGTCAAGACCTAACTAAACAATCTTTAGGTGTACGAGCCCTTCTTAAAATGCATTCGTCATCAAACGTTCATCACACAATATCAATCCAAATTAATGATGAACCAGTTACGACTTACGACATCAAATCAGATTAAACATATTCACTCACTTTCAAACCTCTTCTTGGTCTAGTAATTGTTTGGTACAGACACGCACAACATAATAACAATAGTTCATTTGCAGATGAAAACCAACGATCGCCGGAGATAGGCGAAAGTGCAAAGTTGATGATCATCGGAGAGAGGCGACGATGCAAAGTCGTTGGTCATTGGAGATAGGTCGGTGCAAAGTCGACAGTTTTGGCTAGGGTTGAAAGAGACCTGTTTTTCTAATCTTGAAGGAGGCGTATTTTTTTCAGCGTCTATTTTCAATGAAGGGTAAGGGGTGTCATTTTTTTGGCTGAATGGGGACAACATACCCCTACTCTTCTTAGCAAATGAGCCAAGTGTTTCCCTATTAAGAGCATCTCCAACGACACACTATATCTTAGTTTTTGCCGTTTTATCCACTCCAATCACACGCCATATTCTTTTGTTTTTTGTAGGCCACAAGAGTTGGACGACATATTTGCCGTGGGTTTATCCAACCGGCAAAACAAGATGGCCCACCATTTGCCTACTTTTTTAAGAGCGTCTCATTTTATATTAATATTAACAAGTTAATATATTTATATAATATAAATTATATACTCCTTTAATTATTTGTTTTTTATAAATTAATATATATATATATATATTTAAAAATTAAATTTTAAACAAGAAAAATAAATTTAACATTAATAACAAAATAAAAATAAAAATAATAAAATACAATTTCGTAACATAATGTAATTTTACTTAAATGTAATATCAATTAAAAACTTATTGTTTTTATTTTAATAAGTCGTCATTAAATAAATTAATTACTGATTACTTATTATTATAATATGTATTTACAAATTATAACTATTTTTATTAAAAATAGTTAATAGTAAATAAAATATGTTATTTTAATGTAGGGTCCATAAATTTAGTGTTTTTTTAGAGTGTGGTTGGAGGGTTTTTTTTACGGGCCCACCAAATTTGGTGTTTTTGGTGTTAAATTTGGTGTTATGGTTGGAGATGCTCTAAGCGGCAAGTAAACACCGTAAGTAAGCACCTCCAGATAGTTGTGTGAATAAGTCGATCTAGCAATTAAGCCCATGAAGTCAAAAGTAAACAACCCCTTAGGGGGCGTTTGGTTCGCATGATTCCAACGGAATCTGAAGGAATTTGAATAATCAATTCCGTTGACCAAATTCCATCAGGGCGTTTAGTTTACCTATGAAATGGAATAGAATTCCACATATTCCACCATTTATGGATTTGGTCATTCCATCACAATTGAGAAATAATTCAATTCCATTTCATCCTATTTTCTCAAAAAGACAAAACTATCCCCATCTTCCCTACTTGATTTACCTAAACCCATATGAACCTCTGTCGACCACCGCCGCTCTGAATTACCACCGACCATCACCGATCCTTAACAACCGCCAGCCACCGATCTAAATCGTCGCCGACCACTACCGACCTAAACCGCCACTGGCCACCACCAATCTGAACCACCGTCGACCACCGCTGATCTGAACCACCGTTGACTACTGTCGATGTTGAATTTTGTCTCCAAAGTCATTCAAGAAGGAATCCAAAACAGTGAGTTGCGTACCTTTGATGTTAGTTTCAGACTAGCTCAACCCACTTGAAACCCACGTTAGATATTGTGGGAAGGCAAATGAAAATCATGCGGGTGACTTTGTTGTGGCTTTCCCCTCATACAAGTGACATTCAAGCCACGCTACTCTATGTTTGGGCGATGTCTTATGCATTTGAAGAATCCATCTCTTTGATCCACGTGGCCCTTTGATCCACGTGGCCCACATGTGATAAAATAGATAATGGGAGTATGGGACAGTGGTTTTCTTTGTGATTACATATATGGTTTCTAAACCATTTTTTAAGTGAGCACTTACAAAATTTCTCTCCACTCTCGTCTTTCTCTCTAAACGAAAATAGAGATTAGTTTAGACTACAGGTTTTTGATTTGATTCTCCATTGTAATTTCATTCCAAGTATTGTACTTCAACATCGTGATAGTGAACTTCTCGGTGGTCTCCTCCGCCCGTGGTTTTTCTCGTTTTTAGGTTTTCCACGTAAATACGGTATCGTCTTTTCTCGTTTATTTTCTGCACTTATTTACATACGTGTGTTGGTGTTTCGATTATTTGGGTTATTTGTTCGTCGAAGTTTTCGGTAAATAATTCTCATTTCCGCTTGAATCAATATGGTTCTAATTTGGAGCATCGATTTTGGGTTGGTTATCGTAACGTTTACGGTTCAATTTTTACAACAATTGGTATCAGAGCCAGGTTTTGAATATTGATTCGTTTGGGATTATTTATCGTTGGTTTACATTATGACTTCGGTGAAGTTCGATATTCCAAAGCTTGATCGGAATACTCGTTTTCCACTATGGCAAGTGCAAATGAAGGATGTTCTAATTCAATTAGACCTTGATGATGCACTTTTAGGCGTTGAGAGAATGCCGGCGACTTGGACCGCCGACGAGAAGAGAAAGAAGGATTTGAAGGCGCAATATCAAATCCGTTTACAATTATCTCACGATGTGTTGCAAGATGTGTTGAAGGAAACTTCGGCGGTGGCTTTATGGCTGAAATTGGAGCAATTGTTGATGACGAAGAGTCTACCGAACAAGTTACACTTGAAGCAACGATTGTTTTATCTCAAGATGGCGGAAGGTAGTCCATTGTCTAGTCATTTGTCCACATTCAAAGAATTGGTTTGCAATTTAGAGAATATGGATGTCAAGTATGAAGACGATGATTTGCCTTTATTCTTGTTGTCGTCGCTACCCGATTCTTATAGCCATTTTCGTGACACGATCATGTATAGTCGTGACACACTTGTGTTGGATGATGTTATCACCGCTTTGGATTCGAAGGAGAAAATGAAACAAATCACGAATGGTGGTTCTGAAGCGAAAGTCGAGGGTCTAAATGTGATAGGTCGGTCATTCGAGAGAGGCTCATCTTCCTCCGGTAAGGCGAGATCCAAATCAAAGACAAAGCGAAAATTCTGCAATTACTGTCACAAGAAAGGACACGTAATTGAAGAATGTTTCAAATTGAAGAACAAAGAGAAAGAGAAAGCGGCCGCAAATGGTAAGCATGTTTCCGGTTCTAGTGAAGCTGACGTGGCCGAGGTTGATTCTGATGGGGAACTTCTTACTGTATCTGGAGGTGGATCATCACTTTCGGATGCATGGATTCTAGATTCTGGATGTACGTTCCACATGTGTCCCAATAGGGATTGGTTTCATACATATGATGACGTTGACCATGGCCCGGTTTTGATGGACAATGATGCTACATGTTTGATCAAAGGACGAGGCACAGTTAGAATTCAGATGTTTGATGGAGTTGTCAGAATTTTGGGGAATGTCAAATATGTTCCCGATCTCAGGAGAAATCTTCTATCCCTTTGTTCTCTTGAAGAGAAGGGATATAAGTTTGTTGGCAAGAAGGGCTTACTCCGGGTGTTTAGAGGTGATACAAACATTTTGAAGGCAAATCGTAAGACCTCAAACCTCTACATTTTGGATGGTCAGACAGTTATTGGTGATGTAGCAGTTGTTTTAAAGGGTTCTTCGGATATAGATCGATCGTGTTTATGGCATCTTCGAATCGGCCATATGAGTTTTCATGGCATGTCTGAATTGAGTCGAAGAGGACTTCTTGGAGGCGACAAAGTTGTTGAGCTAGAATTTTGTGAAGAATGTGTTTATGGCAAGCAGAAACGGGGTGAGATTTTTGAATGGCAAGCAGAAACGGGTGAGATTTTTGAGTGGCAAGCACACGACGAAAGGTCCACTCGACTATATCCACTCCGATTTATAGGGACCGGATCGGGTTACTTTCGTAGGTAGAGCTTCTTATATGCTTACGATCATCGACGATTATTCGAGAAAGGTATGGTCTTTCTTTCTAAAGCATAAAGGAGACGTGTTTTCTACTTTTAGAGATTGGAAGGTGATGATTGAAAAGCAGTCGGGTAAGGAGATAGAGTATTTGCGCACCGATAATGGCCTTGAGTTTTGCTCGGAGGATTTCAATGCCTACTGTCGAAAAGAAGGCATTACTCGACACCGCACGGTGGTTCACACTCCGCAGCAAAATGGTGTGGCCGAGAGGATGAATCGCACGATTCTTGAGAAGGTTAGTTGTATGCTCTCCCATTCTAAGCTACCAAAGTCCTTTTGGGCGGAGGCAACTTCTACCGCTTGTTTTGTGATCAATCGGTCACCTTATCGAGCCATTGAGAAGAAGACCCCGTTTGAGCTATGGTCCGGTGAGCCGGCCGATTACATAATTTTGAAACCGTTTGGTTGTCCAGCATATGCACGAGTTGACAATGGGAAACTAGAGTCGAGATCTTTGAAGTGTATGTTTCTTGGATATAAACTAGGTGTGAAAGTTTACAAGTTATGGAGTTCTTAGCTAAGGAAGGTAATTGTTTCAAAAGATGTGACTTTTGATGAGACTTCCATGATCCATCGAGCTACTAGCTCGACTTCTACTATTGATCAGAAACCATCTGAGGCAAGTAAGAAGACATCTCAAGTTGAGGTGGAGTTGACGACATCATCTACCGTTACACCAGTTTCTTCACTGGTTCCTACTCTGGTCACTGGTGATCAGCCTTTATCTATTCCGACTAGTGGACATGTGGATGGTGAAACCTCTTCACCATCTTCCCCACCTGTTCCTAGTCCATCTATTGCACGAGACAGGCCGAGAAGATATATTGTACCTCCTAGGAGGTATATTCATGCCGATTGTGTTGCTTATGCTCTTACAGTTGCTGAAGATATCGAGTCTATGCTAGAGCCTACGTGCTATGATGAGGCTATTTTGGTTGCAGACTCGGATAGTTGGATGGTTGCTATGCACAGTGAGATGGAATCATTGCACAAGAATAGCACTTGGGATCTTGTCCCGGCTCCGAAAGGCAAGAAGCCAGTGAAGTGCAAGTGGGTGTATAAGCTTAAGGAGGCCGTTAATCCAGGTGATAAGCCAAGGTACAAGGCTCGTTTGGTTGCTAAGGGCTACAGTCAAATGCTAGGTATCGACTATACTGATATTTATTCACCCGTTGTTAAACATACATCTATTCGTGCATTGTTGGGATTAGTTGCTTCTAACGATTATGAACTATAGCAACTAGATGTAACTACAACGTTCTTAAATGGTGAGCTTGAGGAGGAGATATTTATGCAACAACCCGAGGGTTTTGTAGTTCCAGGCAAGGAGGACTACGTGTGCAAGTTGAAGAAATCCCTCTATGGTCTTAAGCAATCTCCGAGACAATGGTATAAGAGGTTTGACTCTTTTGTGACCGGTCACGAGCTAAAAAGGTGCACCTATGACAGCTGCGTTTACTACAAGAAGTGTGACGATGGGTCGATGGTCTATTTACTCATATACGTGGATGACATGTTAATCGCGGCAAAAGATATGAAGGAGATTCAAGTGATAAAAGACCAATTGAACGCTGAATTCGATATGAAGGACTTAGGGGTTGCCAAGAAAATTTTGGGGATAAAAATTGTGCGTGATAGAGAAGCGAGGACCTTGCATCTTTCTCAAAAGAGCTATATAGAGAATGTCCTACGTCAGTTCAATAAGCATTATGCAAAATCGGTCACGACACCCCTAGCGACTCACTTTAAGCTATCATCCGCTCAAAGTCCTACTTCAGAGGTTGATGTGTCTTACATGGCACGTATACCATATTTCAGTGTCGTTGGTTCGTTGATGTACGCTATGATCTGCAAGCGTCCAGATTGGCTTATGCCGTTAGTGTGGTGAGTAGATTCATGTCGAATCCGGGCAAAGAACATTGGAAGGTCGTCCAATGGATTTTTCGATATCTCCGAGGTACGTCATCTATGAATTTATGTTTTGGCAAGAATGATGATGGTGTTTTTGGTTATGTTGATTCAGATTGTGCCAAAGATATTGATAATCGGAGATCGATTTATGGATATGTGTTCACTTTGGGTGGTTGTGCTATTAGTTGGAAGGCACAATTACAGTCTACGGTTGCGCTTTCGACAACCGAAGCCGAATATATGGCTGTTACGGAATGATTCAAGGAGGCGATTTGGTTGAAGGGTTTGTTCGGTGAGCTTGATGAGTCGCGCAATGTCACGACGGTGTTTTGTGACAATCAAAGCGTGATATTTCTAACGAAAGATCAAATGTTTCATGACCGAACGAAGCACATAGATGTGCGTTACCACTTTGTGTGGGAAGTCATTACTCGAGGTGATTTCAAAGTGAGCAAAATCCACACTAATGACAATCCTGCGGATGTGTTCACCAAATGTCTTCCGGTGGCCAAGTTTAGTTTGTGTTTAAACTTGGTCGGTCTTTCGAAGTGCAATTGAGTTCGAAGGACTCGTGGTGGAGGAGGCCCTGATTGTTTAGTCATTATGCGAACCAAACGCGCCCTAATTGTTTAGTCAATTTAGCTAGTTTGATTGAGGCCCTGAATTTGCATGTTTTGGATTGCAAAATGGCCAAATCGAGCTTGCCAAGTTAACCGTTCTGTTATCTCTACTACTATATAAAAAAACTAATACGGTTATTGTACAAACTTTTATACAATAACACTTATCACCCTAAACTTTTATACAAAAACATCTATCACCCTTATAATGTTACATTTATCACCCTTACAATTACTTATTTAATTCATTTTATATCCCTTATTTTTTTCATTTTTCATTTTACACTATTATCATATTAACACAAATAATCGTATATGAACAAAAATGCAACGAAAAAATGTTTTTTTTACAAATTATATCATTATAATCGTCTCGTCAATATCTTTAAAACGAGCCCAATATTGAATATTTTTTAATTTAACCGTACTATTAAATATCATGAATCTCTACTACTGTATAAAAAAACTAATACGTATAAACTTTTATACAATAACACTTATCACCCTAAACTTTTGTACAATAACACTTATCACCATTATAATGTTACATTTACCACTATTACAATTACTTATTTATTTCATTTTATGTCCCTTATTTTTTTCATTTTTCATTTTACACCATTATCATATTAACACAAATAATCGTATATGAACAAAAATGCAACGAAAAAATATGTTTCTGTTTTTATAAATTATATCATTATAATCGTCTCGTCAATATCTTTAAAACGAGCACAATATTGAATATTGTTTAATTTAACCGTACTATTAAATATCATGAATATCTACGAATTAATTTGTTTTCTATCCATACGTTTTATTTTTTTTCACCGTTAGCACATTAAAAATACATAATCGTAAAATATGTTTAATTCTTATTATAAATTATATCAATATAACCTTTTTGTCAATAATTGTAATATAAACTAATTATTGAATATCTTTATGGGTTTAGGGTTAGGGTTTCATAAATTGTGAGTCTTAGGTCATAGTTGATTGTTGATGACATGTCTATAAGGAAGTAACATTAAGGTGGCGTTTGTTTTTTAAGTGGTGCTGAAGTTTGAAGTCTGATTTCACTTCTGATTTTTGAGTGGTAGTGCTGAAGTCTGAAATCTGAATAAAAAAGATTGTTTGTTTTTTTTGGTGCTGAAGTCTGAAATCTGAATAAAAAATATTATTTGTTTTTGTAAGTTGAAAACGTCTAAAAATATACTATTGTCTATTTTATCCCTGAAAATGTGATACTATCGAATTTAATTAAATTATACAACTAAAATCAGTCTTCATAACAACTAAAATCAACTGAAATACATTAATTGGTTCAGATACAATAGAAAACATGAACAAAGTTTTATAACAACTAAAATCAATCTTCGTTTTGCATCAATTGTGTCGCAATTTCTTCTCTTAAACTAGCCATATATGTTTGATCAACAGTATGCACTTGAACCTCTTCAGCCTCATCACCGCCATCATCCCCTTGGTCATTGGTTTGATCATATTCAGAAAACAACTCGTCACTTAAATGGTGTGGTGGTGTAGCACACATGGATCCATTATGCCGATATTGAGATAAAGTTAAATCAAATAAAGGATGTGTTTCATTAAGGTCATTGACAATCGTTGGGCTATTGAGAAGTCCCGTGAAACTATTTGGCGTAGAATGCATCTGCAAGAAAAAATATAGATTTTACTTGTTGATGCATATAAAACTCATATATGTTTCTCATATTGTTCTTCACCTTTTTCTTATTGTCATTAAGTTTGTGGCTACGGATTGAGAGAAAAATTTCCAAAAAAAAATTGAAGGTTAATGCAAAGAAGATTAATGTCCCTGCCATTATCTATCCATACATAATGCATCCATATAACAGAAATCAATTCCAGTAAATTCTCACAAGCAAAGAAAAAGGATAACCAACTTATCAAGGTGCTTTGGACTACAAACTTGAGAGAATCCAACTAAACAGTAAACACACATGTATACTAAATTTCAAATTGATCAATGAACTAGAACATAGATGTTCAAAAGTAGCTACGGCTCCCCAGCCAACCACTAAAACATGAAAAAAGTGTCAAAATAAGAATTCACAAAAACACTTCCTTGCAAGAAATAAACTTTAGAAATCAAACTTAAGCAGCAACCACAAGCCTCAAAACATTATTTTTCCTTTCACACATTTCATCAAACAGTTTGTAGTCATCATCAAATTCATAAAGTAAAGAAAACTAAAATGGAAGCATTACTGCGTATTTCATCTCTGTATATCCTTGGTATTTTTAATCAACAAATAACTCCCAGATCTAACGCGAACACTTTCGATTTACAACCGACATACCTAAATTCAGTTCAGAGACACCAACAACTCAAAAGATGCGATTAACAACATGCGAACTGGATCTAATCGAGGAAAATGACAATTAAGAACATACCTGAAAGTCCAAGATCACTAGAACTTCTAGAGAGAGAAAGTAGAGAGAGAGACAGATGGAGCGCAAAACAGAATTTCACTATGATGTGCGTGTCTTTCTTACAACCAACAAAGACCAAAGGGACTTAAATACCCTTGGTCATATACAATACTTATAAGCACTAAACACAGTATTGACCAAGTCCTATAAATACAATGATTACTATAAAATCAGACCTAACAATCTCCCCCTTAGTAATCATTGGCGCTTTGGTCTTCAAAAATTATCTTCTATAACAACACGGACCAACAAAGCGACTTTCAGAAGCTTTCTGACTTTTAAGAAAAAAAATTCTTCTCAGCATCTTGCAGGTTGAAAATTTTCTTTGCTGCTTAAGCTCAAGACGATACACCTCTTTTGAATGATCTTAAATGAACTGTGGTGTTCGGAGCAGGAACAGCAAAAGATTTTGTTGTAGCTGAGAGAATAGAATCTTTGAGCGAATCTTGATCAGCAGATAAACATTTAAGCTCTTTGTCTCTTTAACTTCTCCTTGACTTCTCCCCCTCATGACCTTGATGATCTTGATCAACTTGGTCATGCGAATGTTGGAGACGAGACAACGAAAGATCTGCAAAATCAAAGAAACAGAGAAAACAGGGGTGGTTTGCGTTCCATGCAGGAAGCGCAAACTAAGGTTTGCGTTCCACATGGGAGACGCAAAGAAAGGTTTGCGTGCCATGCTTGATACGCAAAGCAAGGTTTGCGTGCCATGCTTGATACGCAAAACAAGCTTTGCGGGCCATGTGTGAAGCGCAAAGATGCCTTAGAAAAATTTTACCTTTGAAAGCTCTTTGACTCCCCCTACACAAATGCATTAGATAAGACAATTCAAGATAACATTCATGTAAAGAAAATCAGACACTCCCCCTCAAAAACAGATATAATCTTTGAAATACATCTCTTTGTTCACTCCCCCTTGAATAATGCATAAACCCATTAAAATATATTTATGAGAACACAGTGATCAGAAATTAATGTAGAAAGAAAAATATACTGAATGTAAATTTTGAAACAACTAAACATATAAAATTTTAAACACTAAACAAATTAAATTTTACAGAGTAAAATATCACAAATTTATCAATCATTTGAAATCAAACATATGTTGTAAGATAAAAGAACGAGTTTAATTGCATATCAAGTTAAAACATGTTCAGTTTCAAAACTTCCAGCAATCTATTCAGTGTGCTCACATGCGAATCTTCGATTAGCTTCAAGAAAATGCAATTCTAAAAATATTATAGAGAACTTTGCATGTACTAACACTAAGCCATCAAGAATTAAGATATTCATAAATTTACAGATTTATTGCAACTCAAACATTTCACCAAGTATCATGAGATGTGTGCTCATTGGCATCTTTTAACATTGTGCACATTGGCATCTTAACATGAGTGTGCTCTTTGGCATCTTTTAAGCGTGTGCACTTTGGCATCTTTTGAATCAACAAGTTTATTAAGTAAAGAACATGTCGTAAACGTAACTTTCTATCTGACCCTATTGCAGGATTTGGGTCAGCCGCTCCTAGACCAGTTGGCCTTAGGGGACTAGGTGTCAAGCACCCCTTGGAACTTACTCTCCCAGATCAGAAAGGCTACATCGACATATCCTAAACCCATTCATACCAGTAGAACATGACTTTCGATCTGATTCTATAGAAGGATTTCTGTTCGATCACTCCTAGACCAAATGACCTTAGGGGACCAGATGACAAGCATCCCGAGGAACGTACTTTCCCAAACCAGAAAGGTCACAGGTACAAACTTTTAAACTTAGAGATTTCTGTATTTTAAGAATTTAATATTCATCTCAATTACTCAGATCAACGTCTAAATGCTTAGCCCATATTTTCATTCCAATCTATAATTCTGATCATTTAGGTAGTCTAAGCAAAGTAAACTATAAAAATTCCGAATCACACAACTTTAAAGCAGTAATAAAAGTTTCAATCATGTTGCTGACTTTTCGACTTTTGTAAGACTTGAAATTTGACCATATAAAAACTTGAAAATTTATCCTAGACACATATTTTATTCAAAGGAAAGAAAAAAATGTAAAACTTTACTTTATAGAATAAAATTTGTAAAGATTTAAACTTTTAATTAATATTTAGTTGGAACAAAATAAAATTCAACTATTTCATCTTTTACATAGAAGAAAATAAATTCGTGTCTCATATTTAAAAGAAAATTGGGTAATACAAATTCATGAGAAAGATAAACAAGCTCAGATTCTTGAAACATTGAGAAAAACTGGAATATCATCATTATCAGAGATAAATGCAGCGGAATTAAAATTGATGTACTCACAGTATCTCATTAAGTCAGAAGCTTAATCATTGAAGAACGAGTTCTAAACTGTTGTGTTTAGAAGTCGAGTCTATGAAGTACGGGTCCTGAGCTGAATTACTCAGAAGCCAATATTCAATGAAGAACGGGTCTTGAACTGTAGTATTCAAGAGCCATAATTCCTATTACTCCCCCTTAACATGTGATGCCTGCAACTTTAAATCAGATAAAGATTTGGGTACCCACTTGAATTTGGGCCCATGTTTGTTAGTTGCAGTTCTGATGGGGAAATGAGAAGTAGATTTAACAGATAAAGCACGATGAATATGATCAGAAAAATAATCACAATCAGAAGAGAAAGCATAATCATCAGAACTCGAATCTGAGGAAGAACATGAGACATATTTTGAAATTCGAAACATTTGCTTTCTAGAATATTTTGAAATTTTATTACATGAAGCAAATGAATCACTGTTATAAAGTTTGTCTACACATTTATCCTCATCAACAATATATTCCTCAGATATCCGCTTCTTTCTCCAGATTTGTCTTGATGACTCCCTCACAGTCCGATCTGAAGAATAAGAATCAGAAACATTATAATTCTCAGTTAAAACAGTGTCATGTTTCTTTAACTTCTTTGATCTTCTTCTTTTACGCTTCTTTTTATAAAATTGATCATTTAGTAGTAAAGAATTATCAATAATTGAATCAGAAGAAGAAACTTTATCAAAGAAAACAGTCTTAGCATTTGACACAGAAGAACTAGCCTCGGAATCTGAAGAATTTTGAGAAAGGTTTTTAAAATTTGAAACTTCCTTTTTATTTTCCTTTAAATAAGAAGAGATGTTAGAAATAGAATCTGATTTTTGAGAAAATATATTTTCTTCTAGACTAGAAGTCATAAAAGAAAGAATAATGTCAGATTCAATTTTCTTTAAAATATTTTGATCTTCTAACTGATCTTCAAGATCTATGATTTTTCCTTCTAATACTATCGGAGGAATATATTTCTTCGAATCATAAGAGATTGGAGAACTATTTTCCTTAGAAGTATTAGGTGCATAAGGATTAATAAAATCATCAGATATTGAAGATTTGGTAGAAGATATGTCATTTAAAACTCTTTTTCCTCTTCTTGATTTTTCCGGAAAATATTTTGCATTTTCAGAAGTATAAACAAAAGGAATTTCATTTTTCTTTTTATATATCCTTTTCTCATTTTCAATATCTAAAATTTGCTTTTCACTAGTCCAAAAGAATTTGAATTGAGGACCATAGTGTGCAAGATTTAGATATTCGTATTTATATATAGTGGGAACTTCGTCTATCACTTTGTTTAAAAATTGAGGATTGTCAAAACCAAGTCCCCATCTATCCTTAATAGCTTCTTCACTCCTTGGCTTGTTCATGTAAATGGTTTGCGCAGATTGTTCTCTTTTATATAATTTCCTTTCTAAAACAATTATTTTGTCAGAAAGATTTTGATTGGAAGAAGTCAGATCAGTCAAAAAATCACGATAAGTCTGATTTGATTTTTCAAGATCAACTAACTGCTTTTGAAATTTCTCTTTTATATCAATTAAAATTGACTTTTCATCTTTTAAAAAAATTTGCAGTTTCTCAATAAAATCAGACTTTTCTTGATTTATAAACTTTTCAGATATAAACTTTGAGCGCAAATCATGCAAAGCATTAGTAATAACATTCATTTGTGATAAGAAGAAATTATAGTTAAAATCAGATATTACCTCAGAATCATCAGATGAGGTATCATCTTCCTCATCATCACTTTCATCGTTACCAACAAAGCACATGGCCGCAACCTCCTCATTATCAGCCTCGTTGTCCGAATGGTCCAACCAGTACTCTTCTTCAGCTAGCAGTACAGTTCCACTCTCCTTCTTTTCAGCTAGAGCCAACTTCTTTCGGTAAAAATCAGCATTCTTTACCACTTTGACTCTGCAATCCTTGACCATATGTCCAGGCTTTCCACAGTTAAAGCAATTTATCACATTTTTGACATCTTTCTTCTGATCAACTGTCTTAGCCTGTTCATACTTTGGAGTGTATGTCTTTGAAGAAGAACCACTCTTAGAACCAGAAGTAAACTGCAGATTGTTTGACCCAGATCTGTTCTTGAACCGTTTCTGATAAAGCTGAGTCAAAAGAGTCATGGCCTTCTCTAGAGCTTCACCATCATCATCTGTAGACCCATCATAGGCTGATTCAGTCAAAGTTTGCTCAACCAGTTGGCTAGCAATAAGAGCAATGGGATCTACTGACTGAGGCTTATTCTTCTTATCCATCTTTGCCTTCTTCTCCATTACCATAGATTCATCTGTCATCAAGATTTCATATAACTCCTGAATTGGCATTGTTGAGATTCTAACATCGTTTCTCATTCTGTGGCAAGACTTGTTCTACTCAGGTTGTAACGCGTTCAGAAACTTCAAGTTAGCCTCCAATTCAGTCTTGGTAACTTTAATCTTGAAAAGATCATTGATGACAGCCCAAAATCGATCAAACACACTCTTCAAACTTTCTCCATCCTTAGCTTGGAACTTCTCAAAGTTGTTCATGAATCTGGTCTGTCGTAACTGAGTAGACATAGCAGTACCAAGCATAATCTTCTCAAGTTGTGTCCACATCAGCATTGGATTATGTTTGAAACAATCGATTCTGTTATAAATAGAGTTGGGAAGAGAAAGGATCAGATTTGACTTAGCCAGACTGTCTGCTTTATATCTTGATAGCTCTTTTTCGTCATATTCACTCAAAGAAGTTTCAACTGCTGTAGCTGGAGTAGTAGCAGTAGCTGGGATCACTTTCATTTTCTTCACCATAGGACCCTCATAAAAAGATTTCATCATGTTATCCCCATTAGGCTGCCTTTCAATAAAATTGATGAATCGATCCTGCCACTGTTCGAATTCATTCTCATTGATCAGTACTGGTGGACGAGTATCAGACCCCAAAGACATCATGAGGTCATTCTTGTAGATCTGTGCTTGCAAAGACATCTTGAGAAAATAATCAACTTGAAGTGAATGACCGTCCCAAACTATATATCAGAAAATCAAAAATCAGATCAAATTGAAATCAAAAAAAATATTTCGTGAAAAAAGAAATTTGAACAATGCATGTTATTTCGCAGTGTAAGAAAAAATATTTCCAAAGATGACCAAAAAAAATTTCCAGATTTTTTTTTTTTTAACAGAGAGACCCGCAAAGTGGACTTTGCGGGTGAAGGAAGAAACGCAAAGTGAAGATTTTCGGGTGAAGTGGGAAACGCAAACTGAGATTTGCGTTTGCAATGGGAAATGCACAATGAAGTTTGCGGGTGTAATGGGAAACGCAAAGTTAAGTTTTGCGGGTTAGGCTAGAAACGCAAACTGAGACTTTGCGTTTGAGGTTTCAAGCGAAAACCTGAAAGACAAGATGATGAATGACCCGCACACTATATGAATGAAACGCAAAGTGTGGATCTTGAATAAACCGAACGCAAAACACAAAAAACTTCTAAAAAACTCGATTTCAACACCAAATTTGATGAACTTTCCTTTTACAAACTTGATCGAAAACAGATTTTCAATACATTTCAAACAAAGATTTCGATTAAAATCCACCAAAACTGAAAATCATGAATGTAACAGTACCATAACTCGTTTTTCCAGAAAAATTCAATTTCTCAAAATCGATGAACTAAACTTGATTTTCTTGTAAAACTCTATGAAGCAAACATGATCGATTCACAAAAACGAGACTAATGAAATCAAATTCAACCAAAAACGATCACAAACACTTCCAAATTTGATGAGAAATCAAGAAAACGAGATTTTCTTGAAAAAATTCAAGAAAATCAATCAAATTTTCGATTTCAATCAACAATTCAGATTCAGAAAAATGCAATCTCTCAATTCTCTCAAGATCTAGCAAGCTCTGATACCAATTGAAAGTCCAAGATCACTAGAACTTCTAGAGAGAGAAAGTAGAGAGAGAGAGAGACAGATGGAGTGCAAAACAGAATTTCACTATGATGTGCGTGTCTTTCTTACAACCAACAAAGACCAAAGGGACTTAAATACCCTTGGTCATATACAATACTGATAAGCACTAAACACAGTATTGACCAAGTCCTATAAATACAATGATTACTATAAAATCAGACCTAACAATACCTAACAAATAACAAGTAATAAACAAACCTAACAGTAAATCAGTAGATCCGTTCATCTAGATCACGATTAAACTCAAATTCACATCAAAAATCAACAAAAAACACAACAAATACACAAAGATGAAATAGAGATGAAATCGATAGCAAATCGAAACTTTAACACATAAAATAGCAAAAGTTTCACCAAAATCGACAACAAAGATGAAATCGATAGCAAAATACATACCGAATGGTTGATAGTTGCTGCTGGAGAGGGGAACGATGGAGTCCTACGTCGATGCTGGAGAGAAATCGGTAGCAGTGGCGAGATCGAGGAGTGGTGAGATCAATGGATTGAAGGAGAAGAGTAGCGATGGAGGCGTGGTGAGATCGATAGATTGAAGAAGAGAGCGATGGAGGTTAGTATCTGATGGAAGCGATAGATAAAAAGTGAAAATAAGTGGTAAAACTAACACTTTTTCGGTAAGATCAAATTAAGTGATAAGTGGATCTGAAACAATGAAAAAAACAAACGGTCTTAATTCATCTAAGGGGGTGTTTGTTTTTAACTTAATGAGCTTAATGGGTGGTTAGCTTAATTGGTTAAGTTATATTGAGGTGTTTGATTTTAACTTAATACTAAGAGATTTACTTAACATGTTAAGTTAGCTCATTCTATCTTAATGCATTAAGTTAGAATTTTTCCAAAATTACCTTGTCCTATAATTTTTCATCACACATCTCATTAAAAAATAAATAGTTCACCAACATGCATAAATTAAAAAAACTTGTAATCAAACATTAATACTTTATTGTTTTAAATATATTTTAAATTATTAAATATTGTTTTGAGCTAATTGAATTCATATTATTTATGTTAATTTAAATAATTTATATTATTTTAATTTTTTTGTTATTTTAAGTGTTTATCAAACAATTTTTTTCATTCCAACACTTATGTAGACATAAGGTTAAAATGGTAATTTTTGGTGTTCAGACTATTATTCAGGACAAAAATCAAACAACAATTTATCTTAATTTATCCAGATAAATTAATACTTATAGATAACTTAATAGATTCAGAGCTTAATAGATAAAAAATCAAACAGCCCCTAAGTCTGACCGAAAAAGTGAAAAGGGTAAATAAGTGCTATTTTTGAAAATCAAACAACACCTAATTGTTCGTTATTTACTTACTTCCGCTGTAATCTGGATATATGAGTAGTGTTTCATATTACAAGGTACCCTAACGATGACAAAAGCAATCATGGACCCAAAGTAGAATTTCTCATTGATGCCTACCGGAAGAACGTGAACCAGATCGCACCTGATGAGAACTACCTTTTATGGTCGGCCAAAACCCCACTCAAGTTGGAATCTTCTGGACTTGCTACGGGATTCAAAACAGAGGCGAAAGTGCAGCAAGCAGTTAGGAAATGGCGCCCAAGGCTAGCAAGAATCGTTATCCACCGTCGGATCCTCATGGAATCTTCTCCGGAATGGTCGTCTTCCTCTGTGACGATGGCGTTCAGAGACGTCGTTTACAGGTTTTGGTCTTCTCTCTTCGCTGTTTGGATATATGCAACGTTGGATAATGTTTGGTTTTCTCGTGAAGATATGGAAGCAAAAGCTAGTGCAGATGGGAGCAATAGTGGAAGAAGAAGCTTTGTCCCGGAATGTGACTCACGTTTTTGCGGTTAATTCCGACTCACTTCGCCGGAAATTGGGTCCCAAACTATTGCAGCGTTTCGAAGCGGTACATTTACTATTGTCGGCAATTGACTGATTTTTGTTTTTTTTCACTGAAAGTAGTTGGATTAGAGTTGGTTATCACTCTTGATGGCAGTTAGTTCGACAGAGGAAGTCACAAATTTAAATGGATTTTAGAAGGGGTGTAGTAAATTTAATGCATGGGTGCGAATGGTCGTTCAGTGTTATCTTTTGACGATCAAACCTAGTGTATATTGAAATTCAGAATGAGTATGATTTTTTTTACAGTTCTAACACCAAGTTTTGTTTTTTTCCCACTTTAGTGTTGTTTTTATGACTTAAGGTGGTTCCGGTATTATTATTATTAATAGTTATTTTCCCTACATGACTACATTTTTAATTCGAGTCAAACCTCTCCTGAAAGTAAAATTCATGTGGATGTTGGTGGCATATTTACAAACAAGTCCATGTTCATTTTAGACATGAATACTACCAGGTTTAAAGCGAGAATATAAGTGTTCTTCATTTTTTCAGAATGTGGGATTTTCACTTATGAAGTTTCAATTTTGCCATTCAAGACGGAAAACAGGAGGAAATAATCTGTCTGAATTGGTAGGAGTAGTGGTTAAACTGGGGATTGTTTGAATCTACCTGACTCGTAACAACTTTCATCTTGTCTGGATTCATGTTCTTATTGACTTTTTATTTGTCAATACACATTATTCTTTGATCTAGCTGTTTCAGAAATAAAGGCATAAGGTCTACCATCTTGCTTTTGATATAAATGAGAGGAGAAAGATGATCTGGCAGCATACTAGAGAAATTGAGATGACAAAATGAGTTGTTTTCACACTTGTTCAATTATGCATACACACATATGGTATACATGTATGTGTTTATGTAAGACTGAATTGGTATGCTGATGGAAGTGAACAATAGGAACAGGAACTTGCATTATTCCCTTCGTTACATTACTTTGCCTGATTTTATTATAAGTTCTTATGTTAATTGCATGTCTAATATTGTGAGGACATGTTAGTTTTCGATTCTCTTCAAGTAACCACCTTAATAACTTATCTATGTTTGTGTGTGTGTGTATATATATATATATATATTGTCTTATTCTAATTTTTGTTGATAAACATAATGTTCTAGGCTATTGCAGACCTGGACTATTACATTGTCTTATGGCATACTCCCTCCGTCCCAAAAATATTCAACACTTATCTTTTTGGGTTGTCCTAAAAAATGCAACAATTTATTTTTTTGGTAAGTTTTCATTCCAGGTTTACTTATTTTCATATTAGTAACATCACTTGAAATTAATTCCTTTAATTTTGTTCCACAAGTTTTCTTTGTTTTGTCCTTGTTAATTTTAGACATTTGATCAATAGCCAAACATTTTCATTAAACTATACAAGTAAAATGTTGCATTGTTTTGGGATGGAGAGAGTATGATGTTTTTGTGTCTTTTTATGGTGTTTTGGGTTGTAAATATGCTAATAAGCGATGTTTATGATATTTTGCAGACTATTCTTCTTTATCAGTGGTTGGAGGACAGCTTGAAGCTTGGAGAGAAAGTTAGAGAGGAATCATACACTATACAGTTGGGTTCCCCAAAAAACTCATCTAATGAGAAATCTGTTGAATATGCTGATGTGAAAGAGTCTAGTGACAATCAGTTACACCTGTACAAAAAGCTGAAACCCTCACCCATAAACTCAGAAAGTTCCAGTCCAGAAATGAAGGATACGTCATTGAGAAACTCGGTTGATGTTGTTCCTCACATTGCTTATAGTTCTAACAACAGCTCATACCCTAGAAGCCCTTCAAGCATTAGTCCAGTTACATCTGATGCTCAACAGAGTACTGTAAGACCTCTCGTTTTTATTGATGTATATGTGAATGTGGTTTGGAGTTCGAAATTTTTTCATCTTCCAAAGTAAAATTAGGTGCAGCCTTGTTCTTCCCATGCTTTGTTTTACTAGCCGTGCGTGACTGCGCTGTTGGAAGGGTTCTTTTCGTTTTTTATTTAGTTAGAGTATGTTTGTAAATCACATGCTTCATGTTTGTCACTCAGGTCAGTGCACCAGATGCTTCCTTGCCATATCACCCTCCTGATTTAAATAGAAATATTACCGAAATATTTGGCAAACTAATCAATATATATAGAGGTAAAAAGTCTTTTAGCGCTTTGCTTTTTTCTTTATGCACCTTCCAGTGTACGCAGTGCTATGACTGGTTTGGGTGTATTTTTTCATGTGTTCAAATTCCTTAGCTTTGGGTGATGATCGACGGTCCTTCAGCTATTACAAGGCAATTCCAGTTATTGAAAGGCTGCCCTTTAAAATTGAAAGTGTGGATCAAGTCAAAGACTTGCCAGCTATTGGGAAGTCGATGCAGGATCATGTAAGTGAAAAATCTTGTAAAGATTCTTTATTCAAAATTGCACTTTCTCTGAGTTGCTATCTTTTTCTTTTGATTTACTTTTCATTGAAATAGATAGATATAGTGACACTGGTAAGGCTTCACAAGCAGTCGTGTCCTTAATTCTGGCTTTGGATAGACTAACGTAGGAATACACGTATACACATGCTAATAATGAAGTGCAACTTTATTGGCGTCGATAGGGAAGTGGAAGGTACAATAAGCATAGCCATATGCATTAAGCACAAAAATAAGTTTTTTAGGATGATGTTATTACCTTTATTTGTCTTACGGGATAGAATGCTTGACCATTGAGTGCACAAGATATGTAGCAAAAATCTTGATGCTGAGATGGATGTTGACAATACACCTAGAGTAAGATTAGAAATGAGGATATATGAGAGAAGGTGAGGTAGCACTTATTGAGGAGAAGCTAGGGCAACACCATTTGAGGTTGTTTTGGTCTTCTTCAAGTAGATATTTGAAAGGGCAATTACAAGAGGAGATTTCTACTAAGAAGTCGTAAGGAGAGGCAGAGGTCGAGGAGATTTCAGTCTGTAAGTACTTATGTGATGGCTAACACTATGTGTACTAAAAGTAACCCAACAGTGGGTTTTCTATGAATGTCTTTTATCCTTCTCTCCTTGCCTGTGCAATACAGTCATGTATGGGGATTGGGGGACAAGTGGAGGATAAAATTTGAGGGCTATTATCTAGTAAAGCAACGTATATTGTATCATCAATAATAACCACCATGATGATGCCATCGAGCAAACATGCTTACAATTTCAAGAGACAAAACCCACTATTTCTTCTGTGGTTTTCAACCAGAATCCTACATTAAGGAAGTCATTAGAAATGGCATTATTATGCCTTGATCGGTTCCTGAGCGCCCACTGTGAAACCTTATCCGTCAACAAATTTAAGTGTCTTTTATGTATGATTTTCTTTTCATGCCTTTTGGCCTTTTTTTCTTGTGTTTTAATCTCTTTCTACATCCCATGTTGCTTGGTTCTCTTTTTTTCCTCACCTACTTGTTTGACTGCTGGTCTGCTATTGGTGTTACTGGGTTTATACTTTAAATGTTGACATGTGGTGTTCTTGCATGCTCATATTTTGGTTAGCATGTAGAACATTTTCCATATGGTACATAGATCTTTTCATGTGTTTTGAATGTAATTTATTTGCCATCTTCACTCTGTTTCAACCTGGTCATTTGGTGGCTGTACACAGAGATATGCAATAGAACTCTGGTGAGTTTATGCTTATATAACGTCTTATTAGCATGTAAAATTGATACCCCTTATACAGACCATGGATCTTTTTATTGTGATCTTGAAATACCTATTAACAACTATAAACCATAAAAACATACATAACTCCATTTGGTCATGCTTTAGAGCCTCCAATGATATCCTTACATCGGTGTCTGTAAATTTAAAAGTCTTCTTTTGTGCAGGTCAGAACATGGAGCTCTTTATATTTAAATCACATCCTTGTGCCATAAAATTTTCATAGAAAGAATGAGAAAACATCCCTATCATATTCAATGTAAAATTTTCTGATGGCAGTGTGGTTCTTTTGTAGATACATGAGATCGTGACAACAGGGAAATTGTCCAAGTTGGAACACTTCGAGAGTGACGAAAAGGTGTTGAAAAGTTTTTTTATTGCTTTCATTTTAGTGGTGTTCTTGTGCCTTTTACTTATCCTGTCCTTGTTTGCATCGTAAAATTTGTGATCTGAATTGTCTTAGTCATGGTTCTAAAAATCGGTTGAGGCGACGCCTTGAGGTGTGCCCCGAGGCGAGGTAGCATGAGGCGGTGCCTCTGCGGGGTTGTTTGGGGCGTACGCCTCGCACCACTGAGGTGTGGCTGAGGCGGGGGTATGACCGTATGAGGCGTTAGGGTTAAAATAACCAACTTTCTCTCGCTTTCTCTCTGCTCCCTCATGTTTTTCATTTGGTGAATTGCAACCTATGCCCTCCTCCGGTTCTCGTGCTCCGGTTTCATGGTGCGTCGCAATGCTCTACTTGTAATGCATTAGCTCATCCGCTCTGCTCATACTGCCCTCTGTGGACATGTGTGAATTTAGTTTTTATACAAGAAGCCATTTTTTTTCTAGAGATGGGTTCATTTTTATGCAACAGACTTTCTGTGACTTTTCCTTTCCCTATGCGACTTTTCTGGCTTTTCTTCTTTTCCTATGTGACTTTTCTCTTCTTTTGATGTGTTACTTTAATTAGCTGGTTGATAAACATTAACACATTAAAAAAAAATTAGTTGGATAAGTAAGCTGGCCCGGAAACCCACGGTTACCAAAAAAAAAACAGTAACACATTATAAATAAATATTAATTACACATATTAAAATACTCCGAGACTTTATTAACAAAAATTGTGATTTTAAAAATTATTATTAGATGTGTATTACATATATATGAAGTAAAACAATATAAATCCATATGTTGTTCTTAATGATGGCTTTTCCAAACTTGTGAAGTAGTTTGAAGGGGTTAACCCTATGCAACTAGTTTAAGTATTTACTTATATGAAATGAAATGGAAATTATTAAATTTACTAATCTCACGATTCATATTTATTGCCATATACAAAATCATTAAAATAGGGTGCTGAAATTAAAATAACTACTTTTATTTTTTATTTTTTTACGAGGTTCACAAAGATTTAATGTCTTCGAATCGCTGTACATCTTCCCAGGTACGAACAATTAGCCTGTTTGGGGAAGTATGGGGCATTGGTCCAGCCACCGCATTGAAACTGTATGAAAGAGGACACAGAAATCTTGATGATTTAAAAAGTGATGATACATTGACAAATTCACAATGGTTAGGGTTGAAATATTTTGAAGATATCAAAACAAGGATACCACGTGATGAGGTTTACATTTTAAGGTTTTGGGAAATCCGAACATGTGTGTAGATTCTTTTAATAAAGTTATATGAAATCTAGTTGATACTGTATGCGTAGGTGCAAGAGATGGAGCGCTTGCTACAGAAAGCTGCAGAAGATGTTTTACCTGGAGTAAGTACTATCTTCTACGAACTATATCTATGAATCTATGATTGGGAATTCTAGTAGGACTCTTGCACTAGTGTCTTTTGTTTCAGTATATTGCTTTTCAATATTTTACATTTTAGTAATTTTTGTTCTCAACTTAATATGTTCTTTTAAGATTATCATCAGCCTACTGAGAGCCAAAATTCCTAACCTTTCAAAATTGAACTGCAGATGTGGAAGTAGTAGTTTTTTAAGCATTTTTTTTTTGGATAAAGAGTGATATTCTACCCATTGCCTTCAAGTTACATGACTCTTTAGTCTTGACTATAAGAAGAAGAAAAAGATTTGCATGTTCAAAGCAATAGACCACCATAAGAAATGGTGTGCTAAAAATCATAAAGAAAATAAAGTGATTGACACCAAAACATCCTACTTTTGCTTTTTATTGCAACAACGATGTTCATGCGAATGCACAAAATGAAGCTTTGACCTTTGCAAGGTTGAGCGATTTTGGACAAAAAGTGCAAGTATTGTTGTTATTTTACTCTTTAATTTTTACAAGTTGTCCAAAATTTCTCATTATTGCAATTTGCAAACTATGATGTTTTTGGCATTTTCACAAGAAAAATGGTTAGGGACTGTTTGGTTGATTTTCCATTAAGTCCTGTATAGATAAAGTTGTCTGTATTGATTTATCTAAATTGTTGTTCCGTTGTTGTGTTGAATAAACCATCTAAATAATGAAAATGAATATTTTACCCTTTGATTTAAACAACATTAAAGATCAATGTTATTGCATCCAACAAAAATCAATAACACATACAAAGAACAACAAACACATTTATGTGGATCAATATTTTTTAAAACTATTTTACCACTTTTTGTAAATCAATCTAATTACATCAAGCAAATCAAGAAACCATATTATGAACAACAAGTAAATTTATGTAGATCAAACTTTTTTACAAAATCTGTACAAAAAAAAAAGATCAGTAACCAAACCAAAACCTAAAACCCAAAAGCCAAATACAAGATCGACAACCAAAGCATAATTGTAACCGAAATAGGATATAAATCAAATCTTGATTTGCTTTAGGTGTCATCCAAAACACAAAATTACTATTTCACCCTTTATTCTTAATTAAATAAATGTATTTAATTACCTAAAATAATTGGTTAAAATGAGATCTCACAGTTATCACAAATTACCGAGTTCTCATTTGATTAGGCCCCTATATATATATATATATATATTGATAAGATGCGCCTCACGAGGCACGCCTAGCCCCAAGGACCGCTTTGCACGTAAGTGTTTGTTGAGCCTTTAAGAACTTTGCGTAAAATTTCTCAAACCTCTTGGAACTCCATAAAACTAATTAATAGTCAACTCATAAACATGTTCAAATACAAGATAACCATTAAGTCCTAATATGACATGATACTCCATTATTATTGTCAAAAATAAAAATACTCCATCATTAAAGCTAAAATAAATTAAATCTAAATTATTTAAATCTAAAATATTTAAATTATAATAAAAATTGAACTACACAAATTATACCAAAAAGAACAGGAATTTTATTATCGCCAACTTGACACCAATATCGTTTTTTGGTTTTTTTTACGGTGTCTTCAAATTAGCAAGATATGTTTAACTGCCATGTGTAATTTCAATTTCATTCAAACATAAATTTAAGATATTTCTTTTTAATGAGAAATTGCATTTAGCTTTTCATTCTACGTTTACTATGAAACATTGCATCCCGCTGCATCGCACTGGTACACAACTATTATTTATTTTAAAGGATGGTAACATTGAACATATTTCTGGCATAAGAGGCCTCATTAAGCATAGAAACTCAAAGTTTTCATTCTAATTCTATTTCTCAAGATGATGTCATTATCGTTGTTTTAACTGAAATTTATACATTATTTGTTTTCCATGCCTTTAAACTTATAATGCAGGTGAATGTTGTATGTGGAGGATCATTCAGACGTGGAAAGGCTACTTGTGGGGATATGGATATAGTGATTACACATCCTGATGGAGAAAGGTGCTATATCTAGAGTAACGTTGTTCATGGCTACTGTTAGAATATGCAGTTTTTTGGCTTACAGTGCACTAACAGTTCATGAGCCGGAAAAGATTTGTGTCGGTTCACTTAAGTATCAAATTCACATGATCGCATTTGCTTTTAATTTTTTTTGTTGCTGTTGTGACCTGTACTTCTGCACAAGTATCTACATAGTCTGCATAATGCATAATATCTGCTGCTTTGCAATTGAACGGGCATGTGGAAAGCGGATGCATGTCTATAAAAGCCGTGTCTTCTCATTTGTCTTGAATATACATGATATCTACATTTACAACTATTTTATGGGTCTTTGCTGCCCCGTAATACTAGTGCAGGTAATAAAGCCAAAATGAAAATAAATGGTGAGTGATGATTTGTAATGGAGTCATTTGACTTCTGCTTTTACGGTAATCTAGGGAAAAGTAATTTGATGACAATTGAGATAGTAAATCTATGAGCATAGGGTGAGGCTTTTTTTTCAAGTTGAGTTAGATGTGTAAATATTTGATCTCAGAAAGTAGCAACTTGCAAGGGGAGCTATGCAAAGGTGACATAAGAAGCTATGCCATATTGCCATGACAGAATTGTTAGAAACCCTATGAAGGGAATTTAATAGAATGAGATCCATTCCACTGTATATTCTTACTGAAGTAAATTTGTTTTGTAATAGGCACAAATAGCTTATTAACTTTGGAAACATTTTCAGTATGTTTTTCTTCTTCTTTTGGAAGAGTAGAATGTGCAAAGAGAAGGGTGTGTTTTAAAATATGAAGAAGAGATGTATACAAATTAAAGCCACCTACTTTATGGGTCTACGAGGGAACACATTGTTTTAATGTTATTAAGGTTAGTAAATGGTTCTAGAGGATGCTGAAAGCACAAAGGGAAATCTAACTTTTGAATAAAAAAGTGGATCTAATTTTTCTAGTGGTTTTGTTTGGAAGTTCACATTAGTTGCAAGCCGGTTTGTGGAGGGGTTTTGACAGTTCACAATATTGAAGTGTCTGCAAGACAAGAAGAGCTTGAAGGATAGCACGTCTCCTTAGTTGCACTGTTTTGAGCTATGAGCATCCCAACTTGTAACATTCCAGGCTAACCGTACCAGATATTGTCCGCTTTGTCCACACACCTGGACTCACGGTTTTAAAACTCGTCTGATAGAGGAGGTATCAAGTCCCTTATAAGGCGACCTTTGTTCCCCTCCCCAACCAATGTGGGATCTTACAATCCACCCCCCTTGGGAGCGACGTCCTCGCTGGCACACTAGTCTGGCTCCCAGCTCTGATACCATCTCTAACATTCCAGGCTAACCGTACCAGATATTGTCCGCTTTGTTCACACACCTGGACTCACGGTTTTAAAACGCGTCTGATAGATGAGGTATCAAGTCCCTTATAAGGCAACCTTTGTTCCCCTCCCCAACCAATGTGGGATCCCCACATTACACAACTGATTACAGTAGTAGATAGGAGGTTCCAAATAACAATTGTTATTTTCCATATATATTGGGAACAAAGAATACTGTTTTAAATACTGAGAAAGCATCGGCATAATATACTCCTGTTAGGTTATTAAATAACTTTTAGATAAACTGATCTGGATACTTCATTTAGCGTGCATCTTGGAGGAAAAAGTTGAAGGTATTAGGCGTTCTACAAAGACACTGACCTTGAAGTTTCTGGTTGGCTCACTTGTAAATGGCTATGTATGCGAAGTGTTGGAGAAAAAAATAATTTGCCTTTATCTGGCCACTAAATATCCCGTTCGTTCATAGTTTTGATGGTATTACCTAGTGTTTTAATGGGGGAATATAATTTTTATTCAGATATAGATGGCCACTTTTCCTACAAATCGATGGCATATTATCACATATTCTAATGGGAGATAATTTATCAACACTAAGGAAGATCCTCATCTACTGAGCCAAATGATGGGAATGTAGAGTGTTTGGAGGTAGTGTATGTTATCTTCCTTCCTTTGTCAATATTGGGAGATACCAAGTTATTTCGGATAGTCTTATGTTTTGTTTGTACCAAGGAATAAATGTAATTGAAGGAGACAATGCTGTTGGTTAGAAACTCGCCATCGAATCTCAGGACATGTGAAGAAGTAATGTGTCCTATGAAACAAGCGAGCGTTGGGATTTTCTAATTTTCTTTAATGTTATGTGCTCTTCCGATAAGGATGGAGTTCTGTATTTCTGGGTTGCGCTTTCTTTGCAGCAATATTTGTATCACTTTGGTTACAAAATCAAACTGATGGTTCAAATGTCCAAATAGACAAAATTGAACTGATTCTGACAGTCACAAAGCAAGCGTGCCTATTGATAAATACGGTGGCAGAAACTTTCTTGACTATACATGCAGTGTAATTCTGAATGGTGAATGGTATGAGATTTTTTTTTTGTTGAATATATTGTTGTTTATGAAGTGACTGATTTACTCAGAGTGATTGGGTAAAATTTTATTAGTGGAGAGCAAATTATTAAAGCGTACTAGGAAACATGGTGGAGGATTAAGTTTATGCTTCATTTGAATTTACTTCCAAATATTTGAATTAATAATGGTTCTAGCTAAACTCTATTCTTCCTTTCTTTTTGGTACTCTGCACTGGAAATGGTCTTCAGCACTGATAGAATTTCTTTTACAGTCATATAGGTTTTCTGCCAAAGTATGTAAACCATTTGAAAGATATAAACTTTTTAAGAGAGGATTTGGTCTTCAGTATTCACAGTGAGCAGGTAATAGTTAATGTCCCATCCTTATTATCATTGATATTTCTATATTGTCTTCTACATATGGTGGTGTAGTCGGTTTAAAATTTGAATTACCAAAATGGAAACCGAGTGTTTTTTTTGGTTGGAATTGCTGAATCAAAGTAATTAGCTGTATTCTTCTGTGATTTATGCTGGAGGATGGTTTTGTTTCTCAACTCATATCAGCTGCACAGGGTACTGATTTAGGGGTTGATACATACTTCGGTCTTTGCACGTATCCTGGTCGGGAGTTGCGGCATCGCATTGATTTGAAGGTAGTATCTTTCATATTAGTTGGATGCTAGTATAGGTGGTATGTGTGCAATTTGAAGAATTCCACTCCATGCAATGCAAGAAGAGGGGGGGGGGGGATAAATTTATGCTCTTCCTAACTGAGTTAGATACACCCTCTTCCTAAGTGAGTTAGATACACCCTTGGCTCTTGGTGACATGAACGAAATATCATAATGGTCTTAGGATGTGTTATGTATTAGTGTTGATATGATTTTACTCAATCACAGGTCCTTGTTGGTTTGTGTAACACCCTAAAAATAGGGATAACAAAAACTTTCCAAAAATGGAGAAGTGGTATAAAGTTTGCCATAGCAAGAGCCTCCCAAAAAGGGGAAATATACAAATAACCTGTTTAATCACAATTCTGTAATTTAACGGATAAATAAACAACAACCAACTAATCTAATTTTACATCTAGAAAAGAGATTACAAAAGGGGTGTCATCTATAAACCCAAATCTTCTAACAATAGTTCAAGTGCCAAAATCCCCAAGCTCTTGCTCAAAGCATCTAAACTTGCCTAGGAGTCGCGCCACTAACACCTAAGATACACATCGACACCAAACAAGTGTTAGGCCAAAAAGCCTAGTGAGTTGAACATTAATAAGCATGCATGAACAGTTACAATTCTTATCAACAGTTAACCAGTGTTCAATATATGTGGAGTCATTAGGGGAGACCCAAAGCACCAATCAAGTCCCACCCAAGAGTCGATATACCTTGATGCCCTTAACAAGGAACACCCCAAAGGCCCGGCACACCCGAAGACTATCGCTGAGAAAATTCCCCGAATGGCGGAGGTCTAGGCACATACCATCACAGTGGCGCCCAAGACTACATCCTCCTAGTGCACTGACTTGGTTCGTCCACATAACGCATATAGGAGGTCCTTTAGGTGTATTTCAACCCAACATATTTCAATACCAACTACGGGTACAATATTACCATCCTATCCTCGTGAAGTCCAACAAAGACCCATATGACAATTACATTCATCATGTATATAAATATGTCACCAAAGTGGTATTCCAACTACAACCATCATAATACCCATACATGTATACATTTAACATATCAAGGTACCCACATTATGTATCCATGAGAAAAGCCCCAAATAAGGGTACATATAACATACTTTATGGCATACCATCAATATCCATATCTCCAACTATTTCCACAAAGAAAACCAAATACTTGAACACATAGAGATAAGATAATAACAAATAAGAGTATATGATGTGTATCTAGTTTTGACAAAGGTTAGTAAACTCACAATCTAGGTTTTGTACCAAAACCTAGAAAAGATGAAAACCCTAGATAATGAAGATGAGACTTGATGTAGGAGAGGAATGACTTTGATGAGGATCTTCAATAAATACACTTGGATGAGACTTGATGACCCAAGAATCACCCCAACAACCCCAAACCCTAGCAATAAGTGTGTGTATGCTTTGAATACCCAAAAATCGCCCAAGATGAGAGTTCTCCCGTTTTTGATGATAAAATGCTTGAAATGAGGGGTTGAATTCAATTAAAAACAGCAGACTGGACCACACGGGCGACTATGCCCCACGACATTGCCACTGGTATAGTCGCCAGGGCATTGTCGCCGAACCACCGAATCCCTCGGTACATGCCCCGCGACAATGACACAGCAATAGTGACCAGGTCATAATCGCGTGTCATAGTCGCCGAACACACCCCACCCGCGGTACACCGTCCGCGACCCTGACACGGCGATAGTGACAATGTCACAGTCGCCGGTCATAGTCGCACCAGACTCCAAACAACCCGAAATTTGACCAATTACGATAACGAGCGCGAGGTTGGAACGATTAAAGAATGGTAATTCAATTATATGATAATTCAACATAATAAAGATCATAAAATGCACATAAAGACACATATTCTCACATAAGCGTAATTAATGCATTAAGGGAGACAAAATACTTACCTTGCGAATTTCCGGGTGTTACAGTTTGTCCTACCATTTGTGTAGAGACTATTACTTTGACTTCAGTCTTTACAGTGCTTTATAGAAACTTGTAAATAAATATTTTTTGTTACTTGTTAGCCAGATTCTTCTTTTAATTGTCATAGAAGTATCAATGGCTATGTCATGGAGACCAATGCGATGCTTGGTCAAATTACTGTCTGTTGTCAATTTCTCTACCTCAGGATACAATGTATGCCCCATTATCCTGTGAAATGCCCCTTTTCTGGAATCTGTTGCTGTCATCATTAGTCAGACCAAAATAACAGGACGAGGCATCCAGCATAACTACTTAATTCAATAAATGCTTAAGAAGAATATGTTGCACCTGGTTCTCTTTGATCATTTGCCGGCAACCTAGATTATGATTAGAGCCAGTAATGTTTCTTAGTACTCTTGTGACAAAGGAAATAAGATCAAATTCCTGCAACCCAGCAGTTGACATCTAACAATAATATTTGGAAATACAAACTCAAGTTGCTTATGTTTATTGTAGTGTAATTCATGTCAATACTATGAACATAGTTGATATGTACATGATCAAAAGTCAAACAATGGAACAACACATTTGGTATTATACTTTGCATTGGACTGATTGTTACGTAGCAGTAAGCATTCTGCAGTTTCTATGTCCTCAACTGTTCGGTGTCGGTTGGTGTTGCATTTTGTGTTTTTAGGTAATTATTTCTGGTTGAAAGATGTGTATCCCTGTCTAAAGTTCAATGGGTTTCACCTATAGGTGCATCAGAGATGGACTTTCAATTTAGATCTGTTCCATTTAATGAGGGTGTTGATATGTATTTAGGATTCCTGTACCTGATAATATGGTTGTCTGTCTATTAAATAAATCGGATACAAATTGTCAAACTATTAATGGTTCAAACATTGATTTGATGTATCTATCCATTTATAGGCCTATTTTATTAGAACAGACAAACATTGATATGAAAACTTTAAGGACTATAATCTCCCTAATTGGCAAGGGGTTATATTACATGCCTAAATGGGATTTATAAGTATTTCAAGTACTTCAAAGTGATGTTTCACTTGCATATGACTCCTTTCTTGTTTTCTAGGTATACCCAAAGGATATATACCCTTTTGGGCTAATAGCATGGACGGGGAACGATGTGCTGAACAGAAGGTACATTGATTTTGTTTACTCGATATGATTTCTGTGATAGTGAATCGTCTTGAAAACATCCAACTTTTTACGAATTATATGTTCACGTTTTAAGATGATAGAAACCAAGTGATCAGTACAGAGATATCTGCAAAAGATTTGTCTTCAGAAAACCCTTGGGAAATACCATGGTTTATCTATAGATTCATGGGAACAAATACAAATGTGTCGCATTAGAGAATTGGTGGCATGCCTGTGTGCTCTTTCTGAACTAGAGATGGTGAAGTAGTGAAAGAACATTGTAAACATTTGGCGTAGGTGATAGGGTGTACTAAATCCTGTGCGAGAGAGGAAAGTTACAATGGTTTTTACGCGCACAACCTTAGCTGGTTAGACGTCCCATTGTTGCATGACTTGTTGATGATTTGATGTTAGTAGCCTACTGCTCTGAATCAAACAAAACATGCATTCTGTTTCTTGTCTGGTGAAAATGCCGCATTGACCAGAAAATCGTCAAGTCATTGTGGCTTAAACGCACGTTTATTGAAGAAGCCATTTACAATAATATTTAGGGAAAATGCCTATGGAAGCCACCAAACTTTTGCAAAAGTTTCATTTAGGCCACCCAAAAATAGGAACTGCAAAAGAGACCACCTGGTATCATTTACACCAAGTCTGGCCAAAATGGCCTAAAATGACTAAGCTACCCCTGATCTATGCTTGTATAGTGGTTAAAACATAAAAGCTTTTTTTTATGAATAAATAGAATGGGGCGGAGGGAGTAGATGGCAATGACAGCAAGGCGGGGTTTGGGGTTGCCGGTGGCGACAACCAAAGGGGAGGGAAGACCATATCCCGCGGCATGCATGATATCATATTTTAAATTGAATTTGATTGAGTTTATAAGGTTGGCTGGAAAATAGCCCTGAACTTTAGAATGATTTTATTTAATGAATTTAAATTTAAAACCAAATTGAAAATGGTATAACGATTACTTTACCATTTTCCAATCCCATTTTGACTGGATTTGGTGTAAATGACACTAATTCCAGAGTTGGGTGGCCTCTTTTGTGGTTTTTAGAGTTTGGTGGTCTCCCTCTACATATGGTAATAGAAGTTTGGGGCCGTTTACCAAACGCTTACCCGGTAAGCACTTACCAAGTCACATTACCTTACTGGATGAACATGAAAAGGACCAAGAATCTTCCCCGATAAGTGAGGGTGACGACTCTTATGCGGTTAGTGCTTACCGGGTAAATTGTTGCATACATTGCCATTTTAATGGACTAATATCTTACCTGATAAGGCAAGTGATAGTGTTGAATCTTACCGGGTAAATGTTTGAGTAAACGGCCCCTTAGACAGCTTAGAGAGCTCCTCAAAGGGCTGTAACTGAGACTTCTACAAAAGTTTGGCGACCTACATAGGCATTTTCCCTGATGATCTGCCGCGCTTAACTTTTGGCATAATGTAGATTCCTACAACATTCTTGCCGTAAATAGAAACAACTCGCCCTGACACCCTTGATGTTTCACCTTTTGACAACTTTTGCGGTGGAAGGGCATAGTAGTTCTTCTTGCCAATTAAAGTGTAAAACTACAAAATATTAAAACACGAAATGGTTAAAGTTCAATTTTCCAAATATTATTGTGGCAATTGTTCTTAAAGAAAATTTAATGAGCCAAATCTTAAAATTCAGCTTGTTCGTCGAATATTGGACTTGTCAAAGAAGGCAAAAAACAAAACCTGACAGATCAGGATCATATATTTATCTTCACAACAACCAGCAAAGAATAAATGCATGTTTCCTATTCTCCTACTAGGTGTTTAGTCGTGCCAATTCTTTTTTCAATTTGAATTATTTGAATCTGGAGGGGCCTGTTTTGTTAGTTCTGTTATAGGTTATAGGTACTTTGTCACATTTGTGGATGATTTTTCAATCAACTTGAGCTTACCTGTGAAAACCAAGGAGTAAATTATTACTTTTCCACCAACTTTTGTGGTGGATTTACAAATCACCTCCTTTAGCGACGGATTTCCCAGGAAAAGTTTTGTAGGTACAAGTCTTTCATTTAGTAGTGAACGAAATTGAAACCATAGGAATGCGCTGCTATCCATAAAAACAATAAGGGAATGGACCCAATTTGTGTACTGATAACTCAATAAGTATTTCCCATAGATCCTCGTGTGCAGTTGTGCTTATACATTGTAGTGACATTGATGAGGCCAGAAATGGCCATATACTTGGTATAGCTTAGAAGCTTTGGTACTTCATCAAGTTCTTCACGGTTTATGGGGGGTGGTGCGATTTTGAGTCTTGAGTTCCTAGTTAATCTTGTCCCTCATCATGTTCTTGGTTTATTCGCATTTACAGTGGTGTTCCATGTCCCATGTTTTACCTAAAATTTTGGGGTGTGTTCATTTTGTCCATGATTTTGGTTCTGGAGTCTCAGATCCTTAAAATGTATATTTATTATTTACACCCATGTTAAGGAGTGTAGATCTTATAGTCCCCTTGATTATATTTTAATTTGGCGATGCCCCTTTTTACCTATTGTCACCCCCTTGTATACGAATCCCTGTTCGGAGTAGTCGTGAGATCCTTCACGGCATGCCTTCTTAGTTCTTACCACTAATTACTCAGGTCTACACTTGTCAATGCAAATTGAGCCATCCTTTCCTTTTGATAAATTCTTTATTGGCTGTGTGAGTGTTGCATTAGTTGCTGTTCATCACTCACATCTCCATGAGTTGGATGTCAAAAATGTCTATCTTGATGGGTTTCAGTAGAAAACGAATAATCGAAGAGATTTTATATTTATTGAACATAAGTTTTTTTTTTCAATCAAATACATAAATAAGTAATTGAAAAGTTTAATCACAAATAAGTCATCAGCAAGACAATTTTTAAACAGCAAATTTAATCAAGTTGACTGTATGTCATTTTATGTTCCTGTTTCTCTTTAAATTGTTATACATGTAAACTTGTATGTCTTAAGAGTACAATAGTGTTAGTGTGCATTCAAGAATCTCAGTTTTATAATAGTTGTATGCATGCAAGGTTATGTGTGGATGCTCTTCAACATTGTTTGAACCGTGATGAGTTTTTTTTTTGGAACACAATAGGCCGTCATTTATTGATGATGAAATTGGCTCATTTTAGGAAGTAATCTAAATACAACCTATTGTTGTTTATACAAATGGTGGTTTCGGGCATCTTTTTGCATTCTGTTTTACTTTTCATAGGGAAATTCTCGATATTTATCAAGTTGGTTGTTTGGAAAAAACTTAATGCAGGCTGAGGATACTTGCAGAATCCAAAGGATTCCGACTTGATGATACAGGGTTGTTCCCTGCAACGCATGGTTCTGGTGGAAAAAGGGTAATATATTACATTACATTACAAAACTAAGGTTTGTTTTATTCTGTCCGATTTTTTTTTCTTTTCTTTTTAATCTAATAAGTGGTACCTCCCATCTGTATGTGATGCAGGTTAGTGCTAGTACAAGCTTGAAGTTTAACTCAGAAAAGGAAGTATTCGACTTCCTGGGATTTCCATGGCTTGAACCACATGAACGGAATATTTGAAATCCGTCCCAACTGTTAATTATGTACATAGACGGGGCTCTATGCAAGCATCGGCCTTTTTGGCAAGTCTTTTGAAGCTGACACCTTTCTGATCAGCTCGTTTTATGGGTATACGGCCTTGGCTCTGAACTGACATAAACTTGAGATGTTATCCATGTTTTTGCAGCTGCTTGTGTAATGTTGTTTTACGCAACCAGTTGATCAAATACATAAGATCTGGTCCTGGCTTTCAGGTTCATATATGCTTTAGCTGTTTGGGATTATATGGGGGTATTTTGTCTCTGTTTCTCTTAAAAGGTTGCCATGGAATGCCCTTCCCTTTTTTGATTAAGATATATCAAGGAAATGCGGAAAATTACTTCTTGTCGTAATTTACTTGTTATTTTAGTAAGATTTTGATTTATTTTTATGTTTATTTATTTTTAGAGCAACTCCAACCTTCACACAAAAAAAAAAAACCAAAAACACCAAATTTGGTGGGCCCATCAACACAAAAAAAAAAAAAAAACTCATCTCCAACCATCCTCTAAAAAAACACCAAATTTGTAAACCCTACATTAAAATAACATTATTTAATATAAATATGTTAATTTAAAAAACAAATTATTATATATTTAATGAATTTTGATATTAAAAATAAAAAAAAGTGGTGGGGTCCCTGCTTTTGGGTTTTGCTGTATGAAATTTGGGCCGGCAAATATGCCGTTCAAAAATCTTGGCGGGCAAATTTTTTTTATATATAGCGGTCGGTTGGAGGTCTCCGGCCGGCAAAAAAGTGGATATACCAGCCGGTTGGAGATGCTCTTAGAGTTAATTGTAAATTTGGTCCCTATTACCTATATTGGTCTCCAAATTAAAATCTATACAAAGATGGGTCTAGTAGTTTTTCAATTTTGCAATCCCTGAATCCCTGCCACTATGGTAATTTAAAAAAAAAATCCATCGACTCTGTTAAATAAAGAGGCATTTTAACATTTTTTTTTGTCTTTTATCACATTATGTCTTTTTTTTTTGTATATATATATATAGAGAGGGAAAAGTTCAAATGAAAATTCATTTTTTTTGTGCATGAGAGGATAAATCTCAGTCACTCCATCTCTTTTGATCCAACAACTCATATTAAATAGAAATTTTAATTTTAAGATGTTTAGGGGTAAAAATAGAAGAAACTTTAAAGACATGTCTACCATATTTGACTTTTTATTTTCCTTTTGAATTAAAAACTTTTATCCAATTAAAGTTTAAAATAAATTATCTTAAAAATTACTAATATTTTAATCAAACAAATTACATAAAAAAAAAAAGGATTTCGTGCTCTTCGATATGACATCAATCTCGATACAGTTTTTTTTTATTTGTCATTTTAACCGTTTTTTTACGTGAAATGTATATATGTGTTATACTCATTATGTATATTTATGTACGTTCACCACCTCGACACCATAAGTATGTAACTCGACATCACATTCTTCAACACATTCTTCAACGTCGTAAGACATTGCGTTTCTTCAACACCGTAACATAACACCCATCAAGACGAATCGAGAACCTATCGAGTAATTCTGTTGTGAACCGGGAAACAAAAGAGAGCGCGTTATGTCTCCACATCTTCACAGGTCATTCATGTATTATTTATCATGAATAATGTATCATTAATGATGAATAATACAACATTCGGGGTGAATAATTCACGATTCATGAATTCGTGTATTATTCATCATGAATGTTGTGTAATTCATCCTGAATACTATATTATTCATCATGAATAATGAATGAACGTTCACATTTGTTATTCATACTGAATAGGGAACATCCGGGGATGCGCATACATATTCATAATGAATTAAACCAAATTTCGGTTGTGAATTGAGAAACAAAAGGGAGTACGCCATGTGTCTACACCTTCACAGGTCATTCATATATTATTCATAATGAATAATGTATCATTCAGGATGAATAATACAACATTCAGGGTGAATAATACACGATTCATGATAAATAATACATGAATCATGGATTTGTGTATTATTCATCCTGAATGTTGTATTATTCATCCTGAATAGTGAATGAACGTTCACCTTTGTTATTCATACTGAATGTTGACAGCTAAGGACGTACATGCATATTCATAATGAATATAACACATATATAGAATTTTACGTAAAAAACGGTTAAAACGAAAAAAAAAAACTATATCGAGATGGATGTTATTTTGAAGAGCATGAAATTCTCGTTTTTTTGATGTAATTTGTTTGATTAAAATATTAGTAATTTTTAAGATAATTTATTTTAAAGTTTAAGAGGGTAAAAAAATTTTAATTAAAAAAAAATAAAAAGTCAAACAAGGTAGACGCTGATTCAATTTTCCAATTTTGTTCTTAATCACTTTTCAATTAACCTTATTCTGTATTAACCATTGATTAGTTTTCTAAGTTTTGATCAGATTAAAATTTGTCCTCATATGCATAATGAAATATGAGTTTTCATTTTAACCCACCCCTATATATATATATATATATATACATATATATATAGAGTCGGGTTCAAACGAGAACAGTACCAATTTAAAAGAACACGAGAACCAATAAAATCATTAGTGATTTTACATTAACACACAAAAAAGGACTTTGGCCGCGGCTTCAGGTCCGCGTGGCTTTTTTGCACGTTAATGAAAAATCACTAATGATTTTGTTAGTTCTCGTGTTCTTTTAAATAGTTATTGTTCTCGTTTGATCCTCCCCCTCTCTCTCTCTCTCTATATATATATATGCATAAAAAAGACAAAAAAATTGTACAAAGACTAAAATTACCCCTTATTTAATCAAGTTAATAGGTTTCTTTATTACGTTTAGTGGTAGGGATTCAAGGTGTGCAAAAATGTTAACCCTAACCCCTGAGTCTCAATCTTTGTAATTATTTTGATTTTGAGACCAATGTGGATAAAATTACAGATTGGGTCCCTGTGGTTTGGTGGGCTTTACAAAAATATTCCTAAATTTCATTTATTGGAAAAGAGGACTAGTCTTATGTTGTTTTTGGTAGGGGTGTGCATCGGTTGGGTAGGGGCGGGTCGGGCCCCAAAAGTCACAATCCGATCGGGTTTCGGATGGGGTTTGTGGAACCCGAAACCCGTCCAAACAAAACTTCGAGTAATCGGGTTCGGGTGATTTCGGGTTTCAGATCGGGTCAAATCGGGGTGGGTAACAAATCAGAACCAAAATTGAATATTTCTGAATATTTCTAGGGTTTGTTCTTCACAAGTCTCAACATATTTCTCATTATATCAGTACCAAATGGATACAAATCAGAAAGAGAAGCCCTTAAACAATGGAGATTGAAGCCCTAAATGATAGATAACCCAAAGTCTCAATTTATGAACTTACAGTACAAATGGTCCAAATCACAAAAAGAATTGCGTGCAAATCACAATAAGATGGAGTCGTGGACTCGTGGGGTGGTGAGGCGCAGGGGCATACGGCGTGGCGAGGAGGCAGAGAGGTCGCCGGTGTCTTGATCTGCAGACTTGAGAGAGGCAGAGAGGTCTCAACCTCTCGATCTCTTTGTTTTTGAAGACTGAAAGTAATTTAGGGAATAAGGGGTAATAGGGATTTCGGATATTTCAGACGGGTCGGGTTTGGGTTTTGGGAACTCAACCCGATCCTACTTTACCCGATTAGTTAATCAGGGTTGGGTGATTCGGGGATCGGTTAATCGGATATCGGGTTTCGTGCTAAATTTCGGGTCGGGTTGGGTCAGGTTATTCGGGTCGGTCGAGTTTTGCTCACCCCTAGTTTTTGGTCTCTCACCCTAACGGATATCCAGTAGCTTAGGGATGGTGGTGGAGGTTTGAGTTTGTCATGGGGGAGGTCACGTGGGTGGTACGTTGTCATCGTTCGGGGGAGATAATTGGTCGTCTTTGTGTGTGTGTATATAGGCACACACACACACACACACACACACACACACACACACACATATATATATATATATATATATATATATATATATATATATAGTAAGGATCATTTATTAACCATAAATTTCTTGTTAACTTTATGAACCTTGCTCAACCAATAGGATTGCAAGATTGGGTGATGTTTAATTTATTTTGATATTTAATGTAAAAGGGTACAAAAGTCATTTTCTAAATAACCAATTTTTATTAATTTTATTGGGGAGTTACAACATTCAAGTTTCCATAAAGTTCTTGTAGGTTACGAATGTAGAATTTTGTCAATTTTCATCAAAATTTTGAAATCAAACCATTATTATTATAGTTTTTCCGGTTCCTTTGTTTGATAAAATCGTATAGTCATTGTTTTCCAGAAATTTTTCCGCTATTTTTCTTAAATCATAAAACACATGAACATACATGGAATGAACACAACAACGACATCAAATGTTATGAATTCAATCATATATAATGACGTCGATAGTAGTGCGATTAGTGGAATCGTGTCGATACGGGAAACACAGAATATGGATGGAGGATATTCAGTTAAGGCGGTTCGTATGTAAGTGCATACACACATGTTCGAGATGATATTTAAAAGTAATAATGTTCATAATTCTTCATATGAATATGATATTTAAAAGTAATAATGCTCATATTTCTTCATATGAATATGATGTCAGTTAAGGTAACATAAAGTTAGCACATGTTCGAAGTGATATTTAAAAGTAATATTGTTCATATTTCTTCATATGAATATGATATTTAAAAGTAATAATGTTCATATTTCTTCATATGAACATGCATGAATCGGGGGTTACGATTCTTTTGGAAGGAACATTAATTAAGAGAGAATAAAAACATATTATTTCATTAGTTTTTTCCCAAAATACCCTTATCACTATAGTTCACTCATAATTTTTCATTAATTGTACATTTATTAAGGATTTTAAAAAATATTCAATCTTAACCATTGATTTCCAAGATCAATGGCTTATAATGGTTCATAAAGTTAACACAAAAAAATGTGGTTAACAAATGAACCTGACCCTATATATAGTAAGGATCATTTATTAACCATACATTTCTTGTTAACTTTATGAACCTTGCTCAACCAATAGGATTGAAAGATTGGGTGATGTTTAATTTATTTTGATATTTAATATATATATATATATATATATATATATATATATGTGTGTGTGTGTGTGTGTGTGTGTGTGTGTGTGTGTGTGTGTAAATTATGGATTTGGTCCTTGTGGTATGTTGATTTTTACAGATTTTGTTTCTAGTCTTCACTTATTATGGATTTGGTACTAGTCTTATGCAATTTCTGTTGGATTTTGTCCCTAGACCAAACGACCATCCAACAAATCCGTTAATTCCAAGGGTATTTTTGTCTTTTAACTTTTTAACCATTTTAACATTAATTTTTAATCACTTTTTTGACTTTTTGTACATTTCATTAAATAATACCTTAAATAATTAATTATAAAAATAAATAAATAAGGCTATAAAAGTAATTTAGAGTGAATTGTGGATTTGGCCCCTGTGGTTTTGTGATTTCTTTGACCATAGTCCTCATTTTATATTTATTGTGGATATAGTCCTTGTGGTATGCAATATATTGTTGCAAAGGTCACTAAACACTAACACCGTTTAATTTAAGGGTTAAAAGCATCATGTGCTTTGCACACTATGAACATAATAGACAATTTACTTTCAACTTTCAATTTAACATATACACCTTTAAAACAAAGAATACTAAATTGTGGATTTGGTCCCTATGCATCACTCATCATATTTAAAATACATTTTTCATCTCTCTTAATTTTTTTCCATCCAATCTTCATTGTCAAAGTACAAAAAAAACTAATTTGTTAAAGTGCAAAAAAAAAAAATTACTTACATTTAAAAATAACAATTATTTAAAACCAACATTACATTCTAAAAAAGACAATCTATCAAAATAACAATTGTTTGAAACCAACATTACATCCCAAAAAAGACAAACCATCAAAATGACAATTATTTTATATCAACATTACATCCCGGAAAAGTAAACCCATCAAAATAATAATTGTTTTGATATCAACATAACAACTCGAAAAAGACAACCCATAAAAAACAATTGTCTTCTTTGATGGGTTGCCTATTAAACAATTCATACAAGAGATGAACATAAGAAAAACAATTTAAAAGGTAGAAATTAATAAATAAAATAACAAAAACTGGCATCGTAACGAGTATAATAGAGATAAAAATTCTCATTACATGTTCATCATCAACAAAATGCTACACATGCACTAATAAAGATAAAAACTCATTATGTGTTAGAATTATCAAAAAGGTTAATCAATCAATAGGAATTCATTTATGAAATCACATAACTTAAAGTCATATTCAATTTAATGCATCTTTAACCAACTCTAAAAAAATGTGAATTTTATGATATTATAGAAACGTGTTGAAATGTTTAGGGAGAATATAATATGAAATTATATGTACTAATGAAGCAAAGTTGAGGAGATGTGTGTGGAAATGGGCAAGAAAGTAGTAGTTACGTGCCTCCTTTCCCTTTAAATGAGAAACTTCTTGCCCAATAATCAAAATAACAATTGTTATTTTTGATCGGTAGTCTTTTTCGGGTTGTTATGTTGATATCAAACAATTGTTATTTTGATGGGTTTACTTTTTTGATGTTGATATAAAAAAATTGTCATTCTGATGAGTTGTCTTTTTCGGGATGTAATGTTGGTTTCAAACAATTGTTATTTTCATAAGTTGTCTTATTTAGGATGTAGTGTTGGTTTTAAACAATTGTTATTTTTAAATGCAAGTAGTTTTTTTTTGCACTTTAACAAATTAGTTTTTTTTGTAATTTGATAATGAAGATTGGATGGAAAAAAAAATTAAGAGAGATAAAAAAATGGATTTTAAAGATGATGAGTGATGCATAGGGACCAAATCCACAATTTAGTATTTTTTTGTTTTAAAGGTATATAGGTTAAATTGAAAGTTGAAAGTAAATTGACTATTATGCCTATAGTGTGCAAGTCAAATGATGCCTTAGCCCTTAAAGTTAACAGTGTTAGTGTTTAGGGACCTTAGCCACAATATATTGCATACCACAGGGACTATATCCACAATAAACATAGAATGAGGACCATAGTCAAAGAAATCACAAAACCACAGGGACCGAATCCACAATTCACTCAGTAATTTATTAATATAAAAGTTATTTTAGTTATTTATTTAAGATTTTATTTTTACCGTATTTGTGAATTTAGTATTATTTAATTTTTTATTTAATAATTTTTTTATATTTAATTCATTTAAAATAAGCGTATTTAATTTTCATTTAAAGAATTCATTTTTTTATTTAAAGAAATATTTCGAAAACAATTACAATTTTCATCAAAATCATATGTGATTTACAATGAATTATTATTTTTTCAAAAATGTTTTCCTAATCATATGTGATTTAAAATTTGAAAACAATAATTCAAATTAAAATTGAAAAAGAAAAACAATTAAACAAAATCATATGTGATATTTAGCAAAACACATTTAAAATGTATAATATCATATGTATTTCAAAACGTAATTCATAATTTTTCATCAAAATCTTATGTGATTTACAATGAATTAACTTTTTTCAAAATGTTTTCCTAATCATAAGTGATTTAAAATTTGAAAAACAATGTTTCAAATTAAACATTGAAAAGAAAAAACAGTGAAACTAGAATTGTATGTGATGTAAAACACATTTAAAATGCATAAGATCACATGTACTTCAAAACATAATTAATAATTTACACATATGACTTGTATTGTTGTAAATAACTTACATTTCTCTTCTACTATGATCAATATCACATATAATACATTGACAAAAATTAGCAAGTTTTGTTTAGGAAAAAAATGTCAATTAGTTGTAGATATCATATGTGATTTTTGACGAAAATTGTAAAAAATTCTTAAATAAATTAATTCAATAAAGATAAATATTTAAAATGAAAAATTAAATCACACTTATTTTAATGTTATAAAAATAATAAGTAAATAAATAAAAAAATTAATCATGAATAAATATCTTAATTAAAGTTATTACATAATCTATATGTATACAACAAATGACACATGCAATTTTGGACGATTTTTAAGAAAGTTTTATTTAATGAAATGATTGGCTCAAAATTATTCTCTTATTCTTTTAAATATGTATCATTCTCGTTTGAACCCGACTCTCTCTATATATACACACACACAGAGATCGAAAACCCCCGACACCCCTAATAGCAGATAATCGTATAGGTCCACAGAAGTGGGCACCTGTGTTGCCACAGTGGCGGTGCAAGTGCACACTGGACATTATGATCGCTATAAATAATAAAGTGGTAAAAATACCGAGATCGTATCCACAAGGATCATACTTCAAAGTTTCGAGTAGTAGGTCGAGAATGCAATGGTTTCAATTAGCGAAGAAGAAAATATATTTGAATGAGATTGGTGCTTTTAACAATTAACAATTAATTTAAAGAAAAAAGTATGGGTGTAGGCTTTATCTAAGACATTTGCAGTAATCTCGTGGTCAGAAACAAAGTGTCACAAAAACATCTATAAGAATCCCTTTATCTCGAAAGTGAATTTCCACAGAGAGTGGCCACTTGTACCCACAAAGTCGCCATTATTGTCGACTCAAGACTTGCCAATTTAACTAAGTAGACCTCTAAGGGTCTTAGTTCCACCAGTATGGATATAGATGCCCAAATCTCTTTGTGACACCTATATCGACCGGCATTTTGAACCTTAGTTAAATCATGCAAATTATGGCCACTTATATCGCCACAGTGGCGAACAGTGCTGGAAATTAAATACTAGAAAGTAAATTACAACTACAACTATCAAAGAAAATAAAAGAGAAGAGATAAATGACTGAATTATTCTACATTGTTGGAGCTCTCTTCAAATGACATCCCATGACCTCTATTTATAATGGAGGAAGAAAAGGGTGGTGGAGGGTTTTACCCACAAAAACTTTCAATGAGTTCAAGCCTTCTTTTAACCAAAGACTCATTGCCTTCTTCATCTACTATTTCACGAAAGCTCATATATTGTTTTATTTTCTTTAAGCTTTTTAGATAGGCATTTTTGGGCATGGATATCTTTCCAACAAGATTTTGCTTATGTTTTTTGTCTTCTCTTCATCTCCTTGGTTTCTAAAGCTTAACCTTTAAGAATGCCATTTTGCAGCTGAAATGGGAAGAATAATACATGCAAAAAATGATATTTTTCAGTTGTCCTCGGATTTACGTCGTTCACCACAGTGGCGAACAAAGTGGCCACTTTCTGCAGTCCAACATTTAACACAAAAATGATGCGTTCAACCATCAAAACACAAGACATCATCCTCAACACCTCCAAATGAAAATAAATAAATGAAAAGGAGAAACATGAACACGTAAAGGGAAAACACACACTAAAATTGAAGAAAAACACACACAAACAATGTGTAAATAATACTCAAAATGAGAGTTATCACACCCCAAACTTAACTTGTCATTTGTCTTTAAGTAACTAAAAGAATATAATTAAAAACAAATGAAGATACAAATACACAAGAAGACTAAGTATTAGAAAAGGGATCTTTTTATTTTCTTTTGCATCCCAAATCCTTTTGATTAACATAATATCCATAGTTTTTCCTAATCTTTCCACTATTCTTTTTATTGCAATTTGATTTCCATAGGCTAAACTATAATTCACCCATATTATGAAAATTGACTTTGCAAACTTCGATCCATAGGGCTTTAAATGGTTGGTGTTTAAGGTTTCTCAATTTCCTTACATTTTTCATCTTCCCCCAAACTTGTTTTTTTTTGGGTTACAAAAAAAAAAAAATGTCTCGTATGTATTTGATGTGTTTTTCCCAACTTTTCACCTCAATGTGCCACTTCATCTATTTGTATTTTTTTTTTCATCCTTCCATTTTTTCGATGGATTTAACTCTTTTTTTCAACACTTGAGTTTTCTCCCCCAAACATAAAATAATCAATGTCTTCATTGTAGAGGGATCCATAAGACTCAAAGGCTTGGGTAAGATAATAAATGGAAAGTGTATCGGCCAAGTGTTTAAAAAAAAGATGGCCTATGTCATTTCTAAAATTTCAAAGTTTAATCAATATGGATACCGGGGGAATTGGTTGCTTAGTTCAAGAAATTTGCTAGTAGTAGATAGATTATTCAAACAATGAGACAAAAAAATCTAAGGATATAAAATGCATGGGAATTTTTTTGTTTTTTGCTTTTATTTATCCCAAAAAAAATTGATACTAGTCGAAAAAGAACGGACTCAAATCACACAAATAAAATGTAAAATTAAAGACACAAATTTAGAGATGAGAGAAAGAAGAAAAATTTGCATCAAGGTTATGTAGGATGCAGTTCACCACCCCACGAGTGCATCTTCAAGAAGTGGAGTGGTTTCAAGATAATAGCCATTTCCACCATACCAAAGTTTCGTGCAACAACTCCATCACCCAAAAAGAACGATATACGCAAAATTTCCAAACTTTTGATCACACAAATCCTCCCTACGGTTTGTTTCGCAACCACCGTAGGATCATTGTTGTCACAAAAAGAAGGCTGCACAACATGAGCAAAAATCATTAAATTAGGAATTTTAGCATTTTGAAGCACCTCTTCACTATTAGGAAGTAAAGAAGGCTTGCTCATATGCCCAAAATTTGCCTAAAAAATCTCCAACTCTTTCTTCACATTACCCTCATCCTTACCAACATATTTTAATTTTTCACTATCACTTGGTAAGGGACCTTGACTTTGATTTTTCAACTCATCGACTAGTTGTCCCATCTTATAATTCAAGGCTTCAAAAGAGGATGTGCAATTTCTCAAAAATGTTGTAAAATCTTCTATTAAACTTGGGGAAAATATTCAAAAGAGTGAGATGGTTCGGGTTGTTCAAAAACATTCTCGGGTGGATTGTTGAGGACAAAGGATGTGAATCCATAGTGAGGATCACTCCCTTGAAAATCACACAAGTAATCAAAATTCCCCTCCCATGATTGGTCCAGTGTATTTATAAACGTGTCATTCCAATCTTGATAGGTAGGTGAAAAAAAAGTGTAGGTGCCATCACCTTGCATATTTGCCAAAAGTTAGGATGTTGTTCCCATGAATAATCGAAAGTATTAAAATACGGGGCATCCTAACTAAAACCTTCCATTAGGGTGAAAGAAAAACCAATGAAAAACTCAACTTATAACTCAGAAAACTCTGGAAATACGCCAATCCCCGGCAACGACGCCAAAAACTTGATAGTGGAAAATCGTATATGTCCACAGAAGTGGCCACCTGTGTTGCCACAATGGCGGTGCAAGTACACACTGGACACTATGATCACTATAAGTAATAAGTGGTAAAAAGACCAAGATCGTATCCACAGGCATCAGACTTCAAAGTTTCGAGTAGTAGGTCGAGAATACAATGGTTTCAATTAGAGAAGAAGAAAATATATTTGAACGAGATTGGTGCTTTTAATAATTAATTTAAAGAAAAGGGTATGGGTGTAGGCTTCATCTAAGACATTTGCAGTAACCTCGTGGTCATAAACAAAGTGTCACAAAAACATCTATAAGAATCCGTTTCTCTCGAAAGTGAATTTCCACAGAGAGTGACCACTTGTACCCACAAAGTCGCCATTATTGTCGACTCAAGACTTGCCGATTTAACTAAGTAGACCTCTAAGGGTCTTAGTTCCACCAGTATGGATATAGATGCCCAAATCTCTTTGTGACACCTATATCGACCGACATTTTGAACCTTAGTTAAAATCATGCAAAAAACCGTATCTTTACGTGGTTATGAAAGACTCTCTCAAATCTTCTTACATCACTCAAGCCGTATTTCCAGATTCACCCATCTCTGGGTCTAAGATCTAATATTAACACTTACAAGTGATCGGCTTGTCCGCGTTGAGTTAGAGTCCCGACTCAAGTGACAAAGTCTAAGAGTTAGCAACGATGACAACACCCAAGTGTTTCCTACTAGTCTTAGATTTGGCTCACACCCATACCCAAAGGGGTGTTTAGCTCATAATAAAAAGAGAAGATATGATAGAAGAAGAAGAATACATAAAGATTACTTGCATTAAGAAAGAGACTACAAATTGTGGCCACTTATGTCGCCATAGTGGCGAACAATGCTGGAAATTAAATGCTAGAAAGTAAATTACAACTACAACTTAGAACAGTGGCGAACAATGCTGGAAACTAAATACTAGAAAGTAAATTACAACTACAACTATCTAAGAAAATAAAAGAGAAGAGATAAATGATTGAATTATTCTACATTGTTGGAGCTCTCTTCAAATGACATCCCATGGCCTCTATATATAGTGGAGGATGAAAAGGGTGGTCGAGGGTTTTACCCACAAAAACTTTCAATGAGTTCAAGCCTTCTTTTACCCAAAGACTCCTTGCCTTCTTCATCTACTATTTCATGAAAGCTCATATATTGCTTTATTTTCTTTAAGCTTTTTAGATGGGCATTTTTGGGCATGGATATCTTTCCAACAAGATTTTAGTTTTGTTTTTTGTCTTCTCTTCATCTCCTTGGTTTCTAAAGCTTAACCTTTAAGAATGCCATTATGCAGCTGAAATGGACAGAATAATACATGCAAAAAATGATATTTTTCAGCTGTCCTCAGATTTATGTCGTTCACCACAGTGGCGAACAAAGTGGCCACTTTCTACAATCAAACATTTAACCCAAAAATGATGCATTCAACCATCAAAACACAAGCCTTTATCCTCAACACCTCCAAATGAAAATAAATAAATAAAAAGGAGAAACATGAACACGTAATGGAAAAACACAACTAAAATCGAAGAAAAACACACACAAACAATGTGTAAATAACACTCAAAATGAGAGTTATCAACCCCCTCCAATGAAACTCCCCCATCTCACCCTCTTCTCCTTTCACTTCTCTTACAATCCTCCTCTTTCTTTCTTCTTCACAAGGACCACAGGGACCAAACTGGGTGATGGGTTTATGGTGGTCATCTTCTCCGGAGTAACACACACACCGCTCGGTAACACAAAGAAGCACCCTACTCTGAACACACACACGCACACTGGGTGATGAGTTCCTTTGATCGAGTTTTGATTCTAGTCCGTGACACAGATCAGGGGGGGTCGGAGATGGGTGTTGAACTGTAGATCGTACTTACCACCCCTGCACCTCACGCCTTTTTCGTCACCGTTCTCCATCACGTCCGACCACCAACACTACTGCATCACCAGCACCTTCACCCACTTCCACCACCAGCACCACTACACTACCACGATCCACCATGACCCTCCTACTCTCTCTCTCTCTCTCACACACACACACAAACACACACACACACATACACACAACGTGAACACCACAGTTTGGTCCCTCTGTGAGACCATTAACCACCATGAACCCACCACAATTTGTTTCCTGTGGTCCTGTGGAGAAGAAAGAAAGAGAGGGTGCAAGGGAGAAAGGATGAAAGGGAGAGACATGAAAAGTTTTTTTTTTCCAATTCTATGGAAAATGTCATTTAAAGAATGGTCAATTAAAAAGAAGAAAAGATACATTAGTAAAACATCTTTAAAAGTTAAATTGTAAAAAGAAAGATATATAAAGAGACGAAAATGACCTTAATGTTAACTGAGGAAATAGATGGTCGTTAGGCCGGAGGACCAAATCCAACAGAAATTGCATACCACCAGCATCAATCCATAATAAGTGAAGCCTATGGACAAAAACCGTAAAACTCATCAAACCACATGGACCAAATCCATAATTTACTCTTGTTAGGTTACCTATGATTTGAAGATGGCCTCCAATCTCCTTTATGAAATCTTTAGATTACGTCTTTACACTTAGACAATTTTGTGTCTTTGTAATAGCTTAGTCATACTCAAGATGTTCGTTACAATCAAAGACTAGTCGAAATCAACAAGAAGTGAATCTTCTGATGCAGATCAAAGATGAACTTCCAATATTCAACTAAGCTACCTTGCCGATTTTATGGAACAAATCGGGGACCTTCAAAATCGGAGGATTTCCCTTTTGTTGTTGTGACTGATTTTTAGAAAGGAAAATTGGTAGATCATCTACATAAGAGAATATATCACATCTTGTCCGTTGCTAAGGAAATCTTCGACAAAAGTACATCCATTTTTGTACCTGAAAGAGACATTCCTTGATGAACCTGAAGAAAAGATATTTGTCTTTTCTACCTTTTCCAGGAGTTGTGTACAACAAGGTCTGGAGGTCAACTTTGTCCCATGATGAGACATAAAATGAAAAATTTTCCTTTTTGAAGGACATTCCTGACATCCAATCCCAAAGTGACAAGTGTCTCAAGCATTTAATGCATATGGTAGTATTTAAAGCTAAAGACCCCTCCCATGCAAGGTTACACTTTTAAAAAGAGATTTCTGAGTGCTCAAGCAAAATCGGCATACCCTCTCTCCTCAAGAACTTCATAGCTTTGTTCTTAGTGTTTCACAAGTTATGTTTAGTTTTCTGTTTTCTAAGTGAACGATTGCTAGGATAGATTTTGTTAGATATTAGTTTGAATCAATTTGTATTGTAAAGTGGACTTTTGTAAGTTGTTGTTTGACCTTTTGTATTCTTGTGTTTATATGAGGTTATGGCTTGTATAAACCATATAAATACCTTTCATCTCTTTGTCTTTTGTAAGAGTCATGGAACAACTCAAGTGTAACTTTGATTTTGTGAGATATATAACTACGACACATTTGACAAATTTCTCTCTCTAGAATCTTTCTTTAATTCATTGTTCTTTGATTGTTAATATGCTTGAACTCTATGATCACAATTGGTATCAGAGCTGAATCAGATTGTTGGAAAGATCAACTTGCAATTGTTTGGAAGAAAATCAATTTCTAAAGTTGGAAAGTTCACTGTTCACGAAGAACACTGTTCCATTGATCAATTTCTTGATTTTTGGTTGTTTTTAGTGTAGAAATGATTGCACCACAATCATATTATGTTAGTGATCATTTTCTATTCACATTGTAACCACAAAATCACAACAATTCTGTGTCAATTCGATCAAAATAGGAAGTTCAGAATGTATACTGTTCACGCACTGTAATTTGATCAAAATCTTTGATCATGTTTGTTCTTGGAAGAATTGATGCTCAAGGGTTGTTCTAGATCATGTTGTGAGCAAATTGTCAAATTTTGGTGATCAAATTCCAAGAATTGAGTGGAAAACAGTGAAATCAGAGTAAAAAATCATCGAGATATAAGGAATTCACATAATCTATGAAGAACTCTCATGAAGAACTCGCATGAGAAGGAATTCGCATAGAGCTGAATGTTGAAAAATTTCTAAGGATTGAATTCGCACCTAGAAGATTCGTGAAGAATTTGCATAAAGATGAAGATTGTTGAAAATTCCTAAGGCAGGAATTCGCATCTCAAAGGATACGAAATCCAAAGAATTCGCATATAAAAGCTACGAATTGTCAGAATTCGCATAGGGGCTCATACGAAAAGCTCAAGAATTTGCATAAATACGAATTGTTTGAAGTTTGAAAAGTTTTTAAGTCAAGAATTCGCTTCACAGTAAAGAAGACTTGTGCGAAAAGTACAGAGTTCGCATCTTTCCTTGTGCAAAAAGTGAAGAACTCGCACATAGCTACATGCGAAAAGTGAAGAATTCGCATATATCTACCTGCGAAAAGCTCAGAATTCGTATATAATTGCATGCGAAGAATTCTCATCCTTTTCATACAAATTCCATTGTGTGTGCGAATTGTTTACATAGTGTTCTGCGAATTGTATACTTAGAATAATTTTGAGTGATTTTCTTGTGATTTCTGAAGTGATTTTTTTGATTATCCGACTAATGATCTGTTCAAGCATCATTTCAGATATATTTTCTCAATGCCTTACACAGATGAGAAAGGAAATTTGATTCTCACAAAAAGAGATTGTGTATTGTCATACATGCCTGAGATACCCAAAATTGAAGCTGAAAATGAACAACTTAAACTTCAGAACTCAAAGTTGAAAGCTGAGATTGTGAGTCTGAATGTCAAACTGAAGAAAGCTGAAATTCAAGTATCAACATATCAGACTAAAGGAACTGACTGGTTAAAGAGGTTGATGTGAGAAGTAAGAAAGAGAAAGTTGAGCTAGAGAAATCTTTCAATCAAAGACTATCTGATCTTTCAAGGAATGCTGAAAAGGAAAAGAAAGATTTAGAAATCAGATGTGCTAAACTTTCTAAACAAGTTTCTGAATTTGAGAAAATTGTTATTTCTGAAACAGATATTTTTGAAAAGGAAAAGAAAAATACTGGAAAAATATTTCTCTTTTCAAAGAAATTTCTGAGAAAAATCAGAACATGGAAAAAGAGTTTGAATCTGAATTTTTTTTTTGAAAATGAGATTTTTAAACTCACAAGTAAGTTGGCTACTTTATCTTCAGATATTCTGAAAGGACAGAAGAGTTGATCTGATATGCAAAGCAAGTTTGATAAACTTTACAATGAAAAATCCAAGTTGAATGACAAGATCAAACAACTTGAAACAACTAATGCTGATTTGTCAAACAAGATAAAAACTGATATAACTGATTTATCTTCTTATGATGATTCAGCAGAATCAGTCTGTTCTTTTCAATCAGTTTCAAGCTTATTTCAGAAAATGGTTTTCAAGAAAAAGAATATCAAATCAGAAATCTTGAAACTAGATCAGATTAAAACTTCTAGTTCATTTTATGTCAAATCTGCTGATAAACATGCTGCTTATTTTTCAAAATCTAGATCTAAAGCATCTGAGAAATAGAAGATGATCTGGGTTGTAAAGGGATCTCCTGGATCAGTCAAATACCAGAAATCATCTACACAAGCTTCAAAGACAAACAAGAACAAAGCTTCAAAAGGTAAATCCTTTACTCCTGATTACATCAAGTCTACAAAACATCTAATCAGGTTAGCTAAAAGAAAACTTTGTTGTTCTTACTGTTGCACTGATGATTTTGTTCACAAAGCACACATCAACAACTGGTATAATTCTTACAAGTATACTTCTGATACTGCATATCACAGAGGTGGAAACCACTCAAAGAAGTTTTCACATACTAACCAAGATGGACCCAAATTAATCTGGGTACCAAAACCTGTTAAACCTGTGTTGTAGGAATCCACACTCAAGAAAGAGTGAAAGGATAATGGTTTCTGTTTACAACAGATCAGGACCCGATCTTCAATGTCAAGAGATGACTTCTAAGTAAAGCAGCTTAGGACTTAATCCTCAATGTTAAAGAATGATGACTTCTGAACACCGCAGTTCAAGACTCGATCTTCAAAGATCTTTACTGAAAGAATCTTTGATTGTCAAATCATTCTAAGGGAGTATTTCTTATCCTTGTAATGAGCTATTGAGAAGATTGTACTTACATTAGATTTTTGGGAAGATTATACTTCAAAGAATATTTTTATTCTAAGGGGGAAACATAGTTATACTGTTATATATTTTATTTTCAAAGAAAGAAACAAATACATACTGTCATATTTTACTTTGGATGCAGATATGAAGGGGGAGCATATCCATACATGTTTTTAAGATCCATCTCATGTTAAGGGGAGAAACAAGATGCCAGACAACAATTGATGACAAATCAATGATGAACAAACGAGAGATCAAATCAAGGGGGAGCAAAGTCAAGCAAATCATATCAAGTCAAGGGGAGCACATTACATAATTATTATTCCAAGGGGAGTAAGTTCAAAGGGAGTAAGTGTGTTTGTGTGAGTGTGCTAATTCTTTATGAGAAATTAAAATGAGCTTAAAGTGTCAAAATTTGGAAAGTTTCCATTTATGGAAAATTTCTATTTTTGGCAATTTGGAAAAGGTTTCTATTTTTAGCAAGTTTCCATGTTTAGAATGTTTTTCAAAAGTTGGAAATTTTTCTAAGTCCATAATTCACATACAGTGCTATACGAATTCAAAGGAATTCGCACACTGTAGCATGCAAATTGATGGAATTCGCATAATATGGCATACGAATTCTAACTTTTCGCATCTCTCTATATGCGAAAAGTGAGGAATTCGCATCTAATGCCATGCGAATTGCTTGTTATGCACAAAATTCGCATATAGCTTCATGCGAATTCTCACACACTATGTCTTATCTCTTTGCAAGACAATTCGCATTCCAGTGTCATGCGAAAAGTGATTGGTCAATCAAATCGTGCCACGTGTCTATTTACTCATTGAGTATAAATACGTTACTTATCATTTTTCTAATCACTTTTCGGAGTATAAGCGTTCATACGAATTATTCAGAGCACTTAAGCCCTTAAACCCTCTCCTACAACTTTTCATTTCCAGATCCTTGTTCTTCAAAGTTCTTTGATTTCAGGTGGTTATTGATTTCATTTTTGTTATGTTTGTTCATTGTTTCTTGCAAGTTATACCCAAACTGGATTAGTTTTAGGGTTTCGATTTGGACTCATCATTGGACTGTTCATCTTCATATTCGAATAAACCTTTGAATATTCAAAATTGGACCTTGAATCTGACCTTTGTGTTAATATGGATACTAAGATACATTAATATGATATATTCGAACCATGAATCACAAATCTTCTGACTTAATTCGAACAATTTTTGGGTTTTGATTATGTTTTTGAAAAGTCGACTCTTCGACTGTTCTTGAAGTTGTTCTTGATAAAAAGTTTAATATGGGTATCATAAGTGGAATTTAATTCCAAATTGAAGTGTTAAACCAATCCTTAATCGAACATCAAGATGACTAATTTTTGGGTTAAAATCATAATAATGATTTTTGTTAATCTGGATTTCTATGAATGTTTGAAGATCATCGTTGGTGTTCTTGGTGTTTATATTAAACACTTAGAAAAATTTCAAGTTCAAGATTTTGAAAATTTGAAGGCCCATGCGAATTGTTGATTTTCAGTACCATACGAATTCTATGTTCTCAATGTCAAATTTTTCTAAGTAAAAAATCCGTATATTTCTTCATACGAATTCCTTGGTCCTTAATGATAAATTCTTTCTAAGTAAAGAATTCGTATACTTGAGTCATACGAATTCTGTTTCCATTTCACTTCACTTTCATTCCTAAGTGAGGAATTCACATACTTGGTCCATGCGAATTCTATACTTAGTGAATTTCAAAAATGGTTTTCATGTCAAAATTTTGGTTTTTCACTAACAATTTGGACCTTATCCATACTGTTCATCTTTTTCAGGTACCAAATGGCTGACAATCAGTTTATTGATCAGAATGTTTAGATGGGTGAAAAATCACCACCCGAGGCATCCAGAGAGTGTCCAATGCCATCATCTAGATTAGACTATCAATTAGCACCTGGTGTTCATCCAGATCATGTTCTCATTTCACCATCAGAAATGAAACCTCAACAGCCTAACAATCACTGTATGGACTTCACTATCAAGATTGATCCACTGGTTCTTGACATACCGAAGAATCATCCTCTGAGGCGTGCTCTTACTGCTCAAGGGAGTGTGCCATAAGTGTATGTCCAACAAGCATGGAAGACTATCAGATTCAGTCATATGAGGGTTAACAATGAAAGAGTGCCTATTTTCAAATTAGAGATATACCATTTCACCTTAGTGCTGAACTATGAGAGACTCAGATTCATTCTAAGTCTGCCTGCAGCTGACGCAAGGGAAGGGAGAACTTCTTATGATGACCTTCCTACATATGCTGATATTTTTCAAGGGATAAGAGACATGGGCTATGTGAGGCTGTTAGGGCCATTTTCTTTGTTAAATAGAAGTTCAGGGTAGTTTGTGACAAGTTGCAATAGTTGTAAGCTTGTTGGGCCTTAAAGCCCATAAGCCCATTAGGCCTGCGAGCCCGAGTATTTAAAGTTATTTCTGTTTCATTTGTCATTTTTAGAGATTCATTATTCAGTTTACTAGTTGTTAGGTTTACATACTATTATCAGAAATTCTCTCTGTAAACCTTAGCCCTTTGAAGTTTATATTAATCATATGACTAGTTGCTGTGCCTAATATCTTGTTCATCATTGTTCATATATCTGTTGATTGCACTGAAACTGGGATCTACAATTGGTATCAGAGCAGATAGGCAAAAGGTTTGATCCAGAAAAAGGTTTGTCTAAAACCCTATATTTTTTTGTGTTAATCGCGTATATGTGTTTTAGTTGATTATTAATTCTGTTTATCGATCGAGTCTGTTTCTGAAGTTGTTTTGGCTTCGATCGAATCTGGTAAATTTCTGGAAATTTTGTATTCGGTCTTGGTCATTAATTTCTTCGATCGTATTGCTTCTGAGTTATAATTATTCGGTCTTAGTGAGTTTGGGTGTTACTTGATTTGTTAATTCCTTCGATCAAAGGATCGAAGGATCTGTGTTTGCTTTCGATCGAACCCAGAAATTCTTCGGGTTCTTCGATCGGATTCTTCGTGTTCTTCGGGGCTTTTTGTTATTATCCTTAGTGATTATCGTCTTTTGACCTGAGCATTCGACCGGACAGCTGTACTCCGGTCTTGCTCATTCGACCGGACACTTGTTTACCCCGGTCTAACCTTTGACCGGATAGTTGTAACCTCAGGTGAAGCCCTTCGACCGAATACCCATTTGACCGGATACTTGTATCCCGGTCTTACACCTTCGACCGGATAAGAGTTTCCCCGGTCTTATCCCTTCGACCGAATAAAGGTGATCCGGTCTTGTCCCTTTCGACCGAATAAGGGTCCTCCGGTCTTAACATTCGACCGGATTCGTGTGTCCCCGGTCGTATCATTCGACCGGATTAGTGTATCCCCGGACGTGTCCTTCGACCGGATAACTGCTTCCTCCGGGCATACCTTCGACCGGATATTTGTGTGACCTGATTTTCTGTTTAAATCAAGTGTTTCTGTGTTTCTTCTATTTTATTGTATTTGGATCATTCTGCTTGCCTAACGAACATTACAGTGCTCTTAAGTTAAGAAGTAAAGATGAACTGAAGGGATGCTCTAGCCATCGGTTCTGACCAAAAGCCCCCGGTGCTCTTTCGGGGAGAGTACCCTCAGTGGCATGACTGATTTATGAATTTCATAGAAGCAAAATCCAACTATGAAGACATATACAAATGCCTGACTGAGGGTCCACAAGATTGGCCAATGAAAGTGGTACCGGCAAACCCAGCTGAAGGTTGGCCAGAGCGCCAGATCCGGAAAACTGTTGGTGATTTTACTAACAGAGAAAAGGAATTGTACGAGGCAGAAAAGCTGGCAAAATCATATCTTCTTCAAAGTCTACCGAATGACATCTATGCTTGTATAGATAGTTTCAAAGACTCGTCGAAAAAGATGTGGGACCAAATAGAGAAGATGATGATGGGAAGCCACATCAATAACCAGCTAAAGGTGACAAACTGTATCACCAGATATGATGGGTTTAAAGCACGAAAGGGTGAAACGCTGACGGAAACCTACGAAAGGTTTAATATGCTTCTAAATGATCTTCAGAAAAATAAGATCACAAAGACGAACACGGAAAACAACATAAAGTTTATGAACAACTTACAGTCTGAGTGGAAACCGTTCGTCTCCCATATTCGCCACACTCAAACCTTGGAGAAGTTGTACCTTCACGAACTCTATGAAATGCTGCTCCAAGACGAAGAGGAAGTGATGGAACTTATTGGGAAAGCAGAAGAAAAGCCAGCAACTGATCAAATAGCACTCGTATCTGAGAGAAGAGGCAAATCCGTCAGCCGATCATCTGGAAAAGAACCTGTGCTGAATGATTCTGAACCTGAAGATCCCGATAGCGATTCGAATCCAGAACTTGCCAAGATGAAAGAAGCAATGGTGTTTCTCACTCAAGCATTTCAAAAGAGGAAGTTTTTCTCCAAGACTTCTAATAAGCAAAGAGTTTCTACTCATCGTGATCATCGTGATAAGTCTGAAGGTAACAGTCGCTTTGAAGCTGGTAAGAAGCCTGACAAGAGACATGAAGAAAAGCCTAAAGACGAACCGATCAAATGTTACAATTGTGGTCGGTTAGGTCATTTCGCCAGAGATTGTCGCAAGCCAATTGTGCGCAACGCCGACTACTACCGATCCAAGCTGATTCTTGCCAAAGAAAAGGAAGCTGGTAAAGCTCTAATGGCTGAAGACGATTACTGGCTACAAGTGTCGGATGAAGAACCCGAGGATGCTGAAGCTCATCTGTGCTTCATGGGCAACCATTCATCACCATCTGATACTGATGAAGACGATAACAATGCTCCTTGCCAGGTATGTACCCCTTTTCATGAAGCTTTACTTGATCAGATGCAACTATCAATGAACAAACTTGACTCTTACAAGCTTCTGTTAAAAGAAAAAGAACAACTTCTCTCTTCTCTGGAAAACCGTGTCACTAAGCAGTCTGACTTTATGGAAAATCAAAGCTTAGAAATTTCTAGCTACATGTGCACTATTTCTAATTTAAGAGAAGAAAATGTGAGGTGTTCAACAGAGTCACAAAGTCTAATGACCAGAGTAGATGATCTGACCGATAAGCTCCGTATGTCTGAGTCCGAGAAAATTGATTTGTTAAATCAAAACGTGGCTTACAAAAATGAGAAAATAAGGTTATCCAATCAGCTAGAAGAGCTTGAAAAGAAACTTTATAAATTTGGTCAATCTGATCAAACGTTAAAGCTAATCGCACCAAAAGAACCAAAGTACGGAAATACGGGTATCGGGTACGATAACCCTGATTATTTAAACAAGGCTTTATCCAAAGTTCCTACTTTATATGCATCTGAATTTTTTGGATTAGACAAAATCTTTCCTGAATATAAGATACATTGGACCACACCCACTGAGGAGGAAGACCTTGAAGATAAGTTGAGAAGAGAAAACTCTGTTCTTTCTAAAAGGACATTTCCGTTTGTTTATGATACATTAAATGCTTCTTATAATACTGACAAACCCCGTTTCCTGTCATCCAATTTTTTCCATAGTTACTCTCAAGCTAAACTAAACACTAAAACCGTTAAAACTGAGGAGGAACCTCTAGCTCCCAAGGTTTATGTTCCTACTCTGCTTTTAGAAAAGAAACTTGTTCAGCTAGAAGAATCGTATGTACTAGAAAGGGAAAATTTTCAAAAGGAAAAGCAAAGTCTTTTATCTAAAATTGAGTGTCTCAGTTCCAACAAAAAGGAAACTATGTCGGAAGAAGATAAAGAATATTACCAGACAGAAATAAAGAAGTTGCACTCACAACTGGCTGCTATGGCAGCAGATAATCTGAAAGTGCAACTTCACAAGGTTGACCCTCATGCTCAGCCTTCAATTCTCCAAAGAGAGTTATCGTCTCTGTCTGAAAACTCTTATCCTTCTTCTGACACATCCTCCTACAAAGCTTTTATGGGTGACTCGTCACCGATCATTTCAAATAAAGGAAAAGAGCCTCAAAGTCTTAAACCAGATCAGTGTTCTGATTGTAAAAATGCTTCCGCATATGATCTGCACTCAACAAACTCTTCAAATGCTCTGAAGTCCTCATGTGGTAAGGTCCTTTCTGATGAGGAACTTGAATTTTCCGCATTCTTGAATTCTGAGGTGTGTTTAGATAACAATTTGAGCCAATTTGATTTTAATCCTTCTCTACCTAGCCATGTTGATTTTCTAAATGAGTCATGTGCGCCTCCGGTCAATTTTCATAAGGGTGAATGTTCTACATCTGCCTCGCAAAAACCTTCTGTGAACATTCCTTCAAAACCTTCCATGTCAAAATCGAAAAGGCGTTCACAGAAGAAGAAAAGGACCGGTCGCTCTCAAATGTCATAATCGTCAATTTTCAAATCCTCTGACTATGGGTTCAACGGCATTTCAGATACGTATGGTCGGCGGAAAGAAGTGAAATATGCTTGGGTAGCTAAGAAGTCAAGAGAAAGCTCGACAACATCAGAATTAGTTGATCCAGTGTTAAAGTCTAGAAAGAACAATAACAATCATGATGTTTTTATTTCTAAACCTCTAGTTGATTGTAATGGAACTTTTCCTTTAAAAGTTTATTCAATTCCGCAATTACTTCAACTGTCGCATGATTGTTTGTGTTGTTCTCATTGTGGATCAAATGATTTTGTTGATAACCGTTATGCATCTGATTGGTTTGGTTCATATCATATTGCTACTAATAATTCTCATAGTAATGTTTCCCGTGAAAGACAAAGACCCAATTATAAACGGGTCTCTAAGTCGGGTGTTAAACCTAACCCTAAAGGACCCATTTACGAATGGGTACCTAAAAAGAAATAACCTGTTTTGCAGGACGGTCATGTGTGGTATCTAGATTCAGGTTGCTCCAAGCACATGACCGGAAGAAGGGAGCTTCTCACAAACTTCACCGAGAGGTTTTGTGGAAATGTACGGTTCGGGAATGATCACTCCTCTCCTATCAGGGGTTACGGCGATATTGTCAAAGATAATATCACAATCAAGAAAGTCTCCTATGTCTAAGGTCTCGGTCACAATCTTTTCAGTATCGGTCAATTCTGCGACAAGAATCTCGAGGTTACTTTCAAGGCTAAAAAGTGTAGCGTTCGAACTGAGGATGGTAAAGAAATACTTGCTGGCACGCGACGAACCAACCTCTACACGATCGACCTCTCATCCTTGAAACCCGATAAGGAAGTCTGTTTGTTGACCAAAGCATCTGCTGAACAAAGCTGGCTATGGCATCGTCGTCTCTCGCACCTGAACTTCAAGAACATCAACAAGTTGGTGCTCGGGGGACATGTCAAAGGTATGCCAGATCTCAAGTTTGCAAAAGATCATCTGTGCGCTGCCTGCGAAAAGGGCAAGATGAAAAAGGCGTCTCACAAGCCTAAAGCCGTTCCGAGTACTTCTCGGTCCCTTGAGCTAATCCACATGGACTTATGTGGACCGATGCGCATTCAAAGCATAAATCACAAGAAGTATGTCCTGGTGATGGTTGACGATTTCTCTCGTTACACTTGGGTCCGATTTCTCCGTTCCAAGGATGAGACTCCCGAGTTGATAATCTCTCTTCTGAAAAGTATTCAAGTCAGTCTCCACCAGGTAGTTCAAACCATCAGGACGGACAACGGCACGGAGTTCAAGAATCAGTTACTCACCACTTATCTCACTTCAGTGGGTATCTCGCATACTTTCTCCGCTGCTCGTACTCCTCAGCAGAATGGAGTGGTAGAACGTCGAAACAGAACTCTAGTCGAAGCAGCACGCACGATGTTATCTCATTCCAAGCTACCACTATTTCTTTGGGCAGAAGCTGTTGCTACCGCTTGCTATACTCAAAATCGGTCTATCATTAACAAGCGGTTCAACAAGACTCCGTACGAGATCATCAACAAACGTATTCCGAACATCAACTACTTTCATGCCTTCGGATGCATCTGCTTTGTCTTAAATGATAAGGATGATCTTGGCAAATTCAGTCCCAAAGCGGATGAAGGAGTGTTCATCGGCTACTCTCAGCACGCAAAAGCTTATCGTGTCTACAACAAACGGACGAAGACCGTCGTTGAAAGCGTAAACGTGACTTTTGACGAGTCCCCTGAAATGGTTTCTGAGCATCTCAGTTCAGAACCCGCGCTTACTGGTGTGTTAGCTTCTGGACAATTCCGTTCGGAAGCTACACAATCTCCAGTGGATCCACATCTTGCGTCTACGTCAAGAGCACATCTTTTTGATTTGGATTTACTATTTGAATTCTTTTATAATGACTTATTTAATGTTCAATCTAATTCTAAGTCATGTGACAGGAATACTGCTCAAGCACCAGAAGTGACACAAGTCACTGGCCCTACCGACTCTGGAGGTCCATCCTCGCCTGGTGCTCCATCCTCTACTGCCAATGATCAAGCTTCCCCAACCTCAAGTACTAGAAATCCTCTTACTCAAGTTCTTGATGACGGTGCTCCTGAACCGACTCCTGTTTCCGTTCAACTTCATGAACCGACTCCTGTTGAAGGTGCCCTCGAAGTTTCCTCTCCGGCAATCCCGGAACCTCCTATTGTTTCATCTCCAGCTGAGTCGTCCTCTACTCCGTGTTCGACTCCCACGACGAAACTTCCACCTCACAGGCCATCATCCCTCGAGGCAGTTCAGGATTTACCCCCAGGTGGTCATGTGGATGCCGATACCTCCCATCAGACATATCAACCTCATCCACACACTACCAAGTGGACTCGAGCACACCCCCTTCATCAGATCATTGGTGATCCTTCCACACCAGTTCAAACTAGATCTACCACCGCGAATGACTGTTTATTTTCCTCGTTCCTCAGCCGTATCGAACCTTCCACTGTCTCTGAAGCGCTGAATGATCCGGACTGGGTAATTGCTATGCAAGAGGAACTCAACCAATTTGAGACCCTCAAAGTATGGCGCCTAGTTCCCCGACCAAAGAACAAGACAGTGATAGGGACTAAATGGATTTTTAAGAACAAGAAGGACGAAAACGACATTATAGTTCGGAACAAAGCGCGTCTAGTAGCTAAAGGATATCGCCAGCAAGAAGGAATTGATTACGATGAGACGTTTGCACCGGTTGCTCGCATTGAAGCGATCCGCATGTTCCTCGCCTACGCCACTCACAAGAATTTCATCGTCTTTCAAATGGACGTGAAATCCGCGTTCCTCAACGGCGTGCTCAAGGAGGAAGTCTATGTCTCGCAACCAGAAGGCTTCGTGAGTACTGAAAATCCGCATTACGTCTACTTTCTTGACAAGGCCCTCTACGGTCTTAAGCAAGCGCCACGAGCCTGGTATGATGCACTCTCATCCTTCTTAGTCAAGTCTGGCTTCTCTAAAGGTAAAATTGATACTACTTTATTTATTAAAAGAGAGAAGAACGATATCATTCTTGTACAAATTTATGTTGATGATATAATCTTTGGCTCCACGAACCCCAAGTATTGTCAGAACTTTTCTGCCTTAATGAGTAAACATTTTCAAATGAGCATGATGGGGCAAATGAATTTTTTCCTGGGTCTTCAAGTAAAACAATTACAAACAGGAATTTTCATTAATCAATCTAAGTACATCTCGGATATTCTTCGGAAATACCAGATGGAACAATCTTCATCCATGAAAACCCCCATGTCCACTACTCTAAAGCTTCACTCCGATCCTGACGGTAAGGATGTGAATGCGACTATTTATAGAGGTATGATTGGCTCTCTGATGTACTTGACGGCGAGTCGGCCTGACATTATGTTTTTGACATTCTTGTGTGCAAGATTTCAGTCAAAACCTAAAGAGTCTCACTTAGCTGCGGTTAAACGAATTTTTCGATATTTAAAAGGTACTGCTGATCTTGGTTTGTGGTACCCAAAAGAGACAGGTTTTGAATTGACAGCCTACTCGGATGCTGACCACGCTGGCAACATGCTGGACCGGAAGAGCACGTCGGGTCATGTTCAGTTCTTGGGCGATCGTCTTGTCAGCTGGGCTTCCAAGAAGCAAAACTGCGTGTCCACCTCCACCGCCGAGGCGGAGTATGTAGCAGCCGCCAGTTGCTGCTCGCAAGTCATCTGGATGCGCACCCAACTCAAAGATTATGGATTTAATTACTCCAGGATTCCCATCTACTGCGACTCGAAGAGCGCTATAGCCATATCAAGCAATCCCGTCCAACACACAAAGACGAAGCACATTGATGTGCGCTATCACTTTATAAAAGATCACGTGGAAAAAGGTACTATCGAACTCTATTTTGTTAATTCAGAGCATCAGTTAGCAGACCTATTTACCAAAGCCTTGGACGAAAAACAATTTAATTACCTTGTGTCCAAACTAGGTATGCTAAATTTGAAAGTTTGATCCGTTCGCAGCTCTCAACGAGTTTCATTCAATAACGAATGACTGTGACAACTGCCCCAGTGACTTGTCTCTGGGTGCTATTTTCCACACTCCTTGGTTATTGCATTTTACTCGTTCAGCTCTGTGTCCGTTACGAACTTCTGTATTAACAAAGTAGATTTCGTTGTGTTCCCGTTTTGTTTTGTTTTTTTTTTGTGTTAGTATGTCTGTTTTTCGTGATTGTGTGTGCAGTTCATTTCTTTGTTCCTTAAAGAGTAAGTTGTTAGTGACAGATCTACAACCCGATACTGTGTTCAGGGGGAGCACTAGCGTCAGATGGTTGGTAAGTCTTACGGGTCCTCCATTCGAGGGGGAGCAGGTAAGAGGGCTCTGTGTTTGGACTTCCTCATGGTAATCATTCGAGGGGGAGTGAGGTCTCGTGTCTTCGTGTTTAAGTCTTTTTAATTTTAATTTTTTTTTCCTCTCTACTTAGGTTTATTTGTTTTCTTTTCCTTCAATTAAGTTTTTTTTTAAAAAAAAAAGTTCTGTGTTACATCTCCGAAAACTCCAAAAAGTTTTTTTAGTTTGGTTTGTTTCTTTTAACTTCGGCCCATAGCCTACCCGGTCCACTTCCCCCGCGGCCCATGCCCAACACCCTCCGGGGTATAAGAACCCCGGTCGAAGGGTTTTCCTCCTCATTCGATCGCATCTCTCTGTTTCTTCTCATCTTTTTTTCTCTCTCTCGCCCGGACTCTATTCGACCGAACACCGTCGACTTGGTCTCCATCGTCCTCTACATCTTCATTCGATCAGGTAGGTGATTCGAGATGTTGTTTTTCAGGTTGCATCGATCGATTGTAATCGATCGATGTTAAGTTTTGTTCTTCAATCGATCTGTGGTCGATTTGTCTTCTCTGGGGGAATACTCCGATCTAGGATTTCGCCCCGGTCGATATCACCCCCGGTCAAATGCTTCCTCCGGTCGATTATCTCTTCCGGTCTTAGAGTTCTCCGGTCTTAGTATTATCCGGTCTTAGTGACCTCCGGTCGAAGACCCTATCCGGTCTTAGTGACCTCCGGTCGAAGACCTCATCCGGTCGACCACTTATCCGGTCTTAGTGACCTCCGGTCAAAGACCCTATCCGGTCTTAGTGACCTCCGGTCGAAGACCTTATCCGGTCGACCACTTACCCTGTCGAATCTCTCCTCCGGTCGAAGACCTTATCCGGTCGACCACTTACCCGGTCGAATCTCTCCTCCGGTCGAAGACCATATCCGGTCTTAGAAACCTCCGGTCGAATGCCTCGACCGGTCATGCTTTTATCCGGTCTTATAAAAACCCCGGTTGAATTTTATTCGGTCGAATCAAATTTTTTGTGGTGCTTATAGTTATATCTTTTAATATGTTGTTTATGAGGACATTGTGTTGGTTATATGTGCTGGTGCAAGTCTATGCGCCTTGGTGACTGACCCTAACTCACGAGTAGGGTTTGCTCTTCCAAATATTTTTGGAGTTACTATCTAGCGTGATCTAAATCATCACGGTATAACTCCAACGGCGAAAATTGTATTTCCAAACCTGTGTACTAATCGATTACTTATTCACAGGTACAATGGCTCAAAATCAGCCACCAGCGATTGATCCAATCGCAGATGCGGAACTGATTCCCGAGGATCAGTTCCTTCCACTTACAGCAAATAACTACCATCTCGATGTGACCCAACTTGCCATTCAACATCAGGTCATCATCGAGATACTAAGGGGCCATCCACTCTCCTATGCTCTAACGGAAACAGCCACCGTTCCAATCATATACCTACAGCAGTTCTGGCGTTCCCTTCATGCCTTAGAAGCCGATGGCGGTTTCCATCTTGAAGGACGGATAGATCACACACCAGTGCTTCTCACAAGTGATCTATTCCGCCAATTTCTTCGGTTACCGACCGCCGGATCTGTAGCTGGCCAAGAAGACTTCGACCCGCTTGTCTCAGATGCTACATTGTGCACCGATCTTATCTCGTTGGGATACGGCGCAGAACTCCGCATACCATCAACATTCACCCGCAAACATCTATCGACGTTATGGTACACGCTGTTCACTTATATCAATCGGTGTCTTTCGTCTATAACGAAAGGCATAGATCAGTCGAGCGCTCCGATTCTACGCATCTTTCATGCGGTGGCATTCAATCGCCACGTCGACTTTGCCGATCTTCTATGGTTTGAACTCATTCAGAGAGTTCGGTCGACTGCATCTCGGCGGTCAAACTTCGTCCCCTTCATGCGGTTCCTACAGATAATCATCCGGAACTACATGAACCTGTATCCCGAGATACAACGCCGCTCCACCCACCCGATGTGCCCACAACATCCAACCCGGAAGATTCCTTCCCGTGCTGATCCAGAAGGTGTTGTCGCCCGACAAATCCCAGTCGGGGTACTAGACCATGCTCGTCCCACGGCACTGAGTGTGATAGCTTATAGGCACACACACAACATCCCAGCTCCTATGGTCCGACCAGGACCGACAGGACCTGCCCAAGGAGCAAGACCTGAGCGACGTGAGGGTCAGCGTCCATGAACGAGAGGTGGGAGCGTCCGGATAGCTGGGGCTTCCGGACAGGGTGTGTCGAGGGCCATTATCGTGAGGGGAACTGGAGTGGGCAGTGCCGTTGGAACGAGCCAGCCAAGTTCTTCGAGACAACCTTCTCCGCCACCAACAACAGGTACTCAAACGACAGAAGAGGCAACAGTTTCTGAAGCCGTTCAAGCTCAGTCTTCTTCTGTCGCTCCTACTGAAGGAACATCAGCCACTTCAGATACCGAGGAAACCCAAACCGCAACATCGGCATCAAATGAAGAGTCTTCTGACTCTGATGGTGACGATAATCAGCCCCCATCCGGAGAGATAAGGAGAGCGGAGGGAGTATTAGTTGAACATCAAGAGGTGAGCTGTGTGAGGGAAAGGCGGAGTAAGCTACATTCTGAGAGTACACGAGTGATGGGACAACCATCTTCGGTTGTATCCCCCCCAGCCACATCTAGCCAGGTAGCCACATCTGCTATCCAGTCTCATGTGTTGGGACTGGGTATTGAAGAAGCCGCCGTGGACCTAGCGGCGCACTTGCACGCCCCACCAAGCCACTCCACCATCTCTCAACAGATGGTGGTTTCACAAACTCACGGGGATTTAGCACATACGCTATCGGGCTCTCACTTGGAGGGTGCCGATATTGAAACAAGAGAACAGCTGCCCCCGTTCTCGCCTTCTTTGCATGCACGGAGTTTAGATCCATTTGTATTACACGCCATTCCTAGGACACAGATTCCATTTTCGGCTATCGCCGGTAGCCTAAGTGGCCCGGCCGGAACATCCATAGTAAACCCACCTTCGGGTAGGTTACGAGGATTGGATGGAAGTCCTACCACGGCTATCATCACGCCAACCGTGAACGTAGGCGGCTCGACTTCTACAGTCGTAGCTACAACGGGAAGTCTAAGTGACCCCGGCGTTACCCACACTGAGTTTGTCTCAAGGGAATACATGGACGGCGCCCTAAAGGCTGTCCAATCTATGATGACGGAGGAGTTGGACAACATCAAACGCATGGTCAAAGGCAAAGGTCCTGCGATTGAGCCGGAGACCACATCTACTCCATCTTCTCTATCAGCTGCGGATATGTCCATACCTGAACTGAAATCTATCCTTCTCGCCAAACTTATAGCCCAATCTCTAACCGAACCCACCCAGGATGCCGATTTGTTATCCTTACTTTCTCAAGCATCTACACCGACCCCACCTACACCCCAACCTATCGTTTCTGTCGAAGCCTTCCAGATCCAACAAGCTATGCTTCAGTCACTTCAGCAAACCGTAGCTGTTTTGACTGAACGCCTTTCGGCAGTGGAAGATACCTGCCGTGGCCAGGCAGAACGGCTCAAGCGCCGACATGATGATCAGGATGATCCTGATCACCATGAGGGGGAGAAGCGCCAACGTCGATCTGATCCGGAGTCTCATGTAGTGGAGTCGGAACAGGTTGAACAGGGTACGGGTTCGGGTACAAGAATAGAGGGACAGAGGCAGGAACAGGAACAGGAACGGGAACCAGTGACAGATCTGATACTATATGATTATCCGACGGTTGAAAAGCCTGAGGAATTTGAATTTGATTCTCCGATAGTTCCTGAAGATTGGACGATAATACTAGATCCGTATGAAGTAACAGACACGATAGAAGAATGTGCAAATTCTGAAAGAGCTCTGGTGGTTATGCAAGAAGAAATTGATGAAATACTGCATCCAGAGGATCAGTCTTCTGTCGTGATTCCTCTATTGACTTATCCTGTTATTTACCCTGAATTTTCTGATACAGTATTTCCCGAGAGATCTCCTCCAGCTTCACCAGTTAGAGAACCAGTTAATACAACTCCAGCTCGTCCATCCAAGTGGGAAAGAGTCCGAATAAAAGTTCCTTTCCTCGAAGAAAGTCAGAAAAGGATATTTGCCCACTGGATCAGAAAGTATGATGAAGTTGTTATACATGGTCTACAGTCAGTGAAAAACAAAGAAAAACAGCGTGAACTTGTGTTCGTATACCGAAAGTTCCAGCACAAGTACTCCAAGACGAAGCTCAGGATTGTATCAGTTGATAAGATTATACCTGCCTACTTTATGAAGGTGAAGTATACGGACTTTATGGTTACTCGAGAAGATGGTCAACAATATTGCTTTTCTGATGCTGATTTTCCATGCTTGGAGCCACAAGATCTGCTGTATATCTTACGTGACTTAAAGACCAGAACTGTCAGACCCGGAGAAGTCATTGATGATCTAGAAACAGTGAAAAGATACATGAAGTGTGCAATGAAACTTGCTTCGGTGGAAGATTTTCAGATCGGGTTAGAAAGCAACCAGCCAAAGATTAATCTGCTCAAGCCTGATTTGAAGATTCCGTCTGATACCCAGAATGTACCTGCGTTTTCTGTGATAAAGCTTCCAGAGTTTGGCATGACCTATGTGAATGACAAAGGAATTATGCATTTCATTCGTTTCAATCAGATTGCCAGATTCTGCGATGGTATGTTGATGTTGCTGAAAGACAAGTTGAAGCGTGCACTTGATAAATATGAAAAAGGGGTTCAACTTTTGGATCCTAAATACAAGGCACTTGTTCTTGAAGCACTGGGTGAAATTGAAGAGCGACTGGAGTACAGAACTCATATTAGATATTTCGAGATCAGCTTTGGTTTCCGAAAAATCTTCGTTCCTAACTGGCGTGACTATCAACTTCTATTTAAAGGGGGAGATTGTTAGGGCCATTTTCTTTGTTAAATAGAAGTTCAGGGTAGTTTGTGACAAGTTGCAATAGTTGTAAGCTTGTTGGGCCTTAAAGCCCATAAGCCCATTAGGCCTGCGAGCCCGAGTATTTAAAGTTATTTCTGTTTCATTTGTCATTTTTAGAGATTCATTATTCAGTTTACTAGTTGTTAGGTTTACATACTATTATCAAAAATTCTCTCTGTAAACCTTAGCCCTTTGAAGTTTATATTAATCATATGACTAGTTGCTGTGCCTAATATCTTGTTCATCATTGTTCATATATCTGTTGATTGCACTGAAACTGGGATCTACAGAGGCAAATGACACAAGTACATCACTTCAAGAAGAACAACTTGCCTCCTTTCTATTATGCCTTGTTCTCTGTAATCAACCGGTATCTGACAACAAATATCTATGGTACAGATAATGCCAACATTCACATCTTGAAGTTGTTCCATGCTGTGGTATATGATCTACATATAGATTATGTCAACATCTTTTGGACAAAACTCTATGAGAAGGTAGTCTCCAAGAAGACTAGAAAGGCACCAAACTACATTCCATATCTAAGAGTCATGACTCTAATTGTCAGGAGTATGTTGAGGAGCAATAGACAGATTCCAACAAGGATTGATCATTGTGTGTCCCACAATCAGTATATATCAAGATTATAACAATAATTTATCAATTGAAACACTCTTATATTGATTTCAGATTCAACAATACAAACTCTCTCTCTAACTCTCAAGAACACGCACACCTCTTCAACTAGTCATATGTTTATTGAAAAGAAAAACTATTTATAACACAGAACTACTTCACGCTAAACATTGTTCACGCAAACAGAACAAACGCGCAAAGACCTAAGAAAAGTAAAATTACAATTTTGACTTTGACTATTATTAACAAATGACTTTGACTTTCCATGAGAGTTGACTTTCCAACTTTGACTTCTTGATCTTCAGATATCTTGATCTTGTAACCAACAGATTTATGCTCTAACAATCTCCCCCTTTGGATTCAAGATCATCTTCAAAAAGATGTAGCAAAAACAATCTCCTCTTTTGATTCAATCTCTTTCAAATGTATCTCCCCCTTTGTTGAATTCTGTTAACTTGAATCATCTTCAGATCAGTTGTATTCCTTTCAAACACTATCCTTCAACAAATAGTAACAATCTCCCCCAAGATTGGTAGAAACAGTCTTCAATAATCTCCCCAAGACTTTCACAAACTCTTTCAGACTTCGGAAAGAAATTATCTTCAAAATTAACTCAACTTCAAACATTCTTTGAATTTTCTTGAGCAATCTTTCAAACTTTGAATTTCTTCAAATCTTTAATTTTTTATCTTCAAACAATTCTCTAACTTTGGAATTTCTGACACAGACATTTCTTTAAATCTTCTCCCCCTTTTTGATGAATAGAGCATCGGTATCATCAAAACTTTCATCAAGAAATGTCGTTGACCATTCTGATCTGTCCAAGAGCCTCTGATTCTTTGCCAATTCGAACAATGTATTCATCCAGATCTTTTCAAATCTAGACAAAATAGGAATGTAACACCTGAATCAACAAATGAATCAGTTAAAATGCCTGTCAGTAACACTAAGTCACTGTGTGTAACGGATACACATAGGAAAGGAGCTTTTTGATGTTCACTCCCCCAGGGCTTCCATCCAATTATCAAAACACCACAAAGGCAATTTCTATGAACGTTATGACAAGAAAACAAATTCCTTGTGTGTTCGTGCAAGTGTTGAAAGAATTAAGCACGGATGATTGCTTTTAAGGCTCAACATTGTGAAAACCACTGAGACAACATTAGATAAACACAGACTCAATGTGCATGATTGAAGTGCAAAGGTGGGGCATACTTCCTTCTTTTTCAATATCCAGATTTTCCAAATGAAAACCAGATAGATAATGTGATGCGTCCCCAGAAAAATATGAAACATTTTCTTTTTAAGAAGAAAAAGAGTGGCTAGTGGGATTTTATCAAGAGTTGGCATGGGCTAGTTGCCTGTTTCAATAATGTTCACCAAAGAATTGTGAAACATTAGTAATGTGGCTGCCCGACTCAGAAAGTAGTTGGTGCAGAGTTTGATATTCTTTTACTCTGATCTCACACCCTCTTTCTTTTAATCATTAAGCTCACATCTAACCAAACCATCCTTTCCATTTTACCTCAATGCACAACCCACACTCATTTCTTTTCAACTCCTCACACTCAATCACTATGGATTAACTTCTTGGGTAGGAGACACTGGTTATCGTGAATCCATAGAAGTTTCATTTAAGTCCTAGCACAAAGAACCCGTATTGTCCTATAAAGCATATATTGCTCATAATGGTTTATATTGAACATTTAAGATATGGAAAACATGGGTCAGATATGTGTATGCTCATAGATGTAATCATGACAATTTGAGCATTTGAAACAGTGAAGTATTTTTCAAACAAGTAAATTGAATGAATAGAAATGAATGCAAGAGACTTGTTTGAAAATCTGACATTGTATGAAAATGATTAGAAATGATATGATATAGCAATCAAAGCTTATGGTAAAAAATAATGGATATTGTCTATATGAAACAAAAATATAGACGTTATTGAAAGAACGTTTCGAAATGAAATTACGCTCAAAATTATTTGAAGTACAAGCGGGGTGTCTTACCATCGAAAAATATGTTTCAAATTTGAGACATGGTAAGAACTTTTTGAACAATAAGTCAAACCGGTGTGTATGAATACTTGAAAGTATATAGAAAAGAAAATACACAAGTATATATCTTTGGAAACACACGGTTTGTAATCATGTAAGCACAAATAAATCTTGAAAAACATTTAAAAATCACACTTCCAATTCATGAAATCTGTTTAAGAATCGGGAAGTGGTTTGAACATTTAGAACATGTTTTCTATGATTGAAAGTTGTCCTTATTTCAACCACATATGAGATTAAGATAAGAAATTTAACCTTTCTATGCAGTCTTAAATCTCATGAAGTCAGTTGAAGTCATAAAAATATGATATTGATAGCTTCTCTCATACTACACAAGTCTCAAAGTCTAGTCAAAACAACTTTATTCACAAAATTTATTCAAATGTAAAAGACATAAAGTAGTAAAACAATTAAAGTACGAGTTCTGATCTGAAGTAATAAGAAATCATAGGCTTACTCCTTTGACTTGTAAACTCCCCCTAAATTCATGCATCACAAAAATTTATAAGTTAAATTCTATAAACTCCCCCTCAAAATAATATCGATCAACTTAGAAGTTTGTCTCACTCCCCCTGAGAACATGAACAACACGTTAAAGTGCATATATCCTTTCAGAAATAATGATAAAGAAATGAAGAAAAATGACAATAAAAGAAACTTTAATAGGTAATTACTGATTAGACCTTGAGATTTAGTATACCAAGATTAGATACAAGAAAATTAAATCTCTTTTCATCTAAAGCTTTGGTAAACAAATCTGCAAGTTGGTAATCAGTTTTTATAAAGTAAAGTTCTATTGTACCTTTTTCTACATTATCTTTTATAAAATGATACCTGACATCAATGGGCTTTGTCTTAGTGTGCTGCACAGGATTAGCTGCAATCGCGATAACGCTCTTTGAGTCACAATAGATCGGTATTTTATCAAACTTGAATCCATAGTCTCGAAGCTGTGTTCGCATCCATAAGACTTGAGAGCAACAACTGGCAGCAGCTACATACTCTGCTTCAGCAGTCGATGTGGAAACACATAATTGTTTCTTTGACGCCCAACTAACGAGCTTGTCTCCAAGAAATTGAATGTGACCTGAAGTGCTCTTCCTGTCTAGCATACACTTTGCGTCTGAATAAGCAGTCAGTTCAAACCCTGTATCCTTAGGATACCACAGATATCTAAATATCCGTTTGACAGCAACCAAATGGGATTCTTTAGGATCAGCCTGATATCGAGCACATAAGCATGTTGAGAACATAATATCTGGCCTACTTGAAGTAAGATACATTAAAGAACCTATCATACCTCTATAAGTCCTAACATCAACACTTTTTCCCGAAGGATCAGTGCTAATCTTAGTACCTGGTGCCATAGGGGTTCCAATTGGTTTGCAATTTTCCATTTTGAACTTCCGAAGAATATCAAAAATGTACTTTTAGATTGGTTAATGAAAATCCCCGTTGAAAACTGTTTTACTTGTAATCCGAGAAAGAAATTCATCTCTCCCATCATACTCATTTGAAAATGTGACACCATGAGGTTAGAAAAGTTTTTAAAGTATTTAGGATTTGTAGAACCAAATATTATATCATCAACATATATCTGAATAAGTATGATATCGACTTTTTCCTTTTTAATGAACAAAGTGGTATCGACTTTACCTTTTGAAAAACCTGACTTGACCAAGAATTGAGATAGAACATCATACCATGCACGAGGGGCTTGTTTCAAACCATACAAGGCTTTATCCAAGATGTAGACGTGATTTGGTTTATCTGGATTTACAAACCCTTCTAGTTGAGACACATAGACTTCCTCCTTAAGAATGCCATTCAGAAAGGCCGTTTTCACGTCCATCTGGTAGACTGTGAAGTTCTTGTGAGCTGCGTAGGCTAGAAACATATGAATTGCCTCTATACGCGCTATTGGAGCATATGTATCATCATAGTCTATGCCTTCCTCTTGCCAGTAACCTTTGGCAACAAGTCTTGCTTTATTTCTTATGACAATACCATCTTCGTCCTTCTTGTTTTTGAATACCCATTTAGTTCCTATCACGGTCTTTCCTTCTGGTTTTGGAACTAATCCCCAGACCTTCAGGGATTCAAACTGGTTTAACTCTTCTTGCATAGCAGACACCTAATCCGAATCAGCAAGAGCTTCTGATACTCGAGTAGGCTCTATCTTGCTGAGGAATGAGTCATGCATACATTGATTCAAAGTTGCTGACCTAGTTTGCACCGGCTTGTTAAGATCTCCAATTACTTGGTGTAAAGGGTGCTCTTTGGTCCAGCGATGTTCATGAGGGAGTGGAGTAGATGAAGATTGATCATGGTTATCATCTAAAAATCCACTATCAACTTCTTCATTTTGTACAGTAGGAGGGAGTTGTTCAGTTGAAGGAAGTGGTGCAGAAGTTTCAGTAGGAACAGCTTGTTCAGTCTGTTGATCTATCCTTATCATACACCCTACTGATGCAGTAACTTCTGGTTCTTCATTAACAGATTCAACTTCAACTGAAGGAGTATGTGTTTGAACTTGAGCTTCTATCTGAACCGGGGGTAAAAGTTCAGTTGAAACATCTGAAGTTGTTGGAGGATTTGTCATTGAATCATCAGATCTGTCAACCACAACAGAATTAGGAAATTTAGATCCTAGAAACTCATCATAGAAAAATTCAAACAACAAATCTAAATCAGATAAATGAGTATTAGACGATGATGCTTCATCTGATTTGTTCTTTACAGGTTCTGGATTGATCGATCCAGAAGCTAGAACTCCAGTTATCACGGGTTCTGAACTGACTTGTTCAGAAGCCATTTCCTCATCAAATGTGATGTTTACGCTCTCGACAACAATCTTCGACTTCATCAAATATACACGATATGCAGCAGATGTTGAAGAATAACCAATGAAGATGCCTTCGTCTGCCTTAGCACTGAACTTGTTCAGACTCTCTCTGTCATTCAGCACAAAACACTTACACCCAAATATATGAAAATATTTGATTGTCGGTGTTCGGTTGTTGATTAACGCATACAAAGTCTTTTGAAATCTTCAGCGTATCATGGACCGATTCTGAGTGTAGCATGAAGTTGACACAACTTCTGCCCACAAAAATAGAGGTAAGTCTGATTGACTAAGCATAGTGCGAGCAGCCTCGACTAGCGTCCTATTTCGCCTTTCGACTACTCCATTCTGTTCAGGTGTACGAGCAACAGAGTATTGATGTGATATCCCGACCGATTCGAGATATTCTTCAACTGTTTTGTTCTTGAACTCTGTGCCGTTGTCAGTTCTGAGAAGCTTGACTTGTTTCTGCATATTCACCTGGGTCGTCTTTAGAAAGGTAATGAGAACTTCGGGCGTCTCATCTTTTGAACGTAGAAATTTGACCCACGTGTATCTTGAATAATCGTCCACGATAACAAGAACATATTTCTTTCCGCCTAAGCTTTGCATTCGCATCGGACCACAAAGATCCATATGTAACAACTCTAATGAAGAACTGGTGCTTGGTTCAGGCTTCGGTTTATGTACGACTCTCTTCATTTTACCCTTTTCACATGCTTCACACAAGTGTTCTTTCTCATATCTCAGCTCAAGAAGACCTTTTACTAACTTATCTTTGACCAACTTGTTGATATAACGAAAATTCAGGTATGACAGCCGTCGGTGCCAAAGCCAACTTTGCTGCATCGAGACTTTTGTCAGTAGGCAAACCTGATTGTCAATATGGACTTTTGACAGATTGATTGTGTAGAGATTTGACTTGCGAATGCCGACCAAGAGTTCTTTTCCATCCTCAGTACGCACCGAGCAACTCTTAGCTTTGAAGTTTACCTCTAATCCTTTATCACAAAACTGACCGATACTGAATAGGTTGTGCCCTAAGCCTTCGACATAGCTCACCTTCTTAATCGTTATGTTATCTTGAATAATATCACCATATCCTAAGATTGGTGAAAACTGGTCGTTCCCAAAACGTACATTGCCGTTGAATTTCTCTGTATAATTAGACAATAAAGCTTTCTGCCTGGTCATATGCTTGGAACAACCGCTATCCAAGTACCACATATGTCGGGTCTGCAAGAGAAATCAGGAAACAATAATTTTAGGTACCCATTTAAAAACGGGTCCTAACAGATTAGCACATGATTTTGGCATCCATTTGAATATGGATCCTCTTTTCTTGTGAAAACTTTTGAAAACTTTTGATTTAGAAGAATAAACATGATAAGATCCAAACCAATCATTAGAATTATGATGATAAGCAAAATCATTCCACTGATAAGAATAAGATTTAGTAGTAGTAGGAGATAATCAGAACAATTGCTTATTAGAATATCGCTTGTAAACAGGTACAAGGGTTTTATTTGTTGAAGCAATAGAACCAACTACATCACACATACTACTAGTTGATCTATTACAAGAACCATCAGTAATTGATTCTGCCTTCTCATCATTCTTCCTTTTAGGTCGCCATTCAGATCTCTCTTCTGACCTTTTCTTTCTTATATATGAAACAGAAGATTTAGATTTATTAGGAAAGTCAGATTTCTGAAATTGATTTTTCTCGTGTTTACTAGTGTTATTCTGTTTCTGTGAGCGTTGTTTCATATGTTTCTTACCCTTGGTATAGTAATCAACATTCACAGAAACTGATTCACCAACCTTAGTTGATGATTCACCTTTTTCATGAACACTAGGTAAAGCTTGTCCATTTATCACAAAAGTAGAATGATTTGGAAGTGGAGCATTAAAGTCAAACATATCAATTTTCTTTATACACCCTTCATCAGAATTTAGGAAATCATTTGCAGACTCAAATAAATCATCAAAATCACTCTCAGAAGTTTGAAGTACTTTAGAAGATGAAGAACACTCTTTAGATTTATAATGAAAATCTGTGTTCTTCAACACAATAGAAAATACATCTTGTGTTATATCATTCAAAATTCTTTCATCAGATAAAATATTTTCTAACTCAATTATTTTGCTTTCTAAGATGAGTGGAGGTACATAAATTTTAGCTTGAACAAGTTTTGCCTCCATCTCAGTAGAAGAATAGCTAGCAAAATAATCATTTGAAAGAAATTTTGATGTTTTAGAAAGATAACTATCATTCAGTCTTTCATAACAAAATGGTAGTTGCATTTTCTTTAAATTCATTCTTTTCTCATCTTCTTTGTCCTCAACTTCTATTGATGATTTGGTGATAAATTTGGGTTTCCAATGATGATATTTATCAGCAACATACATATAATTTGCATTATATAGACTTGGCTATTTTCTGATAGTTTTTTCTAGGTAATGAGGATTATCATAACCTAGTCCCCATTTTTCTTTAAAATCAGCTTCTTCATTAGGTGTATTCAAGAAAATTGTTTGATCTGTTTGGCCTCTAATATATAGCTTTGCTTCCAGACCATTTACCTTTTTCTCTAAAGTCTTGTTCTCAACCTGCAGTTTAAACAATTTTAGAACACATTCTTGTTTTTCAGAATCAGACTTAGACAATTGTTTTTCAATATCATAAATCGTTCTTTCAAAACAATTTTTTTTCATTTTTAAAATCAAAAGCAAATTTGCGTAGAGAATCAATTAAAATTTTATTCCCAATAACTGATTTATTGAGTTCAAAGATCTGTTGATTTCTCCTAGCAACTCTGTCTTTTTCCTTTTTCAGTTTGGTTTGAAGTCTTGAAGTTCGACCATCATGGCTTCCATTTTGGTCATGAAATATTTTTCAGTTAAATTCATTACCTCATCAGCAGTCTCATCATCTGAATCATCATCTTTCACTTCTTTTCCCATCAAGCATAGATGACCAGTCTCTTCTTGTTCTACTTCCTCATCAGAATGATCCAACCAGTATTCATCTTCAACCATTAATGCCTTGCCAGCTTCCTGTTGCTTGGCCAAGAGCAATTTGTTCTGATAATACTCTGAGTTGCGAATCTTTGGCTTCCGACATTCTTTAGCATAATGTCAAATTTTGGCACAGTTGTAGCATTTAATCAGATCATTAGCTGGCTTCTCAGTACTGGTGTAATCATTCACATATTTCTTCTTTTCTTCTTGCTTCTTCTCAACATTTTTATTTCCTTCAACTCTTTCTCTATGCTCGTGGTTCTTTGAGCTTGATGAAGAATACCTCTGAGAATTTGATCCCGACTTCTTGTAGAACTTCTTTTGGAATGCTCGGGTCAGTAACAACATTGCTTGCTTAAGACTCTCTCTATCATCTCCATCAGATTCATATTCTGATTCAGAACTGATAATGACTTTCTTCTTCGTTTTCTTTTCTTTCTCTTTTTCTCCAGCCACAAGTGCAATAGGATCAGTAACCTTTTCAACTTTCTTCTTCTCACTTCTTTTCTCTTCTACCTCTTCTTCATTCTGTCTCAACGTCTCATAAACCTCATGTAACGGAATGTCACTCAGATCCTTCATTTGTTTCATTCGGCGAGTGTGCTTTTTCCATTCCGGTTGTAAGATGCTAAGAAACTTGACGTTGTTCTCTATTTGATCCTTCTTGACCTTGTTCTTCGAGAGTTCATTCAAGAGTAGAACAAATCTTTCATAAGTCTCTTCCAAGCTTTCATTGTCTTTTGCTTTGAACTCTTCATACCTGTTGATACAGTTAGCTACTTTCATTTGGTTCCCAACCTTTGAACCCATCATCATCTTTTGAAGTTGATCCCACATAGATTTGGCACTTTCCTTGTAGCTGTCTATTTTCACATTTATCTCATTGGTCATGCTTTGTAAAACCAATGATCTGGCTTGTTTATCAGCATCAAACCGTTTCTTCTGATCTTCAGTAAATTGAGCATACTCTTTGTTTTCTCTCCGTGTGTTCTGAACTCCATCTGAGTCATAACCTTCACCAGGAATCTCCTCACTAAGAACTTTCATTGGTCCTTTTGTAATAGACAAAAGAATGTTTTCTCCGTTGACACGCCGGTCCACAAAGTCAAGGAAACGATCTTTCCACTGTTCGTACTCCCCTTTGAACAAAACGGGGGGCTTGACATCTGTCCCGATAGAAAGAGCGTCCTTTGAGGTCATCTTGAAATATACTGCTTACTGATCGTCACAATTCAGAAAAGCACAAACTTGATCTACAAAAATCAAACTCAGTTAAATTTCAGAAAAAATACTAAGTATGAAACTCGCATACCAAATAACAAAAACAGAAACAAAAACGCGCAAATGCTTTTATGCGAGTTTGAGTAACGCGCACAATGAAGGCTGCGTGAAGTCACTTCTCGCACACAATGTTATGCGAGTTTGTGCTTCGCGCATAACACTACTTGCGTGAACCAAGGTTTGCGCACAATGTACTCTGCGAGTTTCTACTTCTCGCACACCACAATGTGCGAGTTCTAGAACTTCGCGCAAAAGCTTGCGAGAACTAGACTTAGACAAATATTTCGAAATGAACTTCTCGCTAAATGCAAATGCACAAGCACAGAGTCTTGCGAGTTTTGGACTTAGAAAAATTTCAACAAAAACACTTCGCGCTAACAATACTTCTCGCAAAAGCCACTTCTCGCACGACACTGAAAATGAACAATAGAAACTCACACCTAGTTATGTGCGAGTTTTAGCTTCGCACACAACCCTACTAGCGAGTTCTACCCTTGCGAGTTTTTCGAGGCTTGCGAGTTCTTCCTTCTGCGAGTTCTTCCTTTGTGCGAAACTCAGATCTAGCGAGTTCTTCACTTTGTCGAACTCCAAACTTGATTTTTCCTCTGAAATCGATTCAATCCTTTGTCAATTGGCTTGAAACTTTGTAGGAATTCTCGATTATGGTGTATGAACATATTACAATGCTTGAAATTTCAAAAACAAACACAAATCAATGGATTTTAATCCAAGAACAGTTCGTACAGAGTAGTTAACAAACTCGAACAAAAATCCACAAAATTACACTAAACCTGTGTGAATTAGCCTAAATGACCTGAATACAATCCATTCTAAACACTAAAACGGATCTATTACAATCAAAATATCACTCAAAACAACACAAAATCAATGAAATCAAATGCTACAGTGAGTTCGACGATGAACAATTAAAAATCTTCAAATTCGATCCGATTTTCTGAATTTTATTTGCTCTGATACCAATTGTGTGTCCCACAATCAGTATATATCAAGATTATAAAAACAATTTATCAATTGAAACACTCTTATATTGATTTCAGATTCAACAGTACAAACTCTCTCTCTAACTCTCAAGAACACGCACACCTCTTCAACTAGTTATATGTTTACTGAAAAGAAAAACTATTTACACCACAGAACTACTTCACGCTAAACACTGTTCACGCAAATAGAACAAACGCGCAAAGACCTAAGAAAAGTAAAATTACAATTTTGACTTTGACTATTATTAACAAATGACTTTGACTTTCCATGAGAGTTGACTTTCCAGCTTTGACTTATTGATCTTTAGATATCTTGATCTTGTATCCAACAGATTTATGCTCTAACAATCATCCTCTTGCTTCAGTGAGTTCTATGAGATATTTGATGAAGCATAAGAAATAGTTTTCTTATTCTATGCCAGTATTAGAAGCTTTGCTTGATTATGCTGATCCAGAGTCTGAGAGTATGTTAGCTTATAGAGAGTCAATGGGACAACCAGTACCGGTTGACCCTACCCAAGGCTCAAACCCTAGGAGAGCGGAGTCTGTGAGGGTTTCTGATACTATTGGAGTACAGAAATGGGGTGAGAAAAGAAAAAAAATACTGAGAGGGGTTCCGGAGGGTTCCGGAGACCTAGACTTAAGACATCAGTGTCACGGGTCATTACCCAACGTTCAGTGACTCCTCATGTCAATGAAGGTCCAGGATCTGATAATGACTCGAATCTTTCAAATGAACTGGCTGATGATGATAGTAATGAAATTCCTTCTGCAACCAGTGATACAGAATTTGCTGCTGATGGTAACCAAAATGGTGAATCAGATGATGATGACACATATAATGATCATGACGATAACCAAGGTGGTACTGCAATTCAAGCTGATACACAAGATGATGAGCAAGTAGATGTATTTGTAGAATTTTATGAAGCTGATGCCATGGAAATAGATGTCAATACTACTGTTAATACAGTTGTGGGAGATATAAGGAGATTTGAGGGAGTATTAGTTGAAAATTCTGAGAGGTTGAGTGAAAATGTAGAAAAAGAACATGGTGAGCGTGTGTATACCTGAACCTACTTATCCAAAAAGGTAGCTACATCTACCACTTCACCGCATGTGTTGAACAAGACATAAGTCGCCCACTTATGCAAATGCACACCCAAGCCAGCCACTCTATCTCTTCTCAACAAGAGTTAGTTTCATCTTCTCACAGGGAATTAACACAAAATCTACCGGTTTCTCATTCGAAGATTCAAGGTATTGAACATAGAGAACAACAACCCTCGTTCTCAACTTCTTTTACTACACCTTTGAGTCTAGTGCCTATTGATATTCCAATTGTCATTCCTAGGACACATGTTCAAACAGCTACCATCGGAAGTCTTTGTGATCCGATCGGAACATCCATAGTAGATTCGCATTCTAGACTACGAGGATTGAATAGAAGTCCTGTCATTGCTAACATTCCGCCAGCTTTGAACACAGGCCACAAGGTTGATTCATCAACTGTTGTGAGAACGGAGTGTCTAAGTGACCCCGATGTTATCTTGCCTGACTTTGTGTCAAAGGAATTCCTCGACGGCGCCTTAAAGGCTGTTGAAACTAGGATGTTGAAGAAGTTTGAGGAGGAAATGATTACTGTTAAATGATTGTTGAAAGGGAAGGATCCTATAGCCGAACCTGAGCCAATCCAACAAGTTCAACCACAACCACAAATGACCCAGCCTGTTGATTTATCCATTGATGAGCTAAAATCCCTGTTGTTTGCCAAAGTGTTATCACAAGCTCCGGATAATCAGCAAGATGCAGATCTTTTTTCACTTCTGTAATCCCACCATCAAACACAACCACCACAATCTGTGCAACCAGCAGATTTGGTTAGTGCCAAGAGTTTAATTCTTTTAAAAATGATGTTTTGCATGCTATATCTGATTTGAAACAAGTAGTGCAAACTTCATGTAAATCCCAAGCAAATGTTTCTGAGAAAATACATGATCATGATCTAGATCATGACCATGAGGGAGAGATAAGGGAGAAACAAAATGCTGATGATGTGGTTATGGCTGTAGAATCTGAGAAAAATGATGAAAGAGAGAATATTGATCAAGGTAATGAGATGACTGATCAAAGAGAGCACAAAGATTGTTCTTTATGTAAATACAGAAGTAGAACCAAGGGTTGCAAAGCCTAAGGTTGCTACAAGAGCAGAAATTTTGGAAATTACAGGAATGAATGTGGTGGACATAATAGATTTATCTTCAGATGATGAGGAAGATGCAAATGAGAAATATGAACAGTTCTGGAAGATAAAGGAGGAAGAAAAAGAGAATTTGATGAATGATTCTGGTGATGATATTCCAACTGATGAAGCTAATGTCCTGGATACATTATTGGAAACTCTTGAGGACATTCAACTAAGTGCTGTTCATAACAACATTCCTGAAACTACAAGTGAAGCTCTAGTTATCCCGACCTTTAAAGAAATCAACTTTCCTGAAACCTCTGAAGCTCAAGTAAGTCAAAGCGTGCCAAGTCTAACAAGAATTCCTAGTCCAGTGCAAGATGTTCAATATGTTCAAAGCCCAAAGCTTAATGTCCAATATGTTCAAGATGTGCTGAATGAAGGTGAAGGTGAAAATCTAGATGATGAAGGTGTTCATGAGCCTATTATACCTGAAGAAGTAGCAGGTCCTTCTAATGTTCCTGAAGCACCTCTTGTGTCTACAGAAGCAGAAATAAGGCACTTGAGACATGGTCTCAGAGTTCTATTTTTAGAGGAGCAAATGAAGAGGATTTTTGTTCACAGATTGAGTCTGATCGACAAGTTCAAACTTTTAGGTGTTCAGAATCAGCCGAAAGAATATCAGGAAGAGTATGCCAATATGATGAACTGGCTAAGACAGGTAGAGCGTGCTGTAAAGAACACATTTGGAATAGTCAAAGTCATAGAGGTTAGACTGAAGAAGTTCATGCATATCTGGTATCCTGAATTCTATGTTTAAAAGAGAGATTGGACCGAGTGTAGATTTACTGAAGCTGATTTCTGTTTTCTGAATGTGGATGATCTAGAGTTTCTATACTATCACTTCAGAAATATGGTCATAAGAAGGGAGAACATCATCTTTGCATTGGAATCCATTAAAAGATTCATGAGGATACATATCTTCTATACCTACTGTTATGATTTTCAGTTGGGTGTTGAAACCAATCAGAAGAAGGTCAACATGATCAATCCTAATCTGACCTTGTCTGATATTGACAACTATGATCTTTTCACAGTACTTGAAGAACCTGAGTTGTGGGTAGTCGACAAGAATAATGATAATGAGAAGAAGTTCTTTAGAGTCTCTAAGATTTCTATGTTCTCTAATGGAACTCTCAAAGTAATTAGACTGCCGCTTGACTCCAGGTATAAAGAAAGTGAAAGGAGAAGACAATTAGGTGAAGATCATTTGCCAAGAAGGGTAAAGTTGGTTATGCTAAGTATTCTTGAAGCTATTGATGATATACTTGAGTTCAAAAGAGGGATCAAGAGGTTTAAATCATTTCTGGGGATAAGGAGAACAACTTCAGGAAGATGGGACAGATAAAGTTTGACAAATTGATCCAAAAGGGGGAGATTGTTAGATATTAGTTTGAATCAATTTGTATTGTAAAGTTGACTTTTGTAAGTTATTGTTTGACCTTTTGTACTCTTGTGTTTGTATGAGGTTATGGCTTGTATAACCCATATAAATACCTTTCATCTCTTTGTCTTTTGTAAGTGTCATGGAACAACTCAAGTGTAACTTTGATTCTGTGAGATATATGACTACGACACATTTGACAAATTTCTCTCTCTAGAATCTTTCTTTAAATCATTGTTCTTTGATTGTTAATGTAATACCCCGTAGTTTATAAGAAAATATTGTTCATTTAATGTTTGATTCAAAGTTGGAAACCTTATGAAACTAGAGGGGTTAGTTTTGAAAATAGGAAAAACTTTGAAGATTTTAAGGATAAGCCCTAGGTAATCTCGACGGCTTTAGTTGATTAATCAAATTAGGACTCTCAATGGACCAATCCAATTGTCCCATTCAAAAAAAAACTTCTAAGGAAGCAAAAGGGGAAACCGAGAGTTAGGGTTATGAATATTTGGAGTATCAAACATCAATATTAGAGTTTGAGGTTGGATGTGTGTTTGGTGTTTTGATAGTAATTTTAGAGACTCGTTGAAGAAAGCAGATGGGATTTTCATTAGCGATTTTTGGATGTTAGCTAAGGTACGGATTCCTTATTCTCCCCCTCATTAATCCGTGTATTTGAGTTGTTGCATATGTGTATGGATTCGTTATGTTCCTTCATTTGTAATTTTTTTATCCGTTTGTATATGTGTACAAATTCTTTATTTTCCTTCCGTTGTGTTACTCATCCGTGGTATATGTGGAAGATTTCTAATTCCATTTGTGTTTATTTTATTTATTACATATGTACATGGGTTCCTTGCTTTTGTCTCGATTGTTTTTCGTTCGATTTAGTGTACAATGTGTTCCTTCTTCTATCAAATTGATTTGTTCACATTCGATTAGTTGATCGTGTCTATTTTGGGTGAGTTCTATTTTGGTTTATCAGGCAGTAAATCGAGGTTTGAATATGTTAAAAACGTCAAATTCAATTTATAAATCTGCTGAATTTCACTCTGAAAATTTCGTGTTATTTGTAAAAATCATAACAAATCACTCGTTTATCGGATTACTGCGTATAATATGTTTTTGAAAACCTAGATAGGTCTTTTACAATTCATCATCACACGTGCAAACTATGAATTTTAAGCTAAGGTGTTCAAAATCTGGAATTTTCGAAACTGCTCAAGTTTTGGACGAGAACAGCGCAATGTTTTGCGAAAATTCGTATAAAATCTATTTTAAATCCGATTCGGTCCATTCTTGATCCGTTGGAATCCTAAGACATTTATTTAAAACTTTTATTTAGATATAGTTTTCTAAAACTTCCTTGAAGTATGAGAAAATATTATAGTTATAAACGTGTAAGGTTCTGAAAATAGTACGACATGATTTCAAAAAGTTGTGGGTGTGAAATTCCTAGTCTATGTTTGGATTTGATTCTTCGTACGTTTTTGGTTTCAACTCTTTTGTAAAGGTTCGTAATGAAGTTACGTCTTGGGTTACTAAACTCGTTCCTTTTAAATTCCGTTTCTATTTGTAAGTCTTTTAGTTTTAAAATGTTCGAAAAATAAAGCTTTTAAGTGGAGCGGTCAATATTTTTGTACATTTAAATACCCTTTTTATTCGTTTTGTAATTCGTATGATTTGATATTCATTTAGTATGATCACATGTGTTGTGACATACTTTTGAAGTTTATACGTTAAGGTGTACCGAGCTACTAACCACCTATGGGGGTACCATAGGCACGTCATTGTGGCACCGATGGCGTGACACCACCCGTGGCGGTGTGATCAGTCCACAAAGTCTCCTTTTGATTTTGTATGCTCTGATGAGAGCTGGCTTGGTGTGATGGGAGGCGTATGGGTCGACCCTAGTTTGTAGGGTGGATGACGGTGTAGTGCCCAGCACCGCATCTCACATTATTTAGTACAGTTGGATGAGAATGTCCGACGTACGTGCCTATGTGGCTTATGTTTGACACTTGTTGTATCTGTTTATGTGTGACATGAAACTCAAGTGTATGCGATTATTTGTTCGAGCTTGTTATGCAATCTTATGATATGATTGTGATTTAAGCTTCTCAGATTATTTTGGTATTTAGTTGACAATATTTGTTTTGATTTGACAGTCTTGAACTTTGACAAAATTACTGTCTCGATATATGAATTTGGATTTATTCATTTGGTTATAACTTTTGATTAAGCAATTAAATTTGAGTCTTTTGGTCTAATTTCTTTTGGTTTTGTTTTCTTTGTTTTGGGGTAATAAAGTTTGTAGTTGAAGTTAGATGTGGAATGATTTTACTCAATTTATCTTTCGTAAACACTCAAAATTCAAGGCTCTTGTCCAAAATTCAGATTTTTATTATTTTCGGTATTGGGTTCGATTATTCGTTTGTTATCTATTGTATCTGTGCACTGAGCGTTTGGCTCAGCCGCATTTATTTGTTCGCGGCAGGTATTCGAAGGGAATCTAAAGAGTTTAAGGAATTCAGAGCTTCTTCCTATATAAGAGGTTTGTTGGTAAGAAGTTTTAGGTCTTATTAATGCTTTGAGGTAAGTATTGGAAGAAAGAAAGTGTATCATTTGAGACAATTATTATTTTGTTGGTGCTTATTTGAATTAAGGTTTTACTAATTCTCTGTATGCTCTTGTTAACAGTTTGTGTTAGGTTCAGACGTAACCTCCTTTTCCATCTCGGGAAGGGGGTGTTACAAAAATGGTATCAGAGCTCTAGGTTTCATCTTGTAGAAAACCAAACAGGTTTGACTTGTGAGTATGGGTAGATTAGGAAAGAATATCTAAATTGTGTAGCGGAAGCGTGGTGGTCGATTTTTTTATCCTAAATGACTCCCTAGTTGGCTCGTGGATTAATTAGTTCTGGTTTTGAATTATCGTTTAGGTTGATGAATTTTATCGTTAGCATCGTAATATGTGGTATGTTAATTAAGTCTTTATATGTAGTGTTTATGGTGTATGTGGATGTACTTTAATGTTACAGGCAATCTGATTTTAAGAAAGCAATTTAAGCAAATTGATGGGTTTGCTAAGCCATTAGTCTTAAGTGCTTATATTTTAGAATATTCAAATGAATGATCTAGTTGCAGTTATTGATCTCAATTATGCGTAAGGAGAGTTGCGATTTGGTATACTTAGAAAGTAGTTGTGTTGACGAAATAGTTATGTGTTATAGGAGGAGTGTGAAAAGTGCGAGAATATCTTATAAGGATTAGTGGGAAGGTCGGATGACATATATTTTGATAGTATTGGGTAAAAAAAATCATCTAATATTTAGTGGTTTTCAATATCGATTGCATAGTTGTTTTAATATGGGAATCATGGTTTGTGATTCAAATAAATGAAGACAGTTGTATAGAAGACTTGCTAAAGTAAATGAGATAATTATGGACTGAAGATCAATTGTATTTTGATAATTATCTTGTAATATGTCTTGTATAAATAGTATAGAAGTCTTTGATAGAATTAACTTTTGATTGATACGTTTTAGAGAGAGAATTAACCTCAAGATTTATAATCCTAATTCTAGAGAAGTAGAATTCGTCTTGGTGAGCCTGTTCATCAAGATTGAGGTTTTATGTGAAAGCTTGTAACTTTAATTATTCAATAAAGTTTACAAGTTGTGATTTCTATTTTACTGTTCCATTGATAGTTGAATATTAAAGTGTTTTTCCGCAACTTCTTTAATATTGTTTCTGAGTGTTATTATTCTTGTTAAGAATTAGATCCTGACAAGTGGTATTAGAGCCAAGTATTCTCAGAAACCTTCATTCATCATGGATAACTCAGGCGAATCAAACAGTACTTTTGTCTCAAAGGTTCCCATGCTCAAACCTAATGAGTTTGACATGTGGAAAATTCGGATCAAGTAGTACATCCTCCTTACAGACTGTTCTATGTGGGACATTGTTGAGAATGGTCCTTCTGCTGAAGGTAAAATTGGACAAGATGGCAGAAGACCACCTCCAAAAACTGATGGTGAGAAGAAAGTCAGACAGTTGGAGATGAAAGCCTTAAGCACCCTGCTTTTGGCCATTCCTAATGAGTATCAACATCAGTTTCAACACTGCACAGATGCTCAGATTCTATGGAATGCTTTAGAGAAGAGATTTGCTGGCACCAAGAGCACTAAGAGGAATCAAAGGGATATTCTCAAGCAGCAATATGAAAATTTTACATCATCAAAGAATGAGTCCATGACTCAAACTTTTGACATATTCAATAAGTTAATTGGTGAATTGGCTACTGTTGGAGTTCAGATGAAACAAGATGATGTCAATCGAAAGTTTCTCAGATCTCTTGGAGATGAATGGACCATGTACACTGTCTCATTCAGACAGAATGACATGTTGGAAGAAAAGGAACTGGATGATCTGTATAATGATCTTAGAGTGTTTGACTCTGAAGTGGAAGCAAAGAAGAAGCCTACTGGATATGTTCATAATGCTGCACTTCTATCAGCATCAACTGATTCTACTGCCAACCCTGAATCAGTTAATGCTGCTAGTGGAGTAAATCAAGAAAAAGGCAATGAATCTGTGTTTGAAGCCTTTCTTTCCAGACATGGTAACTGTTCTTTAATCAATGATGACTTGGAGCAGTTTCATCCTGATGATCTTGAAGAGATGGATATTAAATGGCAGATGGCCATGCTTTCTATGAGGGTGAAGAAATTCATCAAGAGAACTGGGAGGAACAACTTCTCCCAAAGAAGAGAAGATGGAGCAGGCTTTGATAAGTCAAAGGTGGAATGTTACAAGTGTCATATGAAGGGACACTTTGCCAGGGAATGCAGAAGTGGAGTGTCTCACAACAACCACCAACAAGCACAGACTGGAAGCTTCAACCAGAACATAAACTCTACTCAAGCTCTTGTTTCTCAACAAGGAATGGGGTTTGACTGGAGTGATCAAGCTGAAGAGGCCATTCAAAATCAAGCTCTCATGGAAGAAGTATCAGATCTCCCAACTGAGGTACTTTCTAATCTCTGTTCTCAAACTTGCATAGACACAGTTAAAAGGTACAGGGATCACAACCAGAGTATGAGTGATGACCTGAAGAGGTTAGAAAAGGATAGAAAAGACTATGTGAGAATTGTTGAGAGGTTTGAGGAACAAATCAAAGGTTTCCAAGCCAATGAACTTCAACACACATATGATACAAATTACTGGAAATGGGAGAAGAATGATCTAGAAATCCAACTGACATAGTCTAGAGAGGAGAATGAAAAGTTGAGAGGAGAGCTAGCCAAGGTTAAGCTAGATGTGGAAAAGTTTTCCTATGCTTCAAAAGTCATGGATTCAATTCTAAAGGTCCAAATCCATGATAAGCTTAGACCAGGAATTGGATACAATACCACATCACCACCATACAACAACAACTACATCCCTCCTACATCAGACTTGCTAGAGACCAAGGATAGGAAGGACTTGCATGAGGGAGCCACTAACATAGATCCCTTAAATGAAGTAGTTGTTGAGGACAAGACTGAGAAAGAAGCTAGTAAGAGTAAGGATAATAATGTGAGTGGTGAGATTCCCTTAGAAAATAACATTATCACCAATAAGGATTGTGGAATGGCTTGGATCAAATCCAATAACATAGAGAAGACTGAAGGAAAGTCTAAAAAGGTCCATTACAAGCAGACTACAGTTGTGAATCCTGTTCCTTGCAAACAGTGTGCATGTAATCAGACTGAGCCTCTAAAACATGATAAAAGGATGGGCAATCAAAGAAATTGGAATAATCAGTGGGCTCAGAAACAAGGAGTTGATCTGAGTAGAATCATCAGACCAAAACCTTGTTTCATAGGTGGCAAAATGAACCATCTTGCCAAGCACTGTTACTTCAATCCTATCAACCAAAGGATAAATTTTCAAAGATCTATGCAAAAACCCTTTGGTTATAGGAAGGATGAAAGGAACCATGTGGCTAAGAAACCTATTAAATCTAAAAACCACATGAAGAAAAAGACTGTGAAAGAAAGTGTCAAGATGTGGATTCCCAAAAGCACTAAAACTGTTAGTACTGCTACTACAAATAGTGCTGCTGACAATGATAGTGCTGCTAGAAGCAATACTACTGCTACCAATGTTAGTGCCACTAAGAGTATTAGTACTTCTAAAACTAACATTGTTAGTACTTCTTTAAATGTTAATACTGCTAACTCTGTTAGTGCTCTTAACAAGGTTAGTATTGCTAAACCTGTTAGTGCTGCTAACTCTGTTAGTACTTCTAAAGTTAGTATTGCTTCTAGTGTTTGTGCTGCTAGACCAATCATCTTGACAAAGTACTCCAATAAAGAGTGCTCTGATTTTAAAAATCTCATAAAAAACGAATGTAAATACTTTGATGAGAAAGGGAGACCCAAGACCACGTTGGCTTGGGTTCCCAATTAATACTAATTGTTTTATCTTATGTGCAGGGCAACCAACAGCTCAAGGGAAAGATCATCTGGCATGTTGATAGTGGTTGCTCTAGACACATGACAGGGAACATGGCTTGCCTCAAGAATTTCAAGAAAATTGATGGAGGACATGTTGCCTTTGGTAATACTCCAGATGGAGGTAAGATCAGTGGTAAAGGAGATGTAACAAAAGGTAAGATGACCTTTGAAGATGTTTTCTATGTTGAGCAGTTAAGGTACAACCTGTTAAGTGTATCACAGGTCTGTGACAAAAAGCATAGTATATTATTCACTGATTCAGAATGCATTATCCTTGCTCCTGGATTCAAGGTAGTTGATGAAAAGATGATACTACTAAGAACTCCCAGAAAGGATAATGTCTATTGTTTGGATATGGAAAATGTTTCAACTGATTCATCCCTAAACTGTCTTGTTTCAAAAGCCTCTTTGGATGAATCATCACTTTGGCACAGAAGGATGTGTCACATGAACTTTAAAACAATGAATAAACTTGTTAAAAACAACCTTGTAAGAGGTTTTCCTTCAAAAGTCTTTTCATGTGATGATCATTGTGTTGCCTGTCTCAAAGGCAAACAACACAAAACTTCTCATAAGTCCAAAGAGTTGAACACAATTTCTTCTTCTCTTTAGTTGTTACATATGGATCTGTTTGGGCCTACAAATGTTATGAGTATAGGTAAGAAATCAGACTGCTTAGTTATTGTTGGTGATTACTCTAGATTTACTTGGGTATATTTTCTAAGGACTAAGGATGAGACAAGTGGACTGATCAAATCCTTCATTCTAAGAATTGAAAACCAAACAAATCAAAGGGTAAAAGTCATTAGGTCAGATAATGGTACTGAATTTAAAAATGTTGATCTAAACACCTTTTGTGAGGAAAAAGGAATTGAGAGGCAATACAGTGCTCCTAGGACTCCACAACAAAATGGTGTTGCTGAGAGAAGGAATAGGACACTGATTGAAGCTGCTAGATCTCTGTTAGCTGATTCAAAACTTCCAATTACCTTCTGGGCTGAAGCAGTCAATACTGCTTGCTATGTCCAAAAAAGAGTTCTAGTAGTCAAGCCTAAGAACAAGACACCATATGAGCTTTTAAATAAAAGAAAACCATTTATTGGATTTTTCAAACCTTTTGGGTGTCCTTGTACCATTATCAATACCAAAAATCACTTAGGAAAGTTTGATAGCAAAGCAGATGATGGTTTTCTTGTTGGTTACTCATCTCAGAGTAAGGCCTACAGAGTATTTAATTCTTCTTCTAGAATAATTGAGGAAAGTGACAATGTCAGATGCAATGAGAACTCACCAAATCCTATTGGTTCTGGTCTTCAGTGGTTATTTGACATTGATTCACTAACTAATTCTTTTGGTTTCAGTAGTGATGATTATGCAGGATCAGGTAGTAGAGGATCAGGGGATGAAAAAGTACAAAAGATTATTCCACAGTCTGTGATCTTTCCCATACCTACAATGGAACCTGTTGAAATCTGTGAAAAGGAGACTGTTACTAAACCAATACAGAGTGAAGAAGAAAGAAGAGATGAGGAGATTTCAGAGCATGAAGAGCCAGAAGTAGCTGATGAGACCCCCTCAGCTGACTTAAATGATTCCAATCTAGATGTTGGAATTAATGAAGAACCTAGTCACCAGAAAAGAACTCAGAAGAATCATCCTCCAGAGCTGGTAATAGGAGACATCACTTCTCCTATGATAACTAGGAATCAAAGAAGACTTTAAGAGGTGCAGGATCAGCAACATACAATACTCTCTTGCTTTCTATCTCAGATTGAGCCTAAGAAGGCTTATGATGCAATGAAAGATTCAAGTTGGATAGAAGCCATGCAAGAAGAGTTGCTTCAGTTTAAATTGCAAGATGTTTGGGACTTGGTGGACATTCCAAAAGGTCATAGAGCAATTGGCACCAAGCGGATTTTCAGAAATAAAAAGGATGAGAGAGGAATTGTAATCAAGAACAAAGCAAGGCTAGTGGCACAAGGGTACACTCAGGAAGAAGGCATAGACTATGAGGAAGTCTTTGCTCCAGTTGCAAGGGTAGAGGCAATTAGGCTGTTTCTAGCCTATGCCTCACATATGAAGTTCAAGGTATATTAGATGGATGTGAAGAGTGCCTTTCTATATGGAACAATTGATGAAGAAGTATATGTCTGTCAGCCCCCTGGATTTGAGAATCCATCATATCCTGACAGAGTATACAAACTTAAGAAAGCACTCTATGGTCTTCATCAATCCCCAAGAGCATGGTATGATACACTGTCTACCTATCTCTTGGAAAATCGGTTTGAAAAGGGAAACATTGACAAGACCCTCTTCATTAAAAGAAGTAAGAAGGACACCCTACTTGTTCAGATCTATGTGGATGACATCATATTTGGATCTACAAAAGAACAGATGTGTAGAGACTTTGAAGAGTTGATGCACAAGAGCTTCAAAATGAGTGCAATGGGTGAACTCACTTTCTTTCTTGGACTTCAAGTGAAACAGCAGAAAGATGGGATTTTCATAAGTCAATGAAAGTATGTGAAAGATATCCTAGATAAGTATGGTTTATCAGACTCAACGCCAGCAAGCACACCAATGGAAACACACAAACAGATCACTGCTGATCTTGAGGGGGAGGATGTTGATGTCCATCTTTATAGATCAATGATTGGATCTCTCATGTATCTCACAACCTCAAGACCAGATATCATGTTTCTAGTGTGTGTTTGTGCCAGATTCCAAGTCAAGCCAAAACAGTCACATCTTCAAGCAGTTAAAAGGATTTTCAGATACTTAAGAGGGAAACCTAGATTAGGTCTTTGGTATCCCTATGAATCCAACTTTGACTTGATTGCATATTCAGAAAGTGACTTGGGAGGTGCTAATATGGATAGAAAGTCTACTTCAGGGGGATGTCAACTTTTGGGTGCAAGACTAGTATCTTGGCAGTGTAAGAAGCAAACCACAGTGTCCTTATCCACAACAGAAGCTGAGTACATTGCTGCTGCAAGTTGCTGCTCTCAGGTTCTATGGATTCAGAATCAAATGCTGGACTATGGGGTAACCTTTCTTCACACTCCAATGTTCATTGACAATAGCAGTGCTATTAGCATTGTTAACAATCCAGTCAAGCATTCCAAAACAAAGCACATTGAGATCAGGTATCACTTTATTAGAGACTACAATGAAAATAAGCTTATTCAAGTTGCTAAAGTTCATACTGACAACCAGTTTGCTGATCTATTCACTAAAGCTTTTGATGTAGGAAGATTCACTTTCTTGGTCACAAGTGTGGGCATGATCAACTCTGAATGAGCTCATGTTTAAAAAGTGATTGTATACATGTTATTTGCTTGTTTTTGGAGCTACTAATCATCTTTCTCAGGAAGTGTATTACCTTGCTCAGACTAACACAAGCTTCAATATTGTAAGTATAGTTAATGCTGCCAGTGCAGTTTTAATGCTGCCAGTGCAAAGTTACTACTTCAGGTATCAGTTAATACTGCTAGTTAGTTAATACTGCTAGTGGTTAATACTGCTAGTTAGTTAATACTGCCATTGGTTAATACTGCTCTCAGTTAATACTGCTAGTTAGTTAATACTGCCAGTGGTTAATACTGCCAGTTAGTTAATACTGCCAGTGGTTAATACTGCCAGTTAGTTAATACTGCTAGTGGTTAATACTGCTCTCAGTTAATACTGCTAGTTAGTTAATACTGCTAGTGGTTAATACTGCTTCTTTCCCGAATCATATAAATATCCTCTTTGCCCGCCTAAAAGCTCATAACGACTCTTTGAATACTGTTCATCTTCTCTCTAACCTTTTTCTCTCAAGCACCTACTGAGTTTCAGTCAAGACTACTCAAGCTCGATGGCATCCATGGCATTTATTGATGAGCATAATGAGATCGCAATGCTTCAAAAGCCTAAGTAGGCTGCTGGATTCCATCAAATAGTGGATTTTTTCAAATCCAGCTATATCGCTTATGCTCTTACAGTGTCACCATCAATCTACATCGAGCACCAGAAGCAATTTTGGGCCAATGCCACCACTGTTACTGAAAATGGTGTGCAGGTTATCAAGACAAGGGTGTGTGACAAACCCTTGATAGTTTCTGAAGAGGTAATTCGCATCAGTCTATGACTAAACGATGCCTCAGGTATCACATCTATCTCTAATGATGATTTGTTTTCCACTCTCACTAGAATGGGGTATGGAGGCCCATTGGGTGTTTTCAAGTTCTCCAAAGCTAAATTTTCTCCCCAATGGCGTTTCTTTGTGCATACCCTTATGCATTGTATTTCTAGAAAAACTACTGGCTGGAGTGAGTTCAGTAGTACCATTGCTTATGCTTTGGTCTGCTTGGCCACTACCAGAAAGTATAATTTCTCCAAAATGATTTTCAATGACCTTGTGTCAAACTTGGACAACAAAAAGAGTTTCTATATGTATCCAAGATTTGTCCAGGTAGTTATTACTTCTGAATTGACAGATATACCTCAGTTTGATGAGGTATATGTAACTAAAATCCCCAAAGGCAAGGTCTTTTCAAATATGAAGAGATCTGCCAAGGACTCGGAAGGAGTTGACACCCCATTGTTCTCTATAATGATGGTGGTGTCCCATAATCAAGAAGGTATGGCATCAGGGTCAAGGCCCTCACTAGACCATCCCACTGAGAGCCAATCCCAACCTTCAATCACTATATCAATTCCTCAGTCCCTTCTTCAAAAACCAACTTCAACCATCACCAATACTTACATAAGGAAAAAGGTAAAGAAGGCTCCTTCCCTTCTTGTACCTTCACCCACAAAGCCTTTAAGCCCTCTAATGGAGAATTCTCCATTAGAGAATATCGATAGGGAAACCACAGGGGTGTCTCCCAACCCCAAGGAGGTGCTCACTGAGGAGATGCATGAGCATATGGGTGAGAAGGCTGCCACTACTCCTGCTAGCACATAGGAGGTAAGTGGTAACATCAATAAGACCTTCCCCATGTCAACTTTGAATGAGCAATTATTCAAAGGTCCCAGGTGCCAAGAACCTAAGGGGGTAGCAGGTGCTTCTGCTAGGCAGAAGACCTCTACTACTAAAAGATCCAAGGATCCTCCAAGGGTGGTAAACAAACCCAAAGGTGGTGAGGACAGATATAACTATAATGAATTGATGGAAATTATGGGCAACATTAATCTAGATGTCCTCAAGCAAGGAGCCGATATAGAAGAGATGAAATTGGTAATTCTGTCTCAGCAAGTGCAGATTACCAAACTGAAGAAGCTAGTGAAGAAGTTGGTGCAGAAAAGGAAAAGAAAACAGTTTGTCTTGAAGAAGAGGGCAGATGCTTTCAAAAAGGGGGAGAAACAGGATGAAAAGGAGAAACTCAGTCCTAGTGGTATGGAAGCACAATTTGAGAGGGAGCAAAATAGGGAAAAGAAAACAAAGAAGCAGAAACTAGTAAAGAGGCAGAAACTGTTAAACAAGCAGCATAAACAGAAAAAGCACAAGCAGCAGTAACTGAAAAAGCTCAAGCAGCAGTAACAGGGCTATCTGTTGAAGAGTTAGAAACTGCAGAAACATTGGTAAAAGCGAAGAATGACACTCCCAAGGCTACTCAAAAGTCCAAGGGAGTGGTCATTAAAGAAGGAGGTCTTGAGAAGAAAAGCAAAGAAATCAGTGAGGAAGAATTGAAGAAGAAAGGAAAGGCTAAGATGGTTGAACCTGAGCAAACCATAAAGCAGCAGAAACAGATAGAGCTAGATGAAGAAGTGGCAAAACAACTTCAAGCAGAGATGGAAAAGGAGGAATAACTCCAATCAGAAAAAGACAGAGAGCTTGCATTGGATATGTCTAAAAAGCTCAATGAAGAGTATCAAAAGAGTTTGAAAGCTGCAACTGAGGCCAAGAAAAGTATAGTAAAAGCAACCAAGCACAGACTGCCTTCAAAGATTCAGAAAAGACAACCCTCTAAGACCTTTTTGGCCAATCAAGAAAGGAGAAAAATGATAAACTTTCTGAGAGGCTCAATTGGTGTAAAAGGAGAGATGTTTGCTAACATGGCATACAACAAAGTTGAGGAGCTATATAAAAAGGAAATGGCAAAGCTTCAAGGGGACTCCTCTCAAAGGGAAGAAGCTGAAAGGAAGATGAAAGAAAGGCATGATCTCAACATCCAACAACCCTTCCCTAAGGAAACCACTCCTTCAAAAGACAAGGATGAAAAGAATAAAGAGCATGTTGATGAGGAAGCAAAATCTGCAAAGAGAGTAAAGACCATAGCTTCCAAGAAACAGTCCAAAAATCCAAGGATTGAAGAAGCAGAAAAAGAGGCAGAACCATCTGTTGCAGGTCATACAGAGCAAACAAGTCAAAGTGCACAACAACCAAATCAATCTGATGAGCATGTTGGTCTTTACATGACTTTAATAGAACTAGTACAGGTTGTTCCCATTTCTTTGAAGGCACCAGAAATCATCTTTCGGGATATTCTGAGGGACAACAGAAAGGATTACTTCAGACTCAAAAGAGTTGGTGATGTGTTTGAAGTCTACACAACTTGGGGCAAAGTGATCAGAAGTTGTTCCAGGGCTGCCTTAGAAGAAATGCATAAGGTGGGAATAAAGCTATATGAGCCTGTGATGAAAGGAACTGAAGAAAGTCTACTAAAAGTTGCAATGGAATACTTGTGTATGATGTTTGAACCAGAAAAAGTGATGTACAGGATAAAGGATTTGCATCATGAGTATGGGTTCAAAAGGATTGATCAGTGGATGCTCTTTGAAAACTGTGGTGTCTACATGATCACAATAGATAACGGCTATCATGAGTATTTTTTGGTGGACAAAGTGTATGATCATAGCAAGGAGAAGCTGGAAGGAATGCTGAAAGCCAAGCTAGTTTGTGCAAAAGGATCTGAAATGGCCAGAATTGTGATAAGAAGAACAATAAATCAAAGTTTGGGACTGGATCCAAATTTGGGCAACTAAGCATAAGTTTTGAAAGCATCTTGAAGACCATAGCTGAAGAACTTGACTTCTCTTTCTAAAAGTCAAGTTAGGGGGAGATTGTTGGGAATTTAAGATTTGTTCAAGTATGGTTAATGCTGCTAGTATATCATGATTACTACTGCTAGTAGATTTAATACTGCTTGAAAAGTTAGTGCTGCTACTTCAATAGTTAGTACTGCTTGAAGAGTTAGTACTGCTAGTAGTTAGTACTGCTAAGGGATTACTACTGCCAACATGATTAATACTGCTGAGGAGTTTAATGCTGCTGAAGATAGTTAATACTTCTGAAGAAGGTTAGTGTTGCTTATGAGATGAAGACTCAGTATGGAATGAAGACAGTTGTATAGAAGACTTGCTAAAGTAAAGGAGATAATTATGGACTGAAGATCAATTGTATTTTGATAATTATCTTGTAATATGTCTTGTATAAATAGTATAGAAGTCTTTGATAGAATTAACTTTTGATTGATACGTTTTAGAGAGAGAATTAACCTCAAGGTTTATAATCCTAATTCTAGAGAAGTAGAATTCGTCTTGGTGAGCCTGTTCATCAAGATTGAGGTTTTATGTGAAAGCTTGTAACTTTAATCATTCAATAAAGTTTACAAGTTGTGATTTCTATTTTACTGTTCCATTGATAGTTGAATATTAAAGTGTTGTTCTGCAACTTATTTAATATTGTTTCTGAGTGTTATTATTCTTCTTAAGAATTAGATCCTGACAACATTTATTTAAAACTTTTATTTAGATATAGTTTTCTAAAACTTCCTTGAAGTATGAGAAAATATTATAGTTATAAACGTGCAAGGTTCTGAAAATAGTACGACATGATTTCAAAAAGTTGTGGGTGTGAAATTCCTAGTCTATGTTTGGATTTGATTCTCCATACGTTTTTGGTTTCAACTCTTTTGTAAAGGTTCGTAATGAAGTTACGTCTTGGGTTACTAAACTCGTTCCTTTTAAAATGTTCGAAAAATAAAGCTTTTAAGTGGAGCGGTCAATATTTTTGTACATTTAAATACCCTTTTTATTCGTTTTGTAATTCGTATGATGTGATATTCATTTAGTATGATCACATGTGTTGTGACATACTTTTGAAGTTTATACGTTAAGGTCTACCGAGCTACTAACCACCTATGGGGGTACCATAGGCACGTCATTGTGGCACCGATGGCGTGACACCACCCGTGGCGGTGTGATCAGTCCACGACGTATCCTTTTGATTTTGTGTGCTCTGATGAGAGCTGGCTTGGTGTGATGGGAGGCGTATGGGTCGACCCTAGTTTGTAGGGTGGATGACGGTGTAGTGCCCAACACCGCATCTCACATTATTTAGTACAGTTGGATGAGAATGTCCGACGTACGTGCCTATGTGGCTTATGTTTGATACTTGTTGTATCTGTTTATATGTGACATGAAACTCAAGTGTATGCGATTATTTGTTCGAGCTCGTTATGCAATCTTATGATATGATTGTGATTTAAGCTTCTCAGATTACTTTGGTATTTAGTTGACAATATTTGTTTTGATTTGACAGTCTTGAACTTTGACAAAATTACTGTCTCGATATATGAATTTGGATTTATTCATTTGGTTATAACTTTTGATTAAGAAATTAAATTTGAGTCTTTTGGTCTAATTTCTTTTGGTTTCGTTTTCTTTGTTTTGGGGTAATAAAGTTTGTAGTTGAAGTTAGATGTGGAATGATTTTACTCAATTTAGCTTTCGTAAACACTCAAAATTCAAGGCTCTTGTCCAAAATTCATATTTCGTAAACACTCAAAATTCAAGGCTCTTGTCCGATTAATAGATCAAAACTCGTATTTCAAAGTTTTTTCTTTGACTAAGGGGCTGTTTGTTTACCTCTTAATGGTTCCATTAAGAGGCAATATCTGAATCGTTAAGATGTACATATTATTTAAAAAAAAGCTCTGTCTCTTAATGGTTTCAAAACCCTCTGAATAATTTTGTATCTTGACCCTGTCTTAACCATTCAGAGCCCTGATTTCATTTTAATAGTTAGCAAACAACCATATTTCATGTCACACTATATCATAAGAGCCTATTAATCATTCTGACCACTTAATCATTCTGCACCAAACCATTCAGCAACTGCCAAACAGCCCCTAAGACTTTGTTGCTTTGATAACTTTTTGACTATTTTCATATTTTGAGGGGGAGCTTACATGATCATATCACTTATGACTTTGGAGCTGATCTTATGACATTTATGCTCAGCTGTAACACCCGAAAATCTAAGGCAAGTATTCCCCTCGTTACTTGACTTTTTGGCTAACTTGAGAATCTCTTGTGTGCTTAATGTGTGATATATTAACCTGTTAATAGCATGTTCATCTGCGCATTTAGCTTCACTCCATTGAGCATTAGAAAAGTCAAGTTTTGGTGCTAAGGGGGTGTGGCGCGATAGTGCCACGCGACAGTGCCCTGGGCACAGTTGCTGGTCACTATCGCGGGAGTTGTACCGTAGGGTCGGTGGTGGTCGCGATTGTGCCACCACGATAGTGCCCTTGGCACAATCGCCTGAATTGTACCAAGAGTCATTGGAGTGGCGCGATGATGCCCCCGCGATAGTGCCATTGGCACAATCGCCAGGCACTATCGCCGGCGGTGTCTGAGAGTATAAAAACACCACTTTGACTATTTTGACTTCACATCTCATCTTAAATCGTTTTGGGGCCGGCTTGGAACTAGTTTTGGCGATTTTCTTCTACTTCTAAACCTACCAAACATTCATTGAAACCCTAGATTAGTTAGGGACATTTATTGGTGGTTGAGGAAGCTTCAAGAGTCATCAAGTGAAGTATTTAAAGCACACTCAAGTTCTCATCCTCTCATCCAAGTTTTCTAGGGTTTTGTGTGAAACCCTAGATAGTGAGTTTCTTACATTACTTTAAAATGAGATACATACTTTATAAGCTTTTATGTCTAATGTGCTATTGTTATGAGAAGATCTGATCACCTGATAAGTTTGACCTAACTGCTAATTTTGGCATTATTAATGTTTAGACTTGAATGTGGTTATGGACATGGATGAGATTACTACTCTTGATGTTTTGAACATGTTTACATATATGCCTTGGTGAGTCATGGATTATATTGGGTATTTACATACCTTAAAGTTTTGTACCTAAGTATGTTTGGAATGGTTGTGGTCTTGTACATGTATCTTATGGGTATGAAGTGATGTATAGAGACGGACATTGTAAGTACACAGAACGAACCAGGAGTAAGTGCTAGGAGGATGTAGTCTTAGGTGCCACCATAACGGTATGCGCCTAGACCTCCGCCATTTGGAGTAATGCCTGGGAGGTAGTCTTCAAGTGTGCCGAGCCTTCGGGATGTTGCTCAAACAAGTGAACATCAAGGTACATTGACTCGAGGTAAAACTCATTGGTGTGATGGGTCCCCCCCATGATAGACCCCGTATGGACTTTGGTGGTGGAAGTGTCTTAATTGTTCATAACATGCTTTATATAATTATGTTATGTTTTATGCAACTCACTAGACCCGTTTGGTCTAACACTTGATTGTTGGTATGTATCTCAGGTTCTAGCGGCACGAGCGCCAAGGAGGCCTAGACGTCTTTAGTGGTGATCCTGGGAGCATTTTTGGGATGCCAATATTGAAGACTATACTTTTGGATATAATTGACAACCTTTTGTAATCTTATGTCTAGTGAGGCCTAGATTAGAGTGTTGTCATCTATTATTGCTTCTTATTACAAACTTGTAATTAACTGACATTTATGGTTTCCTGGTGTATGAGCTCATTGTCTTGGAAATTTATTTACCACATTTCCATTTTCCGGAAATTTTTGTTAGTCCCATTTTTGGGGTGTTACAAGTTGGTATCAGAGCTCTAGTTTAAGTGAACTAGGTGTTGACCTTAGCATACCTAGACTTAGACTGGCAAGGCTTATAAGATCACTGTCCACTTGGTTAGGGCAATCTTAGGTGGTTAGAGTACTAGGAATTCGGAATTACATTGATTGAGAATTATAATGATGACAACGAGGATTCTTGTGTAAAATATGTTCACAATCTCACTTGGCCAGTGTTGTTCTGAATCTATGATTACGTGAGCATGTTTGAAGTTATTATTGTGATGATTAATCCTTATAGTAGTACGTATTTAATTGATTATCTTTTAAAGAATTAATCGGTACCACTCTGGTCATGTGTGACAGTTCGTTATGGTAAACACGAGAAGTCGGATCGGGGCGACCGAAGAAGCAAATGAAGCAAGTGTAACCTCTTCGGAGATTACCCGACCGGTGAATGCGCCGATAGACCAAGTCATTCCACCGATACCCCCAATGCTAGAGTGTATCATAGACGCAGACCCCCAAGTGAACTTGGAAACCGAGGACCTAGTTATTCAAGAAGCGGACCCCCAGTCGGTCCTACTAGCCAACATAATGCAAATGATGAACTCCGCAATGGACAAGCGGGACGAGAAACTCCTGAAGGTCTTAGAAGACCGAGATGCAAGTAACCGTAGGCACGAGACGGTGGAGGACAATGCGGTTTTGGGATCGGGCGGTGCGGATAATGCGGTGGGCACCGAGGAGCAAGCAGTCAGAGCTGATAAAGGGAAGGAAAAGGGTTGTTCTTTCAAGACCTTTCTGTGTAGTCGAGCTCCGGAATTCTCGGGAACAACTGATCCGCTGGTCTGCATTAAATGTATTTAAGATGTAGAGATGGCTTTCGAGTCAAGTGAGTGCGCAGATTCTCAGAGAGTCAAATTTGCCTCTCAACTGCTTAGAGGGGATGCTCTGAGTTGGTGGAACATCACCCGAAGGGCACTCACACCGGAGATTTTGGCCAAGCTTCCTTGGCCGGCATTCAAGAAGAAAATCATGGAGAAATACTGCAACGAGAGAGCCCTCGACAAAATAGAGGAAGAGTTCAAGAATCTGAAGAAGGGAAACATGTCAGTTGCGGATTATGCTAAACAGTTCTTGGACAAGCTCAGTATAGTCGAACATTTGGCATCAGATGAGAAGTCCAAAATAAAAGCCTTTGTGAAGGGACTACCCGCGGATATGAAGACGGGCATAAGGAATGCTCATAAAGTTACGTTACAAGAAGTGATAGAGGAGTCCCAATTGGTGGAAGATTATCTGATTCAAGAGCAAGAGGAGAAGAAAGTTCAAGGCGAGAAGTGTAAATGGGAGGGGCCAACCGGGCCTGTGCGATCTTCCAAGCCCTTTATCGGGGGGAGGAACACTGACCAGCGACGAGAGGCGAGGTGGTGCCCCAAGTGTAAAAGTAAGCACTTCGGGCCGTGTAATCCGAGGCCGTTTTCGGGAGTCTTGGAATGTTTCAAGTGTGGGCGAAAGGACCACATGAGTCGGGATTGCCCCTCGCGGGGAGTGTGTTATGAGTGTCGGGAACCGGGGCACATCAAACGCGATTGCCCTAAGCTAGCAAGGAGTAATCAAGGGGCGTCAAGTGGGATTCTGCCAAGGAAAGAAGTTCCACCGAAGGCGCCCAGTCGGGCCTTTCAAATGTCGACCAACGAAGCAAGAGAAGCGGCGGACGTAGTGTCGGGTGCGTTTCTAGTGAACTCTCTACCTACCCGTGTTTTATTCGATTCTGGTGCGAACCGATCTTTTGTGTCTACCTCTTTTTGCAAGAACCTCACTACTCCTTGTAGTTCGTTGAATGATGCCCTAGTGGTAGAAGTAGCTAATGGGGAACATTTGGTGGTTCAGAGTTGTTACGTAGGGTGTACCTTAGAGTTAAGTGAATAGCCCTTTGTTATAGATTTGTTACCGACCAACATTGGAGGATTTGATGTAATAGTGGGAATGGATTGGTTATCTAAGCACGACGCCGACATATTTTGTTCTAAAAAGTTGATTTGGGTACCCTTGCCTAAAGGAGGTGAAGTGTTAGTGTATGGAGAAAAGAGCCAAAGAACCAATACGATTATATTGTCACTCAAATCATGTAAGAAACTAGCCAAAGGATGTGAGTCATACTTAGCCTACGCAATCGACGCGAAGTGGGAAAAGAAGAAATTGGAAGAAGTGGAAGTGGTGTGCGACTACCTGGATGTCTTCCCGGACGACCTACCCGGACTTCCACCGGAGCGACAAGTGGGGTTCCACATCGGCCTTACCCCGGGAGCTGCCCCAATCGCTCGTGCTCCCTACCGCTTGGCCCCGACAGAAATGCAAGAGATGATGATGCAACTCCAAGAGCTAATTGAGAAAGGATTCATACGACCGAGCTCGTCGCCTTGGGGAGCGCCGGTGTTATTCGTGAAGAAGAAGGATGGGTCTATGCGAATGTATATTGACTATCGCGAACTCAACAAAGTCACCATAAAGAATAAATATCCGCTACCCCGGATCGACGATCTCTTCGATCAACTTCAAGGGGTGGGGTGCTTCTCCAAGATAGACTTGCGATCCGGCTACCATTAAGTGCGTGTGAAAGGGAGCGATATACCGAAGACGGCGTTTCGGACGAGGTACAGTCACTACGAGTTTTTAGTCATGCCATTCGGTTTGACTAATGCTCCGGCCGTGTTCATGGATTTAATGAATCGAGTATGCCGACCCTTCCTAGATAAGTCGGTCATAGTTTTTATCTATGATATCTTGATCTACTCGCGGGATGAGGAAGAGCATCGGCAACATTTGCGGGAAGTTTTAGAGATTCTTAGACGAGAGAAATTATTCGCCAAATTCTTGAAGTGCGAATTCTGGCTACAAGAAGTGCAATTCCTGGGCCATGTGGTGTCAAAGGATGGGGTAAAGGTGGACCCGGCTAAGATCGAGGCAATGATGAATTGGGAACCACCGATGAGCCCAATGGAGATAAGGAGCTTCTTGGGTTTAGCCGGTTACTACCGACGGTTCATCCAAGATTTTTCAAAGATTGCGTCTCCACTCACGTCTCTGACAAGGAAAGACGTAAAGTTCTCATGGACCGAGGCATAAGAGCAAGCCTTCCGAACCCTTCAGAAGAAGTTATGCGAAGCACCGATCCTATCCTTGCCCGAAGGATCCGAAGATTTTGTGGTTTATAGTGACGCCTCCAAGCTTGGACTCGGGTGTGTTTTGATGCAAAAAAGAAAAGTGATCGCGTATGCATCGCGGAAACTCAAGGATCACGAGAAGAATTACCCCACGCACGACTTAGAGTTAGCGGCGGTGGTCTTTGCCTTATAGTTATGGCGGCATTATCTTTATGGGACGAAGTGTACGTTGTTCACCGATCACAAAAGTTTGAAGTACATCTTTGACCAAAAGGAGCTCAACATGCAACAAAGGAGATGGTTGGAGCTTTTGAAGGACTATGATTGTGAAGTAACGTTTGCGAAACTTGAGGTAATATCAAGTCTCATGGAGGACATCAAGAGGAGTCAAGTCGAAGCACTGCGCGAGGAGAATCTCAAGGACGAGGTCATGGTGAAGCAACGGGACTTATTATCGAAGGATAGTCGCGGTCTCAAGTTATTCCAAGGGAGGATTTGGGTGCCAAAAATTGGGGGAAACCGCGAGTTACTCTTGACGGAGGCACACAAGTCAAAATACTTCATACATCCTGGTAGCACCAAGATGTATAGATATTTGAAACGTTATTATTGGTGGCCGGTAATGAAACTCGATGTGGCGAATTATGTGGAAAGGTGCGTCACATGCCTTCAAGTGAAAGCGGAGCATCAACGACCTTACGGGAGTTTGCCACCATTAACCATTCCGGAGTGGAAGTGGGAGCACATCACGATGGATTTCGTCATGAAATTGCCAAAGACTTTAAGAGGACATGATACCATTTGTGTGGTAGTGGATAGACTTACCAAGAGTGCTCATTTCTTGGCAATGAGGGAAACGCTACCAATGGACAAACTTGCTAAGTTATACATTGACGAAGTGGTGTCACGGCACGGTGTTCCGTTATCCATAGTCTCGGATAGAGATAGCCGGTTTACTTCCAAGTTTTGGGAAGGATTTCAAAGGGAGTTGGTCACGAAGATTAAGTTGAGTACGTCGTATCATCCCCAAACAGACGGACAAAGTGAGAGGACGATCCAAACGCTCGAGAACATGCTTCGATCGTGTGTCATAGATTTTGGGGGAACTTGGGATTCACACCTACCGTTAGTAGAGTTCGCTTACAATAACAGTTACCATTCGAGTATCGGAATGGCTCCATTCGATGCGCTCTACGGACGGAAATATAGGACCCCGGTATGTTGGCTCGAGGCGGGAGAAAAGCAATTTGCGGGACCGGAAATTGTGCAAGCAATGGCGGATAAGGTAAAGGGCATTCGAGAGCGATTAAAGGCGGCCCAAGACCGACAGAAGAGTTACGCGGACAAAAAGCGAAGACCGGTGGACTTCCAAGTGGGAGACCGGGTTATGTTGAAGGTATCGCCGTGGAAGGGGATCATCCGTTTCGGGAAGCGCGGGAAGCTTAGCCCCCGTTTCCTTGGACCCTTCACGATTTTAGAGAAAATTGGACTTCAAGCTTATCGGTTAGACTTACCGCCAGAGATGGACGGAATCCATCCTACCTTTCATGTTTGCTATCTTCGCAAGTGTTTGGCCGAGGAGGAAAGTGTTATTCCTTTGACGGAAATTCGAGTAGATAACGGGAACCGATGTGTAGAAGAACCGGAAGCCATTCTAGAGTCAAAGACGAAACAATTGCGGCATAAAGAAGTAACGATGGTGAAGGTTCAATGGAAACATCATCGGGGCACTAACGTGACTTGGGAGTCGGAGGAAGACATGAAGAAAAGATATCCACATCTATTTTAGAAGATAATATTTCGGGGACGAAATCCCTATTAGGTGGGGAGTATTGTAACACCCAAAAATCTAAGGCAAGTATTCCCCTCGTTACTTGACTTTTTGGCTAACTTGAGAATCTCTTGTGTGCTTAATGTGTGATATATTAACCTGTTAATAGCATGTTCATCTGCGCATTTAGCTTCACTCCATTGAGCATTAGAAAAGTCAAGTTTTGGTGCTAAGGGGGTGTGGCACGATAGTGCCACGCGACAGTGCCCTGGGCACAGTCGCTGGTCACTATCGCGGGAGTTGTATCGTAGGGTCGGTGGTGGTCGCGATTGTGCCACCGCGATAGTGCCCTTGGAACAATCTCCAGGCACTATCGCCTGAATTATACCGAGAGTCGTTGGAGTGACGCGATGATGACCCCGCGATAGTGCCATTGGCACAATCGCCAGGCACTATCGCCGGCGGTGTCTGAGAGTATAAAAACACCACTTTGACTATTTTGACTTCACTTCTCATCTTAAATCGTTTTGGGGCCGGCTAGGAACTAGTTTAGGCGATTTTCTTCTACTTCTAAACCTACCAAACATTCATTGAAACCCTAGATTAGTTAGGGACATTTATTGGTGGTTGAGGAAGCTTCAAGAGTCATCAAGTGAAGTATTTAAAGCACACTCAAGTTCTCATCCTCTCATCCAAGTTTTCTAGGGTTTTGTGTGAAACCCTAGATAGTGAGTTTCTTACATTACTTTAAAATGAGATACATACTTTATATGCTTTTATGTCTAATCTGCTATTGTTATGAGAAGATCTGATCACCTGATAAGTTTGACCTAACTGCTAATTTTGGCATTATTAATGTTTAGACTTGAATGTGGTTATGGACATGGATGAGATTACTACTCTTGATGTTTTAAACATGTTTACATATATGCCTTGGTGAGTCATGGATTATATTGGGTATTTACATACCTTAAAGTTTTGTACCTAAGTATGTTTGGAATGGTTGTGGTCTTGTACATGTATCTTATGGGTATGAAGTGATGTATATAGACGGACATTGTAAGTACACAGAACGAACCAGGAGTAAGTTCTAGGAGGATGTAGTCTTAGGTGCCATCATAACGGTATGCGCCTAGACCTCCGCCATTTGAAGTAATGCCTGGGAGGTAGTCTTCAAGTGTGCCGAGCCTTCGGGATGTTGCTCAAACGAGTGAACATCAAGGTACATTGACTCGAGGTAAAACTCATTGGTGTGATGGGTCTCCCCCATGATTGACCCCGTATGGACTTTGGTGTTGGAAGTGTCTTAATTGTTCATAACATGCTTTATATAATTATGTTATGTTTTAAGCAACTCACTAGACCCGTTTGGTCTAACACTTGATTGTTGGTATGTATCTCAGGTTCTAGCGGCGCGAGCGCCAAGGAGGCCTAGACGTCTTTAGTGGTGAGCCTGGGAGCATTTTTGGGATGCCAATATTGAAAACTATACTTTTGGATATAGTTGACAACCTTTTGTAATCTTATGTATAGTGAGGCCTAGATTAGAGTGTTGTCATCTATTATTGCTTCTTATTACAAACTTGTAATTAACTGACATTTATGGTTTCCTGGTGTATGAGCTCATTGTCTTGGCAATTTATTTACCACATTTCCATTTTCCGGAAATTTTTGTTAGTCCCATTTTTGGGGTGTTACATCACCGTAAGGATTATTCTACTCTTAATATCATTATGTTTGAAAGAAGGACAACTTTCAGACATGAAAACATGTTTCTTAAATGTTCAAACCACTTCTTATTCTCAAAATGTTTTCATGAATTTAGAAGTGTGATTTTCAATGTTTTCATTTTATGAACTTTAATGTTTAACTAACTGTGTTTCCAAAGATAAATACTTGTGTTTTATCTTTTCCGTATTGTCAAGTATTCATATACACCGATTTAGTATCTTTTGTTGACTATGTTCTTACCATGTCTCAAAATGAAACTATTTTTCGATGGTAAGACACCCCCTTTTGTATTTCATTGATATTTGAGCGTTAGTTCATTTCATTCAAAGCGTTTCTTTCAAGAATGTCTATATTTGATACGTATAGACAACCTCCAATTTTTCATGACCTAAGCTTTTAATGATAAATCACTCATATTTGATCTTTTCATACATTGTCAGATTCTCAAAACATATTTATTGATTTCACTTTGTTTATTCAATTTTCTTGTTTTGAGAAAATCTTCCATGGTTAAAATGCTCAAATCTTCATAATTATTTTATTGAGTGTTAATTTCAGATCTATTAGGTAAATGACATTGTATTTCATTGATCTTTGATGAATTACAAGATTTTAAGCTTTCTCTCTCTAAACTCTCTCTAACTTTCTCTCTCTACAAATATGACATTGACAAAATCCTTATGCTTAATGTCTAAGCAAACTCTAATACATCTAACTCTAATTAGAAACATATTAACCAAACAAAGTAAACTACTTTGACCTTTACAACTAAACTAGAGTGCTTTGATTTTCTTTGACTTTCTATTACAAAGACTTTTACATTTAAATATTGAATACAATAATGCACTAACAATCTCCCCATTTGGATTCAAGATTTAAATTTTTTTTGATAGTAGTCTTCAGTTCTTGATTCTTCAAAACTTTATCTATGATGAATTTAAACTTTGAAGCTTTGACAATCTTCAATCATTCGGCTTTTGAAGAATCTTCAGATAAACATGAAAAATCTTTCACTTTCTCTTTGAAAAGTCATTCTCTAACACTTTGAAAAATCATCAAGTCTTGATCATGAAATCTTTGAAACTTTTGATCTTTGCAACTTTGCAACTTTGAACTTTGAGGAATTTTTCAATGCTTATATCTTCATCTCTTTGATCTATGAACTGTCTGTCTTTGAACAACGAATTCTCTCGAATCATCCCGGAACATCCTTATCACATTATCTCGAGCTTCTTGACTTTGAAAAATCTTCTTTCTTTGAAATTGAATTATCTCTCTTTTTCTTCTGGATTCTATTTCTACCCATTTTTGATGATTGTGAGCAACATGATCATCAAAACCTTTCAATTTCATCACTGTCTTTGAAAACCAATCTCCCTTTTTATGAAAAAATATCAATCTCCGCCCTTTTGATCTGAGTATCCGTCAATTCATAAAATGTATTCATCCGAATCTTTTCAAATTTTGATACAATAAGAATTGTAACCCTGAATCAACAAATGATACAGTTAGAATGTCTGTAAGTAGCACGTAGCCACTTTGTACAACAAATGTACTTTGGAAAGAAGCTTTTGTAATGTTCACTCCCCCAGGGATTCCATTCAATCATTGAAAAACCACAAAAGAATTTTCTATGAATGTTATGACAAGAAAACATATTACTTGTGTGTACGTGAAAGTGTAGGAATGATTGAAGCAACTTAAGCTTGAATAGGCTCAAATTGTGTAAACTGTTGAGACAACAACAAGTATTACACAGACTCAATGTGCATGAAAGAGGTGCGAAGGTGGGGCAACATTCCTTCTTTTTCAATATCTAAATCTTCCGAGTGAAGACTAGATAGCAAATATGCTGTGTCCCCAAGAAAATTGAAACATTTCTTTTTCAAGAAAGAAACGAGTGGTTGGTGGGGTTAATGCAAGAGTTGGCATGGGCTCATTGCCTTTTTCAATGATGGTCGCCAAAGAATGTGAACCAATCAGAATATGTGGTTGCCTGGTGTTGGTCCAGAAATTAGTTGAGAAATAGAATCACAACACAATAATGAAAAGAGATAGATAGAAAATGATTCAATATGCCATAGACCTCTTGGTAGTCGTATGCTTAAGGTGTGTGTGTTCTTGGTGAAAATACTCTACCTTGAGCGTGTGATTTCACAATGATTGACCTTATGATTAACAAAGAAACTATGCCTTATATAGGTCCACATGACCAAGGCAAAGCCCAACCAAAATACTATCAAAAACACTCCCTAGAAAATATAAACTATTACAATTGAGACCCCTCATGACAATTTAATCTTGAATACAATTACTGATCCAACAATCTCCCCCTTTGGATTCAAGTCTTGAAGAAAAATTATTTTTTCAAAATCAAGATTCTGTTTCTGGCCTTTCTTCTGATTTTAAAGAAAACAACAAGGAATTTCTAAAATCTGAAAACTTTTTTCAAAATTTTTCTGACTCTGAAGCAAGTTCAGATTTATTGGTTGATCAGTTGGGTTTCTTAGGTAAAATTGCTTATTCTGATTCAAATCTTAAATCTAAAATTCTTGATGAATCTTTTACGCTATATGATGATTATTATAAACCAAAACATAAAAGAAAAAGGTCAAAGAAGTCAAAGAAGCAAGCTAAAGTCATTTCTGACAGTTCTAATTCTTGTGATTCAAATTTTTTCAGATAGGACTTTGAGCACACATTCAAGGCAGATATGGAGAGTCAAGCGGACATCAGATGATTCTACGACTGATGAGGATAGATATGTAGACAAACACTATAAAAGTGATTCATTTGCTTCTTGTAATAAAATTTCAAAATACTCAATAAAGCAAATGATTCAAATTTCAAAAGATGTCTCATATTCTTCTTTTGATTCTAGTTCAGATGATTATGCTTTTTCTTCTACTGATTCTTATGTTCATCATTCTGATAATATTTCTCGTGCCTTTTATGTCAAATCTAACAAGTTTTCCCCACAAGAACTGCAACTAACTTTCATGGACCCAAATACAAGTGGGGTACCAAAATCACAGATTGATTCTAAGTTGCAGGCATCTAATGTCAAAGGGGAGTAAGAGAAAGATGGCTTCTGAGTACATCAGCTCAGAACCCGTACTTCGATGGACTACGACTTCTAAACATGTCAGTTTAGGACTCGTTCTTCAATGTATATCGCTTCTGGACTAATGAGAAACTGTGAGTACATCTACTTAATTCCACTGCATTTATCTCTGTATATGATGTTGTTCCAGTTTTCTCAAAGTTTTTCAAGAATCTGTGCAAGTTCAACTAACTCTTGAATTTGTACAACCCAAATCTTTCAGTTGAGACACAAATTCTTTATACATTATGTGGAAGATAATATTATTGAATTTTATTTTGTTTCGACTAAATATCAAATTGCTAATATTTTTACAAAAGCCTTTCATGAAAATTGTTTTATTTTTATGCTATCAAAACTTGGCATATTAAATTTAAAAGTTTAAATCTTTACAAATTTTATTTCTTTAAAGTAAAAGTTTTACAGTTTTTCTTTCTTTTGAATAAAATGTGTGTCTAGGATAAATTTTCAAGTTGCTTTGTTAATATTAAAGTTTTATATGTTCAACTTTCAAGTCTTTTAAAAGTCGAAAAGTCAGCAACATGTTTGAAACTTTTGTATTCTGCTTCAAAGATATGTGATTCGGAATATTTATAGTTTACAATGCTTGGAAATCCTAAAAAGTCAGAATTATGGATTGTAATGAAAATATGGGCTAAGCACTTGTATGTAAAACCGAGTCATTGAGATGCTTTATATATATATATATAAAATACATAAATCTCTAAGTTTAAAAGTTTGTACCTGTGACCTTTCTGATTTGGGAAAGTAAGTTCCGTGGGATGCTTGTCATCTGGTTCTCTACGGTCAATTGATCTGGGAGTGATCGAACCCAAATCCTTCTATAGAATCAGATCGAAAGTCATGTTCTACTGGTATGAATGGGTTTAGCCTTTCTGATCCGGGAGAGTAAATTCCAAGAGGTGCTTGACACCTAGTCCCCTAAGGCCAACTGGTCTGGGAGCGGCTGACCCAAATCCTGCAATAGGGTCAGATAGAAAGTTACGTTTACGGCATGTTTTTTACTTACCAAACTTTTCGATTAAAAAGATGCCAAAGTTCACAAGCTGAAAAGATGCCAAAGAGCACACTCATGTGAAGATGCCAATGTGCACAATGCTAAAAGATGCGAATGAGCACACATCTCATGATACTTGGTGATATGTTTGAGTTGCGATAAACCTATAAACTTGTGAAAATCTTAAATTTTGATGGCTTAGTGTGAGTACATGCAAAGTTCTCTGTTATATTTTTAGAATTTCATTTTCTTGAAGCTAATCGAAGTTTGCATGCTAGCACACTGAATAGATTGATGAAAGTTTTTGAAACTGAACATGTTTTAACTTGATATGCAATGAAACTTGTATCTGTATCCAACAACATATATTTGATTTCATTTGATGGACAAAATTGTCATATTTTACTGAGTAGAATTTAATTTGTTTAGTGTTTAAAATTTTATATATGTAGTTGTTTCAAAATACATATTCAGTATATTTTTCTCTCTACATTGATGTTTTCAATTTTTGTGTTCTCATTCTTTTGTAAATGGGTTTGTGCATTATTCAAAGGGGAGTGAATAAGAAGAATTTTCTGACAGATCATATCTGTTTTCGAGGGGGAGTATCTGATTCTCTATATGAATGCTAACTTGAATTGTCATATTTAGTGCATTTGTATAGGGGGAGTCAAAGAGCTTAATCAGGTGAAATTTTTCTGAGTATAAGTCAGCTTTGCGCCAACAGTTGGTAGCACAAAACTAACTTTGCGCCACCTTCAGATAGTGCAAAATAATCTCTGCGCCACCAATGTGTAGCGCAAACCTGCCCTCTTTCTCCTTAAATCTGATTTTGCAGATCATAAGTTGTCTCGTCTCCAACATTTGCATGACCAAGTTGATCTAGATCATCAAGGTATTAAGGGGGAGAAGTTAAGGAGAAGTTAAAGAGACAAAGAGTTCAAACGTTTATCTGCTGATCAAGATTTGCTCAAGATTTTATTCTCTCGGCTACTAATTCTTTTGCTGTTCTAGCTCCAACCATCACAGTTTATTCAAGTACATTTAAAAGAGGTGTGTCGTTTAGAGCACAAGTTATTGAACCGATTTTTCCTTCAAGCTTATTACAAACCGATCCAGTTTTGTCAAGGCAACAAAAACAACTGGGATTAAAAGATGCTAAGAAGATTTTTTTTTTAGTCAAGAAGCTTCTTCGATAAGTCGCTTAGATGGTCTGTGTTGATTTAGAAGATGGATTTTGAAGACCACAACGCCAATGATTACTAAGGGGGAGATTGTTAAGTCAGATTTTATAGTAATCATTGTATTTATAGGCTTGGTCTAATACTGTGTTTAGAGTGCTTTTATCTGTTGTATTAGCCAAGGGTATTTAAGTCCCTTGTGGCTTTGGTCTTTGTAAGGAACCTAACGCATACTCAATAGGAATACTTACTTTGCACTTCAATCTCTCTCTCTACTTTCTCTCTCTAAAGATTTAGTGATTTTGGGATTATCATCATCAAGAGACTGTTGCAACACATCAATTTGTTTCATCAATTCAGATGTATGATCATTTACAGAATTCAACTCTTTTGATGTAGAAACAGGATCAGAGTCTGAAGCATTCATCATTTCAGAAAACATTTCTTCAGTCATGTTCTCAATAAACTCCATGTTGTCATTTTTAAAACAGGATTCGTTCGTGGCATCAGTTTCTTCTTCAACCTTTTCAACAAGTAAAGGTTTAGGAGCAATAGGGTTTGAGACTGATGATATAATTGATGGATCTGCATCCGATTCATATTCATCGTATTTGCATTCAGTCTCAGGTGGTATTGTGTCATTGTTGGCTGATTCTTTTGAAGGCGTGATAAATAGTGATTCAAACTCAGAGAATTCGATCTTTCGAGTCTCATAACTTTTGTTCAAATCACTATATTTAAAACCAACTGATGTAAAATAATCTTTCGAATCAGTGTTATACGACTTGTCCTCTCCTATTACTTCTTTACCTTTGGTCTCTGTAAGAGGTTTAGAAGTATCTGCTTTCACAAACGTTGCACGAATGCTAGGAATGGGTTTAACCGTGGAGCCAAGTTTATCAAAGTTATACAAGTGCTCCGGGGCCTTTTTCAAAACATCATTAACTGGAAAACCCAAACCTGGTTTAACTTTATAAAATCTCTCATCTTGGAGTTTATTGGTCAAATAATTTAATGTTTGCTCAGTCTGACCACGTTTCATGTTAATGTCCTCCAGTTGTTTGATCTTGGTGTAAGCTTCATTTCTCTCTTGAAAACAGACTTCAAATTTAATCTTAAAATCACCTTTTTCACCGTTAAGATTAACAAGATCGTATTCCAAACCAGATATTTTTCTTTTTAAGGATTCTTTTTCAGCTTTTAAATCATCTTTCTCTTTTTCCTTTTCTTCCACAACAACTTTCAGTAAAGCGTTTTCATCACGAAAACTCAAGACTGTTTGGTGTTCTGAGCTAAGTTTACCTTTTAACATTTCAAACTCATCTTTCATGTTGTGGATTTGAACCATAAGAGATTCAATAAGTTCAGAGTTTTCATTTACCTTAGAGTTTTCATCCTCAGAATAAGCCTCAAAAGCCTCATCATCACCATCAAGCTTTGCCATGTAGGAGACTTGAGTGAAGTGCGCTTGCTCCTCCTCATCAGAACTTTCGTACAACCAGTTCTCCTCCTCAACATAAGCACCTTTCCCTCTTCCGCTTTCTTGGCAATCAGAGACTTCCTTGCATAGTATTTTGAGTTCTTGACTTTCTTGAACTTACAGTCTTTGGCAAAGTGTCCAAATTTTCCACAGTTGTAGCATCTACCATGTTCATTCTTCTTCTCTTCCTTCTTCTCCTCTCTCTTTTCTTCTCTTCTCTCTTCCTTCCTTTCTTCTCTTCTTTCCTCTCTCTTCTCATCTCTCCTTCCATACCTTGGCTTGTATCTCAGTTCAGACTTCTCTTTCTTGTACCCTTCATATTTTGGCTTGGAATAGTACTTCTTCTTGCCAAAGGTTTTCTTGAATTGGCGCGTAATCTGGGCCAAGTTTTCTAGAACCTCTGTATATCATCATCAGAATTGATCTCCAGGTCTTCATCACTAGAAATAGAATCAGACTCAGTAATCTCCGTGACAAGAGCTTTAGACACTTTCTTCTTTGACCTTGTAGAGGAAACGGGACCAAAACTTGAACTTTTTCCTTTCCCAGCTATGAGAGCCACTGAGTCCTTCAGATCCTTGGACTCATTGTTGATAGATCTCATCTCATATTCATGTTGGGAAAGTGTAGAGAAAATGTCAGTTACGTTCTCTTGAGCCATATTCTTTGACATCTGAAGATTGATGGCAAAGTTCTTCCATTCTAGGTTCAAGTTCTTGATAAACTTATAGTTTATTTCAGAAGAAGATTTGGAGATATTGTTCCTCCGCAGGTCATTCAGAATGATGTTGTATCTATTGTAGGTGTCAAGCAGTGTCTCTCCTTCCCTCGCATGAAATCCCTCATAGGCATTAATGCACATATTTTGCTTGGCTTGAATTGAAGCTTCACTTCCCTCAAATTGTCTTGCTAGCTCATCCCAGACCTCCTTAGCAGAGCTTCGACTATCTATACGGTTGTAGATGTCATTTGGAATGGCCATTGTCAGGTAAATGAGAGCCTCTTCATCTATCTTGTACAAATCTTTCTCCTTTTTAGTGAAGTATTCATACGGTTTGGGAACATATCTGTCAGGGATTTCCGGAGAGGTTTCAGTTGTAGCTTAACCAGGTACTCTGATCATTGGATTTACTAGACCAGTAGTGATTGATTCCATGTAATGTCTGCTTTTGTGGTTCAAAAACTGGATCATTCTCTTCTTCCATTGCTGGTATTCATTTGCCAGGAGGACAGGAGGTTTGGACTGAGAGCCCATGGAAAGCAACTAGTTTGACATCTTCAACAAGTGAATTAGAAAACAAACTTATCTGTACAATTTAAATCAACTAATAAGATCGTTGAATCAAGAATTAGATTATAATCTACACTAAAAAATTTCTAGAAAAGAATTTCCAAAAATTACTTAAGTGCAGAATTCGCAATTAGCAAGGAACACAAAGAGATTCGCAAACACAGAGAAAACCTTTAGGATTCGCAAATGAGGTAAACAAAATTCGCAGACAGGTATTATTCACAAACAATATAACTGAGAAACTTAGAATTCGCAACCAAGGAACCTGCGAAATCTTGACAATTCGCAAAGCAGTAGTCAACGAATCCTTCCCTTAGAATAATTTAAAAAACAGACTTTCACAAGTGGAATTCGCAGAGTATAAACTTGAGAGTTCTATACTTAAAGAAAATTAAGGTTCTAAGTTTCCAAGATTAGTAAACAACAAGAGAAAGTTACTTTTACGTTATTGTGAGTTTTAGACTTAGAGGAAGTTCAAGGACATTTAACTTTCACACAACAAAGGAATTTGTAAGCAAAAATTCGCAACCTATTGATTTACAAATCCTAAACTTAGAATATTTTGAACGTTTATTCTCAACTTTCGTAGATTAACTTTCGCAACCTGATTATGTCTTTATTTTAAGAATCTGGGAGTTCTATACTTGGTGAAAATTTTAGAAGTTAAGGTTCAGGGATTCGTAAACACTACTCAAGAATCTTAAGAATTCGTAGGCTAATGATCTGCGAGTTCTTTAGAATTTGTAGAGAAGGTATCTGCGAAACCTTTACATAGAAAAAACTTCAAGTATTAAGAGTCATGCGAGTTCTATCTTTCGTAGATAATAAACTAGCGAATCTGGAGGTTTTCACAATGAACACACGTGCGAAACTTATACTTAAACAAATTTAACACCCTGCGAGAACTAGGGGTTTTGCGAGTTCTTCAAAGAACTTGCGAGTTCATCACCTGTACTTCCATGTGTTTCAACTTTTGATCCAAAAAACATAACAAACGATTAAGATGCAGTGTAAAACTCACACAATACATTCGTAAATGTATTTCGAACATACCCTAATCAAAACAAACCCTTAACAACAACTCATATGCATTGGATCTAATGTAACAGTACTCGACCATCACATGAACAAAAGCCTTCAAAAATCATCAAAATAGCAATCTATTGATGTTTTTAACTGAAAATAGGCAATCTGAGGATGTTCTATTACATAAAACACACCTAATCAAATCAGTTTTATGCACAAAAACACAATAAATCGTGAAATCGATTTTCACACAGTGAAGGTTTTCGAAAAACAATATTCAATCCAAAAACTTGATTCTTTGGCTCTGATACCAATTGTTGTTCCAGAAATTAGTTGATAAATAGAATCACAACACAATAATGATAAGAGATAGATAGAAAATGATTCAATATGCCATAGATCTCTTGGAAGCCGTATGCTTAAGGTGTGTGTGTTCTTGGTGAAAGTACTCTACCTTGAGCGTGTGATTTCACAATGATTGACCTTATGATTAACAAAGAAAACTATGCCTTATATAGGTCCACATGACCAAGCCAAGGCCCAACCAAAATACTATCAAAAACACTCCCTAGAAAATATAAACTATTACAATTGAGACCCCTCATGACAATTTAATCTTGAATACAATTATTGATCCAACAATCAAGGAGCTGAAGTTGGAGCTGATCAGAAAATGATTACTTTACAAAACTTAGGGGGAGAATGTTAGAACATATTTTATGTTCTATTTAGAAGTTTTATAAAGTAATCTACAATAAGTGTATTGGGCCTTGTATTGGGTTTGGGCTTAAATGTATACAAGGGAGTATGGGGTATAAATAGGAATCATGTAGCCTTGTTTTAGGGTTAACCTTTCATTTTGTAATTCTTCCATCTAATACAATGTAGTCTCATACGGCTGTGTTGCTTTCTTAGTGTAGTTTTTATTTCTAGCATAATAATCTACTGCTTTCTATCCCTTGATTCCTTGTTCTTCACTAAATCAAACCAATCATGATGTCAAATGGACCTATCAAGTGGTATTAGAGCTAAACAAAAAAATTCTTTTCTGAGCGATCGAGATCTGTTGGTTTTTGATGAACAGTCTGATAAATTTTTGATTTATGTGTTTTGATGAAATTTTTTTGATCTTTAATGTTTAATTGGTTTTGTGGTTGAAGTTGATTAGTAGAGAATCAATTAGTTTGTACAATTTCATCAGACTCAGTTGCCTAGATCGATTTTTGAGTTTTTACAGTTCGAAAATGTATTTCACTGTGGTTGAATCGAAGTATGCTTCAGAGTCAAATTTAGTCTTGGTGATCAACTACAAATGTGCTAAACAGATGTTTTCGAACCTGTGGATAAAAGCTCAACTCAGAAATCGAAGTTTTGAAGGTTTGATTTGAAGAAAGTCAGAAAAATGTTCCAGATCTACGAAATCCGCAAGATTGAAGGAAGAACTCGCAAAGAGAGAAGGATTCGCAGAGAACATCTGGACACAATAATTTTCTTTAAGTATGGAATTCGCAAGTGGTCATATTGCGAAAGTTGAAGGACTCGCAGACCATTGTGCTTATGTTGTGTATGAGTTCTAAGGATTCACAGGCCACCTGGTACGAAATGTCAAAGGCTTCGCAGACAAGAGAGCTGCGAAAGTTGAGGAATTCACAAATTATGTATGCGAAAAGTGGCTTCCAAAGTTGAAAAATGTTCTAAGTCCAGAATTCGCAGGACAATGTTTAGCGAATTCTGAAGAATTCATGATTGTGTGAGCTGCGAAATGCGAGGATTCGCAGACATGAGGTTTGCGAAAGTTGAGGTTTCGCAATGCAAGCCTCTGCGAATTGAGCTTCATGCTTATGCCATCTTGCGAATCGAGCTTCATGGTGAATAGTGATCTACGAATTTTGAGTATTTTGCGAAAGTTGATGATTATTTTGAGAATTCTGACTGTTCTAAACCCTGTTTCATACAAGTTTGCCCTGTTCCTGAGCTTTATACGCGGAATGCATATGTGACATCACTCTTATCATATGTTGGTCAAATATCATTAGCAACTGATCTATTCTTACTCGAGTTCTCATGCCTGTCAAGATTTTCAGTTTCTGGATTTGATGATTTGGTCTCTGCTTAGATTGACTTAGCTGCCTGAGAATCTACAATCATCAGTCTGGAAAGCTTCTTTTGTGGTTAGACCGTTGAGAGCACTTTCTCATTCTTCTGACTTGATCACTCAGTAGTGTGAGCGACTGCAATCATTGTTCTGCTATTTGAGTTGTGATTTAGAATCCTGAGCACTTATAATCATCCAACTGATTCGTGAAGAAAGGAGTTCTGGGTTTGATTATTCAGTTTTCTGGAGAGAAGTCAATATGAGTATATTCTATCAGTTATTGAACATTCTTGCCTTCTAACCCTTGCATTGTCGTGTTGCTACCGGATGCTACCACCCGTATGCTTATCAGATGAAGTTCTTAAGCTGAATTCTAATTTCAACTCATGGTTCAAAGATAGATCATATGTTATACACTGAATATGCACTTGGTTGTCATTCCATAATCCACACATATAATTCTTGTGGGCGTTAAGGAATGTGTTGGATTTACTAGAGTCAAAAGCTGTCTTTATGTGCACTCAGTCGTCTACATCAGATCTGATGTTTCAGTTGAAACTCAAGGTTAAGAGAAACATTCTAGGGGGTGCTTAAGGATGCTTTGATGTTTATGCAACACTAAGTTTTATAAAGAAATCAAGGGGGAGAGAAGTTGAAGCTGGAGATCATCAGAAAATGATTACTTTACAAAACTTAGGGGGAGAATGTTAGAACATATTTTATGTTCTATTTAAAGTTTTATAAAGTAATCTACAATATGTGTATTGGGCCTTTTATTGGGTTTGGGCTTAAATGTATACAAGGGAGTATGGGGTATAAATAGAAATCATGTAGCCTTGTTTTAGGGTTAACCTTTCATTTTGTAATTCTTCCATCTAATACAATGTAGTCTCATACGGCTGTGTTGCTTTCTTAGTGTAGTTTTTCTTTCTAGCATAATAATCTATTGATTTCTATCCCTTGATTCCTTGTCCTTCACTAAATCAAACCAATCATGATCTCAAATGGACCTATCACCTGGCTTAGAAAAAATTGGTGCAGAGTTTTCATATTCTTTTAACTCTAATCTCACACCCTATTTCTGTTTATCATTTAAGCTCACATCTAACCAAACTCTCATTTACGTTTTACCGCTCAACACAATGAGAAAAACTCAATCGGATGAGTTATCTCCCTCACTCTTTGATTTAAGACCCCTCACCCATCAATCACTCTAGCATAACTTTCGGGGTAGGAAACACTGGTTAACGTGAATCCATGGAAGTTCTGTTTAAGCTCTCACACTGATCCCATGAACTATTGTCCTAGAACGATTTGTTGTTCAACAGTTTAACTTGAACAATTAAGCACATAATATCATTGCCATATAAATGTATGCTCATCAAGAATATGAATGAAATTTGAGCATTTGAACTTTGAAGATCTCTCAAAACAAGGAAATTGAATGAATGAAATCAAATCAAGATAATTGTTTTGAGAATCTGACAATGTATCAATCATATCAAATATCATGAGTGTGAACACTTATGGTTGGGGTATCAAAGAACATGATAGTTTGTTTATATGAACGAATATAAATAATTTAACAATGAACGCACAAAAAATGATGGCTGATGCTCAATAACAGTGAAATCAAATGAGGGTATTACCATCGAAAAATTGTTCTCTTTGAGACATGGTAATAACAATTTGAAATGAAGTACTGAACCGGTGTGTATGAATACTTGATAGTATATAGACAAGATAATACACAAGTATTGATCTTTGGAAACACACAATTAGTTAAACATTAATGCTCTAGTATGAAAAAACATTTAAAATTACACTTCTAAATTCCTGAAATCTTTTGAGAACCAGAAGTGGTTTGAACATTTAAGAAAACATTTTTCATGTTCATAAGTTGTTCTTCTTTCAAACAATCATAGATCTAGATCAGAAGATACCTATAAACGATTTAGCCCCCCTCAAATCATGATAAATTGAGTTAAATTCAGATAAGCTTCCCCTTGATATTTGCATAATATCCTTATCTGAAAAAACTCTTCTTTGAAGTACGGGTTCTAAACTGTTATGTTTAGAAGCCACAATTCGTTGACATTAAATTACGAGTCCTAAACTGATGTGTTTAGAAGTCTATCTTCTTTATCATTAAAGACCGGGTCTTGAATTGCTTTGTTCAAAAGCCATTGCTCTTACTCCCCCTTCACTTGTGGTGCTTGCAAAACATATTGAGTCACTTTTGGTACCGACTGGTATTTGGGTTCATATTTGTTAATTGCAGTTCTTTTGGGAGTAATATAGTATGCCTGTAAAACAGATTGAGTTCTTTGTTAATTGCAGTTCTTTTGAAAGTTTGATACATCTTAGCTCAACAATCTTCTTATCTTCAAAAGATTTCATGGAAAAATTTGACAACTTTTGTACGAAACAATTCTCAAGTTCCTTCTTTTCTTTAGCATAATTTGTTTCAAATACAGAGAGTTTCATTTTCAACTCAACATTCTCAGTTTCCAAACCATTTACTTTGTCTTCAATATCTGCTTCAACTTTCAATACAGTTGATTTTTCTTCAGATAGTCTCAATTTGCTTTGAAGACGTGCAATATCTTTTTCTTTTGATTCAATTATTCCTGTAAAATCAGATTTAGAATCATTAGTGCATTTTGGACATTTAAAATTATTCTGTAAAAATACAACCTTTTCTTGCAACTCCTGAATCTGATTTTGAAGACTTGAATTTTGAATCTTCAGTTTGTCTTGTTCAGCTTCAATAACTGGTATTTCTGGCATATATGCGATTGCACAATCTCTCCTTGACATTACATTAGACATCTTGATGTACTTGAAGAGATATTGAAAAAAATGAAACATAGAAATCAGATAAAAATATAGATAAAAAAATATTACCTAATAGAGTGATCGTCAAAAGAAACTTCAAATAGAAGTGGATTTATGTGCACACTCTTAAAAAATATAAGAACAACAAGATTAAAGTCAGAAATATAATCAGAAAATTAAAATCTGAAAAACAAAGTATAAATTTGTCTTTCAAAAATTAATTTTCAAAAAATCAGCGCGAAAACTTGACTTGTAATCTTCAATCTACAAAAATACAGAAAATTATATCAGTTACGCTCAAAAGCAGATAAAACTAACAAAAAACGAAACTAAAAAGATTAAAAACTAGAAAGAAATGAAAAAAATAAGGACTAAACACGACACAAACAACAAAATCAACAAAAAATAAAATGAAAATAATAGGGACTAAAAACGACAAAATATAAAACTAACACGAAAACAAGAACAAGAACTAAAAAAGAAAAATACTACGACTTGACAGAAAACGAGGAATAAAAAACAACAAAAACACAAAAGTATAAAGTCTAGGGACTAAAAGTGTAAAAAACTTAAACTAAAAAACTAGAAGGACTAAAATTGACAAAAAAAATAAAACTACAAACTATAGGGACTAAAACTGTAAAAATTAGAAAAAAACAAACCACAGGGGCTAAAAGCGACAGTTCCTGAAAGTTACAACTCGAAGGACCAAATCTGTCAAACCCCTAAACTAAAACTATAGGGACTAAATCTGCCAAAAATTAAAAAATCTAAACTGAAATTAACAAAACTAACACAAAAAGAATAAAATTGTAAAGAAAAATAACAAAATCTAACAAACTTAACAACATGGACTAAAACTGAAAACTTTAAAAAACTTGCTAACAGAACTAACAAAGACTAAAAGAATTTGGACCGAAAATGTGACAAATTTAACGAAACTAACGGACAAGGACCAAAATTGTCACAAAACTAACTAACTTAACGGACAACCGTTACTCACAATTCATCATCTTCACGAATTCGATCTGGGAATTTCCATCGATGATATCTCCTTCAATTCTTGATGAAAATCCACGAAATTTGTTTCAAAATTCTTCTTGTTCAATGTAGAATCGAACCCAACGAGAATTATTAGATCATGCAACGACTTATGAACTGAGTATGAACGAGAAGCAATTCCGGTGAGGTTCGAATTCCGACGACCCCTTTTTCAATCTGATATGGATTGAAATTACCTATAATTTGATGAAAAACTCTGAAGCAACAGATTTATGAAGTTAAAACCATGAAATCAACAGTCAAAACCAATTTCCGGTCAAACCCGTTTTCCCGGCGAATCTTCGACGAGTCTCTGGCGAACCTTCAAACGACAATATCTCGCTCATTTTTTGATGAAAATCGATTATGAAAGTTGCTGCGTGCTCTAAACACTAAACAAAGAAATTAATCATGATTAGATCAATTAAGAAACAGCTAAACGAAGACCTACTTGTGATCATCGTGACTGAGAAAAAAAAATCTGAGAAAAAATACTAAGTATGGTTGTTGCAGACGCATTGCGTGAAGTGAGGGTGTCACAGATCAAAGTGTGCGAGAAGTAGGTTGATGCAGACAATTGTTTACGAGTTTTGTTTCAATGCAGTGACTTGCGAGTTCTTTGATACAGGTAGCTGTTGTACGTGAAAAGAAACAGAAGAGGAAGACAACTCTATTTCACTTGATTAAAAACCAAAGATTACAAGACTTTAAATAGAAAATACGAAAACTGGAAAATACTAAAAACTATGACCACAATCCCATGACTTACTAACTGATAGTTGAAAGTTTCTAAGACCCACTAAAACTGAAAATAAGGAAACATGATTCTATCTATTTTGAATCAGTCAACTAACACCCCCCCTTGATTCAAAGTTACACACTCCGAGCTGCATCGTGAAGTACTCGTGTTTAGCTTGCGGAAGAGATTTTGTAAATATGTCTGCCGTCTGCGCATTTGTGCCACAGAAGCTTAGTTTAATCTTTCCATCACTAACCAGCTTGCGAATGAAGTGATATTGTACATCGATATGCTTCGTTCGAGCATGAAAAGCAGGGTTCTTGGCCATTGCAATGGCTGACCTGTTATCACAAAACAACTCTGTTGCGTCTTCTTGCTCAAGACAGAAATCTACAAGAAGCTTTCGAAGCCATAAAGCTTGTCGTGCTGCTGCATTTGCTGCTGTGTATTCAGCTTCGGATGAGGATAAAGCCACCGTATCTTGCTTCTTTGATCTCCATGTTATCGCTCCCGAGCCAAAGCTGAAAACATTACCGGAAATGCTCTTGCGATCATTTAAGCATCCTGCCCAGTCACTGTCGGTAAAGCCGACTAATCTGAATTCCTTAACTCTTGAATACCAGATGCCATAATTCACAGTACCAGCTACATAGCGAAGAATTCTCTTTGCTGCACCTAGATGTTGCTTTCTAGGACTGTGCAGAAACCGTGACACTGCACTGACAGAAAATGAAATATCTGGTCTGGTGTTTGTCAAGTAGTTCAAACCACCAACCAGACTTCTAAACACACTCGGATTTGCTTTTTCGGTTCCGTCTTCACACTGCAACTTCTCATTAATGTTCATTGGTGTTGCAGATACTTCAGTATTAACCATATTGAACTTTTTCAGCAAGTCTGTAGCATACTTCTTTTGACAAACAAAGATCCCATCTTTGCTTTGCAACACCTCAAGCCCCAAAAAATACTTTAGCAAGCCTAAATCTGTCATCTCAAATGTTCTCATCATACAGGACTTGAAATCATCAATTAAGGACTTAGATGACCCCAAATAAATAATATCATCTACGTAGAGACACACCAGCAAAAATTCTCCATTACCTTGTTCCTTGAGGTAGAGAGTGGGCTCGTTTTCGCTTCTTTTGAATCCACTTTCTCGAAAAAAGAGTCAATCTTACTGTACCACGCCCGAGGGGCCTGCTTTAACCCGTACAAAGCCTTTCACAATCTGTAAGCTTTGTTTTCAGCCCCATCGATAACAAGCCCTTGAGGTTGAGCCACATATACTTCTTCATTCAACTCACCATTTAAGAAAGCCGACTTCACATCGAATTGAAAAACAGGTAATTGAAATTGGGCAGTGAATGCTAAAATAATTCTCACCGTCTCAAATCGAGCAACGGGAGAAAAAGTCTCCTCAAAGTCTATACCTTGCTGCTGTGAATACCCTTTTGCGACGAGCCTAGCTTTGTGCTTTTGAAGACTACCATCGGCATTAAACTTCGTTCGGAAGACCCACTTTAGCCCCAAAACATTCTTGCCTTTAGGTACGTCAACCAGCTCCCATGTAGAGTTCTTTTCGATAGCTTGTATCTCCTCTCTCATAGCTTTCTGCCACTCAGGTTGCTCAACAGCCTCTTCATAGTCAGTTGGGTCTGACACATACAAGGCAAACGTGCATGCGTTGTAAACTTCCGCCCACGATTTAAACTTCTTTGGGGTATCATCATAAGTATCTCTTGGTGGAAGACCTTTTGATGAACTATTGTTGTCAGAATCGGACGATGAAATCATAGTTGTTGGTTCTAGCCGATGAGATGTTGCTGCCAGGTGGTGTTGGACCAGAATCTGTAGGACCATGATCATCTCGGGCTGCTGGTGCACAATCTTCTAATGGTACATCTTTAAAGCTCACAACTTGGTTTTCTTCTTTTTGCCCGGTAGATACCCAACTAGCTTCTTCATTGAACTCAACATTCCTGCTTATTATCACTTTGCCACTAAAAGGGTTATATAAACGATATGCTTTGGATTGGAGACTATACCCAATGAAAATACATTTTAGAGATTTTTCATCAAGCTTTGAATGAGTATTAACCAAAGCATATGCTATACAACCAAAGACTTTTAAGTGGCTTACCGTTGGCTTCTTACCCGTCCATGCTTCATACGGTGTGCGATTCATAACGACCCTTGTTGGAGAAATGTTCAGAATGTACACTGCTGTTGCAACAGCTTCTCCCCAAAATTGATTAGACAACCCCTTCGCTTTCAGCATGCTCCTGGCCATTTCCACCACGGTTCTATTTTTTCGCTCCGCTACCCCGTTTTGTTGGGGTGTTTCGGGTGCTGTTAATTGCCTGTAAATGCCATTTTTATCACAAACCTCAATAATATCATTTGACAAGAACTCGCCACCGCGATCAGTTCTGAGTGTCTTGATGCTCCTGCCACTTTGCTTCTCCACGAATGCTTTAAAGATCTTGAAACTCTCGAAGGTTTCTGATTTGAGTTTTAAGAAATAAACCCAACTCATACGACTGAAATCATCGGTAAGTAGCAAAAAATACCGACTCCCACCAAATGACTCGGTTTTCATAGGACCACACAAGTCAGCATGCACAAGGTCTAAGCAATTCGGGGCTCTCCAAGAGCTTGTAACAGGGAAGGAATTTCTACTTTGCTTACCATAGATGCATCCCTCACAGAAACCAAGTTCACCGATTTTTGGTAGCCCGAAAACCATTTCTTTTCTACTCAGCAATCTTAGCCCATTCACATTCAAATGTCCATATCTTAAATGCCATATTTTAGCCTCATTATCACAACTGACGGCTAAGGCTTTAAATTCTTTTGTAACATCAAGAGGGAACATTTTGTTTTGAGTCATCTGGACAATAGCCATAGGCTGGGCAGAGTGTTTTTCATGTATAGAACATGTATCACCATCAAATACTAGACGGTATCCACGCTTCATCAACTGTCCAACACTTAGAAGGTTGTACGCTAAATTAGGCACATATTGAACATCATGAAGGACTATAGTGTTACCTTGCATGGTTTCAATGGCAATCGTACCTTCGCCTTCGACTTCGACCTTCTTGTCATTCCCAAGTCGAACTTCACTTTTCTTTGTCTCGTCAAGATCCCGGAATAAAGACTTTGAACTGGACATATGGTTTGAGCATCCACTGTCGACATACCATACACCACTGAAAGCGTTAGAAACCGAGGAGTTAGTCATGAATAACTTACCCTCATCTTCCACCTTTTCAATGAAATTAGCTTTATTTTCATCTCTTTGCTTGATCCAGCAGTCAACTTCAAGGTGCCCAGATCGCTTACAGTATCGACATTGAATGGTGTTCCTTTGGTGACGTTGATCTCCAAAGTTTCCTCTTCCTCTTCCACGGCCTCGACCACGAAAGTTGACTCGGCCTTGCCCGCGTCCGCTGGAGAATCCACCAGAACTTTCTGCCTTTCCTTTAAAGAAATTTCCTTTCACCTGAAATGCTTTTTCGTCGCCTTTCTCACTGCCTCTGTTCAATCTTTCTTCATGTGCAATTAAGGAACTCATCAACTCATCAAAAGTGTAAGTTGATAGGTCCTTAGATTCCACAATTGCAACAACAACATGATTAAATTCTTTAGTCAAACTCCGTAAGACTTTGATGACAATAGTCTCCTCACCAACGTTTTCACCATAAGTTTTCATGTGACTTACAAGTCCAGACACTCTAGAAAGAAATACTTGAACATATTCCATTTCTTTCATAACCAATGTTTCAAATTCACAGCGAAGAGATTGGAGTTTAACAGTGATTACCTTTTTATCACCCAAATACTCTTGCTTCAGAATTTCCCAGGCCTCCGTGGATGTTGTTGCTGCAGCAATACACGGGAATATTTCATCATCCAATGCCGATTAAATGTATAAAAGAGCCTTTGCATCCTTCTTGCGAGCTTCCCGCAGTTGTTGATCGGGTTGAGCCGGTGCCGGATTTGGCTCTTTAAACCCGTTTTCCACTGTTTCCCAGAGCTCCTGGGACTTGAACATAGTCTTCATTTTTAAACTCCATACATGGTACTTTTCCCCTCTGAAGACGGGAATCAGGGGCTGAGTTGAAGTGTTATTGTTGTTGCTTGCCATAACTTTTTCACTCAAGTGTTTCCCTCAATCCCTTCTTTTCTTTTGCTGGAGAAAAAAAAGGAGTGGATCAAACCTGGAGAAAAGCTCTGATACCACTGTTGTACGTGAAAAGAAACAGAAGAGGAAGACAACTCTATTTCACTTGATTAAAAACCAAAGATTACAAGACTTTCAATAGAAAATACGATAACTAGAAAATACTAAAAACTAGGACCACAATCCCATGACTTACTAACTGATAGTTGAAAGTTTCTAAGACCCACTAAAACTGAAAATAAGGAAACATGATTCTATCTATTTTGAATCAGTCAACTAACAGTAGCATACGAGTTCTTTCCTTGAATTCTTCACAAAGCATACGTGAGCTTCTGTTATCTTCAAATGGGATAGCTATGGATTGGATCTTCAAAGCTCTTGCGTCAGGTTGAATGAAATGGTATGCGTCAAGTATTAGAGGAACCTTGTGTGTTCTTCACCAAGAAACTTGTGAGTTGAGCAGTTGTTAACTAGATCACAAAAACAAAAAAACTTGCAACTTGCGACTTCTGTGTTTACGAGTTCTTCATGTGACAGCCTGCGAGTTCTTCAAGTTCGTGATGGATCTTTCCTGCAGAAATCAAAAAACTAAAAAAATTGTTAATACATGTATTTTGAATCAAATGTACTCACAAACACATTTTAGACACCACACATTAACTTTTTTGAATCAAAATTCAGATTTTAACAAAAAAAAATTCATTAACACTCAAAAGAACATTACGAATATGAAAATTTTCAAAACATCGATTTTGTAATTAAAACTTGAAATCAATGATCAAATCATATCTAAAACATGTTTTTAGACAAAAAAAACCATACAAAACTTGATCAAAACACTAACAAATTTCAAAATCACAAAAAAAAATCATAATAAACTTTTTCTCAAGAACACAAATTTTCATAAGATATTCAAACTCAACAAATCATGATGCAAATTTGAGTAGAAATCGATGCAAAACAAATTTATAACAATGTAGAAACGTTTTGCAATCAGAATCAAACTCAAAAACACATAAAAATTGTATAACCCATTTGTGTTCTTCAAATCTTCAAAAATGGAGAATTTCTTCAAATCTTGGACGAATTAATTTGTGCACATTTAATCTCCCAAAGCTCTGATACCAATTGTTAATTCCAGATCTATTAGGTTAATGACATGAATTTCATTGATCTTGAAGAATTACATGAATTACAAGCTTTCTCTCTTGTTTCGATCATACTTGCAAGATTAGATTTAGAATCATTAATACATTTTGCATATTCAAAAGTTTTCTCAAACATTACAGATTTAGCTTTCAACTCCAAAATTTGATTTTGAAGCCTTGAATTCTTAATCTTCAATTTGCCTCGTTCAACTTCAATAGCAGGTATCTCAGGCATGTACATTATTGCACAATCTCTCCTTGACATTACAGTAGAAATCTTGAAATCTGAAGAAAAAAAATGCTTGAAAATGATCGTTAACAAAAATCAAAAATTTTTGATCACTATCAGAAATATGTCCCCCTCCGCAGACTTTGCACGGGAGTCCCACTACCTGGTTAGCGTGTGGGGTCAAGGGGAAACGCCCTTGTGGGGTCGAGGGGCAGCGCCCCTAAAGAAAAACTTTTGACAATTAAATCTCATAAGACAACTTGTCGCAAAATTGGGCATGAACAGTAACTTGTCGCAAATCACATAGCTTGAACTTGTCGTAGAATGAAAACTTGTCGCAAAGGTCCAAGAAGTTGCAAAGCACGTGTTAGACTAATATTGTATTCAAGATTAAAAGTGAGGGTCTATTCTGTAATAGTTTGATAGTTTAAGTGTTTGATTGTAAAGTCAACTTAAGTTGACTTAGTATAAATAGTTTTGGTTCCTTGTTAGATTGGTAGACACGCACATTTGATAAATCAGAGTTAGTAAGAATTCGTATGCACACACGCACATTTTCATGTTAGATATATGACTTCGATGTAATATGTGATTAGATCAATAAAATTGTATTCATAATCTGTGTTGTGAATTAAATGCTAGTACACTGGGTCACAATTGGTATTAGAGCTAGATCAGAGAATTCAGAAAGATACGAAGTTCGTTTTTAGAAAGTCACTGTTGAATTGAAATCAAAGTTTCGATTTCATGGAGTTTTTGATGTGAATTTGTGCTCACAGTGTTCACATATAGTAGTAGAACATCTTTTGTGCTAGAGAGAAACTCAATCGATTAACAAATTGATTGAATTGAATCAATCATTGTATTTTTGGAAAGTTCTCTATCGCGAACTGTCAAGATTGATTCCTATATCAATTGTTGTTCTTAACAAAATTCACTCCGTAGGATTGTTCTCCATGGTATAAAGATAGTTCCTACAAAGTTTTAGAGCCAAACATCAAGTTTTGGGTGGATTTCAAGTGAAAAATTGCAAAATATCAACGAGATATATAGAATTCGCAATATTGTTGATGAACTCGCATGAAGAACTCGTAGAGCCACAAAATTCGCAAAATAGAAGATTTCAATATTTCTTAAGTGAAGAATTCGCAAACTTCAGAGAAGAAAAATTTCCAAGGGAGGAATTCGCGAGTGTGAGATTTACGAATTCAGAGGAATTCGCACCTAAGAGAGTTACGAATTTTAAAGAATTCACAAACTGGTCTTCTGCGAAAAGCTCAGGATTCATAAACTAGTGTTCTGCGAAAAGTTCAAGATTTCGTATCCTAAGTGTCTTAAATGTTTAACATGCTCAAATTTCATTCTTATTTTTATGAGCATACATACACAGACAAATAATTTTTTGTGCTAAAATGTCAAGAAAATCATTGAGGCAATACATGCTTTTAGGAAATTACATGGGATTTATTGTGCGAGCTTAACAAGAACTTCCATGGATTCACGATAACCAGTGTTTCCTACTTAGGAAGTATTCCCTGAATGATTGAGGGGAGAGGGGTAAAAAAATTAAGTGTTGGTGTGCGAAGAGGTAATATGAAAATGAGAGATTGGTTAGATGTGAGCTTAAATGATTAAAAGAAAGAGGGTGAGAGAACAAAGCAAAAGAATATCAGATTCTGCACCAAACTTGTTTCTGAGTCGGGCAGCCACATTACTGATTGGTTCACATTCTTTGGTGACCATCATTGAAAAAGGCAGTGAGCCCATGCCATCTCTTGCATATAACCCCACCAAGCTACTCATTCTTTTCTTAAAAATAAAATGTTTCACATTTTCTGGGGATGCAGCACATACGCTATTGGTTCTTCATTCGGAAAATACTAATATTGAAAAAGAAGGAAAGTTGCCCCACCTTCGGCCCTTCATCATGCACAATTGAGTCTATGTATTATCATTGATGTCTCAATGGTTTACATATACTTTGAGCCTTATGAAACACAATCATTGTGATAATTCTTTCATAACACAAGCTCGAGCACACAAAAAATTTGTTTTTCTGTCAAAACATTCATAGAAAATACCTTGTGTTTTTCAATGATTGAATGGAAGTCCTGAGGAGTCAACATCAAACCAGCTCCTTAAATTGTACATTCGTTGTACACAGTAACTTTGTGTTCCTGACAGACATTCCTAACTGTTTCATATGTTGATTCAGGGTTACCATTCTTATTTTGTTTGAATTTGAAAAGATTCAGATGAATACATTCATGAATTGATGGATCAGTCAGATCAGATGACAGATTTTCTCATATCATTCATCGGGGGAGATTGCTAATTTTCCTATCTGGGGAAGATTGATCATTTATTGTCAAAGGGAAAGATCATGAAGATCGTGCTTACTTGTTTATTTTGGGGATATGTTCAAAAGACAAATCTAAACTTGAAGAGTTTTAATGATTTTGATTCTTACAAATCATTAAAAAGGGGGAGATAAATCAGAGGTCAAGTTCAGATGATTAAAGTTTGAATCAAGAAAGGGGGAAAGATGATTTTCAAAGTCAGACTGAAAGCTGAAGCAAAGTTTGTTGTAAAGAGATATGATATTGTTGCAAACAAAGAGAGAGATTGAAGATGTTTGAAAAGCTAAAAAGGGAGATTTAATTCAAAGTTGAAGAATGTCAAAGTTTCAAAGTATGTTGAAAGTTTCAAAGCTTTGAAGAAAGTTAGAGATTGAAGAAAAGGTTGATCTTTCAGAAATTCTATAAGCTAATCCAAAGGGGAAGATTCATTTAAAGTGCTTTCAAAGAGTTTCTACAAATCAAAGGTGTCGAAGTTTAAAGCTGCTAAAGATCATTTGCTGTAGATTTTTCTGAAGATAAGAAGACCTGAAGATCATTATCAATTTTTTTTAATCTTGAATCCAAAGGGGGAGATTGTTAGACTAATATTGTATTCAAGATTAAAAGTGAGGGTCTATTCTGTAATAGTTTGATAGTTTAAGTGTTTGATTGTAAAGTTAACTTAAGTTGACTTAGTATAAATAGTTTTGGTTCCTTGTTAAATTGGTAGACACGCTTATTTGATAAATCAGAGTTGGTAAAAATTTGTATGCACACACAATGAATATGTGAGATATGTGATTTCATGTTTGATCTATGACTTCGATGTAATTTGTGATTAGATCAATAAAATTGTATTCATAATCTATGTTGTGAATTAAATGCTAGTACACTGGGTCACAACACGGTGTGCGAGTTCTTAGTTGTCGCAAGCTTCGGTTTGCGGGTTCTTAGTTGTCGCAAGCTTCAGTCTGCGAGTTCTTAGACTTGGAAAATTTTTCAACAAAATACTTGTCGCAGAATAGAGCTTGTCGCAGATTACTTGTCGCAGAGCAAAGAAAACTGGCACCAAGAAGTCGCAAACAATGTCCTGCGAGTTCTTCAGATGATGCTTGCGAGTTCTATGAATCTTGCGAGTTCTTCACTTTATCGAGTATGTGTTCACTTTTACGATAAAAAAACCCTTCAAAACTTAAAATTAGATCACCAAACTTTGCAGATTTATCCTTGACAACACTCTGAATAGATCTCTAGTACATCAATTCAACTAAAATCCACTCTAAAAAGAAATTCTATTAAAATATAGTATTTGCAACTTTTCGAACAAAATTACACAAAACCTCTCAAATTGACACAAAATGTTGTGAATTTGACAATACAACTTGAATGAAATTTGTTCCAGTACACAAATCGAACTCAATCCTACCAATTACAAGCTCCAAAACACACAAATCCACTAATTTTTTTTTGGACAGTTGCTTTTGCTTGTTCTTCAAAATGTCGACCAAATCTTAATTTTTTTTAACAAATTCTGATCTTTGTCAGCTCTGATACCAATTGTTAATTCCAGATCTATTAGGTAAATGACATTGTATTTCATTGATCTTTGATGAATTACAAGATTTGAAGCTTTCTCTCTCTAAAATCTCTCTAACTTTCTCTCTCTATAAATATAACAATGACAAGATCCTTATGCTTAATGTCTAAGCAAGCTCTAATATACCTAACTCTAATTACAAACATATTAACCAAACAAAGTAAACTACTTTGACCTTCACAACTAAAGTAGAGTGCTTTAACTTTCTTTGACTTTCTATTACAAAGACTTTTACATTTAAATCTTGAATACAATAATGTACTAACATTGAGCATACATACATCTGACATATGTACTTTGATTTAACTGTTAAAGTTAAACCGTTGAGCAATATTTTTTCTTATAGGACAATATACATGGGGTCATTGTGAGGACTTAAAAGAACTTCTATGGATTCACGATAACAAGTGTTTCCTACCTAAGAAGTTATCCCGAGTGATCGAGAGGCGAGGTGTCAAAATCAAAGAGTGTAGGTGTGTGATGAGATAACATGAAAAGAGAGTTTGGTTAGAAGTTAGCTTAAAAGATTAAAAGAAAGAGGTTGTGAGAACAGAGTTAAAAGAATATCAGAACTTTGCACCAACTTAATCTGAGCCGGGTAGCCACATTACTGTTATTTCACAATTCTTTCGTGGACTTCATTGAATAGGCACTAGCCTATGTCAACTCTTGATTTAAACCCCACCAGCTACTAATCTTTTTTTTTAAAAATAAGATGTTTCAATTTGATTGGGGAAGCAACACATAATCTATCTCGCCTTCATTTGGAAGATGTGGATATTGAAAAAGAAGGAAAGTTGCCCACCTTCGCATTTCGATCGTGCACAATTGAGTTCGTGTGTTACTATTGCTATCTCAATGGTTTACACAATTTACCAAGACATACTTCAAGTCCAAACAATGTTTCTTCATCACTAATCCTCTTCAGATGCTTCACGTGGATCTGTGTGGACTCGTCAACACTCCAAACCTCGATGGAAAGAGGTACATATTCTACTGATTGTTGATGAATTTACTCGTACACTTGGGTATTTTTTCTCAGGTACAAGAGTGATACTACTGAAGAAATCTTCAAGTCAATCAAGAAATCTGAAGTGCTAAATGGTCAAGTTGTGAGATCTGTAAGAAGTGATATTGTTACCGAATTCCGAATCAGTTTTCTGGAAGACTTCTTCAATGACAAGGGGTTCTCACAAAATTTCTCAGCTGTCCGAAATCCTTAGCAAAATGGAGTTGTGGAGAGAAAGAATCGATTTCTTTGTGAAGCTGCTGATCTATGCTAAGTGAAGCAAATCTACAGACCAATTTCTAGGCTGAAGCAATAAACACTGCTTGTTTCATCGAAAATCGGTCGGTAGTTGTCAATAGACACAAAAAGACACCCTATGAAGTCTTTAATGGCCGAAAGCCAAATATATGCTTTTTCCATATCTTTGGATGTGTATGCTTTATCTTGAACGATCAGGAGAATCTTGGAAAATTTGATCCTAAGGCTGATGAAGGAATCTTTGTGGTGTACTCTCTCTCTCTCTCTCTCTCTCTCTCTCTCTCTTCAAAAGCCTATCGGGTCTACAATCTTCTGAGAAAATGTATCGATGATTCCATCCATGTGAAATTTGATGATTATAAGTCATCATATCTCTCATGTGATGATGATGAACTAAATCGATGGATTTCATCATGTGTTGGTGAAGTACCTCAAAATCTGCAACACCCTCAAATTTATAAAGAGCAACTAATTAAAAATTTTCAACAATACATCACATGAAGGATAAAAATCCTTTTCTACAAACCAATAGTTGAAATACCTTAAATATAATTCTAGATTTAACCTCAACAAATAGCTACCCAAATCTTATATAAACACTAAATAAAGGTCGGGTGTTACTAAACCCATATACGATTGCTATCTCTAAATGTGCGAAGACATCACTCAATAGCTACATCCTTCTCGAGCATCTAAATAACATTCAACACTTCATGGTTATGCAAGTGACATTCCCCAATTAGGACCTGATGCACATGCCGACAAATAAAAAGGGTTAGGCTTAACGTCTAGTGAGTTCAAGAGTTCTCAACATGAATAAATATTTCGTTAAAAAGGAAAGAATGCAACTTAAAGCATAATATTTCAAAATGATTTTCTTTAAATATGAAAATGACTCGTTTTTCCATTAACATGCATCTTTAAGGATGAACGCCCCAATACAAAACATTTTTATAAAGTGATGCAACTCAAAAGTCACTCAAAACGTGAATAGAAAACGGACTCCAAATTTATAAAAACGTGGATAAAACTTTATATCCCGAAACACCCAAAACACGGGTGGGGCATAATACCTAACTCATAAATCATGGAAAACAATCCATATAAATATAATATGCCACCGAAAACGTGGAACTAAAATTCAATACTCACGCAACCATAAAATGGAATGAAAACCAAATGTTAAAGCATGGACAATTAAATATCCAACATACTACTGGCCGACAATGGGGGAGACCCGTATCCATTGAGAGTGGAGGAACACAAAAGTATGCCACTCATACAACGTTAATCGCATGACATGTCCCGACATGAAGTCCAAATGTCCCTACGACTCCTCATCAAGTTTCACCCAAAGAGTCGGTTGAACTTAGTCTCTATCCTCATGACCTTAGTCACTACCGCTTACTCGGTAGTTGTGCAAAGTGGTCACCAATGCCACACATATAAAACCATTTCAAAAACCATTTGATCATTACTCACACTAATAATGACAATAATAAAAGATGCGCAACAAACTTTTCAAATGGACCACTATGGTCCTGACATGCATCAATCTATGTCGTGTACGTAAAATAATTTTCTGCACTAAAACAACGTGCAACGAATGTTTGTACAAACTCCAAAATTCTGTCTTTTAACCATAAAATGACATGGAATAAGATTTCCAAAAAAAACCCACAAAGGTTAGTTTATTTCCCAAACTTAGTAAAACGATAGGTGCATGCGATTTGGTAAAACGTAAAATAATTTAAATTGATTTCAAACTTTAGGCCGCACACATAAAATGATTTTGTCCAAAAATAGTGGCTACAATGTCATGCATATCAGCAAATCAATATAATGTATTGCGTGAAACAATATCGGTAAAATCAACAACCGAAGAATGCTCAAAGTAACAGTTCAACACGAACCATCATAGGTCCTTTGTATGCTTACTCACACTAAAAGTATAAATCAATTCAAATACTAATTAGTGTACAACGAAAGATACTCATGTAAAACTCAAAAGAGAAATCACACGATATTGAAACTCCAAAATTAGCATATGGGATAACATCTGCCAACAAAACTCTCATGAAATAAAAGGTTAAGTAAAAACTCATAAGTTAACGCACACAATAATTGAAGTATACGCGTTTCAACATTCTTCTATGCGGTGCAAAATGTCGTAAAATGAAACTCCATAAGTCCCAATAAAATTTCCATAAAACTCTATGAAACTCAATGACACCCAAAAATCAAATGGTGCAAAGATTAACGTTCCCAATAATCAAATAGCATAAGACAAAGTTATGACTAAAATGTCATAATTCCAAAAATTTCATTTTTATTGCAATATGATACAAAGTGATACTTTTCAACGAAAATCGAATGAAATAAAATTTCCAATAAAAGTCCAGCACCAAAACATGGAGATAACTTTTTCCTTTAAAACCTTAACATATGTGGAGGAAATCCAACATCAAGGTCATAAATCGCAGTTACTTGCCCGAGACCCTAAAAACGGTTAAATCGTAAATATGACAATATCCGAAAGTAGCATTAGACAAAAACAGGGATAAAGAAAATATGAACAAAGTTTGCATCCATGTGTAATAAAACAATTTTATGCATGTTTAAACTCATGGTTTAAAATCTCGTGGGTGTTAAACGTCTTTCCACGGATCCAAAATATGGTCCGCATGATAATTTGGGAAAGTATGAAATAGTTTATGCATATTATTTTAAAAGTATGTTTCGTGCATGAATTTTGGTCGAGACGCAAAATCTTAGGACCGAGCTCACCAAGTCCAACGATCTCACTACTGACATCCAAATGCTCAACATCTTAAGGTAACGATGGGCAACTAAACCGGTTAATCTCACAATTTCTTCTTGAAATAAAGTCGATTTAATAGGCCTATGGTTCTACTTCAACCAATTGTCCGACCCAAAATGGTCAACTTAATGTATTCATTATTTTTAACTGTCATTCCAAGTGACAATGCTATAAACATCAACTTCTTTTAGCTACTACTCCTAAAAAACTCATCCACTACCCCATCGGTCCTCACATAATGGCGGTTCAAGCACACACATGTAACATGTAAGTTCACCACGACACTAGCCAGGTGCAATTATGAACGTGCCATACATGATGATCCTTGCTACCCTTGTCATTGTTAGACTAGAATTGTATTCAAGCTTAAAATAGAAAGTCTAGTTTGTAAATGTTGAATAGTTAAGGGTTTTGAGTTGTAAATTCAACTATGTTGACTTAGTATAAATAGTGAGTCTTTGTGTTAGATTTGTAGACATGCTTAATTCGGAGAACACAAGTCTTATACACATAGAGAGAACACATAGAGAGTTCGCATAGAGATCTGTGACATCTAGACTTGTGACTTCGTTGTAATCATGTGGATTGAATATAAATGACATTTTGATAATCTGTGATTGTTATATGCTAGTAATCTGGGTCACATTTGGTATCAGGGCAGACAAGATTCAGAAATCTGATCAAAAAATGGAAATTTGTTGAAATATTGAAGAACTAGAGTTCGCATACACAACTATCAAGATCGAATCTGTTGATGTTATGTGTTTTTGCTTGTTATTTTTGTTGATTTGTACTTGTTTTTTATTATAGAACAGGATTGATTTGTATTGTATCGTCCAATTCACATCATATTTGTTTGAATTTGGATTTGGTTGAGGTTTTTTCCGAACATGTAAACATACTATGTCCTAGATCAAAAGTGTAAGTTTGTTGTTTTTCTTTGAAATTAAATGTTTGAAAAGTGTTTAGATTGAGTACCAGGTGAAATTGACAAAGTTTAATAGAGTAATTTGAAGTTTTGGTTCGATTTTGGATTGAAATTGAAGATTTTGAGTCGAGATCTAAATAATTCGCATAGAGAACTGAAGAACTCGCATGATTAAGATGAATTCGCATTGGTCTAGCAAGAATTCACATAGAACTTGAATTTTGAAAAAGATAAGTTCAGAATTCGCATAGGCCTATATACGAAAAGGACATAATTCACATAAGAGTGTTGAACGAAAAGTGAAGAATTCATATAAGCCTGCGTGGGAAAAATGCATAATTCGCATATAAGAGTGATACGAATTGTCAAGAATTCACATATAATAGCGTGTGAATTACTCAGAATTCGCATACAGCAGCGTGCGAATTTCATAGAATTCGCATCTCAAATCATGCGAATTCCTTTTGGTGTACGAATTCTAGTGAGTGTGCGAAAAGTTCTTCATCCTGCGAATTCTATACTTAGTCAAATTTTTTACAACTTGTAATATGAGACTCCCGTGCTAAGTCTACGTAGGGGTACATATTTCTTAGTGTGATTAAAGTTTCTGATTTTTGTTAACGATCATTTCTTGGTTATATTTTTTACAGATATCAAGATGCCTTATACAGATGAAAAAGGAAATTTGGTTCTTACCAACAGAGATTGTGCTTTAGCTTATATGCCAGATATTCCAGCACTCGAAGCTGAAAACAAAAATCTGAAAATCCAGAATTCATCTTTTCTTGATCAAATCAATAATCTAAAAGAAAATTCTAAAGGTTTAGAAAAGAACTTTATTTTCTTAGATTATGTTGCTAACTACAAGATTAATGTTGTAGGGATTATTGAATCGAAAGAAAAAGAGATTTCAAATCTTCAAGCAAAGCTGAAGAAGTCTGAAAGTCTTAATTCAAGCTCTACATGGTCAAAGAAGGAGATGATGCAAAAAGAGCTTGATGATCTTAGAAGAAGAGCAAACATTGCCAGTGAAACTTGTGAAGGGCTGAAAAAGATAAATTCACAAATCTTTTCTGAAAGTGATATGTTGAAAGATAAAGTGTCCAGTCTTGAAGTTGAAATCAACATGATGAAAGAGAAAGATAACTCAAGAAATAAAGACGATGTGAAGAAGGTTGAAAAGAAAAGAAAGGATTTAGAGAAAGAAAATGTTGAGCTGACGAAGAAAATATCTGAGTTAGAAGCTCAAATGGATAAAGAGAAGAAAGAAAGAGTTGAATTTGAGAAAGAAAGAAAATATTTTGCTCAAAAGTTTTCAGAATTCTCAAGAAAAGCATTGGAAGAAAAGAAATCAGTAGAGCATAAATGCATGAAGCTTTCTCAACAAGTGTCAGACTTCGAGAAAGTTATCATTCTTGAGAGAGACAAGTTTGAGAAGGAGAAGAAGAAGATTGAACAAAAGAATGTTGGTGTATTCAAGGAGATTTATGAACATAGAAACAATGTAGAAAAAGTCTTTGAGGAAGAAAGAAAAGTGTTTGAGAAGGAGATAGAAAAGTTGAACAAGAAATTATCTAAGTTGTCAACAAACATCTTGAAGGAGAAGAATGCAAAATCTGAGTTGCATAAGAAGTTTGATCTGATGTTAAAGGAAAGAAACGACTTTTGTTCAAATACAAAGTGTTAAACCCAGATATTAGTTGATAATCAATCACACAACACAATAAGAATAAGAGATGAATAAAAAAACAAATCAATATGTCATAGATCTCTTGATAATCATATGAGTACGTGTGTGTGTCCTTGGTGTAAAAACCAATACCTTGTGCGTGTAAATCAAATAAGCAGCATCCTAAAATTCTAGAGAAAATTTGTCTTTTATAGGTAGGTCAACATGACCTAGGCAAAACTAGATATCTACCAAAATACCCCCTAAGGAAATAACCATTAATACAAAAGAGACCCTTTTACATTTTTAATCTTGAAGACAATTAACTGATCCAACAATCCCCCCCTTTGGATTCAAGATTAAAAAATTTTTGGTAAAAACTTCGGGTCTTCACATCTTTAGAAAAACAATATCAGATGTCTTCATTTTTCTGCTGAATTCTGAAAGGAGTGTCCTTCTGACGATCATCTTCAGCCAGGCCTTTGGTAAGTCCGAGAGGTTCGGACACTTTGTTATCCTTGAAAAGACTTTGAATTTTTCAGCAGTCTTCAACAAACGTACTTTCTTGAGCAAACAAACAAACTTGTACCTAACTTTGGAAATTCTTGTATTCTCCCCCTTTTTGATGAGTAGTGAGAATCAACATCATCAAAACATTTCAAAAACAACTTGGAAATCAACTTCCCTAGCAAACAATTTAGCTCAGTCTTCATGTATGAAGCAATCTTCCTCTTTGGAAATAAGAACAATCTCCCCCAGACAGAGAGAATGAAATTGGAAGAATCTTTGCAAATTCAAACAATTTAGATGTGGTGACCCTGAATCAACAAATGACTCAGTTCGAGGTGCCTGTCAGTAACACACAGTCACTGAGTAACACGAAGTTACTATATAAGGAACTGGTTGAGATGTAGGCTCCCTAGGACTTCCATTCAATCATCGAATAACACATAGTTATCTATGAATGTTCTGACAGAAAATAAATTTCTGTGTGCTTGTGCATGTGTATGAAAGAATTAAGCACCGATGATTGGTTTTTAATTTTGGCTTAAAGTATGTAGACTTGTTGAGACAACAACAAATTATACACGGACTCAATGTGTATGAGAAAAGGGTCGAAGGTGGGGCAACTTTCCTTCTTGTTCAATATTCAATTTATCGAGTGATAATCGAATAGAATATGTGTTGCTTCCCCTTTGCAAACGTGAAACATCTTCTTCTTGAGAAGAAGATGAGTAGCTGGTGGGGTTATATGCAAGAGGTGGCATGGGCTAGTTGCCTTTTTCAATATTGTTCACCAAAGAATGTGAAACAATAGATTATGTGGCTACCCAACTCAGAAAAGAGATAGTGTAGAGTTTATGATTCTTTTATTCTGATCGCTCACCCTCTTTCTTTTAATTCAATTTAGCTCACCTATACCCAACACTGCTTTAAAGAACTCCTCCCCCTCAATCTCTCAGGATTACTTCCGGGGTAGGAAACAATGGTTAACGTGAGTCCATGAAAGTTTAGTTAAGCTCACACATCAAATCCCATGTATTTTCCTAAAAGAATGTGTTGTTCAACAGTCTCTTTGTACATGAAAGTAGAAAGAAGCACAAATACACATGAAGAATAAAGATTTGGAGAAGTCAAAGACATATAGTGTTTGACAAAAGAAATTCTTCCCCTCAAAACAAAAGAGTATGACAGTTAAGCTCCCCCTGTTTGAAGAAAATCTTTGAAGTACGGGTTCTATGCGGATATGATTAGAAGCCATTGTCACTTGAATTATCCTGCACATAAAAGAAATCTTGGTAATCATTGGTAAAAATGATTCCTCTATCGTTAGCCACAGTTGGAGAATCAATACACAAACCACAAAGGTAAGATCCAGAGAACTCCCCCTCGAATCATGTTCAACATTCCAAGTTTGCTAATTAGAAACTGGAACCTCTTTTCATCCAACGGCTTGGTAAAAAGGTCAGCTAACTGGAAGTCAGTTTGAACAAAATGCATTTCAATGTCACCCTTTTCTACATGATCTTTGATGAAGTGATAGCGTACATCTATATGTTTGGTCTTAGAATGTTGAACTGGGTTAACTGTTATGGCGATTGCGCTCTTGGAATCACAATAAATAGGCACTCACTTGTAGTTGAACCCAAAATCCCTCAACTAAGTCTTCATCCAGGGGACTTGCGAACAACAACTAGCAGCAAATACATATTCTGCCTCAGCAGTGGACGTAGAAACGCAGTTTTGTTTCTTTGATGTCCAACTCACAAGTTTGTCACCTATAAATTGACGTCTTCTTGTGCCATGTCCTTGGTCATCTGAATGTTGATAGGATAGCTTTTCCATTCTAGGTTAAAGTTCTTGATGAACTTATAATTGATCTCTGATTCTGACTTGTTCATCCCATTTCTCCTTAGATCATTCAGTATCACATTGAAATGATTGTATGTTTCCAACAAAGTCTCTCCTTCTTTCGCATGAAAACCTTCATATGCATTTATACTCTGATTCAGCTTTGTCTGAATTGACTTCTTTGATCCTTGAAACTGTCTCTCCAATTCATCCCATAATTTTTTTGCAGATTCCCTACTATCTACGCGATTGTAGATGTCATTAGGAATTGCCATAGTAAGATAGATAAGTGCCTCTTCATCTATCTTGTGTCTTGCCTTTTCCACATCAGTAAAGAATTGATATGGTTTTGGCACGTATCGATCTGCGATTGCTGGAGATGTAGCTGTGGCTGCTTGTCCAGGTACAAATGATTGTGGATTTCCCGGACCATCTATGATAGATGTCATATAATCTCTGTTATTTAGATTTAAGAACTGAATCATTCTTTTCTTCCATTGTGAATAATCTCCAACAGATAAGACCGGAGACTTCAGATGAGATCCCATAGAAAGAAATTCATTTGCCATGGTTGAAGAATGTATGTACCTTCACAAGATGAAAAATATTAGCTAGTAACGATCTTTAAATCCAATCAAATCAAGAAAATTACAAAAATCTTTAACAAAAAATTCAGAGATTTTGATCACAGAAAGAACTTTTGTCCCCCTCCGCAGACTTAGCACGGGGGTCCCGCTATCCGGTTAGCGGGTGGGGTCAAGAGGCAACGCCAGAATTTTTTTTTGACATTTAAAGGGCATGTTACAATTTTGAAAAATTTGACTAAGTGATAAAAGTCGCAAGTCACTATTCAAAACTCGCAGACTGAGAAACACGCAGATCGAGAAACACGCAGATTGATACTTGCGCGTTTGATAAACTCTCAAGCAAACTCGCAGACAAACTCGCAAGCAAACTCGCAGATCAAACTCGCAAATCGACGAAACTCGCAAGTGCCTAAAATCGCAAATCGATGAAACTCGTTAACAGAGGCGTGCGCGTTTACTAAACTCGCTCATCGAAGCTTGCGTGTTTCAACACTTAGAAAAAATTCAGATCACTATTACAGCTCAAACTCGCATGTCAAATGAACTCGCAAACTACTGTTTCAGCTCAAACTCGCTAACGCCTAAACTCGCAAGTTACTATTCACGTTTAAACGCGCTGATTGAGACGTGCGCGTTCCCGAAACTCGCTAGGCACTACATGCGCGTTTGAGCAAACTCGCTAACCATGCTTGCGCGCTCTGGTCCTTAGAAAAATTTCGAACTTTTCCAAACTCGCTAACAACGATCAGCGAGTTTCTAGAACTCGCTAACAACGCCTTGCGCGTTTTAGCTCTAAATTAACTTTCTTCAGCTTGCGCGTTCTAACGAAGAACTTGCGCGTTTTATAGATCTAGCGCGTTCTTCAGTCTTCTTGCGTGTTCTTCATCTGATTCATCGATTTCAACATAAAACTTCGAATTTCAGCACCAAATTTTGAGAATTTGCTCACTTGATCATCGATAACTCATTTCCAACAGCTATTTTCGATCCACAACACAAAAATATAAAAATCTATTCAAGAACAGTATGTGAACTTGAAAACTCAAAAATACACAAAATCATCAAATTAATGATCAATTATAGTGCAATTACTGAAATGAATTATACAGACTCGATCTAATTAACTTCGTGAACATAACCTGATCAAATTCAACTCGAAATTTGCATTAAAACTTAAAATTGATCCGGTGAACAGTAACGATGAACAGTGTCGTGAACAGTGTCGAGTTTTTTTTTTAAATTTTCTTGATTTTCAAATGGATTTGGCTCTGATACCAATTGTGGCCCAAGAATTACTAGCATAAAACACATACAAATCTACACAAACATTATTGTTTATTAATCACAAGTATTACATCAAGATATAATGTGTTTGTGTGTGTAACCAATGTGTGCAACTATGTGTTCTACTCTCTCAATCACCACTACCTTTTCACCTTCACTTTCACACACTTACTTACTTGCACTCTCTATGTCACACACAACATCTAACACAAAGACTTGCTTATATATAGGTCAACATGACCAAGCATGGTCAAACCTTCTAGAAACAATTACACCTCACACACAAACACAACTACAACAATAACCCTTATTTAATCTTGAATACAATTTCAGTCTAACACATGATCCAGAAGTAATTTTCATGTCTAGTTTACATCCTGCATGGTCAGCATCTGTAAAGGCAGAGAGATCAAAACGGGAATCCTTTGGATACCAAAGGCCTAATTTAGGAGTGCCTTTGAGATATTTAAGGATTCGCTTAACGGCATTAAAGTGCGACTCTTTGCGATTAGCTTGATATTTCGCACAAAAACAGGTTGCAAACATTATATCTGGGCGACTGTCCGTCAGATAAAGTAAAGAACCAATCATGCTATGATACACCTTTTGATCTATAGGTTTACCAGATAAATCTGCATCCAAGAGTGTACCAGTAGCCATTGGTGTTTTCATGACTGAGCTTTCTGACATATTGATCTTTCTTAACATGTATTTTATGTATTTGGCTTGATTAATGAAAATGCCTTCGGGTAATTGCTTTACTTGTAAACCAAGAAAGAAGTTTAATTAACTCATCATCGACATTTCAAATTTGGTTTCCATGATTTTAGAAAAGTTCTTGCAGAATTTCGGATTCGTCGACCCAAATATTATGTCGTGAACATAAATCTGAATGAGAATCAAGTCCTCACCTTGCCTTTTGAGAAATAAGGTAGTGTCAACAGTACCTTTCTTGAAGCCAGAAGCAAGGAGAAATTTGGTAAGAGTTTCATACCAGGCTCGTGGAGCTTGTTTGAGACCATACAACGCTTTGTATAATACGTAGACATGATCAGGGTGATGAGGATCAACGAACACTTCAGGTTGTGCAACATAGACTTCCTCATGCAGAACGCCATTTAGGAATGCTGACTTTACGTCCATTTGATAGACTGTAAAGTTTTTGTGCGTTGTATATGCTAAGAAAATTCTGATGTCTTCGATCCTTGCAACAGGGGCGGACATTTCGTCATAATCAATGCCCTCCTGTTGACAGTACCCTTTTGCTACCAATCGAGCCTTGTTCCTTACCACTATTCCAGCTTCGTCTTTCTTGTTTTTGAATACCCAATTAGTTCCAAAAACAGTTTTACCTTGAGGTAGTGGGATCAAGTGCCAAACCTTGTTCCGTTCGAATTGCAGAAGCTCATCTTGCATAACGGAGATCCAGAAGGGATCACGTAGAGCTTCTAATGATTTCTTTGGTTCTGGGGAACTCAGAAAGCTTGAAAACATGCAGAAATTTGCTGACGCAGACCGTGTCTTGACACCAGATTGTACGTCACCTATCACATTATGGAGGGGATGATCCTTTGTCCATCGGTGTGTACTTGGCAAGGATTTAACTGTTTGTTGCGTATTTGAGTCATTGTATTCATCATGAACTGAAGGTAGATCCACAAATGTGCTCGGGACATCTTGTACATAAGTTTCTGATACTGAAGCTTCTGGAATAGTAGATGAAGTACTCGGGACTTCATTTCTAGATGAAATAGCTGCAGAGACAGATTCAACATTAGTAGAGTCAGAAACTAACGGTGTAGTTGTACCTGATGGATATGCAGTTTCAGTGACTTCTTCGGACGGTCTAAACATGTCTTCAGTATTAGTGGGAACCTCCGAGCTTGGTATTGATGGTGATATGACTTTGTCAAAGTCTGCACATATTTCATCGAACGCATCAATATACAACAAATCTAACTCAGATGTGATAGAGTTAGTTTTAGAAGAAGTAGATGCTTTAGATGCTGGTTCTATTGTAGATTGAATAGAAGCTTTGTTCTTGAGTCCGAGTTTTGAACAGTTGTGTTCAGAAGTCCGAGTAGAATTCTCATCAAAGGATACATTCATGCTTTCGACAATCGTCTTTGGATGTCAGCGAGTATCCAACGAGATAACCTTCATCCGCTTTCTTATCGAATTTTGATAGTCCTTGATGCTCTCGTAGAACGTAACACCTGCAACCAAAAACACGAAGGAATTTGATGTTAGGTTTACGATTGTTGATCAACTCATATGCTGTTTTATCAAAGCGTTTGACCACAATGGTATGATTTTGAGTGAAACAAGTTGTCACGACTACCTCAGCCCAAAGATACATGGGTAGACCAGCATATGCAACCATAGTACGAGCTGCTTCAACAAGAGTGCGGTTCTTCCGTTCAACAATGCCATTCTACTATGGAGTGTAGGATACGGAGAAGTTGTGTGAAATTCCCACAGAGATGAGATAACTCTACAAGGTGTCATTCTTGAACTCCGTGCCATTATCACTGGGAAGAGTTCGGACTGGCAATTGAAGACATACTTGAATGCGTTTAATAAAAGAGATAATCAGTTTTGGCACATCTGACTTGTTGCGAAGAAACTCGAGCCATGTATACCTTGAATAGTCATTTATCATTACTTAGATGTATTTATTGCCGTTGATAGAAGTTGTTCTCATTGGGCCATAAAGGTCCATGTGAATAAGTTTCAGTGCAGAGGAGGTTGATGATTCAAATTTGGACTTGAATGAGCTTCGCTTTATTTTGCCCAACTCACATGCAGAACATAGTGAGTCTTTCTCAATCCTCATTTCTGGTAGACCTTTGACCAGACCATGTCTTTGCAGCTTAGCTATTGATCTGAAATTTTGATGAGACAAGCGGCGGTGCCACGTCCACGATTGTGCTTTAGAATCTTTGGCTAATAGGCATACGGGATGTGCGGCGGACAGAGTCGGAAAATCTACATGATATAGATTTCCATGGCGTTTAGCTCTAAAGACTTCGTAACCATCTGGGTCCTCAAGATAGCAATGAGATGTTGTGAAGCGAACTTGGTATTTCATGTCATAGAAGTGACTAGTGCTGAACATATTATGATCAAGACCTTCAACATATAGCACCCTATGTATCTTCACAACTCCATTATCAAGCAGTCCATATCCTTTGACATGTCCTTCTACTTCTAAATTTGCAAACCGAACTGCTCCAGCAGGCTCCTCCACATAGTTATGTATGAGGTGCTTGAACCCTGTCATGTGGCATGAACATCCGGAATCTATCACCCACAATCGACAGAACTGCAAAAGAAACAATTAGTTTTGCTTTGGTACCCATATCAAAATGGGTCCTTTGCTGTTATCTTCAAGCAGTTCAGGAATATCAGTAGGTTTGACTTTCACTCTCCATTCATATCGGGGTTTTGGAACCCACTTCCAAACCATCTTAACATTTAATTCCTGAAAATGCTTTTTCGATCTTGGATGAGTAACCTTAGCACGAAACACTTTGGATTGTGTGGAAGAATTAGAATTAAGGTTCACTTTAGCTTTTCTTTTACTTTTCTTGGACTTGGGAGTGGAATAATATTTGAAAGAATTATCCCAGTAGTGTTTGCAATATAAATTCTTTCGAGCAAATTTCATAAATTTAGATTTATCGGAACAAATCTGACATTCATGTTCATCTAAATAAGTACATTTCAAAACATCACTGTCTGAAGTACAACTGTTTGTAACAGAAGTTTCACAAAAATTCAAACAATCATTTTTATTTTTCTTACTCCTCCCAACTCCATTTCCTTTCATATCTGAAACAGAAACAAGAACCTTGTCAGTCTCTTTCTTAGAAGGCAATTCTTTTCTTGAGAAATCTGAAGTCTCACCCTTCTCAAAAGTACTAGGTTGATATTCAGGACAATCAGAGTAAACAACTGGAGGTTTTGCAGGAGCATCAAATTCTGGGTTAGTTCTTACCTTCTTGCTTTGATCATTACACATCTGTTTATCATTTGAAGCATTATTAAACAAAGTTACTTTCAAATCATTGATTTCTGTGCACAACTCTTGATTATCTTTTAAAGATTTTTCAAGTTTAAACTTGAGATCAAAGTTTTCATCTTCAATCTCATCAAGAGACTGTTGCAACATATCAATTTGTTTAATCAATTCAGATGTATGATCACTCACATAATTTGACTCCTTCGAAAAAGAAACAGGAGCAGAATCTGAAGCATTCATCATTTCAGAAAACATTTCTTCAGTCATGTTCTCAATAAACTCCATTTTGTCATTTTTGAAACAAAGGTTTTGGAGCAATGGGATTTGAGACTGATGGTATAATTGATGGATCAGCATCCGATTCATACTCATCATATTTGCATTTAGTCTCAGGTGGAACTGTGTGGTTGTAGACTGATTCCTTTGAAGGTGTGGTAATCAGTGATTCAAACTCAGCAAATTCGACCTTTCGAGTCTCATAGCTTTTGTTCAAATCACTATATTTTGGGAATTAGTGCCACAAGACTTGTTCTCTCCCATTTCTTCTCTACCTTTGGTCTCTGAGCAAGGTTTAGAAGTACTTGCTTCAACAAATGTTGCACGAATGTTAGGAATGGGTCTGACTGTGGAGCCAAGTTTATCAAAATTATACAAGTGCTCCGGTGCCTTTTTCAAAACATCGTTAATTGGCAAACCCAAACCTGGTTTAACTTTATAAAATATTTCATCTTGGAGTTTATTGGTCAACAAATTTAATGTCTGCTCAGTCTGACCTCGTCTCATGTTAATGTCCTCCAATTGCTTAATCTTGGTGTAAGCTTCATTTCTTTCTTGAAAACAAACTTTGAATTTGATTTTAAAATCACCCTTTTCAACATTGAGATTTACAAGATCCTTTTCTAAACCAGATATTTTTCTTTTTAAAGATTATTTTTCAGCTTTTTAATCATCTTTCTCTTTTTCTTTTTCTTCCACAATATCTTTCAGTAAAGCATTTTCATCACGAAAACTCAAGACTGATTGGTGTTCTGAGTTAAGTTTACCTTTCAACAATTTAAACTCATCTTTCATATTGTAGATTTGGACCATCAGATATTCAATAAGTTCAAAATTTTCATTTACCTTAGAGTTGTCATCTTCGGAATGAGCCTCAGAAGCTTCATCATCACCTTCAAGTTTTTCCATGTAGGAGACTTGAGTGAAGTGCGCCTGCTCCTCTTCATCAGAACGTTGGTACAACCATTTCTCCTCTTCAGCCATAAGCACCTTTCCCTCTTCCGCTTTCTTGGCAATTAGAGACTTCCTTGCATAGTATTCTGAGTTCTTGACTTTCTTGAACTTACAATCTCTGGAAAAGTGTCCAAATTTTCAACAGTTATAGCATCTCCCAGGTTCATCCTTTTTCTCTTCTTTTTTCTCCCTCTCTTTTCTTTCATATTTCCTCTCTTCTCGTTTTTCCTCTCTCCATCCATACCTTGGATTATATCTCATCTCAGACTTCTTATTCTTGTACCCTTCATACTTTGGCTTTGAATAATACTTCTTCTTGCCAAAGCTCTTCTTGAATTGATGAGTTATCAGGGCCAAGTTCTCAGAGAACTTCTGTATATCATCATCAGAATCAATATCCAATTCCTCAACACTCGAAGCAGAATTTGACTCAGTAATCTCCGTAACAAAAGCTTTAGACACTTTCTTCTTTGACCTTGCAGAGGATACATGACCTGAACTTGAACTTTTTCCTTTGCCATCTATGAAAGCCACAGAGTCCTTCAGATTCTTGGACTCATTATTGATAGTTCTCACCTCATCTTCATGCTGAGAAAACGTAGAGAAGATGTCAGTTACGTTCTCTTGAGCCATGTTCTTTGACATCTGGAGGTTGAGGGCAAAGTTCTTCCATTCTGGATTCAGGTTCTTGATGAACTTATAGTTTATCTCGGAAGCAGATTTAGAGATGTTGTTCCTCCTCAGGTCATTCAGAATGATGTTGTATCTGTTGTAGGTATCAAGCAGCGTCTCCCCTTCCTTTGCATGAAATCCCTCATAGGCATTTATGCATAGATTCTGCTTGGCTTGAATTGAGGCTTCACATCCCTCAAACTATCTTGATAGCTCTTCCCAAACTTCCTTAGCAGAACTCTGACTGTCTACATGATTGTAGATGTCATTTGGAATGGCCATTGTCAGATAAATGAGAGCCTCTTCATCTATCTTGTACAGTTCTTTCTCCGTTTCAGTGAAGTACTCATATGGTTTAGGAACATATCTGTCAGGGATTTCTGGAGAGGTTTCAGTTGCAGCTTGACCAGGTACTCTGATCATTGGATTTACTGGACCAGTAGTGCTTGATTCCATGTAATCTCTGCTTTTGTGATTCAAGAACTGAATCATTCTTTTCTTCGATTGTTGATATTCATTTGCCAAGAGGACAGGAGGTTTAGACTGAGAGCCCATGGAGAGAAGTTGGTTTGACATATTTAGCTGTATGATTAGAAAGCAAACTTATCTGTACAAAGAGAATCAACTAATAAGATCGTTTGAATCAAGAATTGGAAAAACTCTACACTCAAAAATTTCCAGAAAAATAAATTTCCAAAAAGCTCAAGTGTAAAATTCGCATACAGTAAGGACCACACTAAGAAATTCGCAATAGAAAGAAAAACTTTAGAATTCGCAACTTAGATTGATTAGAATTCGCAGATAAGTGAGATTTGCAATTTAGCTTTCTGCGAAACTTAGAAATTCGCAACCAATAGCCTACGAAACCTTAAGAATTCGCAAGGTAGTATTCAACGAGTCCTTCCCTTAGAGAAAAATTAGAAAAAAGATTTTCACAATTAGAATTCGCAGAGTATAGACTAGCGAGTTCTATACTTAAAAGAAAATTCAGGTTTTAAGTTTCCACAATTCGCAAACAACAGAGAATTCGTAAGCAAGAATTCGCAACCTATTGATTTACGAATTCTAAACTTAGAATATTTTGAACTTTTCATTTCAACTTTCGTGAAACAACTTTCGCAACCTGATTGAGTAAACACATTTAGAAACCTGCGAATCCTATACTTGATGAAAATTTTAGAGTAAAGATGGACAAAGGTTCTCAATCACTACTCGCGAAACATATAGAAATCGCTAGCCAAGGATCTGCGAGTTCTTCAGAATTCGTAGATAAGAAGTCTACGAAACTTACACTTACAAATTTTCAAATACTAAAAATCCTACGAATCCAAATCTTTCGTAAATAGTAAACTAGCGAATCCTGAGGTTTCGCTACACAAATACATGAGAAACTTATACTTGGACAAATTTAGCACCCTGCGAAAATTAGTGGTGCTTTGCGAGTTCTTCACAGAACTTGCGAGTTCATCACAAACATGTCCCTGTGCACGACTTTGAATCCAGAAGCATATCAAACATGTTAAATGTTAGTGTAAAAATCACACAAATCACTCACCTATCTATTTCAATCAAACCCTAATCAAAAGCAAACACAAAAAAACAACTTATGTGCTTAGAATCAAATGGAACAGTGCTCGACAGTTTTATGAACAAAACCTTCAAAAATCATCAAAATACCAATCGATTTGTGCTATTAAATCCAATAGGGCAATATAATGATTTTCAATAACAATAAACACACCTATTGCAATGATTTTTAGCCTTAAAAAAACAACAAACTATGAAATCGATTTTCACACAGTTGGTTTTCAAAAAACAAAATTTTACTCCAAAATCTTGATTCTCAGGCTCTGATACCACTTGTTAAACCCATATATTAGTTGATAATCAATCACACAACACAATAAGAATAAGAGATGAATAAAAAACAAATCAATATGTCATAGATCTCTTGATAATCATATGAGTACGTGTGTGTGTTCTTGGTGTAAAAACCAATACCTTGTGCGTGTAAATCAAATAAGCAGCATCCTAAAATTGTAGAGAAAATTCTCCTTTTATAGGTAGGTCAACATGACCTAGGCAAAACTAGATATCTACCAAAATACCCCCTAAGGAAATAACCATTAATACAAAAGAGACCCCTTTTACATTTTTAATCTTGAAGACAATTAACTGATCCAACATAAAGGAACTTGAAAAGATCATGTTCAAGATGAAGATAACTGAGCAGAAGACGCCAGAATCAATTGTGCAATCACCAAGTGATGATCAAGTTGATTCGTAATGCTCATTCAAAACAACTTCAAGTTCACGTTTTACAAATGTTTCTAATAATTCTTTATTTGATTCTGATGATAGTCATACTTCTAATTCTATACATCAAATTCGTCCTTCTAATGTTTTCTATGATAAACATGTTGATGGTTCAGGTAACATCAAGAAGAACAGATCTCAGAAGAAAAGGTTATGGAGAAGGAAAGATGAGAAAGAAAAAGAAAATTGGATTTGGATAGTGAAAGATTCCTCAGAGGAGAAGAAGGAACATAAATCATTTGTGCATGCATCCAATGTTAAAAGGAACAATACTTCGAAAGGTAAAACTTTTAGCAAACCTGATATGGTTTACACTTTCAATCAATTAATCAGTTTAGCACAAAAGAAAATTAGTTGTTACTATTGTGGTTCAAATGATTTTGTAAACAAAAATTATGAAAATAGCTGGTATGGTTCTTACTTTATCTCTCCTACTAAAATTGCATCTAACAAATGAGGACCCAAATACCAGTGGGTACCAAAAGCTAAATCTGTGTTGTATGCACCTAAGGTTTAAGGGGGAGAAAGAATTATGGCTATTAGATAAAATGGTTCAAGACCCGTTCTTCATTGTTTTAGAACTATGGTTTCTGGTTACATCAGATCAGGACCCGATCTTCATTGGTAAATCGTACATTACTATTCTCACCGGAGAATAAGTAATCATGGCTTTTGAACAATATCTTTTCAAGTTTTTCTTTTGAGGGGGAGTTTATGAAAATTTTTACTGCTAAATCTTTTAGGAGGAGGAGATATAATTGCTTTATACTTTCACTGTCATATTTTTTTTCCTGATAAATTGATTTTTTTACAGGTATCAAGGGGGAGGATATCTGAGTTTTTGTCATGGATACTTCACTGAAAATATTCATTTCAAGGGGAGTTAAGGATTTTGATCTAAAGGTATATATTTCTAATCCTTATACTCTATCACTTGTTGAAAGATGAACAACATTCACTTGTGAAAAATGTTTTTTAAATGTTCAAACCACTTCCTATTCTTAAAATGTTTTCATGAATTGAGAAGTGTGTTTTTAAATGATTTTGGATATTTTGATGCTTATCTGAACGTGTGTTCTTAAAGAAAAATACTTGTGTATTTTGTTTTCATATACTTTGTCAAGTATTCATACACACATCGGTTCAATATATTTCTTGACTTTGATATTACCACGTCTCAAAGTTTAATCTTTCGATGGTAATACTCCCGTTTGTACTCTACATTGTTTGAGATCAGACGTCGATTCTTCTTATATGTGCTTTCATTGTTACAATGTTAATATTTTGTTCATATAAACATCTTACGTCTTTGATTTCCCAAAATTTTATTATTCATGAATTTTGATCTGATTTTATTCATTGTCAGATTCTCAAAACATTTCTATTCTTTCATGATTATTTATTCATACAAAGTTTTGAGAAATCTTAAATGCTTAAATGCTCAAATTTCATTCTGACATTGATTTCTTGTGCTTTCATGACAACAAACTTTTTGAGCAACACATGCTTTTTAGGAAAATATACATGGGATTCAGTGTGAGAGCTTAACATAACTTCCATGGATTTACGATAACCAGTGTTTTCTACCCATGAAGTATTACTTGAGTGATTGAGGGGAGAGGGGTAAAAAGATTGAGTGTTGGTTTGTGAAGAGGTAAAATGGAAATGAGAGATTTGTTAGATGTGAGCTAAAATATTAAAAGAAAGAGGGTGAGAGAACAGAAGAAAAAGAATATCAGACTCTGCACCAAACTTCTTTCTGAGTCGGGCAGCCACATAAACTGTTGTTTCACAATTTTTCATTAATGACATTGAAATAGGCATCTAGCCCATGCCATCTCTTGCATACAACCCACCAGCTACTCATTCTTTTCTTAAAAAGAGAATGTTTCACATTTTCAGGAGAAGCAACACATAATCTATTGGTTTTTCACTCGGAAGATACTGATATTGAAAAAGAAGGAAAGTTTCCCCACCTTCGACCCTTTTTCATGCACAATTGAGTCTCTATGTTTAAACTTTGTTGTCTCATTGGTTTACATAATTTTGAGTCTAAATAGCAATCATTGCGCTAATTCTTTCATAACACAAGCACGAGCACACAGAAAATCTGTTTTTCTGTCAGAACATTCATAGAAAATACCTTGTGTTTATCAATGATTGAATGGATGTCATGGGGAGTGAACATCATTTCAAGCTCCTTACATTGTACATTCGTTGTGCACAGTAACTTGGTGTTACTGTGACATCTGCCTTCCGGAACCTCCAGGTTAGCACCCGAGCTGTGTAAATCACGGTTAAATATATAGGAACACCCTTCTACGACCTAATTTTATAGGCAAGGGCTTTAGTTTCCTAAGGTTCCCGGCTGTGCGCTTAGAATATCCGGTCACTGCGCGTAACGGGATACACAGTCTTATAAAATGTCAATCCGATAAAATTAACATTTTATTTTATTAATAGTAATAATAATGAGTGGGTTAATTATAAAATTTAATTAACCAAATATAAATTCTAAATTTTAAGCAATCAAAACAAAAATTTAAGCAAATAATTGAGAATTCACCTACCCATAACCTATCTTTTTATAAAAATTACATTATATATATATAAAACTTAAATTAAAAAAAATATATTTTTTTTAAAGAATTGGCCATGTGGCCGGTTCCCCCCCCCCCCCCTATTCCACATTTTTATTTTCAAATCCTTCACAAATCTACTCACTTTCACCACTCACTTTCTTACTCTAACTTCTCACTACAATTCACTCTACTTGCTCTCCTTCATTTTCTCTCAAGAACATCATCAAACCATCATCATCTTCATCAAGATTCAAGTTTGCAAGAGTCTTGAGGTAAAATCTACATCTTTTCTTTTTTACTTACACTTTCAAAAGTGTTATTGTTCTCCTTAAAATATTTTATTTTATCATCTTTGAATCTTAGTGTTTGTAGATTTGTTCCCAACAACGTGTTATATGTCAAAATGGGAATAAAATCCATGATCAAACCAAAGTTAAGATCAAAGGAAGAACTTTTGAAAAATCTAGTGTACATGCATGTGTTTGATACAAACATTTTCTTACTTAGATTCTCCAAAAGATGCATAAAACCATCATATGTATATATATATATATATACATATAGACTAAAATACCTACTCTAAACTTTATGCATGTATATATATATCCTTCTTTACAATCTAATGAATGATGTCTTACAAAATTTATGATAAAAAGCTTTGTAAAAACGTTTTCAACCAAGAAACCCCGACATATGGGTCAAAAGGTGTTAAAATGTTCATAAAATTTAGTTATTTCAATTTTTATTTTCTGTCAGATTCATTGCATGTTAGTATTTTGGGCATAACTTGAAAAATATGGACTCAAATGCTATGAATCTTCTTCTGAAACTTAATATAATGAAATACCAATCAAACCCCACTGGAATCACTCAAAAATATTGAGTTTTGACCCCTCAACCTTACCTCTAAAGTTTATGGTGCAATCAGAATCCGGCTGGACAAAATCTTGCAATCAATCAACCATAACCATCATGCAAAACCATAAAAATTAATGATTCTTTTTCTGGAAGTAACTTTAATGATCTGGGAACCAAACAAAATTTGATTCACTTGAAAATATAAAGATTTGAGTACTCAACCATCATTAACAAGTTGAGTGTGCAAAAAGCAACTTTCTGTCAGATTGGGACACTTGTCTTAAAACGGATGTAACTCCCTCATTATTGGTCCAAAAGTTCACCAAGGCAGTAAATTAAACACTATAAAAATTTGGTAAAATAATAACATATGGAAAATGGTTATAGTATCATTAAAAGTAGGCATAAAATTTTGACAGCTTAAGTCAAGGGTCAGATTTATTAAAAAGAGGATTTTTGGACTTTATAACTTTATAAGTTATTCAAAGATTTATATATTTGTACTTGAAATCACGTTATAGTATATAATTTAGTAATTAGACTAAAACAACTAATTGAATGATTTTGAACTAAAATATACACTTATTGGCATTTCATAAATCACTCGGAAGGATTATTTGGACTTAAGGACGAGTAATGACGTATTTTCCTTGTGGCATCTTTCATTATAGGAATTATAGGGAGTAACGACCTTCGGTGATCACTATCTCAAAATCCTCGCACTTTCTCCAAAAGGTGAGTATTCACAGCCCCACTTTTATTGTTTTGATTGAACTTGGGGTGAAAAGCATGTTAAAAATTGAATATTTAAAGATTCATGAGACTTTGATATAAAGCGTTATGTATTGAAATTTATGAGGCTTTGTTGTAAAGCGGTTGGTGTAGAAGTTATATGACATGTATGCCAATGATATGTTGAGTTTTAAAAATAGTTAAGTCCCCGGGTACACTACTAGTTAACCCAGAAATGGGCCTATAGTATTAGTGGATAGCGCTATTTGGTCTGACAAGCCCACCTTATACTGACAAGTAGGGGTGCACTGTACTAGAAAAATATGACTACACATGTGGTTAAAGCCCACCTCTGAGGTAGATCATGGGGCGTTGATTTGGTCCGGAAAGGTTTAGTAGTGGCTCAACGTGGTTGTATCAATGCATACCTCTTGTCATATAAACTAAGTTATGATACTCATGAATCAAAGAATCGAAGTTTGGTTTATACGTATGTTTTACAAATGACAACTTACATATAAAAATGATTTGTGCATATTTAAAACCTGTGAACTCACCAACTCTTTGTAGTTGACCTTGTTTTATACATGCTTTTCAGGAAGTCAAGAAGTTAGACATCGATGTTTAAGCTACCTGAATATTGTTTTGAAGAAGGCTTACCTTTACGAATATATTACGTTATGTTTAAGATTTTGGAAATTGTAAACGATGATAAATATTTTTTTTATGTAATGTTTTAAATAAATTAAATTGTATGGTGGTATGAACTTTAATCTTGTGCTATGCGTATCGAGCTGTTATGCCCCGTGTTTCCGCTTTAGCGGGGTGTGACAGATTTGGTATCAGAGCCACAGGTTATAGAGAATACCGGGTTTACTTTAAAAACCATACACTATAACCTCTATTTTCAAAAAAAATGTTTTACAAATAAAATTACGAATTCGAGTATACTACTAGTATGACTAGAATATGTTTCATATTATTATATTCTAACTTAAACGAAGCTTGATCACCCTCGTTTAATTTAGATGTATATAATGGGGACATGGACCGGTTATGCTAGGGGTTACTAAAAATAGAAACTTTTGTTCATGAAAATGAAAAGCATGGCTGTTATGTGAGTTTGCATGGTATTTTTGGGTTTTGATAAATATTTTAGCATGTTTTAACAAATTAAACTTTGTCAATTACCGCAGTCATTATGTCACGGACACCACCTCACCGAGAGCATTCACCTGACGAGTCAGGCTATTTTACTCACATACCTAGAGGGGATACTTCCAGGAGTGAGGACTTTGACCCATCCGAGCATGGTTTTTCAGAGTCTGGTCAGTCTCCTGAGAGATCCGTCACACCTTTGACCGATTCATCTTCACAGTCTGTACCTAGAGCGAGAGCCCGGGGCATCTCTCGGATGAGTGTGCGGCCACCCGTTCGGGAGACCTTTACCATCCCACGTAGGGATGAAGCTGGGCCCTCCCGACCGAGAAGAAGGAGAGTATCGCCACCCCCATGTGTTGGGATACCGGTGCCACGTCCAGCTGGTATGACAACAGCTGAGAGCTATTGGGTTTCGGGCATGTCCCGAGACATAGAGCTGTTTAGGATGGAGTTAGAGCATCATGGGCATTCCATTGATGCACTCCTGTCTATGTTGAATTCGAATGATCAGATTGTGGATGGGGTTATATCGATGATGAGCATGAGTGACCAGATGGTGAATGGAATTATGGGTGGGCTGGTTGATACTAGGGCGGCGGTGAGGAGGCTGTACGCATGTTTATCCTTAGGGATGGGATTTGTGGTGGTTGTGATCGCATGGTTGATGATGTTTTTCATGCATCGGTAGTCTAGTTTGATAAAGAATATTTGGGATGTTAAACTATTTTTTGGTAGCATGTAGTCCGTTGTTTTGAACAATTACTTTTTGCATGGCTACTACTTTTGGTTGGATATTAAACTTTTGATGTGGTATCTTTATAATTGTGAAAATGTTTATGAAATGCTGATTATGATTACTTACAACGTGTGGTTTTGAAATATATGTTGTTAATATATGATGTATCGAATGTATGTTTAATCAATTGCAATGAATATATATTGTATTAAGAACGTAGAATAGATATAAAATGAGTGCGGATATAGTAATAGATGATGATTAGATTTTAATTTGAAAGTTTGCCTTAGAATTATGCCTCCAAGAAGGGAAAACCCCGAAATTACGCGACTCGTGTTTGAACAAATCTTAGCTGCACTTCCCAATATAGTTAGTCAGGTAGCGGCAGGTTTGAATGCTAACCAAGTTGACAATCCAAGGGTCGGTACAAACGGAGATAAAGAATGTACATATAAGACCTTTAGATCTTGTAACCCGAAAGAATTCCATGGTACTGAAGGAGCTGTTGGATTATTAACTTGGATTGAAGGAATGGAGTCCGTACTCCATATTAGTAAGTGTACAGAAGCAAACAAGGTGGCGTTTGTAGCTTGTCTACTGCAAAGGAGAGTGTTGACATGGTGGAATACTCAGGTTCAAACACGAGGACGGGATGCTGCTAACAAAGTCACATGGGATGAATTTAAGGAGATGCTTAAAGAGGAATATTGTCCGAGGAGTGAAATGCAAAAGTTACAAGCGGAGTTATGGGATCACGAAATGAAGGGAAATGATATAGATGCATACACAGCACGATTCCATGAATTGGCAAAGATGGTACCACATTTGGTAACACCAGAAGAGAATCGAGTGGACAAATATATCTGGGGTTTAGCTCCATTAAACTGAGGGGATGTGACTTCGGAAAATCCAAAAACCCTCCAAGAAGCAGTAAACTTAGCAACCAAACTTACCAACAATGCCAACCGTTCGGGACTTTTCACTAATGACAGAGCTAAGGGAAAGAGGAAGATTGAGGAAACTTCAGGGAGACAGTTTGACAGGAGCCGAGGAAAGGAGCAAAGAATAGTGGGGAATTATGGAATCCAAGCTCAGGCTACTGACAAAGGAAAAGGAACGTATCCAAAATGTGACAAGTGTAACAATCATCACACTGGGAATTGTATTATTTGTCACAAATGCAACAGAGGGAGTCATTATGCGAAGGATTGTAAGATTGGGGGAAGACGCGTTTGTTTTGAGTGTGGAAGTCCGGATCACTTCAAGAACACCTGCCCCAAGATGAACAGAAGGTTGAATCTTAATCAAGCTCAACCAGCCAACCAAGGGAATCAAAGAGGTCAGGCACGGGGTCGGGTATTTGAAATTGAGGCAGAGGAAGCAAGGCAAAACCCAGATGTGATGTGATTACAGGTACGTTTCTCTTAAATAATCATCCTGCATCTGTATTATTTGATGCCGGGGCAGATAGAAGTTTCGTATCACTAAATTTTAGATCAAAATTAATCGAAAACCCCAAAAGTTAAAAGAAATTTATGCCATTGAATTTGCTAATGGACAAGAAGTTAGGGTCAAGGATGTAATTTCGAACTGTACCCTAAAACTAGCTGAAAAGGAATTTAGTATAGGCTTAATTCCAATTAAGTTAGGAAGTTTTGACATAATTGTGGGCATGGATTGGTTGTCTAAAAAGCAAGCGGAAATATGATGTTCTGAGAAAACTCTTCGAATTCCATTCTCAGAAGGAGAAGTACTTTTTGTACATGGAGAGAAGCCCAAAAGGAATTTAAAGATGGTATCATGTATGAAGATGCAGAATTATCTGAGGAAAGAGTACGTTGCATTTCTGGCGCATGTAGTAAATAAAGAGAATAAGAAAAACGCATTCAAGATATTCCTATAGTCCAGGATTCTCCCGAAGTATTTCCTGATGAATTACCTGGATTACCCCCACCAAGACAAGTTGAATTCCGCATAGATTTAATTCCAGGAGCTGCACCAGTATCCAATGTGCGCCATATGAAGCTTTATACGGACGTAAGTGTAGATCCCCACTCAGTTGGATGGAAACCAGTGATAGTCAATTGATCGGGCCTGATATTATACAAGAAACCACTGATAAAATATCTACTATCCAGGATAAACTAAAAGCTGCGAGAGACCGTCAGAAAAGTTATGCAGATAACCGTAGAAAGCCGTTAGAATTCCAATCGGGTGATAAAGTCCTTCTGAAAGTGTCACCTTGGAAAGGATTGGTTCGATTTGGGAAAAGAGGTAAATTGAGTCCAGGATATATTGGCCCATTCGTGATGCTAGAAAGAATTGGACCAGTATCTTATAAACTCAAATTACCACAAGTGCTGAGTGCTATACAGGACACTTTTCATGAGTCAAATTTAAAGAAATGTTTAACTGATGAATCATTGGTTATAAATCCTGAAGAGGTTCAGATTGTCGAGCGTTTGCGCTTCGTAGAAAAACCAATTGAAATCGTTGACCGGGAAGTCAAACGCCTGAGGCGTAGTAAAATTCCAATCTTGAAAATTCGTTGGAACTCGAGTCTTGGACCCGAGTACACCTGGGAGCCGGAAGATCATATGAAACTCAAGTATCCCCACCTCTTCACAAAGGATCAGTCTAGAGATAGCAATCATTAATTTCGGGACGAAATTCTTTTAAGGAGGGGAGACTGTGACATCTGCCTTCCGGAACCTCCAGGTTAGCACCCGAGCTGTGTAAATCACGGTTAAATATATAGGAACACCCTTCTACGACCTAATTTTATAGGCAAGGGTTTAGTTTCCTAAGGTTCCCGGCTGTGCGCTTAGAATATCCGGTCACTGCGCGTAACGGGATACACAGTCTTATAAAATGCCAATCCGATAAAATTAACATTTTATTTTATTAATAGTAATAATAATGAGTGGGTTAATTATAAAATTTAATTAACCAAATATAAATTCTAAATTTTAAGCAATCAAAACAAAAATTTAAGCAAATAATTGAGAATTCACCTACCCATAACCTATCTTTTTATAAAAATTACATTATATATATATAAAACTTAAATTAAAAAAAAATATATTTTTTTTAAAGAATTGGCCATGTGGCCAGTTTCCCCCCCCCCCTATTCCACATTTTTATTTTCAAATCCTTCACAAATCTACTCACTTTCACCACTCACTTTCTCACTCTAACTTCTCACTACAATTCACTCTACTTGCTCTCCTTCATTTTCTCTCAAGAACATCATCAAACCATCATCATCTTCATCAAGATTCAAGTTTTCCAAGAGTCTTGAGGTAAAACCTACATCTTTTCTTTTTTACTTACACTTTCAAAAGTGTTATTGTTCTCCTTAAAATATTTTATTTTATCATCTTTGAATCTTAGTGTTTGTAGATTTGTTCCCAACAACGTGTTATATGTCAAAATGGGAATAAAATCCATGATCAAACCAAAGTTAAGATCAAAGGAAGAACTTTTGAAAAATCTAGTGTACATGCATGTGTTTGATACAAACATTTTCTTACTTAGATTCTCCAAAAGATGCATAAAACCACCATATGTATATATATATATACATATAGACTAAAATACCTACTCTAAACTTTATGCATGTATATATATATCCTTATTTATAATCTAATAAATGATGTCTTACAAAATTTATGATAAAAAGCTTTGTAAAAACGTTTTCAACCAAGAAACCCCGACATATGGGTCAAAAGGTGTTAAAATGTTCATAAAATTTAGTTATTTCAATTTTTATTTTCTGTCAGATTCATTGCATGTTAGTATTTTGGGCATAACTTGAAAAATATGGACTCAAATGCTATGAATCTTCTTCTAGAATTTAATATAATGAAATACCAATCAAACCCCACTGAAATCACTCAAAAATATTGAGTTTTGACCCCTCAACCTTACCTCTAAAGTTTATGGTGCAATCAGAATCCGGCTGGACAAAATCTTGCAATCAATCAACCATAACCATCATGCAAAACCATAAAAATTAATGATTCTTTTTCTGGAAGTAACTTTAATGATCTGGGAACCAAACAAAATTTGATTCAGTTGAAAATATAAAGATTTGAGTACTCAACCATCATTAACAAGTTGAGTGTGCAAAAAGCAACTTTCTGTCAGATTGGGACACTTGTCTTAAAACGGATGTAACTCACTCATTATTGGTCCAAATAAGATGAATCTTTTTCTGGAAGTTTCTTCTTTGAATAAGGAACAAAACCCAACTTGAATCACCAGAAAATAGTAAGTTTTGACCCTTCAAATGATCGAGACAAGCAGAAGGTGTACACTGCATGGATCCCTGTGACCAATGAACTTTAAGAACATAATTGCCCTATCTAATCAACTCCAAAAAGGGTGTTACCTATGCCAAAAGTTCACCAAGGCAGTAAATTAAACACTATAAAAATTTGGTAAAATAATAACATATGGAAAATGGTTATAGTATCATTAAAAGTAGGCATAAAATTTGACAGCTTAAGTCAAGGGTCAGATTTATTAAAAAGAGGATTTTTGGACTTTATAACTTTATAAGTTATTCAAAGATTTATATATTTGTACTTGAAATCACGTTATAGTATATAATTTAGTAATTAGACTAAAACAACTAATTGAATGTTTTTGGACTAAAATATACACTTATTGGCATTTCATAAATCACTCGGAAGGATTATTTGGACTTAGGGACGAGTAATGACGTATTTTCCTTGTGGCATCTTTCGTTATAGGAATTATAGGGAGTAACGACCTTCGGTGATCACTATCTCAAAATCCTAGTACTTTCTCCAAAAGGTGAGTATTCACAGCCCCACTTTTATTGTTTTGATTGAACTTGGGGTGAAAAGCATGTTAAAAATTGAATATTTAAAGATTCATGAGACTTTGATATAAAGCGTTATGTATTGAAATTTATGAGGCTTTGATGTAAAGAGGTTGGTGTAGAAGTTATATGACATGTATGCCAATGATATGTTGAGTTTTAAAAATAGTTAAGTCCCCGGGTACACTACTAGTTAACCCAGAAATGGGCCTATAGTATTAGTGGATAGCGCTATTTGGTCTGACAAGCCCACCTTATACTGACGAGTAGGGGTGCACTGTACTAGAGAAATATGACTACACATGTGGTTAAAGCCTACCTCTGAGGTAGATCATGGGGCGTTGATTTGGTCCGGAAAGGTTTAGTAGTGGCTCAACGTGGTTGTATCAATGCATACCTCTTGTCATATAAACTAAGTTATGATACTCATGAATCAAAGAATCGAAGTTTGGTTTATACGTATGTTTTACAAATGACAACTTGCATATAAAAATGATTTGTGCATATTTAAAACCTGTGAACTCACCAACTCTTTGTAGTTGACCTTGTTTTATACATGCTTTTCAGGAAGTCAAGAAGGTAGACATCGATGTTTAAGCTACCTGAATATTGTTTTGAAGAAGGCTTACCTTTACGAATATATTACGTTATGTTTAAGATTTTGGAAATTGTAAACGATGATAAATATTTTTTTTATGTAATGTTTTAAATAAATTAAATTGTATGGTGGTATGAACTTTAATCTTGTGCTATGCGTATCGAGCTGTTATGCCACGTGTTTCCGCTTTAGCGGGGTGTGACAGTTACTGACAGACATTCCTAACAGTTTCATTTGTTGACTCACGTTTACAACTCATAATTTGTCTGAATTTGAAAAGATTCAGATGAATACTTTCATGAATTGGCGGCTCATTATCAGATTAGTTGGCAGAAAGTGTTCATATTTTACAAAAAGGGGGAGATTGATAATCATGAAGACTGTGCTTATCAAATGATTTGTGGGAGATCATTCAAAGATTGTGCTGACATTGAAATAGTTTTGATTATTCTGATTCTCACAATTCATCAAAAAGGGGGGAGATTGTGAGTCCGTGATCGTTATCAGATAATCAAAACAACAAACAATAGATGATAAACCAACCTGTTTGGATTACAAACGCGGATTACACGGTTGAGTTCTTGAGTTTTTGCTCTGTTTGTTTTTCTCTCTGTTTACACTTTTAGTATGTGTATGTGTGTGTTTCTGTTTGGATCGATTATACAGAGAGATAGATAATATCTATTAGTTAGATATTATCAAAACAAATATAAACTAATATTAAACTAAAACATAATATCTAAATAATATCTAGATATTATAACTTTGACTATTATTACAATTTAGACCCTAGACTTTGGTTGAGAGTAACTTTCAGCTTTAACTTCAGATTGCGATCTTCGTATTTGGATGATCTTGAATCCAATGAGACTGTGTCTTAACCATCTCCCCCTTTGGAACAAGATCATTACTAAAATGATGTAGCAATTTGATCTTCTCTTTCAGCTCAGAAGATGCAATCTCTTTCTCTAGCTCAGAATGCTTTAGCAAAGTATCTTGAAATAAAATTTATCTGAAATCAGCATGTCTTCAGAATACTTTGATCTCGCAGTTCTTGGTCTTGTAATGTAATAGACTGAACATTTCTTCAAGCTTTAGATTCTCCCCCTTTTTGATGGAAAGTGCAACGATTTCATCAAAACTTTGAGTAAGAAATGTCAACCACTTGTAGTCTATGATCCGTCAGTTCAATAGTTATTCATCCTGATCTTTGCAAATCTAGACAAAATAATCATGTAACACCTGAATCAACTAATGAATCAGTTAGAATGCCTGTCAGTAACACTAAGTCACTGTGTGTAACAAATACACATTGGAAAGGAGCTGTTTGATGTTGACTCCCCCAGGGCTTCCATTTAATCATCGAAACACCACAAAGGTAATTTCTATAAACGTTATGACAAAGAAACAAATTCCTTGTGTGTTCGTGCTTGTGATAGAAAGAATTAAGCATTGATGATTGCTTTTAAGGCTCAAAATGTGTAAACCACTGAGACAACAGTAAGTTAAACACAGACTCAATGTGCATGATTGAAGTGCGAAGGTGGGACAGACTTCCTTCTTTTCAATATCCAGATTTTCCAAATGAAAATCAGATAGCAAATGTGTTGCATCCCCTTTTGAAAATGTGAAACACTTTCTTGTTGAGAATAAAATGAGTAGATAGTGAGGTTTGATCTAGAGTTGGCATGGGTTAGTTGCCTGTTTCAATAATGTTCACCAAAGAATTGTGAAACACTAGTAATGTGGCTACCCGGCTCAGAAAAAGTTGGTGCAGAGTTGTGATATTCTTTTAACTCTGTTCTCACACGCTCTTTCTTTTAAACATTTAGCTCACTCTAATCAAAATTTCTTTCTTTGTTTGACACACTCATTTCTTTTGACTTCTCACACTCAATCACTATGGATTAACTTCTTAGGTAAAAAATCACTGGTTAAGGTGATTTCATAGAAGTTGTGTTAATTCCTAGCACAATGATTCCTTGTTTTCCTATGATGCATGTGATGCTCAGACTGGTTTAACTATGTCAGTTAAAGCACAGTTTAGTTCATGAAAACATTTAAGATACACTTCCAAAATATAAAATCTGTTGAAAAAATCGGGAAGTGGTTTGAACATTAAAAACAATGTTTTCTATGATTGAAAGTTGTCCTTTTTTCAACCATATATGAGATGAAGATATAGAATTATACCTTTACGTACGATCTTCCATCTCATGAAGCTAAGCTTAAAGTCATAAAGATATGATCTTTTAAGCTTCTCTCAAAAATTCTGCAAAAATCTTAAGTCAAGTCAAAGTAAAATTTATTCACTTAAATTGAAAAGACAAAAAGCAGTAAAACTTTTTAAAGAACGAGTTCTGATCTGAATTGATCAGAAGTCATATCCGAACTCCTTTGACGTGAAGAGCTCCCCCTAAAATCTTGCATTACAAAAATTGTCATAAAACGTAAGTGGAGAAATCTTATGAGCTCCCCCTCAAATTAATATTGACCAAGTATGAGTTTCTTCTCATACTCCCCCTAGAATCATGAACATTAACATATGAAATACAGATATCATTCACAATTAAGCATAAAGATATGAGGAAAAAGTAAACAATAGTGAACTTTTATTGGTAACTACTGATTATGTCTTAAGATTTAGCATACCAAGCTTAGAGATAAGAAAGTTGAATCTCTTTTCATCAAACGCCTTGGTAAACAAATCTGCAAGTTGATAATCTGTTTTTACAAAGAAAAGTTCTATGTTTCCTTTTTCTACATGATCTTTGATAAAGTGATACCTGACGTCGATATGTTTGGTTTTTGTGTGTTGAACAGGATTCGCTGTTATTGCGATGGCGCTCTTGGAGTCGCAGTAGATCGGGATTTTGTTGAAGTGGAAACCGTAGTCGCGAAGTTGTGTTTGCATCCACAAAACCTGAGAACAGCAGCTAGCAGCAGCTACATATTCTGCTTCGGTCGTGGAAGTTGAAACACAAAGTTGCTTCTTCGATCCCCAACTTACTAGTTTGTCACCGAGGAACTGTACGTGTCCTGACGTGCTCTTCCTGTCTAACATACAACCTGCATGATCTGCATCTGTGTATGCTGTTAGTTCAAAAGTAGTATCTTTGGGATACCACAGACCGAGATCTGCGGTGCCCTTCAGATACCTGAATATACGCTTGACAGCAGTCAAATGGATTTCTTTTGGATTAGCCTGATATCGGGCACAAAGACATGTTGAAAACATTATGTCTGGTCTACTACTAGTAAGATACATTAAAAACCTATCATTCCTCTGTAGGTCCTAAAATCAACAGCCTTTCCCGAAGGATCGGTGCCAATCTTCGTTCCTGGTGCCATTGGGGTACCAATCGGTTTTATATTTTCCATTTGGAATTTCCGGAGAATTTCCCTAATGTACTTAGATTGATTGATAAAGATACCCGTAGAAAATGGTTTTACTTGAAGCCCGAGAAAGAAGTTCATCTCTCCCATCAAGTTCATTTGAAATCTAGACACCATAAGGTTTGCAAAATTCTTACAGTACTTAGTATTAGTTGAACCAAAAATAATATCGTCGACATAGATTTGTATTAAAACGATATCAGCTTTTTCTTTCTTTATGAACAAGGTGGTATCCACCGTACCTTTTGCAAGTAGAGAATGTAGACGTGGTCCGGCTTCTCTTGATTGACAAATCCCTCTGGCTGAGAGACGTATACTTCCTCTTTCAGAATTCCGTTCAGGAATGCTGTCTTCACGTCCATTTGAAAGACCGTGAAGTTCTTGTGGGCAGCGTAGGCTAAGAACATTCTGATTGCCTCTAAACGCGCCACAGGAGCGTATGTCTCGTCATAGTCTAATCCTTCCTCTTGTCTGTATCCTTTGGCTACTAGTCTCGCCTTGTTTCTGATGACGGTACCAGCTTCGTCCTTTTTAATCTTGAAGATCCACTTCGTACCGATGATTATTTTACCTTTAGGCTTTCGTACGAGTCTCCAGACTTGCAGTGCGTCGAACTGGTTCAATTCTTCTTGCATAGAGACTACCCAATCTGGATCCGCAAGAGCCTCTGATACTCGAGTTGGCTCAATCTTGCTTAGAAAGGAGTCGTGCATGCACCAGTTGATTGACGCTGAGCTAGTTTGCACCGACTTGGATGGATCACCTACGATCTGACTTGCAGGGTGCGCTTTGGTCCATTTACGTTCATGAGGCAGTGGATTATATGAATGTATGTCAATTGAATTATCTATAAATCCACTTGTATCTTCTTCGGCTTGTTCTGGAGGAATGATGATTTCAGTTGAAGTAATTGGTGGGAGTGTATTATATGATGATAGATCAATATAAAATGGAATGGGGGGTTCAGTTGAAGTAGTTGGTGTAGAAGTCTCAGTAGGTACAACTTGTTCTGGCTGTAGATTGATCTGAATTGAACATCCTACTGGTTCAGCTACTTCTGACTCTACATGACTTGGCACTTCTTGAACTGTAGGAGTTGGTATTTGAATTGTGACGTCTTGATGAATAGGGGTACTTGATTCATTTGGAATGTCTGAACTGGTTGGATGAGTAGGCGTTGGCTCTTCTATCCTGTCAACCAAAACAGATTTCTTTATGTTAGTTCCAAGAAATTCGTCATAAAACAATTCAAATAATAAATCTGAATCAGATAAATGGTTAGTTGATGTTGAAGCTTCATCTGATTTGTTCTGTTGAGACGCAGGTTCTGGACTGAGTTGCCCAGAATCTAGTACTCCGGTTAAAACGGGTTCTGAACAGTATTGTTCGGAAGCCATCTCTTCATCAAAGGTGACTTTGACGCTTTCAATCACCGTCTTTGACTTCTTGAAGTAGATTCTGAATGCAGTTGATGATGAGGAGTATCCAATGAAGATTCCTTCATCTGCCTTGGCGCTGAACTTGTTGAGATTCTCCCTATCGTTTAGAACGAAACACTTACATCCAAAGATATGGAAGTATTTGATTGTAGGTGTTCGGTTGTTGATCAACGCATAAGGAGTCTTCTTGAATCGTCTGTGAATCATGGACCGGTTCTGCGTATAGCATGCGGTAGATATAGCTTCTGCCCATAAGAATATAGGTTGGTAGGAATGACTTAGCATAGTGCGAGCTGCCTTGACTAGCGTCCGATTCCTTCTTTCCACCACTCCATTTTGTTGAGGCGTACGTGCAACAGAGTACTGATGAGTTATCCCTTTAGATTCGAGATATTCTTGAACAGTTTTGTTCTTGAACTCTGTGCCGTTGTCTGTTCTTAGAAGCTTTATCGGTTTCTGCATATTCACCTGGGTCGTCTTTAGGAAAGTGATGAGCACATCAGGTGTCTCATCTTTTGATCGTAGGAACTTGACCCAAGTGTATCGTGAGTAGTCGTCCACGATCACTAGAATGTACTTCTTGCCTCCTAGACTCTGAGTTCGCATTGGACCACAGAGATCCATATGCAATAGTTCTAGCGGAGCGCTTGTACTTGGTTCAGGCTTCGGTTTATGCGGAGCCCTCTTCGTCTTGCCCTTCTCACAGGCTGCACACAGATGATCTTTGTCATATTTGATCTCTGGAAGTCCTTTGACTAAGTTGCCACTGACCAGTTTGTTGATGTAGCGAAAGTTGAGATGAGAGAGCCGTCGATGCCATAGCCATCTTTGCTGCATCGATGCTTTAGATAGTAGACAAATCTTCTTGTCAGTCTGGACGTCTGAAAAATTGATTGTGTAGAGGTCTGACTTTCGAGTGCCGACCAAGAGTTCTTCGCCTTCTTCTGTGCGAACAGAACACCTCTTGGCTTTGAAGTTGACCTCTAGGTCTTTGTCACAGAACTGACCTATGCTGAACAGGTTGTGTCCTAATCCTTCTACGTAGCTCACCTTCTTGATCGTTATATTTTCCCGTTGTATATCACCGTAGCCTAATATTGGTGAAAACTGATCATTTCCGTATCTGACTGTTCCGCAGTATTTCTCTGTAAAGTTTGTCAGAATATCTTTCTGTCCTGTCATGTGTTTGGAGCAACCGCTGTCCAAATACCACATATGATGGATCTGCATAGGAGAAATAACGAAACACAGATTTAGATTTTAAGCATTATAAATGAGTAAGACGTTGGAGCGTTAATATTAAAGCGCGGGTTTTGAACTGATGAATTCAAAAGCCTATTTTTATTAAGCACGGGTTCTGAACAGACGTGTTCAGAAACCATCGTCTTGTCTTTGAAGTCCGAGTCTTGAGTTGTCTTACTCAAGAATCATTTTCTCTATTGAGGTACGGGTTCTGATCTGTTGTAATCAGAAGCCATATGTTTTGCTAAACATTGGGTGCCTGCAACACAGATTTTGATTTTGGTACCCACTTGAATTTGGGTCCTGCTGTGTTAGCACAAGGTTTTGATTTTGGTACCCATTGCAAATTAGGTCATCTTTTCTTTTGAAATAGATATGAAGTAGGATAATGATAAGAATGCACATGAGATGATTCAAACCGCATAGCAGAATCTTGACAGAAATTAGAAGCATGTTTATCATAAAAGGAAGACTGTCTAGCAGTTTTAGATAACAGGAATAGTTGCTTAAAAGAGTATTTCAGTTTAGGAGCAACATTCATATTCAAAGTATCTGAACTAGACATATTCTTATTACAATAAGCAGAATCAAAATATTTAAAAGTCTTGTCAAGCTTCCGTTTGGGTTGCCATTTCTTGGTCATATCTGAAACAGTTGAAACCTTTGAGTTAGACATTAGAGAAACAACTGAATACATTTTCTTTGGGTTACCAGTATTGATCGGCTTCTGTGAATGCTTCTTGCCTTTAGCATTTTTAGCTTTCACAGAGACTGAGTTATCAACTCGCATTGATTTTGCACTGTTAACAGGCTTACTGGTTGATCCAACAGATTTCTGAAGAAAGGATGAATGGTTTGGAAGTTTTGCATTAAAGTCAAATTGTTCAAGACAATCATCTAAACCACCGTTAGAGTTCAGAAAATCAAACCCTTGATTTGATGAACTAACCATATTCTCAGAGTTTGAAGCCTTAGAAAGAACATAATTTGTAAACACAGTTGTAAAAACATTCTGTTCAATGTTTATCAAAAGTCTTTCATCTGACAAGGAATTCTCGAGTTCAGAAAATTTACTTTCTAAAACGAGAGGAGGGACATATAGTTTACCTTGAGAAGGTTTCGCGTCCATTTCCTTTTCAGAATAACTTAGAAAGAAGTCATCTGAAAGAGTTTTCTTCTTTACAGGTTTCTTATCATAGCTATTATTCAGCTTCGCATAATAAAATGGAAGATGAACTTTAGATGATATTAAATGTTTTTCTGTTTCTTTGGCTTCATCCTCTTCAGATAGTTTAGTCCAATAAACTTTAAGTTCAGGGATTCTTCTAGCTAACTTCATAGAAAGAATATCATAAAGTGCAGGCACTTCAGACATTCCCTTTTGAAGATAGTGAGGATTCTTAAAACCGATTCCCCATCTTTCTTTGTTCTCTATTGGTTTGTTAAGATGAATGGTTTTCTCAGTTTGACCTAATGAGTACAACTTCTTTTCCAAAGCATCCATTTTTGCAATTAAAGATTTGTTTTCTTCGATAGACGAAGAATGCATTTGTGTAACCTCGTATAAGTCAATCTCATGTTTTAGCAGTTTAGACTTGAGTTCAGAATTCTCACTAAGAATTATTGTCTTCTCCGTTGCGTTGGTGTCATTGTTTTTATGTAAAACCTCAACCAGTACTTTCTTCACAGCAATTTCATTGCTAAGTTTCTGTATTGATTGGTTTTTTTCAGTAATGACACCCTTTTCACGCTTTAGGTTCGACTCTAACTCTTTGAGTTTATCATTCATGGCATGCAATTGATTTATGAATTCAGCATACGATAAGTTGCATACCTCTTCTTCATTCTCTGAATCAGCTTCATCATCTGATTCATGCTTTCCCATCAAGCACAGGTTGACAACTTCATCTTTCTCTTCATCTTCTTCATCATCATCAGAATGATCGAGCCAGAAAACGTCTTCAGCCATCAATGCCTTCCCAGCCTCTTGTTGCTTTGCAAGCAACATCTTGTTCTTGTAGTAGTCCGAGTTCTTGACTTTTGGCTTTCGGCAATCTCTGGCATAATGACCGGTTTTGCCACAGTTGTAGCACGTTATAGGTTCTGTCTGACCTGATCCTTCTGCTTGAAACCTTCTCTCTTCAGGTTTCCTTTCCTCTGATCTCTTTCCTTCAGCAAGATCTCTTCTATCTTCTGGTTTCCTCTCCTCCATTCTCCTTCCTTCAAACCTTCTTCCTTCAAATCTACTTCCTTCGACCCTTTCTCTATGAGCGTAGTTGTTTGGACCAGACGAATACCTCTGACTGTTTGAGCTTGGCTTTGTGTAGAATTTCTTCTGGAAAGCCTTAGTCAACAAAAGCAATGCTTGCTTTAGTTCTTCACATTCATCTTTGTCAGAGTTTGCTTCAGCTTTATCTTCATCTGATTCATACACAGTCGCTTTGTTCTTCTTCTTCTTGACAACAAGAGCAACTGTGTCTTCAACCTTCTTTCCTCTCTACCTTTTCTCTTCTAGAATTTCATCCACTTCTTCTTCATTTTGTTTGAGGGTCTCATACACCTCATTAAGTGGAATCTCATTCAGATCTTTAATCTGCTTCATCTGCCTCGCAAATCTCTTCCATTATGGCTGTAGAACGCTTAGAAATTTGACGTTTAGCTCAATTTGAGATTTGTGGACCTTGTTCTTGCTTAGCTCATTCAGCAAGGTCACAAACTTGTCATGTACTTCTTCTAAGGTTTCTCCGGCTCTGCCTCTAAATTCTTCATAGTTATTTAGGCAGTTGGAGATCTTCAGTTGATTTCCCACCTTAGAACCCAACATCATCTTCTCCAGCTGATCCCACATTTCCTTAGCTGAGGCCTTGTAGCTGTCAATCTTTATGTAGATTTCATTGGGGATTCCTTGAAGAATGTATGACATAGCTAGCTTATCACCTTTAGCTCTGTTTAGGTTGTCACCGTCAAGGTCATGGTACTTCAGTTCAACTTGTGCTGGCACTGTTCCATCCAAACGAGTTGTCTTTATTGGTTGCATATTTCCTTCTGCAAATGACTGTCTGATGAACTCACAAAGCTCATGTCTGTCTATGAAGTTTAGAAACCGATCCTTCCACTGTTCGTACTCACCTTTAAATAGAACAGGTGGTTTGGAATCAGTTCCAATGGCAAGAGCTTCTCTGGAAGTCATAATTGAACAAGATTTAAGATGCGAGAGACTTTGAGATGCGTGAGGCTTGAGATGCGAGAGGCTTTTAGATATGAGAGAATTTTAAAATTCAAAAGTTTGCGCGAGATGTTGATTCCGCAAAGTGAGGATCGACCGATAAGACGTAAAGAACTGATGCTCGACCGGTAAAAATTAGTGAGAACGAAAAATTAACAAAGTTTGAAATTCAAAGTTACCAACTAATCACTTGAGATTTCTTATGTAAAAACTGTGTTAGTGGACACGTGAAGGAGGGTTAACACAAAAAAAATGATCATGGAGAGAGAGTTAACACGTGAATTTTGCATGGAAATGATCATAAAAAAAATGATCATGGAGGGTTAACACGTGAATTTTTGCATGGAAATGATCATATAAAAAAAAAATTCAAAGTGTGAGTGGGTTTTGTGTGAGAGTGTGGAATATGAGAGAAGTATTTTGATTGTGACTTTTTCAATTGTGAGTTTGCATGACACGTGAGTTTGCATGCATGAGAGTTTGTGAGTGGGTGGAATCACGTGAGGGGACCGAATTAATTCTAACAATGATACCAATGTTTGACCGGGAAGGTGAAGACCGAAAGAAGTGGAAGACCGGGATTGGAATTGGAGGAGTTCGACCGGGGTTGAAATGTCTTCGACCGGTGTTGTGGTTTACTTTGACCGGGGAAATGTAGTGGAAAAGTGGGGTTCGACCGGGGAAGTGTATTTGATTTGAGTGATTCGACCGGATTAGTTTTGGGTTTCGACCGGAAGAGTTGTTTACTTTGACTGGATAACAAAAAAATATTCGACCGGATAAAAAAAATATTTGACCGGTACAAAGTGGGATTTGACCGGAGAGTGTTTGACCGATACCAAAAGTTTGTGAGATTCGACCGATAAAAAAATGATCTTCGACCGGTATTTGCAAGAGTCCGGTCGAATGCTTAAGACCGATAAAATGTAAAAACTAAGGTTCGACCGGTACGCTTAAGACCGATACGTCGTCTTCTCCGATTAAACGACCTGCAACTCTAAAATTAACCCAACTAGAGATCGTTTTACCACACCAAATTTTGACACAACGATCTCCTTACCAACTACAACACCACACAACCTTTTGATTTCAAAAACAACCGCAAAATCAAAATTTGATCGATAACACAGAGGTTTTTAAGAAATGAAGAACACAAAGTTTAAAATTTTTGATTTTGAATCTGGATCAGCTCTGATACCAATTGTGAGTCCGTGATCGTTACCAGATAATCAAAACAACAAACAATAGATGATAAACCAACCTGTTTGGATTACAAACGCGGATTACACGGTTGAGTTCTTGAGTTTTTGCTCTGTTTGTTTTTCTCTCTGTTTACACTTTTAGTATGTGTATGTGTGTGTTTCTGTTTGGATCGATTATACAGAGAGATAGATAATATCTATTAGTTAGATATTATCAAAACAAATATAAACTAATATTAAACTAAAACATAATATCTAAATAATATCTAGATATTATAACTTTGACTATTATTACAATTTAGACCCTAGACTTTGGTTGAGAGTAACTTTCAGCTTTAACTTCAGATTGCGATCTTCGTATTTGGATGATCTTGAATCTAATGAGACTGTGTCTTAACAGAGATATATCAAGTTTTCAAAGTCAGACTAAAGTTGATATTATCAAGAAGGGGAAGAATTTAAAAGTCAGATACAAAGTTTCAGTTGTTCAAGGTTCAAGACAGTTACAAGTCGTTTGAAAGAGCTAGAAAAAGAAAGTATGTTTGAAGAATGATAAAGTTTGAAAGTTTTGAAGTTTGTCAAAGTTTGAAGATTTCAATGATAGTGAAGAATTTTTCAAAGTCTGAGTTTGAAGAATGTCAGAGACTGAAGAAAAGGTTGACTATTTAGAGTTTCTAAAAGCTAATCCAAATGGGGAGATTCATTTAAAGAGCTTTCAAAGAATTTTCAACACATCAAAGATTTCAAGTTTAAAACTAAAAAAGATTTATGCAAAGGGGGAGATTGTTAGACTAGATTTGTATTCAAGATGAAAATAGAAGGTCTAGTTTGTAAATGTTGAATAGTTAAGGGTTTTGAGTTGTAAAGTCAACTATGTTGACTTAGTATAAATAGTGAGTCTTTGTGTTAGATTTGTAGACACGCTTAATTTAGAGAACACAAGTCTTGTACACATAGAGAGAACACAGAGAGAGTTTGCATAGAGATCTGTGACATCTAGACTTGTGACTTCGTTGTAATCATGTGGATTGAATACAAATGACATTTTGATAATATGTGATTGTTATATGCCTGTAATCTGGGTCACAGTCATGATTCCCGATTCTAGTGACTCTATAGACTTTAAAGTATCCTATCTTAAGGTGCCTAATTGCACAATCTCACTTTCATCACTTAGAAAAATGCTAGTTCGAGTCCAGGCATCCTAAATGAATACCTAAATCTCTCAAACTTATGCTCTGATACCAACTTGTAACACCCTCAAATTTATAAAGAGCAACTAATTAAAAATTTTCAACAATACATCACATGAAGGATAAAAATCCTTTTCTACAAACCAATACTTGAAAACCTCAAATATAATTCTAGATTTAACCTCAACAAATGGCCACCAAAATCTTATATAAACACTAAATAAAGGTCGAGTGTTACTAAACCCATATACGATTGCTATCTCCAAATGTGAGAAAGACATCACTCAATAGCTACATCCTTCTCGAGCATCTAAATAAAACTTGCCTGCGACTTTGCCAGTGCAACTATGACACTGTCATAATCACTAGTCATTGTATCCGGACTTGTACCAAGCCTCAATACTCGACCTTTTCTATGCCAACACTCCCGAAACTCTTAGACACTTAAAGTAATGTTTTCCCAACATAAATCCCACCATTTACAAGTTGTAAAAACGTAAGGGTTGACTTTCGATTACCGAAGTTACGGGTGTTACAAAACTGTTCAACAAGTTCTAATCCCTTAATTCCCTTCACTCAAGATCCCTCTCAACAAAATGGTGATCTGCCTATGACCTCAATCACAATCCCCAATCTTCAAGTCATCATTCCCGAAAATCAAAATTTTCCTGATCCTATTCTTCCCGATTTCACTCAACTTGAAACTTCTTCCACCATTCCTACCGATCTCCCATCTTCCTCTCAGCCTTAGCAAATTTTACCTCCTCCCTTCCACCAGCCAATAAGTGGACAAAAGATCATCTGATTGACGAAATTATTGGTGATCAACAAGCTGGAGTTCAAACTCGAAGAGGAGTAGGAAATATTTGTCTCTATGTGAATTTCCTATCCATCATTGAACCAAGATGAATTGAAGAAGCTCTGGCTGATCCATGTTGGATATCGTCCATGCAAGAAGAACTTATCAATTTGAAAGAAATAAAGTATGGATACTTGTTCATCGTCCTCCTAAGAAGAAAATTATTGGAACAAAGTGGGTCTTTCGAAACAAGATGGATGAAGAAGGAACGGTGATCAGGAATAAGGCCAGACTTGTAGCTCAAGGATATCGACAAGAAGAGGGCTTTGATAATGATGAAACCTTTGCTCATGTTACACGACTCGAGGCCATACGAATCTTTCTTACTCACGCTGCTCATAAAAACATCAGAGTCTTCTAGATGGGTGTCTAGAGTGCCTCCCTCAATGGAGAACTTGCTAAGGAAGTGTATGTGAAACAACCACTTGGCTTTGAAGATTCTACTCATCCTGACCATGTGTACCGATTGGACAAAGCTCTATATGGGCATAAATAAGCACCTCGTGCCTGGTATGATACCTTGTCCGATTTTCTTCTAGAAAACAAGTACTCACGAGGTAAAATCGAAAACACTCTGTTTTTCAAGAAAACATCTGGTCATATTATTCTTGTTCAAATCTATGTGGATCATATCATTTTTGGTTCCACCAATGAATCTCTATTTCAGGTGTGGTTCCAGTTTCTATCAATATATTCAGACACATATTATCAAGAACAACTTTGTATTAATGTCACAAGATTACAAAAATGTCACAGATCTCACAAGTGCCAAATATCTTACTTGTATACGAGTTCTGTGTTCTCTAAGTATACAAATCTTGTGTTCTCTGAATTGTAAGCGTGTGTATCTACCAATCTAACAAATAACAAAACTATTTATACTAAGTCAACATACGTTGACTTTACAACCAAACACTTGACCTATACAACATTTACATAATAGACCCTCACTTTTAATCTTGAATACAATATTAGTCTAACAATCTCCCCCTTTGGATTCAAGATTAAAAAAATTTTTGACAATAATCTTCAGGCCTTCTTATCTTCAGAATAATCTTCATCTTTGAATCTTTTTCAGCTTTGACATCTTGAAACTTTGACAACTTCAGCAAACTTTGGAACTTTGACATTCTTCAACTTGAAGTAAATCTCTCTCTTTGCCTTTTCAAACAACTTTGACATGTTTTTCAATCTTCTCTTTTGTTTACAACAATATCATATCTCTTTACAACAATCTTTACTTCAGCTTTCAATCTGACTTTGAAAACCATCTTTCCCCCTTTCTTGATACAAACTTTAATCATCTGAACTTGAACTTTGATTTATCTCCCGCTTTTAATGATTTGTAAGAATCAAAATCATTAAAACTCTTCATATTTAGATTTGTCGTTAGAACATCTTCCCCAAATGAACAATGTAGCATAGGCTTCATGATCTCCCCCTTTGATAAAATGTGAACAATCTCTTCCAATGATATGAGATAATTGTTCATCTGATCTGAATGAGCCATCAATTCATGAATGTATTCATCTAAATCTTTTCAAATTCGAACAAATTAGGAATTGTAACCATGAATCAAAATATGAAACAGTTAGGAATGCCTGTCAGTAGCACAAAGCCACTGTGTAGAACGAATGTACAATTTAAGGAGCTTGAAGTAATGTTCACTCCCCAGGACTTCCATTCATTCATTGAAAAAACACAAGGTATTTTCTATGAATGTTCTGACAGAAAAATAAATTTTCTGTTTGCTCATACTTGTGTTTATGAAAGAATTAGCGCAATGATTGTGTTTCATAAGGCTCAAAGTATGTAAACCATTGAGACAACATAAAGGAACTTGAAGATATCATGTTCAAGATGCAGATAACTGAGCAGAAGACGCCAGAATCAATTGTGCAATCACCAAGTGATGATCAAGCTGATTCGTAATGCTCATTCAAAATAGCTTCAAGTTCACGTTTTACAAATGTTTCTAATAATTCTTTATTTGATTCTGATGATAGTCATACTTCTAATTCTAAACATCAAATTCGTCCTTCTAATGTTTTCTATGATAAACATGTTGATGGTTCAGGTAACATCAAGAAGAACAGATCTCAGAATAAAAGGTTATGGAGAAGGAAAGATGAGAAAGAAAAAGAAAATTGGATTTGGATAGTGAAAGATTCCTCAGAGGAGAAGAAGGAACATAAATCATTTGTGCATGCATCCAATGTTAAAAGGAACTATACTTCGAAAGGTAAAACTTTTGGCAAACCTGATCTGGTTTACACTTTTAATCAATTAATCAGTTTAGCACAAAAGAAAATTAGTTGTTCCTATTGTGGTTCAAATGATTTTGTAAACAAAAATTATGAAAATAGCTGGTATAGTTCTTACTTTATCTATCCTACTAAAACTACAACTAACAAATCAGGTCCCAAATACCAGTGGGTACCAAAAGCTAAATCTGTGTTGCAGGCACCTAAGGTTTAAGGGGGAGAAAGAATTATGGATATTGGATAAAACGGTTCAAGATCCGTTCTTCATTGTTTTAGAACTATGGTTTCTAGTTACATCAGATCAGGACCCGATCTTCATTGGTAAGTCGTACATTACTCTTCTCACCGGAGAATAAGTAATCATGGCTTCTGAACAATATAGTTTAGGACCTGCACTCAAATGTTTTCTTCTGAAGGATGCTAATCAGATAATATCTTTTCAAGTTTTTCTTTTGAGGGGGAGTTTATGAAAATTTTAACTGCTAAATCTTTTAGGAGGAGGAGGAGATATAATTGCTTTATACTTTCACTGTCATATTTTTTTCTGATAAATTGATTTTTTTACAGGTATCAAGGGGGAGGATATCTGAGTTTTTGTCATGGATACTTCACTGAAAATATTCATTTCAGGGGGAGTTAAGGATTTTGATCTAAAGGTATATATTTCTAATCCCTATACTCTATCACTTGTTGAATGATGAACAACATTCACTTGTGAAAAATGTTTTTTAAATGTTCAAACCACTTCCTATTCTTAAAATGTTTTCATGAATTGAGAAGTGTGTTTTTAAATGATTTTGGATATTTTGATGCTTATCTGAACGTGTGTTCTTAAAGAAAAATACTTGTGTATTTTGTTTTCATATACTTTGTCAAGTATTCATACACACATCGGTTCAATATATTTCTTGACTTTGATATTACCACGTCTCAAAGTTTAATCTTTCGATGGTAATACTCCCGTTTGTACTCTACATTGTTTGAGATCAGACGTCGATTCTTCTTATATGTGCTTTCATTGTTACAATGTTAATATTTTGTTCATATAAACATCTTACGTCTTTGATTTCCCAAAATTTTATTCTTCATGAATTTTGATCTGATTTTATTCATTGTTAGATTCTCAAAACAATTCTATTCTTTCATGATTATTTATTCGTACAAAGTTTTGAGAAATCTTAAATGCTTAAATGCTCAAATTTCATTCTGACATTGATTTCTTGTGCTTTCATGACAAGAAACTTTTTGACCAACACATGCTTTTTAGGAAAATATACATGGGATTCAGTGTGAGAGCTTAACATAACTTCCATGGATTCACGATAACCAGTGTGTTCTACCCATGAAGTATTCCTTGAGTGATTGAGGGGAGAGGGGTAAAAAGATTGAGTGTTGGTTTGTGAAGAGGTAAAATGGAAATGAGAGATTGGTTAGATGTGAGCTAAAATGTTAAAAGAAAGAGGGTGAGAGAACAGAGGAAAAGAATATCAGACTCTGCATCAAACTTCTTTCTGAGCCGGGCAACCACATAACCAATCTCTCATTTTCAGAGTCTGATATTCTTTTACTCTGTTCTCTCACCCTATTTCTTTTAATCATTTAAGCTAACTTCTAACCAATCTCTCATTTTCATTTTACCTCTTCACACACCAATACTCAATCTTTTTAACCACTCTCCCCTTAATCACTGAAAGGATAACTTCCTGGGTAGGAAACACTGGTTATCGTGAATCCATGGAAGTTCTGTTAAGCTCTCACACTGAATCCCATGTATTTTCCTAAAAAGAATGTATTGCCTCAATGATTTTCTTGACATTTAAGCGCAATAAATCATATGTCAGTATATGTATGCTCATAATAGATAAGAATGAAATTTGAGCATGTTAAGCATTTATGATTTCTCAAAACTTTATATGAATGAATATTCATGAAAGAATAGAAAGGTTTTGAGAATCTGACAATGATTAAGATTAGATCAAAATTCATAAAGAATAATATTTTGGGCTATCAAAGACGTAAGATATAAACATGCTATCAATGAAAGCACATGAAATGATGAAATAACATTTGATTCAAACAACATTGAATACAACTGAAAGTATTACCATAAAAAGATTAGATGTTTGATACATGGTAATAACAAAGTCAAATAATGTACTGAACCGTTGTGTATGAATACTTGACAAAGTATATGAAAAGAAAATACACAAGTATTTTTCTTTAAGAACAAACGGTCAGATAGTCATCAAAGTATCAAAAATCATTTAAAAACACACTTCGAAATTCATAAAACCTTTGAGAACACGAAGTGGTTTGAACATTTAAGAAACCATTTTTCACAAGTGAAAGTTGTTCATCTTTCAAGAAGTGATGAAGTGTAAGGAATAGAGATATATACCTTTAAATCAAAATTCATAACTCCCCCTGGAATGAATATTTTCAATGAAGTATCCTTGACAAAAACTCATATATCATCCCCCTCGATACCTATAAAAAGTCAATTTAGCAGAAAAATATAACAATGAAATTTCAGTTAGCTAATATCTCCTCCTTTTAAAAGATATAGCAGTTAACTCCCCCTCAAATCAAAAACTTCTAGAAAAGATTTTATCTTATTAGTATCCTTCAGAAGAAAACATTTGAGTACAGGTTCTGAACTAAGTATTCAGAAGCCATGATTACTTATTCTCCGGTGAGAATAGTAATATTCATTTACCAATGAAGCACGGGTTCTGATCTGATATAACCAGAAGCCGTTTTCTGAAACATTGAGGAATGGGTCTTGAACTGTTTTATCCAAGAGCCATGATTCTTTGAAGAACGAGTTCTGAACCGATTTTTTTCAGAAGCCTTGGTTCTTTCCCCCCCAGCTTTTGGTACCCACTGGTATTTGGGTCCTTGCAGTTCTATTAGAAGAGATGTAGTAAGAACCATACCAATTACTCTCATAATTTTTATTAACAAAATCATTTGAACCACAATAGGAACAACTAATTTTCTTTTGAGCTAATCTGATCAGTTGATTGACGGTATAAAACAGACCAGGTTTGCCAAAAGTTTTACCTTTCGGAGCATTGTTCCTTTTACCTTTTAATTCATGCCCAAATGATTTTAGTTCCTTTTTCTCCTCCGAGGAACCTTTCACAATCCAAATCCACTTTTCATTTTCTTTCTCATCTTTCCTTCTCCAAAAACTTTTCTTCTGACACTTGTCCTTTTTGATATTACCTGAATCATCAACATTTTTTCATAGAAAAGGTTAGAAGGACGAATTTTATCATTAAGGTTAGAAGTATGATTATCATTAGCATCAAACAAAGGATTATAAGAAACGTTTGTAAAACGTGAACTTGAAGCTGTTTTGAATGAACATTCTTAATCAGCTTGATCATCTCTTGGTAATTGGACAATTGATTCTGGAGTCTTTGACTCAGTCAGCTTCACCTTGAACATGATCTCTTCAAATTCTTTTATCTTTGTGGACAAGCAGTTTCTTTCCCTTGAGAGTATGTCATACTTCTTATGCAACTCAACCTTTGCATTCTTCTCCTTCAAGATATTTGTTGACAACTCAGATAGCTTTACATTCAGCTTCTTTATCTCAGCTTCAAATGCTTTCTTTTCTATCTCAAAATCTTTCTTTATACACTTTTTCTCAACTAACTTTTTCTCCTTTTCAAACTTATCTCTCTCCCTTATGATTACTTTCTCAAAGTCTGAGACTTGTTGAGAAAGCTTAACACATTTAAGCTCTAATGTTTTCTTCTCTTCAAAAGCTTTTCTGGATAATTCAGAAAACTTCTTTGCAAATTCTTTTCTTTCTTTCTCCATTTAATTTTCATCTAGAGAGATCTTTTCTTTCAATTCATTCATCTTCTTCTGAAACTCAGCATTTTCTTTTTCAAAATCTTCCCTTTTTATCAATCTTCTTCATCTCATCTTGTGCTTTTATGTTGTCTTTGTCTTGGGTTGTTTTTTCCTTCATCATATTTATCTCAACTTATCTCTTTCAGCAAATAATTGAGAATTTATCTTTCTAAGCTCATCAGATGTCTCACTGGTAATGTTTGCTCTCCTTCTAAGATCATCAATCTCTTTTAGCATTGACTCTTCTTTGACCATGTGGAGTTTGCATTTAATCCTTCAAACTTTTTCAGCTTAGTTTGCAGATTTGAGATCTCCTTTTCTTTTGATTCAATAATTCCTGCAAAATTAATTTTGGAATTGGAGATACATTCAGAGCAGACAAAGTATTTCTTTAAAGATTTATCATCTTTAAATTTATTAATCTGTTCAATAAGAGATGAATTATGAATCTTTAGATTCTTGTTCTTAGCTTCCAGTGCTGGAATCTCTGGCATGTACGCTAAAGCACAATTTCTGTTGGTTAGCATTAGATTTCCTTTTTCATCTGTGTAAGGCATGATGATATATGAAAGAAAAATTAAAAATTCAGAAACTTTAATCACACTAAGAAATATGTACCCCTATGTAGACTTAGCACGGGGGTCCAGCTACCCGGTTAGCGTGTGGGGTCAAGGGGCAACGCCCTTGCGGCGTCTGGGGGCAGCACCCCTAGAAAATTTGTATAAAAAGTTTGTCTAAGTATAGATTTCGCACAAACACACAGAATTCACAGAGCACACAAAATTCGTAGATCACGAGGAATTCGCACGACTGAGAGATGCGAATTCTTAACTTTTCGCACGATAGAGAGATGCGAATTCTTAACTTTTCGCACGATAGAGAGATGCGAATTCTTAACTTTTCGCACGACAGAGAGATGCGAATTCTTAACTTTTCGCACTACAGAGAGATGCGAATTTTGTCCTTAACAAATTTCAAACTTTCTTCACTATGCGAATTCTGTCATCATCATGCGAATTCTTCTTCATACGAGTTCTTCATTTTGCTTACGAATTCTTCAGATCTCAGCTTTGAAAATCATAAATTTAGTCTAAAATCGATCCAAATCTTTGAATTAGGCCTCGAAACTTTATCAATTTGTCCTTGTACACAATCTGGAAATTTTCCAGTTGATCGATTACAACCAAATCAACAAAAATCACAAATTGATGTCAAGAACAGTACGTTTACAACTCGAACCAAAAACTCAATAAAAGCCTAAATTCACACAAATAGGATGTGAATTTGACGATACAATGCAAATCAATCCTTTTCAAAAACATAAAACGAGTACAATACAACAAAGAATACATCCAAAACAACATAAAATCAAAAATTCGAATCTTGAGCAGTGAACTGCAAGTTCTTGAATATTGAACTTGATTTCTGATTTCTGTTGGCTCTGATACCAATTGTGGTTCCAGTTTCTAGCAATATATTCAGACACAAATTATCAAGAACAACTTTGTGTTAATGTCACAAGATTAGAAAAATGTCACAGATCGCACAAGTGTCACATATCTAACTTATATACGAGTTATGTGTTCTCTGAGTATACAAATATTTTGTTCTCTGAATTGTAAGCGCGTGTATCTACCAATCTAACAAGGAGCAAAACTATTTATACTAAGTCAACATACATTGACTTTACAACCAAACACTTGACCTATACAACATTTACACAACAGACCCTCATTTTTAATCTTGAATACAATATTAGTCTAACATCAGGAATTTGCGTCTCTCATGAAAAGTCGATATGACATGAGCATGATGGGAGAGCTTACATTTTTTCTTGGGTCTTCAAGTAAAACAAACTTCTGAAGGGATATTTATAAATCAAAGTATTCATGATCTCCTATAGAAGTTCAATTTTGAAAATTGCTCTCGTATGAAAACTCTAATGGAACCACCTCTGAATATTCATGAAGACCCCGATGGCAAATCGGTAGATGTAACGAATTTTCGGGGGTGATTGGATCACTTCTTTGTTAATTCAAATTCATTCAATTAATAATGAAATCACAATGATTCTTTATTGAAATTGAGAGAGAAATATAAGAATAGGATTTAAGATCTACTTTCTCTTTCTAGTCTCACTTTCTCTAGAATATAACTCCCTCAAAGTATGAATTAGGATCCTACTCCAATTACAATGAAACAATTATATTTATACCTATTACTAATTACAAGAGAAACTAACTAGTTTTGACTCTCTAATTAAGTGAGCTTTGACTTTGACCTTTAACATTGACTTTAAATCTTTGATCATTGACTTCAAGCTTTGACATTTTGATCTTCAACAATGTATCCTCATTTGAAGATCTCGGATACAACAATATTTTCTCTAACAATCTCCCTCTTTGTATTCGAGATCATTCTTCAAACAAATTCAACTTTAACAATCTTCTCTCTCTTGAAGTCAAATAATCTTTATCAACCAAAAAAATCTTCCATAAAACAATCAACCAAAAGAATTTTCCATAAAACAATCTCCCTCTTTTAACAAAGATGATCTTCATAAATGAAATCTTTAACTTGAAATGATCTTCAGAAAATTTCAGAATCTTTCTGTTTTAAACTTTAACACACAATAAATCTTCAGAATAAATCTTTTCAAATCTACAGATCAACTTTAGACATTCAGGCAAAAAGCTTTGATACTATGTATTCTAAACTCATCACCTTCCATCTATCAAGAAATAACTCACTTTGTCAGCAAACTTCTCAAACATAACATTTCAGTCTATTCAGCACCAATCCTTACATCTCAATAATAATCTTCAGATCCAACAACTTTTCGACCTCATATCCAAAAGATTAAAATTATGTTCTTCTCTTTTACAATCAAAACCAATTGCAGAAACATATATATATATATATATATATCAAATACTCTCTTTGGCTCCCCCTTAATCATTGCATACTCCCCCTTAACTATTGCTGCATATTTCTAAATGAATATCTTTACCATCCCACAATCTGATCTTCTACGTCTTTGAATCTTGATATTTTTATCATTTCTCCCCCTCATGATGATTATGAGCATCATGATCGACTACGGCATTGTCACAAAGAGTTTGTGATAACTGAAATGCTTAAAATACGTTGGGAACTTCATCATACCAAGATGTAAGAAGACCACTCTGTGAGCTCTCATCTTGAAACCATGAGAATGCATTTGCACTACTTGGAGAAACTTGGCTATCCGTATCATGATACACTAGCCAAGAGTGCGATTCTCGGGTCGTTGAACAAAAGATTCAATGGTTTTGAAGTTAATCTTGAGGAGTTTTCAATCTTGGAATTGTGTATTTTACTGGAAACATATGAGAGGAATCTTTCCGAATTCAGTGACTTCAAGTGTTGATCTCTAAGGAGAAGATTTTCCTTTATGAAATAAAATCCTTTAGGTATCTATGAGATAGAAAGAACTTTTACCTTTCTCTTATACACTTGTATATGATACTAAGTGTAAAACTCTATCTTGTAATTGTTACAGATATTCTTGAAAGGCAAACGACTGAAAGACAAGCGTGATGGTGATCAATATAAGCAAGGAAGCAACTTTGAACACCAAGCTTATAGAAGATTTATTTTGAAAACCATATGGCTTGTAATGTTAAAACAATGGTTGTTTTTGAACGATATTTTGAATTTAGTTTGACTAAATTATTATTTCAGTTGCATGTTTAATGATTGGATGAAATTCACTCAAGCGTTTTGGAAACGATCATTTTCATATTCAAAATGAATTATTCTATTTCGAGAACCAGATCTCTTAATCGAATAATAAAGTGAATCTCATTAGCTTTCTAAAACACAGTTCACTATGATACCAAGGACTCAAATGAGATTTAAATCAAATCTATGGCAAGGCAAATGACAAGTTGAATAAAGCTTTTTCCTCTGGTTATTGTAACGAAAGAAAAATTGAGAAGAAAACATTTGGATGTATATGTCTTCTCAATTCCTTGTCTAGTCTTGATGATAGATGACACAATATCTTCGCTACTTAACGATTCAAGTGTTGAAGTGTTAAACATGAAGCATTTGATATAATTCAGTCGCTTCAAAATGAAGATTGGAGAAAAGGTCACAAAGAAAAATGAAGTCTTTTATGATATAAAAGAATAATATCTCGAATAGGAATTCATGAATCATCTTAGAAGTTGTGGGATAGTCTCACAAACTTGGTTCATCACAAACACCATTTTCAAATTAAAAGTTTTTGATGAACTGAACCTTGTCAGACATGGTTCACTCTATGATGAAAGAATTTACTATTCCTATTCAAATTAAGAATTCTGCCTTTAATTACTGTAAACTATGTTTTACCAACCGAGACGTAGATAAAACACCTTATAAGATTTTGTATGAAAGGTCTCATCCATAATCTTAGTTAAAGATGTGGTTTTATGAAGCACATACAAAACTCGACTAAATATCTACTGTATGCATATATTGTAGAATATTCTAAAACGTTTTGAATACGGATTCTACAATCCCATAAATAATAAAGTTGTTTATTATTTGAATGCCAAGTTCTTAGAAAAAAAGTTTCAAATGGGCAAGGCAAATGGGAGGTTTAAGGAATTGAAGAAAATCAAGAACCTCATAACCTAATGCACTTCTTGGTTGACACTAGTTATCAAACAAAGGTTGTTGAATTTGAACAATTTGATTGATCAGAAACTTAGTAAATCACAAAGTGTTCGCAAATCTAGTAGAATCATTCAGAAGTCCGAGAAATGTTATTTTCCCACGACTAATGAAGGATGATGCATGATGGGATTCCTGTAAACCCATCAGCTACTAAAATGCTGAGTCAGATTCTGAATCTGATGAGTGGCTTAGAGTCATGAACAACAAGGTGTAATCCATTCATGGATAACTATAAGCATCTTAAAGCTGGAATCTTCTTTTGAGAAAAGAAGACTTATACATTTACTAAAAGGCTAGTGGGAGCGCAGTATAATTCCTAGTATTGTATGTATACATTCAATATAATTCCTAGTGGGAGCGCAGTATACATTCCAACGCTCGGAGGAAAAACACAAGGCAAGGCATCGTGTCTTGGCAGGGCAATATATCTAAATGAAAGACTTAAGAACATGATTATGTTCTTGAAATAGAGATCTAAAGAGTTAGATCAAAGGAGTCTACAGTCATAAATTAAGTACGTATATTGATATGATCTTGAAAAGGTTCAAGATGCAAGGCTCTAACGGTAGGTTCTTGCAAGTATGATGTGACATCATTCTAAGTTGGGCTAAATATTTCTAGCACAAAGGTTGAGCTAGTTAAAATGATTGGCATTCCAAATAGTACGACAAGATTGATATGCCAATGCGGATGTGTCATAATGCTTTAGAGTATTAGATGATGTTAACCAACAAATTTCAGGGGAAGGTCATTAGATGACCATAAAGAACATTCTAAGGTACTTACATAGCCAAAGAAGTGTTCATTAATTATGGGTTGAAGAAAATCATAGTAAAAGGTTACATATGATGATAGCTTCCATAGATCTTGAGAAAGTTCTAGACCATAAAATCGGTATGTCTTCATTATGAATGAAGGAGAAGTTCGTTGGAAAGAGTTCCAAGCGAAAGCAAAGTTCATAATACAGAATTAGAATACATTGCTGCTTTAAAAGCTGCAAAAGGAAAGATGTCTTGGATGAAAGGGTTCATTGAAAAGCTAGCATGATACATTCCATTCAGGATCACCTAGAAATCTTTTGTGACGATAAGCGTACCATTACGAGAGCTAAAGGACACTATGTCACAACAGAATACCAAGCATCTACTCCAAAACTATATTTGGAATAAAGTTTGAAGGGAGACATGTGTATTCTCAAGGTTCACACAAATCAAGCCTTAGTATACCCATTCACGAAACTCCTTTTATATGCTAAGCTTGAAGGGTCATGTTTGAGCCATAGGACTTCGTTATTCTAGTGATGGAAATTGATTTGGATTTAGTATTTGGATATTGGAACAAGTTAAGCAACGGGTATAATAATTGAATAGATATATATCTTATTCATACTTGTTGTGTTCTATATTAGCATGTTTAATCCATGAATAAATTAGTTATTCTAAATGTCCATAGTTAGTCATAGTTGTGGGAACAACTATAAAGTAAGACTAATATGATTTGGATTGGTTGACTTTTAAGAGTAAAGGTGGCAAAGTGTTGCAACCAAGTTCATAGGTACTTGCTAGGGAACAAGTACTGGACATGACCCGCATCAAGATCACTTCATGGATCGTTGTCATGAGTGACACTTGAATAAAGGTAATATCTTTGTATCCTTTGACCTGAGATGCATATTAGGGACTTGAGTGTAGGGAGTACTGTGGTTTGATATGGTTAATCGCTGATCTTGAAATAGTAGGCAACTATAAAGGCCATCATTGGGTACAATATGAACTGCATAAGAGGCGTATGTAGTCAAGATGGGATTTGTTCCTCTAAATGGTTTAGGGTGAGACATCTAAGGCGCCTTACCAAAAGTTGAACGACATATGAGAATGATTACGATCCATGTCTCATGTTCAACATGATGTCCGAACAAAGAGATAACTGATATCACACCTTATACATCAATTAAAGTTTTGAGCTTGTGGGAATTGGATGTTGATGAATGGCACATACAGTCATACGTTGCTGGGGGCAGTGAGATGTTGCTAGACATCCACCACTGTCTATATTATTCAATAATACAATCTTGAGCAAGTGGGAGATTGTTGGTTCTATATGCTCAAGAATGATTATAAAATAATATTGCCGGTAATTTATGATCCTATAGGGTCACACCAAAAAACAAGTAGACACTAAATTAATATTTATAAGATTTTGATTCTTGAAAAATATTAATAATTTCTTGAAAATTATTGTTGAATATGATTAACAATAATTGATGCAATAAAAGGATTCTAGTTAACTTATAAACTTATATATAACTAGAATTAAAAGAAGGACTTATAATTATAAAGTTTGAATTGTTAAAATATGGATTTTAACAAATTCAAACTAGAAGGACCAAGAAAGAAAGTCTTGCATGGTCAAGTCCTAAACTAGAAGGTTAAAAAGGAAAATATGCATGGAAGGATGAAAGGTCATTGGTGGATTTGGTGGTTCTTGGAAACCATCAAATCTATACCATGGGTTATTAAGAGAGTGTTTTTCTTGAAAAGAAATGGGTGTGTGTATTTTTGGTACAATGGTTGAACTTTTCTCCTTCTTCCTCCCCTTCTACACTTTCGGCCAAACACCACCAACAAGTGGTGGTTGTTTTTCTTCTACCAAACTATTGTAGTTTTGGTGAAGAACCTTTTTGCATCTTCAAGAAGGAACTAGCATTCTATAGTGTTGGAACTTGTTGGTGGATACCAATAGAGGAACTCTATTTTGGGTTCTACATTCATCATTAACGATCAACCTCCCGTGAGGATCCAAAGGCTTCAAAGGTTGTAGTTCCAAACTTTTATTTGCATGTTAAATCTTTACATGCATGTAACAAGATCCTATTGTGGGAGTTAAAACTTGTTTAATTTTGTTTATGTTCAAAATTTTATTTTGCTTCCGTTGCTCAGAATTTATTTTGTGGTTTTTGAAACTCTTTTTTGAACATAAAATCCCATCACCATTCATCTCCAAGAGACCTTAAGAAATTTCTGTTTACATCATCTTGATCAATCTACACTCCAACAGTAGCTAGTTCACCAATCAACTTGTTAAACCTGTCAAAAGTTTGAGTCATGGACTCATTCTTAGTTGAAATGAAGTTTTCATACTGTTGCTTCAGTATTGCCTTCTGATTTCTCTTGGTACTTTTGGTACCAGAGAATCTCTTTTCTAGAGCATTCCAAAGCATCTGTGCATCAGTGTTATTGCAGAATTGATGTTGATACTCATTAGGAATAGCCAAGAGCAGTGTGCTCAAGGCTTTCATCTTTGTCTGCCTTATCTTCCTCTCTCCATCTGTCTTTGGTGGGATTCTTTTTCCATCTGCTCTAATCTTTCCTTCATTATATGGGCCATTCTCAATGATGTCCCACATAGAGTAATATGTGAGAAGGATGTATTGCTTGATCCTAATCTTCCACATGTCAAACTCATTAGATCTGAGCATTGGAACCTTTGAGACCATAACACTATCACTTGAACTGTCCATGATGATTGTTGTTTTTCTTAGTTTAACAATGCTCTGATACCACTTGTCAGGATCAAAATTCAAACAAGAATTTAATTCACACACACTCAGAATCAATGCTAAAGAAGTTGCGGAAAAACACTTTAACACTAACAATCAATGAAACAGTATATCAAACTTAAATCACAAGTTTATATTGAATCAACTTGATGATTACACACAAAACCTCACTATGTTGAACAGACTCAACAGACGTTCTATACTTCTCTATAGAAAGGATCTAAACTAGTCTTGAGGTTAATTCTCTCTAAAACAAAAACTTATGAATGAAAATTATATATTTTTACAATAAAATACTTCTATACTATATATACAAAACTGAATACACTATAATTATCAAAATACAATTGATCATCAGAATCTATACCATATTTATCTTCAGTCTTATCTCCAGCTTGTCTTTATCTCCAAATCATCTTTATCTTTAGAAGCAACACTAATTATCTTCAGAAGTATTAACCATCTTCAGCAGTATTAATCTTCAGCAGTACTAACTACTAGCAGTAATAACTCTACAAGCAGTACAAACTATTCATGTAGCAGCACTAACTCTTCAAGCAGTATTAATTCTACTAGCAGTAGTAATCTTGATAGTTTAGCAGTAGTAATTACTTAGCAACATTAATCAGCAGTATAAACCATACTTAGCATAATCAGACCCAACAGAGTCTATGTGCTCAAATCCAAACATATATACTTGAAAGTATTAATGTTTCGTTTGATGACTCTTTTCAGATGACTTATGAGCAAATTTGCTAAAGACTCAAACTTCAAGATGAAGACTCTGGTAATCCTACTAGAACAAATGATCTTCATCAATTATTTGAAAAGATGTTTAATGATGATAGATCCTCTGAGGGTGATCACAGAGCCTCTGGAGCCAAGGCCTCTAAAGACCAAACAGGTACTTCGTTAAGTAGTCCAAGCAATACTTCACCCTCCTCTGCTACTTTATAGGTAAAATGTTGACGGAGAGTCCATAGAGACCAACACCGAGCAAGGCTCCATGCTCAACCTAGATCACGATCATTTTCCTACCATCTCTGAAGGATGATCACCAGAGGAAAACAAGAACTATGAACAAGGCACCACAAAGCTCCTAACATCAACTCAAAGTGGTCAATCAATCATTGTGGCAAGTACGAATGATCAACTTTCTCTGACAGAGGTTGATCAACATCAAGAACAAGAAGATGCTCCTAACATGCTTCTAGACCGTTCCAATGATCACTTACCTCGCATGACCAAGTGGACCAGAAGTCACCCACAAAGCCATATCATTGGTGACCCCTCTGAAGGAGTAAAAACTCGCTCTAGTACTGCAAACTTTTGTTACTTTAAAAATTTTGTAAGTGTTATTGAGCCCTAAGAAGATCTCTGAAGCTCTTGAAGACCCAAACTGGGTAGAAGCCATGTAAGAAGAGCTTCTACAGTTTGAAAGAAATGACGTATGGACCCTACTGCCTCTGTCGAAAGGCAAGACTCGAATAGGGACCAAATGGGTCTTTAGGAATAAGAAAGATGAGGATGGTGTGGTGATCAAGAACAAGGCAAGACTGGTGGCCAAGGGATAATGTCAAGATAAAGGAATTAACTATTAAGAAACCTTTACCCTTATGGCAAAGATTGAGGCAATAAGAATTTTTCTTTCCTTTGCCGTCCACATAGGTTTCAAGGTATACCTGGTGGACGTAAAGTCAACCTTCTTAAATGGAAAAATTCAAGAAGAAGTATATGTCCAACAACCACCAGGATTTGAAAGCTTTAAATACCCAAATCATGTATACTTCTTGGACAAGGCTCTATATGGACTGAAGCAAGCCCCAAGAGCCTGGTACGATAGACTTTCAAATTTCCTTCATGCAAATGGTTTCGACAAAAGTACAATTGATACTACTCTATTTTATAAGAAGATCAAAGGTGAGATTCTACTTTTGCAGATTTATGTTGACGACATTATTTTTAAGTCTACTAATGATTCTCATAGTAAAAAGTTTGAGTCATTAATGAAGAGTGAATTTGAGATGAGCATGATGAGAGAACTCACATTCTTCCTAGGATTGCAAGTCAAACAAACCAAAGAGGGCATTTTCTTCAATCAATCAAAATATGTCTCTGACATACTTGAAAAATACAAACTCTCTGATTCTTCACAAATGAAAACATCTATGGCCACTGGATCAAAGCTTCGTGCTGACCTAAAGGACAAATCTTCAGAGTGTAAACTCTATAGAGGAATGATAGGGCCTCTGTTGTATTTAACTGCAAGTAGACCTGATATAATGTTTCCACATGCCTCTGTGCAAGATTTCAAGCTAATCCCAAAGAATCTCATCTTCATCCTATCAAGAGGTTCTTTAGATACTTAAAAGGAAACCAAGAATGTTGGTCTCTGGTATCCAGAGAACTCTGGATTTGATCTTGTGACATATGTATATTCAGATTACGAAGGATGCAAACTCGACATAAAAAGTGCCTATGGAAGTTGTCAATTTCTTGGAGGTAAAGTAGTCAGTTGGACTTCTATGAAACAAAACTGTGTTTCAACTTCTACGATAGAAGCAAAATATGTTGTTGGTGCTAGTTGTTGTTCACAAGTTTTGTGGATGATAACCCAACTTAGGGACTATGGTTTTGATATTGAGAAAAGTCCCATCCTTTGTGACTCCAAAAGAGCCATTGTGATCTCTGCCAACCCTGTTCAGCATTCTAAAACAAAACACGTCGACATCAGTTATCACTTTCTGAAGCATCATGTCGAGCATGGCACTATTGAGATGTACTTTGTTCGCACAGATTACCAACTTGCTGACCTTTTCCCAAAGGCTTTAGATGATAAAAGATTTACTTTTCTTGTTGGCAAGATTGGAATGCTTAATACGAGTTGATTCACAGAGCCTCTCTACCTTGGCACAAAGCCTCTGTTTTAAATAATCTTATTTTTGTCTGCACAGTTCTATTCATGGAAATATTTTTGTCTTACTTTTCCATATTGAGTTCACTTGATTCTGTGTCTTGCCCAAGGATTATCTTTTCTGAACCAAGCATATATCAAGGGGGAGCCTGTTGATCCCAATAATGATGTTCTTTACTTGATAGACTTTATACTACACACAGATTAATAAGTAAGAGAGAGGAAGCGTTTTAGTATGTAGAAAAAGTAGAACACGCAAGGTATTAGACACACAAACAAACAATGAACATGAACGTAAGAAGCAACAATAATATTACTCAAAACACTGTTTCATTGATTTGCTCCAAGAACACCAAGAACATGCACTGGTGTGTGCAAATATTCTTAGGGAAAATACAATCTCTTAATCAGAATAGTATGTGCTCGCGTGAATAAACCAAAGGTGGTTCCCCTATAATATACAAGGAGGATGCACCCCCATAGTACAAGACAAAGGCTGACATTCCATAAACGGAATGCCACCTGGAAAGGTAACGATTATGCGTTGCGGAAATGATCTGGAGAATCTTCGTACAGCAGGCTTCACGTGTTCAGCACGTGACCTTGTCTTGAACTGTGTTCACCAAAATCTTTGAACTGTCTCAAGAGGTTAGCCATCATAGAGGCTCTATGAGTGATCACAGAGGCTCTGTGATCTGAAGGTCATTATCAGGTTACGAGTCCTCTGGCAGAATGTCGACAGATTCTTCTGAGCTTTGTCTTCTGCAGTGACTTGGTTGTTATGAGAAGTGTTCAGCAGTTCCATACTTAACCTATTTTTCAATACTTCTATACATGAAATTTAGAGCTAACAATCTCCCCCTAAGTATTAAAAAATAACAGTTTGGAATGTTCAGTGATTGGCTAAGTTGGAAACTAAAAGAGGTGAAAGGAACACAACCTCTGAAGACAAGATTTTCACTTATACCAAAAGTGCTAGAAGGAAATTACATTGAAGTTCATTGTATAGAAATGAAAACTATTCTATTACATAGATTATCGAGGGAAATCATCTATCGGATTTGTGAAGCTTTCAGCTAGTGTCTTTTTCATCGAGAGAATCAACTCCCGGTACTTGATTTGAGCATCTATCTGCCCTATCATCCTCTCTGTAGGTCCCTCTTGCACAGTCTCAGACCCCCTCTTCCTTAGAATCGGGTTATTTATCTTCAGCATAGTATTGTTCGAATACTTGTGACTCTAATTTGGCTTGAACATCTTTTTGAGCCCATCATCATCTCTGTAAATGAATCCGAACTTAGGCTCTGTGATTAGTGAATTTGATGGCACATCTTCAATTCCGGGGAAGTGGTCATTTGGTTTTGTGATTGATAACTTTTCAACCCTGAGTTGTAGAGCCACCTCGAAGTCCACTTTGCTATGATATCTGACATGTTCACGCATGACGTCCTTGATCCTGCCATTCGCTATCATGTACTCCTTCCGCTTTTCAAGTCTCTACTCTGTAAAGGCATGTAGTTGAGGAAGAGCATAGCCGCAAAGGTTCTTTAAGTCAGTATCTGTGAAGGTATACTGTCCCCCATCCTTTCTCTCTACCAGGTACTTAGCGTACATGATTGACTTGTTAGCGAAGAAGTGTAGAGTATTCCTCATTACAGTTTTAATGTCCTCTGTAGAAAACACCTCATCCTTTTCTTGGGCAGTTTGCTCGAAACGCCTTCTGATGTCTTCTTTGATCAATGGATGTAGATTGGGTGCCAGGAAAATGGCCTCAGGCTCTACGCTATAGAGATAGGTGTGAATATTTTAGTGGAACTTCAGTTCTTTCGGTGGAGGCCTTGGGATGGGAATTCTCATAGCATCCATCGATTGAACAATCTTTTTCACCCTATCCTCTTGTTCTTTCTGCTCAGAGGGCTTCCTTTTTGTTTCAGAGGATTTCTTCGTTTGGGTTTATGGAGGAATCTCTGTGGTTTCTGAAGCAATTACCGGATCAAGGCTCTAAAACTGTACTTTGGCGTTGGTGCAGTGGGCATTATTTGCTCAGGACTTGAGGGTTCTACAAACTTTATGAGTCCCTCTGCTATTTGCTCAGAGCTGACACTGACTTTTCCCTTTTGATGCTCTGTAGAGGTTGTGCTTTGGACAAATGGAGCTTCTCTTTTTGATTCCTCAGAGGCACATGATTTGAGACCTTGAGTTTTGTGTGTCCCTGAAGACACATTCTGTAATGGTAAGGCCTGGAGAGGAGTGGCAGTGGCTACGAGTGCAAAGCTCTTTGTTGTTGTGTCCTTCTCCCCCTCATGATGGCCAGGGCCAGATGCATCTGGATCCTGATCATCATGGTGTACCCTCTTCTGCTCTGCCTCTACCTGGCAAGATGCAGGTGCCTTCCGTTTTCTTTTGCAGAGATGTGTGTTGGCATGTGTAGTGATCTTGGTCATCACATCCTCTGCGGCAAGTCCGAGTTTGTTCTTCTCGTAGTCGGACTTGAATTTTATGGCAGGCATGTGTAGTGATCTTGGTCATCACATCCTCTGCGGCAAGTCCGAGTTTGTTCTCCTCGTAGTCGGACTTGAATTTTATGGTGGCCACTATCTTCTTCAGATCCTCTGCCATAGACTTGCCCTCTTTGGAGATATCAGAGCCCATGAGGTTTAGAGTCCGCAGAAGCATTCTCACCATGGTCTCTAATTCTTTTTTTGTTGCGAGATTAGACAGGTCTGTGGCAGATGTCTAAGTTGGAGGAGCAGAGATGGAGGCCTGTGGTTGAAAAAGAACCATAACACTGCGAGTTAGGTCCTTGATTTCTTCTTTGAGTTTAGTTAGATCATCCATTCCTAATTGAGTTACCTCTGCTGCAAACTTACCCATCTCCTCCATGCATATGTCCCCGAGGTTTTTTATTGCATTAGTATGGATGTTGATTGATTCACCACAACACTGGATATCCTTTCTTGCGACAGAGGTTTCTGTCAGCTTTCTGATTTCCGCCGAGTGTTGCTCTGCGGTTCGGTGGAGAGCTTTTAAAGCCTCTGTGTTGTCTTTTAGAGCTTTTGCAAGGATATTGGAGTTGGCCTGGGATTCTGAAGATATAGAGCTTTTCAACTTCTTAAGCTTATGGAGCACCATGTCAGCAAAGGCTTTAAATTCGCCCTTTGTGACGTAGATGTCCGAGATAACCTCTGGAACAACACATGTTCCAAATTTAGCCAACGAGTATTTGGCACCTTCAGAGCCTGTTGGTATGTTGAGCTCTGGAGGATTTCCTTCCAATCCTCGATGTTCCACAAAGGAATCATCTATGGAAGTTATGTCGATAGGTCTCTTGGGAGAGGTTTCAGAGGCTCTCTCAAGATTCCTATTGATTAAGTCTTGTGGTTGTTCTAGAACCACAAAGCTACCGTGATCTCTCACTGCCAACGCTGAAGCAGTTTGGTGGTCACTCGTGTGTGTGACAGAGGCAAGAAATGCATCTGTGTGAGGGAGTGTCGTGTCCTGGGGCAAATGGACACTTATGACAACACCTTCACCCTTTTGAGTGGGTGGGATGGATGTGGTTTCCCCGGATTTTGGTGGTACAGAGGATGAAGGAATATCCTCTGTCTGGCCGGTTTGGGTTGGGTTCGGACCGTGTCGTCCTTCTTCAATACCATTTTGCACTAGAACTGTAGAGGTAGTGGTGTGGGTTGCACTGGGAGTTTGGCTAGGATGTGTGCTCAAGGCATCTTTTTCTTTCTTCTCCTTCTCCGAGTTTTTCTTTCCCTCATCACTAGAGCTGGAGAGTCTGGTGACATCCTCCATTTCGACTTCAATGGTTTCTCCTAGGCCCACAGAGTATAGCTTTTGTACTTCCTTGGCTATCTCAGTGGCCATATGTTGAGGACTAGAGGGTTTCTCCTTGGAGTTATCTACTACACGAGCTTTCCTTTTTCCCTTTTGCAGAGGTTCTTCAGCCTCCTCTGCAGGTTCTTCTACTTCCATTAAGGTAACACACTCAGTGGTTGCCGCCTTGGTTAGTTTCTTGGTTTTCTTCTACATAGGCTTAGTAACCTCTAAGGGTGACTTTGGACCCGCTTCCTCTGCGACTCCCTTCTTGGGCTTAGTTTTCTTTTTCTCCTTTGTTTTCTCTCCCCCCACCCCACTCTCAGGAACTACAACCTCAGTTTGCACTTGGGCTTCTCTTACCACATCTACTCCTTTACCCTCATCTATCTCTGTCCTAAGGTATATGGCAATCTCTCCCACTTGGAATCCTACATGTTGGGGGGTTGCACGACTTGGTGCAGGAGTCTTGTGCCCAAGAATGTAAGTCCTAGCCCCTTCTTCACTACCCATGTATGCAAGGATGCGGGTTGGTAGAGGTCTTGCCGCAGGGTAGCCACTCTTCAGAACTCTTGGCTTGTGCGACTTCATGTCGTAGACCTTGATCATCTTACCTTCTGCAGGTAATTTCCCATCACCTACAAGATCATCCCCCAGAAGTATAGCCAAGAATCTGTTGAATACCAGATTCTTTGGCTCTGTCCCTCTTGCTTTGTCAACCTGTTTGGCAATCACGGCATTTCTGATCTCCCTGAAGATGAGTCCAGCATAGTCCAAGGCAAATCATAGTACATACCATACATAATTGCAAGTATGGTATGATTAGATTGATCGGGGCTCCCAACCTTGCAAGTCAGGCAACGATTTAGGATCGAGAAGAGAATGTTCCACAGAGGTGGAAGGTTCTGTCGTCTGAATTCATTCCTTTTGGTGATTGGTGTTGCGTACCCAATGAACATGAGGAATTCCACAACTTCATCATCAGAGGGTTCATCTGAGAATCTGACTAGATTGAGTTGGGTTCAAGTTGAGAGACCAAAAGCCTCTGAGACTCTTCTCCTGTTTATGCCAAGGTCTAGTATCTTAGTGGTTGAAGTGTGAGTGGCATATCGCATGACACAGTAGCCATATTGTCCACTTTCTCATGCCTAGCACTCAACCAAAATTGTTGAATGTAGGTTTCTAGTACTCTTTAGGGTTAGGGATTTGGTGAGAATGTGGTTTTTCAGGATCTGGAGTAGAGGGGCAGCTTCTTCAGGATAACCTTTGGGTTCGAAAATAGCATTGTGATTGTTAGGTTTAAGGTTAAGCAAGGGGTGTTCGCGGTGCGGTTTGGCAAGAGCATTTTTCCAAACCGCAAACCGCACCGCATATACCTCAAACCGCACCCCAAAATGCGTTGTGGTGCGGTGCGGTTTATGCGATTTGTACCTTACGCATTTTACACCTACAATTCAATAATAATAAGATCAACACTTCATTTAAAATCAACGCTAATGTGATCGTAGTCCCTAAAAATAAAAATATTCAATACGTCCGATTCTAAAATACATATTATATAAATATTGCAATTATTCTATATATACATATATGTGTGTTTAATATATAAAATAAAAAATATATACATATATATAATGTGCGGTGCGATTTGAACCACGGTTTGATAACTCAAAACCGCAAACCGCACCGCATAGTGCGGTTTGGTAAAAATGCAAACCGTAAACCTCACTGTGGACGTTCTAAACCACGCTTTGCGGTGTTGGCGGTTTTTGCGGTTTGGCGGTTTAGATGAACACCCCTAGGTTAAGCTGTCTGGAATGGTAGTCATGATGGGTGAAAGAGAGCATCCTGCTTGTCAATGGATGTTCTTGTTCAACTGATACAGAGTCGGCCTTTTTGGCCTTAGAATGCATCGATTTGTTTGATGCAGAAGAGCCCTTTTGAGTTATTGGACGAAGCAGAATGGGATGCCATTTGAATGAAAGGAAGAAGATGAAGAGATTTTCTGCTTGAGAACTATGAGATGATCAACCACAAACCAAATTTTATGCTCAACGGACGAGAGAGCCTTTTTTGTGAGGTGCAGAGGCTCTGAGATCCAAAATTTCTCATTTAGAAAATAACTTAGGGTGGTGATCGCTCATAACTTGTAAAAGGATTTTGAAGGGCAGAGAGAGACATATTGGAAGAATAATGTCGAGCTCCCCCTTAAATTGTCAAGGTCTCTAGATTTAGCTCCCCCTTGATCTGTGCTTGGTTCTATTGGAAGTAAGCTTTGAACAAGACACATAGCAAGAGAGCCACTGTAACACAACTTACGGGAAAAGGAACTGTACAAACTAAAGGGAACAAAGAAAAGCAACGAAAGATAAATCATATGTACAACAGAGGCTCTGTGCAAGAGGCTCTGTGAATGAACTCATGTTTAGCATACCAATCTTACCAACAAGAAAAGTGAATCTTTTCTCATCCAAAGCCTTCGTGAAAAGGTCAACAAGTTGATAATCTGTGGGGACAAAGTACATTTCTATGGTCCCATGCTCCACATGATGTTTCAGAAAGTGGTACCTGATATCGATGTGTTTTGTCTTGGAGTGCTGAACAGGATTGGCAGAGATCTCAATGACGCTTTTGGAGTCTCTGAGTTGGGTTCTTATCCACATAACTTGTGAACAATAACTAGCGGCAGCAATGTATTCTGCTTCTGCCGTAGAGGTCGAGACACAGTTCTTCTTCTTAGAAGTCCAACTCACTACTTTCCCTCCAAGGAATTGACAACTCCCAGAGGTACTTTTTCTCTCTAGCTTGCATCCTCCGTAATCTGAATCTATATAAGCCACAAGATCAAAGCTAGAGTTCACCGCTAGAAGAAAAGATCAAGTATGGTTAATGCTGCTGGTTCAGAATTACTACTGCTAGAAGACTTCAAGGTTAGTACTACTGAGTATTACTACTGCTAGTAGAGTTAATACTGCTAGTTATTGTTAGTACTGCTTGAACAAAGTTAGTACTGCTTAGCTAGTTAGTACTGCTAGTGGTTAGTGCTGCTTACAGTTAATGTTGCTTGAAGGTTTTAATGCTGCTGAGCATAGTTTGTGCTGCTTATATGATCTGTATGAAAAGAATGACAGCTGGAAAGAATGAAGATATTCATGGAAGCTTAGAGATATACATGGAAGATATACTGAAGATTTGTTTATTTATTGTAATTATCTTTTTCTTTAGTATATGTATAGAAGATATAGAATAGTTTTAGAAAATAATTTTTCCAAGTTCTAGAGAGAAATCAACCTCAAGGCATAGATCCTAATTCTAGAGAAGTAGAATTCGTATTGGTGAGCCTGTTCATCAATATTGAGGTTGAGTGTGTAATCTTGTAACTTTAAAGCATTCAATACAAGTTTACAGTTTGTGATTCATATTTTCTGTGTTGATTTACTGTTTCATAAAATATCAAAGTGTTATTCCGCAAACTTCTTTGATATTGTTTCTGAGAACTATTCTTGTTGAGAATTCGATCCTGACAAGTGGTATCAGAGCCAAACTCTCTCAGAAACATCTATTCATCCTGGAAAATCTTACAGAATCAAGCAATACTTTGGTATCAAAGGTTCCAATGCTCAAACCCAGTGAGTTTGACATGTGGAAGATCAGAATCAGACAATATATTCTTCTCACTGACTACTAAATGTGGGATATCATTGAGAATGGTCCTTCTGAAGCTGTAAGGATAGGACCAGATGGGAAAAGACCTCCACCAAAGACAGATGGTGAGAGGAAGATCAGACAGACAGAGATGAAGGCTTTGAGCACTCTGCTCTTGGCCATCCCCAATGAATATCAGCATCAATTTTGCAACTCCACTGATGCTCAGATTCTCTGGAATGCTCTAGAGAAAAGATTTGCTGGAACTAAGAGCATCAAAAGAAATCAAAGAGATGTTCTAAAGCAGCAGTATGAGAACTTTACTTCCTCAAAGAATGAGTCTATGACTCAAACTTTTGATAGGTTCAACAAGCTCATTGGTGAACTGGCTACTGTAGGAGTAAAGATGGATCAAGATGACATCAACAGAAAGTTCCTCAGATCTCTTGGGGATGAATGAACTATGTACACTGTCTCATATAGACAGAGTTACAACCTGGAAGAGAAAGAACTTGATGATCTATACAATGATGTAAGAGTTTTTGAAACTGAGGTAGAGATCAAGAAGAAGCCCACTGGTTATGTCCACAATGTTGCACTTCTTTCAGCATCCACTGATACTACTGCCATCCCTGAAGCAGTTAGTACTGCTAGTGGAGCAAGTTCAGAAAAAGGAACTGAAACAATATTTGAAGCCTTCTTGTCCAGTCATAGTAACAATTCATTGATTAATGATGATCTGGATCAACTTCACCCTGATGACCTGGAGGAGATGGATATTAAATGGCAGATGGCCATGTTATCCATGAGGGTGAAGAAGTTCATTAAAAGAACAGGAAGGAATAACTTCTCTCAAAGAAGAGAAGATGGAGTTGGTTTTGACAAAACCAAGGTGGAATGTTATAAGTGTCACATGAAAGGACACTTTGCTAGAGAATGCAGAAGTGCTGTTCCAAACAACAACCACCAACAAGCTCAGAATGGAGGCTACACTCAGAACAAGAATCCTGCTCAAGCCCTTGTCTCTCAACAAGGAATGTGATTTGACTGGAGCGATCAAGCTGAGGAAGCCATTCAGAATCAAGCTCTTATGGCAGAAGTGTCTGATCTCCCCTCTGAGGTAATTTCTAATCTTTACACTAAATCTTGCATTGACACTGTCAAAAGATACAGGGATCACAATCAAAGTATGTGTGATGACCTCAAAAGATTAGAAAAGGATAGAAGAGACTATGTGTTAATTGTAGAGAGATTTGAAGAACAAATCAAAGGCTTTCAAGCTAATGAACTTCAACACTCTTATGACACTAACTATTGGAAGTGGGAAAAGAATGAGTTAGAGACCAAACTGTCTAAATCCTTAGAAGAGAGTGATAAGCTGAAGGAGGAACTGTCTAAAGTTAAACTTGACATAGAAAAGTTTTCATATGCTTCAAAAGCAATGGATTCTCTTCTAAAGGCTCAGATTCATGATAAGATGAAGCCTGGTATTGGATACAACAGTACACCTCCTCCTTACAATAACAATTATATCTCTCCTACTTCAGACTTGTTAGAAACCAAGGAGAAAAAGGACTTATCTGAAAAAGCCTTTAAGATAGACCGTTTGGATGAAGTAGTAATTAAGGATTTAACTGAGAAAGAAGCCAGTAAGAATAGAGATAATGATATGAGTAAAGAGATCCCAGTAAAAACAATATTATCACCAATGAGGGATGTGGGAAAATCTGGGTCAAGTCCAAGGAAATAGAGAGAAATCAACCTCAAGGCATAGATCCTAATTCTTGAGAAGTAGAATTCGTATTGGTGAGCTTGTTCATCAATATTGAGGTTGAGTGTGTAATCTTGTAACTTTAAAGCATTCAATACAAGTTTACAGTTTGTGATTCATATTTTCTGTGTTGATTTACTGTTTCATAAAATATCAAATTGTTATTCCGCAAACTTCTTTGATATTGTTTCTGAGAACTAATTCTTGTTGAGAATTCGATCCTGACAAGTTAACAAGGTCCATTACAAACAAGGTGAATCCTGGATAACAAGAGAGGACCAAAGGAAAAGATAACAAGGTCCATTACAAACAAACCACAATTGTGAATCCTGGATTTTGTAAACAGTGTACTTGCAGTAAAGCCAAGAGCCTAAATTCTGGTTTAAAAAGAGGTAATCAAAGAAACTGGAATAATCAATGGGCTCAGAAACAAGGAGTTGATCTGAGTAAGATCAATAAACCAAAACCTTGTTTCATATGTGGCAAGTTAAATCATTTGGCTAAACATTGTTTCTTTAACCCTATTAATCAACAGATAACCTTTCATAGATCTGTGCAAAAACCTGTTGGTTATATGAAGGATGGAAAGAAACATGTGATAAAGAAACATGGTGAAAGGAAAGGCGTCATGAAGAAAGCGTTTTTAAAAGAAAGTATTAAAATATGGGTGCCTAAAAGCACTAAAACTGTTAGTACTGCTGACAGGGTTAGTGCTGCTGGAAGTATTACTGCTGCTATCTGTGTTAGTACTGCTAAAAATATTAATGCTGCTAATACTGTTAGTACCTCTTCAAAGGTTAATACTGCCAACACAGTTACTACTGCTAACACAGTTACTACTGCTAACAAGGTTAGTACTGCTAAGCATGCAAGTGCTGCTAAGGCAATTAATACTTCTGCAACCAGTACTACTTCTAGCAAAAATGTTTCCAAGCCTATTATTGTGACAAAGTACTCCAAGAATGAGGAGTTAAAATTCAAAAATCTTTTCAAGAAAGAATGCAAATATTTTGAAGAGAAAGGGGTACCCAAGACCACTTTGGCTTGGGTTCCTATTTCATACTAACTGATCTATCTTATGTGCAGGGCAACCAACAGCTCAAGGGAAAGAGCATATGGCATGTTGATAGTGGTTGCTCTAGGCACATGACAGGTAACATGTCATGCCTACAGGATTTCAAGCATATCAATGGAGGACATGTTGCATTTGGGGATAATCTTACTGGTGGTAAGATAAGTGGAAAAGGTAATGTCACAAAAGGTAAAATGACATTTGAGGATGTCTACTATGTTGATCAATTGAAATACAACCTGGTAAGTGTATCACAGGTTTGTGACAAACAACATAGTATATTATTTACAAATACTGAATGTATGATCCTTGCTCCAGGGTTCAAGGTAGTTGATGAAAGCATGATACTACTTAGAACTCCAAGAAAGGAAAATGTTTATTGTCTAGATATGGACAATGTTGATAGTGATTCATCTCTAAATTGTCTTGTTTCAAAAGCTTCTATAGATGAATCCTCTCTTTGGCACAGAAGGATGTGTCACATGAATTTTAAGACTATGAACAAATTTGTTAAAAACAACCTTGTAAGAGGTTTACCATCTAAAGTCTTTTCATGTGATGATCATTGTGTTGATTGCCTTAAAGGCAAACAGCATAAAACTTCTCATAAAACCAAAGAGATAAACTCAATTTCTTCTTGTCTCCAGTTACTGCATATGGATCTGTTTGGTCCTACAAATGTTATGAGTATTGGCAAGAAATCTTACTGCTTGGTTATTGTTGATGATTACTCAAGATTTACTTGGGTATATTTTCTAAGGACTAAGGATTAGACAAGTGGACTGATCAAATCCTTTATCCTAAGAATTGAAAACCAAACTAATCAAAGAGTAAAAATCATTAGATCAGATAATGGGACTGAGTTTAAAAATCTTGATCTAAACACCTTTTGTGAAGAAAAAGGCATTGAGAAACAATATAGTGCTCCCAGGACTCCTCAACAGAATGGTGTTGCTGAAAGGAGAAATAGAACACTAATAGAGGCTGCTAGATCTTTGTTGGCTGATTCAAAACTGCCAATTACCTTCTGGGCTGAAGCAGTTAATACTACTTGTTATGTCCAAAACAGAGTTCTAGTGGTCAAGCAAAAGAACAAGACTCCCTATGAGCTTTTAAATAAAAGAAAACCTTTTATTGGTTTTTTCAAACCTTTTGGGTGTCCTTGTTCCATTCTCAATACCAAAACTCAGTTAGGTAAGTTTGATAGCAAAGCAGATGATGGATTTCTTGTTGGTTATTCATCTCAGAGTAAGGCCTACAGAGTGTTTAATTCTTCTTCTAGAATAATTGAAGAAAGTGACAATGTCAAATGCAATGAGAACACACCAAATCCTATTGGGTCTGGTCCTCAGTGGCTATTTGACATTGATTCACTAACTAACTCTTTTTGTTTCAGCAGTGATGATTATGTAGGTTCAGGATGTGGAGGATCAGGGACTACACAAGTTCAAGAAACTATACCTAAATCGGTGATCTTTCCCATTCCCATAGTGGATTCTGTTGAAGACAGTGACAAGGAACCAACTGCTGGATCAAGTCAGAGTGAAGAAGAATATAGACATAAGGAGACCCAAGAGAATAAAGAATCAGAAGTGGCTGCTGAAAACACTTCAGTTGAGTTAAATGACTCTAATCTAGAAGAAGGACTCAATGAAGAACCTAGTCAAAACACCAGAGTTCAAAAGAATCATCCTCCACAGCTGGTAATAGGAGATATATCTTCTCCTATGATGACTAGACATCAAAGCTGGCTTCAAGAAATGCAAGATCAACAACATACAGTGCTTTCTTGCTTTCTATCCCAGTTTGAGCCTAAAAAGGCACATGATGCTATGAAAGAATCCAGCTGGATAGAAGCAATGCAAGAAGAACTGTTACAGTTCAAGCTACAAGATGTATGGGATCTAGTAGACCTTCCTAAAGGTCACAGAGCAATTGGTACAAAGTGGATCTTTAGAAACAAGAGAGATGAAAGAGGTATAGTCATAAGGAACAAAGCAAGACTAGTGGCTCAAGGCTATACTCAAGAAGAGGGTATAGATTATGAAGAAGTTTTTGCACCTGTGGCTAGGATAGAAGCAATCAGATTATTCCTAGCCTATGCTTCCTACATGAACTTCAAAGTCTATCAAATGGATGTAAAGAGTGCTTTTCTCTATGGCTCAATTGAAGAAGAGGTATATGTCTGTCAACCACCAGGGTTTGAAAACCCAAGCTATCCAGACAGGGTATACAAATTGAAGAAAGCTCTTTATGGACTACATCAAGCTCCAAGAGCATGGTATGACACTCTGTCATCCTATCTCTTGGAAAATGGCTTTGAAAGAGGAGTCATTGATAAGACTCTGTTTATCAAGAGAAAGAAGAAGGAGATCTTGCTGGCCCAAATCTATGTTGATGACATTATCTTTGGATCCACAAGAGACAGCATGTGCAAGGAGTTTGAGGACCTAATGCATCAAAGGTTTAAAATGAGTTCCATGGGGGAACTTACTTTCTTCCTTGGACTCCAAGTTCAACAGAAGTCAGATGGTATCTTCATCTATCAATCCAAGTATGTGCAGGACATTCTAACCAAGTTTGGTTTCTCAGAATCAAAACCTGCCAGCACACCTATGGGGACACATAAACATATAACAGCAGATCTTGAGGGGGAGGATATGGATGTGCATCACTACAGATCCATGATTGGCTCTCTCATGTATCTCACATCATCAAGGCCAGATATAATGTTTCCAGTCTGTGTATGTGCAAGATTCCAAGTTAGGCCAAAGCAATCTCACTTTCAAGCTGTTAAGAGGATATTCAGATATCTCAAAGGGCATCCCAGATTGGGACTTTGGTATCCTCATGACTCACCCTTTGACCTAATAGCATACTCAGACAGTGATCTAGGTGGGGCAAACTTGGACAGAAAATCAACTTCTGGAGGATGTCAGTTTTTGGGTGCTAGACTAGTTTCATGGCAGTGCAAGAAACAAACCACAGTGTCCACATCTACAAAAGAGGCAGAGTACATAGCAGCTGCAAGTTGCTGTTCTCAAGTCTTATGGATTCAGAATCAAATGCTGGACTATGGGGTAACCTTTCTACACACTCCCATTTTTATTGATAATAGCAGTGCTATCAGCATTGTGAATAATCCTGTCAAGCACTCTAAGACAAAGCACATTGAGATCAGGTATCACTTCATAAGAGACTGTAATGAAAAGAAACTTGTTCAAGTTGTGAAAGTTCATACTGACAACCAGTTTGCTGATCTATTCACCAAAGCTTTTGATGTGGGTAGATTCACTTTCTTGGTAACAAGTGTGGGAATGATCAACTCTGAATAAGCTTTCTCTCAAAAAGTGGTTAAATATCTGAATATTATAGATTCTTGGTGTTACTAATCTATCTTTGCAGGGCATACATAGCAGTACTCAATTCAGCCTAAGCTTCAATGAGTAAGTATGGTTAATACTGCTAGTTAATTAATATAGCTAGTGGTTAATACTGCTCTCAGTTAATACTGCTAGTTAGTTAATACTCCTCGCGGTTAATACTGCTCGCAGTTAATACTGCTAGTTAGTTAATACTGCTCGCGGTTAATACTGCTCGCAGTTAATACTGCTAGATTAGTTAATACTGCTCGCGGTTAATACTGCTCGCATTTAATACTGCTAGTTAGTTAATACTGCTCGCGGTTAATACTGCTTGCAGTTAATACTCATAGTTAGTTAATACTGCTCGCGGTTAATACTGCTCGCAGTTAATACTGCTAGGTAGTTAATACTGCTCTAGGTTAATGCTGCTTATGTTACAAATACTATAAATACCCTTTGCCCGCCTAAACGTTCATAACGACTCTTTGCATACTGTTCACTTGCGCTCTAAACCTTTTTCTCTCAAGCACCAAGTCTTTCAGGCAAGAACATCCCAGTTCAATGGCATCCATGGCATTCATCGACGAGCACAATGAGATCGCAATGCTACAAAAGCTAAAGCAAGCTGCAGGATTTCATCAAATTGTGGATTTCCTCAAGTCGAGCCATATTGCTCATGCTCTTACTGTTGCTCCTACAATCTATATCGAGCATCAAAGGCAGTTCTGGGCTAATGCCACCATCGTTGCTGAGAATGGTGTGCAGATGATCAAGACAAGGGTGTGTGACCAACCCTTAATAGTTACTGAAGAAGTTATTCGCATCAGTCTACGTCTAGACGATGCCTCTGGTATAACTTCTATCCCAAATGATGAACTGTTCTCATCCCTTACAAGAATGGGGTATGGAGGCCCATTGGGTGTTTTCAAATTCTCGAAAGCCAAATTTTCACCCTAATGGCGTTTCTTTGTCCATACTCTCATGCACTGCATCTCCAAAAAGACTACTGGATGGAGTGATTTCAGCAGCACCATTGCTTATGCTTTGGTCTGTTTGGCCACTGCCAGAAGGTACAATTTTTCACAAATGATTTTCAGTGATCTTGTATCAAACATGGGAAACAAAAAGAGTTTCTTTATGTATCCCAGGTTTGTTCAAGAAGTTATTACACATGTATTGACGGATATACCTCAACCTGTTGGGGTATATGTACCTAAACCCCCCTAGGCAAGGTTTTCTCAAACATGAGAAGATCTGCTGGGGACTCTGAAGGAGTTGACACCCCATTGTTCTCTACAAGGATGGTGGTGTCCCAAACCAATGAAGGTATGGCAGCAGGGTCAACGCCCCCATTAGACCATCCTACTGCTAGCCAATCCCAACTCTCCCACTCAAAATTAATCCCCCAGTCCCTTCTTGAAAAACCAACCTCTCCTATCACACAAACTTACAAGAGGAAACAGGTAAAGAAGGCTCCTTCCCTTCTTGTACCATCAACCCCCAAGCCTTTAAGCCCTCTAAAGGAGAATTTTCCTTTAGGGAATATCCATAGGGAAACCAAAGGGGTGTCTCCCAACCCCAAGGAGGTGCTCTCTAAGGAGGAGGAAGAGCATATGGGTGATGAGGCTGCCACTACTCCTGCTAGCACAGAGGAGGAAAGTGGTAACATCAATAAGACCTCCCCCATGGCAACTTTGAATGAGCAATCATTTGAAGGTCCCTGGTGCCAAGAAACCACGGGGGTGGATAGTGTTTCTGCTAGGCAGACGACATCCACTTATAAAAGATCCAATGATCCTTCAATAGGGGGTAACACTCCTGGAGAAGGTGAGGACAGATATAACTATGATGAATTGATGGAAACAATGGGTAACATTAACCAAGATGTCATCAAACAAGGCAAAGAGATATAAGAAATGAAGCTGGTCATTCTGTCACAAAAAGTACAGATTGCTAAGCTAAAGAAGATGGTGATAAGTATGGTACAGAGAAAGAAGAGAAAGCAATTCCAACTAAGGAGAAGGAAACCTGAGAAAGATGCTCCCAAAAAGGGGGAGATCAACATGGAAGAAGCCACAAGAGAGGGGGAGCTTGATGGAGAGAAATTTGATGTTGAGGGGGAGCAGGAAGCAGAAACAGAAAGAAATTCAGTGCAACTAGAAGCAGAAACTGTTAGTGCTGCTGAAACCTCACAAGCAGCAGTAACAGAGTTATCACCAACAGAAATTGAAGTAGCTGAAATGCTAATCAAAGCAAAGAATGACACTCCCAAAGCAAAGGGAGTGGCCATAAATGAAGGGGGAGATAAGAAATCAGAACAGAAAGACAAGGCTGCAGAAGCAAAGAATAAGGGAAAAGCAAAGATGATGGAATCTGATCAACCTGTCAAGAAGCAAAGGTTAGTTGAATCAGATGAAGCCTTAGCCAGGAAGATGCAGGAGGATATTGAAAAGGAAGAAAGAGTTCAGGTGGAAAAGGACAGGGAGATGGCAAAGGCTCTAGCTGCTGAATTAAATGAAGCATATCAGAAAGGGCTTGAAACTGAGAAAGCTAAACAAAGGGCCATAAGTTTGAGAAAGGCTATGATAGCAAAATCAAGTGCAAAGAAAAGAAGACCTTCACCAACTTACCTTGCCACTCAGGAAAGAAACAAAATGATAACTTTCTTGAGGAGTGCAATTGGGGTAAAGAAAGAAATGTTTGTGAAGATGACTTTTGATCAAATCAAGGATCTTTATGAAAAACAAATGGGGAAGCTGAAGAGTAATGAAAAGGATAGAGTGGAATTTGAAAAAAAGGCCAAGGAGAGTAATGATGTGAATATGAATCAACCATTCCCTGAAAGTGAAGAGGGGACTCCAATCAAAGAAAAGACAGAGAACAAGGAAGAAAAGAAGAAGGAAGCTACTTTAGTGCAGGTTCAAAAGACTTTGAAAAGAACCAAAATGATGGCTAAAAGAAAGAAAAGTGTAAAGAAGCCTAGAGTAGAAGAAGAGCAAAAGGACCTGTTGGTATAAAGCCTCCTGAGGTCTAAAGCCTCCTGAGGTCATTCACTTGGATATAAACATGTACATAGTGGTAATGGATAAAATTCCAAAGCCTATTTCAGCAGAACCTGTTGGTATAAAGCCTCCTGAGGTCATTCACTTGGATACATTGACAGTGGATGGAAAGGAGTACATCAGGCTGAAGAGAAAAGATGAGAAATATGAAGTGTACAGGACTTGGAGTAAGATTGTCAGAACCTGTTCAAGGTCTGACATTGAAGAAATGTTTGTAATAGGGATGAAGTCATATGCAGATGAACTAAAAGCTCCAGAGATTTCAATTAAAAAGCTGGTAATGGAGTATCTATGTATGATGTTCAAACCTGATGAAGTAGAGGAGGTAATAAGAAATGTTTTTCAAACAGTGAATAATTGGACTCTATATGAAACTAGTGGAGTATATGCAGTGACTTTGGATTTAAATCACACTGAGTACTTCCTAGTGGATAAAGTGTACAATCATAGCAGATTGAAGCTTCATGCCATGCTAAAGAAAAAGCTAGGGTGTATTCCAGATTCAGAGATGGCTAAATACTTGATCCAAAGAACCATCAATCAGAGTTTGGGATTGGATGCAAATACTGGAATGTAGACCATTATGAAGTTTTGGAAGCATCTTAAAGAGCATCTGAAGAACTTGACTTCTTTTCCTAAAAGTCAAGTTAGGGGGAGATTGTTGGGAACTGAAGAAAAGATCAAGTATGGTTAATGCTGCTGGTTCAGAATTACTACTGCTAGAAGACTTCAAGGTTAGTACTGTTGAGTATTACTACTGCTAGTAGAGTTAATACTGCTAGTTATTGTTAGTACTGCTTGAACAAAGTTAGTACTGCTTAGCTAGTTAGTACTGCTAGTGGTTAGTGCTGCTTACAGTTAATGTTGCTTGAAGGTTTTAATGCTGCTGAGCATAGTTAGTGCTGCTTATATGATCTGTATGAAAAGAATGACAGCTGGAAAGAATGGAGATATTCATGGAAGCTTAGAGATATACATGGAAGATATACTGAAGATTTGTTTATTTATTGTAATTATCTTTTTCTTTAGTATATGTATAGAAGATATAGAATAGTTTTAGAAAATAATTTTTCCAAGTTCAAGAGAGAAATCAACCTCAAGGCATAGATCCTAATTCTAGAGAAGTAGAATTCGTATTGGTGAGCCTGTTCATCAATATTGAGGTTGAGTGTGTAATCTTGTAACTTTAAAGCATTCAATACAAGTTTACAGTTTGTGATTCATATTTTCTGTGTTGATTTACTGTTTCATAAAATATCAAAGTGTTATTCCGCAAAATTCTTTGAAATTGTTTCTGAGAACTAATTCTTGTTGAGAATTCGATCCTGACACCTAGGAAGAAAGTAAGTTCTCCCTTCATGCTCATCTCAAAATCACTCTTCATCAATGACTCAAACTTTTTACAATATGATTCATTTGTGGACCCAAAAATAATGTCGTCAACATAAATCTGCACAAGTAGAATCTCACCTTTTCTCTTTTTATAAAATAAGGTAGTATTAGTTGTACCTCCTTCGAAACCATTCGCAAGAAGAAAATTTGAAAGTCTGTCGTACCAGGCTCTAGGGGCTTGCTTGAGTCCGTACAGGTCCTTGTCCAAGAAGTACACGTGATTATGGTACTTGGAGCTTTCAAACCCTGGTGACTGTTGGACGTATACTTCTGATTGAATTTGCCCATTTAGGAAGGCTGACATTACATCCATTTGAAACACTTTAAAACCTCTGTTGGCTGCGAACGCAAGAAATATTCTTATTTCCTCGAGCCTTGCCACAGGGGAAAAAGTTTCTTCATAGTCAATCCCTTCTTCTTGGCAATATCCCTTGGCCACCAGTCTAGCTTTGTTCCTGATCACCACACCATCCTCGTCCTTTTTGTTGCTGAAGACCCATTTGGTCCCTATTACAGTTTTGCCTTTCGACAGAGGCACTAGGGTTCATACTTCATTTCTTTCAAACTGCAGAAGATCCTCTTGCATGGCTTCTATCCAGTTTGGGTCTTCAAGAGCTTCAGAGACCTTTTTGGGCTCGATAATACTCATAAAATTTGTATAGTAACAAAAGTTTGTAGTGTGTTGGATCGAGTCTGGACTCTTTCAGAGGGGTCACCTATGATTTGGCTCTATGGTGACTTCTGGTCCACTTTTTCATTCATGGTAGGTGATCATTGGAACCTTCTGCGATTACTTCTGGAGCATGTTCTGTCTCTTGATGTTGATCACCCTCTGTAAAAAGGGAGATCATTTGTACTTGTCTCAGGACATGATTGATCATTCTGAGTTGATGTTATGAGCTCTATGGTGCCTTGTTCAGAGTTCTCTGATTGTTCTGGTGTTGACCCTTCAGAGATATCTTGAAGATGACCATGATCTTGATTATGCTTGGAGCCTTGTTTCAGTGTTGGCCTCTGAGTGCTCCCCTTCGACATTTGCACCTACTAAAGTAGTGTAAGAGGGTGATGTATTGCTAGGACCAGTTAGAGATGTACCTGTCGGATCTTCAGAGGCTTTGGCTCCAGAGGCTCTATGAGCATCCTCAGAGGGTCCATCATCGTTGAACATCTCTTCAAATAGATGATGAAGGTTATTTTGCCCTAGAAGAATTACCAGATTCTATATCCTGAAGTTTGAGTCCTGAGCTGATTTCCTCAGAAGTCATTTGAAAAAAGTCATCAAAAGAAACATTAATACTTTCAAGTATATATTTTGATTTGAGCACATAGACTCTATATTCCTTGGAGTTTGATGAGTAGCCAACGTGTCGGTCCACACAATACTACTTATAACAAGTTTATAGAAACAACACAATGATTACCAACCTGTTATGAATATAGAAATGGTTACAAGGTTGATCGATTAATCTTTGCTTTGTGTTCTCAATGTTTTCTCTCTTTTACACCTTGATGTGTGTGTTTGTATGTGTTAAGATATGATCTGATGTTGAGAGATTGAGATACACTTCTAACTAATCTAACTAAGTGTGTTGAAGACACTACCTAAACATAATATCTAGATTAATATCTAGATATTATACTAGATAATATCTAACAAACTAGAAAGTTAACTAAACTAATATAGTTACCTAAGTTACCTAATATCTAACAAATAGATATTAAGTTAACTTTTACAATAATAAATAAATACATTACATTAAATTACATTGACATTTATTACAAATAGACATAGACTTTAACATTGAGAGTCGACGTTCCGGCTTTAGCTTCAGATTGCGATCTTTATATTGGATGATCTTGAATCCAATGAGACTGTGGTCTAACCATCTCCCCCTTTGGATCAAGATCATATAATAAAAAGATTTATCCAATTCAGTCTTCTTGTTCAGCTCAGAAGATGCAATCTCTTTTTCTAAATTCAGCATGTCTTCAATCTAACAATCTTCCCTTTTGAAGAGTAGACGTGATTCTTGAAACATGTGATCTTTTCCATTTCTTGTGTAGTCATTCTCCCCCTTTTTAATGTTAAGTGCAACGACTTCATCAAAATTTGTGGTAAGAAATGTCAATCTTGCGGTTAGAGTCCCTGATTCGTCAATTCATAAGAGATTCATCCAGATCTTTGCAAATCCAGACAAATTAGATATGTAACACCTGAAATCAACTAATGAATCAGTTATCATGCCTGTCAGTAACACTAAGTCACTGAGTGTAACGAATACACATTGGAAAGGAGTTGTTTTGATGTTGACTCCCCCAGGGCTTCCATCTAATCATCGAAACACCACAAAGGTAATTTCTATAAATGTTATGACAAAGAAACTAATTCCTTGTGTGTTCGTGCTTGTGTTTGAAAGAATTAAGCACTTGATGATTGCTTATAGGCTCAAAATTGTGTAAACCACTGAGACAACAGTAAGTTAAACACAGACTCAATGTGCATGATTGAAGTGCGAAGGTGGGGCAGACTTCCTTCTTTTCAATATCCAGATTTTCCAAATGGAAATCAAATAGCAAATGTGTTGCATCCCCTTAGAAAATGAAACATTTTCTTTTTGAGAAGAAAATGAGTAGATGGTGAGGTTTGATCAAGAGTTGGCATGGGTTACTTGTCTGTTTCAATAATGATCACCAAAGAATTGTGAATACTAGAATGGTGGCTACCCTGCTCAGAAAAAGTTGGTGCAGAGTTGTGATATTCTTTTAACTCTGTTCTCACACGCTCTTTCTTTTAAACATTTTGCTTTCTCTAATCACACTCATTTCTTTTCTTTTTGCACACTCAATCACTAAGGATTAACTTCTTGTGTAGAAATTACTGGTTAAGGTAACTCCATAGAAGTTGTGTTAATTCCTAGCCTAATGATTCTTGTTTTCCTATGATGCATGAGATGCTCAGATTGGTTTAACTATTTCAGTTAATGCACAATTTAGATCATGAAAACATTTAAAATACACTCCCAAAATATAAAATGTGATGAAAAATCGGGAAGTGTTTTGAACATTAAAAACAATGTTTTCTTATGATTGAAAGTTGTCCTTCTTTCAACCATATGTGAGATGAAGATAAAGGTTTATACCTTAACGAGTGATCTTTCATCTCATGAAGCTAAGTGTAAAGTCATAAACATATGAACTTGTAAGCTTCTCTCAAAAATTCTGCAAAAGTCTAATGTCAAGTCAAAGTAATAATTATTCACTTATATTGAAAAGACAAAAAGTAGTAAAACTTTTTAAAGTACGAGTTCTGATCTGAATTGATCAGAAGTCATTTCCGAACTCCTTTGACGTGAAGAGCTCCCCCTAAAATCTTGCATTACAAAAATTTGTCATAAAACGTAAGTGCAGAAATCTTATGAGCTCCCCCTCAAATTAATATTGACCAAGTATGAGTTTCTTCTCATACTCCCCCTAGAATCATGAACATTAACATATGAAATACATATATCATTCACAATTAAGCATAAAGATATGAGGAAAAAGTAAACAATAGTGAACTTTTATAGGTAACTACTGATTATGTCTTAAGATTTATCATACCAAGCTTAGAGATAAGAAAGTTGAATCTCTTTTCATCTAACGCCTTGGTAAACAAATCTGCAAGTTGATAATCTATTTTTACAAAGAAAAGTTCTATGTTTCCTTTTTCTACATGATCTTTAATAAAGTGATACCTGACGTCGATATGTTTGGTTTTTGTGTGTTGAACAGGATTCGCTGTTATTGCGATGGCGCTCTTGGAGTCGCAGTAGATCGGGATTTTGTTGAAGTGGAAACCGTAGTCGCGAAGTTGTGTTTGCATCCACAAAACCTGAGAACAGCAGCTAGCAGCAGCTACATATTCTGCTTCGGCCGTGGAAGTTGAAACGCAAAATTGCTTCTTCGATCCCCAACTTACTAGTTTGTCACCGAGGAACTGTACATGTCCTGACGTGCTCTTCCTGTCTAACATACAACCTACATGATCTGCATCTGTGTACGCTGTTAGTTCAAAAGTAGTATCTTTGGGATACCACAGACCGAGATCTACGGTGCCCTTCAGATACCTGAATATACGCTTGACAGCAGTCAAATGGATTTCCTTTGGATTAGCCTGATATCGGGCACAAAGACATGTTGAAAACATTATGTCTGGTCTACTACTAGTAAGATACATTAAAGAACCTATCATTCCTCTGTAGGTCCTAATATCAACAGCCTTTCCCGAAGGATCGGTGCCAATCTTAGTACCTGGTGCCATTGGGGTACCAATCGGTTTTGTATTTTCCATTTGCAACTTCCGAAGAATATCCCTAATGTACTTTGATTGATTGATAAAGATACCCATAGAAAACTGTTTTACTTGAAGTCCGAGAAAGAAGTTCATCTCTGCCATCAAGTTCATTTGAAATCTAGACACCATAAGGTTTGCAAAATTTTTACAGTACTTAGTATTAGTTGAACCAAAAATAATATCGTCGACATAGATTTGTATTAAAACGATATCGGCTTTTTCTTTCTTTATGAACAAAGTGGTATCCACCGTACCTTTGGAAAACCCAGACTTGACTAGAAAAGTGGAAAGGACATCATACCAGGCTTGAGGGGCTTGTTTCAGACCGTAGAGAGCTTTGTCGAGAATGTAGACGTGATTTGGCTTCTCTTGGTTGACAAATCCCTCTGGCTGAGAGACGTAGACTTCCTCCTTCAGAATTCCATTCAGGAATGCTGTCTTCACGTCCATTTGAAAGACCGTGAAGTTCTTGTGGGCAGCGTCGGCTAAGAATATTCTGATTGCCTCCAAACGCGCCACAGGAGCGTATGTCTCGTCATAGTCTAATCCTTCCTCTTGTCTGTATCCTTTGGCTACTAGTCTCGCCTTGTTTCTGATGACGGTACCAGCTTCGTCCTTTTTAATCTTGAAGATCCACTTTGTACCGATGATTGTTTTACCTTTAGGCTTTGGTACGAGTCTCCAGACTTGCAGTGCGTCGAACTGGTTCAATTCTTCTTGCATAGAGACTACCCAATCTGGATCTGCAAGAGCCTCTGATACTCGAGTTGGCTCAATCTTGCTTAGAAAGGAGTCGTGCATGCACCAGTTGATTGACGCTGACCTAGTTTGCACCGACTTGGATGGATCACCTAAGATCTGACTTGCAGGGTGCGCTTTGGTCCATTTACGTTCATGAGGCAGTGGATTATAGGAATGAATGTCAGTTGTGTCATCTATAAATCCACTTGCACCTTCTTCAGTTTGATTGGGAGGAGTTATGATAGTTGCTTCAGTTGAAGTTGTTGGTTCAGAAGACTCAGCAGGTACAACTTGGTCCGGCTGTAGTTGGATCTATACGGTACATCCTGCTGGTTCAGTTTCTTCTGACTCTGCATGACTTGGCACTTCTTCAACTGTAGGAGTTGGTATTTGAATTGTGACGTCTTGATGAATCGGGGTACTTGATTCATTTGGAATGTCTGAACTGGTTGGATGAGTAGGCGTTGGCTCTTCTATCCTGTCAACCAAAACAGATTTCTTTATGTTAGTTCCAAGAAATTCGTCATAAAACAATTCAAATAATAAATCTAAATCAGATAAATGGATAGTTGATATTGAAGCTTCATCTGATTTGTTCTGTTGAGACGCAGGTTCTGGACTGAGTTGCCCAAAATCTAGTACTCCGGTTAAAACGGGTTCTGAACAGTCTTGTTCGGAAGCCATCTCTTCATCAAAGGTGACGTTGACGCTTTCAATCACCGTCTTTGACTTCTTGAAGTAGATTCTGAATGCAGTTGATGATGAGGAGTATCCAATGAAGATTCTTTCATCTGCCTTGGCGCTGAACTTGTTGAGATTCTCCCTATCGTTTAGAACGAAACACTTACATGCAAAGATATGGAAGTATTTGATTGTAGGTGTTCGGTTGTTGATCAACGCATAAGGAGTCTTCTTGAATCGTCTGTGAATCATGGACCGGTTCTGCGTATAGCATGCGGTAGATATAGCTTCTGCCCATAAGAATAGAGGTAGGTCGGAATGACTTAGCATAGTGCGAGCTGCCTCGACTAGCGTCCGATTCCTTCTTTCCACCACTCCATTTTGTTGAGACGTACGTGCAGCAGAGTACTGATGAGTTATCCCTTTAGATTCGAGATATTCTTGAACAGTTTTGTTCTTGAACTCTGTGCCGTTGTCTGTTCTTAGAAGCTTTATCGGTTTCTGCAGATTCACCTGGGCCGTCTTCAGGAAAGTGATGAGCACATCAGGTGTCTCATCCTTTGATCGTAGGAACTTGACCCAAGTGTATCGTGAGTAGTCGTCCACGATCACTAGAATGTACTTCTTGCCTCCTAGACTCTGAGTTCGCATTGGACCACATAGATCCATATGCAATAGCTCTAGCGGAGCGCTTGTACTTGGTTCAGGCTTCGGTTTATGCGGAGCCCTCTTCATCTTGCCCTTCTCACAGGCTGCACACAGATGATCTTTGTCATATTTGAGCTCTGGAAGTCCTTTGACTAAGTTGCCACTAACCAGTTTGTTGATGTAGCGAAAGTTGAGATGAGAAAGCCGTCGATGCCATAGCCAGCTTTGCTACATCGATGCTTTAGATTGTAGACAAATCTGCTTGTCAGTCTGGACGTCTGATAAATTGATCGTGTAGAGGTCTGATTTTCGAGTGCCGACCAAGAGTTCTTCGCCTTCTTCTGTGCGAACAGAACACCTCTTGGCTTTGAAGTTGACCTCTAGGTCTTTGTCACAGAACTGACCTATGCTGAACAGGTTGTGTCCTAATCCTTCAATGTAGCTCACCTTCTTGATCGTTATATTTTCCCGTTGTATATCACCGTAGCCTAATATTGGTGAAAACTAATCATTTCCGTATCTGACTGTTCCGCAGTATTTCTCTGTAAAGTTTGTCAGCATATCTTTCTGTCCTGTCATGTGTTTGGAGCAACCGCTGTCCAAATACCACATATGACGGATCTGCATAGGAGAAATAACAAAACACAGATTTAGATTTTAAGCATTATAAATGAGTAAGACGTTGGAGCGTTAATATTAAAGTGCGGGATTTGAACTGATGAATTCAAAAGCCTATTTTTCTTAAGCACGGGTTCTGAACAGACGTGTTCAGAAACAATCGTCTTGCCTTTGAAGTCCGAGTCTTGAGCTGTCTAAATCAAGAATCATTTTTCTTTATTGAGGTACGGGTTCTGATCTGTTGTAATCAAAAGCCACATGTTTTGCTAAACATTGGGTGCCTGCAACACAGATTTAGATTTTGGTACCCACTTGAATTTGGGTCCTGCTGTGTTAGCACAAGGTTTTGATTTTGGTACCCATTGCAAATTGGGTCCTCTTTTCTTTTGAAATAGATATGAAGTAGGATAATGATAAGAATGCACATGAGATGATTCAAACCGCATAGCAGAATCTTGACAGACATTAGAAGCATGTTTATCATAAAAGGAAGACTGTCTAGCAGTTTTAGATAACAGGAATAGTTGCTTAAAAGAGTATTTCAGTTTAGGAGCAACATTCATATTCAAAGTATCTGAACTAGACATATTCTTATTACAATAAACAGCATCAAAAGATTTAAAAGTCTTGTCAAGCTTCCGTTTGGGTTGCCATTTCTTGGTCATATCTGAAACAGTTGAAACTTTTGAGTTAGACAATAGAGAAACAACTGAATGAATTTTCTTTGGGTTACAAGTATTGATCGGCTTCTGTGAATGCTTCTTGCCTTTAGCATTTTTAGCTTTCACAGAGACTGAGTTATCAACTCGCGTTGATTTTGCACTGTTAACAGGCTTACTAGTTGATCCAACAGATTTCTTAAGAAAGGATGAATGGTTTGGAAGTTTTGCATTAAAGTCAAATTGTTCAAGACAATCATCTAAACCACCGTTAGAGTTCAGAAAATCAAACCCTCGATTTGATGAACTAACCATATTCTCAGAGTTTGAAGCCTTAGAAAGAACAGAATTTGTAAACACATTTGTAAACATATTATGTTCAATTTTTATCAAAAGTCTTTCATCTGACAAGGAATTCTCGAGTTCAGAAATTTTACTTTCTAATACGAGAGGAGGGACATATAGTTTACCTTGAGTAGGTTTTGCCTCCATTTCCTTTTCAGAATAACTTAGAAAGAAGTCATCTGAAAGAGTTTTCTTCTTTACAGGTTTCTTATCATAGCTATTATTCAGCTTCGCATAATAAAATGGAAGATGAACTTTAGATGATATTAAATGTTTTTCAGTTTCTTTAGCTTCATCCTCTTCAGATAGTTTAGTCCAATAAACTTTAAGTTCAGGGATTCTTCTAGCTAACTTCATAGAAAGAATATCATAAAGTGCAGGCACTTCAGACATTCCCTTTTGAAGATAGTGAGGATTCTTATAACCGATTCCCCATCTTTCTTTGTTCTCTATTGGTTTGTTAAGATGAATGGTTTGCTCAGCTTGACCAATTGAGTACAACTTCTTTTCCAAGGCATCCATTTTTGCAATTAAAGATTTATTTTCTTCGATAGACGAAGAATGCATTTGTGTAACCTCATATAAGTCAATCTCACGTTTTAGCAGTTTAGACTTGAGTTCAGAATTCTCACTTAGAATTATTGTCTTCTCTGTTGCGTTGGTGTCATTGTTTTTATGTAAAACCTCAACCAGTACTTTCTTCTCAGCAACTTCATTGCTAAGTTTCTGTATTGATTGGTTTTTGTCAGTAATGACACCCTTTTCACGCTTTAGGTTCGACTCTAACTCTTTGAGTTTATCATTCATGGCATGCAATTGATTTATGAATTCAGCATACGATAAGTTGCATACCTCTTCTTCATTCTCTGAATCAGCTTCATCATCTGATTCATGCTTTCCCATCAAGCACAGGTTGATAACTTCATCTTTCTCTTCATCTTCTTCATCATCATCAGAATGATCGAGCCAGAAAACGTCTTCAGCCATCAATGCCTTCCCAGCCTCTTGTTGCTTTGCAAGCAACATCATGTTTTTGTAGTAGTCCGAGTTCTTGACTTTTGGCTTTCGGCAATCTCTGGCATAATGACCGGTTTTGCCACAGTTGTAGCACGTTATAGGTTCTGTCTGACCTGATCCTTCTGCTTGAAACCTTCTCTCTTCAGGTTTCCTTTCCTCCATCCTCCTTCCTTCAGCAAGATCTCTTCTATCTTCTGGTTTCCTCTCCTCCATTCTCCTTCCTTCAAACCTTCTTCCTTCAATTCTACTTCCTTCGACCCTTTCTCTATGAGCGTTGTTGTTTGGACCAGACGAATACCTCTGACTGTTTGAGCTTGGCTTTGTGTAGAATTTTTCTGGAAAGCCTTAGTCAACAAAAGCAATGCTTTCTTTTGTTGTTCACATTCATCTTCGTCAGAGTTTGCTTCAGCTTTATCTTCATCTGATTCATACCCAGTCGCTTTGTTCTTCTTCTTCTTGACAACAGGAGCAACTTTGTCTTCAACCTTCTTTCCTCTCTGCCTTTTCTCTTCTAGAATTTCATCCACTTCTTCTTCATTTTGTTTGAGGGTCTCATACACCTCATGAAGTGGAATCTCATTCAGGTCTTTAATCTGCTTCATCTGCCTCGCAAATCTCTTCCATTCTGGCTGTAGAACGCTTAGAAATTTGACGTTTAGCTCAATTTGAGATTTGTGGACCTTGTTCTTGCTTAGCTCATTCAGCAAGGTCACAAACCTGTCATGTACTTCTTCTAAGGTTTCTCCGACTCTGCCTCTAAATTCTTCATAGTTATTTAGGCAGTTGGAGATCTTCAGTTGATTTCCTACCTTAGAACCCAACATCATCTTCTCCAGCTGATCCCACATTTCCTTAGCTGAGGCCTTGTAGCTGTCAATCTTTATGTAGATTTCATTGGGGATTCCTTGAAGAATGTATGACATAGCTAGCTTATCACCTTTAGCTCTGTTTAGGTTGTCACCGTCAAGCTCATGGTACTTCAATTCAATTTGTGTTGGCACTGTTCCATCCAGACGAGTTGTCTTTATTGGTTGCATATTTTCTTCTGCAAATGACTGTCTGATGAACTCACAAAGCTCATGTCCGTCTATGAGGTTTAGAAACCGATCCCTCCACTATTCGTATTCACCTTTAAATAGAACTGGTGGTTTGGAATCAGTTCCAATGGCAAGAGCTTCTCTGGAAGTCATAATTGAACAAGATTTAAGATGCGAGAGGCTTTGAGATGCGTGAGGCTTGAGATGCGAGAGGCTTTGAGATGCGTAAGGCTTGAGATGCGAGAGGCTTTGAGATATGAGAGGGTTTGCGTTTCTAGTTAGGAACGCAAAGTTGAGGTTTGCGTTTTTAATGGGACGCGCAAATGGTGGTTTGCGGGTCTAGTTGGAACGCAAAGTTGACTTGATCTTTTGAAGTCTTGAGGAATGCGGGTCTGAGGTTTGAACCGAGAAGTGAGCTTTGCGGGTTTTTGAGGACCCGAGAAGTAAATTTCTGATTTGATCCGAGAAGTGGATTTTGAGGTTTGCGGGTGTATCGAGAAGCGCAAACTTAGGTTTGCGTGTCTAGAGAGGAGCGTTTGTTGACTTGTGAGAAGTGAGCTTGAGGTTCGCGATTGCTTTTTAAAACGAGAAGTGTGCTTTGCGTTTGGCTTGAGAGGCGCAAAGTAGAAGTTTGCGCGTCACTTGAAACGCGCAAAGTTGGACTTTGCGTTTGATGAAGGACGCGCAAAGTAGGACTTTGCGTTTGCTTTGAGGAGCGCAAAGTAGGAATTTGCGTGTTATTCTTCCTCTGGTTTGCGTCTGTTCGTCCTGAACTTCTGAAAATCGTCTAAATCTTTGTTCCTGTAAAGATTAGCACTACCAAACACTTCCAAAGTGTCTAGAATCACTTCTAGAACTGAATTTAAGCACTCGATCTCACAAACACACTCTTTTTGAAGAAAAGATCGATGGCACAGTAAGTTACCCACTTCGACTGTTTTCACTAAAAATCACCAAATTGGAACTCGATTTAAGGTTTAAAATGAAATTAAACACTCACAAATCTATCTAGCAGGTATTTCAAGAACACAGAGTCGATTTCTTTTAAAACTTGTTTTTGATCTTTATCAGGCTCTGATACCAATTGTCGGTCCACACAATACTACTTATAACAAGTTTATAGAAACAACACAATGATTACCAACCTATTTTGAATATAGAAATGGTTACAAGGTTGATCGATTAATCTTTGCTTTGTGTTCTCAATGTTTTCTCTCTTTTACACCTTGATGTGTGTGTTTGTATGTGTTAAGATATGATCTGATGTTGAGAGATTGAGATACACTTCTAACTAATCTAACTAAGTGTGTTGAACACACTACCTAAACATAATATTTAGATTAATATCTAGATATTATACTAGATAATATCTAACATACTAGAAAGTTAACTAAACTAATATAGTTACCTAAGTTACCTAAGTTACCTAATATCTAACAAATAGATATTAAGTTAACTTTTACAATAATAAATAAATACATTACATTAAATTACATTGACATTTATTACAAATAGACATAGACTTTATCATTGAGAGTCGATGTTCCGGCTTTAACTTCAGATTGCGATCTTTATATTGGATGATCTTGAATCCAATGAGATTGTGGTCTAACACAACGAATTTTGCTTCATCGGCTTTGGGACTGAATTTCCCGATTTGCTCTCTGTCGTTCAACACAAAGCATCTGCATCCGAAGACATGGAAGTACTTGATATTTGGCTTCCTCTGATTCAGCAGGTGGTAAGGGCTCTTTGCATGCCTTTTTACTATCAGAGATCGATTTTGGGTAAAACATGTCGTGGAGATGGCTTCTGCCCAAAAGGAAATTCGAAGTCCTGAGGCAGTGAGCATAGTTCTTGCTGCTTCCACTGGTGTTTGGTTTTTGCGTTCAACAACACCATTTTTTTGTGGAGTCCTTGCAGCAGAGAAGTTATGTGAGATGCCCTTTGTCGTAAGATAGGTTTCGATGGTTGAGTTTTTGAACTCTGTCCCATTGTCACTTCGAACTTTCTGAACCCTGCAATCATGAAGAACTTGTATCCTCTTAAGGAGATTGATTAGTACCTCAGGAAGATCTGATTTTTTTCGAACAAACTCCACCCAAGTATATCTAGAGAATTCATCTACGAGTACAAGAATGTACTTCTTGCCACCTAGACTATACACAGATATAGGACCACAAAGGTCTACATGAAGCATTTACAGTGGTCTAGTGCAAGATATGTCTGTTTTGGTCTTATGGGCAGCCCTTTTAAGTTTGCCCATTTCACATGCAGAGCATAAATGATCTCTGTCGAATCTAATACTTCGTAACCCTTTACCAGATCCAGTTTCATAAGTTTGTCTAGAGAGTGAAAGTTTATGTGACAGAACCTGTTGTGCCAAAGCCAAGCTTCCTCGTTCTTACTTGAGACTAGACAAAGCTTTTCATCTTTGTTGATCATCTTGAAGTCCATAAAGTACGGATCACCTCGTCTCTTGGCTCGCAGAAGCTCTGTAGTTGTGTCTTCCTTTAACAGAGAGCAATATTGCTTCTTAAACATTACATCTAGTCCATTATCGCAGAGCTGGCTAACACTTAGCAGGTTGTGCTTAATGCCATCCACATAAGCCACTCTGTTGACATCGATGTCTCCATTGGCAATGACTCCATAGCCTTTGATTTGATCCTTCTTGTTGTCTCCGAAGGTCACAGAACCTCCTCCTTGTTTTTCTTTGAAAGCGGAGAGCAACCATCTGTCGCCAGTCATGTGCCTTGAACACCCGTAGTCTAGGTAAAATATGGGCACATGTTGTTTCTTCTGTGGACCGATTAAGAGGATTTAGGTACCCATTTCCAAATGGGTTCAGGCTTGTTAGGAGTCCTTAAAGTTGCCTTAGCAACTTTGAGTTTGGTTCTCCTTGACAGAGGTACCATTTTGTCATTTCTCACCCTTGAATTTGGCATTCTTGGGCTTCGGTGAAATATAAGATAGGAAGGCCTTGAGAAGTGTTGTTTAAGAGCATGCATAAGATCAAAACATTTGCAGTGAGGAACTCCAGAAGTAAACTTCTTAAATATTTCATTAAACTTGTCAAAGGAGGGTACAAAGCAATTTTTACAACAACCCATTTTAGATTTGGGTTTCTTTTTACAGAAAACTGTCTAATCTAGGTTGAGTTTTGTCAAAAACTCGTTGTGGATGGCTCTCTAAATGTACTCTCCCTTGATGACGTTCCTTTCGAGCATTCACTGCCACAGAAGCATAAGTTTTATCAAATTTGGGCCATTTTGCCTTCTCTTGCCAGGTGAGCTTTTCTTGAAATGGTTTTAAAGGTTTTGGATCTTTGGAAGCTTGAGAGATCTTCATTTTTTCATTTTTTAACTTTTTGAGCTCAAGAGAAGTTTTCGCTTGCAGACACATGTCCAAAAAATCAGGGCAGATGGGTATTCCTGTAGTTCTCCTTTTAGGAGCGACTATTCTGTTAAGAATACCAAAGGGTAAAATATTTTCCTCTGGACCACAGGTGGCCATCTCAAGTTCCACAGAACTTGTCTCAACACTGACAGACAAGGACTCAGATTCTGATTCATAATCTGAATGGAGAAAGTCTATGTAAATGAGAGCATGACCTTCTGGAAGTGTATTGCTTTGTCCATTTGTAGTGCCCTTGGGAACATTTAGATCTTTTGAAATGCATGGGATAACCATAGGAACACTAAGACCATTTAGGAGATCTTGCTCAAAGATTTCATCTACTTCAGAGATTAGATCAGGATGATTGAGAAAGTGATTTTCATAGGTCTTTCTTAAGTCACTTTCCAAAAACCTTTTGAACAGTTTTTCTTCCACAGAGGCCGGAACAAACTCTGGTGTATCAGAGGACAGTTCCTTTTCAGGAACCATCATGCACATAAAAGCCATTTGAGTTTGTGTTTCTGGATGACCAAATTTGAAGACCCTTATCTGCTTTTGAGACAGATATTTCTTTGGGATAAATTTTCTGATAATCAATAAATTCCAAAACAATCAAGAAATTACTCAAAATACGATCAAGAACTAGAGAAAGAAACTAGAGAGAGAAAGTAGATCTTGAATTCCAATCACAAGTCTGAATGTTTACAATGACGTGCTTACATGCTTTACAAACCAAACACCTATTTATACCAACTAAACTAACAAAGACTTAAAGGCTAAGAAAATGTTAAACATGCTTTGACAATCCTAAAACAATGACAATGTTGACTTTCTAACTTTGAGTTTTCTAATTAAATCTTGGATATAATATTTAGACTTAACAATCTCCCCCTTTGTATTCAAGATTTAATAAAAATTTGATACAGATCTTCAGCTCTTGATTCTTCAGCTTTTGTCTCTTTAGTTCTGAACTTTGAAGCTTTCACAGACTTTACTCTTTCAACCTTTGAAGAATCTTGGAAAGTCTTTTACACTTTAAAGCTTTGAAAGTCAACAAGCCTTGAACACAAATCAGAATTCTGGAATCTTTTTGAAAAAACTTTTGAATCTTTGACAGTAAACTTTGAAACAACTTTGATCTTGTAACTTTATCTCTTTGATCCTTGGACTGTCTTCAGAAAAACAAACTTTCACAAACTTTCAGAAATAGTAGCGGATGCATTTGAATTTCGTCACAAGTCTTTTCACTTGACAATTCTTCATAGCTTTGAAATTGATCTTTGTAAAATTCTCCCCTTTTTGATGATTGAGAACATCATGATCATCAAAATTTCATCAAATTCACCCCTATGTATTCAAATAACAATCTCCCCTTTGACAGTTGGCGCGCTTTGATCTGAGAGCCGTCAATTCATGAAAGATATATATCCGAATCTTTTCAAATTCAGACATAATGAACGTGGTAACCGTGAATCAACAAATGAAACAGTTAGGAATGCCTGACAGTAACACAAAGTTACTGTGTACAACGAATGTACAATTTAAGGAACTGGCTTGATGATGACTCCCCAGGACTTCCATTCAATCATTGAAAAACACAAGGTTTATCTATGAATGTTCTAACAGAAAAACAAATTTTCTGTGTGCTCGTGCTTGTGTAGGAAAGAATTTTAGCACAATGATTGTGTTTCATACGGCTCAAATTGTGTAAACTGTTAAGACAACAACATGTATTACACGGACTCAATGTGCATGAAAGAGGTGTGAAAGTGAGGGAACTTTCCTTCTTTTTCAATATCTAAATCTTCCGAGAGAAGATTAGATAGCATATATGTTGCATCCCAAAAGAAAATGAAACATTTCTTTGTTATGAAAGAAATGAGTGGTTGGTGGGGTAATAGCAAGAGTTGGCATGGGCTCACTGCCTTTTTCAATGATGGTCACCAAAGAATGTGAACCAATCAGTAGATGTGGCTGCCCGGCTCAGAAAGTGGTTGGTGCAGAGTTCTAATATTCTTTTAACTATAATCTCACACCCTCTTTCTTTTTATCTTTATGCTCACTTCTAACCAAACTCTCATTTCCATTTTACCGCTCCACACAATGAGAATAACTCAACCGGACGAGTTATCTCCCCCACTCTTTGATATTGACCCCTCACCCCTCAATCACTCAAGGATAACTTCCTGGGTAGGAAACACAGGTTGCGTGAATCCATGGAAGTTCTGTTTAAGCTCACACATGAATCCCATGTAAGTCCTAAAAAGCATGGTTGCTCAACAATTTAGCTGAACAGTTAGGCACAAAGTAATAACAATGTCAGAATGTAAGCTCATGAGATTTGATGTAACCCTCTAAAATTCAGAGTAAATTAAAACCTGGAAATATGGCAACAAGACATCCGCATTGATATAAACTTCCCATAAAGGGGATCAGTCCTTAAGACTATACAAAATCTGAACAGATATAGAATTCATCAACAAACTAATCTAAACTTAACTATATAGATTACATCAGTTGACGATCCATATCTCACCAAAAGAATGGGACTTTAACAATGCCCAACTCCAAATACTAGTCATCTCAAACAATGCCTCGAGTCCACACTCGACACTAAAACCCTCGGCGACCCGCCGCTAAAGGAACCTGTTATACACATCATTTGAGAAAAAGTGTCAGGCTTAAAGCCTGGTGAGAACATACAGTTTATAAATTTGAAGAGATATAAACTTTTGTATCAAAGGGAATCTTTTCAAATAAGCATTTCCAAGTTAACTGTTGATAAGAATGAAATCCATTAAAATGAGACCATAAACCTTCTTTCTAGAACCTCACAATTTAATGCACAAGTAGTTCTTTTATAAACTTCCCGAAAAATAAACATCAGTATCATAAGGAAATCTTTTCATTAAGGTTTAATTCATAAAAGATAACATTTTGCCACAACCTGCCCTTTTCGGTCCAAAACTCATCATACGATGACAAAAGAACCATTTTACCAACGATTGTGGTGTAACACAAAGAATACCACCAATCCGAGTTATGAGCTAAACAATTGGAATCCGAGGATACGAACATATAGGTCCGTGTTCCAACGTGAGATCGAGCCCCAAGCAAAACCAATGTATACTCCTTCACTAGGATCACTATGAACTGTGGCTAGTATCCGGCCTCACATAACCATACCAAGTTGCCCCCGAGGATCATATGCATCCATAGCTACAAAATGGGGAATATGACATCCCAATAATATAGTCGACTCAAAATCTATGGATCCGCTAGTAATGGTACAGACTCGTCACAACAACATATGTGACCAACCATAAATAAACATATGGTATAAACACATTTTATAAACAAAATGTCATTTCCAGTTCAACTTCTGGTAAGAATGAAAATCATTAAAAATGAGTTCTTAAACATTCTTTTCACATATCCACATAATGTGCAAGTAAAACATCATTTTATTTCAATAAGATAAGATCCATCATTTTAGTAAACATAAATGATCGGGAACCCTAAAATCTCCCAAAACTCAAGTTATATCAAATATGTAGAAAACTTAAATCTAAAAACATTGAGATATATATATGGTATGAAACATTTTCATAAACAAAATGTTATATCCAATTCAACTTCTAGTACGAATGAAAATCATTAAAATGAGTTCATAAACTTTCTTTCACATATCCAACATAATGTGCAAGTAAAACATATTTTTACTTCAAATAAGATAGAATCCATCATAAAATGATCGGAACCCTAAAATCTCCCAAAACTCAACTTATATCAAATATGTAGAAATCTTAAATCTGAAGTCATGGAGATACATAGGAGTTCAAAATGTAACCATTTTGACATGTATAAAGTTTTAGAAAGGTAGTAGGAACTCACACAATAGGTTTATACGAAAACCCGAAAAACCAGATATCGACCCCCTTGCGAAGACGAAGCCTCCTACACCGAAACCCCGTGAAATGCACTTAATACTAGCGATTAACGGAAGCTCGAAGATCCAAAGAAAACCAACCAAACTTAGAGAAAGATAAATATTTAGAGAGAGAATAGAGAGAGTTAGAGAAAATATCTCACAAATGAGATATTTGTGGTTGAAGCCACTTAAGTCGGTCTGGGCCTTTCGCGGGTTATGTCGCGACCTCAACTCGCGGCATAACTCGCCCGTGTTCTCAAACCCTAAAACCAACAGCGGACATCGCGACTAATGCCGCGACTCCAAGTCGCGAGCAAGTCGCGGAAGTCACTGGAAGGTTCCAACTTCACCGAACAACATAAATTCGAACGATACACAAAATACGGTGATAACGACAAGAACATAACACAAGAATACAAGATTGTATAACGAAATTCAGGGTGTTACAATCCTCCCAACCTTAGAATGATTTCGTCCTCGAAATCCACTATTCTCAATAGAACACTGTCCACAGAGAAGATCGTTCTTAACCCATTTGCCAGAATCATTAACGAGATCTTAATACCGACACCCGAATTAGCTACCATTCTTGGGTACATTTCACTCCTAACCGAGCGAACACTCAACTTTCTAAAGTAACCTTTACTCATAAGGTTACGGTTGCCTCCCAACCTTAGGTGACAATTACTACCTCCAGGAAATTAGCGACCTCAGCTTTCCATCTACCCATTTCTTTCGAACTGCACGACTCCGAACTCAAAGCCAACGGTCGACGCTAATCTTCCCAAAACTCTCAGATTTCACTGATCCATTCCTAATATCGATAAAGATATTCTTACAAAGCGCACTAATGCGTCTTTCCGGAAATCGGTTAACACATATTCTGTTATCACTCAACTCCGATCCGACTCAAAATCTCGAAATAGCCTTTATTCAAATTTCTTAATACTTCCATAAATACTTCGTCTACAACCACATTATAAGGATTAACCTCTAAACATACCACCAATCTATACATTCGGACTATAGAAGACGGGTGCTAATAAAACCCACAACAGGAATTTGATGCACATGCTGAAAAATATATAGGATTAGGCTTAATGCCTAGATAGCTCAAGAGTTTTACATAAGTAAAAGTAATTAAATTGATGAACTTCTCTTTAAAACAGAATCTTTCAAATAATGAATTTTAAAACATGGAACAACTCCTTTAAAAAGTTATGCAATTTCAAAGATGGATCCTTCATTTCAACGATGCTTTATAAATTGACACGACTTGTACTAACTCGAAGTATGAAACATTAATAACACCATCCACATCGTACGTCCAAAAACATGGACACTAGGCCCAATACTCACACGACCAAAACGAAAGAAAACTAAATATCAACATGCAAGATTAACACATTTCATTCAAACCTTAATATACGTGGGGAGAACCCAATATTAAAGCCATCGTTTACCATCGACTCCACATAACCAAAGTTGGTAAAAATATGACATTAGTATTTAAAATACCCTGGGTTTACGACGGAGAGACCCGTACACAAAAAGAATAGAAGGACACGCAAGTAGGCCGCCCATACAACTTTCTCGCATTACCTCTAAACGTTTCCATCTTGGGTGGCGAGAAGAAATGAATGGGGCCACCCGTGATGTTATTGGATTTCACCACGTATCCCGATCTTAGTTCCCATGCCATACCAGACATCACAACTTCAAACCATTTATTGCCTCTACACATACTCCGTCGAGTTCCACCTCAAGGGCTTACGGACACGGGTGCCTATCCAATCCAGACGAGTTCCAACTAAGCAGCTTGTGCCACCTATTGTCTACTCGCTATCCTACCCGAGCGGTCACTAAGTGTAACCCAAAACCTCAGGCTCTACAAAACAGACAGACTGTCTATGGATCTACAGCATTACAGTCTAAAACGCTACATGACTCCAAATGAATGACCAGCGCACTCAAAGCATGTAACTCTCAAGTGACACGAATAAACACCATCATACTCAAATCTTTCATTACAATTATAAATCCGGACGAATGTCCATACGACTCATTTAGTCAAAACCCGAGCCACAGGCCCAACACTTCACGTAAATTTCCAACGAAAGCCTCGTAAACCTTAAAACATATTTAACCGACATTTAACGTTTCCCCAAATAATGAAATGTCTTTAAACAATGCTTATGAAAACCCACCCCACAAAGACATGATTTCTCAAAACTCAACACGTATTGGGACCAAAGATTTTCCAAAGGTTTTATGAATGCAAATATACTAAGATGCATATATCATAAAATAGACTTTGTTTGCACAAAATCATCAAAGATGCATAAATCGTAATGTAGATTTTACGTGTACAAAATCACCAGAATATGTAAATCACTCTATTTACTTGTTGAAATATTAAAGCTCGGCATGAGCAATTTAAGATGTTAAAACAATCCAAGTTACCGAATACGAAAACTTAAGAAAATACTCGCACCTTGAGAAATACAAAGTAAAACATACGCAATAATTTACGCTATAAACGTGAAAATAGGTTCTTGCACTTCAACTTGTGCAACAATTGTTTGTACAACTCCAAAGGGAAAAATCACAATTTTTATCTTTAAAATTCCTCCTCTATAACCAAGAGACGTTGCAGCAAAAGAATTTTCAACTCACCCATATGCAACAATTCATTCCCCGGTAAAATAACGGGGATGCAAATAAAATTTCAAATCGAGTTTAAAGTTTCACGTTGTAAAGATAAACACATTTGACCAAAATAGAAATTACAACGACAAAAATATCGCTAACTCGCTAAATACTTTGCGGAAGTTTTAACAGTAGAGTTAATGATGGAAATATGATCAGAACGAACGTCCTGTTTTAAAAATAACATAGATCGTTTATGCTATCATTCACACCAACGTTATACTTAGATCCAATGCACATAGTACACGACGGTTGACATTTGTTAACAAAACCCCAAAATTAACACACACAATGATGCATATGCACATGTTCCTGAAATTATTTACGCGACACAAAAGTCGTAAGATGAGACACCATAATCCAACTGGATTTTCATAAAACTCATTAACGCTAAAATCAAGTGGTGTCCAAATTTCCATTTTTCAACACAAGGTAAGGCGACCATTTTGACAAGATTTTTGATGAGACACGATGCCCAAAGAACTCATAACTTGCACGCAATGAAATTAAGCTCACGAATCTCAAAATATACGCACGCGACAAAAGAATCCGTAAAACAAAACTTCAAGAAATGCAACAAAACTCACACAACTAAAAATTCCCAAGAAACTCTGACTCACAAGCATGGGAATAACTCTTCCTTTAAAACCATTGACATACGTGGAAGAGATCCAATGTCAAGGTCAAAATTCCACAGCTACTTTCCCATTAACTCAAAAAGCGTAAAACACAGGTATTACGACCTCCAAAAATAGCTTTTAAACACAAGACGTGAATAAAGAGAGTTTTGATAACAATTTGAAATCAGGTGCAACAAAACCATTTTAAGCATGCTTATGCTCATAGTTTAAAATATGTTGAGTGCTAAATGTTTTGCCAAAACGTTATAAGATAATTTACTTTATGGTTGGCGATCATGAAAAACAATTTATGCAAACTTATTTTAGAAATAAATTTAATGCATGAATTCGGTCGGCACTCTCATCTTAATACTACGCTTCCCAACATCCTGACGTACTATAATCAACCGGATGCCTCAGGCATAATAGGGCAACCATCCCATTAATTAACTTACAAAACTCCTCGAAATAGAATCGATCTAACAAGATATAATTCTAATTCCACAAACGAATCTGGCTCAAGATGATTAACTTAATGCGTTCTACGCACTTACTATCATCCCAAAGAGACATTGCTATAAACAACAATCATTCCTTAGCTTACTCGCTTAGAAACTTCCGCACTACTCTAACGGTCAACATACCAAGGTAGAGCAGGTAAACACAAGCACGAGAAAGGGTAAGGAAGAGGTTAACTGAAACACGCACGAAAGGAACGTACCGCTACGTCTACCAATTGTCATAACATTAGCAAACCAATTACACTCACGTAAAATATCCTCATAATCACATTAGCTAAGTGAGATTATGAACATATAACACATAAGGGTTCTTGTTACCATCATCACAACGCTTGATTAACATAACCTCCGTCGACTCTAAGACTAACCCATCTTAGAAGTTCTACCCAATCTCACAATCAATGCCTATCAAACTCAGTCTGAGTCTAGACATCTTACATTCATGCCTAGTTCGCTTAAACTAGAGCTCTGATACCAACTTGTAACACTATAAAATTCAGAGTAAATTAAACCTTGGAAATATGGAAATAAGACATCCGCATTGATATAAACTTCCCATAAAGGAGATCAGTCCTTAAGACTATACAAAATCTGAACAGATATAGAATTCATCAATAAACTAATCTAAACATAACTATATAGATTACATTAGTTGACGATCCATATCTCACCAAAAGAATGGGACTTTAACAATGCCCAACTCCAAATACTAGTCATCTCAAACAATGCCTCGAGCCCACACTCGACACTCAAACCCTCGGCGACCCGCCGCTAAAGGAACCTGTTATACACATCATTTGAGAAAAAGTGTCAGGCTTAAAGCCTGGTGAGAACATAAATTTCAAGAGATATAAACTTTTGTATCAAAGGGAATCTTTTCAAATAAGCATTTCCAAGTTAACAGTTGATAAGAATGAAATCCATTAAAATGTGACCATAAACCTTCTTTCCAGAACCTTACATTTTAATGCACAAGTAGTTATTTTATAAACTTCACAAAATATAAACATCAGTATCATAAGGAAATCTTTTCATAAAGGTTTAATTCATAAAAGATAACATTTTGCCACAACCAGGCCTTTTCGGTCCAAAACTCATCATACAATGACAAAAGAACCATTTTACCAAGAATTGTGGTGTAACACAAAGTAGACCACCAATCCGAGTTATGAGCTAAACAATTGGAATCTGAGGATACGAACACATAGGTCCGTGCTCCAACGTGAGATCGAGCCCCAAGCAAAACCAATGTATACTCCTTCACTAGGATCACTATGAACCATGGCTAGTATCCGGCCTCACATAACCATACCAAGTTGCCCCCGAGGATCATATGCATCCATAGCTACAGAATGGGGAATATGACATCCCAATAATACAGTCGACTCAAAACCTAGGGATCCGCTAGTAATGGTACAGACTCGTCACAACAACATATGTGACCAACCATAAAAAACATATGGTATAAATACATTTTATAAACAAAATTTCATTTCCAGTTCAACTTCTGGTAAGAATGAAAATCATTAAAAATGAGTTCTTAAACATTCTTTTCACATATCCACATAATGTGCAAGTAAAACATCATTTTACTTCAATAAGATAAGATCCATCATTTTAGTAAACATAAATGATCGGGAACCCTAAAATCTCCCAAAACTCAAGTTATATCAAATATGTAGAAAACTTAAATCTGAAACCATTGAGATATATATATATGGTATGAAACATTTTCATAAACAAAATGTTATATCCAATTCAACTTCTGGTACGAATGAAAATCATTAAAATGAGTTCATAAACTTTCTTTCACACATCCAACATAATGTGCAAGTAAAACATATTTTTACTTCAAATAAGATAGAATCCATCATAAAATGATCGGAACCCTAAAATCTCCCAAAACTCAACTTATATCAAATATGTAGAAATCTTAAATATGAAGTCATTGAGATACAAAGGAGTTCAAAATGTAACCATTTTGACATGTATAAAGTTTTAGAAAGGTAGTAGGAACTCACCCAATAGGTTTATACGAAAACCCGAAGAACCAGATATCGACCCCCTTGCGAAGACGAAGCTTTCTACACCGAAACCCCGAGAAATGCACTTAATACTAGCGATTAACGGAAGCTCGAAGATCCAAAGAAAACCAACCAAACTTAGAGATAGATAAATATTTAGAGGGAGAATAGAGAGAGTTAGAGATAATATCTCACAAATGAAATATTTGTGGCTGAAGCAACTTAAGTCGGCCAGGGCCTTTCGTGGGTTATGTCGTGACCTCAACTCGCGGCATAACACGCCCGTGTTCTCAAACCCTAAAACCAACAGCGGACATCGCGACTAATATCGCGACTCCAAGTTGCGAGCAAGTCGCGGAAGTCACTAGAAGGTTCCAACTTCACCGAACAACATAAATTCGAACGATACACAAATTACGGTGATAACGACAAGAACTGAACACAAGAATACAAGATTATATAACGAAATTCTAGGTGTTACATTTGAGCAATTGAACTTTGAAGATTTCTCAAAACAAAGATATTGAATGAATGAAATGATATCAAGAGAGTTGTTTTGAGAATCTGACAATGTATTAATCAAATCAAATGAAATGGTTAGGGTATCAAAGAATTGGATGGTTTGTTTATATGAACAAATATAAACAATTTAGCAATGAAAGCACAGAGATTGAAAAGATGATTGATACTCAACAACTTTTGAAAGCAAACGGGAGTATTACCATCGAAAAATTGGTTCGTTATGAGACATGGTAATAACAAAATCAAATGAAATACTGAACCGACGTGTGTGAATACTTGACAATATATAGAGAAGATAATACACAAGTATTGATCTTTGGAAACACACGGTCAGTGAAACATTAAGGTCAAAATTTGAAAAACATTTAAAAGCACACTTCTAAATTCATAAAATCTTTTAAGAATCAGAAGTGGTTTGAACATTTATGAAACTGTTTTTCATGCTTGAAAGTTGTTCTTCTTTCAAACAATCATAGATCTAGGACAGAAGATATTTACCTTTTCAGCTCCCCCTCAAATCATGATATAATGATTTAAATCTTTTAAGCCCCCCTGGATATTAGCACAATATCCTTCTTTGAACATTGAAAAACGGGTCCTGATCTTTCATGTGATCAGAAGCCACCACCTTTACTCCTCCAATAAATTAAACATCTGAAATATGTCAGTTAAAACAGGATAGAGATCAGACACTCCCTTTTGAATTGTAGACCATCATATCAGAAAAATCTATCAGTGAAAAAGAATAGGATAGACATCAGATCAATTCTCTTGGGATGTAGACCATCATATCCATCGAATGCAAAAACCGGAGTAAGGTCTTTTGATCGCTGAGGTCCGAGTCCTAAACTGTTGTGTTTAGAAGTCAAAATCCGTTGAAGAATGGGTCCTAAGCTGATGTGCTTAGTAGCCATAATCTTGACATTGAAGTCCGGGTCTTGAGATGAGTTACTCAAGAGCCATAATCTTGACATTGAAGTCCTGGTCTTGAGCTGAGTTACTCAAGAGCCATAATCTTGTTACTCCTCCTTGACTTGAGGTGCCTGCAACACAGAATCAGATTTCTTATTTGGTACCCACTGGTATTTGGGTCCATGAATGTTAGTTGCAGTTCGTGTGGGGGTAACCGAGTAAGAACCACACCAGAAATGATCACTGGTCTTGTGGATATGATCATGTGTACAACAATAAGAACAATAAAATTTATTACCTGAAAACCTGAGTAATTGGTCTTTTGAGTATTTAAAGTCAGGTTTACCTTTATGATCTTTGTTCTTCTTTGCTTTGTGAGAATTTACACATGTTGTCTTCTCTTTCAACTCATCTTTCTTGTCATCTTTGACTGATTTCTTCATCCAGACCAGTTTCTCTGACTTGTAATTCCTTCTTCTTGAAGATGTATTTGAACCATCTAAAAATTTATCATAGAAAATGTTAGTTTGACGAATCTGATTAAAGGATTTAACTGACCTTTGTGAAGATACAGATATCTGATTTGAACTTGAAGCAGAATTTTCAAGTTCTTCAATCTTTGAAGCAAAGTTGTCTCTTTCTTTCACAAGTTGGTCAATCTTCTTTGAGAACTCATACTTCGTTTGCTGCTCTTTCAGTGCATTTGCAGACAGTTCAGATAACTTTGAAGTCAATCTTTTTATTTCAGTCTCAAAGATGGATCTCTCTTCTTCAAACCTTTTTTCTGAATCATTTCTCTAGCCGGATGGTTCCTTAAAGAAACCCACATTCTTCTGTTCTATGGCCTTCTTTTCTTTAGCAAACTTCTCTCTTTCCAAAATAAGGACTTTCTCAAAATCGGAAATTTGTTGAGAAAGTTTTATGCAGTTAAGATCCACTGACTTCTTTTCTTCATAACACTTCTTAGAGAAATCTGAGAACTTCTTTGAAATTTATCTTCAGCAAGTTGTTGTTCCAAACCAGATATATTCTTTCTAAGTTCAGCATTCTAAGATTCCAAAACAGACATATTCTCTTTGAAAGCCTTCAACTTGTTTTGAAGCTCAACTGATTCTGCTTGTAGCACAGGTGATTTCTGTTTAGTTGTCTTCAGTTGGTTTTGAAGATTTATAATATCTCTCTCTTTCTCTTTTATCTCTTTTTCCTTCTCATAGACTATACCTGAAAATTTAGAAATATTATCAGTACACTTTATACATTCAGGAGTTTTAACACAGTTGAACAATTTAAGTTGCAACTCCTGAATCCTTTTGAGATTTTCTGAATTTTTAATTTTCAGATCATTTCGTTCAGCTTCAATAAAAGATATCTCAGATTTGTACAATCTTGACATCTTGAAAAAGAAATCAGCTTGATAATAATGATCGTTCCAAACTGTATATCATAAAATCAAAAACCAGGTCAACTTGAAATCTAGCACAAAACTTTAAAAATTGAACAACACTTGATATTACGCAAAGATAGCTTCTCGTAATCAACGTGATACGCAAAGTCTGGTTGTCGTGATAAGTGTAACGTGCAAAGTAGATTCTCGCAAGCAGTGTGTTGCGCAAATTACACTTCTCGGAACTCGTGGAAGACGCAAAGTAGGTTTGCGTAAGCCGAAGGATGCGCAAAGGAGACTTTGCGTAATAACCTTGAAGCGCAAAGGAGACTTTGCGTAATGGCCTTGATGCGCAAAGAAGACTTTCGATCCGCGAATGGTGCAAAGATGAATTGTGTGAGCCTTTGCTTTGCGTGAGCTGACAGAAACGCAAATGAAGCTTTGCGTGATAACCTTCAAACGCAAACTAAAATACTCAGATCGAAAATACTTGCGCAAACGTCTTATGAACGTGCGCAAATCGAATGAACTTGCGCAAACCGTGAATCTTGGTTCTTTCTATCTCAAAACGATCCAAATCTGCAATTTTAATCTCAAAAACTTATCAGTATCATCGACAAACAATATTAAACACAAATTTACAATCAATTTTCGATTAAAAACATCAATTCGCAAATTTTCAATCAAGAACAGTGTTTGAACAAAGATCACTAGAAAAACTCAAAAATCGAAAATTGACATTGAATTAGAACGAATTACAATATGGAATCAAAACAAGAATCAATCACCAACATAAATCGAACTCAATGATTCCATTTTCTTGCACTAAAAACGATTTTTCACAAAAAAATCGGATGAAACAGTGAAGAATACGAGTTCGTGAAAAAATTCCAGAAAATTTAATTTTCGAATTAAAAAAAATTCAATCTAATCCTTTGATAAAATCATTTCTGAAAAGTTTGGTTCACCTCTGATACCAATTGATAATCAATAAATCCCAAAACAATCAAGCAATTACTCAAAATACGATCAATAACTAGAGAGAGAAACTAGATCTTGAATTCCAATCACAAGTCTGAATGTTTACAATGGCGTGCTTACAAGCTTTACAAACCAAACACCTATTTATACCAACTAAACTAACAAAGACTTAAAAGATAAGAAAATGCTAAACATGCTTTGACAATCCTAACACAATGACAATGTTGATTTTCTAACTTTGACTTTCCTAATTAAATCTTGGTTACAATATTTAGACTTAACATTTTCTCTTTGATGAGAGTGCATATGCCAAACCATTGTTTTCATACCATACATTCGCCATCTGCAGAGGTTTCCTCAGATGTGGTCCTTCGGAGGTTCTGCGCCTCTTGAATGTGGAAATAGGATTGGAAGACTTGGTTTTAGAAATTATCCAGGACAGAAGATGTTTGCTAAAGATTTGTTCCTTTTATTCCCAGTATAGGGGTCAACGTCATCGAACCCTATACCTCTTCTGCCAATCTGAGTGTTGACCTTTTCATGGACCTTTTGAGAATATTGATATCTCTTAATTAGAAGATTTCTGTCGAGCAGATCTTGATGATGAACTTCTCTTTCCTTTTGGAATTTTTTTTCCAGGGAAATGGCGTTTAAACGATCACTCTCACTGTTCTTTAGCTCTTTGACCTTATCTTTTAGATCTTGATCAAGTTTAAAAACCTTTTATTTTAATTCTTTCTTTTCAACAATATCCTCAGAGACAAGAGTTTTTCGTTCAAGTTAAAGCTTCTCCTTTTTTTGAGTGAGAAGCTTTGTTTCTCTCTCAAAGAAGGCTAATCTTTTTTCTAGCTCTGAGCACATGCTTTTATAAGCAAGGAACTCGTTTTGCAATTCAAGAAGTTTGTTTTCAGATTCATAATAAGATGAGTCAGAAGTAGATACCTCACTCTTATCGTCAGAAGAGTGAACTTCTGCCATTCCACAGAAGAGTGCATTAGTGTCCCCTTCGTCAGAGGATTCATCGGTCACGAGGTTCTCTTGTTCTACCATCAGGGATCTTTGAGTGTAATACTCTGCTTTCTTTTTATAGATGGTAGAGTCTCTGGTTGGTTTCCCTTTGATGGCAGAGGACCCGCACTCTACTGCGTAGTGGCCCGGCTTCCCACATTTGAAGCATCCTTCGTTTTGTTGAGGAGCTCGATCTCCACTTCTGTCGTCCATCTTTTGTCCACTTCTCTCTTCATGCCTCTGATCACTGAAATCTTCTCTTCCAAATTTCCTTACTTCGCCATACCCTCTAACTTTGTTGTCTCTCTCCTCTCATCCTCTGTAGTCTGGCTTTTTCTTAAGACACCTATTGAATTGTCTACATAAGAGCAAGTGTTTTGGCCCCAGCAGCCATATCAATCTCTTCCTCTGAACTTTCTTCGCTCTCACTCTCTGCCACCAATACCATATTTTTCTTTTTCTTCTTCTGAGCATCCTCTGTCGCCTTCTCCTTCCCTTTGTCATGGCCCTCTGTGGTGCTTCCTACTAACTCTAGAGGTCCTCCCATAGGGGTTGCTAATTTCGAGATTCGATTCTCTTGGCTAATAAAAGTCCCAAAGATGTCGGATATAGACCAGACATCAAGATCTAGGGTTGCTTGCATGGACATAGTCAGATGAAGCCATTCGTCATTCAGGCTCTGAAGAAATCTAACATTGTTCTCCTCAGAGGTTATGTGGATGCCATACCTCTTGCACTTGTTGATCAGGGAGTTGTATCTATTGTAGGTGCTCTGAATGAATTCTCCTGGCAGAGCCTTGAATGCAAAGTATTAATTAATGCACAAGGCCCTGTTGTTCTTTAGGGTTTTGACACCACCTTCAAGCTGTTTCTCAAGCTCCAACCATAGATCCTTTGATGTTTCACAGGAGTCAAGGGATTGAATGATGTCGTTTGGAATAGCCATAATGAGTAGCCTTTTGCCTTTCTTTGCAAGTTCATGCAGGGTACTGTCTTGCTCAGTCCACTCATTTATAGGTTTAGGATGCTGATATTCAGGTATTTCTAGGGTGTTTGCGGTGGCAGGAACACGAGGAACAGTGGTCATTGGAATGTAAGGAGGGTTGTGAAGAAACTCGACCAAACCAGGATCCACACCTTCGAGAAAGTGCACCATCCTGATTTTCCACTGAGGATATTCATCCCTCAGTAGAGTAGGAGGTTTTGATTGAGATCCTGCACTGAAATAGTTGACTGGGTTTGCCATTTTCAGATAGAGTAAGTAGGATAGAAAAACAGAGTATGAAATGTGCTTTAGAAAAGACCAAGAATGTTCTCAACAGGGATTGGTATTTGGTAGGAGAAAGATAACAACCAACAAATAAGCTTTGAATCTGTCTTTAGCGGTTTAAACACACTTGCTTTTGAATTTACGTCAAACAGGTTGAAGCAGCTCCAGAAAATAGAGTATGTTTATGAATGGGGATCTAGGCAAAGAACAAACTCAAACTTCGACCTAAAACATGTGAATCAAGTATAGAACATGATCCTTTAATATTAAGAATCAAAGTCTGCTTTGATACCAATTGTTGATCCCAATAATGATGTTCTTTACTTGATAGACTTTCTACTACACATAGATTGATAGACTTTCTACTACACATAGATTAATAAGTAGGAGAGCAGAAGCGTTTTGGTATGTAGAAAAAGTAGAACACGTAAGGTAGTAGACGCACAAACAAACAATGAATAGGAACGTAAGAAACAACAATAATATTACTCAAAACACTTTTTCATTGATTTGCTCCAAGAACACCAAGAACATGCACTGGTGTGTGCAAATATTCTCAAGAAAAATACAATCTATTAATTAGAATAGTGTGTGCTCGTGTGAATAAACCAAAGGTGGTGCTCCTATAATATACAAGGTGGATGCACCCCATAGTACAAGACAAAGGCTGACATTCCATAAACGGAATGCCACCTGGAAAGGTAAACGATCGTGTGCCGCGGAAATGATATGGAGAATCTTCGTACAACAGGTTTCACGTGTTTAGTACGCGACCTTGTCTTGAACTGTGTTTACCAAAATATTGGAACTGTCTCCAGAGGTTAGCCATCACAGAGGCTCTGTGAGTGATCACAGAGGCTTTGTGATTTGAAAGTCATTATCAGGTTACGAGTCCTCTGGCAGAATGTCGACAGATTCTTCTAAGCTTTGTCCTCTACGGTAACTTGGTTGTTCTGAGCAGTCTTCAACAGTTCCATACTTAGCCTATTTTTCAATACTTATATACATTCTTTTCTTGGACATCAAATTCTAGATATGTCCCTCTCTTCCCTTCAAATCTTTTTAAAACTCTGGGTGGTCAATACTTTCAAACTTTCCTAAACTAGAAACTTTAGGCCTAAGAGCCTCTAAGGTCCTCCACAGAGCCTCTGCGACCAACCATAGAGCCTCTGCACCTCATAAAGGGATCTTTTGCCTTTTGTGCTGTTATTTGAATAGTACTCGGTCAATTCATTGATCTTTCGTATTTTTTTTGGGTCGACCTTACGCTTAGAACCCTGCACATGACCCCAGAAGCTCTTTACCCATAGAGCTTGTGCCACTTTAATGGTGAATTTTCTTTAAAAAGGTCATTTAGCGCGGGTTATTTATGAAAGTCACAGTCACTTGCGTAAAGAAAATGCCACGCGCGTGAGAGTAAGAGGAGGCGCACATACTCGAACCTGCACTGCCCATTCTGACGTGGCACAATTTCATTGGTTCGTTTATGTACCGTCGTTTTTCATAAACAGCTCATTATCCATATGTACTGATTACAGATTTGAAATTTTATTATTTACTGACTAAACCTTTCACCCCCTCTCAGTATAAAAACCCATTTCCTTTATTTTACCCATTTCCTTCTACCTGCAATTTCTCTCCCAAGAACCCTAAAGCAAGAACTTCTTTCTTATTCTTCTTTTCTCTGCAATGGATTCTCCTGTTTCATCCAAGAACAACTCCCAAGGATCAAAGTCCTCGAACCATTCTCCACATTCCATAGCCTAAAAGGCAAATTCCCATTCTGTAGAACAAGAACATGTTCTAACTAGTCGAATGCTGTCATTTACTAGACATTATTATCACCCAGACACCATGAACCTCAAGCCCAACAATCATTTTATCACCCTAGAACCAAAAGGATTCCCCGCTGAAGCTGAACTCCTAATTAACATCCTGAAAAATCATTTCCTTACCAAAGCACTAACCATGAAAAGGAAAGACATCCCTGAATCCTACATTCAGCAATTCTGGCTGAGTGCACGCCATGTGAAGATGGACATATATGGATATTGCATTATTGGATATGCAACTTATCCATCAACAGAGAAAATACTGTACATAGGAATAAACAGAAGAAGATTATCTGACATATTCGAACTACCCTCCAAGGATGAACTGAACCTCAAGAAATTCTCTGAAGAACCCACAAAGAACGAACTCTTGGAATTCCTAAGATTCACAGGATATGCCATTCCAATCTCCAAAAGCACTGACTTCAGAAGACAGAACCTTCCCCTCTGTAGAATGTTATGTTCTCCATATTGAATAGATTCCTCACATGCAAAGTGGGAAGCCCTGACCAGTCCAGTCACACAATATTGGCAATAATGTACGGGATCTACTATGATCTTCCACTGGATTATGCTGGGTTGATCTTCAAAGAAATCCGAAATGATGTCATTGCCAAACAATAAGATCAGGATAGGGGCACAGAGCCAAATAATTTGGTTTTTGGTAGGTTCTTTGCTGTACTACTTTGGGATGATTTGATCAGGGAAGGAAAGTTGCCCGCAGAGGGAAAGACAATCAAGCTTCATGAAATGAAGTCTCACAATCCAACCACTCTGAAGACAAGATACCCAACTGTACGACCAATTAAGGACATGACTCGCGGTGTCATGGTCCCAATTCAGGCTTCAGCCTCATCCTCTTCACCACCACCACCTGATATTGTAATCCCAATGAATTCAAGAAATCTCAATACAAGAATGTAACAATCAAAGTATAATTCTAGAGAGAGTGTGTAGAGAGAGAAAGTCTTCAATAGTCATAGATCTAACAATGATACCTACAATGAACTTCCTTGCTTCATGATTATACAAGACCATAGGTATTTATACCAAGGACTAAATCACAAGCTTAACAACTAATAAATCTCATATTGACTAAACTAAACATTGACTTTGTTGACTTTACTAAACTTGACTTTTCCTATTAAATCTTGGATACAATAATACACTAACATTCTCCCCCTTTGTATTCAAGATTTAAAAAAAAATGACCATTGTCTTCAGCACTTGATTCTTCAACTTTATCTCTGACAGTCTTTAAACTTTGAAGCTCTGGTAGTCTTCACTCTTTCAGTCTTTGAAGAATCTTGAACAGTCTTTAACACTTTGTAGCTTTGGAAAGTCAACAAGTCTTGAAAAAATATTTGAAACTTTTTAAACTTCTTTGAAATTTTGCAAACTTCGAGGAACTTTTGAAAATTGTATCTTCATCACTCTGATCTCTTGATCGTCTTTGGAAAAACAAACTTTCATGAATCATCTTAACTTTACCTGTCTTTAGAAATCTTTGAGAATGATTTCTTTTCATCTGATTTGAACTTTTCAGAATTTCTTCACAAGTCTTTTCACTTTGACATCTCTTCTCTGAAATTGATCTTTGTAGATTTCTCCCCCTTTTTGATGATTGTGAGCTTCATGATCATCAAAACATCTTCAATTTCAACATTATCTTTGATTCTCCCCCTTTTTCAAATATTCTTCCCCCTTTGAGATTCATTTGGCATTCTCCGCTCTTTGATCTGAATAGTTGAATCATGAACTGTATATACCCGAATATTTTCAAATTCAGATATAATGAACTCCGACTACCACTGCTCCTTCAAGCACATTTGAAGTTGGTCAGTCGTCCAGAGCACAAGCTGATGTTCCTCCTTCTGAACCTGTGATTCCACCGACTATCCTAGAAGAAGGACCAACTTTGTCTAGACAACAGAGACTAAGAAGTTTGCAACAACGACATTTGGCTTCAAGACTAAGATCTGCTTTTCTAGAAGACTCTCAAAGCAATATTTTTGTTTCTAGAAGAAGACAGATTAACATTCATGCAATTCTTGGGGTGGAAAAGGAGTCTGCTGATTATCAGTATGAATATTTAATGTTCATCAAGTGCCAGCGCCGTGGAAAAAATCTCGTTTCTTCTCCACATCTGATTGTCCGAGTTATTAGCGTCACGATAAATAAGTTTGTTAATATCTGGTATCCGGAGTTTAAAGTGGAAAGAAGAGATTGCAAGCTATACAGTTTCTTGGAGGCAGATTTTAATGATCTATCTATTGATGACATTGAATTTCTGTATAATCATTTCAGGGATCTCTATCATAGAACACAAGATATCTCTCAAGCACTATTTGTGATTAAAAGATTTATTCGGCGCCAAATCAGATTCTATAGAGTGTTTGATTTTCAAATGGCTGCTGAAAGCTTTCAGCCGGTGGTTAATCTTCTAAGGCCCTATTGCATCTTGCAGAACTTAGATTCTTATCCTCTATTCACCATTCTTCAAGATCCATTTGGAGTTATCTACAGGAATGGTTCAAGTCAAAACTGCTTCCTCAGATTTGAAGAGTTAAGTCATTACTCTGATGGAACCTTGAAGGTGGTCAAGCAACAGTTGGAACAACGTTTAAAAGCTGTTGAAAGAAGGTTTTTGGAGACAAGAAGAAATACATTCCAGTTTGACAATGATGAAATTTGACTTCTCAAGAAGACATTGAATATTATTGGTGAGAAGTTGATTTTCCGCTCAACTCTTAGATGCCTAGAAGTGTTGCTTGGACTGAATAGACTTCGTCAAAGAGAAAAGCGTCATTGATTACTAAGGGGGAGATTGTTAGGTCTATTTTGAATAGTAATCAATGTATTTATTATCTGTGGTCTAAACTGTGTTTAGTGAGTTTATCTGTTATGTTTAGACCTTGGGGTATTTAAGTTCCTTTGTTGTCTTTGTTTTGTAACTTTGGAACTTCATATTGAATATCATATTACTTTTGGCGCTCTCACTTTCTCTCTACTTTCTCTCTCTAAGATTTAGAGATTTTGGGATTATTTGAACGACATAATGATGTCTTTGGGATCAGACACTCGCCCTCCAGTTCTGATAAATGAAAACGAATTTCAGCAGTGGCAAGACAGATTCATCAATTTCATAGAGAGACAACCAAATGGGGAAAATATGATGAAGTATCTAACTGAAGGTCCTATGGAAAGGCTTATGCAAGAAATACCAGCTAATGCAACTACTCAGGCTACAAGAGTTATGAAGGCTATAAGAGAGTATGATGCTGAAGAGCTTTTGAGATATCAAGCTGATAATCAAGCAAAATCTAATCTGATTCTTGCACTACCCAATTCAATATACAATCGAATTGATTGTTTCAAGCAGAATCCGATGCTAATGTGGACTCAATTAGAAAAGATAATGCTTGGATCAGCTGTTGCCACTCAACTCCGTCAGACTCGTTACATGAACAACATTGAGGATTTTAAGGCAAAAGATGGAGAGAGTCTGAAAAGTGTGTTTGACAGATTTTAGGCAGTAATCAATTATTTGTACAAGATAAAGGTGACAAAGACTGAACTAGAAGCCAATCTGAAATTCATAAATGCTCTTCAACCAGAATGGAGCAAATCTTGTCATAGGATGAGGAATGATGTACGGATCTCCACAATGCCAATTCAGGAACTGTATGAGATCTTAATGGCTGATGAGAATTTGGTACTAGAAAAGAAAGCAAAGATTGATAAGAAGAATAAGCCAAAGACTGTTGATCCAATTGCTCTACTTGCTAGCCAACTGGCTGAACAAGCTTTATCTGGGAGTGTCTATGATGGGTCAACTGATGATGATGGTGAGGCTTTGGAAAAGGCTATGATACTTCTCTCTCAACATTATCAGAAAAAGTTCCAGCACAGATCAGGGTTTAACAATCTTCGCTTCACGTCTGGTTCAAAGAATGTGAAACCCGGTGCTCCCTCAAAGCCATATGTTTCAAAATATGAGCCTGCTAAAGTGACCGAGCCGAAAAAGGAAGAAAAGAAGGTTGTGAATTGCTTTAATTATGGGAAACCCGGACACATAGCAAAGGAGTGTAGAGTGAAGGTTGTCAAAGATTCTGCTTTCTACAGGAAAAAGCTGGAACTGGCAAAAAAGAGAGAAAATGGAACAATTCTACTTGCTGAGGAGGAATATTGGCTTGATCATTCCGATAATGAAGCTGAAAACGAGGAAACAGCAGCTATGTGTTTCATTCGGGATGATAATAGTGATGTTGAAGATGAGGACACTTCAACTGATGAATCTGAGGTACCTACTGAGTTTGATTACAATTTCATTTCATCACAAATGAAAATCATAATAACAGCTTTACATGATTTACGTTCGAAGTTCTTATCTGAAAAACACATAAATCAAGAAAAATCTGTCATGATTGAAAAACTGCAAATTTCATTGAAAGATGAAAACTTTATTTTGACAGATACAAAAGAAAAGTTTCAAAAGAAATTGGTTGAATTAGAAAATTTGAACAAGACTAATCTTGAATCTTTGACAGAAATGACCAATTTGAATAAAACTTTTTCTGATAAAATAATTGTTTTGGAAGGAAAATTATATAAGAGAGAACAAATTGTGCATACCATATATATGAATAAACCAAGGAGTGATGAGGCAATAAAAGAAAGATGGGGACTTGTTTTTGAAAATCCACATTGTCTAAACAATGATATAACAAAAACCCCCACTTTATTTAATTTTGATTATCTAAGTCTTGCAAAATATGCTCCTCAATTTAAAATTGAGTGGATGAATGAGAAGTAAGAATTAGAAATCGAAAATCAGAAAAGAATGAACAACAAGAAAAGGGAAATGCCATTTGTTTATACTAGTGAAAATGCCATGTATTTTCTTGAACAATCAAAGAAATCCAGAAAATCTCAAAATGTTTTAAATGTCAATTCCTCCATTAAATCTTCAGTATCAAATGATTATTTTGATATATATGCTAATAATACTAATAAGGAAAATATATCTCCGGTTTCTTATGATTTTAAGAGATATATTCCCCAGTAGTATTAGAAATTAAAATCATTGATCTTGAAGATAAAATGGAAAAACAAAATCTTTAAACTGATTTTGAAAACAATTTATTTCTTTTTATCATGAAATCAAGTTTTGAAGATAAAATAAATTCTGGATTTTCAATCGATTCCAAGGAAAATACTCAAAAAGTACAAAACAAGTACAAGTTTGTGCCAACCACAGGTAGAGCAAACTGAAAAATTGCGCCAGAGGTTGGTAGCACAAAGTTCAGTATGCGCCACCAGTGGGTCATGCAAACCTCTTCTAGACTTGTGTTTTTCTGAATGTTCTCACTCCGAGGCAAGTTCAAAAATGTCGAATGGTCAGTTTGATTTCTTAGATAAAATTTCTTCTTCTAATTCAATTGTTGATAATTCTTTTATGCTAAATGATCAATATTATAAACCAAAGCGTAAAAAAAGAAGATCAAAAAAGTCCAAGAAACATGATAATGTCATGTCTGAAAATTCTAATTCTACTGTTTCAGATCGGACTTTGAAGAAGTCATCAAGGCAGATATGGAGGATCAAACAGAAGTCAAATGAATCTGCAGGTTTAGAGGATAAATGTGTAGATCGTCTTTGTAAAACGGATACATTTGTATTTTGTATTAAAAACACAAAATATTCAATAAAGTAAATGATTCAAATTGCAAAGAATGTCTCGTATTTTTCTTCTACTTCTGATTCAGATGGTTATGATTCTTCCTCCATGAATAATTGTGTTCATATTTTTTCTAAAAAGAGAGTTATGAAAAATAAACGACAAAGGACTAACAAGAAGGGACCCATAAGCATATGGGTACCTAAATCTGTGTAATTTATATATGTGCAGCTTAGTCAATTATGGTATCTGGATTCGGGGTGTTCCAAACACATGACGGACAACAAAGCACTGCTTTCAAATTTTGAAGAAAAATGTTGCGGTCGTGTTAAGTTTGGAAACTATGAGACAACTCCCATTCTAAGTTATGGTGATCTTGTACAAGGCAATATTACTGTCAAGCGAGTTAGCCATGTTGAAGGTCTGAGCCACAATCTATTCAGCATCGGGCAATTTTGCGACAAAGATCTTGAAGTTAGCTTCAAATCGAAAAGAGTTGCTGTAATGAATGACAGTGGCATGGATTTACTAGTTGGAAAGATAAGATCCAATTTATATACTATTGATCTTTCTAAGGCTAAAATTCCATCAGATATTTGCTTCCTTTCTAAAGCCTCTGTTCATGAAAGTTGGATATGGCACCGACGACTAGCTTATCTCAACTTTAAATACATGGATCACCTTGTCAAAAATGATTCAGTTTGAGGTCTCCCAGTACTCCAATTTTAGAAAGACCCCCTCTGTCAAGATTGCGAAAAAGGAAAGATGAAAAAAGTTCCGCACAAGCCAAAGCCTGAAGCCTGCTCTTCGGATATTCTTGATTTGTTACATGTTGATTTATGCGGACCGATGAAGACAAGGAATATTGGAAAGAAAAGATATGTTTTAGTGGTTGTTGACGATTATTCACGCTATACATGGGTTAAGTTTCTCAAGTCTAAAGATGAAACTCTTGACATTCTCATCAACCTCATCAAAAAAATTCAGACCAACAAGCAAAAAGCAGTCAAAGTTGTAAGATCCGACAATGGTACATAATTCAAGAACAGTACTCTTCAAGCATTCTACGAAGATCAAGGAATTCAACAAAAGTTTTCTGCTGCTCGAACACTGCAACAGAATGGGGTTGTTGAACGAAGAAATTGAACGCTTGTCGAGGCTGTCAGATCGATGCTTGCTTTTTCTAGTCTTCCTTTGTCTCATTGGGCCGAAGCGGTTTCTAATGCGTGTCATACTCAGAACAGATCTATTGTACATCCTCGATTCAACAAAACACCATATGAGCTAATGAACGGTATCAAACCGAATGTCAAATATTTCAAATCATTTGGGTGTAAGTGCTATGTTCTGAATGACCGCGACAATCTCAACAAGTTCAGTCCTAAGGCAGATGAGGGTATCTTTTTGGGTTATTCTTCTACTTCTGCGGCTTATCAAGTTTTTCTTACTTCCGCAAGAAAAGTGATAGAGAGTGTCAATGTTAAATTTGACGAAGCTGCAGATTTGGTTTCTGGTCAATCAGGCTCAGAACCCACTCTTACAGGGAATTTAGCTTCTGGACAAAACAGTTCAGAACCTGCACTACAGCCGTCAAATCAGGATTCTTCTTCTTCCTTGCTTAATCTTACTGATCTTGATTTTCTTTTTGAGCATTTTTATGATGATGTTCCTAAATCTAATATTGAAAATGCTTCAAATGTTTTGAATCAGGAAACTGCGAGCACATGTACTCCAAATTCCGCTGCATCTATCTCTGAAAATGATGTTGTTCCAGTCACTTCAGTTTCTCAAAACATATTCTCTGAATCTCATCCAGAATCTGAGAACATGCATACTGAGTCTATTCAAGAAGAATTTGTTCAAGAAGAACATGTTCAAGAAGAATTGTTCTGGAAGAAGAACGAACTATTGATATTCATCCAGCAATTCCAAAATCTGATTCATAAGTTGTTGAAATGCCTCCTCCTCCAGTTGAAACTGTTGAGGTCTCTTCATCTGACATAGAGATAACTGAAGCTCTTTCTCAACAACTAGAAGTTGTTCAAGAAGTTATAGATCCTTTCCCTCACACCACCAAATGGACAAGATCTCATCCTATTCATCAGATTATTGGTGATCCTCAAGCAACCGTTTCTACACGTTCCAAGACGGCAACTCCTAATGAATGTCTATTCACTTGCTTTTTAAGCAAGATTGAACCAACCAAAGTCTCTGAAGCATTGGAGGATCCGGATTGGATAATATCAATGCAAGAGGAGCTCAATCAATTTGATACATTAAAAGTTTGGAGACTTGTACCACGGCCAAAAGGAAAGAGCATAATTGGCACAAAGTGGATATTAAAGAACAAGAAAGACAAAGATGGTATAGTTGTTCGTAACAAAGCTAGACTGGTTGCCAAGGGTTATCGACAAGAAGAAGTAATCGACTATGATGAAACTTTCGCGCCGGTTGCAAGATTAGAAGCTATTCGAATGTTTCTCGCTTTTGCTGCTTATCGCAACTTGACTGTGTATCAGATGGATGTAAAAATAGCCTTTCTCAACGGGAAACTGAAAGAAGAAGTTTGTGAGTCCTGTTTCTAGTTCTAATCACACAATCAAATCAAATCAAACAACAAGATCAATTACAAGATTCAAACCTATTGATTTTGATTAAATTGAACATTTTATAACACTCTCTCTCTCTGATGCTCTCTTTCTCTCTCTCTAATTCGTATACAAACTCTAGTCACTACCCTACTACAAAACAGAAAATACAAGGTATTTATACCTATAAGAATTACAAGGAAACAAATACAAAAACAAGGACTTTGACTTTTTATTACAAATTGACTTTGACTTTAATGAGAGTTGACTTTCAGCTTTGACTTATTGTATCTTTGACCTTCAGCAATCTTGATTTTGTATCCAACAGATTTATGCTCTAACATTATCCCCCTTTGGATTCAAGATCACTGTTGAAAGATCTAGCAATTTAGTCTTCTCTTTTAAGCTTTGTCAGATGCAATCTCTCCCTTTAACATTTTAATCTTCCAAGTCTGTCTTCGAAGAATATAACAATCTCCCCAAATATGATACACAAAATCTTCAACAATCTTTTCAGTATTATCACAATACTCTTTCAGACTTCGGAAAGAAATTATCATCAAATTCAGCTCGGATTGCTTTAGCAAAAAATCTTCAAAGAAAATTTCCTCAAAATCAACACATCTTCCAAAATTCTTTGATCCTCTTCAAGTCTTTACTTTGAATCTTATAACATAGACATTTCTTTAAAATCATCTCCCTTTTTTGATGATTTGAGCATCGATATCATCAAAACATTCTCCAAGAAATGTCATTGACCAATCTGATCTGTCAAACTGAGTCGCTGATTCATTGATCCGTAATCATGTATTTATCTAGATCTTTTCAAATCCAGACAAGTTAGAAATGTGTAACACCTGAATCAACAAATGAATCAGTTTTCAGTAACACTAAGTCACTGTGTAACGAATACACAATATAAAGGAGCTTTTATGATGTTCACTCCCCCAGGGCTTCCATCCAATCATCGAAACACCACAAAGGCAATTTATATGAATGTTATGACAAGAAAACAAATTCCTTGTGTGCTCGTACAAGTGTAGAAAGAATTAAGCATGAATAGTTGCTTTTATAAAGGCTCAACATAGTGTAAACCACTGAGACAACAGTAGATAAAAGCAGACTCAAGGTGGGGCAGACTTCCATCTTTTTCAATATCCAGATTTTCCAAATGAAAATCAGATAGCATATGTGTTGCGTCCCCAGAAAATATGAAACATTTTCTTTTAGAGAAGAAAATGTGTAGCTGGTGGGGTAGTAAGCAAGAGTTCGCATGTGCTAGTTGCCTGTTTCAATAATGTTCACCAAGAATTGTGAAATATTAGTAATGTGGCTGCTCGACTCAGAAAGTTGTTGGTGCAGAGTTTGATATTCTTTTAACTCTGTTCTCACACCCTCTTTCTTTTAATTCAATAAGCTCACATCTAACCAAACTCTCTTTTCCATTTTACCTCAACGCACAACCCACACTCATTTCTTTTAGACTTCTCACACTCCATCACTATGGATTAACTACTTGGGTAGAAATCACTGGTTAACGTGATTCCATTGAAGTTCAGTTAAATCCTAGCACAAAGAACCCATATTTCCTATAAAGCATAGATTGCTCAAAATGGTTTAACTTGAACAGTTAAAGCTCAAATACAAGTCAGATGTATATATGCTCAGAATATAATCATGAAGATATGATCATTTTTTAAACATTGAAATATTTTCAAACAAGTGAATTGAATGAATGAATATGAATGCAAGAGACTTGTTTGAAAATCTGACATTGTATGAAAAATGATTAGAAATGATATGATATATCAACCAAGGCTTATGGTCAAGAATAATGAATATTGTCTATATGAAACAAAATATAGACATTCTTGAATGGAACGTTTCGAAATTAAATGACACTCAAAAATCTTTGAAGTACAAGCGGAGTGTCTTACCATCGAAAATATGTTTCAATATGAGACATGGTAAGAACAATTTGATCACAAATTAAACCGATGTGTGTGAATACTTGAAAGTGTTAGAAAAGACAATACTCAAGTATTTATCTTTGGAAACACACGGTTTATTAATCATTGAAGCTCAAAATGAAAAATGAAAAAACTTAAAATCACACTTCCAATTCATGAAATATGTTTCAGAATCGGGAAATGGTTTGAACATTTAAGAATATGTTTTCTCATGATTGAAAGTCGTCCTTCTTTCAACCATATATGAGATTAAGATAACAAATTTAACCTTTCTATGCAGGCTTAAATCTTATTAAGTCAGCTGAAGTCATAAAGATATGATCTTGATAGCTTCTCTCATTCTGCAAAAGTCTTAAAGTCATGTCAAAGGAACTTTTATTCACAGAGGTTACTCAAATGTAAATGACATAAAGCAGTAAAACGATTAAATTATGAGTTATGATCTGAAATAATCAGAAATCATAGTCTTACTCCTTGTTGATATGATTTATATGCTCCCCCTAAAATCATGCATCACAAATAAATTTGTCAGTGAAGTAAATGCATAAATTAGATAAGCTCCCCCTAAAAAAATGTAGATCATCTTAAAGATATTCTCACTCTCCCCCTGAGATTATGAACAAACTATTAAAGTGCAGATATCCTTCAGAAATAATGATAAAGAAAATGATAAAAAAAATAACAATACTTAACTTTATTAGGTAACTACCGATTATGTCTTAAGATTTAGCATACCAAGCTTAAAGACAAGAAAATTAAATCTCTTTTCATCTAAGGGTTTGGTAAATAAATCTGGAAGCTGATAATCTGTTTTTACAAAATAAAGTTCAATTGTTCCTTTTTCTAAATTATCTTTGATAAAATGATACCTGACGTCAATGTGTTTGGTTTTAGTATGCTGGACAGGATTAGCAGATATCGCGATTGCACTCTTCGAGTCACAATAGATCGGTATTTTCTCAAACAGGAATCCATAGTCTCTCAGCTGTGTTCGCATCCACAGGACTTGAGAGCAGCAACTAGCAGCAGCTACATACTCTTCTTCAGCAGTCTATGTGGAAACGCATAATTGTTTCTTTGACACCCAGCTAACGAGCTTGTCTCCAAGAAATTGAATGGGACCTGAAGTGATCTTTCTGTCCAACATGCAACCTGCATGATCTGCATCTGAATAAGTAGTCAGTTGAAACCCAGTATCCTTAGGATACCACAGACCAAGATCTGCAGTCCCCTTCAGATACCTAAAAATCCGTTTGACAGCAGCCAAATGGGATTCTTTAGGAGCAACCAGATATCTAGAACATAAGCATGTTGAAAACATAATATCTGGCCTACTTGAAGTAAGATACATAAAAAAACCTATCATACCTCTATAAGTCCTAACATCAACACTTTTACCCGATGGATCAGTGCTAATCTTAGTACGTGGTGCCATCGGGGTTCCAATTGGTTTGCAATTTTCCATTTTAAACTTCTGAAGAATATCCAAAATGTACTTAGATTGGTTAATAAAAATCCCCGTTGAAAACTGTTTTACTTGTAATCCGAGAAAAAAATTCAACTCTCCCATCATACTCATTTGAAAACGTGACACCATGAGGTTAGAAAAGTTTTTGCAGTATTTAGGATTTATAGAGCCAAATATTATATCATCAACATATATTTGAATAAGGATGATATCGGATTTTTCCTTTTTGTTGAACCAAGTGGTATCAACTTTACCTTTGGAAAAACCTGACTAGAACAAGAATTTAGATAGAACATCATACTATGTGCGAGGGGCTTGTTTCAAACCATACAGGGCTTTACCCAAAATATAGACGTGATCTGGCTTATCTGGATTTACAAACCCTTCTGGTTGAGACACGTAGACTTCCTCCTTAAGAATGCCATTTAGAAAGGTCGTTTTCACGTCCATCTGGTAGACTGTGAAATTCTTGTGAGCTGCATAGGCTAAAAACATACGGATTGCCTCTATACGCGCTACTGGAGCATATGTCTCATCGTAGTCTATGCCTTCCTCTTCCCGGTAACCTTTGGCAACAAGTCTTGCTTTATTCCTTATGAAAATACCATCTTCATCCTTTTTATTCATGAATACCCATTTAGTGCCAATTATAGAATTTCATTACGGTTTTGGAACTAATCACCAGACCTTCAGGGCTTCGAACTGATTTAATTCTTTTTGCATAGCAGACACCCAATCCAAATCAGCTAAAGGCTCTAATACACGCGTGGGCTCTATCTTGCTGAGGAATGAGTCATGCATGCATTGATTCAAATTCGCTGACCTAGTTTGCACCGGCTTGTTTAGATCTCCAATTACTTGGTGTAAAGGATGCTCTTTGGTCCAGCGATGCTCATGAGGGAGTGGATTACATACTGATTGATCATGATTATCATCTTGAAATCCACTATCAAGATCTTCAGTTTGAATAGTTGGAGGAGGGTTTGCAGTTGAAATTTCAGGTGCAGAAGCATCAGTTGGAACATCATACTCTGGCTGTTGAGTAGACAGTGTATCACACCCAACTGATACAGTTACTTCTGGCTCAGCAGTTACTTGTATATCTTCAACTGTAGGAGTATTCAATGGAATATGAGTTTCTGACTGAACTGGGGATTCAAGTTCAGTTATAACTTCTGAAGTGACTGGATGATTCCAACTTGTGTCGTCAGACCTGTCAGTCACAGCAGATTTAAGCAAATTAGATCCTAGAAACTAATCATAAAAGAATTCAAATAACAAATCTAAATCAGATAAATGTGAAAGTGAAGTAGCAGCGTTATTGGAATTGTTCTTTATAGAAACAGATTCTGGACTGATCTGCCCAGAAGCTAATACGCCAGTTATCATGGGTTCTGAACTGCGTTGTTCAAAAGCCATATCTTTATCAAATGTAACATTTAAGCTCTCGACGACTGTATTTGACTTCTTCAGATAGACACGGTATGCCTTAGCACCAAATTTGTTCAGATTCTCTCTATCATTTAGCACAAAACACTAACACCCAAATATATGGAAATATTTGATTGTCGGTGTTCGGTTGTTGATCAAAGCATACAGAGTCTTTTGAAAACGGAGGTGTATCATGGACCGATTCTGAGTATAACATGAAGTTGACACAACTTCTGCCCATAAAATAGAGGTAAGTCCGATTGGCTAAGCATAGTACGAGCGGCCTCGACTAGCGTCCGATTTCGCCTTTCGACTACTCCATTCTGTTCAGGTGTACGTGCAGCAGAGTATTGATGTGATATCCCGACCGATTCGAGATATTCTTCAACTATTTTGATCTTGAACTCTATGTCGTTGTCAGTTCTAAGAAGCTTGACTTGTTTCTGCATATTCACCTGGGTTTTCTTTAGAAAGGTAATGAGAACTTTGGGCGTATCATCTTTTGAACGTAAAAATTTGACCCACGTGTGTCTTGAATAATCTTCCACAATAACCAACACATATTTCTTTCCGCCTATGTTTTGTGTTCGCATCGAACCACATAAATCCATATGCAACAACTCTAGTGGAGAACTAGTGCTTGGTTCAGGCTTCGGTTTATGTGCAGCTCTCTTCATCTTACCTTTTTCACAGGCAGCACACAAGTGTTCTTTCTCATATCTCAACTCAGGAAGTCCTTTTACCAACTTATCTTTGACCAAACTGTTGATATAACGAATATTCAGGTGTGATAGTCGTCTGTGCCAAAGCCAACTTTGTTGCATCGAGGTTTTTGTCAGTAAGCAAATTTGATTGACATTCTGAACCTTTGAAAGATTGATGGTGTAGAGGTTTGTCTTTCGATTGCCGACTAAGAGTTCATTGTCGTCTTCAGTATGAACCGAACATCTCTTAGCTTTGAAGTTGACCTCTAACCCTTTGTCGCAGAATTGACCGATGCTAAACAAGTTGTGTCCTAAGCCTTCAACATAGATCACCTTCTTAATCGTTATATTATCTTGAATGATGTCACCATATCCTAAGATCGGTGAAAATTGGTCGTTCCCAAATCTTACATTACCGCTGAATTTCTCTGTATAATTAGACAATAAAGCTTTCTGCCCGGTCATTTGCTTGGAACAGTCGCTATCCAGGTACCACATATGCCGGGTCTGCAAGAGAAATCAGGAAATAACAATTTTAGGTACCCATTTAAAAATGGGTCCTAACAGATTAGCACAAGATTTTGGTATCCTTTTGAAAATGGATCCTCTGTTCTTTTGAAAACTTTTGATTTAGAAGAATAAACATGATAAGATCCAAACCAATCATTAGAATTATGATGAGAAATAAAATCATTTCTCCGATAATGATAAGATTTAGCAGTAGTAGAAGATAATTGGATCAATTGCTTTGTTCAATAACGCTTGTAAGAAAGTTACAAGGTTTTGTTTAGAAGAAGCAAGTTGACCAACTTCAACAATATCACTACTATCAGATCTATTACATGAATTATCAGAAATTGATTCAGCTGTCTCATCATTCTTCCTTTTTGGTGCCATTTAGTTCTTGCTTTCGACCTTTTCTTTCTTAAATCTGAAACAGAAGATTTAGATTTATTAGGAAAATCAGATTTCTGAGATTGATTTTTCTTTTGTGTACCAGTGTATTTCTGTTTCTGTAATCGTTGTTTCTAATGTTTCTTTCCCTGACCATAGTAATCAGCAGTTACAGAAACTGATTCACCAACCTTAGTTGATGATTCACCAATTTTAAAAACACTTGGTAACACTTTTCCATTTATAAGAAAACTAGAATGATCTGGAAGAGAAGCATTAAAATCAAACATATCAATTTCCTCTATACACCCATCATCAGAATTGAGAAAAACATTTGCAGACGCAAATAAGTCATCAAAGTTATCAGTCGAAGTTTGAGGTGCCTTTGAAACTTTAGAACACTTTTTAGATGTAGATTGAAGAACCGTGTTCTTTAAAACAGTAGAAAATACACTTTGTTCAATATCTACCAAAAGTATTTCATCAAATAAAACATTTTCAAGTTCAACTATTTTGCTTTCAAGAATGAGTGGAGGAACATAAACTTTTGCAATTGTAGGTTTTGCCTCCATCTCAGAAACAGAATAACTAGCAAAATAGTCGTTTGAGAGAACTTTTGGTGTTTCAGAAAGATAACTATCATTTAACTTTTCATAGTTAAATGGTAGTTGCATTTTCTTAATATTCTTTCTATTTTCAATTTCCCTAACCTCAACTTCTTATGGTAATTTGGTAACAAATTTGGGTTTTAAATAAGTATGTTTACCAGCAGCAGCAAGAAAATCAAAATTATAAAGTGCTGGTTGTTTTTTGATGGCTTTCTTTAAGTAATGAGGATTTTGAAAACCAAGTCCCCATTTTTCCTTAACATCAACCTCTTCATTAGGTGCATTAAAAAAATAGTTTGATCTGTTTGACCTCTTGCATAAAGTTTGGCTTCCAAACCATTTACCTTCTTATTTAAGAGCTTGTTCTCAACCTGTAATTTATGAACAGTTAGTGCAGATTCTTTCTTCTTAAACTCATACTTAGAAATTTTAGCTTCAAAATCAGAAATCTTCTTTTCAACACAATCTACTTGAAGTTTAGAATCAGAAGCAAACTTGCGTAAAGAATCAATTAGATCTTTGTTCCCAATAACGGACATATTAAGCTCAAAGATCTTGTTGTTTTTTTTAGCAACTCTATCTTTTTTCTTTTTTAGTTTTGTTTGTAAGTCTTGAAGCTCAACCATGATGGCTTCCATTTTGGTTATGAAATCTTTTTTAGTGAAGTGCATTACCTCATCAGCTGCTTCATCATCTAAATCATCATATTTCACCTCTTTTTCTATTAAGCATAGATGAGCAGTTTCTTCCTTCTCATTTCCTTCCTCTTCATCGGAATGGTCCAACCAATACTCATCTTCAGCCATTAATTCCCTTCCAGCTTCTTCTTGTTTGGCCAAGAGAAATTGGTTCTGATAATACTCTGAGTTGCGTACCTTTGGCTTTCGACATTCTTTCACATAATGTCCGAACTTGCCACAGTTGTAGCATTTGATCAGATCATTAGCCGTCTTCTTTTCAGTACTAGCATAGTCATTCAGATATTTCTTCTTTTCTTCCGGCTTCCTTTCCACATATCGGTTCTCTTCATGTCTCTTTCCTTCAACTCTTTCTTTGTGCTCATGGTTCTTGGAGCTGGACGAAGAATATCTCTGTGAATTAGATCCTGGCTTCTTGTATAACTTATTTTGGAATGCTCGGGTCAGTAAAACCATAACTTGTTTGAGGATTTCTCCGTCATCTCCATCAGATTCTGATTCTGATTCAGAACTGGTCATAACTTTCTCCTTTTTCTTCTTCTCTGTCTTTTCTTTCTTCTTCTCTCCGGCTACCAATGCTATGGGATCGAGAACTTTCTATGTCTTCTTTTTCTCATCTTTTTTCTCTTCCACTTCTTCTTCGTTTTAACGTAATGTCTCATACACCTCATGTAACGGAATGTCATTTAGATCCTTCATCTGTTTCATCCTGCATGTATGCTTCTTCCATTCAGGTTGCAGGATGCTCAGAAACTTGACATTGTTCTCAAGCTGCTTCTTTTTCACCTTATTCTTTGACAGTTCATTCAGAAGCAGGAGAAACCGTTCATAAGTTTCCTCTAGGCTCTCATTTTCTTTTGCTTTAAACTCTTCGTAGCTATTTATGCAGTTAGCCACCTTCATCTGATTACCTACTTTGGAACCCATAATCATCTTTTGTAACTGATCCCACATTTTCTTTGCATTCGCCTTGTAGCTATCTATCTTAATGTATATTTCATTCGGAATACTCTGGAGTAGAAGAGATCTTGCTTGCTTGTCTGCTTTAAACCGGCTTTTCTGTTCCTCAGAATATTGTGAAAAATCAATTGGAACAGTTTTCATCTTTTGATCTCTGTCCTCATCACCATCCTCACTGTCAGAAGAATCGTCATCATGGATTTGAATAGTAGGTGGAATAATTGGACCTTCTGTAATTGAGTATGTTCTCCCCATTAGCAAGTCTATCCGCAAAATCCTGAAATCTGTCTTTCCATTGTTCATATTCTCCTTTGAACAATACTGGAGGCTTGACATTAGAGCCAATAGAAAGAGCATCTTTGGAAGTCATCTTGTATGAACCTGTTGAAAAGATATGCAATAAGAAACTAGAAACTGATCGTTAGTCCAATATGAAATCACAAAAAATATAGAAAAAATTCAAAAATTCAAAAATTTTGACTAAGTGTTAAAACTCGCAAAGCACTATTCACAGATAAACTCGCACGCTTAAACTTGCGTGTTTGTGAAACTCGCACGCAAAGGGTAGCGTGTTTTGGCAAACTCACAAGGTACTATAACTCGCAGATCGTTGAAACTCGCAAGTGACTGTTCACTTTGAAACACGCTAATAAAGACGTGTGCGTTTCCTTAACTCGCAAGGTACTACTAGCGCGTTCCAACACTTAGAAAATTCTTCTAAGATTTTTCAAACTTGCAGATGAACGAACTCGCAGATCACTATTCCTGATGAAACTCGCACGCTTAGACTTGCGCGTTTGTAGAACTCGCTAATAACTACGTGCGCGTTTTCATACTTAGAAATTTTTTTCCAAATTTTTCAAACTCGCAGACTTCGATCTGCGCGTTTCTAAAACTCGCAGACCACACTTTGGCGTTTTGACCCAAACTCAAAATTCTTCAGTCTTGCGCATTCTTTCGAAGAACTTGCGCGTTCTTCAGACGGACTTGCGTGAAACTTAGATCTTGCGCGTTCTTCAGGTTCCCTTGCGTGTTCTTCATCTGATTCACCAAAATTCAATATAAACTTCGAATTTCAGCACAAAAATTTGAGAGATCGATCACATAAACATCTAGAACACAAAACAAGTACTAATTTTATATTACAAACACTCAAAATACAAATTGATCTATGGAACAGTGCACATAACTCGTGAACTTTCAAAACAACAAATTCATCAAATTGATGATCAATTACAGTGCATTTGTCTAAAATCCATACCGACATGATCAATTATACTAAACGAGTAAAACCTAATTGATTTCTACTCCAAAAACATCCTGAATCTCAAAATTCGATTAAAAAACGAAAAACACAGTGCGAAGCAATTCTTTCCACTTTCTTGATCTGATTTCAACAAATTGGATCTACTTTGATACCAATTGTGAGTTCTGTTTCTAGTTCTAATCACACAATCAAATCAAATCAAACAACAAGATTAATTACAAGATTCAAACCTGTTGATTTTGATTCAATTGAACAGTTTATAAAACTCTCTCTCTGATGCTCTCTTTCTCTTTCTAGAATTCTCTCTCTCTAATTCGTATACAAACTCTAGTCACTACCCTACTACAAAACAGAAAATACAAGGTATTTATACCTATAACAATTAGAAGGAAACAAATACAAAAACAAGGACTTTGACTTTTTATTACAAATTGACTTTGACTTTAATGAGAGTTGACTTTTAGCTTTGACTTCTTGTATCTTTGACCTTCAGCAATCTTGATCTTGTATCCAATAGATTTATGCTCTAACAAAGTTTATGTTTTTCAACCAGAGGGGTTTGTTGACAAAGACCGTCCTGATCATGTCTACTTTCTAGATGAAGCATTGTACGGCTTGAAACAAGCACCAAGGGCGTGGTATGATGAGTTGTCGGCATTTTTGATCAAATCCGGGTTTACCAAAGGATCCATAGATACCATTCTTTTCATTTATCGTTCTAACTTGGTTCAAATATACGTAGATGATATTATATTTGGTGCGACTAATAAATCTTTATGTACTTGATTTTCTGATCTTATGACCTCCAGGTTTCAAATGAGCATGATGGGAGAAATTAATTTCTTCCTCGGCTTACAAGTGAAACAGCTTCCAGATGGAATCTTCATTAACCAGTCAAAGTACGTTTTTGACATCCTGAAGAAATTCAAGATGGACAAATCTTCTTCAATTGGCACGCCTATGGATCATGGTGCTAAAATTGGACTCGATCCAGACGGAAAAGCTGTGGATGTCAAGACTTATCGAGGAATGATCGGATCAGTAATGTACCTAACAGCAAGTCAGCCGGATATCATGTTCTCTACCTGCTTATGTGCCAGATTTCAAGCTAAACCAAAGGAATCGCATTTGTTAGCAGTTAAAAGAATATTTCGCTACATCAAAGGAACTCTGTACTTAGATTTATGGTATCCTAAGAGTTCTGACTATAAACTAATTGCTTATTCTGATGCAGATTTTGGTGGACATCAATTGGACCAGAAAAGCACTTCAGGGCATCTTCAATTTCTTGGTGATAGACTGATAAGGTTGGCGTCGAAGAAGCAGAACTGTGTTTCTATCTCAACTGCAAAAGCAGAATACGTCGCCGCAACTAGTTGTTGTGCTCAAGTGCTATGGATGAAGACACAACTTCGTGACTACGGGATGCTGTACAAAACTGTTCCTATCTATTGTGACAGCAAATCTGCGACGCGATATCAGTCAATCCGGTCCAGCACACAAAGACCAAACACATAGATATGCGGTACCATTTCATAAAGCATCATGTGGAAGAAGGTACTATTTAATTATATTTGGTACCAACTGAATATCAACTTGCTGATATGTTAACAAAAGCTTTAGATGAAAAACGTTAAAAAAATTTTTTTCAAAACTTGGCATGTTGAATTTAAAAGTTTAAATCTTTACAAATTTTATTCTATAAAGTAAAAGATTTATATTTTTTCTTTCTTTTGAATAAAATGTGTGTCAAGGATAAATTTTCAAGTTGCTTTGTTTATATTGGAGTTTTATATGTTCAACTTTCAAGTCTTTTACAAGTCGAAAAGTCAGCAACATGTTTGTAGCTTTTGCATTCTACTTTAAAGATATGTGATTCGTAATATTTATAGTTTACAGTGCTTGGAAATCCTAAAAGGTCTGAATTATGGATCGTAATGAAAATATGGGCTAAGCACTTAGATGTAAAACTGAGTGATTGAGATGAAAATTTATATTTCTAAAATACATAAATCTCTTAAGTTTAAAAGTTTGTACCTGTGACCTTTCTGGTTTGCGAAAGTAAGTTCTGTGGGATGTTTGGTATCTGGTTCCCTAAGGTCAATTGGTCTGGGAGTGATAGAACCCAAATTCTTTTATAGAACCAGATCGAAAGTCATGTTCTACTAGTATGAATGGGTTTAAGATGTGTCGATGTAGCCTTTCGAATCTTGGGAGAGTAAGTTCCAAGGGGTGCTTGACACCTAGTCCCCTAAGGCCAACTGGTCTGGGAGCGGCTGACCCAAATCCTGCAATAGGGTCAGATAGAAAGTTACGTTTACGGCATGTTCTTTACTTACCAAACTTTTTGATTCAAAAGATGCCAAAGTGCACAAGCTTAAAAGATGCCAAAGAGCACAGTCATGTGAAGATGCCAATGAGCACACATCTCATGATAGTTGGTGATATGTTTGAGTTGCGATAAACCTGTAAATTTGTGAAAGTCCTAATTTTTTATGGCTTAGTGTGAGTACATGCAACGTTCTCTATTATATTTTTAGAATTGCATTTTCTTGAAGCTAATCGAAGTTCACATGCGAGCACACTGAATAGATTGCTGGAAGTTTTTTAAACTGAACATGTCTTAACTTGATATGCAATGAAACTTGTTTCTGTATTCAACAACACACACTTGCTTTCAACTGATTGATAAACTTGTGATATTTTACTGAGTAGAATTGTATTTGTTTAGTGTTTAAAATTTTATATGTTCAGTTGTTTCAAAATTTATATTCAGTATAGTTTTCTTTTTATACCGATTTCTTTATGTTTGAATATCCAAGTTTTTGTAAATTGGTACCTGCATTTTTCGAGGGGGAGAGAACATCTGACTGCGAATTTGACAACATTATGTTTTTGAGGGGGAGTGAATAAATTGATCAGGTACATAACAGATAAAATGGTTAAAGTTCAGATCTGCAGTTCATCAGGTAAGTTTTTTCTGATATTTCTATACAAATGCTATAATGATTTGTTAAATTTAGTGCATTTGTGTAGGGGGAGTAAAAGTTCTTTGCAGGTAATCTTTCAATTTTATGTGCTATTTTTTTTGTATTTTTTTAGTGTTATTTTTTTTGTGGTATAAATAGTTTTTGTCCTATTCACTTTTCCTTTTATCGCTCCATTTCTATTTTGAACTCTGTCGCTCCTTTTTCCCTCTCTCGGCCGATCTTTCTTTCTGTGATTCCAGCATTTTTCTTTGATTAAGGTTTGTTTTCTATTTCTTTTCCTTGTTGTTTTGTGGGTATGTTTAGTTTAGCATTGATCTTATTCGATTTTGATTTCTTAAGTGATTTCTTACTATGCGATTTGTTTTCGAACTGTTCATCATCTTCTTCGTTCAGCTCGAGAGTTTATTTGCTGAAATTGCATGTTGGGTTTGTATTAGATACTGATTTCGATCATCAGGTATGTGTTTTCTTTTTCTATTTCGTTGTTTTATGCTTCGTTTTTGGGTGTATTTTGTTTGCGTCTGTTCATCTTTGGGTTTTCAAGTTTTCAAATCTTTGAATTGAATACTGATTTTAATCAGTATTACAGTGGTCGAAATATGCTTTTAATCATTCTTTAATAAATTTCGAACACTCATCTAGTTTTACAATCGCTTTCCTTGAAATTTTTGACAAATGAGATGAACTCATGCAAATGCTCAAGTTTTCTAGGGTTTTGCGTATTGTTGTTAACGCAAGTTAACTTTGCGCTACCTATAGGTCACGCAAACTTACGTTTGCGCTACCTGTTGGTTACGCGAAGTTAAGTTTGTGTTACCAGTTAGTCACGCAAAGTTACCTTTGCGTTACCTTCGTGTCACGCAAACCTTTGTGTTTTTCTTTGATCATGAAATTTTTTCTAAGGCATGTTTACTTCACAAGTGCTTTACGCAACTTTGTTTTGCGCCATGTACTTGATACACAAACTTTGTTTTGTGTCAATCGTTAGTCACGCAAACCTTTCTTTGTGCCACTTAGTTTGCGTCTCAAACTTGTCGCGCAAACCTGACTTAGAAATTTTTTCATTTTTTTTTTGTGTTTTTCAATTTTATTTTTCTTGTCTTATTTTTTCTTCTTTTCTGTTTCACAGGTTTTCTAATGGCTTCTCACAATATTACTGATCCCGTGATCCAAGACGAGAATGTCCTTCACGATGATCCATCTGATCGTGCATCGCACGAAACGCCCATGTCGTCTGTACCTTCCACGGGAGAAAATCTTTCAGCTCAGAGGCGTACACCGAATGATGTGTTTCCAACTATGATGTATATGTTGCCTTACAACGCTAACAATTACTTCGTGGATTTTGACAAGATAAAGATTCATCCTGTTATTCGAGCAATTCTCAGTGGACAGCCGCTTGCTCCAGCTCTCACTTCTTGTGCCGATATTCCTGAAGTTTATCTCCAACAGGCCTGGCATTCAATCTCAAAGAATGAGCTCGTTCGTCCTCATCGATTCGACTTACATATCTACCAGTTTGATTCTTTTCTATCATACAAACGTCTTCGTCTGATTTTAGATCTCCCTGAACCTAATTCACGACCGGACCGCGCTTCCTATGACAACTATCCTTCTGAATTGGATGTGTTAGAGGGTATTCGTAATCTGGGATATGTTGGTGATTTGGATCGAGTGAGTCAGTTTCATAAATCCAACCTGCCTCCGGTTTGGTATGCTTTATTCTCTGTCCTCAACAGGTGTCTCACATCGAAACATTCTGGCACGGATAATGCTAGTTTTCACTATCTCAGACTGTTCCATGCAGTTGTCTATGACCTGCATGTCGACTACACGTACATCTTCTGGACCGAACTTTCTGAGAGAGTGCAAGACAAATTAACTCATAAGAAGCGAAAGTTTGTTCCTTTTGCTCGGTTCATGAAGCTAATCGTTCGAAGTATGCTACGAAGTAACTCTGCTATTCCTCGTCGTCTGTCTTGGCCTCAAGTTCCTGTTACTGAGATGACATACATGCAGAAACAAAAGGGGACTTTTGACAACTTAATGCCGATTCCACATGAGCTTATTGTGAATTATGCTGATCCATCTGATGATAGAATAATTCAATATTGTATAGAGCATGATCTTTCTTTGGCAGCTGACCAAGCTGAACCTTCTCGTGATGAACAAACTGAATCTTTTCATGTTGAACAAGCAGTTCAAGCAGATGTTGTTGATCAACAAATAGGTGATGTACTTGCTGCCATTGACAATGAATCTGCTAATATTGTCCAAGATGATGATGTTGCTACTGCTGATGATGTTAATGAAGGAGATGTAGATGGAGATAGAGATGCTGATGTTAGTACTGATAGTGATGATGATGATGATGGTGATGATGATGCAAATGATGATCAACCAACTATTCATGTCTTACACAGGGAGATTAGAGCACCAGACTTAAATGAAACCAATGGTTGTGATGTCTGATGAAGAATCTATACCTATCAATACAACAGTTGCTAACATTCAGGTTGATGAATTAGATTTAGCTTTTGCTAATGCCTCAGCTCAGATAAAGAGTCAAGGTCCAGCCACTTCTCTCTCTGTTATTCCTTCTTCAATTTCACCTACTTCAGTTGTTGAGCCTTTTTCCGTTCAAGCTCTAGATCCAACAGAAAAGTTTATGACTTTGAATGAAGTCATCAGTCAAATGAGTGAACGGTTTGAAGAACAAAAGAATGAAGAAATTCAGAAGATGCGGGCTCTTTTCAAAGGCATGATGCCAGAGATTGATACTACTATGATTCCGCCGGAGATTCCGTTTAGACGCCCATCTAGGGTGGTTATCCGTGAACCGTCTACTACTGTTTCTACTACGGCTCCTGCAATAGTATCCATTCCTCTTCCTCCACCATTTACTCAATCAGTTGGTGTCTCTGCATCTACTCGTCCTCCGGTATCTTCCATCACTCCAGTTCAAGATCTTTCGATTTCAGAGTTATCAGATATGCTATATGCACATCTTCTTTCTATGTCGCCTCCAGAACAACAAGATAAAGACTTTATTTCTCTGATAAAGAATTTTCAACCGACTCCGCCTCTAGCTTCTACTTCTGTGTCAGACAAGGTTTCATCGTTGTATGCGGAATTTACTTCTTTTTTATCTGAAGCTCGGTCTAATTTTTTTGAACTCAAGGAAGGCATCTCTCTAATGACTCAGGCATTAACAACTCTCTCTGACAAGCTTGATCGTCATGAACAGAGTTGCAGATCTGACACAGGCTTGTCTCATAAAAGGAGACATGACCAAGATGATCCCGATCATCAAGGTCATGAGGGGGAGATGACGAAAAGACAAAGGGTAGAAGGTTCTTCAGCTAGAGAAGATCAATCTCAAGAAGAGGCGGTTGTCAGAGAAAAGAATACCGATAATGTTCAAGACTGTTCTGTTGAAGATCTTGTGAACATAATGATAGAAAGTGTTGATTTATCTGCTATGTCTAATGTGTTGAGCATTTCTGAACAGAATATAGAGAATAACATGCAGATAGTCGTTTATGTTGATCCAGACACTTCAACAAGATCAATTGACTTGGATGATTCTGAAGCTGCAAACGACATGAGATCTTTCTTCGCAAACTTCATAAGGATCAATTTAGATCATGACGATGACATCAGATATGAGAAGCTTTGCAAAGTTAAAGAAGAGGATTGCAATGATATAATCATCTTATCTGATACTAAAGATAATACTTTCTATATTGATCCAAAGGATGAATAGTGTTAGCGCATAAATCTGTTGGATACAAGATCAAATATTCTGAAGGTCAAAGTTAAGAAAGTCAAAGCTGAGGAAAGTCAAAGTCTTTTGTAATAAAAGTCAATGTACTTGTTTAGTTGTATTTTAGTTTCCTTTGTATTAGGAGTAGTATAAATAGCTTTGTTCTTGTAATTAGTAAGTACGAATTTAGAATATATATCTTTGTAACAGATTTGAGAGAATTCAGTTTTAGAGAGAGAAAGTGTAATTCTTGAGAAATCAAGTAATCAAACAGGTAATTCAATTGTTTAATCTTGTTTGTTTGACTGCTAATGAATAGAAACTAGATTCTGGAACATACAATTGGTATCAGAGCAGATCCAAAGTGAAATCGAATCAAGAAAATCAAAGTTTTGGATTGTTCGTTACTGTTCATTCAAGAAAATGTGAATTCTGAATTTCAGAGTGTTTTTGGAGCAGATTTTTGTTAGGAAGTGGTCGAAAAGTGTAATAGATCGAGTTCTTGTAATCAAATTTTAGTTTTGCACTGTATATCACACGAATTTCGTAACTTTTGTTGAGTTTTGTACGCAAAGTCGTAAGTCACTGTTTCATCAATCTTTGTGATTTGTAAGTGTTTAATTGTAAAAATTTTGTATTGTAACTTGTTCTTGGGTTAATTACAAAGGATTATGCAAAGTTACAGATCATTTGGACAAGATTAGATCGATTTCGGATGGAAAAGTTAGTTTTTGGGTCGACAGAAGGAAGAACGCGCTAGATCTCTAAAACGCGCTAGTTCGTCGCCTAACGCGCAAGGTTCTTCAGCTAGAACGCGCAAGGGTTATCTGCGAGTTCTAAGAAACTCGCTAATCAAGCCTGCGAGTTTGAAAAAGTGAGAATTTTTCTAAGGGCCAGAACGCGCTAGTAGCGGTCAGCGAGTTCTCCAAACGCGCTAATCGAAGCTATCGAGTTTGGAGAGGAACAGTGGTTAGCGAGTTCTTCGACGTGCGAGTTTGGTGGTTTGCGAGTTCTTCGACTTGCGAGTTTCATCATCTGCGAGTTTGATCTGCGAGTTTGCTTGCGAGTTTTTCTGCGAGTTTGCTTGCGAGTTTGTCTGCGAGTTTACTTGAGAGTTTATCAAACACGCAAGTCTCGATCTGCGTGTTTCACAGTGAATAGGGCTTAGCGAGTTTAAGCGTCTGCGAGTTTCACTTTGAATAGTGACTTGCGAGTTTCTATACTTAGAATATTTTCTGAGAATTTTTCAAAACTGTAATATGGCCTTTAATAGTGAAAAAAATTTCTGAAGTCTGCCTAGGGGGACATAGTTCTTTTTGTGATCAAAATCTCTGAAGTTTTATTTCAAGTTTTTCTATATTTTGTTTTTAGATTTCATTTGGACTAACGATCAGTTCTAGTTTCTTATTGATATATTTTTCAAAAAGGTTTTCAAGATGACTTCAAAAGATGCACTTTCGATTGGTACTGATGTGAAGCCTCCTGTACTGTTCAAAGGAGAGTATGAACAATGGAAGGATCGCTTTCTGGATTTCTTAGACAGACATGCAAATGGAGAGAATATTCTGGAGTCACTTACAAATGGTCCTATGGCGCCTATCATGGTTCGAGTACCTGTTAATGATGAATCTGAAAATGTACATGATGATGAGGAAAGAGAAGAAAAGACAAAACTTGTTAAAGTGGATTTTTCTCTGTATTCTGAAGAACAGAAAAGAAGGTACAAAGCAGACAAGCAAGCAAGATCTCTTTTACTTCAAAGCATTCCTAATGATATCTACATTAAGATTGATAGTTACAAGCATGTTGCTAAAATGATGTGGGATCATTTGGAAAAGATGATGATGGGTTCCAAGATCGGGAATCAGATAAAAGTGGCCAACTGCATCAATCGATACGAGGAATTCAAGGCCAAAGAGAATGAGAGTTTGGAAGAGACATATGAAAGATTTACTGTGTTTCTGAATGAATTAACAAAGAATAAAGTGACAAAGAAGCAGATAGAAAACAACGTCAAATTCCTTAGCATTCTACGACCTGAATGGAAAAAGCATACTCGTAGGATGAAGCAAATGAAGGATCTCAATGACATTCCTTTACATGAAGTATATGAGACTCTTAAGCAGAATGAAGAAAAAGTGGAGGAAAAGAGAGCTGAGAAAAAGAAAGCAGAAACAGTTCCTGAACCTATTGCGTTGGTAGCAGGAGAGAAGGAGAAAGAAAAGAAGAAGAAGAAAGTTCTTATTAGTTCTGAATCTGAATCTGCATCAGATGGTGATGATGGATGTTATTCCTAGATATTCAAGTTCTAATCACTAACAAGTAAACAAGATGAATCTCGTAATCATATGTCAATGATCTCAATCAGAACTATTACAAACTCTCAACTTTCTCTCTCTACTCTCTCACTAGAATGATATGCTATATGCTCTTCTCTAATTTGCTTTCCCAATCTAATTCGTGTACTTCTAATTACAAAGACAAGGATACAAGGTATTTATACCTCACAACAAATACAAGAAAACAAATACAAATACATTGACTTTGACTTTATTAACAAAAGACTTTGACTTTGATGAGAGTTGACTTTTCCAGCTTTGACTTCTTCATCTTTTATCATCAATCTTTATGATCTTGAATCCAACATAATTGTGCTCTAACAATCTCCCCCTTTGGATCAAGATCATTACTAAAAGATTTAGCAATGCGATCTTCTCTTTGATTAAGCTCGATTTAATAAACTCCCCCTTGGATCAATCTGTATCTTCTCTTAAAATCTCCCCTTTCGATACAAACATAAATTTCTCAACCAATTCTCATGCTCCCCCTATTAGTATGAAATCTTTACAATCTCCCCTTCTCTGATAAGCACAATATCTTTAAAAACTTTCAGCAATCTTCTTCAAAAACTGATCTTCAAGAATATTAACAATCTCCCAAGGTTGTAACCAAACCTCTTTCAGACAAAACACACTTTGCTTCAGCAAATAATCTTCAACACTTCTATTCTTTTTCATTCAAAAACTTTCAAACATTTCTTGTATTCTTCTTTGCTTTCTCAAACATTTCTTGAACTCTTCTCCCCCTTTTTGATGATTTGAGCATTAATATCATCAAAACTTTCTCTCCAAGAAATGTCTTTGACCAATCTGATCTGTCCAAGAGCCTCTGATTAATTGCCAATTCGAACAATGTATTCATCCAGATCTTTTCAAATCTAGACAAAATATAAACGTGTAACTCCTGAATCAACAAATGAATCAGTTAAAATGCCTGTCAGTAACACAAAGTCACTGTGTGTAACGAATACACAATATAAAGGAGCTTTTTGATGTTCAATCCCCCAGGGCTTCCATCCAATAATCGAAATACCACAAAGGCAATTTCTATGAATGTTATGACAAAGAAACGAATTCTTTGTGTGTTCGTGCAAGTGTAGAAAGAATTAAGCACAAAAGATTGCTTTTTAAGGCTCAACATAGTGTAAACCACTGAGACAACAGTAGATAAACACAGACTCTAAGTGCATGATTGAAGTGCGAAGGTGGGGTAGACTTCCTTCTTTTTCAATATCCAGATTTTCCAAATGAAAATCAGATAGATTATGTGATGCGTCCCCTTGAAAATATGAAACATTTTCTTTTTGAGAAGAAAATGAGTGGTTGGTGGGGTTTAAGCAAGAGTTGGCATGGGCTATTTGCCTGTTTCAATAACGTTCACCAAAGAATTGTGAAATGCTAGTAATGTGGCTGCCCGACTCAGAAAGTAGTTGGTGCAGAGTTTGATATTCTTTTACTCTGATCTCTCACCCTCCTTCTTTTTAAACAATAAGCTCACTACTAACCAAACTCTCTTTTCCATTTTACCTCAGCACACCCACACTCATTTCTTTTGACTCCTCAGACTCAATCACTAAGGGATTAACTTCATGGGTAGGAAACACTGGTTAACGTGAATCCATAGAAGTTTCATATAAGTCCTAGCACAAAGAACCCAGTCCTATAAAGCATTAGTTGCTCAAATGGTTTAACTATATCAGTTAAAGTTTATATACAAATATCAGATGAATGTATGCTCATAAAATATAATCATGAATATTTGAGCATTTTTAAACATTGAAGTATTTTCAAACAAGTATATTGAATGAATGAATATGAATGCAAAAGACTTGTTTGAAAATCTGACATTGTATGAAAAATGATAAGAAATGATATAACAATTAAAGCTTATGGTCAAGAATAATTGATATTTGTCTATACGAAACAAAATATAGCCATTCTAGAAATAACGTTTCGAAATAAAATATCGCTCCAAATTCTTTGAATACAAGCGGAATGTCTTACCATCGAAGAAAAATTGTTTCAATTTAGAGACATGGAAAGAACATGTTGAATAAAGATTCAAACCGGTGTGTATGAATACTTGAAAGTATATAGAAAAGACAATACGCAAGTATTTATCTTTGGAAACACACGGTTTGTTTATCAATGTAAGCACAAAAAAAATAAAAATGAAAACATTTAAAATCACACTTCCAAATTATAAAATCTGTTTAAGAATCGGGAAGTGGTTTGAACATTAAAGAACATGTTTTCTATATCTGAAAGTTGTCCTTCTTTCAGATATATTTGAGATTAAGATGAGAAATTTACCATTTCGCTTCAGTAAAAAAAATCTCAGAAAGTCAGCTGTAGTCATGTAGATATGATCGTGTCAGCTTCTCTCATCCTGTAAGTCTCAAAGTCTAGTCAAAATCAATTTTATTCACATAAAATAAAAGACATAAAGCAATTAAACTTTAAAAGTACGAGTTCTGATCTGAAATAATTAGAAATCATTATCCTTTTACTCCCCCTGAAAATATGCATCTGAATTTTATCAGTAAAAGTTACATGATTGAGATCTACAACTCCATTTGAAGTGTAGTTTATCATATCTTCCGAATACATATTTCCAGAAAAAATTATGTACTCCCCCTTGAAGGTTGATTTCCTCTTCTAAGTATCTGAGTACACTCTCTTATCAGCTCGGGAGTAGCATTTCTTTTTCATCATTGAAAAACGAGTCCTAAACTGTTGTGTTTAGAAGTCAATCTTCGTTGAAGTACGGGTCCTAAGTTGATTTACTTAGAAGCCTTATTCTTGACATTGAGATGCGGGTCTTGAACTGTGTTATTCAAGAGCCATCGTTCTCTTACTCCCCCTTGACTTGTGGTGCCTGCAACATAGAATCAATCTTCGGTTTTGGTACCCACTGGTATTTGGGTCCATGTAAATTAGTTGCAGTTCGAATGGGAGTAACTGAATAAGAACCATACCAGTAATGATCACTTTCTTTATGAACAAAATCATATGTATTACAGTAAGAACAATACCTTTTCTTAGATAACCTGAACATTTGATCTCTCGAGTAAGCAAGATCAGGGTTACCTTTCAGAACTTTGTTCTTCTTGGCTGTTGATGCATGTACAAATGATTTGTTTTCTTTCTTCTTTCCTTTCTTTTCTTCCTTCTTCTCATCATTCTTCTCATCCACTGGTTTGACTTTCCATATCAGCTTCTCTTCATTATATCTTCTTCGTCTTCTTTGTGTACCCGAACCATCTACATTTTGATCATAGAAAATATTAGAAGTATGAATCTGATTGAATGAATTGACTAACCTTCTTGAAGAAACAGGTTTCATTTGTGAACTTGAGGATGTCTTTTTAACATCAGCTGAATTATTTCGAGGTGTGTGGATTTGTGACTCTGGAGGAGTTTGCTCAGTCACCACCACCTTTGAAACAATCTTTTCAAGCTCTTTTACCTTTGAAGAGTAACTATCTCTTTCTTTTACAAGAAAATCAATCTTGGACTCAAATTCAGACTTTGTTTGCTGCTCTTTATGCACACAAGTAGATAGCTCAGATAGTTTTGCAGTTAGCTTCTTTATCTCAGTCTCAAAAATATTTCTTTCTTCTTCAAAGTCCATTTCAGCGTTTGTCCTCTGACCAAATATTTCTTTGAATATCCCAACATTCTTTTGCTCTATGATCTTTCTTTCCTTTGCAAATTTTTCTCTTTCCAGAATAATTACTTTTTCAAACTCAGAAATTTGTTGAGAAAGCTTAATGCATTTTTGCTCAACCATTTTCTTCTCGTCAGCACACTTTCTGGAAAATTCTGAGAATTTGTTAGCAAATTCTTTCTTTTCTTTCTCAAGAACTGATCTTTCTTCAAGAATTTGAAGTTCTAACTCAAAAATCTTCTTTTCATTTGCACACCCGGTTAATTCAGAAACCTGAACAATATGATTTTCTAAATCAGAAATCTTGTTCTTTAGTTTAGCATTTTCAGCTTCCAAAAGCAAGACCTTTTCTTCATTATGCTCAGAAGTCTGTGCCATCAGATCTTCATTTATCTTCTTTAAATCACTAATTCTTCTTTCAGTAGATTCATTTCATCTTTGTATCTCTTTGACCTCTTTGAATAGTAGGTAACTAAGGAAGAGAGAGTTTTGTTTTCTAATTCCAGCTCGACAATCTTCTTTTCATCATCAGAAAAATATCCCATCTTGAATATCTGTTACAAAAAGAACTAGACAAAAATGATCGTTAATCCAATATGAAATCACAAGAAAAATACAGAAATCTTAAAAAAAATTCAGAGATTTTGATCACAGAAAGAACTTTTGTCCCCCTCCGCAGACTTAGTACGTGGGGCCCGCTACCCGGTTAGCGGGTGGGGTCAAGGGGCAACGCCCTTGCGGGGTCAAGGGGCAGCGCCCCTAGAGAAAAAAATTTCTCTATTAAAGGGCATATTACATTTTTGAAAAAATCGAAAAATTTGACTAAGTGTCAGAACTCGCAAGTCACTATTGAACTCGCAAGCCCTAAAACTTGCAGACTGAATAACTCGCAGACTAAGACTTGCGCGTTCTATAAATTCTCAACCAAACGCGCAGACAAACTCGCAAGAAAACTCGCAGATATTTGCGCGTTTTTGAGAAACTCGCAAGCAAATACGCAGATCAAACTCGCAGATGATCAAACTCGCAAGCGCCTAAACTCGCTAAAAACTGTTCACGCTGAAACTCGCTAACAGAGACTTGCGCGTTTACAAAACTCGCACGTCGAAATTTTCACGTTTGAACAAAACTCGCTAGCTTCACTTGCGCGTTTCAACTATTCCTCTTCAAACTCGCAGGCCAAAGAACTCGCAAACTACTATTCCTTCTGAAACTCGCTAGCTTTGATTAGCGAGTTTGTAGAACTCGCTGGCCACTACTAGCGCATTTCTTGAAACTCGCAAGTAGCCTTGCGCGTTTTAGACCAAATTCTTCCTTCGACTTGCACGTTCTAACCTGATGAACCTGCACGTTCCACGAAGAACTTGCGCGTTCTAGCGATCTAGCGCGTTCTATCGTTTTTCGACTCAAAAACCATCTTTTTCACCTGCAATCGATCTTTTCTTGGTCCAAAAACTCTGGATTGATGCTCGATTTCAACTCTAGAACGAATTACAATTCAAGAAATTTACAAACAAACACTTACAAATCAAAAGAATCGATGTAACAGTAAAAACGACTCGTTAACAAAAACTCAACCAAAATCACTAAATTCGTGTGATTTATATTACGAAACTGAAATTGAATTACAAGAACTCGATCTAATACACTTTTATAACAAATCCTAATCAAAATCTGCCCCAAAAACACATTCAAAATCAAAATTTGATTCTGAACAGTAACGACTACAGAGATGATGAACAGTAACTCTTTTCTTGATTTTCTTGATCTGATTTCACCTTTGGATCTGCTCTGATACCAATTGTTATTCCCAGATATTCAAGTTCTAATCACTAACAAGTAAACAAGATGAATCTCGTAATCATATGTCATTGATCTCAATCACAACTATTACAAACTCTCAACTTTCTCTCTCTACTCTCTCACTAGAATGATATGCTATATGCTCCTAATTTGCTCTCCCAATCTAATTCGTGTACTTCTAATTACAAAGACAAGGATACAAGGTATTTATACCTCACAACAAATACAAGAAAACAAATACAAATACATTGACTTTGACTTTATTAACAAAAGACTTTGACTTTGATGAGAGTTGACTTTTCCAGCTTTGACTTCTTCATCTTTTATCATCAATCTTTATGATCTTGAATCCAACATAATTGTGCTCTAACAATGGAGAAAGTCTGAAACAGGTCATGATCTTATTGACTCGTGCTTTTCAAAAGAAATTCTACAAGAAGCCGGGATCAAATTCTCAAAGGTATTCTTCATCAAGTTCTAAGAACCATGAGCATCGTGAAAGAGTGGAAGGAAAGAGATATGAAGAGAAAAGATATGTGGAGAAGAAACCCGATGAGAAGAAGAAGTTTGTGAATGATTACACTACAGCTGAAAAGCCAGCAACTGACTCAATCAAGTGCTACAATTGTAGCAAGATGGGTCATTTTGCTAAAGATTGTCGGAAGCCGAAAGTACGCAACTCTCAGTATTATTAGAACAAATTGCTTTTGGCAAAACAACAAGAATCGGGTGTAGCTTTAATGGCTGAAGATGAATTTTGGTTGGATTATTCCGAAGATGAAGATGAAAAGAAAGAAGAAACAGCTCATCTCTGTCTCATGGGGAAAGAAGTAAAGGATGATGAGTCAGATGATGAGGCAGTTAATGAGGTATTAAACTTATCTGAAAAAGATTTTATTACCAAAATGGAAACCATGGTGGTTGAGCTACAAAATTTACAAAATAATCTGAAAAAGGAAAAAGAAAAAGTTGCTAAAAAGAACAAGAAGATCTTTGAGCTTAATACGTCTGTTATTTCAAACTAAGATCTGATTGATTCTTTACGCAAGTCTGATTTTGATTCTAAATCTAAAGTAGATTGTTTTGAAAAGAGGATTTCTGAGTTTGAAGGTAAAGTGTCTAAATATGAGTTTGAGAAAAATGAATCTGCACTAACTTTTTATAAATTGCAGGTTGAAAATAAGAATAAGAAGGTAAATGGTCTGGAAGCAAAACTTTATGCGAGAGGTCAAACAGATCAAACCATTTTTCTCAATGCACCTAATGAAGAGGCTGATGTCAAAGAGAAATGGGGACTTGGTTTTGAAAACCCCCATTATCTTAAGAAAGCCATCAGAAAACAACCAGCACTTTATAACTATGATTTTCTTGCTTGTGCTGGTAAACATACTCATTTAAAACCCAAATTTGTTACCGAATTAACGGAAGAAGATGAGGCCAAAGAAACTGAAAATAGAAAGAATAAAAAGAAAATGCAACTACCATTTAACTATGTAAAGTTAAATGATAGTTATCTTTAAGAAACACCAAAAGTTTTTTCAAACGACTATTTTCTTAGTTATTCTGCTCCTGAGATGAAGGCTAAACCTACAATTGCAAAGGTTTATGTTCCTACATCTATTCTTGAAAACAAAATAGTCGAGCTTGAAAATGTTTTATTTGATGAAAAACTTTTGGTTGATATAGAACAAAATGTATTTTCTACAGTTTTAAAGAACACTGTTTTTCAAGTTAAATCAACAAAGTGTTCTACAGTTTCAAAGGCACCTCAAACTTTCTCTGATAATTCTGATGACTTATTTGAGTCTGCAAATGATTCTTTTAATTCTGATGATGGGTGCATGGAAGAATCTGATATGTTTGATGTCCATTCTAAACTTTCTGATCATTCTATTTGTCTTAAAAATGAAAGAGTGTTACCAAATGATGTTCATATTGGTGAAACATCAACTAAGGTTGGTGATTCAGTTTCTGTAACTGCTGATTACTATGCTCACGGTAAGAAACATAAGAAACAACGATTACAGAAACAGAAATACACTGGTACACAAAAGAAAACTCAATCCCGGAAATCTACTTTTCCTAATAAATCTATATCTTCTGTTTCAGATTTAAGGAAGAAAAAGATAAAAGCTCAATCCGAATGGAGACCAAAATAGAAGGATGCTGAGATAACTGAATCAGTTACTGATAATTCTTGTACTAAATCTGTTAGTAGAGATTCTGATATAGTTGGTCAATGTGCTTCTCATGAACAAAACCTTGTAACTTCATACAAGCGTTACTCAATAAAGCAATTGATTCAATTATCTCCTATTCCTACTACATTTTATTCTAATTATCGGAGAACTTATTTTGTTTATTCTCATAATTCTTCTAATTGGTATGGATCTTATCATGTTAATTCTTCGAGATCAAATGTTTTTCAAAGTTTTCAAAGAAAAAGAGGATCCATATTTAAATGGATACCAAAATCTTGTACTAATCCGTTAGGGCCCGTTTTTAAATGGGTACCTAAAATTATTATTGTCTGATTTCTCTTGCAGAACCGGCATATGTGGTACTTGGACAGTGGATGTTCCAAGCATATGACTGGCAAAAAGCTTTATTGTCTAACTATACAGAGAAATTCAGTGGAAATGTTAGATTTGGAAACGATCAGCTTTCACCTATCTTAGGATATGGTGACATCATTCAAGATAACATAACGATAAGTAAGGTGAGTTATGTCGAAGGCTTGGGGCACAACTTATTCAGCATAGGTCAATTCTGCGATAAATGGTTAGAGGTCAACTTCAAGTCTAAGAGTTGCTCAGTTCGCACTAAAGATGGAACAAAACTCTTATCTGGAAATCGAAAGACCAGCCTCTACACCATCAATCTTTCCAAAGTTCAGATTGACAATCAAGTATGCTTGATGACAAAAGCTTCAACGCAGCAAAGTTGGCTCTGGCATAGACGTTTATCTCACTTGAACTTTTGTTACATCAACAAGCTGGTTCGTGGGAAATTCGTCAAAGGACTTCCTGAGATGAAATATGAACGAGAACACATATGCGTAGCATGTGAGAAGGGTAAGATGAAGAGAGCCGCACATAAACGGAAGCCTGAACCAAGCACTAGTTCTTCGTTAGAATTGTTACATATGGATTTGTGTGGTCCAATGAGAACTCAGAGTTTGGGAGGAAAGAAATACGTGTTGGTTATTGTGGACGATTACTCAAGATACACGTGGGTCAAATTTCTTCGATCAAAAGATGAGACGCCTGAAGTTCTCATTACTTTCTTAAATACGACCTAGGTGAAAATGCAGCGACAAGTCAAGTTTCTTCGAACGGACAATGTCATAGAGTTCAAAAACAAGATAGTTGAAGAATATCTCGAATCGGTCGGGATATCACATCAGTACTCTGCTGCTCGTACGCCTGAACAAAATGGAGTAGTCGAAAGGCGAAATCGGACACTAGTCGAGGCTGCTCGGACTATGCTTAGCCAATCAGACTTACCTCTATTCTTGTGGGCAGAAGTTGTGTCGACTGCATGTCATACTCAAAATCGGTCTATGATACATCGACGTTTTCAGAAGACTCCATATGAGTTGATCAACAACAGAACACCAACTATCAAATACTTTCACATATTTGGGTGTAAATGTTTTGTACTTAATGACAGAGAGAGTCTGAATAAATTCAGTGCTAAGGCGGAGGAAGGCATCTTTATCGGTTATTCTTCAACATCTACAACATATCGTGTTTATCTGAAGAAGTCAAAATCAATTGTTGAGAGTGTTAATGTCACATTTAATGAAGATATGGCTTCTGATCAAATCAGTTCAGAACCCGTTATCACTGGAGTATTAGCTTCTGGGCAAATCAGTCCAGAACCTGCTTCTACAGCGAGAAATTCGGATAACGCATCTATATATACTTCTCATTTAACTAATTTAGATTTGTTATTTGAATTATTTTATGATGAGTTTCTTGGAACTAATGTATCTAAATCTGCTGTGACTGATAGGTCTATAGATACAAGTTGTCATCATCCAGTCACTTTAGAAGTTATAACTGAACAAGCATCCCCCGTTTAGTCTGAAATTCACATTCCTATTGTTACTCCTACAGTTGAAGATGCACAAGCAAATGCTGAGCCAGAAGTAACTGTTTTAGTTGGTTGGGATATATTGTCTACTCCACAGCTAGAATCTGCTGTTCCAACTGATACTTCTGCACCTGAGTCTTCAACTGCAAAACCCCCTCTTGTTATTCAAACAGAAGATTCTGAAAGTGGATTTCTAGATGATGATCAAATTCAATCAATATCTACTCCACTTCCACATGAGTATCGCTGGTCCAAAGACCATCAATTACATCAAGTAATTGGAGATCTTGACAAGCCTATCCAAACAAGGTCAGCGACTCTTAATCAGTGTATGCATGATTCCTTCCTCAGCAAGATTGAGCCAACACGAGTATCTGAGGCTCTTGATGATTCAGACTGGGTATCTGCAATGCAAGAAGAGATCAATCAGTTTGAAGCCCTAAAGGTTTGGAGATTAGTTCCTGAGCCAGAAGGAAAGACCGTGATAGGAACTAAATGGGTATTCAAGAACAAAAAGGATGAAGATGGTATCGTCATCAGAAACAAAGCTAGACTTGTTGCCAAAGGTTCCCGGAAAGAGGAAGGCATTGATTATGATGAGGCGTATGCTCCAGTAGCTCGTATAGAAGCAATCCGCGTGTTTCTAGCATACGCAGCTCATAAGAATTTCACAGTCTATCAGATGGATGTGAAAATAGCCTTTCTGAATGGCATTCTTAAGGAGGAAGTGTACGTGTCTCAACCAGAAGGGTTTGTCAATCCAGATAAGCCAGATCATGTTTACATCTTGGACAAATCTCTTTATGGATTAAAACAAGCCCCTCGAGCATGGTATGACGTTTTATCCAAATTCTTGGTCAAGTCTGGTTTCTCTAAAGGTAAGATTGATACCACTTTATTCATCAAAAAGGAAAAAGCTGATATTATTCTTATTCAGATATATGTTGATGATATAATATTTGGTTCTACTAATCCAAAATATTGAAAAAACTTTTCTAACCTCATGGTGTCACGTTTTCAAATGAGTATGATGGAAGAGATGAATTTCTTTCTCGTATTACAAGTTAAACAGTTTTCTACGGTGATTTTCATTAATCAATCTAAGTACATTTTGGATATTCTTCGGAAGTACAAAATGGAAAATTGTAAACCAATTGGAACCCCGATGGCACCAGGAACTAAGATCCACACTGATCCTTCGGGTAAAAGTGTTGATGTTAGAAACTATAGAGGTATGATAGGTTCGTTAATGTATCTTACATCGAGTAGACTAGATATTATGTTTTCAACATGTTTATGTTTTAGATATCAAGCTGCTCCCAAAGAATCCCATTTGGCTGCTGTCAAACGGATTTTTAGATATCTGAAGGGGACTGTAGACCTTGGTCTGTGGTATCCTAAGGATACAGGGTTTCAACTGACTGCATATTCAGATGCAGATCATGCAGGTTGTATGTTGGATAGAAAGAGTACTTATGGTCACGTTCAATTTCTTGGAGACAAGCTTGTTAGCTGGGCTTCAAAGAAACAATTATGCGTTTCCACATCGACTGCTGAAGCAGAGTATGTAGCTGCTGCCAGTTGCTGCTCTCAAGTCTTGTGGATGCGAACACAACTACGAGACTATGGATTCAAATTTGATAAAATTCCAATATACTGTGACTCAAAGAGTGCAATAGCCATCTCTGCTAATCCTGTCCAACATACTAAAACCAAACACATTGATGTAAGGAATCATTTTGTAAAAGATAATGTAGAAAAAGGAACAATTGAACTTTATTTTGTAAAAACAGATTATCAACTTGCAAATTTATTTACCAAACCCTTAGATGAAAAGAGATTTAATTTTCTTTTCTCTAAGTTTGGTATGTTAAATCTTAAGACGTAATCGATTGTTACCTACTAAAGTTACGAATTGTTATTTTTCATCATTTTCTTTATCTTTATTTTTTGAAACATATATGCACTTTAATTGTTTGCTCATGATCTCAGGGGGAGTTAGAGAAGATTTTTGATGATCTACATTCATTTGAGGGGGAGCATAACTAATTTCTGCATTATACTTAACTGACAAAATTTTTGTGAAGCATGATTTCAGGCGGAGCTTATAAGTCAAAAGGAGTAAGACTATGATTTCTGATTACTTCAAATCAGAACTCGTACATTATTCGTTTTATTGCTTTATGTCATTCTATTTTCAAATAAGTTTTTGTGAATAAATTTTGACTAGACTTTGAGACTTATGCAGGATGAGAGAAGCTGACACGATCATATCTAAATGACTACAGCTTGACTTTCTGAGATTTAAGATTGCTCGAAAAGGTAATTTTCTTTTCTTAATCTCAAATGTATCTAAAAGAAGGACAACTTTCAGGTATAGAAAACTTGTTCTTAAATGTTCAAACCACTTCCTGATTTTTAAACAGATTTTATAATTTGGAAGTGTGATTTTAAATGTTTTCATTTTTTTGTGATTAATTCATAAACAAACTGTGTGTATCCAAAGATAAATACTTGCGTATTGTCTTTTCTATATACTTTCAAGTATTCACACACACCGGTTGGACTTTATTCAACATGTTCTTACCATGTCTCTAAATTGGAACAAATTTTTTCGATGGTAAGACACTCCGCTTGTATTAAAAGAATTTTGAGCGATATTTTATTTCGAAACGGTCATTTCAACAATGTCTATATTTTGTTTCGTATAGACAAATATCAATTATTCTTGACCATAAGCTTTAATTGCTATCTCATTCATTTCTGATCATTTTCGTACAATGTCAGATTTTCAAACAAGTCTTTTGCATTCATATTCATTCATTCAATATAATTGTTTGAAAATATTTCAATGTTTAAAAATGCTCAAATCTTCATGATTATATTTTATGAGCATATATTCATCTGATATTTGTATATGAGCTATAACTGATATAGTTAAACCATCTTGAGCAACACATGTTTATTAGGATTATATGGGTTCTTTGTGCTAGGAATTAACTGAACTTCTATGAAATCACGTTAACCAGTGATTTCTACCCAAGAAGTTAATCCCTTAGTGATTGAGTGTGAGGAGTCAAAAGAAATGAGTGTGGATGTGATGAGGTAAAATGGAAAAGAGAGTTTGGTTAGTAGTGAGGTTAATGATTAAAAAGAAAGAGGGTGTGAGATCAGAGTAAAAGAATATCAAACTCTGCACCAACTACTTTCTGAGTCGGGTAACCACATTACTAATGTTTCACATTTTTTGGTAAACATTATTGAAACAGGCAAATAGCCCATGCCAACTCTTGCTTAATACCCCACCAACCACTCATTTTCTTCTCAAAAAGAAGATGTTTCACATTTTCAAGGGGACGCAACATATTATCTATCTGGTTTTCATTTGGAAAATCTGGATATTGAAACAGAAGAAAGTCTGCCCCACCTTCGCATTTCAATCATGCACTTTGAGTCTGTGTTTATCTACTGTTGTCTCAGTGGTTTACACAATGTTGAGCCTTATTAAAAAGCAATCATTTGTGCTTTAATTCTTTCTACACTTTCATGAGCACACAAAGAATTCGTTTCTTTGTCATAACATTCATAGAAATTGCCTTTGTGGTATTTCGATGATTGGATGGAAGCTTTGGGGGAGTGAACATCACAAAAGCTCCTTTATATTGTGTATTCGTTACACACAGTGACTTTGTGTTACTGACAGACATTTTAACTGATTCATTTGTTGATTCAGGAGTTACCTATTCTTATTTTGTCTGGATTTGCAAAGATCTAGATGAATACTTGGTTATGGTTACCGAATCAGAGGCTCAGTATGACAGATCAGAATGGTCAAAGACATTTCTTGGACGAAAAGTTTTGATGATATAGATGCTCAAATCATCAAAAAGGGGGAGATGATATGAAGAAATGTTAAAGTTTTGAAGTTTGGAAGAGATGATATCAAGATCTGATAAAGTTTTGGGAAGTTGATTTTCTGAAATGTTCAAGTCAGAAAGTTCAAAGGGAAGACTTGAAGATGATCAAAGAATTTATGAAGATGTACTGATTTTTGAGAAATTTTCTTTGAAGATTATTTGCTGAAAGCAATTCGAGCTGATTGTGAAGATAATTTCTTTTCAAAGACTGAAAGCATTCTATGAGAGTTTTTGGGGAGATTGTTCTTCATTTGAAGATTCTTTTGGAAAGAAGACAGTCAAAGGAAAAGGGGAGATTGTTCAGATAGAGCTTAAAGTGAAGACTTAATTGCTAAATCTTTCAACAATGATCTTGAATCCAAAGGGGGAGATTGTTAGCGCATAAATCTGTTGGATACGAGATCAAGTTTTCTGAAGGTCAAAGTTCAGAAAGTCAAAGCTAAAGAAAGTCAAATCTCATTAAAAGTCAAAGTCTTTTGTAATAAAAGTCAATGTACTTGTTTAGTTGTATTTTAGTTTCCTTTGTATTAGGAGTAGTATAAATAGCTTTGTTCTTGTAATTAGTAAGTACGAATTTAGAATATATATCTTTGTAAGAGATTTGAGAGAATTCAGTTTTAGAGAGAGAGAAAGATTTCTAGAGAGAGAAAGTGTAATTCTTGAGAAATCAAGTAATCAAACAGGTAATTCAATTGTTTAATCTTGTTTGTTTGACTGTTAATGAATAGAAACTAGATTCTGGAACATACAAAGAGGTAGTTGATACTTTGTATAGAGACCTTCCTTCACAAGATGAGATTCCTAAAGCTACTCCTAATACTTCTAGTCCTGTTGTTGATCAAGCTTCGACTACCACTGCTCCTTCTAGTACATTTGAAGTTGATCAGTCGTCAAGAGCTCAAACGGATATTCCTCCTTCTGATCCTGTGATTCCAGCGACTATTTTAGAAGAAGGTCCAACATTGACTAGGCAACAAAGACAAAGAAGTTTGAAACAACGGTATATGGCTTCAAGGCTAAGATCTACTTTTCTAGAAGACTCTCAAAGCAATATTTTTGTTTCTAGGAGAAGACGGATCAACATTCATGCAATTCTTGGGGTTGAAAAGGAGTCTGCTGATTATCAGTATGAATACTTGATGTTCATCAAATGTCAGCGCCGTGGAAAGCATCTGGTTTCTTCTCCTCATCTGATTGTTAGGATTATCAGTGTTTCAATGAAGAGGTTTGTACATATCTGGTATCTAGTGTTTAAAGTGGAAAGAAGAGACAGCAACCTGTATACTTTCTCGGAGGCTGATTTTAATGATCTATCCATTAATGACGTTGAGTTTTTGTATGATCATTTCAGGAATATTTATCACAGAACTGAAGATGTCTCTCAAGCATTGCTTGTGATAAAAAGATTCATTCGACGCCAAATCAGATTCTATAGTGTTTTTTACTTTCAAATGGCTGTTGAATGCTTTCAGCCAGTGGTAAACCTTCAAAGACCCGACCGTAGCTTGCCGAACTTAGACTCTTATCCACTATTCACCATTCTTCAAGATTCATATGGAGTTATCTACAGGAATGGTTCAAGTCAAAACTGCTTCCTTAGATTTGAAGAGATCAATCATTACTCGGATGGAACCTTGAAGGTGATCAAGCTACAGTTGGAGCAACGTTTAAAAGCCGTTGTAAGAAGCTTTTTGGAATCAAGAAGTGAACTGTATCAGATCGAGAATGAAGAGATTCAACTTCTCAAGAAAGTATTGACTATCATTGATGAGAGGTTGATCTTTCGTTCAACTCTAAGACGTTTAGAAGTTTTGCTTGGTTTAAATCGACTTCATCAAAGAGAAAAACGCCAATGATTACTAAGGGGGAGATTGTTAAGACTGGTTTTATAGTAATCATTTTATTTATTATCAGTGGTCTTAACTGTGTTTAGCTTGCTTATCTGTATTGGTTTAGGCCCTGGGTATTTAAGTCCCATAGGTGCCTTTGTTTTGTAACTCTTGGAACTCATTTGAATATCAGTTTACACATTTGGCGCACTCTCTCTCTACTTTCTCTCTCTAAGATTTGGTAGATCTTGGATTTTCAATTGCAAACGACTATAGAAAAGGAAGTGATGCGCGAACACATTAAATATCATAGCAAAATGAACTTCGAGGTGGCCCTATAGCTCGGAGTCGAGAAGCTATCGATAACCAAACCAGATGACAAATTCCCTGAAATCGAAGAAGTACCATCAAACTCACTGATCACAGAGCCTGTATTCGGATTCATCTACAGAGACGATGATGGATGCAAGAAGATGTTCAAGCCCAATAAAAGTTACAAATACTCGAACAATACTCTTTTGAAGATCAAGTACACGATTCTGAGAAAAAGGGGCACGTAGACTGTACAAGAGGGGCATGCAGAGAAGATGATTGAGATGATTGATGCACATATCAAATACAGGGAGCTCATTTTATCGTTGAAGAAGACCTTATCAGAAAGCTTTACCAATCCGATAAACGATTTCCCTCAGTAATCCTTGTAATAGCGTAGATTTTCATTCAATGTAATTTAAAGAACATATACTTGCCTTCTGTAATTTTCTTTTGAATGAAAAATTAGTCTTCTCAGGTTGAGTTTCTTTCATCTCTTTCTGTTTCTAACTTAGCCAAACATTTTACATTCCAATTTTTTTTTCAATACTTAGGGGGAGATTGTTATCTCTAACTCATTTGTATAAAAGTACTGAAAAATAGGCTAAGTGTAGGAACATCAAAAGACAACTCGAATCACCAAGTTCACCACAGAAGATGCAAGCTCAGAAGACCATGTAAACCATCTACCCGAGAACTTAACCGGAAGATCAATTTCAGATCACAGAGCCTCTGTGATCACTCACAGAGCCTCTGTGACAGCTAACCACTAGAGATGAAAGACGGAAGATTTTGTGACAATGGTTCAAGACAAGACCACGTGCAGAACACGTGCGCGTCCCACGATGTTTAACTTTCCCGGTGGCATTCCTTTTGTGGAATGTCAGCCTTTGTCTTGTACTATTGTGTGCTCCTCGTTCTATATGAGGGGAGCACTTCCTGTTTTGTAATCAAGCGAGCACACACTAAGCTAAGAGCATATTGTATTTTCTTTGAGCATTTCAGCACACACGAGTACATGTTCTTGGTGTATTTTGCAAGTTAATGAAGCAGATTCTTCAGTAATCATCTCGATACATTTCATGTTTCTATTTATTGCTTTCTAGTGTGTTTACTACCATTTAAGATCTATTTCTCTACACTTCAAAAATGCTTCCGCACTTTTATTCCCTTGTTTTTGTGTAGTTAATAGTAAATCAAGTTTAGAACACCATATTTGGGATCAACAATTGTCCTAAAAGCAAAAAGTTGCTCAACGGTTTAACTTTAACAGTTAAAAAACGAAATATATGTCAGATGTATGTATGCTAAAAAAATATAATCATGAAGATTTGAACATTTTAATCATAGAAGATTCTCTCAAAACAAGGAAATTGAATGAACGAAGTGAAATCAAAAGATGTGTTTTGAGAATTTGACAATGTATGAAAAGATCAAATATGAATGATTTATCATTAAAAGCTTAGGTCATGAAAAATTGGATGATGTCTATACGAACCAAATATAAAAATTCTTGAAAGAAACGCTTTGAATGAATTAATGCTCATATATCAATTAACGCTTTCAGTGTTTTTTACACATTGTTTGTGTGTGTTTTTCTTTAATTTTAGTGTGTGTTTTCTCTTTACGTGTTCATGTTTTTTTCTTTTTTATTTATTTATTTTCATTTGGAGGTGTTGAGGATAAAAGATTGTGTTTTGATGGTTGAAAGCTTCATTTTTGGGCTAAATGTTGGACTGCAGAAAGTGGCCACCATGTCGCCACGTTGGTGAATGATGTAAATCCGAGGACAAATGGAATATGTCATATTTTGCATGTATTTTTATGTCCATTTCAGTTGCATAAAGGCTTTCTTAAAGGCTAAGCTTTAGAAACCAAGGTGGTGAAGAAAAAACAAAAGATAAAAGCAAAATGTTGGTGGAAAGATATCAATGCCAAAAATGCCTATCTAAAAGCCTAAATGAGATAAAGCAAACTATGAGCTTTCATGAGAAATAGATGAAAAAGGCAATGAGCCTTTGGGTCAAAGAATGCTTGAACTTATTGAAAGGTTTTGTGAGTAAAATCTTCCACCACCATTTTCATCTTCCACTATAAATTGATGCCATGGATGTCATTTGAAGAGAGCTCCAACATGTAGCATAATTCAGCTATTGTTCTTTCTTTTTTTTCTCTTAGATAGTTGTAGTTGTAATTGTAGTTGTAATTTATTTTCTAGTATTTAATTTCCAGCTCAAAGTGGCCACGTTGTCGCCACGTTAGCAGCAACTTTTAAGTTTCATTTATGCAATTTAAGTTTATGTTCTCTCCTTCTTCTTTCATGTCTTCTACTGTTATTATGAACTAAACACCCCTTTGGGTGTGGGTGTGTGCCAAATCTAAGACTAGTAGGTAACACTTGGGTGTTGCCATCTTTGATAACTCTTAGACTTGGTCGCTCGAGTCGGGACTTCAACTCAACGCGGACAAGCCGATCACTTGTTAGTGTTAATATTAGATCCTAGACCTCGAGAGGGGCAGATCCGAAATACGTCTTGAGTGATGCAAATAAGATTTGAGAAAGTGTTTTATAATCACGTAGAGATACGGGTTTTTGCATTATTTTAACTAAGGTTCAAATGTCGGTCGATATGGGTGTCACAAGGAGATTTGGGCGTCTATATCTATACTGGTGGAACTGAAATCCTTAGAGGTTTACTTAGTTAAGTCAGCAAGTCTTGAGTTGGCCAACGTGGTGACAAAGTGGGTGCAACGTGGCCATATTCCGAGGAAACTTATTTTCGAGAGAAAAAGGTTTTTAAGGTTGTCATGTGTCATTTTGTTTCTGACCAAGTTGTTACTACATCAGTCTTAGTTAATGCTCGTACCCACATCCTCCCTTTTCTTTAAAGTATTTGTTAATTGTTAAAAACATCAATATCGCTCAAAGATATTTTCTTCCTCTCTAATTGAAACCATTGTATTCTCGACCTACTACTCGAACTTGGAAGTCTAATCCCTGTGGATACAATCTCGGTATTTTTACCACTTTATTACTTATAGTGAACATAGTGTCCGGTGTGCACTTGCACCGCCACTATGGCAACATAGTGGCCACTTTGTGGACTTATACGATTTACCGCTATCAAGTTTTTGGCGCCGTTGCCGGGGATTGGCGTATTTCCAGAGTTTCTTGAGTTATAAGTTGAGTTTTTTCTTGGTTTTTATTTCACCATAATGGAAGGTTTTAGTTGGGATGCCCCGTATTATAATACTTTCGATTATTCATGGGAACAACATCCTAACTTTTTGGCAAATATTCAAGATGATGGCACCTACACCTCATTTTCACCTCCCTATCAAGATTGGAATGACACGTTTATAAATACACTCGACCAATCATGGGAGGAGAATTTTGATTATTCGTGTGATTTTCAAGGGACTGATCCTCACTATGGATTCACATCCTTTGTTCCTAACTACACACCCGAGAATTATTTTGAACAACCCCAACCATCTCACTCTTTTGAAACTTTTTCCCCAAGCCTAATGGAAGATTTTACAACATTTTTGGGAAATTTCACGTCCTCTTTTGAAGCCTTGAATACTAAGATGGGACAACTAGTCAACGAGTTGAAAAATCAAAGTCAAGGTATCTTACCAAGTGATAGTGAAAAATTAAAATGTGTTGGTGATAGCGGCAAAACCGTATAGTTCCACAAGTGGCCACAGTGTTCCCACAGTGGGGGCGCAAGTATACACCTCAACTATGATCGCTATAAGTAATAAAATGGTAAGTATACCGAATATCGTTTCCACAGGGACTGGACTACTGAGAATCAGAGAGTTTCATGAACTTCTTGCACACACTTTGGTCGTGAGAAAAATTTGTTGTTTTGTTGGTGAAATATCTAAATTAATTAAGAAATTTAACAATGAGTTAAGGATTGGGTATGGGTGTAAGTTTCCTTGAGATAATTGTAGTTACCAGATGGTTAGGCGCTTAAGTGCATAGAACCATGTATAAAAATCCCGATCTCTTGAAAACGAATTTTTATAAATTATGCCCAAAAGTGCTTATAAAGTGCCCATAATTATTGCACTTGAGTTTGCCGATTTATCTAAGTTTGACTCTAAGCGTCAAGTCCTACCGGTATGGGGATTTATACCCAAATCTCTTTGTGATATAAATTCCGACCGACGTTTGAACGTTAGTAAACCATACAAAACCCGCATCTCTGCGTGGTTATCAAAGACTTTCTCAAATCTTTTTGCATCACTTAAGCCGTATTTCGGATCCGACCCTCTCGAGGTGTTGGGAACTGAAGAATTCACCAAGTATGGTTAATGTTGCTAGTTCAGAATTAATACTGCTAGAGGACTTCAAAGATAATACTGCTGAGTATTACTACTGCTAGTAGAATTAATACTGCTAGTCAAAGTTAGTGCTGCTTGAACAAAGTTAGTACTGCTTAGCTAGTTAGTACTGCTAGTGGTTAGTGCTGCTTAATAGTTAATGCTGCTAAGACCAAGTTAATGCTGCTTCAGAGATAATGTGAAGATAATGATGAAGAGTTTGTGGTTAAAGATAAACATGGAAAGCTGAAGATATTCATAGAAGATATAATGAAGATATTCTATTTATTGTAATTATCTTTTATTCTGTATATGTATAGAATTGATAGAATAGTTTTAGAAATTAATTCATTAATTCTATGTTTTAGAGAGAATCAACCTCAAGGCATAGATCCTAATTCTAGGGAAGTAGAATTCGTATTGGTGAGTCTGTTCATCAATATTGAGGTTGTGTGTTTAATCTTGTAACTTTAAGTATTCAATACAAGTTTACAACTTATTGATCATATACACTGTTTGTTTACTGTTACATTGAATATCAAAGTGTTATTCCGCAACTTTTTTGATATTGTTTCTGAGACTTTATTCTTCTTAAGAAATTCGATCCTGACAAGTGGTATCAGAGCCTGTTCTCTCAGAAACATCTAGTCATTCATCATGGAAAACTTTGCAGAATCAAACAGTACTCTGGTCTCAAAGGTTCCAATGCTCAGACCCAATGAATTCGATATGTGGAAGATCAGAATCAAGCAGTACATACTACTCACTGACTATTCTATGTGGGATATCATAGAGAATGGTCCTTCTGAAGCAGGAAAGATTGGTGCAGATGGAAAGAGAACTCCACCAAAAACTGATGCTGAAAGAAAGATTAGACAGACAGAGATGAAAGCCTTGAGCACCTTGCTCTTGGCTATTCCCAATGAATATCAACATCAGTTCTGCAACTGCACTGATGCAGAGATGCTCTGTAATGCTCTAGAAAAGAGATTCTCAGGTACCAAAAGTACCAAGATAAATCAGAAAGCCATTCTGAAGCAACAATATAAGAACTTTATGTCAACCAAGAATGAGTCTATGACTCAAACTTTTGACAGGTTCAACAAACTTATTGGTGAACTTGCTACAGTGGGAGTACAAATTGATCAAGATGATCTGAACAGAAAGTTTCTAAGGTCCCTGAGTGATGAATGGACCATGTATACTGTGTCTTTCAGACAGAATGATCAACTGGAAGAAAAGGAACTTGATGATCTATATAATGATCTAAGAGTTTTTGAATCTGAGGTAGAGGCTAAGAAGAGGCCTTCTGGGTATGTTCACAATGCTGCACTCCTTTCAGCATCAACTGATTCTACTTCCAACCCTGAATCAGTTAGTGTTGCCAATGGAGCGAATCAAGAGAAAGGCAATGAAACTATATTTGAAGCCTTTCTGGCAAGTCATGGAAACTCTTCTCTCAATAATGATGACTTGGAACAACTCCATCCAGATGATCTTGAAGAGATGGACATTAAATGGCAGATGGCCATGCTCTCTATGAGAGTTAAGAAGTTCATCAAAAGAACTGGAAGAAATAACTTCTCTCAAAGAAGAGAAGATGGAGCAGGTTTTGACAAGTCAAAGGTGGAATGCTATAAATGCCATCAGAAGGGACACTTTGCTAGAGAGTGCAGAAATAGTGTTCCAAACCACAACCATCAACAAGCTCAGAATGGAGGCTACAATCAAAACAAGAATCCTGCTCAAGCCCTTGTTTCTCAACAAGGAATGGGGTTTGATTGGAGTGATCAAGCTGAAGAGGCCATCCAGAATCAAGCTCTAATGGCAGAGGTGTCAGATCTCCCATCAGAGGTAACTTCCAATCTTTGTTCTCAAAATTGCATTAACACTGTTAAAAGGTACAGGGATCACAACCATACCATGAGTGATGACCTGAAGAGATTAGAAAAGGACATAAAATATTATGTTAGGATTGTTGATAGATTTGAAGAGCAGATTAAGGGTTTTCAAGCTAATGAGCTTCAACACTCTTATGACACAAACTACTGGAAGTGGGAGAAAAATGACTTAGAACTTCAACTGACCAGATCCAAAGAAGAGAGTGAAAAGCTAAGAGGAGAGCTAGCTAAAGTCAAACTAGATGTAGAAAAGTTTTCCAATGCTTCCAAAGCAATGGATTCTTTGCTACAAACTCATATTCAGATTCATGATAAACTGAGAAGAGGAATAGGGTACAATACCACACCACCACCCTATAACAACAACTACATCCCTCCTAGCTCAGATTTGTTAGAAACAAAGGATAGGAAGGACCTACCTAAGGGAGCCACTGAGATAGATCCCTTAGATGAAGTAGTTGTTAAGGATAAAACTGAGAAAGAAGTTGTCAAAAATAAAGACAACACTGTAAGTGGTGATATTCCTATAGAAAACCACATATTCACCAATGAGGGATGTGGAAAGCATTGGATCAAGTCCAATGAGATAGAGAAGACTGAGGGAAAGAACAAGAAGGTTCACTATAAGCATACCACTGTTGTGAACTCTATCCCTTGCAAGCAGTGTGCATGCAATAAATCTGAGCCCCAAAAACATAATAAACCAAGGGGAAATCAGAGAAACTGGAACAATCAATGGGCACAAAAGCAGGCATTGATCTGAGTAAAATCAATAGACCAAAGCCTTGTTTTATTTGTGGAAAGTTAAATCATTTGGCTAAGTATTGTTTCTTTAACCCTATTAACCAACAAATGAACTTTCAAAGCTTTGTGCAAAAACCTGTTGGTTATAGGAAGGCTGGAAAGAAACATGTGATGAAGAAATCTGTTGAAACCAAAGGCCCCATACGGAAAAAGGTTTTAAAAGGAAGCATTAAAATGTGGGTGCCTAAAAGCAGTAAAATTGTTAGTACTGCTAACAGGGATAGTGCTGCTGGAAGCATTACTGCTGCTACCAGTGTTAGTACTGCTGAAAATATTAATGCTGCTAATACTGTTAGTACCTCTTCAAAGGTTAATACTGCTAACACAGTTACTGCTGCTAACACAGTTACTACTTCTAACAAGGTTAGTACTGCTAAGCATGCAAGTGCTGCTAAGGCAGTTAGTACTTCTAAAACCAGTACTGCTTCTAGCAAAAATGTTTCCAAGCCTATCATTGTGACAAAGTACTCCAAAAATGAGGAGTCAAAATTTAAAAATCTTGTCAAGAAAGAATGCAAGTATTTTTATGAGAAAGGGGTACCCAAGACCACTTTAGCTTGGGTTCCTAATTCATACTAACTGATTTATATTATGTGCAGGGCAACCAACAGCTCAAAGGAAAGAGCATATGGCATGTTGATAGTGGTTGCTCTAGGCACATGACAGGTAACATGTCATGCCTTCAGGATTTCAAGCATATCAATGGAGGACATGTTGCATTTGGAGATAATCTTACTGGTGGTAAAATAAGTGGAAAAGGTAATGTTACAAAAGGTAAGAAAACATTTGAAGATGTCTACTATGTTGATCAAGTGAAGTACAACCTGTTAAGTGTATCACAGGTTTGTGACAAACAACATAGCATATTATTTACCAATACTGAGTGTATGATCCTTGCTCCAGGGTTCAAAGTAGTTGATGAAAGCATGATACTACTTAGAACTCCAAGAAAGGACAATGTTTATTGTCTAGATATGGACAATGTTTCTAGTGATTCATCCCTGAACTGTCTTGTTTCAAAAGCTTCTGTGGATGAATCCTCTCTTTGGCACAGAAGGATGTGTCACATGAACTTCAAGACTATGAACAAACTTGTTAAAAACAACCTTGTAAGAGGTTTACCTTCAAAAGTATTTTCATGTGATGATTATTGTGTTGCATGTCTTAAAGGCAAACAACACAAAACTTCTCATAAGACCAAAGAGTTAAATACAATTTCTTCTTGTCTCCAGTTATTGCATATGGATCTGTTTGGTCCTACAAATGTTAAGAGTATAGGCAAGAAATCTTACTGCTTGGTTATTGTTGATGAGTACTCCAGGTTTACTGGGGTATATTTTCTAAGGACTAAGGATGAGACAAGTGGACTGATCAAATCCTTTATCCTAAGAATTGAAAACCAAACTAATCAAAAAGTAAAAGTCATTAGATCAGATAATAGGACTGAGTTTAAAAATTTTGATCTAAACACCTTCTGTGAAGAGAAAGGCATTGAGAGACAATATAGTGCCCCTAGGACTCCTCAACAGAATGGAGTTGCTGAGAGGAGAAATATGACACTAATAGAGGCTGCTAGATCTCTGTTGGCTGATTCAAAACTGCCAATTACCTTCTGGGCTGAAGCAGTTAATACTGCTTGTTATGTCCAAAACAGAGTTCTAGTGGTCAAGCCAAAGAACAAGACCCTTTATGAGATTTTAAATAAAAGAAAACCTTTCATTGGATTTTTCAAACCTTTTGGGTGTCCTTGTACAATTCTCAATACCAAATATCACTTAAGTAAGTTTGATAGCAAAGCAGATGATGGATTTCTTGTTGGTTACTCATCTCAGAGTAAGGCTTACAGAGTCTTTAACTCTTCTTCTAGAATAATTGAAGAAAGTGACAATGTCAAATGCAATGAGAACACACCAAATCCAATTGGGTCTGGTCCTCAGTGGCTATTTGACATTGACTCACTAACTAACTCTTTTGGTTTCAGTAGTGATGATTATGCAGGTTCAGGGAGTGGAGGATCAGGGACTACACAAGTTCAAGAAAGTATATCTCAACCTGTGATCTTTTCCATACCCACAGTGGATCCTGTTGAAGACTGTGAAAAGGAACCATCTACTGGACCAAGTCAAAGAGAAGAAGAAAGAAGAGATGAGGAGACTCAAGCAAATAAAGAACCAGAAGTAGCCACTAAAAACACTTCAGTTGAGTTGAATGACTCTAATCTAGAGGTGGAACTTAATGAAGAACCTAGTCATCACAGTAGAATTCAAAAGAATCATCCTCCACAGCTGGTAATAGGGGATATATCTTTTCCTATGATGACTAGAAATCAAAGTAGGCTTCAAGAAATGCAAGATCAACAACATACAGTGATCTCTTACTTCTTATCCCAGCTTGAGCCTAAAAAGGCACATGATGTTATGAAAGAATCCAGTTGGATAGAAGCCATGCAAGAAGAGCTACTGCAGTTCAAGCTGCAAGATGTTTGGGATCTGGTAGACCTTCCTAAAGGCCATAGAGCAATAGGAACAAAATGGGTCTTCAGGAATAAGGGAGATGAAAGAGGAATAGTCATAAGAAACAAAGCAAGGTTGGTGGCTCAAGGATATACACAAGAAGAAGGAATAGACTATGAAGAAGTATTTGCACCTGTGGCTAGGATAGAAGCAATTAGATTATTCCTAGTTATGCTTCTTATATGAAATTCAAAGTCTATCAAATGGATGTCAAAAGTGCATTTCTTTATGGCTCAATTGAAGAAGAAGTATATGTCTGTCAACCACCAGGGTTTGAAAACCCAAGCTATCCAGACAGAGTATACAAATTGAAGAAAGCACTTTATGGACTACATCAAGCTCCAAGAGCATGGTATGACACCCTGTCATCCTATCTCTTGGAAAAGGCTTTGAAAGAGGAGTCATTGATAAGACTCTATTCATCAAGAGAAAGAAGAAGGATATCTTGCTGGTCCAAATCTATGTTGATGATATTATCTTTGGATCAACAAGAGACACCATGTGCAAGGAGTTTGAGGAACTAATGCATCAAAGGTTCAAGATGAGTTCCATGGGGGAACTTACTTTCTTCCTTGGGCTCCAAGTTCAACAGAAGTCAGATGGGATCTTCATCTATCAGTCCAAGTATGTGCAGGACATTCTAACCAAGTTTGGTTTCTCAGATTCAAAACCTGCCAGCACACCTATGGAGACACACAAGCAGATAACAGCAGATCTTGAGGGGGAGGATATGGATGTTCATCATTACAGATCCATGATTGGCTCTCTCATGTATCTTACAGCCTCTAGGACAGATATAATGTTTCCAGTCTGTGTATGTGCAAGATTTCAAGTTAGGCCAAAATAATCTCACTATCAAGCTGTTAAGAGGATATTCAGATATCTCAAAGGGCAGCCCAGATTGGGACTTTGGTATCCTCATGACTCATCCTTTGACCTGCTTGCATACTCAGATAGTGATCTAGGTGGAGCAAATTTGGACAGAAAATCTACTTCTGGAGGATGTCAATTTTTGGGTGCAAGACTAGTTTCATGGCAGTGCAAGAAACAAACCACAGTATCCACATCTACAACAGAGGCAGAGTACATAGCAGCTGCAAGTTGCTGTTCTCAAGTCTTATGGATTCAGAATCAAATGCTGGATTATGGGGTAACCTTTATACACACTCCAATTTTTATTGATAATAGAAGTGCTATTAGCATTGTGAATAATCCTGTCAAGCACTCAAAGACAAAGCACATTGAGATCAGGTATCACTTCATAAGAGACTGTAATGAAAAGAAACTTATTCAAGTTGTAAAAGTTCACACTGATAACCAGTTTGCTGATCTATTCACTAAAGCTTTTGATGTGGGTAGATTCACTTTCTTGGTAACAAGTGTGGGAATGATCAACTTTGAATAAGGCCCTTCTCAAAAAGTGGGTCTATATCTGTATAATGTTTATTCTTGGTGTTACTAATCTTCTTCGTCAGGATATATATAGCAGTACTCAGTGTATCACAAGCTTAAAAGAGTAAGTATGGTTAATACTGCGAGTACAGTTTTAATACTGCCAGTGCACAGTTAATACTGCTAGTGGTTAATACTGCTAGTTAGTTAATACTGCTAGTGGTTAATACTGCTTTCAGTTAATACTGCTAGTAGTTAATACTGCTCTCAGTTAATACTGCTAGTTAGTTAATACTGCTCTTAGTTAATACTGCTTTCAGTTAATACTGCTTTCAGTTAATACTGCTTTAAGTTAATACTGCTTTCAGTTAATACTGCTTTCAGTTAATACTGCTCTAGGTTAATACTGCTTATGTCCCGAATACTATAAATACTCTTTGCCCGCCTAAAAGTTCATAACGACTCTTTGCATACTGTTCACTTGAGCTCTAAACCCTTTCTCTCTCAACTTCAAAGTTCTTAGGCAAGAACCTTCAAGATCAATGGCATCAATGGCATTCATAGACGAGCACAATGAAATCGCGATGCTACAGAAGCCTAAACAGGCCGCTGGTTTTCACCAGATTGTGGATTTCCTCAAGACAACTCACATTGCTCATGCTCTCACTGTCTCGCATTCAATCTTTATCGAGCATCAAAGGCAATTCTGGGCACATGCCACCATTGTTACTGAGAATGGTGTGCAAATGATCAAGACAAAGGTGTGTGGCATGCCATTAACAGTTACTGAAGAGGTAATTCGCATCAGTCTACGTCTAGACGATGCCTCTGGTATAACTTTTATCTCTAATGATGAACTGTTTTCTACTCTTTCAAGAATGGGGTATGGAGGCCCATTGGGTGTTTTTAAGTTCTCAAAAGCTAAATTGTCACCCCAATGGAGTTTTCTTGTTCATACCTTGATGCATTGCATCTCTAAAAAGACTACTGGATGGAGTGAGTTCAGTACCACCATTGCTTATGCTTTGGTGTGCTTGGCCACTGCCAGAAAGTATATTTTTTCTCAAATGATTTACAATGATCTTGTCTCAAACTTGGGAAACAAAAAGAGCTTTTATATGTATCCCAGGTTTGTTCAAGCAGTTATCACCCAAGAATTGACGAATAATCCTCATTTTGATGGAATATATGTACCAAAACCCCCTAAAGGCAAGGTTTTCTCAAATATGAGAAGATCTGCTGGGGACTCGGAAAGAGTTGACACCCCATTGTTCTCTACAATGATGGTGGTGTCCCACACTAATGAATGTATGGTAGCAGGGTCAAGGCCCCCATTAGACCAACCCACTGCTAGCCAATCCCAACCATCCCACTCTAAATCAATTCCCCAGTCTCTGCTTGATAAACCAACTTCACCAATCACCCAAACCTACAAAAGGAAACAAGTAAAGAAGGCTCATTCCCTTCTTGTACCAACAACCCCTAAGCCTTTAAGCCCTCTAAGGGAGGATTCTCCCTTAGAGAATATCTACAGGGAAACTACAAGGGTGTCTCCCAACCCAAAGGAGGTGCTCTCTGAGGAGGTGGTTGAGCATATTGGTCCTGAGGCTGCCACTACTCCTGCTAGCACAAAGGAGGACAGTGGTAACATACATAAGACCTCTCCCATGGCAACTTTGAATGAGCAATCATTCAAAGGTCCCCGGTGCCAAGAAACCAAGGGGGTGGATAGTGCTTCTGCTAGGCAGAAAGCTTCCACTAGAAAGAGATCCCATGATCCTTCAATAGAGGGTAACACTTCTGGAGAAGGTGAGGACAGATATAACTACCAAGAATTGATGGATGCTATGGGAAACATCAATCTTGATGTCATTCAACAAGGAAAAGACATAGAGGAGATGAAGCTAGTGATCCTGTCACAAGAAGCACAGATTACCAAATTAAAGAAGATGGTGACAAGGCTGATACAACAGAAGAAAAGAAAACAGTTTGTGCTAAAAAGAAAAAGTTGAGTTTGAGGGGGAGCATGATAGGGAGAAAGAAGAAGAAGGAGATATACAAGAACAAGCAACAGAAACTACAGTTAGTGCTGTTGAGCCAAAACAAACAGCAGAAACTATTAGTGCTGCCACAACTTCACAAGCAGCAGTAACAGAGCTAACACAAGCAGAGATTGAAGTAGCTGAAATGCTTGTCAAAGCAAAGAATGACACTCCTAAAACAAAGGGAGTGGTCATAAATGAAAGGGGAGCAAAGAAGATAGAGAAGAAAGGAGTGGCTACAGATGAAAAGAAAAAGGGAAAAGCAAAGATGATAGAATCTGATCAACCATCTAAAAAGCAAAAGATGATTGAGTCAGATGAAGCATTAGCAAAGAAATTACAAGAAGAGTTAAATCAAGCAGAAAAAGAGCTGGTTGAAAAAGACAGAGAAATAGCCAGAGCTCTTGGAAATGAGTTAAATGAAGCATTCCAGAAAGGGTTGGAAATAGAGAAAGCAAAACAAAGAGCAATGAGTTTGAGAAAGGCTATGATGGCCAGAACAAGTACTAAGAAGAGAAGACCTTCACAAACTTACCTTGCCACTCAGGAAAGAAACAAAATGATAACTTTCTTGAGGAGTGCAATTGGGGTAAAGAAAGAAATGTTTGTGAAGATGAATTTTGAGAAAATCAGGGATCTCTATGAGAAAGAAATGGTGAAGCTGAAGAGTAATGAAAAGGATAGAGTGGAATTTGAAAAGAAGGCCAAGGAGAGACATGATGTGAATATCAATCAACCCTTCCCTAAAAGTGAAGAAGGAACTCCAACCAAAGGAAAGGAAGAGAAAATGGAAGAAAAGAAGAAGGAAACTACTACAGGGAAAGGTCAAAGGAATCTGAAAAGAACTAAGATGATGGCCAAGAGAAAGAAGATTTTCAAGAAGCCTAGAACAGCTTCAGAAGAAGGGGCTGCAAAGGTTGCTGAAGAAGAAGAGGCACCTGAGTCATCTACAATGAAAGAACCTGCTAGCACTAATGATGTAAAGATGTACATGGTAGTGATGGACAAAGTACCTGAACCAATTTCAGCTGAACCTGTAGGAGTCAAACCTCCTGAAGTAATTAACTGGGATATTTTGGAGGTAGATGGCAAGGAATATATCAGACTGAAGAGAAGTGATGAGAAGTATGAGGTATATGTTACTTGGAACAAAATTGTCAGAACTTGCTCAAGGTCTGATCTTGAAGAAATGTTTGAGATAGGAATGAGATTGTATGCAGATCAATTAAAAGATCCTGAAGTGTCAATCAAGAAACTAGTGATGGAGTATCTGTGTATGATGTTCAAACCTAAAGAAGTGGAAGAAGTGATCATAAATGTCTTTCAGACTATAAACAATTGGACTTTATATGAAACTAGTGGAGTATATGCTATAACTATGGATTTTAATCATATAGAATACTTCCTAGTGGATGGAGTCTATAAGCATAGCAGGTTAAAGCTGCATGAAATGCTGAAAAAGAAGCTTAGATGTGTACCAGAATCTGAGGTGGCAAAGTACTTGATAAAGAGAATCATTAATCAGAGTTTGGGGCTGAATCCAGATACAGGAGTATGAACTATGAGGTTTTCCTAAAAGTCAAGTTAGGGGGAGATTGTTGGGAACTGAAGAATTCACCAAGTATGGTTAATGCTGCTAGTTCAGAATTAATACTGCTAGAGGACTTCAAAGATAATACTGCTGAGTATTACTACTGCTAGTAGAATTAATACTGCTAGTCAAAGTTAGTGTTGCTTGAACAAAGTTAGTACTGCTTAGCTAGTTAGTACTGCTAGTGGTTAGTGTTGCTTAATAGTTAATGTTGCTAAGACCAAGTTAATGCTGCTTCAGAGATAATGTGAAGATAATGATGAAGAGTTTGTGGTTAAAGATAAACATGGAAAGCTGAAGATATTCATAGAAGATATACTGAAGATATTCTATTTATTGTAATTATCTTTTATTCTGTATATGTATAGAATTGATAGAATAGTTTTAGAAACTAATTCATTAATTCTAAGTTTTAGAGAGAATCAACCTCAAGGCATAGATCCTAATTCTAGAGAAGTAGAATTCGTATTGATGAGTCTGTTCATCAATATTGAGGTTGTGTGTTTAATCTTGTAACTTTAAGTATTCAATACAAGTTTACAAGTTATTGATCATATACACTGTTTGTTTACTGTTACATTGAATATCAAAGTGTTATTCCGCAACTTCTTTGATATTGTTTCTGAGACTTTATTCTTGTTAAGAAATTCGATCCTGACACGAGGTCTAAGATCTAATATTAACATTTCAAAGTGATCGGCTTATCCGCATTGAGTTATGTCCCGACTCAAGTGACCAAACTCAAGAACAAGTAATTGTGGACACACCCAAGTGTATCCTACTAGTCTCAAGTTCACTCACACCCACACACAATAAGGTGCTTAGCTCATGACTAAAGAGAAAGACATAATGAAATAGAAGGGAAATTAAATTACAAGGGAAAGTAAATGACTAGAAATTTAAAGTGCTAAGAAAGTAAATGACTAGATATGTAAAAGACTAGAAAAGTAAAGGACTAGAATTTAAAACTACAATATTCAAGTTAACAAGTAACTTGAAGATAACTAAAGCTAGAGAATTTGTTGGTGACTTTCTTGTGATGGATGAAAGGTTGATGAGTTGATGAAAAAAATGCAAACCACTCCCTCTTTATATAGCCTCCAAAACAAAACACAAGACCCAAAGGACTTTCTTCTTCAAAGGTACAAAGGGCAAGACCCACTTCACTTTTCACCCATGCTTAAAAGATTTCCAGAGATTGTTCCAACAAGCATGCTCCAACAAATATATTTTAATCTGCTCCTTATCGTCCGGATAAATGCAGCGTCCGACAGTTTCTTCAAGTGGTTCATCGACGCCCACAGTGGGTAGAGTACCTGCCCACAGTTGGCCACAAAAGTGCAGTTTTTCCAAGAAAATAAACTTTTGATAATTCATCACCTCTTTATCACATTTTTAGTACAAATGAAAAGAATAGAAGCAAAGTGGGTATAAAAATGATACAAAATCTTAGAAAAAGAGTGATAAATAATTCTCAAAATCGAGAGTTATCACACCCACAAACTTGAGGTTTAACTTGTCCTCAAGTAAAAAAATGAAATAAAAAGAAATTTTACGAAAGGAGAGAAGGAACAAAACCTAAAAAAATTGCTTGAATGTCTCCTTTAGTTGAGAATTGCACAACTTCTTTGAATGACTTCTTTGATGTCGAAATTGATCGGTAGGACTTTCTCGGGTTAGTGTTTGCGGCTTTTCACAAAAAAATCTTCCCCCAAACTTGAAGTCAACTACAAAAGGGTGTAAGGTATTTCTTTTCTTGACTTTCCTTTTGAGTTCAAGATTTTCAAAACCCAAAGTATTGTGATATTGTAGATCCAGTGCAGTGCAATCACAAGTAATAATGAATAATGATGAACAGATTATAGGCCACAACAACTAGTCATATGATTGATATAACTTCAAAGGGTTAAGGTTTACAGAGAGAATTTCTGATTAGGGTATGTAAACCTAATGACTAGTAAACTGAAAATAATGAATTTCTTACTAACAAATGAAATAGAATTAACTTTAAATACGTAGGCTCGCAGGCCTAATGGGCTTATGGGCTTTTAGGCCCAACAAGCTTACAACTATGATAACTTCCGAAAAAATTAACTAGATAACTTTCGAAGAATTAACTTCTATTTAACTAACAAATTAGCCCTAACAATCTACCCCTTTAAATAGATGTTGAAATTCGCGCCAGTTAGGAACATATATCTTCCGAAAACCAAAACGGATCTCGAAATATCTATTTTGCGTTCTATACTCCAGTCATTCTTCGATAACTTTTAGTGCTTTAAGAAGAAGTGCTTTGTATGAAGAATCCAGTATCTGAACTCCTTTTTCATCTTGACTCAGCGCACGCTTCAACTTGTCTTTCAAAAGCATCAATGTACCATCACAGAATCTGGCAATCTGATCAAAACGGATAAAGCGTAGAACACCTTTGTTGTTCACGTATGACATACCAAACTCTGGAATCTTTATAACTGTGAATGCAGGTACATTTAGAGCATCAGACGAAACACTCAGATCAGGCTTGAGCAGATTAATCTTCGGTTGATCGCTTTCTAACCCAATCTGAAAATCTTCCACCGAAGCAAGTTTCATTGCGCACTTCATGTATCTTTTCACGGTTTCTAGTGCATCAATGACTTCTCCGGGTCTGACGGTTCTGGTCTTTAAGTCACGTAGGATGAACAGCAGATCTTGTGGCTCGAGACATGGAAAATCAGCATCAGAAAAGTAGTATTATTGACCATCTTCTCTTGTAACCATAAAGTCCGTATACTTAACCTTCATGAAGTAGGCAGGTATAATCTTATCAACTGATACAATCCTGAGCTACGTCTTGGAGTACTTGTGCTGGAACTTTCTGTACCACGAACACAAGTTCACACTGTTTTTCTTTGTTTTTCACTGACTGTAGACCATGGAGAACGACTTCATCATACTTTCTGATCCAGTGGGCAAAGATCGTTTTCTGGCTTTCTTCGAGGAAAGGAAATTTTATTCGGACTCTTTCCCACTTGGATGGACGAACTGGAGTAGTACGAACTGGTTCTCTAACTGGTGAAGCTGGAGGAGATCTCTCGGGAAAAACTGTAGAAGAGAAGTCAGGGTGATTAACAGGATAGGTCAATAAAGGAATCACAGCAGAAGACTGATCATCTGGATGCAGTATTTCATCAATTTCTTCTTGTATAACCACCAGAGCTCTTTCAGTATTGGCACATTCTTCTATCGTGTCCGCCACTTCATACGGATCTAGTGTTATTGCCCAATCTTCAGGAACTATCGGAGAACCATCTTCAAATTCCTCAGGCTTTTCAACCGTCGGATAATCGTATAGTACCAAGTATGTCACCAGTTCCCATTCCTGTTCCTGTCTCTGTCCCTCTATTCTTGTACCGGAACCCGCACCCTGTTCAACCTGTTCTGATTCCACTATGTATGTCTCCGGCTCAGATAGGCGTTGGCGCTTCTCCCCCTCATGGTGATCAGGATCATCCTGATCATCATGTCGGCGCTTGAGCTGTTCTGCATGGCTACGACAGGTATCCTCCACTACTGATAGGCGTTCAGTCAAAACAGCTACGGTTTGCTGAAGTGACTGAAGCATAGCTTGTTGGATCTGGAAGGCTTCGGTAGAGACAATAGACTGGGGGTTTGGTGTGGATGCTTAAGAACGAAGTTGAGATAGCAAATCGGCATCCTGGGTGGGTTCAGTTTGAGACTGGGCTAGAAGTTTGGCAAAAAGGATGGATTTAAGCTCTGGAATAGAGAGATCTGTTGCTGGTAGGGAAGGTGGAATGGGTGTGGTCTCAGGCTCAGTCGATGGACCTTTGCCTTTGATCAGTCGTTAGATGTTGTCCATCTCTTCCCTCATCATAGATTGGACAGCTTTTAGGGCGCCGTCCATGTATTCCCTTGAGACGAACTCGGTTGGGGTAACTCCGGGGTCACTTAGACTTGTCGTTGTAGCTACGACTGTAGAAGTCGAGCCGCCTACGTTCACGGTTGGCGTGATGATAGCCGTGGTAGGACTTCCACCCAATCCTCGTAAACTACCCGAAGGCGGATTTACTATGGGTGTTCCGGCCGGGCCACTTAGGCTACCGGCGATAGCCGAAAAAGGAATATGTGTCCTAGGAATGGCTTGTATAACAAATGGCTCTAGACTCCGTGCTTGCAAAGATGTCGAGAACGGGGGCAACTGTTCTCTTGTTTCAATATCGGGACCCTCCAAGTGAGAGCCCGATAGCGGATGTGCTAAGTCCCCGTGAGAATGTGAAACCACCATCTGTTGAGAGATGGTGGAGTGGTTTGGTGGGGTGTGCAAATGCGCCGCTAGGTCCACGACGGCTTCTTCAATACCCTGTCCCAACACATGAGACTAGGTAGCAGATGTGGCTACCTGGCTAGACGTGGCTAGGGGGGAAACAACCGATGAATGTTGTCCCGTCACTCGTGTACTCTCGGAAAGTATTTTACTCCGCCTTTCCCTCACATGGCTCACTTCTTGATTTTCAACTGAGACTCCCTCCGCTCTCCTTATCTCTCCAGATGAGGGCTGATTATCGTCACCATCGGAGTTAGAAGACTCTTCATTTAATGCCGATACGATTGTGGGTGGGTCCGACTCATTGTCGGATTGATTGGCTGTCTCCTCAGAGTCGGTTGAACCTGATTCTGCCGCAGACTTGGATTGGGCCGAATCTTCCTCCGAGGCAGAATGCGCTGTTGTCTCCTCAGTGGCGGCGACAGAAGAGGACTGAACATGAAAGGCTTCAGAATCTGTAGCCTCTTCTGCCATTTGAGTCGCGGTTGGAGTCGGCGAAGATGGTTGTCTTGAAGAACTAGACTGGCTCGTTCCAACGGTACTGCCCACGCCAGATCCCCTCACGATAATAGCTCTCGACACACCCTTTCCGGAAGCCCCAGCTATCCGGACGCTCCCTCCTCTCGTTCGTGGACGCGGACCCTCACGTCGCTCAGGTCTTGCTCCCTGGGCAGGTCCTGCCGGTCCTGGTCGGACCATAGGAGCTGGAATGTTGTGTGTGTACCTATAAGCTATCACACTTAGTGCCGTGGGACGAGCATGGTCTAGTACCCCGAATGGGATTTGTCGGGCAACAACACCTTCCGGATCAGCGCGGGAAGGAATCTTGCGAGTTGGATGTTGTGGACACGTCGGGTGGGTAGATCGGCGCTGTATCTCGGGATACAGGTTCATGTAGTTCCGGATAACGATCTGTAGGAACCGCATGAATGGAATAAAGTTTGATCGGCGAGATGCAGTAGACTGAACTCTTTGAATGAGTTCAAACCATAGAAAGTCGGCAAAGTCCACGTGGCGATTGAAGGCCACCGCGTGAAAGATGCGTAGAATCGGGGCGCTCGTCTGATCAATGCCCTTCGTTATAGAGGAAAGGCACCGATTGATGTATGTGAACAACGTGTACCATATCGTCGATAGATGTTTGCGGTTGAAGGTTGATGGAATGCGAAGTTCTGCGCCGTAACCCAAAGAGAGAAGGTCGGTGCACGGTGTAGCATCAGTGACCATGGGGTCGAAGTTTTCGCGGCCTACTACGGATCCGGCGGTCGGTAACCGAAGGAATTGTCGGAAGAGATCACATGTGAGAAGCACTGGTGTGTGATCTATCCGTCCTTCAAGATGAAATCCGCCATCGGCCTCTAACGCATGAAGAGAATGCCAGAACTGCTGTAAGTATAAGATTGGTACGGTTGCAGTTTCCGTTAGAGCATACGAGATTGGATGGCCCCTGAGTATCTCGATGATGACCTGATATTGAATAGCAGGTTGGGTTACATCGAGATGGTAGTTATTGGCTGTAAGAGGAAGGAACTGATCCTCGGGAATCAGTTCCGCATCTGCGATTGGATCAATCGCTGGTGGCTGGTTTTGTGCCATTGTACCTGTGAAGAATTAATCGATTAGTAAGCAGGTTTGGAAAAAGATAATAGCCGTTGGAGTTATACAGTCATGATTTAAATCACAACGGATAGTAACTCCAAATCTTGGAAGAACAACAACCCTATTCGTGAATTAGGGTTAGTCACCAAGGCGCATAGACTTGCACTAGCACATATAATTACCAACATCCACTCATAAACTCACATATGAAAAGTTTTAACTATAAGCATCAGAAAACTTGGATTCGACCGGATAAAATGTTAGACCGGATAAGATTTCACCGGGGTTCTACTAAGACCGGATATGTGTTCAACCGGATAAGGTCTTCGACCGGATATGTGTTCGACCGGATATAACCTAAGACCGAGGATTTTCTAAGTCCGGAGGTCATTCGACCAGTGGACTCTTAAGACCGGAGGTCAATCGACCGGAGGTCTCTTAAGACCGGAGGTCATTCGACCGGAGGTCTCTTAAGACCGGAGGTCAGTCGACCGGGGATCTACTAAGACCGGAGGTTAACCCTAGATCGGAGGAGACGAAACGACCGAACCAGATCGAAAACCAATCTTAACTACGACCGTTGGATCGATTAAAGGTTGGAACACATTAGATACGAAGATAGTCGAACCTGTGATCAACTAGCAATAACGAGAGAGATAGAGATAGATCGTCGATGAAGAACGAGAGAGATGGATCGTTGATGGAAGTCGAGTGCAGGTGGAAACAATAGAGAGAGATAAAAGAGGTGTGATGGATAAGAATGGCGAAGACCGGGGATTTAAATACCCCGGTCGAATGAGTTATTTCAAATGGGTCGGGCCGAGAAGGAAGGAAGAGCGAAAAACTGGGCCGGTGTAAGCGTGGGTCGGGGCCAACCAACATAAAAAAAACAACCAAACAAACAAAAATCTTTTTGAATTTTTCGAAAATAAAGTGAACATAAAAAAAACTAAGGGAAAACAATAAAAACGAAAAAAAATTCCCTATATAACAAAAAATTATGCACGAGACTTCACTCCCCCTCGAATGATTACCATGAGAAGGTCCAGATACAGAATCCACTTACCTGGTCCCCCTCGAAAGGAGGACGCGTGAGACTTACCAACCAACTGACGCTAGTGCTCCCCCTGAACACATTACCGGCTTGTAGATCCATCACTAACAACTTACGCTCTTCAGGGAACAAAGAATGAACTGCACAAAGAGTCACGAAAACACCACGAAAACAGAAAAACAAGAACACAAGAAAGAACTAGAAACACACGAAATCTACTTTGTTGATACAGAAGTTTGTAACTGTCACAGAACTTGTACGAGTAAAATGCAATAACCAAGAAGTGTGGAGAATAGCAACCAGAGACAAATCACTGGTGCATGTCACAGTCATTCGTTATTGAACGAAACTCGTAGAGAGCTGCGAATGGATCAAACTTTCAGATTTAGCATACCCAGCTTGGACCCAAGGTAATTAAATTGTTTTTCATCCAAGGCTTTGGTAATTAGGTCTGCTAACTGATGCTCTGAATTAACAAAATAGAGTTCGATAGTACCTTTTTCCACGTGATATTTTATAAAATGATAGCGCCCATCAATGTGCTTCGTCTTCGTGTGCTGGACGGGATTGCTTGATATGGCAATAGCGCTCTTCGAGTCGCAGTAGATGGGAATCCGGGAGTAATTAAATCCATAATCTTTGAGCTGGGTGCGCATCCAGATGACTTGCGAGCAGCAACTGGCGGCTGCTACATACTCCGCCTCGGCTGTGGAGGTGGACACGCAGTTTTGCTTCTTAGAAGCCCAACTGACAAGACGATCACCCAAGAACTGAACATGACCCGACGTGCTTTTCCGGTCCAGCATGTTTCCAGCATGGTCAGCGTCCGAGTAGGCTGTCAATTCAAAACCTGTCTCTTTTGGGTACCACAAACCAAGATCAGTAGTACCTTTTAAATAACGGAAAATTCGCTTAACCGCAGCTAAATGAGACTCTTTAGGTTTCGACTGAAATCTTGCACACAAGAATGTCGAAAACATAATGTCAGGCCGACTAGCCGTCAAGTACATCAGAGAGCCAATCATACCTCTATAAGTAGTAGCATTCACATCCTTACCGTTAGGATCGGAGTGAATCTTTAGAGTAGTGGACATGGGGGTTTTCAGAGATGAAGATTTTTCCATCTGGTATTTTCGAAGAATATCCGAGATGTACTTAGATTGATTAATGAAAATTCCTGTTTGTAATTGTTTTACTTGAAGACCCAGGAAAAAATTCATTTGCCCCATCATGCTCATTTGAAAATGTTTACTCATTAAGGCAGAAAAGTTCTGACAGTACTTGGGGTTCGTGGAGCCAAAGATTATATCATCAACATAAATTTGTACAAGAATGATATTTTTCTTCTCTCTTTTAATAAATAACGTAGTGTCAATTTTACCTTTAGAGAAGCCAGACTTGACTAAGAAGGATGAGAGTGCATCATACCAGGCTCGTGGCACTTGCTTATGACCGTATAGGGCCTTGTCAAGAAAATAGACGTAATGCAGATTTTCAGAACTCACGAAGCCTTCGGGTTGCGAGACATATACTTCCTCTTTGAGAACCCCGTTGAGGAATGCGGATTTCACGTCCATTTGAAAGACGATGAAATTTTTGTGAGCGGCGTAGGCGAGGAACATGCGGATCGCTTCAATGCGGGCAACCGGTGCAAACGTCTCATCGTAATCAATTCCTTCTTGCTGGCGATATCTTTTAGCCACTAGACGCGCTTTGTTCCGGACAATGATGCCGTTTTTGTCCTTCTTGTTTTTAAAAATCCATTTAGTCCCTATCACCGTCTTGCTCTTAGGTCGCGGAACCAGGCGCCATACTTTGAGACTCTCAAATTGGTTGAGTTCCTCTTGCATAGAAATTACCCAGTCCGGATCATTCAGCGCTTCAGAGACAGTAGAAGGTTCGATACGGCTGAGGAACGAGGAAAATAAGCAGTCATTCGCGGTGGTGGATCGAGTCTGAACTGGTGTATTGGGGTCACCCACTATTTGATGCGGGGGATGAGCTCGAGTCCACTTGGTGGTGTGTGGATGAGGTTGATATGTCTGATGAGAGGTATCGGAATCCACATGACCACTTGAGGGTAAATCCTGAACTGCCTCGAGGGATGATGGTCTGTGAGGTGAAAGCCCCTTAGTGGGAGTCGAACAAGGAGTAGAGGACGACTCAGCTGGTGATGAACCGATAGGAGGATCCGGGATTGTCGGAGACGTAGCTTCGGGAGCACCTTCAACAGGAGTCGGTTCAGGGATTAGAACTGAAACAGGAGTCAGTTCAGGAACACCGGCGTCAGGAACTTGAGCAAGAGGATGTCTATCACTTGAGCTCGGGGAAGCTTGATCATTGGCAGTAGAAGATGGAGCACCAGGCGAGGATGGACCACTGGAGTCGGTAGGGCCAGTGACGTATGTCAGTTCTGGTGCTTGAGCAGTATTCCTGTCACACGACGGAGTAGTAGACTTAACATTAAATAAGTCATCATAAAAGAATTCGAACAGCAAATCCAGATAAGAAAGATGTGCTCTTGACGTAGACGCATGATTTGGATCTACTGGAGATTGTGTAGCCTCTGAACGGAATTGTCCAGAAGCTAACACACCAATAAGCGCGGGTTCTGAACTGAGATGTTCAGAAGCCATATCAGTGGCCTCGTCAAAAGTCACGTTTACGCTCTCAACGACGGTCTTCGTCTGTTTGTTGTAGACACGGTAGGCTTTGGCGTGTTGGGAGTAGCCGATAAACACGCCTTCATCCGCTTTGGGGCTGAATTTGCCAACATCATCCTTATCATTTAAGACAAAGCAGGTGCATCCGAAAGCATGAAAGTAGTTGATGTTCGGGATACGCTTGTTGATGATCTCGTACGGTGTCTTGTTGAACCGCTTGTTGATGATAGACCGATTTTGAGTGTAGCAAGCGGTAGCAACAGCTTCTGCCCAAAGAAATAGTGGTAGCTTGTACTGAGATAACATCGTGTGCGCTGCTTCAACAAGAGTTCTGTTTCGACGCTCTACCACCCCGTTCTGCTGAGGAGTATGAGCATCTGAGAACGTATGTGAGATACCCACTGAAGTGAGATAACCGATGAGTATTTGATTCTTGAACTCAGTGCCATTGTCCGTCCTGATGGTCTGAACTACTTGGTTGAGACTGACTTGAATGCTCTTCAGAAGTGATATAATCAACTCTGGAGTTTCGTCCTTTGAACGGAGAAATCGAACCCAAGTGTAACGAGAAAAATCGTCAACTATCACCAGGACATACTTCTTATGATTAATGCTTTGAACGCACATCGGTCCACATAAGTCCATGTGGATTAGCTCAAGGGACCGAGAAGTACTAGGAACGGCTTTAGGCTTGTGAGACGCCTTCTTCATCTTGCCCTTTTCGCAGGCAGCGCACAGATGCTCTTTTGCAAACTTTAGATCTGGCATACCCTTGACATGGCCACCGAGCACTAACTTGTTGATATTCTTGAAGTTCAAGTGCGAGAGACGGCGATGCCATAGCCAGCTTTGTTCAGCAGATGCTTTGGACAACAAACAGACTTCCTTGTTGGTTTTCAAGGACGAGAGGTCAATCGTATAGAGGTTGGTGCGACGCGTTCCAGCAAGTATCTCTTTCCCATCTTCAGTCCGAACGCTGCACCTTTTAGCTTTGAAAGTAACCTCGAGATTCTTGTCGCAGAATTGACCGATACTGAAGAGATTGTGGCCGAGACCTTCGACATAGGAGACTTTCTTGATCGTGATGTTATCCTTGACAATATCTCCGTAACCCCTGATGGGAGAGTAGTGATCATTTCCGAAATGCACATTCCCACAGAACCTCTCGGTGAAGTTTGTGAGAAGCTCCCTTCTTCCGGTAATGTGCTTGGAGCAACCTGAATCTAGATACCACACATGACCGTCCTACAAAACAAGTTATTTCTTTTTAGGTACCCATTCGTAAATGGGTCCTTTGGGGTTAGATTTAACACCCGACTTAGAGACCCATTTAGAATTGGGTCTTTGTCTATCACGGGAAACATCACTGTAAGAATGATTATGAGCAATATGATATGAGCCAAACCAATCAAATGCAAAACGACTATCAACAAAATCATTTGATCCACAATGAGAGCAACGCAGACAATCATGAGACAGTTGAAGTAATTGCGGAATGGAATAAACTTTTAAGGGAAGAGTTCCATTACATTCAACTAAAGGTTTAGAAATAAAAACATCATGATTGTTATTGTTCTTTCTAGACTTTAAGACAGGATTAACTAATTCTGATGTTGCCGAGCTCTCTTTTGACTTCTTAGCTACCCAAGCATATTTCACTTCTTTCCGCCGAACATACGTATCTGAAATGCCGTTAAACCCATAGTCAGAGGATTTGAAAATTGAAGATTGGGACCTTTGAGAGCTACCGGTCTTTTTCTTCTTCTGTGAACGCCTTTTAGATTTAGACTTGGAAGATTTTGAAGAATTGTTCACAGAAGGTTTTTGCGGGGCAGATGTGGAACATTCACCTTAATAAAATTTAACCGGAGGCTCACATGACTCATTTAAAAAATCAACATGGCTAGGTAGAGAAGGATTAAAATCAAATTGGCTCAAATTGCTATCTAAACACACCTCAGAATTCAATAATGCAGAAAATTCTAGGTCCTTATCAGAAAGGACCTTATCGCTTGAGGAGTTCAGGACAGCGGAAGAGTTTGTTAAGAGAGGATCATTTGCGGAAGCATTTTTACACTGATCCGTTTAAAAAACATGAGGCTCTTTTCCCTTATTTGAATTGATTGGTGATGAGTCACCCATAAAAGCTTTGCAGGAAGATGTATCGGAGGAAAGATAAGAATTTTCAAACAGATGAGTAGTCTCACTTTGGAGATTTGAAGGCTTAGCTTGAGGTTTAGCCTTGTGCAGTTGCTCTTTCAGGCGATCTGCTGCCAAAGCAGCCAGTTGTGAATTTAACCTCTTTATTTCTGTTTGAAAGTATTCTTTCTCCTTAACTGACACATTTTCCTCTTTAGTGGAATAGAGGCACTCAATTTGAGATAAAAGTTTTTGTTTTTCCTTTTGAAATCTGTCTCTTTCTTGTTCAAACGACTCTTCTAGCTGAACAATTTTTCTTTCTAAAATCAGAGGTGGAACATAGACTTTATGGTCTGGTTGTTCCTCCTCATTTTGAACGGTTTTAGTATCTAGTTCAGCTTGAGTATAGCTTCTAAAGTAGTCATTTGGTAGAAAAACAGGTTTGTCCTCGTTGTAAGATGCATTTAAAGATTCATAAACAAAAGGAAGTTTCATTTTCGTAGAGGTCTCCCTTCTTAACTCATCCTCTACGCAATCCTCATCCTCAATTGGTTTGGTCCAATTGATTTTGTATTCAGGATAGGTCTTATCTAATCCAAGAAATTCGGATGCGTACATCGTCGGAACTTGGGATAAGGCCTTTTTCAAATAATATGGGTTATCGTAACCGATACCCCTATTCGCATGCTTGGGTTCTTTTGGTGTAATTAGATGTAACATTTGTTGAGATTGCCCAAGTCTATAAAGTTTCTTTTCCATCTCCTTTAACTGATTAGATAACCTTATGTTCTCATTTTTGTAAGCCACGTTTTGATTCAACAAATCAATTTTCTCGGTCTCAGACGTACGAAGCTTATCGGTCAGGTCATCTACTTTGGTCATTAGATTTTGTGACTATGTTGAACAACTCACATTCTCTTCTCTTAAATTAGAAATCGTGCACAGGTAGCTCGAAATTTCTAAGCTTTGTTTTTCCATAAATTCAGACTGTTTAGTAACACGTTTTTCTAAAGATGAGAGAAGTTGTTCTTTTTCTTTTAAAAGTTGCTTGTAAGAATCAAGTTTGTGCAATGAGAGTTGCATTTGATCAAGTAAAGCTTCATGAAAATGGGCACATACCTGGCAAGGAGCATTGTGATCTTCTTCATCAGTATCGGATGGTGATGAATGGTTGCCCATGAAACACAAATGAGCTTCAGCATCCTCAGGTTCTTCATCCGACACTTGTTTTTTTTTTCAAAAACACGTTGTTTGATCCTACGGTCATGCCACACTTTTGTCTTTTCTTTATAAATTTTTGCGTTTTCGTAAGCATGGTGTCGTAACTCCTCTAATTCATTCAGTTGAAGTTTTGTTTTCTTTCCGGCTTCATTAAAATCCATATTTAACTCTTTTATTGCCCAAAATGCCTTATATTCAAGTTCCAAAGGCAAGTGACAGGCCTTTCCAAAAACCAATTTATATGGTGACATTCCTAATGGGGTTTTAAAGGTTGTTCGATATGCCCAAAGTGCCTCATCCAGTTTAAGAGACCAATCCTTTCTGTCGGGTTTTACCACTTTCTCTAAAATTGATTTTATTTCTTGGTTTGAAAGTTCAGCAAGACCGTTTGTCTGAGGATGGTATGCGGTTGAAACTTTATGCTGGATGTTGTATTTACTAAGAGCAGTGGCTAACATTTTATTAAGGAAATGGGTCCCTTCATCACTAATCAAAGCTCGGGGAGTCCCGAAACGAACAAAAATATTTTTTTGAAGAAAAGAAATCACTGTATTAGCATCATTTTTAGGACACACAATCGCCTGTACCCATTTGGAAACGTAATCAACGGCTACCAATATATATTGATTATGGAAGGACATGGGAAACGGGCCCATAAAATCAATGCCCCAAACATCGAAAAGTTCAACTTCTAAAATGTTGTTTAATGGCATTTCATTTTGTTGGGACAAGTTTTCCGTCATTTGGCATTGATCACTACTTTTAACAAACTCGAAAGAATCTTTGAATATCGTGGGACAAAAGAATCCGCTTTGCAAAATTTTCGCCGCCGTACGTTGACCACCGAAATGGCCTCCATATGGTGACTCATGACAATCCCTCAAGATATCTTTTATTTCAAAATCCGGGACACATTTTAGCAAAGTTTGGTCTGCTCCTAATTTATACAAAAAAGGATCGTCCCAAAAATAAATTTTGCAATCGTGGAAAAACTTCTTGAGTTGTTGACCGCTCCTTTGGTATGGCTTGATACCACTTGCAAGATAATTTGCAATATCCGCATACCAAGGGAGGTCCTTTTCAAAATGATTGATAGCCAAAATATTTTCATCCGGAAAAATTTCTTTGATCTCGTGACTTCCCCCACTTGACACTTGTTTTTCAATCCTAGAAAGATGGTCCGCAACTTGATTGTCAACTCCTTTCCTATCAATTATCTCAAGATCAAACTCTTGTTAAAGAAGGACCCACCGAATAAGCCGTGGCTTGGCATCGGTTTTGTTGAAGAGATACTTAATAGCGGAGTGATCCGTGTGAACAAGGACCTTCGTGCCAATCAAGTAGGATCGAAAACGGTCAAATGCAAATACTACGGCAAGTAACTCTTTCTCGGTTGTTGTATAATTTATTTGAGCTTCTACCACAGTTTTACTTGTGTAATAAATGAGGTGAAATTTTTTATTTTTCCTTTGTCCTAACACGGCACCTACGGCCCAATCGCTTGCATCACACATCACCTCAAAAGGCATGGTTCAATCCGGGGCAATTATAATAGGTTCCGTCACAAGAGCATTTTTTATTGTTTCAAAAGCGTTTTTGCAATCGGATGTAGAATCAAAAGTTTGATCGACATGCAACAAATTACAAAGTGGTTTTGCAATTTTTTAAAAATCTTTTATGAAACGTCTATAAAATCCCGCATGTCCTAAAAAACTTCTAATGCCTTTAACCGAAGTGGGTTCGGGTAATTGCATTATTACTTCAAGTTTCGCTTTATCCACTTCCAAACCTTTTTTAGAAACCATGTGACCCAAAACAATTCCTTCTTGTACCATAAAATGGCATTTTTCCCAATTTAGAATTAAATCATGAGTTTCACATCTTTCTAAACTTTTTTCCAAATTTTGAAGACAATTTTCAAATGATGTTCCAATTACTGAAAAATCGTCCATAAAAACTTCCATTGTATCCTCAATCATGTCCGAAAAAATAGACATCATGCACCGTTGAAATGTGGCGGGTGCATTGCATAAACCAAATGGCATTCTCCGGAAAGCAAAAGTACCAAAGGGACAAGTAAAGGTCATTTTTTCTTGATCTTCGGGTACGATGTGAATCTGATTATAACCCGAATATCCATCTAAAAAACAATAAAAAAAATTCCTGCTAAACGATCTAGCATTTGGTCTATAAATGGCAAAGGAAAGTGGTCCTTTTTGGTGGCAAGATTTAATTGTCTATAATCCATACAAATTCGCCACCCGGTGACGATCCTAGTTGGAATAAGTTTGTTTTTCTCATTGGTGATTACCATAGTACCACCCTTCTTTGGGATATATTGCACCGGACTCACCCAACCACTACTCGAAATGGGGTAAATAATACCCGCATCAAGCCATTTCAAAATCTCTTTTTTAACGACTTCATTCGTGATGGGATTAAGTCGTCTTTGTGGTTGCACTTTACCAACACTATTTTCTTCCAAGATTATCTTATGTTGGAAAAGCGAAGGACTAACTCCCTTGATGTCGGCTAAGGTCCAACCTATGGCTTTCTTGTGGTTTTTCAACAATTCTATCAACCTCACTTCTTGATCATCACTTAAGTTGGAAGAAATAATTACGGGCAATTTCTATTCTTCCATGAGATAAGCGTACTTAAAGTGATTGGGAAGTGGTTTTAAGTCCAAATATGGGGCTTTTATGATAGAAGGAACCTGTGTTGGCCTATCTGTAAAATCAAGCTGCTCAAAAGCATCTATAACCTCAATCAAGTCTTCTTCCGAAACTTCCTCGTCACTGCCCACAGTGGGCTCTCTGTGGGCATAGTCTATCAAACTTAACTCGAAGTTATCACCTAAATTGCTAAAGGCAGAACAGTCCTCTACTTCACCATTAAACTTAAGAGACTTGAAAACATTGAAGGTCACTTGTTGGTCATTCACTCTCATGGTCAACTCGCCTTTTTGGACGTCTATCAATGTTCGGCCGGTTGCAAGGAAGAGTCTTCCTAAAATGATTGGAACATTTCTATCCGCCTCATAGTCCAAAACTAGAAAGTCAGCCGGAAAAATAAATTTATCAACTTTAACCAAAATGTCCTCGGTTTTTCCTTTCGGATATGCCAAAGATCTATCCACGAGTTGCAAAGTAACCGTGGTTGGTCGAACTTCTCCAATTCCCAATTTTTCAAAAACAGATAAAGGCATGAGGTTTATACTCGCTCCCAAGTCACATAATGCGAGTCCTACTTCTTGTCCTCCAATGGAGCACGGGATGGTGAAACTACCCGGATCCTTCAACTTTGGAGGAATTTTACAAGTAAGAATAGGACTACGTTCCTTGGTTAGCGCAACGGTTTCAAATTCTTCAAGCCTTCTTTTTTTTTTATTGAGAATGTCTTTTAAAAATTTAACATAACTTGGCATTTGCACGAGGGCTTCTACCAACGGAATGTTAATGTTGAGTTGCTTGAAAATATCCAAAAACTTTTTAAACTGAGCATCCACATGTTTTGATTTTAATCTATCAGGAAAAGGCAACTCACACAGATCTGGTTTTGATGCTATTTTACCGGGTGTGGGCATAGGCTGCCTACAGTGGGTGAACTGTGCATAGTTTTTCCCAGAATTGGATGGATCAGCTGTTTTGGGCACAACATCTGGGTTCTGTGTTTTTTCAACAGAAGGGAAAAAAATAGGGAAATTTTCGGTGTCTAAGAGATGTGAATCTTTTTGCACAATAGGGACGGAAGATGATTTTGTGTTTTGGCACGAATTATCTTCATTCCCTATTTCCCTTATACTCACGGCTTTGACATGTTCTTTTCCTTTAGGATTCTCGGTGTCACTAGGCAACATTCCTTGGGGTCTGCTTTTGAGCTCGGCGTCAAATTGCTCGAGTTGGGTTTCGAAACCCCTCAAGGTTGCATTGGTTTGGTTTATAAAACCTTTAAGCAATGATTTAATTGAGTCATTACTTCCCGATGCATTTTGTTGCCTAGGTGCATGTGATTGTGAGGATTGTCCATGTTGAAAATTGGAAGGTTGGTTTTGATGAAAACCCGGGGGGAGATTTTGTGGTCGGTTTTGGACTTGACTTGCCCCGGGGGGTTGAAGTCCATGATTACCGGTCCAAGAAAAATTCGGGTGATTCCGCCAATTTGGATTATACGTTTGGGAAAATGGACTATTTCTAGCATGATTTCCCACGTAGTTCACCGAGGCGGGATTTCCCGGGCAATGTTCAAAACGATGATTTTCTCCACAAAATACACAAGATTCGTTTAAAGAATGATTCACGGCTTGTACTTGACTTTTTTCTTCATTTATGTTCAAATTATTTTTAACCAAATTAGTCAAGGCAACGATTTGTGCATTTAAAGAAGCGATGGCATCAATATCATGAACTCCCGATGCATTTTTCGGAACGATGGCACGAGGATTTGACCACTCGGTGTTATTGTTTGAAACTTTTTCTAAAATGTCAAATGCGTCGTTGTATGTTTTGGAAACAAAAGCACCACCGGCCGTAGCATCGAGAATGATTTTCGCAGCATTTGAAAGACCATTATAAAATGTTTCTAATTGGATGCAATGGGGGATTCCGTGGTGAGGACATTTTCTAATTAAATCTTTGAATCTCACCCATGCATCGGAAACTGCTTCATCTTCCTCTTGTCGAAAATTCATGATATCATGTCTAAATTTCACATTTCTTGTTGGTGGAAAATATTTTTTTAAAAACTTTTCGGCTAAATTTGCCCAAGTATGAATTGATTCTGGTGGTTGTGAATTTAGCCAGGCTTTAGCTCTATCCCTTAGTGTATAAGTGAAGAGCGTCCGCCGTAAGGCTTCTACAGTTACTCCAAAGGTAATCCCCCAAATTGACCCATTGCTTGGATCATTTGAAACATTACGGGTTTCGGTTCAAAAGTTTGTGTTGCCATGTTGGGCCTAAGAATACCCGATTTTAATTGACCAAATTCGGGTGTTGCATAGTCCCGTATTCCCCTATCTTTATCATCGACAATTTTAACTGTGGTTTCAACAATGGGCGGAGGTTGTTCATCCATGTTTCGGTTTTGCCTATTTCTCCTACCTCTTCTACGACTTTTTACAGTTCTTTCAATTTCGGGGTCAAGAGGTAAAAGTTCACCGTGTTGTAGCCGTGGCATACAACACAGAAAAGATGCTTTGAAACGAGTGACACAGGCTCAAATGAAAATCAATATCTCAGGATGTAAAATCGCGCCAGTCCCCGGCAACGGCGCCAAAAACTTGATAGCGGAAAACCGTATAGGTCCACAAGTGGCCACAGTGTTCCCACAGTGGGGGCGCAGGTATACACCTCAACTATGATCGCTATAAGTAATAAAATGGTAAGTATACCGAATATCGTTTCCACAGGGACTGGACTACTGAGAATCAGAGAGTTTCATGAACTTCTTGCACACACTTTGGTTGTGAGAAAAATTTGTTGTTTTGTTGGTGAAATATCTAAATTAATTAAGAAATTTAACAATGAGTTAAGGATTGGGTATGGGTGTAAGTTTTCTTGAGATAATTGTAGTTACCAGATGGTTAGGCGCTTAAGTGCATAGAACCATGTATAAAAATCCCGATCTCTCGAAAACGAATTTTTATAAATTATGCCCAAAAGTGCTTATAAAGTGCCCATAATTATTGCATTTGAGTTTGCCGATTTATCTAAGTTTGACTCTAAGCGTCAAGTCCTACCGGTATGGGGATATATACCCAAATCTCTTTGTGATATAAATTCAAACCGACGTTTGAACCTTAGTAAATCATACAAAACCCGCATCTCTGCGTGGTTATCAAAAACTTTCTCAAATCTTTGTGCATCACTTAAGCCGTATTTCGGATCCGCCCCTCTCGAGGTCTAAGATCTAATATTAACACTTCAAAGTGATCGACTTATCCGCATTGAGTTATGTCCCGACTCAAGTGACCAAACTCAAGAACAAGTAATTATGGACAAACCCAAGTGTATCCTACTAGTCTCAAGTTCACTCACACCCACACCCAATAAGGTGCTTAGCTCATGACTAAAGAGAAAGACATAATGAAATAAGAGAAATAATTAAGAACTACTTGCATAAATTTAAATTACGAAAATTAAATTACAAGGGAAAGTAAATGACTAGAAATGTAAAGTGCTAATAAAGTAAATGACTAGATATGTAAAAGACTAGAAAAGTAAAGGACTAGAATTTAAAACTACAATCTTCAAGTTAACAAGTAACTTGAAGATAACTAAAGCTAGAGAATTTGTTGGTGGCTTTCTTGTGATGGATGAAAGGTTGATGAGTTGATGAAATAAATGCAAACCACTCCCTCTTTATATAGCCTCCAAAAGAAAACACAAGATCCAAAGGACTTTCTTCTTCAAAGGTACATAGGGCAAGACCCACTTCACTTTTCACCCATGCTTAAAAGATTTCCAGAGATTGTTCCAGCAAGCATGCTCCAACAAATATATTTTAATCTAATCCTTATCGTCCGGATAAATGCAACGTCTGACAGTTTCTTCAAGTGGTTCATCGACACCCACAGTGGGTAGAGTACCTGCCCACAGTTGGCCACAAAAGTGCAGTTTTTCCAAGAAAATAAACTTTTTGATAATTCATCACCTCTTTATCACATTTTTAGACCAAATGAGAAGAATATAAGCAAAGTGGGTATAAAAATGATACAAAATCCTAGAAAAAGAGTGATAAATAACTCTCAAAATCGAGAGTTATCAGTTGGTAAGGATGAGAGTGATGAAAAGAAATAGTTGGATATTTTTGTGGAAAATTTCGAGCACATGAGCAAGCCTTCTTTACTTTCCAATAGTGAAGAGGTGCTTCAAGATGCTAAAATTCCTAATTTAATTATTTTTGCTCATGTTGTGCAGCATTCTTTTTGTGACAACAATGATCCTACGGTGGTTGCAAAACAAATCGTTGGGAGGATTTGTATGATAAAATGTTCGGAAATTTTGCATAGATCGTGTTATTTGGGTGGTGGAGTTGTTGCACGAAGCTTCGGTATGGTGGAGGTGGCTATTATCTTGAAACCACTCCACTTCTTGAAGATGCACTCGTGGGGTGGTGAACCTCATCCTACATAACCTTGATGCAAAAAATTTTTTACTCTCATCACCAAATTTGTGTCTTTTATTTTACATTTTTGTGTGTGTGATTTGAGTCCGTTCGTTTTTTTTTTTTTTACTAGTATCAAAAAAAATTTGGGGATTAAAAAAAAGCAAAAAAAAAAGTCTCATGCATTTTATATCCTTAGATTTGAAGTTTCATAGTTTGAATAATTTCTCCACTATTAGCAGATTTCTAGAACTAAGCAACCAATTCCCCGGTATCCATATTCATTACACTTTGAAATTTTAGAAATGACACGGGCCATTTTTCTTAAACACTTGGCCGATACACTTTTCCTTTGTTGCCTTACCCAATCCGTTGAGTCTTACTAGTTATTACTCCCTCCATAGTGAAGACATTGAGAATTTTAAGTTTGGGGGAGTAAACTCAAGTGTTGGAAAAAAAAGGCTAAATCCTTCGAAAAATTGGAAGGATAAAGAAAATAAAGAATGCAAATAGCCGAGTTTGACACGTTGAGGTGAAAAAGTTGGGCAAAACACATCAAATACATACGAGACCTTTTTTTGTGTACCCCAAAAAAAAAGACAAGACAAGTTTGGGGGAAGATGAAAAATGTAAGGAAGAAGTGAGAAGCCTTCAACACTAACCTTCAAAGTCCCGTGGATCTAATTTTGCAAAATTAATTATCATAAGATGGGTGAATTATAGCTTAGCCTATGGAAATCAAATTGCAATAAAAAGAATATAGTGGAACATTAGGAAAAACTATGAGTATTTTTAATCAAAAGGATTTGGGATGCAAATAAAAAAAAGACAAAAAAAAAAAAGAAAAAAAAGAAAGAAAAATAGAAGATCCCTTTTGTGATACTTAGTCTTCTTGTGTTTTTGTATCTTCGTGTGTTTTTAATTATGTTCTTTTAGTTACTTGGGGATAAGTAACAAGTTAAGTTTGGGGGTGTGATAACTCTCATTTTCAGTGTTTTTTACAAATTGTTTGTGTGTGTTTTTCTTTAATCTTAGTGTGTGTTTTCTCTTTACGTATTCATGTTTCTCTTTTTTATTTATTTATTTTCATTTGGAGGTGTTGAGGATAAAAGTTTGTGTTTTGATAGTTGAAAGCTTCATTTTTGGACTAAATGTTGGACTGCAGAAAGTGGCCACCTTGTCGCCATGTTGGTGAATGATGTAAATCCGAGGACAGCTGGAAAATGTCATATTTTGCATGTATTTTTATGTCCATTTCAGTTGCATAAAGGCTTTCTTAAAGGCTAAGCTTTAGAAACCAAGGTGGTGAAGAAAAAACAAAAGATAAAAGCAAAATGTTCGTGGAAAGATGTCAATGCCAAAAATGCCTATCTAAAAGCCTAAATGAGATAAAGCAAACTATGAGCTTTCATGAGAAAATAGATGAAAAAGGCAATGAGCCTTTGGGTCAAAGAATGCTTGAACTCATTGAAAGGTTTTGTGAGTAAAATCTTCCACCACCATTTTCATCTTCCACTATAAATTGAAGCCATGGATGTCATTTGAAGAGAGCTCCAACATGTAGCATAATTCAACTATTGTTCTTTCTTTTTTTCTCTTAGATAGATGTAGTTGTAATTGTATTTGTAATTTATTTTCTATTATTTAATTTCCAGCTCAAAGTGGCCACGTTGTCGCCACGTTGGCAGCAACTTTTATGTTTCATTTATGCAATTTAAGTTTATGTTCTCTCCTTCTTCTTTCATGTCTTCTACTATTATTATGAACTAAACACCCCTTTGGGTGTGGGTGTGTGCCAAATCTAAGACTAGTAGGCAACACTTGGGTGTTGCCATCTTTGCTAACTCTTAGACTTGGTCGCTCGAGTCGGGACTTCAACTCAACGCGGACAAGCCGGTCACTTGTTAATGTTAATATTAGATCCTATAGGTCCACAAAGTGGCCACTATGTTGCCACAGTGGCGGTGCAAGTGCACACCGGACACTATGATCGCTACAAGTAATAAAGTGGTAAAAATACCGAGATCGTATCCACAGGGATCAGACTTCAAAGTTTCGAGTAGTAGGTCGAGAATACAATGGTTTCAATTAGAGAAGAAGAAAATATCTTTGAGCGAGATTGGTGCTTTTAACAATTAACAAATACTTTAAAGAAAATGGAGGATATGGGTACAAGCATTAACTAAGACTGATGTAGTAACAACTTGGTCAGAAACAAAATGACACACGACAACCTTAAAAACCTTTTTCTCTCGAAAATAAGTTTCCTCGGAACGTGGCCACGTTGCACCCACTTTGTCACCATGTTGGCCAACTCAAGACTTGCCGACTTAACTAAGTAAACCTCTAAGGATTTCAGTTCCACGAGTATAGATATAGACGCCCAAATCTCTTTGTGACACCCATATCGACCGACATTTGAACCTTAGTTAAAATCATGCAAAAACCCGTATCTCTACGTATCACTCAAGCCGTATCACTCAAGCCGTATCTCGGATCTGCCCCTCTCGAGGTCTAAGATCTAATATTAACACTAAAAAGTGATCAACTTGTCCGCGTTGAGTTGAAGTCCCGACTCGTGTGACCAAGTCTAAAAGTTAGCAAAGATGGCAACACCCAAGTGTTGCCTACTAGTCTTAGCCTTGGCTGATACCCACACCCCGAGGGATGTTTAGTTCATAATAACAGTAAAAGACATGAAAGAAGAAGGAGATAATGTTAAGTCCAAATATTGTATACAAGATTTAATAAGAAAAGTCAATGTGTAAGTCAACAATGTCAAAGTCATAAGCAAAGTCAATGTTGTATTGTCAAAGTCAATGTTGTTTAGTTTTACTTAGTTGTTAAGTTTTAGTTTAGTTAGGTGATATAAATAGAGTTTGCTTTGTAATCTTTAGGTAAGAACTTCATTGTATACATTTCATATTTTAGAGAAATATTCAAGATCTACTTTCTCTCTCTACTCTCTCTCTAGATTTCATTGCTAAATCATTGTTTGTTTGAGAATTGCTTGATATTTAGGGATTAACAATTGGTATCAGAGCCATACCAAACATTTTCAGAAAGACTTTCACAGAAAAGTTGAATCGATTTCTTGGATTGAAAAGGTTGATTTTCTGAAAATTTTCAAGAACTCGTTTTTTTGAGAAAGTTACTGTTCATCCGATTTTTTTTTTTTAAATTGATTTTGAAGCAAGAAAATGGAACTATTGGATTAGGTTTGTGTTTTGGATTGTTTCCTGTACTGATTACATCTCAAATTTTGAATTAAATCGATGTCAATTTCTGAAATTTTGGTTTTCTTGAAAATTTTATTAGAACACTGGTTAAATCGTTTTTTTGTGATCTGTTGTTTTAATCTGAAATTGATATTAGATATATGTTTAGAATTGTTTTTCGATTGTATTGATGCATTATCAAGATTCAATTTTGCAGGGTTTGATTGATTTGAATTAATCTGTTGACATGTTGCCGACGAGTTCATGAAGAACACGCAATCACAGAGCTAAAATTCAATCTTCGGCGGTGGAGTGTTTAATCCGTGGTTGCAGATTTGATTTCAAATAGAAATCAAAATATGTTTTTGATTGGATGATAGGGACGGTGGACGGTGCATTGGATTGAAATTGTGATTTCAAGAGATTGATAGTTCCAATTTTTGCAAATTTTCATCTAAATTTGCATCATGTGATTGGATGAAGAATTTAGTGGAATTGTGATTTGGTGGTCACGTGAATTGATTTTGTTAATTGAAATTTTGTTAACAATAAATTGTGAATTTGTGTGCAGGTTAACTTTGCGTTCTATGCATCACCCGCAAACCACAGGTTTGCGTCTCTTACCTCACACGCAAACCCAAGAGAATTTCACAGAACACAAATGGTGCTGCAGTTTCAATTAATAAATGATGCTGCAGTTTCATAAATGATGATGGTGCTGCAGTGTTTTTGTATGATTGGATGATTTTGATCAAATGGAACGGTGGATGTAAGTATAATATTCAAGAGGGTCGGTGCATATGTTCTCGAAAACCATAGCTGCAGCTTACACACGCAAACCACAGGTTACACACGCAAACACCACATCTTTGCGTTTCGGTCGACACACGCAAACCACAGCTTTGCGTTTCGGTCGACACACGCAAACCACAGCTTTGCGTTTCGGTCGACACATGCAAACCACATCTTTGCATTTCGGTCGACACACGCAAACAACAGCTTTGCGTTTCAGGTTATTCACGCAAACCTCAGGCTTCTCACGAAAACTTCATAGTTCGAAGTCACGAAGTGGGTCTTCGATATAGATGGTTTTAATTGTTCTGGTTGTTTCTAATCTGTTCTTCTAATATTACAGATCATAGAGCATCTTTCAGAAGTGATTTTGGTTGAGAATCGAGCAAGATATCGACGTTTGAAGTCTCACCGGAAAAACGGGGTTAGCCGGAAAAATAATTTTCTGTTTTTGAGCAACATTTTTCATTGAATTATCTTCTCATTTTGTTCCAAAGTTGATTACCATCGATTTTCAGGTGTTTACAAGTGTTAAAAGCTCAAAATTTGATCGCCGGAAAAGGTGTTCGCCGGAGCTTCTTTAGATCGATCCACAACCCAATAATCGATGCATGTTTGAAACTTTTTCGTGGAAATTGATTAAGCATCGAACAAGGAGTATTTTGCAAGTTGTTTGATCCATTTTGGTCGAAAAACGAAGAAGATAACTCGATTCAAAGTTCACTGATCGTGTGATTAGAGAAGAAGATGAACAGTGCTAACGGTTCTCCGTTAAAGCCGTTAGTTTTATGACATTTTGGTCCTAGAGTGTTAATTTCGTTAGTTTTCATTACATTTTTAATCCTTTTCTCTGTTAGTAGTGTTAGTCTAGTTAGTATCTGTTAAAGTTTGTCTTTTTCGGTCCCTATAGTTAACTTTGTTAGTTTTTTCTGTTAAATATGTTACATTTTTAGTCCTTTTACGTTAGATTTGTTAGTTTTGTTAACTAGTTTTTAGTATTGGCAGATTTAGTCCCTGTAGTATTAGTTTTGGGGTTTGACAAATCTGATCCCTCAAGTTCTAACTTTGAAAAGTTGTCACTTTTAGCCCCTGTAGTTTTTTTTTCCTTTAGGTTTTTACATTTTCAGTCCCTCTAGTATTTAGTTTGTTCTTTTATCATTTTTAGTCCTTCTAGTTTTATAAGTTGTGTGTTTTTTACATTTTTAGCCCCTAGATTTTATATTTTGTGTTTTTGTCTTTTTGAGTTCTCGTTTTTTCGTCAAGTCTTAGTATTTTCTTTCAATTTTAGTCCTCGTTTTTCGTATTATTTTCGTTTTTATGAGTTTATTTTTTTTTATTTTTTTTGTGCTGATCTGAGTTTCACTTTCGGTCAAATTCTTCTGAATTGTTTGGGAACGATCATTTTTTTATCAAGCTGTTTCTCATTCAAAGTTTTCTGAGAGAGAAGAAAATTTTAGTTTGTCCGTATTTTTGTTTTTGAATTCATTTCTACTCACGATAATTTTGTCAAATTCTTTTTGAAACAGGATGAGTTCTCCAATTTTGCTCAGAGGAAGATACGAACAGTGGAAAACGATTTTTTCAACTTTGTAGATACACATGAGCTGAGTTGTTATATCAGGTTCTCATTAATTGAAGGAGAGATGAAATCTCATACTCCAACAGAAGATTGTACTGAGGATCGAGAGAAAAGAAAGAATGCTGATAATATGGCTCGAACTTTTCTGTTGAATAGTATTCGTCATGAGATTAATGGTCACATAAATACCTATCAGTTGACAGGAAAAGATTTATACAAGTCAACAGGAAAGGAGATATGGGACTATCTTGAATGGACGATGTTAGGGCCAACGGTTGTGTCTGAGCTAAAAGGAAAGATTTCTGAGTTGAAAGCTACAATTCAGCAGACAGTCTCTGTTGAGAGCAATGAGCATAAAGTTAAGAAATTGGAATCTGAGAACGTTGAGCCGAAAAAGAATTTATCTGATTTGGAAAAACAGCTTGATGCAAATAAAGCTGATTTTGAAAGGGAAAATAAATTTTTTTCAAAGAAGTTCTCAGATTTCTCAAAGAAGTGCTTTGAAGAGAAGAAGTCGTTGGAGCTTAAAGACTTAAAACTTTCTCAACAAATCTACGAATTCGAGAAAGTACTGATTTTAGAAAGAGAGAAGTTTGAAAAAGAGAAGAAGGCCATAGAAAAGAAGAATGTAGGAGTCTTCAAAGAGTTATCCGGCCAGAGAAATGAGTCAGAAAAAGGATTTGAGGAAGAAAGATCCATTTTTGAAAATGAAATTAAGAAGCTGACTTCTAAGTTGTCTGAACTGTCTGCAGCTGCGCTGAAAGAGCAGAAGATGAAATCTGAGTTCTCAAAGAAAATAGACCAGCTTGTGAAAGAAAGAGATATCTTTGAATCAAAGATCAAAGAACTTGAAAAATCTGTTTCAAGTTCAAAACAGAAATTCATCTCTTCAAACAGGTCAGTCAAATACTTTAATCAGATTCGTCGCACTAACCTTTTCTACGATGAATTTTTAGATGGTTCAGATACTTATCCAAGAAGAAAAAGTTTTAAGAAAGAGAAACTGGTTTGGCAAAAGAAACCAGTCAAAGAGGATAAGGAAAAAAGAGCTGAAAGAGAAGAAATCATGTGTACCTGCACACAATGCAAAGAAGAACAAAGAATCTAACGGTAAGAAATTTTATTGTTCTATTTGTTGTACACATGATCTTTTTCATAAAACAATTGATCATTTCTGGTATGGTTCTTACTCCATAACCCCCACACGCACTGCAACTAACATTTCTGGACCCAAATAACAGTGGGTACCAAAGAAGAAAATTGATTCTGTGTTGCAGGCACCTCAATCCAAAGGGGAGTGAGAGAACAATGGCTTTTGAACACAACAGTTCAAAACCCGGACTTCAAGGATAAAAGATTATGGCTTCTAAGCACATCAGCATAGGACCCGTTCTTCAACGGAGCTTGACTTCTAAACACCACCGTTTAGGACTCGGACCTCAGCGATCAAAAAGACCTTACTCCTGTATGCTTGCATCCGATGGATATTGATGGTCTTCATCCCAAGAGAATTGATCTGATCTCTATCCTATACTTTTTCTTTGCTAGATTTTTCTGATATTGATGGTCTAACAATTCAAAAGGGAGTGTTTGATATCTATCCTGTTGTACTTATAATATTTCAGATGCTTAATTTAAGGAGGAGTAAAGGTGATGGCTTCTGATCACATGACAGATCAGGACCTGTTCATCAATGATCAAAGAAGGATATTGTGCTAATATCCAGGGGGAGCTTAAAAGATTAAATCTTTATATCATGTTTAGAGGGGGAGCCGAAAAGGTAAAAATCTTCTAATCCTAGATCTCAGGATTGTTTGAAAGAAGGACAACTTTCGAACATGAAAAACAATTTCTTAAATGTTCAAACCACTTCTTATTCTCAAAAGTTTTATGAATTTATAAGTGTGCTTTTAAATGTTTTTCAATTTTGAGTTTAATGTTTAACTGACCGTGTGTTTCCAAAGATCAATACTTATGTATTATCTTGCCCATATACTGTTAAGTATTCACACACACCGGTTCAATATTTTCTTTGAAATTGTTATTACCATGTCTCAAATTCGAACCAATTTTTCGATGGTAATACTCCCGTTTGCAATTTCACAGTTGTTGAGAATCATTCATTTTTTTTCATATTTGTGCTTTCATTGATAAATTGTTTATATTTGTTCATATAAACAAATTTCCAATTCTTTGATACCCTAACCTTTTGATTTGATCTAATTGATTCATTTTCAGATTCTCAAAACAATTCTCTTGAATTCATATTCATTCATTCAATATCCTTCTTTTGAGAAATCTTCAAAGATCAAATGCTCAAATTTCATTCATATTTTTTAATGAGCATACATACACTGACATATGATTTCTTGTGCTTTACATGTCAAGAAAAATCATTGACCAGCATGTAATTTTTAGGAACATGGGATTCAGTATGAGTGCTTAATAGATCTTCCATGGATTCACGATAACCAGTGTTTCCTACCTCGGAAGAAATCTTTTGAGTGAGTGAGGGGAGAGGGGTCTAAAAGAATTAAGTGTGGGAGTGCGCAGAGGTAAAATGGAAATGAGAGATTGGTTAGATGTTTAAATAAAAGAGGGTGTGAGAATAGAGTTAAAAGATTATCAGAACTCTGCACCAAACATCTTTCTGAGTCGGGCAGCCACATTACTGATTGGTTCACATTTCTTTGGTGACCATCATTGAAATAGGCAAATAGCCCATGCCATCTCTTGTATACAACCCCACCAGCTACTCATTCTTTTCTTAAAAAGAGAATGTTTCACATTTATGGGGAAGCAGCACATAATATATCGGATCTTCTCTTGGAAGATACTGATATTGAAAAAGAAGGAAAGTTGCCCCACCTTCGCACCCTTTCTCATGCACATTGAGTCCATGTATAATCATTGTTGTCTCAGTGATTTACATACTTTGAGCCTTTATGAAACACAATCATTGTGCTAAATTCTTTCATACACAAGCACGAGCACACAGAAAATCTGTTTTTCTGTCAGAATATTCATAGATAAACCTTGTGTTTTTCGATGATTGAATGGAAGTCCTAGGAAGTCATAATCAAGCCAGCTCCTTAAATTGTACATTCGTTGTACACAGTAACTTTGTGTTACTGACAGGCATTCCTAACTGTTTCATTTGTTGAATCAGGGTTACACACTCATTATGTCTGAATTTGAAAAGATTCAGATATATACTGTTCATGATTCGGCTCTTTCAGATCAAAGTACGAGATTTATCAAAAGGGGAGATTGTTTGTTGATCGAAGGGGGAAATCAAAGCCTATGCTGAAATTGATGATATTTTGATGATAAAGATGCTCACATCATCAAAAAGGGGGAGAATTATAAAGAGTCAATTTCAAAGTTCAAGTTCAAAGTGCAAGCTTAAAATTCAAAATAACTTCCGCTGCTGTTTCAAAGACTAATTCAAAGTCAAAAGATTCAAGAAGGTTTGTTCTTCCAAAGATGTTTAAGAGATCAAAGTGATGAAGATACAATTTTTTCAAAGATTCCTCAATCAAAGTTGTTTCAAAGTTCAAAGCTGAAGAGTTCAAAGATATTTCAAAGATGTTTCAAAGTTAAAGTTTCAAAGGAGTTTCAAGAATTCCGTTTCGCGTTTTCAAGACATGTTGACTTTCAAAGCTTCAAAGTTAAAAAGATTTTTCAAGATTCTTCAAAGTCTGAAAGACTGAAGATTGTTAAAGCTTCAAAGTTCAAAGTTGCCAAAGACAAAAGCTGAAGAATCAAGTGCTGAAGATCTGTATCAAATTTTTATTAAATCTTGAATACAAAGGGGGAGATTGTTAAGTCCAAATATTGTATACAAGATTTAATAAGAAAAGTCAATGTGTAAGTCAACAATGTCAAAGTCATAAGCAAAGTGAAAGTTGTATTGTCAAAGTCAATGTTGTTTAGTTTTACTTAGTTGTTAAGTTTTAGTTTAGTTAGGTGATATAAATAGAGTTTGCTTTGTAATCTTTAGGTAAGAACTTCATTGTATACATTTCATATTTTAGAGAAATATTCTCTCTCTACTCTCTCTCTCTCTACTCTCTCTCTCTACTCTCTCTCTAGATTTCATTGCTAAATCATTGTTTGTTTGAGAATTGCTTGATATTTAGGGATTAACAGAGAACATAAACTTAAATTGCATAAATGAAACTTAAAAGTTGATGCCAACGTGGCGACAACGTGGCCACTTTGAGCTGGAAATTAAATACTAGAAAATAAATTACAACTACAATTACAACTACAACTATCTAAGAGAAAAAAAGAAAGAACAATAGTTGAATTATGCTACATGTTGAAGCTCCCTTTCAAATGACTTCCATGGCTTCAATTTATAGTGGAAGATGAAAAAGGTGGTGGAGGATTTTACCCACAAAACCTTTCAATGAGTTGAAGCCTTCTTTGACCTAATGGCTCCTTGCCTTTTTCATCAATTTTCTTATGAAAGCTCAACTTTTGCTTTATCTCATTTAGGCTTTTAGATAGACATTTTTGGCATTGATACCTTTCCACCAGACTTTTGCTTTTAACTTTTGTATTTTCTTCATCCCATTGGTTTCTAAAGCTTAGCCTTTAAGAAAGCCTTTATGCAGCTGAAATGGACATAAAATACAAGCAAAATATGATGTTTTTCAGCTGTCCTCGGATTTACAACGTTCATCAACGTGGCGACAAAGTGGCCACTTTCTACAGTCCAATATTTAGCCCAAAAATGATGCTTTCAACCATCAAAACACAAACTTTTATCCTCAACACCTCCAAATGAAAATAAATAAATAAATAAAAGAAACATGAACACGTAAAGGGAAAACACACACTAAAATTAAAGAAAAACACACACAAACAATGTGTAAATAACACTCAAAATGAGAGCTATCACACCCGCAAACTTAACTTGTTACTTGTCCCCAAGTAACTAAAAGAACATAATTAAAAACAAATGAAGATAAAAAAACGCAAGAAGACTAAGTATCACAAAAGGGATCTTCTATTTTTCTTTCTTTTTTTTTTCTTTTTTTTTCATTTTTTTTATTTGCATCCAAAATCCTTTTGATTAAAAATATCCATAGTTTTTCCTAATGTTCCACTATATTCTTTTTATTGCAATTTGATTTCCATAGGCTAAGCTATAATTCACCCATCTTATGATAATTGACTTTGCAAACATAGATCCACAAGACTTTGAAGGGTTAGTGTTTAAGGCTACTCACTATACTTACATTTTTCATCTTCCCCCAAACTTGTCTTTTGGGTTACACAAAAAAAATCAAACTTTGTATTTGATGTGTATTGCCCAACTTTTTCACCTCAACGTGTCAAACTCGGCTATTTATATTATTTTTTTTCTTTATCCTTCCAATTTTTCGAAGGATTTTGCCCTTTTTTTTAACACTTGAGTTTACTCCCCTAAACTTAAAATACTCAATGTCTTCACTATGGAGGGAGTAATAACTAGTAAGACTCAAAGGCTTGGGTAAGGCAACAAAGGAAAAGTGTATCGGCTAAGTGTTTAAAGAAAATGGCCCGTGTCATTTCTAAAATTGCAAAATGTAATCAATATGGATACCGGGGAATTGGTTGCTTAGTTCTAGAAATCTACTAATAGTGGATAAATTATTCAAACTATGAAACTTCAAATCTAAGGATATAAGATGCATGAGACTTTTTTTTTTGCTTTTTTTAATCCCTTAAAAAATTGATACTAGTCAAAAAAGAATGTTGGTCCCGAAGGTGCTTAACAAGTTTGTAGAAGGGGGGGGGGGTTGAATACAAACCTAAGAATTAAAGTTTAATAAATTGTTTATTGATAAATCAAATACAATTTACAAGTTTGTTGCGAAATAAGATTAAGACAGACTCAATCTAAACAAACTTAAAAAACACTAAGATGGTTGCACAAGAAATTCAGAGAAAGGGGGATTAAGAGATATAGAAAACAAAGGTTTCTATTTTGGGGTTTAAGGATTAAGCACCCTTCAGATGAAGGGGTGATCTTCCTATTTATACCCTCTGCATTAAATGCATGGCAGGGCACTTTACACGTGACGTTCCCTGATTGGCTTTGGGAGTCTGACTTTTGGGAGACATGCTTTCGGCCGAATAATGAACAGTGCAGTTGACAGAGATGTTGTACGAATTGTGGCAGAGACATGTCCGTTCTGACATATCGTACTAAGTTGTGCAAGGTGAGACAAAAGGAAACTTGAGGCATAAGCTAAGTGATCATTCGATCGCTGAGTATCTCTTTCTTCAGAGATATCAAGAGTTCAGCGATCGCTAAAGCTTTTCCTCATGTTCTTTCGCATATAAGTAGATTCGTCTTTGCTTCACTGATATCCGCATCAGGTCACTAGTAGACTTGTCTTCGTTCAGCAGCTTCGTCTTCGATTCAGCTATGAACATCTGTTGAAGCGAGGCTTGTCTTCAGGGATTACGTTTACTGTTAAAATCAGAAACTATCAGTGATAACTGAACAAACTCAGTCTTATTGCTGATAGTGAAACACTAATACATAGAAATGTTTATAAGAAAGATTATCAGCGATAACTGAACAAACTCAGTTTGATCGCTGATGGTGAAACACTAATACATATTAAAACGTAATTTTCACTAAGTATAGAAGAGGGTCGTTATCAAATCACTGAGAGAGTTTGGATCAACAATCTCCCCCTATTTGATAATGACAAAGTAACTAAAGAAAATTACTTTATAATTCAAAATGATGGAATAATCAGGACTCATAACATACATGTCCCAATTACTATTTTGAGGGATCTTTTACAGCACTGATAGAGTTAAGCACTTCACTGAAATTCTCATTAATCCAAGAAAAGAATTACAAGGTATGAAAATTACAAGTACAAGTGATGTACTAACTACTGTAAGTTAAACTAATAGATTACAAGAAAGGAAACTAATCTATCAGCTATCTAAAGAGGGTTTAGGAGGATTGATCAAATACTCAGATATTTCTTCTCCTTTTTGCCTTCGCTCTAAAGATTCTTTGCAGATGATCGCTATGATTGGCTCAGCAGCAGGAGAGAGAGTACACCATAGGCACATGAGATCCTTGAGAAGAGCGAGGGGACAGATAGGGATTTTAGAGACCCTTTGAAATCTGAGTTGTTCCTCGTCATCTCTGAAGAAGATTCCAAAAGGTTCTTGAAGTACTTGTCCCGCAACATATGGTCCGCCAGGAGGCAGAGATAGATCCAGAACTGAAAGATCAGAAGGAGGACCGAACAAAGCTTCTCTTGAGAATTTGATGGAGGTTTCATTCATGATCACTGCGACATTATCAGATGAGGAGGAGATAGCCTTTCTCTTGATTTGCTTGGACTTTGGAGGGAGAGTAGATGGCACCTTTAGTATAGCAGCGACTCTGTTGATGAGGGCATCTTTGAACTCAAGCCTCTGTATGTAGACTTTGATTTCTTCAGCGCATCTTTGAACTCAAGCCACTCCATGTAGCCAAAGTCTTCCAGCTTTGAAATGAACATAGCCTTGTAGCTTCCATCCTCTCTGGTAATCTCCATGGTGACAGAGAGTTTATCCTTCTTCTTTCTTTCAGAGATAGCAACAACTACGATCTTCATTGGGTCAGAGCGATAGTCAATTTTTTGCTTGCACCAATCGACAGAATTATCGCTGACCGCTTTGTCATTGGAGCGTTCCTATTCAATCTCTTTCAAAAGAGCTGCCTGGACTTCCACTGGTTTGCTTTTCAGCTTCTTGTCTTTGACTTGAGTAGACTGAATTTTGAGAGCCAGAGAGGCATATCTTTGACAGTCAGCAATCAGCTTCTCAGCCCTGACGGATTCTTCAATTTCAGCTTCAGTCAGGAACTCCAAATCAGATGATTGAGAGGGGACCTTTCGTCGTTGAGTCTCCAGATGAGAGATCATCTATGTTCTTTTCTTTCTCTCTTCCTCTGACCAGTGAGATGGTCTAGAGGCCATGATGTTGTAGGGACTCTTCTTCTTCTTCTTCATCCTCTTCATCAAACTCTCTGACAGAGATTGGGATTATTTAGTCATCAGCTTCAGCAGCTGGTATTATTTGAAGCTCTTTACCCTTAAGCAGGGGAGAGAACTATCTGGTCAGAAAAAGAAAAATGTTAGATTTATTTTTAGGGAAGGAGAGAGATAAAGGCTAGAAAGAAATAGGGGTGGAATTTTTATAGAAGGATAAAGGAACAAGAGTAAGGCATACCTAAGAAGGATTCTCCTCAGGTAGTGAAATCATCTTCAGGGTTCCTGTTGGGAAATTCAGAATTTCACAAGTACAGTTAATGCTGATAGAAGAACTTGGTTAATACTTCTGAGGTTAATGCTGCTAAGTGAAGTTAATGCTGCTGATACAATTTAATGCTGCTCATCAAGATTAATACTGCTAGAGGAGATTACTACTGCTAAGCAATTGTAGTACTGCTACTAGTTAGTACTGCTGAATGTTTATACTGCTCAAAGTATTAATACTAATGAAGACGTAGTGCTGCTTATGAGATAATCAAGATTCGTGCAGATCAAGTTTGAAGATTAAGGAAAGCTTGAAGATAAAGATAGAAGATTATTTTGAAGATCTTTTATTATTTGTAATTATCTTTTATCTTCAGTATATATAGAATTAGTCAGAATAGGTTAGAGTTAACTTTAGAATTCTGAATTTTTGTTTTTATAGAGAGAATCAACCTCAAGGTTTGTAATCCTAATTCTAGAGAAGTAGAATTCGTATTGGTGAGCCTGTTCATCAATATTGAGGTTGTGTGTTGAATCTTGTAACTTTATAATCATTCAATAAAGTTTGCAAGTTCTTATTCTGATTTACTGTGTTCCATTAATTATTGAATATCAAAGTGTTATTCCGCAAACTCTTTTGATATTGTTTCTGAGTGTTTATTCTTGTTTAGAATTAAGATCCTGACAAGTGGTATCAGAGCCAGTATTCTCAGAAATCTCATTCATCATGGAAAACACAGCTGGATCAAACAGTACTCTGGTCTCAAAGGTTCCAATGCTCAAACCCAATGAATTTGACATGTGGAAGATCAAAATCAAGCAATACATTCTCCTCACAGATTACTCTATGTGGGACATCATTGAGAATGGCCCATTTGATGCAGGAAAGATTGGTGAAGATGGCAAAAGAACCCCTCCAAAGACGGATGCAGACAGAAAGACAAGGCAGACAGAGATGAAAGCCTTGAGCACACTGCTCTTGGCCATTCCAAATGAATATCATCACCAATTCTGCAATTGTACTGATGCACAGATGCTCTGGAATGCTCTAGAGAAGAGATTCTCTGGTACCAAAAGTATCAAAAGAAATCAAAAGGCAATCTTGAAGCAACAGTATGAAAACTTCATGTCAACTAAGAATGAGTCCCTGACTCAAACTTTTGACAGATTTAACAAACTGATTGGTGAACTAGCTACTATGGGAGTATAGATTGATCAAGATGATGTAAACAGAAAGTTCTTAAGGTCCCTTGGAGATGAATGGACCATGTACACTGTTTCATTCAGATAGAATTATCAGTTGGAAGAGAAAGAACTTGATCATCTGTACAATGATCTTAGAGTATTTGAAGCTGAGGTGGAGGCAAAGAAGAAGCCTTCTGGATATATTCATAATGATGCACTTCTATCAGCATCAATTGATTCTACTGCTAATCCTGAATCAGTTAATGCTGCTAATGGAGCAAATCAAGATAAAGGCACTGATTTTGTGTTTGAAGCCTTTATTGCTAGTCATGGAAATTCCTCGTTAAATAATGATGATTTGGAACAACTTCATCCTGATGATCTGGAAGAGATGGATATTAAATGGCAGATGTCCATGCTGTCCTTGAGGGTAAAGAAGTTCATAAAGAGGACTGGGAGGAACAACTTCTCCCAAAGAAGAGAAGATGGAGCAGGGTTTGATAAATCAAAGGTGGAGTGCTACAAATGCCATCTGAAGGGACACTTTGTCAGGGAATGTAGAAGTGGAGTGTCTCACAATAACAACAACCAACAAGCACAGTCTGGAAACCTCAATCATAACAGAAACTCTGCTCAAGCCCTTGTTTCTCAACAAAGAATGGGGTTTGACTGGAGTGATCAAGCAGAAGAGGCTATCCAAAATCAAGCACTTATGGCTGAAGTATCTGATCTCCCATCTGAGGTAAATTCTAATCTCTGTTCTAAAACTTGCATAGACACTATTAAAAGGTACAGGGATCACAATCAGAAGATGAGTGATGACCTTAAGAGATTAGAAAAAGATATCAAAGATTATGTGAGAATTGTTGAGAGGTTTGAGGAACAAATTAAAGGTTTTCAAGCCAATGAACTCCAACACTCATATGACACCAATTACTGGAAGTGGGAGAAAAAGGATCTAGAGCTTAAACTGACCAAATCTAAAGAGGAGAGTGAGAAATTGAGAGATGAACTAACCAAGGTCAAGCTTGATGTACAAAAGTTTTCCAATGCTTCTAAAGCAATGGACTCTTTACTACAAACTCAGATTCATGATAAGCTCAGAAGAGTAATTGGGTACAATGCCACACCTCCACTATATAACAACAATTACATTCCTCCTACTTTAGATCTGTTAGAAACCAAAAATTGGAAGGACTTGCCTGATGGAGCCACTGAGATAGATCCCTTAGATGAGGTAGTTGTTGAGGATAAGACTGACAAAGAGGTTGACAAGAGTAAGGAGAACAAGATGAGTGGTGAGATTCCAGTAGAGAATAACATTATGACCAATGAGGACTGTGGAAGGGCTTGGATCAAATCCAAGGACATAGAGAAGACAGAGGGAAAGTCTGGTAAGGTCCATTACAAACAGACCATAGTTGTGAATCCAGGTCCTTGCAAACAGTGTGCATGTAAGAAGACTGAGCCCCAAAAACATGATAAAAAGAGGGGAAATCAAAGAAACTGGAATAATCAGTGGGCACAAAAACAAGGGGTTGATTTGAGTAAAATCAATAGACCAAAACCTTGTTTTATCTGTGGCAAATTGAATCATCTTGCCAAATTCTGTTATTTCAATCCTATGAACCAAAGGATGAATTTTCAAAGATCCATGCAAAAACCCTTTGGTTATAGGAAGGTTGAAAAGAACCATGTGGCTAAGAAATCTATTAAATCTAAAAGCCACATGAATAAAAAGTCTGTTAAAGAAAGTGTCAATATGTGGGTTGCTAAAAGCACTAAAACTGTCAGTACTGCTACCACAAATAGTACTGCTGACAATGATAGTGCTGCTAGAAGTAATACTACTGCTAACAATGTTAGTGCTGCTGACATTGTTAATACTTCTTCAAAACTTAATACGGCTAACTCTGTTAGTGCTGCTAACAAGGTTAGTACTGCTGAACCTATTAGTACTGCTACCTCTGTTAGTACTTCTAATGTTAGTACTGCTTCTAGTGTTTGTGCTGCTAAGCCAATCATATTGACAAAGTACTCTAATAAAGAGTGCTCTGAGTTTAAAAACCTCATCAAAAAGGAATGTAAATATTTTGATGAGAAAGGGAGACCCAAGACCACGTTGGCTTGGGTCCCCAATCAATACTAACTGTTTAATCTTATGTGCAGGGCAACCAACAGCTCAAGGGTAAGAGCATCTGGCATGTTGATAGTGGTTGCTCTAGGCACATGACAGGGAACATGTCATGCCTCAAGAATTTCAAGAAAATTAATGGTGGACATGTTGCCTTTGGTAATACTCCAGATGGAGGTAAGATAAGTGGTAAGGGGGATGTAACCAAAGGTAAAATGACCTTTGAAGATGTATTCTATGTTGAGCAGTTAAGATACAACCTGTTAAGTGTATCACAGGTTTGTGACAAACAACATAGTATATTATTTACATATTTTGAATGCATTATTCTTGCTCCTGGATTCAAGGTAGTTGATGAAAAGATGATACTACTAAGAACTCCCAGAAAGGATAATGTATATTGCTTAGATATGGAAAGTGTTTCAACTGATTCATCCCTAAACTGTCTTGTTTCAAAAGCTTCTTTGGATGAATCATCACTTTGGCACAGAAGGATGTGTCACATGAATTTTAAAACAATGAATAAACTTGTTAAAAACAACCTTGTAAGAGGTTTACCTTCCAAAGTCTTTTCATGTGATGATCATTGTGTTGCCTGTCTCAAAGGCAAACAACACAAAACTTCTCATAAGACCAAAGAGTTGAACACAATCTCTAATTCTCTTCAGTTGTTGCATATGGATCTGTTTGGTCGTACAAATGTTATGAGTATTGATAAGAAATCATACTGCCTAGTTATTGTTGATGATTACTCTAGATTTACTTGGGTATATTTTCTAAGGATTAAGGATGAGACAAGTGGACTAATCAAATCCTTTATTCTAAGAATTGAAAACCAAACTAATCAAAAGGTAAAAGTCATTAGGTCAGACAATGGTAATGAATTTAAAAATCATGACCTAAACACCTTTTATGAGGAAAAAGGAATTGAGAGGCAATACAGTGCTCCTAGGACTCCACAACAAAATGGTGTTGCTGAGAGAAGGAATAGGACACTGATTGAGGCTGCTAGATCTCTGTTGGCAGATTCAAAACTTCCAATTACTTTCTGGGCTGAAGCAGTTAATACTGCTTGCTATGTCCAAAATAGAGTTTTAGTAGTTAAGCCTAAAAACAAGACACCTTATGAGCTTTTAAATAATAGAAAACCTTTTATAGGTTTTTTCAAACCTTTTGGGTGTGCTTGTATCATTCTCAATACCAAAACTCAATTAGGAAAGTTTGATAGCAAGCCTGATGATGGTTTTCTTGTTGGTTACTCATCTCAGAGTAAGGCTTACAGAGTTTTTAATACTTCTTCTAGAATAATTGAGGAAAGTGACAATGTCAAGTGCAATGAGAACACCCCAAATCCTATTGGGTCTGGTCCTCAATGGTTGTTTGACATTGATTCACTAACTAACTCCTTGGGTTTCAGATGTGATGACAATGCAGGTTCAGGAAATGGAGGATCAGGGGATGCTCAAGTACAAGATACTATTCCTCAGTCTGTAATATTTCCCATTCCTACAATAGAGCCAGTTGAGTTCTGTGAAAAAGAGACTGTTGCTGAACCAATTCAGAGTAAAGAAGAAGGAAGAGATGAGGAGAATCAGGTCCATGATGAGCCAGAAGCAGTTGATGAGATCCCCTTAGATGACTTAAATGATTCCAATCTGAATGTGGGAATCAATGAAAAACCTAGTCATCAGACTAGAACTCAAAAGAATCATCCTCCAGAGCTGGTCATAGGAGACATCTCTTCTCCTATGATAACAAGGAATCAAAGCAGACTTCAAGGGCTGCAGGATCAGCAACACGCAGTACTCTCCTGCTTTCTATCTCAAATTGAGCCTAAGAAGGTTTTTGAAGCAATGAAAGATTCCAGTTGGATAGAAGCTATGCAAGAAGAGTTACTGCAGTTCATGTTGCAAGAAGTTTGGGACTTTCCAAAAAGGTCATAGAGTTATAGGCACCAAGTGGATTTTCAGGAACAAAAAGAATGAGAGAGGCATTGTGATAAGAAACAAAGCAAGGCTGGTGGCACAAGGGTACACTCAAGAAGAAGGCATTGACTATGAAGAAGTGTTTGCTCCCGTGGCAAGGGTAGAGGCAATTAGACTATTTCTAGCCTATGCATCATACATGAAGTTCAAGGTATACTAAATGGATGTGAAGAGTGCCTTTCTTTATGGTACAATTGATGAATAAGTATATGTCTGTCAGCCTCCTGGATTTGAAAGTCCATCATATCCAGACAGGGTATACAAACTGAAGAAAGCACTTTATGGTCTTCATCAAGCCCCAAGGGCATGGTATGATACTCTGTCTACCTATCTCTTGGAGAATGGGTTTGAAAGAGGAATAATTGACAAGACCCTATTCATTAAAAGAAGTAAGAAGGACATCCTATTGGTTTAGATTTATGTGGATGATATCATATTTGGATCCACAAATGACCAAATGTGTAGAGACTTTGAAAAGTTGATGCACAAGAGATTTAAAATAAGTTCAATGGGTGAACTTACCTTCTTCCTTGGGCTTCAAGTGAAACAAAAGAAAGATGGGAGATTCATAAGCCAATCAAAATATGTGAAAGACATCCTGGATAAGAATGGTTTAACAGACTCAAAGCCAGCAAGCAAACCTATGGAGACTCATAAACAGATTACTGCTGATCTTGAGGGGGAGGATGTTGATGTCCATCTATACAGATCAATGATTGGATCTCTCATGTATCTCATAGCCTCAAGACTAGACATCATGTTTCCAGTGTGTTTGTGTGCCAGATTCCAAGTCAAGCCAAAGCAATCACATCTACAAGCTGTTAAAAGGATTTTCAGATACTTAAGAGGGCAACCCAGATTAGGTCTTTGGTATCCTTATGAATCCAACTTTGACTTGATTGCTTATTTAGATAGTGACTTGGGTGGTGCTATCATGGACAGAAAGTCTACTTCAGGTGGATGTCAACTTTTGGGTGCAAGACTAGTGTCTTGGCAGTGTAAGAAACAAACCACAGTGTCCTTATCAACAACAGAAGCTGAGTATATTGCTGCTGCAAGTTGCTGCTCTCAGGTTCTATGGATTCAGAATCAGATGCTGGACTATGGGGTAACCTTTCTTCAAACTCCAATCTTCATTGACAATAGCAGTGCTATAAGCATTGTTAACAATCCTGTCAAGCACTCCAAAACAAAGCACATTGAGATCAGGTATCACTTTATTAGAGATTGTAATGAAAAGAAGCTAATTCAAGTTGCTAAGGTTCATACTGACAACCAATTTGCTGATCTATTCACTAAAGCTTTTGATGTGGGTAGATTCACTTTCTTGGTCACAAGCGTGGGCATGATCAACTCTGAATGAGCTCATGTCTTAAAAAAAAGTGTTATTACCTTGCTCAGAGTACCTCGAGCTTCAAAAAGTGTAAGTATAGTTAATGCTGCAAGTGCAGTTTTAATACTGCCAGTGTATAGTTAATACTGCTAGTGGATAATACTGCTCTCATTTCATACTGCTAGTTAGTTAATACTACTAGTGGATAATACTGCTCTCAGTTAATACTGCTAGTTAGTTAATACTGCTAGTGGTTAATACTGCTCTCAGTTAATACTGCTAGTTAGTTAATACTCCTAGTGGTTAATACTGCTCTCAGTTAATACTGCTAGTTAGTTAATACTCCTAGTGGTTAATACTGCTCTCAGTTAATACTGCTAGTTAGTTAATACTGCTAGTGGTTAATACTGCTCTCAGTTAATACTGCTAGTTAGTTAATACTGCTAGTGGTTAATACTACTCTCAGTTAATACTGCTAGTTAGTTAATACTGCTTGGTGTTAATACTGCTTATGTCCCGAATCGTATAAATACCCTGTTTTCCCGCCCAAAAGCTCATAACGACTCTTTGATTCCTATTCATTTGCTCTCTAACCCTTTTCTCTCAAAGCACCTAGTGATTTTCAGTCCAGAATATTCAAGCTCAATGGCGTCTATGGCATTTATTGACGAGCACAATGAAATCGCGATGCTACAAAAGCCAAAGCAAGCTGCAGTATTTCATCAGATAGTGGATTTTCTGAAGTCTAGCCATATCGCCTATGCTCTGACAGTGTCTCCATCAATCTATATCGAGCACCAACAACAATTTTGGGCTAATGCCACCATTGTTACTGAGAATGGTGTGCAAGTGATCAAGACAAGGGTGTGTGGCAAACCCTTGACAGTTACTGAAGAGGTAATTCGCATCAGTCTACGTCTAGATGATGCCTCTAGTATCTCATCTATCTCTAATGATGAACTGTTTTCCACTCTTACAAGAATGGGGTATGGAGGCCCATTGGGTGTTTTCAAGTTCTCAAAAGATAAATTTTCACCCCAATGGCGTTTCCTTGTCCATACCCTTATGCATTGTATTTCCAAAAACACTACTGGCTGGAGTGAGTTCAGTAGCACCATTGCTTATGCTTTGGTGTGCTTGGCCACTGCCAGAAAGTACAATTTTTCTAAAATGATTTTTAATGACCTTGTGTCAAACTTGGGAAACAAAAAGAGTTTTTATATGTACCCAAGATTTGTCCAGGCAGTTATAACCAATGAATTGACGGATATGCCTCACTTTGATGAGGTGTATGTACCTAAAATCCCCAAAGGTAAGGTCTTTTCAAACATGAAGAGATCTCCATTGGACTGGGAAGGAGTTGAGTAGTTGACACCCCATTGTTCTCTACAATGATGGTGGTGTACCACAATGAAGAAGGTATGGAAGCAGGGTCAAGGCCCTCATTAGACCATCCCACTGCTAGCCAATCCCAACCTTCACCCTCAATATCAATCCCTCAGTCCCTACTTCAAATCCAACTTCTCCAATCACCCAAACTTATACAAGAAAAAAGGTAAAGAAGGCTCCTTCCCTTCTTGTACCTTCACCCTCAAAGCCTCTAAGCCCTCTAATGGAGAATTCTCCATTAGAGAATATCTATAGGGAAACCACAGGGGTGTCTCCCAACCCCAAGGAGGTGCTCACTGAGGAGATGTTTGAGCATATGGGTGTTAAGGCTGCCACTACTCCTGCTAGCACAGAGGAGGTCAGTAGTAACATAAATAAGACCTTCCCCATGGCAACTTTGAATGAACAATCATTCAAAGGTCCCTGGTGCCAAGAACCCAAGGAGGTGGAGAGTGCTTCTGTTAGGTAGAAGGCTCTCACTACAAAAAGATCCCATGATCCTTCAAAAGAGGGTAACACTTCTAGAGAAGGTGAGGACAGAAATAACTATCAAGAATTGATGGATGCTATGGGTAACATAAACATGGATGTCATCAAGCAGGGGAAAGACATTGACGAGCTGAAACTGGTCATTCTGCCTCAACAAGTACAGATTACCAAACTGAAGAAATTGGTGACAAGATTGGTACAGAAAAGGAGAAGAAAGAAATTTGTGTTAAAGAAGAGGGAAAGTGCCCAAGATGCTTCCAACAAAGGGGAGAATCAAGAGAATGAAACAGAGAAGGAAAGCAAATATGAGATGGGATTTGATGTTGAGAGGAGAAAGAAGCAGAAATAGAGAAAGAAACAAAATTTGCCCAAGCAGAAGAAACTGTTAATGCTGCTGAGGTAAAAGAAGCAGCAGTAACAGGGCTTTCTGTAGAAGAATTGGAAATTGCAGAAACGTTGGTAAAAGCCAAGAATGACACTCCTAAGTGTTGGATCCCAGATTTAATCTTGTAACAATGATATAAACAATAAGAGTAATGACAGCGGAAGCAATACAGTTTAATATCAAATGATATTCAAATATCACAGTTCATAAAGCAGATAAAGATAAACAAGATATTCTTGGAATAAAGTATTTAACTTATATTATCAGATATATAACTTCTCAAGCACACTTGAACAATAAGGTGATGGTCCTATTTATAGGACCATAAAGTAAGTAGTGTACTTGTATGACGAATAGAAGCATGCTGAACAGTGACCTATTCTAGAAAGTAAATCTTATCACAAGGTGACGTGTCATCAGTTCTTCTGTTCAATCGTAGATAACTTCAGTGTGAACATCATCAGAGAGAATGTCTTCAGAGCTCTGACGTTGTCTTCAGAGCCTCTGATGAAGCTATCTCTGATGTCTTCTCTGAAATTTGCAATCTCTGATAAGTACTTCAGAGGCAGGTTTGTCCTCTAAAGTCTTCGTCCTCTGAAGTCTGTCTCTGGAAGTCCTCTAAATTGGGACTTAGATATTTTAAACACTTTAACAAATGAAGATTTGGAGCTAACAATCTCCCCCTAAGTGTTGAAAATAAAAGATGCAAGAATAGCAGAGAACATAACTTAAACTAGAAAGCATAGAGGAGAAAATCATCCTCTTAAATATTACTAAAACAGTTGGAAATACATTATAGAAAAAGTAATATTCAATAACAAGGAAGCATGCTTAAAATTTGTCACTTGAACAGATTCCATGGAACTTCATGATCAGAGCTCTGAAGTTGATCATCGAGTCAATCCCTATGTCAAGTTTTGCCAGTAAATCTGCTCTATGCCTTTCTTCTTTTACATGGATCATTTTCTTTATACCTCTGAAGTCTTCGTCCTCTGAAGACGTAGAGAAGTCTACTAGTTGCTCGTCTTCATCTTCTTTCAGGGCTCCCATAGTTTCTGGAGTTGCAGCTTTTATTGGAACTATTGGAGCACTCGATGTGGATGGTGCTAGAAAGATGATAGGTACTGGAGACTTTAAAGTGACCTGTATATCTTCAGCAGAGGTTGAGGTTGAACGTCTCTCTGTTTCTTTCTCCTTGCTTTGGTTTGATTCAGAAGGAGTGGATACCTTTTGTGTTTCAACAATTTTTGGTGTAGTCGTCTTCTCCCCCTTATGAAGATCGGATGACCCAGGAGGTTGGTCATCATTGTCATCAGAATCTTCATACCTGGCTTTCTTCCGGGCTTCCTCAGAGCATGCGACTTCTGGTTTCTTTCTCTTCAATACTCCCTCTGAAGATTTGACATTCTGCAGAAGGTCTTCAATCCTTTTGTTCTACTGAGTGGTCTTGGAGACGAACTTGCTGGAGATATTCATTACATTGCTGGTGATCTTCTTGGAGAAGTTGGTTAGGTCAGCCTTTGTAACAAATTCTGATGTAGCAGGAGCAGCAGCAGAGGAGGTAGTGATCCTTGCAAGTACCTCTGCCAAAGAACGCAAGACTTCCTCTTTGAATTGAGAATAGTCTGCATGTGTTGGAGTGGGGGCAGAGGGAGTTGGAATCGCCTTGAGGAGCTCTGTTGTGGAGTTCTGAATTTCTTTGGATAAAACCGAGTCATTTTTTATGACCAGGCTTTCCAGAGCATCCAGTTTAGCGTTCTGAGAGTTAACGGTCATGCGCAGCTCAGAGACCTCTGAAGTGAGCTTTGCAACTTCAGAGTTTGAGGCAGAGGCCTCTGAGGTCTTCTCCATTTGAAGTTTAATCTCCTTCAGAGATTCTCTGATTTCATCACCAACGATTCTGAACTCCTCTTTGGTAACGTAATCAGAGGGGGTGACCTTAGGATCAACACATGATTCTAAGTTTCCCTCGAGTTCAGAGGGGCCTTCTTTCGGAGTTGGCTTGATATTGACTCCGGAAGGACTTCCCATTAATCCTTGGGGACCCTTTTTCAAGGATTTCCCTATAATGGTTCCGATTGGTCTCTGATCATCAGAGTCAGAATCTGATGATGAGAAACGAATGTGGGTGGAAACCTTGCTGTCCAGGATAAGGAGTCCATGTGCAAGAAGGTCGTGCCATTCTTTTTCTGACAGGAAATCCTTACGATCTAAGGGACGGTCCAACTTTTTATGAGCCACAAAGGCATCATGTGTGTGTGGAGGTGACATACTCTGGGGTGAATGAGTATTTTTATCTTGGTCCAAGTCTTGTTGAGAGGACTTAGCCGCATCAGAGGTTTCCCCTGTGGTGCGTGCTTAAGAGGCAGAAGTAGATACCTTTGAGCGGTTAGGATAGGTAAGGTTCGAGGTGTGCGCATCTGTTTCAATGTCCATTGATGCTGGACCATCTTGGACAGTAAATTTGTTTGCACGGGGATTTGGGCTTTGGAATCTCTCATGTGTGTCAGCAAGGACATCTTTTTCTACCTCACCTTCCTCAGATTCTAAGTTTAGAAACTCACCCTCTGGAATTCTTTCTTCCTCACCTTCCTCTACTCTGACAGAGGTATTCTTTTCGTCAGAGGGAGGGTTCTCATGTTTTCTCTTTCTTACTCTCTCAGAGCCACCCTCTGGTTGCGCTCTGTTAACATTTTGAGCAGTATCAGAGATATCACTCTCTGATTCAGGCTCAGGCTCAGAACATAAGTGTATTGGGGATCCCATCATCGGTTCTGATGATTGGGCAACACGACTAAGTAGGAGATGGGTAGAAGAGTCAGCAGGAATTACCTCAATCATGGTGCGTGGGAAACGTCGGTCATTTGGATAAGAAGGAACCTCTGTAGCTTTGAACGAGTTCATCATAAATAGAGGTGTCCTTGGTCCCTCCTTAGTGACGGAGAATTTCTCCATTGCTCGTTGAATGACCACAGAGATGAACCTGGGAAATAGTACCGATATTGGTTGATTTCCTTTGGCCAAGTCCTTGTTCTTCTTGTCCACCGCCGTCAGCATCTCACAGAAGAGAATGTGAGCCATATTTATGCTTCTGTTGAAGAAGAGAGCATACATTATGGCTAGAATCGCTGGATGAGTCTGATCCTGGCTTCCAATCTTGCAGGTAACTGTTCGGTTGAGAACACTAAACATAAAGTTCCACTTGGGAGGCAGGTACTGACGTCTGAATTGACTTAGGCGTGTGATTTCCTTGTTGTAGCCTAAGTGGTGGAGAAACTGAAGAAGAACTTCTTGAGTTGGTGGTTTCTCAAAGTTTTCTATTTGAAGATCAGTTTTCGTGAGCAGGTTGAATCAGCGAGTTAGGGTTTGTGGGGTGATTCTTATGTTCATGCTTTGTTCACATAGGTCAATGTATCCAACCAGTCCTTCTTTTTCATCATCGTATTCACTTGAATACCACCATTGTTGGACAAAGCGAAGGGGAATGTCTGGGGCATGTTTGGTTAGAACATCATTGAGTTCGCAGTTGGTGAAAAAGTCGAGGATTGGGCGAAACTGTTCATCGTATTTGGTTGGGGTGACGTCCAGTAAGTAGTTGTTACCTTTTACTGGAACATCGAACTGTGCCATATTCAAGCTTGGAACAAGTTTGTTGGAGTTATCTGAAGTTTGAGAATGAGCCGCCATTGTTGCAGGTTGAGAAGGATGAGAGCTTAGAAAGAGAGATTTAGGATTTTGGATTCTGAGAGCGTAAAGAATAATGAAAAGTGAAACAGGGTTTTTATAGACACAAAGGGTAGAGGGAGAGGTTATGGAAGCGGCGAATGAGAGTCCCAATGTCAGAAAGGACGTTCCATCATCCCCTAATTAATAGGTGACACGTTTAGGTTTGTAGGGGAGAGCCGCTTTGTGTCAGAAAACCGCCAGTTGGGTTTTTTTGAAAAGAAACGAATGGTTATCCAAAAAGATTTATTATTAAAAGAATTTCCTGGAATATTCGTTTAATGAGAAAAGACCAGAAGCTCTGATATAAATATCAGAGACAAGATCAGAGGCTCTGATATAAATATCAGAGACAAACTTTTCTCCCCTTTGAAAGATGAAAGGGTCTTTGTCTCCCCCTTGACCAAAGAATGAAGTCTTTTAACTTCTCCCCCTTGACACATGATTGGAGAAACAAAAGAGTGATTTTTACCATTTGTGAAAAAGTCCAGAGGCTCTGATGAATGGATCACAGACTCTGATGTTTTCTTGTGTTAAGCACTGATTGACATATGCTACTTGGTTCAGAGTCTCTGATAATCGATCAGAGACTCTGAGTTTCTTCTTTGTTAGGTAGACATATTCAACATTCCCAACTTGCTAATTAAAAAATTGAACCTTCGTTCATCTAAAGCTTTTGTGAAAATATCAGCAAGTTGTAGTTCAGTTGGTACAAAATACATCTCTATTGTTCCCTTTTCAACATGATCTTTCAGAAAGTGGTACCTTACATCGATGTGCGGTTTTGGAGTGTTGTACTGGATTGGCAGAGATGGCTATGGCACTTTTTGAATCACAGAGAATTGGAATTCTTTCAAATTGTTGGCCATAATCTCTGAGCTGAGTTTTCATCCATATTACTTGTGAGCAGCAACTAGCAGCATCAACATATTCTGCCTCTGCAGTTGAAGTTGAAACACAGTTTTGCTTCTGGGATGACCAACTTACCAGCTTATTGCCCAATAACTGACAGCATCCGAAGGTACTTTTTCTGTCAAGCTTACATCCAGCATGATCTGCATCAGTGTAAGTTGTTAGATCAAAACTAGAAAGTTTTGGATACCAGAGGCCTAATGAGTGTGACCCTCTGAGGTATCTAAAAATTCTCTTGACAGCAGATAAATGAGATTCTTTTGGATTTGCTTGATATCTAGCACAAAGACATGTTGCAAACATTATGTCAGGCCTACTTGCAGTTAAGTATTATAGTGAACCTATCATGCCTCTGTAGGTTTTTATATCCACAGATTCTCCTAAAGGATCAGAGTCAAGTTTGACTCCAGTGGATAGAGGTGTTCTCATCGAAGTTGAATCATTGAGTTTGTACTTTTGCAAAATTTCAGAGACATACTTAGATTGACTTATGAATGTACCTTCTGAAGTTTGTTTTACTTGTAAGCCCAGAAAGAAAGTTAATTCTCCCATGAGGCTCATCTCAAATTCACTCTTCATCAACTCTGAGAACTTGTCACAATACTTTAGATTTGTAGAGCCAAATATAATGTCATCGACATAAATTTGTACTAAAAACATCTCATTTTTGTACCTTTTGATGAATAAGGTAGTATCAATTGTGCCTTTTTCAAATTCATTTTGAATTAGAAAGGTGGACAGAGTTTCATACCAAGCTCTTGGGGCTTGTTTAAGTCCATACAGAGTTTTATCCAAATAATAAACATGATTAGGATACTCTGTACTTTCAAATCCAGGTGGTTGCTGGACATAAACTTCTCCATTTAATTTACCATGAAGAAATGCAGATTTAACATCCATTTGATAAACTTTGAATCCTTTGTGTGCAGCATAGGCTAAGAATATTCTGATTGCTTCTAGCCTAGCTACAGGTGCAAAGGTTTCATCATAATCAATGCCTTCTTTCTGGCAATATCCTTTTGCAACCAACCTGGCTTTGTTTCTGATAATTATTCCATCCTCATCCTTTTTGTTTCTGAAAACCCATTTCATTCCAATTGCAAATTTTCCTTTGGGAAGAGGAACTAGGGTCCAGACTTTGTTTCTTACAAACTCTTGAAGTTCATCCTGCATTGCAAAGATCCAATAAGGATCTTCAACAGCTTCTTTTACCTTCTTTGGTTCAATAATGATCAAAAAGTTTACATAGAAGCATTCATTGATGGTGGCAGATCTTGTTTTAACTCCTGCGGATGAGAATCCAATGATTTGATCAATTGGATGATCATTTGTCCATCTGGTGATTGGATCAAAAATTTGGGGTGGAGTTTGAGCTTCAGAGGCTCTGATAGTTGGTGACACCTCTGTTGTACTGTTCAGAGGCTCTGTAGGTGACACCTCTGTTGTACTATTCAGAGGCTCTGACTTTTGTTCCAGAGATGGTGAAGCAGATTCTTGTACTTCACCATTTTCTTCTGGAATTACTTCAGATACTTCTTGATCATCTTCTAATTCACTTTGTTGATCTGCATTTGGTGAAACAGAAGGTGTTAATTCAGAGGGCCCTGAAAAGGTTGTACCTGTTTCTTGAGGTTCTTCTGAATTCTCTCTCGGTCTATCTCTGAAGATAACTTTAGAGTTTTCATCATCAAAGAAATCTTCAAATATTCTGTTTAATTCAGATTTGTTGGATCAAATAATTGTATTCAAGATTAAAGGGTCTAAATCTTGGATCAAATAATTGTATTCTGTTCAATTCAGATTTGTTGGATCAAATAATTGGTTCAAGTAAACTGTATTTACTTGATAGTTACAGTTCAGGGTTTAAATTGTAATAAGTTAATAGTTACTGTTGGGCCTCAAGCCCATTAGAAAGCCCATTAAGCATTAGGAAGCCCATATGGCCTAAGTATTTAAAGTTATGTTTAGTTTAGGTTTAGGTTAGAACTCTGATAATTTTCAAAATAGTCGCTATACGTTTTCTCTGTATTCAAAGGGTATCAAGAACACTCAAGGGTTTCATTGTTTATTCAAGTGATTGGTATGTTATTCTTAATCTTTATTATCTTTTGATCTATATGTGTTCTGTGATAATTGCTTACCAACTAGATTAATCTGGGATAACAATTGGTATCAGAGCCAAAAGAATCAAAATTTGTTACTATTCATCGGAAATCACTATTCATCGAAAATCACTATTCATGCGAAGTTACTGTTCATCGAAATTTTTTTTACTGTTCATCGAGTGAAAATTGATTTCGTGAATTAACATGCGTTTATGGTTAAAATCGATATGAATAGATGCGATATATGCTAGTGAAGAATATCTGATTGATTAATTGCATTGTGGATTAACAAGTGATTGAATCTGTGATTTTGAGTTTTCTGGGTTCGTGAAAAGTTAACACTGTGTTCATCATAATCGATGCATGAAAGTTGAAATTAATCTTTGATTTTTATTGAATACTGTTTGATACATGTTTCTGGGTACAAAAGTCTGACTTTTGCTTTCAATTTGAGTGATTTCTGTGATTTCTAGGTTGATCTTTCTGGGTTGTTCATCGTTCTGGGTAAATTAAGAACATTCCGGTCGAACATATCGGTCTTTGCTTCTATCGGTCTAAGTCCACTTCCGGTCAAATACCTTTATCGGTCTATAGCATTCGACCGGTACACTCACTGTCCACTCCGGTCTTGCATATTATCGGTCGAAGGTATATCGGTCCATTGTAGTATATCGGTCTTAGCTCTCTCCCGGTCTTACATATTATCGGTCGAAGCATAGTGTCGGTCGAACAACCATCTGGTCTTATCTTTCGACCGGATACGTGTATTCTCCGGTCTTGCACCTTCGACCGGGTACCTGCTCAATCCGGTCTTACCCTTCGACCAGATACGTGTATTCTCCGGTCTTACGTTTGACCGGTCGAAGCACATTTTTCCAGACCTAGACAAATTTTTGCAAGCTGTAACAGGGCTTCTAAAAGCCTAATTTTTTTTGTCTAGGGGCGCTGCCCCCATACCCCCGTGCTAAGTCTGCGAAGGGGGACAAAAGTTGTGTGCTTGATCAAAATTTTCCTAATTTCATTCTTCAGTATTATTTTTTTCTGTTTTAAACTGTGCAAATACTGCATTTAATTATTTTTGGAAATTTATTTTTCTGAAAATTTTTTAGTGTAGTTTTATTTTGATTCTAACGATCTCATCTAGTTGGTTGTCTTGGTACAGAAAAGTCTATTTACTAACAGTACAACTAAGATGTCGAATCAGCTTCTCTCGATGGGGCTCTCAAGTCAAACTTCCTGTCCTCGTGGCTAATGAGTATCAGCAATGGAAGACCAGAATGATTCAGTTTCTGAATCACAAGAACAGAGAATTCATGACAATAATCATTGAAGGTCCTAAAACTCCAATGATCACAGTAAAGGGTCAACCTGCTACAGATTCCTCTCCTGAAATCCCTGACAAAGAGATTCCTAAACCTGTTCAGTTCTTCACTGAAAAGCAGAAAGACCAGCTCAAATTAGAAGAAGAGGCTCTAATCTATCTGACGATGGCAATTCCAAACGACATCTACAATCGTGTCGACAGTCAGAGCACTGCTAAAGGAATCTGGGAAGAATTAGCAAGGTAGTTTGAAGGAAATGAAGCTTCTATTCAAGCTAAGCAGAATCTGTGCATAAATGCTTACGAGGGATTTCATGCAAAAGAAGAAGAGTTGCTTTTAGATACCTACAATAGGTACAACATTATTCTCAATGACCTGCGGAGGAACAACATCGCCAAATCTGCTTCTGAGATAAACTACAAGTTCATCAAGAATCTGAATCCAGAATGGAAGAACTTTGCTATCAACCTCCAGATATCGAAGAATATGGCTCGAGAAAATGTCACCGATATCTTCTCTACTCTTGATCAACATGAGGATGAGGTGAGATCTATTAATAATGAGTCTAATCATCTGAAGGATTCTGTGGCTCTCATAGCCGACAAAGGTTCTGTATCCTCTGCAAGGTCGAAGAAAAAGGCGTCTAAAGCTCTAGTTACTAAAGTTACTGACTCTGACTCTGATTCGAGTGATGAAGAACTGGAAGTTGATTCAGATCCTGATATTCAAAAGTTCTCTGAAGACTTGTCTCTCATTACGCGACGATTCAAGAAGAGCTTTGGCAAGAAAAGATTTTACTCAAAGCCAAAGTATGATGGATACAAGAAAGAGAAGTCTGAGATGCGATACAAGCCGAGGCATGGAAAGAGAGAGGAAGAACGAGAAGATCGGAAGGAAGATAGACGAGAAGGAAAGAGAGAGGAGAAGTGAGAAGAGCGAAAGGATGAACCAGGAAGATGCTACAACTGTGGCAAATTTGGGCACTTCTCAAGGGACTGCAAATTCAAGAAAGTGAAGAACTTAGAGTACTACTCAAGAAAGTCACTGATTGCCAAGAAAGCTGAAGAAGGAAAAGTACTAATGGCTGAAGAAGAGAACTGGTTGTTCCAAAGTTCTGATGACGAGGAGCAAGCACATTTCACCCAAGTTTCTTACATGGCAAAGCTGGAAGGTGACGATCAAGACTCTGAGACACAATCCGAAGAAGCAATCTCTGAGGTAAGTGAAAATTCTGAATTTATTGAATCTTTAATGGCCCAAATACATGGCATGAAAGATGAATTTGCTTTACTGAAAGGCAAACTTAGCTCTGCACATCAATCTGTTTTAATCTTTCGTGATGAAAATGCTATTTTAAAAGTTGTTGTGGAAGAAAAGGAAAAGGAAAAAGATGATTTAAAAGCTGAAAAAGAGTCTTTAAAAGAAAAAATATCTGGTTTAGAAACAGATCTTGTGAATCTTAATGCTGAAAAGGGTGAGTTTCAAATCAAATTTGAAGTCTGTTATAAAGAAAGAAATGAAGCTTACACCAAAATAAAGCAACTGGAGGACATTAACATGAAAAGAGGTCAGACTGAACAGACATTAAATCTGTTGACCAATAAACTCCAAGACGAAAGGTTTTACAAACTTAAACCAGGTTTGGGTGTGCCAATTAATGAAATTTTGAAAAAGGCACCGGAGCACCTATATAATTTTGATAAATTTGGCTCCGCAATAAAACCCATTCCTGACATTCGCGCTACTTTTGTTGAAGCAAGTTCTCCTAAACCTCCTGAAGAGACCAAAGGTCAAGAAGAAATGGGAAAGAACAAGTCTGGTGACACTGATTCTCAAAATCTTTTTAAATTTGTTGGTTTTACATATGGTGATCTAAACGAAAGCTATGCAACTCGAAAGATCGAATTTACTGAGTTTGAATCACCATTTACCACACCTTCTAAAGAATCAGTGAGCACCAACAAAGTTCTACCTGAGACTGCATGTAAATATGATGAGTATGCATCGGATGTTCATCCATCTACTATACCATCAGCCTCAACTCCCATTGCTTCTAAACCTTTACTTGTTGAAGAGGTTGAAGAAGAAACTGCTAACACGAATGAATCTTGTTCTAAAAATGATAAAACAGAGTTTATTGAGTCCATGACTGAAGAGATATTCTCTGAAATGATGAATGCTTCAGACTCTGATCCTGTTTCCGATTTAATGGGGTCAAATTCTGTGAATGAAAAACATCTGAATTGATGAAGCAATTTGATATGTTGCAACAGTCTCTTGATGAGGTTGAAGATGAAAACTTTGATCTAAAACATAAACTTGAAAAGTCTTTAAAAATAAATCAAGAGCTTTGCACTGAGATCAATGATTTGAAAATTACTTTGCTTAAAAATGCTTCAAATGATAAACAGATGTTAAATGATCCAAGCCGGAAGGTAAGAACCAATCCGGAATTTGATGCCTCTACAAAACCTTCAGTTGTTTACTCTGATTGTCCTGAATATCCACCGAGTATTTTTGAAAAGGGTGAGACTTCAAAGAGTACTAGAAAAGAACCACCTTCTAAGTTAGAGACTAACAAGGTTCCTGTTTCTATTTCAGATATAAAAGGAAATGGAGTTGGGAGGAGTAAGAAGAATAAAGATCTTAGTTTGAATAAAAAGAATAGTTTGAATTCTAGTAGTTGTCCTACAGACAGTGTTATTTTGAATAGTACTTCTTTTGATAAACATGAATGTAAGATTTGTTCCGATAAATCTAAGTTTATGAATTTTGCTCGAAATAATCTTTATTGCAAACACTGTTGGGATAATTCATTCAAATACTACTCCCCTCCTAAGTCCAAAAAGAATAAAAGCAAAGCTAAGCTGAACTCTAAGTCTAATTCTAATTCTGATTCTTCTACACAACCAAAAGTGTATCGTGCTAAGGTTACCAATCCTACTTCTAAAAAGTACTTTCAAGAATTAAATGTTACGATGGTTTGGAAATGGGTTCCAAAACCGCGTTATGAATGGAGAGTGAAAGTCAAACCAGATGATATTCCTGAGTTGCTTGATGCTAACCGCGAAGGACCCATCCTGATATGGGTGCCTAAGCAAAACTCATTGTCTCTTTTGCAGGCCTGTCGATTGTGGGTAATAGATTCCGGATGTTCACGCCACATGACAGGATTCAAGCACCTCTTTCATAACTATGTGGAGGAGCCTGCCGGAGCAGTTAGATTTGCCAATTCTGAAGCCGAAGGCCACGTTAGAGGATATGGAATGCTCGATAACGGTGTTGTGAAGATTCAAAAAGTGTTATATGTTGAAGGACTTGATCACAATCTGTTCAGTACCAGTCACTTCTGTGACATGCAATATCAAGTCCGCTTCACAACCACTCATTGCTATCTAGAAGATCACGATGGTTACGAAGTCTTCAAAGTTGAGCGCCATGGAAATCTATACTATGTAGATTTTCCTACACTGTTTGCCACACGTCCAGTATGCCTACTAGCCAAAGCTTATAAAGCACAATCGTGGACGTGGCATCGATGCTTGTCTCATCAGAATTTCCGATCTATAGCAAAGCTACAAAGACAAGGTCTGGTCAAAGGTCTACCAGAAATGAGGTTCGAAAAAGACTCACTCTGTTCTGCATGTGAGTTGGGCAAAATGAAGCGTAGCTCCTTCAAGTCCAAATCTGAATCATCGACCTCATCAACACTGGAACTTTTTCATATGGACCTTTGTGGCCCAATGCGCACAACATCTATCAACGGAAAGAAATATGTGTTGGTAATGATTGATGACTACTCAAGGTATACATGGGTTGAGTTTCTTCGCAACAAGTCAGATGCGCCAGAGTTGATTATCGCTTTCATCAAGCGCATTCAAGTACGCCTTCAACTGCAAGTCAGAACCATTCACAGTGATAATGGCACGGAGTTTAAGAATGACACCCTGAAGAGTTATCTTACTTCCGTGGGTATTTCACATAATTTCTCCGCCGCCTACACTCCGCAGCAAAACGGCATTGTTGAACGGAAGAACCGCACTCTGGTTGAAGCAGCTCGGACTATGATTGCTTACTCAGATCTACCCATGTACCTTTGGGCTGAGGCAGTCGCTATAGCGTGTTTTACACAGAACCGTACCATTGTGGTCAAGCGCTTTAATAAGACAGCATATGAGTTAATCAACAATCGTACACCTAACATCAAGTTCCTTTGTGTTTTTGGTTGCAGGTGTTACATTCTAAAAGAGCGTCAAGGATTATCAAAGTTTGATAAGAAAGCGGATGAAGGATATCTCGTTGGATACTCTCTGACATCCAAAGCTTATCGAATATACATTATTCGAACCAAGACGGTTGTTGAGAGCATGAATGTCTCCTTTGATGAGAATACTACAAGGACTTCTGGACACAACAGTTCAGAACTAGTACTTAAGGAGAAAGCTTCTATTCAATGCCGAATAGAACCAACTTCTCAAGGATCCACTTCTTCTAGCTCTAACTCTACTTCATCTAAGTTAAATTTACTGTTTATTGATGCCTTTGATGATATATGTGCAGATTTTAATAAAGGCATATCCACATCAACAATAAGTGGTACAAGCTCGGAGGTCCCCACTATATCTGAAGACATGTCTGGACCTTTCGAAGAAGTCACTGACACTTCATCTCCATCTAGTACTAATATACCGTTAGTTTCTGACTCTACTAACGCTGAATCTGTCTCTACAGATAGTTCTTCCGGAAACGAAGTCCCGAGTACTTCAACTGCTAGTCCGGAAGCCTCAGTATCAGAAACACTAGTACAAGATGTCCCAAGTACATCTATGGAGGAACCTGTCGTGCAAGATGACAATGATGCGTCCAATACACAACAAACAGTTGATGCACTACCAAGCACACATCGTTGGACTAAGGATCATCCCCTGGACAACGTGATAGGTGACGTACAATCTGGTGTCACAACAAGATCTGCATCAGCTAACTTCTGCATGTTTTCAAGCTTCCTCAGTTCCTTAGAGCCAAAGAAAGCGGCTGAAGCTCTACGTGATCCATTCTGGATTTCTGCTATGCAAGACGAGCTTCTACAATTCGAACGGAACAAGGTATGGCGCTTGATGCCACTACCTAAAGGTAAATCCGTTATTGGAACAAAGTGGGTGTTCAGAAATAAGAAAGGCGAAGCTGGAGTAGTCGTGAGAAACAAAGCTCGTTTGCTCGCAAAAGGGTATTGTCAACAAGAGGGCATCGACTATGACGAAACATTCTCCCCGGTTGCAAGGATCGAAGCCATCAGAATCTTTCTAGCCTATGCAGCGCACAAAAATTTTACAGTCTATCAGATGGATGTAAAGTCGACTTTCCTGAACGGCGTTCTGCATGAGGAGGTCTACGTGGCACAACCTGAAGGTTTCATTGATCCTCATCACCCTGATCATGTCTATGTTTTAGACAAAGCGCTTTATGGTCTTAAACAAGCACCGCGAGCCTGGTATTAAACTCTCACTAAATTTCTACTTGCTTCTGGTTTCAAGAAAGGTACTGTTGATACAACCTTATTTCTTAAAAGGCAAGGTGAGTACTTGATTCTTATTCAGATTTATGTTGACGACATAATATTTGGGTCGACAAATCCGAAATTTTGCAAGAACTTTTCAAAGATAATGGAAACAAAGTTTGAGATATCGATGATGGGTGAATTAAATTTCTTTCTTGGTCTACAAGTAAAGCAATTACCCGAAGGCATATTTATTAATCAAGCTAAATATATAAAAGATATTTTGAAAAATTTCATTATGTCAGATAGTTCAGTCATGAAAACACCAATGGCTACTGGTACACTCTTAGACGCGGATCCCTCCGGGAAACCAATGGCTAAAGGTGTATCGTAGCATGATTGGTTCTTTACTTTATCTGACTGCAAGTTGCCCAGATATAATGTTTGCCACATGCTTTTGTGCGAGATATCAGTCTAATCCTAAAGAGTCGCACTTAACTGCTGTTAAGCGAATCCTTAGATATCTCAAATGTTCTCCTACTCTAGGCCTTTGGTATCCAAAGGATTCTCGTTTTGAACTAACTGCCTTTACAGATGTTGATCATGCAGGATGCAAGCTAGACCGGAAGAGCACCTCTGGGTCATTTCAATTTATAGGTGACAAACTTGTGAGTTGGACTTCAAGGAAACAAAATTGTGTTTCAACATCCACTGCCGAGGCTGAGTATGTAGTTGCTGCTAGCTGTTGTTCTCAAGTCCTATGGATGACGACACAGTTAAGGGACTTTGGATACAACTACAAGCGTGTTCCTATTTATTGTGATTCCAAGAGCGCAATATCTATAACTGCTAACCCGGTATAGCATTCGAAGACAAAGCATATCGATGTACGCTATCATTTCATCAGGAATCATGTAGAAAAAGGTAATATTGAAATGCACTTCGTTCAAACTGACTTCCAGTTAGCTGATCTTTTCACCAAGCCGTTGGATGAAAAGCGTTTTCAATTTCTCATCAGCAAACTTGGTATGTTGAACATGTCTTAAACCTTACTCATGATTCTAGGGGGAGTATTCCAAGTTTTGATCTTGTGTGTTATTTTCCAACTGTGGTTAACGAGAGAGGAATCATTTTCATAAATGATTACCATTATTTCTTTCATTTATGCAGGTTGTTCAAGTGACTATGGCTTCTAATCACATCGGATTAGAACCCGCACTTCAGTGCCTTATTTTTCTGTTTTTTCTTAATCTTAAAAAAAAAGTATTTTAGTTAAGGGAGAGAATATCTATGATTTTAACAGATTTTTGGATGCTTAAATGCTTATCTGACCGTGTGTTCTTAAAGATAAATACTTGTGTTTTAACTTGTCAATCTACTTTGTCAAGTATTCATACACATAACGGTTCAGAACATTCTATTTGACTTTGTTATTACCATGTATCAAAAGTTAAATCTTTCTATGGTAATACTCACGTTATTTGTATTCAATGTTGATTGAATCAAACGTCATTTCATGTGCTTTCATTGAAAATATGTTTATATATTGTTCATATAAACAACATTCGTTTTTGATTCTCCAAAATATTATTCTTCATGATAAAATGATATGAGCTTAATTGTCAAACTCTTTTAGTTTGAGAGGGAGAATTGCATCGTCAAACATATTCTGTTTTGACATCTCCGAAAGTCTTATTTTTCATGTAACAAGAGGTATTTGTGTTACATGTACAATAACTTGTTGAACAACATGTACTTTTAGGATAATACATGGGATTCAGTGTGTGAGCTTAATAGAACTTCCATGGATTCACGATAACCAGTGTTTCCTACCCAGGAAGTATTCCCTGAGTGATTGAGGGGAGAAGGGTCAAAAGAATTGAGTGATGGTGTGTGAAGAGGTAAAATGAAAAATAGAGCTTGGTTAGACGTGAGCATTAAAAGAAAAAGGGTGAGAGAATAGAGTAAAAGAATATCAAACTCTGTACCAAACTTCTTTCTGAGCCGGGCAACCACATAATCTGATTGGTTCACATTCTTTGGTGACCATCATTGAAAAAGGCAACTAGCCCATGCCATCTCTTGCATTAACCCCACCAGCTACTCATTCTTTTCTCAAAAAGAGAATGTTTCACATTTTCTGGGGAAGCAGCACATACGCTATTGGTTCTTTATTTGGAAGATACTAATATTGAAAAAGAAGGAAAGTTGCCCCACCTTCGTACCCTTTCTCATGCACATTGAGTCTTTGTATAATTTGTTACTGTCTCAACAAGTTTACATACTTTGAGCCTATATGAAAAAGCAATCATCTATGCTTAATTTTTTTTCATACACATGCACGAGCACACAGAAATTTGTTTTCTGTCAGAACGTTCATAGATAACCATGTGTTATTCGATGATTGAATGGAAGACCTGGGGAGTCAACATCAAACCAACTCCTTATATAGTAACTTTGTGTTACTCAGTAACTTTGTGTTACTGACAAGCATTCTAACTGAGTCATTTGTTAATTCAGGGTTACACTTATTAACAGTTTGAATTTGAAAAGATTTGAATGGTTACTACTTTCTATTTTAATCTGAAAAGATTGAAATAATCACTCTTTCCATTTGTAGAGACTGCTCTTATTTCCATACAGGGCTCGTTACATGTTGAAGACTATGCTTACATGATGATCATACACAAAGGGGGAGATTGTCTTGAAAAGGGGGAGATTGTTTTGCCAAGTTTTGATGATGTTGATTCTCACCACTCATCAAAAAGGGGGAGAAGATATAAAAAGGGGGAGAAGATACAAAAAGGGAGAATACAATCTGAAGATCTGAAGATATTCAAATTTTCAAAGATTTTAAAGATTTGAAGATTGTTTAAAGATATCAAGTTTTGAAGTTTTGAAGCCATCAACGTCATATCTGAAGATTCTCAAGAGAAAAGTGAAGACAAAAGAAGACCCGAAGACAATTGCAAATTTTTTTTAATCTTGAATCCAAAGGGGGAGATTGTTCGATCAAATAATTGTATTCAAGATTAAAGTTAAAGTTCAGGGTTTAAACTGCAATTGTGCTAAAGTTAATTAGAGGGTTTATTATGTAATAAGTCAATAGTTATTAAGCTATTGGGCCCAAGCCCATTAGAAAGCCTGTTAAGCTTAAAGCCCATATGGCTTAAGTATTTAAAGTTTTTGTTTAATTAGTTTTAGGTTAGAACTCTGATAATTTTCTAAATAGTCGCTATAGGTTTTCTCTGTATTCAAAGGGTATCAAGAACACTCAAGGGTTTCATTGTTTATTCAAGGGATTGGTACGTTATTATTAATCTTTATATCTCTTGATTATTAGTGTGTTGCTTGATTACTTGATTGATTGTTTACCAACTAGAATTAATCTGGGATAACAATGAATAGAACCTGAAATCTTTTCAACAACCTTGTTAATATGTCAGGTACATCAGATTTAGCTCTGATGAATTCTATTCATGTGTATCTGGAAAATTCATCAATCAGAACCAGAATGTATTTTTTACCTGCTAGACTCTGTACAGAGATAGGACCACAGAGGTCCACATGAAGCATGTAAAGAGGTCTAGGACAGTTGTTTTCACTTTTGATTTTATGGGAAGATCTTTTCATTTTTCCCATCTCACAAGTAGAACAAAGATGATCTTTGTTAAACTTTAGAGATGGTAATCCTTTAACCAAATTAAGTTTAACTAACTTATCAAGTGAGGAAAAGTTTAGATGTGAAAGCTTTTTATGCCAGAGCCAGATTTCTTCACTATTGAGAGATACAAGACAAAGTTTCTCTGAATAAGTGTCTGTGATTTTGGTAAAGTTCATTCTGTAGAGGTTACCTTTTCTGTCTGCTCTTAGCATTTCTTGACCTAATTCTGAGTGAAGAAGTGAACAATATTTTCTTTGAAATTTCATATCAAAACCATGATCACAAAGTTGACTTATGCTTATCAGATTGTGTTTTAATCCATCCACATAAGCAACCTTTGATACTGAAACATTTCCTGTTGATAACTCACCATATCCTTTAATCTGTCCTTGCTTGTTGTCTCCAAAAGTAACTGCTCCTCCAGATTTTGCTTTGAATGAGGATAGCAATTCTTTATCTCCAGTCATATGCCTTGAACATCCAGAATCTAGGTACCAGTTTGGCATTGACTGTTTCTGCAAGACAGATTATTGTTTCTTAGGTACCCACCTCATTATGGGTCCTTTTGTGTTAGACTTTGGTGGATTTGTATGACTTTTTGGCATCTCATCTTTTGATGTCTTGCCTTTACTTGTCTTCTTTTGAGATTTTGTCTCTGAGATATTTATCAGAGATTGATTCAAAAGGCAGTGTGATCCTTTAAAATGATTCTTCAGTTTCATCAAGAGATAAATGCAGTTACAATTAATAGAACAAGAAGAATTAGGAGCAAAGTTTTTATTTTTATTAAAAGCATTTGTTACATTTTGACTTCTTTTGAAACTAGCACTAGGAATATTACGTTTATCCCTAACTACTTCTTTTCTTTTTGCTTGAAAGACAGTCTTTTTTTCAAGTTGCTTTTTCTTGTTCAAAAACATCTTCTTTTCTTTGCTGCTTACTGCACATACATGATCAATATGGTTAATTTTTGTCCATTTTGCCTTTTTGTTCAGGAGAGAATTTTATTGTTTTATAGGTGTAAGAACCAGAAGTGTTTGTTTTATTCTTTGCCTTTTCTTGCAACTCTTTTTCAAGTTCTAGAGATGTTTTTGCTTGTAAATACATATTTGCAAAATCAGGACTTATTGGTATTCTGGTTTTGGTTTCCAATACTGAAATTGGAACATGCAAAATACCAGAGCCAACAGTTTCTATCTTTTTGTGAATTACATTCCCTGGTTTACAAAAAATCTGTTCATCAATCTCTAAATCAGATTCTGAATCAGAGTCAAGAAAGTCTCTCTTAGATTTAATAGAGATATCTACCTCTATTGGTTTTTTAATTTCTTTTGATCTAGAGACTTTGATGATCCGTTTCATGTTTTTTTTAAGTCCTTCATGGCATTTTCTTTCCATATCTTTTGAACATCATCTTCAAACGTAGTTCTGATGTTTTCATCTGACTTTGGTGAATACAGAGGAGCATTCGGAATAAATGAACTCTGAGATCCATTTTCAGAAGTACTTGTATCAGAGGTACTTGGTTCAAATGTCTCTGATTCACTTGAGATGAAAGCATCAAATCTAAAAATTTCTTTGGGATCATAGCTCTGAGGTTTTGTAAAGAGTACCTCTGAAGTTTCTTCTTTTATCTGTAGCACAGACTCTTGAATGTCTTTTACTTCAGAGTACGTAGTATTTTTGAAATTCAAAGCTCTTGCTTTTGATCCCTCTGATGTTTTCATTCTTTTGAAATTATTCAGAGATGGACCTTCAAAGCTTTGGTCCTTTCCCATACAGAAAGTGGAAGAAAGTGAAGTTTTCTCCAATCCATTAAATGAATTCAACTCATTGAATCCTATCCCTTGAGAGTCCATTTGAGTTTTTATTTTGACGAAAACACTTTGTGCATTAACATAGCTTTTGATTCGAAGATTTTTTCTATCTAGTGATTGATGTAGGATTTCTCTTTCCTTTTGAAAAAATTTGGTTAAGGCAATAGAATTGATCCTTTCATACTCAGATTTCTTTACTTCTTCTTCTTTTCCTTTTAAAACTTTCTCAATTTCTCTTATTTCTTCTGAAAAAGATTTTTTTTTTGCTTGTAGGTTTCTTCAAGTTTGGTTTTTTCAAGAAAAAAATCTTTCTTTTCTAATTCCAGAAGATTCTTTTCTCTTTTGTAAAAAATGAGCTCTTTTGTTACTTGCTCTCTTTTCTGTTTTTCTTCAACAAACTTTTTCTCTAAATCCTGAAGTTCATTAATTAGTTTAAATGCATCTATTTCAGGATCACTGTCAGAGGTGTAAAGAGAGTTTACCTTCTCAGAGTTGTCTTCAGATGCTTCATTAGTTTGATTTCCATCTGAAAAAGCCATACTACAGAGATTTGTTCTCTCTTCCTCGCCGTCGCTTGTCGAGTCTGATTGCCAGTCTTCCATTTCTGCTACAAGAACTCTTTCTTTTACATTGTATTTGTATTTGTTCTTGTAGTAATCTTGATCTTTGAAAAGTTTTCCTCTGCAGTTTGCAGAGATGTGGCCTGGCTTTCCACATCTTAAGCATCTTCCATCATTTTGATTTGTTGGAAGAGTGGCAGTACTTGTCTCTGGCTTCTGTTCTTGAGGTTTGAGGTATCTCTGTGGTTGTGGATACCTTGGTTGGAATGGTTGTTGTGGTCTTGTTTGTTGTGTTGCATCATCATGGTTGAAGTTTGCACCCTTTTGATCACTATATGGAGTGAATCTGGGTTCTTGTTGAAATCTTCTTTCCGGATTTCTTCTTTCTTCATTCTCTCTCCTTCCTTCAAATACCTTCTAACCAAATTTCTTGTTAAATTGATGAGTGATTAATGCAAGAGATTTGGCGAAGGCATTTATATCTTCATCTGAGTCTGAATTTGTATGAGTTTCTTCTGCTATCAAGACCTTTTTAGATCTTCTTTTTGTTTCCAAACATTTTTGTGACTCTTCACATTTGTTTTTCTTTCGATATTTGTTTTGAAACAAGTGCAATGTTTTTGATTTTTTCTTCATAACTTCTTTTTCATGTGCAACAAGAGTACCATAAATGTCAGTTAATGACCATGACTCAAGATTTTGATTAGCCTGTATAGACATGGACAGTTGTGACCATTATTCATTCAAGCTTTTCAAAAAAAGAACGTTGTTTTCCTCTTTTGTTCTTATTACTCCAAACTTTCTGCATTTTTTTATTAGAATGTTGAATCTTGAGTAAGTTTGGTGTAGTGTTTTATTCTGGTTGAGCATGAAAATCATGATATTCATTGATGCATAGATTTCTTCTATTTTTCTGGGTTTGTAGGACACCTTCAAGTTGATTTAACAACTGATCCCATATCTCTTTTGCAGTTTTACAAGAATCAAGTTCTTGAAAGATATCATTGGGAATGGCCATTATGAGTAATCTAACAGCTTTTGAGTCATTATCCATCATATTATTTTCTTCATCAGTGAAGTTTGTTTTTGAGAAACAGGCTTATATGGTGAGTTGGGAGAAGTGTTTAAGGTTATAGGGATACCTGAATTATCAAACATTTTGTAGAACTGTAACGATTCCTCAAAAGATTGATGTTCAGGTCCTATGGGTCCAAACTGTGGTTAAGTAGAAATAGAGGGAGGGTTAGAGATCAAAGAAATAAAAGGACTAGATATGGGGATAGAAGATGTAGGGATAGGGGTAGTTACCTCAGGTTGTTGTTGAACTAAGATTGTAGGTTGCGTCACTGCTGTTGTGACAGCGACCGAGATCGCTGGCACGGTTGAAGTGGTTGTCGCTGAGGATGTGGAGGAGAGACCCACGAAAGCATCCAAGGAAGTTTGTTGATAAACATCCTTAGGTATAGAGCTAGAGGTAGTATTCTCCTTGGTCACCTTGGCCTTCTTCGAAGGACCAAGGGAGCCAGTTGATGGTCGTTTGGAAGGGGTAGCGGCAGGGATAGCAGAAGAAGGAACCTCCTGCGTGGCCGCTGAAGACGAAGAAGTGAGGAGAGAGAGAGACGAGAGAGTAGTTCAGAGATACTTACTTCATTGGGGAGCGTCTTGACTTCCAGGGAGCGCTTACCCACTTTCATAAAACATGCATCTGAGTTAGTGGGGTAAGTGGCAGGGTAGAGAAACTTCAGGTACGCGCAGATAAAGCGTACGTAGGGACCATGGGATCCCTTTCGGTCTTCTCTATCTTTGACTTGAGATCGTCAAATATAGTTGTTGCGTAGTCGAAGTTTCGTCCAGCGATCACTGAGTAAGCCATCTGGACCTGAATCTTGCCACGTTCAAAATTTTCAGAGATAAGAAATGATGAGAGAGTGTCATACCAAGCACGAGGGGATTGTTTTAGACCATAGAGAGCCCTATCCAATTTATAAACATAATTTGGATACTTAGGGTCATAGAACCCTGGAGGTTGTTCTACATAGACTTCTTCATTCAATTTTTCGTTTAGGAACGCTGATTTACATCCATTTGATAGACGATGAAATCTTTATAGACTGCATAAGCTAAGAATAGTCGAATTGCTTCGAGCCTAGACATAAGGGCAAAGGTTTCATCATAATCTATACCTTCCTCTTGTCTGTATCCCTGAGCAACAAGTCGAGCCTTGTTGTGGGTTAAAGTTCCATGTTCATCTAACTTGTTTCTAAACACCCATTTGGTGCCTAAAACAGTTTTATCAGATGGTCTACGAATGAGATTCCAAACTTTGTTTCGAGAGAATTCAGTCAGCTCTTCTTGCATAGCGTTGACCCAGTTTGGATCTCTGAGGGCATCATCATTCTTCTTTGGTTCTATTAAAGAAAGAAAGTTGACAAAGAGACAGATATTACCTGAGCTTCGTCATGTATGAATACCTGCATCTGGATCACCAAGAATTTGATCTATTGGATGATCTCTGGTCCATCGCTGAGCAAGAGCATGATCTATCAAATCAAAGGTTGAATCAACAATTGGGATATTTACTGATGAGGACGTTTGAGGTTCATCAGCAATTAACTGTTGAGTAGTGGATAGACTGTTGTTATCAGAGAGGTTTTCAAACAGAGGTAGATCTGATGGTAGCAAGGTGTTTAGAGGTTCAGCTGAAACCCATGAGTTGGATTCAGCGCTAGGAGGTATAATGTTTGGATCATCATCAGCGACTTGATGATCTGAATGCTGATGGTTTGAGAAGAAGGGTTCAGTTTCTTTGTAGTGAGAAAACATCTAAGCATTTAATTCTTCATTGTCAGTGATTGGTTTAGAGTTCGCTGAGCGAGTTTCATCGAATGTGACATGAATTGTTTCTTCCACATATTGTCTTCTTTTGTTGAAAACTCTGTAGGCTTTGGAGATGGAGGAATATCCTAGAAATATTCCATCATCAGCTTTTGGGTCGAACTTTCCAAGTTGATCTCTGTTGTTTAAAATATAGCATTGACAACCAAAGATATGAAGAAAACTGATAGAAAGCTTCCTTCCATGAAAAAGTTCATAAGTTGTCTTCCCAAATCGCTTTACTATTAGAGATCTGTTTTGAGTAAAACATGCAGTGTTTACAGCTTCTGCCCAAAATTGACTATGGAGATGAGAATCGCTGAGCATTGATCTAGCAGCTTCAATGATCGTTTTGTTTCTTCTTTCAGCGACTCCGCTTTGCTGAGGTGTTCTTACTGTAAGTTATGAGAAATTCCCTTGTTTTCAAAGAAATTGTTCAGGGAACTGTTTTTGAATCCAGTTCCATGATCACTTCTTATTGAACGAACAGTAAGATTATTCAACACTTCCATCTTTTTAACAAAAGATGTTAGTTCTTCTGGAGTATCACTCTTACAGCGAAGAAAGATAACCCAGGTATATCATGAGAATTCATCTACAATGACAAGCGTATATTTCTTTCCAGCTATTGATTGGATGTTAACAGGGCCAAACAGATCCATATGCAAGAGCTGAAGAGGACTTGTTACTGAGGAAACTTGTTTAGACTTGAAACTAGGTTTTGTTTGTTTTCCTTTTTACATGCTGAGCAGAGAGATTCTTTAGCATATGAGTGATGAGGAAGACCAGAAACCAGTTCCTTAGATGAGAGAGAATTCAAGGTTTTGAAGTTTAGATGAGAGAGCCTTTTGTGCCATAGCCAGTTGACATCAGAAGAGGCCTTAGAGAGAAAACATAAGTTTTCAGTGATAGTAGAGTCCATATCTATTACATAGACATTTTCTCTGCGATAACCACTGAGAGAAAGTTTTCCTTTCTCATTCACCACTGAACATGCTTTCTTAGAAAAGCGAACTTCGTAGTTTTTGTCACATAGTTGACTGATGCTCAGAAGGTTATGCTTCAGTCCATCTACATAAGCGACTCTTCGAAAGGTAGTTGTCCCATTGCTGAGGACGCCAAACCCTCTGGTATATCCTTTTCCATTTCCACCGAAGGTCACAGAGGGACCTTTCTCTTCCTTGTATTCAGTGATCAGGTCTTTTTGTCCAGTCATATGACGAGAACATCCACTATCGAGATACCATATGCCTTTTGATCCCTGCACACATAAGGAAGATTAAGCATTTTTTGGTACCCATTTTTCAATGGGTCCTTTAGAGTTAGTGGATATGGAAGATTCAACAGTCTTCACAGCAGATGAAGATTCAGATTCAGTGGTGATCTTCACTTTGGTTAATTTATTAACCTTAGTCGTATTCTTCACCTTGGTCGATTTTTTAACTTTGGTGACCTTCTCAGCCTTAGAGGCATTTATCTTCACTTTAGCTGTTTTATCAGCTTTAGTGGCAGTCGGACATTTGCTTGCAATATGGTCAGTAAAACCACAGTGATAACAATTTCTGTATTTGAAAATGGTTTTAGGACCAGAAGTAGAAGGTTTAGCAAGTTTAAGATGAGCAGATCCAGGTCCGAGAAGGCTTTTCTCATGAGATCTAGGAGGAATTTTCATTTCTTCAGATCTCGTGGATTTAAGATCAATCTTTAGCTTTGGAGGACAAGGATCAAATATTTCTATCACAGAGCTAGAGGATTGATTTGCTGAAGGTTTAGAAGTAACCTTCATCTTTGCTTTCCTGGTAGCCTTCTGAGGAAGAAGAATGGATTTTCCTTTATCCGCAGACTTAGTGTCTTTGGATATTTCCTCAGGGATAGAATTAGAAGAAGAACAGGTATAGAATTGATTATAAGAAGTGTCAAAGAAAGAAGTGACAAACGTTCCAAACCTAAGCGAGGAACTTTCTTCTTTAGTTACATACTGTGGTTTCCAATAACCAAGACCAGTTCTATCACTTTCAGGAATTTGAGCATTTATTATCTCAGAGATCTTTGTTGATGATTTGCACCATTTTTCAACATGAGCCTTTTCTGCTTTTAGAGCAGCGATGGCTTGTTCGCGTTCAATACTGATGATTTCATTTATAATGACTTGATCTTTCAACTTCTCTTCTCAAAGAGTTAGTTCTGTGATCTTTTCATGACATTTCTCTAGCTCTTGAGTTAAATGAACATTTTTATTCTCAGCTTGAGTTTTGTTGTTTAGAGCATTATAAAGGTCAATTGTCAGCACATCAACAACAAGACTTCTCTCAGCTTCAGGCAGAGAAGGATTTGTAGAGATAGATACCTGAGATGATATGTAGCTCATGAAAGGTTCAGATGCTTCTTCCACTTCTTCTTTAATCTTAGCCATGAGGCAAAGATTAGTGGCGACTTCTTCATCAGAGCTTGATTCTTCTTATTCAACCCAGTCATGTTCTTCAGCGATGAGACCTTTACCTTTTCGCTTATAGCTTTTCAGTTTTTGATATTTGTTCTCCAGCTTTAGGTATTTATCATCACTGGATCTTCTTGAGGTAGAAGGTTTGAAGACCTTTTTCGACCTACACTCACTATCAAAGTGTCCAATATTTTCACAGTTATAGCAAGTGGCAGTAGCCTTATCAACAGGCGTTGATTTTGAAAATCTCTTAAGAGAGTTTGTCAAGAGTGCTAAGGACTCATCAAACTCTGAAAGATCAGGGTCTGATAGATCCTCAGATTCAGAATCTAACTCAGTGATGGTGAGAGTAGATAGCTGAGATGGAATTATCTCTTAAGAGACTAAAGGAACAGAAGTGCTTTTGTAGTCTTTAGAATCTTTTACAAGATTCTTCTTCAGGAGATTCGATTGCTCATAGTTGAGCAATATTCCATACAGAGTGCTGAGAGAAAGAGAATTTAAGTCTTTTGTAAGCTTAAGACATATTGAATAACTGTCCCAGCTTTCAGGAAGACATTCTAAGAATTTTGTTAGGACCTCAGAATTAGAATAGGTCCTGCCAACAGTTCTTAGGTCAATGATTAAGCAGTTAAACCGCTGATGAACGTCAGAGAGAGATTCATTCTTACCAGCGATTAAACTTTCATACTGTCTTACCAAGTTAATCTTACAAGTTTCATGGATTTCAGTGGTGCCCTCATATTGAACACATATGGTTTCCCACATTTCTTTAGAAGTTTTCAGATGCATGATGGAACGGAAAACTTCATCAGGCAGAGCCATTGAAATAATGGTCTTTGCTCTTGCATCTATTCCTACCTTCTTTTTATCTTCATCACTCCACTGTCTTATTTTCTTAACGACGTAGCGTTCAGGGACAACTTCAGTGGTGGCAGTAGCGGGAACTGCAACTATAATTCTAACAGGTTCATAAGGTCCATTTTCTATATATTCAGGTATAGTAGGATCCGCACCTTCAAGAAATAGAATCATTTGATTTTTCCATAGAGAAAAGTTATCTCTGCTAAATCGAGGAGGTTTAGAAAGTGAACCATTATCATAGTAGTTTGTGTTTGTGTTAAGTGACATTTAGAATAGCAAAGAAGAGAATAAAGCAAGATCTTGTTTATTAGATTAAACAAACTGCTCTGATACCACTTGTTGGTCCCGAAGGTGCTTAACAAGTTTGTAGAAGGGGGGGGGTGAATAAAAACCTAAGAATTAAAGTTTAATAAATTGTTTATTGATAAATCAAATACAATTTACAAGTTTGTTGCGGAATAAGATTAAGACAGACTCAATCTAAAAAAACTTAAGAAACACTAAGATGGTTGCACAAGAAATTCAGAGAAAGGGGGATTAAGAGATATAGAAAACAAAGGTTTCTATTTCGGGGTTTAAGGATTAAGCACCCTTCAGATGAAGGGGTGATCTTCCTATTTATACCCTCTGCATTAAATGCATGGCAGGGCACTTTACACGTGGCGTTCACTGATTGGCTTTGGGAGTCTGACTTTTGGGAGACATGCTTTCGGACGAATAATGAACAGTGTAGTTGACAGAGATGTTGTACGAATTGTGGCAGAGACATGTCCGTTCTGACATATCGTACTAAGTTGTGCAAGGTGAGACAAAAGGAAACTTGAGGCATAAGCTAAGTGATCATTCGATCGCTGAGTATCTCTTTCTTCAGAGATATCAAGAGTTCAGCGATCGCTAAAGCTTTTCCTCATGTTCCTTCGCGTATAAGTAATTCGTCTTTGCTTCACAGATATCCGCATCAGGTCACTAGTAGACTTGTCTTTGTTCAGCAGCTTCGTCTTCGATTCAGCTATGAACATCTGTTGACGCGAGGCTTGTCTTCAGGGATTACGTTTACTGTTTACATCAGAAACTATCAGTGATAACTGAACAAACTCAGTCTTATCGCTGATAGTGAAACACTAATACATAGAAATGTTTATAAGAAAGATTATCAGCGATAACTGAACAGACTCAGTTTGATCGCTGATGGTGAAACACTAATACATATTAAAATGTAATTTCACTAAGTATAGAAGAGGGTCGTTATCAAATCACTGAGAGAGTTTGGATCAACAAAGAAAGGACATAAATCATAATCACAAAAATGTAAAATAAAAGAAGTTTGGAGATGAGAAGAAGAAAAATTTGCATCAAGGTTATGTAGGATGCGGTTCACCACCCCACGAGTGCATCTTCAAAAAGTGAAGTAGTTTCAAGATAATAGCCACCTCCACCGTACCAAAGCTTCGTGCAACAACTCCACCACCCAAATAACATGATCTACGCAAAATTTCCGAACTTTTGATCATATAAATCCTCCCAACGATTTGTTTTGCAACCACCGTATGATTATTGTTGTCACAAAAGGAAGGTTGCACAACATGATCAAAAATAATTAAATTAGGAATTTTAGCATCTTGAAGCACCTCTTTACTATTGGAAAGTAAAGAAGGTTTGCTCATATGCTCGAAATTTGCCTCAAAAATATCCAACTCTTTCTTTACATCTATCTCATCCTTACCAACACATTTTAATTTTTCATTATCACTTGGTAAGGGACCTTGACTTTGATTTTTCAACTCGTCGACTAGTTGTCCCATCTTAGTATTCAAGGATTCAAAAGAGGACGTGAAATTTCCCAAAAATGTTGTAAAATCTTCCATTAAGCTTGGGGAAAAAGTTTCAAAAGAGTGAGATGGTTCGGGTTGTTCAAAATAATTCTCGGGTGGGTAGTTAGGAACAAGGGATATGAATCCATAGCGAGGATCATCCCCTTGAAAATTACACGAATAATCAAAATTCCCCTCCCATGATTGGTCGAGTGTATTTATAAACGTGTCATTCCAATCTTGATAGGAAGGTGAAAATGAGGTGTAGGTGCCATCATCTTGAATATTTGCTAAAAAGTTAGGATGTTGTTCCCATGAATAATCGAAAGTATTATAATACGAGGCATCCCAACTAAAACTATCCATTATGGTGAAAGAAAAACCAATGAAAAACTCAACCTATAACTCAAGAAACTCTGGAAATACGCCAATCCCCGGCAACGACGCCAAAAACTTGATAGCGGAAAATCGTATAGGTCCAGAAAGTGGCCACTATGTTGCCACAGTGGCGGTGCAAGTGCACTCCGGAAACTATGATCGCTACAAGTAATAAAGTGGTAAAAATACCGAGATCGTATCCACAGGGATCAGACTTCAAAGTTTCGAGTAGTAGGTCGAGAATACAATGGTTTCAATTAGAGAAGAAGAAAATATCTTTGAGCGAGATTAATGCTTTTAACAATTAACAAATACTTTAAAGAAAAGGGAGGATGTGGGTACAAGCATTAACTAAGACTGATGTAGTAACAACTTGGTCAGAAACAAAATGACACACGACAGCCTTAAAAACCTTTTTCTCTCGAAAACAAGTTTCCTCGGAACGTGGCCACGTTGCACCCACTTTGTCACCACGTTGGCCAACTCAAGACTTGCCGACTTAACTAAGTAAACGTCTAAGGATTTCAGTTCCACCAGTATAGATATAGACGCCCAAATATCTTTGTGACACCCATATCGACCAACATTTGAACCTTAGTAAAAAATATGCAAAAACCCGTATCTCTACGTGGTTATAAAAGACTTTCTCAAATATTATTTGCATCACTCAAGCCGTATTTCGGATCTGCCCCTCTCGAGGTCTAAGATCTAATATTAACACTAACAAGTGATCGGCTTGTCCGCGTTGAGTTGAAGTCCCGACTCGAGCGACCAAGTCTAAGAGTTAGCAAAGATGGCAACACCCAAGTGTTGCCTACTAGTCTTAGATTTGGCACACACCCACACCAAAAGGGGTGTTTAGTTCATAATAACAATAAAAGACATGAGAGAAGAAGGAGAGAACATAAACTTAAATTGCATAAATGAAACTTAAAAGTTGCTGCCAACGTGGAGACAACGTGGTCACTTTGAGTTGAAAATTAAATACTAGAAAATAAATTACAACTACAATTACAACTACAACTATCTAAGAGAAAAAAGAAAGAACAATAGTTGAATTATGCTACATGTTGGAGCTCCCTTTCAAATGACTTCCATGGCTTCAATTTATAGTGGAAGATGAAAAGGGTGGTGGAGGATTTTACCCACAAAACCTTTCAATGAGTTGAAGCCTTCTTTGACCTAAAGGCTCTTTGCCTTTTTCATCAATTTTCTTATGAAAGCTCAACTTTTGCTTTATCTCATTTAGGCTTTTAGATAGACATTTTTGGCATTGATACCTTTCCACCAAACTTTTGCTTTTAACTTTTGTCTTTTTTTCATCCCATTGGTTTCTAAAGCTTAGCCTTTAAGAAAGCCTTTATGCAGCTGAAATGGACATAAAAATACATGCAAAATATGATGTTTTACAGCTATCCTCGGATTTACAACGTTCACCAACGTGGTGACAAAGTGGCCACTTTCTGCAGTCCAACATTTAGCCCAAAAATGATGCTTTCAATCATCAAAACACAAACTTTTATCCTCAACACCTCCAAATGAAAATAAATAAATAAATAAATAAAAGATACATGCACACGTAAAGGGAAAACACACACTAAAATTAAAGAAAAACACACACAAACAATGTGTAAATAACACACAAAATGAGAGTTATCAGGTACCAAAAGCTAAATCTGTGTTGCAGGCATCCAAGGTTTAAGGGGGAGAAAGAACAATGGTTCTTGGATAACTCAGTTCAAGACCCGCACTTCAATGTTTATGTGATTATGACTTCTAGACAAAGCATTCTAGGACTCGTACCTCAGAGATCAAGTGACTATGGTTTCTAATTATATCATATCAGGACCCGTTCTTCTTTGGTAAATTGAATATTACTATTCTCGCCAGAGAATATGTAATCATGGATTCTGAATACTACTGTTCAGAACACGATATCAAAGTTTTTCTTCTGACGAATGCTTTCAAGATAATATATTTTCAAGAAGTTTTTATTGGGGAGTTATTATAAATTACACTGCTATATCTTTTAGGGGGAGGAGATATGAGAACTTTATTAAACTTTCATTGTTATATTTTTCTGATAATTTGAATTGTTACAGATTTCGAGGAAGCTTAAACGATGATATTCATTTTAGGGGGAGTTAAGGCTTTTTGCTGAAGCTATATTTTTCTGAACCTTAAACTCTATCACTTGTTAAAAGATAAACAACTTTCACTTGTGAAAATCATGTTTTTAAATGTTCAAACCACTTCCTCTTCTTAAATTGTTTTCATGAATTGAGAAGTGTGTTTTTAAATGATTTTGGATATTTTGATGCTTATCTGACCATGTGTTCTGAAAGAAAAATACTTGTGTATTTTCTTTTCATATACTTTGTTAAGTATTCATACACACATAGGTTCAATATATTTTATTAGCTTTTATATTACCACGTCTCAAAAGTTTAATCTTTTGATGGTAATACTCCCGCTTGTACTCTACTTTGTTTGGGATTAGATGTCATTTCATCATTATATGTGCTTTCGTTGTTAAAATGTTTTTATATTGTTCATATAAACAACATTCGTCTTTGATATCCCAACTTATAATTCTTCATGAAATATTTGATCTGATTAAATCATTGTCAGATTCTCAAAACATTTCTATTCATTTCATGACATTCTTTCATTCAAATTGTTTTGAGAAATTTTAAATGTTAAATTCCTCAAATTTCATTCTTATCTTTATGAGTATACATACACTGACATTGATTTCTTGTGCTTTCATGACAAGAAACTCTTTGAGCAACACATTCTTTCAAGGATAATATACATGGGATTCAGTATGAGAGCTTAACAGAACTTCCATTGATTCACGATAACCAGTGTTTCCTACCCAGGAAGTTATTCTTTGAGTGAGTGAGGGGAGAGGGGTCAAAAAGATTGAGTGTTGGTGTGTGAAGAGGTAAAATAAAAAAGAGAGATTGGTTAGAAGTGAGCTTCAATGATTAAAAGAAAGAGGGTGAGAGATCAGATTAAAAGAATATCATACTCTGTACCAAAGTTTTTTCTGACCTGGGCAGCCACATAAACTGTTGTTTCACAATTCTTCTTGAATGACATTGAAATAGGCACCTAGCCTATGACTTCTCTTGCATACAACCCCATCAGCTACTCATTCTTTTCTTAAAAAGAGAATGTTTCGCCTTTTATGGGGAAGCAACACATACTATATTGGTTCTTCACTCGGAAGATACTAATATTGAAAAAGAAGGAAATTTGCCCCACCTTCGACCCTTTATCATGCACATTGAGTCTATGTATAACCATTGTTGTCTCATTGGTTTGCATAACTTTGAGCCTAAACAGCAATCATTGCGCTAATTCTTTCATAAAACTAGCACGAGCACACAGAAAAACTTTTTTTCTGTCAGAACATTCATAGAAAATACCTTGTGTTTTTCAATGATTGAATGGAAGTCCTGGGGAGTGAACATCATCTCAAGCTCCTTACATTGTACATTCGTTGTACACAGTAACTTTTTGTTACTGATAGGAATTCCTAACTGTTTCATCTGTTGATTCAGGTTTACAACTCATAGTTTGTCTGAATTTGAAATGATTCGGATAAATACATTCATGAATTAACGGCTCATTATCAGATTAGTTGGGGGAAAATGTTTATATCTTACCAAAGGAGGAGATTGTTAATCATGAAGACTGTGCTTATTGATTATTTGGGAGAGATCAATCAAAGACTATGCTGACATTAAAAAAGTTTTGATGATCCTGATTCTCAAATTCATCAAAAAGGGGGAGAATTTCAGAATTTCAAAGTTAGAGTTTTGAAGACTTCAATGATTGTGAAAAAAGTGTTAAAGTTGATTGAAAAAGCCAAAGGGAGGGATTTACTTCAAGTGTTCAATATGTCAAAGTTCATACAAAGTTTCAAAGATAATTTTGAAAGTTCTATCAATGTCTAAGTTTGAAGAAAAGTTTTCTGAAGAATAGCTTTCTAAAGAATATGTAATTTTGTTGAAGAAAAAGGGGAGATTGAAGTTTGATAAACGTGACAAAGTTTGTTGAAGATGTCAAAGTTTTCAAGGTTTAAAGCTGAAAAAGATTTTTGCTGAAGATTATTTCTGAAGATAAGAAGACCTGAAAATAATTGTCAATTTTTTTTAATATTGAATCCAAAGGGGATATTGTTGGATGTATATTGTATTCAAGATTAAAATAGAGGGTCAAAGTTGTAATAGTTTGATAGTATGAGGGTTTGAGTTGTAATGTCAACTTTGTTGACTTAGTATAAATAGGGAGTTTCTTTGTAATCTTAGATAGATACGAATGCGTAGACTTTGGAATGTTACATCGTGAGAAACACACACACATATACACACAACATGAGACTTGTGGCACACTGTTAGATTTGTGACTAGATGTAATTCATGTGATTAATCAATAAAAGTTGTGTTCTTAATATGTTGATTAATTGTATGCTAGTAATTGGGATCACAAAAACATGTTTTCCATGTTTGAAGGTTGTCCTTCTTTCAAACAAAATGAGATTAAGAGTAGAATAATCCTTACGCTCATCATTAATCTCAAAAAGTCAGCTCCAAAGTCATGATTGATATGATCATGTAAGCTCCCCCTCAAAATCTACAAACAGTCAAAAAGTCATAGCCAAAGTAAACATTGAAAAACAAGTTCTTATTTGAAGTAATCAGAAGTCATTTACTCCCCCTGAAATATTGCATTCACAATATTTGTAAGTAAGGATGATATGTACTCCCCCTTGAAGGTTGATCATCTTTTTTGATGCATCGGAGTAAAATCTCTGTTGATCGTTGAAGTATGAGTCCTAAACTGTTGTGTTTTGAAGTCATACTCTTTGACATTGAAGTTCGATTCCTGAGCTGATTTACTCAAAAGTCTAACTTCTTAACATTGAGGTGCAGTTTTGAACTGTATTGTCCAAAAGCCATGGTTCATTTACTCCCTCTAGACTTGAAATGCTTGCAACATAGATGGAGCTTTTGGCTTTGGTACCCACTGGTATTTGGTTCCAGGTTTGTTAGTTGTAGTTCTATTAGGAGAAATATAATAAGAACCATACCAGTAATTAGCAAAATCTTTACCAACAAAATCGTTTGAGTCACAGTAAGAACAACTAATTTTCTGTTTAGCTAACCTGATTAATTGATTTATCGAATAAACAAGATCAGGTTTACCTTTATATGCAATGTTCCTCTTGGCATTGAGTGTATGCCCAAATGATTTTTGATCATTCTTCTCATCAGAAGTTGTTTTCACTCTCCATACGAACTTCTCACTACCATTTACTCTTCTAAATGTACCTGAACTATCAACATTCCGATCATAGAAAAGGTTAGTTGTACGAATCTGATCATTTGAATTAACTGTCCTCTGTGTAGAAACAGTTGTATGAGGTGAACTTGATGTTGAAACATCTCTAGGTGCTTGAATAATTGACTCTGGAGTCTTCTGCTCAGTCAAAACCACCATAGAGACAATATCTTCAAGTTCTGTTATCTTGGAAGATAAATTGTTCCTTACCTTGGTGAGCAGGTCAATCTTTTTCTTAAACTCAGACTTCGTGTTTTGCTCTTTCATGGCTTTTGTTGACAGTTTAGATAACTTTCTTGTGAGCTTCTTAATCTCCGTCTCAAAAACCTCCCTTTCTTCTTCAAAATCTTTCTCAACATTCTTTCTTTGATTTATTTCTTTGAAGATTGCAACATTTTTCTGCTCAACTACCTTCTCCTCCTTTGCAAACTTGTCCCTTTCTATAATGATTACTTTCTCAAAATCTGACACTTGTTGAGAAAGTTTTGCACATTTAAGTTCAACAACTTTCTTCTCTTCAAATGATTTCCTTGAAAATTCAGAGAATTTTTTAGCAAACCTTTTTTGTCCTTCTCAAATTCATTTGTCTTTGAAAATATTATGTTCCAATTCTGAAACTTTCTCAATTCTACATTAGCACTTTTTAATCCTTCTCTATCATCTCATTCTTCTTGACACAATCTTCTTCCTTGAGTTTAACAATCTGAGCTTCCAAATCTGAAATCTTTCTTTCCAACTCAGAATTTGCACTTTCTAATATCTTGGACCTCTCAACATTCTTTTTTATGGCATTTTTCTCTATCTCATAAATCTTCTTCTTTAAATCACCATTTTCAATCTCTAATACTCTTTCCTTTTCTTCAACCAACTTGGACTCACTCTTTAATTTCCCTTCATTCTCTTTCCTTAATTTCCAACCCGAATTAAACTTTTGTTGAGTCTATCATTTCCAACATGGGGGTCTCGCTACCCGGGTAGTTGGTGGGGTCAAGGGGGCAACGCCTTTACAGGGTCCAGGGGCAGCGCCCCGAGAGAAAACATTTTTGGCATTGAAAAATCATGTTTCAACTTGTCAAAATTTGTCTAAGTATGGAATTCTCACGCAACTAATAATACTTTTCGCACAACACACGAAATTCGGACACCAAAGGATACGAATCTCAACTTTTCGCACACTTAATGTCACACCCCGCTAAAGCGGAAATACGGAATATGACAGTTCGATAGACATAGCATTAGGAAATGATAAAATACCTTCATACATTTCAACCATAGTTTACATCATGTCCCAAAATAAGCTTTCTTTACAAAACCCAAATCTTAATTACAAGATACTATTAAACGATTAAGTGCAATAACTAAATCTCAATCATTATCCGGATACCTTCTTGTTCCCTGAAAAGCATGTATAAAACAAGGTCAACTACAAAGAGTTGGTGAGTTCACAAGTTTTAAAGATGCACAGAAGTAAATTTTTATATGCAGAATTGACCAATTAAAAACATAATATCAAATCAACCCTTTGAACCATAATTCACGATTAAAATTTTTAAATTATATGACAGAAAATATGTCTCAATAACCTTTCGTATGTTGAACCTCTACTAGACCGTCCACTGACCAAACAAATATGCCCCAAAAAGAACTACCGTTGTGGTCATGAATCACATTGATAGCCCCTATTTCTCTAGAATTAGTGCACCCTTACTCGTCAGTATAAGGTGGGCTTGTCACACCAAATAGCGCTATCCACTAAGACTATAGGCTCCCGCAGGAGTTAACTAGTAGAGTCGGGGACTTAAAGAAACAATCCAACATACTAATATTCGCATATATGTCATATAATATCCCAAAACAAACGCTTTATCACCAAAACAACCAAACTCATCCATGATAATCATAAACAAACTTCGTGAATTATTGCAATAAATAACATGCCTTTCACCCCAAAATATATAAAACATTAAAATAGGGGTTGTGAATACTCACCTTTTATGATGATGCAAAAGTATCACAACACAATTCTCTTAGCCCGGTCCTTAAATCCCTATAGAGTAATTGTACCAAAAATTAATACCCATCCTCAAAAACCTAACTCGACCATTCTTACATCTCAATATGTATATATATAAATATACACATGCCATTATGTTTAACTTATTGTCTAGAATAAGATTTTAGAATTTACTATACCAAACAAATCACCAAAACATAAGCTTTTAAAGTTTTAGGATCACTTCTTGGATTCAGCACTTGCTGTCCAAAATTTGTGATCTCAAAATAAGCTTCAAAATAACATTTCCCAAATACCAAAAATAACCATATTTTTACAGTAATCAATATATTGAGTTATGAACTATTATGCAAAATTTTATGATTTAAAGAAGTGTTTAAGTGTCCCAAATAAATTCCACAAAATAGATTGTCACTGATTTTCAGATTAGTGACACACTTCACTTGCAGCTTACATTTGGGATATCAAATCTCATAATTATGCAATGAGCCATATATGGTTGTAAAACTAACTCAAAAATCTAACATGTGGAAAAAGATTCACTTAATTTGGACAAGAATTGAGGGAGTTATGGTCTTTGAAAGTTGGGTATATGATTCTGCCAATTCTGGACAGAATACACCACTTTCTTCTAAAATACAAATGAGTGACCAAACCTCCATAATTTTGAGTGATTCTTGATGCTATAAATCACTAATACCTTAAATTGAAGTTTTGTAACAAAAAGCCCAAATTTTTAAGGAGTATAAACTGACTTATAAAGCTTGAAAGTGAAAGCACAATCCATGACAGCAAGCTGTTGACATGATGAAGTTTGTATTAACATAAAATGATGATCATTTGGCATGGTTTTCATTAATAACTCATGGCCTCACATCTTAAATGAATATACAAAGATTCTAATAATACAAATATACATCATGGATTCATAGCAACTTCAAGTGCTCATCCAATCCCATGCATGACAACATAATCACTAAATAAGTGATATTACACCATTTTAGATGCTCTTAATCATTTGAGATTTGAGTAATCTCATCCTAAGAGTTTCTTTGTACCCAAAATTGTTGTGAATATATAAATTTTAGTCCAAATATCACCAAAATTTCGTGGACCATAGTACCACATTTCATAACACTATTATTTTGATAAAATCTCAAAAATCTCACTTAAATTCCAAGTTTTATGGGAAGATCATTCAATGGTTTACTTGGCAAATGTAATATTTACCAAATGTATCCCATTTCTCTTCTAGAACAAGGATTTTATAACTTCTACATGAAATGGTATGAAACCCTCACATTTTTGAATAAAAACTTGAAAAATGAAGATATAAAGTGATTACCTTCTTACTTGGAGATGAGAACTTGAATTCTTGAAGTAAAAGAGGGTTTAAATCTTGATTTCTCCTTGGAAATTTTCTGAAAATCGATTATGGTGGTGGTGGTGTGTGGTGGCCGGCGTGAGAGAGAGAGAGAGAAGGAGATGAGGGGTTTTCTTGAAAATGATATAATTAATCCTAATTTTTATTTGGTTTTAAATTGAACTAAAAGAGAGGTGTTATAAAAATTTGCCAAGTGTCCTAATGACTCACCAAAACACATATTAAATTAAATTAAAATGTAATTATGATATAAACCTAGTTAAATAATCAGATAAATTTGAGAATCGTAACTCTCAATTCTCAGTTTATGCTAAAAATGAATATTATAAATTAATAAATATATTTTATTTTGAAAAATACAAAAATCCTTTTATTTTAGGTATTTTAGATTCACCACATAATTTCTGGCATTTTTGAGATGTAACGGTCAGTTATCAGTCCGAACCGGGTATTTTTACGCGACTTCCGAAATTTTCGGGTAAACTTCTAATTTAATCATTCTAACTAGACATTAAGGAATTTAACTTCATAAATAAATTCTAATAGGTCAGAGATTGCTAACCTTATCATACTGGTTATTAGGCAGTTGTCACATTTTCCCCCTGTTAAAAGAATTTCGTCCCGAAATTCATACTTAAATTCCTTCTGATTAAATCTTTTCAAATAACTGAGGATATTGGTTCCTCATGTGATCTTCTCTTTCCCAAGAATATTCCGGACCGAATCTTGATTTCCATCGAACCTTTAGGATTGGAATTTTGCGGTGCTCTAATCGCTTAACGTCTCGATCGAGAATCTCAATTGGTTCTTCTTTAAAACACAGACGTTCATCGACTTTGATTTCTTCTGGTGAAACAATCAATGATTCATTGGTCACACACTTCTTTAAATTTGATACATGAAATGTATCATGAATGGCACTCAATTCTTGGGGTAGTTTGAGTTTATAAGCCACTGATCCAATTCTCTTTGTGACTTCGAATGGTCCAATAAACCTTGGACTTAACTTACCCCGCTTCCCAAAGCGAATGATGCCTTTCCAAGGTGATACTTTTAATAGCACTTTATCACCTACTTGAAACTCCAATGGCTTTCTTCGATTATCAGCATAACTCTTTTGGCGATCTCTTGCTGCCTTAAGCCTATTCCGAATAACTGATATTTTATCGGTGGTTTCCTGAACAATGTCCGGTCCAAACAATTTACTTTCTCCGGCTTCTATCCACCCCAGTGGTGATCTGCATTTTCGCCCATAAAGAGCTTCATATGGTGCACATTGGATACTTGCGTGATAACTGTTGTTGTAAGAGAATTCAACCAATGGTAAATGTTGATCCCAATTTCCGCCAAAATCTATCGCGCATGCACGCAACATGTCCTCCAAGGTCTGAATGGTCCTTTCCGTTTGACCATCCGTTTGAGGATGATAAGCTGTACTTAGATCCAATCTAGTGCCCAAAACCTTTTGAAATGTCTGCCAAAATCTGGAGGTAAAGCGACTATCTCTATCGGAAATGATAGAAATGGGTACTCCGTGGCGAGAAACGATTTCATCAATGTACAGTTGCGCTAACTTTTCCATTTTGAAATCTTCTCGTATTGGTAGAAAGTGCGCAGACTTTGTAAGTCGATCCACTATTACCCAAATAGCGTCATGACCTTTCCTAGTTCTGGGTAATTTGGTTACAAAGTCCATTGAAATTTGATCCCATTTCCATTGAGGTATTTCAGGTTGTTGAAGAAGACCCGAAGGCTTTTGGTGTTCTGCTTTCACATTTGCGCAGGTCAAACACTCACTTACATACATAGCAACATCTCGTTTCATTCCTGGCCACCAATAATAGCTTCTCAGATCCTGATACATCTTGTCTGCTCCTGGATGAATCGAATATCTTGATTTATGAGCTTCTTCCAAAATTTTGGACCGCAGGTTGTCAGCCTTTGGTATCCAAATTTTATCCTTAAAATAACGTACTCCATCCACTCTTGTTTCAAAATCCTTCTCCGAATGATGAAGAGACTCATTTCTCAAATTATCAGACTTTAATCCTTCCTCCTGAGCTTCAAGAATTTGCGCCTTAAGATTTGTCTGAACAATTACTCCCATAGCTCGTATTCTCAAGGGCTTTACTCTCTCCTTTCTACTTAACGCATCTGCTACAACATTAGCTTTTCCTGGATGATATTTTATTTCGCAGTCATAATCACTGAGCAATTCCACCCACCTTCGTTGTCTCATATTAAGCATCTTCTGATCAAAGATGTGCTGAAGACTCTTATGATCAGTAAAAATGGTACATTTTGTCCCATAAAGATAATGTCTCCAAATCTTTAGTGCAAAAATTACAGCTCTCAGTTCCAAGTCATGGGTGGTATAATTTCTCTCATGTACTTTTAACTGCCTAGACGCATACGCAATCACCTTATCCTTTTGCATTAGAACACACCCCAATCCTTGGTGTGATGCGTCGCAATAAACCACGAAATTGTCAGTGCCCTTAGGCAATGCTAAAATTGGAGCATTGCAAAGTCTTTGCTTGAGCGTCTGAAAGGCTTCTTCCTGTTTATCAGTCCATATAAACTTTTCATCCTTTCGAGTTAATGTTGTTAAAGGCTGCGCAATCTTGGAGAAGTTAGAAATGAATCGCCGATAATATCCTGCTAAACCAAGAAATTGACGAATCTCCGTGGGGGTCTTCGGAATCTCCCATTTCTTGATGGCTTCCACCTTTGCTGGATCAACTTGAATTCCTTCTTGATTAACTACGTGCCCAAGAAAATGAACTTCTCGTATCCAAAATTCGCATTTGGAAAATTTGGCATATAGTTTCTGATCCTTGAGTAATTCGAGTATCAGCTTCAGATGTTGCTCGTGATCCTCTTTGCTTCGGGAGTAGATGAGAATGTCGTCAATGAACACGATTACAAATTTATCCAAGTATGGTCTGCATACGCTGTTCATTAGATCCATAAAAACTGCTGGTGCGTTCGTTAATCCAAAAGGCATAACCAGAAATTCATAATGCCCATACCGAGTTCTAAAGGCTGTTTTGGGAATATCTTCTTCACGAACTCTCATCTGATGGTATCCTGATCGAAGATCGATCTTTGAGAAATAAGCAGCTCCTTGTAATTGATCGAACAAATCATCAATTCGGGGAAGAGGATATCGATTCTTGAGAGTTAGCTTATTGAGCTCTCTATAATCGATGCACATTCGGAAGGTTCCATCCTTCTTTTTGACAAAAAGAACTGGGGCTCCCCAGGGCGAAGAACTTGGTCTGATAAATCCCTTTTCAAGAAGTTCTTGGAGTTGTTCGGACAATTCTTTCATCTCCGATGGTGCTAGACGATATGGAGATTTTGCCACAGGTGCAGCTCCAGGGATTAAATCAATGTGGAACTCAACTTGTCTTTGCGGTGGCAATCCAGGTAATTCATCGGGAAAAACTTCTGGAAAATCTTGGACTGTTGGAATATCCTGGATGCGCTTCTCCTTTAACTTCTTATCTACTACATGCGCCAAAAATGCAACACACTCTTTTCTTAGATACTTACGCATTTTCATGCACGATACTATTTTTAAACTTGTTCTTGACTTCTCTCCATAAACTAAAAGTATTCCTCCTCCTGATGGTTGAATTCGAAGTTTCTTTTCGGAACAACAAATTTCTGCTCGGTTCTCGGATAACCAATCCATACCCACCACTATATCGAAACTTCCTAATTTAATTGGAATCAGATCTATGCTAAACTCCTTTTCCGCCAAAACTAATGTGCAATTAGGAACTACTTCGCTAACCCTAATTTCTTGACCGTTAGCAAAATTAATGACATAATCTTCCTTTAACTTTTGAGACTTTTGTCCAATTTTAGATCTGAATTCTAATGATATAAAACTCTTATCTGCTCCAGAATCAAATAATACGGACGCAGAGTGATTATTTAAGAGAAACGTACCTGTAATCACGTCCGGATTTTGTCTTGCCTCTTCCGCTCCAATTTCGAACACTCGTGCTCTTGCTGGCCTTCCTGGGTTCCCCCGATTAGCTGGTTGGCCTTGATTTACAGGCATCCTCCTGTTATATTTAGGACAGGCACTCCTTAGATGATCCATACTTCCACATTCAAAACATACCCGCTTTTGAGTGCTCTTGCAATCCTTAGCAAAATGGCCTACTTTACTGCACCTATGACATATTATACAACGCCCTTGATGGTAATAATTACACTTATCACATTTTGGCACCATCCCTTTTTCTTTACCCGTAGTCTGGGCCTGAATTCCAAAATTTCCTGCTATTCTCTGCTCTTTACCTTTCCTCCCATCAAACTGTCTTCTCCGGGGTTCCTCCATCTTCCTTTTTCCTTTGGCTTTTTCGTTTGAAAACAGTCCTGAACGAGTTGCGTTGTCAGTCAACTTAGCGGCTAAACTTACTGCTTCCTGCATAGTGTTCGGCCTTCTCGAAGTCACATCTCCCCTTATTTCTGGTGCTAATCCCCAAATATACCTATCAATTCTGTTCTCTTCTGGTGTTACTAATTGAGGAACTAACTTTGCTAATTCGTGAAATCGAGCTGTATAGGTATCCACATCATTCCCTTTCATCTCGTGGTTCCATAATTCTGCTTGAAGCTTCTGCATTTCGTTCCTTGGGCAATACTCTTCCTTGAGCATTTCTTTAAACTCGTTCCATGAAAGTCTATTCACTGCCTCTCGTCCACGAGTTTGGACTAGGGTATTCCACCAAGTTAACGCTCGCTCTTGCAGTAGGCAAGCTGCAAACTCCACTTTGTTTGCCTCTGAACATTTGCTAATGTGGAGTACCGATTCCATACTCTCGATCCATGATAGTAATCCAACTGCCCCTTCGGTTCCATGAAATTCTTTTGGATTACATGTCCTGAATGTTTTATAGGTGCATTCCTTTTCTCCGGTTGGTCTTACATTATTCTCGCGATTAACATTTAAACCTGCCGCAACCTGGCTAACGATGTTTGGAAGTGCCGCTATAAGCTGATCGGACACAAGACGTGCTAGATCGGGATCTTCTCTTCTAGGAGGCATAATTCTATTACAAAATTTCCAGGTTGGAGTTAATTAATCGCCTAATCCGGCAATTAATTTATATAACGCACAATAACAACATTTATTTTATAAATCATGCATAATACTAACGATCATAATTAAATTCCACCAAAACTATCAAATTTATAGTTAATAATTGTTCATCATAAACAAATGATGTCTTCAAATCCACAAAATACATATTCCCAAAAGACATAAGTTTTAAAGACTACGGAATATTATCAAAGAAGACAAACATGTCTAATGCACATAGAATAAAACAAACCAACCCATAATGACTATCAAGGCTCCCAAAACTAAGGCTAAACTCGCGTATAGCCTTTGAATCACTCTTCTAGACTCCGCAAGCATGATCAATACTCCATTCATGGTCTGGTCTTGGATTTGCAACATCCCAATTACTTTATCAAGAGATTGACCATAGTGGTCTAATCTGGTTTTAGATATCTCCAACTCTCGGGACAAACCCGAAACCCAAAAACTCTCAAGTGCTGACATACCGGTCGGCTGTCCTGCTGGCCTGGCTACTTGTGAAGAAGAAGGTGCGTCACGCCTATCCCTCAGTCGGGAGGGTCCCGCCTCATCCCTAGATGGAATGATAAAGGTCTCCCTAACTGGTGCTGGAATACTAATCCGAGCGGTCGTCCGAACCCTAGCTCGAGACGCCGACTGTGAAGGTGCGGGCACAAGGGATGACGACCTTGTTGGCGATAATTCAGATCCCGAGTAACTATGCTCAGATGGATCATAGTTATCACTCATGTTAGCTCTCCTAGATTGACTAGAAATATGTCCGGACTCTTCAGAAGGTGACTCAGAAGATGAAGAAGAATGCGACATGGTAACTGCAAATAAATGACAAATTTTTATTCATTAGCATGCTAAAATAAGTATTAAAATTTCAAAATACTTATGTGAACTCTCTTATTAATCATGCTTCTTCATTTTTGGAACAAAAAGTTTCTATTTTTAGCAACTCTTAATATAGCTATTTCAAGTCCCTTCTTAAGCATACCAAATTAGACATAGGTGATCAAACTGTGCCTAAGTATAATATGCTAAGCTGACACTCGTCTTAGTTATACTATTAGTATGCTCAAACTCAAGATTGTTTATAAAATAATTTTTGAAAATAGTGGTTATAGTGTATGGTTTTTCTAGTAAAAACCGGTATTCTCTATAACCTATGGCTCTGATACCAAGTCTGTCACACCCCGCTAAAGCGGAAATACGGAATATGACAGTTCGATAGACATAGCATTAGGAAATGATAAAATACCTTCATACATTTCAACCATAGTTTACATCATGTCCCAAAATAAGCTTTCTTTACAAAACCCAAATCTTAATTACAAGATACTATTAAACGATTAAGTGCAATAACTAAATCTCAATCATTATCCGGATACCTTCTTGTTCCCTGAAAAGCATGTATAAAACAAGGTCAACTACAAAGAGTTGGTGAGTTCACAAGTTTTAAAGATGCACAGAAGTAAATTTTTATATGCAGAATTGACCAATTAAAAACATAATATCAAATCAACCCTTTGAACCATAATTCACGATTAAAATTTTTAAATTATATGACAGAAAATATGTCTCAATAACCTTTCGTATGTTGAACCTCTACTAGACCGTCCACTGACCAAACAAATATGCCCCAAAAAGAACTACCGTTGTGGTCATGAATCACATTGATAGCCCCTATTTCTCTAGAATTAGTGCACCCTTACTCGTCAGTATAAGGTGGGCTTGTCACACCAAATAGCGCTATCCACTAAGACTATAGGCTCCCGCAGGAGTTAACTAGTAGAGTCGGGGACTTAAAGAAACAATCCAACATACTAATATTCGCATATATGTCATATAATATCCCAAAACAAACGCTTTATCACCAAAATAACCAAACTCATCCATGATAATCATAAACAAACTTCGTGAATTATTGCAATAAATAACATGCCTTTCACCCCAAAATATATAAAACATTAAAATAGGGGTTGTGAATACTCACCTTTTATGATGATGCAAAAGTATCACAACACAATTCTCTTAGCCCGGTCCTTAAATCCCTATAGAGTAATTGTACCAAAAATTAATACCCATCCTCAAAAACCTAACTCGACCATTCTTACATCTCAATATGTATATATATAAATATACACATGCCATTATGTTTAACTTATTGTCTAGAATAAGATTTTAGAATTTACTATACCAAACAAATCACCAAAACATAAGCTTTTAAAGTTTTAGGATCACTTCTTGGATTCAGCACTTGCTGTCCAAAATTTGTGATCTCAAAATAAGCTTCAAAATAACATTTCCCAAATACCAAAAATAACCATATTTTTACAGTAATCAATATATTGAGTTATGAACTATTCTGCAAAATTTTATGATTTAAAGAAGTGTTTAAGTGTCCCAAATAAATTCCACAAAATAGATTGTCACTGATTTTCAGATTAGTGACACACTTCACTTGCAGCTTACATTTGGGATATCAAATCTCAGAATTATGCAATGATCCATATATGGTTGTAAAACTAACTCAAAAATCTAACATGTGGAAAAAGATTCACTTAATTTGGACAAGAATTGAGGGAGTTATGGTCTTTGAAAGTTGGGTATATGATTCTGCCAATTCTGGACAGAATACACCACTTTCTTCTAAAATACAAATGAGTGACCAAACCTCCATAATTTTGAGTGATTCTTGATGCTATAAATCACTAATACCTTAAATTGAAGTTTTGTAACAAAAAGCCCAAATTTTTAAGGAGTATAAACTGACTTATAAAGCTTGAAAGTGAAAGCACAATCCATGACAGCAAGCTGTTGACATGATGAAGTTTGTATTAACATAAAATGATGATCATTTGGCATGGTTTTCATTAATAACTCATGGCCTCACATCTTAAATGAATATACAAAGATTCTAATAATACAAATATACATCATGGATTCATAGAAACTTCAAGTGCTCATCCAATCCCATGCATGACAACATAATCACTAAATAAGTGATATTACACCATTTTAGATGCTCTTAATCATTTGAGATTTGAGTAATCTCATCCTAAGAGTTTCTTTGTACCCAAAATTGTTGTGAATATATAAATTTCAGTCCAAATATCACCAAAATTTCGTGGACCATAGTACCACATTTCATAACACTATTATTTTGATAAAATCTCAAAAATCTCACTTAAATTCCAAGTTTTATGGGAAGATCATTCAATGGTTTACTTGGCAAATGTAATATTTACCAAATGTATCCCATTTCTCTTCTAGAACAAGGATTTTATAACTTCTACATGAAATGGTATGAAACCCTCACATTTTTGAATAAAAACTTGAAAAATGAAGATATAAAGTGATTACCTTCTTACTTGGAGATGAGAACTTGAATTCTTGAAGTAAAAGAGGGTTTAAATCTTGATTTCTCCTTGGAAATTTTCTGAAAATCGATTATGGTGGTGGTGGTGTGTGGTGGCCGGCGTGAGAGAGAGAGAGAGAAGGAGATGAGGGGTTTTCTTGAAAATGATATAATTAATCCTAATTTTTATTTGGTTTTAAATTGAACTAAAAGAGAGGTGTTATAAAAATTTGCCAAGTGTCCTAATGACTCACCAAAACACATATTAAATTAAATTAAAATGTAATTATGATATAAACCTAGTTAAATAATCAGATAAATTTGAGAATCGTAACTCTCAATTCTCAGTTTATGCTAAAAATGAATATTATAAATTAATAAATATATTTTATTTTGAAAAATACAAAAATCCTTTTATTTTAGGTATTTTAGATTCACCACATAATTTCTGGCATTTTTGAGATGTAACGGTCAGTTATCAGTCCGAACCGGGTATTTTTACGCGACTTCCGAAATTTTCGGGTAAACTTCTAATTTAATCATTCTAACTAGACATTAAGGAATTTAACTTCATAAATAAATTCTAATAGGTCAGAGATTGCTAACCTTATCATACTGGTTATTAGGCAGTTGTCACACTTAAGGATGCAGAATCCTACTTTTCACACAAGGAAGGATGTGAATATCACACTTTTCGCATGTAGTTGGATGCAGATTTTAAGCTTTTCGCATATAGATATATGTTAATTTCAGACTTACACTTTTTCCAACTTTGAGCTTTTCACATGAAGGAGTGATGCAAATTCTATACTTAGAAAAATTCACCGTTCTCAAGCTTTTCGTATCGATGCGAATTCTATACTTAGAAAAATATCACACTATGATATGCGAATTCCTCGGATTTTCCATGAAATGAGATGCGAATTCTTGACTTCTCACACGTCAAAGAACTTGAATAGTAACTTTTCGCACCAAGGGACGTGCGAATTTTGTTCGCATGTAGAGTCATGCGAATTCTAACTTTTCGTATCAAACTCTATGCGAATTCTGAACTTTTCTCACGAGGATTTATGCGAAATCCTGACTTCAAACTTTTCAAGAGGCGTCCGAGTTCTTCGTATTTGAAGGATGCAAATTTCTCAGATCTTCCGAGTTCTTCAGTCTATCGAGCTTAGAACATCTATTTCAGCCGTAAGTCGAACGATTCTTTGAATTAGATGATGGAACCTTGCAGGATTACCCACGATATCAATCTGAACAGATTTGTAGTTGATGATTTCAACTAAAAGTCACTAAAATTTAAACTTCGATCCAAGAACAGTGTTTACAAAATTTCGATCAAAAAATTCACAAAAACTCAAAATTCATACATTCTGTTGTGAATTAGACAGAACAACTCAAAGAAGAAAGTTTCTAAATCACAAAACCAACATAGCACAATCAATTTCCAATTCAAAACACCACAATTCTACGAAAATTAAATCTGCACAGTGACTTCTTGCGGATTTCCAATTTTAGCAACAAATCTTCAAGTATTGATCAAAATCTCTGAATCTTGTCGGCTCTGATACCGGTTATTGTTCCCAGATGTGTGCTAATCAAGATGAATAACAATTAAATTCAATTCAAGAAATCATATTATTGATTATCAAATCAAACAGTACATGATGCTCTCTCTATCATTATTTCTCTCTCTAAAGTATTTCTCTTCTTCTTGTCATATAAGTCTACAAACGAAAAACACTACTTATACCTACATATTACAAAGACAAAAACAACTAACACTTAAACAAGTTAACTTTTACATGCTTGACTTTGACTTTCCTCTTTAAGCACTTTGACTTTGACTTTGCTTTAAGAGTTTGAGTTGAGCATTTGAATTTCCAATCTTCATGATCTTGGATCCTATATATTTATGCACTAACACAAGATTAGTTCAAAAGCTTGTGAGTTGTGTTGATACTCTCCATTTCATCTCACACATACCATATCACATCCTATTTTATCCTAGCTTATTCTCTCGAGTGGTACTTTGTTTTTATCATCATTTCCATCTCACTGAAAAGGGAGAATGCTGTAAATTTCTACAGTGTTGGATCTTAATCCAAGCCCCTACTCTTTTAAGGGATGAATACCAGAGTGGAAAATATGAATAGTCCACTTTCTTGAAGGAGTGGATCAAGGACTGGTTTAGTTTATTCACAATCCTCCATACATTCCCATGACAACAGTACGAAGAGTACCTACCATAGATAGAACATCAGAGGTTCCCGAATACCAAAACCCCAAACCTGTGATTTAGTGGAGTGAATAAGAAAAGGAGTTGCATGAACTTTCAAAGAAAGCCAAAAGACTACTCATAATGGCCATTCCAAATGATATTTTTGAATCATTAGACTCGTTTGAAACTTCAAAAGATTTGTGGCAAGAGTTAGAGAAACAACTTGAATGGGGTGCTAAGACCTGAAAGAACAACATAACTTTATGCATAAATGAATACTATGCCTTTAAAGCTATGCCGAATGAAACACTTCAGAGCACGTATGATAGTTTTAACTCCTTGATCAACAAGTGCAATAGATATGGAATCCACAAAACTTATAAAGAAAACAATGTTATATTCCTTCAGAGTCTAAATGATGAATGGTTGCATTTGTCCATGTCACTCAAAACAATTTTGGATCTTGATACTTGGTCTTTATCTTAACTCTTTGGCACTCTTGTTAGCCAAGAAAATCGCATCACTAAGGTCTAAACACAAGTTGGAGGACCTCTTGCACTAGTTGGCAAGGCCGCAGAGGTTAAAGATAAGCCAAAGAAGGAGAAGGTTGTGGAAGAAGGTTTGAGGAAGAAGAAGAAGGTGCTTGTTGCTGAAAGTGAAGTAGAGGATAACTCAGAAGAAGAGATGGACATGGATTCTATGGCCAAAACTCTGGCTTTTATGACTAAAGAGTACAACAGAGGCCTGAAGAAAAAGTCCATGTTCAATAAAGGAAGAGATGAAATGGATTAAAGAGAAGATAGAAGAAGATATGGTGGGTATGAGCAAAAAAATTATGGAAGAGAAGAGTTTGGAGATCAAAGAAAAGAGAAGAAAGGAGACGAGGGAAGGTTTGTGGACCATCAGAGGCAATTGAGTACTCGCAGAGGGGTGCTCAGAGGAACGATGACAGGGGAGGTGAGAAAGTTGCGATCAATGCCCCACAAAACGAAGGTTGCCTTAAGTGAGGAAAACCTGGGCACTTTGCAGCAGAGTGCAGATACAATGCCCTAGAGGCAAGCCGGTCAGAGATGTTTCCTTTTTCAAGAAAAAGGCAGAGTACTATATGTGTGCTCCAGATTCTAGTTTCTAAAACAAAACAATCAAACAAACAAGATTCAATTCAAAGATTACCTGTTTGATTAATCTTTAATTCTCAATTTACACTTTCTCTCTCTAGAACTCGCCCTCTCTCTCAACCGTATTCTCTCAAATCTGATATTACAATTTTCCAACTTCCAACCCTTGATGCTCCTGAAAATACAAGAAGAAAAATGTATTTATACTAACACCTAATACTCAGGAAACAACAAATACAAATACAACTAAGTTTGACTTATTACAAATAGACTTTTACATTTAATGAGATTTGACTTTCTTCAGCTTTGACTTTCTCAACTTTGACCTTCAGAATACTTGATCTTGTATCCAACAGATTTATGCGCTAACAATCTCCCCATTTGGATTCAAGATCATTGTTGAAAGATTTAGCAATTAAGTCTTCACTTTAAGCTCTGTCTGAACAATCTCCCCTTTTTCTTTGACGGTCTTCTTTCCAAAACTGTCTTCAAACGAGTAACAATCTCCCCAAAACTTTCACACAACACTTTCAGACTTTGGAAAGAAATTTTATCTTCAATTTCAGCTCAGATTGCTTCAGCAAATTAGCTTCAAAGAAATTTTCTTCAAATCTTCAGAAATTCTTTGATCGTCTTCAAATCTTTAACATTTCTTGATATCATCTCCCATAAACTTCAAAACTTTAACATTTCTTGATATTATCTCCCACAAACTTCAAAACTTTAACATTTCTTGATATCATCTCCCCCTTTTTGATGATTTGAGCATCTATATCATCAAAACTTTTCTCCAAGAAATGTCATTGACCATTCTGATCTTTCACACTGAGCCTCTGATTCTGTGATCCGTAACCAAGTATTAATCTAGATCTTTGCAAATCCAGATAAAATAAGAACATGTAACTCCTGAATCAACAGATGAATCTGTTAATATGCTGTCAGTAACACAAAGTCACTGTGTGTAACGAATACACAATATAAAGGAGCTTTTTGATGTTCACTCCCCCAGGGCTTCCATCCAATCATCGAAATACCACAAAGGCAATTTCTATGAATGTTATGACAAAAAAACAAATTCCTTGTGTGTTCGTGCAAGTGTAGAACGAATTAAGCACGATGATTGCTTTTTAATAAGGCTCAAAATTGTGTAAACCACTGAGTCAACAATAGATAAACACAGACTCAATTGTGCATGATTGAAGTGCAAAGGTGGGGCAGACTTCCTTCTGTTTCAATATCCAGATTTTCCAAATGAAAACCAAATAGATAATATGTTGCGTCCCCTTGAAAATGTGAAACATCTTCTTTTTGAGAAGAAAATGAGTGGTTGGTGGGGTATTAAGCAAGAGTCGGCATGGGCTAGTTGCCTGTTTCAATAACGTTCACCAAAGAGTTGTGAAACGCTAATAATGTGGCTGCCCGGCTCAGAAAGTAGTTGGTGCAGAGTTTGATATTCTTTTACTCTGATCTCACACCCTCTTTCTTTTTATCACTAAGCTCACAACTAACCAAACTCTCTTTCCCATTTTACCTCATCACACCCACACTCATTTCTTTTAGACTCCTCACACTCAATCACTAAAAGATTAACTTCATGGGTAGGAAACACTGGTTAACGTGAATCCATAGAAGTTTAGTTAATTCCTAGCACAAAGAACCCATAGTTCCTATAAAAGCATGTGTTGCTCAAATGATTTAACTATAGCAGTTAAAGCTCATATACAAATATCAGATGAATATATGCTGATAAAATATAATCATGAAGATTTGAGTATTTTTAAACATTGAAATATTTTCAAACAAGTATATTGAATGAATGAATATGAATGCAAAAGACTTCTTTGAAAATCTGACATTGTATGAAAATGATCAGAAATGAATGATATAGCAATTAAAGCTTATGGTCAAGAATAATTGATATTTGTCTATACGAAACAAAATATAGACATTCTTGAAATGACCGTTTCGAAATAAAATATCGCTCAAAATTCTTTGAATACAGGCGGAGTGTCTTACCATCGAAAAAAAAAATTGTTTCGATTTAGAGACATGGTAAGAACAAGTTGAACAAAGTCAAACCGGTGTGTGTGAATACTTGAAAGTATATAGAAAAGACAATACACAAGTATTTATCTTTGGATACACACGGTTTGTTTATCAATTAATCACAAAAAAAAAATGAAAAACATTTAAAATCACACTTCCAAATTATAAAATCTGTTTAAAAATCAGGAAGTGGTTTGAACATTTAAGAACATGTTTTCTATACCTGAAAGTTATCTTTCTTTCAGATACATTTGAGATTAAGATAAGAAATTTACCTTTTCGAGCAATCTTAAATCTCAGAAAGTCAAGCTGTAGTCATTTAGATATGATCGTGTCAGCTTCTCTCATCTTGCATAAGTCTCAAAGTCTAGTCAAAATTTATTCACAAAATTTATTCAAAAATAAAATGACATAAAGCAGTTAAACAATTAAAGAACGAGTTCTGATCAGAAGTTATCAGAAATCATAGTCTTACTCCTTTTGACTTGACTTATATGCTCTCCCTAAAATCATGCATCACAAAAAATTGTCAGTTAAGTACAATGCAGAACTTAGTTATGCTCTCCCTCAAATGAATGTAGATCATCTAAAATCTTCTGTAATTCCCCCTGAGATCATGAGCAAACAATTAAAGTGCAGATATCCTTCAGACATAAAAATAAAGAAAATGATGAAAAATAACAATACGTAACTTTATTAGGTAACAACCGATTATGTCTTAAGATTTAACATAACAAGCTTAGAGAAAAGAAAATTAAATCTCTTTTCATCTAATGGTTTGGTAAATAAATCTGCAAGTTGATAATCTGTTTTTACAAAATAAAGTTCAATTGTTCCTTTTTCGACATTATCTTTAATAAAATGATACCTGACGTCAATGTGTTTTGTTTTCGTATGCTGGACAGGATTAGCAGATATCTCGATTGCACTCTTCGAGTCACAATAGATTGGAATTTTATCAAATTTGAATCCATAGTCTCGCAGCTGTGTTCGCATCCACGGAACTTGAGAGCAGCAACTGGAAGCAGCTACATACTCTACTTCAGCAGTCGATGTGGAAACGCATAATTGTTTCTTTGATGTCCAGCTAACGAGCTTGTCTCCAAGGAATTGAACATGACCTGAAGTACTCTTTCTGTTCAACATGCAACCTGCATGATCTGCATCTGAATAGGCAGTCAGTTGAAACCCAGTATCCTTAGGATACCATAGACCAAGATCTACAGTCCCCTTCAGATATCTAAAAATCCGTTTGACCGCAACCAAATGGGATTCTTTAGGAGCAGCCTGATATCTAGAACATAATGTTGGAATGGGTGTCCAAAGTCAAAACTAATTACTCATGACTTTCCATTAATAGTAGGGTCCTTTTTGGGTTGCCCTCGATTGTCCAAGGGTTATTAGAATAATTAAGAGATAGAGATAAATAGTTTATTAATTATTATTTGATAATAATTAATTAGAAATTATTATGGAAATTTTATAGAATTAATTGGAATTAATTTAGAATTAATTAGAATTAATTGGAATTAATTTAGAATTAATTGAAATTAATTTAGAATTAATTTGTGCCAATTAAAAGTGCAAGTGAAAGGACTTTTCTCTAAATCCTAAAGCTACTTACCACTATAAATAGAGGTCCATGACTCCAAAATCAGGGGTACCAACTCAAGCATTTTTCCTTGAGTTTTCTCTTCTCTCTTTGCTCCATTCCTTGTGGGTACTCTTACTACACTTGGGTGGATATTCCAAAGTCTAATAATCTTAGACAAATTGGGTACAAACCATTAGAGGTAATCTCCTTTGGTTACTACTTTTCTAAGCAATTTGGAATCGAAGTGTTCGAGTTCTTCACGTGAATAAATCCAATTACGAGTTTGGATTAAAGGTTGGTGATCCTTTTTCTTTCTTGTTGTTAATATCATTCACTAAAGTTTTCCTTGTAGGGTTTTTGTTATATTTTCCGCTGCATTGTTTATTTATAGTTTATATAAAACCCAACAGTGGTATCAGAGCCATTAGTTGAGATGATATTAGCACTTGTTTAAATCATGTTTGCTAAATTTCGGTATATATATGTCTGTTTGATCGAAAATTAGGATCATTTTATTAGTTAAAAATGTTGGTATTTTTGCTATTATCTCCTAACTTTTGGTAAACAGTTATTAAATGACAATTATACAATGTTCATCTAATAGTCAAGATTTCCGAAAATCTTGAGGATTACATGAAAGATTGGATAATTATGGCTATTATATTATTTGGCAAAATTGAAAGATTTAATAGGCTCATATTTTAAAAGGTTTAAAATTGAAAGAGTTTTTATATGCCAACCATGTTTTCGTTTTTAATCATTATCATATGTCCTCATATGATTTAAGTTTAATTGGCTAGATTTAAATTTCCATATGATTCAATCTGATAATTAGGATTAATTGAATTGCAAATAGTTTTTTGCATGTATTATTTAATGTTAATTATTAACATGTGACCTCACATGTTTAGAATGTATAATTATAAAATTAAAGTTATCTTGTTAGGTTACTTGGTTAATTAGAATTAATTTGATTAAATAATTGGTAAGTTTTAAAATGTTTAAAATTTACCCTATACTTATAAATTGTTTATACAGTATATAGTATAACCTAAGGTTAAACACATCGTAGTTGGATCACTACTAGACCCATCAAATTCCTAAAACTATAAGAAGGTACTAGGAGTCTGCCTATAAAATGGCGGCAAATGAGAAGGGCTTTCAAAACGCCATGCGTTGCTAGCTCACCGACCTTTTGTGTGAAGGAGTGCGAGTTATCGAATGGATCCAATATTGTCGATGTTAAGATTAAAAGTATTAATCTAAAACTTATATCTAATTTAAATTCCCTTCTTAGATACACATAAGAAAATGTGAATATGTATGCAAATCCATGAAAACGCACATCACTTCTAGATGGTCTATTAATGGAGCGTGCGTGGATAACCGGCACATTAATTTGAGACTATGAAAGGCAAGGTGATGTGGCAATTCGGTTTTATAGTTAATTGATGGAGCGTGTGTGGATAACCGGCACGTCAATTTGAGAACTACAAATAGAATGAATGTGCCAACGCGATTTTTTGCATGGTTAATTCACAATCTTAATTGTGGTCTTCGGCGTCCCAGCCACAATGAGTTAGATGTATATCCGAGACTAAACATGCCCTTGAATGTACAAGGAGTCTCTAACGTTCCAGGAATTTCATAAAGATGAAATTGGCAAGTTGTATGCCTCTTTAAATTAAATTCATATATAATTACGGCATCCCTCTTTATATAACGAATGTTAGAAATTGGATCCTAGCCTTAATATATTAATTGGGTAACTAGTTAAGGATTATTTAAATATCACTAACTAAAACCACTTGTCTTATAGATGTCTGGAATCAATAATGATCTTCCTCCTACTCCTGCTCCTACCGGAAACTCCGGTTTCACTCTCCTTCCTATTTTGGCAAAAGAAAAGCTTATAGGACCCAATTATCTTGATTGGATGCGTGCCATAAGATTGACCTTACGCTATGAAAACAAGGAATACGTACTCGATGAACAAATCGTTGAAATCGATCAGAACATTGCCTCTCCCAAAGAAATTACTGCTTAAAACAAGCATTGCACCGACTCTACCAAGGCATCTTGCATCATGGTGTCCACCATGTCCTCTGAACTTCAAAAGATGTTCGATGAGAGCTGGGCATATGAAATAAATGAGAAACTTCGCGAAATGTTCGCTAAGGGACAAAGGCAAGAGCGCTTGGAGGTTCTTAAAGCCCTGAAAAAGTGTCAACACAAGGATGGTGAGTCAGTATGTGCCCATGTGCAAAAGATGCAAAGGCTCAATGAAAGACTCGAGAAACTGGATGTGAAGATTGACAAGAACTTGGCCATTGACATGGTCCTTGATTCACTTCCAGATTCTTATGATCCGTTCATTATGCAGTTTCATATGAATGATGGTGAGACCAATATGATGCAACTGCATAACCTTCTGCAAAGATCTGAGCAAGGCATAAAGAAGTCTCATGTCTTATCAAGCTCAACTGTTGTTGCACAGGTAAATGCCATTCGGCCTGGAAAAGGGAAGAAACGAAAAGCCACTACTCAACCCATTTGGAAAGGGAAAGCCCATGTTGGAGAGTACAACAAAGGGTCAAAGAGAACGGTTAATCGTGACATCCCCCCTTCCAAAGATCCGAAGCAGGCAACGTGTTTTCACTGTGGACAACCAGGGCATTGGAGGAGAAACTGCCCAAAATACCTTCAAGAGTTGAAAGAAAGCAAGGGCAAATCGTCTGCCACTGTTTCAGGTATGTACTTAATCAAACACACTAATTTGAAATGTTCAAATTCCTGGGTCCTTGATACAGGATGTGGTGTTCACATCTGTTCTGTTTTACAGGGACTAAGTGAATGCAAGGAGTTGCAGCCAGGAAAGCTAAATCTCATCATGGGCAATGGGCGTTCTGCACCTGTTACGAAGATGGGGATTTTTGAGCTTGTCTTGGATAGTGGGTTTAGATTAGAGTTAGTAAATTGATGTTATTCATCCGATATGTCTCGGAATATCATTTCATTTCACGCATTGTTTAAACAAGGATTTCGTTATTACTTTGATAATTTGAATGGAGATATTTTGTTTTTTAAAGATGACTTGTTTGTTTTTAAAGCTACTCCTTGTAATGGTGTTTATGAATCTGTTGTGTGTGATAATAACTTGAGTAATGTGTTAGCTATTGATTCTTCTAATGAGTTAGACCATGCATCTTTTTGGCATTGTCGTCTTGGTCATATAAACAAGAAACGCATCGCCCAACTCCAAAAGGATGGAGTTTTGGAATCATTTGACTTAAATCGTATGATGCATGTGAGTCTTGTTTTCTTGGCAAAATGACCAAGTCACCATTCACCGGTTCTTTACAAAGACGTGAAGGATTGTTAGACCTAATGCATACAGATGTATGTGGTCCATTTAGATCCACCACAAAAGATGACAATCGCTACTACGTGACTTTTATCGACGACTATACTAGATATGGTTATGTTTACTTGATTAAACATAAGTTGGATTCTTTTGAAAATTTCAAAGAGTTCAAGAACGAAGTAGAGAATCAATTGGGTAGAAAGATTAAAGTACTACACTCCGATAGGGGTGGTGAGTATCTTAGTCTTGAGTTCAATGAGTATCTTAAGGAATGTGGAATTGTTTCACAATTGTCGCCTCCTAGAACACCACAACTTAATGGTGTAGCCGAGAGACGCAATCGAACCTTGTTAGACATGGTTCGTTCCATGATGACTCGAGCTCCTCTTTCGACCTATTTCTGGGGATATGCCTTAGAGACAGCCGCCCACATCCTAAATCTTGTACCAACAAAGAAGGTTGAAAAGACACCTCATGAAATGTGGACTGGGAAGAAACCCTCACTCGCACATATCAAGGTTTGGGGTTGTGAGGTTTTCGTGAGACACGAGAGCGAAGATAAACTTGCCAACAAATCTGAGAAGTGTCTATTCATCGGTTACTCACAAAAGTCTTATGGTTATTTGTTTTACCGACCCACTGAAAATGTGGTGTTTGTAGCTCGAAGAGGAGTCTTTCGAGAAAGAGAACTTATAGCTAAAGAAGTCAGTGGGAGTAACATTGATTTTGAAGAAATTGAAGAATCAAATGATGAAATACCTGACGTTGGCACTAGCACTCAACCTGAGGTAGAAATACCTGTTAAGCCAGTTGACAAGTCATTACCTCTTCGTAGATCCTCAAAAGTTAGCCACCCTCCTGAGTTCTATGGTCTTCATATTACTGCGGAAGGGGATACGTTAATAAGTGATAGAACACTTGTTAATTTGGATGAACCATCTAACTATAAGGAAGCCATGGAAGGCCTTGAGGCTGCTAAATGGAAAGAGGCAATGGACAGCGAGATTCAATCCATGTATGATAACCAAGTTTGGAATTTGGTTGATCAAACACCAGGTCGTAAGACGGTCGGTTGTAAATGGATCTTCAAGAAGAAGATCGACATGGAAGAGAATGTACACACGTTCAAGGCTAGGCTGGTGGCAAAGGGTTATACTCAAACCCAAGGGGTTGACTATGATGAAACTTTTTCATCGGTAGCCAAGATCAAGTCTATTAGGATAATGCTTGCCATAACCGCCTTCTATGATTATGAAGTATGGCAAATGGATGTCAAAACCGCTTTCCTTAATGGGAAACTTTCAGAGGATGTGTATACGACACAACCGAAAGGTTTTGTAGACACCAAGCATCCCAATAGAGTGTGCAAGCTTGAAAAGTCTATTTATGGACTTAAACAAGCCTCTCGCAGCTGGAATCTTTGCTTCCATGAAAAGGTCAAAGCGTTTGGATTTTCTAGAAGTGAAGATGAGTCCTGCGTATATGTCAAAGCTAGTGGGAGTACGATAACCTTCCTAGTCTTATATGTGGATGACATACTCCTTATAGGAAACGATATCCCAACCTTGAATGGTGTAAAAGCTTGGCTTGGGAAATGTTTCGCTATGAAGGATCTAGGAGAATCAACGTACATACTGGGTATAAGGATTTATCGAGATAGAACAAAACGTCTAATAAGACTAAGCTAAAGTACATATGTGGATAAAGTATTGAAAAGGTTCAATATGGAAAATTCCAAGAAAGGGTCTTTACCCATTCATCAAGGCATAAAGCTTAGTAGATCTCAATGTCCCGTCACTCGTGATCAGGTGGACAAAATGAGTCGAGTCCCATATGCTTCGGCTATAGGATCGATCATGTATGCCATGACATGTACTCGCCCTGATGTCTCATATGCTTTGAGTATGGTGAGTCGATATCAGGGTAATCCGGGCGAAAGTCATTGGATAGCAGTGAAGAATATTCTCAAGTATTTGAGAAATACGAGAGATATGTTCTTGGTGTTCGGTGGAAGTGAGGAACTTAGAATTAGCGGGTATACTGATGCCATCTTCCAAACGGATGTGGATGACAGTTGTTCACAGTCCGGTTGGGTGTTTCTATTGAATGGAGGTGCAGTGACATGGAAGAGTTCCAAGCAACCTACTGTGGCGGAATCAACATGTGAGTCCGAATACATTGCAGCTTCTGAAGCTGCTAAGGAAGCTACATGGTTGCAAAACTTTATTGGTGATCTGGAAGTCGTTCCAACTATCAGTGAACCCATAGAGATTTTTTGTGACAACACTGGTGTTGTCTCCCTTACGAAGGAACCAAAAGATCATGGAAAGACCAAGCACATCAAGAAGAAATTTCACTATGTACGACATAGAGTGGAGGATGGAGACATCTTAGTGAGTAGGATATCATCGGAAGAAACCCGGTTGATCCTTTCACAAAGGTACTTAGCAAAACCAAGCATGACCTGCATGCTAGAAGCATTGGCTTGAGACAAGATATTGTTGGGAACTGAAGAATTCACCAAGTATGGTTAGTGCTGCTAGTACAAGATTACTACTGCCAGAGGACTTCAATAGTTAATACTGCTGAGTATTACTACTGCTGGTAGAATTAATACTGCTAGTCAAAGTTAGTACTGCTTGAACAAAGTTAGTACTGCTTAGCTAGTTAGTACTGCTAGTGGTTAGTGTTGCTTAGTAGTTAATATTGCCAATTAATTAGTGCTGCTTATAAGATGAAGATTTGAGTTAGAAGAATGACAGCCGGATATTCTGAAGATATTCATGGAAGATATACTAAAGATATTCTATTTATTGTAATTATCTTTTGTTCAGTATATGTATAGAATTGATAGAATAGTTTAGCAATTAATCATTCATTCTAAGTTTTAGAGAAAATCAACCTCAAGGCATAAATCCTAATTCTAGATTAGTAGAATTCGTCTTGAAAGAGTCTGTTATTCAGGATTGAGGTTGAGTGTGTAATCTTGTGATTTGATAATTGAATACAAGTTTACAAGTTGTTGATTATACACTGTTTTGTTTACTGTTATATTGAATATCAAAGTGTTATTCCGCAACTTCTTTGATATTAGTTTCGGAGAATTTATTCTTGTTGAGAATTCGATCCTGACAAGTGGTATCAAAGCCTAACTCTCTCAGAAACATCTATTCATTCATCATGGAAAACCTTGCAGAATCAAACAGTACTCTGGTCTCTAAGGTTCCAATGCTCAAACCCAATGAGTTTGACATGTGGAAGATCAGAATTAGACAATACATTCTTCTCACTGACTACTCAATGTGGGATATCATTGAGAATGGTCCTTCTGAAGCAGGAAAGATTGGACCAGATGGGAAAAGACCTCCACCAAAGACAGATGGTGAGAGGAAGATCAGACAGACAGAGATGAAGGCCTTAAGCACTCTGCTCTTGGCTATCCCAAATGAATATCAGCATCAATTTTGCAACTGCACTGATGCTCAGATTCTCTGGAATGCTCTAGAGAAAAGATTTGTTGGAACTAAAAGCATCAAAAGATATCAAAGAGATGTTCTAAAGCAGCAGTATGAGAACTTCACTTCTTCAAAGAATGAGTCTATGACTCAAACTTTTGATAGGTTCAACAAGCTCATTGGTGAACTGGCTACTGTAGAAGTGAAGATGGAGCAAGATGATATCAACAGAAAGTTTCTCAGATCTCTTGGGGTTAAATGGACTATGTACACTATCTCATATAGGCAGAGTGACAATCTGGAAGAGAAGGAACTTGATGATCTATATAATGATCTAAGAGTTTTTGAAACTAAGGTAGAAACCAAGAAGAAGCCCACTGGTTATATCCACAATGCTGCACTTCTATCAGCATCTACTGATACTACTGCCAACCCTGAAGCAGTTAGTACTGCCAGTGGAGTGAATTCAGAAAAAGGCACTGAAACTATCTTTGAAGCCTTTTTGTCCAGTCACAGCAACAATTCATTGATTAATGATGATCTGGATCAACTTCATCCTGATGACCTGGAGGAGATGGACATTAAATGGCAGATGGCCATGTTATCTATGAGGGTGAAGAAGTTTATCAAAAGAACAGGAAGGAACAACTTCTCTCAAAGAAGAGAAGATGGAGCTGGTTTTGACAAGAGAAAAGTGGAATGCTATAAGTGCCACATGAAAGGACACTTTGCTAGAGAATGCAGAAGTAGTGTTCCAAACCACAACCACCAACAAGCTCAGAATGGAGGCTACAATCAAAACAAGAATCCTGCTCAAGCCCTTGTTTCTCAACAAGGAATGGGGTTTGACTGGAGTGATCAAGCTGAGGAAGCCATTCAGAATCAAGCTCTTATGGCAGAAGTGTCTGATCTCCCCTCATAGGTAATTTCTAATCTTTGCACTCAATCTTGCACAGACACTGTCAAAAGGTACAGGGATCACAACCAAAGCATGTGTGATGACCTCAAAAGATTAGAAAAGGACAGAAGAGACTATGTGTTGATAGTAGAGAGATTTGAAGAGCAAATCAAAGGCTTTCAAGATAATGAACTTCAACACTCTTATGACACAAACTATTGGAAGTGGGAAAAGAATGAATTAGAGACCAAACTGTCTAAGTCCTTAGAAGAGAATGATAGGCTGAAAGAGGAACTATCTAAAGTTAAGCTTGACATAGAAAAGTTTTCATATGCTTCAAAAGCAATAAATTCTCTTCTAAAAGCTCAGATTCATGATAAGATGAAGCCTGGCATTGGATACAACAATACACCCCCTCCTTACAACAACAACTATATCTCTCCTACTTCAGACTTGTTAGAGACCAAGGAGAAAAAGGACTTGTCTGAGGAAGCTTTTAAGATAGATCCTTTAGATGAGGTAGTAGTTAAGGATTTGACTGAGAAAGAAGCCAGTGAGAATAGGGATAATGCTGTGAGTAAAGAGATACCATTAGAAAACAACATTATCACCAATGAGGGATGTGGGAAAATCTGGGTCAAGTCTAAGGAGATAGAGAAGACCAAAGGAAAGGATAACAAGGTCCATTACAAACAAACCACGGTTGTGAATCCTGGACCTTGTAAACAATGTGCTTACAATAAAGCTAAGAGCCTAAATTCTGGTATAAAAAGAGGTAACCAAAGAAACTGGAATAATCAATGGGCTCAGAAACAAGGAGTTGATCTGAATAAAATCAATAGACCAAAACCTTGTTTCATATGTGGCAAGCTGAATCATTTGGCTAAGTATTGCTTTTTCAACCCTATTAACCAACAGATGAACTTTCAAAGGTTTGTGCAAAAACCTGTTGGTTATAGGAAACCAAAGAAATCTGTGGAAACCAAAGGCCCTATGAAAAATAAGGTTTTAAAAAAAAGTGTTTTAATATGGGTGCCTAGAAGCACTAACAGTGTTAGTACTTCTGAAAATATTAATGCTGCTAACACAGTTACTACTGCTAACAGTTTTGGTACTGCTGAAAATATTAATGCTGCTAACACAGTTACTAGTGCTAACAAGGTTAGTACTGCTAAGCATGCAAGTACTGCTCATGCTGTTAGTACTTCTAAAACCAGTACTGCTTCTGGCAAATGTGTTTCCAAGCCTATCATTGTGACAAAGTACTCCAAAAATGAGGAGTCAAAGTTTAAAAATCTTATCAAGAAAGAATGCAAGTATTTTGATGAGAAAGGGGTACCCAAGACCACTTTGGCTTGGGTTCCTAAATCATACTAACTGATTTATATTATGTGCAGGGCAACCAACAGCTCAAAGGAAAGAGCATATGGCATGTTGATAGTCGTTGCTCTAGGCACATGACAGGTAACATGTCATGCCTTCAGGATTTCAAGCATATCAATGGAGGACATGTTGCATTTGGAGATAATCTTACTGGAGGTAAAATAAGTGGAAAAGGTAATGTTACCAAAGGTAAGATGACATTTGAGGATGTCTACTATGTTGATCAATTGAAATACAACCTGTTAAGTGTATCACATGTTTGTGACAAACAACATAGCATATTATTTACAAATACTGAGTGTATGATCCTTGCTCCAGGGTTCAAGGTAGTTGATGAAAGCATGATACTACTTAGAACTCCAAGAAAGGACAATGTTTATTGTCTTGATATGGACAATGTTGATAGTGATTCATCCCTGAACTGTCTTGTTTCAAAAGCTTCTGTGGATGAATCCTCACTTTGGCACAGAAGGATGTGTCACATGAACTTCAAGACTATGAACAAACTTGTTAAAAATAACCTTGTAAGAGGTTTACCTTCAAAAGTATTTTCATGTGATGATCATTGTGTTGCATGTCTTAAAGGCAAACAACACAAAACTTCTCATAAGACCAAAGAGTTAAACACAATTTCTGCTTGTCTCCAGTTACTGCATATGGATCTGTTTGGTCCTACAAATGTTATGAGTATAGGCAAGAAATCTTACTGCTTGGTTATTGTTGATGATTTACTCCAGATTTACTAAGGATGAGACAAGTGGACTGATCAAATCTTTTATCCTAAGAATTGAAAACCAAACTAATCAAAAAGTAAAAGTCATTAGATCAGATAATGGAACTGAGTTTAAAAATTTTGATCTAAACACCTTTTGTGAAGAAAAAGGGAATTGAGAGAAAATATAGTGCCCCTAGGACTCCTCAACAGGATGGAGTTGCTAAGAGGCGAAATAGGACACTAATAGAGGCTGCTAGATCTCTGTTGGCTGATTCAAAACTGCCAATTATATTCTGGGCTGAAGCAGTTAATACTGCTTGTTATGTCCAAAACAGAGTTCTAGTGGTCAAGCCAAAGAACAAGACCCCTTATGAGCTTTTAAATAAAAGAAAACCTTTCATTGGATTTTTCAAACCTTTTGGGTGTCCTTGTACAATTCTCAATACCAAATCTCACTTGGGTAAGTTTGATAGCAAAGCAGATGATGGATTTCTTGTTGGTTACTCATCTCATAGTGAGGCTTACAGAGTCTTTAACTCTTCTTCTAGAATAATTGAAGAAAGTGACAATGTCAAATGCAATGAGAACACACCAAATCCAATTGGGTCTGGTTCTCAGTGCCTGTTTGACATTGACTCACTAACTAACTCTTCTGGTTTCAGTAGTGATGATTATGCAGGTTCAGGGAGTGGAGGATCAGGGACTACATAGGTTCTAGAAAGTATATCTCACTCTGTGATCTTTCCCATACCCACAGTAGATCCTGTTGAAGACTGTGAAAAGGAACCATCTACTGGACCAAGTCAAAGTGAAGAAGAAAGTAGAGATGAGGAGACTCAAGAAAATAAAGAACCAGAAGTAGCTACTGAAAACACTTCAGTTGAGTTGATTGACTCTAATCTAGAGGTGGAACTTAATAAAGAACCTAGTCATCACAGCAGAATTCAAAAGAATCATCCTCCACAGCTGGTAATAGGGGATATATCTTTTCCTATGATGACTAGAAATCAAAGTAGGCTTCAAGAAATGCAAGATCAACAACATACAGTGCTTTCTTGCTTTTTATCCCAGCTTGATCCTAAAAAGGCACATGATGCTATGAAAGAATCCAGTTGGATAGAAGCCATGCAAGAAGAGCTACTGCAGTTCAAGCTGCAAGATGTTTGGGATCTGGTAGACCTTCCTAAAGGCCAAAGAGCAATAGGAACAAAATGGGTCTTCAGAAATAAGAGAGATGAAAGAGTAATAGTCATAAGAAACAAAGCAAGGTTGGTAGCTCAAGGATATACACAAGAAGAAGGAATAGACTATGAAGAAGTATTTGCACCTGTGGCTAGGATAGAAGCAATTAGATTATTCCTAGCTTATGCTTCTTATATGAAATTCAAAGTCTATCAAATGGATGTCAAAAGTGCATTTCTTTATGGCTCAATTGAAGAAGAAGTATATGTCTGTCAACCACCAGGGTTTGAAAACCCAAGCTATCCAGACAGAGTATACAAATTGAAGAAACCACTTTATGGACTACATCAAGCTCCAAGAGCATGGTATGACACTCTGTCATCCTATCTCTTGGAAAATGGCTTTGAAAGAGGAGTCATTGATAAGACTCTATTCATCAAGAGAAAGAAGAAGGATATCTTGATGGTCCAAATCTATGTTGATGATATTATCTTTGGATCAACAAGAGACACAATGTGCAAGGAGTTTGAGGAACTAATGCATCAAAGGTTCAAGATGAGTTCCATGGGGGAACTTACTTTCTTCCTTGGACTCCAAGTTCAACAGAAGTCAGATGGGATCTTCATCTGTTAGTCCAAGTATGTGCAGGACATTCTAACCAAGTTTGGTTTCTCAGATTCAAAACCTCCCAGCACACCTATGGAGACACACAAGCAGATAACAGCAGATCTTGAGGGGGAGGATATGGATGTTCATCATTATAGATCCATGATTGGCTCTCTCGTGTATCTTACAGCCCCTAGGCCAGATATAATGTTTCCAGTCTGTGTATGTGCAAGATTCCAAGTTAGGCCAAAGCAATCTCACTATCAAGCTGTTAAAAGGATATTCAAGTATCTCAAAGGGCAATCCAGATTGGGACTTTGGTATCCTCATGACTCATCCTTTGACCTGCTTGCATCCTCAGATAGTGATCTATGTGGAGCAAACTTGGACAGAAAATCTACTTCTGGAGGATGTCAGTTTTTGGGTGCAAGACTAGTTTCATGGCATTGCAAGAAAAAAACCACAGTATCCACATCTACAACAGAGGCAGAGTACATAGCAGTTGCAAGTTGCTGTTCTCAAGTCTTATGGATTCAGAATCAAATGTTGGATTATGGGGTAACCTTTCTACACACTCCAATTTTTATTGATAATAGCAGTGCTATTAGCATTGTGAATAATTCTGTCAAGCACTCAAAGACAAAGCACATTGAGATCAGGTATCACTTCATAAGAGACTGTAATGAAAAGAAACTTATTTAAGTTGTAAAAGTTCACACTGATAACCAGTTTGCTGATCTATTCACTAAAGCTTTTGATGTGGGTAGATTCATTTTTTTGTACAAAGTGTGGGAATGATCAACTATGAATAAGCCCCTTCTCAAAAAGTAGTTATATACCTGTATATTGTTTATTTTTGGTGTTACTAATCTTCCTTTTCAGGATATAAATAGCAGTCCTCAGTGTATCACAAGCTTAAAAGAGTAAGTATGGTTAATACTGCCAATACAGTTTTAATACTGCTAGTAGTTAATACTGCTAGCTAGTTAATACTGCTAGTGGTTAATACTGCTCTCAGTTAATACTGCTAGTTAGTTAATACTGCTAGTAGTTAATACTGCTCCCAGTTAATACCGCTAGTTAGTTAATACTGCTAGTAGTTAATACTGCTCTCAGTTAATACTGCTAGTTAGTTAATAATGCTTTCAGTTAATACTGCTAGTTAGTTAATACTGCTAGTGGTTAATACTGCTTTCAGTTAATACTGCTTATGTCCCGAATACTATAAATACTTTTTTCCCGCCTAAAAGTTCATAACGACTCTTTGCATACTGTTCTCTTGCGCTCTAAACCCTCTCTCTCTCTCGAGTTCCAAGTTTTCAAGCAAGAAACTTCAAGGTCAATGGCATCCATGGCGTTCATTGATGAGCACAGTGAAATCGCGATGCTCCAAAAGCCAAAACAAGCTGCAGGTTTTCATCAGATAGTTGACTTTCTGAAGTCCAGCCACATTGCCCATGCTCTCACTATATCTCTTACTATCTTCATAGAGCATCAGAGGCAATTCTGGGCACATGCCACCATTGTTACTGAGAATGGGGTGCAAATGATCAAGACGAAGGTGTGTGGCAAGCCATTAACAGTTACTGAAGAGGTAATTCGCATCAGTCTACGTCTAGACGATGCCTCTGGTATAACTTCTATCTCTAATGATGAACTGTTTTCTACTCTTTCAAGAATGGGGTATGGAGGCCCATTGGGTGTGTTCAAGTTCTTAAAAGCAAAATTTTCACCACAATGGCGTTTCTTTGTCCATACCCTTATGCATTGTATCTCTAAAAAGACTACTGGATGGAGTGAGTTCACTAGCACCATTGCTTATGCTCTGGTGTGCTTAGCCACTACCAGAAAGTATAATTTTTCTCAAATGATTTACAATGATCTTGTCTCAAACTTGGGAAACAAAAAGAGCTTTTATATGTACCCCAGGTTTGTTCAAGCAGTTATCACCCAAGAATTGACGAATATTCTTCATTTTGATGGAATATATGTACCAAAACCCCCTAAAGGCAAGGTTTTCTCAAATATGAGAAGATCTGCTGGGGACTCGGAAGGAGTTGACACCCCATTGTTCTCTACAATGACGGTGGTGTCCCAAACTAATGAAGGTATGGTAGCAGGGTCAAGGCCCCCATTAGACCAACCCACTGCTAGCCAATCCCAACCTTCCCACTCTAAATCAACTCCCCAGTTTCTTCTTGATAAACCAACTTTACCAATCACCCAAACCTACAAAAGGAAACAGGTAAAGAAGGCTCCTTCCCTTCTTGTACCAACAACCTCTAAGCCTATAAGCCCTGTAAGGGAGGATTCTCCCTTAGAGAATATCTACAGGGAAACCACAAGGGTGTCTCCCAACCCAAAGGAGGTGCTCTCTGAGGAGGTTGAGCATATGGGTCCTGAGGCTGCCACTACTCCTGCTAGCACAGAGGAGGACAGTGGTAACATACATAAGACCTCTCCCATGGCAACTTTGAATGAACAATCATTCAAACGTCCCCGGTGCCAAGAAACCAAGGGGTGGATAGAGCTTCTGCTAGGCAGAAGGCTTCCACTACAAAAAGATCCCATGATCCTTCAATAGAGGGTAACACTTCTGGAGAAGGTGAGGACATATATAACTATCAAGAATTGATGGATGATATGGGTAACATAAACATGGATGTCATCAAGCAGGGGAAAGACATTGAAAAAATGAAAATGGTGATCCTGTCTAAACAAGTACAGATTACCAAATTGAAGAAAATGGTAACTAGATTGGTGCAAAAGAAGAGGAGAAGGCAATTTGTTCTGAAGAAGAGGGCAAATGTTCAAGATCCTTTCAACAAGGAGGAGAAGCCAGAGGGAGAAACAGAGAAAGAAAGCTCAACTGTAAAGGAAGTTGAAGTTGAGGGGGAGACAGAACATGGAACAACAGCAGAAACTGTTAATGCTGCTAAAATTCAAGAAACAGCAGAAACAAAAGCAGTAGAAACAGAAGCAGCAGAAACAGGGCTTTCAATAGAGGAAATGGAGATAGCTGAAACCTTGGTTAAAGCCAAGAATGATACTCCTAAGGCTACTCAAAAGGCCAAGGGAGTAGTCATTAATGAAGGAGGAATCTCAAAGAAGGAAAAAGAGAAGGAAGTATTGAAGGAAATAAAGGGAAAAGGAAAAGAAAATATGGTTGAAGAAGCTGAACTGCCTACAAAGACGAAGTCTTAGATTGAAATGGATGAGGCAATAGCAAAACAGATTCAAGACTAAATAGAAAAGGAGGAACAGTTGCAAACAGAAACTGAGAGAGCTTGCAAAGATCATGGCCAGAAAGTTGAATGCAGAATATCAGAAAAGCATCAAAGAAGAAGCTCAGGCCAAGAAACTTCAAGTCAAAAAGATGCCAATTCAGAAACAGAAACAAAAAAGACAACCCTCCAAAACATTTTTGGCCAATCAGGAAAGAAGAAAGATGATAAATTTCCTGAAAGGTGCAATTGGTGTAAAGGGGGAGATGTTCAACAACATGGCATACACTCAAGTTGAAGAGCTGTACCAGAAAGAGATGGCTAAGCTTCAAGGGGATTCAGCCCAAAGGGAAGAGGCTGAGAGAAGAATGAAGGAAAGACATGACCTTAATATTCAAAAGCCATTCCCTGAGGAGACCACACCTTCAAAAGATAAAACTGAAGAGATGAAGGAAGAACATGAGGGTGTTGGTGTAGAAGCTATATCTGGGAAGAGGGTGAAGACAATTGCTTCCAAGAAGCAGAACAAAAGGCCAAGAGTTGAAGAAACAGCAGAAACAGCAGAACCTTCAGTTACTTCTACAACTGAATTTGTAAAGAACCCAGAACAATTCAATAAGCAATATGATCTTGATCTATATATGACTACAACAGCTGATGAACCAGTTTCAGCTGATCCCATTTCTATGAAAGCTCCAGAAGTCATATTTTGGGATATTTTGGAAGATCAAAGGAAGAAATACTTCAGGCTTAAGAGAGTGGGAGATATATATGAAGTGTACTACTTTGGGGAAGATTCATAAGAAGCTGTTCAAGATCAGATCTAGAAGAGATGTTTAAAGTTGGGTTGGAGATATATGAAAAGGAGCTGAAAGGAGAAGGAATGAGCTTAATCAGATTAGCTATGGAGTACTTATGCATGATGTTTGATCCTAGCAAAGTTCAACATGTGATCAGAGATTTGCATCTACAGAATAAATTCCAAAGAATAGAAAACTGGATGATATTTGAAAGGTGTGGAGTCTATGTCATCACTGTGGACAGAGCTTATCATGAGTACTACTTAGTTGATAAAATCTACGATCACAACAAGATTGTGGTTAGCAGAATCATTAATCAAAGTTTGGGTTTGGATCCTAATCTAGGAGTGTGAACTGAGGTGTTGAAAGCATCTTGAAGAAGATCTGAAGAACTTGACTTCTCTTCCTAAAAGTCAAGTTAGGGGGAGATTGTTGGGAACTGAATAATTCACCAAGTATGGTTAGTGCTGCTAGTACAAGATTACTACTGCCAGAGGACTTCAATAGTTAATACTGCTGAGTATTACTACTGCTAGTAGAATTAATACTGCTAGTCAAAGTTAGTACTGCTTGAACAAAGTTAGTACTGCTTAGCTAGTTAGTACTGCTAGTGGTTAGTGTTGCTTAGTAGTTAATACTGCCAATTAATTAGTGCTGCTTATAAGATGAAGATTTGAGTTAGAAGAATGACAGCCGGATATTCTGAAGATATTCATGGAAGATATACTAAAGATATTCTATATATTGTAATTATCTTTTGTTCAGTATATGTATAGAATTGATAGATTAGTTTAGCAATTAATCATTCATTCTAAGTTTTAGAGAAAATCAACCTCAAGGCATAGATCCTAATTCTAGAGAAGTAGAATTCGTCTTGAAAGAGTCTGTTCTTCAAGATTAAGGTTGAGTGTGTAATCTTGTGATTTGATAATTGAATACAAGTTTACAAGTTGTTGATTATACACTGTTTTGTTTACTGTTACATTGAATATCAAAGTGTTATTCCGCAACTTCTTTGATATTAGTTTCTGAGAATTTATTTTGTTGAGAATTCGATCCTGACAGATATTAGTTTTAGTAATTAAGTGATATTCGAAACAATGTAACAGTAATACATTGTAATTGATTTGGTGATGAATAATAGAGATTATTTATGTGTTAGTGAACTGCCATCCGAATTATTTATTATTGTGTTTTTTTGCATGTTTAACTTCCCGAGTATTAAGTCGATGTTTATAGAGATAAACATAGCATGAGAATGCGACTGAATATTCAAAACTCTACAGTCGGTCATACTCTTGGAAGTAAGTATTGATTTAAGACTGTCATGGAGTGTTAGTTGATGTCTATAGAGATAGACATAGTATAGAGATGCATCTAACCCTCATGAGTACTTAAATAGAGATTTAAGTATTAGAGAAACTCGCACTTAGAGATTACTTAATGGATTAAAATCACAAGTAATTCTAAGATGATAATATCTGTTATTCTTCAAATGGAGATGCATGAGTTTATGTTTATGATTCAGTTACGCATTGGTACATCTAAACGCTACCGTAACTGGAAGTTATAAAAGATGTTGCCATGTATGATTTGAAGAATAGATTTGGACTATGTAGTCAAAGTTTATTCGTTCCTTTTGTCTATTAATGGAAAAGCGATATCTGTGGGGCCTTCGGTGATTTAATGACGACATTATAGTGTTGGGCCCAGCCTGGACTAGATTGATGTGTTCAATTCAGTAGTCTAATAAAGTCCTCATAAATCGAAAACCGGGAAACAACCTTGAACTTGAGATTGATCCATGTCCATGACTCAGTTCATACGATATCTTGATGAACGAAAGAATAAGCTGATCACTTATCTAGGGCTGTCTCTGAATCAGAGTTCGACAATTGCTAAGGAAGCACTCTCTGCTGATTGTTTGGTTAGTTAATGACTAATAGTAGTTAATGACTTTTCGAAGTGGGAGACTGTTGGAATGGGTGTCCAAAGTCATAACTTATTACTCATGACTTTCCATTTATAGTAGGGTCCTTTTTGGGTTGCCCTCGATTGTCCAAGGGTTATTAGAATAATTAAGAGATAGAGTTAAATAGTTTATTAATTATTATTTGATAATAATTAATTAGAAATTATTATGGAAATTTTATAGAATTAATTGTAATTAATTTAGAATTAATTCAGAATTAATTTAGAATTAATTCAGAATTAATTTAGAATTAATTCAGAATTAATTTAGAATTAATTGGAATTAATTTAGAATTAATTGGAATTAATTTAGAATTAATTTGTGCCAATTAAAAGTGCAAGTGAAAGGACTTTTCTCTAAATCCTAAAGCTACTTACCACTATAAATAGAGGTCCATGACTCCAAAATCAGGGGTACCAACTCAAACATTTTTCCTTGAGTTTTCTCTTCTCTCTTTGCTCCATTCCTTGTGGGTACTCTTACTACACTTGGGTGGATATTCCAAAGTCTAATAATCTTGGGCAAATTGGGTACAAACCATTAGAGGTAATCTCCTTTGGTTACTAATTTCCTAAGCAATTTGGAATCGAAGTGTCGATTTCTTCACGTGAATAAATCCAATTACGAGTTTGGATTAAAGGTTGGTGATCCTTTTTCTTTCTTGTTGTTAATATCATTCACTAAAGTTTTCCTTGTAGGGTTTTTGTTATAGTTTCCGCTGCATTGTTTATTTATAGTTTATATAAAACCCAACACATAAACATGTTGAAAACATAATATCTGGTCTACTCGATGTAAGATACATTAACGATCCTATCATACCTCTATAAATCCTAACATCAACACTTTTAGCCGAAGGATCAGTGTTAATCTTAGTACCTGGTGCCATCGGGGTTCCAATTGGTTTTCAATTTTCCATTTTGTACTTCCGAAGAATGTCCAAAATGTACTTAGATTGGTTAATGAAAATCCCCATGGATAATTGTTTAACTTGTAATCCGAGAAAGAAATTCATCTCTCCCATCATACTCATTTGAAAACGTGACACCATGAGGTTAGAAAAGTTTTCGCAATATTTTGGATTAGTAGAACCAAATATTATATCATCAACATATATCTGAATAAGAATAATATCAGCTTTTTCCTTCTTGATGAATAAAGTAGTATCAATCTTACCTTTGGAGAAACCAGACTTGACCAAGAATTTGGATAAAATGTCATACCATGCTCGAGGGGCTTGTTTTAATCCATAAAGGGCTTTGTCCAAGATGTAAACATGATCTGGCTTATCTGGATTTACAAACCCTTCTGGTTGATACACGTACACTTCCTCCTTAAGAATGCCATTCAGAAAGGCTGTTTTCACATCCATCTGATAGACTGTGAAATTCTTATGAGCTGCGTATGCTAGAAACATGTGGATTGCTTCTATACGAGCTAATGCAGCATACGTCTCATCATAATCAATGCCTTCCTCTTGCCGGTAGCCTTTGGCAACAAGTCTAGCTTTGTTTCTTATGACGATACCATCTTGATCCTTTTTATTCATGAATACCCATTTAGTGTCGATCACGGTTTTACCTTCTGGCTTAGGAACAAGTCTCCGAACCTTTAGGGCTTCAATCTGATTGATCTCTTCTTGCATTGCAGATACCCAGTCCGAATCAGCAACAACCTTAGATACTCGTGTTTCCTCAATCTTACTGAGGAATGAGTCATGCATACATTGGTTTAGAGTCGCTGACCTAGTTTGAATAGGCTTGTTAAGATCTCCAATTACTTGATGTAATGGATGGTCTTTGGTCCAGCGATGCTCATGAGGGAGTGGAGTAGATGAATTTTTAATATGATCATCATCTAGAAATCCACTTTCAGAATCTTCAGTTTGAATATCATGAGGAGGGTTCTCAGTTGAAGGTTCATGTGCAGAAGTATCAGTTGGAATAGCAGACTCTGACTCAACTGAAACAATTACTTCTGGCTCAGCATTAACTTGTGGAACTTCAACTGTAGGAGTAACATCAGGAATGTGAGTTTCTGACTAAACGGGGGATACTTGTTCAGTAATGACCTCTGAAGTGACTGGATGATGACAGCTTGTATCTTCAAATGTGTTAGTCACAACAGATTTAGATACATTAGTTCCAAGAAACTCATCATAAAAGAATTCAAATAACAAATCTAAATCAGTTAAATGAGAAGTAGATGTAAAAGCGTTATCCGAATTTTTCGCTGTAGACACAGGTTCTGGACCGATCTGCCCAGAAGCTAATACTCCTGTGATAACGTGTTCTGAACTGAATTGATCAGAAGCCAATTCTTCATCAAATGTGACATTGACGCTCTCGATAACTGTCTTTGACTTCTTTAGATAAACACGATATGCAGCAGATGTTGAAGAATAACCAATAAAGATGCCTTCGTCCGCCTTAGCACTGAATTTATTCAGACTCTCTCTGTCGTTAAGCACAAAACATTTACACCCAAATACGTGAAAATATTTGATAGTTGGTGTTCTGTTGTTGATCAACTCATATGGAGTCTTCTGAAACCGGCGGTGTATTATAGAACGATTTTGAGTATGGCATGCAGTCGACACAGCTTCTGCCCACAAGAATAGAGGTAAGTCCGATTGGCTAAGCATAGTCCGAGCGACCTCGACTAACGTTCGATTTCGCCTTTCGACTACTGCATTTTGTTCAGGCGTTCTAGCAGCAGAATACTGATGTGATATCCCGACCGATTCGAGATATTCTTCAACGATTTTGTTTTTAAACTCTGTGCCATTATCAGTACGAAGAAACTAGACTGGCCGCTGCATTTTCACCTGGGTCGTCTTTAAGAAAGTAATGAGAACTTCCGGTGTCTCATCTTTTGATCGAAGAAATTTGACCCACGTGTATCTTGAATAATCGTCCACAATAACCAACACGTATTTCTTTGCTCCCAAACTCTGAGTTCTCATTGGACCACATAAATCCATGTGTAACAATTCTAACGGAGAACTAATGCTTGGTTCAGGCTTCGGTTTATGAGAGGCTCTCTTCATCTTACCCTTTTCACATGTTGCGCATAAGTGTTCTTGTTCATATTTCAGCTCAGGAAGTCCTTTGACCAATGTAACACCCTGAATTTTGGGATTAGGTGAGAAGTTGACTTTCACCCAAAGTTCAAGGGGGTATAATGTAACTTGGGCTATATATATACCGATCAAATCTGAGATATTTCTTAATATCTCATTTTGATCTGTTGTGTTGGAGAAGCCAGGGAGAAGAGGAGAAGAGCAGGAGAAGCTTGGTTTTCTTGGGTCGATCATTTCGGGCGAATCGAGGTACGAATCTAGCTTAATGCTTTGATCTGAATGCTTTTAGCCGTGTAGAATCTCGTTGTGAAGGTTTTGAACCGTTCCATTTTGAGATCTGAGTATTTTCTCATTTGGATCTGGGTTGAATCGGGGTTCTGCATCACTGTTCTTGATGAATAACATACAATATTCAGGATGAATAATACAAGAATCCATTATTCATGTATTATTTATCATGAATCGTGTATAATTCATCATGAATTTTCTATTATTCATCCTGAATGATACATTATTAATGATGAATAATATATGAATGATCTGTGAAGGTGTAGACACGTGGCACACTCTCTTTTGTTTCCCAATTCACAACCAAATTTTGGTTTAATTCATTATGAATATGTATGCGCATCCCCGGATGTCCCACATTTAGTATGAATAACAAATGTGTTGGATCTCAGATCTAATCTCGTAACAATGATATAAACAATAAGAGTAATGACAGCGGAAGTAATACAGTTTAATATCAAAGGAGATTCAAATATCACAGTTCATAAAGCAGATATAGATAAACAAGATATTCTTAGAATAAAATATTCAACTTATATTATCAGATATATAACTTCTTAAGCACACTTTGAACAATATGGTGATGGTCCTATTTATAGGACCATAAAGTAAGCAGTGTACTTGCATGACAACAAAGAGCATGCTGAACAGTGACCTACTCTATAAAGTAAACCTTATCACTAAGTGACGTGTCATCTGTTCTTATGTTTATTCGTAGACTTCAGTGTGAACTTAAGAGAGAATGTCTTCAGAGCTCTAACGTTGTCTTCAGAGCCTCTGATGAAGCCATCTCTGATGTCTTCTCTGAAAGTTGCAATCTCTGATTAGTCCTTCAGAGGCAGGTTTGTCCTCTGAAGTCTTCATCAGGTTTGTCCTCTGAAGTCTTCATCCTCTGATGAAGCCATCTCTGATGTCTTCTCTGAAAGTTGCAATCTCTGATAAGTACTTCAGAGGCAGGTTTGTCCTCTGAAGTCTTTATCCTCTGAAGTCTTCGTCCTCTGAAGTAGGATGGGTATTTTCAACACTTTAACAGATGATTTGGAGCTAAGAATCTCCCCCTAAGTGTCGAAAATAAAAGATACAACAAATAACAGAGAATTGAATTTTAAACTAGAAAGCATAGAGGAGAAAATCATCCTCTTAAGTATTACTTCTTAAACATTTGGAAGTTTAATACAAAGAAAGTAATATAAAAAAAAATAAAGAAACAGACTACAATTTGTCACTTGAACAGATTCCATGGAATTTCATGACTAGAGCTCTGAAGTTGATCATCGAGTCAATCTCTAAGTCAAGTTTTGCCAGTAAATCTGCTCTGTGCCTTTCTTCCTTTGCATGGATCAATTTCTTTATACCTCTCAAGGTTTCATCAGAGTACTTCGACACTTCCGAAGCTAAAAAGATCTTCTTTTCTTGATTTACTCTGAAGATGAAACCCAGAGGTTCTGCAATGATTGATCCAGTCTTCTGTTCTTTAAGTTTGTCGAATGACTCCATAGGTTCAGTTACCTCCAGCTTCTCTTCCCCTAGGTTCAGAGCTATTTGAAAGTCACGTTTTACTCGGTGTTTGACATAGGCCTCCATTGCCCGTCGGACTTCAACCATGCCCATCCTGATTTCCCTTCTTCCATGATCATACCTGGTAGAGCAATAGGCATATAAATGTGGTAAATCATATGGATTTAGATTTACAAGATCATTGTCATTGAACTCGTAAATCTTCTGATCAGATCGAGTTACCACATAATACCTATAGATTATCTTGTTGTAGGCAAAGGTCTTTTCTGAGATTTTGTTGATTTTGATGATTGGATCATCAGAGAGGACCTGTGCTCTTGGTTTGGTTTTATCTCTGATAAATCTTCGCTCATAGTCTGGCATGTCCTCTCTGATTCTTGGATTCAGAGGAATGACTAGTGTATCTGCCATGTTGAACTCACAGTAGATGTATCTGAAGTGGTCTTCTATGGAAGCTTCAAGATTTGATTCGAGGAATGTGGGAGGTTTATTGAACACTTTTGCTGGAAGACCGATGCTTGCTTTCTAAACAGGATTCTCTGAAGGAGCCTGTTCATCAACAACCATGGTTTCTGGTTCCTTCGTCTGTGGAGGATCTTCTTTTGAGGGTTCAGAGATGTAGCCATCTATCTCTGGTGATTCCCTCAGCTCTGACGTTGTTGAAGTATGATGTGGTTGAGCATTCTTGAAGACATATTCTTCGACATCAACTACTTCAACTTCTTCTTCAACCTCTTTTCCAGAATCTGATTTTTCTTCTTTTTCAGATTCTGATTCGTAAGCATCTATCATCACATAAGTTGGTCTTTCTGGTGATGAGAATGCATCTTCTGATGTTGGGAAGTCTACGAGCTGTTCATCTTCTTCTTCGTCCAGAGCTCCAATAGTTTCTTGAGATGCAGCTGTGATTTGTTCAGCTGTGATTGGAACTATTGGAGAACCTGAAGTGGATGGCCCTAAAAAGATGATCGGTACTGGCGACTTTAGAGTGGCCTGAATATCTTCAGCAGAGGTGGATGTTGAATGTCTCTCTTGTCCTTTCTCCTTGTGTTGATTTGATTCAGAGGGAGTGGACTCCTTTTGTGTTTCAACAGGTTTAGGAGTAGGAGTCTTCTCCCCCTTATGAAGATCGGATGACCCCTCAGGTTGGTCATCTTCGTCATCAGAATCTTCATATCGAGCCTTCTTTCTCGCTTCTTCAGAGCATGCGACCTCTGGTTCTTTTCTCTTCAATACTCCCTCTGAAGATTTGATATTCTTCAGAAGGTCTTCAATCTTCTTGTTCTGCTGAGTGGTCTTGGAGACGAACTTGCTGGAAATGTTCATTACATTGCTGGTGATCTTCTTGGAGAAGTTGGTCAGGTCAGCCTTTGTAATGAATTCTGTTGTAGCAGGAGCAGCAGCAGAGGAGGTAGGGATCTTTGCAATTACCTCTGTCAAAGAACGCAAGACTTCCTCTTTGAATTGAGAGAAGTTTGCATGTGTTGGAGTGGGGGCAGAGGTAGGTGGAATTGCTTGGAGGATCTCTGTTGTCGAGTTCTGAATTTCTCTGGACAATACGGAGTCATTCTTTATGACCAAGCTTTCCAGAGCATCCAGTTTTTCGTTCTGATTGAGAACCGTCGTGCGCAGCTCAGAGACCTCTGAAGTGAGCTTTTCAACTTCAGAGTTAGAGGCAGAGGCCTCTGAGGTCTTCTCCAATTGAAGTTTTATCTCCTTCAGAGATTCTCTGATTTCATCACCAAAGATTTTGAACTCCTCCTTGGTAACGTAATCAGAGGGGGTAACCTTAGGATCAACACATGATTCTAAGTTTCCCTCGAGTTCAGAGGGGCCTTCTTTCAGAGGTGGTTTGATGTTTTCTCCGGAAGGACTTCCCATTAATCCTTGGGGACCCTTTTTCAAGGATTTCCCTATAATGGTTCCGATTGGTCTCTGATCATCAGAGTCAGAATCTGATGATGAGAACCGAATGTGTTTGGAAACCTTGCTGTTCAGGCTAAGGATTCCTTGTGCAAGAAGGTCGTGCCATTCTTTTTCTGACAGGCAATCCTTACGTTCTAAGGGACGGTCCAACTTAGTTTGAGCCACAAAGGCATCATGTGTGGGTGGTGGTGACATACTCTGGGGTGATTGGGTATTTTTATCTTGGTCTAAGTCCTTTTGGGAGGACTTAACCGTATCAGAGGTTTCCCCTCTGGTGCATGCGTCAGAGGCAGAAACAGATGCCTCTGAGCGGTTAGGATGGGAAGCGTTCGAGGTGTGCACCTCTGTTTCAATGTCCATTGATGCTGGACCATTTTGGACAGTAAATTTGTTTGCACTGGGATTTGGGCTTTGGATTCTCTCATTTGTGTCATCAAGGACATCTTTTTCTACCTCACCGCCCTCAGATTCTAAGTTTAGAAACTCACCCTCTGGAAATCTCTCTTCCTCACCTTCCTCTGCTCTGACAGAGTTATTCTCTTCGTCAGAGGGAGGTTTCTCATGTTCTCTCTTCTTCACTCTCTCAGAGCAACCCTCTGGTTGCGCTCTGTTAATGTTTTGAGCAGTATCAGAGATATCACTCTCTGATTCAGGCTCAGGCTCAGAACCTAAGTGTGTTGGGGATCCCATCATCGGTTCTGATGATTGGGCAACACGACTAAGTAGGAGATGGGTAGGAGAGTCAGTAGGAATTATTTCAATCACGGTGTGTGGGAAACGTCGGTCATGTGGATAAGGAGGAACCTCTTTGGCTTTGAATGAGTTCATCATAAACAGAGGTGTCATTGGGCCCTCCTCAGTGATGGAGAATTTCTCCATTGCTCGTTGAATGACCACAGAGATGAATTGGGGAAACAGTACCGATATTGGTTGTTTTCCTTTGGCCAAGTCCTTGTTCATTTTGTCCACCGCTGTCAGCATCTCACAAAAGAGAATGTGAGCCATATTGATGCTTCTGTTGAAAAAGAGAGCATACATTATGGCTATTATCGCTGGATGAGTCTGATCCTGACTTCCAATCTTGCAGGTTATTGTTCGGTTGAGAACACTGAACATAAAGTTCCATTTGGGAGGCAGGTACTGACGTCTGAATTGACTAAGGCGTGTTATATCTTTGTTGTAGCCCAAGTGTTGGAGGAACTGAAGAAGGACTTCTTGAGTTGGGGGTTTCTCAAAGGTTTCTATTTGAAGATCAGTTTTGGTGAGGATGTTGAATCGGCGAGTTAGGGTTTGTGGGGTGATTCTTATGTTTAAGCTTTGTTCACCTAGGTCAATGTGCCCAACCAGTCCTTCCTTTTCATCGTCGTATTCACTTGAATACCACCATTGTTGGACAAAGCGAAGGGGAATATCTGAGGCATGTTTGGTAAGAACATCATTGAGTTCGCAGTTGGTGAAAAAGTCGAGAATTGGGCAAAACTGTTTATCGTATTTTGATGGGGTGACGTCCAGAAAGTAGTTGTTTCCTTTGACTGGAACATCGAACTGAACCATATTCAAGCTTGGAACAAGTTTGCTTGAGTTATCTGAAGTTTGGGAATGAGCCGCCATTGTTGCAGGTTGAGAAAGATGAAAGCTTAGAAAGAGAGATTCGGCTTTTGGATTTTGAGAGCGTAAAGAATAATGATAAGTGAACAAGGGTATTTTATATCTACAAAAGGAAGGTATAGGGAGAGGTTTTTGAAGCAGAGAATGAGAGTCCCAATGTTAGAAAGGACGTTCCATCATCCCTGAATTGATGGGTGACACGTTTAGGCGTGTAGGGGAGAACCGCTTTGTGTCAGAAAACCGCTAGTTGGGTTTTTGAAAAGAAACGAGTGATTATCCAAAAAGATTTATTATTTAAAAGAATTTCCTGGAATATTTGTTTAAAGAGACATGATCAGAGGCTCTGATAAAAACATCAGAGACAAGATCAGAGGCTCTGATAAAAACATCAGAGACAAGATCAGAGGCTCTGATAACAACATCAGAGACAAGATCAGAGGCTATGATAAAAACATCAGAGACAAGATCAGAGGCTCTGATAAAAACATCAGAGACAAGATCTTTTCTCCCCCTTGAAAGATGAAAGGGTCGTTGTCTCCCCCTTGACACATGCTTGGTGATTCAAAAGAGTGATTTTTACCATATTTGAAAAAGTCTAGAGGCTTTGATAAAAGGATCAGAGACTCTGATGTTTTCATTTAAGTATGATATTCTACTCGATTTCAGAGACTCTGATATACTATCAGATACTAAATTTCTCTTTTGTTAGGTAGACATATTCAACATTCCCAACTTGCTAATTAAAAAATTGAACCTTCGTTCATCTAAAGCTTTTGTGAAAATATCAGCAAGTTGAAGTTCAGTTGGTACAAAATACATCTCTATTGTTCCTTTTTCAACATGATCTTTCAGAAAGTGGTACCTTACATCGATGTGCTTGGTTTTGGAGTGCTGTACTGGATTGGCAGAGATGGCTATGGCACTCTTTGAATCACATAGAATTGGAATTCTGTCAAGTTGTTGGTCATAATCTCTGAGCTGAGTTTTCATCCATAATACTTGTGAGCAACAACTAGCAGCAGCAACATATTCTCCTTCTGCAGTTGAAGTGGAAACACAGTTTTGTTTCTTGGATGACCAACTTACCAACTTATTGCCCAATAACTGACAACACCCAGAGGTACTTTTTCTGTCAAGCTTACATCCAACATGATCTGCATCAGTGTAAGCTGTTAGATCAAAAATTGAAAGTTTTGGATACAAGAGGCCTAATGATTGTGTCCCTCTGAGATATTTGAAACTTCTTTTGACAGCAGTTGAATGAGATACCTTTGGATTTGCTTGATATCTAGCACAAAGGCATGTTGCAAACATTATGACAGGCCTACTTGCAGTTAAGTATAATAATGAACCTATCATGCCTCTGTAGGTTTTTATATCCACAGATTCTCCTGATGAATCAGAGTCAAGTTTGACTCCGGTGGATAGAGGTGTTCTCATCGAAGTTGAATCATTGAGTTTGTATTTTTGCAAAATTTCAGAGACATACTTAGATTGACTTATGAATGTACCTTCTGAAATTTGTTTTACTTGTAAGCCTAGAAAGAAAGTTAATTCTCCCATGAGGCTCATCTCAAATTCACTCTTCATCAACTCTGAGAACTTGTCACAATACTTTTGATTGGTAGAGCCAAATATAATGTCATCAACATAAATTTGTACTAAAAGCATCTCATTTTTGTACCGTTTGATGAATAAGGTAGTATCAATTGTGCCCTTTTTGAATCCATTGTTAATCAGAAAAGTGGACAGAGTTTCATACCAAGCTCTTGGGGCTTGTTTGAGTCCATACAGAGCTTTATCCAAATAATAAACATGATTAGGATACTCTGTACTTTCAAATCCAGGTGGTTACTGGACATATACTTCTTCATTTAATTTACCATGAAGAAAGGCAGATTTAACATCCATTTGATAAACTTTGAATCCTTTGTGTGCAACATAGGCTAAGAAGATTCTGATAGCTTCTAGCCTAGCTACAGGTGCAAAGGTTTCATCATAATCAATGCCTTCTTCCTGGCAATATCCTTTTGCAACCAACCTGGCTTTGTTTCTGATTATTATTCCATCCTCATCCTTTTTGTTTCTGAAAATCAATTTCGTTCCAATTGCAAATTTTCCTTTGGGAAGGGGAACTAGGGTCCAGACTTTGTTTCTTACAAACTCTTGAAGTTCATCCGGCATTGCAAAAATCCAATGAGGATCTTCAAGAGCTTCTTTTACCTTCTTTGGTTCAATAATGCTCAAAAAGTTTACATAGAAGCATTCATTGATGGTGGCAGATCTTGTTTTAACTCCTTCGGATGAGGATCCAATGATTTGATCAATTGGATGATCTTTTGTCCATCTGGTGGTTGGAGCAATAATTTATGCAGTTTGAGTTTCAGAGGCTCTGACGTTTGGTGACACCTCTGTTGTACTGTTCAGAGGCTCTGTTGGTGATGCCTCTGTTGTACTGTTCAGAGGCTCTGAGTTTTGTTCCAGAGATGCATATTCTCGTTCTTCATCATTTGGTTCTGGAGTTGCTTCAGATACTTCTTGATCATTTTCTGATTCACTTTGCTTATCTGCATTTCGTGAAACAGAAGGTGTTAGTTCAGAGGGCCCTGAAAGGGTTGTACCCGTTTCTTGAGGTTCTTCTGAATTCTCTCTCTGTCTATCTCTGAAGATAACTTCAGAGATATCTTCATCATCAAAGAAAACTTCAAATATTTTGTTTAATTCAGATTCCCTTGATGATTCAGAGATTGGTGTTGAACTTTCTTGATGTTCAGAGCTTTTATTGTCGTCAAAAGTGATATTGATGCTTTCTTGGATAGTCCTTGTTCTAAGATTGAACACTCTGAAAGCTTTTGAGGCTAATGAATATCCAATGAATTTTCCCTCATCAGCTTTCTTGTCAAACTTTCCAAGATATTCTCTATCTTTCAGAATGTAACACCTGCATCCAAAAACATGAAAATATTTAATATTAGGTTTCCTATTGTTAATGAGTTCATAGGATGTTTTCTGAAATCTCTTGACAATTGTAGCTCTATTCTGAGTGAAGCAGGCTGTTGCTACTGCTTCTGCCCAAAAATTTATGGAAAGATCAGATTCAGCAAGCATTGTTCGGGCAGCTTCAACAAGTTTCTGTTTTTCCTTTCAACTACTCCATTTTGTTGAGGAGTTCTTGCTGCAGAGAAGTTAGGGGTAATGCCTTCTTCTGATAGATAAGAATTGATTTTGGAATTTCTGAACTCTGTTCCATTATCACTTCTTAGTTTCTGAACTTTGCTGCTGAATAGAACCTGTAATCTTTTCAACAACCTTATTAATATGTCAGGTACATCAGATTTAGCTCTAATGAATTCTATCCATGTGTATCTGGAAAATTCATCAATCAGAACCAGAATGTATTTCTTACCTGCTAGACTCTGTACAGAGATAGGACCACAGAGGTCTACATGAAGCATGTGCAGAGGTCTAGGACAGTTGTTTTCACTTTTGGTTTTATGGGAAGATCTTTTCATTTTTCCCATCTCACAAGCAGAACAAAGATGATCTTTGTTAAACTTTAGAGATGGTAATCCCTTAACCAAATTAAGTTTAACTAACTTATCAAGTGAGGAGAAGTTTAGATGTGAAAATTTTTATGCCAGAGCCAGATTTCCTCACTATTCAAAGATACAAGATAAAGTTTCTCTGAATCAGTGTCTGTGATTTTGGTAAAGTTCATTCTGTAGATGTTACCTTTTCTGTCTGCTCTTAGCATTTCTTGACCTGATTCTGAGTGAAGAAGTGAACAATATTTTCTTTGAAATTTCACATCAAAACCATGATCACAAAGTTGACTTATGCTTATCAGATTGTGTTTTAATCCATCCACATAAGCAACCTTTGATACTAAAACATTTCCTCTTGATAACTCACCATATCCTTTAATCTGTCCTTGCTTGTTGTCTCCAAAAGTAACTGCTCCTCCAGATTTTGCTTTGAATGAGGATAACAGTTCTTTGTTTCCAGTCATATGCCTTGAACATCCAGAATCTAGGTACCAGATTGGCATTGACTGTTTCTGCAAGACAGATTACTGTTTCTTAGGTACCCACCTCATTATGGGTCCTTTTGTGTTAGACTTTGGTGGAATTGTATGACTTTTTGGCAACTCATCTTTTGATGTCTTGCCTTTACTTGTCTTCTTTTGAGATTTTGTCTCTGAGATATTTTTCAGAGATTTATGCAAAAGGCAGTGAGATCCTTTAAAATGATTTTTCAGTTTCATCAAGAGATAAATGCAGTTACAATTAATCGAACAAGAAGAAGTAGGAGCAAAGTTTTTCTTTTTATTAAAAGCATTTGTTACATTTTGACTATTTTTGTAACTAGCACTAGGAATATTACATTTATCCCTAACTACTTCTTTTCTTTTTGCTTGATAGACAGTCTTCTTTTCAAGTTGCTTTTTCTTGTTCAAAAACATCTTCTTTTCTTTGTTGCTTACTGCACAGACAGGATCAATATGATTAATTTTTGTCCATTTCCCTTTTTGTTCAGGAGAGAATTTTATTGTTTTATAGGTGTAAGAACCAGAAGTGTTTGTTTTATTCTTTGCCTTTTCTTGCAACTCTTTTTCAAGTTCTAGAGATGTTTTTGCTTGTAAACACATATTTGCAAAATCAGGACTTATTGGTATTCTGGTTTTGGTTTTCAATACTGAAATTGGAACATTCAAAATACCAGAGCCAACAATTTCTATCTTTTTGTGAATTACATTCCCTGGTTTACAAAAAATATGTTCATCAATCTCTAAATCAGATTCTGAATCAGAGTCAAGAAAGTCTCTCTTAGATTTAATAGAGATATCTTTTCATTCTTTTGATCTAGAGGCTTTGATGATCCGTTTCATTCTTTCTTTTCTTTTTAAGTCCTCCATGACATTTTCTTCCCAAATCTTTTGAACATCATCTTTAAACGTAGTTCTGATGTTTTCATCTGACTTTGGTGAATACAGAGGAGCATTTGGATTAAGTGAACTCTGAGATTCATTTTCAGAAATACTTGTATTAGAGGTACTTGGTTCAAATGTCTCTGATTCTCTTGAGATGAAAGCATCAAATCTGAAAATTTCTTTGGAATCATAGCTCTGAGGTTTTGTAAAGTGTACCTCTAAAGTTTCTTCTTTTATTTGTAACACAGATTCTTTAATGTCTTTTACTTCAGAGTACTTTGTATTTTTGAAATTTAAAGCTATTGCTTTTGATCCCTCTGATGTTTTCATTCTTTTGAAATTATTCAGAGATGGATCTTCAGAGCTTTGGACCTTTCCTATACAGAAAGTGGAAGAAAGTGAAGTTTTCTCCAATCTATTAAAGGAATTCAACTCATTGAATCCTAGCCCTTGAGAGTCCATCTGAGTTTTTATTTTGTCAAAAACACTTTGTGCATTGACATAGCTTTTGATTTGAAGATTTTGTCTATCTAGAGATTGATGTAGGATTTCTCTTTCCTTTTGAAAAAATTTGGTTAAGGCAATAGAATTGAGCCTTTCATACTCAGATTTCTTTACTTCTTCTTCTTTTCCTTTTAAAACTTTTTCAATCTCTTTTATTTCATTCGAAAATGATTTTTCTCTTTGCTTGTTGGTTTCTTCAAGTTTGGTTTTTTGAAAAAAAAATTGTTTCTTTTCTGATTCCAGAAGATTCTTTTCTCTTTTGTAAAAAATGAGCTCTTTTGTTCCTTGCTCTCTTTTCTTTTTTTCTTCAACAAACTTTTGCTTTAGATCCTGAAGTTCATTAATTAGTTTAAAAGCATCTATTTCAGGATCACTGTCAGAGGTGTAAAGAGAGTTTACCTTTTCAGAGTTGTCTTCGGATGCTTCATCAGTTTGATTTCCATCTGAAAAAGCCATACCACAGAGATTGGTAGGCTCTTCCTCACCATCACTTGTTGAGTCAGATAGCCAGTCTTCCATTTCTGCTACAAGAACTCTTTCTTTTACATTGTATTTGTATTTGTTCTTGTAGTAATCTTGATCTTTGACAAGTTTTCCTCTGCAGTTTGCAGAGAAGTGGCCTAATTTTCCACATCTGAAGCATCTTCCATCATTTTGATTTGGTGGAAGAGTGACAGTATTTGTCTCTGGCTTCTGTTCTTGAGGTTTGAAGTATCTTTGTGGTTGTGGATACCTTGGTTGGAATGGTTGTTGTGGTCTTGTTTGTGGTGTTGCATTTTCATGGTTGAAGTTTCACCCTTTTGATCACTATATGGAGTGAATCTGGGTTCTTGTTGAAATCTTCTCTCCGGATTTCTTCTTTCTTCATTCTCTCTCCTTGCTTCAAATACCTTCTTACCAAATTTCTTGTTAAACTGATGAGTGATTAATGCAAGAGATTTGGCAAAGGCACTTATATCTTCATCTGAGTCTGCATCAGTATGGGTTTCTTCTGCTATCAAAACCTTTTTGGATCTTCTTTTTGTTTCCAAACATTTTTGTGACTCTTCACAGTTGTTTTCTTTCGATGTTTGTTTTGAAACAAGTGCAAGGGGTCCACCCAAAGAGGTTTTTGATTTTTGCTTCATAACTTCTTTTTCATGAGCAACAAGAGTACCATAAATGTCAGTTAATGACCATGACTCAAGATCTTGATTAGCCTGTATAGACATGGACAGTTGTGACCATTTTTCATTCAAGCTTTTCAAAAAAAGAACGTTGTTTTCCTCTTTTGTTCTTATCACTCCAAACTTTCTACATTTGTTTATTAGAATGTTGAATCTTGAGTAAGTTTGGTGTAACTTTTCTTCTAGTAGAGCATGAAAATCATGATATTCATTGATGCATAGATTTCTTCTGTTTTTCTGAGTTTGTAGGCCACCTTCAAGTTGATTTAACAACTGAACCCATATCTCTTTTGCAGTTTTACAAGAATCAAGTTCTTGAAAGATATCATTGGGAATGGCCATTATGAGTAATCTAACAGCTTTTGAGTCATTATCCATCATATTATTTTCTTCATCAGTGAAGTTTGTGGTTTTCTTTTCATAATATGCATGTATTTCGGCAGTATCTGCTGTTGCAGGAACTCTTGGTACCAACACCATTGGAATGTGAGGTCCAACGTTCACAGATCTAAAAAGATCCCTGTCCATACCTTCTAGAAAATTTACCATCCTTATTTTCCATTGAGGATATCATCCCTTAAAAGTGTAGGAGGTTTTGTTAATGACCCAGCTGTATACATGGCACTTATGCTTGAGTCTGCCATTTAAAAAAGAAGATTTGAAGAACTGATGCTTTTTGTAATGAACTGTGATTTACTATCAAATCTAGAGCATATGATGTTCTTGAATAAACTGGGTTTATATGAACATGCACAGATATTGAAAGTTTAGAATCAATGAGATGTAAATCTATCCGAGTATGCAGATATGATCTTTCTTTGTTTTAGAAACAAAGGAGGCTCTGATACCAATTGTTGGATCCCAGATCTAATCTCGTAACAATGATATAAACAATAAGAGTAATGACAGCGGAAGTAATACAGTTTAATATCAAAGGAGATTCAAATATCACAGTTCATAAAGCAGATAAAGATAAACAAGATATTCTTAGAATAAAATATTCAACTTATATTATCAGATATATAACTTCTAAAGCACACTTTGAACAATAAGGTGATGGTCCTATTTATAGGACCATAAAATAAGCAGTGTACTTGCATGACAACAAAGAGCATGCTGAACAGTGACCTACTCTAGAAAGTAAATCTTATCATGACAACAAGGACCATCTGTTCTTCTGTTTATTCGTAGACTTCAGTGTGAACTTCAGAGAGAATGTCTTCAGAGCTCTGACGTTGTTTTCAGAGCCTCTGATGAAGCCATCTCTGGTGTCATCTCTGAAAGTTGCAATCTCTGATAAGTACTTCAGAGGCAGGTTTGTCCTCTGAAGTCTTCATCCTCTGAAGTCTTCGTCCTCTGAAGTCTTCGTTTTCTGAAGTAGGATGGGTATTTTCAACACTTTAACAGATGATTTGGAGCTAACATGATTAGTATTGTTACTGGGCATTGTTAAGTCCCATTCTTTTGATGAAATCCTTGTATAGGATTGTATAGTCTTGAGGACTGATCCCATTTATGAAAAGTTATGGTTTTACATTCGTTATATTGTCCGGTTTCCAGGTTTTAATTTACTCTGATTTTTGAGGTGTTACAACCAATTTCCCACGAACCAGCTTGTTGATGTAACGAAAGTTCAAGTGAGATAAACGTCTGTGCCAGAGCCAACTTTGCTGTGTTGAAGCTTTTGTCATCAAACATACTTGACTGTCAATCTGAACTTTGGACAAATTGATGGTGTAGAGGTTGGTCTTTCGATTTCCAGATAAGAGTTCTGTTCCATCTTCAGTACTAACCGAGCAACTCTTAGACTTGAAGTTGACCTCTAAACCTTTATCACAGAATTGACCGATGCTAAATAAGTTGTGCCCCAAGCCTTTGACATAACTCACCTTACTTATCGTTATGTTGTCTTGAATGATGTCACCATATCCTAAGATAGGTGAAAGCTGATCGTTTCCAAATCTGACATGTCCACTGAATTTCTCTATATAGTTAGACAATAAAGCTTTTTGCCCAGTCATATGCTTGGAACATCCCCTATCCAAGTACCACATATGTCGGGTCTGCAAGAGAAATCACACAATAATAGATTTAGGTACCCATTTAAAAACGGGCTCTAACACTTTAGCACAAGATTTAGGTATCCACTTGAAAATGGATCCTTTGTTCTTTTGAAAACCATGAAAAATATTTTATCTCGAAGAATTAACATGATAAGATCCATACCAATCAGAAGAATTATGAGTATAAGCAAAATCAGTTTTTCCGATAATTAGGACGAGATTTAGTAGTAATAGGAGATAATTGAATCAATTGCTTTATTGAGTAACGCTTGTAAGAAGTTACAAGGTTTTGTTTATGAGAAGCACATTGACCAACTATATCAGAATCACTACTAACAGATTTAGTACAAGAATTATCAGTAACTGATTCAGCTATCTCAGCATCCTTCTGTTTTGGTCTCCATTCGGATTGAGCTTTTATCTTTTTCTTCCTTAAATCTGAAACATAAGATATAGATTTATTAGGAAAAATAGATTTCTGGGATTGAGTTTTCTTTTGTGTACCAGTGTATTTCTGTTTCTGTAATCGTTGTTTCTTATGTTTCTTACCGTAAGCATAGTAATCAGCAGTTACAGAAACTGAATCACCAACCTTAGTTGATTTTTCACCAATATGAACATCACTTGGTAACACTCTTTCATTTTTAAGACAAGTAGAATGATCAGGAAGTTTAAAATGAACATCAAACATATCAGATTCTTCCATGCACCCATCATCAAAATTAAAGGAATCATTTGCAGACTCAAATAAGTCATCAAAATTATCAGAGAAAGTTTGAGGTGCCTTTGAAACTGTAGAACACTTTGTTGATTTAACTTGAAAAACAGTGTTCTTTAAAACTGTAGAAAATACATTTTGTTCTATATCAACCAAAAGTTTTTCATCAGATAAAACATTTTCAAGCTCGACTATTTTTCTTTCAAGAATAGATGTAGGAACATAAACCTTTGTAATTGCAGTTTTTTCCTTCATCTCAGAAGCGGAATAACTAACAAAATAGTCGTTTGAAAGAACTTTTGGTGTTTCTGAAAGATAACTATCATTTAACTTTACATAGTTAAACGGTAGTTGCATTTTCTTTTTATTCTTTCTATTTTCAGTTTCTTTGGCCTCAACTTCGTCTAACAATTTGGTAACAAATTTGGGTTTTAAATGAGTATGTTTACCAGCACAAGCAAGAAAATCATAGTTATAAAGTGTCGGCTGTTTTCTGATGGCTTTCTTAAGATAAAGGGGGTTTTCAAAACCAAGTCCCCATTTCTCTTTAACATCAGCCTCTTCATTAGGTGCGTTTAGAAAAATGGTTTAATCTGTTTGACCTCTCGCATAAAGTTTTGCTTCCAGACCATTTACCTTCTTATTCAAATTCTTGTTTTCAACCTGCAATTTATAAGCAGTTAGTGCAGATTCATTCTTCTCAAACTCATATTTAGACACTTTACCTTCAAACTCAGAAATCTTCTTTTCAAAACAATCTACTTGAGATTTAGAATCAAAATCAGACTTGCGTAAAGAATCAATCAGATCTTTGTTTGAAATAACAGATGTATTAAGCTCAAAGATCTTCTTGTTCTTTTTAGCAATTCCTTCTTTTTCCTTTTTCAGATTATTTTGTAAATTTTTAAGCTCAACCATTATGGTTTCCATTTTGGTACTAAAATCTTTTTCAGTTAAATTTAATACCTCATCAACTGCCTCATCATCTGACTCGACATCCTTTACTTCTTTGCCCATGAGACAGATATGAGTTTCAACTGATATCAACACCATGACCAAGGCTCACTCCTCACCAACACCATGACCAAGGCAGAGCTTCAACTGATAACAGAGGCTCTCAAGGAGAACACAAAAGATCTAGGTGAACTAAAAGAGATCATAGCCCAGAACCCTCTTGCAATACAGAAATTGGTTCAAGCTTTTGCAACCTCTTTCAACGCATGAAGACTCAAACCAAGTTATCTCTGTCGTGGACAAACAAACTAATGCAATCAAAGTCCTAGGCGAGATCGTGATCGATGAAGGTTAGAAGAATGGTGCAGATACCTTAGCCTCTACAATCAAAGATCTTACCAATTTGCGGAATGAAATCAAGGACATGACTCGCAATGTCATGGTCCTTATGCAAGAACCAACTACCTCTCAGCCATAGAACCCCGCAGAAGTTAGTTATCCTTCAACTCTCGCCACCAAATTTGAACAAGACAAGATGGGGGAGAGGCTTTTGCAGGAGGTATATAAGATTGGCGAAACTATGACGTCTAAGGGTCAGTCTGTATTAGAGAAACTAAAGTGCACCATAGCTCTGATGAAATTGAAATCAGACTACGAGATTGCTAAAGCTACAATGGCAGCCCAAGATGTGGTATCTGTCTTTTCATACCACGCCAGATCCAACCTCTGCCGAATGAAGAAACACAAGGAACCTTTTTCTTGCTAGGTTGAGGTAGAGATCAGAAGAAGACCAAACACGATGACCAAGGCCCCGATGTCTCTAGTCCCTCTGGGCATCGGGAGGGGGAGAAAGCTTTGACATCAGTTAGTACATAAATGTTGGATCCAAGATCATTTTTTTAAGTCAAAGCTGAAGTCAAAGCCACTTAAAGCATTATCAAAGTCAAAGTTTCTTAATAAGGAAAGTCAAAGTGTTTAGTTTAGTTGTATTTGTCTTTGTATTGTAACTAGGTATAAATACCTGATTGTTCCATAATCTAGTTTCTAATCAAACAATCAAACAAACAAGATAAAACAAATCAATTACCTGTTTGATTTCTTTCAAATTCAATCTTTACACTTTCTCTCTCTAGAACTCTCTCTTTCTCTCTCTAGAACTCTCTCTTTCTCTCTCTATAATCTGACTTCTCACACTTCAGTTCTCTCTAAATCGTATCTTTCAAAATACAAAGAAAACAAACTATTTATACTAACTACTAATTACAAGGAAAGTACAAAAACAAAATACATTGACTTATTACAAATAGACTTTGACTTTTAATGAGATTTGACTTTAGCGGCTTTGACTTTCTCAACTTTGACCTTAAGTATTCTTGATCTTGTATCCAACAGATTTATGCTCTAACAATCTCCCCCTTTGGATTCAAGATCACTGTTGAAAGATCTAGCAAGTCAGTTCTTCACTTTAAGCTTTGTCAAAATAATCTCCCCTTTTTCATTGATAGTTTTCTTTCCAAAACTGTCTTCAAATGATGAACAATCTCCGCAAAACTTCATATAGAACTCTTTTAAACTTGTGGAAAGAAATTATCTTCAAAATCAGCTTGAATTGCTTCAGCAAATAATCTTCAACGAAAATTTCCTCAAAACTTCAGAAATTCTTTGATCATCTTCAAATCTTTATCATTTATTTGAAACCATCTCCCTTTAACTTCAAAAACATTAACATTTCTTCATACCATCTCCCCCTTTTTGATGAATAGAGCATTTAGATCATCAAAACTTTTCTTTCAAGAAATGTTATTAACCATTCTGATCTGTACAACTGAGCCTCTAATTCAGTGATCCATAACCAAGTATTAATCTAGATCTTTGCAAATCCAGAAAAAATAAGAACAGGTAACACCTGAATCAACAGATGAATCAGTTAAAATGTCTGTCAGTAACACGAAGTTACTGTGTGTAACGAATACACAATATAAAGGAGCTTTTTGATGTTCACTCCCCCAGGGCTTCCATCCAATCATCGAAACACCACAAAGGCAATTTCTATGAATATTATGACAAAGAAACAAATTCTTTGTGTGTTTGTGCACGTGTAGAAAGAATTAAGCACGAATGATTGCTTTTATAAGGCGCAACATAGTGTAAACCACTGAGACAACAGTAGATAAACACAGACTCAATTGTGCATGATTGAAGTGCGAAGGTGGGGCAGACTTCCTTCTTTTCCCATATCTAGATTTTCCAAATGAAAACCAGATAGATTATATGCTGCGTCCCCAGAAAATATGAAACATTTTCTTTTTGAGAAGAAAATGAGTGGTTGGTGGGGTTTAAGTAAGAGTTTGCATGGGCTAATTGCCTGTTTCAATAACGTTCACCAAAGAGTTGTGAAACGCTAGTAATGTGGCTGGTCGGCTCAGAAAGTAGTTGGTGCAGAGTTTGATATTCTTTTACTCTGATCTCTCACCCTCTTTCTTTTTAATCAATAAGTTCACTACTAACCAAACTCTCTTTTCCATTTTACCTCAGCACACCCACACTCATTTCTTTTGACTCCTCACACTCAATCACTAAGGGATTAACTTCATGGGTAGGAAACACTGGTTAACGTGAATCCATAGAAGTTTCAATGAACTCCTAGCACAAAGAACCCATGTAATCCTATAAAGCATGTGTTGCTCAAATGATTTAACTATATCAGTTAAAGCTCATATACAAATGTCAGATAAATGAATGCTCAGATGATATAATCATGAAGATTTGAGCATTTTAAAACATTGAAGTATTTTCAAACAAGTATATTGAATGAATGAATATGAATGCAAAAGACTTGTTTGAAAATCTGACATTGTATTAAAAATGATCAGAAATGAATGATATATCAATTAAGGCTTATGGTAAAGAATAATGGATATTTGTCTATATGAAACAATATACAGACATTCTTGAATGAAACGCTTTGAAATGAAATATCGCTCAAAATTTATTTGAAATACAAACGGAGTGTCTTACCATCGAATAAAAACTATTTCAATTTAGAGACGTGGTAAGAACAATCTTGAATAAAAATTCAAACCGGTGTGAGTGAATACTTGAAAGTATATAGAAAAGACAATACGCAAGTAATTATGTTTGGAAACACACGGTTTGTAATCAATAAAGCACAAAATAAAAAAATGAAAACATTTAAAATCACACTTCCAAATTATAAAATCTGTTTAAGAATTGGGAAGTGGTTTGAACATTTAAAAACATGTTTTCTATACCTGAAAGTTGTCCTTCTTTCAGATATATGTGAGATTAAGATAAGAAATTTACCTTGTCGCTCAATCTTAAATCTCAGAAAGTCAGCTGTAGTCATGTAGATATGATCGTGTCAGCTTCTCTCATCCTGTAAGTCTCAAAGTCTAGTAAAAAATTTATTCACAAAATTTATTCAAAAATAAACGATGGAAAACAGTAAAACAATTATAGAACAAGTTCTGATCAGAAGTAATCAGAAATCATAGTCTTACTCCTTGTTACTTATAAGCTCCCCCTAAAATCATGCATTGCAAAAATTTTGTCAGTGAAGCAAAATGCAGAAATTAGTTGTACTGCCCTTCAAATGAATGTAGATCATCTAACAATCTTCTCATACTCCCCCTGAGATGATAAGCAAACCATTAAAGTGCAGGTATCTTTCAGAAATAAAAAAATAAAGAAAATGATGAAAAATAACAATTTGAAACTTTAGTAGGTAATAATCGATTACGTCTTAAGATTTAACATACCAAGCTTAGAGACAAGAAAATTAAATCTATTATCATCTAAGGGTTTGGTAAATAAATCTGCAAGTTGATAATCTGTTCTTACAAAATAAAGTTCAATTGTTCCTTTTTCAACATTATCTTTGATAAAGTGATACCTTACATCAATGTGTTTGGTTTTGGTGTGTTGGACAGGATTAGCAGATATGGCAATCGCGCTCTTCGAGTCACAGTATATCGGAATTTTGTCAAACTTAAAGCCATAGTCACGTAGCTGTGTGCGCATCCACAAGACTTGAGAGCAACAACTAGCAGCAGCTACATACTCCGCTTCAGCAGTCGATGTGGAAACGCATAATTGTTTCTTTGAAGCCCAGCTAACAAGCTTGTCTCCAAGAAATTGAACGTGACCAGAAGTACTCTTTCTATCCAACATACAACCTGCATGATCTGCATCTGAATATGCAGTCAGTTGAAACCCAGTATCTTTAGGATACCACAAACCAAGGTCTGTAGTCCCCTTCAGATATCTAAAAATCCGTCTGACAGCGGCCAAATGGGATTCTTTGGGAGCAGCTTGATATCTAGAACATAAACATGTTGAGAACATAATATCTGGTCTACTAGATGTAAGATACATTAACGATCCTATCATACCTCTGTACGTTTTAACATCTACACTTTTACCCGAAGGATCAGTGTGGATTTTAGTACCAGGTGCCATCGGGGTTCCAATTGATTTACAATTTTCCATTTTGTACTTCCGAAGAATGTCCAAAATGTACTTAGATTGATTTATAAAAATCCCCGTAGAAAGATGTTTAACTTGTAATTCCAGAAAGAAATTCATCTCTCCCATCATACTCATTTGAAAACGTGACACCATGAGGTTAGAAAAGTTTTTGCAATATTTTGGATTAGTAGAACCAAATATTATATCATCAACATAAATTTGAATAAGTATAATATCAGCTTTTTCCTTCTTTATGAATAAAGTGGTATCGATCTTACCTTTAGAGAAACCAGACTTGACCAAGAATTTGGATAATACATCGTACCAGGCTCGAGGGGCTTGCTTTAATCCATAAAGGGCTTTGTCCAAGATGTATACATGATCTGGCTTGTCTTGATTGACGAACCCTTCAGGTTGAGACACGTACACTTCCTCTTTAAGAATGCCGTTCAGAAAAGCTGTTTTCACATCCATCTGAAAGACTGTGAAGTTCTTATGAGCAGCGTAGGCGAGAAACATTCTGATTGCCTCTATGCGCGCTACTGGAGCATACGTCTCGTCATAATCGATGCCTTCCTCTTGCCGGTAGCCTTTGGCAACAAGTCTAGCTTTGTTTCTGATGACGACACCATCTTCATCCTTTTTGTTCTTGAATACCCACTTAGTGCCGATCACGGTTTTGCCTTCTGGTTTAGGAACCAATCTCCAAACATTTAGGGATTCAAACTGATTGATCTTATCTTGCATTGCAGATACCCAGTTCGAATCAGCAAGAGCCTTAGATACTCGAGTTGGCTCAATCTTGCTGAGGAATGAGTCATGCATACACTGATTAAGAGTCGCTGACCTTGTCTGAACAGGCTTGTCAAAATCTCCAATTACTTGATGTAATGGATGGTCTTTGGTCCAGCGATGCTCATGTGGGAGTGGAATAGATACTGATTGAATATGATCATCATCTTGAAATCCACTTTCAGAATCTTCAGCTTGAATTACAGGAGGGGGTTTTTCAGTTGAAATATCAGTTGCAGAAGTATCAGTTGGGACAGCAGGAAAAAGCTGTTGAGTAGACAAAGTAGTACACCCAACTGAAACAGTTACTTTTGGCTCAGCATTTGCTTGTTCATCTTCAACTGTAGGAATATGAGTTTCTGTCTGAACGGGGGATGCTTGTTCAGTAATAACTTCTGAAGTGAGTGGATGATGACAACTTGTATCTTCAGACCTGTCAATCACAGCAGATTTAGATACATTAGTTCCAAGAAACTCATCATAAAAGAATTCAAATAACAAATCTAAATCAGTTAAATGTGAAGTAGATGTAGAAGCGTTATCCGAATTTTTCGTTGTAGACACAGGTTCTGGACTGATCTGCCCAGAAGCTAATACACCAGTAATAACGGGTTCTGAATTGATTTGATCAGAAGCCATTTCTTCATCAAATGTTACATTGACGCTCTCCACAACTGTCTTTGACTTCTTTATATAAACACGATATGCAGCAGAAATTGAAGAATAACCGATAAAAATGCCTTCGTCCGCTTTAGCACTGAATTTGTTCAGACTCTGTCTGTCATTAAGCACAAAACATTTACACCCAAATATATGAAAGTATTTTATGGTAGGTGTTCTGTTGTTGATCAGCTCATATGGAGTCTTTTGAAACCGGCGGTGTATCATGGAACGATTTTGCGTATGACATGCAGTTGACACAGCTTCCGCCCACAAGAATAGAGGTAAATCCGATTGACTAAGCATAGTCCGAGCGGCCTCGACTAGCGTTCGATTACGTCTTTCTACTACTCCATTTTGTTGAGGCGTTCTAGCAGCAGAATACTGATGTGATATCCCGACCGATTCGAGATATTCTTCAACAATCTTGTTCTTGAATTCTGTGCCATTATCAGTACGAAAAAACTTGATTGGTCGCTGCATTTTCACATGAGTCGTCTTTAAGAAAGAAATGAGAACTTCAGGTGTCTCATCTTTTGATCGAAGAAATTTGACCCACATGTATCTTGAGTAATCGTCCACAATGACCAACACGTATTTCTTACCACCCAAACACTGAGTTCTTATTGGACCACATAAATCCATGTGTATCAGTTCTAACGGAGAACTAGTGCTTGGTTCAGGCTTCGGTTTGTGAGCGGCTCTCTTCATCTTACCCTTCTCACAAGCTGCGCATAAGTGTTCTTTCTCGTATTTCAGCTCAGGAAGTCCCTTTACTAATTTCCCACGAACCAGCTTGTTGATGTAACGAAAGTTCAAGTGAGATAAACGTCTGTGCCAGAGCCAACTTTGCTGCAATGAAGCTTTTGTCATCAAGCATAGCTGATTGTCAATCTGAACTTTGGACAAGTTGATGGTGTAGAGGTTTGTCTTTCGATGTCCACCCAAGAGTTCCGTGCCGTCTTCAGTACGAACCGAGAAACTCTTCGACTTGAAGTTAACCTCTAACCCTTTATCGCAAAATTGACCTATGCTGAATAAATTGTGCCCCAAGCCTTCGACATAACTCACTTTACTGATCGTTATCTTGTCTTGAATGATATCACCATATCCTAGAATAGGTGAAAGTTGATCGTTTCCAAATCTGACATTACCACTGAATTTCTCTGTATAGTTAGACAATAAAGCTTTTTTCCCAGTCATATGCTTGGAACATCCACTATCCAAGTACCACATATGCCGGGTCTGCAAGAGAAATCAGGCAATAATAGATTTAGGTACCCATTTAAAAACGGGACCTAACAGTTTAGTACAAGATTTTGGCATCCACTTGAAAATGGACCCTCTGTTCTTTTGAAAACTTTGAAAATTATTTGATCTCGAAGAATTAACATGATAAGATCCATACCAATCAGAAGAATTATGAGAATAAGCAAAATCATTTCTCTGATAAGAATAATATGTAGTAGTAATAGGAGACAATTGAATCAATTGTTGTATTGAATATCTCTTGTAAGAAGTTACAAGGTTTTGATTATTAAAAGCAATTTAATCAATCACATCAGTATCACTACTAACTGTTCTATTACAAGTATTATCAGAAACTGATTCTACTATCTCATCATCCTTCCTTTTTGGTCTCCATTCAGATTGAGCTTTCAACTTTTTCTTCCTTAAATCTGAAACACAAGATGTAGATGTATTAGGAAAAGCAGATTTCAAAGATTGAGTTTTATTTTGTGTACCAGTGTTTTTCTGTTTCTGTAATCGTTGTTTTTTATATGTTTCTTACCATGGGCATAGTAATCAGCAGTTACAGAAACTGATTTACCAACCTTAGATGATGATTCAACAGTATTTACACCACTTGGTAACACTTTGTCATTTTCAAGACAAGTAGAATCATCAGGAAGTTTAGAATGAATGTCAATCATATCAGATTCTTCCATGCTCCCTTCATCAGAATTAAAAGAATCATTTGCAGACTCAAATAAGTCATCAGAATTGTCAGAAAAAAATTTGAGGTGTCATTGAAACTGTAGAACACTTTGTTGAATTAATTTGAAAAACTGTGTTCTTTAAAACGGTAGAAAATACATTTTGTTGAATATCCACCAAAATCTTTTCATCAAATAAAGCATTTTCAAGCTCGACTATATTGTTTTCAAGGATAGATGTAGGAACATAAACCTTTGCAATTTCAGGTTTTTGCCTTCATCTCAGATGCGGAATAACTAACAAAATAGTCGTTTGAAAATACTTTTGGTGTTTCGGAAAGATAACTATCATTTAACTTTACATAGTTAAATGGTAGTTGCATTTTCTTTTTATTCTTTATGTTTTCAGTTTCTTTGGCCTCTACTTCGTCTGGCAATTTGGTAACGAATTTGGGTTTCAAATGAGTATGTTTACCAGCACATGCAAGAAAATCATAGTTATAAAGTGCCAGTTGTTTTCTGATGGCTTTCTTAAGATAATGGGGGTTGTTAAAACCAAGTCCCCATCTTTGCTTAACATCAGCCTCTTCATCAGGAGCATTAAGAAAAATGGTTTGATCTGTTTGACCTCTTTTATAAAGTTTAACTTCCAGATCATTTACCTTCTTGTTCAAATTCTTGTTTTTAACCTGCAATTTATAAACAATTAGTGCAGATTCATTTTTCTCAAACTCATATTTAGAAATCTTAACTTCAAACTCAGAAATCTTCTTTTCAAAATCATCTACTTTAGATTTAGAATCAAAATCAGACTTGCGTAAAGAATCAATCAGATCTTTATTTGAACTAGCAGAAGTATTAAGTTCAAAGATCTTCTTGTTCTTTTTAACAACTCTTTCTTTTTCCTTTTTCAGATTATCTTGTAAATTTTGAAGCTCAATCACCATGGTTTCCAATTTGGTAATGAAATCTTTTGGAGTTAAGTTTAATACCTCATTAACTGCTTCATCATCTGACTCGTCATCTTTTTCTTCTTTGCCCATAAGACAGATATGAGCATTTTCTTCTTTGTCTTCACCTTCATCTTCTGAGTGATCCAACCAAAACTCATCCTCGGCCATTAAAGCAACACCAGCTTCTTGTTGTCTTGCCAAAAGCAACTTGTTTTGATAATACTGAGAGTTGCGTACTTTCGGCTTCCGACAATCTTTGGCATAATGACCCAACTTGCCGCAGTTATAGCATTTGATTGAATCAGTTGAAAGCTTTTCAACAGCGGTGTAATCATTCACAAACTTCTTCTTCTCATCCGGTTTCTTCTCCACATATCTTTGCTCTTCATACCTTTTTCCTTCCACCCTTTCCCGGTGTTCGTGGTTCTTTGAACTCGAAGAAGAATACCGTTGAGAATTTAATCTCGGCTTCTTATAAAATTTCTTTTGAAAGACATGGGTCAGCAATATCATAGCTTGTTTCAGACTTTCTCCATCATCACTATCTGAAACAGAATCAGACTCTGAACTGGTAAGAACTATGTTCTTTTTCTTCTATTTCTTTTCTTTCTTCTTTTCTCCAGCTACTAAAGCAATCGGATCAGGAACTTTTTCTACCTTCTTTTTCTCAGCTCTTTTCTCTTCAACTTCTTCTTCATTCTGTCGCAAGGTCTCAAATACCTCATGTAGTGGAATTTCATTCAAATCCTTCATCTGCTTCATTCTTCTTGTATGCTTTTTCCATTCCGGATGTAAGATACTCAGAAATTTAACATTGTTCTCCAACTGCTTCTTTTTGACTTTGTTCTTTGTCAACTCATTTAGAAGCAACACAAACCTCTCATAGGTATCTTCTAGACTCTCATTCTCCTTTGCTTTGAACTCTTCATAACTATTTATGCACTTCGCCACTTTCATCTGGTTTCCGACCTTTGATCCCATCATCATCTTTTGCAACTGATCCCACATCTTCTTAGCATTGGCTTTATAACTGTCAATTTTGATGTAGATCTCATTTGGTATGCTTTGAAGAAGTAATGATCTCGCTTGTTTATCTGCTTTGTCTCGGCTTTTCTGCTCTTCAGAATATTGAGAAATATCCACTGTCACTGTTTTCATCTTTTGCTCTCGTTCTTCAGTTTCATCTTCACTATCAGAAGAGTCAACATCAGGTACTTGAACTGTTATTGGAGCCATTGGACCTTCGGTGATAGACAGTAGAATATTCTCTCCATTTGAATGCCGATCTATGAAATCCAGGAATCTGTCTTTCCATTGCTCATATTCGCCTTTGAATAAAACTGGAGGTTTCACATCAGTTCCAATTGAAAGTGCATCTTTGGAAGTCATCTTGTATAACCCTGTTTGAAAAATATATCAATAAGAAACTAGAACTGATCGTTAGTCCAAATGAAACAATCAAGAAAATACAGAAAACTTGAAATATTAAAATCAGAAATTTTAATCACTAAAAGAACTATGTCCCCCTAGGCAGACTTCACTATTAAAGGGAATATTGCAATTTTGGAAGATTAAAAAAAATCCAAGTCTTTTCTTTTATGCGCGTCACTCAGGAAACGTATTCATCAGCAATGCGCGTCACACTTGAAACGCATTCCTCAACAATGCGTGTCACACTTGAAACGCATTCCTCAACAATGCGTGTCACACTTGAAACGCATTCCTCAAAATGCTTGTCACACTTGACCCGAAATTCTCACAATGCGTGTCACAAGGGAACCGCATTCCTTTACTTTGTGTGTCACTAAGCAAACGCATTACTCAAAATGCGTGTCAAGAAGCACCCGCATATTAAACTATGCGTTTGTTATTAAACCCGCAACATTCAGCTATGAATGACCCGCATTCCTTGATGATAGACCCGTAATCCTTGATGAATCAGACGCATTCCTCGATGAACACCCGCATTCCTCTGAATCGAACAGAATCACTCTAAAAATTCATTTACACCTTGAATTCAGACTCAAAACTTCGACAATTTGGTCTTTTCAACAAATCGAATACAAAGCTAACACTAATTTTCGATCAAAAACACAAAAATTACAATTTTGAATAAGAACAATGTCAAGAACTCGTGTTTACAAAAATCACAAAAATTTGAAAATTCGAATTCAATACAGTGCAATTCTTTATAACACCTATACAGACTCGAACGAATTCACATTCCTAACATTACCTAATCAATTACAACACCAAAACTCAATTAAACTCGAAATCGATTCTGGACTTTGATGAACAGTACGAACAAACGTATTTCTTGATTTTTCTTGATTTGGATCTGCTTTGATACCAATTGATTGTTCCAGAATCTAGTTTCTAATCAAACAATCAAACAAACAAGATAAAACAAGTCAATTACCTGTTTGATTTCTTTCAAATTCAATCTTTACACTTTCTCTCTCTAGAACTCTCTCTTTCTCTCTCTACAATCTGACTTCTCACACTTCAGTTCTCTCTAAATCGTATCTTTCAAAATACAAAGAAAACAAACTATTTATACTAATAACTACTAATTACAAGGAAAATACAAAAACAAAATACATTGACTTATTACAAATAGACTTTGACTTTTAATGAGATTTGACTTTAGTAGCTTTGACTTTCTCAACTTTGACCTTCAGTATTCATGATCTTGTATCCAACAGATTTATGCTCTAACAATACCTTTTTGTTAGTAGAATTCATTAAGCACTTTGAGAGAATTATGTTGTAGAGAGAGAAATACTTCATTTTGAGAGCATATTGTAATATGAGAGATTTGATTTCAATAATTATTGTGTTTCCAAAGATCAATACTCATTGTGCTGAGTGGTAAAATGGAAAATAGAGTTTGGTTAGAAGTGAGCTTATTGATAAAAAGAAAGAGGGTGTGAGAACAGAGTCAAAAGAATATGAATACTCTGCACCAACTTCTTTCTGAGTCGGGTAACCACGTCTTCTGATTGGTTCACATTCTTTGGTGACCATCATTGAAAAAGGCAGTGAGCCCATGCCAACTCTTGCATTAACCCCACCAACCACTCGTTTCTTTCTTAACAAAGAAATGTTTCATTTTCTTCGGGGATGCAACATATCTGCTATTTGGTCTTCACTCAGAAGATTTAGATATTGAAAAAAAAGGAATGTTGCCCCACCTTCGCACCACTTTCATGCACATTGAGTTTGTGTAATACTTGTTGTCTCAACAGTTTACACAATTTGAGCCTGAAAAAGCTTAAATACCTTCAATCATTTCTACACTTTCACGTACACACAAGGAATATGTTTTCTTGTCATAAAATTCATAGAAAATTTCTTTGTGGTTTTTCGATGATTGAATGGAAGCCCTGTGGGAGTGAATATCACAAAAGCTCCTTTCTAATGTACATTCGTTGTACAAAGTGGCTTTGTGCTACTTACAAGCAATTATAATTGTATCATTTGTTGATTCAGGGTTACAATTCTTATTATATCTGATTTTGAAAAGATTAAGGTATATACATTATATGAATTGACGGATACTCAGATCAAAAGGGCGGAGATTGCTAGATTATTATAAAGGGGGATATTGATATTCAAAGACAATGATGACTTAAAAAGGTTTTGATGATTTTGTTGCTCATAATTCATCAAAAAGGTGGAGATAATCTGGAGTTTTCAAGTTAGATGAATATTTTCAAGTTCAAGTCAAATTCATATGAATCAAGTCTGATGAAATTGTAAGGCTCTTCAAAAGATAAGATTCTTCAAAAGATACAACTCATCAAATGAATAATTTCAAGTCAAATGAATATTTTCAAGTCAGATGAATATTTTGAAAGTTACTTCAAGAGATATTCTAGAAAAGAGATGAACTCATTAAAAAGGGGGAGTATCAAAAGATTTTTGTACAAAAAGGGGAGAAACAGAACTGTGTAAAGAATTGTAAAGGTCAAGAAAATGTTCCGAGATGATTTGAGAAAGTTCATTTTTTCAAAGACTGATGAGAGACCAAAGACTGAAGATACAAGCATTAAAAGATTCTTCTAAGTGCAAAGTTCAAATATGCTATGTTCAAAGAAGTTCAAGATTTCATGTTCAAGACCTTGATGACTTTACAAAGAAAAAGAGAATGACTTTTCAAAGAGAAGGTGAATGACTTTTCAAGTATGTCTGGAGATTCTTTAAAATCTGAATATTTGAAGATTGCTAGAGCTTCAAAGTTTAAATCCATCAAAGATAAAGTTTTGAAGAATCAAGAGCTGAAGACTAATGTCAAATTTTTTTAAATCTTGATACAAAGGGGGAGATTGTTGGTGTATTATTGTATCCAAGATTTAAGTGGGAAAGTCAAGATGTGTAAAGTCAAACATAATCAAGTCTTGGAAAGTCAATGGTGTTTACTTGTGTTTGTACATAGTCTTTGACTATATAAATAGCCTTGTGAGAGGTTATTGTAGAGGAGCATTTTGTGTAGAGCTAAGTTGTACTGTGTAATTCATTGATAGATATATGACAATAAATCTTTCTCTATTTACACTCTCTCTCTAGATGGTGATCTTAATTGTCATATATGAATACATCTTAATGATTGATTTGCTTGAATCTTGGACTTACAGATGTTGTGTTAGAACGGAGGATGGCAAAGAACTCTTGGTTGGGACTCGAATGTCAAAACTCTACACGATAAATATGTCAAATGCAAGACTAATAATGTTGTGTCTTTACTTTCTAAAGCCTCTATGCAACAAAGTTGGTTCTGGCATAAAAGGCTATATCATCTCAACTTCCGATACATTAACAAGCTGGTGACTGCCAATTTGGTTACGGGATTACCTGTGCTAAAATACGTCAAAGAACATCTGTGTGACTCGTGTGAGAAAGGTAAGATGAAAAGGGCCTCTCATAATCCTAAGCTTGAACCAAGCACAAGTACTTCTTTAGAACTGTTGCATATAGATCTCTGTGGTCCAATGCGAACGCAAATCATAAACGGCAAGAAATACGTCTTGGTGATTGTGCACGATTATTCAAGATACACTTGGGTCAAATTTCTAAGATCGAAAGATGAGACGCCCGATGTCATCATCTCATTCTTAAAGACCATTCAAGTGAACTTGCAGAAGATAGTTAAGTTTCATAGAACTGATAATGGCACAGAATTCAAGAACAAAATGGTTGGTGATTATCTCGAATCGGTCGGGATAACTCATCAGTTTTTTACTTCCAGAACTCCGAAACAAAATGGGTAGTTGAAAGACGAAATCGGACTCTTGTTGAGGCTACGTGAACGATGTTGAGCCAATCCGATCCACCTTTATCTTTGTGGGCCGAAGTTATCTCAACTGCATGTTATACGAAAAATCGGTCAATAATTCATTGCCAGTTTGGTAAAACACCATATGCTTTGATAAAAAAATAGAATACCTAGCATTAAACATTTTCACATATTTGGATGCAGGTGTTTTGTACTGAATGACAAGGAGAAAGGGTTTGAAGGTAGGGCAACTTTCCTTCTTTTTCAATATTAGTATCTTCCAAATGAAGAACCAATAGTGTATGTGCTGCTTCCCCAGAAAATGTGAAACATTCTCTTTTTGAGAAAAGAATGAGTAGCTGGTGGGGTTGTATGCAAGAGATGGCATGGGCTAGTTGCCTATTTCAATGATGGTCACCAAAGAATGTGAACCAATCAGATTATGTGGCTGCCCGGCTCAGAAAGAATTTGGTGCAGAGTTTAATATTCTTTTACTCTGATCTCTCACATTCTTTCTTTTAATGCTCACGTCTAACCAATCTCTCTTTTCCATTTTACCTCTTCACACACCATCACTCAATTCTTTTGACCCTTCTCCCCTCAATCACTCAGGGAATACTTCCTGGGTAGGAAACACTGGTTATCGTGAACCAATGGAAGTTCTGTTAAGTTCTCACATTGAATCCCATGTATTTTCCTAATAGAACATGATGTTCAACAGTCTTTTGTACATGTAAGCACAAATACCATTTTTTACATGAAAAATAAGACTTTCGGAGATGTCAAAACAGTTATGTATGACAATGCAATTCTCCCCCTCAAACTAAAAGAGTTTGACAATTAAGCTCATATCATTTTATCATGAAGAATAAGATTTTGGAGAATAAAAAACAAATGTTGTTTATATGAACAATATATAAACATATTTTCAATGAAAGCACATGAAATGACGTTTGATTCAATCAACAGTGAATACAAATAATGTGAGTATTACCATAGAAAGATTTAACTTTTGATACATGGTAATAACAAAGTCAAATAGAATGTTCTGAACCGTTATGTGTATGAATACTTGACAAAGTATATTGACAAGATAAAACGCAATTATTTATCTTTAAGAACACACGGTCAGATAAGCATCTGTTAGCATCACAGATATTCTCCCCCTTAACTTAATATAATATATATATATATATATACATATTAAACAAAGAAAAAAAATACAGAAAAATAAGGCACTGAAGTGCGGGTTCTAATCCGATGTGATTAGAAACCATTGTCACTTGAACAAACCTGCAGAAAGAAAATTATGGTAATCAATTATGAAAATGATTCCTCTCTTGTTAGCAGCAGTTGAAGTATAAAACACAATAGTAGAGTTCAGAATACTCCCCCTAGAATCATGAGTAATGTCTATGACATGTTCAATATACCAAGTTGGCTGATTAGGAATTGGAACCTCTTTTCGTCGAACGGCTTGGTGAAAAGGTCAGCTAACTGGTAGTCAGTTTGAACAAAATGCATTTCAAAATGCATTTCGTCAAACCTCTTTTTCTACATGATCCTTGATGAAATGGTAGTGTACATCGATATGCTTGGTCTTCGAATGTTGTACCGGATTAGCAGTTATAGATATGGTACTCTTGGAATCAAAATAAATAGGAACACACTTGTAGTTGTATCCAAAGTCACATAACTATGTCGTCATCCAGAGGACTTGAGAACAACAGCTAGCAGCAGCTACATACTCAGCCTCGGCAGTAGATGTTGAAACACAGTTTTCTTTCTTTGAGGTCCAACACACAAGTTTGTCACCTATAAATTGACATGATCCAGAGGTGCTCTTCCAGTCTAGCTTACATCCTACATTATCAGCATCTGTAAGAATTTATTTTCTTTGAAGATTATTTTCTGAAGAAAAGTGAGCTAAATTTGATGATAATTTATTTTCTGAAGTCTGAGAGAGGTTTTATTACCTTGGGGAAGATTGTTAATGAATTTTGAAGAAGACATTCACAGATTTTGGGGGAGAATAATGTAATTATGAAGATTGTTTGTCAAGATATAAAGAGAGAGACAACGAATAAATGGGAGATTAAATGTTTATCTTTATGAAGAAGTTTAAAGTGGGAGATTGATTTGTCAAAGATCAAACAAAAGAGGAAAATTGTTCATGGTTGCTGGATTTTTAATTTGAATCCAAGGGGGAGTTTTAAATGCCTATCTTTTTTAAGATGATCCTGAATCCAAAAGGGGATATTGTTAGCGCATAAATGTTGGATCCAAGATCATTTTGTTTTAAGTCAAAGGCTCTTAAAGCATTATCAAAGTCAAAGTTTCTTAATAAGGAAAGTCAAAGTCAAGCAAATCAAAGTGTTTAGTTTAGTTGTATTTGTCTTTGTATTGTAACTAGGTATAAATACCTTGATGTCAGTAGAATTCATTAAGCACTTTTGAGAGAATTATGTTTTAGAGAGAGAAATACTTCACTTTGAGAGCATATTGTAATATGAGAGATTTGATTTCAATAATATGACATTTGGAATGGAATTTTTGTTGTTCATCTTGATTTACAAATGATTAGGACACACAACATCCAACTCTGAGCCTATTGTGGCCACTCCCCTCAGAGCTGTATCTCATAAAGGAACCTCAGAGGGCACATCCCAACGATCAAAAACTTGTGCCTATGAGATGAAAAACCAGAGAGCTGCCATTTCTACTCCCATCACCTCTGTTGGACCATCAACAAAGGTAAAGGTAAATGTTGGCACAAATGCAATTGCAGAAGGGGTTGAGAAGTTCGTAGAACCATCAAGTCCTGAACTTCTGCCCATTGCCCTTATACCTTCTGTCCATTTTTCTGCCTTAGATCCGAATAATGCCACATATGATGCAAAGATCACACAACAAACCTTGCCACAAAAGAAACCTTCAGAAACCAAAGACAAAGCTAGACACCTTCTGCAGCTGCTACTTCTGAGAGCAAGAAACCAACAGAAGATCGAGTGAAAAGCATAGTTGATTCAATGGACGCTATGAGGATGCCCATTCCAAGGCCACCAAAGAAGGAGCTATCTTTCCATCAGAACATCCAAAGTTACTTATACAGTGCAGAGTGTGAAGAAGTTTTCTTACCACCCAATATGCATCCTCTGATAATTGAGTATGTAAAAAGAAGGTTCTTAGAGAATGCACAAGAAAAGTCAAAGGTCTACTCCGTTATCCCAGTTTAATCTAGTTGATTAACAATCACATAACACAATAATAATCAAGACATAAAGATTAAGAATAACATACCAATCCCTTGAATAAACGGTTAAACCTTGTGTGTTCTTGATACCCTTGAATACAGAGAATACGTACGGCTATTAACTAGAATATTATCAGAGATCTTTCAAGGTTAACCCTAAATCTAAACTAATTAACACTTTAAATACCTAAGCCATATGGGCTTATGGGCTTGAGGCCCAATAGCTAATAACTATTTACTTATTACATAATAAACCCTCTAACTAACTTTAATACAATTGCAGTTTAAACCCTTAACTTTAACTTTAATCTTAAATACAATTTATGATCCAACAATCTCCCCCTTTGGATTCAAGATTAAAAAAAATTAGCAATTGTCTTCGGGTCTTCACTTTTCTTCTCTTTTATTCAGATATGACGTTGATAGCTTCAAAACTTGTAGCTTCTTTAAAATCTTCACCAGCAGTCTTCAGATTATATTCTCCTTCTTTGATAATTCTCCCTTTTTGTATCTTCTCCCCCTTTTTGATGAGTGGTGAGAATCATCATCATCAAAACTTTGCAAAACAATCTCCCTCTTTCAAGACAATCTCCCCCATTGTGTATGATCACGTAAGCACAGTCTTCATGTAACGAGCCCTGTGTAGAAATAAGAGCAGTCTTCCCAGATCGAAAGAGTGATTATTTCAATCTTTTCAGATTAAAATAAAAAATAGTAACCATTCGAATCTTTTCAAATTCAAACAGTTTAATAGATGTAACCCTGAATCAACAAATGACTGAGTTAAAATGTCTGTCAGTAACACAAAGTTACTAAGTAACACAAAGTTACTATATAAGGAGCTGGTTTGATGTAGACTCCCCGGGACTTCCATTCAATCATCGAATAACACATGGTTACCTATGAACGTTCTGACATAAAACAAATTTCTGTGTGCTTGTGCATGTGTATGAAAGAATTAAGCATAGATGATTGCTTTTCATTATAGGCTCAAAGTATGTAAACTTGTTGAGACAACAACAAATTATATAAAGACTCAATGTGCATGAGAAAGGGTTCGAAAGTGGGGCAACTTTCCTTCTTTTTCAATATTAGTATCTTCCAAATGATGAACCAATAGCGTATAAGTTGCTTCCCCAGAAAATGTGAAACATTCTCTTTTTGAGAAAAGAATGAGTAGCTGGTGGGGTTGTATGCAAGAGATGGCATGGGCTAGTTGCCAGTTTCAATTATGGTCACCAAAGAATGTGAACCAATCAGATTATGTGGTTGCCCGACTCAGAAAGAATTTGGTGCAGAGTTTAATAATCTTTTACTCTGATCTCTCACATTCTTTCTTTTAATGCTCACTTCTAACCAATCTCTCTTTTCCATTTTACCTCTTCACACACCATCACTCAATTCTTTTGACCCTTCTCCCCTCAATCACTCAGGGAATACTTCCTGGGTAGGAAACACTGGTCATCGCGAATCCATGGATGTTCTGTTAAGTTCTCACACTGAATCCCATGTATTTTCCTAATTGAACATGATGTTCAACAGTCTTTTGTACATGTAAGCACAAATACCACTTGTTACATGAAAAATAAGACTTTCGGAGATGTCAAAACAGTTATGTTTGATGATGCAATTCTCCCCCTCAAACTAAAAGATTTGACAATTAAGCTCATATCATTTTATCATGAAGAATAAGATTTTGGAGAATAAAAAATGAATGTTGTTGATATGAACAATATATAAACATATTTTCAATGAAAGCACATGAAATGACGTTTGATTCAATCAACAGTGAATACAAATAACGTGAGTTTTACCATAGAAAGATTTAACTTTTGATACATGGTAATAACAAAGTCAAATAGAATGTTCTGAACCGTTATGTGTATGAATACTTGACAAAGTATATTGACAAGATAAAACGCAAGTATTTATCTTTAAGAACACACGGTCAGATAAGCATCTGTTAGCATCAAAGATATTCTCCCCCTTAACATAATATAATATATATATATATATATACATATTAAACAAAGAAAAAAAATACAGAAAAATAAGGCACTGAAGTGCGGGTTCTAATGCGTTGTGATTAGAAGCCATTGTCACTTGAACAAACCTGCAGAAAGAAAATTGTGGTAATCAATTATGAAAATGATTCCTCTCTTGTTAGCAGCAGTTGAAGTATAAAACACAATAGTAGAGTTCAGAATACACCCCCTAGAATCATGAGTAAGGTCTACGACATGTTCAACATACCAAGTTGGCTGATTAGGAATTGGAACCTCTTTTCGTCCAACGGCTTGGTGAAAAGGTCAGCTAACTGGTAGTCAGTTTGAACAAAATGCATTTCAATGTCACCTTTTTCTACATGATCCTTGATGAAATGGTAGCGTACATCGATATGTTTGGTCTTCGAATGTTGTACCGGATTAGCAGTTATAGATATGGCACTATTGGAATCACAATAAATAGGAACACACTTGTAGTTGTATCCAAAGTCACATAAATGTGTCGTCCTCCAGAGGACTTGAGAACAGCAGCTAGCAGCAGCTACATACTCAGCCTCGGCAGTGGATGTTGAAACACAGGTTTGTTTCTTTGAGGTCCAATTCACAAGTTTCTCACCTATAAACTGATATGATCCAGAGGTGCTCTTCCGGTCTAGCTTACATCCTGCATGATCAAAATCTGTAAAGGCTGTTATTCCAAAACGAGAATCTTTTGGATACCAAAGGCCTAGATTAGGAGAACCTTTGAGATATTTCGCATAAAAACATGTGACAAACATTATATCTGGGCAACTTGCAGTCAGATAAAGTAAAGAACCAATCATGCTACGATACACCTTTTGATCAACAGGTTTCCCGGAGGGATCTGCGTTTAAGAGTGTACCAGTAGCCATTGGTGTTTTCATTACTGAACTGTCTTTAATGTATTTAGCTTGATTAATAAATATGTCGTCATGTAATAGCTTTCAATTCACCCATCATCGACATTTCAAACTTTGTTTCCATTATCTTTGAAAAGTTCTTACAAAATTTCTGATTTGTCGACCCAAACATTATGTCGTCAACATAAATCTGAATGAGAATCAAGTCCTTATCTTGCCTTTTAAGAAATAAGGTAGTATCAACTGTACCTTTCTTGAAACCAGAAGCAAGTAGAAATTTAGTGAGAGTTTCATTCCAGGCTCGCGGTGCTTGTTTAAGACCATATAGTGCTTTGTCTAAAACATAGACATGAGCAGGCTGATGAGGATCAACGAAACCTTCAGGTTGAGCCATGTAGACCTCCTCATGCAGAACGTCGTTCAGGAAAGCTGACTTTACATCCATTTGATAGACATTAATGTTTTTGTGCGCTGCATATGCTAGAAATATTCTGATGGCTTCGATCCTTGCAACCGGGGCGAATGTTTCGTCATAGTCAATGCCCTATTGTTGACAGTACCCTTTTGCGACCAAACGAGCTTTGTTTCTCACTACTACTCCGACTTCGTCTTTCTTATTTCTGAAAACCCACTTTGTTCCGATAACAGATTTACCTTTAGGTAGTGGGATCAAGCGCCATACCTTGTTCCTTTCGAATTGTAGAAGCTCGTCTTGCATAGCTGAAATCCAGAAGGGATCACGTAGAGCTTCAGACGTTTTCTTTGGCTCTAAGGAACTGAGGAAGCTTGAAAACATGCAGAATTTGGTTGTTGTTGACCTTCTCGTGACACCAGATTGTACGTCACCTATCACATTTGTTAGGGGATGATCCTTAGTCCAACGATGTGTGCTTGGTAAGGATTCAACTTGTTGTTTCGTATTGGATGCATCGTTTTCATCGTGCACAACAGGCAACTCCATAGATGTACTCAGGATATCTTGGACTGGTGTTTCTGATATTGAGGGTTCTGGACTAGCAGTTGAAGTACTCGGGACTTTGTTTCCAGAAGAACTATCTGTAGAGACAGATTTAGCATTTGTAGAGTCAGAAACTAACGGTTGAGTTGTACCTAAGAGAGATGAAGTGTCAGTGACTTCTTCGGACGGTCCAGATATGTCTTCAGATATAGTAGGGACCTCCGAGCCTGTACCACTTGTTATTGATGTTGATATGCCTTTTTCAAAATCTGCACATATATCATCAAAGGCATCAATAAACAATAAATCTAACTCAGATGAAGTAGAGTTAGAGTTAGAAGAAGTGGATCCTTTAGTAGCTGGTTCTATTCTGGATTGAATAGAAGCTTTGTCCTTACGACCGAGTTCTGAACTGTTGTGTCTAGAAGTCCTTGTAGAATTCTCATCAAAGGAGACATTCATGCTCTCAACAACCGTCTTAGTTTGAATAATGTAAATTCGATGAGCTTTAGATGTCAGAGAGTATCCAACGAGATATCCTTCATCCGCTTTCTTATCAAATTTTGATAATCCTTGACGCTCTTTAAGAATGTAACACCTGCAACCAAAAACACGAAGAAATTTGATATTAGGTGTACGATTGTTGATTAACTCATATGTTGTTTTATTAAAGCGCTTGACTACAATGGTACGATTCTGTGTAAAGCATGCTATAGAGACTGCCTCGGCCCAAAGGTACATGGGTAGATTTGAATATGCAAGCAAAGTACGAGATGCCTCAACAAGCGTGCGATTCTTCCGTTTAACAATGTCGTTCTGCTGTGGAGTGTAGGCTGCGGAGAAGTTGTGTGAAATCCCCACAGAAGTAAGATAACTCTTCAGGGTGTCATTCATGAACTCTGTGCCATTATCGCTGTGAATGGTTCGAACTGGCAGTTGAAGACGTACTTGCATGCGCTTGATAAAAGCGATGATCAAGTCTGGTGCATCAGACTTTTTGCGAAGAAACTCGATCCATGTATACCTTGAGTAGTCATCTATCATTACCAACATGTATTTCTTTCCATTGATAGATGCGGTTCGCACTGGGCCACAAAGGTCCATATGAAGGAGTTCCAGTGCAGATGAGGTTGATGATTCAGATTTGGACTTGAATGAGCTACGCTTCATTTTGCCCAACTCACATGCGGAACAGAGTGAGTCTTTTTCGAACCTCATTTCTGGTACACCTTTGACTAGACCTTGTCTTTGTAGCTTCGCTATAGATCGTAAATTCTGATGAGACAATCGTCGATGCCACGTCCACGATTGTGCTTTAGAAGCTTTGGCTAGTAGACATACTGGACGTGTGGCAGACAGTGTAGGAAAATCTACATAGTATAGATTTCCATGGTGCTCAGCTTTGAAGACTTCGTAACCATCGGGATCCTCTAGATAGCAATGAGTAGTTGTGAAGAGGACTTGATATTTCATGTCACAGAAGTGACTGGTGCTGAATAAGTTATGATCAAGTCCTTCTACATATAACACTTTCTGAATCTTCACTACTCCATTATCTAGCATGCCATATCCTTTGACTTTTCCTTCTGCTTCAGAATTTGCAAAACGAAGTGCTCCGGCAGGCTCCTCCACATAGTTATGTAGGAGGTGCTTGAATCCTGTCATGTGGCGTGAACATCCGGAATCTATCACCCACATTCGACAGGCCTGCACAAAAACAATTAGTTTTGCTTAGGTACCCATATCAGAATGGGTCTTTCGCTGTTAGCTTTAAGCAATTCAGGAATATCAGCAGGTTTAACTTTAACTCACCATTCATATCTGGGTTTTGGAACCCATTTCCAAACTATTTTGACATTTAATTCCTGAAAGTGCTGTTTAGATGAAGGATTGGCAACCTTAGCTCGATACACTTTGGGTTGTGTAGAATAATTATAATTAGAATTAGACTTAGGGTTCAGTTTAGCTTTTCTTTTGCTCTTTTTAGACTTTGGAGGGGAGTAGTATTTGAAAGAATTATCCGAGCAGTGTTTACAATATAGATTCTTTCGAGCAAAATTCATAAACTTAGATTTATTAGAAAAAATCGTACATTTATGTCCATCAAAAGAATTACTTTTCAAAAAAATACTGTTTGTAGTACAACTGCTAGAATTCAAACTATTATTTTTATTCAAACTAAGATCCTTATTCTTCTTACTTCTCCCAACTCCGTTTCCTTTTATATCTGAAACAGAAACAGGAACCTCGTTAGTCTCATGCTTGGACGGTGATTCTTTTCTTGAATTACTTGAAGTTTCACCCTTCTCAAAGATGCTAGGTGGATATTCAGGACCATCAGAGTAAACAACTGAAGGTTTTATAGGAGCATCAAATTCTGGATTTGTTCTTACCTTCCAGCTTGGATCACTGGACATCTGTTTATCATTTGAAGCATTTTTAAACAGAGTAATTTTCAAATCATTGATTTCTGTGCAAAGCTCTTGATTTTCTTTCAAAGATTTTTCCAGTTTAAACTTGAGATCAAAGTTTTCATCTTCAATCTCATCAAGAGAGTGTTGCAACAGATCAATTTGCTTCATCAATTCAGATGTATGATCATTCACAGAATTTGACTCCTTTTGAATAGAAACAGAGTCAGAGTCTAAAGCATTCATCAATTCGGAAAATAATTCTTCAGTCATTGACTCAATAAACTCCGTTTTATCATTTTTCAAACAAGATTCATTCGTGTTTACAGTGTCTTATTCAACCTCTTCAACAAGCAAAGGTTTAGGAGTAATGGGGTTTGAGACTGATAGTATAGTAGATGGATCAACATCCGATTCATACTCATCGTATTTGCATTCAGTCTCAGATGGAACAGTGTCATTGTTGACTGATTCTTTAGAAGAAGTGGTAAACAATGATTTAAACTCAGTGAATTCAATCTTTCGAGTTGCATAACTTTTGTTCAAATCATTGTATTTAAAACCAACTGATTTAAAAACCTTTTGAGAATCAGTGTCACAAGACTTGTTTTCTCCCATTTCTTCTTGACCTTTGGTTTCAGTAAAAGGTTTAGAAGCACTAGCTTCATCAAAAGTAGCACAAATGTTTGGAATGCGTCTGATTGCGGAGCCAAATTTATCAAAGTTATATAAATGCTCCGGTGCCTTTTTCAAAACATCATTAGTTGGCACACCCAAACCTGGTTTTAGTTTATAAAACCTTTCATCCTGGAGTTTATTGGTCAACAGATTTAGCGTCTGCTCAGTCTGACCTCGTTTCATGTTAATATCCTCCAATTGCTTAATCTTTGTATAAGCTTCATTTCTTTCTTGAAAACAGACATCAAATTTAATTTTGAACTCACCTTTTTCAGCATTGAGATTCATTAGATCCTTTTCTAAGACAAATATTTTACTTTTCAAAGTTTCCTTTTCAGCTTTTAAACCATCTTTTTCTTTTTCTTTTTCTTCCACAACAACTTTCAGTAAAGCGTTTTCATCACGAAAACTCAATACTGATTGATGTGTGTAGCTAAGCTTGCCTTTCAATAAAGCAAATTCATCTTTCATGCTATGTATTTGGGCCATAAGAGATTCAATAAGCTCAGAATTATCACTTACCTCAGAGTTTGCATCTTCCGAAAGTGCCTCAGAATCTTCATCGTCCCCATCCAGCTTGGCCATGTAGTAAACTCGGGTGAAGTGTGCCTGCTCCTCGTCATCAGAACTTTGGAACAACCAATTTTCTTCTTCAGCCATAAGCACCTTTTCTTCTTCGGCTTTCTTGGCGATTAGTGACTTTCGTGCATAGTAGTCTGAGTTCTTGACCTTCTTGAATCTGCAATCTCTTGAGAAGTGCCCAAATTTGCCGCAATTGTAGCATCTTCCAGGTTCATCAGCTCTGTCTTCTTTCTTTCCCTCTCTCTTATCTTCTCTTCTTTCTTCCTTCCTGTCTTGTCGTCTTTCCTCTCTCCTTCCATGCCTTGGCTGGTACCTCATCTCAGACTTCTCTTTCTTGTGCCCCTCGTACTTTGGCTTTGTGTAGAACTTTTTCTTGCTAAAGGTCTTCTTGAATCTTCTAGTAGTAAGAGCCAAGTCCTCGGAGAACTTCTGAATATCTGGATCGTAATCAATCTCCAGTTCTTCATCACTTGAAGCAGAGTCAGAATCAGTAACTTCGGTAACTAAAGCTTTAGACACCTTTTTTGTTTGACCTTGCAGAGGATACAAAACCTTTTCCAGCTATGAGAGTCACAGAATCCTTCAGTTTATTTGACTTATTATTGATGGTTCTCACTTCGTCCTCGTGCTGAGAAAGAGTAGAGAAGATATCAGTGACGTTCTCTTGAGCCATGTTCTTTGACATCTGAAGGTTGATGGCAAAGTTCTTCCATTCCGGATTTAAGTTCATGATGAACTTATAATTTATCTCCGAAGCAGACTTAGAGATGTTGTTCCTCCGCAAGTCATTGAGAATGATGTTATATCTGTTGTAGGTCTCTAACAGCGTCTCTCCTTCTTTTGCGTGAAATCCCTCGTATGCATTTATGCATAGATTCTGCTTAGCTTGGATGGAGGCTTCACTTCTTTCAAACTGTCTTGACAGTTCATCCCAGATTTCTTTTGCTGAGTTTCGACTGTCTACACGGTTGTAGATGTCATTTGGGATTGCCATGGTCAGATAGATAAGAGCCTCTTCATCGGTCTTGTATTGTTCTTTCTGCTTTTCAGTAAAGAACTGATAAGGTTTAGGAACATATCTGTCAGGGATTTCTGGTGAGGTCTCTGTTTCAGCTTGACCAGGTACTCTGACCATTGGATTTACCGGACCATTAATAATTGACTCCATATAGTCTCTGTTCTTGTGTTTTAGAAACTGGACAATTCTCTTCTTCCATTGCTGATATTCGTCAGCCATAAGAACAGGCGGTTTGGACTGAGAGCCCATCGAGAGAAGCTGGTTCAACATCTTAGTTGTACTGTTAGTAATTAAACTTATCTGTATCAAGACAACCAACTAGATAAGATCGTTAGAATCAATTATAGGATAATATGTACACTAAAAATTTTCAGAAAAATAAATTCCCAAAAATAATTAAATGCAGTACTCGCACAGTAAAATTCACAAAGATTTTGATCAAGAACAAAACTTTGTCCCCCTTCGCAGACTTAGCACGGGGGTCCCCCTACCCGGTTAGCGGGTGGGATCAAGGGGCAACACCCTTGCGGAGGTATGGGGGCAGCGCCCCTAGAGAAATTTTTTTGACATTTAGATGCCCTATTACAGTTTACAAAAATCGACCGGAGATGTGCTTCGACCGGTATTGATTCAACCGAGGACTTGTAAAGACCGGTAGAGAGTTCGACCGGGAACTTGTAAAGACCGTTCGAGAGTTCGGTCGGGAACTTGTAAAGACCAGTATACTTCACGACCGATAGAGTGCTTTGACCGGTATTGGTCTTCGACCGATACAAGGTGTTTGACCGATATGATTCGGTCGACCGGTATTGAGAATGGACCGATATGGTGAATTCGACCGGTATAGTGATAGACCGTTACTGCTAAGAATCGGTAAAGGGTATTCGACCTGTAATGGACTAGACCGATATAGGCTTTGACCGATACAAAGGTATGGACCGATAGTGTCTTAGACCGATATATTGTTCGACCGGTAATGTGCCTTTGACCGGTAAACTTGTTTCGACCGGTATGTTCTTATTAAATAGCCCAGAACGTCGATGAACAACAACAATACTCAACACAAAAATCACTCTAACCCAGAAATTGAATGCAGAAATTACACCTTTGTGCCCAGAAACAAGTATCGATCAATACTCAATCAAAATCAAAGATTAATTTCAACTTTCATGCATCGATTATGAAGAACACAGTGTCGACTCTCTTTGAACCCAGAAAACTCAAAATCACAAATTCAATCACTTGATACTTTCTAATGCAGTTAATCAATCAGATAGTGTTCAGTAACGCAAAACACACCTAATCAGATCAATCTTAAACATAAACGCACATAGATTCATGAAATCAGATGAAAAAAAAATTCGATGAACAGTTACTTTGATGAATAGTAACTTCAAAAAAAAATTGATTCTTTAGGCTCTGATACCACTTGTTATCCCAGTTTAATCTAGTTGATTAACAATCATAGAACACAATAATAATCAAGAGATAAAGATTAAGAATAACATACCAATCCCTTGAATAAACGGTTAAACCTTGTGTTTTCTTGATACCCTTGAATACAGAGAATACGTACGGCTATTAACTAGAATATTATCAGAGATCTTTCAATGTTAACCCTAAATCTAAACTAATTAATACTTTAAATACCTAAGCCATATGGGATTATGGGCTTGAGGACCAATAACTAATAACGATTTACTTATTACATAATAAACCCTCTAACTAACTTTAATACAATTGCAGTTTAAACCCTTAACTTTAACTTTAATCTTGAATACAATTTATGATCTAACATACTCTCTCTGGGATATAAAGCAAGTTCTGGGACTCTCTCTGCATTCATTTGCCAATAAGGCGATAACGTACGTGAAGTATGTGGTTGAGAGAAAGGATGGAAAGAAATATACATTCACAGATACAGATCTCAACAATTTATGTGCCTATGATCTGCCTTAACTTCATGCCTTCACAGAGCAGATATTGGAGAGAACGAAATAGTTCATGATTCCTAACGGATGCATCAAAGAGGTCATGCGTGAGCACATCAAGTATCACAGTAAGATGGACTTCGAAGCTGCTCTGCGACTTGGAGTCGAAAAGTTGTCGATCACAAGACCATATGACCTTATTCCGGGCATAGAGGACATACCCTCTAACTCTCTGATTGTTGAACCTGAAAACGGATTTGTCTATAGGGATGATGATGGTAAGAAGAAAATTCAAGACTCATCAAAGCAACAAATATTCAAAAAACACACTATCGAAAATCAAAAACATTATCCTAAGGAAGATTGGCACACAGACTGTGCAGAGTGAACCAGCGGAGAGGATGATTGATAATATTGATGCGCAACTGAAGTGTGGGGAACTCATTCTTAGCATGCACAAGACATTAACTTAGAGCTTCACTCAGTCGATCAATGATTTACCTATGTAATTTTTGTAATCCATTTTCATTCATGTAATGTAATTTCAATATCATGTACTTGCCGTCTGGCATTTCTTTATATATGAATGAAAGTTTTGTCTTCAGAGGTTGAGTTCCTTTCAACCCTTAAGTTTTTTACTTAGCCATACACTCACAATTATAGATTTTTATTTTTCAATACTTAGGGGGAGATTGTTAGCTCCATTCACTATTTAGGAAAGTATTGAAAAATAGGCTAAGTATAGGAACCTCAGAAGATTGTCTTAATACACCAAGTTCACCTCAAGAGTGTCGAGCTCAGAAGCTTTGTCAACTATTCAACCGGGAAGCTCTTAACCTGAAGATCACTTTCAGACCACAGAGCCTCTATGACCCTTCACAGAGCCTCTGTGGTGGATATGTTCTGAAGAATGGAAGACTTGAATATTTGTGAATGAAATGGAGAAGACAAGATCACATGCAAATCACGTGACCCTGTTGTGCGAAGATCTTCACCATCAATAGTACATCCCCACGATGGTTTTACTTTTTTGGCGGCATTCCTTATTCGGAATGACAGCTTTTATCTTATACTATTGTGTGCTCTCCCCTTGTATATGAAGGGAGCACCTCCTGAATTCACAGTATGTGAGCATACACAATACACCACTCTTTGTCTTGCAATTCAAATATTTGTAGAGAGCATTTTTCTACACACAGTAGTGTGTGTTCTTTGTGTAACAGTTCAAGTTAATGAACTTAATCTTTCTGTGACTAATTCTCATTTTTCTATTGATTTCTTTATTGCTTGATTGTGTGTCTACTACCAAACCAAACCATCTTTCTACATATAAATCGCTTCTACACATATACATCTCTATTTGTGTAGATTGTTTGGTTAATCACTGTTTGGAACCCAAAACTGGGATCAACACTCCACCTCAAAAATTACATAAAGTCAAAAGGTCGTCAAAATATCAAAGTCTTAGCCAAAGTAAAACATTGAAAAACGAGTCCAAGTCTGAATTGACTAGAAGTCATTAATTTTTCACTAAAAATTAAGTTCTAAATTGATTTGTTTAGAAGTCATTTAACCCCCTTGAAAATATGCATTATGAAAAAATTGTCAGTACAAATCATATGCAAATTATCTAACTCATTCTAACTCCCCCTTGAAATATGATCATCTGTTCTTAGTACTCAATCCCCCAGAAGTCATCAGCAAACCTTCAGTGTAGATATATCTTTCAAAAGTAAAAGTAAAGACATGAAGAAAAATTATAAACCAAATTGTACAATGCAAATACGGATTATGTAAAAGTCATGTTTTGAGATTCAACATGCCTAATTTTGAAATCTATTAAATTAAATCTCTTTTCATCTAACGGATTAGTGAAAAGATCACCAAGCTGATAATCCGTGTTTACAAAGTCAACTCGATTGTACCTTTTTCAACATGGTCTTTGATAAAGTGATATCTCACATCAATGTGCTTTATTTTATTATTTTGGACAGGGTTAGTAGATATAGTGATTGTGTGTCCGCATCCATAACACTCTTGTTAAATTGGAATCCATAGTCTCGAAGTTGTGTCCGCATTCATAACACTTGAGAACAACAGATAGCAGTAGCTACATATTCTACTTCAACTATTGAAGTACATACAAAAAGTTGTTTCTTCGATGCCTAGCTAATGAGCTTGTCTCCTAAAAACTGTATGTTACCCGACGTCCTCTTCCTGTCAAACATGCAACCCATATGATCTACCTCTGAATATGTGTTTAGTTTGAATCCTGTATCTTTAGGATAGCACAAACCAAGATCTGCGGTTCCCTTCAAATATCTAAAAATTCTTTTCACATCCGAAAGATGGGACTCTTTGGGCTTAGCCTGATATCTCGCACACAAACATGTCGAGAACATAATATCGGGTCGACTTGCCGTCAAGTACATGAAGGAACCAATCATACCTCGAAAGGTCTTTTGTTATCCCAAATTATCAAGCTAATTTCATACAAACAAGATATATCAATCAAGAACTAGAGAGAGAGAGTAGAGAGAGAAAGTAGATCTTGAAAGCTCTTGTCATATATCTCACTTATCAGAATGTTTACAATTAAGTTCTTACAAGATTAACAAAGACTAATCCTATTTATACCACCTAACAAAACAAAAACTTAACAACTAAGTAAATGATACAACTTTGACTTTCCTAAAACATTGACAATGTTGACTTCTAACATTGACTTTCCTAATTAAATCTTGGATACAATATTTGGACTTAACAATCTCCCCCTTTGTATTCAAGATTTAATAAAAATTTGATACAAATCTTCAGCCCTTGATTCTTCAGCTTTTGTCTCTTTGAAGCTTTCACAATCTTTAAACTTTCAGCTCTTGAAGAATCTTGGAAAGTCTTTTTCAGTTTGAAGCTTTGAAAGTCAACATGTCATGAACAAGAAACAGAATTCTTGAAACTTCTGAAACAAATGGTTTGCGTGTGCTTCAAACAGCTTTGCGTGTGAGCGTGTCCTTCAAACAAGTTTGCGCATGCTTCAAAAATTCAAACTAAAACAATTCAAACCCTGAAAATTGATTTTCCAATTTATCCACGATGATCAAAATACAACCTGTAACACTTTTCTAAGCATCGAACATGAATAAAAACATGAAATTTCAGTTTTAGATTCAAGTTCACAGTGATCAAATTTTTTCAAACAAGATCCAAAAAATTTCAAAAATCAAACATATTTTGTGATTGATTCAGAAAACTTTGTGAATATTTTTTGTTTCTAAACAAAAATCGATCACAACTTGCTCATTTTTACAATCAAAGAACAACAAACAAAAACGAATTTGATTCAATCAGAAAGAAACCAAAAGAAAACAGTCGTGTTCTTGAAAATTTCAAGAAAATACAACTTTTTGATCCAAAATTTTCAGATTTCAATCCAATTTTCTGCTCAAATCATTTCTGAAAATGTTTGGTACGACTCTGATTCCAATTGTTATCCCAAATTATCAAGCTAATTTCATACAAACAAGATATATCAATCAAGAACTAGAGAGAGAGAAAGTAGATCTTGAAAGCTCTTGTCATATATCTCACTTATCAGAATGTTTACAATTAAGTTCTTACAAGATTAACAAAGACTAATCCTATTTATACCACCTAACAAAACAAAAACTTAACAACTAAGTAAATGATACAACTTTGACTTTCCTAAAACATTGACAATGCTGACTTCTAACATTGACTTTCCTAATTAAATCTTGGATAAAATATTTGGACTTAACATCTTTTGATCAACAACTTTCTCATTTAAGTCTGCTCCGATCTTCGTCCCTAGTGCCATCCAGGTGCTAATATGTGTACAATTTTCTATTTTAAATTTCTTTAAAATGTCTTAAATGTATTTAGCTTGGTTTAATAAAATCCCCTAGAAAAATTTTCGGACTTTTAATTTGAGAAAGAAATTAATCTCTCCCATCATACTCATTTGAAAATGTGACACCGTTAAGGCAGAAAAATTCTTACAATACTTAGGGTTTGTTGACCCAAAAATTATGTCATCAACATAAATTTAAATGAGAATAATATCGCCTTTTTATAGAATAAAGAAGATCAGGTTTAGCAAAATATTTACCTTTGGAACCATTGTTCTTCTTGTTCACTTGAGACATAGGAACAGATAACTTTGAAGCATCTTTCTCAGAAGATAAGTTTTTTGTTCTCTAAACCCTATTTACATTCTTGAAAACATTTTTATCTTTAGGCTTAGAAACATGATTATCTGAATTATGGAACAGAATTATTGAAAAGATTAGAAGGGAAAAGTTGATCTGTCAAAAAGCTTTTTGTTTTCGAAGAAATGTTTGCATAAAGTGAACTTGAAGCAGTTTTAAAAGAATGCATAGAATCAGTTGAGTCATCATATGGAGACTGAACAATAGTATCTGGATAGTTTGTTCAGATAACTCAACCTTAAAGTTTATTTCTTTAACTTCTTTTACTCTATTAAGGAAAACATCTTTCTCCTCAAACATCAAATCATATTTCTTTTGCAAATCAGACTTTACCTTCTGCTCCTTCAGAATCTCTATAGATAACCCAGATAACTTCTTTGTAAGTTTGGAAATCTCAACCTCAAAGAATTTTCTTTAATCTACAAAATCTTTTTCTAAAGTCATTCTTTTCTCAAATATTTCGTTGAAAATCCCAACATTTTTCTTCTCAAAAGCTTTCTTTTCCGTCTCAAAAATATTTTTCTTTCCTTCAAAACCCTTTCTTTCTTTCCAGTAAAATCTCTAAATCGGATATTTTTCTTGAAAAATCAACAATCTTTGTATCAAAAGATTTTCGTTCAGTTTCAAAACTTATCCTTTCTTTCTCAAAATTATCTCAATCAATGATCAAAACTTTCTCAAAATCAGACACTTATTTTGAAAATTTGATATTCAATGTCTCACAGGAGATAATGTTTCTTTGAAAATCTTTTCTTTCAGAATTAAAATCCTTTTCTATTCTCTTCAAGCTTCTTCATATCTTCTTGAAGATTTCATTTTTTGAGTTTTAATAACTCTCTTTCTGCTTTAAGATCAGGTATTTCAGGCACATATATGATTGCAACATCTCTCTTTGATAAGATAGTACTCCTATAACACCCGTAAAATTTCTCAAGTAATTATGTTTCCTACCTTGAATTCTTAGTTGTTTTGTGCCTTAATTACCGTTTTATGTTATTGATTAATGAGGTAATTAGAGCTAGGAATGTCACGCTTGAATTGCCTTTGAAACAGATATTTGGGTACGTTTGGTACAGGTTAAGCGAGAGTGACCGACGACAGTGACACATCACATTCTCCGAGTCACAATCGCAGGTGGGGGAAAGGGCAACTCTCGATACAGGTTTGGCGAGAGTGCCGGCGAAAGTGACACATGTCACAATCGCCGAGTCACAATCAGGGGGGAGGGATAGGGGCCGACTTGTGGTACACTTTCGACAAAAGTTCCGACGAGAGTGCCCTTGGCACAATCGTTGGGCACAATCTCACGGGCCATTTGACGGGCTTAAATGCTTTCTTTCTCATTTTCTACTCATTTCACTTCACCAAAATCAGTTTTCTTAAGAGAGAAACCCTAGGAACGATTTTAGCAACTTCACACTCCTCTCTCCTCATTCATTGCCAATCATTTACTCATTGGTAGTTGGGGGATGATTCAAAACTTCTTGACCATTTATTGAAGACTCTCAACAAGGATTCCAAGCTTTCAACTTCAAGTCTCCTACACCTCACCTCTACTCGAGTTCTCCAAATTTTCTAGGGTTTTATATAAAACCTAGATAGTGAGTTTCTACTAACCTTTTCACATGAGATACATATCCTAAATTGCTACTTGTCACTATTTCATACTTATACTTATATCTGATCACCTGCTAAGTTAACCTAATTTCTATCTTTGGTAATTATTGGAGATTTGGTTGATGATCTCTATGTGGGATATGATGAGGTTATTAATGGCAATATTTTGGTTCTTGAATGTATGTCATCATAGGATTGATGGGTATTATTGGTGAATTTGTATTTGGAGGGTTTTGGACCAATTAATGGGTTGGTACTATATGAGGTCTTATACATGTATCTTGTTGATATGAATTTTGTATAAGGGTGGATATTGCATGTATATTGGATGAACCATGGGTAAGCACTAGGAGGATGTAGTCTTAGGGTGCCACCATGTCGATATGAACCTAGACCTCCGCCATTTGGAGTAATGCCTGAGAGGTAGTCTTCAAATGTGTCGGGCCTTTGGGATGTTGCTCACGCGAGTGAACATCCAGGTACATTAGCTTGAGTTGAAACTCATTGGTGTGATGGGTCTCCCCCATTGATTCCTTTATGGTACAAGTTGTCTTTAAATTGTTAAATTTGATATGCTATGTTATTGTTCAACTCACTAGGCCCGTTTGGCCTAACACTTGATTGATTGGATGTGTATCAATGGTTCTAGCGGCGCGACCGCTAAGAAGGCTAGTAAGCTATAGATATGAGCTTAGGAGAATTTTGGGACGCCAAGTTTACAAGACATTATATTTTTGGAGATTTGGATCACAACTTTATGTAATCTCTTTCCTAGTTAGGATCTACATTAAAGGGTTGTTTTCCCTCATTGCTTATTTGTTACAAACATGTAATTAACAGGCGTTTATTGTTTCCCCTTTAAGGGTTGATCTCGTGCTTTGGCATATTTTATATATATCACATTTCCTTTCCGGAATTGCATCGATTGAAACATATGATGATGAAAACGAGGGTTTTTATGTAAAATACGTTCACAATTTCACTCGACCAGTGTTGTTCTGAATTTATGATTACGTGAGCATGCTTGAATTTGTTATTGTGATGATTAATCTTTGTAGTAGTATGTATTGAACCGTTTATCTTTGAAAGAATTAACTGGTGTGGCCTTTATCATGTATGACAGTTCACAATGGTAAACAGGAGGAATTGAACGGTGATCCCCAATGAGGGTAATGATGCGAGTTTCACGGCTCCGGAGACGTCAAGGAGAGTAAATCCAACGGGTGGTTCGACCGTCCCGCTAGGAACCATCTTGTTGGAGGGGATTGAGGACCAAGTTCCCCAAGTGAATCTCGAGCCGAGAATACGGTCCTTCTGAAAACAGGCCCCGAGTCAGTCTTATTAGCAAGCATCACTCAAATGATGAACTCTGCTATGGACAAGCGAGACGAAAGGTTCATGAAGATGTTAGAAGATCGTGACATAAGCAACCAGAGACATGAAACGGTGGGGGATAATGCGTTGATTGGATCGGGTGGTGCCGATAATCCAATTGGGACGGAGAAGCATGTGGTTAGAGCCGAAAAGAAGAAAGAAGGGGGTCGCTTCTTTAAATTCTTTTTATGTAGCCGACCTCCATAATTCTCCGAAACGACCAATCCAGTTACGTGTATGAGTTTGATTCAAGATGTAGATATGGCATTCGAGTCAAGCGAATGCGGTGACTCTCAGAGGGTTATGTTTGCATCCCAACTACTTAGAGGGGATGCGTTGAGTTAGTGGAATGTTACCCGAAGGGCGCTTACAAAAGAGGTTTTGGCCAAGCTCACTTGGCTAAACTTTAAAAAGAAGCTCTAGAAATACTGCAACGAAAGGGTCCTCGACAAGATTGAAGAAGAGTTCCGAAATCTGAAGAAGGGTAGTCTGTCGATCGCCGACTACTCGAAGAAATTCATGGACAACTCAGCCTGGTGGAGCACTTGGCTACTGATGAGAAGTCGAAGATAAAGACTTATTTAAAGGGTTTGCCGGGGCAGATGAAGATGGGCATGTGGAATGCCCGGGTGAATACATTATAGGAGTTCATAGAGGAATCCCAGCTAGTGGAGGACGATATCCTCCAAGAGAGAGAAGAGAAGAGGCAAGGAGAGAAGCGAAAATGGGAAGGGCCAAGCGGTCACGCCTGACCATCCAAACCCTTCAACAGGGGGAGGAACATAGAGCCATGATGCGAGGCAAGATGGTGCCTCAAGTGTAAGAGTAAGCATTTTGGGCTCTGTAATTCGAAACCCTTCTCTAACACTATGGAGTGCTTTAAGTGTGGACGGAAGGAGCACATGAGCCGGGATTGCCCCTCCCGGGGAGTTTGCTATGAGTGTCGAGAACCGAGGCATATGAAAAGAGATTGTCCAAAGTAAGCGAGAGGACAACAAGGGGCGTTAAGCGGGGTTGCTTCAAAGAAGGAGATTCCACCGAATGTACCAAGTCAGGCCTTCTAAATGACGACGGATGTCGTATCGGGTACGTTTCTAATGAACTCACAACATACCCGTGTTTTATTTGATTCTGGTGTGAACCGATTGTTTGTGTCTACCTCATTTTGCTAGAACTTCACCACTCCTATTAGTTTGTTGAATGATGCTCTAGTGGTAGAGGTAGCCAATGGGGAGTATATGTTAGTTCGGGAATGCTACGTTGGGTGCACCTTAAGTTTAGATGCGGAGTCCTTAATAGATTTGTTACCGGCAGATATCGGAGGGTTTGACGTGATTGTTGGAATGGATTGGTTATCCAAATACGATGACGGTATATTTTGTTCCAAGAAGGTGATTCGAGTACCCTTGCCGAAGGGGGGGAGAAGTGATAATCTACGGGGAGAAGAACCGAAAGGCCAACACGATCCTCTCGTCAATCAAAGCACGAAAGAGCCTAGCCATGGGGTGTGCATCGTACTTGGCCTACGTGATCGACACGAAACTCGAGAAGAAGAAAGTTGATGATATGGAAGTGGTGCGCGACTAACCAGACGTCTTTCCGTAAGATCTACCCGGACTACCACCACCGGAATGCCAAGTGGAGTTCCATATCGACCTCACTCTGGGTGCCACTCCAATTGCTCGCGCTCCTTATCGTCTAGCCCCGACGGAGATGCAAAAGATGATGACTCAACTTATAGAACTTCTCGAGAAGGGATTTATACGGCCAAGCTCGTCGCCTTGGGAAGCTCCAGTTTTATTTGTGAAGAAGAAGGACAGGTATATGTGGATGTGTATCGACTACTGTTGGGAACTGAAGAATTTACCAAGTATGGTTAATGATGCTAGTTCATCATGGTCACTACTTCTGTGGTTAATACTGCTAGTAGAAGTTAATGCTGCTGGAACAAAGTTAGTGCTGCTCTTCATTAGTACTACTGAAGTTACTACTGCCAAGAGATTAATACTGCTGAGCATGGTTAGTGCTGCTGAACTTAGTACTGCTTATGAGATGGAGATCCGAATTACAAGTATGACAACTGGATATACTGAAGATATTCATGAAAGATATTCTGAAGATATCTTATTTATTGTAATTATTTTTTGTTCAGTATATATATAGAATTGATAGAATAATTATAATAAATTAATTCTAAGTTTTTGTTCTAGAGAGAATCAACCTCAAGGCATAGTTCCTAATTCTAGAGAAGTAGAATTCGTCTAGAAAGAGTCTGTTCTTCAAGATTGAGGTTGAGTGTGTAATCTTGTGATTTTAATCATTCAATACAAGTTTACAAGTTGTTAATCATATACACTGTTTGTTTACTGTTACATTAAATATCAAAGTGTTATTCCGCAACTTATTTGATATTGTTTCTGAGTATTCATAATTCTTGTTGAGAATTCGATCCTGACAAGTGGTATCAGAGCTTGTTCTCTCAGAAACATCTATTCATTCATCATGGAAAACTTTGCAGAATCAAACAGTACTCTGGTCTCAATGGTTCCAATGCTCAGACCCAATGAATTCGATATGTGGAATCAAGCAGTACATACTCCTCACTGACTATTCTATGTGGGACATCATTGAGAATGGCCCTTCTGAAGTAGAAAAGATTGGTGCATATGGAAAGAGAAATCCACCAAAAACTGATGTAGAGAGAAAGACTAGACAGACAGAGATGAAAGCCTTGAGCACCTTGCTACTGGCTATTCCCAATGAATACCAACATCAATTCTGCAACTGCACTAATGCAGAGATGCTCTGGAATGCTCTAGAGAAGAGATTCTCAGGTACCAAAAGTACCAAGAGAAATCAGAAAGCCATTCTGAAGCAACTGTATGAGAACTTTATGTCAACCAAGAATGAGTCCATGACTCAAACTTTTGACAGGTTCAACAAGCTAATTGGTGAATTACCTACTGTGGGAGTACAAATTGATCAAGATGATCTAAACAGGAAGTTCCTAAGGTCCCTGAGTGATGAATGGACCATGTATACTGTGTCTTTCAGACAGAATGATCAACTGGAAGAAAAGGAACTTGATGATCTATACAATGATCTAAGAGTTTTTGAATCTGAGGTAGAGGCTAAGAAGAAGCCTTCTGGGTATGTTCACAATGTTGCACTCCTTTCAGCATCAATTGACTCTTCTTCTAACCCTGAATCAGTTAGTACTGCTAATGGAGCAAGTCAAGAGAAAGGCACTGAAGCTGTATTTGAAGCCTTTCTATCCAGTCATGGAATCTCTTCTATAATTAATGATGAATTGGAACAACTCCATCCGGATGATCTTGAAAAGATGGACATTAAATGGCAGATGGCCATGCTCTCTATGAGAGTTAAGAAGTTCATAAAGAGAACTTGGAGAAATAACTTCTCTCAAAGAAGAGAAGATGGAGCTGGATTTGACAAGTCAAAGGTGGCATGTATAAATGCCATCAGAAGGGACACTTTGCTAGGGAATGCAGAAGTGGAGTGTCTCACAACAACAACAACAACCATCAGCAGGGACAATCTAGAAGCTTCAATAGTAACAGAAACTCTGCTCAAGCCCTAGTCTCTCAACAAGGTATGGGGTTTGATTGGAGTGATCAAGCTGAAGAGGCCATCCCAAACCAATCTCTAATGGCAGAGGTGTCTGATATCCCAATAGAGGTAACTTCCAATCTTTGTTTCTCAAAATTGCATTAACACTGTTAAAAGGTATAGGGATCACAACCAGAACATGAGTGATGACCTTAAGAGATTGGAAAAGGACATAAAAGATTATGTGAGGATTGTTGAGAGATTTGAAGAGCAAATTAAGGGTTTTCAAGCCAATGAGCTTCAACACTCTTATGACACAAACTACTGGAAGTGGGAGAAAAATGACTTAGAAATTTAACTAACCAGATCCAAAGAGGAGAGTGAAAAGTTAAGAGGAGAACTAGCTAAAGTCAAGCTAGATGTAGAAAAGTTTTCAAATGCCTCTAAAGCAATGGATTCTTTACTACAAACTCAGATTCATGATAAACTGAGAAGAGGAATAGGGTACAATGCCACACCACCACCCTACAACAACAACTACATCCCTCCTTGTTCAGATTTGTTAGAGACAAAGGATAGGAAGGATTTGCCTGAGGGAGCCACTGAGATAGATCCCATTGATAAAATAGTTGTTAAGGATATGACTGAAAAAGAAGACAGTGAGAATAGGAACAACTCTGTGAGTGGTGAGATTCCTATAGAAAACCACATAATTACCAATGAGGGATGTGGAAAGCATTGGATCAAATCCAATAAGGTAGAGAAGACTGAGGGAAAGAACAAGGAGATTCACTATAAGCAGACCACTGTTGTGAACCCTATCCCTTGCAAGCAGTGTGCATGCAATAAATCTAAGCCCCAAAAACATGATAAACCAAGGGGAAATCAGAGAAACTGGAATAATCAATGGGCACAAAAACAAGGGATTGATCTGAGTAAAATGAATAGACCAAAACCTTGTTTCATATGTGGTAAGTTAAACCATTTGGCTAAGCACTATTTCTTTAACACTATTAACAAACAGATGAACTTTCAAAGATTTGTGCAAAAACCTGTTGGTTATAGGAAGGCTGGAAAGAAACATGTGGTTAAGAAATCTGTTGAAACCAAAAGCCCCATGAAGAAAAAGGTTTTAAAAGAAAGTATTAAAATGTGGGTGCCTAGAAGCACTAAAACTGTTAGTACTTCTGATAGAGATAGTGTTGCTAGAAGCATTACTGTTGCTACCAATGTTAGTACTGCTGAAAATTTTAATACTGCTAATACTGTTAGTACCTATTCAAAGATTAATATTGCTAACACAGTTACTGCTGCTAACACAATTACTACTTCTAACAAGGTTAGTACTACTAAGCATGCAAGTGCTGCTAATGCAGTTAGTACTTCTAAAACCAGTACTGCTTCCAGCAAATGTGTTTCCAAACCCATCATTGTGACAAAGTACTCCAGAAATGAGGAGTCAAAGTTTAAAAATCTTGTCAAGAAAGAATGTAAATATTTTGATGAGAAAGGGGTACCCAAGACCACTTTGGCTTGGGTTTCTAATTCATACTAACTGATTTACTCTGTGTAGGGCAACCAACAGCTCAAGGGAAAGAGCATATGGCATGTTGATAGTGGTTGCTCTAGGCACATGACAGGCAACATGTCATGCCTTCAGGATTTCAAGCATATCAATGGAGGACATGTTGCATTTGGAGATAATCTTACTGGTGGTAAAATAAGTGGAAAGGGTAATGTTACAAAAGGTAAGATGACATTTGAGGATGTCTACTATGTTGATCAGTTGAAATACAACCTGTTAAGTGTATCACAGGTTTGTGACAAACAACATAGCATATTATTTACTAATACAGAGTGTATGATCCTTGCTCCAGGATTCAAGGTAGTTGATGAAAGCATGATACTACTTAGAACTCCAAGAAAGGACAATGTTTATTGTCTAGATATGGACAATGTTTCTAGTGATTCATCCTTGAACTGTCTTGTTTCTAAAGCTTTTGTGGATGAATCCTCTCTTTGGCACAGAAGGATGTGTCACATGAACTTCAAGACAATGAACAAACTTGTTAAAAACAACCTTGTAAGAGGTTTACCATCAAAAGTCTTTTCATGTGATGATCATTGTGTTGCTTGTCTTAAAGGCAAACAACACAAAACTTCTCATAAGACCAAAGAGTTAAATACAATTTCTTCTTGTCTCCAGTTATTACATATGGATCTGTTTGGTCCTACAAATGTTATGAGTATAGGCAAGAAATCTTACTGCTTAGTTATTGTTGATGATTACTCTAGATTTACCTGGGTATATTTTCTGAGGACTAAGTATGAGACAAGTGGACTGATCAAATCCTTTATCCTAAGAATTGAAAACCAAACTAATCAAAGAGTAAAAGTCATTAGATCAGACAATGGGACTGAATTTAAAAATCTTGATCTAAACACCTTTTGTGAAGAGAAAGGCATTCAGAGACAATATAGTACCCCTAGGACTCCTCAACAGAATGGAGTTGCTGAGAGGAGAAATAGGACACTAATAGAGGCTGCTAGATCTCTGTTGGACGATTCAAAACTGCCATTTACTCTCTGAGCTGAAGCAGGTAATACTGCCTATTATGTCTAAAACAGAGTTCTAGTGGTCAAGCCAAAGAACAAGACCCCATATGAGCTTTTAAATCAAAGAAAACCCTTTATTGGACTCTTCAAACCTTTTGGGTGTCCTTGTACAATTCTCAATACCAAATCTCACTTAGGTAAGTTTGATAGCAAGGTAGATGATGGATTTCTTGTTGGTTACTCATCTCAGAGTAAGGCTTACAGAGTATTTAACTCTTCTTCTAGAATAATTGTAGAAAGTGACAATGTCAAATGCAATGAGAACACACCAATTCCTATTGGGTCTGGTCCTCAGTGGTTGTTTGACATTGATTCACTAACTAACTCTTTTGGTTTCAGTAGTAATGATTATGCAGGTTCAGGGAGTGGAGGATCAGGCACTACACAAGTTCAAGACAGTATATCTCCATTTGTGATCTTTCCCATACCTACAGTGGATCCTGTTGAAGTCTGTGAAAAGGAGTCGTCTACTGAACCAAATCAGAGTGAAGAAGAAAGAGGAGATGAGGAGAGTGAAGAATATAAAGAATCTGAAATCACATCAGTTGAGTTGAATGACTCAAATCTAGAGGTTGGACTCAATGAAGAGTCTAGTAATCACACCAGAACTCAAAAGAATCATCCTCCTCAGCTGGTAATAGGAGATATCTCTTCTCCTATGATGACTAGAAATCAAAGCAGGCTGCAAGAAATGCAAGACCAACAACATACAGTGCTTTCTTGTTTTTTATCCCAAAAGGTTTAATGGCAGGGACCCAAGGCCCTGTGGTCCACTTTTGTGGACCCTACATACCCTAGCCCCTTAGGTATGCACCGGAAAAGTCCTCCTGTCCCCCCCATGATTCGAACACTAGGCCTCTTCACATGTAGGAGGCATTTACGGAGTAGAGCTGGCCACCAGGCCAAAGACCTGATGGTTTTGTTTTTTATCCCAGCTTGAGCCTAAGAAGGCACATGATGCTATGAAAGAATCCAGTTGGATAGAAGCCATGCAAGAAGAGCTACTGCAATTCAAGCTGCAAGATGCTTGGGTTCTGGTAGACCTTCCTAAAGGCCAAAGAGCAATAGGCACTAAATGGGTCTTCAGGAATAAGAGAGATGAGAGAGGAATAGTAATAAGGAATAAAGCAAGGTTGGTGGCTCAAGGGTATACACAAGAAGAAGGTATAGATTATGAAGAAGTATTTGGACCAGTGGCTAGGATAGAAGCAATTAGATTATTCCTGACCTATGCTTCCTATATGAAATTCAAAGTCTATCAAATGGATGTAAAAAGTGCATTTCTATATGGCTCAATTGAAGAAGAAGTATATGTCTGTCAACCACCAGGGTTTGAGAACCCAAGCTATCCAGACAGAGTATACAAACTAAAGAAAGCACTTCATGGACTGCATCAAGCACCAAGAGCATGGTATGACACTCTGTCATCCTATCTCTTGGAAAATGGCTTTGAAAGAGGAATCATTGATAAGACTGTATTCATCAAGAGAAAGAAAAAGGATATCTTGCTGGTCCAAATCTATGTTGATGATATTATCTTTGGATCCACAAGAGACAATATGTGCAAGGAATTTGAGGAACTAATGCATCAAAGATTCAAGATGAGTTCCATGGGGGAACTTACTTTCTTCCTTGGAGTCCAAGTTCAACAGAAGTCAGATGGAATCTTTATCTGTCAGTCCAAGTATGTGCAGGACATTCTAACCAAGTTTGGTTTCTCAGATTCAAAACCTGCCAGCACACCTATAGAGACACACAAGCAGATAACAACAGATCTTGAGGGGGAGGATATGGATGTTCATCATTATAGATCCATGATTGGCTCTCTCATGTATCTTACAGCCTCTAGGCCAAATATAATGTTTCCAGTCTGTGTATGTGCAAGATTCCAAGTTAGGCCAAAGCAATCTCACTATCAAGCTATTAAGAGGATATTCAGATATCTCAAAGAGCAACCCTGATTGGGACTTTGGTATCCTCATGACTCATCCTTTGACCTACTTGCATACTCAGATAGTGATCTAGGTGGAGCAAACTTGGACAGAAAATCTACTTCTGGAGGATGTCAGTTTTTGGGTGCAAGACTAGTTTCATGGCAGTGTAAGAAACAAACCACAGTGTCCACATCTACAACAGAGGCAGAGTACATAGCAGCTGCAAGCTGCTGTTCTCAAGTCTTATGGATTCAGAATCAAATGCTGGAGTATGGGGTAACCTTTCTACACACTCCAATTTTTATTGATAATAGCAGTGCTATTAGCATTGTGAATAATCCTGTCAAGCACTCAAAGACAAAGCACATTGATATCAGGTATCACTTCATAAGAGACTGCAATGAAAAGAAACCTATTCAAGTTGTAAAAGTTCATACTGATAACCAGTTTGCTGATCTGTTCACCAAAGCCTTTGATGTGGGTAGATTCACTTTCTTGGTAATAAGTGTGGGAATGATCAACTCTGAATAAGCACCTTCTCAAAAAGTGGTTAAATACCTGTATATTGTTTATTCGTGGTGTTCTTAATCCTCTTTTTCAGGAAATGTATAGCAGTACTCAGTTCATCACAAGCTTAAAAGAGTAAGTATGGTTAATACTGCCAGTACAATTTTAATACTGCTAGTTAGTTAATACTGCTAGTGGTTAATACTGCGTGTTAGTTAATACTGCTAGTGGTTAATACTGCTAGTTAGTTAATACTGCTAGTGGTTAATACTGCTCTCAGTTAATACTGCTAGTTAGTTAATATTGCTAGTGGTTAATACTGTTCTCAGTTAATACTGCTTGTTAGTTAACACTGCTCTAGGTTAATACTGCTTATGTACCGAATACTATAAATACCCTTTGCCCGCCTAAAAAGTTCATAACGACTCTTTGCATGCTGTTCACTTGAGCTCTAAACCCTTTCTCTCTCATGTACCAAGTTTTCAGGCTAGAACCTTCAAGATCAATGGCATCAATGGTATTCATAGACGAGCAAAATGAAATCGCGATGCTACAAAATCCCAAACAGGGCGCTGGTTTCCACCAGATTGTAGATTTCTTCAAGACAAGCCATATTGCCCATGCTCTCACTGTATCGCCATCAATCTACATCGAGCATCAAAGGCAATTCTGGGCAAATGCCACCATTGTTGCTGAGAATAGTGTGCAAATGATCAAGACAAGGGTCTGTGAAAAACATTTGACAGTTACTGAAGAGGTAATCCGCATCAGTCTACGTCTAGACGATGCCACTGGTATCTCATCTATCTCTAATGATGAACTGTTCTCTACTCTTACAAGAATGGGGTATGGAGGCCCATTGGGTGTGTTCAAGTTCTCAGAAGCTAAATTTTCTCTCCAATGGCGTTTCTTTATCCATACTCTTATGCATTGTATCTCTAAAAAGACTACTCGCTGGAGTGAGTTCAGCAGCACCATTGCTTATGCTTTGGTGTGCTTGGCCACTGCCAGAAAGTACAATTTTTCAAAAATGATTTTCAGTGATCTTGTCTCAAACTTGGGAAGCAAAAAGAGCTTTTATATGTACCCCAGGTTCGTCCAAGAAGTTATCACCCACGAATTGACGGATATGCCTCATTTTGATGAGGTATATGTACCAAAAATCCCCAAAGGTAAGGTCTTTTCAAACATGAAAAGATCTCCATTGGACTCGGAAGGAGTTGACACCCCATTGTTTTCTACAATGATGGTGGTGTCCCACACTGATGAAGGTATGGCAGCAGGGTCAAGGCCCCCATTAGACCATCCCACTGCTAGCCAATCCTAACCTTCCAACTCTAAATCAATTCCTCAGTCTCTTCTTGACAAACCAACTTCTCCAATTACCCAAACTTACAAAAGGAAACAGGTAAAGAAGGCTCCTTCCCTTCTTGTACCATCACCCATTGAGCCTTTAAGCCCTCTAATGGAGAATTCTCCATTAGAGAATATCCACAGGGAAACCACACGGGTGTCTCCCAACCCCAAGGAGGTGCTCACTGAGGAGAGGGTTGAGTATATGGGTGTTGAGGCTGCCACTACTTCTGCTAGCACAGAGGAGGACAGTGGTAACATAAATAAGACCTCCCCCATGGCAACTTTGAATGAGCAATCATTCAAAGGTCCAAGGTGCCAAGAAACCACGGGGGTGGAAAGTGCTTCTGCTAGGCAGAAGGCTTCCACTACTAAAAGATCCCATGATCCTTCAAAAGGGGGTAACACTCTTGGAGAAGGTGAGGACATATATGACTATCTTGAATTGATGGACACAATGGCCAACATCAACAGGGATGTGATCAACCAAGGAAAAGACATCGAAGAGCTGAAACTAATAGTCCTGTCTCAACAAGCTCAGATTTCCAAACTGAAGAATATGGTAAAGAGGTTGCTCCAGAAAAAGAAGAGGAGGCAATTTGTGCTTAAAAGAAGGGAACCAGTGACTGATGCTCCCAAAAAGGGGGAGTCAGAAGCTGATGTCAACAGGAAAGATGCTCTAGAAAAAGGAGAGGAACTTGATGTTGAGGGGGAGAAAGCAGCAGTAACAGAGCAAGCAACAGAAACCATTAATGCTGCTAGTTCAAGTAAAGCAACAGAAATGGTTAGTACTGCTGAAATAAGCAAAGCAGCAGAAACATTGAAAGAAGTTCTAACAGAGCTGGAGATTGCAGAAACCTTACTTAAAGCCAAGCATGATACTCCCAAGGTCACCTCAAAGACCAAAGGAGTAGTCATCAAAGAACAAGGGGAAGTGATCAAGAAAACAAATGAAGAAAAGAAGGTGAACAAAGACAAAGGCAAAGCAAAAATGGTGGAATCTGATCAACCAGTCAAAAAGCAAAGGTTGGTTGAATCAGATGAAGCTTTGGCCAGGAAGATGCAGGCTGATATTGAAAAGGAAGAAAGGGTTCAGGTTGAAAAGGACAGGGAGATGGCAAAGGCTCTAGCAGCTGAACTGAATGAAGCCTATCAACAAAATCCTGGCAACTGAACTTGCACAGAAGAAAGCAGCATCTTTGAAGAAATCCGTGGTGATAAAAACAGCTGCAAAGAAGAGACAACCCTCAAAGACTTTCCTTGGTACTCAAGAGATAAACCAGATGATAATTTTTCTCAAGGGTGTTGTAGGAGTTAGAAAGGAGATATTCTCAAAGATGACATTTGAGCAGATCAAAGAGTTGTACAATTCTGAAATGACCAAGCTTCAAGGGAATGAAACTGCCAGGGTGGAGATGGAGAAGAGAATGAAATAAAGCAATGATTTCATGATAGAAAAACCTTTTCCAGATGAGCAAGAAACACCACCAAAGAAAGAAGCCACTCTGGGTGAAAGTCTAAGGACTTTAAAGAGAACCAAGATGATGGCAAGGAGAAAGTCAACCAAGAAGCCTAGAATAGCTGAAGGAGAGGCTGAGAAGGTTGCTGAAAAAGAAGGGGCACCTGAGTCATCTAAACCAAAAGATCCATCAAGTACAGATGATGTAAATATGTATATGGTAGTGATGGACAAAGTGCCTGAACCAGTTTCAGCAGAACCTGTAGGAGTTAAGCCTCCTGAGGTTATTCTCTGGGATACATTGACAGTGGATGAAAAGTATGAGGTGTTCAATACTTGGGCAAAGATTGTAAGAACATGCTCTAGGTCAGATCTTGAAGAAATGTTTGAGATAGGAATGAAGTTGTATGCAGATATACTGAAAGCTCCAGAGATTTCAATTACAAAACTGGTGATGGAGTATCTGTGTATGATGTTTAAGCCTGATGAAGTAGAGCATGTGATCAAGAATGTGTTCAAATCAGTCAACAATTGGACTCTATATGAAGCTAGTGGAGTATATGCAATAACTATGGATATAAATCACATAGAGTACTTCCTAGTGGATAGAGTGTACAATCATAGAAGACTAAAGCTTCATGCAATGTTGAAGAAGAAGCTAGGATGTGTTCCAGATTCAGAGATGGCTAAGTATTTGATTCAAAGAACAATCAATCAAAACTTGGGGCTGAATGTGAATATAGGGGTATGAATCATATGAATCATGGAGTTTTAAGAGCATCTAAGAAGACCTTTTGAAGAACTTGACTTCTCTTCCTAAAAGTCAAGTTAGGGGGAGATTGTTGGGAACTGAAGAATTTAACAAGTATGGTTAATGATGCTAGTTCATCATGGTTACTACTTCTGTGGTTAATACTGCTAGTAGAAGTTAATGCTGCTGGAACAAAGTTAATACTGCTCTTCATTAGTACTGCTGAAGTTACTACTGGCAAAAGATTAATACTGCTGAGCATGCTTAGTGCTGCTGAACTTAGTACTGCTCAGAGTATTACTGCTGCTTATGATTAGTATTGCTTATGAGATGGAGATCCGAATTACAATAATGACAGCTGGATATACTGAAGATATTCATGGAAGATATTCTGAAGATATCTTATTTATTGTAATTATCTTTTAAACAGTATATATATAGAATTGATAGAATAATTATAATAAATTAATTCTAAGTTTTTGTTCTAGAGAGAATCAACCTCAAGGAATAGTTCCTAATTCTAGAGAAGTAGAATTCGTCTTGAAAGAGTCTGTTCTTCAAGATTGAGGTTGAGTGTGTAATCTTGGGATTTTAATCATTCAATACAAGTTTACAAGTTGTTAATCATATACACTGTTTGTTTACTGTTACATTAAATATCAAAGTGTTATTCCGCAACTTCCTTGATATTGTTTCTGAGTATTCATAATTCTTGTTGAGAATTCGATCCTGACAACTACCGTGAACTCAACAAGGTCACCGTGAAGAATAAGTATACACTTCCCCGGATCAATGACCTCTTCGACCAACCATAAGGAGCGGTATGTTTCTCCAAGATAGATTTGCGGAACCTAAGAGAAAGCCTTTCGGACTCTCCAAAAGAAATGGTGCGAGGCTCCAATCCTATCCTTACCCGAAGGATCCAAAGACTTTGTGGTTTATAGCAACGCCTCTATATTGGGTCTCGGGTGCGTATTGATGCAAAGGGGGAAGGTGATCGCGTATGCGACACGATAACTCAAGGGTCACAAGAAGAATTACCCTACACACGACATGGAGTTAGCGGCGGTGGTATTTTCTTTAAAGGTATGGCGACACTACCTCTACGGGACGAAGTGTACTTTATTCAACGATCACAAGAGCCTGAAGTATATATTTTCGATCAAAAGGATCTCAACATGTGGCAAAGAAGGTGGTTGGAACTTTTGAAAGATTATGACTATGAATTGATGTACAACCTGGGTAAAGCCAATGTGATAGCGGAGGCCTTGAGTCGGAAAAGCTATAGGAGCGAAATCAATGTAAGTCTTTCTAGGATCGACGTGATATCAAGCCTAGTGGAGGACATCAAGGTGAGCTAAGCCGAATCACTTCGTGAAGAGAACCTCAAAGACAAAGTTTTGGTGAAGCAATGAGAGCTACTTACAGAAGATAGTCATGGCCTCAAATTATTTCAAAGGAGGATTTGGGTACCGAAGATTGGAAGAAATCGTGAGTTGCTCTTGGCAGAAGCTCACAAGTCCAAGTACTCTGTTGTTAGAGGAGAAATATGTTGGATATTGTTGATCCCAGTTATGATGTTCTTTAACTTGATTTAACCTTTTACTACACACATTTTAATTAAACAGAGTGCGAAAGCGTTTAAGATGTGTAGAAAAGATAGTAAACACACAAGTAATTAATGAACAGGAAGTAAAGTATTATAAGAAAGTTACTCAAAGAACTGTTTCATTGATTACTAAAGAACACCAAGAACACGTACTGGTATGTGCAAATATTTTCTTGGAAGATACAATCTCTATTTTCTCTTGTATGTGTGCTCACTTTCTCACCCTCTAAAACACTAAGGTGGTTCTCCCATAATATACAAGAAGGATGCACCCCTTAGTACAAGACAAAGACTGACATTCCATAAACGGAATGCCACCTGTAAAGTAAAACATCGTGGGACACCCATTACTTGATCATGCGGATCTTCGTACAACAGGTCTCATGTGTTGTGCACGTGGTCTTGTCTTGAGCCATCCTACAAAACTCCAACACTGACCTCCAGAGGTTAGCCTTCACGGAGGCTGTGTGAGTGATCACAGAGGCTATCTTATCTGAGAATCATCATCAGGTTTGTCCTCTGGCGCGTCTTCTGCGAAGTAGTCTCTGAGATTTGTATCTTCTGAAGAGACTTTCTAGACAGCAGAGGTTTCTATACTTAGCCTATTTTTCAACACTTCTAAACATGGTAGATGGAGCCAACAATCTCCCCCTAAGTGTTGAAAAATAAAAAATTGAAATTTGGAGTGATGGCTAAGCTAGAAACAAAAGAGGTGAAAGAAACTCAACCTCTGTCTACTTTCATTTAAGAGAAATGCTAGAAGGCAATTACATTTTATTACAATAATGAAAGTAAAATTGGAAATACAATTCTTCAGAGCCTATACTTTGGCGTCTGGGAAATCGTTGATCTTCTTTCCAAACCTACCTTCTTTCTTCAGTTCTCTGTAGTAGCACACGCATAGGTCTCTGAATTTTAAGGTTGCACCTAGGTTTATTAGAAGGACATCTGCAGCTTCTGTGGGTACAAGTGGTGTGCCTTTGTGCTTGATAAGTAGATCTTGAATGAGCAGCAGAGATTCGGTTGAGTACTTTCGGCTTTCTATCCCCATGAATAATTTCTTTTCTCCTTTGGGATTCAAGTACACAAAACCAAAAGGTGAAGTGATGATAGAGTTCGGCAGAAAATTGGCAGAGGGTGGTAAGTTGTCTTCTGGTGGAGGGATGTTGACCTTTTTGACTCCTAAGTCAAGTGCGACTTGAAAGTCGGTTATACTGTAGAACAACAGCTTTTCTCTTACGACCCTCTTGATGGTGAGATGTGCTTCTTGGTATTCCTTTGTCCATTTGAATAGCTCTGGAAGATCATGAGGGTGAAGATTCAGTAGATCTAGGTCTGTGAAAGTCCTTATTTTTTTATCTTCCCTTCTCACAACATATTCACTGAACCAGAAGTTCTTGCACTTTGTGTGTCCAAATTTGATTGTCAGAACCTCTGAGATCTTGGCCATGGTGAAGGCTTTGAAATTTGGCTTGGCTTTCTCTTTATAGAATCTCCTTCTTTCCTCTGATACAGTTTCCTCTAAGAGTCTGACAGAGGGAAGATCTTGAGCTCCGCGGCTCTATAGGTATTTGTACACTTCTTCTTCGATGTTCTTCTTTGGAGGAACAGGGAAGGGTCTCCTTAGGCTTTCAAAGCCTTGGATAACCTCTGCAACTCCATCCTTTGATGGTTTGGCAAGTGGTTCCAGGATGGGGAGTTCAGACAGAGGTTGCAGATCAAAAGCCCAGTCTTCCTCTTCAGGTTTTACTCTTTTGATGGCATCGAAAGAGCTCTTTAGTAGTTTCTCAGAGGTGGGAGGAGGAGATTTGATCTTCTTCAGAGGTTCTGTAGCTGTGGCCTTGCCTTTATCTTTGGCAGTTGGTGGGGATTCTGATGGGAGAGGAGGCTGCAGAGACATGTTGTTTAGATGATCTCTGTAGTCAAGGTTCTAAGCTTATAGGGACTTGGTTCAGGGGAACTTCTGGGATAGGTGCTTATTGTGTTGATTGCAGATTCTCCCCCTGATGAGAACCATGGCCGAATTTTCCCTGTTGAGGTACGGCTTGAAGAGGAGTGGCTTGAAGAGGATTGACAGAGATGACGAGTGCTTTTGTTGTTGAAGTCTTATCCCCCTCATGATGGCCAAGGCCAGGTGCATCTGGATCCTGGTCCTCATGCCTTGTGCGTTTCCGGGATGCTTCCTCTTGGCAAGTCGTAGGGGCCATTCTCTTCTTCTTCTTGCAGAGGTGTTCGTCCACATGCCTATTGATCTTCTGCAGAACGTCCCCTGCGCCCAATGACAGTTCGTTGATTTCCACATCAGACTTGAACCGAAATGTGGCCACCGTTCTCTTCAAATCTGCTGCCACCTTTTTGCCTTGTTTACTGAAGTCAGATCGAAGATGGCTGATGTTGCTGAGAACCTGGTTCCTCATAGTTTCCATGTCCGTTTTCTTGGCAAAATCAGAGAGGTCATTCGCAGAAGTTAAGGGTGCAGAAGTGGACATCTGTGGTTGAAAGGGGACCATAACACTGCGAGTCATGTCCTTGATTTCATCTCTGAGCTTGGTCAGATCATCCACCCTTGACTGAACTATTTGTTGAGCAATTTTCGGTATTTCCTCTGTGCAGATATCCCCTAGAACCTGAATTTGATTTGAGTGGGCGATGATCGTTTGCCCACATGCTCGAAGATCATCTCTGGTCACGCAGTTTGTTCTTAGTTCAGTGATCGCCTCTGAATGTTGGGTTGAAGATTTGCGAAGAGCGTTCAGGGCTTCTGTGTTTGCTTTAAGAGCTTTTGCAATGACCTGAGAATCCATAGAGATAGATCTTTTCAACTCGTCAAGTTTTGTGAGCACCATGTCAGCAAAGGCTTTAAACTTGCCCTTTGTGACAAAAGTGTCAGAGGTAACCTTTGGAACAACACATGTTCCAGATTTAGCCAACGAGTCTTTGACACCCATTGAGCTTGTGGGGACGTTGAGCTCTGTGGGATTTCCTTCTAATCCTTGATGCTCCATAGAGGAAACATCTATGGAAGTTCTGTCAGCATGTTCTTTGGGGGAGGGTTCAGAGACTCCCTTAAGATCAATGTTGAATGGATCCTGTGGTTGTTCTAGAGCCACAAAATCATTGTGTTCTCTCTCCACCAACTCTAAAATGGTTTGGGGGTCACTCTTGTGTGTGATAGAGGTAAAAATTACCTCTGAGTGTGGAAGAGTCGTGTCCTTGGGCAAAGGGACACTTTTGTTTGCACCTTCATCCTTTTGAGAGGATGGGGTGAAGTTTGGATCCCCAGTTTTAGATGGTACAGAAGATGAAGGAATATCCTTTGTCCGGTCGGCTAGGGTTTGGTTCAGACTGTGCGGTTCTGTTTCAATACCCCTCTAGACTAGAACTGCAGGGATAGAAGTGTGGGTTCCACTAGAAGTTGGTTTTGGTGGGGTGCCAAATGCATCTTTTGTTACCCTCTCCTCCAACGATTTTTTAATAAGGTCTACTTCCTCTTCTTCGCTCTGTGACCTTCCTGCCACATCATCTATTTCCATTTCCACCGTTTCCCCTATTCCTTCGGAGTATCGGAGGATGACCTCTCTGGCAATTTCTGCTGCCATTTTCAGGGGGCTCTATGGTTTTTCCTTTGGAGAACTGAGAGGATTTTCTGGTGGAGAGTCTTAGAAGACTTAGGTTCTTCGTCTAGGCTTCTGCTGAGGTTCTTTAGCAGCCTCTGTAGGTGAAGTGTTAACCGTTTGGACTTTGGCAGTGACTTCCTTAGATATTTCTTTTTCGGCCAACCTGCAGATCCTTTTTTTCTTTTTCTCTAGAGCCTGAACCACTTCTGTGGTTGCCTCTTAAGTGACTTTCTCTTCATCTGCCAAGGATTTTGGAGCCTCTTCTTCTGTGGCTCTCTTTTTCTTATTTTTCTTTTTCTTCTTCGCACTCCCTTCCCCTCTATCTAACTCTCTCCTTTTCTCAATCGTAGCTTGGGCTTCTGTGGCCACAACTTCCATCTGTTCTCCCTCGTCTCTCAAGTAAACTGCAATGTCTCCTATCATGAATCCTACGCGAGGGGGGGTTGCAGGACGTGGTTCTGGTGTTTTGTTCCCTCGTATGTACTCCCTAACACCGTCTTCACTACCCAAATAAGTCAACATCTTTGTTGACAGAGGTCTGGCTTCTGGATATCCGGTTTTGATGGTAGTTGGCTTGTGAGACTTCATCTCATGGAGTTTGATTGTCTTACCCTCTGCTGGAAGCTTTCCTTTCCCTATGAAGTCATCCCCTAGAAGTAATCCTAGAAATCGTCCAAACGCGATGTTCTTTGGCTCTGTCCCCCTATCTTGGTCTTGCTTCTTTGAAATCACAGCATTCTGGATCTCCCTGAAAATGAGTCCAACGTAGTCTAGATGGAGATCATAGTAAAATCCATACGTTATAGCCAAAATAGTATGGCTTGATTGATCTGGGCTCCCAACCTTCGACGTCAGACATCGGTTCAGAATCGATAAGAGTACGTTCCACAGAGGGGGAAGATTATGTCGTCTGAAGTTCGTTCTTTTGGCGATTGGTACTGCGTATCCAATGAATTTCAGAAATGCCAGTATCTCTTCTTCTGTGGGCTCCTCAGAGAATTTGCGCAGGTTGAGGTCTAATTTGGTCGGAAGTTCAAACATCTGACAGTTTCCTACGATTGATCCCTAAGTCCAGAATATTTTCAGTTGATGGATGGGTTGCGTTGCCAATGATGCAGTGTCCATATTTATCCATCTTGGCATGGCAAGCACTCAGCAAAACTGTTGGATGTAAGATTCAGGGATGTCATTTCGCTTCATTATTAGGGCTTTAACCAGGAAGTGATTCTTGAGGATTTGAATCAGTGGTTTGGCTTCAGTAGGGAAACCAGAGGGATTCAGGGTGACAAAATGGTTGTTCGGTTTATTGTTTATTTTAGTCAAGTGATAGTTATGCCTAGTGAAAGACAGCATTCTGCTTGTAAGCACTTGCTCTTGGCCAACGGAGATTGAATCAGCCTTTTGAAATGTCGAGTGATGAGAGTTGTTTGAGTTCTTGGACCCATTAGAGTTCTTGGAGGAAGCTGAGGGAGAAGCCATTGATAGAATAGTGGGGAAGAAGAAAAGCTTTTGCAGGAAGTTCTTGAGAGTAAAGGTTGAAGGTAAAAAGGAATAAAGAGAAGCAAAAGGGATTTTATACATAGAGAGGTAAAAACTAAACGGTAAAAGATAAAAATTTCAAATCCGTGATGAGTGGAAACAGATAAGAGGCCGTTTCTGAAAAACGACGGTACAGGTTACGAACCAATACAATATTTCCACGTCAGATGATGGCGGTGCACGATCTAGGAAGTGCGCCACCCTATTCTCACGCGCGTGGCATTCACTATTGTCACATGATAGTGACGTTCAAGAAATAACCCGCAGCAAATGACAAGAATTTCTCAAGTGATGGGAATGACAGAAGCTCTGTGGATAAGAGGCTTCTGAGGTCAGAGGCAAGGTTGTGATCAAAAGAGCATTTTAAGATAGAGGAATGTGCGATGAAATGATCGAGTTCCTCTTAGAGTGAATTTGGTCAAGCATCCTCAGTTTAGAGGTGCAGAGACTCTGTGATAGATCGCAGAGGCTCTGTGGTCGACCTCAGAGGTTCTGAGACCAAAAATTTCTCTCTTTTTTTTTGGAAAGATTTTCAAAGATTTGATCATTTCAAAGTTTTGAAAGAAAACAGGGTACAGAGTGGGATCTTTCTGAGGGCATAGTGCGCAAGAAAGAGTTTTGACTCTTGGTTCAGATGGACTAACCTCACTCTGTAGTCGGTGTCACACAGAACTGTCTTGCTCCCCTTGGATATCAAAACTGTCTTCCTCCCCCTTCAACTATGTTTGGATCATATAAAGATAAGACTTATACAAGAAAAGAAACTTAAGAAACTATTTACAAACACGGAATAAGTTGCAGAAAGGAACTATGTACAACAGAGGCTCTGTGCAGGGGTACAGAGGCTCTGTGGTCAACTCATGTTAAGCATACCAATCTTGCCAACTAGAAAAATGAATCTTTTCTCATCCAATGCCTTCATGAAAAAGTCGGCAAGCTGGTAATCTGTGGGCACAAAGTACATCTCTATTGTCCCATGCTCCACATGATGTTTCAGAAAGTGAGACCTGATATCGATATGCTTTGTTTTAGAGTGCAGAACTGGATTGACAGAGATCGCAATGGCACTCTTGGAGTCATAGAGGATGGGGATTTTCTCAATGTCAAATCCATAGTCTCTGAGTTGGGTTCTCATCCACAGAACTTGTGAGCAACAACTGACAGCGGCAACGTATTCAGCTTCTGCCGAAGAGGTCGACACACAATTCTGTTTCTTGGAAGTCCAACTTACTAGTTTCCCTCCAAGGAATTGACAACTCCCAGAGGTACTCTTTCTGTCGAGTTTGCATCCTCCGTAAGCTGAATTTGTATAAGCCACAAGATCATAGCCAGAGTTTTCTGAATACCAGAGACCAAGATTCTTGGTCCCTTTTAGGTATCTGAAGATTCTCTTGACAGCATAAAGATGAGATTCTTTGGGGTTAGCTTGAAATCTTTCACAGAGACATGTGGCAAACATTATATCTGTCGACTTGCGGTTAAGTATAATAGAGACCCTATCATACCTCTGTAGAGTTTGCACTCCACAGACTTGCCTTCTGGATCTGCATGAAGTTTGGATCCAGTGGCCGTAGGAGTCTTCATTGGTGAAGAGTCAGAGAGCTTATATTTTTCAAGTATGTCAGAGACATGTTTTGATTGATTTATAAAAATCCCCTCTATGGTTTGTTTGACTTGCAATCCTAGGAAGAATGTAAGTTCTCCCATCATGCTCATCTCAAACTCACTTTTCATCAATGATTCAAACTTTTTGAAGTATAAATCGTTTGTAGACCCAAAAATAATGTCATCAACATAGATCTGTACAAGTTGAATCTCACCTTTTCTCTTCTTATAGAATAAAGTAGCATAAGTTGTACCTCTTTTGAAACCATTGGCAAGGAGGAAGTTTGAAAGTGTGTCGTACCAGGCTCTGGGGCCTGTTTCAGTCCGTAGAGATCCTTGTCCAAGAAGTATACATGATTTGGGTACTTAGAGCTTTCAAAGCCTGGTGGTTGTTGGACTTATACTTCTTCTTGAATCTGCCCATTCAGAAAGGCTGACTTGACATCCATTTAACATACCCTCTGAAACCTCTGTGGGCTACGAAGGAAAGAAAGATTCTTATAGCTTCTAGTCGTGCCACAGGGGCAAAGGTTTCTTCATAGTCAATTCCTTCTTCTTGACAGTATCCCTTGGCCACCAGTCTTGCTTTGTTCCTGACCACCACCCCCATCTTCATCCTTTTTGTTCCTGAAGACCTATTTGGTTCCTATAGTCGTTTTACCTTTTGGCAGAGGCAGTAGGGTCCATACTTTGTTTCTCTCAAACTACAGAAGCCTCTCTTGCATAGCTTCTACCCAGTTTGGGTCTTCAAGAGCTTCAGATATCTTTTTATAGTAACAAAAATTTGTATAGTAACAAAAATTTGCATAGTAACAAAAATTTGTATAGTAACAAAAATTTGCAGTACTTGATTGAGTTTGGACCTTGTCAGAAGGATCACCAATAATTTGGCTTTGTGGGTGACTCTTGGTCCACTTTGTCATGCAGGGCAGGTGATCATTGGAAACTTATGTGGTTGGTTCAGGATCACGTTCATCTTGATGTAGATCATTTTCTGTTGAGAGAAATTGATCATTTGTACTTGCCATAGGACTTGATTGTTCATATGAGTTGAAGTAGAGAGCTCTGCGGAGCCTTGATCTGGTGTTGACCCTTCAGAGGTATTTTGAAAATGATCATGTTCTTGATTTGCATTGTCCTCTGAGTGCTCCCCTTCAATGATTGCACCTGCAAAAGTAGTTGAAGAGGGTGAAGCATTACTAAGACCAGTCAGGGAAGTACCTGTTTGGTCCTCAGAGAGTTTGACTCCAAAGGCTTTGCGATAACCTTCAGAGGGTTAAGCATCATTGAACATCTCTTCAAACAGATGATGAAGTTCATTTGTTCATGATAAGCCACCAGAATCTTCATCTTGAAGATTGATGTTAGCTCCAAATCATCTGTTTGTTAAAGTGTTGAAAATACCAGTCCTATTTCAGAGGACTTTCAAGAAGATACACTTCAGAGGACGAAGACTTCAGAGGATGAAGACTTCAGAGGACACACCTGCCTCTGAAGTACTTTTCAGCAACTAAGACATCAGAGATGGCTTCATCAGAGGCTCTGAAGACAACGTCAGATCTCTGAAGACATTCTCTGGATGTTCGAGAATGAAGACATCAGAGATGGCTTCATCAGAGGCTCTGAAGACAATGTCAGAGGCTCTGAAGACATTATCTCTGGATCGTGAGAATGAAGACATCAGAGATGGCTTCATCAGAGGCTCTGAAGACAATGTCAGAGGCTCTGAAGACATTCTCTCTGAAGATGCTCAAGTTGAGAATGAACAGAAGAACAGATGACACGTCACTTAGTGATAAGATTTACTTTCTAGAGTAGGTCACTGTTCAGCATGCTCTTTCTCGTCATACAAGTACACTGCTTACTTTATGGTCCTATAAATAGGACCATCACCTTATTGTTCAAAGTGTGCTTAAGAAGTTATAAATCTGATAATATAAGTTGGATACTTTATTCTAAGAATATCTTGTTTATCTCTATCTGCTTTATGAACTGTGATATTTGAATCTCCTTTGATATTAAACTGTATTACTTCCGCTGTCATTACTCTTATTGTTTATATCATTGTTACGAGATTAGATCTGGGATCCAACAATTGGTATCAGAGCTTCCTTTGTTTCTAAAACAAAGAAAGATCATATCTGCATACTCGGATAGATTTACATCTCATTGATTCTAAAACTTTCAATATCTGTGCATGTTCATATAAACCCAGTTTATTCAAGAACATCATATGCTCTAGATTTGACAGTAAATCACAGTTCATTACTCAAAGCATCAGCACTTAATTTTTTTTATGGCAAACTCAAGCATAAGTGCCATGTATACAGCTGGGTCATTAACAAAACCTCCTACACTTTTAAGGGATGAATATCCCCAATGGAAAATAAGGATGGTAAATTTTCTAGAAGGTATGGACAGGGATCTTTTTAGATCTGTGAACATTGGACCTCACATTCCAATGGTGTTGGTACCAAGAGTTCCTGCAACAGCAGATACTGCCGAAATACCTGCATATTATGAAAAGAAAACCACAAACTTCACTGATGAAGAAAATAATATGATGGACAATGACTCAAAAGCTGTTAGATTACTCATAATGGCCATTCCCAATGATATCTTTCAAGAACTTGATTCTTGTAAAACTGCAAAAGAGATATGGGATCAGTTGTTAAATCAACTTGAAGGTGGCCTACAAACTCAGAAAAACAGAAGAAATCTATGCATCAATGAATATCATGATTTTCATGCTCTACCAGAAGAAAAGTTACACCAAACGTACTCAAGATTCAACATTCTAATAAACAAATGTAGAAAGTTTGGAGTGATAAGAACAAAAGAGGAAAACAACGTTCTTTTTTTGAAAAGCTTGAATGAAGAATGGTCACAACTGTCCATGTCTATACAGGCTAATCAAGATCTTGAGTCATGGTCATTAACTGACATTTATGGTACTCTTGTTGCACATGAAAAAGAAGTTATGAAGCAAAAATCAAAAACCTCTTTGGGTGGACCCCTTGCACTTGTTTCAAAACACACATCGAAAGAAAACAACTGTGAAGAGTCACAAAAATGTTTGGAAACAAAAAGAAGATCCAAAAAGGTTTTGATAACAGAAGAAACCCATACTGATTCAGACTCAGATGAAGATATAAGTGCCTTTGCCAAATCTCTTGCATTAATCACTCATCAGTTTGACAAGAAATTTGGCAAGAAGGTATTTGAAGGAAGGAGAGAGAATGAAGAAAGAAGAAATCCGGAGAGAAGATTTCAACAAGAACCCAGATTCACTCCATATAGTGATCAAAAGGGTGCAAACTTCAACCATGAAAATGCAACACCACAAACAAGACCACAACAACCATTCCAACCAAGGTATCCACAACCACAAAGATACTTCAAACCTCAAGAACAGAAGTCAGAGACAAGCACTACCACTCTTCCACCAAATCAAAATGATGGAAGATGCTTCATATGTGGAAAATCAGGCCACTTCTCTGCAAACTGCAGAGGAAAACTTGTCAAAGATCAAGATTACTACAAGAACAAATACAAATACAATGTAAAAGAAAGAGTTCTTGTAGCAGAAATGGAAGACTGGTTGTCTGACTCAACAAGTGATGGTGAGGAAGAACCTACCAATCTCTGTGGTATGGCTTTTTCAGATGGAAATCAAACTGATGAAGCATCCGAAGATAACTCTGAAAAGGTAAACTCTCTTTACACCTCTGATAGTGATCCTGAAATAGATGCTTTTAAACTAATTAATGAACTTCAGGATCTAAAGCAAAAGTTTGTTGAAGAAAAAGATAAGAGAGAGCAAGTAACAAAAGAGCTCATTTTTTACAAAAGAGAAAAGAATCTTCTGGAATCAGAAAAGAAAGAAAATTTTCTTGAAAAAACCAAACTTGAAGAAACCAACAAGCAAAAAGAAAAATCATTTTTGGAAGAAATAAAAGAGATTGAAAAAGTTTTAAAAGGAAAAGAAGTAGAAGTAAAGAAATCTGAGTATGAAAGGCTCAATTCTATTGCCTTAACCAAATTTTTTCAAAAGGAAAGAGAAATCCTACATCAATCTCTAGATAGACAAAATCTACGAATCAAAAGCTATGTCAATGCACAAAGTGTTTTCGATAAAATAAAAACTCAAATGGACTCTCAAGGGCTAGGATTCAATGAGTTGAATTCATTTAATGCATTGGAGAAAACTTCACTTTCTTCCACTTTCTGTATAGGAAAGGTCCAAAGCTCTGAAGATCCATCTCTGAATAATTTCAAAAGAATGAAAACATCAGAGGGATCAAAAGCAAGAGCTTTAAATTTCAAAAATACAAAGTACTCTGAAGTAAAAGACATGAAAGAATCTGTGTTACAGATAAAAGAAGAAACTTCAGAGGTACACTTTACAAAACCTCAGAGCTATGATTCCAAAGAAATTTTCAGGTTTGATGCTTTCATCTCAAGAGAATCAGAGACATTTGAACCAAGTACCTCTGATACAAGTACTTCTGAAAATGAATCTCAGAACTCACTTAATCCGAATGCTCCTCTTTATTCACCAAAGTCAGATGAAAACATCAGAACTACGTTTAAAGATGATGTTCAAAAGATTTGGGAAGAAAATGTCATGGAGGACTTGAAAAGAAAAGAAAGCATGAAACGGATCATCAAAGTCTCTAGATCAAAAGAAATAAAAAAACCAATAGAGATAGATATCTCTATTAAATCTAAGAGAGACTTTCTTGACTCTGATTCAGAATCTGATTTAGAGATTGATGAACAGATTTTTTGTAAACCAGGGAATGTAATTCACAAAAGAATAGAAACTGTTGGCTCTGGTATTTTGAATGCTCCAATTTCAGCATTGAAAACCAAAACCAGAATACCAATAAATCCTGATTTTGCAAATATGTATTTACAAGCAAAAACATCTCTGGAACTTGAAAAAGAGTTGCAAGAAAAGGCAAAGAATAAAACAAACACTTCTGGTTCTTACACCTATAAAACAATAAAATTCTCTCCTGAACAAAAAGGCAAATGGACAAAAGTTAACCATATTGATCCTGTCTGTGCAGTAAGCAGCAAAGAAAAGAAGATGTTTTTGAACAAGAAAAAACAACTTGAAAAGAAGACTGTCTATCAAGCAAAAAGAAAAGAACTAGTTAGGGATAAAAGTAATATTCCTAGTGCAAGTTACAAAAGAAGTCAAAATGTAACAAATGCTTTTAATAAAAGAAAAAACTTTGCTCCTACTTCTTCTTGTTCCATTAATTGTAACTGCATTTATCTCTTGATGAAACTGAAAAATCATTTTAAAGGATCACACTGTCTTTTGAATAAATCTCTGGAAAATATATATCTCAGAGACAAAATCTCAAAAGAAGACAAGGAAAGGCAAGACATCAAAAGATGAGATGCCAAAAAGTCATACAATTCCACCAAAGTCTAACACAAAAGGACCCATAATGAGGTGGGTACCTAAGAAACAATAATCTGTCTTGCAGAAACAGTCAATGCCAATCTGGTACCTAGATTCTGGATGTTCAAGGCATATGACTGGAAATAAGGAACTGCTATCCTCATTCAAAGAAAAATCCGGAGGAGCAGTTACTTTTGGAGACAACAAGCAAGGACAAATTAAAGGATATGGTGAATTATCAAGAGGAAATGTTTCTGTATCAAAGGTTGCTTATGTGGATGGATTAAAACACAATCTGATAAGCATAAGTCAACTTTGTGATCATGGTTTCAATGTGAAATTTCAAAGAAAATATTGTTCACTTCTTCACTCAGAATCAGGTCAAGAAATGCTAAGAGCAGACAGCAGAGATCAGCAAAGTGAATCAGAAGATGATCACGAAGTATCTGAAGCAACTCCAGAACCAAATGATTTACAAGAATATACATTTCTGGAACAAAACTCAGAGCCTCTGAAAAGTACAACAGAGGCATCACCATCAGAGCCTCTAAACCGTACAACAGATGCATCACCAACAGAGCCTCTGAACAATACAACAGAGGTATCACCAGACGTCAGAGCCTCTGAATCTCAAACTGCACAAATTATTGCTCCAATCACCAGATGGACAAAAGATCATCCAATTGATCAAATCATTGGATCCTCATCCGAAGGAGTTAAAACAAGATCTGCCACCATCAATGAATGCTTCTATGTAAACTTTTTGAGCATTATTGAACCAAAGAAGGTAAAAGAAGCTCTTGAAGATCCTCATTGGATTTTTGCAATGCAGGATGAGCTTCAGGAGTTTGTAAGAAACAAAGTCTGGACCCTAGTTCCCCTTCCTAAAGGAAAATTTGCAATTGGAACAAAATGGGTTTTCAGAAACAAAAAGGATGAGGATGGCATAATAATCAGAAACAAAGCCCGGTTGGTTGCAAAAGGATATTGCCAGGAAGAAGGCATTGATTATGATGAAACCTTTGCACCTGTAGCTAGGCTAGAAGCAATCAGAATCTTATTAGCCTATGCTGCACACAAAGGATTCAAAGTTTATCAAATGGATGTTAAATCTGCATTTCTTCATGGTAAATTAAATAAAGAAGTCTATGTCCAACAACCACCTGGATTTGAAAGTACAGAGGATCCTAATCATGTGTATTATTTGGATAAAGCTCTGTATGGACTCAAACAAGCCCCAAGAGCTTGGTATGAAACTCTGTCCACTTTTCTGATTAACAATGGATTTGAAAAGGGCACAATTGATACTACCTTATTCATCAAAAGGTACAAGAATGAGATGCTTTTAGTACAAATTTATGTTGATGACATTATATTTGGCTCTACCAATCAAAAGTATTGTGACAAGTTCTCAGAGTTGATGAAGAGTGAATTTGAGATGAGCCTCATGGGAGAATTAACTTTCTTTCTAGGCTTACAAGTAAAACAAACTTCAGAAGGTACATTCATAAGTCAATCTAAGTATGTCTCTGAAATTTTGCAAAAATACAAACTCAATGATTCAACTTCAATGAGAACACCTTTATCCACCGGAGTCAAACTTGACTCTGATCCATCAAGAGAGAATGTGGATATAAAAATCTACAGAGGGATGATAGGTTCACTATTATACTTAACTGCAAGTAGGCCTGACATAATGTTTGCAACATGCCTTTGTGCTAGATATCAAGCAAATCCAAAGGTATCTCATTTAACTGCTGTGAAAAGAATTTTCAGATACCTCAGAGGGACACAAACATTAGGCCTCTGGTATCCAAAACTTTCAAATTTTGATCTAACAGCTTACACTGATGCAGATCATGCCGGATGTAAGCTTGACAGAAAAAGTACCTCTTGATGTTGTCAGTTATTGGGCAATAAGCTGGTAAGTTGGTCATCCAAGAAACAAAACTGTGTTTCCACTTCAACTGCAGAGGCAGAATATGTTGCTGCTGCTAGTTGTTGCTCACAAGTATTATGGATGAAAACTCAGCTCAGAGATTATGGCCAACAATTTGACAGAATTCCAATTCTCTGTGATTCAAAAAGTGCCATAGCCATCTCTGCCAATCCAGTACAACACTCCAAAACCAAGCACATCGATGTAAGGTACCACTTTCTGAAAGATCATGTTGAAAAAGGAACAATAGAGATGTATTTTGTACCAACTGAACTTCAACTTGCTGATATTTTCACAAAAGCTTTAGATGAACGAAGGTTCAATTTTTTAATTAGCAAATTGGGAATGTTGAATATGTCTACCTAACAAAAGAGCAGAGTCTCTTAATCGAGTAGAGTCTCTGATCCTTTCATCAGAGCCTCTAGACTTTCAAATATGGTAAAAATTACTCTTATGAATCTCCAAGCATGTGTCAAGGGGGAGACAACGACCCTTTCATTTTTCAAGGGGGAGAAAAGATCTTGTCTCTGATGTTTATATCAGAGCCTCTGATCTTATCTCTGATGTTTATATCAGAGCCTCTAATCTTATCTCTGATGTTTATATCAGAGCCTCTGATCTTCTCATGTTTATATCAGAGCCTCTGATCTTATCTCTGATGTTTATATCAGAGCCTCTGATCTTGTCTCTGATGTTTATATCAGAGCCTCTGATCTTCTCATGTTTATATCAGAGCCTCTGATCTTATCTCTGATGTTTATATCAGAGCCTCTGATCTTGTTTCTGATGTTTATATCAGAGCCTCTGATCTTATCTCTGATGTTTATATCAGAGCCTCTGATCTTGTCTCTGATGTTTATTGATCTTGTCTCTGATGTTTATATCAGAGCCTCCGATCTTGTCTCTGATGTTTATATCAGAGCCTCTGATCTTGTCTCTGATGTTTATATCAGAGCATCAAGGAAATTCTTTTAAATAATAAATCTTTTTGGATAACCACTCGTTTCTTTTCTGACGGTTTTCTGACACAAAGTCATTCTCCCCTACACGCCTAAACGTGTCACCCATCAATTCGGGGATAATGGAACGTCCTTTCTGCAATTAAGACTCTCATTCGCCGCTTCAATAACCTCTCCCTCTACCTTCCTTTTGTAGCTATAAAATACCTTTGTTCACTTCCCATTACTCTTTACGCTCTCAAAATCCAAAAGCCGATTCTCTCTTTCTAAGCTTTCATCTTTCTCAACCTGCAACAATGGCGGCTAATTCCCAAACTTCAGATAACTCAAGCAAACTTGTTCCAAGCTTGAATTTGGTACAGTTCGACATTCCAGTCAAAGGAAACAACTACTTTCTGGACGTAACCCCATCAAAATATGATGAACAGTTTCGCCCAATCCTCGACTTTTTCACCAACTGCGAACTCAATGATGTTCTAACCAAACATGCGTCAGATATTCCCCTTCGCTTTGTCCAACAATGGTGGTATTCAAGTGAATACGACGATGAAAAGGAAGGACTAGTTGGGCACATTGACCTAGGTGAATAAAGCTTAAGCATAAGAATAACCCCACAAACCCTAACTCGCCGATTCAACCTCCTCACCACAACTGATCTTCAAATAGAAACCTTTGAGAAACCCCCAACTCAAGAAGTTCTTCTTCAGTTCCTCCAACACTTAGGCTACAACAAAGAAATAACACGCCTCAGTCAATTCAGACGTCAGTACCTGCCTCCCAAATGGAACTTTATATTCAGTGTTCTCAACCGAACAATAACCTGCAAAATTGGAAGTCAGGATCAGACTCATCCAGCCATAATAGCCATAATGTATGCTCTCTTTTTCAACAGAAGCATCAATATGGCCCACATTATCTTCTATGAGATGCTGACAGCGGTGGACAAGAAGAACAAGGACTTGGCCAAAGGAAAACAACCAATATCGGTACTGTTTCCACGATTTATCTCAGTGGTCATTCAACGAGCAACGGAGAAATTCTCCATCACTGAGGAGGGCCCAATGACACCTCTGTTTATGATGAACTCATTCAAAGCCACAGAGGTTCCTCCGTATCCACATGACCGACGTTTCCCACACACCATGATTGAAATTATTCCTGCTGACTCTCCTACCCATCTCCTACTTAGACGTGTTGCCCAATCATCAGAACCGATGATGGGATCCCCAACACATTTAGGTTCTGAGCCAGAGCATGAATCAGAGAGTGATATCTCTGATACTGCTCAAAACATTAACAGAGCGCAACCAGAGGGTGGCTCTGAGAGAGTGAGGAAGAGAAAACATAAGGACCCTCCCTCTGACGAAGAGAATAACTCTGTCAGAGCAGAGGAAGGTGAGCACAAGAGATTTCCAGAGGGTGAGTTTCTAAACATAGAATCTGAGGGCGGTGAGGTAGAAAAAGATGTCCTTGATGACACAAATGAAAGAATCCAAAGCCCAAATCCCAGTGCAAATAAATCTACTGTCCAAGATGGTCCAGCATCAATGGACATTGAAACAGAGGTGCACACCTCGAACCCTTCCCATCCTAACCGCTCAGAGGCATCTGTTTCTGCCTCTGACGCATGCACCAGAGGAGAAACCTCTGATACGGCTAAGTCCTCCCAAAAGGACTTGGACCAAGACAAAAATACTCACTTACCCCAGAGTATGTCACCTCCACCCACACATGATGCCTTTGTGGCTCAAACTAAGTTGGACCATCCCTTAGAACGTAAGGATTGCCTGTCAGAAAAAGAATGGCACGACCTTATTGCACAAGGAATCCTTAGCCTGGACAGCAAGGTTTCCAAACACATTAGGTTCTCATCATCAGATTCTGACTCTGATGATCAGAGACCAATCGGAACCATTATAGGGAGATCCTTGAAAAAGGGTCCCCAAGGATTAATGGGAAGTCCTTCCGGAGACAACATCAAACCACCTCCGACAGAAGGCCCCTCTGAACTCGAGGGAAACTTAGAATCATGTGTTGATCCTAAGGTTACCCCCTCTGATTACGTTACCAAAGAGGAGTTCAAAATCTTTGGTGATGAAATCAGAGAATCTCTGAAGGAGATAAAACTTCAAATGGAGAAGACCTCAGAGGCCTCTGCCTCTAACTCTGAAGTTGAAAAGCTCACTTCAGAGGTCTCTGAGCTGCGCACCACGATTCTCAATCAGACAGAAAAATTGGATGCTCTGGAAAGCTTGGTCATAAAGAATGACTCCGTATTGTCCAGAGAAATTCAAAACTCCACAACAGAGATCCTCCAGGCAATTCCACCTACCTCTGCCCCCACTCCAACACATGCAGACTTCTCTCAATTCAAAGAGGAAATCTTGCGTTCTTTGACAGAGGTAATTGCAAAGATCCCTACCACCTCTGCTGATGCTCCTGCTACAACAGAATTCATTACAAAGGCTGACCTGACCAACTTCTCGAAGAAGATCACCAGCAATGTAATGAACATCTCCAGCAAGTTCGTCTCCAAGACCACTAAGAAGAACAAGAAGATTGAAGACCTTCTGAAGAATATCAAATCTTCAGAGGGAGTATTGAAGAGAAAAGAACCAGAGGTCACATGCTCTGAAGAAGCGAGAAAGAAGGCTAGATATGAAGATTCTGATGACGGGGATGACCAGCCTCAGGGGACATCCGATCTTCTTAAGGGGGAGAAGACTCCTACTCCTAAACCTGTTGAAACACACAAGGAGAAAGGAACAGAGAAACACTCGACCTCTACCTTTGCTGAAGATATTCAGGCCACCCTAAAGTCGCCAGTCCTGATTATTTTTCTAGGGCCATCCACTGCAGGTGCTCCAATAGTTCCAATCACAGCTGAAATGCCAACTGCAAATCAAGAAACTATTGGAGCTCTGGACGAAGAAGAAGCTGAACAGCTAGTAGACTTCTCAACATCAGAAGATGCATTCTCATCACCAGAAAGACCAACTTATGTGATGAGAGATGCCTACGAATCAGAATCTGAAAAGGAAGAAAAATCAGATTCTGAAAAAGAAGTTGAAGTAGTTGATGTCGAAGAATATGTCTTCAAAAATGCTCAACCACATCATACTTCAACAACGTCAGAGCTGAGGGAATCACCAGAGATAGATGGCTACATCTCTGAACCCTCAAAAGAAGATCCTCCACAAACAATGGAACCAGAAACCATGGTTGCTGATGAACAGGCTCCTTCAGAGAATCCTGTTCAGAAAGCAAGCATCCGTCTTCCAGCAAAAGTGTTCAATAAACCTCCAACATTCCTCGAATCAAATCCAGAAGCTTCCATAGAAGACCACTTCAGATACATTTACTGTGAGTTCAACATGGCAGATACACTGGTCATTCCTCTGAATCCAAGAATCAGAAAGGACATGCCAGACTATGAGCGAAGATTTATCAGAGATAAAACCAAACCAAGAGCACAGGTCCTCTCTGATGATCCAATCATCAAAATCAACAAAATCTCAGAAAAGACCTTTGCTTACAACAAGATTATCTATAGGAATTATGTGGTAACTCGATCTGATCAGAAGATTTACGAGTTCAATGACAATGATCTCGTAAATCTAAATCCATATGATTTACCACATTTATATGCCTATTGCTCTGCCAGGTATGATCATGGAAGAAGGGAAATCAGGATGGGCATGTTTGAAGTCCGACGGGCAATGGAGGCCTATGTCAAACACCGAGCAAAACGTGACTTTCAAATTGCTCTGAACCTAGGGGAAGAAAAGCTGGAAGTAACTGAACCTGTGGATTCATTCGACAAACTTAAAGAACAGAAGACTGGATCAATCGTTGCAGAACCTCTGGGTTTCGTCTTCAGAATAAATCAAGAAAAGAAGATCTTTCTAGCTTCAGAAGTGTCGAAGTACTCTGATGAAACCTTGAGAGGTATAAAGAAATTGATCCATGCAAAGGAAGAAAGGCACAGAGCAGATTTATTGGCAAAGCTTGACTTAGAGATCGACTCGATGATCAACTTCAGAGCTCTGATCATGAAATTCCATGGAATCTGTTCAAGTGACAAATATTAGTCTGTTTCTTTCTTTATTATTACTTTCTTTGTATTAAACTTCCAAATGTTTAAGAAGTAATACTTAAGAGGATAATTTTCTCCTCTATGCTTTCTTGTTTAAAATTCAATTCTCTGTTATTTTTTTTTTGTATCTTCTATTTTCGACACTTAGGGGGAGATTGTTAGCTCCAAATCATCTGTTTGTTAAAGTGTTGAAAATACCAGTCCTATTTCAGAGGAATTTCAAGAAGATACACTTCAGAGGACGAAGACTTCAGATGATGAAGACTTCAGAGGACACACCTGCCTCTGAAGTACTTTTCAGCAACTAAGACATCAGAGATGGCTTCATCAGAGGCTCTGAAGACAACGTCAGAGCTCTGAAGACATTCTCTGTATGTTCGAGAATGAATACATCAGAGATGGCTTCATCAGAGGCTCTGAAGACAATGTCAGAGGCTCTGAAGACATTCTCTCTGAAGATGCTCAAGTTGAGAATGAACAGAAGAACAGATGACACGTCACTTAGTGATAAGATTTACTTTCTAGAGTAGGTCACTGTTCAGCATGCTCTTTCTCATCATACAAGTACACTGCTTACTTTATGGTCCTATAAATAGGACCATCACCTTATTGTTCAAAGTGTGCTTAAGAAGTTATAAATCTGATAATATAAGTTGGATACTTTATTCTAAGAATATCTTGTTTATCTTTATCTGCTTTATGAACTGTGATATTTGAATCTCCTTTGATATTAAACTGTATTACTTCCGCTGCCATTACTCTTATTGTTTATATCATTGTTACGAGATTAGATCTGGGATCCAACAATTGAGTCCGAAGCTGATTTGCTCAGAAGTCACCTGAAAAGAGTCATCAAAGGAAACATTAATACTTTCTAGTATATGGTTGGATTTAAGTACATAGACTCTGTATTCCTTAGAGTTTGATGAATAACCAACAAATTTGGATTCATCGCCTTTGGGACTGAATTTCCCTATTTGTTCTCTGTCGTTCAACATAAAACATCTGCAGCCGAAGATGTGGAAGTACTGGATGTTCGGCTTCCTCTGGTGTAGTAAGTGGTATGGTGTTTTTGCATGCCTCTTCAGTTGGGTGAAGCCTTGGGTGAAGCATGAGGTTGAAATGGCTTCTGCCCAGAAAGAAATATAGAGCCCTGAAGCAGTGAGCATACTTCATGTGGCTTCCACTAGTGTTCTGTTCTTTCGTTCAACAACATTTTTTGTTGTGGAGTCCTTGCAGCAGAGAAGTTTTGTGATATGCCTTCTGTCGAAAGATAGGCTTCAATGGTTGAACTCTTAAACTCTGTCCCATTATCACTTCGGATTCTCTGTACCCTGCAGTCATAAAGAACTTGTATTCTCTTGATAAGATTGATTAGTACTTCAGGAACATCTGATTTCTTTCGAACGAATTCAACCCAAGTATATCTAGAGAATTCATCCATGAGTACAAGGATGTACTTCTTGCCACCAAGACTCTGCATAGATATAGGACCACAGAGGTCTGGTGCATGATATGTCAGACTTAGTTTTGTGGGCAGCCCTTTTGAGTTTACCCATCTCACAAGCTGACCATAGATGATCCTTATCAAATCTAATACTTGGTAGACCACTTACTAGGTCTAGTTTCACAAGTTTGTCAAGTGTGTGAAAGTTTAGATGACAGAACCTATTGTGCCAGAGCCAAGCTTCTTCATTCTTGCTTGAGACTAAGCAGAGCTTTTCTTCTCTGTTAGTTGATTTAAAGTCCATGAGGTATAGGTCACCTCGTCTTTTGGCTTGCAGAAGCTCTGTGGTTTTATCTTCCTTCAACAAAGAGCAATATTGTTTTTTAAACATCACATCGAGTCCATTATCACAGAGTTGACTTACACTCAGTAAGTTGTGCTTAAGGGCATCCACATAGGTAAATCTGTTGAGATCAATGTCTCCTTTGCCAATGACTCCATATCCTTTTATTTGACCTTTCTTGTTATCTCCAAAGGTTACAGATCCTCCACCAAGTTTTTCTTTATAAGAGGAAAGCAACCCTCTATCGCCAGTCATGTGTCTTGAGCACCCGGAGTCTAGGTACCAAATTGGCACATGTTGTTTATTCTATGGACAAATTAGAGAGATTTAGGTACCCATTTCCAAATGGGTCCATTTTTGTTAGGAGGCTGTGAAGATGCCTTAGCACCTTTGGTTTTGGGTTTATCCTCATTTGCAGAGGTACCAGATTGTCTATTCTCACCCTTGAATTTTGCATTCTTGGGTTTGGGGTGAGATATAAGACAGGTGGGCCTCGAGAAATGTTGATTCAAAGCATGCATAAGATCAAAACATTTACAATAAGGGACATTAGAGGCAAACTTCTTCAAAATTTCATTAAAATTGTCAAAGGAGGGTACAGAGCAAATTTTACTACAACCCATTTTAGATTTGGGTTTCTTTTTACAGAAAGCTTTGTCTAATCCAGGTTGAGTTTTTTTCAAAAACTCTTCTTGAGTGGCTCTGAGATTGTACTCTCCCTTTATCTTCTTTCCTTGCTTTCACTGCAACAGAAGCATCATGTTAATCAATTTTGGGCCATTTACCCTTCTGTTGCCAAGTAAACCTTTCTTGAAATGGTTTTAATGGTTTTGGAGCTTTTAAAACATGAGAGATCTTGTTCTTTTTAGACTTTTTAAGCTCAAGAGAAGTCTTTGCTTGCAAGCACGTGTCTAGGAAATCAGGACAGATAGGTATACCTGTGGTTTTCCTTTTGGGAAGAACTGTTCTATTAAGAATGCCAGAGGTAAGTTTACTCTTCTTTGGACCACAGGGGAGTATCTCAAGTTCCACATAACTTGTCCCATTGTCGACAGAGGACTCTGATTCTGACTTAGAGTCTGAGTCGAGAAAGTCTCTGTGAATGAGAGCCTGACCTTCTGTAAGTGCCCTGCTTTGTCCATTGGTGTCCTCTGAAGTATTTAGAATTTTTGAAATACATGGAATGACCATAGGAACATTAAGACAGTTTTGCAGATCTTGCTCAAAGATTTCTCTTATTTCAGAGGTTAAATCAGGATGGTTGAGAAAATGATTTTCATAAGTTCTTCTCAAGTCGCTTTCCAAAAACCTTTTAAATAGTTTTTCTTCCACAGAGGCTGGAACGAACTCTGGTGCATCAGAGGATAGTTCCTTTTCAGGAACCACCAGGCACATGAAAGCCATTTGGGTTTGAGTTTCTGGGTGACCGAATCTGAAGATTCCTATCTGTTTTTGAGACAGATATTTCCTTGGAATGGTTTTTCTCTTTGACGAGAGTGCAGATGCTGAATCATTGTTTTCATACCATACATTCGTCATCTGCAGAGGTTTCCTCGGATGTGGTCCCTCAGAGGTTCTGCGCCTCTTGAATGTGGATAATAGGTTTGGGAGACTTGGTTTTAAAATTTTACCAGAGTAGAAGATGTTTGATAAAGATTTGTTTCTTTTATTTCCTGTGTAGGGGTCAATATCCTCGAACCCTAGTCCTCTTCTGCCGATCTGGGTGTTTACCTTTTCATGAACCTTTTGAGCATCCTGATACCTCTTAATTTGGAGATCTCTGTCGAACAGATCTTGATGAAGGACTTCTCTTTCTTTTTGAAAAAGTTTTTCAAAGATATGAAATTTAATCGATTACTCTCACATTTCTTTAGTTCCTTTACTTTGACTTTTAAGGCTTGATCAAGTTTTGAAATCTTTTCTTTAATCCATTCTTTTCAACAATATGTTCAGAAACAAGGGTTTTTGTTTCTAGATAGAGCTTGTCCTTTTCTTGAGTGAGAAGCCTAGTTTCTCTCTAAAAGAAGGCCAATTTCTTTTCTAGTTCTGAGCACATGTTTTTGTAAGCAAGAAACTCATTTTGTATTGTAAGAGGTTTGTTCTCATAGTCACAATTAAAGGAGTTAGAACAAGATACCTCACTATTGTTGTCAGAAGAGTGGACTTCTGCCATTCCACAGAAGAGTGCGTTGTCTTCTTCATCAGAGGATTCATCGGTTAAAAGGTTATCCTGTTCTGCCATTAGGGATCTCTGAGTGTAGTATCCTGGTTTCTTTTTGTAGAAAGCAGCGTCTCTTGTGGGTTTCCCTTTATTGGAAGAAGACCTGCACTCTGCCGCAAAGTGGCCTAGTTTCCCGCATTTGAAGCAGCCTTCAGTCTGCTTTGGGAATCTGTCACCACCTCTGTCGTCTGACCTCTATCCACTTCTCTCTTCTTGCCTTGGCTCCTCAGACTCATCTCTTCCATGCCTTCTTGCCTCACTATATCCTCTACTTTTGTCATCTCTTTCTTCTCTCCCTCTGTACTCCGGCTTCTTCTTGTGACCACGATTTAATTGTCGGGTCATAAGTGCAAGTGTTTTGGCCAGAGCAGCCATATCTATCTCCTCCTCAGAATCTTCTTCACTTTCACTCTCTGCTACAAGTACCTTCTTCTTCTTCTTCCTCTGCGCATCTTCAGTTGCCTTTTCCTTCTTTCCCTTGTCTTTGCCTTTAGAAGCACTTCCTACAAGAGCCAGTGGACCTTCGACAGAGGTTGTCAACATGGAAATTATGTTCTCTTGGCTAATCAATGTTCCAAAGATATCACATATTGACCATACATCAAGATCTAATGTGGCTTGCATGGACATGGTCAGGTGAAGCCAATCATCATTCAGACTTTGAAGAAATCTAACATTGTTTTCTTCAGAGGTTATGTGGATTCCATACCTCTTACACTTGTTTAATAAGGAGTTGTACCTGTTGTAAGTGCTTTGAATGGATTCACCCGGCAGAGCTTTAAATGCAAAGTATTCATTTATGCACAAAGCCCTGTTGTTCTTGAGGGTTTTAGCACCACCCTCAAGTTGTTTATCTAGCTCTAACCATAGGTCCTTCGATGTTTCACAGGAATCAAGAGACTGGAAGATATCGTTTGGAATATCCATAATGATCAATCTTTTGGATTTTCTTGCAGGTTCATGTTGTGCCTTTTCTTCTTCACTCCATTCAAGGACGGGTTAAGGGTGTTGATATTCAAAGATTTCAGGGGTATTGGTAGTGGCAGGAACACGAGGAACAGTTGTCATTGGAATGAAAGGAGGATTGTGAAGAAACTCAACCAGACCAGGATCCACCGCTTCGAGGAAGTGCACCATCCTGATCTTCCACTGAGGATATTCATCCCTCAGTAGAGTGGGAGGCTTAGACTGAGATCCTGCACTGAAGTAGTTAATAGTGTTTGCCATTTTAGTTTAGAAAATAGAGTATGAGAGGATCTTTTGAGAAAGATGAGGAATGAGTAAAGTAGGAAAGAATTTCTGGTATGAGGAGAGTGACAAATAACTAGCTAAGCTTTGAATATGTCTTCAAAGGAATAAACACACTTGCCTTTGAATCTACTTCAAATTGGTTGAAATGACTCCAAAGAACAGAGTACGTTTATGAGTGGAGAACAAAATGAAGGAACAGACTCTCAACTACTACCTGGAACGTGGGAATCAAGTATAGAACAGGATCCTTTGATATTACGAATCAAAGTTTGCTCTGATACCAATTGTTGATCCTAGTTATGATGTTCTTTAACTTGATTTAACATTTTACTACACACAGATTAATTAAACAGAGTGCGGAAGCGTTTAAGATGTGTAGAAAAGATAGAACATGCAAGGTAGTAAACACACAAGTAATTAATGAACAGGAAGTAAAGTATTATAAGAAAGTTACTCAAAGAACTGTTTCATTGATTACTGAAGAACACCAAGAACACGCACTGGTATGTGCAAATATTCTCTTGGAAGATACAATCTCTATTTTCTCTTGTGTGTGTGCTCGCTTTCTCACCCTCTAAAACACTAAGGTGGTGCTCCCATAATATACAAGAAGGATGCACCCCTTAGTACAAGACAAAGACTGACATTCCATAAACGGAATGCCACCTGTAAAGTAAAACATCGTGGGACGCCCATTACTTGATCATGCGGATCTTCGTACAGTAGGTCTCACGTGTTGTGCACATGGTCTTGTCTTGAGCCATCCTGCAAAACTCCAACACTGACCTCCAGATGTTAGCCTTCACAGAGGCTCTGTGAGTGATCATAGAGGCTCTGTGATCTGAGAATCATCATAAGGTTTGTCCTCTGGCGCGTCTTCTGCGGAGTAGTCTTTAAGATTTGTATCTTCTGTGGAGACTTTCTAGATAGCAGAGGTTTCTATACTTAGCCTATTTTTCAACACTTCTAAACATGGTAGATGGAGCTAACAGATACAAGATCAAGAAGACCAAAGGTCAATGTACAAGAAGTCAAAGCTAAAAAGTCAACTTACATTAAAAAGTCAAAGTATTTGTTATCAAATGTCAAAGTCAAAGCTTCCTTGTATTTGTAGTTTATATTTCCTTGTATTTTAGTTGTAGGTATAAATACCTTGTATTTTTTGTTTTAATAAGAAGTGGTCTAGAGAGAGTTTTAGAGAGAGAGAAAATTGTTTAGACAGAGAAAGTGAGAAAACGGTTGTAATCGTTGAATTGTAAAGTGAATCAAAACAAGTAATTGATTAATTCTTGTTTTTATTGAATTGATTGTGATTAGAAACTAGATTCAGGACACTCAATTGGTATCAGAGAAGATCCAATTTTGAAATCAGATCAAGAATGTGGTTCGACACTGACTTTATCGAGTTCAATATGATTTTTTAGTTTTTATGCGAGTTAGGAGTTGAAATCGATCAGGTTATGATCGTTTAGTGTATTTGATCGAGTTAGTATGTTTTAATTCGATAATTGCACTGTAGTTGTTTGATAATTTGGATTTTGTTGAAATTTTGTTCACGAGTTCAAAAGCACTGTATCATCGTTTGATTTGTAATTTGAATGTTTGTTTTCGAAAATCATGTTTTGTAACCTGTTCTAAAGTTGATTTCGAGAAGTTCTGCAAAGTTTCGAATTAATTGAAGAAGAATTGAGTCGAAATCGATGAAAAAGTGAAGTTTTGGTCGATATACTGAAGAACACGCAAGATCCAAGAAACGCGCAAGTTCTTCGCAAGAACGCGCAAGTTGAATATTTTTGTCTCAAACGCGCAAGGTGTTATCAGTGAGTTCAAAGAACGCGCAAGGCGTTATTAGCGAGTTCTTAGAAACGGGCAAGTCAAAGCTTGCGAGTTTGAAATCATTGTAAAACATTCTTAGTGTTGAAACGCGCTACCTTCGTCATGCGAGTTCTGAGTTTCGCGCTATCTTCGTCATGCGAGTTTGTGTTTCACGCTAATAACGTTTAGCACGTTTCAAGATTTGCATAAAGATTACCCGGTAACACCAAGATGTATAAAGATTTGAAGTTGCATTATCGGTGGTCGGTGATGAAGCTCTATGTGGCTAGCTATGTGAAAAGGTACGTCACTTGTATTCAAGTCAAAGCGGAACATCAAAATCCTTACGGAAGTTTGCAACAACTAGCCATTCCGGAATGGAAGTGGAAGCATATCACAATGGACTTCGTCACTAAGCTAATGAAGTCCTTGAGAGGACACGACACAATTTGGGTGGTGGTGGATCGACTCACAAAGAGCGCACACTTTCTGGCGATGCGAGAGACGTTACCGATGTCACGACACGGTGTTCCTCTATCCATAGTTTCGGATCAGGATAGTCGGTTCACTTCCAAGTTTTGGGATGGTTTACAAAAAGAGTTGGGCACGAGAGTCAAGTTGAGCACCGCCTATCATCCTCAAAGGGATGGCCAAAGTGAAAGAACCATCCAAACTCTCGAGGACATGCGTCGTTCATGCGTCATAGACTTTGGAGGAAATTGGGATTCACACTTCCCATTGTTGGAATTCGCGTACAATAATAGCTACCACTCAAGCATCGGCATGGCACCATTCGAAGCGCTTTGTGGACGGAAATGTAGAACACCGGTGTGTTGGATTGAGGTGGGAGAAAAGCAATTTGTGCGGCCGAAGATTGTAAAAAAGACGGCGGAAAAGGTGAAAGGGATTCGAGAGCGTTTGAAGGCGGACCAAGATCGACAAAAGAGCTAAGCGGACAAAAAGCGAAGACCGGTCGAATTCCAAGTGGGTGGTCGATTCATGTTGAAAGTATCGCCGTTGAAGGGAAACATTCGTTTCGGAAAGTGCGGGAAGCTTAGTCCCCATTTCCTTGGACCCTTTTTGATATTAGAAAAGAATGGACTTCAAGCCTATAGATTGGACTTGCCGCCGGAAATGGACGGGATTCACATAACATTTCACGTATGCTACCTTCGCAAGTGCTTGGCCGAAGAAGAAAGCGTTATACCGTTGACAGAGATTTGGGTGGACAATGGCAACCAGTGCATTGAGGAGTCGGAAGCCATTTTAGAGTCGAAAACGAAGCAATTGCGACATAAGGAAGTAACAATGATAAAAATTCAATGGAGGCACCATCGGGGTGCCAACGTAACGTGGGAATCCGAGGAAGACATGAAAAAGAGATACCCACACTTGTTCGTATAGTGCGAGTTCTTCTTAGTGTATTATTATATCCTAGATTTAAGTGAGAAAAGTCAAGTCAAGATAAGTCAAACAATGTCTAAGTCAATATGAGTTTACTTAGGTGTTAAGTTTGTAGTTTTAGTTCTTGGTATAAATACCTTGGCTTGTGTTTGTTGTAAAGTGTGGTTCTTAATTGCTATATACATATGACTACGTTTCTCTCTCTATTCTCTCTATAGACTTTGAATGTTAGATCTTGATTGATAGATTGTGCTTGAATTCATTGGGAATACAATTTCAATTGGTATCAGAGCAAACCAAACAAATTCAGAAGGATCATATCATCAGATTGAATCAAATTTGAGAAATCTTGATTTTCACGAACTCGGTTCTTAAATTTCACTGTTTGATTACTGATTTTATTGTTTTTGCACAATTGAATCAAGAAATTGATTTGATTGTGTACATATTATCACTAGGATCAAGTTTCGTTCAGATTACATAGTCTAATTTCAACTTCAGATTGATCAATTTGATCAAATTTCTATTTTCGTGAAACATGAACTCGAGCACTGTATTTTGCACTCAATCACTGTAATTTTTGTTTGTAATTGTAAATTCAGTGTTGTAATTGCATTTTGTATGGCTTCGTGGTGATATTGTGAAAAATTCAGGTTCAGAAATCAAGTTTTACTCGATTTTTGATTGATCTGACCAAGAACACGCAAGAAAACCCAAGAACGCGCTAGATTCACGAAACGCGCAAGTTCATCCGTAGAACGCGCAAGGGTCAAGTGAAGAACGCGCAAGCAAAACGTGCGAGTTTGGGTAAAACGCGCTAACAGAGGAAAGCGAGTTTCATAAACGTGCAAGGCAAAGCTTGTGAGTTTGAGCGAAACGCGCTAGAAGAGCTTGTGAGTTTGAAATTTGTGAAATTTTTTCTAAGTGTTGAAACGCGCACCAACAGTGTTCTGCGAGTTTGAGCAAAATGCGCTACTAATGTCCTGCGAGTTCTAGAAACGCGCACGTTACCATTTACAAGTTTTTCAAACGCGCACATAACGTCTAGCGCATTTCTCAGTGAATAGTGACTAGCGAGTTTTAGTACTTAGCGAGTTTACTTGATCTGCGAGTTTTAGAGTTGAAATTTTTTTTGAAGTGGTGATCCAAGTTTCAGAGCGGAACCCCCGTGCTAAGTCTGCGGAGGGGGACATATTTTGATAGTGGTCATAATTTTCTGATTTTTGACGATCATTTTTTTTAAGCTAATTTTTTCTTTCAAGATGCCAAAGACAGATGAGAGAGGGAATACAATACTGTCACCAATATATTGTGCTATATTGTATATGCCTGAGATACCGAAAATAGAAGCTGAACGAAATCAACTGAAAAATTAGAATTCAGTGCTTCTAAAGCAGATTCAGGAGTTGAAATTAAATTTGTCAAATTCTGATAAAACTCCTGACTGTAAAAAGTGTGCTAATTTGGATAAATCTCATTTTGCAGGTATTCTCAGTGAGAAAGAGAAAGAGATTAAAGATAGGGAGAAAATGATGGGCATAAAAGATAATACCATTCAATCTCTTGAAGAAGTAATCAAGATGAAGGAATCTTATGTTGAAAGTCTTCTGAGCCAATTGAAGAGAACTGAACAAAGATCATCAGAACTAGAAGATGAATCAGTTAAGCTTCAACAAAAGTATATGGCTTCTGAAGAAGATGCACATACATTGAAAGTGAAAAATGTTGAGTTGATGAAAAGCATTAGAGAAGACAAAGTTCAACAGAATCTTCAAAGCCAACTGAAGACGACTAAACAGAAGTCATCTGAGATGAAAGATGAATCAGTCAAGCTTCAAAACAAGTTAAAAGCTTTTGAAGATCAGATATCTGCTTTGGAGAAAAAGAATGTTGAACTGAAAACAAGTCTCCAAGCAGAAAAAGAAAAATCAAATGTGAAGACATCTTCAACTCAACAAACATCTGAAATTTACAAGAAAACTTTACAAGAGAAGAAGGATCTTGAGCTGAGATGCATTAAACTTTCCAAGCAAGTGTCTGATTTTGAAAAGATAATCATTACTGAAAGAGACACATTTGCTAAGGAAAGAAAAGTTCTTGAAGATAAAAACACTGAATTTCCCAAGCAAATTTCTACTTTACAAGACTTGCTAGAAAAGGAAAGTAATATTTTCAAAGAAAAGAAGGAGTCTTTTGAGCAAGAAAAGAAATTATTTGAAAAGAAAAATGCTGGGATTTTCAAATATATTTCTGAGAAAAATAAGAACTTGGAAACAGATTTTGAACAAGAACGTTCATATTTTGAATCTGAAATATCTAAGCTCACATCCAAATTATCTGTTCTATCATCAGATATTCTTAAAGAACAGATGGCTAGATCTGATTTGAAACAGAAGTTTGACACACTTATTTCTGAAAGAAATATTTTATCTGAAAAGATAAAAAACTTAGAAGTTACAAACGTCAATTTATCAGAAAAGATTTCAGCTGATGGGATTAATCAATCACCTGTTGATCTTTCAACAGAATCAATCTGTTCTTTCAAAACGGCTTCGAGTTCTATTCATGATAAAAATGTTTTGAAAAACAAAAGTGTCAAATCAAGTCAGATCAGACCATCAAATCTATTTTATGACAAATCTGTTGATGGTGTAGTGAGCTATTATGTAAAATCTCTTGGAAAGAATTCTAAGAAAAATCAGATGGTCTGGAGAGTTAAAGATTCTTCTGAAGAGAAAAAGAAGAAGGACAAAGCATTCAACTTCACAACAAATGCCAAAAAGAACAATGCGCATAAAGGTAAATTTTTTGGTAATTCTGATATATATTACTCGACTAATCATTTGATCAGGATTGCTCAAAAGAAAATCTATTGTTCTTACTTTGGAGAGAATGACTTCATTCAAAAAGAAACTGCTCACAACTGGTACGGTTCTTATAGAATAACTTCTCAGAATTCTGGATTTAAAAGATATTCATCTAATGAGAAGTGGATTCCTAAATCTAACATACCAGGACCCAAATACCAGTGGGTACCAAAACCTGTTAAATCTGTTTTGCAGGTACCACCGGTCTAGGGGGAGCAGGAACGATGGTTTTTGAACACAGCAGTTCAAAACTTGTACTTCAAAGTACAAGTTTTTTACTTCTGAGTAAATCAACTCAGGACTCGAACTTCAAAGTCAAAGAGTATGGCTTTTGAACAAAACAGTTCAAACCCCAAATTTTAATGTAAAGACTGTGGCTTCTGATCATATGACAGATCAGGACCCGTTCTTAATGTTCCGACATGGATATTTTGTAAATATCCAGGGGGAGCTTAATACACCTAAAATCATTCTATAATGATTTGAGGGGGAGCCTTAAAGGTAAATATCTTCTGATCTTAGATCTTTGATTGTTTGGAAGAAGAACAACTTTCAAGCATGAAAAACGCTTTCCTTAAATGTTCAAACCACTTCTCTATTCTTAAATGATTTCATGTATACAGAAGTAAGCTTTTAAATTTTTTTCAAATATGAGCTTTAATGTTTAACTGACCGTGTGTTTCCAAAGATCAATACTTGTGTATTATCTTTTCATATATTGTCAAGTATTCATACACACCGGTTCAGTACTTCATTTGAATCAGTTATTACCATATCTCTAAATCGAAACAACTTTTCGATGGTAATACTCCCGTTTGTTTTCAAATGTTGTTGAGCATCATTCATCATTTCAATCTTTGTGCTTTTATTGCAAAATTGTTTATATTCGTTCATATAAACAAAATATCCAATTCTTTGATACCCTAACCATTTCATTTGATCTGATTGATACATTGTCAGATTCTCAATACAATTCTCTTGATTTCATTTCATTCATTCAATATCTTTGTTTTGAGAAATCTTCAAAGTTCAATTGCTCAAATCTCATGAGCATACATTCTGACACTGTTATCATTTTGTGCTTAACTGTTCAAGTTAAACTGTTGAGCAACTATTCTTTTAGGACTTACATGGGATTCGTGTGTGAGCTTAAATAGAACTTCCATGGATTCATGTAAACCAGTGTTTCCTACCCAGGAAGTTATCTTCGAGTGATTGAGGGGTGAGGTGTCAAAATCAAAGAGTGGGGGAGATAACTCATCCGGTTGAGTTTTTCTCATTATGTGGAGCGGAAAAATGAAAAAGAGAGATTGGTTAGAAGTGAGCTTCAATGTTTAAAAAGAAATAGGGTGTGAGATCAGAGTTTAAAGAATATCAGAACTCTGCACCAACCACTTTCTGAGCCGGGCAGCCACAAAATCTGATTGGTTCACATTCTTTGGTGACCACCATTGAAAAGGCAGTGAGCCCATGCCAACTCTTGCATTAACCCCACCAGCCACTCGTTTCTTTCTTAACAAAGAAATGTTTCATTTTCTCTGGGGACGCAACATATATGCTATTTAGTCTTCACTCGGAATATTTATATATTGAAAAAGAAGGAAAGTTGCCCCACCTTCGCACCTCTTTCATGCACATTGAGTCCATGTAGAATTTGTTGTTGTCTCAACAGTTTACACAATTTGAGCCTTATGAAACACAATAATTGTGCTAAATTCTTTCATACACAAGCACGAGCACACATAAAATTTGTTTTTCTGTCAGAACATTCATAGATAAACCTTGTGTTTTTCAATGATTGAATGGAAGTCCTGGGGAGTCATCATCAAACCAGCTCCTTAAATTGTACATTTGTTGTACACAGTAACTTTGTGTTACTGACAGGCATTCCTAACTGTTTCATTTGTTGAATCAGGGCTACAACGTTCATTATATCTGAATTTGAAAAGATTCGGGTATATACAGTTCATGATTCAGATACTCAGATCAAAGGATGGAAATGTCAAATTATCATAAAAGAGGAGATTGTTACGATGAATACAAAGGGGGATGATCAAAGAGAATGTTGAAATTGAAAGATATTTTGATGATTATGATGCTCACAATCATCAAAAAGGGGGAGAAATCTACAAAGGTCAATTTCAAATCAATTCCAAAGTTATAAAGTGATGAATAAAGTTCAAAGTCAAGACTTGTGGAGATTCTTAAATTTCAAATCAGTTGAAAAGAAATCATTCTCAAAAGATTCTGAAGACAAGACCAAATTAAGAAGATTCGTGAAAGTTTATTTTTCCGAAGACGGTCAAGAGATGAAATAGATGAAGATACAAAGTTCAAAATTTCCTCAAAGATTCAAGAAGTTTTAGAAGTGTTAAAGATTTTTTAAGATTCTTCAAAGACTGAAAGACTAAAGATTGTTAGAGTCTCAAATTTCAAGATGTCAGAGACAAAAGTTAAAGAATAAAGCGTCGAAGACTAGTGTCAAATTTTTTTAAAATTTTGAATACAAAGGGGGATATTGTTAGTGTATTATTGTATCCAAGATTTAAGTGAGAAAAGTCAAGTCAAGATAAGTCAAACAATGTCTAAGTCAATATGAGTTTACTTAGTTGTTAAGCTTATAGTTTTAGTCCTTGGTATAAATACCTTGGTTTGTGTTTGTTGTAAAGTGTGGTTCTTAATTGCTATATACATATGACTACGTTTCTCTCTCTACTCTCTCTCTAGACTTTGAATGTTAGATTTTGATTGATAGATTGTGCTTGAATTCATTGGGAATACAATTTCAGTTCTCGAGGACGAGATCTCATCTAAGGTGGGGAGGATTGTTACAACCGTAAAATTTCTCAAATAGTTATGTTCCCTACCTTGGATTCTTAGTTGTTTTGGGCCTTAATTCCCGTTTTATGTTATTGATTAATGAGGTAATTAGAGCTAGCAATATCATGCATGAATCGCCTTTGAAACGGATGTTTGGGGAGGTTTGGTATAGGTTAAGCGAGAGTGACCAGTGAGAGTGACACTATCACAATCGTCGAGTCAGGTGGGAGGAAGGGGCAACACTCGGTACAGGTTTGGCAAGAGTGATCGGCGAAAGTGACACATGTCACAATCGTCGAGCCACAATCATGGGGAGGGAAAGGGGCTGACTTGCGATACACTTTCGATGAAAGTGCCGGCGAGAGTGCCCTTGGCACAATCGCCCGGGCCATCTGACGGGGTTAAATGCTTTCTTTCTCATTTCCTACTCATTTAACTTCACCAAAATCAGTTTTCTTAAGAGAGAAACCCTAGGAACGATTTTTAGCAACTTCACACATCTCTCTCCTCATTCATTGCCAAGCATTTACTAATTGGTAGTTAGGAGATGATTCAAAACTTCTTTTCCATTTATTGAAGACTCTCAACAAGGATTCCAAGCTTTCAACTTCAAGTCTCTTACACCTCACCTCTACTTGAGTTCTCCAAATTTTCTAGGGTTTTATATAAAACCTAGATAGTGAGTTTCTACTATCCTTTTCACATGAGATACATATCCTAATTGCTACTTGTCACTATTTCATACTTATATTTATATCTGATCACCTGATAAGTTAACCTAATTTCTATCTTTAGTAATTATTGGAGATTTGGTTGATGTTCTCTATGTGGGCTGTGATGAGGTTATTAATGGCAATATTTTGTGTCATGAATGTATGTCATCATGAGATTGATGGGTATTATTGGTGAACTAGTATTTTGAGGGTTTTAAACCTATTATGGGGTTGGTACTATATGAGGTCTTATACATGTATCTTGTTGATATGAATTGTGTATAAGGGTGGATATTGCATGTATATTGTATGAACCATGGGTAAGCACTAGGAGGATGTAGTCTTAGGGTGCCACCATGTTGGTATGCACCTATACCTCCGCCATTTGGAGTAATGCCTGAGAGGTAGTCTTTAAATGTGTCGAGCCTTCGGGATCTTGCTCACGCGAGTGAACATCAAGGTACATTGACTTGAGGTGAAACTCATTGGTGTGATGGGTCTCCCCCATTGATTCCTTTATGGTCCAAGTTGTCATTAAATTGTTAAATCTGATATGCTATGTTATTGTTCAACTCATTAGGCCCGTTTGGCCTAACACTTGATTGATTGGATGTGTATCTCAGGTTCTAGCGACGTGACAGCTAAGAAGGTCTAGTATGCTATAGATGTGAGCTTGGGAGCATTTTGGGATGCCAAGTTTAGAAGACTTTATATTTTTGGAGATTTGGATCACAACTTTATGTAATCTCTTTCCTAGTTAGTATCTAGATTAAAGGGTTGTTTTCCCTCATTGTTTATTTGTTACAAACATGTAATTAACAGGCGTTTATTGTTTCCCCTTTTTGGGGTGAGCTTGTGCTTTGGCATATTTTATATATGTCACATTTCCTTTCTAGAAATTTTTGTTATCCCAATTTTTGGGGTGTTACAATTCCCCTTCTTATCACTAGTAGGCATCTTGATATAATCCTGAAAAATATGAAACACTGAAATCAGATTTAGAATATATCAAAAAAAATATGGACAAAATTATTACCTGACAGATTGATTGTCAAGAGAAAACTTTGATTAGAAGTTGAATTTTGGGCACAGTCGAATGATATGACAATCAGAACAAGATACTAAAAATATACTGAAAAAGAAAAAAAATAACAAAGAAAAAATGAGACGAGAAAATCAAAAAAAGAAGACTTGAAAGAGACACAAATTGAAAAGAAACTTTGCACAATAAACACAAAAATACAGTAAGAAAATAATTTTGAACAAAAATAATAACAAAAAAATACAGGGACTAAAATTGACACAAAGTAAAACTAAAAAGACAAGGAAAAAAAACAAAAATGAAAACTTTAAACTATAAGGACTAAAAAATACAAACATTGAAAGATAAAGTATAGGGACTAAAACTGTAAAATAAGAAAGTTCTATCAGACTTAGCTGGAAACTAACGGACATTTCTAACGACACTAACCAAAGAAATAACGAAAAAGGACTAAAAGGTTAAGAAAAATAACAGACTTTAACGGACTTTAACGAAACTTAACGGAATTAGGAATAAAATTGTTAGAAAACTAACGGCATTAACGAAGTTCGGTTACTTTACTATTCATCATCTTCTACCTCGTGCACAAAACGTCAAACGGGTTAGATTTATTCGATACAAAATGATCGTTAATGTTCCCTAATCACTTCCTTACAGATTAAAACCCGAACGATCAACCCACAATGAAGAACAATTGATAATCCCAAAATCAACTAAATCATAGAGAGAGAAAGTAGAGAGAGAGAGTTTGATAGCGCAAAGTATGAATGTATTGAAAGTATGTGTGAGATTCCTTTCAAACACCAAAGCCACAACGGACTTAAATACCCTTGGCTAATACTACACAGAATATGCACTCTAAACACAATATTAGACTAAGCCTATAAATACAATGATTACTATAAAATCTGACTTAACAATCTCAGATCATTTATCACCGCACATAACCTGTCATAAACATTTTTCAGTGACTCCCCATCTTTGGCTTTGAATTCTTCAAAGTTGTTCATGTACCGTGTATGCCGAAGTTGAGTTTCAACGTAGACCAAAGCATAATCTTCTCTAGCTGAGCCCACATTAGTTTAGGATTGTTTTTGAAGCAATCAATCCCGTTGTAGATAGAATTTGGCAAAGCTAGCATCAGATTAGCCTTTACATCACGATCGGCTTTATATTGTACCAACTCATCGGGTGTGTACTCAGAGGTAGGCGTTGATAATCCAGAAGCCAGAATGGGTTTTACAAAAGATCCTTCAGAAAAAATATTCATCATGTCATCTCCGTTCTTTTGACGTTCGATGAAATTCAGAAACCAATCTTGCCACTGAGTGAATTCATTCTCATCAACCAGAACTGGAGGACGAGTTTCTGTGCCCAATAACATCATGAGATCGCTTTTGTAGAACTGAGCTTGAAATGCAAACTTTTCAGAATCCATAGTCAGAAAAAATGCTAAGTCTGAAACAGAGGAGCTAGCACAAAGTGAGATTTGCGTGTTCAGCGGATGACGCAAACTTTCTTTTGTGTGAGAAGAAGCTAGCGCACACTGACATTTACGTGAGAAGATGCTAGCGCAAACTTGCTTTTGCTCTTGATGAAGATGGCGCAAACTTAGATTTGCGCGAAACGTTGATGGCGCAAACTTGAGTTTGTGTGATGAACTGATGCCGCAAAATAGACTTTGCGTGAGATGATATTGACGAGAACCTTTCTTTGCTTGACAAGTAAGTGGCGCAAAACTGACTTGTGTGAATAGTAGATGGCGCAAAAGAGATTTGCACTAGACGACGATGATGGGGCAAATAGTAGATGGAACACAAAGTAAGCCACAAAATCCGAGTTATGAGCTAAATACATGGAACCATGGCCACGAACTCTTCAGTCCGTACTACGATGTGAGGGAGGGCCCCCAAGGAACCATGTCATACTCGTTCATTAGACTACATCTGAACCATGCCTAGGATCGGGTCTCACATAACCGTACCTAAGTTGACCCCGAGGATCAAATGTAGCTAACTACAACGGAAGGGGCGTGACCTTCCCAGTCATAAGCCAACTCGATACCTAGGGATCCACTAGTATAGTCATGACTTGTCACAAAATTTCAAGTGACCAACAAAGCTTGATAAATAGCTTCAACACATTTATATTTCAAAATGCCATTTTCCAGACCAACTGCTGGTAAGAAAGATAATTCGTAAAACCAGTTTATATCATTCTTTCAAATAAGTCTCATACTGGGCAAGTAAAACATTATTTTACTTCAACAAGATGAAATCCTTCATTTTAGTCAAAAACGTTTCGGGAACTCTATCATATCTCAAAACCCCAAGTTACATCAAGTTGAAATAAACGGACTGTTGGGAACTGAAGAATTTACCAAGTATGGTTAATGCTGCTAGTAGAAGTTAATGCTGCTGGAACAAAGTTAAGGATGCTCTTTATTATTAATACTGCTGGAGTTACTATTGCTAAGAGATTAATACTGCTGAGTATGGTTAGTGCTGTTGAACTTACTACTGCTCAGAATATTAATGTTGCTTATGATTAGTACTGCTTATGAGATGGAGATCCGTATGGAAAGGATGACAGCTGGGTAAACTGAAGATATTCATGGAAGTAATACTGAAGATATTTTATTTATTGTAATTATCTTTTATTCAGTATATGTATAAAATGTATAGAATAGTTTAGAATAGTTTAGAAATTTTTTTATTATTATTCATTCTAAGTTCTAGAGAGAATCAACCTCAAGGCATAGATCCTAATTCTAGAGAAGTAGAATTCGTCTTGAAAGAGCTTGTTCTTCAAGATTGAGGTTGAGTGTGTAATCTTGTGATTTGATCATTGAATACAAGTTTATAAGTTGTTTATCATATACTGTTTGTTTACTGTTACATTGAATATCAAAGTGTTATTCCGCAACTTCTTTGATATTGTTTCTGAGACTTTATTCTTGTTGAGAATTCGATCCAGACAAGTGGTATCAGACCTTTTCTCTCAGAAACATCTATTCATTCATCATGGAAAACTTTGCAGAATCAAACAGTACTCTGGTCTCAAAGGTTCCAATGCTCAGACCCAATGAATTCGATATGTGGAAGATCAGAATCAAGCAGTACATACTCCTCACTGACTATTCTATGTGGGACATCATAGAGAATGGTCCTTCTGAAGAAGGAAAGATTGGTGCAGATGGAAAGAGAACTCCACCAAAAACTGATGCAGAAAGAAAAACTAGACAGACAGAGATGAAAGCCTTGAGCACCTTGCTCTTGGCTATTCCCAATGAATACCAACATCAATTATGCAACTACACTGATGCAGAGATGCTCTGGAATGCTCTGGAGAAGAGATTCTCAGGTACCAAAAGTACCAAGAGAAATCAGAAAGCCATTCTGAAGCAACAATATGAGAACTTTATGTCAACCAAGAATGAGTCCATGACTCAAACTTTTGACAGGTTCAACAAACTTATTGGTGAACTAGCTACAGTGGGAGTACAAATTGATCAAGATGATCTGAACAGAAAGTTTCTAAGGTCCTTGAGTGATGAATGGACCATGTATACTGTGTCTTTCAGACAGAATGATCAACTGGAAGAAAAGGAACTTGATGATCTTTATAATAATCTAAGAGTTTTTGAATCTGAGGTAGAGGCTAAAAAGTGGCCTTCTGGGTATGTTCACAATGCTGCACTCCTTTCAGCATCAACTGATTCTACTTCCAACCCTGAATCAGTTAGTACTGCCAATGGAGCAAATCAAGAGAAAGGCACTGAAACTATATTTGAAGCCTTTATGGCAAGTCATGGAAATTCTTCTCTCATTAATGATGACTTGGAACAACTCCACCTAGATGATCTTGAAGAGATGGACATTAAATGGCAGATGACCTTGCTCTCTATGAGAGTTAAGAAGTTCATCAAAAGAACTGGGAGGAACAACTTCTCCCAAAGAAGAGAAGATGGAGCAGGTTTTGACAAGTCTAAGGTGGAATGCTATAAATGCCATCAAAAGGGACACTTTGCTAGGGAATGCAGAAGTGGAGTGTCTCACAACAACAACCACCAGCAGACACAGTCTGGAAGCTTCAATAATAACAGAAGCTTTGCACAAGCCCTAGTCTCTCAACAAGGTATGGGGTTTGATTGGAGTGATCAAGCTGAAGAGGCCATCCAAAACCAAGCTCTAATGGCAGAGGTGTCTGATCTCCCAACAGAGGTAAGTTCCAATCTTTGCTCTCCAAATTGCATTAACACTGTTAAAAGATATAGGGATCACAGTCAGAACATGAGTGATGATCTTAAGAGATTGGAAAAGGACATAAAAGATTATGTGAGGATTGTTGAGAGATTTGAAGAACAGATTAAGGGTTTTCAAGCCAATGAGCTTCAACACTCTTATGACACAAACTACTGGAAGTGGGAGAAGAATGACTTAGAACTTCAACTGACCAGATCCAAAGAAGAGAGTGAAAAGCTAAGAGGAGAGCTAGCTAAAGTCAAAATAGATGTAGAAAAGTTTTCCAATGCTTCCAAAGCAATGGATTCTTTGCTACAAACTCAGATTCATGATAAACTGAGAAGAGGAATAGGGTACAATACCACACCACCACCCTATAACAACAACTACATCCCTCCTAGTTCAGATTTGTTAGAAACAAAGGATAGGAAGGACCTATCTAAGGGAGCCATTGAGATAGATCCCTTAGATGAATTAGTTGTTAAGGATAAAACTGAGAAAGAAGTTGTCAAGAATAAGGACAATACTGTGAGTGGTGAGATTCCTATAGAAAACCACATAATCACCAATGAGGGATGTGGAAAGCATTGGATCAAGTCCAATGAGATAGAGAAGACTGAGGGAAAGAACAAGAAGGTTCACTATAAGCAGACCACTGTTGTGAACCCTTTCCCTTGCAAGTAGTGTGCATGCAGTAAATCTGAGCCCCAAAAATATGATAAACCAAGGGGAAATCAGAGAAACTGGAATAACCAATGGGCACAAAACCAAGGCATTGATCTGAGTAAAATCAATAGACCAAAGCCTTGTTTCATTTGTTGAAAGTTAAACCATTTGGCTAAGTATTGTTTCTTTAACCCTATTAACCAACAGATGAATTTCAAAGATTTGTGCAAAAACCTGTTGGTTATAGGAAGGCTGGAAAGAAACATGTGATGAAGAAATCTATTGAAACCAAAGGCCCCATGAAGAAAAAGGTTTTAAAAGAAAGTATTAAAATGTGGGTGCCTAGAAGCACTAAAACTGTTAGTACTGCTGACAGAGATAGTGCTGCTAGAAGTATTACTGTTGCTACCAATGTTAGTACTGCTGAAAATTTTAATGTTGCTAATACTGTTAGTACCTCTTCAAAGTTTAAAAATCTTGTCAAGAAAGAATGCAAGTACTTTTATGAGAAAGGGGTACCCAAGACCACTTTGGCTTGGGTTCCTAATTCATACTAACTGATTTATCTTATGTGCAGGGCAACCAACAGCTCAATGGAAAGAGCATATGGGATGTTGATAGTGCTTGCTCTAGGCACATGACAGGCAACATGTCATGCCTTCAGGATTTCAAGCACATCAATGGAGGACATGTTGCATTTGGAGATAATCTTACTGGTGGTAAAAATAAGTGGAAAAGGTAATGTTACAAAAGGTAAGATGACATTTGAGGATGTCTACTATGTTGATCAATTGAAGTACAACCTGTTAAGTGTATCACAGGTTTGTGACAAACAACATAGCATATTATTTACTAATACATAGTGTATGATCCTTGCTCCAGGGTTCAAGGTAGTTGATGAAAGCATGATACTACTTAGAACTCCAAGAAAGGAAAATGTTTATTGTCTAGATATGGACAATGTTGATAGTGATTAATCCCTGAACTGTCTTGTTTCAAAAGCTTCTGTGGATGAATCCTCTCTATGGCACAGAAGGATGTCTCACATGAATTTCAAGACAATGAACAAACTTGTTAAAAACAACCTTATAAGAGGTTTACCTTCAAAAGTCTTTTCATGTGATGATCATTGTGTTGCATGTCTTAAAGGCAAACAACACAAAACTTCTCATAAGACCAAAGAGATAAATACAATTTCTTCTTGTCTCCAGTTATTGCATATGGATCTGTTTGGTCCTACAAATGTTATGAGTATAGGCAAGAAATCTTACTGCTTGGTTATTGTTGATGATTACTCTAGATTTACCTGGGTATATTTTCTAAGGACTAAGGATGAGACAAGTGGACTGATCAAATCCTTTATTCTCAGAATTGAAAACCAATCTAATCAAAAAGTAAAAGTCATTAGATCAGACAATGGGACTGAATTTAAAAATCTTGATCTAAACACCTTTTGTGAAGAAAAAGGAATTGAGAGACAATATAGTGCCCCTGGGACTCCTCAACAGAATGGAGTTGTTGAGAGGAGGAATAGGACACTAATAGAGGCTGCTAGATCTCTGTTGGTTGACTCAAAACTGCCAATTACCTTCTGGGCTGAAGCAGTTAATACTGCTTGTTATGTCCAGAACAGAGTTCTAGTGGTCAAGCCAAAGAACAAGACCCCTTATGAGCTTTTAAATAAAAGAAAACCTTTCATTGGATTTTTCAAACCTTTTGGGTGTCCTTGTACAATTCTCAATACCAAATCTCACTTAGGTAAGTTTGATAGCAAAGCAGATGATGGATTTCTTGTTGGGTATTCATCTCAGAGTAAAGCTTACAGAATTTTTAACTCTTCTTCTAGAATAATTGAAGAAAGTGACAATGTCAAATGCAATGAGAACACACCAAATCCTATTGGATCTGGTCCTTAGTGGCTGTTTGACATTGATTCACTAACTAACTCTTTTGGTTTCAGTAGTGATGATTATGCAGGTTCAGGGAGTGGAGGTTCAGGGACTACACAAGTTCAAGACAGTATACCTCAATCTGTGATCTTTCCCATACCAACAGTGAATTTATGTGAAAAGGAACCATCTACTGGACCAAATCAGAGTGAAGAAGAAAGTAGAGATGAGGAGAATCAAGAAAATCAAGAACCAGAAGTAGCTGCTGAAAACATCTCAGTTGACTTGAATGACTCTAGTCTAGAGGTGGGACTTAATGAAGAACCTAGTCATCACACCAGAATTCAAAAGAATCATCCTCCACAGCTGGTAATAGGAGATATATCTTCTCCTATGATGACTAGAAATCAAAGTAGGCTTCAAGAAATGCAAGACCAACAGCATACAGTGCTGTCTTGCTTTTTATCCCAGCTTAAGCCTAAAAAGGCACATGAGGCTATGAAAGAGTCCAGTTGGATAGAAGCCATGCAAGAAGAGCTACTGCAGTTCAAGCTGCAAGATGTTTGGGATCTGGTAGACCTTCCTAAAGGACAAAGAGCAATAGGAACAAAATGGGTCTTCAGGAATAAGAGAGATGAAAGAGGCATAGTCATAAGGAACAAAGCAAGGTTGGTGGCTCAAGGGTATACACAAGAGGAAGGAATAGACTATGAAGAAGTATTTGCACATGTGGCTAGGATAGAAGCAATTAGATTATTTCTGGCTTATGCTTCTTATATGAAATTCAAAGTCTATCAAATGGATGTCAAAAGTGCATTTTTTTATGGCTCAATTGAAGAAGAAGTATATGTCTGTCAACCACCAGGGTTTGAAAACCCAAGCTATCCAGACAGGGTATACAAATTGAAGAAAGCACTTTATGGACTACATCAAGATCCAAGAGCATGGTATGACACTCTGTCATCCTATCTCTTGGAAAATGGCTTTGAAAGAGGAGTCATTGATAAGACTCTATTCATCAAGAGAAAGAAGAAGGATATCCTGCTGGTCCAAATCTATGTTGATGATATTATCTTTGGATCCACAAGAGATAACATGTGCAAGGAGTTTGAGGAACTAATGCATCAAAGGTTCAAGATGAGTTCCATGGGGGAACTTACTTTCTTCCTTGGACTCCAAGTTCAACATAAGTCAGATGGAATCTTTATCTGTCAGTCCAAGTATGTGCAGGACATTCTAACCAAGTTTGGTTTCTCAGATTCCAAACCTGCCAGCACACCTATGGAGACACACAAGCAGATAACAACAGATCTTGAGGGGGAGGATATGGATGTTCATCATTATAGATCCATGATTGGCTCTCTCATGTATCTTACAACCTCTAGGCCAGATATAATGTTTCCAGTCTGTGTATGTGCAAGATTCCAAGTTAGGCCAAAGCAATCTCACTATCAAGTTGTTAAAAGGATATTCAGTAATATCTCAAAGGGCAATCCAGATTGGGACTTTGGTATCCTCATGACTCATCCTTTGACCTGCTTGCATACTCAGATAGTGATCTAGGTGGAGCAAACTTGGACAGAAAATCTACTTCTGGAGGATGTCAGTTTTTGGGTGCAAGACTAGTTTCATGGCATTGCAAGAAAAAAACCATAGTATCCACATCTACAACAGAGGCAGAGTACATAGTAGCTGCAAGTTGCTGTTCTCAAGTCTTATGGATTCAGAATCAAATGCTGGACTATGGGGTAACCTTTCTACACACTCCAATTTTTATTGATAATAGCAGTGCTATTAGCATTGTGAATAATCCTGTCAAGCACTCAAAGACAAAGTACATTGAGATCAGGTATCACTTCATAAAAGACTGTAATGAAAAGAAACTTATTCAAGTTGTAAAAGTTCACACTGATAACCAGTTTGCTGATCTATTCACCAAAGCTTTTGATGTGGGTAGATTCACTTTCTTGGTAACAAGTGTGGGAATGAGAACTCTGAATAAGCCCCTTCTCAAAAAGTGGTTACATACCTGTATATTGTTTATTCTTGGTGTTACTAATCTTCTTTTTCAAGATATGTATAGCAGATCACAAGCTTAAAAGAGTAAGTATGGTTAATACTGCCAGTACAGTTTTAATACTGCCAATGCACAGTTAATACTGCTAGTGGTTAATATTGCTTTCAGTTAATACTGCTCTCAGTTAATACTGCTAGTGGTTAATACTGCTAGTTAGTTAATACTGCTTATTAGTTAATACTGCTCGCAGTTAATACTGCTAGTAGTTAGTACTGTTAGTGGTTAATACTGCTTGTTAGTTAATACTGCTTGTTAGTTAATACTGCTTATAATCCGAATACAATAAATACCCTTTGCCCGCCTAAAAGTTCATAACGACTCTTTGCATACTGTTCACTTGCGCTCTAAACCCTTTCTCTCTCAAGTACCAAGTTTTCAGGCAAGAACACCCAAGATCAATGGCATCAATGGCTTTCATAGACGAGCACAATGAAATTGCGATACTACAAAAGCCCAAACAGGCCGCTGGTTTCCACCAGATTGTGGATTTCCTCAAGACAACCCACATTGCTCATGCTCTCACTGTCTCGCCATCAATCTTTATCGAGCATCAAAGGCAATTCTGAGCACATGCCACCATTGTTACTGAGAATGGTGTGCAAATGATCAAGACAAAGGTGTGTGGCAAACCATTGACAGTTACTGAAGAGGTAATTCGCATCAGTCTACGTCTAGACGATGCCTCTGGTATAACTTCTATCTCTAATGATGAACTGTTTTCTACTCTTACAAGAATGGGGTATGGAGGCCCATTGGGTGTGTTCAAGTTCTCAAAAGCCAAATTTTCACCCCAATGGCGTTTCTTTGTCCATACCCTTATGCACTGCATCTCTAAAAAGACTACTGGATGGAGTGAGTTCAATAGCACCATTGCTTATGCTTTGGTGTGCTTGGCCACTGCCAGAAAGTACAATTTTTCTAAAATGATTTTCAATGATCTTGTCTCAAACTTGGGAAACAAAAAGAGCTTTTATATGTACCCCAGGTTTGTTCAAGCAGTTATCACCCACGAATTGATGGATATGCCTCATTTTGATGGGGTATATGTACCTAAACCCCCTAAAGGCAAGGTTTTCACAAATATGAGACGATCTGCTGTGGACTCGAAAGGAGTAGACACCCCATTGTTCTCTACAATGATGGTGGTGTCCCACACTGATGAAGGTATGGCAGCAGGGTCAAGGCCCCCATTAGACCATCCCACTGCTAGCCAATCCCAACCTTCCCACTCTAAATCAATTCCCCAGTCTCTTCTTGATAAACAAACTTCACCAATCACCCAAACATACAAAAGGAAACAGGTAAAGAAGGTTCCTTCCCTTCTTGTACCTTCACCCACTCAGCCTTTAAGCCCTCTAAGGGAGAATTCTCCTTTAGAGAATATCAATAGGGAAACCAAAGGGGTGTCTCCCAACCCCAATGAGGTGCTCTCTGAGGTGGAGGAATAGCATATGGGTGCTGAGGCTGCCACTACTCCTGCTAGCACAGAGGAGGACAATGGTAACATACCTAAGACCTCCCCCATGGCAACTTTGAATGAGAAATCATTCAAAGGTCCCAGGTGCCAAGAAACCACGGGGGTGGATAGTGCTTCTGCTAGGCAGAAGGCTTCCACTACAAAAAGATCCCATGATCCTTCAATAGAGGGTAACACTTCTGGAGAAGGTGAGGACAGATATAACTACTATGAATTGATGGAAACAATGGGCAACATCAACCAAGATGTTCTTAAACAAGGGAAAGAAATTGAATAGATGAAGCTGGTAATCCTGTCACAACAAGTTCAGATTGCCAAATTAAAGAAGATGGTGACAAAGCTTGTACAGAAGAAGAGGAGAAAACAATATGTGCTGAGGCAGAGGAAAACTGAAAAAGATGCTTCCAACAAGGGGGAGAATAAAGAGAATAAACAGAAGGAAACAGAGAAGGAAAAACATTCTGAGGAGAGATTTGATGGTGAAGGGGATAAAGAAACAGTTAAGGGGGAGCAGGATTCAAGAACTGAAATAGAACAAGCAACAGTAGAAACTGTTAATACTGCTCAAGCAGCAGAAACAGTTAATGCTGCTGAGATAAAAGAAACAGCAGGGCTTTCTGTGGAGGAACTAGAGATTGCAGAAACACTAGTTAAAGCCAAAAATGACACTCCTAAGGCTACTCAAAAGGCCAAGGGAGTAGTCATCAATGAAGGAGGAATTCAACAGAAGGAAACTGAAAAGGCAAAGGAGTCAAAAGAAAAAGGAAAGAAGAAGATGGTTTAAGCTGAACTGCCTAAAAAGGAGAAGTCCCAGATTGAAATGGATGAGGCAATAGCAAAGCAGCTTCAAGACCAAATGGAAAAGGAGGAACAGTTGCAAACAGAAACAGACAGAGAACTTGCAAAGATCATGGACAGAAAGTTGAATGCAGAATATCAGAAAAGCATCAAAGAAGCAGCTCAGGCCAAGAAACTTCAAGTCAAAAAGATGCCAATTCAAAAGCAGAAAAGACAACCCTCCGAGACCTTTTTGGCCAATCAGGAAAAAAGAAAAATGATAAATTTCCTGAAAGGTGCAATTGGAGTCAAGGGGGAGATGTTCACCAACATGGCATACACTCAGGTTGAGGAGTTGTATCAGAAAGAGATGGCCAAGCTTCAAGGAGATTCAGCCCAAAGGGAAGAGGCTGAGAGAAGAATGAAGGAAAGGCATGACCTGAACATTCAAAGACCATTTCCTGAGGAGACCACACCCTCATTAGACAAAGCAGAAGAGATGAAGGAAGAACATGAGGGTGTTGGTGAAGAAGCCAAATCTGGAAAGAAGGTGAAGTCAATTGCTTCCAAGAGGCAGTCTAAAAGGGCAAGAGTGGAAGAAAAGGCAGAAACTGCAGCAGAAACTGAAGCAGAATCAGTGCAAAGTCCAGAGCAGTCTAATAAGCAAACTGATAAGAGTATGGGGTTGTACATGACTATAGTAAAACCTGTACAGGCTGTTCCAATCTCCATGAAAGCTCCTGAGATTACCTTTTGGGATATTCTAAGAGATAATTGAAAGGATTTCTTCAGAATCAAGAGAGCTGATGGTTCATTTGAAGCATATTCAACATGGGGGAGAGTTATCAGAAGTTGTTCAAGAGCTGATATAGAAGAATTATACAAAGTGGGGAGAAAACTCTATGAGCCTGTGTTGAAAGGTACTGAAGAGAATCTTCTCAAGATAGCAATGGAATACTTGTGCATGATGTTTGATCCAGAAAGAGTGGCTTATAGGATTAAAGATCATAATCATGAGTTTATATTCAAGAAGATTGATAAATGGATACTATTTGAAAACTGTGGAGTATACATGATTACTATTGACAACTGTTATCATGAATACTACCTGGTGGACAAAATTTATGAGCATAGCAAGGAGAAGCTAGAAGGGATGCTTAAAGCTACACTGGTATGCACAAAGGATTCAAAGATGGCTAAAATTGTGGTGAGAAGAACTGTAAATCAAAGTCGGGGGCTAGATCCAAATTTGGGCAACTGAATGAGAGGTGTTGAAAGCATCATGAAGATCATATCTGAAGAACTTGACTTCTCTTCCTAAAAGTCAAGTTAGGGGGAGATTGTTGGGAACTGAAGAATTTACCAAGTATGGTTAATGCTGCTAGTAGAAGTTAATGCTGCTGGAATAAAGTTAATGTTGCTCTTCATTATTAATACTGCTGGAGTTACTACTGCTAAGAGATTAATACTGCTGAGTATGGTTAGTGCTGCTGAACTTACTACTGCTCAGAATATTAATGTTGCTTATGATTAGTACTGCTTATGAGATGGAGATCCGTATGGAAAGGATGACAGTTGGATAAACTGAAGATATTCATGGAAGATATACTGAAGATATTTTATTTATTGTAATTATCTTTTATTCAATATATGTATAGAATGTATAGAATAGTTTAGAATTTTTTTTATTATTATTCATTCTAAGTTCTAGAGAGAATCAACCTCAAGGCATAGATCCTAATTCTAGAGAAGTAGAATTCGTCTTGAAAGAGCTTGTTCTTCAAGATTGAGGTTGAGTGTGTAATCTTGTGATTTGATCATTGAATACAAGTTTACAAGTTGTTTATCATATACTGTTTGTTTACTGTTACATTGAATATCAAAGTGTTATTCCGCAACTTCTTTGATATTGTTTCTGAGACTTTATTCTTGTTGAGAATTCGATCCTGACACGGACAATCCGAAAACGTAGAGATATATAGGAGTTAAAAACACAATCTTTGACATATATAACAGTTTAAGAAAGTTAGTAGGAACTCACCTCTGTTTCTTTCTTCTTAACGAACGCTACCTATGACAACACCGAAAGAATCGGTAAGTCGAAATACAGATAACCCTCTCGCTACCTGACTAGATTTCAAAGACAACAGGACCTAATCCGGTCGAAGGCAAATACCGGTCGAAAGACAACACCGGTCGAAGGACTACTGGTCGAACACAACCCACCGGTCGAATGCTCTTCCGGTCGAACACACCCTACCGGTCGAATGCTCTTTCGGTCGAACACCCTTCCGGTCAAAGGGCTTCCGGTCAAAGGGCTTCCGGTCGAACACAACCTACCGATCGAAGGACTTCCGGTCGAGTGCATTCATCCGGTCATCTTGTTCATCAAGAACAGTTCGACGCAGACCCAGATCCAAAAATGAGAAATACACAGATCTCAAAATGGAATGGTTTAAAACCTTCACAACGAGATTCTACATGGCTAAAAGCATTCAGATCAAAGTATTAAGCTAGATTCGTTGATTTGTCCGAATCGATCAACCACTTTTCACCTGCTTTTCCTCCAGCTCTTCACTTTCTCTCTGGCTTCTCAAACACGAATCAGATCAAAATGAGATATTAAAAAATATCTCAGATTTGATTTCTATTTATATAGCCCCAGTTACAAATTACCCCCTTGAACTTTGGGTAAAGGTCAACTTTTCACCCAACCTCAAAATTCAGGGTGTTACAATCCTCCCCAACTTAGGAATGATTTCGTCCCCGAAATCCAACTATACAAAGAGATGAGGATATCTACGCTCCATATCCTCTTCAGATTCCCATGTCACATTTGCTCCTCGGTGATGCTTCCACTGCACCTTGACCAAAGTGACTTCTTTGTGACGCAACTGCTTAGACTTTCTCTCTAAGATGGCGCCGGGTTCTTCCACACAACGGTTACCTTCGTATACCCTTAACTTTGAAAGGGGAATGACGCTGTCTTCTACCACCAAACATTTCTGGAGGTAGCAAACATGAAACGTGTTGTGTATTCTGCTCAACTCCTGTGGCAGTTCCAACTCGTAGGCTTGTAAACCCACTCGCTTAAGCACTTTGAAAGGTCCGAGGAAACGGGGACTCAGCTTCCCACGTTTTCCGAACCGTATAATGCCCTTCCATGGCGATGCCTTAAGCATAATGTGGTCGCCTACTTGGAATTCCATCGGTCTCCTCTTCTTATCGGCATAGCTTTTCTGTCGATCCTGAGCCGCTTTCATTCTCTCACAAATGCACTTGACCTTATCGGCAGTCTCTTCCACGATTTCAGGTCCGGCGAACTGCTTCTCTCCCGCTTCCAGCCAACACACTGGAGTCCGACACTTTCGCCCATACAATGCCTCAAAAGGTGCCATCCCAATACTCGAGTGGTAGCTATTGTTGTAAGCAAACTCCACCAAAGGAAGGTGAGAGTCCCAACTACCCCTGAAATCGATGACGCAAGACCTCAACATGTCTTCCAAGGTTTGGATAGTCCGCTCGCTCTGCCTGTCGGTCTGTGGATGGTAAGTCGTACTCAACTTAACTCGTGTACCAAGCTCTTTCTGAAACCCATCCCAGAAGTTCAAAGTGAACCGACTGTCGTGATCCGACACGATCGACAATGGTACACCATGTCTCGAGACCACCTCATCGATATAAAGCTTTGCCAACTTATCCATCGGTAAAGTCTCGCGCATAGGCAAAAAGTGAGCGCTCTTTGTCAATCGATCCACTATCATCCAAATGGTATTGTGACCTCGAAGAGTTTTAGGCAACTTCGTCACAAAGTCCATGGTGATATGCTCCCACTTCCATTCGGGAATATCTAAAGACTGAAGGCTCTCATACGGTCGCTGATGTTCAGCCTTAACTTGCGAACACGTCACACAACACTCAACGTAACGTGCTACGTCAAGTTTCATCACAAGTCACCAATAGTGCAGCTTCAAGTCCCTGTACATCTTCGTACTTCCTGGGTGAATGGAATACTTGGACTTGTGTGCATCTTCTAGCAACAGCTCACGGTTACCCCCAAACTTGGGCACCCACACACGACCGTTGAACAGTTTCACTCCACGGCTATCTTCCGTTAAGAGCAAACGCTGTTTTGTCATGACTTCCTCTTTCAGATTCTCTTCCAACAGTGCTTCCACCTGCGATGTCTTGATCTTCTCAACAAGACTAGACACTAGTTCGACTCTCGAATGGGTAGTCCGAATACTCCTGCTATAGTCCTTCCGACTTAGCGCATCGGTCGTAATCTTTAAGCGTAATCTTTAAGCAACTCGAGCCACCGCCTTTGCCTCATATTCAGCTCTTTCTGATCAAAGACATATTTCAGGCTCTTGTGATCCATGTAAAGAGTGCATTTCGTGTCGTAGAGGTAATGTCACCAAAGCTTCAAGGCGAACACGACCGCTGCTAACTCCAGATTATGAGTTGGATAATTCTGCTCGTGTATTTTGAGCTACCTCGAGGCATAAGCGATTACCTTGCCTCGTTGCATCAACACACAACCCAATCCCATCTTTGAAGCGTCGCTGTAAACCACGAAATCTTTCGACCCTTCAGGTAAAGTCAAGATCGGAGCTTCACATAACTTCTTTTGAAGAATCCGGAACGCCTTCTCTTGGGTTTTGGTCCATTCAAACTTCACATTCTTCCGAGTTAGAACTGTCAAGGAAGAAGCGATCTTCGAAAAGTCTTGGATAAATCTCCGGTTGTATCCTGCCAGACCCAAGAAACTTCGGATCTCTGACGGACTCTTAGGAGGCTCCCAATTCATCATAGCTTCAATCTTGGAGGGGTCAACTTTCACTCCGTCCCGAGTGACTACGTGCCCCATAAATTGTACTTCTTTAAGCCAAAAGTCGCACTTGGAAAACTTGGCATACAACCTCTCTTTTCTCAACACCTCCAGAACTTCACGTAGATGTTGCTCGTACTCTGACTCACTCTTGGAGTACACGAGTATGTCATCAATGAATACAATGACCGACTTGTCGAGGAATGGTCGGCACACTCTATTCATCAAGTCCATAAACACTGCTGGTGCGTTCGTCAGACCAAAAGGCATTACAAGTAACTCGTAATGGCCGTAACGCGTTCTGAAAGTTGTCTTCGGAACATCTTCTTCTCTTACCTTCACTTGGTGATAACCTGAACGTAAGTCGATTTTGGAAAAACAACCCGCTCCTTGAAGTTGATCGACCAAGTCGTCTATTCTCGGAAGTGGATATTTGTTCTTTACAGTAGCCTTGTTCAACTCACGATAGTCGAGGCACATTCTCATTGTGCCATCTTTCTTCTTGACAAATAAGACCGGAGCTCCCCAAGGTGACGAACTCGGTCTTATAAAGCCTTTTTCCAAAATCTCTTGGAGTTGTGCCACCATCTCTTGCATCTCCGATGGCGCTAAACGGTAAGGTGCTTTAGCGATCGGTGCTGCTCCAGGCGCAAGATCAATCCGAAACTCTACCTGACGATCGGATGGAAACCCGGGCAAGTCGTCCGGAAAGACATCTGGAAACTCACGCACGATATTCACGTCTTCCAGCTTCGATTTCTCTAACTTGGCATCGATCACATAGGCTAGGAAAGACGAACATCCTTTTACTAAACACTTGTGTGCCTTTGTCATTGTGATTATTGCCACTTCACCCTTTCTCTTTTCACCATAGATGACAACGACTTCACCAGAGGGGTTGGGAAGTCGAATCAACTTCTTGGAACACACGATCTCGGCCTGATTGTTTGACAACCAATCCATACCGACCACAACATCAAAACCCCCGACTAACATCGACAGCAGATCGATCGGGAATTCTCTCCCTTCGATTCCAAGAGTACACTGCTTCAGAACTTCGTGGATCAGAACTTGTCTACCATATGCTATTTCTACCACTAATGCATCCGAAAAACTAGTAGTGGGCATAGAAATTTTCTGACGGAACAATTCAGATACGAAAGAGAAACTAGCACCCGTATCGAATAAAATACGAGCAGGTACAAAGTTTATAAGAAAAGTACCTGATACCACATCAGCGGATGCCCTAGCCTCTTCGGCCGTCATCTGAAAAGCTCGACCCTGAACCCTCGGAGGGTTCTCCTTCTTCGCCGCCGCACCACCCGACTTGAGCTTCGGGTAATCTCTCTTCACATGCCCCGGTGCCTTACACTCGTAGCAGACCATCCCCACGACAGAACAGTCGCGGGTGGTGTGATCATTCTTACCACACTTGAAGCAGAATCTAGAAGTGGAGTTACAGTTACCGTGGTGTTTGGTTCGAGACTTCGGGCACCACTTTGCTTCCTGATAACTGCTGAAGTTGCGGTTTCCGACAAAAGGTCGGGCCCGCCTGGGAGGTACTGAACTGCTCTCCCAATTTCTCTTATCAGACACCACTACTGCTTTCTCGGATTTGCTTTTCGCGAACATTTCTTCCATGAACTGAGCTTCCTCGACCATCACTCGGAGGTTAGAAGCTTTGGAATTGTGGACCATATATTGCATGTCCGCTGGCAAGCCGTTGAGATACGCTTTCATCTTGTCTTTCTCTGTTGGGGCAGCGTGCCCCACCAGACCAAGCTTCTCCATAAACTGATGGGTGTACTCTCTCACCGTCAGGTTTCCCTTCACCAGAGACCGGAATTCTTTCTCAATTCGGTCCATTGTTCTCTTGTTGCAGAATTCTTCTAGCAACTTCTTCTTGAACTCGGCCCAAGACAACTGAGCAAACACTTCAGAAGATAGGGTGGATTGCATGACATTCCACCAAATGAGCGCAGTATCCCTCAGCAGTTGGGTACCGAACCGCACTCTTTGATCATCTCCGCACTCGGAAGAGCCAAAAGCTTGCTCAACCACTCGGATCCACTTCACGCACACGGCCGGGTCATCAGAACCAAAGAATTCTAGGGGTCCGCAACCTAGGAAGGATTTGTAGGAACAACTCTTCTTATTCCCCGGAGCACCAACAATCCTGCGCTCTTCAGCCCTGACCCCCGTACCTTCGCCTCCAGAACTCGCTACAACGTTCTCCACAACTGTCTCACTTCTCCGATTGTTCACATCGCGGTCCTCCATAATTTTCAGCAGAAACTCTTGTTGCTTTGCCATCTCTTCCCTCATTGCCAACATCACGCTGGCCAACAACTCGGACTGGGGATTAGCATCCCCGATGACTGCGTGGGACGAATCCAGGTCTACTCGCGGAATGACCTCTGACCCCCCACCTAGCCTTTGCTGAACAGGTGGTCGCACAACAACCTCAACTCCTTCCGGCTGACCTGCTGTAGAGGCTGTTGCTTCTAGACTATCAACACGCGTACGCGGTCTTCCGCGCGTACCCACCATACTGAACTGCTACACAGAGCAGAGGAAGAGATAAGAGAGAGATAGGAAAACACGAGAGGAAAACGTACTACCACATTACCAATTGTCATATTAACAGTAAATCAAGCACTCTTACGTATAATATCCTTATAATAACATTAGCTAAGGTGATATTATGAACATACAACACATAACGGTTCTTGTCACCACCATTACAACGCCTGATAAACGTACTTTCCGTCGACTCTAAGACTAACCCAACTTAGAAGCTCTACCCAAATCTCGTGGATCAATTCTTAGTATACTCCGTCTAAGTCTAGACATCTTACATTCATGCCTAGTTCGCTTAAACTAGAGCTCTGATACCAACTTGTAACGCCCTAAACATCAGAGTAAATTAAAACCTGGAAAGACTGGCAACATGACATCAGCATTGCTATAAACTTCACAAAAGGTGTATCAGTCCTGAAGACTTTACAAAACCTGTACGGATTTAGAATTCATCAACAGACTAATCTAAACAAACTATCTAGATTACATCAGTTGACAATCCAAAATTCATCAAAAGAATGGGACTTAACAATGCCCAACTATCAACACTTTAGTCATCTCAAAATGCCCCGAGACCTAGCTCGTCTCTCAAAACCCAGTGCATCCCACCGCTAAGGGAAACCTGTTATACATATCATTTGAGAAAAAGTGTCAGACTTAAAGCCTGGTGAGAACATACAGTTCATAAATCTCAAGAGATAATGACAAATGTAACAAGTAAATCTTTTCAAAGGTTTGGTTGTGCAAAAATACAGTTCTTGATAATAAATGGACAACCGGTCCAAAACACATCTTTCGATGACGGGGATTACCCTATTTATCAAGGATTATAGTGGAACACAAAGTAAGCCACAAAATCCGAGTTGTGAGCTAAATACATGGAACCATGGCCACGAACTCTTCAGTCCGTACTACGATGTGAGGGAGGGCCCCCAAGGAACCATGTCATACTCGTTCATTAGAATACATCTGAACCATGGCTAGGATCGGGTCTCACATAACCGTACCTATGTTTCCCCCAAGGATCAAATGTAGCTAACTACAACGGAAGGGGCGTGACCTTCCCAGCCATAAGCCGACTCGATACCTAGGGATCCACTAGTATAGTAATGACTTGTCACAATATTTCAAGTGACCAACAAAGCTAGATAAATAGCTTCAACACATTTATATTTCAAAATGCCATTTTCCAAACCAACTGCTGGTAAGAAAGATAATTCGTAAAACCAGTTTATATCATTCTTTCAAATAAGTCTCATACTGGGCAAATAAAACATTATTTTACTTCAACAAGATGAAATCCTTCATTTTAGTCAAAAACGTTTCGGGAACTCTATCATATCTCAAAACCCCAAGTTACATCAAGTTGAAATAAACGGACAATCCGAAAACGTAGAGATATATAGGAGTTAAAAACACAATCTTTGACATATAAAACAGTTTAAGAAAGTTAGTAGGAACTCACCTCTGTTTCCTTCTTCTTAACGAACACTACCTATGACAACACCGAAAGAATCGGTAAGTCAAAATACAGATAACCCTCTCGCTACCTGACTAGATTTCAAAGACAACAGGAGCTAACAACTAACAGAACCTAATCCGGTCGAAGGCAAATACCGGTCGAAAGACAACACCGGTCGAAGGACTACCGGTCGAACACAACCCACCGGTCGAATGCTCTTCCGGTCGAACACAACCTACCGGTCGAATGCTCTTCCGGTCGAACACTCTTCCGGTCAAAGGGCTTCCGGTTGAACACAACCTACCGGTCGAAGGACTTCCGGTCGAGTGCATTCGTCCGGTCCTTTGCTCATCCGGTCGTCTTGTTCATCAAGAACAGTTCGACGCAGACCCAAATCCAAAAATGAGAAATACACAGATCTCAAAATGGAATGGTTTAAAACCTTCACAACGAGATTCTACACGGCTAAAAGCATTCAGATCAAAGTATTAAGCTAGATTCGTACCTTGATTTGTCCGAATCGATCAACCACTTTTCACCTGCTTTTTCTCCTGCTCTTCACTTTCTCTCTAGCTTCTCAAACACGAATCAGATCAAAATGAGATATTAGAAAATATCTCAGATTTGATTTCTATTTATATATCCCCAGTTACAAATTACCCCTTTGAACTTTGGGTAAAGGTCAACTTTTCACCCAACCCCAAAATTCAGGGTGTTACACCGAATTTGATTAAAAATCAAGAAAATAAATCAAATTTTCTGATTCAATCACAAATTCAAAATCGAAAAACGTTTCTCTCAATTATCTCAGATTTAGAACAGCTCTGATACCAATTGGAAATCCCAAAATCAACTAAATCATAGAGAGAGAAAGTAGAGAGAGAGATTGATAACGCAAAGTATTAATGTATTGAAAGTATGTGTGAGATTCCTTTCAAACACCAAAGCCACAAGGGACTTAAATACCCTTGGCTAATACTACACAGAATATGCACTCAAAACACAGTATTAGACCAAGCCTATAATTACAATGATTACTATAAAATCTGACTTAACAATGAAGCAGCCGAAAACTTTTCAAAAAACTATCAAAAACTTGAAAACTCGACATGGGTTAAAACTTTTCGACCAAAATTGATCGTTTATGTTCCTTGAAGCTCCCTCATTTGATTAGAACTAGAAACAATCTCTCAAACTCTCGGACGAATCAACTGAAAATTTATCGAAAAACGATCGACAACTAAAAAAGTCGAGATGGGTTAAACTTTTTCGATCAAAAACGTTCTTTGAAGGTCCGTAAACATGTCTTAACAGTATAAAATCGAAAAAAGGTTCGTCCACGATCACTACCCAATCGACCGTAGCGTTTTCGGAAAACGATGGAAACTCGAAAAATTTGTCCCGAAACTTGGATTTCTACATCAAACATGCTACCTCAATCACCCAGATCAATACTAAACCCCGGTACTATGCAAAACCCATATGACAAGGTTGTCAACACCAAGATTGAACCGCTACACTCTCGGATTACGTCGTACAACAAACAAACCCGGTATATAATTCTCCAAGTCCCGGTAAATTTGTTTCAAACCCGGATCATAAATCTTTCACTGCCATCATAAACTCTAATCGCATAATTATTGTTAGTCCTACAATTGTTCTTCAGATCGGATCAATTATAGAAGAAAACATAATTTAATCTCTATGACGACAATCACTTCCTGTATAAATTACGAGCAATTCAAGTATGGAAATGAATCGATTATCAATTTACAGACGTATAAATTCCTATATAATTTAATCTCAGTTGTTTGATGGTGGTCTACATCAAACCCGAAACATAAATGTTTCAAATCCTGGATAGCAATCTTTCAAAAGAGAAATATGATTGACACGGGCTGTCACTCCCGGATTGTATCTTCAATTCCCGGATAGCAAGTGCTTTTCAAAACCCAGATGACAACGGTTCTCATGGCTATAGCTCCCTGTGGACAAACTTCAACAATTTTATTTCTTAATGTGAGGCACACCATATTTGACCAACTATACATAGTTGACCACCGATCACAAGCAGAAGCAGCAATAGAATATTTGCATAAATTTTGTCTCAATCGCTTGCATATGAATATCAAACAAATTAACATCCTCCATGTTTGTCTTTAAAACAAATGTGTATTGACCGATACCACGCCTATTTCCCCGTACAAAATCACAAATCTGGTAAACAAACTTAACAAATCCGGATATTGTTTAATTTCAAGTAAAAACCCAGATCAGAAGGTTCCAAACCCGGATGATACTCAAATCTTGTAAAACTCACTCAAACCAAATCCAGATTACTCCTATTCCCGGTACGCGATTTTCAGATCTGATCCAAAAATTCAAGAACTTCAAATTGATGAAATTAACACAAATTGATTATCACAAAACATTTCTTACCACAAATCAACAAATCCTTTGCAATCTGATAGATTAAAACATGATAAATTGAATGAATTTTCAAGAATTTTCTAGAACATAGTGTTGATCAAAAAGTTTCTAAGATTCTCAAATTTGATCCAAATTCTGCAACATTTGTTGAAATTAATACAAAATTGATGATTACAAAACGTTTTTAACCACAAATCAACAAATCTTTTGCAATCAAATGGATCTAATTTGCACCAAAAAATCAAGAAAATGAAGAACACAGTGCCGATCAAAACTTCTTGAGATTTGATCGATTTCATCCAAAAATTTAAAAAAAATGATCGTATTGAATTGAAATTTGATTTGATTTGGCTCTGATACCAATTTTTAGGTCCAATTTCACAAATCAAAACAAGAAATCAATCATAAATCTCATGTTCTTCATTGACCTTACAACTTTCTCTCTCTACGAATACATGGAGTCGTATGATCTTTCTCTCTCTAAAATATGACAATGGAAGCTCTCTCCTAATCTAATGCTTAGAAAACTATTTATACTAAGTCAATAAAGTTGACTTTACAACACAACTATGACACACTTTACAATTTACACCATTTAAATATTGAATACAACATTTAAGTCCAACAATATTGAATATTATCAATTTTGGCTCAAAAATAGACACAGTGCATTGAATATGATGTTCGGAGACCGGAGATGTTGTCTTCCATTTTCAATATCCAAAACCTCCGAGTGAGGAATAGATAGATTATGTGCTAATTCTCCGTGCATTAATGAAACAAATATCTTTTAAGATATACTTGAGTGGCTTGGTGGGGTGACACGAGTTATCAACACTAGGTCCATATTTGTTTCAATATCCATCTCCAAAGAACGAGAATGAATAGATTATATGGTAACCCGGATAACTGACTTAGTTTGGTAAGGACCAATATTTCTTTTAAGTCCTGTCACAACCTCAACAATATATTATTTTCACTTCGAACTCTTTCTTTTCATTTATAATCCTCACTGATACTTATGAAACAGGATGTGTTACTTGGGTAGGTCCATCCGGTTCTGGATTGACCATAGAAACATGAAAATGATCTAACATTCCTTCAAATATTCCAAATATAAGAGGTTCTGAACTGTTGATATTCAGAAGCTAAAAATATTTAAAGAACAAGTTCTAAACTGATGTGTTTAAAAGTCAAAATTTCTAAAGATCGAGTCCTTAACTGATGTGATCAGAAGTCATAGTCGTTGAAGAACGAGTCCTAGACTGAGGTATCTAGAAGTCATACTTGTTGAAATAAATAGAATTTCAATGAACAAAAATGCAAATGCTAAACAGATTGGCTCAATAAGCACAAGTGTTTACAAGAAATGAACCAATGCTTAGAAAGTATAATTATGAAGAACAAATCACAATTATAAATATGAATATGAATAAGAATTGAATCATTGAAATGAAATGACGTTCGTTGACAACAATTTTGACTATGAAATTGTGTATTTTCAACAAAATATTCAACAAATATTTGAGACATGGAAATAACTTGTCAAGAAAATAACATGTGGCAATTTTGGAATTGATATCATCAAAGAAAAAACAAACACAAATAAGTTATTCGGAGTAAACTACAACGGTTCTTTTGAAATTCACTTAAAAATAATATTTGACTTTTGAAAATATAGTACTCCCCCTCAAATGTGGCATAACCTTTGAATGACAATCATGTCATATGATTCTTCTGAATAATCTCGCACATGATATACCTGCAAAATATATCAGAAAGATTTTGGTATCCAAACTTTGATGGATACTTGGTGGTTAGTTGACTTTGCATTAAAATGAGAATCGGGGATATTATATGTACCATACCAATTATTCACAAACTTTTGAGGAACAAAATCATTCTTACCACAAGTTGAACAACACATCTTGTTTTGGGTTAGACAGATCAGTTGACCTATTGAATAAATATGAGAAGGTAAATCAGTCTAGGTAACAAATCATTTTGCATCAATTGCATGAGATGTATAAGACTTGTTTCCAAATTTCTCAACTATAATAGATTTTATCCCCCAGACCATTTTCACAGGCTTAAAAATATTATTACCTGAACGATCAACAAAATGATTATTGAACAGGTTAGAAGGGTGAATCTAATCTTCTGAAAATATATTTGATTTAACATAATTCTTCAAAGAAACATGTTTATGAATTGAACAAGAAGCGGTTTTGAAAGAACAAACAGAATCAGTTGAATCATCATACCGAGTGTTGGTTCCCAGAATTTACTTGGAATCAATGTGTATTTAAATAAAAAGAGTTTGTGAGCGGAAGCTTTGAATATTTATTGAATAAGATCAATCACAATAGAATAAGAGCAATAAATGATCAAAGAAATACTTCAAGAAGTGTAGTCATTTTATTAGAATATTTCAGGAGACGAACATGAAGAACACCAAGAACACACAGTAAATATGTGAAAAGATCTCACTGAAATTCTCTCTCTCTCGCAAGATAGTACAATGCACGATAATAGCCCAAATCAGGGTGGAAAAATATGTAGACCAGTCCTGAGGTGCCAGGTGTAAAATTAAAACAACCGCATTTGGTGCTAACGTGGCAGGCTAGATGGGAGACTCCATACCTGAGAGATTTGAGCGTAGTTGAACTTCAGAGCAGAGGTCAGATGGGGCCTTGGTGCTCTGACCCTAGATCATCCTCTAGTTAGGCAACCTCTAGTAAGTTGTCTATGATGGTGCATTCTCTGAAGTTAACTTAGTTTTTCTGAACTAGCCTTTGGTGCCTCTGAAGCCTCTCTAATGCTTCAAGAATTAGTGATTTTCAATGCTTTTACATTAGAGATACTTGGGGCTAACAATCTACCCCTAAGTATTGAATATCAAAAACTAAGTACAAACTAACTACTAAGACATAGAGGAGAAAGTCAACCTCTTGAAGGTTCCACTAAGATGAAAGGAAATTACATTATAGAATTGAAAAAGATAACTAATCTATAATAATTCTCCTTTGCAAATCTTGTGAAACTTCATAATGAGATCTTTGTATTCTAACATTGAGCTAATCTTCATTATGATCCTTTGAGCGATCTCTCTTGGGCACTTGGGATGTCCTGCAATGTCATGAATCTTTTCCCTGAAGTACCTGAGAGTCAGATATGAGTATTTCAAGGAGTTGGAAACTCTGAATAGTTTCTTCTTCTGCTCCTCATCTTTGTAGACAAATCCAAGAGGCTCTCTGAGAGCAGTTCCACTATGAATCTTCTCTAAGTCTTCAAGATGTTCATTTGGAGTCGTCACAGATAGTTGATCAACTCCCAGTTCCCGTACAATCTGGAAATATGTCTTCAACCTTAGTTCCACATGCTTCTCCATGGACGATTTCACTTCACTCTGCCCTACATTGTACTTTTTGCCCATGTCAGCCATGTTGTAAAGATACCTATGCAGATGAGTCAGATCATAGGGGTTTAGATTTACCAAATCATTATCATTGAATACCCATGTAACAACCTAAAAATCAGGGTAAAATAAAACCTGGCAACATGACAATCGTATTGATATAAACCTCCCATAAAGGGGATCAGTCCTTAAGACTTTACAAAACCTGCACATATATAGGATTCATCAACAAACTAATCTAGACACCTTTATCAAGATTACATCAGTTGACAATCCATAATTCATCAAAAGAATGAGACTTAACAAATGCCCAGTTACAATACTAGTCATCTCAAAATGCGTCGAGACCAAATCCGTCTCTCAAAACCCTGGCAACCCACCGCTAAGGGAAACCTGTTATACACATCATTTGAGAAAAAGTGTTAGGCTTAAAGCCTTCTGAGAACATACAGTTCATAAATCTCAAAAGATAAAATCAAATGCATCAAAGTAAATCATTCCAAAGGTTTAGTTATGCAAATACAGTTCCTTGATAATATACGGACAACCGGTCCAAAACACATCTTTCGATGACGGGGATTACCCGATTTACCAAGGATTATAGTGGAACACAAAGTAAGCCACATATCCGAGTTATGAGCTAAATACATGGAACCATGGCCACGAACGCTTCGGTCCGTACTACGATATGAGGGAGGCCCCCAAGGAACCAGTCATACTCTTTCGTTAGACTACATTTGACCCATGGCTAGTAATCAGTCTCACATAACCATACTAAGTGCCCCCGAAGATCAAATGTATCTAACTACAACAGAAGGGGTACAAACATCCCAACAATAAGCCGACTCGATATCTAGGGATCCACTAGTATAGTCATGACTTGTCACATTATTTCATGTGACCATTTTAAAGCTAGATAAACAGCTTTCAACACATTTATATTTCAAAATGCCATTTTCCAAACCAACTGCTGGTAAGAAAGAAAATCATAAAACCAGTTTATATACGTTCTTTCAATAAGCCACAAACATGGGCAAGTAAAACATCATTTTACTTCTAATAAGACGGAACCCGTCATTTTAGTCTATACTAATCGGGAACCCCGAATATCACCAAAACTTCATTTATATTAAAATGTAGAGAACATGAAATCATACCGTAGAAATATTTCGGATTTCGTAAATAAGAGTTTTGACTTGTATAAAGTTTGTAAAATGGTAGTAGGAACTCACCAGTAGGTTTTCGAATAAAACCCTGAAAACCAGATATCGATCACGACGAAGAGGTGAAGCTTTTAACACCGACCCCTTGCTAGAAACACCGAAAACTAGCAACCAAACGATACCTCGTAAATTCGAAAGAAGAAAAGGAAAAGAAAGAGAGAGAGACTGAGATATTGAGAGATATTATGAAAATATCTCTCAATATAGATATTTAAGATAGCCTCGAAAAACCAAACTGACAGGGTGCACGACCCGTGCGCCCTCAAAGAAGGAAATGCTCACGACCCGTGCCCAAGCCCCCTGCCTCGCTGCTGTTTCTTACGCACGACCCATGCGTTTTTTCTGAAGGAGGGCGCACGGCTGCAGAACAGCGCAGAAACCTCCTTTTCTCTAAACATTGGAACACCTCGAAAAATCAGAGTAAATTAAAACCTGGAAATCTGACAATATGACGTAAGCAATTCCATTAACTTCCCATAAATGGGATTAGTCCTTAAGACTATACAATCCTATACAAGGATTTCATCAAAAGAATGGGACTTAACAATGCCCAACAATAATACTAATCAATCCCAAAAACCTCGAGACTCAAAACTCGTCTCTCCAAAAACCCCGGCAACCCACCGCTAATGGAAACCTGATACACACATCATTTGAGAAAAAGTGTCAGACTTAAAGCCTGGTGAGAACATACAGTTTATGAAGCTCAAAAGATAAAACATTTGCATCAAGATAACATTTCCAAAGACATTAAGTTTACACAATAGGTCCTTGCCACAAACGGGCTTTTCGTTATAAACATGCCATAAAAGGACCGAAGCAAAACATTTTACCAAGGATTGTGGCGAAACACAAAGTTAGGCCAACAAACCGAGTTACGAGCTAAACCAATTGGAGTCCGCGGATACGAATCACAAAGTCCGTGCTTCAACGTGAGATCAAGCCCCAAGCGCAAAACCAAGGTATACTCCTTCGCTAGGATCACTATGAACCATGGCTAGTATCCGGCCTCACATAACCGTACCAAGTTGCCCCCGAGGAACAAGTGATCCATAGCTACAATTCTGGGGAATGTAACATCCCAATAATACAGTCTACTCCAAAACCTATGGATCCACTAGTAATGGTAAGGACTCGTCACAACAACGTATGTGACCAACCATAAATAAACATATGGTTACAAACACATTTTTATAAACAAAATGCTATTCCCAATTCAATTTCCTGTAAGAATGAAAATCATTTAAAAGAAGATCCTTTGAATATTTCTTTCGCATAAACGCACAGGTAAAACATCATTTTACTTTTAAAATAAGATAAGATCAAAAAGGTAACTTTTGATATGTATACCGTTTAAAATGATAGTAGGAACTCACCTCTGTTTCCTTCTTCTTAACGAGCGCTACCTATGATAACACCGAAAGAATCGGTAAGTCGAAATACAGATAAACCTCTCGTTACTTGAATAGGACTCAAAGACACAGAAGCTAACAACTTAACAGAACCTAATCCGGTCAAAGGCAACAACCGGTCGAACACCTCCCCGGTCCAACACTACCCCGGTCGAACATGCAACACCGGTCGAAGGACCATCCGGTCGAATCAACCCTTCGGTCGAACACCAGTCCGGTCGAATCAACCCTTCGGTCGAACACCAGTCCGGTCGAATCAACCCTTCGGTCGAATCAACCATTCGGTCGAACACCAGTCCGGTCGAATCAACCCTTCGGTCGAATCAACCATTCGGTCGAACGACCATCCGGTCGAACAACCTCCGGTCGATCGACCATCGCCTTGTTCATCAAGAACAGCGATGCAGAACCCAGATTCAACCCAGATCCAAATGAGAAAATACTCAGATCTCAAAATGAAACGGTTCAAAACCTTCACAACGAGATTCTACGCGGCTAAAAGCACTTAGATCAAAGCATTAAGCTAGATTCGTACCTCGATTTGCCCCAAAATGATTGACCCTTCAACACTGCCTTCTCCTGCTCTCCTTTCTCTCTGACTTCAAAGATCTCAAGAACTCAAATCTGATATTTTACAAAATATCTAGATTTAACTTTGTATATATATTACCCAAGTTACACTTTGCCCCCTTGAACTTTGGGTAAAGGTCAACTTCTCACCCAATCCCAAAATTCAGGGTGTTACAATCCTCCCCAACTTGGGAATGATTTCGTCCCCGAAATCCAACTATACAAAGAGATGAGGATATCTACGCTTCATATCCTCCTCGGATTCCTAAGTCACATTTGCTCCTCGGTGATGCTTCCACTGCACCTTAACCAAAGTGACTTCCTTATGACGCAACTTCTTAGTCTTTCTCTCTAAGATGGCGTCGGGTTCTTCCACACAACGGTTACCTTCGTCAACCCTTAACTCTGAGAGGGGAATGACGCTGTCTTCTATCGCCAAACACTTCCGGAGGTAGCAGACATGAAACGTGTTGTGTATTCTACTCAACTCCGGTGGCAGTTCCAACTGGTAGGCCTGCAACCCTACACGCTTAAGTACTTTGAAAGGTCCGAGGAAACGAGGACTCAGCTTCCCACGTTTTCCGAACCGTATGATGCCCTTCCATGGCGATACCTTAAGCATAACGCGGTCGCCTACTTGGAATTCCATCGGTCGCCTCTTCTTATCGGTATAGCTCTTCTGACGATCTTGAGCCGCTTTCATCCTCTCTCTAATACACTTGACCTTATCGGCAGTCTCTTGCACGATTTCAGGTCCGGCGAACTGCTTCTCTCCCGCTTCTAGCCAACACACGGGAGTCCGACACTTTCGCCCATACAGTGCTTCAAAAGGTGCCATCCCAATACTCGAGTGGTAGCTATTGTTGTAAGCGAACTCCACCAAAGGCAGGTGAGAGTCCCAACTACCCCCGAAATCGATGACACAAGACCTCAACATGTCTTCCAAGGTTTGGATTGTTCGTTCGCTCTGCCCGTCGGTCTGCGGATGGTAAGCCGTACTCAACTTAACTCGCGTACCAAGCTCTTTCTGAAATCCATCCCAGAAGTTCGAAGTGAACCGACTGTCGCGATCCGACACGATCGACAATGGTATTCCATGCCTCGAGACCACCTCATCGATATAAAGCTTCGCCAACTTATCCATCGGTAAAGTCTCGCGCATAGGCAGAAAGTGAGCGCTCTTCGTCAATCTATCCACTATCACCCAGATGGTATCGTGTCCCCGAAGAGTTTTAGGCAACTTCGTCACGAAGTCCATGGTGATATTCTCCCATTTCCACTCGGGAATCTCTAAGGACTGAAGACTCCCATACGGTCTCTGATGTTCGGCCTTAACTTGCGAACACGTCACACAACGCTCAACGTAACGTGCCACATCAAGCTTCATCACCGGCCACCAATAGTGCAACTTCAAGTCCCTGTACATCTTCGTACTTCCCGGGTGAATGGAATACTTGGACTTGTGTGCATCTTCTAGAAACAGCTCACGGTTTCCCCCAACCTTGGGCACCCACACACGACCGCTGAACAGTTTTACCCCACGGCTATCTTCCGTTAAGAGTAAACGCTATTTTGTCATGACTTCCTCTTTGAGATTCTCTTTCAACAATGCTTCCATCTGAGATGTCTTGATCTTCTCAACAAGACTAGACACTAGCTCGATTCTTGAATGGGTAGCCTGAATACTCCCGCTATAGTCCTTCCGACTTAGCGCATCGGCCACCACGTTCGCCTTACCGGGATGGTAAAGCAATTCACAGTCGTAGTCTTTCAACAACTCGAGCCACCGCCTTTGCCTCATATTCAGCTCTTTCTGACCAAAGACATACTTCAGGCTCTTGTGATCCGTGTAAAGAGTACACTTCGTGCCGTAGAGGTAATGTCGCCAAAGCTTCAAAGCGAACACCACCGCTGCTAACTCCAGATCATGGGTTGGATAATTCTGCTCGTGTATCTTAAGCTGCCTCGAGGCATAAGCGATTACCTTGCCTCGTTGCATCAACACGCAACCCAATCCCATCTTTGAAGCGTCGCTGTACACCACGAAATCTTCCGACCCTTCAGGTAACGTCAAGATCGGAGCTTCACACAACTTCTTTTGAAGGATCCGGAACGCCTTCTCTTGGGTTTCGGTCCATTCAAACTTCACATTCTTCCGAGTCAGAACTGTCAAGGAAGAAGCGATCTTGGAAAAGTCTTGAATGAATCTCCTGTAGTATCCCGCCAGACCCAAGAAACTTCGGATCTCGGACGGACTCTTAGGAGGCTCCCAATTCATCATTGCTTCAATCTTGGAGGGATCTACTTTCACTCCGTCTCGAGTGACTACGTGCCCCAGAAATTGTACTTCTTTAAGCCAAAAGTCGCACTTGGAAAACTTGGCGTACAACCTCTCTTTTCTCAACACTTCCAGAACTTCACGCAAGTGCTGCTCGTGCTCTGTCTCACTCTTGGAGTACACGAGTATGTCGTCAATGAATACAATGACCGACTTGTCGAGGAATGGTCGGCACACTCTATTCATCAAGTCCATAAACACCGCTGGTGCGTTCGTCAGGCCAAAAGGCATTACAAGGAATTCGTAATGGCCGTAACGCGTTCTGAATGCCGTCTTCGGAACATCTTCTTCTCTCACCTTCACTTGGTGATAGCCTGATCGTAAGTCGACTTTGGAGAAACAACCCGCTCCTTGAAGTTGATCGAACAAGTCGTCTATTCTCGGAAGCGGATACCTGTTCTTCACTGTAGCTTTGTTCAACTCACGATAGTCGATGCACATTCTCATTGTGCCATCCTTCTTCTTAACGAATAAGACCGGAGCTCCCCAAGGTGACGAACTCGGTCTTATGAATCCCTTCTCAAAAAGCTCTTGGAGTTGTGCTACCATCTCTTGCATCTCCGATGGCGCTAAACGATAAGGTGCTTTAGCGATCGTTGCAGCGCCTGGCACGAGATCAATCCGAAACTCTACCTGACGATCGGGCGGCAACCCGGGCAAGTCGTCCGGAAAGACATCTGGATACTCCCGCACGATCTTCACATCTTCCAGCTTGGACTTCTCTAACTTGGCATCGATCACATAGGCTAGGAAGGACGAACATCCTTTTACTAAACACTTACGTGCTTTTGCCATTGTGATTATTGCCACATCACCCTTTCTCTTTTCGCCATAGATGACCACGACCTCTCCAGAGGGGTTGGGAAGTCGAATCATCTTTTTGGAACACACGAACTCGGCCTGATTGTTTGACAACCAATCCATACCGATTACAACGTCAAAACCCCCGATTGACATTGGTAGCAGATCGATCGGGCATTCCCTCCCTTCGATGCTAAGAGCACACTGCTTCAGAACTTCATGGATCAGAACTTGCCTACCATCTGCTATTTCTACCACTAATGCATCCTCAAGACTAGTAGTGGGCATAGAAATTTTCTGACGGAACAATTCAGATACGAAAGAGAAACTAGCACCCGTATCGAATAAAATACGAGCAGGTACAGAGTTTATAAGAAAAGTACCCGATACCACATCAGCGGATGCCCTGGCCTCTTCGGCCGTCATCTGAAAAGCTCGGCCCTGAACCTTCGGAGGGTTCTCCTTCCTTGCTGGCGCGCTACCCGACACAAGCTTCGGGCAATCTCTCTTTACATGCCCCGGTGCCTTACACTCGTAACAGACGACTCCACTGACCGTGCAATCTCTGACAGTGTGACCGGGCTTCCCACACTTATAGCAAACTTGAGAATTGTTGTAACAGTTACCGTGATGCTTGGTTCGACACCTCGGGCACCACTTAGCTTCCTGATAACTGCTGAAGTTGCGGTTTCCGACAAAAGGTCGGGTCCGCTTGGGAGGTACTGAACTGTTCTCCCACTTTCTCTTTTCAGGCACCACCACTGCCTTCTCAGATTTGCCCTTCGCGAACATCTCTTCCATAAATTGAGCTTCCTCTACCATCTCTCGGAGGTTAGAAGCCTTGAAATTATGGACCATAGATTGCATGTCCGCAGGCAGGCCATTGAGATAAGCTTTCATCTTGTCTTTCTCTGTTGGGGCAGCGTGCCCCACCAGACCAAGTTTCTCCATAAACTGACGGGTGTACTCCCTCACCGTCAGGCTTCCCTTCACCAAAGACCGGAATTCTTTCTCAATTCGGTCCATGGTCCTCTCGTTGCAAAACTCCTCTAACAGCTTCTTCTTGAACTCGGCCCACGACAACTGAGCCAGTACTTCCGGAGATAGAGTGGTTTGGATGATATTCCACCAGATGAGTGCAGTGTCCCTCAGCAATTGGGTACCAAACCGCACCCTCTGATCATCACCACATTCGGAAGAGCCAAAAGCTTGCTCAACCGCTCGGATCCACTTAACGCACACCACCGGGTCGTCAGAACCGAAGAATTCTGGCGGTCCGCAGCCCAGAAAGGACTTATAGGAACAACCCTTCCTGTTCCCCGGAGCTTCAGAACTCCTGCGCTCTACTGCCGTGACCCTTATACCATCATTACCAGAACCTACTACGGAATTCTCTACCACCGTCTCGCTTCTCCGATGGTTTACGTCGCGGTCCTCCATCGCTTTAAGCAGAAACTCTTGCTGCTTCGCCATTTCTTCCCTCATCGCCAACATCACGCTGACCATCAACTCTGACTGGGGATTAGCATCCCCGATTACTGGGTGGGACGAAGCCAGGCCTACTCTCGGAATGACCTCTGGCCCCCCACCTAGTACTTGCTGAACGGGTGGTCGAACGATAACCTCAACTCCTTCCGGCTGACCCGCTGTAGAGGCTGTCGCTTCCTGACCATCAACACGAGCACGCGGTCTCCCACGCGTACCTACCATTCTGAACTGCTACACAGAGCAGTGGAAGAGATAAGAAAAGATAGAAAAACACGAAGGGAAAACGTACTACCACATTACCAAATGTCATATTAATAGAAATTCAAGGACTCTTACGTACAATATCCTCATAATAACATTAGCTAAGTGAAATTATGAACATACAACACATAATGATTCTTGTCACCACTACTACAACGCTTGATAAACGTACTTTCCGTTGACTCTAAGACTAACCCATCTTAGGAGCTCTACCCAAATCTCGCGGATCAATTCTTAGCATACGCAGTCTAAGTCTAGACATCTTACATTCATGCCTAGTTCGCTTAAACTAGAGCTCTGATACCAACTTGGAACACCTCGAAAAATCAGAGTAAATTAAAACCTGGAAATCTGACAATATGACGTAAGCAATTCCATTAACTTCCCATAAATGGGATTAGTCCTTAAGACTATACAATCCTATACAAGGATTTCATCAAAAGAATGGGACTTAACAATGCCCAACAATAATACTAATCAATCCCAAAAACCTCGAGACTCAAAACTCGTCTCTCCAAAAACCCCGGCAACCCACCGCTAATGGAAACCTGATACACATATCATTTGAGAAAAAGTGTCAGACTTAAAGCCTGGTGAGAACATACAGTTTATGAAGCTCAAAAGATAAAACATTTGCATCAAGATAACATTTCCAAAGACATTAAGTTTACACAATAGGTCCTTGCCACAAACGGGCTTTTCGTTATAAACATGCCATAAAAGGACCGAAGCAAAACATTTTACCAAGGATTGTGGCGAAACACAAAGTTAGGCCAACAAACCGAGTTACGAGCTAAACCAATTGGAGTCCGCGGATACGAATCACAAAGTCCGTGCTTCAACGTGAGATCAAGCCCCAAGCGCAAAACCAAGGTATACTCCTTCGCTAGGATCACTATGAACCATGGCTAGTATCCGGCCTCACATAACCGTACCAAGTTGCCCCCGAGGAACAAGTGATCCATAGCTACAATTCTGGGGAATGTAACATCCCAATAATACAGTCTACTCCAAAACCTATGGATCCACTAGTAATGGTAAGGACTCGTCACAACAACGTATGTGACCAACCATAAATAAACATATGGTTACAAACACATTTTTATAAACAAAATGCTATTCCCAATTCAATTTCCTGTAAGAATGAAAATCATTTAAAAGAAGATCCTTTGAATATTTCTTTCGCATAAACGCACAGGTAAAACATCATTTTACTTTTAAAATAAGATAAGATCAAAAAGGTAACTTTTGATATGTATACCGTTTAAAATGATAGTAGGAACTCACCTCTGTTTCCTTCTTCTTAACGAGCGCTACCTATGATAACACCGAAAGAATCGGTAAGTCGAAATACAGATAAACCTCTCGTTACTTGAATAGGACTCAAAGACACAGAAGCTAACAACTTAACAGAACCTAATCCGGTCAAAGGCAACAACCGGTCGAACACCTCCCCGGTCCAACACTACCCCGGTCGAACATGCAACACCGGTCGAAGGACCATCCGGTCGAATCAACCCTTCGGTCGAACACCAGTCCGGTCGAATCAACCCTTCGGTCGAACACCAGTCCGGTCGAATCAACCCTTCGGTCGAATCAACCATTCGGTCGAACACCAGTCCGGTCGAATCAACCCTTCGGTCGAATCAACCATTCGGTCGAACGACCATCCGGTCGAACAACCTCCGGTCGATCGACCATCGCCTTGTTCATCAAGAACAGCGATGCAGAACCCAGATTCAACCCAGATCCAAATGAGAAAATACTCAGATCTCAAAATGAAACGGTTCAAAACCTTCACAACGAGATTCTACGCGGCTAAAAGCACTTAGATCAAAGCATTAAGCTAGATTCGTACCTCGATTTGCCCCAAAATGATCGACCCTTCAACAATGCCTTCTCCTGCTCTCCTTTCTCTCTGACTTCAAAGATCTCAAGAACTCAAATCTGATATTTTACAAAATATCTAGATTTAACTTTGTATATATATTACCCAAGTTACACTTTGCCCCCTTGAACTTTGGGTAAAGGTCAACTTCTCACCCAATCCCAAAATTCAGGGTGTTACAAACATCTTCGCAAAACGGCCAAACGAAATTCGGGGTGTTACAACCCATCGTCCACTCTTAACTCTGAGAGGGGTATGATGTTGTCTTCTACCGCTAGACACTTCCGAAGGTAACAAACATGAAACGTGTTGTGAATTCTGCTCAACTCCGGTGGCAGTTCCAACTGGTAGGCTTGCAAACCCACCCGTTTAAGCACTTTGAAATGTCTGAGGAAACGGGGAATCAATTTCCCACGTTTTACAAACCGGATAATTTCCTTCCATGGCGACACCTTAAGCATCACGCGGTCGCCCACTCGGAACTCTATCGGTTGTCTCTTCTTATCGGTATAGCTTTTCTGCCGATCCTGTGCCGCTTTCATCCTTTCATGGATGCACTTGACCTTATCGGACGTCTCTTGCACGATTTCCGGTCCGGCGAACTGTTTTTCTCCTGCTTCAAGCCAGCACACGGGAGTCTGACACTTTTTCCCATACAATGCCTCAAAAGGTGCCATTCCAATACTCGAGTGGTAGCTATTGTTGTAAGCAAACTCCACCAAAGGCAGGTGAGAGTCCCAACTACCCCCGAAATCGATGACACAAGACCTCAACATGTTCTCCAAAGTTTGGATCGTTCTCTCGCTTTGCCCATCGGTCTGTGGATGGTAAGTCGTACTCAACTTAACTCGCATACCAAGCTCTTTCTGAAACCCATCCCAAAAGTTCGAAGTGAACCGATTGCCGCGATCCGACACGATCGACAATGGTATTCCACTTCTTGAGACCACCTCATCGATATAAATTTTTGCTAACTTATCCATCGGTAGTGTCTTGCGCATATCCAAGAAGTGAGCGCTCTTTGTCAATCTATCAACTATCACCCAAATGATATTGTGACCTCGAAGTGTTTTAGGCAACTTCGTCACGAAGTCCATGGTGATATGATCCCACTTCCACTCAAGAATTTCTAAAGACTGTAGACTCCCATACAGTCATTGGTGTTCGGCCTTAACTTACGAACACGTCACACAACGCTCTACATAACGTGCCACATCAAGTTTCATTACTGGCCACCAATAATGCAGTTTCAAGTCCCTGTACATCTTTGTACTCCCCAGATGAATGGAATACTTGGACTTGTGTGCATCTTCAAGCAACAGATCACGGTTACCCCCAAGCTTGGGTACCCACACGCGACCGCTGAACAGTTTTACCCCACGGCTATCTTCCGTTAAGAGCAACCGCTGTTTCGTCATGACTTCTTCTTTGAGATTTTCTCCCAGCAATGCTTCCACCTGTGATGCCTTGATACTTTCAACAAGACTAGACACTAACTCGATTCACGAATGGGTAGCCCGAATACTTCCATTGTAGTCCTTCCGACTTAGCGCATCGGCCACCACGTTCGCCTTACCCGGATGGTAAAGCAATTCATAATCATAATCTTTAAGTAACTCGAGCCACCGCCTTTGCCTCATATGCAACTCTTTTTTATCAAAGACATACTTCAGGCTCTTATGATATGTGAAAAGTGTACATTTTGTGCCGTTGAGGTAGTGTCTCCAAAGTTTCAAAGCGAACACCACCATCGCTAACTCTAGATCATGGGTAGGATAATTCTTCTCGTGAATCTTGAGTTGTCTCGATGCGTAGGCAATCACCTTGACCTTTTGCATCAACACATAACCCAAACCCATTTTCGAAGTGTCCCTATAAACCACGAAGTCTTCTGACCCTTCAGGTAACGACAAGATCAGAGCTTCACAAAACTTCTTTTGAAGTATCCGGAACGCCTTCTCTTGTGTTTCGGTCCATTCAAACTTCACATTCTTCCGAGTCAAAACTGTCAAGGAAGAAGCGATTTTCGAAAAGTCTTGGATAAATCTCCGGTAGTACCCCGCCAGACCCAAGAAACTTCGGATCTCTGACGGACTCTTGGGAGATTCCCAATTCATCATAGCTTCAATCTTGGAAGGATCCACTTTCACTCCGTCTCGAGTGACAACGTGACCCATAAATTGTACCTCTTTAAGCCAAAAGTCACACTTGGAAAACTTGGCGTACAATCTTTCCTTTCTCAACACTTCGAGTACTTCCTGTGGATGTTGTTCGTGTTCTGACTCGCTCTTGGAGTAAATGAGTATGTCATCAATGAATACAATGACCGACTTGTCGAGGAATGGTCGACACACTCTATTCATCAAGTCCATAAATATCGTCGGTGCGTTCGTTAGGCCGAAAGGCATTACAAGAAATTCGTCATGGCCGTAACGTGTTCTGAAAGCTGTTTTCGGAACGTCTTCTTCTCTCACCTTCACCTGATGATAACCCGAACGTAAGTCGATCTTGGAAAAACACCCCGCTCCTTGAAGTTGATTGAACAAGTCGTCTATTCTCGAAAACGGATACCTGTTCTTTACTGTAGCTTTGTTCAACTCACGATAGTCAATGCACATTCCCATCGTGCCATCTTTCTTCTTTACAAACAAGACCGGAGCTCCCCAGGGTGACGAACTCGGTCTTATAAAGCCCTTCTCCAAAAGTTCTTGGAGTTGTGCCATCATTTCTTGCATCTCTGACGGCGCTAAACGGTAAGGAGATTTAGCAATTGGTGTTGCTCCAGGCACAAGGTCAATCCTGAACTCCACTTTCCGATCGGGTGGTAACCCGGGCAAGTCGTCAGGAAAGACATCTGGAAACTCACGCACAATCTTCACATCAACAAGCTTTGATTTCTCTAACTTGGCATTGATCACATAGGCTAGGAAAGACGAACATCTTTTTATCAGACACTTGCGGGCCCTCGCCATTGTGATTATCGCCACTTCGCCCTTTCTCTTCTCACCATAGATCACAACAACTTCACCATTGAAATTGGGAAGTCGTACCAATTTCTTGAAACATACGATCTCGGCATGATTGTTTGACAACCAATCCATACCGACCACAACATCAAAGCCTCTGATAAACATCGGCAGTAAATTGATCGAGAATTCTCTCCCCTCGATCCCGAGAGTACACTTCTTCAGAATATCATGCATCAGAACTTGACTACCATCAGCTAACTCTACCATTAACGCATCCTCAAGACTAGTAGTGGGCATAGCAATCTTTTGACAGAACAACTCAGATACGAAAGAGAAACTGGCACCCGTATCGAATAAAATATGAGCAGGTACAGAGTTTATAAGAAAAGTACCCGATACCACATCAGCGGATGCCTTGGCCTCTTCGGCCGTCATCTGAAATGCTCGACCCAGAACCCTCGAAGGGTTCCTCTTCTTTGCCGCCACACTACCCGACACAAGCTTCGGGAAATTTCTTCTCATGTGCCCCGGCGCCTTGCACTCGAAGCAGACCATCCCCGCGACAGAACAGTCGCGGGTGGTGTGATCAGACTTCCCACACTTGAAACAAGTTTGAGAAGTGGTGCTACAGTTACCGTGCTGCTTTGTTCGACACATCGAGCACCATCTGGCTCCTTGATAACCGCCAAAGTTGCGGTTTCCGACAAAAGGTCGGGTTCTCTTGGGAGGTACAAAACTGCTCTCCCACTTTCTCTTATCAGTCACCACCACAGCTTTCTCAGCTTTGTTCCTCGCGAACATATCTTCCATGTACTGAGCTTCTTTAACCATCTCGCGGAGGTTAGAAGCTTTAGAATTGTGGACCATGGATTGCATGTCCGCGGGTAGACCATTCAGATAGTCCTTCATCTTATCCTTCTCTATTGGGGCAGTGTGCCCCACCAGATCAAGCTTCTCCATGAACTGACGGGTGTACTCCCTCACTGTCAGGCTTCCCATTACCAGAGACCGGAATTCTTTCTCGATTCGGTCCATTGTTCTTTCATTGAAGAACTCTTCTAACAACTTTTTCTTGAACTCGGCCCAAAACAACTGAGCCAATACAGCAGGAGATAGGGTGGATTGTATGACATTCCACCAAATGAGTGCAGTATCCCTCAGCAGTTGGGTACCGAACCGCACTCTCTGATCATCTCCGCATTCGGAAGAGCCAAAAGCTTGCTCGACCGCTCGAATCCACTTCACACACATGATTGGGTCGTCGGAACCAGAGAACTCTGGTGGTCCGCACCCCAGAAAGGATTTGTGGGAACAACTTTTCCCACTTCCCGGAGCATTAACAACCAAGCGCTCCTCGTTCTTGATTCCAGAGCCAGCGCCTCCAAAACCAAGCACAATGTTTTCCACAACCGTCTCACTTCTCCGATTGTTCACATCACGGTCCTCAATCACTTTTAGCAGAAACTCTTGCTATTTTGCCATCTCTTCCCTCATTGCCAACATCATGCTAGCCATCATTTCAGACTGGGAACTAGCATCCCTGATGACTGGGTGGGACGAAGCCAGGTCTACTCGCGGAATGACCTCTGGCCCCCCACCTAGCCCTTGTTGAACAGGTGGTCGCACAACAGCCTTAACTCCCTCCGGATGACCAGCGGTGGAGGCTATCGCTTCTAGACCATCAACATGCGTACGCGGTCTACCACACGTGTTCACCATACCAAACTGCTTCACATAACAGGAAAAAATATAAGACAGAGTTGGAATAAACACAAAGGAAACGTACTACCACATTACCAATCGTCATAGCAATAGAAATTCAAACACAGTTACGTACGATATCCTCATAATAACATTAGCTAAGTGAGATTATGAACATATAATACATAAAAGTTCTCCTCACGATCGCCACAATGCCTGATAAACGTACTTTCCATTGACTCTAAGACTAACCCATCTTAGAAGATCTACCCAATCTCATGGATCAATTCTTATCATACTCGGTCTAAGTCTAGACATCTTACATTCATTCCTAGTTCACTTAAACTAGAGCTCTGATACCAACATGTAACAACCTAAAAATTAGGGTAAAATAAAACCTGGAAACCTGGCAACATGACAATCGTATTGATATAAACCTCCCATAAAGGGGATCAGTCTTTAAGACTTTACAAAACCTGCACATATATAGGATTCATCAACAAACTAATCTAGACACCTATATCAAGTTTACATCAGTTGACAATCCATAATTCATCAAAAGAATGGGACTTAACAAATGCCCAGTTACAATACTAGTCATCTCAAAATGCCTCGAGACCAAACCCGTCTCTCAAAACCCTGGAAACCCACCGCTAAGGGAAACCTGTTATACACATCATTTGTGAAAAAGTGTTAGGCTTAAAGCCAAATGAGAACATACAGTTCATAAATCTCAAGAGATATAATCAAAAGCATCAAAGTAAATCCTTCCAAAGGTTTAGTTATGCAAATACAGTTCTTTGATAATATACGGACAACCGGTCCAAAACACATCTTTCGATGACGGGGATTACCCGATTTACCAAGGATTATAGTGGAACACAAAGTAAGCCACATATCCGAGTTATGAGCTAAATACATGGAACCATGGCCACAAATGCTTCGGTCCGTACAACGATGTGAGGGAGGCCCCCAAGGAACCAGTCATACTCTTTCGTTAGACTACATTTGACCCATGGCTAGTAATCGGTCTCACATAACCGTACTAAGTGCCCCCGAAGATCAAATGTATTTAACTACAACAGAAGGGGTACAAACATCCCAACAATAAGCCGACTCGATACCTAGGGATCCGCTAGATAAACAGCTTTCAACACATTTATATTTCAAAATGCCATTTTCCAGACCAACTGCTGGTAAGAAAGAAAATCATAAAACCAGTTTATATACGTTCTTTCAATAAGCCACAAACATGGGCAAGTAAAACATCATTTTACTTCTAATAAGGCGGAACCCGTCATTTTAGTCAATACTGATCGGGAACCCCGAAAATCACCAAAACTTCATTTATATCAAAATGTAGAGAACATGAAATCATACGTAGAAATATTTCGGATTTCGGAAATAAGAGTTTTGACATGTATAAAGTTTGTAAAATGATAGTAGGAACTCACCAGTAGTTTTAGAATAAAACCCGGAAAACCAGATATCGATCACGACGAAGAGGTGAAGTTTTTAACGCCAACCCCTTACTAGAAACACCGAAAACTAGCAACCAAACGATACCTCAAAGATTCGAAAGAAGAAAAGGAAATGAAAGAGAGAGAGGGACTGAGATATTGAGAGATATTATGAAAATATCTCTCAATCTAGATATTTAAGATGGACTCGAAAAACTCAAAGAAGGAAATACGCACGATCCGTGCGCAAGCCCCCTGCCTCGCCGTTGTTTCTTACGCATGACCCGTACGTTTTCTCTGAAGGAGCAGAAACCTCCTTTTCTCTAAACATCTTAGCAAAACGGCCAAACGAAATTCGGGGTGTTACAACCCATATGTTGTTGTTTGCCCTTTCTTCGATGTATTCAATGTAATGAATCTGGTTGTAGCAGTAGTTCTTGATTTTGATGTCTAGTACCCTGTTGATGCCATCTTTAGAGTTGACATGTCTTCTTTCTTGGGTCTTGTCTTTGATGAAGCACTATCTGACTAGATCAAGTGTGGCAGAGTTGAGTCTTGGGTTCAAAGGTCTGGTTAGACTGGCAACATCATCCTTTTTTTAGTACAACTACCTGAAGATGTTTTCATTCATCACAGACTCTCTTGGTCTTGAAGTGTCAGCTTTAGGTGGTAGTATTAGAGACTGCGTCTGCTAATTGATCTCTTGGACTCTGACTTCATTGACAACTAGTGGCTCTTTCTTTGATTCCTCTTCGAAAAAGTCTCTCAGCACGTGTACTTGTCTTTCTGGTGAGGAGAAAGCATCTTCTGAAGATGTGTCTAAATAATCAACTAGTTGGGGATCATCAGGGGATTCTTCTTCAATGTTGGCTTCATAGTGAGGGTCTATGGTGAAGGCATCTGGAATGGTAGTGGAGATGGGTATGATTGGAACTTCTAGAGTTGCAATAGCTAGGAGGATCATAGGAACTCGAGGCTACAGAATAGAAGGTGGTTGATCTTCAATAAAGGTGGTCTTCCTCTCTAGTTTAGGTCATTTGGCTTCTGAGGTCTCTACTCTAAAGGCTTCTGCAGGAGACTTGCCTTTGTCTTGATTCGGTGCAGAAGAGGAAGAGGGAGCACAATTGTTGATTGGCTGAGTAGTTTTGAGAGTGCATTCCCCCTTTTGATGTCCAGGAGACCCTTCTTGCATTTCTTCATCATCTCTGTCTTCTGGATCATCAATTAAACACCTCCTCTGCACATGAAGTCTCTGAGAACTTCCTTTTGATCTTCAGCTCTGGTGGGGAGGTCTTGAGCTTGGCGGCAACATGCTCATATTTCTCTATGGCGTTATTTGTCGCCGATCTTATTTCATCGATATGGTCCATCACCTTGTAATTGTGAACATCCATCAAGGCCTTGACTGCCTTGGTAGTCTCCCAGACTTCGTAACAAACTTTTCAGAGATGGTGAGCATGCAACTTGAGATCGGTTTGCTGAAGTTGGCAAGGTCAGCTTTGGTGACCAGGTCCTCTGCAGTTATTGGATGTGGAAGTGGAGTTGTTGAAGGTGCAGAGGTGGCTGAGGCAATGGCGGATGTCAGAGATTCAGAGATCATCTGTTGAACCTCTGATTTGAAGTTGTTAAGGTCTGCAGCAGTGATGGGTGGAGTGGAAGATGTTGGAGCAGGCCCTAGAAGGGCTCTAAGGAGTTCTTCATGTGTATTCTTTAACTCTTCTTTGAATTGATCAGAGTTGCCTTCAGTTTTGGACTCAGTGCTACTAGCTTTGTTGTGTTGTCTGCCAAGATTCTACGCAACTCAGAAACCTCTGAAGTGATCTTGGCAATTTCAGAAGTGGAGACCTCTAAGGTCTTCTCCATTGTAAGTTTTAGATCATTAAAGGATCCTCTAACTTCGTTTCCAAAGCTTGTGAACTATGCTTTGGTCACGTAGTCAGAGAGGGGAATCTTGGATTCAATACATGGACCTAAGTCTGCCTCGAGTACAGAGGAGCCTTCTCTCAGAGGTGAGTTGATGTGGCCTGGAAGGACTTCAATGTTATTCCCAGTGATGTGTAAATCAAATCAAGATGAATGATGAGATTCAATTCCAATAGCCATATTTTTCGATTTCAATCACAAGATTACAATCTCCCTTACAAAGAAATATTTCTCTCTCTACAATGTAATTCTCTCCAGGTTCTCTAAGAAGGAATACAAGGAAACAAAGACTATTTATACTTACAACTTATACAAAGGAAACAACAACAAGCTAAACTAACACAAACTTAAGATGTTGACTTTTCCTATTTAAACCCTTTGACTTTGACTTTGCATTTGAAGAGATTGACTTGGACTTTTGACATTGAATTCAAATGATCTTGGATCCAACATATTTGTGCACTAACAATCTCCCCCTTTGGACTCAAAAAGAAATTCAACAGTAACGAGCAAATACCCCCTTGTTTGATCTTTAATGGATTCAATTTCCACCTTTATCATGCAAACATGTAATCTTCTTCTTCTTTACAACTTGGCAAATAATCTTCTCTTTTAAAAATCAATCTCCCCCTTTCTTCTGTTTAAGAAATTTATCGAAACTATGACAATCTTTCTTTAAGTCTGTGATAATGTTCTTCAAAAACTTTAACAATCTCCCCCAAGCTGTATAGCAATCCTCTTTCAGGATTTGAAAAAGAAATTATCTCCAGATTTACCTCTCTTTGCTACAGCAAATAATCTTCAAAGATATTTTATGTACTCCTAAAATTATTTATTGACATATTATTGTATCTCTCCCATATTCCAAACAACGAGCTTTCTTCAAAACCAACATTTCTTGATCACGTCTCCCCGTACCTATTACAATTTGTTCTCCATACAACATTTCTTGAAATTATTTCTCCCCTTTTTGTTGATGTAGAGCATAGAAATCATCAAAACTCTTTTCAAGAAATGTCACAATTTTCTGACCAGTGATCTTTCAAAACGAACCTCTGAACATCCGTCAATTCATAATGTATTCATCTGAATCATTTCAAATTCAGACAAATAAGAGTGAAAACCTGAATCAACAAATGAATCAATTAAGATGCCTGTAAGCAGCATGAAGCTACTTAGTACAACAAATGTACTGTACAAGGAGTTTTTTTGATGTTCACTCCCCAGGGCTTCCATTCAATCATCGAAAAATTACAAAGAAATTTTCTATGAATGTTAGAACAAGAAAACGTATTCCTTGTGTGCACATGCATAGTGTAGAATGATTGAACCGACTTAGGCTTTTCAAATAGGCTCAAAGTGTGTAAACTATTGAGAAAACAATAGTAATACACGGACTCAATTGTGCATGATCGAACTGCGAATGTAGGACAGACTTCCTTCTGTTTCAATATCCACATCTTCCAAATCAAGATGAGATAGAATATGTGTTGCTTCCCTAAAAAAATATGAAACATCTTTCTGTTGAGGAAAAGATGATTAGTTGGTGGGGTTTAAATCAAGAGTTGGCATGGGCTCACTGCCTATTTCAATGATGTTCACGAAAGAATTGTGAAACAATCAGTAATGTGGTTGCCCGGCTCCGAAAAAGTTGGTGCAGAGTTTTTGATATTCTTTTGAACTCTGTTCTCACACCCTCTTTCTTTTAATCTTTTAAGCTCACTTCTAACCAAACTCTCTTTTCATTTTATCTCATCACACACCCACACTCTTATATTGACACCTCGCCTCTCAATCACTCAGGATAACTTCTTGGGTAGGAAACACTGGTTATCGTGAATTCATAGAAGTTCATTAAAGCTCACACAATTCCCATGTATTTTGTCCTAAAAGCACAAAGTTGCTCAATGACTTAATGTTGTCACTTAAAGCACATGAAAATGTAATAGATTTTAGATAAAGTTATGCTCATTTAGATAATCATGAATATTTGAGCATTTTAATCATGCAAGATTTTCTCAAAAACAATTAGAATGAAATGAATACAAGAGACTTGTTTGAGAATCTGACAGTGTACTGAAAAGATAAAATATGTATGATATATCAATAAAAGCTTAGGTCATGAAAAATTGAATGTTGTCTATACGAATAAAATATAGACATTCTTGAAAGAAACGCTTTGAATGAAATGAACTAATGCTTAAATATCAATGAAGTACAAAACGGGTTGTGTTACCATAGAAAAAATAGTTTCATTTTGAGACATGGTAAGAACATATACAATAAAAGTACTAAACCGGTGTGTATGAATATTTGAAAATATATGAAAAAGATATTACACAAGTATATATCTTTAGAAGCACACGGTTAGTTAATCATGAAAGCACAAAGAATGAAAACATTTAAAATCACAGTTCTGAATTCATGAAATCTGTTTAAGAATCGAGAAGTGGTTTGAACATTTAGAAACATGTTTTCATGTCTGAAAGTTTTCCATCTTTCAAACACAATAAGTTTAAGAATAGAATAATTCTTACGCTCAACATTAATCTCACAAAGTCAGCTTCCAAAAACATGATTGATATGATCATGTAAGCTCCCCCTCAAATTCTGCATAAAGTCATAAAGTCATCAAAATACAAAGTCTTATTTAAAACAAAAACATTTATTGAAAACAAGAGACATGAAAAGCAGTAAAACATTTAAGAATGAGTTCTGATCTGATGTAATCAGAAGTCATTGTCCTTACTCCCCCTGAACATATGTATCACAAAATATGTCAGTGTAAAATATATGAAAAAATCTATAACTCTTCCTAGAATGTAGATCATCTAAACCTTATCTCACACTCCCCCTTAAAACATGAACATAACCTTTCAATGCAAATATCATTCAAGCTAAAGATAAAATAATGAAGAAAAATTAATAAATTAAACTGTACTAGGTAAAATGGATTATGTTTTCAGATTCAACATACCTAATTTCGAAATGAGAAAGTTAAATCTCTTTTCGTCCAGAGGTTTGGTGACTAAATCAGCTAATTGGTAATCTCGTATTTACAAAGTAAATTTCAATTGTACCTTTTTCGACGTTATCTTTTATAAAGTGATATCGCATTTCTATATGTTTAGTCTTTGTGTGCTAAACAGGATTAGCAGATATCGCTATTGCGCTCTTTGAATCACAATATATAGGTATTTTGTTAAAATGGAATCCATAGTCTCGAAGTTGTGTCCTCGGCCACAATACTTGAGAGCAGCAACTTGCAGCAGCTACATACTCTACTTCAGCGGTTGATGTGGAAACACATAGTTGTTTCTTTGATGCCCAACTTATGAGCTTGTCTCCAAGAAATTGAATGTGACCCGATGTGCTTTTCCTGTCTAGCATATAACCTGCATGATCTGCGTCTGAATACGTTGTTAGCTCAAACCCAGTATCTTTAGGATACCACAAACCAAGATATGCGGTTCCCTTCAGATATCGAAATATCCGTTTAACTGCCAAAAGATGGGATTCTTTGGGAGAAGCTTGATATCTAGCACATAAGCATGTAGAAAACATAATATCAGGCCGACTAACCGTTAGTACATTAATGAACCTATCATGCCTCGATAAGTCCTAAGATCAACAGCTTTTCCCGAAAGATAAGCTTCAATTTTAGTACCTGGTGCCATCGGGGTTGAAATTGGAGTACAATTTGACATATTAAATTTCTTTAAAATGTCAGCAATATACTTCGATTGATTTATGAAAATCCCCATTGAAAATTTTATGACTTGTAATCCGAGAAAGAAGTTCATCTCTCACATCATACTCATTTGAAAACGTGACACCATGAGTGCAGAAAAATTCTTACAGTACTTCGGATTAGTAGAACTAAATATTATATTGTCCACATATATTTGAATTAAAATGATATGTCCCTTTTTATAAATAAGGTGGTGTCGATTTTACCTTTAGAAAGCCAGACTTGTGTTGGGAACTGAAGAATTTAACAAGTATGGTAAATGCTGCTGGTTCAGAGTTAATACTGCTAGTGATTAATACTGCTAGTCAAAGTTAGTGCTGCTTGAACAAAGTTAGTACTGCTAGTAGTTAGTACTGCTAGTAGTTAGTACTGCTTGGTAGTTAATGCTGCTAGAAGAAGTTAATGCTGCTGAGCATAGTTAGTGCTGCTTAAGAGATCTGAATGGAAAGAATAACAGCTGGATGGATTGAAGATATACATGGAAGCTTAGAGATATACATGGAAGATATACTGAAGATTTGTTTATTTATTGTAATTATCTTTTCATTAGTATATGTATAGAATGTATAGAATAGATAGAATTATCTTTTGATAATTATTCATTAAAAACATAGAGAGAAAAACAACCTCAAGGCATAGATCCTAATTCAAGAGAAGTAGAATTCGTATTGGTGAGCCTGTTCATCAATATTGAGTTTGAGTGTGTAATCTTGTAAATTCAAAGCATTCAATACAAGGTTATAGTTTGTTATTCATACTTACTGTGAGTTGATTTACTGTTTCATTGAATATCAAAGTGTTATTTCGCAAACTTCTTTGATATTGTTTCTGAGAATTAATTCTTGTTAAGAATTCGATCCTGACAAGTGGTATCAGAGCTAAACTCTCTCAGAAACATCTACTTATCATGGAAAATCTTACAGAATCAAGCAGTACTTTGGTCTCCAAGGTTCCAATGCTCAAACCCAGTGAGTTTGACATGTGGAAGATCAGAATCAGACAATATATTCTCCTCACTGATTACTCAATGTGGGATATCATTGAGAATGGTCCTTCTGAAGCTGGAAGGATAGGACCAGATGGGAAAAGACCTCCACCAAAGACAGATGGTGAAAGGAAGATCAGACAGACAGAGATGAAGGCCTTGAGCACTTTGCTCTTGGCAATCCCCAATGAATATCAGCATCAATTTTGCAACTGCACTGATGCTCAAGTTCTCTGGAATGCTCTAGAGAAAAGATTTGCTGGAACTAAGAGCATCAAAAGAAATCAAAGAGATGTTCTAAAGAAGCAATATGAGAACTTTACTTCCTCAAAGAATGAGTCTATGACTCAAACTTTTGATAGGTTCAAGAAGCTCATTGGTGAACTGGCTACTATAGGAGTGAAGATGGATCAAGATGACATCAACAGAAAGTTCCTCAGATCTCTTGGGGATGAGTGGACTATGTACACTGTCTCTTATAGCCAGAGTGACAATCTGGAAGAGAAAGAACTTGATGATCTATACAATGATCTAAGAGTTTTTGAAACTGAGGTAGAGATCAAGAAGAAGCCTACTGGTTATGTCCACAATTCTGCACTTCTTTCAGCAGCCACTGATACTACTGCTATCCCTGAAGCAGTTAGTACTGCTAGTGGAGCAAGTTCAGAAAAAGGAACTGAAACAATCTTTGAAGCCTTCTTGTCCAGTCACAGTAACAATTCATTGATCAATGATGATCTGGATCAACTTCACCCTGATGACCTGGAGGAGATGGATATCAAATGGCAGATGGCCATGCTATCCATGAGGGTGAATAAGTTCATTAAAAGAACAGGAAGGAATAACTTCTCTCAAAGAAGAGAAGATGGAGCTGGTTTTGACAAGACCAAGGTGGAATGTTATAAGTGTCACATGAAAGGACACTTTGCTAGAGAATGCAGGAGTGTTGTTCCAAACAACAACCACCAACAAGCTCAGAATGGAGGCTACACTCAGAACAAGAATCCTGCTCAAGCCCTTGTTTCTCAACAAGGAATGGGATTTGACTGGAGCGATCAAGCTGAGGAAGCCATTCAGAATCAAGCTCTTATGGCAGAAGTGTCAGATCTCCCCTCTGAGGTAATTTCTAATCTTTGCACTAAATCTTGCATTGACACTGTCAAAAGATACAGGGATCACAATCAAAGTATGTGTGATGACCTCAAAAGATTAGAAAAAGATAGAAGAGATTATGTGTTAATAATAGAAAGATTTGAAGAACAAATCAAAGGATTTCTAGCTAATGAACTTCAACACTCCTATGACACTAACTATTGGAAGTGGGAAAAGAATGAGTTAGAAACCAAACTGTCTAAATCCTTAGAAGAGAGAGATAGGCTGAAGGAGGAACTGTCTAAAGTTAAACTTGACATAGAAAAGTTTTCATATGCCTCAAAAGCAATGGATTCTCTTCTAAAGGCTCAGATTCATGATAAGATGAAGCCTGGTATTGGATACAACAGTACACCACCTCCTTACAACAACAATTATATATCTCCTACTTCAGACTTGTTAGAAACCAAGGAGAAAAAGGACTTATCTGAGAAAGCCTTTAAGATAGATCCTTTGGATGAAGTAGTAATTAAGGATTTAACGGAGAAAGAAGCCAGTGAGGATAGAGATAATGATGTAAGTAAAGAGATCCCATTAGAAAACAACATTATCACCAATGAGGGATGTGGGAAAATCTGGATCAAGTCCAAGGAGATAGAGAAGACCAAAGGAAAAGATAACAAGGTTCATTACAAACAAACCACAGTTGTGAATCCTGGATCTTGTAAACAGTGTGATTGCAGTAAAGCCAAGAGCCTAAATTCAGGTTTAAAAAGAGGAAATCAAAGAAACTGGAATAATCAATGGGCTCAGAAGCAAGGAGTTGATCTGAGTAAAATCAATAGACCAAAACCTTGCTTCATATGTGGCAAGTTAAATCATTTGGCTAAATACTGCTTCTTTAACCCTATCAATCAACAGATGACTTTTCAAAAATTTGTGCAAAAACCTGTTGGAAATAGGAAGGCTGTAAAGAAACATGGTGAAAAGAAAGGCCCCATGAAGAAAAAGATTTTAAAAGAAAGTATTAAAATGTGGGTGCCCAAAAGCACTAAAACTGTTAGTGCTACTGACAGGGTTAGTGCTGCTGGAAGTATTACTGCTGCTACCTGTGTTAGTACTGCTGAAAATATTAATGCTGCTAATACAGTTAGTACCTCTTCAAAGGTTAATACTGCCAACACAGTTACTGCTGCTAACACAGTTACTACTGCTAACAAGGTTAGTACTGCTGAGCATGCAAGTGCTGCTAAGGCAGTTAGTAACTCTAAAACAAGTACTGTTTCTAGCACAAATGTTTCCAAGCCTATTATTGTGACAAATTACTCCAAGAATGAGGAGTTAAAATTCAAAAATCTTGTCAAGAAAGAATGCAAGTATTTTGATGAGAAAGGGGTACCCAAGACCACTTTGGCTTGGGTTCCTAATTCATACTAACTGATCTATCATATGTGCAGGGCAACCAACAGCTCAAGGGAAGGAGCATATGGCATGTGGATAGTGGTTGCTCTAGGCACATGACAGGTAACATGTCATGCCTTCAGGATTTCAAGCATATCAATGGAGGACATGTTGCATTTGGAGATAATCTTACTGGTGGTAAGATAAGTGCAAAAGGTAATGTCACCAAAGGTAAGATGACATTTGAGGATGTCTACTATGTTGATCAATTGAAGTACAACCTGTTAAATGTATCACAGGTATGTGACAAACAACATAGTATATTATTTACAAATACTGAGTGTATGATCCTTGCTCTAGGGTTCAAGGTAGTTGATGAAAGCATGATACTACTTAGAACTCCAAGAAAGGACAATGTTTACTGTCTAGATATGGACAATGTTGATAGTGATTCATCTCTAAATTGTCTTGTTTCAAAAGCCTCTGTAGATGAATCCTCTCTTTGGCACAGAAGGATGTGTCACATGAATTTTAAGACTATGAACAAACTTGTTAAAAACAACCTTGTAAGAGGTTTACCTTCTAAAGTCTTTTCATGTGATGATCATTGTGTTGCTTGTCTTAAAGGCAAACAGCATAAAACTTCTCATAAGACCAAAGAGATAAATTCAATTACTTCTTGTCTCCAGTTATTGCACATGGATCTGTTTGGTCCTACAAATGTTATGAGTATAGGCAAGAAATCTTACTGCTTGGTTATTGTTGATGATTACTCTAGATTTACCTGGGTATATTTTCTAAGGACTAAGGATGAGACAAGTGGACTGATCAAATCCTTTATCCTAAGAATTGAAAACCAAACTAATCAAAAAGTAAAAGTCATGAGATCAGATAATGGGACTGAATTCAAAAATCTGGATCTAAACACCTTTTGTGAAGAAAAAGGCATTGAGAGACAATATAGTGCTCCTAGGACTCCTCAACAGAATGGTGTTGCTGAAAGGAGAAATAGGACACTAATAGAGGCTGCTAGATCTCTGTTGGCTGATTCAAAACTGCCAATTACCTTCTGGGCTGAAGCAGTTTATACTGCCTGTTATGTCCAAAACAGAGTTCTAGTAGTTAAGCCAAAGAACAAGACACCATATGAGCTTTTAAATAAAATAAAACCTTTCATTGGATTTTTCAAACCCTTTGGGTGTCCGTGTACAATTCTCAATACCAAATCTCACTTAGGTAAGTTTGATAGCAAAGCAGATGATGGATTTCTTGTTGGGTATTCATCTCAAAGTAAGGCCTACAGAGTTTTTAATACATCTTCTAGAATAATTGAAGAAAGTGACAATGTCAAATGCAATGAGAACACACCAAATCCTATTAGAACTGGTCCTGAGTGGCTATTTGACATTGATTCACTAACTAACTCCTTTGGTTCCAGCAGTGATGATTATGCAGGTTCAGGATATGGAGGATCAGGGACTTCACAAGTTCAAGAAAGTATATCTAGATCTGTGATCTTTCCCATACCCACAGTGAATTCCTTTGAAGACTGTGAAAAGGAACCATCCACTGGACCAAGTCAGAGTGAAGAAGAAAGTAGAGATAAGGATACTCAAGAAAATAAAGAATCAGAAGTGGATGCTGAAAACACTTCAGTTGAGTTGAATGACTCTAATCTAGAGGCTGGACTTAATGAAGAACCTAGTCATAACACCAGAGTTCAAAATAATCATCCTCCACAGCTGGTAATAGGAGATATATCCTCTCCTATGATGACTAGACATCAAACCAGACTTCAAGAAATGCATGATCAACAGCATACAGTGCTTTCTTGCTTTCTATCCCAGCTTGAGCCTAGAAAGGCACATGATGCAATGAAAGAATCCAGCTGGATAGAAGCAATGCAAGAAGAACTGTTACAGTTCAAGCTACAAGAAGTATGGGATCTAGTAGACCTGCCTAAAGGTCACAGAGCAATTGGCACAAAGTGGATCTTTAGAAACAAGAGAGATGAAAGAGGAATTGTCATAAGGAACAAAGCAAGGCTGGTGGCTCAAGGGTATACTCAAGAAAAGGGTATAGATTATGAAGAAGTTTTTGCACCAGTGGCTAGGATAGAAGCAATCAGATTATTCCTAGCCTATGCTTCTTACATGAATTTCAAAGTCTATCAAATGGATGTAAAAAGTGTTTTTCTCTATGGCTCAATTGAAGAAGAGGTATATGTCTGTCAACCACCAGGATTTGAAAACCCAAGTTATCCAGACAGGGTATACAAATTGAAGAAAGCTCTTTATGGACTGCATCAAGCTCCAAGAGCATGGTATGACACTCTGTCATCCTATCTCTTGGAAAATGGCTTTGAAAGAGGAGTCATTGATAAGACTCTATTTATCAAGAGAAAGAAGAAGGATATCTTGCTGGTCCAAATCTATGTTGATGACATTATCTTTGGATCTTCAAAAGACAACATGTGCAAGGAGTTTGAGGATCTAATGCATCAAAGATTCAAAATGAGTTCCATGGGGGAACTCACTTTCTTTCTTGAACTCCAAGTTCAACAGAAGTCAGATGGCATCTTCATCTGTCAATCCAAGTATGTGCAGGACATTCTAACAAAGTTTGGTTTCTCAGATTCAAAACCTGCTAGCACACCTATGGAGACACACAAGCAGATAACAGCAGATCTTGAGGGGGAGGATATGGATGTGCATCATTATAGATCCATGATTGGCTCTCTCATGTATCTCACAGCATCAAGGCCTGATATAATGTTTCCAGTCTGTGTTTGTGCAAGATTCCAAGTTAGGCCAAAGCAATCTCACTTTCAAGCTGTTAAGAGGATATTCAGATATCTCAAAGGGCAACCCAGATTGGGACTATGGTATCCTCATGACTCACCCTTTGACCTAATAGCATACTCAGACAGTGATCTAGGTGGGGCAAACTTGGACAGAAAATCTACTTCTGGAGGATGTCAGTTTTTAGGTGCTAGGCTAGTTTCATGGCAGTGCAAGAAACAAACCACAGTGTCCACATCTACAACAGAAGCAGAGTACATAGCAGCTGCAAGTTTCTGTGCTCAGGTCTTATGGATTCAGAATCAAATGTTGGACTATGGGGTAACCTTTCTACACACTCCCATCTTTATTGATAATAGCAGTGCTATCAGCATTGTAAATAATCCTGTCAAGCACTCTAAGACAAAGCACATTGAGATCAGGTATCACTTCATAAGAGACTGTAATGAAAAGAAACTTGTTCAAGTTGTAAAAGTTCATACTGACAACCAGTTTGCTGATCTATTCACCAAAGCTTTTGATGTGGGTAGATTCACTTTCTTGGTAACAAGTGTGGGAATGATCAACTCTGAATAAGCATTCTCTCAAAAAGTGGTTAAATATCTGAATATTATAGTTTCTTGGTGTTACTAATCCTCCTTTGCAGGGCATACATAGCAGTACTCAATTCAGCCTAAGCTTCAAAGAGTAAGTATGGATAATACTGCTAGTGGTTAATACTGCTAGTTAGTTAATACTGCTAGTTGGTTAATACTGCTAGTGGTTAATACTGCTAGTCAGTTAATACTGCTAGTTGGTTAATACTGCTAGTGGTTAATACTCTAGTGGTTAATACTGCTAGTCAGTTAATACTGCTAGTTGGTTAATACTGCTCGTAGTTAATACTGCTCGCAGTTAATACTGCTCGCAGTTAATACTGCTAGTTAGTTAATACTGCTCACAGTTAATACTGCTAGTTAGTTAAGACTGCTCACAGTTAATACTGCTCGCAGTTAATACTGCTAGTTAGTTAATATTGCTCACAGTTAATACTGCTCGCGGTTAATACTGCTTGTCCGTTAATACTGCTCTAGGTTAATACTGCTTATGTCCCGAATACTATAAATACCCTTTGCCCGCCCAAACGTTCATAACGACTCTTTGCATACTGTTCACTTGTGCTCTAAACCTTTTTCTCTCAAGTACCAAGTCTTTCAGGCAAGAACTTCCTTGTTCAATGGCATCCATGGCATTCATCGACGAGCACAATGAGATCGCGATGCTACAAAAGCCAAAGCAAGCTGCAGGATTTCACCAGATTGTGGATTTCCTCAAGACAAGCCATATTGCTCATGCTCTTACTATTGCTCCTACAATCTATATCGAGCATCAAAGGCAGTTCTAGGCTAATGCCACCATTGTTGCTGAGAATGGTGTGCAGATGATCAAGACAAGGGTGTGTGACCAACCCTTAACAGTTACTGAAGAAGTTATTCGCATCAGTCTACGTCTAGACGATGCCTCTGGTATAACTTCTATCCCAAATGATGAACTGTTCTCTTCCCTTGCAAGAATGGGGTATGGAGGCCCGTTGGGTGTGTTTAAGTTTTCAAAAGCTAAATTCTCACCCCAATGGCGTTTTTTTGTTCATACCTTGATGCATTGCATCTCTAAAAAGACTACTGGATGAGTGAGTTCAGTAGTCCCATTGCTTATGCTTTGGTCTGTTTGGCCACTGCCAGAAGGTACAATTTTTCACAAATGATTTTCAGTGATCTTGTATCAAACATGGGAAACAAAAAGAGTTTCTTCATGTACCCCAGGTTTGTTCAAGAAGTTATTAATCATGATATGACGGATATACCTCAACCTGTTGGGGTATATGTACCTAAACCCCCCAAAGGCAAGGTTTTCTCAAATATGAGAAGATCTGCTGGGGACTCGGAAGGAGTTGACACCCCATTGTTCTCTACAATGATGGTGGTGTCCCAAACCAATGAAGGTATGGCAGCAGGGTCAAGGCCCCCATTAGACCAACCCACTGCTAGCCAATCCCAACCTTCCCACTCTAAATCAATTCCCCAGTCCCTTCTTGCAAAACCAACCTCTCCTATTACCCAAACTTACAAGAGGAAACAGGTAAAGAAGGCTCCTTCCCTTCTTGTACCAACATCCCCCAAGCCTTTAAGCCCTCTAAAGAAGAATTCTCCTTTAGAGAATATCCATAGGGAAACCAAAGGGGTGTCTCCCAACCCCAAGGAGGTGCTCTCTGAGGAGAAGGAAGAGCATATGGGTGATGAGGCTGCCACTACTCCTGCTAGCACAGAGGAGGAAAGTGGTAACATCAATAAGACCTCCCCCATGGCAACTTTGAATGAGCAATCATTTGAAGGTCCCTGGTGCCAAGAAACCACGGGGGTGGATAGTGCTTCTGCTAGGCAGAAGACTTCTACTAATAAAAGATCCAATGATCCTTCAAAGGAGGGTAACACTTCTAGAGAAGGTGAGGACAGATATAACTACCAGGAATTGATGGATACCATGGGAAACATCAACCAAGATGTCATCAAACAAGGCAAAGAGATAGAAGAAATGAAGTTGGTTATTCTATCTCAACAAGTTCAGATCACCAAACTGAAGAAATTGGTGACAAGATTGGTACAGAAAAGGAGAAGAAAGCAGTTTGTGTTAAGGAAGAGGGCAAAAGCTCAAGATGCTTCCACCAAGGGGGAGAATCAAGAAAATGAAACAGAGAAGGAAAGCAAATCTGAGATGGGTTTTGATGTTGAGGGGGAGATAGAAGCTGAAATAGTCAAAGAAACAGAATTTGCACAAGAAGCAGAAACTGTTAATGCTGCTGAGGTTAAAGAAGCAGCAGTAACAGGGCTTTCTGTAGAAGAACTAGAGATAGCAGAAACTCTAGTTAAAGCAAAGAATGACACTCCTAAGGCTACTCAAAAGGCCGAAGGAGTGGTCATCAATGAAGGAGGACTTCAAAAGAAGAGAATGAAGCAGGATATAAAAGGAAAAGGAAAGATGGTTGAACCTGAACAACCTTCAAAGAAGAGGATTCAGATTGAAATGGATGAGGAGATGGCAAAGCAGCTTCAAGAGCAAATGGAAAAAGAGGAGCAAATTCAAACAGAAACTGATAGAGAGCTTGCAAGGATAATGGCCAAGAAGTTAAATGCAGAATACCAAAAGAGCTTGAAAGAAGCAGCTCAGACAGCAGCTCAGGTCAAGAAACTCCAAGTTAAGAAGATGCAAATTCAGAAACAAAAGCAGAAAAGACAACCCTCCAAGACCTTTTTGGCCAATCAGGAAAGAAGAAAGATGATAAACTTCCTGAAAGGTGCAATTGATGTTAAGGTGGAGATGTTCACTAACATGGCATACACTCAGGTGGAAGAGTTGTATCAAAAGGAAATGGCTAAGCTCCAAGGGGACTCAGCACAAAGGGAGGAGGCTGAGAGAAGAATGAAGGAAAGACATGACCTGAATATTGAAAAACCATTCCCTGAGGAAACCACACCCGCCAAAGAAGAAGCAGAAGAGAAGAAGGAAGAACCTGGAAGTGTTGGTATAGAAGCCAAGTCTGGAAAAAGAGTGAAATCAATTGCTTCAAAAAGGCAGTTGAAAAAGCCAAGGGTGGAAGAAACTGAAAAGGAAGCAGAACCTTCAGTCACATCTCAAACAGAATCAGTACAACTTCCAGAACAGTCTAGTAAGCCAACAGATGAGAGTATGGATCCGTACATGACCATAGTGGAACCTTTGAAGGCTGTTCCAATCTCTATGCAAGCTCCAGAGATCATCTTCTGGGATATTCTAAGAGACAATGGAAAGAACTTCTTCAGAATCAAGAGAGCTGATGGTTCATTTGAAGCTTATTCAACATGGGGGAAAGTTATCAGAAGCTGCTCCAAAGCTGATATGGAAGAACTATACAAAGTGGGGATGAAACTTTATGAAACTGTGTTGAAAGGTACTAAAGAGAATCTTCTCAAAGTGACATTGGAATACTTGTGCATGATGTTTGATCCAGAAAGAGTACACCATAGGATTAAAGATCATAAGCATGAGTTCATATTCAAGAAGATTGACAAATGGATACTGTTTGAAAACTGTGGAGTATACATGATTACTATTGACAACTGTTATCATGAATACTACCTGGTGGACAAAATATATGAGCATAGCAAGGAGAAGTTGGAAGGGATGCTTAAAGCTACACTGGTATGTACAAAGGATTCAGAGATGGCCAAGATTGTGGTGAGAAGAACTGTGAATCAAAGCTTGGGCCTAGATCCAAATTTGGGAAATTGAACCAGAGGTGTTGAAAGCATCTTGAAGATTAATTCTGAAGAACTTGACTTCTTTTCTTAAAAGTCAAGTTAGGGGGAGATTGTTGGGAACTGAAGAATTTAACAAGTATGGTAAATGCTGCTGGTTCAGAGTTAATACTGCTAGTCATTAATACTGCTAGTCAAAGTTAGTGCTGCTTGAACAATGTTAGTACTGCTAGTAGTTAGTACTGCTTGGTAGTTAATGCTGCTAGAAGAAGTTAATGCTGTTAGCTCCAAATCATCTGTTAAAGTGTTGAAAATACCAGTCCTATTTCAGAGGACTTTCAAGAAGATACACTTCAGAGGACGAAGACTTCAGAGAATGAAGACTTCAGAGGATGAAGACTTCAGAGGACACACCTGCCTCTGAAGTACTTTTCAGCAACTAAGACATCAGAGATGACTTCATCAGAGGCTCTGAAGACAACGTCAGAGCTCTGAAGACATTCTCTCTGGATGTTCAAGTGTGAAGACGAGATGGCTTCATCAGAGGCTCTGAAGACAATGTCAGAGGCTCTGATGACATTCTCTGAAGATATTCTCTGAAGTTCAGAGAATGAACAGAAGAACAGATGACACGTCACTTAGTGATAAGATTTACTTTCTAGAGTAGGTCACTGTTCAGCATGCTCTTTCTCGTCATACAAGTACACTGCTTACTTTATGGTCCTATAAATAGGACCATCACCTTATTGTTCAAAGTGTGCTTAAGAAGATATATATCTGATAATATAAGTTGAATACTTCATTCTAAGAATATCTTGTTTATCTTTATCTGCTTTATGAACTGTGATATTTGAATCTCCTTTGATATTAAACTGTATTACTTTCGCTGTCATTACTCTTATTGTTTATATCATTGTTATGAGATTAGATCCGGGATCCAACAATTGGTATCAGAGCCTCCTTTGTTTCTAAAACAAAGAAAGATCATATCAGCATACTCGGATAGATTTATATCTCATTGATTCTAAAACTTTCAATATCTGTGCATGTTCATATAAACCCAGTTTATTCGAGAACATCATATGCTCTAGATTTGACAGTAAATCACAGTTCATTACTTAAAGCATCAACACTTAAATTTTTTTTATGGCAAACTCAAGCATAAGTGCCATGTATACAGCTGGGTCATTAACAAAACCTCCTACACTTTTAAGGGATGAATATCCCCAATGGAAAATAAGGATGGTAAATTTTCTAGAAGGTATGGACAGGGATCTTTTTAGATCTGTGAACATTGGACCTCACATTCCAATGGTGTTGGTACCAAGAGTTCCTGCAACAGCGGATACTGCCGAAATACCTGCATATTATGAAAAGAAAACCACAAACTTCACTGATGAAGAAAATAATATGATGGATAATGACTCAAAAGCTGTTAGATTACTCATAATGGCCATTCCCAATTATATCTTTCAAGAACTTGATTCTTGTAAAACTGCAAAAGAGATATGGGATCAGTTGTTAAATCAACTTGAAGGTGGCCTACAAACTCAGAAAAACAGAAGAAATCTATGCATCAATGAATATCATGATTTTCATGCTCTATCAGAAGAAAAGTTACACCAAACTTACTCAAGATTCAACATTCTAATAAACAAATGTAGAAAGTTTGGAGTGATAAGAACAAAAGAGGAAAACAACGTTCTTTTTTTGAAAAGCTTGAATGAAGAATGGTCACAACTGTCCATGTCTATACAGGCTAATCAAGATCTTGAGTCATGGTCATTAACTGATATTTTTGGTACTCTTGTTGCACATGAAAAAGAAGTTATGAAGCAAAAATCAAAAACCTCTATGGGTGGACCCCTTGCACTTGTTTCAAAACAAACATCGAAAGAAAACAACTGTGAAGAGTCACAAAAATGTTTGGAAACAAAAAGAAGATCCAAAAAGGTTTTGATAGCAGAAGAAACCCATACTAATTCAGACTCAGATGAAGATATAAGTGCCTTTACCAAATCTCTTGCATTAATCACTCATCAATTTAACAAGAAATTTGGTAAAAAGGTATTTGAAGGAAGGAGAGAGAATGAAGAAAGAAGAAATCCGGAGAGAAGATTTCAACAAGAACCCAGATTCACTCCATATAGTGATCAAAAGGGTGCAAACTTCAACCATGAAAATGCAACACCACAAACAAGACCACAACAACCATTCCAACCAAAGTATCCACAACCACAAAGATACTTCAAACTTCAAGAACAGAAGCCAGAGACAAGCACTACCACTCTTCCACCAAATCAAAATGATGGAAGATGCTTCAGATGTGGAAAATCAGGCCACTTCTCTGCAAACTGCAGAGGAAAACTTGTCAAAGATCAAGATTACTACAAGAACAAATACAAATACAATGTAAAAGAAAGAGTTCTTGTAGCAGAAATGGAAGACTGGCTATCTGACTCAACAAGTGATGGTGAGGAAGAGCCTACCAATCTCTGTGGTATGGCTTTTTCAGATGGAAATCAAACTGATGAAGCATCCGAAGATAACTCTGAAAAGGTAAACTCTCTTTACACTTCTGACAGTGATCCTGAAATAGATGCTTTTAAACTAATTAATGAACTTCAGGATCTAAAGCAAAAGTTTGTTGAAGAAAAAGATAAGAGAGAGCAAGTAACAAAAGAGCTCATTTTTTACAAAAGAGAAAAGAATCTTCTGGAATCAGAAAAGAAAGAAATTTTTCTTGAAAAAACCAAACTTGAAGAAACCAGCAAGCAAAAAGAAAAATCATTTTCGGAAGAAATAAAGGAGATTGAAAAAGTTTTAAAAGGAAAAGAAGAAGAAGAAAAGAAATCTGAGTATGAAAGGCTCAATTCTATTGCCTTAACCAAATTTTTTCAAAAGGAAAGAGAAATCCTACATCAATCTCTAGATAGACAAAATCTACGAATCAAAAGTTATGTCAATGCACAAAGTGTTTTCGATAAAATAAAAACTCAAATGGACTCTCAAGGGCTAGGATTCAATGAGTTGAATTCATTTAATGGATTGGAGAAAACTTCACTTTCTTCCACTTTCTGTATAGGAAAGGTCCAAAGCTCTGAAGATCCATCTCTGAATAATTTCAAAAGAATGAAAACATCAGAGGGATCAAAAGCAAGAGCTTTAAATTTCAAAAATACAAAGTACTCTGAAGTAAAAGACATGAAAGAATCTGTGTTACAGATAAAAGAAGAAACTTCAGAGGTACACTTTACAAAACCTCAGAGCTATGATTCCAAAGAAATTTTCAGGTTTGATGCTTTCATCTCAAAAGAATCAGAGACATTTGAACCAAGTACCTCTGATACAAGTACTGCAAATGAATCTCAGAGTTCACTTAATCCGAATGTCCCTCTGTATTCACCAAAGTCAGATGAAAACATCAGAACTACGTTTAAAGATGATGTTCAAAAGATTTGTGAAAAAAATGTCATGGAGGACTTGAAAAGAAAAGAAAGCATGAAACGGATCATCAAAGTCTCTAGATCAAAAGAAATAAAAAAACCAATAGAGATAGATATCTCTATTAAATCTAAGAGAGACTTTCTTGACTCTGATTCAGAATCTGATTTAGAGATTGATGAACAGATTTTTTGTAAACCAGGTAATGTAATTCACAAAAGAATAGAAACTGTTGGCTCTGGTATTTTGAATGTTCCAATTTCAGTATTGAAAACCAAAACCAGAATACCAATAAATCCTGATTTTGAAAATATGTGTTTACAAGCAAAAACATCTCTGGAACTTGAAAAAGAGTTGCAAGAAAAGGCAAAGAATAAAACAAACACTTCTGGTTCTTACACCTATAAAACTATAAAATTCTCTCTTGAACAAAAAGGCAAATGGACAAAAGTTAACCATGTTGATCCTGTCTGTGCAGTAAGCAGCAAAGAAAAGAAGATGTTTTTGAACAAGAAAAAGCAACTTGAAAAGAAGACTGCCTTTCAAACAAAAAGAAAAGAAGTAGCTAGGGATAAATGTAATATTCCTAGTGCTAGTTTCAGAAGAAGTCAAAATGTAACAAATGCTTTTAATAAAAAGAAAAACTTTGCTTCTAGTTCTTCTTGTTCTATTAATTGTAACTGCATTTATCTCTTGATGAAACTGAAGAATCATTTTAAAGGATCACACTGCCTTTTGAATAAATCTCTGGAAAAATATCTCAGAGACAAAATCTCAAAAGAAGACAAGGAAAGGCAAGACATCAAAAGATGAGATGCCAAAAAGTAATACGATTCCACCAAAGTCTAACACAAAAGGACCCATAATGAGGTGGGTACCTAAGAAACAATAATCTGTCTTGCAGAAACAGTCAATGCCAATCTGGTACCTAGATTCTGGATGTTCAAGGCATATGACTGGAAATAAAGAACTGCTATCCTCATTTAAAGCAAAAACCGGAGGAGCAGTTACTTTTGGAGACAACAAGCAAGGACAGATTAAAGGATATGGTGAAATATCAAGAGGAAATGTTTCTGTATCAAAAGTTGCTTATGTGGATGGATTAAAACACAATCTGATAAGCATAAGTCAACTTTGTGATCATGGTTTCAATGTGAAATTTCAAAGAAAATATTGTTCACTTCTACACTCAGAATCAGGTCAAGAAATGCTAAGAGCAGACAGAAGAGGTAACCTCTATAGAATGAACTTTACCAAAATCACAGACACTGATTTAGAGAAACTTTGTCTTGTATCTCTGAATAGTGAGGAAATTTGGCTCTGGCATAAAAAGTTTTCACATCTAAACTTTTCCTCACTTGATAAGTTAGTTAAACTTAATTTGGTTAAGGGATTACCATCTCTAAAGTTTAACAAAGATCATCTTTGTTCTGCTTGTGAGATGGGTAAAATGAAAAGATCTTCCCATAAAACCAAAAGTGAAAACAACTGTCCTAGACCTCTGCACATGCTACATGTGGACCTCTGTGGTCCTATCTCTGTACAGAGTCTAGCAGGTAAGAAATACATTCTGGTTCTAATTGATGAATTTTCCAGATATACATGGATAGAATTCATTAGAGCTAAATCTGATGTACCTGAAATTTTAATAAGATTGTTGAAAAGATTACAGGTTCTATTCAGCAGCAAAGTTCAGAAACTAAGAAGTGATAATGGAACAGAATTCAGAAATGCCAAAATCAATTCTTATCTATCAGAAGATGGCATTACCCCTAACTTCTCAGCAGCAAGAACTCCTCAACAAAATGGAGTAGTTGAAAGGAAAAACAGAACACTTGTTGAAGCTGCCAGAACAATGCTTGCTGAATCTAATCTTTCAACAAATTTTTGGGCAGAAGCAATAACAACAGCCTGCTTCACTCAGAATAGAGCTACAATTGTGAAGAGATTTCAGAAAACATCTTATGAACTCCTTCACAATAGAAAACCTAATATTAAATATTTTCATGTTTTTGGATGCAGGTGCTATATTCTGAAAGATAGAGAATATCTTGGAAAGTTTGACAAGAAAGCTGATGAGGGCAAATTCATTGGATATTCATTAGCCTCAAAAGCTTTCAGAGTGTTCAATCTTAGAACAAGGACTATCCAAGAGAGCATCAATATCACTTTTGATGACAATAAAAGCTCTGATCAACAAGAAAGTTCATCACAAATATTTGAATCATCAAGGGAATCTGAATTAAACAAAATATTTGAAGATTTCTTTGATGATGAAAATATCTCTGAAGTTATCTTCAGAGAAAGACAGGGAGAGAATTCAGAACCTCAAGAAACAGGTACAACCCTTTCAGGGCCCTCTGAACTAACACCTTCTGTCTCACCAAATGCAGATCAGCAAAGTGAATCAGAAGATGATCACGAAGTATCTGAAGCAACTCCAGAACCAAATGATGAACAAGACTATACATTTCTGGAACAAAACTCAGAGCCTCTGAACAGTACAACAGAGGCATCACCATCAGAGCCTCTGAACAATACAACAGAGGTATCACCAGACGTCAGAGCCTCTGAATCTCAAACTGCACAAATTATTGCTCCAATCACCAGATGGACAAAAGATCATCCAATTGATCAGATCATTGGATCCTCATCCGAAGGAGTTAAAACAAGATCTGCCACCATCAATGAATGCTTCTATGTAAACTTTTTGAGCATTATTGAACCAAAGAAGGTAAAAGAAGCTCTTGAAGATCCTCATTGGATTTTTGCAATGCAGGATGAGCTTCAGGAGTTTGTAAGAAACAAAGTCTGGACCCTAGTTCCCCTTCCTAAAGGAAAATTTGCAATTGGAACAAAATGGGTTTTCAGAAACAAAAAGGATGAGGATGGCATAATAATCAGAAACAAAGCCCGGTTGGTTGCAAAAGGATATTGCCAGGAAGAAGGCATTGATTATGATGAAACCTTTGCACCTGTAGCTAGGCTAGAAGCAATCAGAATCTTCTTAGCCTATGCTGCACACAAAGGATTCAAAGTTTATCAAATGGATGTTAAATCTGCATTTCTTCATGGTAAATTAAATGAAGAAGTCTATGTCCAACAACCACCTGGATTTGAAAGTACAGAGTATCCTAATCATGTGTATTATTTGGATAAAGCTCTGTATGGACTCAAACAAGCCCCAAGAGCTTGGTATGAGACTCTGTCCACTTTTCTGATTAACAATGGATTTGAAAAGGGCACAATTGATACAACCTTATTCATCAAAAGGTACAAGAATGAGATGCTTTTAGTACAAATTTATGTTGATGACATTATATTTGGCTCTACCAATCAAAAGTATTGTGACAAGTTCTCAGAATTGATGAAGAGTGAATTTGAGATGAGCCTCATGGGAGAATTAACTTTCTTTCTAGGCTTACAAGTAAAACAAACTTCAGAAGGTACATTCATAAGTCAATCTAAGTATGTCTCTGAAATTTTGCAAAAATACAAACTCAATGATTCAACTTCAATGAGAACACCTTTATCCACCGGAGTCAAACTTGACTCTGATCCATCAGGAGAGAGTGTGGATATAAAAACCTACAGAGGGATGATAGGTTCACTATTATACTTAACTGCAAGTAGGCCTGACATAATGTTTGCAACATGTCTTTGTGCTAGATATCAAGCAAATCCAAAAGTATCTCATTTAACTGCTGTGAAAAGAATTTTCAGATACCTCAGAGGGTCACAAACATTAGGCCTCTAGTATCCAAAACTTTCAAATTTTGATCTAACAGCTTACACTGATGCAGATCATGCCGGATGTAAGCTTGACAGAAAGAGTACCTCTGGATGTTGTCAGTTATTGGGCAATAAGCTGGTAAGTTGGTCATCCAAGAAACAAAACTGTGTTTCCACTTCAACTGCGGAGGCAGAATATGTTGCTGCTGCTAGTTGTTGCTCACAAGTATTATGGATGAAAACTCAGCTCAGAGATTATGGCCAACAATTTGACAGAATTCCAATTCTCTGTGATTCAAAAAGTGCCATAGCCATCTCTGCCAATCCAGTACAGCACTCCAAAACCAAGCACATCGATGTAAGGTACCACTTTCTGAAAGATCATGTTGAAAAAGGAGCAATAGAGATGTATTTTGTACCAACTGAACTTCAACTTGCTGATATTTTCACAAAAGCTTTAGATGAACGAAGGTTCAATTTTTTAATTAGCAAGTTGGGAATGTTGAATATGTCTACCTAACAAAAGAGCAGAGTCTCTGAATCGAGCAGAGTCTCTGATCCTTTTATCAGAGCCTCTAGACTTTCAAATATAGTAAAACTTACTCTTATGAATCTCCAAGCATGTGTCAAGGGGGAGACAACGACCCTTTCATCTTTCAAGGGGGATAAATGATCTTGTCTCTGATGTTTATATCAGAGCCTTTGATCTTCTCTGATGTTTATATCAGAGCCTCTGATCTTGTCTCTGATGTTTATATCAGAGCCCTTGATCTTGTCTCTAATGTTTATATCAGAGCCTCTGATCTTGTCTCTGATGTTTATATCAGAACCTTTGATCTTGTCTCTGATGTTTATATCAGAGCCTTTGATCTTGTCTCTGATGTTTATATCAGAGCCTCTGATCTTGACTCTGATAATTTTATCAGAACCCAGATCTGGTCTCATTAAACAAATCCTCAAGGATTTTTTTAATAAATCTTTTTGGATAACCACTCGTTTCTTTTCTGACGGTTTACTGACACAAAGCGGTTCTCCCCTACACGCCTAAACGTGTCACCCATCAATTCGGGGATGATGGAACGTCCTTTCTGTAATTAAGACTCTCATTCGCCGCTTCAATAACCTCTCCCTCTACCTTCCTTTTTGTAGCTATAAAATACCCTGTTCACTTCCCATTACTCTTTACGCTCTCAAAATCCAAAAGCCGATTCTCTCTTTCTAAGCTTTCATCTTTATCAACCTGCAACAATGGCGGCTCATTCCCAAACTTCAGATAACTCAAGCAAACTTGTTCCAAGCTTGAATTTGGTACAGTTCGACGTTCCAGTCAAAGGAAACAACTACTTTCTGGACGTAACCCTATCAAAATATGATGAACAGTTTCGCCCAATCCTCGACTTTTTCACCAACTGCGAACTCAATGATGTTCTAACCAAACATGCGTCAGATATTCCCCTTCGCTTTGTCCAACAATGGTGGTATTCAAGTGAATACGACGATGAAAAGGAAGGACTGGTTGGGCACATTAACCTAGGTGAACAAAGCTTAAGCATAAGGATAACCCCACAAACCCTAACTCGCCGATTCAACCTCCTCACCACAACTGATCTTCAAATAGAAACCTTTGAGAAACCCCCAACTCAAGAAGTTCTTCTTCAGTTCCTCCAACACTTAGGCTACAACAAAGAAATAACACGCCTCAGTCAATTCAGACGTCAGTACCTGCCTCCCAAATGGAACTTTATGTTCAGTGTTCTTAATCGAACAATAACCTGCAAAATTGGAAGCCAGGATCAGACTCATCCAGCGATAATAGCCATAATGTATGCTCTTTTTTTCAACAGAAGCATCAATATGGCCCACATTCTTTTCTGTGAGATGCTGACAGCGGTGGACAAGAAGAACAAGGACTTGGCCAAAGGAAAACAACCAATATCGGTACTGTTTCCACGATTCATCTCAGTGGTCATTCAACGAGCAATGGAGAAATTATCCATCACTGAGGAGGGCCCAATGACACCTCTGTTTATGATGAACTCATTCAAAGCCACAGAGGTTCCTCCGTATCCACATGACCGACGTTTCCCACACACCATGATTGAAATCATTCCTGCTGACTCTCCTACCCATCTCCTACTTAGTCGTGTTGCCCAAACATCAGAACCGATGATGGGATCCCCAACACATTTAGGTTCTGAGCCTGAGCTTGAATCAGAGAGTGATATCTCTGATACTGCTCAAAACATTAACAGAGCGCAACCAGAGGGTGGCTCTGAGAGAGTGAGGAAGAGAAAACATGAGAACCCTCCCTCTGACGAAGAGAATAACTCTGTCAGAGCAGAGGAAGGTGAGCACGAGAGACTTCCAGAGGGTGAGTTTCTAAACCCAGAATCTGAGGGCGGTGAGGTAGAAAAAGATGTCCTTGATGACACAAATGAGAGAATCCAAAGCCCAAATCCCAGTGCAAACAAATTTACTGTCCAAGATGGTCCAGCATCAATGGACATTGAAACAGAGGTGCACACCTCGAACCCTTCCAATCCTAACCGCTCAGAGGCATCTGCTTCTGCCTCTGACGCATGCACCAGAGGGGAAACCTCTGATATGGCTAAGTCCTCCCAAAAGGACTTGGACCAAAATAAAAATACTCACTTACCCCAGAGTATGTCACCTCCACCCACACATGATGCCTTTGTGGCTCAAAATAAGTTGGACCGTCCCTTAGAACATAAGGATTGCCTGTCAGAAAAAGAATGGCACGACCTTATTGCACAAGGAATCCTTAGCCTGGACAGCAAGGTTTCTAAACACATTCGTTTCTCATCATCAGATTCTGACTCTGATGATCAGAGACCAATCGGAACCATTATAGGGAGATCCTTGAAAAAGGGTCCCCAAGGATTAATGGGAAGTCCTTCCGGAGACAACATCAAACCACCTCCGACAGAAGGCCCCTCTGAACTCGAGGGAAACTTAGAATCATGTGTTGATCCTAAGGTTACCCCCTCTGATTACGTTACCAAAGAGGAGTTCAAAATCTTTGGTAATGAAATCAGAGAATCTCTGAAGGAGATAAAACTTCAAATGCAGAAGACCTCAGAGGCCTCTGCCTCTAACTCTGAAGTTGAAAAGCTCACTTCAGAGGTCTCTGAGCTGCGAAAGACGGTTCTCAATCAAAACGAAAAACTGGATACTCTGGAAAGCCTGGTCATAAAAAATGACTCAGTTTTGTCTAGAGAGATTCAGAACTCCAAAACAGAGCTCCTCAAGGCGATTCCTCCTACCTCTGCCCCCACTCCAACAAATGCTGACTTTTCTCAATTCAAAGAGGAAGTCTTGCGTTCTTTGGCAGAGGTAATTGCAAAGATCTCTACCTCCTCTGCTGCTGCTCCTGCTACAACAGAATTCATTACAAAGGCTGACCTGACCAACTTTTCAAAGAAGATCACCAGCAATGTTCTGAATATCTCCAGCAAGTTCGTCTCCAAGACCACTCAGCAGAACAAAAAGATTGAAGATCTTCTGAAGAATGTCAAATCTTCAGAGGGAGTATTGAAGAGAAAGGTACCAGAGGTCACATGCTCTGAGGAAGCACGGAAAAAGGCAAGGTATGAAGATTCTGATGACGCAGATGACCAATCTCAGGGGTCATCCGATCTTCATAAGGGGGACAAAACTCCTACACCAAAACCTGTTGAAACACAAAAGGAGTCCACTCCCTCTGAAACAAACCAAAGCAAGGAGAAAGGAATAGAAAGACGCTCAACCTCCACCTCTGCTGAAGATCTTCAGGCAACTTTAAAATCGCCAGTACCTGTCATCTTTCTAGCACCATCCACATCAAGTGCTCCAATAATAGCTGCAACTCCAGAAACTATTGGAGCTCTGGATGAAGATGAAGACGAGCAGCTGGTAGACTTCTCTACATCAGAAGATGCATTCTCATCACCAGAAAGACCAACTTATGTGATGAGAGATGCTTACGAATCAGAATATGAAAAAGAAGAAAAATCAGAATATAAAAAAGAAGAAAAATCAGATTCTGAAAAAGAGGTTGAAGAAGAAGTTGAAGTAGTTGATGTCGAAGAGTATGTCTTCAAGAATGCTCAACCACATCATACTTCAACAACGTCAGAGCTGAGGGAATCACCAGAGATAGATGGCTACATCTCTGAACCCTCAAAAGAAGATCCTCCACAGATGAAGGAACCAGAAACCATGGTTGTTGATGAACAGGCTCCTTCAGAGAATCCTGTTCAGAAAGCAAGCATCGGTCTTCCAGCAAAAGTGTTCAATAAACCTCCCACATTCCTCGAATCAAATCCAGAAGCTTCCATAGAAGATCACTTCAGATACATTTACTGTGAGTTCAACATGGCAGATACACTGGTCATTCCTCTGAATCCAAGAATCAGAGAGGACATGCCAGACTATGAGCGAAGATTTATCAGAGATAAAACAAAACCAAGAGCAGAGGTCCTCTCTGATGATCCAATCATCAAAATCAACAAAATCTCAGAAAAGACCTTTGCTTACAACAAAATAATCTATAGGAATTATGTGGTAACTCGATCTGATCAGAAGATTTACGAGTTCAATGACAATGATCTCGTAAATCTAAATCCATATGATTTACCACATTTATATGCCTATTGCTCTGCCAGGTATGATCATGGAAGAAGGGAAATCAGGATAGGCATGTTTGAAGTCCGACGGGCAATGGAGGCCTATGTCAAACACCGAGCAAAACGTGACTTTCAAATTGCTCTGAACCTAGGGGAAGAAAAGCTGGAAGTAACTGAACCTGTGGAGTCATTCGACAAACTTAAAGAACAGAAGACTGGATCAATCGTTGCAGAACCTCTGGGTTTCGTCTTCAGAATAAATCAAGAAAAGAAGATCTTTCTAGCTTCAGAAGTGTCGAAGTACTCTGATGAAACCTTGAGAGGTATAAAGAAATTGATCCATGCAAAGGAAGAAAGGCACAGAGCAGATTTACTGGCAAAGCTTGACTTAGAGATCGACTCGATGATCAGCTTCAGAGCTATGATCATGAAATTCCATGGAATCTGTTCAAGTGACAAATAGTGGTCTGTTTCTTTATTTCTTTTACTATTACTTTCTTTGTATTAAACTTCCAAATGTTTAAGAAGTAATACTTAAGAGGATAATTTTCTCCTCTATGCTTTCTAGTGTAAAATTCAATTCTCTGTTATTTTTTTGTATCTTCTATTTTCGACACTTAGGGGGAGATTGTTAGCTCCAAATCATCTGTTAAAGTGTTGAAAATACCAGTCCTATTTCAGAGGACTTTCAAGAAGATACACTTCAGAGGACGAAGACTTCAGAGAATGAAGACTTCAGAGGATGAAGACTTCAGAGGACACACCTGCCTCTGAAGTACTTTTCAGCAACTAAGACATCAGAGATGACTTCATCAGAGGCTCTGAAGACAACGTCAGAGCTCTGAAGACATTCTCTCTGGATGTTCAAGTGTGAAGACGAGATGGCTTCATCAGAGGCTCTGAAGACAATGTCAGAGGCTCTGATGACATTCTCTGAAGATATTCTCTGAAGTTCAGAGAATGAACAGAAGAACAGATGACACGTCACTTAGTGATAAGATTTACTTTCTAGAGTAGGTCACTGTTCAGCATGCTCTTTCTCGTCATACAAGTACACTGCTTACTTTATGGTCCTATAAATAGGACCATCACCTTATTGTTCAAAGTGTGCTTAAGAAGATATATATCTGATAATATAAGTTGAATACTTTATTCTAAGAATATCTTGTTTATCTTTATCTGCTTTATGAACTGTGATATTTGAATCTCCTTTGATATTAAACTGTATTACTTCCGCTGTCATTACTCTTATTGTTTATATCATTGTTATGAGATTAGATCTGGGATCCAACAAATGCTGCTGAGCATAGTTAGTGCTGCTTAAGAGATCTGAATGGAAAGAATAACAGCTGGATGGATTGAAGATATACATGGAAGCTTAGAGATATACATGGAAGATATACTGAAGATTTGTTTATTTATTGTAATTATCTTTTGATTAGTATATGTATAGAATAGATAGAATTATCTTTTGATAATTATTCATTAAAAACATAGAGAGAAAAACAACCTCAAGGCATAGATCCTAATTCTAGAGAAGTAGAATTCGTATTGGTGAGCCTGTTCATCAATATTGAGGTTGAGTGTGTAATCTTGTAAATTCAAAGCATTCAATACAAGGTTATAGTTTGTTATTCATACTTACTGTGAGTTGATTTACTGTTTCATTGAATATCAAAGTGTTATTCCGCAAACTTCTTTGATATTGTTTCTGAGAATTAATTCTTGTTAAGAATTCGATCCTAACAACTTGAGAAGGAATTTAGATAACACACCATACTAGGATCGAGGGGCTTGTTTGAGTTCGTAAAGGAACTTGTCTAAAATATAGACATGATCTAGTTTTTCAGCACTTATGAATCCTTCAGGTTGAGAAACATACACCTATTCTTTTAACAATCCATTCAGAAAGGTTGTCTTAACATCCATCTGATAGACCGTAAAATTCTTATGTGCAAAATAGGCTAGGAATATCCTAATTGCCTCAATATGTGCGACTAGTGCATATGTCTCATCATAATCAATGTCTTCCTCTTGTCTGTATCCCTTGGAAAAAAGTCTTGCTTTATTTCGAATCACAACACCATACTCATCCTTTTTATTTTTGAATACCCACTTGGTCCCAATGATTGTTTTTCCTTCAGGTCGGGGCACCAATCGCCAGACTTTAAACGCCTCAAATTGGTTGAGCTTTTCTTGCATGGCCGTAATCCAATCTGGATCACAAAGAGCTTCTAAAACTTTTGTCGATTCTATTTTACTTAGGAATGAATCATACAAATATTCATTTGCTGTTGCAGACCTAGTTCACACCGACTTTGAAGGATCTCCAATAATTTGATGAACCGGAAGCTCTTTGGTCCACTTGTATACATGAGGGAGTGGATTAGATGTAGACTAATCATGTTAGCCATCTAAATATCCAGTATATAATTCTTATTGGGGTTCAGTTGAAGTAACTGGTTTAGAAATGTCAGTTGGTGAGACATTTGATGTATGTTGAGTAGGCATTATTGTGCAGCCAACTGATGTTTCAACCTCTGGTTCTTCAGACTCATGTGCAACTTCAATTGATTAAGTAGATGTTTGTTTCACTATGAATCGACGAATCGGATTTAGTTGAGATATTTTAAGTGATTGGATGATGATTACTTGAATCTTCTGAATTGTCAATCACAATAGGTTTAGTCACTTTTGAACCTATAAACTCATCATAAAAATGTTTAAACAATAAATCTTTGATGAGATATAGACGTTGATGCTTTATAAGAATTAGAAACTTTAACCAGATGTTCTAGACTGATCTGTCCATAAGCTAATACTCCTGTTATCACGGGTTCTGAACTGAGTTGCTCAGAAGTCATCTCTTCATCAAATGTAACATTTACGCTTTCAACCATAATCTTTGCTTTCTTCAAATAGACTCTGTAAGTTGCAGATGTTTGAGAATAACCAATGAAGATTCCTTCGTCAGCCTTGGTACTTAACTTGTTCAAGCTCTCCTTATCGTTCAGGGCATCACACCTGCATCCAAAAATATGAAAATGTTTAATTCTAGGTATTCTATTGTTAATCAAATCATACGGAGTTTTACCAAACCGGCGATGAATGATTGAACGGTTTTGAGTACAGCATGCAGTTGAGAGCTTCGGCCCACAAAAATAAAGGTAGATCGGATTGGCTTAGCATCGTTTCTACAGCCTCAACAAGAGTCCGATTTCGTCGTACAACTACCCCATTTTGTTCTGGCCTTTTGGCAGCAGAAAACTGATGAGTTGTCCCGACCGATTCGAGATAATCATCAATTGTCTTATTCTTGAACTCTCTGCCATTATCAGTTCTGAGTAACTTAACTTTCTTCTGCAAGTTCATTTGAATGGTCTTCAAAAATGAAATAAATGATCTCCAGAGTTTCGTCCTTTGATCTCATAAACTTGACCCAAGTGTATCTTGAATAATCATCCACGATCACTAAAACGTACTTCTTGCCGTTTATGCTTTGTGTTCGCATTGGACCACATAGATCCATATTCATCAGTTCTAGAGGAGCGCTTGTACTGGGTTCACACTTGGGCTTATGTGAATCTCTCTTCATCTTGCCTTTCTCACACGCGTCACACAGATGTTCTTTTTCATACTTAAGCTTAGCCAAACCCTTGACTAAATTTCCTGTTACCAACTTGTTTATGTATCAAAAGTGTTTCACCCTCGAATTTGGCAAAAGCAACTAATTAAAAGTTTAATTTTACAACTGGAAAACAATAAATCTTCTTCCTATAAATCAGAACCTGAAGAATCTCCAAAATAGAAATTTTCATACGACCTCATCATTAATAAATTCGAGACTTATACAATGACCAAACCAAGAACGGGTGCTACCTAACTCCAAACAAGTTGCTCTCAACAAGCCCAACGCGGAAGACTTCACATTCACGAGCACACAATTAGCACTTCTCTCTTCAAAGTGTCACTAGAACTATTCCCAAACAAAGGCTGATGCATATGCCGAAAAATAAAAAGGTTAGGCTAATGCCTATTTAGTTCAAGAGGTTTACATTAATAAATATATTTTTAAAAGGAACAACTCCACTTAAAAATCATAACCATTCAGATGTTTTACTTGAAACCTAGAGACGACACTTTTCCAATATCATGCATTTTCAAAGATGAACATCTTATTACAAAACATTCTTTATAAAATGATGCAACTCAAACTTACTCGAAACGAGAATAGGGATTGACTCCCGATTTAAGAAACGTGGGTACAACATTATATCCCAAAACACCCAAACACGGATGGGGCAAGATACTCAACCCATATATCATGGTTAAAACTTGCATGTTTAATATGTTACCGAAAACATGGACACTAGGCCCAATACTCACACAACCATGAATTCAAAGGAAACCAATTATTCAAGCATGGGGAGGACGTATTTCATTCAAACCTTAATATACGTTGAGGGAGATCCAATATTAAGTTTCTCATTTACTGTCAACCACATAAGTCCAATGACAATAAAGTAAAATGTCAATATATTTAAAATGTTGTTAGCCGACAACAGGGGAGACTCGCATCCGTTGAGAGTGGAGGAACACAAAAGTATGCCACCCATACAACGTTAATCGCATGACACCTCATGACATAAAAGCCCAAGTGTCCCTACGACTTCTTTAACAAGTTTCACCTCGAGACAGTTGACCTTGATGAACATTCCGAAGAACTCCACCCCGAAGGCCCGAAAAACTTAAAGACTACCTCTCAGGCATTACTTCAAGGGGAAGAGGTCCTAGTGCCTACTTCCTCGGTAGCACCACCAGACTCAACCCTCCTAGTGCCTACTTGCAAAGTTTTCGGTCATAAAACATGGGTAGCGGGGTTCAACCCCGCAAAACCCAATTGACCATCCAAAACAGATTGACTTACGTGCCTATGGATTCAATGCAACACAGTCTAACATTACACAACTTCACGTGAATGACCAACGCACTCGAACATGTAATAAACATCAGTATGAAACACGGTGCATTAGTATGTAAACCATAACCAGACTCTACATCGAGCCATTAAAACCGGACAACTGTCCCCAAGACTCTTTTAAGTTAATACCGAGACATAATTCTCAAAACCCTTTTTGACCAACGATTAATAATTCCCAAATAATAAACGCAATCGACTCACGTCATGCAAACACACTCCAAGTACATGTGTAGACTCCAATACACTATCGATTGGGAGAATTGGTTTTCCAAATGGATTTATACCCTTTATTCCTTCAAAACGTCTCATATCAAAAAATCATGTCTTGTTCTCAAACAAACACTAAAGTGTCCTTTTTACCAAATAATTTTCATTCATGCAAAAAATACTTAAAACAATTTAAAATGACTTACGTATCAAGATAACCAAAATCCCAATGTGGGTGTTTTACAAATTTTATCAATTTAAATACTTCAAATAATCAACTCACCAAATAAACCCACAAATGATATTTTCATGCAAACATATAAACACTTTAAAATGAACATTTTTGGCATGTACAACATTTTCACAAATCAACTTGAACTCACCTCGCTAGATTTAGTCTAAATGTAAATTTTACCCCGACTTGAGCTTTCTTGAAACAATCCGAATCCACAAGAAAAATCCTTCCAAAACCTAGATCCATAGATTTCCAACCATAAGTATACATATTCAACCACATATAATCGTTCCCCAAACATTTAATATGAAGATCTCATCTTATCTCCAAACTCCTAATTTGCATTGATGAAGAAAAAAGAAGGTTACCTTTCCCACAACTTGAATCTATCAACAATGCACTTTTAGGTCACCAAAATGAGCCATAAACTCCCAACTACGAAATGATGAAAAGGGTTAGGTGGAAAACCTAGAAAATTGATGGAGATAATGAAGAAGGTGAAGATATCTTAGCTCTAGCTTCCAACCATGCTAGATTTAGGAGAAACACTTGGTTTATAAAAGGAAAAGCTCCAAAATAGTCTAGGGCTTATGAGAGGATGAGAGGAGTCGGTTTTGTGAGAGAAGAAGGAGTAGAAATGAGAAATGGGGAAATGGCTGAAAATCGTGACCTTAACAACACTTCTACCCGCCGGCAACATTGACATAGTGACTATGCCCTTGGAATAGTCGTGGGGCATAGTCGCTCGCTTCCCCAAGCTCGTTGTACCATTCCAGCGATATTGACACGGCGACAGTGATACTTGTCACTGTCGCGGGCACTATCGTCCCACCCCCTCCGAGTCTCGATATTTGACTTTTTTTCCAATCGTAATGCTATTGACATAGTAGGGATCAAAGGTAGTATGTTCCAAATCTATGTTTAGTGTTGATTAGATTATCTAATTCACAACAAATCTATGTGAATTTTGTATTTTCTTGTTTTTGTGTTTGAGTTTGAGTTTCAAAAACGCACTGTATTGTGATCAAAATTGTAATTGTATTGTTTTTTATCAAAATTAATTGTTTGTAATCTATTCAGAAGATGGACTAGGACAAATTTGAAAAAGAGAAGAAGGTAATTGAACAGAAAAATGTTGGAATATTCAAACAAATATCTGATCAGAGAAAGAATGTCGAGAAGGATTTTAAAGAAGAAAGAAAGATTTTTGAGTTAGAGATTAAGAAGCTTATAGAGTCATTATCTGAACTATCAACAAAGGCCATGAAAGAGCAGAACACGAAGTCTGAATTTCAGAAAGAGATTTTTTTTTAACGGCATAAAGAGATTGATCTACTCACTGCAGAAAGAAACAGTTTATCTTCCAAGATAACAGAACTTGAAGAAATTGTCTCTAAGGTGGTTTTGACTGAGAAGAAGACTCCATATTCAATTCTTCAAATACCTAGAGATGATTCAGCTGATTCAGGATGTTCATTCAAGACAGCATCAAGTTCATATCATACAACTGTTTCTACAAAAAGGTCAGTTAATTCAAATGATCAGATTCGTACTACTAATATTTTCTATGATCGGAATGTGGATGGTTCAGGTATGTTTAGAAGAAGGATTGGAAAAGAAAAGTTGGTCTGGAAAGTGAAACTAGCTTCTGATGAGACAAATGATGAGAATAATGGTAAGAAATCATTTGTGCATACATCACATGCCAAGAAGAACAATGTGCGAAAAGCTAAACCTAATCATGTTTATTCGAGAAATCAATTACTCGGGGTAGCTCATAAGAAGAGTTATACTTCTTACTATCGTGCAAAAGATTTTGTTCATAAAACTTATAATCATTATTGGTATGGTTCTTATTGTATTACTCCTAATAGAATTGAAACTAACAAACATGGACCTAAATACCAGTGGGTACCAAAGCCAAAAAAATTCATCTATGTTGCAGGCATCTCAAGTCTAGGGGAGTAAACGAACCATGGCTTTTGGAAAATACAGTTCAAAACTCGCACCTTAATGTTAAGAAGTTAGACTTCTGAGTAAATCAGCTCAGGACTTCAATGTCAAAGAGTTTGACTTCTAAACACAACAGTTTAGGACTCATACTTCAATGATCAAAAGAGAATGTACTCCGATGCATAAGAGATGATCAACCTTCAAGGGGGAGTACATATCATCCTTTCCGATAAATATTGTGAATGCAATATTTCAGGGGGAGTGAATGACTTTTGATTAGTTCAGATCAGAACTCGTTTTTCAGTGTTTCCTTTGACTAAGACTTTGTACTTTGAAGACTTTTTTACTAATTGAAGATTTTGAGGGGGAGTTTACATGATCATATCATTAATGAATTTGGAGCTGATTTTATGAGATTAATGATGAGCGTAAGGAATATTCTAATCTTAATCTCATAAATGCTTGAAAGATGGACAACTTTCAGACATGAAAACATGTTCTTAAATGTTCAAAACACTTCTCGATTCTTAAAAATATTTCATGAATACAGAAGTGTGATTTTAAATGTTTTCATTTTATGAGTTTTAATGTTTAATAAACCATGTGTTTCCAAAGATTAATACTTGTGTATTATCTTTTCCATATACTATCAAGTATTCACACACATCGGTTTACAATTTTTGTTTATATGTTCTTACCATGTCTCAAATTTGAAACCAATTTTCGATGGTAAGACACCCCGTTTGATATTCAAAGTTTTTTAAGCATTGATTCATTTCAAAACGTTTCTTTCAAGAATGTCTATAATTTTTCTTATAGACAACATCCTATTTTTCATGGCCTAAACCTTGATTGTTAAATCATTCATATTTGATCTTTTCATACAATGTCAGTTTTTCAAACAAGTTTCTTGTTATCATTTCATTTATTCAATATAATTGTTTTGAAATATCTTCCATGATAAAATGCTCAAATCTTCGTGATTACATTCATGAGCATACATATATCTGACATGTATTTCATTTTGTGCTTTAACTGACAAAGTTAAACTATTTGAGCTACATTTTGTTTATAAGACTACATGGGTTTATTGTGTGAGAACTTAAATAGAACTTCTATGGATTCATGTTAACCAGTGTTTCCTACCCAAGAAGTTAATCCTTGAGTGATCGAGTTGCGAGGAGTCAAAATATCTGAGTGTGGGTGTGTGCTGAGATAAATGAAAAGAGAGTTTGGTTAGAAGTGAGCTCAATGATTAAAAAGAAAGAGGGTGTGAGATCAGAGTAAAAGAATATCAAACTCTGCAAACTTTTTCTGAGTCGGGCAGCCACATTACTGTTGCTTCACATTTCTTTTGTGAACATCATTGAAACAGGCAACTAGCCCATGCCAACACTTGCTTAAACCCCACCTGCTACTCATCTTTTTCTCAAAAAGAAGATTTTCATATTTTCTTGGGGATGCAGGACATATGCTATCTCGTTTTCATTCGGAAGATGTGGATATTAAAAAAAAGGAAGTCTGCCCCACCTTCGCACTTCGATCATGCACAATTGAGTCCGTGTATTACTGTTATTGTCTTAATGGTTTACACATTTTGAGTCAATTATTAAAAGCAATCATCATGCTTAAATTCTTTCATACACAAGCACAAACATACAGGAAATTTGTTTTTCTGTCTAAACGTTCATAGTTTAACCTTGTGTTATTCGATGATTGAATGGAAGACATGGAGGAGTGAACATCAAAAACCTCCTTTCCAATGTGTATTTGTTACACACAGTGACTTTGAGTTAGTGACAGACATTTTTAACTGATTCATTTGTTGATTCAGGGTTACATTCTTATTTGTCTGAATTTGAAAAGATTCGGATGAATACATTATGAATTAACGGATGATCAGTGGCTCATATGGAAGGATCATGGTCAGAATATTATGACATTTCTTGAAGAAGTTTTGATGATTTCTATGCTCTACATCATCAAAAGGGGGAGAAGATCAAGAAATGGAAAAGAAATTAATAGAGATAGTCAAGAAATGTTATATATGGAAGAAATGTCAAGAAATGAATGTTTATAAACGTTCATTTTCAGAGATATGAGGAGAATTTTCAAGAAGTCAAGAAGGTTCAAGAAATTTTCTTTGATGATTATTTTGGAAAGAGAAAAGTGAGCTACAACCGAAGATAATTTATTTGCTAAAGATGATGATGTTTGTCAAAGTCTTTGGTGGAGAATATTAATGATTACAAGAAAAGGAGATCAATATTCAAGAGAAGATTATCAATTTTTCATCTCAATAGGGGAGAATGTTGCTTACTTGAGAAGATCAGTTTTATCCCAAATGGGGAGAATGTTCTTGAAAGCGGAAGAACGTGAAAGTTTATCCGAAAGAGGGAGATCACTTCTTACTAAATCAAAGGGGGAGAATTTGTTTTGAATATGAATTTGTTTTTAAAGATGATCTTGAATCCAAAGGGGGAGAATGTTAGAGCACAAATTATTGTCTTCAAGATCATTTAGATGGAAAGTCAAAAGCCCAAGTCAAAGCCTTCAAGATTGCAAAGTCAAAGTCTCTTAAAGTGGAAAGTCAAAATCAACTAATGTCAAAGCATTTTAGTTTGTATAGTTGTTTGTTACTTGTAATAGATCTTAGTGACAATCCAAGATCAATCCAATTCTAGTGAGAGAAAGTATAGAGAGAAAGTGGATCTTGAATTCAATCACAAGTCTGATATTACAATACGATTCTTACCTAAAGATTACAAAGCAAACCCTATTTATACCACTAACTAATACAAAGACTTAATGGCTAAGAAAACAAATACAACTTTGACTATTACAAGATTTTGACATTGTTGACTTTTATAGTTTGACTTTTCTAATTAAATCTTGGATACAATATTTAGACTTAACAATCTCCCCCTTTGTATTCAAGATTTAATAAAAATTTGACACAAGTCTTCAGCTCTTGATTCTTCAGCTTTTGTCTCTTGAACTTTGAAACTTTAACAATCTTTAATCTTTCTGCCTTTGAAGAATCTTGAAAGTCTTTAACATTTTGTAGCTTTGAAAGTCAACATGTCTTGAACAAGAAACATAAATCTTGAAACTTCTGAAACAATGAACTTTGAAACATCTTTGAAAAACTTTGGAACGTTGAGGGATCTTTGACAAACATGTATCTTCATCTCTTGTGATATTTAACTTTGAATTAGCGGAAGCATTTTGAATTGACTTTTGAACTCTCAGAATTTTTTCAAAAGTATTTTCACTTTGACAACTCTTCATGGCTTTGAAATTGAATCTTTGTAAATGTCTCCCCCTTTTTGATGATTGTGAGCATCATGATCATCAAAATATCTTCAATTGTGACACAGTCTTTGATCACCCCCTTTGTATACAAATAACAATCTCCCCTTTTACAGTCTCCGCCCTATGATCTGAATAACTGAATCATGAACTGTATATACCCGAATCTTTTCAAATTCAGATATAATGAACGTGGTAACCCTGATTCAACAAATGAAACAGTTAGGAATGCCTGTCAGTAACACAAAGTTATTGTGTACAACGAATGTACAATTTAAGGAGTTGGTTTGATGATGACTCCGCAGGACTTACACTTAGGTATAAATACCTTTTATCCTTGTATTTGTAGAAAACTTGGAGAGCTTATCAGTGTGCATATAATGTAGAATTACATTGTAATGAGAGAGAGTACAGAGAGAAAGTGATTGTACTGTGAGCTTCAAGATCAATGAAAGTGAGATTTGTGAATTGAAAATCATTGTACATCTTGTTATACTTGCACAAACTGGGAATAACAATACTGGAGTCAGAATCAAACTTTACTGAAGCAATTTCCAACTATACGTTCTCGGTTGTCTTCCAACCTTAGGTGACACGTACTACCTCATGGGTCGATTTTGACCTCAACTTCTCATTGACTCACTCACTCCAGCTAAACACGATTCTGAATCCGTATTCCAATGACCAACATCAACCCAAAGAATCCCCAAAATTTACTAAATCGAGAAAATCATACAGATCAACACTTAATTACCAACATCTAACTTCCTTTAAGTTCCATCACCTTGAGGCTAACATTTCTCATAATCCAACAGGGATACTTCCAAACATCCCAAAGATCCCTGACCTCAAAGGACAAGTCGGATTGTACTGAGTCGATCCCTAAAAGATTTAAAGTTCATGCCTAATATGGAAATGAAAACTCCAAACATACTGCTTTACAAACAAATCATAATGTCCTAAACATTCCCGATTACCCACAGAGATAGTACACCACCAACACATAGCATGTTGTCAACATCAACCCATCAATTCAAAACCAACTACATTCAAGCAATCGCACAAGGCTCAACCCAAATATTTAACAAAAATGAAAGATCACCGCTTATATATAGGGGGTAACATATAAATCTAATACCTCAATTATTCATACGTGAACCTACTCATAATCCCGAACTTCATAATTCATAATTGGCCACAAGTCGGATCATCCGACGCTTCAAATTCCAAGGACTCCTCTAGTCCCAATTCACAATTCTTTTCCTAAAAGAGTTCAGATCCATAGCCCCGATAGAGTTCAAGGTTTTTTTTTCCAACTAATATGCCAATTTTGAACTTTTATAAAACTTTCAAATACAAAAGTCTCATAACAATTAATTGTACGTATAAAAATCCCACTACCGCTTATTCTGTAGGTGTGAAAAGTAGTCACAAACGCCACACACATAAAACCATTTCAAAAGTCATTTGATCATTACTCATGCTAATAATGCAATAATAAAATATGCACAACAACCTTTTCACATGGACCGCCATGGTCCGAATATGCATCACTTTATGCCATGTACGTAAAATAATTTCCCGCACCAAAGCGGTGTGCAACAAATGTTTGTATAAATTCCGAAAGGAGAAATTTACGTAATCAAGTTCCAAAAATTTCCTGTTTAACCATAAAATGACGTAGAATAATATTTCCAACAAGACTCACATGCATCAGTGTATTTCCCAAACTTAGTAAAACGATAAATACATGTTGACTCATTTGATACGTAAAATAGATTAACTCAACTTCAAGCTTCAAGATGTACAAACGATACACATGATAATTCAAAAATAGTGGCTATAATGCCATGCATGCCAATAAATTAATATAACACACTCATAAGAAACGATAATAAAAGTACCAACTACTGGAGTGCATAAAACAAAACATTTAGTATGAACTATCGCAGACACCTCATACACTTCCTCACGCCATAAGTACAAACCAATTTGTATTCCACGTAGTATATAATGAAATGTACTAGCACAAAACTTAAAAGAGAAAATCATGCAGTTTCACAATTCCAAAACTACGTAAGGTAACATTTTCTCAACAAAACTCGCATGAGATAAAAATGTTCACTAAAACCCATAAATTAACGCACACAACAAACCAAGTATACGCATTTCAGAGTTCATTCATGCAGTGCAAAATGTCGTAAAATAAAACTCCAGAAGACTCAACAAAACTTCCATAAAACTCAATGAAACTCAATGGTACCCAAAAATCAAATGGTGCCAAAATTTTCGATATTAATAATCAAATAGCATAAGACAGAGTTATGACTAAATGTCATAATTCCAAAAATTTCCCCTTTTATTGCAATATGATATAAAGTGACACATTTCAACAAAACTCACATGAAATACAATTCCAACAAAACTCAAGCACCCAAAATAGTGGAAGGTAACGATTCGTCTGAAACCTTAACATATGTGGAGGAGATCCAATGTTAAAGTCATAAGTTGCAGTTACTTGTCCAAGACCCTAAACAACATCAAAATACAAACTTCACAATATCCGAAAATAGTGTTGGACAACAGCAAGAATAAAGAAAGTCTCAACAAGGTTTGCAACCACATGCAATAAAATGATTTTATGCATGTTTAAAATCATGGTTTAAAAAAACTTATGTATGCTAAACATTTTTCCAAGATTTCGTAATATAATCCACATGATAATTTGGAAACATGAGAAATAATCGATACAAATTATTTTAGAAATAAATTTTATGCATTAGTTTGTTTGGCACTCAACCTCTTAGAACCACGCTCCTCAATTTCCTAGTCACACTATCGTCATCCGGATGCTTAAACATCTTAAGGCAATAATCACACATAATTGTTTACCCTTCTAATTTCTTCCTAAAATAAAGTCAATTCAATAAGCCCATGGTTCTAATTCAACCAATAACCCTAACCCAAAATGGTCAACTTAATGTATCCATCATACTTAAACATCACTCCAAATGACAATGCCATAAACATCAATTCTTCTATTGGCTTACTTAGAAACTTTCTCACTACCCCAACGGTCGTCATCCCAAGGCAGTCCAAGCATACACATGTAACATGTAGGTTCACCATAACACTGTCCAGGTGCAATTATGAACGTACATTACATGAGCATCCTTGCTACCCTCGACAAGTTTCCTGTTCCTAGCGACTCTATCAACCTCAAAATATCCTATCATAAAGTGCCTAACAATACAATCTCACTTTCATTAACTTAGAAGAACACTAGTTTGAGTCTAGGTATCCAAAATCAACACCTAAATCTTTCAAACTTAAGCTCTGGTACCAACTTGTAAGACCCCTCGAATTTGGTAAGAGCAACTATTTAATAATTTAATTTTACAACAGGAAAACAATAAATCTTCTTCCTATAATTCAGAACCTGAAGAATCTCTAAAATAGAATTTTTCATACGACCTCGTCATTAATAAATTCCAGACTAAACCAAGGACGAGTGCTACCTAACTCCAAACAAGTTGCTCTCCACAAGACCAACACGGAAGACTTCACATTCACGAGCACACAACTAGCAATTCTATCTTCAAAGTGTCACTAAAACTATTCCCAAACGAAGCCTGTTGCACATGCCGATAAATAAAAAGGTTAGGCTAACGCCTAGTGAGTTCAAGAGGTTTACATGAATAAATATTTTTTAAAAGGAACAACTCCACTTAAAAGTCATAACCTTTCAGATGTTTTACTTTAAACCCATAGACGACACTTTTCCAATATCGTGCATTTTCAAAGATGAACATCTTATTACAAAACATTATTTATAAAATGATGCAACCAAACTTACTCGAAACGAGAATATGGATTGACTCCCGATTTAAGAAACGTGGGTACAACGTTAAATCCCAAAACACCCAAACATGGATGGGGCAAGATACTCAACCCATAAATTATGGTTAAAACCCGCATGTTCAATATGTTACTAAAAACATGGACACTAGGACCAATACTCACACAACCATGAATTGAAAGGAAACCAATCATTAAAGCATGGGGAGGACGTATTTCATTCAAACCTTAATATACGTAGAGGGAGATCCAATATTAAGGTCATCATTTACTGTCAACCACATAAGTCCAATGACAATAAAGTAAAACATCAATATATTTAAAATGTTGTTAGCCGATAACGGGGGAGACCTGCATCCGTTGAGAATAAAGGAACAAAAAAGTATGACACCAATGCAACGTTAATCGCATGACACTTCACAACATTAAAGCCCAAGTGTCCCTACGAATTCTTTAACAAGTTTCACCTCGAGACTGTTGACCTTGATGAACATTCTGAAGAACTCCACCCCAAAGGCCCGACACACTTAAAGACTATCTCTCAGGCATTAATTCAAGCGGCGGAGATCCTAGTGCCTACCTCCTCGATAGCACCACCAGACTCAACCCTCCTAGTGCCTACTTGCAAAGTTTTTGGTCATAAAACATGGATATCGGGGTTCAACCCCACAATACCCAATTGACCATCCAAAACAGACTGACTTACGTGCCTATGGATCCAATGCAAAACAGTCTAACATTACACGACTTCGCGTGAATGACCAATGCACTCAAGCATGTAATAAACATCAGTATGCAACACGGTGCATTAGTATGTAAACCATAACCAGACTCTACATCGAGCCATTAAAACCGGAAAAATGTCCCCAAGACTCTTTTAAGTCAATACCGAGCTAAAATGCTCAAAAGCCTTTTTGACCAACGATTAATAATTCCCAAATAATAAACGCAATCGACTAACATCATGCAAACACATTCCAAATACATGTGTAGACTCCAATACACTATAGACTGGGACAATTGGTTTTCCCAATGGATTTATACCATTTATTCCTTCAAAACGTCCCATAACCTAAAATCACGTCTTGTTCTCAAACAAACACTAAAGTGTCCTTTTTACCAAATAATCTCCATTCATGTAATAAATTGCTAAAACACTTTACAATGACTTACGTATCAAGATGCCCAAAAATCCCAAAGTGGGTGTTTTGCAAAGTTTATCAATTTAAATACTTCAAATAATCAACTCACCAAATAACCCAACAAATGATATTTTCATGCAAACATATAAACACTTTAAAATGAACATTTTTGGCATGTACAACATTTTCACAAATCAATTTGAACTCACCTCCCTAGATTTAGGCTAAATCTATATTTTACCCCGACTTGAGCTTTCTTGAATAAATCCGAATCCACAAGCAAAATCCTTCCAAAACCCAGATCCATAAATTTCCAACCAAAAGTATACATGTTCAACCACATATAATCGTTCCCCAAACATTTAACATGAAGATCTCATCTTATCTCCAAAACCCTAATGTCAATAGATGAAGAAAATAGAAGGTTACCTTACCCACAACTTAAATCCATCAACAATGCACTTCTAGGTCACCAAAATGAGCCATAAACTCCCAACTTCGAAATGATGAAAAGGGTTAGGTGGAAACCCTAGAAAATTGATGGAGATGATGAAGAAGGTGAAGATATCTTAGCTCTAGCTTCCAACCATGCTAGATTTAGGAGAAACACTTGGTTTATAAAAGGAAACGCTCCAAAATAGGCTAGGATTTATGAGAGGATGAGATGGGTGGGTTTTGGGAGAGAAGAAGAATGAGTAGAAACGAGAAATGGGGAAAATGGTTGAAAATCACGACCTTAACAACACTTCTACCCGCCAGCGACATTGACCTGGCGATTATGCCTTTGGTTTAGTCGTGGGGCAAAGTCGCCCGCTTCCCCAAGCTTCCGGTACCATTCCAGGGATATTGACACGGCGACAGTGACGCGGGCACTATCGCCCCACCTCCTCCGACTGTTGAAATTTGACTTTTTTCCAACCTAATGCTCTCGACCCTGATAGGGATCAAAGGTAGTATGTTCCAAAGCACAAATTCATAATTTGGAAACCTCAAGAGACCACAGGGTGACTTTTACTTATCGAAAAATTACGAGTGTTATATAAAGTTAAGGTGGAGATATCCTTCTATACCACAACCAGCTCTTTTGTGTAGAGGCTTTAGAAAGTAAACACACCGCATTATCAACCTTGACATTTAATAGATCTATAGTGTAGATGTTTGACTTCCTAGTGTCGACCAAGAGTTCTTTACCATCTTTCATTCTCACACAACATCTCTTGGCCTTGAAATTCACCTCTAAATCCTTGTCACGGAACTGTCCAATGTTAAATAGATTTTGTCCTAATCCTTCAACATAGCTAACATTTTTAATCGTTATGTTCTCTTGCACAACATCGCTATATCCAAGTATTGGTAAAAACTGATTTTTCCCAAATCTCACTTTGCACAAAATTTATCTGTATAATTAGACAATATATATTTCTGCCCGGTCATATGCTTGGAACAGCCTGAGTCCAAGTACCACATATGATGGGTCTGCATAGGAGAAAATAAACAACAAGAGGTTTAGGTACCCATTTATAGATGGTTCCTAGCAAGTTAGCACAAGATTTTGGTACCCATTTGAAATTGGGTCCTTTTAACCTTTGAAAAACTTTTGAAACTGAGGAATTATAAACATGATATGATCCAAACCAACTATCAGAATTTTGTCGAGTAACAAAATTATTTCTACGAGATGTATAAGGACTATATAGTAGATGGATTTAAATAGAGCAATTGCTTTATTGTATAAGTCTTGTAAGAAGTTATAAGGTTTGATTTATGAGAAGCAACTAAACTAAATACATCAGAAAAACTACCAGTCTCCCTATTACAATCGTTATCAGAAAATGATTTTGTATGCTCTTCAATCTTCTTTTTAGGTCGCCATTCAAGTCTAGCTTCGGACCTTTTATATCTCAAATCTGAAACAGAAGATTTAGATTTGTAAGAATCAGGAGATTTGAGAGTTTGCTTCTTTTTGTGCTTACCTGTATTGGTCTGTTTCTATTAGCGCATTTTCTTTTGCTTCTTACCTTTAGCATTGTAGGTACTCACAGGAACGGATTCATCAACTTTAGTTGATGATTCATCTTTTTTCAAGAATACTAGGTAAAACATCAGTATGAATAACAAATGTAGAATGATCTAGAAGTTTAGCAGTGAAGTCAAAGTTCTTAATACATCTATCATCACAATCATCGAAATTTAAAAAATCAAATACATACTCAAATAAATCATTACCATCATCATCAAATTTAGGATCTTTGGAAGATTTTAAGTCTGTATTGAAAATAATAGTGGAAAACACAATCTTTTCTAAATGAGCCAAAATTCTCTAATCCACTAAGGTATTCTCAAGCTTAGAAATTTTACTTTCCAAGATGAGTGGAGGTACATAAATTTTAGCTTCAACAGGTTTAGCCTCCAATTCCTCAGTAGAATAGCTTTGAAAATAGTCATTTGAGAGAAATTTAGGTTGTTTAGATAGATAACTATCATTCAGTTTATCATAGCAGAACGGTAGTTGCATTTTTGTTGTATTTTTCCTATTTTCACCTTCCTTGGCTTCTACCTCATCAGATGATTTAGTGACAAATTTGGGTTTCAAATGAGGATTTTTATCAGTCGCTTGTAAGAAATCAAAATAATATAAATCTGGTTGTTTTCGAATAGCTTTCTTTAGATAATGTGGGTTATCATATCCAATACCCCAATTATCTTTAAAAGATGTAAATTCCTTTGGTTTGTTTAAATGAATGGTTTGATCTGTTTGACCTCTAGCGTAAATCTTGGCTTCCAAACCATTTATCTTTTTAAGCAAATTTTTGTTTCCAAACTGCAACTTGTTATGTTTCACAACAAACTCTTGTTTCTCAAGTTCACACTTATTGAACATGGAAATTGCGTCAGAAATTTGACTTTCAAAACAAGCTTTTTGTTTTTCAAAATCAGTAGCAATTTTGTTCAAAGAGTTAAACAAGTTTTTGTTCCCAACAATTTCCTTATTGAGATCAAAAATTGTTTGACGCTTTTTTACAACTCTGTTTTTCTCCTTTTTAAGCTTAGCTTGTAGGTCTTGAAGCTCGACCATCATACTTTCCATTTTCATTAAAAATCACATTTGGATAAATCATTTATCTCTTCTGAAGTCTCATCATTTGACTCATCAAATTTGACTTCCTTTACCATCAAGCACATGTGAGCATTCTTTTCTCTTTCTCCTTCTAAGTCGGTGAAATCTAGCCAGTGGTCATCCTCGGCCATCAAAGCTTTGCCAACTTCTTTCTTCTTGGCCAGAAGCATCTTGTTCTTGTAGTATTCTGAGTTGTGAACTTTGGGATTCCGGCAGTCTTTGGCAAAATGACCGATTTTCCCACAGTTTTAGCATTTTATCGGTTCTTCTACCTTCTTCTCATAGTTGTTGACATATTTCCTTTCCTCTGGCTTCCTTCCATCAGACTTTCTTTCATCATACCTTTTTCCTTCAAACCTTTCCTTGTGTTCAAAATTCCTCGATCCAGATGAATACCTTTGACTCTTAGAACCCGGCTTCTTGTAAAATTTCTTCTGAAAGGCTCGGGTCAGCAATAGCATAGCTTGCTTCTTATTTTCTCCATCATCAGAATTGGAGTTGCCACTATCAGATCCATTAAAACTCTAAATCACAACTTTCTTTTTCTTCTTCTTGTCCTTCTTCTCTTTCTCCTTTTTCTTTTCGACTACTAAGGCAACTGGATCAGGTACTGGCTTTTCCTTTTCTTTCTTCTCTTCTCTCTTCTCTTCTACTTCCTCCTCATTCTATCTAAGTATTTCATAAATTTCATGTAGAGGAATCTCACTTAGATCATTCATTTGTTTCATTCTCCTAGTATGCTTCTTCCATTCTATCTGTAACAAACTGAGAAACTTCACATTGCTCTCTATCTGCTTCTTATTTACTTTGTTCTTATCCAGTTTATTCAGAAGAGAAAAAAATCTTTCATATGTGTCCTCAAGACTCTCACCAGATTTGGCTTTGAATTCATCATAATTGTTGATGCAGTTTGCCACTTTCATTTGATTACCTACCTTTGAACCCATCATCATCTTCTCAATCTGATCCCACATTTCCTTGGCTATCGCTTTGTACCTATCAATCTTGATGTAGATTTCATTTTATATGCTTTGAAGAAGTAGAGACCTTGCCTGCTTATCTGACTTATATCGCTTCATTTGCTCAGCAAAATAACTTGAGAAATCAACAACAATCTCTTTGATTTTGGGCTCTCGAGGATCCATACCATCTCCACTATCAGAACTCTCATTTTCTTCATTCGGAGCAATAGTTGTATCTGGTTTCATAAGAGCCTCATCAATAGACTGTTTGATAGATTCTCCATTATCGTGTCGATCTATGAAATCCATAAATCTATCTTTCCACTTCTCGTATTCACCCTTGAAAAGAATGAGTGGTTTGACATTTGTTCCGATAGCAAGATCATCTCTAGAAGTCATCTTGAACTTGCACTAATCTTTAAACACCAAATCATAAATTTTCAAAATTCTGAAAAAGGCCAAAAACTTTCTAAGTGTAGAAGTCGCAGATCACAGTGAAACACTTGTCGCAAAACTATTCAACACACTTGTCGCAGAGCACAACTAGTAAGTTCTAACTTGTCGTAAACAGAGGCTTACGAGTTCTTGATTGTCGCAAGCTGAGGGATGCAAGTTCTTGAACTTGTCGCAGGCTGAAGCTTGCAATTTCTTACTTGTCGCTAATCGAAGCTTGCGATTTCTATACTTAGAAAAATTAACAAAAATATCACTTCACATATGATTCCACTTGCGAGTTCTATATTTAGAAAAATTTCAGAGAAAAAACTTGTCGCAATGCATACGAGTTCTATACTTAGAAAAATTTCAGACACAAAACTTGTCGGCAAAGGAACATTTGTCGTAAGCTTCACTGTACGAGTTCTTTAACTTGTCGCAAACAGAAAATTATGAACAGTAGCTTGTTACAAATTGAGGCTTGCGATAAGTAACCTGTCGTAAGCTACACCTTGCGAATTCTAGACTTGTCGTACACCAAGCTCTGCGAGTTCTTGCCTTAGAAAAATTTCAACAACAAAAATTACAAACACACAAAGTTCAAAGAAGCTTGTGAGTTCTTCAAGAAGCTTACGAGTTCTTCAAATCTTCCGAGTTCTTCACAGTTTCGAGGTTGAGATTACTTTTTCCACTCTAAATCCTTCAACACTCTGAATTTGATCACCAAACTTTGCAGATTTATCCTCAACAACAATCTGAACAAATCTCTAGTACATCATTTCTACTAAAATCCACTCTAAAACAAAAATCCATCCTTACACAGGCTTTTCAAACTTTCGAACAAAAATTCGAACAAATCCACAATTCACACGAATTGATTGTGAATTTGGATAAACACTCAAAAACAAAATATATTCTAGAATGATAAACGAATACAGTACTAATATTACAACTCCAAAAACAACATCAAATCAAAACTTCAAATGATGAATAGTGTATTTCTATGAGTTCTTCAAAAACGTCCACAAATCACAGATTCTTGAAAATATTCTGAAGTGTGCTTGCTCTGATACCAATTGTTATTCCCAGTGATGTGCAAATCAGATCAAGATGAACAATGAGATTCAATTTCAATAGCCATATTATTCGATTTCAATCACAAGATTACAATCTCTCTTACAAAGAAATATTTCTCTCTCTACAATGTAATTCTCTCCAGGTGCTCTAAGGATTACAAGGAAACAAAGACTATTTATACCTACAACTTATACAAAGGAAACAACAACAAGCTAAACTAATACAAACTAAAGACTTTGACTTTTCCTCTTTAAACCCTTTGAGTTTGACTTTCCATTTGAAGAGATTGACTTGGACTTTTGACATTAAATTCTAATAATCTTGGATCCAACATATTTGTGCACTAACATTCCACCTGATCCTTAAGGATCCTTTTGAGAAGAGACCTCTACAGGTGTTCTGATCTCTTCCACCTCTTCTGACTCAGATTCGAAGGAAGCAAATAGTTGATGTGATAGGTAGACTTGTTATCCAGACAAGTATGCATGTGCTCTACTAATTCAAGTCACTACCCCTGAGTTGGCCAGTCACTATGGGAGATTTTGAAAACCTCAAGTCTAAGGGAGTGGCCCTCTACTTGATGAGCCCATAAGGGCATCATCTCGTGTCTATTCATGTATCGTACCCCGGGGTGAATGGGTACTTATTTGTTCAATAGTGTTGTCCTTTTGAGAGGACAACCCCAGATGTTTAGCATCACTAGTTTGTATGCCACATAGTCAGAAAGAGATGCCTCTATGTGGTTGTCCGGGGTTGGGTTCAAGGTGTGAACCTCTACTTCAATATCCTTTGGTGTTGGACCACCTTGGATAGGTTTTGTGCTTTCACTAGGAGTTGGGGTGTGAAAGTATACATGTGTGCCTCTAGAGGCATCTTTTTCGACCTCACTCCTCTCGGAACATGGATTCAGAACTCTCCCCCTCAGAGGTACGCTTAGACTTGCTTCTCTCTGCACTAGTAGAGCTACTCTCTTCACTTGTGTCAAAGGCACTCTCTGATATTCTCTCAACAAAGGCACCCTCTGGTTGCCCTCTACTCTCTTCCATTGTGGCCTTTGAGTCATCACAGTCTGACTTAGGGACCAACTCAGGTCCTAAGTGTGTTAGGGATCCCACCACTAGTTCTAGTGGTTGGGAAACACTTCTATAGAAAATGAGAGATGGGTGGTTTTCATGGATTATTGAGGTCATGGTATGGGAAAATCTTATTGCGTTAGGGTACGGTGGTACTATTGTAGGTTTGAAGCTATTCATTACGAACATAGGGATTTTATATCCGACCTCTGTTAGCTGGAACTTGGTCATGGCCCTTCGCATGACTAGAGAAAGAAATCGCGGGAATAGAACAGAGACAAGTGCCTTCCCTTTGGCAAGTGGCTTGTTCTTTCTGTCGACTACCATGTAAATTTCATACCATAGGAGTCCGGCAAAGTTGATGGATTTGTTGAAGAAAATAGCGTACATGATGGCCAGAATGGTAGGGTTGGTTTGATCTTGACTCACTATCTTGCAGGTAAGTGTATGGTTTAGCACACTGAACATAAAGTTCTAGATTAGAGATATCTTTGTTGTACCCTAAGTATATAAGTAACTCTAAAAGGGTTTCTTGGGTAAGGGGTTTTCATATTTGGCTATCCCTAGGTCAATAGTTTTGAATAGGTAAAGATGTCATCGAAGAGTTTCAATAGAATCTCTGATCGATCAGCCGGCTTCGTTTCCTACGTCAACATATCCTACAAGTCTATCTACATTCTCAATGTATTCACTTTTTCCCCATTGTTGAATATAGTTCAACGGTACACTGTTGTCGAAGCTTGTAAAGGCATATTTGAGTTCACAGTTGTTGAAGAGCTCCAAGACCATCCTATATTGTTCGTCGAACTTGGAAGAAGAAAGGTCAAGATAAAAGTTGTTTCCTTTTATAGGGATGTTGAACTGAGGTGGTTCTTGATTGGGGATGATTCGACTGGATTCATCTGAACCTTGGTTTGTCATTTTTGCAGGAATAAACAGTTCTTAAGCTTGAAGAGTAATGAAGAAGATGAAGTTTGGGAAGGAATTCTAAAGGCGTAAAAGAGAAATGGGTTTTGACAAGAGTTTTATGGACATGGTTGTACTCGAGTGAGATAGTGGAACAGCGTTGATGGGACTGGTGTGTGAGCCATTTTGGCATTCTATCTAATCTCACAGTGACACGTGGAGGATTTTCTTGAATGATGCTTACGTAATAAAACTATCACCCTGGAATTGGTAAAGAGACATGACAGTCACTTATTCAAATAACTCGCACAAGCCAAATTTGGAAAGGAAATGATCAGTCATAACCTCTGAAAATTGGCATTAGTGCCTAAATATCTCAAGATTACTCTTTCAATACACAAATTAATTAAAATCCTAAATCTGTTTGGAAAATCATTCAAGGACACTAGAATGTAGTGCTCTGAAGTATCTTCAGAGCCATAGTTTCTAGAGGCTCTGGTGGAGAATATCAGAGACTAAAACAATAGGTTCAAGAACTCATTCAAAAGGATTTGAATCATAATAGGTTTTATTTTTGGAAGAGAGGATCATTAAGATGAGAATGAAGTTCATACCTTTCAACTTGATTTGTCAGAGGTTCTTAGTGAAGATACAGAGGTTCTGATAAGGGTATCAGAGGCTCTGATCTTGATCTTTGTATTTTACCTCTCTTTTACCTTAGCTCCCCCTTGATCGATGATGGTATTATTTTCTCCCCCTTAAATTGTGCTTGGATCACACAAGATAAAATATGCTTGTAGATAGGTAATACATGCTTAAGTAAAGTGCATAGGCTCTGATATGTATATCAGAGGCTCTGATGATGTGGGAATATGCCACCAGATTATTAAAGGCTCTGAAGTGAGATATCAGAGGCTTTGATCTATGTTAAGATCAAGTGGACATATTTAGGATGCCCAACTTGCTGATCAAAAAGTTGAACCTCTATTCATCAAGAGCTTTTGTGAATATATCATCAAGTTGGTAATTAGTTGATGTTGGTCCCGAAGGTGCTAAACAAGTTTGTAAAAGGGGGGGGGGTTGAATACAAACACAGAATTTAAATTTTAATAAATTGTTTATTGAAGAATCAAAATACAATTTACAAGTTTGTTGCGGAATAAGATTAAGACAGACTCAATCTAAACAAACTTAAGAACCACTAAGATAATTGCACAAGAAGTTCAGAGAATGGGGTTTAGAGATATAGAAAACAAGGGTTTCTATCTTGAGTTCAAGGATGAAGCACCCACTTAGATGAAGGGGTGAACTTCCTATTTATACCCTATGCATTAAATGCATGGCAGGATACTTTACACGTGGCGTTCACAGATTGGCTTTGATAAACTGACTTTTGGGAGACATGCTTTCGGCCGTGTCATGAACAGTGTAGTAGACAGAGTTGTTGTACGAATGATTGTAGAGACTTGTCCGTTCTGACACATCGTACTAGGTTGTGCAAGGATAGACAAAAGGAAACTTGAGGCATAAGCTTTGTGATCGTTTGATCGCTGAGTATCTCTAAGTTCAGAGATAAAGAGGTTCAGCTATCGCTGAAGCTTTTTCTCATGTTCCTTCGCGTATTGGTAGAGTTGTCTTTGCTTCACTGATATCCGCATCAGGTCACTAGTAGACTTCTCTTTGTTCAACAGCTTCGTCTTTGATTCAGCTATGAACATCTGTTGACGCGAGACTTGTCTTCAGGGATTACGTTGGTTGTTTACTTTAGGAACTATCAGTGATAACTGAACAGACTCAGTTTGATCACTGATAGTGAAACACTAATACATAGAAATGTTTATAAGAAAGACTATCAGCGATAACTGAACAGACTCAGTCTGATCGCTGATGGTGAAACACTAATACATACTAAAACGTAATTTTCACTAAGCATAGAAAAGGGTCGTTATCAAATCACTGAGAGAGTTTGGATCAACAATCTCCCCCTATTTGATAATGACAAAGTAACTGAAGAAAATTACTTTATGATTCAAAATGATGGAATAATCAGGACTCGTAACATACATGTCCCAATTACTATTTTGAGGGATCTTTTACAGCACTGATGAAGTTAAGTACTTTACTGAAATTTCATTAATTCAGGAATAGAATTACAAGGAATGAAAATTACAAGTAAATTACTAACTACTGTAAGTACAACTAATAGATTACAGAAGAGAAAACTAATCTATCAGCTATAAGAAGATTTAGGAGGATTTATCATATACTCAGGTATCTCTTCTCCTTTCTGTCTTCGTTCCAAAGATTCTTGGCTGATAATTTCTTTGATTTTCTCAGCAGCAGGGAAGAAGTCACACCATAAGCATAATAGATCCTTGAGATGATTCAGAGGACAGATTGGAATCTCAGAGACTCTTTGAAAGAGTTTCTTGGGATTGGGAGGGATAGGAGATGGCAGGTTTAGTACAGAAGTGACTCTGTTGATGAGAGCTTTAAGAAGTCCTTCAACGTAGCCTCTGTATGTAGATTTCGATTTCTTCAGCGCATCCCAGAATTCTATCCACTCTGTAAACCCGAAACCTTCAAGTTTGGAAACGTACATAGCTTTCTGAGTTCCATCCTCTCTGGTAATCTCCATGGTCACTAAGAGTTGATCCTTCTTCTTGCGACCAGAGATAGTCACGGCTGTTATTGGAAGAAGATCAGAGCGATAATCCATCTTCTGTTTACACCATTCGATAGACTTATCGTTGATCTCTTGTTCTTTGGAGCGTTCCTCTTCAATTTCTTTCAGCAGTGCAGCTTGAACTTCCACAGGCTTTCTTTTCAGCTTTTTGTTCTTGACTTGAGAAGATTGAATCTTTAAAGCGAGTTGGGCATCTCGTCTGCATTCAGCGATCAGTTTCTCAGCTTTGGCAGATTCTTCTCGTTCAGCTTTAGTGAGGAAGTCGAGCTCTGAGAAGGATGTTTGAAGAGGGACTTTCAGCCGTTGACTTTCTAGTTGAGCGATCATTTCAGCTCTTTTCTTCATCACTTCCTCTGACCCATGAGATGGTTGAGAGGGCCTTCCTGGATGGACCAGGGAATCTTCTTCTTCTTCATCATCAATCTCAGCGATACAGATTGTGATTATTTCTTCAGCGATAGCAGCTGGGATTATTTGTAGTTCAGAACCCTTAAGCAGGGGTGAGAACTGTCTGGATAGAAAAATGAAGGAAAGAAGGGATAAGTGTATATTTTTAGAAAAAGAAAGAGAAAGGCTAGAAGGAAATAGGGGTTTGGAAAGAGTAGGAGAGTGGTACAATTGAAAGACATACCTGAGAAGGATGTTCCCCCTCAGATTGTGATCCAGTCCACAAGCCTTCTTCAGCGATTGGTTGCTTGTCTTTGCTCTGCGAAGGAGCGCTTGAAGATGTATCACCTCTCACCCCTGCTTTGACAACCTCTTGCGAAGTTGTCCCTGATGAAACGTTCGGCTTGGAGAACCACATAGATTGGTCTTCTTCATCGTCGTCGTCATCATTGGAGGGTTGATCCTTTTCTTGATCAACAAGATCTAGATCATCTTCCTCTTCATCGTCTTCTTCCTCATCATCTTCAAAGAGAAGAGAATGAATAGATGAGGAGGGTTCTTTCGCCTTCTCCCCCTCAGATTGAGAGGGAGGTTTCTTTGAAGTCTTAGCTTCCCCAGCAGCAGCGATAGAAGTTTCTTCAGCTTTCTCCCCCACTTTGTCATTATCAGCGGTAGGGGGTTGCTCAACTGCTGGAGTAGCTGTTGAAGCTTTTAGCACTTGAATGTCAGCCTCCAGACACGTGACCCGTTCTTCAACTGCAGGGATGTCGCATGTGGCATCATGGATGAATTCCACAGCGATGTTGAGATTTGTCCGATCATCTTCAGTGAAGGAGGGAGGCAGCGCTGGAGCTGTTTCAGATACCTTTTGGAGAAGTTGCTGTAGAAGGGACGTGCAGAGATCAACCTTAGAAGAGAGATCTCGAACTTCAGTGGTAAGAGACTCAAATCGTCCCTGAAAGAGTTGAGAGGACTCTCTGAGTTGGACGACTTGTTCTTCTACAGCTGAAAGTTTGGAGTTCTCAGCTTTGGATGAGCAGGTGGCTGTCAACCTTTTCAGCTCCTCACCAGCCTGATTAACGGCGCTGGTGGTGTTGTTGATGGTGTTGGTGAGAGCATCCACCTTTTCTCCCAGACTGTTGACATGCGTGTCAACATACGCCAAACTAGGACCTGAAAATGATATTAGTTCAGATATGGGCTTATTTGGAGAGGTGGGAAAAGAAGTGTTTAGGATAATAGGTTTACCTGAAGTATCAAACATTTTGTAGAACTGCAAAGATTCCTCAAACGTTTGATGTTCAGGTCCTATAGGTAAAGAGGCGGTAGCGGGTTCAGAGACCAAAGAAGGAGAAGGAAAAATTATGGGGATAGAAGTAAGGTTGGGGTTAATCTCAGCGGATGAGATAGTAGGTGGGGTCACTGATGGTGTGACAGCGATTGAAATCGCTGACACGGCAGGTTGAGTGACTGCTGGAGTTGTGGAGGAAAGACCCACAAAAGCATCTAAGGTAGCTTGTTGAGAAGCTTCCTCAGGTATAGTACTAGAAGGAGTACTTTCCTTAGTCTTTTTGGCCTTCTTAAAAGGACCAATCGGACCAGCTGATGGTCGTTTGGAAGTAGTGGTAGCGACAGGGATAGCAGACGAAGGAACCGTCTGCGTGGTCGCTGAAAAAGAAGAAGAATGGAGAGAGAGACGAGAACGAAGGAGAGAGATACTTACCTCGTTGGCGAGTGGCTTTACCTCCAGTGATCGTTGACCTATCCTGGCAAAAGTGCCATCATCTTTGGTGGGATAGGTGTTGGGATAGAGGAACTTGATGTACGTACATATGAAACGTACGTACGAGATCTTGGGATCTCGTTCAGGCCTCTCTAATCTCGACCTCAGGTCTTCAAAGATGGCAGTGGCGTAGTCAAAGTTTTGACCAGCGATTACTGAGTAGGCCATTTGCAGTTGTGTTTTGCTGGCTTGATCCAGCGAACCACTCTTCCCGCTCATGCACTGAATTATGTGCGAGAAGATGAAGTTCAGTTGTGAAGGCATCTGAGCTTTGAGAATCTTGGTGATCTTTTTGTTGGGAATAGAAGATCTCGGTTTGTTTTCCCAACAATAACCCATTGCATCCAGAAAGGAGATCAGCTCAGCATCAGTGGGGAGTGCGTCGAACCCACTCTTTGGTTTGTCAGGGAATCTCAAAGATTTCCTGAGGCTAAGAGCGGTCATGCTCCCTGGACCCAAATCCGTGCTGAAGGAGGTAGCAGGGACTCGTTCACCCTTTTTGTTGGTGAGTTCAGTGGCATCAGCAGTGAACCAGAACTGCTGGAGTAGAGTCTTTGAAGGCTTAGGATCCACAGTGATCGCGTAAGCTATGCATGATTGTTTAAGAAATTCAGCAGCTTCCACCAGATGTGGGTATTTGTCAGCTTTAAAGTCGAGTCTTCCCAAATGATTACATTTAGTAATCTCAACTTCAGTGATAGCGAATCACACATGCTTGGAAGCAACGATTGAAGATTGTGCCATTTCTGTTATGGAAAGAAGCATAATAGAAGAAATGATTATGATTTAAAAATAATATGATTACCAGTTTCTCTAGAGGAGGGGAAACTGGAAGAATATCAAGTTATTTTTAGGAAGAGAAAAATAGTGTTCTGGGTAGAAAGAATGAAGAACACTTTAAAAAACAAAAGGTTTTTATTTAAAAAAACATAAAATCAGAAAGAATGATTTTTAGTTTTAGACAAAATAAATTATAAAATCCATGAAGAACAAGAACGAGTAGGATTTTAAAAAAAATAGAAAGCAGACAAACAATGCACATAAACATGAAATAAACCTGTTTATTTCGAAGACGAAGATTTGCAGATTCAATATTCTGGGTTTACTTGCTTGAGTGTTCTTGAAAGAGAGTATTTCTTGCTATGAAAGTTTTGAAAGCGTAAACCGTATAAAGGAGAGAAGAATTCCTTTTATACAAAGAGATAGAGGAGAGAGAAAGAATGAAGCGGGGAAAAAATCATCATGACATTGACACGTTCCACAAAGTTGATTGGATAGAAGAGCAACGGACGAACGTGTCAGAAAAGGCGTGTCGTGGATTATCCGCTCAAATGACGTCATGGGAAAGAGACGTTTCATTTTTCCGTTTTGAAATTATCACTGAAGAAAAATCAGCGATAGAATTTTCTCTTTTTGAAAGTATCCCTGATGAAAAAATAGGGATAGATTTTCTTGTAAAAGGATCACTGAATATAAATATCAGTGATAAATTTAATTTCAAAAAGCTTTTAATCATTTGAAGAAAGATTCAGTGATTAAGTTTTATATTTTTTTTTTTTTTAAATATTTCAACTGAATGAAGATTCAGTTGTGGGGATTGAGAAATCATACCTGAGAGTCAGAATATTTATCAGAGAATGATGAAGGGAAACTTTTGATTTCTGACACAATGCATGAATGCTGAAGAATTGTTCTTCAAGATTCAGCATTCCAAGCTCACTGATGAGAAAGTTGAACCTTGTCTCATCAAGAGGTTTGGTGAATATATCAGCAAGCTGAAAGTCAGTAGGGATAAAGTGAAGTTCAATATCACCATTCATCACATGATCTCTGATAAAGTGATATCTGATCTCTATGTGTTTTGTCTTTGAATGTAGCACTGGATTATTTGCTATAGCGATAGCACTAGTGCTGTCGCAATAGATAGGAATTTTTGACAGCTGAAGGTCATAATCTAATAGTTGATTTCTCATCCATAAGATTTGAGAACAACAGCTTCCAGCGGCTACGTATTCAGCTTCAGCTGTGGAAGTGGACACAGAATTTTGCTTCTTGCTTGTCCAACTTACCAGCTTTCCTCCCAAGAGTTGACATCCACCAGTGGTACTCTTTCTGTCAAGTTTACATCCTGCAAAATCACTATCAGAATAACCAGTTAGATCGAACCCTGAGTCTTTGGGATACCAAAGACCGAGGTTAGGAGTTCCTTTCAGATATCTGAAAATTCGCTTTACAGCGATCAGATGGGATTCCTTGGGTTCAGATTGATAGCGTGCACATAAACAAGTAGAGTACATGATGTCAGGTCGGCTTGCTGTGAGATACAACAGAGAGCCTATCATTCCTCTGTAGGCAGTGACATTAACAGGTTTTCCAGAAGGATCTTTGTTAAGTGTCAGGGGTGATGCCATAGGAGTTTTCATAGCTGAAGTTTGAGTAAGATCAAATTTTTTCAACATTTCTTTAACATATTTACCTTGGTTGATAAAAGTACCTTTGTCAGATTGTTTAATCTGAAGACCAAGAAAATATGTCAGCTCACCCATCATACTCATTTTATATTCTTTCTTCATTCTTTCAGCGAAGCGAGTACACAGAGATGGGTTAGTAGAACCAAATATTATGTCATCGGCATATATTTGTACAAGAATTATATGACCTTTTATCTTTCTGAAAAATAACGTATTATCAATCTTGCCACGTTCAAAATTTTCAGAGATAAGAAAAGATGAGAGAGTGTCATACCAAGCACGAGGGGCATGTTTTAGACCATAGAGAGCCTTATCCAATTTATAAACATAATTTGGATGCTTAGGGTCATAGAACCCTGGTGGTTGTTCTACATAGACTTCTTCATTCAGCTTTCCATTTAGAAACGCTGATTTTACGTCCATTTGATAGACGATGAAGTCTTTATAGACTGCATAAGCTAAGAATAGTCGAATTGCTTCGAGCCTGGCCCCAGGGGCAAAGGTTTCATCATAGTCTATGCCTTCCTCTTGTCTGTATCCCTGAGCAACAAGTCGAGCCTTGTTGCGGGTTACAGTTCCATGTTCATCTAACTTGTTTCTAAACACCCATTTGGTGCCTATTACAGTTTTATCAGATGGTCTAGGAATGAGATTCCAAACTTTGTTTCGAGAGAATTCAGTCAGCTCTTCTTGCATAGCACTGACCCAGTTTGGATCTCTGAGGGCATCATCAGTCTTCTTTGGTTCTATTAAAGAGAGAAAGTTTACAAAGAGACAGATATTACCTGAGCTTCGTCGTGTCTGAATACCTGCATCTGGATCACCAAGAATTTGATCTATTGGGTGATCTTTGGTCCATCGCTAAGCAGGAGCATTATTGCTTAACTCAGAGGTTGGATCAACAATTTGAATGTTTATCGATGATGACGATTGAGGTTCATCAGCGATTAACTGTTGAGTAGATTCACTGAAGAGGTTTTCAGACGAAGGCAGATTTGATGGTAAGAGTGTGTTTAGAGGTTCAGCTGAAACCCATGAGTTGGATTCAGCGGTAGGATGTATAATGTTTGGATCATCATCAGCGACTGGAGGATCTGAATGCTGATGGTTAGAGAAGAAAGGTTCAGTTTCTCTGTAGTGAGAAAGCATCCAAGCATTTAACTCTTCATTGTCAGCGATTGGTTTGGAGTTCGCTGAGCGAGTTTCATCAAAAGTGACGTGAATTGTTTCTTCTACGGTTTGTCTTCTCTTGTTGAAAACTCTGTAGGCTTTGGAGATGGAGGAATATCCTAGAAATATTCCATCATCAGCTTTTGGGTCGAACTTTCCAAGTTGATCTCTGTTGTTTAAGATAAAGCACTGACAACCAAAGATATGAAGAAAGCTGATAGAAGGCTTCCTTCCAACAAAAAGTTCATAAGTTGTCTTCTCAAATCGCTTTATTATCAGCGATCTGTTTTGAGTAAAACATGCAGTGTTTACAGCTTCAGCCCAAAATTGAGTAGGGAGATGAGAATCGTTGAGCATTGATCTAGCAGCTTCTATGATCGTTCTGTTTCTTCTTTCAGCGACTCCGTTTTGCTGAGGTGTTCTTACTGAAGAGAAGTTGTGAGAGATTCCCTTGTTCTCCAAGAAATTGTTCAGAGAACTATTTTTGAATTCAGTTCCATGATCACTTCTTATTGAACGAACAGTAAGATTGTTCAGCACTTCCATCTTTTTCACAAAAGATATTAGTTCTTCTGGAGTATCACTCTTACAGCGAAGAAAGATAACCCAGGTGTAGCGAGAATATTCATCTACAATGACAAGTGTATATTTCTTTCCAGCTATTGATTGGATGTTGACAGGGCCAAATAGATCCATATGCAAGAGCTGAAGAGGACTTGTCACTGAGGAAACTTGTTTCGACTTGAAACTTGCTTTTGTTTGTTTTCCTTTTTCACATGCTGAGCAGAGAGATTCTTTAGCATATGAGTGCTGAGGAAGACCAGAAACCAGTTCCTTAGATGAGAGAGAATTCAGGGTTTTGAAGTTTAGATGAGAGAGACTTTTATGCCATAGCCAGTTGACATCAGAAGAGGCTTTAGATAGAAAACATAAGTTTTCAGTGATAGTAGAGTCCATATCTATTACATAGACATTTTCTCTGCGATGACCACTGAGAGCAAGTTTTCCTTTCTCATTTAACACTGAACATGCTTTCTTAGTAAAGCGTACTTCATAGTCTTTATCACATAGCTGACTGATGCTTAGAAGATTATGCTTCAGTCCATCTACATAAGCGACTCTTCGAAAGGTAGTTGTCCCATTGCTGAGGACACCAAACCCTCGGGTAAATCCTTTACCATTTCCACCAAAGGTCACAGAGGGACCTTTTTCTTCCTTGTATTCAGTGAGCAGGTCTCTTTGTCCAGTCATATGACGAGAACATCCACTATCAAGATACCAGATGCCCTTTGATCCCTGCACACATAAGGAAGATTAAGCGTTGTTTGGTACCCACTTTTCAATGGGTCCTTCAGAGTTAGTGGATAAGGTAAGTTCAGTAGTATTCTCAGTTGATGAAAATTCAGATTCAGTGGTTATCTTCACTTTGGTTAATTTCTTAACCTTTGTGGAATTTTTCACCTTGGTTGATTTTTCAGCCTTGGTGACCTTCTCAGCTTTAGAAGCATTTTTCTTCACTTTAGCTATTTTATCAGCTTTAGTGGCAGTTGAACATTTGCTTGCAATATGATCAGTAAAACCACAGTGATAACACTTTCTGTATCTAAAAATGGTTTTAGGACCAGAAGTAGAAGGTTTTGCAAGTTTAAGATGAGCAGGGCCAGGTCCAAGAAGACTTTTCTCTTGAGATCTGGGAGGAATTTTCATTTCTTCAGATCTCGAAGGTTTAAGGTCAATCTTCAGCTTTAGAGGACAGAGATCAAAAATTTCTATCACAGAGCTAGAGGATTGCTTAGCTGAAGGTTTAGAAGGAACTTTCAGCTTTGCTTTCCTGGTTGCCTTCTGAGGAAGGAGAATGGACTTTCCTTTATCCGTAGACTTAGTGTCTTTGGATTTTTCCTCAGGGATGGGATTTGAAGAAGAACAGGGATAGAGTTGATTGTAAGAAGTGTCAAAGAAGGAGGTGACAAAGGTTCCAAACTTAAGCGAGGAACTCTCTTTCTTAGGATCGTCCTGAGGTGTCCAAAAACCAAGACCAGTTTTATCACTATCAGGAGTTTGAGCATTTATTATCTCAGAGATCTTTGTTGATGATTTGCACCATTTTTCAACATGAGCCTTTTCTGTTTTTAGAGCAGCGATGGCTTGTTCGCGTTCAATACTGATGATTTCATTTATAATGACTTGATCTTTCAACTTTTCTTCTAAAAGATTTAGTTCTTTGATCTTTTCATGACATTTCTCCAGCTCTTGAGTTAAATGAACATTTTTGTTCTCAGCTTGAGTTTTGTCGTTTAGGGCATTATAAAGGTCAATCGTCAGTACATCAACAGCGCGACTTCTCTCAGCTTCAGGTAGAGAGGGATTTGTAGAGATAGATACCTGAGATGATATGTAGCTCATAGAAGATTCAGATGGTTCTTCCACTTCTTCTTTAATCTTAGCCATGAGGCAAAGATTAGCGACTTCTTCTTCATCAGAAGATGATTCTTCTGATTCAGCCCAGTCGTGTTCTTCAGCGATGAGACCTTTACCTTTTCGCTGATAGCTTTTCAGCTTTTGATATTTGTTCTTCAGCTTAAGGTATTTGTCATCACTGGATCTTCTTGAGGTAGAAGGTTTGAAGACCTTTTTCGACCTGCACTCACTAGCAAAATGTCCAATCTTTTCGCAGTTATAGCAAGTGGCAGTAGCCTTATCAACCGGAGTTGATTTTGGCTTTTCAGTAATAGAGAGAGGTTTACTTCTTCGGAAGTTACTCTTTCTTGCAAATCTCTTAAAAGAGTTTGTCAAGAGTGCTAAGGACTCATCAAACTCTGAAAGATCAGGGTCTGATAGATCCTCAGATTCAGAATCTAACTCAGTGATAGTGAGAGTAGATCGCTGAGATGGAATTATCTCTGAAGAGACTAAAGCAACAGGAGTGCTTTTAGAGTCTTTAGAATCTTTTATAAGATTCTTTTTCAGTAGATTAGATTGCTCATAGTTGAGCAGTATTCCGTATAGAGTGCTTAAGGAGAGAGTATGTAAGTCTTTTGTCAGCTTAAGACATATTGAATAACTGTCCTAGCTTTCAGGAAGACATTCCAAGAATTTTGTTAGGACCTCAGAATTAGAATAGGTCCTACCAACAGTTCTTAGGTCAATTATTAGGCAGTTAAATCGCTGATGAACGTCAGAAAGAGATTCATTCTTACCAGCGATGAAACTTTCATACTGTCTTACCAAGTTAATCTTTCGAGTCTCTTGGATTTCAGTGGTGCCCTCATATTGAACACATATGGTTTCCCACATTTCTTTAGAAGTTTTCAGATGCATGATGGAATGGAAAACTTCATCAGGCAGAGCCATTGAAATAATGGTCTTTGCTCTTGCATCTATGCCTACCTTCTTTTTATCTTCATCACTCCACTGTCTTATTTCCTTAACGACATATCGTTCAGGGACAGCTTCAGTGGTGGAAGTAGCGGGAACCGCAGCTATAATTCTAACAGGTTCATAGGGTCCATTTTCTATATATTCAGGTATAGTAGGATCCGCACCTTCAAGAAATAGCATCATTCGATTTTTCCATAGAGAAAAGTTATCTCTGCTAAATCGAGGAGGTTTAGAAAGTGAACCATTATCATAGTAGTTTGTGTTTAATGCCATTTTAGAATAGCAAGGAAGAGTATACAGCAAGATCTTGTTTATTAGATTTAAACAAACTGCTCTGATACCACTTGTTGGTCCCGAAGGTGCTAAACAAGTTTGTAAAAGGGGGGGGGGTGAAGAACTCATTCAAAAGGATTTGAATCATAATAGGTTTTATTTTTGGAAGAGAGGATCATTAAGATGAGAATGAAGTTCATACCTTTCAACTTGATTTGTCAGAGGTTCTTAGTGAAGATACAGAGGTTCTGATAAGGGTATCAGAGGCTCTGATCTTGATCTTTGTATTTTACCTCTCTTTTACCTTAGCTCCCCCTTGATCAATGATGGTATTATTTTCTCCCCCTTAAATTGTGCTTGGATCACACAAGATAAAATATGCTTGTAGATAGGTAATACATGCTTAAGTAAAGTGCATAGGCTCTGATATGTATATCAGAGGCTCTGATGATGTGGGAATATGCCACCAGATTATTAAAGGCTCTGAAGTGAGATATCAGAGGCTTTGATCTATGTTAAGATCAAGTGGACATATTTAGGATGCCCAACTTGCTGATCAAAAAGTTGAACCTCTATTCATCAAGAGCTTCTGTGAATATATCATCAAGTTGGTAATTAGTTGATGTTGGTCCCGAAGGTGCTAAACAAGTTTGTAAAAGGGGGGGGTTGAATACAAACACAGAATTTAAAGTTTAATAAATTGTTTATTGAAGAATCAAAATACAATTTACAAGTTTGTTGCGGAATAAGATTAAGACAGACTCAATCTAAACAAACTTAAGAACCACTAAGATAATTGCACAAGAAGTTCAGAGAATGGGGTTTAGAGATATAGAAAACAAGGGTTTCTATCTTGAGTTCAAGGATGAAGCACCCACTTAGATGAAGGGGTGAACTTCCTATTTATACCCTATGCATTAAATGCATGGCAGGATACTTTACACGTGGCGTTCACAGATTGGCTTTGATAAACTGACTTTTGGGAGACATGCTTTCGGCCAGGTCATGAACAGTGTAGTAGACAGAGTTGTTGTACGAATGATTGCAGAGACTTGTCCGTTCTGACACATCGTACTAGGTTGTGCAAGGATAGACAAAAGGAAACTTGAGGCATAAGCTTTGTCATCGTTTGATCGCTGAGTATCTCTAAGTTCAGAGATAAAGAGGTTCAGCTATCGCTGAAGCTTTTTCTCATGTTCCTTCGCGTATTGGTAGAGTTGTCTTTGCTTCACTGATATCCGCATCAGGTCACTAGTAGACTTCTCTTTGTTCAACAGCTTCGTCTTTGATTCAGCTATGAACATCTGTTGACGCGAGACTTGTCTTCAGGGATTACGTTGGTTGTTTACTTTAGGAACTATCAGTGATAACTGAACAGACTCAGTTTGATCACTGATAGTGAAACACTAATACATAGAAATGTTTATAAGAAAGACTATCAGCGATAACTGAACAGACTCAGTCTGATCGCTGATGGTGAAACACTAATACATACTAAAACGTAATTTTCACTAAGCATAGAAAAGGGTCGTTATCAAATCACTGAGAGAGTTTGGATCAACAATCTCCCCCTATTTGATAATGACAAAGTAACTGAAGAAAATTACTTTATGATTCAAAATGATGGAATAATCAGGACTCGTAACATACATGTCCCAATTACTATTTTGAGGGATCTTTTACAGCACTGATGAAGTTAAGTACTTTACTGAAATTTCATTAATTCAGGAATAGAATTACAAGGAATGAAAATTACAAGTAAATTACTAACTACTGTAAGTACAACTAATAGATTACAGAAGAGAAAACTAATCTATCAGCTATAAGAAGATTTAGGAGGATTTATCATATACTCAGGTATCTCTTCTCCTTTCTGTCTTCGTTCCAAAGATTCTTGGCTGATAATTTCTTTGATTTTCTCAGCAGCAGGGAAGAAGTCACACCATAAGCATAATAGATCCTTGAGATGATTCAGAGGACAGATAGGAATCTCAGAGACTCTTTGAAAGAGTTTCTTGGGATTGGGAGGGATAGGAGATGGCAGGTTTAGTACAGAAGTGACTCTGTTGATGAGAGCTTTAAGAAGTCCTTCAACGTAGCCTCTGTATGTAGATTTCGATTTCTTCAGCGCATCCCAGAATTTTATCCACTCTGTAAACCCGAAACCTTCAAGTTTGGAAACGTACATAGCTTTCTGAGTTCCATCCTCTCTGGTAATCTCCATGGTCACTGAGAGTTGATCCTTCTTCTTGCGACCAGAGATAGTCACGGCTGTTATTGGAAGAAGATCAGAGCGATAATCCATCTTCTGTTTACACCATTCGATAGACTTATCGTTGATCTCTTGTTCTTTGGAGCGTTCCTCTTCAATTTCTTTCAGCAGTGCAGCTTGAACTTCCACAGGCTTTCTTTTCAGCTTTTTGTCCTTGACTTGAGAAGATTGAATCTTTAAAGCGAGTTGGGCATCTCGTCTGCATTCAGCGATCAGTTTCTCAGCTTTGGCAGATTCTTCTCGTTCAGCTTTAGTGAGGAAGTCGAGCTCTGAGAAGGATGTTTGAAGAGGGACTTTCAGCCGTTGACTTTCTAGTTGAGCGATCATTTCAGCTCTTTTCTTCATCACTTCCTCTGACCCATGAGATGGTTGAGAGGGCCTTCCTGGATGGACCAGGGAATCTTCTTCTTCTTCATCATCAATCTCAGCGATAGAGATTGGGATTATTTCTTCAGCGATAGCAGCTGGGATTATTTGTAGTTCAGAACCCTTAAGCAGGGGTGAGAACTGTCTGGATAGAAAAATGAAGGAAAGAAGGGATAAGTGTATATTTTTAGAAAAAGAAAGAGAAAGGCTAGAAGGAAATAGGGGTTTGGAAAGAGTAGGAGAGTGGTACAATTGAAAGACATACCTGAGAAGGATGCTCCCCCTCAGATTGTGATCCAGTCCTCAAGCCTTCTTCAGCGATTGGTTGCTTGTCTTTGCTCTGCGAAGGAGCGCTTGAAGATGTATCACCTCTCACCCCTGCTTTGACAACCTCTTGCGAAGTTGTCCCTGATGAAACGTTCGGCTTGGAGAACCACATAGATTGGTCTTCTTCATCGTCGTCGTCATCATTGGAGGGTTGATCCTTTTCTTGATCAACAAGATCTAGATCATCTTCCTCTTCATCGTCTTCTTCCTCATCATCTTCAAAGAGAAGAGAATGAATAGATGAGGAGGGTTCTTTCGCCTTCTCCCCCTCAGATTGAGAGGGAGGTTTCTTTGAAGTCTTAGCTTCCCCAGCAGCAGCGATAGAAGTTTCTTCAGCTTTCTCCCCCACTTTGTCATTATCAGCGGTAGGGGGTTGCTCAACTGCTGGAGTAGCTGTTGAAGCTTTTAGCACTTGAATGTCAGCCTCCAGACACGTGACCCGTTCTTCAACTGTAGGGATGTCGCATGTGGCATCATGGATGAATTCCACAGCGATGTTGAGATTTGTCCGATCATCTTCAGTGAAGGAGGGAGGCAGCGCTGGAGCTGTTTCAGATACCTTTTGGAGAAGTTGCTGTAGAAGGGACGTGCAGAGATCAACCTTAGAAGAGAGATCTCGAACTTCAGTGGTAAGAGACTCAAATCGTCCCTGAAAGAGTTGAGAGGACTCTCTGAGTTGGACGACTTGTTCTTCTACAGCTGAAAGTTTGGAGTTCTCAGCTTTGGATGAGCAGGTGGCTGTCAACCTTTTCAGCTCCTCACCAGCCTGATTAACGGCGCTGGTGGTGTTGTTGATGGTGTTGGTGAGAGCGTCCACCTTTTCTCCCAGACTGTTGACATGCGTGTCAACATACGCCAAACTAGGACCTGAAAATGATATTAGTTCAGATATGGGCTTATTTGGAGAGGTGGGAAAAGAAGTGTTTAGGATAATAGGTTTACCTGAAGTATCAAACATTTTGTAGAACTGCAAAGATTCCTCAAACGTTTGATGTTCAGGTCCTATAGGTAAAGAGGCGGTAGCGGGTTCAGAGACCAAAGAAGGAGAAGGAAGAATTATGGGGATAGAAGTAAGGTTGGGGTTAATCTCAGCGGATGAGATAGTAGGTGGGGTCACTGATGGTGTGACAGCGATTGAAATCGCTGACACGGCAGGTTGAGTGACTGCTGGAGTTGTGGAGGAAAGACCCACAAAAGCATCTAAGGTAGCTTGTTGAGAAGCTTCCTCAGGTATAGTACTAGAAGGAGTACTTTCCTTAGTCTTTTTGGCCTTCTTAAAAGGACCAATCGGACCAGCTGATGGTCGTTTGGAAGTAGTGGTAGCGACAGGGATAGCAGACGAAGGAACCGTCTGCGTGGTCGCTGAAAAAGAAGAAGAATGGAGAGAGAGACGAGAACGAAGGAGAGAGATACTTACCTCGTTGGCGAGTGGCTTTACCTCCAGTGATCGTTGACCTATCCTGGCAAAAGTGCCATCATCTTTGGTGGGATAGGTGTTGGGATAGAGGAACTTGATGTACGCACATATGAAACGTACGTACGAGATCTTGGGATCTCGTTCAGGCTTCTCTAATCTCGACCTCAGGTCTTCAAAGATGGCAGTGGCGTAGTCAAAGTTTTGACCAGCGATTACTGAGTAGGCCATTTGCAGTTGTGTTTTGCTGGCTTGATCCAGCGAACCACTCTTCCCGCTCATGCACTGAATTATGTGCGAGAAGATGAAGTTCAGTTGTGAAGGCATCTGAGCTTTGAGAATCTTGGTGAGATTTTTGTTGGGAATAGAAGATCTCGGTTTGTTTTCCCAACAATAACCCATTGCATCCAGAAAGGAGATCAGCTCAGCATCAGTGGGGAGTGCGTCGAACCCACTCTTTGGTTTGTCAGGGAATCTCAAAGATTTCCTGAGGCTAAGAGCGGTCATGCTCTCTGGACCCAAATCCGTGCTGAAGGAGATAGCAGGGACTCGTTCACCCTTTTTGTTGGTGAGTTCAGTGGCATCAGCAGTGAACCAGAACTGCTGGAGTAGAGTCTTTGAAGGCTTAGGATCCACAGTGATCGCGTAAGCTATGCATGATTGTTTAAGAAATTCAGCAGCTTCCACCAGATGTGGGTATTTGTCAGCTTTAAAGTCGAGTCTTCCCAAATGATTACATTTAGTAATCTCAACTTCAGTGATAGCGAATCGCACATGCTTGGAAGCAACGATTGAAGATTGTGCCATTTCTGTTATGGAAAGAAGCATAATAGAAGAAATGATTATGATTTAAAAATAATATGATTACCAGTTTCTCTAGATGAGGGGAAACTGGAAGAATATCAAGTTATTTTTAGGAAGAGAAAAATAGTGTTCTGGGTAGAAAGAATGAAGAACACTTTAAAAACCAAAAGGTTTTTATTTAAAAAAACATAAAATCAGAAAGAATGATTTTTAGTTTTAGACAAAATAAATTATAAAATCCATGAAGAACAAGAACGAGTAGGATTTTAAAAAAATAGAAAGCAGACAAACAATGCACATAAACATGAAATAAACCTGTTTATTTCGAAGACGAAGATTTGCAGATTCAATATTCTGGGTTTACTTGCTTGAGTGTTCTTGAAAGAGAGTATTTCTTGCTATGAAAGTTTTGAAAGCGTAAACCGTATAAAGGAGAGAAGAATTCCTTTTATACAAAGAGATAGAGGAGAGAGAAAGAATGAAGCGGGGAAAAAATCATCATGACATTGACACGTTCCACAAAGTTGATTGGATAGAAGAGCAACGGACGAACGTGTCAGAAAAGGCGTGTCGTGGATTATCCTCTCAAATGACGTCATGGGAAAGAGACGTTTCATTTTTCCGTTTTGAAATTATCACTTAAGAAAAATCAGCGATAGAATTTTCTCTTTTTGAAAGTATCCCTGATGAAAAAATAGGGATAGATTTTCTTGTAAAAGGATCACTGAATATAAATATCAGTGATAAATTTAATTTCAAAAAGCTTTTAATCATTTGAAGAAAGATTCAGTGATTAAGTTTTATATTTTTTTTTTTTTAAAAAATTCAACTGAATGAAGATTCAGTTGTGGGGGTTGAGAAATCATACCTGAGAGTCAGAATATTTATCAGAGAATGATGAAGGGAAACTTTTGATTTCTGACACAATGCATGAATGCTGAAGAATTGTTCTTCAAGATTCAGCATTCCAAGCTCACTGATGAGAAAGTTGAACCTTGTCTCATCAAGAGGTTTGGTGAATATATCAGCAAGCTGAAAGTCAGTAGGGATAAAGTGAAGTTCAATATCACCATTCATCACATGATCTCTGATAAAGTGATATCTGATCTCTATGTGTTTTGTCTTTGAATGTAGCACTGGATTATTTGCTATAGCGATAGCACTAGTGCTGTCGCAATAGATAGGAATTTTTGACAGCTGAAGGTCATAATCTAATAGTTGATTTCTCATCCATAAGATATGAGAACAACAGCTTCCAGCGGCTACGTATTCAGCTTCAGCTGTGGAAGTGGACACAGAATTTTGCTTCTTGCTTGTCCAACTTACCAGCTTTCCTCCCAAGAGTTGACATCCACCAGTGGTACTCTTTCTGTCAAGTTTACATCCTGCAAAATCACTATCAGAATAACCAGTTAGATCGAACCCTGAGTCTTTGGGATACCAAAGACCGAGGTTAGGAGTTCCTTTCAGATATCTGAAAATTCGCTTTACAGCGATCAGATGGGATTCCTTGGGTTCAGATTGATAGCGTGCACATAAACAAGTAGAGTACATGATGTCAGGTCGGCTTGCTGTGAGATACAACAGAGAGCCTATCATTCCTCTGTAGGCAGTGACATTAACAGGTTTTCCAGAAGGATCTTTGTTAAGTGTCAGGGGTGATGCCATAGGAGTTTTCATAGCTGAAGTTTGAGTAAGATCAAATTTTTTCAACATTTCTTTAACATATTTACCTTGGTTGATAAAAGTACCTTTGTCAGATTGTTTAATCTGAAGACCAAGAAAATATGTCAGCTCACCCATCATACTCATTTTATATTCTTTCTTCATTCTTTCAGCGAAGCGAGTACACAGAGATGGGTTAGTAGAACCAAATATTATGTCATCGACATATATTTGTACAAGAATTATATGACCTTTTATCTTTCTGAAAAATAACGTATTATCAATCTTGCCACGTTCAAAATTTTCAGAGATAAGAAAAGATGAGAGAGTGTCATACCAAGCACGAGGGGCATGTTTTAGACCATAGAGAGCCTTATCCAATTTATAAACATAATTTGGATGCTTAGGGTCATAGAACCCTGGTGGTTGTTCTACATAGACTTCTTCATTCAGCTTTCCATTTAGAAACGCTGATTTTACGTCCATTTGATAGACGATGAAGTCTTTATAGACTGCATAAGCTAAGAATAGTCGAATTGCTTCGAGCCTGGCCACAGGGGCAAAGGTTTCATCATAGTCTATGCCTTCCTCTTGTCTGTATCCCTGAGCAACAAGTCGAGCCTTGTTGCGGGTTACAGTTCCATGTTCATCTAACTTGTTTCTAAACACCCATTTGGTGCCTATTACAGTTTTATCAGATGGTCTAGGAATGAGATTCCAAACTTTGTTTCGAGAGAATTCAGTCAGCTCTTCTTGCATAGCACTGACCCAGTTTGGATCTCTGAGGGCATCATCAGTCTTCTTTGGTTCTATTAAAGAGAGAAAGTTTACAAAGAGACAGATATTACCTGAGCTTCGTCGTGTCTGAATACCTGCATCTGGATCACCAAGAATTTGATCTATTGGGTGATCTTTGGTCCATCGCTGAGCAGGAGCATTATTGCTTAACTCAGAGGTTGGATCAACAATTTGAATGTTTATCGATGATGACGATTGAGGTTCATCAGCGATTAACTGTTGAGTAGATTCACTGAAGAGGTTTTCAGACGAAGGCAGATTTGATGGTAGGAGTGTGTTTAGAGGTTCAGCTGAAACCCATGAGTTGGATTCAGCGGTAGGATGTATAATGTTTGGATCATCATCAGCGACTGGAGGATCTGAATGCTGATGGTTAGAGAAGAAAGGTTCAGTTTCTCTGTAGTGAGAAAGCATCCAAGCATTTAACTCTTCATTGTCAGCGATTGGTTTGGAGTTCGCTGAGCGAGTTTCATCAAAAGTGACGTGAATTGTTTCTTCTACGGTTTGTCTTCTCTTGTTGAAAACTCTGTAGGCTTTGGAGATGGAGGAATATCCTAGAAATATTCCATCATCAGCTTTTGGGTCGAACTTTCCAAGTTGATCTCTGTTGTTTAAGATAAAGCACTGACAACCAAAGATATGAAGAAAGCTGATAGAAGGCTTCCTTCCAACAAAAAGTTCATAAGTTGTCTTCTCAAATCGCTTTATTATCAGCGATCTGTTTTGAGTAAAACATGCAGTGTTTACAGCTTCAGCCCAAAATTGAGTAGGGAGATGAGAATCGCTGAGCATTGATCTAGCAGCTTCTATGATCGTTCTGTTTCTTCTTTCAGCGACTCCGTTTTGCTGAGGTGTTCTTACTGAAGAGAAGTTGTGAGAGATTCCCTTGTTCTCCAAGAAATTGTTCAGAGAACTATTTTTGAATTCAGTTCCATGATCACTTCTTATTGAACGAACAGTAAGATTGTTCAGCACTTCCATCTTTTTCACAAAAGATATTAGTTCTTCTGGAGTATCACTCTTACAGCGAAGAAAGATAACCCAGGTGTAGCGAGAATATTCATCTACAATGACAAGTGTATATTTCTTTCCAGCTATTGATTGGATGTTGACAGGGCCAAATAGATCCATATGCAAGAGCTGAAGAGGACTTGTCACTGAGGAAACTTGTTTCGACTTGAAACTTGCTTTTGTTTGTTTTCCTTTTTCACATGCTGAGCAGAGAGATTCTTTAGCATATGAGTGCTGAGGAAGACCAGAAACCAGTTCCTTAGATGAGAGAGAATTCAGGGTTTTGAAGTTTAGATGAGAGAGACTTTTATGCCATAGCCAGTTGACATCAGAAGAGGCTTTAGATAGAAAACATAAGTTTTCAGTGATAGTAGAGTCCATATCTATTACATAGACATTTTCTCTGCGATGACCACTGAGAGCAAGTTTTCCTTTCTCATTTAACACTGAACATGCTTTCTTAGTAAAGCGTACTTCATAGTCTTTATCACATAGCTGACTGATGCTTAGAAGATTATGCTTCAGTCCATCTACATAAGCGACTCTTCGAAAGGTAGTTGTCCCATTGTTGAGGACACCAAACCCTCGGGTAAATCCTTTACCATTTCCACCAAAGGTCACAGAGGGACCTTTTTCTTCCTTGTATTCAGTGAGCAGGTCTCTTTGTCCAGTCATATGACGAGAACATCCACTATCAAGATACCAGATGTCCTTTGATCCCTGCACACATAAGGAAGATTAAGCGTTGTTTGGTACCCACTTTTCAATGGGTCCTTCAGAGTTAGTGGATAAGGTAAGTTCAGTAGTATTCTCAGTTGATGAAAATTCAGATTCAGTGGTTATCTTCACTTTGGTTAATTTCTTAACCTTTGTGGAATTTTTCACCTTGGTTGATTTTTCAGCCTTGGTGACCTTCTCAGCTTTAGAAGCATTTTTCTTCACTTTAGCTATTTTATCAGCTTTAGTGGCAGTTGGACATTTGCTTGCAATATGATCAGTAAAACCACAGTGATAACACTTTCTGTATCTAAAAATGGTTTTAGGACCAGAAGTAGAAGGTTTTGCAAGTTTAAGATGAGCAGGGCCAGGTCCAAGAAGACTTTTCTCTTGAGATCTGAGAGGAATTTTCATTTCTTCAGATCTCGAAGGTTTAAGGTCAATCTTCAGCTTTGGAGGACAGAGATCAAAAATTTCTATCACAGAGCTAGAGGATTGCTTAGCTGAAGGTTTAGAAGGAACTTTCAGCTTTGCTTTCCTGGTTGCCTTCTGAGGAAGGAGAATGGACTTTCCTTTATCCGTAGACTTAGTGTCTTTGGATTTTTCCTCAGGGATGGGATTTGAAGAAGAACAGGGATAGAGTTGATTGTAAGAAGTGTCAAAGAAGGAGGTGACAAAGGTTCCAAACTTAAGCGAGGAACTCTCTTTCTTAGGATCGTCCTGAGGTTTCCAAAAACCAAGACCAGTTTTATCACTATCAGGAGTTTGAGCATTTATTATCTTAGAGATCTTTGTTGATGATTTGCACCATTTTTCAACATGAGCCTTTTCTGTTTTTAGAGCAGCGATGGCTTGTTCGCGTTCAATACTGATGATTTCATTTATAATGACTTGATCTTTCAACTTTTCTTCTAAAAGATTTAGTTCTTTGATCTTTTCATGACATTTCTCCAGCTCTTGAGTTAAATGAACATTTTTGTTCTCATCTTGAGTTTTGTCGTTTAGGGCATTATAAAGGTCAATCGTCAGTACATCAACAGCGCGACTTCTCTCAGCTTCAGGTAGAGAGGGATTTGTAGAGATAGATACCTGAGATGATATGTAGCTCATAGAAGATTCAGATGGTTCTTCCACTTCTTCTTTAATCTCAGCCATGAGGCAAAGATTAGCGACTTCTTCTTCATCAGAAGATGATTCTTCTGATTCAGCCCAGTCGTGTTCTTCAGCGATGAGACCTTTACCTTTTCGCTGATAGCTTTTCAGCTTTTGATATTTGTTCTTCAGCTTAAGGTATTTGTCATCACTGGATCTTCTTGAGGTAGAAGGTTTGAAGACCTTTTTCGACCTGCACTCACTAGCAAAATGTCCAATCTTTTCGCAGTTATAGCAAGTGGCAGTAGCCTTATCAACCGGAGTTGATTTTGGCTTTTCAGTAATAGAGAGAGGTTTACTTCTTCGGAAGTTACTCTTTCTTGCAAATCTCTTAAAAGAGTTTGTCAAGAGTGCTAAGGACTCATCAAACTCTGAAAGATCAGGGTCTGATAGATCCTCAGATTCAGAATCTAACTCAGTGATAGTGAGAGTAGATCGCTGAGATGGAATTATCTCTGAAGAGACTAAAGCAACAGGAGTGCTTTTAGAGTCTTTAGAATCTTTTATAAGATTCTTTTTCAGTAGATTAGATTGCTCATAGTTGAGCAGTATTCCGTATAGAGTGCTTAAGGAGAGAGTATGTAAGTCTTTTGTCAGCTTAAGACATATTGAATAACTGTCCCAGCTTTCAGGAAGACATTCCAAGAATTTTGTTAGGACCTCAGAATTAGAATAGGTCCTACCAACAGTTCTTAGGTCAATTATTAGGCAGTTAAATCGCTGATGAACGTCAGAAAGAGATTCATTCTTACCAGCGATGAAACTTTCATACTGTCTTACCAAGTTAATCTTTCGAGTCTCTTGGATTTCAGTGGTGCCCTCATATTGAACACATATGGTTTCCCACATTTCTTTAGAAGTTTTCAGATGCATGATGGAATGGAAAACTTCATCAGGCAGAGCCATTGAAATAATGGTCTTTGCTCTTGCATCTATGCCTACCTTCTTTTTATCTTCATCACTCCACTGTCTTATTTCCTTAACGACATATCGTTCAGGGACAGCTTCAGTGGTGGCAGTAGCGGGAACCGCAGCTATAATTCTAACAGGTTCATAGGGTCCGTTTTCTATATATTCAGGTATAGTAGGATCCGCACCTTCAAGAAATAGCATCATTCGATTTTTCCATAGAGAAAAGTTATCTCTGCTAAATCGAGGAGGTTTAGAAAGTGAACCATTATCATAGTAGTTTGTGTTTAATGCCATTTTAGAATAGCAAGGAAGAGTATACAGCAAGATCTTGTTTATTAGATTTAAACAAACTGCTCTGATACCACTTGTTGGTCCCGAAGGTGCTAAACAAGTTTGTAAAAGGGGGGGGTTGAAGAACTCATTCAAAAGGATTTGAATCATAATAGGTTTTATTTTTGGAAGAGAGGATCATTAAGATGAGAATGAAGTTCATACCTTTCAACTTGATTTGTCAGAGGTTCTTAGTGAAGATACAGAGGTTCTAATAAGGGTATCAGAGGCTCTGATCTTGATCTTTGTATTTTACCTCTCTTTTACCTTAGCTCCCCCTTGATCGATGATGGTATTATTTTCTCCCCCTTAAATTGTGCTTGGATCACACAAGATAAAATATGCTTGTAGATAGGTAATACATGCTTAAGTAAAGTGCATAGGCTCTGATATGTATATCAGAGGCTCTGATGATGTGGGAATATGCCACCAGATTATTAAAGGCTCTGAAGTGAGATATCAGAGGCTTTGATCTATGTTAAGATCAAGTGGACATATTTAGGATGCCCAACTTGCTGATCAAAAAGTTGAACCTCTATTCATCAAGAGCTTCTGTGAATATATCATCAAGTTGGTAATTAGTTGATGTTGGTCCCGAAGGTGCTAAACAAGTTTGTAAAAGGGGGGGGGGGTTGAATACAAACACAGAATTTAAAGTTTAATAAATTGTTTATTGAAGAATCAAAATACAATTTACAAGTTTGTTGCGGAATAAGATTAAGACAGACTCAATCTAAACAAACTTAAGAACCACTAAGATAATTGCACAAGAAGTTCAGAGAATGGGGTTTAGAGATATAGAAAACAAGGGTTTCTATCTTGAGTTCAAGGATGAAGCACCCACTTAGATGAAGGGGTGAACTTCCTATTTATACCCTATGCATTAAATGCATGGCAGGATACTTTACACGTGGCGTTCACAGATTGGCTTTGATAAACTGACTTTTCGGAGACATGCTTTCGGCCGGGTCATGAACAGTGTAGTAGACAGAGTTGTTGTACGAATGATTGCAGAGACTTGTCCGTTCTGACACATCGTACTAGGTTGTGCAAGGATAGACAAAAGGAAACTTGAGGCATAAGCTTTGTCATCGTTTGATCGCTGAGTATCTCTAAGTTCAGAGATAAAGAGGTTCAGCTATCGCTGAAGCTTTTTCTCATGTTCCTTCGCGTATTGGTAGAGTTGTCTTTGCTTCACTGATATCCGCATCAGGTCACTAGTAGACTTCTCTTTGTTCAACAGCTTCGTCTTTGATTCAGCTATGAACATCTGTTGACGCGAGACTTGTCTTCAGGGATTACGTTGGTTGTTTACTTTAGGAACTATCAGTGATAACTGAACAGACTCAGTTTGATCACTGATAGTGAAACACTAATACATAGAAATGTTTATAAGAAAGACTATCAGCGATAACTGAACAGACTCAGTCTGATCGCTGATGGTGAAACACTAATACATACTAAAACGTAATTTTCACTAAGCATAGAAAAGGGTCGTTATCAAATCACTGAGAGAGTTTGGATCAACAATCTCCCCCTATTTGATAATGACAAAGTAACTGAAGAAAATTACTTTATGATTCAAAATGATGGAATAATCAGGACTCGTAACATACATGTCCCAATTACTATTTTGAGGGATCTTTTACAGCACTGATGAAGTTAAGTACTTTACTGAAATTTCATTAATTCAGGAATAGAATTACAAGGAATGAAAATTACAAGTAAATTACTAACTACTGTAAGTACAACTAATAGATTACAGAAGAGAAAACTAATCTATCAGCTATAAGAAGATTTAGGAGGATTTATCATATACTCAGGTATCTCTTCTCCTTTCTGTCTTCGTTCCAAAGATTCTTGGCTGATAATTTCTTTGATTTTCTCAGCAGCAGGGAAGAAGTCACACCATAAGCATAATAGATCCTTGAGATGATTCAGAGGACAGATAGGAATCTCAGAGACTCTTTGAAAGAGTTTCTTGGGATTGGGAGGGATAGGAGATGGCAGGTTTAGTACAGAAGTGACTCTGTTGATGAGAGCTTTAAGAAGTCCTTCAACGTAGCCTCTGTATGTAGATTTCGATTTCTTCAGCGCATCCCAGAATTTTATCCACTCTGTAAACCCGAAACCTTCAAGTTTGGAAACGTACATAGCTTTCTGAGTTCCATCCTCTCTGGTAATCTCCATGGTCACTGAGAGTTGATCCTTCTTCTTGCGACCAGAGATAGTCACGGCTGTTATTGGAAGAAGATCAGAGCGATAATCCATCTTCTGTTTACACCATTCGATAGACTTATCGTTGATCTCTTGTTCTTTGGAGCGTTCCTCTTCAATTTCTTTCAGCAGTGCAGCTTGAACTTCCACAGGCTTTCTTTTCAGCTTTTTGTCCTTGACTTGAGAAGATTGAATCTTTAAAGCGAGTTGGGCATCTCGTCTGCATTCAGCGATCAGTTTCTCAGCTTTGGCAGATTCTTCTCGTTCAGCTTTAGTGAGGAAGTCGAGCTCTGAGAAGGATGTTTGAAGAGGGACTTTAGCCGTTGACTTTCTAGTTGAGCGATCATTTCAGCTCTTTTCTTCATCACTTCCTCTGACCCATGAGATGGTTGAGAGGGCCTTCCTGGATGGACCAGGGAATCTTCTTCTTCTTCATCATCAATCTCAGCGATAGAGATTGGGATTATTTCTTCAGCGATAGCAGCTGGGATTATTTGTAGTTCAGAACCCTTAAGCAGGGGTGAGAACTGTCTGGATAGAAAAATGAAGGAAAGAAGGGATAAGTGTATATTTTTAGAAAAAGAAAGAGAAAGGCTAGAAGGAAATAGGGGTTTGGAAAGAGTAGGAGAGTGGTACAATTGAAAGACATACCTGAGAAGGATGCTCCCCCTCAGATTGTGATCCAGTCCTCAAGCCTTCTTCAGCGATTGGTTGCTTGTCTTTGCTCTGCGAAGGAGCGCTTGAAGATGTATCACCTCTCACCCCTGCTTTGACAACCTCTTGCGAAGTTGTCCCTGATGAAACGTTCGGCTTGGAGAACCACATAGATTGGTCTTCTTCATCGTCGTCGTCATCATTGGAGGGTTGATCCTTTTCTTGATCAACAAGATCTAGATCATCTTCCTCTTCATCGTCTTCTTCCTCATCATCTTCAAAGAGAAGAGAATGAATAGATGAGGAGGGTTCTTTCGCCTTCTCCCCCTCAGATTGAGAGGGAGGTTTCTTTGAAGTCTTAGCTTCCCCAGCAGCAGCGATAGAAGTTTCTTCAGCTTTCTCCCCCACTTTGTCATTATCAGCGGTAGGGGGTTGCTCAACTGCTGGAGTAGCTGTTGAAGCTTTTAGCACTTGAATGTCAGCCTCCAGACACGTGACCCGTTCTTCAACTGCAGGGATGTCGCATGTGGCATCATGGATGAATTCCACAGCGATGTTGAGATTTGTCCGATCATCTTCAGTGAAGGAGGGAGGCAGCGCTGGAGCTGTTTCAGATACCTTTTGGAGAAGTTGCTGTAGAAGGGACGTGCAGAGATCAACCTTAGAAGAGAGATCTCGAACTTCAGTGGTAAGAGACTCAAATCGTCCCTGAAAGAGTTGAGAGGACTCTCTGAGTTGGACGACTTGTTCTTCTACAGCTGAAAGTTTGGAGTTCTCAGCTTTGGATGAGCAGGTGGCTGTCAACCTTTTCAGCTCCTCACCAGCCTGATTAACGGCGCTGGTGGTGTTGTTGATGGTGTTGGTGAGAGCGTCCACCTTTTCTCCCAGACTGTTGACATGCGTGTCAACATACGCCAAACTAGGACCTGAAAATGATATTAGTTCAGATATGGGCTTATTTGGAGAGGTGGGAAAAGAAGTGTTTAGGATAATAGGTTTACCTGAAGTATCAAACATTTTGTAGAACTGCAAAGATTCCTCAAACGTTTGATGTTCAGGTCCTATAGGTAAAGAGGCGGTAGCGGGTTCAGAGACCAAAGAAGGAGAAGGAAGAATTATGGGGATAGAAGTAAGGTTGGGGTTAATCTCAGCGGATGAGATAGTAGGTGGGGTCACTGATGGTGTGACAGCGATTGAAATCGCTGACACGGCAGGTTGAGTGACTGCTGGAGTTGTGGAGGAAAGACCCACAAAAGCATCTAAGGTAGCTTGTTGAGAAGCTTCCTCAGGTATAGTACTAGAAGGAGTACTTTCCTTAGTCTTTTTGGCCTTCTTAAAAGGACCAATCGGACCAGCTGATGGTCGTTTGGAAGTAGTGGTAGCGACAGGGATAGCAGACGAAGGAACCGTCTGCGTGGTCGCTGAAAAAGAAGAAGAATGGAGAGAGAGACGAGAACGAAGGAGAGAGATACTTACCTCGTTGGCGAGTGGCTTTACCTCCAGTGATCGTTGACCTATCCTGGCAAAAGTGCCATCATCTTTGGTGGGATAGGTGTTGGGATAGAGGAACTTGATGTACGCACATATGAAACGTACGTACGAGATCTTGGGATCTCGTTCAGGCTTCTCTAATCTCGACCTCAGGTCTTCAAAGATGGCAGTGGCGTAGTCAAAGTTTTGACCAGCGATTACTGAGTAGGCCATTTGCAGTTGTGTTTTGCTGGCTTGATCCAGCGAACCACTCTTCCCGCTCATGCACTGAATTATGTGCGAGAAGATGAAGTTCAGTTGTGAAGGCATCTGAGCTTTGAGAATCTTGGTGAGATTTTTGTTGGGAATAGAAGATCTCGGTTTGTTTTCCCAACAATAACCCATTGCATCCAGAAAGGAGATCAGCTCAGCATCAGTGGGGAGTGCGTCGAACCCACTCTTTGGTTTGTCAGGGAATCTCAAAGATTTCCTGAGGCTAAGAGCGGTCATGCTCCCTGGACCCAAATCCGTGCTGAAGGAGATAGCAGGGACTCGTTCACCCTTTTTGTTGGTGAGTTCAGTGGCATCAGCAGTGAACCAGAACTGCTGGAGTAGAGTCTTTGAAGGCTTAGGATCCACAGTGATCGCGTAAGCTATGCATGATTGTTTAAGAAATTCAGCAGCTTCCACCAGATGTGGGTATTTGTCAGCTTTAAAGTCGAGTCTTCCCAAATGATTACATTTAGTAATCTCAACTTCAGTGATAGCGAATCGCACATGCTTGGAAGCAACGATTGAAGATTGTGCCATTTCTGTTATGGAAAGAAGCATAATAGAAGAAATGATTATGATTTAAAAATAATATGATTACCAGTTTCTCTAGATGAGGGGAAACTGGAAGAATATCAAGTTATTTTTAGGAAGAGAAAAATAGTGTTCTGGGTAGAAAGAATGAAGAACACTTTAAAAAACAAAAGGTTTTTATTTAAAAAAACATAAAATCAGAAAGAATGATTTTTAGTTTTAGACAAAATAAATTATAAAATCCATGAAAAACAAGAACGAGTAGGATTTTAAAAAAATAGAAAGCAGACAAACAATGCACATAAACATGAAATAAACCTGTTTATTTCGAAGACGAAGATTTGCAGATTCAATATTCTGGGTTTACTTGCTTGAGTGTTCTTGAAAGAGAGTATTTCTTGCTATGAAAGTTTTGAAAGCGTAAACCGTATAAAGGAGAGAAGAATTCCTTTTATACAAAGAGATAGAGGAGAGAGAAAGAATGAAGCGGGGAAAAAATCATCATGACATTGACACGTTCCACAAAGTGGGGAAACTTTTGATTTCTGACACAATGCATGAATGCTGAAGAATTGTTCTTCAAGATTCAGCATTCCAAGCTCACTGATGAGAAAGTTGAACCTTGTCTCATCAAGAGGTTTGGTGAATATATCAGCAAGCTGAAAGTCAGTAGGGATAAAGTGAAGTTCAATATCACCATTCATCACATGATCTCTGATAAAGTGATATCTGATCTCTATGTGTTTTGTCTTTGAATGTAGCACTGGATTATTTGCTATAGCGATAGCACTAGTGCTGTCGCAATAGATAGGAATTTTTGACAGCTGAAGGTCATAATCTAATAGTTGATTTCTCATCCATAAGATATGAGAACAACAGCTTCCAGCGGCTACGTATTCAGCTTCAGCTGTGGAAGTGGACACATAATTTTGCTTCTTGCTTGTCCAACTTACCAGCTTTCCTCCCAAGAGTTGACATCCACCAGTGGTACTCTTTCTGTCAAGTTTACATCCTGCAAAATCACTATCAGAATAACCAGTTAGATCGAACCCTGAGTCTTTGGGATACCAAAGACCGAGGTTAGGAGTTCCTTTCAGATATCTGAAAATTCGCTTTACAGCGATCAGATGGGATTCCTTGGGTTCAGATTGATAGCGTGCACATAAACAAGTAGAGTACATGATGTCAGGTCGGCTTGCTGTGAGATACAACAGAGAGCCTATCATTCCTCTGTAGGCAGTGACATTAACAGGTTTTCCAGAAGGATCTTTGTTAAGTGTCAGGGGTGATGCCATAGGAGTTTTCATAGCTGAAGTTTGAGTAAGATCAAATTTTTTCAACATTTCTTTAACATATTTACCTTGGTTGATAAAAGTACCTTTGTCAGATTGTTTAATCTGAAGACCAAGAAAATATGTCAGCTCACCCATCATACTCATTTTATATTCTTTCTTCATTCTTTCAGCGAAGCGAGTACACAGAGATGGGTTAGTAGAACCAAATATTATGTCATCGACATATATTTGTACAAGAATTATATGACCTTTTATCTTTCTGAAAAATAACGTATTATCAATCTTGCCACGTTCAAAATTTTCAGAGATAAGAAAAGATGAGAGAGTGTCATACCAAGCACGAGGGGCATGTTTTAGACCATAGAGAGCCTTATCCAATTTATAAACATAATTTGGATGCTTAGGGTCATAGAACCCTGGTGGTTGTTCTACATAGACTTCTTCATTCAGCTTTCCATTTAGAAACGCTGATTTTACGTCCATTTGATAGACGATGAAGTCTTTATAGACTGCATAAGCTAAGAATAGTCGAATTGCTTCGAGCCTGGCCACAGGGGCAAAGGTTTCATCATAGTCTATGCCTTCCTCTTGTCTGTATCCCTGAGCAACAAGTCGAGCCTTGTTGCGGGTTACAGTTCCATGTTCATCTAACTTGTTTCTAAACACCCATTTGGTGCCTATTACAGTTTTATCAGATGGTCTAGGAATGAGATTCCAAACTTTGTTTCGAGAGAATTCAGTCAGCTCTTCTTGCATAGCACTGACCCAGTTTGGATCTCTGAGGGCATCATCAGTCTTCTTTGGTTCTATTAAAGAGAGAAAGTTTACAAAGAGACAGATATTACCTGAGCTTCGTCGTGTCTGAATACCTGCATCTGGATCACCAAGAATTTGATCTATTGGGTGATCTTTGGTCCATCGCTGAGCAGGAGCATTATTGCTTAACTCAGAGGTTGGATCAACAATTTGAATGTTTATCGATGATGACGATTGAGGTTCATCAGCGATTAACTGTTGAGTAGATTCACTGAAGAGGTTTTCAGACGAAGGCAGATTTAATGGTAGGAGTGTGTTTAGAGGTTCAGCTGAAACCCATGAGTTGGATTCAGCGGTAGGATGTATAATGTTTGGATCATCATCAGCGACTGGAGGATCTGAATGCTGATGGTTAGAGAAGAAAGGTTCAGTTTCTCTGTAGTGAGAAAGCATCCAAGCATTTAACTCTTCATTGTCAGCGATTGGTTTGGAGTTCGCTGAGCGAGTTTCATCAAAAGTGACGTGAATTGTTTCTTCTACGGTTTGTCTTCTCTTGTTGAAAACTCTGTAGGCTTTGGAGATGGAGGAATATCCTAGAAATATTCCATCATCAGCTTTTGGGTCAAACTTTCCAAGTTGATCTCTGTTGTTTAAGATAAAGCACTGACAACCAAAGATATGAAGAAAGCTGATAGAAGGCTTCCTTCCAACAAAAAGTTCATAAGTTGTCTTCTCAAATCGCTTTATTATCAGCGATCTGTTTTGAGTAAAACATGCAGTGTTTACAGCTTCAGCCCAAAATTGAGTAGGGAGATGAGAATCGCTGAGCATTGATCTAGCAGCTTCTATGATCGTTCTGTTTCTTCTTTCAGCGACTCCGTTTTGCTGAGGTGTTCTTACTGAAGAGAAGTTGTGAGAGATTCCCTTGTTCTCCAAGAAATTTTTCAGAGAACTATTTTTGAATTCAGTTCCATGATCACTTCTTATTGAACGAACAGTAAGATTGTTCAGCACTTCCATCTTTTTCACAAAAGATATTAGTTCTTCTGGAGTATCACTCTTACAGCGAAGAAAGATAACCCAGGTGTAGCGAGAATATTCATCTACAATGACAAGTGTATATTTCTTTCCAGCTATTGATTGGATGTTGACAGGGCCAAATAGATCCATATGCAAGAGCTGAAGAGGACTTGTCACTGAGGAAACTTGTTTCGACTTGAAACTTGCTTTTGTTTGTTTTCCTTTTTCACATGCTGAGCAGAGAGATTCTTTAGCATATGAGTGCTGAGGAAGACCAGAAACCAGTTCCTTAGATGAGAGAGAATTCAGGGTTTTGAAGTTTAGATGAGAGAGACTTTTATGCCATAGCCAGTTGACATCAGAAGAGGCTTTAGATAGAAAACATAAGTTTTCAGTGATAGTAGAGTCCATATCTATTACATAGACATTTTCTCTGCGATGACCACTGAGAGCAAGTTTTCCTTTCTCATTTAACACTGAACATGCTTTCTTAGTAAAGCGTACTTCATAGTCTTTATCACATAGCTGACTGATGCTTAGAAGATTATGCTTCAGTCCATCTACATAAGCGACTCTTCGAAAGGTAGTTGTCCCATTGCTGAGGACACCAAACCCTCGGGTAAATCCTTTACCATTTCCACCAAAGGTCACAGAGGGACCTTTTTCTTCCTTGTATTCAGTGAGCAGGTCTCTTTGTCCAGTCATATGACGAGAACATCCACTATCAAGATACCAGATGTCCTTTGATCCCTGCACACATAAGGAAGATTAAGCGTTGTTTGGTACCCACTTTTCAATGGGTCCTTCAGAGTTAGTGGATAAGGTAAGTTCAGTAGTATTCTCAGTTGATGAAAATTCAGATTCAGTGGTTATCTTCACTTTGGTTAATTTCTTAACCTTTGTGGAATTTTTCACCTTGGTTGATTTTTCAGCCTTGGTGACCTTCTCAGCTTTAGAAGCATTTTTCTTCACTTTAGCTATTTTATCAGCTTTAGTGGCAGTTGGACATTTGCTTGCAATATGATCAGTAAAACCACAGTGATAACACTTTCTGTATCTAAAAATGGTTTTAGGACCAGAAGTAGAAGGTTTTGCAAGTTTAAGATGAGCAGGGCCAGGTCCAAGAAGACTTTTCTCTTGAGATCTGGGAGGAATTTTCATTTCTTCAGATCTCGAAGGTTTAAGGTCAATCTTCAGCTTTGGAGGACAGAGATCAAAAATTTCTATCACAGAGCTAGAGGATTGCTTAGCTGAAGGTTTAGAAGGAACTTTCAGCTTTGCTTTCCTGGTTGCCTTCTGAGGAAGGAGAATGGACTTTCCTTTATCCGTAGACTTAGTGTCTTTGGATTTTTCCTCAGGGATGGGATTTGAAGAAGAACATGGATAGAGTTGATTGTAAGAAGTGTCAAAGAAGGAGGTGACAAAGGTTCCAAACTTAAGCGATGAACTCTCTTTCTTAGGATCGTCCTGAGGTGTCCAAAAACCAAGACCAGTTTTATCACTATCAGGAGTTTGAGCATTTATTATCTCAGAGATCTTTGTTGATGATTTGCACCATTTTTCAACATGAGCCTTTTCTGTTTTTAGAGCAGCGATGGCTTGTTCGCGTTCAATACTGATGATTTCATTTATAATGACTTGATCTTTCAACTTTTCTTCTAAAAGATTTAGTTCTTTGATCTTTTCATGACATTTCTCCAGCTCTTGAGTTAAATGAACATTTTTGTTCTCATCTTGAGTTTTGTCGTTTAGGGCATTATAAAGGTCAATCGTCAGTACATCAACAGCGCGACTTCTCTCAGCTTCAGGTAGAGAGGGATTTGTAGAGATAGATACCTGAGATGATATGTAGCTCATAGAAGATTCAGATGGTTCTTCCACTTCTTCTTTAATCTCAGCCATGAGGCAAAGATTAGCGACTTCTTCTTCATCAGAAGATGATTCTTCTGATTCAGCCCAGTCGTGTTCTTCAGCGATGAGACCTTTACCTTTTCGCTGATAGCTTTTCAGCTTTTGATATTTGTTCTTCAGCTTAAGGTATTTGTCATCACTGGATCTTCTTGAGGTAGAAGGTTTGAAGACCTTTTTCGACCTGCACTCACTAGCAAAATGTCCAATCTTTTCGCAGTTATAGCAAGTGGCAGTAGCCTTATCAACCGGAGTTGATTTTGGCTTTTCAGTAATAGAGAGAGGTTTACTTCTTCGGAAGTTACTCTTTCTTGCAAATCTCTTAAAAGAGTTTGTCAAGAGTGCTAAGGACTCATCAAACTCTGAAAGATCAGGGTCTGATAGATCCTCAGATTCAGAATCTAACTCAGTGATAGTGAGAGTAGATCGCTGAGATGGAATTATCTCTGAAGAGACTAAAGCAACAGGAGTGCTTTTAGAGTCTTTAGAATCTTTTATAAGATTCTTTTTCAGTAGATTAGATTGCTCATAGTTGAGCAGTATTCCGTATAGAGTGCTTAAGGAGAGAGTATGTAAGTCTTTTGTCAGCTTAAGACATATTGAATAACTGTCCCAGCTTTCAGGAAGACATTCCAAGAATTTTGTTAGGACCTCAGAATTAGAATAGGTCCTACCAACAGTTCTTAGGTCAATTATTAGGCAGTTAAATCGCTGATGAACGTCAGAAAGAGATTCATTCTTACCAGCGATGAAACTTTCATACTGTCTTACCAAGTTAATCTTTCGAGTCTCTTGGATTTCAGTGGTGCCCTCATATTGAACACATATGGTTTCCCACATTTCTTTAGAAGTTTTCAGATGCATGATGGAATGGAAAACTTCATCAGGCAGAGCCATTGAAATAATGGTCTTTGCTCTTGCATCTATGCCTACCTTCTTTTTATCTTCATCACTCCACTGTCTTATTTCCTTAACGACATATCGTTCAGGGACAGCTTCAGTGGTGGCAGTAGCGGGAACCGCAGCTATAATTCTAACAGGTTCATAGGGTCCGTTTTCTATATATTCAGGTATAGTAGGATCCGCACCTTCAAGAAATAGCATCATTCGATTTTTCCATAGAGAAAAGTTATCTCTGCTAAATCGAGGAGGTTTAGAAAGTGAACCATTATCATAGTAGTTTGTGTTTAATGCCATTTTAGAATAGCAAGGAAGAGTATACAGCAAGATCTTGTTTATTAGATTTAAACAAACTGCTCTGATACCACTTGTTGGTCCCGAAGGTGCTAAACAAGTTTGTAAAAGGGGGGGGTTGAAGAACTCATTCAAAAGGATTTGAATCATAATAGGTTTTATTTTTGGAAGAGAGGATCATTAAGATGAGAATGAAGTTCATACCTTTCAACTTGATTTGTCAGAGGTTCTTAGTGAAGATACAGAGGTTCTAATAAGGGTATCAGAGGCTCTGATCTTGATCTTTGTATTTTACCTCTCTTTTACCTTAGCTCCCCCTTGATCGATGATGGTATTATTTTCTCCCCCTTAAATTGTGCTTGGATCACACAAGATAAAATATGCTTGTAGATAGGTAATACATGCTTAAGTAAAGTGCATAGGCTCTGATATGTATATCAGAGGCTCTGATGATGTGGGAATATGCCACCAGATTATTAAAGGCTCTGAAGTGAGATATCAGAGGCTTTGATCTATGTTAAGATCAAGTGGACATATTTAGGATGCCCAACTTGCTGATCAAAAAGTTGAACCTCTATTCATCAAGAGCTTTTGTGAATATATCATCAAGTTGGTAATTAGTTGATGTTGGTCCCGAAGGTGCTAAACAAGTTTGTAAAAGGGGGGGGGGGTTGAATACAAACACAGAATTTAAAGTTTAATAAATTGTTTATTGAAGAATCAAAATACAATTTACAAGTTTGTTGCGGAATAAGATTAAGACAGACTCAATCTAAACAAACTTAAGAACCACTAAGATAATTGCACAAGAAGTTCAGAGAATGGGGTTTAGAGATATAGAAAACAAGGGTTTCTATCTTGAGTTCAAGGATGAAGCACCCACTTAGATGAAGGGGTGAACTTCCTATTTATACCCTATGCATTAAATGCATGGCAGGATACTTTACACGTGGCGTTCACAGATTGGCTTTGATAAACTGACTTTTGGGAGACATGCTTTTGGCCGGGTCATGAACAGTGTAGTAGACAGAGTTGTTGTACGAATGATTGCAGAGACTTGTCCGTTCTGACACATCGTACTAGGTTGTGCAAGGATAGACAAAAGGAAACTTGAGGCATAAGCTTTGTGATCGTTTGATCGCTGAGTATCTCTAAGTTCAGAGATAAAGAGGTTCAGCTATAGCTGAAGCTTTTTCTCATGTTCCTTCGCGTATTGGTAGAGTTGTCTTTGCTTCACTGATATCCGCATCAGGTCACTAGTAGACTTCTCTTTGTTCAACAGCTTCGTCTTTGATTCAGCTATGAACATCTGTTGACGCGAGACTTGTCTTCAGGGATTACGTTGGTTGTTTACTTTAGGAACTATCAGTGATAACTGAACAGACTCAGTTTGATCACTGATAGTGAAACACTAATACATAGAAATGTTTATAAGAAAGACTATCAGCGATAACTGAACAGACTCAGTCTGATCGCTGATGGTGAAACACTAATACATACTAAAACGTAATTTTCACTAAGCATAGAAAAGGGTCGTTATCAAATCACTGAGAGAGTTTGGATCAACAGTTGAGGAAAAATACATTTCGGTAGTGCCCTTCTCAACATCATCTTTAAGGAAGTGGTACCTGACATCAATGTGCTTAGTTTTGGAATTTTGCACTGGATTGGCAGAGATTACAATTGCACTTCTGGAGTCACAAAGAATAGGGATTTGGTCATACTCAAGACCATAGTCCTTAAGCTGAGTTTCATCCATAGTATTTGAGAACAACAACTAACAGCATCTACATATTTTGTTTCATCTGTAGAGGTTGATAAACAGTTTTGCTTCTTGGATGACCATCTCACTAACTTGTCCCCAAGGAGTTGACAACATCTAGAGGTGCTTTTTCTGTATAATCTGCAACCTGCATGATCTGCATCAATATATGCCATTAATTCAAAACCATAGTGCTTTGGCTACCAGAGGCCTAGTGATGGAGTGCCTCTGAGGTATCTAAAGACTCTTTTGACAGCAGATAAATGTGATTCCTTTGGATTAGCTTGATATCTGGTATAGAGGCAAGTTGCAAACATTATATCAGGTCTGCTAGCAGCTAAGTATAAAAGTGACCCTATGATGTTTCTATAGTCCTTGACATCTACTGGCTTGCCAGAGGGATTAGAGTCAAGCTTAATTCCAGAGGCAATGGGAGTTTTTATGGGAGCTTAATCATTTAATTTGTACTTTTTCAGAATATCATAGACGTATTTTGCTTGATTTATGAAAGTTCCCTCTGAAGTCTGCTTTACTTATAGTCTTAGGAAGAAAGTTAATTCTCCTATTAGACTCATTTAAAATTCACTTTTCATCAGCTCTGAAAACTTGTCAAAGTATTTTTGGTAAGTACACCCAAAGATAATGTCATCAACATAAATCTGTACCAAAAGTAGATCATTCTTGTACGGTTGTACCTTTTGATGAACATAGTAGTGTCCACTGTACCTTTCTCAAAATTGTTGGCAATCAGAATGTGTGAAAGTGTTTCATACCATGCTCTAGGGGCTTGTTTAAGGCCATACAGAGATATGTCTAGATAGTCGACATGGTTTGGAAACTCAGAGCTATCAAACCCAGGGGGTTGTTGGATATATACCTCTTCATTGAGTTTGCCATTCTAAGAAGGCAGATTTCACATCCATCTGATAGACTCTGAAACCTTTGTAAGCTGCAAGCCTGCAAAGGCTAGAAATATTCTTATTTCCTCAGTCCTTGCAACAGCTGAAAAGGTTTCATCATAGTCTATTCCTTCTTCTTGGCAGTATCCCTTTGCAACAAGCCTGGCTTTATTTTTTATTACTATCCCATCCTCATCCTTTTTGTTCCTGAAACCCCACTTAGTTCCAATGGAAATTTTACCTTTAGGAAGCGGAAATAGAGACCAAACTTTGTTTCTTTCAAACTGTAGAAGATCCTCTTGCATAGCTTCAACCCAGTTTAGGTCTTCCAGGGGTTCAGATACCTTTTTGGGTTCAACCATGCTAAGCAAATTTACAAATTAAGAATGCTTCATTAGTAGTGGCTAATTTGGTCCTTACACCATCATTGGGGGTTGCCAATGATTTGATGAGAGGGGTGTTCTTTGGTCCATCTAGACATGGGATCATGAATTTATGGAGAGGTTTGAGCTTCAGAGATAGGTGAGAGCCATTCTGACATTGGGCTCTGAAAGGGAGTAATATGTACTTCTGAATTTGGACTTTGAGTTGGTGATGTGTTCACTTGCTCCTCTTCAGATGAATGTCTAGGTATGGGATCTTCAGTTGGACCTGTGGACATTGATATAGATGGTGAGTTATCAGAAGTACCAGATAGAGATATACCTGATGCTTGGGGTCCCTATGAGGTTATTTCAGAGACACTTCTGATGATAAGATCAGAGGTATCATCCTCATCAAATAAGTCCTCAAATAGCAAATTTAGTTCAGACTCTTTGATTTTGATGGATTCTAGAGTGACTTGTTTTTGCTTGAGTTGAAAGCAAGAACACTCTAAAGTCATGGGCTCTTTGTCATCAAAGGAAACATTGATGCTTTCATTGATGAGCTTGGTTCTGAGATTATAGACTCTATAGTCTTTTGAAGTAAGTGAATATCCAATGAATTTTCTTTCATTGACCTTTTTATCGAATTTACCAAGCTGATCTCTGTCGTTTAGAATGAAGCACCTGCATCCAAAGACATGAAAGTACTTAACATTAGGTTTCCTTTGATTTATGAGTTCAAAAGAAGTTTTCTTAAATCTCTTCACTGTGATAGCCATGTTTTGTGTGAAACAGGTCGTGGAGACTACTTCTACCCAGAATGTGGTAGGTAATTCAAAAGCTACCAACATGGTCCTTACCGCTTCTACGAGTGTTATGTTTCTCCTCTCAACAACTCCATTTTGTTGAGGGGTTCTTGCTGCAGAGAAGTTATGTGATATGCCCTCACTTGTGAAATACTCATCAAGTTTAGCATTCTTAAATTCAGTTCCATTATCACTCTTTAACTTCAGAACCTTGTTGCTGAGCATTACCTGAATTCTTTTCATCAAATTTATTAGTACCTCTGGAACATTAGTCTTAACTCTGATGAACTCAATCCATGTATACCTTGAATATTCATCAATCAAGACAAGTATATACTTTTTTCTAGAAAGACTTCACATATATGGGACCACAGAGGTCAACATGGAGCATGTGCAGAGGTCTTGGGCAAGAGTGATCACTCTTTGTCCAGTGGGAGGCCTTTTTGAGTTTTCCCATTTCACATGCAGGACAAATATGATCTTTGTCAAATTTTAGAGTGGGCAGACCTTTTACAAGCCCATACTTGACTAACTTGTTTAGATTAGAAAAGTTCAGATGGGAGAACTTCTTTTTCCAGAGCCAGACATCTTCATTTTACTCAAAGAGTAAACAGAGAGTCTCTGAATTATTCTTTGAGGTGAAGTTCATTAGATAAAGATTTCCTTTTCTGTCTACACTGAGTAGTTCCTCACCATTGTTAGTTAGCAAAGACCAATACTTTTCTTAAACTTAACATCAAAACCATTATCACATAATTGACTTATACTAAGCAGATTGTGCTTTATCCCATCTACATAAGCAACTTTTGATACAGAAATGTCACCTTTGGAAAGCATACCATAACCTCTGATCTGACCTTGTCTATCGTCTCCAAAAGTTACAGAACCTCCAGTTTTGTCTTTGAATAAGTATATTAACCTTTTGTCTCCAGTCATGTGTCTTGAACATCCATAATCAAGGTACCATACAGACATATGTTGTTTCCACAAGACAGATCAAAGTTTTCTTTTAGGTACCCATTTCATAATGGGTCCTTTCTTGTTAGATTGAGGCTTGCTTCCCTTTTCCTCTGGTTTTTCAGACTCTGTTGGACTGCCAGGTTCCTTCCTCTACCATTTCTGAATATGGGTCTTACCGTCTTAGGATTCTTTACCCTATTTGGTAACCCATTCAGAATGAAGTGAGGGCCAGAGAAGTGGTTTCTTAATTTCAGCAATAGATCAAGACATTTGCAGTTATGTGAACATTGAGATAAGGAATTAAAACTTATGTTTTCATTCAAAAACTTTTGAGATTTGGCCTTTTTGAAAGTATCTATTCTAGCATCAAATGTTTCAAAGAAATTTCTATCTAGGTTAGATTTATTTTTGTGAAGATTGGCTTTCTCTTAAACTTTTATTTCCTGCCTTTGATGCTTGCTAACTCTGTTGTTCACTGAAATATCAGAAACAGACTTGCCATTCATAACCCATTTTCCCTTTTGCTCTGGTATGAACTTGATTGGTTTGAAAGGATAGGGTTGGAGGGTAAGGGCATGGGTTTACTCTTGGTTTTTCTTTTGCTTTCTTTTCCAAATCCAAAGAAGATTTAGCTTTTTAGCACATTTCAACAAAGTTGGGACAGATAGGAATTCTTGGCACATCTTTCGTGATTAAGATTCCATTGTTTTGAATTCCAGAGGGGAGTTTAGTCTCCTCTGATTTGTTAACAACTATCTCTGTGGCCTTTAGACTTGACTTTGATTCAGAGATGACAGATTGATCTTCATCAATTATAATATCCTCATCCACAGAGGATGTCTCATCTGAGTTAGAGTCAGAATCAAGGAAGTCCTTTTGGGATTCCTTGAATAGTTGTACCAGAATTGATGTACCAAAATAATCTTAGTTGTTTTGTTGGAATGTCCCTCTGATGTTGCACGGAATGATTTCAAGTGAAATTGAGAATAAGTTTTGTCTCAGAACTTCCAATAAATTCTTTTCAAAAGTGGTTTCAAGGAGTTTTTCAGAATCTTTTGCACTTAAAGGTTGGAATTTTGTTGCTTCTAGATTCAGACTGCTCTGATTTTTGACATCAGAGAGACTTAGTTCAGAGGTAACAGAATTCTAATCCTTAAAGGAGTCAAAGTTGAACAAGGATTCTGTTTTGCTTTGGACAGGCATATGCTCATAAGCATACTGAATGTTTATAAATTTAAGTTTCCTTGCTATTGACCCTTCAGAGGTTCTCAATTTCTTGAATGTCGACACTTCTCTTAGGGATGGAAAATCATGTTTTTGAACTCTGCTCATACAGAATGTGTTTGTCAGAGAGTTCTTCTTTTTCCCTGTGTAGGGATCAAGATCACTAAACCCTAGTCCTTGAGTGTCCATTTGGGAGTTGATTTTAATGTACACATCTTGTGCATCATGATATTTTTTTGATCAAAATTTCTTTTCTTTGCAAGTTCTAATGCAAAAACTCTCTCTCTCCTTTTGAAATTAATTTTTCAGAGCCAAAGAGTTGAGTCTTTCATACTCAGATTTCTTAACCTCTTTATCTTTATCCTTGATGGTTTTCTCTAGCTTTTCACACTTAGCAGTAAGGGTTTGTTATTTAAAAACTTTCTTCTTTTCAAGCTCATATTGTTTTTTGAAATTGTGTCTTTTTCTTCTTCTAAAAGTTCCTTTTCTCTTTTGTACAAGATTAGGTCCTTCTGAGTTTGTTTTCTTTTATTCTTTTCATCTAAAAGTTTCTATTTAAGCTTTAGAAATTCCTCAGAAAGTTTTAAGACATCCATCTCAAGTTCAGATTAAGTGTTGTCAGAATCAAAGGTAGAGTATACTTTTTCGTCTGATTTTGATGGTTCTGAAGATTGATCATCATGAGACAGGACTTCATTATGATCACAGGCTGTGAGAGCCATGCCACATAAGTGAGCATGCGCTGGTTCATCATCAAAGGATAAGTCTGACACCCAGTTTTCCATTTCTGTTACTAGGCTTCTTTCTCTGACATTGTATATGTACTTGTTTTTGTACTAGTCCTTGTCTTTGATAAGACGACCTTAACAATTGGCAGATAAATGACCTAACTTTCCACATATGAAGCATCTCCCATCATTTTGATTATGGGGAGTGTCATTTGCTTTTTGCTTCAGAGGTGCTTATGGAGCTGCTATAGGCTGGAATTGAGTAGGTCTCTGGTCAAGAAACTGAACCTGCTTCTGATCATAGTTCTGCACTTGTCTCTAATTCTGATAAGGAACTTGTCTCTAGTCCTATTGGTAGAAAGGTTTCTTGTATCCTCCTCTTCTCTCTGTTAATTCATCTCCTCCATCTCTGCCTCTTTTGTTAAACACCTTCTTTCCAAATTTCTTGTTGAATTGTTAAGTAATCAAAGAAAGAGATTTGGCAAGGCTTGATATCTTCATCTTAATCGTCAGAGATGGTTGATTTATCATCTTCACTATCTGCAATCAGGGATTTCTTTCCTTTACTCTTCTCTCTAATTGACTTCTCTCTGAGGTCGTCTCCTTTGATGGATTTGCCTTGGGTCTCTGAGATTAATGCCAGAGAGCCTCCTTTTGAGTTCTTTTCCCTCTGCTTCACAACATCCTTTTCTTGTGTTGCTAAAGTTCTATAGACATCCTAAAATGACCATGCTTTCAGATCTTGATTTGCTTGTAGGGACATGGAGAGTTGCAACCATTCATCGTTTATACTTCTCAAGAACAATACATTGTTGTCTTCCTTTGATCTGACCACCCCACACTTTTTGAATTTGTTGATCAGTACGTTGAATCTGTTGTATGTTTGTTGAAGACATTCATTGGGTAGTGCCTTTGATGTCATTGTATTCATTGATGTATTGTGTTCTTCTATTTTTCTGGGTTTTAACACCTCCTTCAAGTTGATTTAACAACTGATCCCACATCTCCTTGACAGTATGACATGAGTCTAGTTCTTGAAATAAATCATTTGGAATAGCTACGATCATGAGTCTCATAGCTTTTCCATCATTCTTGATTATACTTTGATCTTCTTCTGTGTAACCAGCGAGCTCTTTTGGAGCATAATGAGTTGGAACTTCAGTTGTTGTTGTAGTAGCAGGGACGCGAGGAACAAGAACCATAGGTGAATATGGACCATCGGTCACGGATCTCGTCAAATCTTTGTCGATTCCATCAAAGAAGTTAACCATTCGAATTTTCCACAGAGGATACTCATCACAAAGAAGAGTTGGGGGTTTTGTGAGAGATCCAGCAGTATAAATGGCGTTTATACCAGTGTTCGCCATTTTTTGAAGAAAAGATGCACAAAAGAGATGAATAGTTTGAAAGGAGATGAGTTTAATATAGAGGATGTGTACTCTTGAAGATTCTACTGGATATGTGACGATCTTCCAATGTAAAATCAACCTGGAAATAAAATTAGATCGATTTGATTGAGACAAATCAATTGGATTTTATACCACTTGTTGGTTCCCAGATTTTACTTGGATTCAATGTGTATGTAAATATAAAGAGTTTGTGAGCGGAAGCTTTGAATATTTATTAAATAAGATAAATCACAGTATAATAAGAGAAACAAATTATTCAAGAAATACTTCAAGAGGCGTAGTCATTTGTATTAGAATATTTTAGAAGATGAACATGAAGAACACCAAGAACATACAGTACATGTGGGAAAAGATATCACTGAAATTCTCTCTCTCTCTCTCTCTATATATATATATATATAGTACAATGCATGACAATATGGTAGTGGAAGTTTTTTGTGTACGTGCTCATACAGTATGGCAGTCTTGTCCTCTATATATCGCCCAAATCAGGGTGGTACAATATGAAGACTAGTCCTGAGGTGTCGGGTGTAAAGTTAAAGCAACCGCTTTTGGTGCTGACGTGGCAGGCTAGATGGGAGACTCCATACTTGAGAGATTTGAGCATACTTGAACTTCATAGCAGAGGTCAGAGGGGGCCTTGGTGCTCTGATGCTAGATCATCCTCTGGTTAGGTGTCCTCTGGTAAGTTGTCTCTGATAGCGCATTCTCTGAAGTTAACTTAGTCTTTCTGAAGTAGTCCCTGGTGCCTCTGAAACCTCTCTGATGCTTCAAGACTTAGTGATTTTCAATGATTTTACATTAGAGATACTTGGGGCTAACACAGAGATTGAACATTAGTAGCAGCACTAATTTGTTCAGACTATTCAACTTTAAAATTTATTGCTTCTAATTTCTGAACTTTTTCACACAAAACATTTCTTTCTTGAGAAATCAAATCAAATTGTTTTCGTAGATCAGATTTGATATTTTTCTCTTTCATCACATCTGTGGATAACTCATATAATCTTCTTGCAAGCTTCAAAATTTCAGCCTCAAAGATTTTCCTTTCATTCTCAAAATCTTTTCCAAATGCTTTGTTTTATCTAATATATCGTTAAAAATCCTAACATTTTTCTCCTCAACAACTTTCTTTTCTTTTTCAAAAAGATTTTTCCTGTTTTCAAAATCCTTTCTTTCTTTCTCCAAAAGCTTCTTCAACTCAGATATTTTGAAATAAAGTTCAACAGATTTTGTCTCAAAATCTTTTCTCTGTTTTCCAAAGTTGTGTCTTTCAATTATCAAAACTTTTTCAAAATCAGAAATTTGTTTTAAAAGTTTTGCATTTTGAATCTCAACAACTTTTTTGTCCTCAAGATTTTTCTTTGAAAATTCAAAGAATTTTTGTTCGAAAATTCTTCTTTCATTGACAAATATATTTCTCTCTTTGTCAAACTGTTCCTTTTCTTTGACAGTCTCCATGTTCAAATCTAAAATTTTCTTTTTCAACTCAACAATCTCAACTTCCAAAACATGTACTTTCTCTTCAATTTTCTTGAGATCATCCCCTTTAATCAACTCAGAGGTCTGTTGCTTAAGATCTTGATTGGTTTTACTCAAAATATCGATTTCACTATTTAGCAACCCTTTAGACTCTTTCCTTTTATTTTTGATCTAACTCATATTTTCTTGAGCCGAGTATTTTCCTCTTCAAAATTTGTGATGGTTTGTTGATTTTCATTTATCTTTGCTTCTAAGTTCTGAAATCTTACGTTTCAGTTCTCTCTCATGAGGTGGTACATAAAAACTAAAATACTCATCATCACTCATTTTCAATTCACTTGAAAAGACCTAAGGTTAATAAATTTGAACTAGTCCCTTTTTGAAAGTCAACGACAGTCAAACTTGGTCAAAAAGAAATAGTCAACTATCACAAGCCTTGTGTTCTCTCTAAACCAAATTGTCCCCCTCCTGTGTCTTAGCACGGGGGTCCCGCTACCCGGTTAGCGGGTGGGTTCAAGGGCAAACGCCTTTGTGGGGTCTGGGGGAAGCGCCCCGAGATTTTTTTTAAACTACAACAAGGCATTGACCAATTATCGCAAGCTTTAAAAAGTCAACTAAAAATCAAAGTCAACTTATCTCATGAAAAGTCAACTTGTCATACACCAAGCTTCTGAAGTTATCGCACACTAAATTTTATCGCGCACTGAAACACTGAACCACGCAATAACAAATTTTGTCGCTCAAAGCACACGCAATAACAGAGTTTCTCGCTCAAGGCACATTCGATAACTGACTTTGTCGTGTAAGAGGCTCACGACAACCACTGTTCACTGGTCTTTGGCGTGCAATAAAACCACTTTGTCGCGTAAGAGTCATGCGACAACTACTGTACACTATGCTTTGTCGCGCATGTCGATCAAGTGTCACGCGATAACTTCTATACTTAGTCGCTCATAAATTTTCCCCACGCGATAACTTTGAAGGTCTTTGTCACGTGACAAAGATGAACATCATCATTTCTTCAATGCGCGATAAAGATGAATATTCACAAAAAAAAACTTTGATTTTGATCAAATCTGCTCCAAATCGAATGAAACTTTGAACTAGTGTGCGATTTTACTCCAAAAACAACTTTAATTCTTTGGAATACACCAAAATCCAACAAAATCAATCACTTTTGATTCAAGCAGTAGCCATTTTCTTCGAATTTCAAAACCTCAAAAATCAATTGAATTTTGATTCAAATTTGTTTCTTTCTCGCAACAATCAATTCATATTAACACCATTATCAATCTTGAATCAATTGAGTACAAATTTTGATCGAAAACAATTCAAATCAAGAATTTCAAGAATTAAAGTCGATTTTTCCAAACTTTCAAAAAAAAACCAGGACCAAGAACAAATTTGAATAACCTCCATGCTCTGATACCATTTGTTAATTCAAATTCATTCAAGTAACAGTGAAATCACAATGATTCTTTACTGAAATTGAGAGAAATAGAAGAATAGGATTCAAGATCTACTTTCTCTCTAGACTCTCTCTCTCTCTTTCTAGAATATAACTCTCTCAAAGTATGAATTAGGCTCCTACTACAATTACAATGAAAAAATTCTATTTATACCTATTACTAATTACAAAAGAAACTACCTAGCTTTGACTTTCTAATTAAGTGAGCTTTGACTTTCTCTCCTTTAACATTGACTTTGACATTAAAGCTTTGATCATTGACTTCAAGCTTTGCCATTTTGATCTTCAACAATGTATCCTCATTTGATGATCTTGGATACAACAATATTTGCTCTAACATTCTTTATTTTACTACTAGCTGACCAGATATTATGTTTGCTACATGTTTGTGTGCGCGTTATCAAGCCAATCCTAAAGAATCTCACTTGGTTGTTGTAAAACACATCTTCAGGTACCTTAAAGATACCCTGCATATGGGTCTTTGGTATCCCAAAGACTCATGTTTTGAACTAATCGGGTATTCAGACTCTAATTATGCAGGTTCAAAAGTTGATAGAAAGAGCACCACAGGCAACTGACAATTACTTGGTGGAAAATTGGTTAGTTGGTCAAGCAAGAAACAACACTCAGTCTCCACTTCTACTGCTGAGGCCGAATATGTTGCTTCTAGAAGATGTTGTGCTCAAATCCTTTGTATGAAAAATCAACGTAGGGATTATGATCAGATCTACTCAAATGTACCGATTCTGTGTGACAATTCTAGTGTAATAGCTATGGGCAATAATCCAGTCCTTCACTCCCGATCAAAGCACATTGACATCAGATATCACTTCATTAGAGATCATTTCCCTTTTGCTGCTGAGACCGATTTTCAAAAAGGAAAATCGGTAGATCCTCTACATCACCGGATATCTCCTATCTTATCCGTTGCTAAGGAAATCTTTGACAAAAGTACATCCATTTTTGTACCTGATAGAGACATTCCCTGATGAACTGAAGAAAATATATTTGTATTTTCTACATTTTTCAGGAGTTGTCTACAACAAGGTCTGGAGGTCAACTTTGTCCCATGATGAGACAAAAAAGGATATTTTGTCTTTTTAAAAAACATTCCTGACATCAATCCCAAAGTGATAAGTGTCCCAATTATTTAATACACATGGTAGTATTTAAAGTTGAAGACCCCTCTCATGCAAGGTTACACTTTTAAAAAGAGATTTCTGATTGCTCAAGCAAAATGTACAGACCCTCTCTCCTCAAGAACTTTATAGTTTGTTTTTAGTGTTTCACAAGTTGTGTTTAGTTTTCTGTTTTTTAAGTGAAAGATTGTTAGGATAGATTTATCTGTTCTTTCTTTAACAATCTTAAAAAGGATTATGTGTGTAATTCTTTATCAATAAAGAATTAAATTAAGTAAAAAATTTAGTATTGTATTCAATCCCCCTTTCTACAATACTTGTTTACTTTTGCCATTTCTTGTTGGGACTAACAACTCTACACACACACACATACACACACACACACACACACACACATATATATATATATATATATATATGTTAATCAATAAATCCCAATCACAACAAGTAATTACTCAAGATATAAGCAAATAAGATCAAGAACTAGAGAGAGAAAGTAGATCTTGTATTGCCACAAGTCTGAAAGTTACAAGCTTAGATCTCTAAACGTAGTTACAAGATTACACAAGCTAACCTATATATACTACCTAACTAATACAAGACTTAACCACAAAGTAAATGCAAAACTAGCTTTGACTTATACAATGTTGACTTTTACATCATTGACTTTCCTATTAAATCTTGGATACAATATTTAGACTTAACAATCTCCCCCTTTGTATTCAAGATTTAATAAAAATTGATACAGATCTTCAGCTCATGATTCTTCAGCTTTTGTCTCTTTATCTTTGAACTTTGACACATTCACAGACTTCATTCTTTCAGCACTTGAAGAATCTCATAAAGTTTTTTTCTCTTTGTAGCTTTGTAAGTCAACATGCCTTGAACAAGAAACTGAGTTCTTTAAACTTCTTTGTATCTTCATCACTCACTCACTCAGATCTCTGGACTGTCTTGATTTAGCTTTGAACAAACTTTCACGAAACATCTTGAATAATTTCTTTGAATCAGCGGAAGCATTTTGAACTTTTGACAATTCAGCTATGAAATTGATCTTTGTAAAATTATCCCCCTCTTTGATGATTGAGAGCATCATAATCATGAAAATTTCTTCAATTTCAGCACAGACTTTGATTTCCCCTTTTGTGATAAAAAACAATCTCCCCTTTGACATTTGGCGCGCTTTGATCTGAGAGCCGTCAATTCATGAAAGATATATATCCAAATCTTTTCAAATTCAGACATATTGAATATGGTAACCCTGAATCAACAAATGAAACAGCTAGAAGTGTCTGTTAGTAACACGGAGTCACTGTGTACAACGAATGTACAATATAAGGAGCTGGCTTGATGAAGACTCCCCAGGACTTCCATTCAATCATTGAAAAACACAAGGTTTATCTATGAATGTTCTGACAGAAAAACAGATTTTCTGTGTGGTCGTGCTTGTGTTTGAAAGAATTAGCACAATGATTGTGTTTCATAAGGCTCAAAGTATGTAAATCACTGAGACAGCAATGATTGTACATGGACTCAATGTGCATGAGAAAGGGTCGAAGGTGGGGCAACTTTCCTTCTTTTTCAATATCAGTATCTTCCAAGAGAAGAACCAATAGATTATGTGTTGCTTCCCCAGAAAATGTGAAACATTCTCTTTTTAAGAAAAGAATGAGTAGCTAGTGGGGTTGATGCAAGAGATGGCATGGGCTATTTGCCTATTTCAATGATGGTCACCAAAGAAATGTGAACCAATCAGTAATGTGGCTGCCCGGCTCAGAAAGATGTTTGGTGCAGAGTTCTGATATTCTTTTAACTCTGTTCTCACACCCTCTTTCTTTTAAACATATAAGCTCACATCTAACCAATCTCTCATTTCCATTTTACCTCATCTCACTCCCACACTCAATTTTTTTAGATCCCTCTCCCCTCAATCACTCAAAGGATTTCTTCCGGGGTAGGAAACATTGGTTATCGTGAATCCATGGAAGATCTATTAAGCACTCATACTAAATCCCATGTTCCTAAAAGTACATGCTAGTCAATGATTTTCTTGATATGAAAAGCACAAGAAATCATATGTCAGTGTATGTATGCTCATCAAAAATCAGAAATGAAATTTGAGCAATTTTTAAACATTTAAGATTTCTCAAAACTTTATATGAATGAATAATCAAGAAAGAATAGAAATGTTTTGAGAATCTGACAATGATTAAAATCAGATCAAATGAAATAGCTAGGGTATCAAGGAATTGGAAATTTGTTTATATGAACGAATATAAACAATATAGCAATGAAAGCACAAATATGAAAAGATGATTGATGCTTAACAACTTTGAAATTCAAACGGGGGTATTACCATCGAAAAATTTGTTCGTATAGAGACATGGTAATAACAAATTCAAATAAAATACTGAACCAGTGTGTATGAATACTTGACAGTATATGGACAAGATAATACACAAGTATTGATATTTGGAAACACACGGTCAGTTAAACATTAAGGCTCAATATTTGAAAAACATTTAAAAACACACTTCTAAATTCATAAAATCGTTTGAGAATAGAGAAGTGGTTTGAACATTTAAGAAAGTTTTTTTCATGCTTGAAAGTTGTTCTTCTTCCAAACAATCAGAGATCTAGGATCAGAGGATATTTACCTTTAAGCTCCCCCTCAAAACATGATATAATGATTTATGTCTTTTGAGCTTCCCCTGGATATTAGCATAATATCCTTCTTTGATCGTTGAAAAATGGGTCCTGTTCTGTCATGTAATCAGAAGCCATCACCTGTACTCCCCCTATAATTTATGCATTAGTAGATATATCAATTAAAACAAGATAGAGATCCACAACTCCTTCTGGAATGTGGTCCGTCATATCAGGAAAATCTATCAATGAAAAGTCTAGGATAGAGATCCACAATTCCTTCTGGAATGTAGTCCATCATATCTCTCTATTGCAAAAAGAGTGTACTCCCCCTTGAAGGTTGATGTCCTCATTTGAGTGTTGGAATACGATCTCTTATGATATCACGGAAGTAGAGGGCTTTGATCCTTTGAAGTACGGGTCCTAAGCTGATGTACTTAGAAGCCATAATCTTTCAGCTTTGAAGTCCGGGTTTTGAATTGTTGTGTTCAAAAGCCATTGTTCTCTTACTCCCCCTTGACTTGAGGTGTCTGCAACACAGAATCAGTTTTCTTCTTTGGTACCCACTGGTATTTGGGTCCAGAAATGTTAGTTGCAGTTCGTGTAGGGTTAACCGAGTAAGAACCATACCAGAAATGATCACTGGTCTTGTGGATATGATCATGTGTACAGCAGTAAGAATAATAAAATTTATTACCTGAAAACCTGAATAATTGATCTCTTGAGTATATAAGGTCAGGTTTACCTTTATGCTCTTTGTTCTTCTTTGCTTTGTGTGTATGTACACATGATGTCTTCTCTTTCCGCTCATTTGACATCTCATCTTTAACTGGTTTCTTCTGCCAGACCAGTTTCTCTTTCTTGAAACTTTTTCTTCTCGGATAAGTATCTGAACCATCTAAATATTCATCATAGAAAAGGTTAGTGCGACGAATCTGATTAAAGAATTTGACTGACCTTTGTGAAGAGACAGATTTCTGATTTTGTTCTATGGCCTTCTTTTCTTTCTCAAACTTCTCTCTTTCCAAAATCAATACTTTCTCAAAATCAGAGATTTGTTGAGAAAGTTTTAAGCATTTAAGCTCCACTATCTTTTTCTCTTCAAAACATTTTCTTGAGAAATCTGAGAACTTCTTTGAAAAACTTTTCTTATCAGAATCAAAATCAGCTTTGTTTTCATCAAGTTGTTGTTCCAAATCAGATATATTCTTTCTAAGCTCAGCATTCTCATATTCCAATTTCTTAACTTTCTGCTCATTGCTCTCAACAGAGATTGTCTGCTGAATTTTAGCTTCCAACACAGAAATCTTTTCTTTTAGAACTGACACAACTGTTGGCCCTAACATCGTCCATTCAAGATAGTCTCATATCTCCTTTCCTGTCGACTTGTATAAATATTTTCCTATCAACTGATAGGTTTTTATGTGACCATTAATATCATGACGAATACTGTTAAACACAAAAGTTCGGGCTAAAATATCAGCTTTCTTTCTTTTCTCCCGATCCTCAGTACAATCTTCTGTTAGAGTAAGAGGTTTCATCTCTCCTTCAGTCAACGACAAACTGATATAACAACTCAGCTCATGTGTATCTACAAATTTGAAAAAATCAATTTTCCACTGCTCGTATCTTCCTCTGAGTAAAATTGGAGAACTCATCCTGTTTCAAAAGGAATTTAACAAAGTAATCGTCAGTTGAAATGAATTCAAAAATAAAATTCAGACAATTTAAAATGTTCTCTCTCAGAAAGCTTTGAATGAGAAACAGCTTGATAAAAAAAATGATCGTTCCCAAACTGTAAATCAGAAAATCAAAAATCAGATCAAATTGAAGTATTTCGTAAAAATTGAAAACCAGATAATTTTAGTTTTAAAGACAGATATGAGAATTGCGCAAAGTAGAGATTCTCGTATGCAATGTAAAACGCAAAGTCAGGTTTCCGGAACAAGTGAGATGCGCAAAATGAGGTTTGCGTGTCAGCCTTGATGCGCAAAGTAAGGTTTGCGTGTTAGCCTTGATGCGCAAAGTAAGGTTTGCATGTCAGCCTTGATGCGCAAAGTAAGGTTTGCGTGTCATCCTTGATGCGCAAATAGAGCTTTGCGCAAGCAACGTGATATGCAAAGTAAGGTTTTCGGATCCAACTAGATGCACAAAGAATGGTTCTCGGAACAAGTGTGATACGCAAAGTATGTTTTGCGTATTGGGCTTGATGCGCAAATTGGACTTTGCGTATACTGAAGGATGCGCAAATGAAACTTGAAGCCTGAAAACCGAAAATTTTGCGCAAACCGTATGAATCTTGCGCAAACGACTATGAATCTTGCACAAAGTGTATGAACTTGCGCAAACCGAGTTCTTTGACTGAATCTTTCTCAAATCGAATCAAACCTGTAAATTTGATCTCGTGAATATATCAGAATCATCGAAAAACACATCGAAACAGAAATTTGCTATCAAATTCAGATTAAAATCAACAAATTGAACAATTTCATTCAAGAACTGAGGTCGAACAAGTTTTCAATAAAACTTCAAAAAAATCAAGAATTGACAATGAATTTGAACGAATTACAGAATGGAATCAAAACAAGAATGAATCACCAACATAAATCGAACTCAATGATTCCATTTTCTTGTACCAAAAAATGATTTTTCACCAAAATTCGAATGAAACAGTACCAAAAACTCACGTTCTTGAAAAAATTCGAAAAACACAAATTTTCGATTTAAAACATCAGATTTCAACTCAAATCATGATCAAATCTTTTCTGAAAAGTTTGGTTCAGCTCTGATACCAATTGTTAATCAATAAATCCCAATCACAACAAGCAATTACTCAAGATATAAGCAAATAAGATCAAGAACTAGTATTAATCGATAAAAATAAAGATATGTATATATATCTTATTCCCCTACTTCGAAAAATATGATTGTGGGTTTTGAAAAATCTAAACAAATCCTCACTAAATAAAATAAAATATAAAAAAATAGTTTTTCAAAGAAACAAAAATATAGTGGAATACCTTTTGTTCAGTTGCAGGTTCCGCCATTGACACCCGACCGTTCGTCTTCTTCTTGTACTCGGATGATACATAGAGAAGCTATATATATATTTATAGTGAATGTAGAGAATATTTTAAAATCTTTTATTTTCATTTTCGATTTTACATTTAAATGTAAATATATTAAAAATATGGAAGAATATTTTTATATCTACATCGTTTCTATTTTATTTTCTTTACACTTGGTTAATTTGGAAAGTATTGCGGAATATTTTTATTTTAAAGAATACGATAATTTATTAGTGTATCTCGTTATTTTTTATTTTTAATTCATATCAACCTTCTTTTTTCTTCTTTTAATGCCCGTGAAAAAAATACGTGTAGATTTTATATTATAAAAAAAAATACGTGTAGATTTTATATTATGCTAATATAAAATACGTGTAGATTTTATAAAATAAAATAGATTTTATATTAGCAAAAAAAATACGGAATGAAAAAAGAGTTTATATTACATCTAGTAAAAAGATTTTATAAAATAAAATATGGAAAAAGATTTTATAAAATAAAATATGGAAAAATCATTATGAGATGTAATATAAAAAAATACGGAAGAAAAAAGATTTTATATTACATCTCATTAATATAGATTTAAATGTAAAATCTATATTTAAAATAGATAATGCTAATATAAAATCTATTTTATAAAATCTTCCACCAAAAAAATAAATAGTTATATTAATAAATTAGTATTCATTCCACAAATAGATGATTATGTGAGATACTGTGCTTGGAAAGGTTGTACCAAAGCATTAAGAAATTGTAAATTAATTAATTGACTTTAATTAGTTGTAACTTGTGCTTAAAATGTTGTAATTAAGAGTTTTTTATACCGTTTTTATAATATAGTATAGATAATAAACATATTATTTAACATACCAACCGCTCTTAAATTGAATCATCAAATCATTGAAAAAATGTCTATCAAATTTAAATATTGTATTAAAGATAATTAGTATTGGTTGACACTTCTTATTCATGTCTATTTATAACAAAGCAAACTTTTTTCTATTCATGTCTATTACGTGATGGCAACTTATATTCAGAAACTTGTTTAACACCTTTTTGCTATAATTCCAAAGTTTGATTTCATATATATTTTTAATAATTGATAGTTAAATATTGATGTATAAAATTAAGAGTAAATTACAAAAATAGTTCATATAATTTACCAAAACTTCGATTTTGTCCCAAGTTCAATTGAAACTACAACAGTTGCCATGTGTTTCATTTCATTATGGATTTCGTCTCTGATCCACACAAACATTAGGAGTAGCCGTTAAATGTCCCTCGCGTGCAAGTCATATGAGTGTATTTTGGTCAATTTACTTTAAAAGACTTGTATAACAAAAAAGAGTAAATTACATTTCTGGTCCTGTGTTTTGTGGTATGTTTGACTAAGGTCCCTTAAACGCGTTTATTAAACTTTCGGTACCTGAGGTATGCAAAAACGTACATTCTAAGTCCCTCCCTCTACAAGTCTTTTTAACCTTTTTTTTCTTTTACCACAAGGACTAAAAATGTAATTCTCTCTAATATATAATATGTACTTATTATTATTATTATTATTATTATTATTATAAATACATATATTAAATTTGCAAAATATAATACCCCACCCCAAAACCCACCCCATCATGTTACAGAAATTTACCTACCGTCAACGCCTCTCATGACTGCAACTTCTCTTCCTTTCTTCCCCCCCGAAGATGGGTTTCATGGTGGGGGTTGGTTTAAACTGTTTCGCATTAGCTAGGGGTGGGATAGGGAGGAGGATGAGATGGTGGGTTAGGAGGGGAAAAAGGAGATAATGGTGGGTTTGTGTGTGTACGAAAATAGAGATGGAGGTGGATTTGGTGGTGGTGGTAGGTTAGTCGAAGCTGGAGGTATTTTTTCATGTTGTTCCTGTTGTAAGCCCGCCGAAAATGGAGGTTAATAAAATGGCGAGGCCGGAGATGGTTTCACAATGGGGGTGGGTTCAAGGTGTTTCAAGGCGAGGGTAAGAAGGTTGGTTCAAGGAGGGGGTGGGGAAGATGACTGTAGGTTTGTGTGTGTGTAAGAGCGCAAACATACACACACACACGGAGAGAGATAATAGAGAGAGAGGTGGGCATAGGTGGTGGTGGTGGTAGGTAGCCGATGGTGGTTTAATGGAGTGGAGGGATGGCTCATTGTATTTGTATGTATATAACACACACACATACACACTTATATATATATATGATATAATGAAAAAATAGAAGATAAAAAGACAGTAAAAGACAAAAATGCCCCTTAATAATAACAATCAATAAACCACAAGGACCAATAATGCAATTTACTCAACAAAAAAATAGAGTAATTTACATGTTTGGTCCCTATGATTTACCAAAAATAATGGAATGGGTCGCTAAAGTTAAAAAGTAGCAAAATGGATCCCTCTTATTTGCATTTTGTTTTGGATTAGGTCCCTCCTATAGACACCGTCTCTTTTTACTCCTTTAGTCCTCTCATATGAGGGGCATTTTATTTTCAAAGATAAAGGAGATTAAATGAGATGGAAATGAATGAATAAAAAGTGCTCATGTAAGAGGCACGTGGAGACTTAAATGATAGAATTTAACGAGTGTTATTATAATAGACTAGATTCATAACTACTACAAAACAAATTACTTTTACCCCAAAATCATCAAGGAAACTTTTTTTTTTGCAGGGTGTCTCAGGCTATGCCTAGACTAATCCCGGCAAATTTTGACTGTAAGAAATCACCAAGGAAACTTTTCGTCAGTGATTGTCAATAGATCACCCAAAAAAATACCAATGGTTCCGGTGATCACCCGCGGATCACCCACAAAATCTATGTGTAATATGTCATTGATTAGAATTTCTCACCAACAATTTATCCACCAACTTTTGTGACGGATTTATGACGAATCACCCCCTTTAGCTACGGATTTCCCACAAAAATTTTATAGGTAAAAGTCTTCCATTTAGTAGTGAAAAAAGTTGAAACCATAGAAATGCGCTGCTATCTATAAAAACAATAAGGAAATGGACCTAATTTGTAATTTTCATTTAACCACAAGGACTAAATATGTAATTTAATCTATAATATAGTATTTTTTTAATTACTAAAAAAGCACATAGTCAGGTAAATGACAAAATGCCTTCTTAATTGTATGAGTTATTATAATATTTTAAACCAAGTTAGAACAAATGATGAAAAATGCTAATCATTTGAATAAGAATTTCATTTTAAAGAGCCAAATAGTTTAAACCAACAAAACACAGGGACCAAATCCGTAATTCAATAGTTTCTTTACAAAGTCCATTCAGCACCAAATTGGAATGACCAACGTGCCTCCATCAAAGAAAGGCCCCCATTGTTTCTCTTTCAACGTTCTTATTAATATAAGAGTAAATTACATGATTGGTCCTTATGGTTTACTCAAAATTACACTGTATGTCCCTAATTTGAAATAATTATGAAAAACATCCCTGTGGTTTATATTTTCTATCTCCTTTGGTCCATTTACCCTAACACCGTTAGATTATTCTGTTAAGTAGGTAAACTAAAAGGACAATTTAGGCTTTGTTTGGCAAACTAGCTTATAAGCTAGCTTTTCAAAACGCTACTTTGAGTAACGTTTCAATAAGCTAGCTTATGGTCATCCAAACACGTACCAGGAAAAAAAACTAGCTTATAAGCTAGCTTTTTTTTGCCAAACATAGTCTTAGTCATTTCATAATTTTCTTTATTTTCTATTAAAAATCATAGGGACTAACAATGTAATTCACCTTGTTACAAACCCCATGAACCAGTCAGGTAATTTATTCTTTTATTTATTAATACATGCCCCACCAATTAACCACCGTTCCCATGACACCTCTCTCTCTCTCTCTCTCTCACACACACACACACATATTTCACCCCCCCCCCCATGTCATCTATTTCTCTCACATTCATTTTTTTTCTTTTTTTAATTAATAGTTACAGTTTTGGTTCTTAAACTCTTTTGATTGATTTACTTTATATCTTTTATTTTTCTAATTTTCATTTTACATCATAATAATATTAACACATATAATCATATATTAACTAAAATATGTTTAAAAAAATACTTTTAATTTTAACAAATTACACCATTATAATCGTTTCTTCGATACCTTCGAAATTAGCCCAATATTGAATATTTTTTAATTTAATTATTTTATTATATATTAAAATATGTCAAAAATACGTTTTGATATGAAGTATATTGCAATTGCATTTTTCACTCGACATTGTTCAACGTTATTTGCATTTCAATTTCATTTTTCACTCGACAGGGTTCCAAGTCATTTTGTAAAACATGTGTTTTTTCGGTATTTTTAGTTGATTTCAAGAGACATTTTCGGGTTTTTTGGTTGATTTAAAAGTTTTTTTTTTTGGTTTTTTAGTTGATTACGAGGTACGGTTGCACTTCTAAAATAATACAGTTGCACATTCTAAAACGATATGGTTGCAACTTTCACAAACCTTAATTTTTTTACCTTGTGAGGGAGAAACAATACGGTGGCACGTGCCACAATGGGCACCCCTTGAGATCCGTCCCTAGGTTCAACCTACGGTATATATATTTGATTTGAAATAAAGTAAAAACAATTCGATATATATATATATATATATATATATATATATATATATATATATATATATATATATATCGAACAAGCGATTCATTTTATTTCAAAACGAACGATTCATTTAGGGATTTCATTTCAAACTCTCTCCCTCTCTCTATCTATGAGTGATGGAAATTGTGGATTTCAAGCCATATCCAAGGGGCTGTTTGGCAGTTACTGAATGGTTTGGTGCAGAATGATTAAGAGACTCTTATGATATAATGTAATATAAAATATGGTTGTTTGGTAATTGTTCAGAATGAAATCAGAGCACTTAATGGTTAAGGGAGACCCAAGATACAAAATGATTTAGAGGTTTTTGGAACCATTAAGAGACAACCTTTTTTTCTGCCAAACAGGATTCACCTCTTAACGATTCAGAGGTTGTCTCTTAATGGAACTATTAAGAGGCAAAACAAACAGCCCCTAAAAGTTTTTAGAATAATAATGATATTAAAACTAAACCAGATATAATTATCAGAAAGTGCGAAATTAGATTGAGGAACAATTGTTGTAGCAATTTGGGTATAAAAAAACGAACAAACACATTCATACATTTCAAAAGTGGCAAATGAAAAATATTGTTATTAGTAAAATACGTTTAACCATATTCATCGTATATTAACTAAAATACGTTTAAAAAAATACTCGTAACTATGCTGATTTAAATGAATAATAAAAAAAATCGATTAACCAAGGTACAATATATGACATATAATAATATAATTAAGGGAAAATTGCATCAAAATGAAACCAACTTTGAGTTGATTCCTATTTTGGGGAACTAATTTTCAAAACTATCATTTTAGTGTCTCCAACAAAGTTTTCATATATTTAAGGACCTGAGTTACCTGATCACTTGCTAATTATGATATAATGCAAGTAAGTGCCAACTAAGATTCCATGTCACATTTAAAATTAAAAATTAAATCTAAAAAATGATATGACACCAATAACGATAAAATATCACAATTTTTTTCATCCGTAAAATTCCAGATCACTAAAATAAAATTGTATTTTTACACTTAAACCTATTATCTTAAAAATTAAAATAAAAACCATTTCATCAAGAACAAATCGTGTATATATCAGCCTCAACATAAATAAAAACATAACAACATCAAGAACCCTAAATTTAACACAAATCCAATGCCTCAAGAAAATAAACAGGAAATTTGTATAAATTTATTCAAAAACTTGTAATATAGAACTAAATGAAACCTAAAATCAAAACACTGATTAAAGCTTGTTAGCTCCAAATCATCTGTTAAAGTGTTGAAAATACCAGTCCTATTTCAGAGGACTTTCAAGAAGATACACTTCAGAGGACGAAGACTTCAGAGGATGAAGACTTCAGAGGACACACCTGCCTCTGAAGTACTTTTCAGCAACTAAGACATCAGAGATGGCTTCATCAGAGGCTCTGAAGACATCGTCAGAGCTCTGAAGACATTCTCTGGATGTTCACGTGAGAATGAAGACATCAGAGATGGCTTCATCAGAGGCTCTGAAGACAATGTCAGAGGCTTTGAAGACATTCTCTGAAGATGTTCTCTGAAGTTCAGAGAATGAACAGAAGAACAGATGACACGTCACTTAGTGATAAGATTTACTTTCTAGAGTAGGTCACTGTTCAGCATGCTCTTTCTCGTCATACAAGTACACTGCTTACTTTATGGTCCTATAAATAGGACCATCACCTTATTGTTCAAAGTGTGCTTAAGAAGTTATATATCTGATAATATAAGTTGAATACTTTATTCTAAGAATATCTTGTTCATCTTTATCTGCTTTATGAACTGTGATATTTGAATCTCCTTTGATATTAAACTGTATTACTTCCGCTGTCATTACTCTTATTGTTTATATCATTGTTACGAGATTAGATCTGGGATCCAACAATTGGTATCAAAGCTTCCTTTGTTTCTAAAACAAAGAAAGATCATATCTGCATACTCGGATAGATTTACATCTCATTGATTCTAAAACTTTCAATATCTGTGCATGTTCATATAAACCCAGTTTATTCAAGAACATCATATGCTCTAGATTTGACAGTAAATCACAGTTCATTACTCAAAGCATCTGCACTTAAATTTTTTTTATGGCAAACTCAAGCATAAGTGTCATGTATACAGCTAGGTCATTAACAAAACCTCCTACACTTTTAAGGGATGAATATCCCCAATGGAAAATAAGGATGGTAAATTTTCTAGAAGGTATGGACAGGGATCTTTTTAGATCTGTGAACATTGGACCTCACATTCCAATGGTGTTGGTACCAAGAGTTCCTGCAACAGCAGATACTGCCGAAATACCTGCATATTATGAAAAGAAAACCACAAACTTCACTGATGAAGAAAATAATATGATGGATAATGACTCAAAAGCTGTTAGATTACTCATAATGGCCATTCCCAATGATATCTTTCAAGAACTTGATTCTTGTAAAACCGCAAAAGAGATATGGGATCAGTTGTTAAATCAACTTGAAGGTGGCCTACAAACTCAGAAAAACAAAAGAAATCTATGCATCAATGAATATCATGATTTTCATGCTCTACCAGAAGAAAAGTTACACCAAACTTACTCAAGATTCAACATTCTAATAAACAAATGTAGAAAGTTTGGAGTGATAAGAACAAAAGAGGAAAACAACGTTCTTTTTTTGAAAAGCTTGAATGAAGAATGGTCACAACTGTCCATGTCTATACAGGCTAATCAAGATCTTGAGTCATGGTCATTAACTGACATTTATGGTACTCTTGTTGCACATGAAAAAGAAGTTATGAAGCAAAAATCAAAAACCTCTTTGGGTGGACCCCTTGCACTTGTTTCAAAACAAACATCAAAAGAAAACAACTGTGAAGAGTCACAAAAATGTTTGGAAACAAAAAGAAGATCCAAAAAGGTTTTGATAGCAGAAGAAACCCATACTGATTCAGACTCAGATGAAGATATAAATACCTTTGCCAAATCTCTTGCATTAATCACTCATCAGTTTAACAAGAAATTTGGTAAGAAGGTATTTGAAGGAAGGAGAGAGAATGAAGAAAGAAGAAATCCGGAGAGAAGATTTCAACAAGAACCCAGATTCACTCCATATAGTGATCAAAAGGGTGCAAACTTCAACCATGAAAATGCAACACCACAAACAAGACCACAACAGCCATTCCAACCAAGGTATCCACAACCACAAAGATACTTCAAACCTCAAGAACAGAAGCCAGAGACAAGCTCTACCACTCTTCCACCAAATCAAAATGATGGAAGATGCTTCAGATGTGGAAAATCAGGCCACTTCTCTGCAAACTGCAGAGGAAAACTTGTCAAAGATCAAGATTACTACAAGAACAAATACAAATACAATGTAAAAGAAAGAGTTCTTGTAGCAGAAATGGAAGACTGGCTATCTGACTCAACAAGTGATGGTGAGGAAGAGCCTACCAATCTCTGTGGTATGGCTTTTTCAGATGGAAATCAAACTGATGAAGCATCCGAAGATAACTCTGAAAAGGTAAACTCTCTTTACACCTCTGACAGTGATCCTGAAATAGATGCTTTTAAACTAATTAATGAACTTCAGGATCTAAAGCAAAAGTTTGTTGAAGAAAAAGAAAAGAGAGAGCAAGTAACAAAAGAGCTCATTTTTTACAAAAGAGAAAAGAATCTTCTGGAATCAGAAAAGAAAGAAATTTTTCTTGAAAAAACCAAACTTGAAGAAACCAACAAGCAAAAAGAAAAATCATTTTCGGAAGAAAGAAAAGAGATTGAAAAAGTTTTAAAAGGAAAAGAAGAAGAAGTAAAGAAATCTGAGTATGAAAGGCTCAATTCTATTGCCTTAACCAAATTTTTTCAAAAAGAAAGAGAAATCTTACATCAATCTCTAGATAGACAAAATCTACGAATCAAAAGCTATGTCAATGCACAAAGTGTTTTCGATAAAATAAAAACTCAAATGGACTCTCAAGGGCTAGGATTCAATGGGTTGAATTCATTTAATGGATTGGAGAAAACTTCACTTTCTTCCACTTTCTGTATAGGAAAGGTCCAAACCTTTGAAGATCCATCTCTGAATAATTTCAAAAGAATGAAAACATCAGAGGGATCAAAAGCAAGAGCTTTAAATTTCAAAAATACAAAGTACTCTGAAGTAAAAGACATGAAAGAATCTGTGTTACAGATAAAAGAAGAAACTTCAGAGGTACACTTTACAAAACCTCAGAGCTATGATTCCAAAGAAATTTTCAGGTTTGATGCTTTCATCTCAAGAGAATCAGAGACATTTGAACCAAGTACCTCTGATACAAGTACTTCTGAAAATGAATCTCAGAATTCACTTAATCCGAATGCTCCTCTGTATTCACCAAAGTCAGATGAAAACATCAGAACTACGTTTAAAGATGATGTTCAAAAGATTTGAGAAGAAAATTTCATGGAGGACTTGAAAAGAAAAGAAAGCATGAAACGGATCATCAAAGTCTCTAGATCAAAAGAAATAAAAAAACCAATAGAGATATATATCTCTATTAAATCTAAGAGAGACTTTCTTGACTCTGATTCAGAATCTGATTTAGAGATTGATGAACAGATTTTTTGTAAACCAGGGAATGTAATTCACAAAAGAATAGAAACTGTTGGCTCTGGTATTTTGAATGTTCCAATTTCAGTATTGAAAACCAAAACCAGAATACCAATAAATCCTGATTTTGCAAATATGTGTTTACAAGCAAAAACATCTCTGGAACTTGAAAAAGATTTGCAAGAAAAGGCAAAGAATAAAACAAACACTTCTGGTTCTTACACCTATAAAACAATAAAATTCTCTCCTGAACAAAAAGGCAAATGGACAAAAGTTAACCATATTGATCCTGTTTGTGCAGTAAGCAGCAAAGAAAAGAAGATGTTTTTGAACAAGAAAAAGCAACTTGAAAAGAAGACTGTCTATCAAGCAAAAAGAAAAGAACTAGTTAGGGATAAAAGTAATATTCCTAGTGCTAGTTACAAAAGAAGTCAAAATGTAACAAATGCTTTTAATAAAAGGAAAAACTTTGCTCTTACTTCTTCTTGTTCCATTAATTGTAACTGCATTTATCTCTTGATGAAACTGAAAAATCATTTTAAAGGATCACACTGTCTTTTGAATAAATCTCTGGAAAATATCTCAGAGACAAAATCTCAAGGAAAGACGAGGAAAGGCAAGACATCAAATGATGAGATGCCAAAAAGTCATACGATTCCACCAAAGTCTAACACAAAATGACCCATAATGAGGTGGGTACCTAAGAAACAATAATTTGTCTTGCAGAAACAGTCAATGCCAATCTGGTACCTAGATTCTGGATGTTCAAGGCATATGACTGGAAATAAAGAACTGCTATCCTCATTCAAAGCAAAATCCGAAGGAGCAGTTACTTTTGGAGACAACAAGCAAGGACAGATTAAAGGATATGGTGAAATATCAAGAGGAAATGTTTCTGTATCAAAGGTTGCTTATGTGGATGGATTAAAACATAATCTGATAAGCATAAGTCAACTTTGTGATCATGGTTTCAATGTGAAATTTCAAAGAAAATATTGTTCACTTCTTCACTCAGAATCAGGTCAAGAAATGCTAAGAGCAGACAGAAGAGGTAACCTCTACAGAATGAACTTTACCAAAATCACAGACACTGATTCAGAGAAACTTTGTCTTGTATCTCTGAAAAGTGAGGAAATCTGGCTCTGGCATAAAAAGTTTTCACATCTAAACTTTTCCTCACTTGATAAGTTAGTTAAACTTAATTTGGTTAAGGGATTACCATCTCTAAAGTTTAACAAATATCATCTTTGTTCTGCTTGTGAGATGGGTAAAATGAAAAGATCTTCCCACAAAACCAAAAGTGAAAACAACTGTCCTAGACCTCTGCACATGCTTCATGTGGACCTCTGTGGTCCTATCTCTGTACAGAGTCTAGCAGGTAAGAAATACATTCTGGTTCTAATTGATGAATTTTCCAGATATACATGGATAGAATTCATTAGAGCTAAATCTGATGTACCTGAAATTTTAATAAGATTGTTGAAAAGATTACAGGTTCTATTCAGCAGCAAAGTTCAGAAACTAAGAAGTGATAATGGAACAGAATTCAGAAATGCCAAAATCAATTCTTATCTATCAGAAGAAGGCATTACCCCTAACTTCTCAGCAGCAAGAACTCCTCAACAAAATGGAGTAGTTGAAAGGAAAAACAGAACACTTGTTGAAGCTGCCAGAACAATGCTTGCTGAATCTAATCTTTCAACAAATTTTTGGGCAGAAGCAATAGCAACAGCCGGCTTCACTCAGAATAGAGCTACAATTGTGAAGAGATTTCAGAAAACATCTTATGAACTCATTCACAATAGAAAACCTAACATTAAATATTTTCATGTTTTTGGATGCAGGTGCTATATTCTGAAAGATAGAGAATATCTTGGAAAGTTTGACAAGAAAGCTGATGAGGGCAAATTCATTGGATATTCATTAGCCTCAAAAGCTTTCAGAGTGTTCAATCTTAGAACAAGGACTATCCAAGAGAGCATCAATATCACTTTTGACGACAATAAAAACTCTGAACAACAAGAAAGTTCATCACAAATATTTGAATCATCAAGGGAATCTGAATTAAACAAAATATTTGAAGATTTCTTTGATGATGAAGATATCTCTGAAGTTATCTTCAGAGAAAGACAGGGAGAGAATTCAGAAGAACCTCAAGAAACAGGTACAACCCTTTCAGGGCCCTCTGAACTAACACCTTCTGTCTCACCAAATGCAGATCAGCAAAGTGAATCAGAAGATGATCACGAAGTATCTGAAGCAACTCCAGAACCAAATGATGAACAAGACTATACATTTCTGGAACAAAACTCAGAGCCTCTGAACAGTACAACAGAGGCATCAACATCAGAGCCTCTGAACAGTACAACAGAGGCATCACCAACAGAGTCTCTGAACAATACAACAGAGGTATCACCAGACGTCAGAGCCTCTGAATCTCAAACTGCACAAATTATTGCCCCAATCACCAGATGGACAAAAGATCATCCAATTGATCAGATCATTGGATCCTCATCCGAAGGAGTTAAAACAAGATCTGACACCATCAATGAATGCTTCTATGTAAACTTTTTGAGCATTATTGAACCAAAGAAGGTAAAAGAAGCTCTTGAAGATCCTCATTGGATTTTTGCAATGCAAGATGAGCTTCAGGAGTTTGTAAGAAACAGAGTCTGGACCCTAGTTCCCCTTCCTACAGGAAAATTTGCAATTGGAACAAAATGGGTTTTCAGAAACAAAAAGGATGAGGATGGCATAATAATCAGAAACAAAGCCCGGTTGGTTGCAAAAGGATATTGCCAGGAAGAAGGCATTGATTATGATGAAACCTTTGCACCTGTAGCTAGGCTAGAAGCAATCAGAATCTTCTTAGCCTATGCTGCACACAAAGGATTCAAAGTTTATCAAATGGATGTTAAATCTGCATTTCTTCATGGTAAATTAAATGAAGAAGTCTATGTCCAACAACCACCTGGTTTTGAAAGTACAGAGTATCCTAATCATGTGTATTATTTGGATAAAGCTCTGTATGGACTCAAACAAGCCCCAAGAGCTTGGTATGAGACTCTGTCCACTTTTCTGATTAACAATGGATTTGAAAAGGGCACAATTGATACTACCTTATTCATCAAAAGGTACAAGAATGAGATGCTTTTAGTACAAATTTATGTTGATGACATTATATTTGGCTCTACCAATCAAAAGTATTGTGACAAGTTCTCAGAGTTGATGAAGAGTAAATTTGAGATGAGCCTCATGGGAGAATTAACTTTCTTTCTAGGCTTACAAGTAAAACAAACTTCAGAAGGTACATTCATAAGTCAATCTAAGTATGTCTCTGAAATTTTGCTAAAATACAAACTCAATGATTCAACTTCAATGAGAACACCTTTATCCACCGGAGTCAAACTTGACTCTGATCCATCAGGAGAGAATGTGGACATAAAAACCTACAGAGGGATGATAGGTTCACTATTATACTTAACTGCAAGTAGGCCTGATATAATGTTTGCAACATGCCTTTGTGCTAGATATCAAGCAAATCCAAAGGTATCTCATTTAACTGCTGTGAAAAGAATTTTCAGATACCTCAGAGGGACACAAACATTAGGCCTCTGGTATCCAAAACTTTCAAATTTTGATCTAACAGCTTACACTGATGCAGATCATGTCGGATGTAAGCTTGACAGAAAGAGTACCTCAGGATGCTGTCAGTTATTGGGCAATAAGCTGGTAAGTTGGTCATCCAAGAAACAAAATTGTGTTTCCACTTCAACTGCAGAGGCAGAATATGTTGCTGCTGCTAGTTGTTGCTCACAAGTATTATGGATGAAAACTCAGCTCAGAGATTATGGCCAACAATTTGACAGAATTCCAATTCTCTGTGATTCAAAAAGTGCCATAGCCATCTCTGCCAATCCAGTACAGCACTCCAAAACCAAGCACATCGATGTAAGGTACCACTTTATGAAAGATCATGTTGAAAAAGGAACAATAGAGATGTATTTTGTACCAACTGAACTTCAACTTGCTGATATTTTCACAAAAGCTTTAGATGAACGAAGGTTCAATTTTTTAATTAGCAAGTTGGGAATGTTGAATATGTCTACCTAACAAAAGAGCAGAGTCTCTGAATCGAGTAGAGTCTCTGATCCTTTCATCAGAGCCTCTAGACTTTCAAATATGGTAAAAATTACTCTTATGAATCTCCAAGCATGTGTCAAGGGGGAGACAACGACCCTTTCATCTTTCAAGGGGGAGAAATGATCTTGTCTCTGATGTTTATATCAGAGCCTCTGATCTTGTCTCTGATATTTATATCAGAGCCTTTGATCTTGTCTCTGATGTTTATATCAGAGCCTCTGATCTTGTCTCTGATATTTATATCAGAGCCTTTGATCTTGTCTCTGATATTTATATCAGAGCCTTTGATCTTGTCTATGATGTTTATATCAGAGCCTCTGATCTTGTCTCTGATATTTATATCAGAGCCTTTGATCTTGTCTCTGATATTTATATCAGAGCCTTTGATCTTGTCTCTGATGTTTATATTAGAGCCTCTGATTTTGTCTCCGATATTTATATCAGAGCCTTTGATTTTGTCTCTGATGTTTATATCAGAGCCTCTGATCTTGTCTCTGATGTTTATATCAGAGCCTTTGATTTTGTCTCCGATATTTATATCAGAGCCTTTGATTTTGTCTCTGATATTGATCTCAGAGCCTCTGATCTTGTCTCTGATATTTATATCAGCCTTTGATCTTGTCTCTGATGTTTATATCAGAGCCTCTGATCTTGTCTCTGATGTTTATATCAGAGCCTTTGATTTTGTCTCTGATATTGATCTCAGAGCCTCTGATCTTGTCTCTGATGTTTATATCAGAGCCTCTGATCTTGTCTCTGATGATTTTATCAGAACCCAGATCTGGTCTCATTAAACAAATCCTCAAGGATTTTTTTTGGATAACCACTCGTTTCTTTTCTGACGGTTTACTGACACAAAACGGTTCTCCCCTACACGCCTAAACGTGTCACCCATCAATTCGGGGATGATGGAACGTCCTTTCTGACATTGGGACTCTCATTCGCCGCTTCAATAACCTCTCCCTCTACCTTCCTTTTGTAGCTATAAAATACCCTTGTTCACTTCCCATTACTCTTTACGCTCTCAAAATCCAAAAACCGATTCTCTCTTTCTAAGCTTTCATCTTTCTCAACCTGCAACAATGGCGGATCATTCCCAAACTTCAGATAACTCAAGCAAACTTGTTCCAAGCTTGAATTTGGTACAGTTCGACGTTCCAGTCAAAGGAAACAACTACTTTCTGGACGTAACCCCATCAAAATATGATGAACAGTTTCGCTCAATCCTCGACTTTTTCACCAACTGCGAACTCAATGATGTTCTAACCAAACATGCGTCAGACATTCCCCTTCGCTTTGTCCAACAATGGTGGTATTCAAGTGAATATGACGATGAAAAGAAAGGACTGGTTGGGCACATTAACCTAGGTGAACAAAGCTTAAGCATAAGAATAACCCCACAAACCCTAACTCGCCGATTCAACCTCCTCACCACAACTGATCTTCAAATAGAAACCTTTGAGAAACCCCCAACTCAAGAAGTTCTTCTTCAGTTCCTCCAACACTTAGGCTACAACAAAGAAATAACACGCCTCAGTCAATTCAGACGTCAGCACCTGCCTCCCAAATGGAACTTTATGTTCAGTGTTCTCAACCGAACAATAACATGCAAAATTGGAAGTCAGGATCAGACTCATCCAACGATAATAGCCATAATGTATGCTCTCTTTTTCAACAGAAGCATCAATATGGCCCACATTCTCTTCTGTGAGATGCTGACAGCGGTGGACAAGAAGAACAAGGACTTGGCCAAAGGAAAACAACCAATATCGGTACTGTTTCCACGATTCATCTCAGTGGTCATTCAACGAGCAATGGAGAAATTCTCCATCACTGAGGAAGGACCAATGACACCTCTGTTTATGATGAACTCATTCAAAGCCACAGAGGTTCCTCCGTATCCACATGACCGACGTTTCCCACACACCATGATTGAAATCATTCCTGCTGACTCTCCTACCCATCTCCTACTTAGTCGTGTTGCCCAATCATCAGAACCGATGATGGGATCCCCAACACATTTAGGTTCTGAGCCTGAGCATGAATCAGAGAGTGATATCTCTGATACTGCTCAAAACATCAACAGAGCGCAACCAGAGGGTGGCTCTGAGAGAGTGAGGAAGAGAAAACATGAGAACCCTCCCTCTGACGAAGAGAATAACTCTGTCAGAGCAGAGGAAGGTGAGCACGAGAGATTTCCAGAGGGTGAGGTAGAAAAAGATGTCCTTGATGACACAAATGAGAGAATCCAAAGCCCAAATCCCAGTGCAAACAAATTTACTATCCAAGATGGTCTAGCATCAATGGACATTGAAACAGAGGTGCACACCTCGAACCCTTCCCATCCTAACCGCTCAGAGGCATCTGCTTCTGCCTCTGACACATGCACCAGAGGGGAAACCTCTGATACGGCTAAGTCCTCCCAAAAGGACTTGGACCAAGATAAAAATACTCAATTACCCCAGAGTATGTCACCTCCACCCACACATGATGCCTTTGTGGCTCAAACTAAGTTGGACCGTCCCTTAGAACGTAAGGATTGCCTATCAGAAAAAGAATGGCACGACCTTATTGCACAAGGAATCCTTAGCCTGGACAACAAGGTTTCTAAACACATTCGGTTCTCATCATCAGATTCTGACTCTGATGATCAGAGACCAATCGGAACCATTATAGGGAGATACTTGAAAAAGGGTCCCCAAGGATTAATGGGAAGTCCTTCCGGAGACAACCTCAAACCACCTCCGACAGAAGGCCCCTCTGAACTCGAGGGAAACTTAGAATCATGTGTTGATCCTAAGGTTACCCCCTCTGATTACGTTACCAAAGAGGAGTTCAAAATCTTTGGTGATGAAATCAGAGAATCTCTGAAGGAGATAAAACTTCAAATGGAGAAGACCTCAGAGGCCTCTGCCTCTAACTCTGAAGTTGAAAAGCTCACTTCAGAGGTCTCTGAGCTGCGCACCACGATTCTCAATCAGACAGAAAAACTGGATGCTCTGGAAAGCTTGGTCATAAAAAATGACTCAGTTTTGTCTAGAGAGATTCAGAACTCCAAAACAGAGCTCCTCAAGGCGATTCCTCCTACCTCTGCCCCCACTCCAACACATGCAGACTTTTCTCAATTCAAAGAGGAAGTCTTGTGTTCTTTGGCAGAGGTAATTGCAAAGATCCCTACCTCCTCTGTTGCTGCTCCTGCTACAACAGAATTCATTACAAAGGCTGACCTGACCAACTTCTCGAAGAAGATAACCAGCAATGTTCTGAATATCTCCAGCAAGTTCGTCTCCAAGACCACTAAGCAGAACAAAAAGATTGAAGACCTTTTGAAGAATGTCAAATCTTCAGAGGGAGTATTGAAGAGAAAAGTACCAGAGGTCGCATGCTCTGAGGAAGCACGGAAAAAGGCAAGGTATGAAGATTCTGATGACGCAGATGACCAACCTCAGGGGTCATCCGATCTTCATAAGGGGGAGAAAACTCCTACACCAAAACCTGTTGAAACACAAAAGGAGTCCACTCCCTCTGAAACAAACCAAAGCAAGGAGAAAGGAATAGAAAGACGCTCAACCTCCACCTCTGCTGAAGATCTTCAGGCAACTTTAAAATCGCCAGTACCTGTCATCTTTCTAGCACCATCCACTGCAGGTGCTCCAATAGTTCCAATCACAGCTGAAATGACAACTGCAAATCAAGAAACTATTGGAGCTCTGGACGAAGACGAAGCTGAACAGCTCGTAGACTTCTCAACATCAGAAGATGCATTCTCATCACCAGAAAGACCAACTTATGTGATGAGAGATGCCTACGAATCAGAATCTGAACAAGAAGAAAAATCAGAATCTGAAAAAGAAGAAAAATCAGATTCTGAAAAAGAAGTTGAAGTAGTTGATGTCGAAGAATATGTCTTCAAAAATGCTCAACCACATCATACTTCAACAACGTCAGAGCTGAGGGAATCACCAGAGATAGATGGCTACATCTCTGAACCCTCAAAAGAAGATCCTCCACAAACAATGGAACCAGAAACCATGGTTGCTGATGAACAGGCTCTTTCAGAGAATCCTGTTCAGAAAGCAAGCATCGGTATTCCAGCAAAAGTGTTCCATAAACCTCCCACATTCCTCGAATCAAATCCAGAAGCTTCCATAGAAGACCACTTCAGATACATTTACTGTGAGTTCAACATGGCAGATACACTAGTCATTCCTCTGAATCCAAGAATCAGAGAGGACATGCCAGACTATGAGCGAAGATTTATCAGAGATAAAACCAAACCAAGAGCACAGGTCCTCTCTGATGATCCAATCATCAAAATCAACAAAATCTCAGAAAAGACCTTTGCTTACAACAAGATAATCTGTAGGAATTATGTGGTAACTCGATCTGATCAGAAGATTTACGAGTTCAATGACAATGATCTCGTAAATCTAAATCCATATGATTTACCACATTTATATGCCTATTGCTCTGCCAGGTATGATCATGGAAGAAGGGAAATCAGGATGGGCATGGTTGAAGTCCGACGAGCAATGGAGGCCTATGTCAAACACCGAGCAAAACGTGACTTTCAAATTGCTCTGAACCTAGGGGAAGAAAAGCTGGAAGTAACTGAACCTGTGGAGTCATTCGACAAACTTAAAGAACAGAAGACTGGATCAATCGTTGCAGAACCTCTGGGTTTCGTCTTCAGAATAAATCAAGAAAAGAAGATCTTTCTAGCTTTAGAAGTGTCGAAGTACTCTGATGAAACCTTGAGAGGTATAAAGAAATTAATCCATGCAAAGAAAGAAAGGCACAGAGCAGGTTTACTGGCAAAGCTTGACTTAGAGATCGACTCGATGATCAACTTCAGAGCTCTGATCATGAAATTCCATGGAATCTGTTCAAGTAACAAATAGTAGTCTGTTTCTTTATTTCTTTTATTATTACTTTCTTTGTATTAAACTTCCAAATGTTTAAGAAGTAATACTTAAGAGGATAATTTTCTCCTCTATGCTTTCTAGTTTAAAATTCAATTTTCTGTTATTTTTTTTGTATCTTCTATTTTCGACACTTAGGGGGAGATTGTTAGCTCCAAATCATCTGTTAAAGTGTTGAAAATACCAGTCCTATTTCAGAGGACTTTCAAGAAGATACACTTCAGAGGACGAAGACTTCAGAGGATGAAGACTTCAGAGGACACACCTACCTCTGAAGTACTTTTCAGCAACTAAGACATCAGAGATGGCTTCATCAGAAGCTCTGAAGACATCATCAGAGCTCTGAAGACATTCTCTGGATGTTCACGTGAGAATGAAGACATCAGAGATGGATTCATCAGAGGCTCTGAAGACAATGTCAGAGGCTCTGAAGACATTCTCTGAAGATGTTCTCTGAAGTTCAGAGAATGAACAGAAGAACAGATGACACGTCACTTAGTGATAAGATTTACTTTCTAGAGTAGGTCACTGTTCAGCATGCTCTTTCTTGTCATACAAGTACACTGCTTACTTTATGGTCCTATAAATAGGACCATCACCTTATTATTCAAAGTGTGCTTAAGAAGTTATATATCTGATAATATAAGTTGAATACTTTATTCTAAGAATATCTTGTTCATCTTTATCTGCTTTATGAACTGTGATATTTGAATCTCCTTTGATATTAAACTGTATTACTTCCGCTGTCATTACTCTTATTGTTTATATCATTGTTACGAGATTAGATCTGGGATCCAACAAAGCTTAAATCTTGTGCAGATGCCAAAAAAACCCATACATCCTTTTGCCTTGAAACAAACAGATGCAGGAAAAAAAAACAAGGAGAAGTCTCGAACTGTTTTGGATTTCATTGGTGAAATCGAGGGGCTGAGAAGGAATCGAGCTTTCCTGTTCTGCTTTAGAATGTATTATGGCTTCCTTGTTATCCTGTGTTCTTCTTCGTCATCGCCAATCACCCCAAACCAAAAAAAATCAGTGTCCAAAACCCTGATAATCCTTATCATCCGTTATGTTTTACATATTCATATCCTCCACTCACTGTGAGAAAATATTTTGAGAGTCATGGGTTTAATATTTTAAAAGAAGAAATCATGGGTAGAATTGTTGATTTTAATAGGCTCTGAGATGGTTGAATCAAATGAACTTCATCCCTGTTAGGAAAGAGGGACGAGAGGGAAGGAGAGATGGGGATTAGGTTAGGGATTTTTTTAAAAAAAACTCTAAATATAACTTTAATTTTAAGTGATGTGGACAACAAGTGACTTGGAAAACAAAGGTGATGTGGATTTTTTAAACTCCATGTAAGATTTTGTTTTTTTATTTAATGACACATCATTTATAGGTAACCGGTTACCTGCTTAATAGGTAATCAGGTCACTTAAATATACGAAAACTTTGTTGGAGACACTAAAATGATAGTTTTGAAAGTTAATTCCCCAAAATAAGAATTAGCTCAAAGTTAGTTCCATTTTGATGCAATTTTTCCTATAATTAAATCAAAAAATATTCAATAGTGGGCTCATTTCGAAGGTATTGACGAGACGATTATAATGGTGTAACTTGTTAAAATTAAAAATTACTTTTTTAACGTAATGTACTTAATATACGTTTATATGTGTTAATGTAAAAAAATGTAAAATGTAAAATGTAAAAGCAAAAGGTATAAAGTAAATCAATCAAATGAGTTTAGAGACCAAAATTGTAACTATAAATTAAAAAAAAAGGCAAAAAGTATCGTTGTGAGGGGGAAGGGGTATTGGAGGGGGTATGGTTTTCTAAAATTTTTGTAGGGGGTAGGATTAAAATTTCCCTATTATATACACATAAATCACACACACACACACACACATATATATATATATATATAAACATAGCCCACACATATGTATATACACACAGAAGCATATATGTATATACGCAGAAGCATATATATATATATATATATATATATATATATATAGGTTCTCATGAGTCCTTGTATTGAAATTTAATTAACATGATTCATGTAAATGTTGACTCAAGTTTCTATCTTAAATGTATATATAGACCAAGAAAAGAAAAGAACATGGAGGGTGGATATTCGGTTGGCGAAAGTGAGGGGAGGGTGGGTCTCCGAGAGAAGAAAAGAAAATGGAGGGTGCGGGAGAGGGGTTGGGTTACCGGAGATGAAAGAGGAATCAATAGAAGAGCTCTAACTAAAGGTCAACGGTGTTGAAGTTACATGTGGGGGTAGGTTGCACCGTCAGAGTAGCAGGCGGGGAGGCCGAGTATGGTGGTTGGTGCCGGGAGACCATGACTTGGTGGTGGTGGGGTGGGGGGCGTAACCTGGTCTCGTGAGATCTGTTACACATACGTGTATATATATGGGGTAGGGAACGAGCAGGGTGTTGGTGGCATTTATGGTGGGAGGTGGTGATGGCGATAGTGGTGGTGGGAGGTGTGTGATGGTGATTGAAGGGGAGAATGAGGGAAGCTTTAGGTAGGAGGTGGTATGGAGAGTTGGAGAAGATGAAGTCCTGTGACTGTTAATGTATGTATGTATGTATGTATGTATGTATGTATGTATGTATGTATGTATGTATGTATGTATGTATGTATGTGTGTATGTATGTATGTATGTATGTATGTATGTATGTATGTATGTATGTATGTATGTATGTATGTATGTATGTATGTATGTATGTATGTAGGACGGTAATCAAATGAAAACCGAAAAAAGATTAAGGACCGTGAGGACCAATCTTAATCATTCAAAGGTTTTAATCAAAGGCAATTAAAAAAGATGGCATTTTTGTAATATATGTGAAAATGGTATCTAATCTCATGTCTAATCTGTAAGTTTCAGGGTAAAATTGTAATTTGAGTTTTTAAAATAAGAAACCTCGATTGGAAACCCAATTCCAATTCCATTAGTAATCAAACTTAACTCCTCCAAGACAAGATACAAATCATAGCCCTTCGCCCTCCACCGCCCTCGACGGAGTAGCCTGAGAAGACGACTCTATTTTTCGACGGTTTCTGCAACGGCGAGCCGACGACCGTTCCCTTCTGCTTCGGTTACGTTGCAGGTAATTGAGACCTTACGTGAATCAACGAACTTTGAATCCTTTATTACAATTGTTGTAAAACGAGAAACGAAATCAAAAAACATCCTTCACGATTCCCCCCTTTTTTATTTCTAATGAATTCCTCCCTCACGATTCAATCTTTTGTAGTCGTTGTGTATCTCTAAATTTTCTATCTTACAACTGCTACTTTTGGAATCCTACCTTCGTTCCAGGCCTAAAGCCATCTCTTTGTTTTTCTTCTCACGGCTGCTTCGAAAATCCCCCAAAACTCCAACAGCCTCTCTCTTTTGATGTGGTTTAACCAGACTAGGTGTGAATACAATTTTACCTTGTTGATTTAAATTGGAGTAAACTACAATTTTAGCCCTTGTGGTTTACACAAGGGATTCAAAGAATCGTGAAAAAGTTTTTGTTATTAATTGCAGGTTGATGGCAAAAATGCACATGTGTAAAATGTGGCACAATAATGGCGCAAGTATACACCACGTATTGCGTTCGCTTCTCAAGTAATATAATGGTAAGGACCAAATATCGTATCCACAGGGATTGGACTTAACTAAGAATCAGAGATTTCTACGAACTTCCGGTGCAAAGTTAGATTTATAAAGTTGATGGGTTGATTTTTAGCGAAATATTAAATATTAAATAAACAAGATAATAAAAAGCGGGTACGGGTGTAAGTTTTCCCCGAGAGTAATTTAATAACTTAAATGGTTAACAAAACCGGTCGCAATGGACCCCACACGATTTCCTCCTCTCGAAGCGACGTCGTGTCGGTTGCGATAACGATTTTATTATAAAATTACCACACTTGCTATCTTTCGGTTTACCAATCTTACTAAGTAGATCTCGAAGATCTTAGCCCCGCCAGTATGGAGAGATGCACATATCTCTATGACACACCAACTCGACCGACATCTGGACCTTAGTTTGATTATGCAAAAATCCATATCTCTATGCGATTATTAAAGATTCTCTCAAACCTTCTTGCATCACCCAAGCCGTATTCGGATCCGCCCCTCTCGAGGTCTAAGATCTAATATTAACACACACAAGTGATCGGCTTGTCCGCGTTGAGATGAAGCTTCAACTTGGATGACTAAACCGAGAAGTTAGCCGAATGCGGTAACACCCAAGTGTTACATTTTAACCTATCGGGTTAGCTTACACCCGCACCCAAAGGGGGGTTTAGTTTCTCATAATATTAAAAGACATAATAAATAAGAAAAAGAAGTGCATAAACTTAAATTTCAATAAACGTAAACGTACCACTGTGGCCACAAAGTCACCACAGTGGTGAACAGAAAGTAAAGAAAGCTAATGAAAGTTACTACTAGAACTAGAGATACAATGAAAAACTTCTACTACTAACAATCTGCTGGAAGATGAATCAATGGTTGGTCAATAATGTGCCTTCAAAGCTAAGAACTCTTTGAATTTATAGTGGAGAAGATGAGTTGGGAAGAAAGGGACATGAGAGGGTGAAAGAGACCTCTCATGCATGTCCTCTTCCTCCATTTGGCTCTATTATGCTTGTCTTCTTCTTGAGTCTTCTTGCATGTAAGGGTCAGCCTTGACTTCAACAGGCCTGCCTCCAACTTGCACCAAAATGGCTTCAAAAATCTGCAGAAAATCGCAGGTGCAGTACTCGCCACAGTGGCGACACTGTGGCCACAGTGGCGTACGAAAATTTTACGAAAAATCGACGTTTTTGATCTCATTAGTTATTTAGAAAATCTTGGAACATTTTAGACCAAAGAAATTAGAAAAGCTCAAATGGGTACGAAAAAGGTTATCAAATGGGTTAAAATGAGTGACGAATAACTCTAAAAATTGAGGGATATCACATCCCCAAACTTGAGATATTACTTGTCCTCAAGTAAAAAATAAAATAAAATAAAGATAGACCGAAATTTTGGCTAAAAAGGCGAAACAAAAATTTGCGATGGTGATGCGTTACCTTCGGAAACTGCCGGTGCACTCCTTTTTCGTCTTCGTATTGCTTTGTTGATCAATAGGGCTTTTTGAGGGTGTATGCTTGCTCGATTTTTGGGTTTTCCCTTTAATTCCCCAAACTTATATTCTTACGGGGCTAATCGAAAGAAATAATTTGGCTTTTTGAGTGTGCTTGAATTTTTCCTCCTTTTTCTTCCTTTGATTATTTTTTAACCTCCATGCCGAAAACGAACCCAAAAATATAATTTACAATTGCCTAATGTATCTTTTTCTTTGGCTTTTAAAATTGTAAACCATATAAATATTTTTTTTTTCGGATTTATTTGGTTCGATTAAAAACCCCTCCCCAAACTTTAAAGATTGGCAATGTCCTCATTGTCGGGGAGGTGTCATCTAAGAAAACACGGCTAAGTTACGAAAGGGACGTGTATGGGACAAAAACGAGAATGGAGGCCTAGATCATTTCAAACATCGCAATACGCAGAAAAAAAAAATGAAAAGCACCTGCAAACAATGTTAGCACAACGAGACTGATAACGCATATAAACAAACATAACCACCATGCAGAAAGTATCAGAGAGGGTTCACAGTTAGAGAAGAACAAAAGGTACCCCAAAAGAAGATAACACAAAAGATAGGAGATAAATGTTCCAAGAGTTTAAAAATAACCACGAGATCATGCATGCGGGGGCTGGCCACTGTGGTCAGCATCAACGGTAGGCGGTGGAGAGACCGAGGCAGCAGCGTCGGTCGATGTACCTGCTGGAATGTCCAAAATATCAGGGAATGGCGGGAGTCTGGCAGCAAGGATCGAATCCAAGGTGTGGCGGATGAGCAGGCTATCACGGGCACGGGTGGCGGTGGTCGACGTGGGAGGAAGGGAATGGTCGCCACCGCCGATGGATGAGCGGTGATGGTCGGTCGCCGGAGATGGCGTCGCGGAGGATGAGGGCCGGAAGTGAGGATATTCTGGAGATCCATGAGAGGGTTGAACCGATGAGATTTTTTTTTTTTGTAGGTTTTATGGTTAAGTGGTTTATTGGTGGGTGGTTTCTAGGAGAAGGGATAGAGAGAAAGAGGGAGAAGATGTTTGAAGAAGATAGGAGGTTTAGTGGGGCCAGTTGGGATTTTCAAAAAAAATCTCTTTTTTTTTTCTTAAAAAGGTGTAAGAAAAAGGGAAGGCTAAGGTGTGTAGGTTGACTTTGAGTGTGGAAGAGGACAAAAACCTGTTTTTGGTGAAAACTCTCTTTTGACTAATAGAAAGATGGCAAGAGGTATCATGGAAGAGGAAAACCATATAGGGAACCAACAATTTGGCTTGAGACTGATTTTTCAGAAAAGTCTTAGCTTCTTAAAGGACAAGCTATTATCCAATATGTATTTTAAAATCTGAAGCTTCCATGAGACCCTTGGACCAAGCCTGCCACAGTGGTGACACTGTGGCCACAAATCTTCCTAAAAAAATCTTTTGAATTTCTACCTCGTGACCACATTGGTGTATCACCACAAAGACTCACCAACTCCAAAATGACACATACACAAATAAAAAAACACAAACTTTTATCCTCAACAACTCCAAATGAAAATAACAAAAAAAAAAAAAGGAAACACGAATACATAAAAGGAAAAACATACATTAAAAGAAAAAAAAATAATCACACGAACAAATGTAAACAACACTCAAAATGAGAGTTATCCACACATTTTTTTCTTTTTTTTTTCAAAAACTTTGATACTAGACGGGGGAAAATAAAAATAAAAATAAAAGACTCAAACCTAACATTAAAAAAAAGTAAAATAAAAGACACAAATTTGGAGTTGAGAGTAAGGAAAAAAAATTGTATCAAGTTTATGTAGGATGTGATTCACCACCCCACTTATGCATCTTCAAAAAGTGGGATGGTTTCAAGATAATCGACACCTCCACCTTACAAAAGGCTCTTCCAACAACTCCACCACCCAAAGAACACGATCTAGTCAAATCTTCCAAGCTTTTGATGACAATATTTATTCTCACGGTTCGATGTGTGACTACCCTGGGAGCATTATGGTCAAAAGAAGGTTCCACAACATGAGCAAAAATCATTATATTAGAAATTTTAGCATCTTGAGGCACATCTTCACTACTGGGGAGTAAAGATGGTTTGCTCATGTGCTCGGGTTTTGTCTCAGAAATCTCCGGCTCTTTCTCAGTATCACTCTCATCCTTACCAACACATATTAATTTTTCATTATCACTTGGTAAAAGGCCTTGACTTTGATTTTTCAACTCGTCAACTAGTTGTCCCATTTAGTGCTCAAGGCATCCATAGAGGATGAAAAATTTCCCAAAAAAGTTGTAAGACTTTCAATTAAGCTTGGGGAAATAGTTTCAGAAGAGTGAGATTTCTCGGGTTGTTCAAAAATATTGTCCAAAGGGTAGTTGGGAACAAAGGATGAGAACCTATAGCAAGGATCCATCCCTTGAAAATCACATGAATAATCAACTTGCTTCTCCCATGATTGGTCAAATGTATTCAAATACGTGTCATTCCAATTTTTAAAGGGAGGTGCAACTGAATTGTAGGTGTCATCATCTTGAAAGTTTGTGAAAAAATTAGGATGTTGTTCCCCACAATAATCGAAAGTATTATAATAAGGGACATCCCAACTAGAACCTTCCATTAGGGTGAAAGAGTGGTGTAGCCGTGGCATACAACATGGAAAAGTGCTAAGAAAAACTCGCGACTCGGGCTCAAGTAGAAATCAATATCTTAGGATGTAAAAATCTTGCCAATCCCCGGCAACGGCGCCAAAAACTTGATGGCAAAAATGCACACGTGTAAAATGTGGCACAATAATGGCGCAAGTATACACCATGTATTGCGTTCGCTTCTCAAGTAATATAATGGTAAGGACCAAATATCGTATCTACAGGGATTGGACTTAACTAAGAATCAGAGATTTCTACGAACTTCCGGTGCAAAGTTAGATTTATAAAGTTGATGGGTTGATTTTTAGCGAAATATTAAATATTAAATAAACAAGATAATAAAAAGCGGGTACGGGTGTAAGTTTTCCCCGAGAGTAATTTAATAACTTAAATGGTTAACAAAACCGGTCGCAATGGACCCCACACGATTTCCTCCTCTCGAAGCGACGTCGTGTCGGTTGCGATAACGATTTTATTATAAAATTACCACACTTGCTATTTTCGGTTTACCAATCTTACTAAGTAGATCTCGAAGATCTTAGCCCCGCCAGTATGGAGAGATGCACATATCTCTACGACACACCAACTTGACCGACATCTGGACCTTAGTTTGATTATGCAAAAATCCATATCTCTATGCGATTATTAAAGATTCTCTCAAACCTTCTTGCATCACCCAAGCCGTATTCGGATCCGCCCCTCTCGAGGTCTAAGATCTAATATTAACACACACAAGTGATCGGCTTGTCCGCGTTGAGATGAAGCTTCAACTTGGATGACTAAACCGAGAAGTTAGCCGAATACGGTAACACCCAAGTGTTACATTTTAACCTCTCGGGTTAGCTTACACCCGCACCCAAAGGGGGGTTTAGTTTCTCATAATATTAAAAGACATAATAAATAAGAAGAAGAAGAAGAAGTGCATAAACTTAAATTTCAATAAACGTAAACGTACCACTGTGGCCACAAAGTCACCACAGTGGTGAACAGAAAGTAAAGAAAGCTAATGAAAGTTACTACTAGAACTAGAGATACAATGAAAAACTTCTACTACTAACAATCTGCTGGAAGATGAATCAATGGCTGGTCAATAATGTGCCTTCAAAGCTAAGAACCCTTTGAATTTATAGTGGAGAAGATGAGTTGGGAAGAAAGGGACATGAGAGGGTGAAAGAGACCTCTCATGCATGTCCTCTTCCTCCATTTGGCTCTATTATGCTTGTCTTCTTCTTGAGTCTTCTTGCATGTAAGGGTCAGCCTTGACTTCAACAGGCCTGCCTCCAACTTGCACCAAAATGGCTTCAAAAATCTGCAGAAAATCGCAGGTGCAGTACTCGCCACAGTGGCGTACGAAAATTTTACGAAAAATCGATGTTTTTGATCTCATTAGTTATTTAGAAAATCTTGGAACATTTTAGACCAAAGAAATTAGAAAAGCTCAAATGGGTACGAAAAAGGTTATCAAATGGGTTAAAATGAGTGACGAATAACTCTAAAAATTGAGGGATATCACAGGTAGTGAAAGCAATCAAATGATCGGAGACGATGAACAAATAACGGAACTGGAAGCAATGGAGCAGTGGAAACCAACGATTGACAAGAAGGCGGAGAAGATGGTCTGGAGAAAATGGAGCCATGTCCACTGATGATTATGAAATCGGATATGAATCGGTGATTATATAGACATAAATTGTATTGATTTCATTAGATGAAAATAAATTATAGATGAAATATGTGTTTGATTTCATTAGATGAAATAAGGTTAGTATGTGTTTCATATGGTGAATTTGTGTTTCATATGGTGAATATGTACGTTTCATATGGTGAATCTGAGAGTTTCATTTGATGAATAAATCTGTATGTTTCATTTGGTGAATCTTGCTACCGAAATCACGATTATGCTCTTTTCATGTGGTGAAACAATTTTTAATTATAACCATAGGATCAAAACTAAATTACGGCTTAGATCGGTTCTCACGGTTCTCAATCTTTTTTGGTTCTCATATGATTTAGCCCCTATATATGTGAATATATATATATATATATATATATATATATATATATATATGCTTTTGTGTGTATATATATATGTTGTATGTACACATAGATGAAAGAGGTGGGCCAAGGTATTAACATATTTCATTTTTGGTCCCTGTAGTTTTCATAGAATATAAAAAAAAATACGAAATGACTAAATTGTCCTTCTACTTTACCTACTTAACCGAACAATTTAACGGTGTTAGGGTAAATGGACCAAAGGAGAGTAAAAATGTAAACCACAAGGATGTTTTCCATAATTATTTCAAATTAGGGACGTGCAGTGCAATTTTGTGTGTAAACCACATGGACCAATCGTGTAATTTACTCTTAATATAAATAACCAACAAAATACGTACAAAACAAATTAAGAGACGTGTGAGCATGGGTTCAACTTCAAGACCTTTCTTCTCAAACCAAAAGCCGACCTTCCCTCTCATCCTTGTCCTCCTTTGCCTAACTCTTCTTACCCTTCTAATCCACACCACCACCTACAATCTCCACCCCGAAGACCGCCCCACCACCACCCTCCATTTCGTACCCATAAAACCACCACCACCACCTTGGTACGACAAACTCCGATACTTGGTTAACAACCATTCAAGAAAGCTACATCTCGGCCTGGTTAACGTTCAATCCGACGAGATACGCATTGACGATGGTTCGGCTGATTTGACGGAAATAACGTTCGAAAAAGTGGGGGAATATACGAAATGGAAAGATTTGTTCCCGGAGTGGGTGGATGAGGATGGGAAGTGGGGGCCGATGAAGTGCCCGGAAATCCCGATGGCGCAGTGGTTTGGGAGGGTGGACGTGGTGGTGGCTAGGGTTCCGGAGGGTGATCGGGAGGTGGGTAGGTTGCAGGTGAACTTGGTGGTGGCTAATGTGTTGGTGAATGGTGGGTGGGAAGATGGGGAGGTTTATGTGGTGTTTATTGGGTGGTCAGGGCCAATGTGGGAGATATTTAGGTGTGATGATATGGTGTGGGATGAAGGGGAGTATAAGATATATAAGCCTGATTTGAAGAGACTTATGGAGAAGGTGAAGATGCCTGTTGGGTCATGCATGATTAATCCATCAACATCTCTGCAACCACATGGTAATATTTATCTTCCTTTTCATCATTTTCTTGCTTTACGTAAACTAATTTGTTTTGTTTTGAGTTAATTTTGGAAGTTTATACATACATACATACATACATACATATATAATCGGATTCATACGAGAACATTAATTAACTAGATTAAAAGAACACGGAAACGGTTGAGTAACATGTCATTTTACACTAAAATCACGTGTAAATTAAATTATATATGATTATGTCGTTTTCCTCTTTCTCTTAACTACTAAATGGAAGACTTTCATCTATATATGGAAGTTTTCGTGAGAAATCCGTCGCTAAAAGGTGATTCGTCAAAAAACCGTTACAAAAATTTGTGGATAAATTGTTGGTGAATATTCAAACCAGTGACAGATTACTCAAGGATTTTGTAGATGATCACCAAAACCATTGGTATTTTGTAGGTTATATGTCATTAATCACCAACAGAATCTTCTCAGGCTAAATTATGTGGTTAAAAGTTATTTGTTTTGTAGTATAATTATTTAGTTATTGTTTTCATTTGAACATTCCTCTACATACATAATACACATGGTCATATAGGAATCAAAGTTCAGTAATAATAATAATAGAAACATTATAAAAATAATATAATGTTGATAGATATTAATATGGAAATGTTAATTTAAGTTCACATGAACATGTTAACATATATACGTTAATTAAAAATAAATTAATATACATTAACATATCGTAATTAACTTATATGAAACTTTGGTAATTCCTACATGTTACCTACAAAATTTTGATTTACTGCCTGAATCTAACCCTACAAACATATAATAATAATAATAATAATAATTTATTTTAATTTATGACGACAAATTGTATAAAAGACTTATTTTTACATATTTCATTGTTTTCAAGAACGTATTTTTAAAACATATTTACAGATTGGTAACCTAATTAAACATGTTTTCTTAATTAAAGATCTATATATAGCTTGAAAAATATTAATTTCCAGAGACATACTCTAAAAGACGCATGAAGTTTCACCAAAAATGTTAAATTAAATGCGATTTTTAAAGTTATATATGTTTCGGAATTAAAATATTGAATGAGACTATATTAATTATCTTCTGCATGCGTAGTTTACAAATATTAATGATTTATTCTATTTTTTAATTTTTTATTTAATAAATTTGTTTTGTCATCCATAAAAGATATTAGTTTGATTTAGTGGGGATAGAGTTTCAATTGATTTATGCGAAAAGAAATTAGTTTTCTGGTTATATATTTTATTGATAGTAGTCAAATAAGTATCTATACTATATTATAAAACACGGATAAAAAACTCTTAAATACAATATTTTAAACACAGAATACAATTAATTAAAGCCAATTATTTAATTTACAATTTCATAATACATTGGTGCAACTTATCCAAGCACAATATATATCTCACATCATCATCTATTTGTGGAATAGATACTCATTCAAATATATATATATATATATATATATATATGGAGAGGTACATTCAAAGGTTACGGCTATTCCAAAAATAGGACGGTTTTGTAATTTTTATAAATACACGGGACGAGTTCATATATGAACATGTATGATTCACATACATATATGAATCAGTTAATATATGAACATATAATTCATATGTGAATTACACTGGTTCATATATGAACATATAATTCATATCTGAATCATACAAGTTCATATATAAACTCGTTCCGCGTATTTTATGAAACTATCTCTATATCTTCTATAGATCACACAAGAAATTATTTGGTGCTTCACGGTTAAAGTCGCAAATGTTGACCAAATAAATGGCTAGAATCATTTTATTTATTTATCATATTTTTAGCATTTCTCAAACGAACCTAATCCTCTCTATATATATATGCTTAAATCTCTATAATTTCAATAATATATTTAATAGTCAATGGATAATTATCCATACTACTCAATCGATACTCTTTAAAGAAACATTTTAAATGATTTTTAACAATTTAAAATATTCATATATATGCTTTTTAAGAAATCTCAGCATAAGTTAAATTTTATATATATGAAATCCAAATTTTAATTGGAATTTTCATTAAATTAGAAAAAATATATTTTTATTTATTTATTTATTTGTGAAACTCAAACCATACAATTTTTTTTTTCTTAGCCAATAATTTATAAGTGTTGATTATTATTTGGTTTTCTTGACGTGACTTTAATATTTTTTATTATTTTCTGAGTACTAATTAAGCAAAAAGATTTCATATATATTTTATGAATAATTTGTAAAATTTAGCCGGAAGCAACTTATTGAAAAAGTATTAAAATTTTTATAGCCTTTTCACGGAAAAAAAAAGAAAAGAATTATACTATATAACATTTACTAGTACTGTTCATGAACAGTACTGGTAAACAGTAACTTACAGATTTGGTCCTTGAGGTTTTTAGTAAATTACAGATTTGGTCCTTGAGGTTTTATCTCCCTGTTAGATTTAGTCCTATGTTTGTAGAGTTACAGATTTGGTCCCTATAGTTTTATTTTCCTCTTGGATTTAGTCCCCATAATTTGTTGATTCCAAAATAGACTTTCGATTTTGCATTTGCGTAACGTTTTGGTCCTCGAAACTAAAAGTTGTTAGATCCTGACAGTTAAGTAAATGACATTTCGATCATTTATAATTTTTTCATTTTCTAATTTAAATAAATAAAAGTTATATTATAAAAATTATTTTTTTTATATAAACATATAATAAAGATCCCTTAATATGCATCGCATCTCAATGACTGTGTCTTCTCCAATCCAAAACCTTCCGCCTTCCCCATCAATCCAAGCACATAGTCGTAGGTGATTCACGCACCAATTTTTTATTTATTAATAAAGTAATTTATCATAATTTATTTTATGTTTAATAATGATGTAAAATTTGTTTAATTCATATTTTTATTATAATTTAATTTAGGTTTAATAACAATATAACTTTTTTTATGTTTAATGATGTAATGTACCATTTGTCAATTTATTTTCGCTTCCTATCATACATACACATCGTCCTCATAGGGCATTTTGTAACTTATAGTCATGCTGCTAACAGACACAAAATATTTTGTTCTCATAATTGGTCATGCTCAAATTTATGGTCTTAATATTTCTTTCCATCCGCAACAACGCACGGACATTAATCTCAACTCGTTACTTGACATTTATAGATATAAAAATATCCACACCACGTCAAGCATCCTAAGCAATATTTATAAATTATTAGGTAAACTAGATATTTATATATTTAAGATGTGAGGTGTTAATTTCTAAAATAATTTTTTTAAAGTATATTTAGCATGAAATCTACAACAAAAGTATGTTCTAAAATAATTTTTTTTTCTAAAAAAAACTTCGAAAAGTAGAATCGTACTTTCAATGATCATTCATATCTGTAAGATAAGTTTCTGCATGATTTAATTTTTTTAAATTACCCCGTGTAATACACGGGGTCAAACCTAGTTTAACTATATATTATTACAACTAGAAGCGTACTCGCGTAATGCAGCGAGATACATCACGATTTTAATATTTTATTTTTATTTTTTGTTTTTTTATCGATTTACAGTCCGATTTTGGATGGTTTTTAGAGAGTGATAATGTTTTTTTTATAAATTTGTTTAATTTAGGCTTAATAATATAATATTTTTATATAAAAAAATTAAGTAGTTTGTTAAAATTCATTAATTATCTTATATATTTTAAAATTTTTATATTTAAATTGAGATGTTTATCCTGTTTTGATTATGTTTATCAAAATTCAAAAGGTTTGGAGATTAGAGATAAGGATTTTGGGGGATAAAGATGGAATTTATTAATGAGAGTTAAAAGCATTTAAAAGTAGTACATATTGCTTCATTATTTGTTTTTTAAGAGATTTTAAGTAGATTAAAATTAAATAATAGTACATAATGCTTAATGGGTAATTTAGGCTTAATAATATAATGTTTTTTATATAAAAAAATTAAGTAGTTTGTTAAAATTCATTAATTATCTTATATATTTAAAAAAAATTATATTTAAATTGAGATGTTTATCCTGTTTTGATTATGTTTATCAAGATTCAAATTTCATAATTTTAGGCTTTGTGGATTAGAGATAAGGATTTTTGGGGATAAGGATGAAATATATTAATTAGGGTTAAAAGCTTTACAGGTAGTACATTAGGCTTTAGTAGTTATTTTAAAGAGATTTTAAGTAGATAACTTTAAATAATAGTACATAAAGTTTAATGAGTTGTAATTAAGAGTTTTTTATACCATCTTTATAATATAGTATAGATAAAACATGCTAAAAAGGAATTGAGTTTTGAATTTGGAAAATACATATAACAGTTTTTAATATTAAAAGTCAAAGTGTATTATCTTGACTTGGTATGCACCATGGATACTCAAATATTCTTCGCCATATTGAGGACCTACAAAACCGGTCCATGGACATCGACTTGGTTTCAAACGTTTTTATTTTTATTTTTATTTTATAATAAGTTTTTATACATTAAATCAAAAATTTACCAAAATTGTTAATAAATAAAATATTACCGATAAATTTAATATCTTTCAACAAATAAAAATATCCTTTCTGTATTTAAAGAATTTTCTGAATTCTCGATATTTATTTTTATTGGCTAGCTGTATTTTAATTAGGGGAGGCTAAATGCACCTTTAATTTTGCTAAATGCTCCAATATGATTATTTTTCTCCTCACACACATCAACATCAAAATTTGTTTTTTACATTTCCAATGCATAAATTACATTCTCAATGCACGAATTGACCTGATTTTGACATAATTTTGATGCAAATAGCACTCCCGACATGTTTTATATTTCATGAAATCAACAATTTTTATAATCTTTTTTAAGAACTCAGTAAACGCAATCCATGATAACAAAGGAACTAATTAATGTAGTAGAGTCAAATTAATTAATAACCTGGAGATTTAATTTGTTGACGTTCGTTGTTGTAAGAAAGAAATGAATTTTTAGACTATTTAAGTTAAGGATTTTCGGGCTGGTTAATTTGTTTGCATCTCGACTAATGTTTTATTGGGCCATAAAGTCAGATAAACCTTCTATATATATGGTATTAAATTAATTAATGTCATGAAGTTAGACCATGTTGAGACATTGTAACCCGATCGAATTATATGTAAACCATGTCTTGGTTTTCAGGTGAAGAGCCTGGTAGAAGCGATGATGTTCGATCATTGTCGATCGCATACAAACCAAGAGAGGCCTACGTGACCGTCTTGCACTCCTCCGAAACATACGTTTGTGGCGCAATAGCTTTGGCCCAAAGCATCCTGCAAACAAACTCATCCAAGGATCTAATATTGCTTGCTGATGGCTCGATATCCGACAAATCCCTTGGAGGACTTAAGGCCGCCGGATGGAAGATCAAGCTTATCGAACGTATACGAAGCCCACACGCAAGAAAAGGCGCATATAACGAGTATAACTACAGCAAGCTTCGAATATGGCAGCTCATCGAGTACGACAAAGTTATGTTCATAGACGCAGATCTAATCGTGTTAAAGAATCTAGACGAGCTGTTTAGTTATCCACAGATTTCAGCTGTTGGAAACAATAAATATCTATTCAATTCTGGTCTGATTTTGGTGGAACCATCGCAGTGCATGTTCAATGGGCTGATGGAAAAGACAAACACTTTGGGGTCTTATAATGGTGGTGATCAGGGCTTCCTGAACGAAGCTTTTACATGGTGGCATCGGCTTCATTCCAAGGTAAACCGTCTCAAGATTTTCCAAGATAATAATAATCATAACCCTAGACATGAAATCGCAGGAGATCCGTATACGATTCATTATCTGGGGTTGAAGCCATGGATGTGTTATAAAGACTATGATTGTAACTGGGATAAGGGTGACCATCGACATTTTGCTAGCGATTTGGCTCATAAGAAATGGTGGAAAGTTTACCAGGGAATGACGAGTAAGCTGAGGCCGTTCTGTGGGTTGACCAAACAAATGGATAGTCGGATAAGGAAGTGGAGAGGGATAGCCAAGAGACAAGGGTATACAGATGGGCATTGGAAGATAAAGGTCAAAGATAGGAGACAGATATTGGACACGGAAGAAATCTAACAAACCCTATTCAATCATTTTTTCACTTATTGTTGATTATTCGTCACAAATATATACGAACATACCATCTTTTCTACAAAGAAAATTTGTATATATATCTGGTTTACAATGTTACACATGCAATGCTTAGCTATAGAAACTATACGTTTATCCATATTAATTATAGGATGATCTCTATCAACAATATTAATATTACTAAACAAAAACTGGATGTCTGCTTCTAGACAAACCTCCTACTTGTCTCTCCCTAATCTGATGAGTATATAGTTCTTGAAAGATACATATATATATATATATATATATATATATATAGTTGGGTTCACATGAGATCAACATGTTTTCGTGAGACCCTTGAGACCACAAATTTTCACTTGAAACTTCACAGCAGAACATTGTGAACAGGGCCGTGCAACAGGGTGTTCCAAGCGGTGCCGCCGCACAGGGCCTCCGATTTTTAATCTTTTTTATATATATAATAATTAGAATATAAGAAACAAAAGCAAAAAAACTACATAAGTTGCCTTGGAGCCTAACTGGTAAATGCACGTTTTAGTTTTCAATTTTTTTAATTAAAAAAAAACACAACTTAATCATATAAAAAGTTTGTGATTTTTATAATAATTAAACTATATGAATATTTTTAATGATTCGTCTAATTTTTTTTTAATTTTTTTTTATTTGTCGATACCAAAACATCAAGTTTCCTTATTTGTTTTTATTTTTATATTTAAATAGTCAAATCATGCTTCCTTATTTCTTTGTTTTTGTCATTTATTTTTTGTATATAATGTTTCTTATTAATATGAAATATCTAGTTAAAACCTTATAATCAAAACCTCATATCTATACTGGACTTCATTTTCTAAATTATCCTCTAGAATGCCAAAATCCCATTTTTTTCGTTTTTATTTTATTGTCGTCACCATAAACTTATAATATTTGTCTTCGGTTCTTTTCTTTTCAAGGTATATATGCCAGTCTATAATTTAGTGACATTCTTTATTTTTTTTATTTTTCAATTATTTTCTTCTATTAACTTTGTTTGATTATTTAATGAATATCAAAACTTTCATTGACCGTTATTGATTATTTATATATTTCTTTAATCATTTTTCAAAACTTTTGAAATCTTATCGGTAATCGATTATATCTCAAAATAGATTAAATGTTTTGCTTTGATATAGATTGAAAATAAATTTCTAGCAAATCTATGAAAGTATGATTAGATGATTTTGTTTCAAAAAGTGTTAGGAGATCTATGTTAGAAAATATTAATGACTAATTGTTTGTGTTCTTCTCGAAATATGTATATATATTGTAGTGTTAGTTTATTATTGAAGAATGAATAACTTTTTATGTTCACTACTAATAAAATGTACATTATACTTATTATGAGATTGTTTTTAATTTTCTTACTAATTAATTTTAATTTATTCTTATCAACAAATTAGTCAAATAAGAATTGCGATCATTAATTTTAAGATATAAAGATTAGTTTGATTTCTATTTGAATCTTGTTTATGATTATTTGTACTTCAACATATATTTTAATATAAGCAAAATTATTTTTGAATTAAATAATAAATTTTAATAAATAATATAACTAGAAAAATATAGAATCATATTTAGATTTTTGCACAGGGCCTCCCAAATGCCAGGAACGGCCCTGGCTGTGAAGGTAAAAAAAATCCGAACTTTCATAGTGTTTTGCTGTGAAGTTTCAAGTGTAAAAATATAATCTCACGGGTCTCATGAAAACAAGCTGGTCTCACGTGATCTCAACTCTCTCTCTCTCTCTCTCTCTCTCTCTCTCTCTCTCTCTCTATATATATATATATATATATATATATATAGGGTGCGTTTCTTTTGCAACCCAAGCAATTTGTACAAACTATGCAAACCACTATATTAGGAAATAATAGATATATTTATGGATAATGATTATGATTCATTAATAATGATTGTGATATATATATGGAAAATGTTAAGTTTATTCATTATAATCATGATTTTAAATTATGAAATGTTAAGTTTATTCATTATAATCATGATTTTAAATTAGGAAACATAATAAAATCATATATGCATTAGACATGATGAACGGTTAAGATTGGTTGGATAGTTTGTACAAATTGTTTGTGTAACATCCCAAAATTTTCGAATACCTCAATATATTGAAAATAGTATCTCAAGATCATCACTTACATTGCAGCGGAAATAAAATCTATAACTTTACATTTTTGACGAACATACTTTTACTCTATGTATAAGTGCATTGATCTGCACATATCTTCTTCAAATATCGGTCCTTCGATCTTCTCTTCATTCCACTTTTCTTTCCAGTCTAATAAATATCTGGGTTGCAACAATTTTAAAAGAGTTTGGGTGAGCCTAAAGCCCAGTGAATACACGGTTTTCATGCATGAATAATATCAATAATGAATTTCACAAAGCATCATAATTTATCATGCATGCGGTAAAATAATTTAAATCACAAAGCTAACGTCATATTGGGAGGTATTTTATTCACACAGCTTTACCTGGCGAACTCACACAGCATGTTCGCACTTACGGCTTACACGAACTCACACAGCATGCTCGCCTTACGGACTTACACCGTAATACCCCCATTGCCACCCAAATCACAAACACATATCATGGAATATTTCACATTTAATGCATACACGGCAAAAAATATCAATAAGCTTGTAATCAGTTTTTAATAAAACATGCAACCATTTATAAAAATTCACGTATAACTCACTGTACTCGTTGTAGCCCAAACCGATCTTCACAATGGCTAGCGTCTCCCAATTGACGTTGAAGTAGTCATGTTTGTAGCGAACCTTTGTCTTCTTTCTTGGCTTCTATTATTCTCCTTCTCAATCGGTTTTTACATCTGGTTACCTTTCACGTATCATCCCTTTTATATTAACCTACTGTCGGTTTCGAAGCATATCAACGGGTGCAAAATAAATGACCGATTGATGACGACCTTTCACAATCCGGCCGTTTGAGGCCTTTCAAATGCATGCCATAAATATATATTTTTTTCTTTTTTTTAAACTAGAGTTATTACAGTTTGGGTTGCAAAAGAAACACACCCTATATATATATATATATATATATATATATATATATATATATATATATATATATATCAAGGTTATTTTACAAACCGGTGAAATCTAAAAAACCGTGGTTTTCCTTGTTTAATTGAATATAATTGTTTTAATGAAAGTGTTTAAGATGATGAATTTGTTTCATATAATTTTTTTTTGATGAAAATGTTTCTTTGTTTATATGTAATACATAAAATTGTTTTATGTATTTCTCATTTTGATTAAATCCTCATAATTAAGAATAAGGAAAATCCCAAATAAGGGTAGAAACCGTGGGTGATATATAGAATCACCGTATGACTAAAGAGTAATTACACCAATCAAGGGTGTCGTCTTTTACAATAAGATCGTAATTAAAGAGAATGTCGTAATAATAACAACGGTTGTGAGTAATGAGCAATTGTATAGCTTTGGATTTTCTCTCTGAAGGCAATGTGTGTAAATGGTTTGATTACTCTCGTATTTATATCCGTTCTAATCATAATAATCTTTGCGGATTTTCAGTTGGATACTTTAATGACGCCATAACTTAGATCGTCGGTTACAATATGCAAACTAATGACGAGATCCACTGTTGAAATTCTTTTATTAATGCATCTGGAACGATTACTTGTAGCATTTAGACAAATAACTGACGATGGTTGTTAGACAAATCTGGTCGCAAGCCGTTACATCTTTGGTCTTAAGAAATCTAGCAACGATCATAAGACTATTCGTATTCTTGCGTCGGTCTTTAGATGTGACTTTTTACTCAAATAATTTGCCCCCAAAAATTGAATTTTAATTGATTTAAGTTTTGAATTTCCCCTAACTAATTCATTTGATTTTCTTTCGAATGTGACCATAAGGAAACTGAATTGTCTGATCTTCTAGGTTAGTGGGAGATATCTATTAGACGGTTTCCAAGACACATCTCGGCCTGGTTAACGTTCAATCCAACGAGATACGCATTGACGATGGTTCGGCTGATTTGACGGAAATAACGTTCGAAAAAGTGGGGGGAGACACTACACCAAATGTTATCTTAGACAACATATGCTAATTGGCTATGTTGCTTAAGAGCGGCTTAGGCAACAAAGGCTAATATATGTTGCCTAAGTTTTCTCTTAGGCAACATGTAATTCTATGTTGCCTAAGTCAGACCTTATGCAACATATGAATAATTATATGTTGCCTCAACTATCTTAAGCAACATTTTCTCTTATGTTGCCTTAGTTTTATAATTTTTTTTTAATAAAAGTTACCTTAGGCAACATATTTTCTTGTTTCTATGTTGCTTAAGGTCAAAAATATAAATAAATATAGGTAATCGAAAATTTAATAACTTGTATAATGTTTTTTTAAATCAATGAAAGTTATGTTAGGCAACATATTTTCTTGTTTCTATGTTGTCTAAGGTCAAAAATATAAATAAATATAGGTAGTTGAAAATGTAATAACTTGTATAATGTTTTTTTTAAATCAATGAAAGTTATCTTATGCAACATATTTTCTTGTTTCTATGTTGTCTAAGGTCAAAAATATAACTAAATATAGGTAGTCAAAAATTTAATAATTTGTATAATGTTTTTTTAAAATCAATGAAAGTTATCTTAGGCAACATATTTTCTTGTTTTTATGTTGCCTAAGGTAAAAAATATAACTAAATATAGGTAGTCGAAAATTTAATAACTTGTATAATGTTTTTTTAAAATCAATGAAAGTTATCTTAGGCAACATATTTTCTTGTTTCTATGTTGCCTAAGGTCAAAAATATAAATAAATATAGGTAATTGAAAATGTAATAACTTGTATAATGTTTTTTTTTAAATCAAACTGCATCTATTGGGTTGGAAACGAGTTAGGCCCAAAGTAACCCGACCAACCTGACTACAACTTGTACGTTTTTACTTTTTTTTTTTATGATTTTAAACTTTTAGCGGCTCGTCTTTTCTATCAATTCTCAAGTTCTTCTATCTTAGTCATAGTTCAGGTCTGTCTACGAGACCACACCGAATAAAATCGTACAAATCTAACCTTCAAGTCTTCAAAAATATTCAACATCAACTTAGGCTTTAATGTATTAGTTGGATTTAATGGATCCATTTAGGCTTTAATGGATCCACTTGGGCTTTAATGAACCCAATTAGGATTTAATGGATCCAGTTGGACTTTAATGGATCGGTTGGATTTCAATGCATCCACTTGGGCTTTAACGGATCAATTGGGCTTTAATGTATCGGTTGGGCTTTAATGGATCCATTTAGGCTTTAATGGATCCACTTGGGCTTTAATGGTTCCATTTCAGTTTTACTGAATTCATTTGGGCTTTAACAGATCGGTTAGGCTTTTAACGGATCCACATGGATCGATTGGGCTTTAAAGGATCCATTTGATCCCAATACACATTACATGCATATATGTAGTACATATTTGCAGACAAACACGTATTAAGTCACTACCAGTGTTATTGGGCCTCAATAAGTCATGAAAGGTTTTGTTGGTATATATTGGTTCTTACTAAGCTTTGGTGTTATTACGCTATAATAAGTCATGAAAGGTTTAATAGATTATATTGGCCTTTAAAGGTTTTCAATGGGCTTTAACTGATCTTTCGGGCTTTAAAGGGTTTCATTGGGCCTTAATGGATCTATCAGACTTTAAAGAGTTCTATTGGGTTGTTAGTCCCAGAATGGCACAACAAGTATTGTAGAAGGGGGGGGGGGGGTTGAATACAATACACAAAATTACTTAATTTTAATTCTTTTATTGATATGAAATATCAAGAATTACACAAAGAGAAATAAAGATTGTTGCGGAATAAGAATAGTTAAGAACAAAGAACTTGATAAGGGCATAGAGGTTATATTGGGTTTTAAAGTTTTCATTGGGCCTTAACTGATCTTTCGGGCTTTAAATGGTTTCATTGGGTCTTAACTGATCTTTCGGGCTTTAAATGGTTTCATTGGGTCTTAATGGATCTATTGGACTTAAACCAAGGAAGACTAATAACTCATGAAGAGCACTCCCATGAATTGCGACTTAGGGGTCGTTTACAAAACGCTTACCCGGACTTTAAATGGTTCTATTGGGTTATAAAGGTTTCATTGGGCTTTTATGGATCTATCGGCCTTTAAGGGGTTCTATTGGGTTTTAAATGTTTTCATTGGGCCTTAACTGATCTTTCGGGCTTTAAAGGGTCTCATTGGGCCTTAATGGATCTATTAGACTTTAAAGGATTTTATTGGGTTGTAAAGAGTTTCACTGGGCCTTAATGGATCTATCGGGATTTAAAGGGTTTCATTGTGTCTTAATGGATCTATTAGGGTTTAATTAATTCTACCGAACTTTAATCGGTTCAATTGGCCTTTAAAGGTTTTTATTGAGCCCTAATTGATCTTTCGGGCTTTAAAGGGTTTTATTGGGCCTTAATGGATCTATCGGACTTTAAAGGGTTCTATTGGGTTTTAAATGTTTCATTGGGACTTAGAATGAAATTGATCTCGTACATCTCATCCTAATGTGCCTCCATTTTGTTATCAAACGGTTGATAACCAATTCTCACGTTTTTCACTGTTAACTCAATTTCTCATCGGAACCCAACCCTATATATTGAATACTAAATTTATTATCTTTTTTTTTAACAAAAGAACATTTATTAACTTAAGTTATTTATTTTAGATCAAAAAACAAATTAAATTAAAAATATTTATTATCTAAAAAATTATTTATTTGAAATTTAAAAATACAAATCAAATTTTTTTGACAAAATCTCAAAATTTAGGTGTTTCCCCCCACCCCAAAACTCCCGCCGACTCCCTCCCCCCTAATTTCTATTTTGTCTATCTCACCCCCAAATATTAGGTTAAAATTTTAGCAGAACCATCGAAATCTGGCCACCACGAGCCACCACGACCACCAACACCGGCCACCATGAGCCACCACCATCGCCACCACGAGCAACCACCACCACTGGTATATATACCTTCTCCCTCTTTCTCTCTCGATCGAACTCTAGCCACCACCAGAACCGGTCGCGTCGCTTTGGTTCATTTTTTCTGCAAGTTCGATTAATTTTCGAAATAGCAGGTTTGATTAAGTTTCGATTTGGTTCATTTTTTCTGCAGGTTCGATTATTTTTTCTGCAGGTTCGATATAGCAAGTTTGATTAAGTTTCGATTTTGTTCATTTTTTCTGCAGGTTCGATTAATTTTTCTGTAGGTTCGATATAGCAGGTTTGATTAAGTTTCGATTTGATTCATTTTTTGTGCAGGTTCGATTAATTTTTGTGCAGGTTCGATATAGCAGGTTTGATTAAGGTTGATTAAGTTTCGATTTGGTATGTTCGATTAATTTTTTCTGCAGGTTCGATTAATTTGACCAAAACCAAAACCATTTGGGTATTTGCTATATATGGCATCTGTTCAAGTTATTCTAAATCTGATAATACTCTTTTTTAAGCAAAATATTAGGAGTAATATACTGATTTTATCTAAACTAAAAGTTGATTTATTTGGCAATCAACAATCTGTTGTATTAGGACTATATAAGCATTGTTAACAGGTTCTGCAGGTTCGTTCAAGTTCTGCAGGTTCGATTAATTTGACCAAAACCAAAACCATTTGGGTATTTGCTATATATGGCATCTATTCAAGTTATTCTAAATCTGATAATACTCTTTTTTAAGCAAAATATTAGGAGTAATATACTGATTTTATCTAAACTAAAAGTTGATTTATTTGGCAATCAACAATCTGTTGTATTAGGACTATATAAGCATTGTTAACAGGTTCTGCAGGTTCGATTTGGTTCTGCAGGTTCGTTCAAGAAATTCGTTCGTTCTGCAGGTTCGATTTCTATTTCACCTTCGTTTTTGAAGTTCCAGGTATTTTTGATTTTGATTTTCGAATTCATTTTCGTTTTCGTTTGTGAAGTTCCAGGTTTTGTTTCATTTCGAATTCGGTTTTGAAATTCCAGTCTTCGTTTGATTTAAGTTCGAATTTCGTTTTCATTTGCTTCTGAAGTTTATCAAGTTCGATATGTTTTCCTTTGTGAAGTTCCAGGTTTCATTTGAAGTTTGATTTCGTTTTCTGTTTTGAAGTTTCATAAGTTCGATTGTTCATTCATCGTTTATGATTCATATTGTTCCAGATTTCACAAGTTTTTTATGGTTTCAATTGTTCATTGATTCCCACAGCTTCATATTTTTGTTGAAGTTAATCTGAAGAACTGATAGGTAAAACAGTCATTTGTATAATTCAGACGTTTCAGTAAATGAAAGTAAACAATAATAGATTTTTATCTAGACCGACAAATTTATCTAGACAGATAAATTTATCCATGCAGAACTTAATAGAAAATTTGGTAAACAACCCCTTAATGTTGTATCTATATATGTCCTCGAATTGATTTTAGTCACTAATGAGGATTGATTTTAGTTTCTTTCTAACTTTTATTTCGATGTTGTAGGTACAAGACCTTTGAAGTAGTATATTAGTTTTTGAAGACATTTGAAGAGCTTGTATTTGGTCATTTGAAGTAGTATATTAGTTTTTTTGAACGTATGTAATTTGTAATATTATTTGTTATTTGATAAAATTCTAATTAATAAGAAAATTTGATTTTTTTTTAAAAAAAATGTGTAAGGCAACATATGCAAATATAGTATGTTGTCTAGGTTGATATCTTAGGCAACACATGCATAAATCTAATGTTGGCTTAGTGTTTGGTGGGTGCAACATATGTTTTTTTCATAGGCAACATAACCTGTTGTGTGTTGCTTAAGGAGTCTGCTTAGGCAACATATGATGTTTGCCTATGTTGCCTAAGTTCTTATGCAACATTGATAAGGCAACATTGCTTAGGCAACATAGGCATGTTGCCTAAGCCTTAGGCAACATATAAACCCCTCTTAGGCAACAATTTTCATTTGTTGCCTAAGTGACATTTGGTGTAGTGAGATACGAAATGGCAAGATTTGTTCCCGGAGTGGGTGGATGAGGATGGGAAGTGGGGGCCGATGAAGTGCCCGGAAATCCCGATGGCGCGGTGGTTTGGGAGGGTGGACGTGATGGTAGCTAGGGTTCCGGAGGGTGTTCGGGAGGTGGGTAGGTTGCAGGTGAACTTGGTGGTGGCTAATGTGTTGGTGAATGGTGGGTGGGAAGATGGGGAGGTTTATGTGGTGTTTATTGGGTGGTCAGGGCCAATGTGGGAGATATTTAGGTGTGATGATATGGTGTGGGATGAAGGGGAGTATAAGATATATAAGCCTGATTTGAAGAGACTTATGGAGAAGGTGAAGATGCCTGTTGGGTCATGCATGATTAATCCATCAACATCTCTGCAACCACATGGTAATATTTATCTTCTTTAATTCTACTTCTAGCAACTTCCTTTTCATCATTTTCTTGCTTTACGTAAACTAATTTGTTTTGTTTTGAGTTAATTTTGGAAGTTTATACATACATATATAATCGGATTCATACACAAGATAAAAAGAACACGAAAACGACTGAATTTCATGTGATTTTGCACTAAAATCACGTGTAAATTAAATTATATATGATTATGCCGTTTTCCTCTTTCTCTTAACTACTAAATAGAAGACTTTCATCTATGGAAGTTTTCATGAGAAATCCGTCGCTAAAAAGGTGATTCGTCAAATGTAGTATAGATATAATGTTAATTTAAGTTCACATGAACATGTTAACATTATATACGTTAATTAAAAATAAATTAATATACATTAACATATCGTAATTAACTTATATGAAACTTTGGTAATTCCTACATGTTACCTACAAAATTTTGATTTACTGCCTGAATCTAACCATACAAACATATAATAATAATAATAATAATAATAATATTAATAATAATAATAATAATTTATTTTACCTGTTAAATATATATTTTATTAAACTTATCAATTTATAACGACAAATTGTATAAAGGGCTTACTTTTACATATTTCATTGTTTTCAAGAACGTATTTTTAAAACATATTTACAGATTGGTAACCTAATTAAACATGTTTTCTTAATTAAAGATCTATATAAAGCTTGAAAAATATTAATTTCGAGAGACACATGAAGTTTCACCAAAAGATCTATATATATCTTCTGCATGCGTAGTTTACAAATATTAATGATTTATTCTTTTTTTTATTTAATAAATTTGTTTTGTCATCCATAAAAGATATTAGTTTGATTTAGTGGAGAGAGAGTTTCAATTGATTTATGGGAAAAGAAATTAGTAAGTGAAGTTGTTCTATCAGTTTAAAAAGGACTTTCTCAGGTCGACTTTTCATTAGGTTAACTGGCGTCTCTTGAGGCTTCGCCGTGGGAATTTTGCGAGACTTTTCGCTGCTTTGAAACATTTTTTAAATATTGAAAAAATTCCGCATGGTTTATCTCTTAGGCGATATTCACTGGGCCAATGAGGCTTTACTGCCCGCCCCTCTCTTTAATCTTAAGTAAAGTGAAGTAAATAAGTATATATAAAAAACTTAGTGAAAATAAAGTTTGTTATTTTAATATTAAACAACTTTATGAACCAATTTCATTAATTTAACCAATAAAATTGACGGTTTCCAATCTAATATGTTTTTCAATTGAAACCACCTCTCCCCCCCTCTCTCTCTCTCTATATATATATATATAGATTCATTTAAAAATGCTAAATATATGAGAAATAGAGAAGTAATCCTAGTTTTTCATTCGGTCAAGATCGGTTTGACTGGTCAAATATTGCGTCTTTGATTAGTCAACAATTATTGCTTTGACTAGTCAAAAGTTATGACTATTCCAAAAATAGAAGGACAATTTTGTAATTTTTACAAATACATGGGACGAGTTCATATATCAAACTGTATGATTCACATTCATATGTGAATCAGTGTAATTCACATATGAACTCTTTTAACTGATTCATATATGAACATTTGTGATACATATATGAACATTTGTGATACATATATGAACCAATTAACTGATTCACATATGAACTAATTAACCGTAGGTTCATATGTGAATCAGTTGAACTAATTAACATATTCATATATGAACGTTTTAGTTCATATATGAATCAGTTAAAAGAGTTCATATGTGAATTACACTGGTTCATATATGAACATATAATTCATATGTGAATCATACAAGTTCATATATGAACTCATCCCGCATATTTTATGAAATTAACCCTCTATTTTCTACAAACCACACAAGGAATTATCTGGTGTTTTACGGTCAAAGACGCAAATGTTGACTAGATAAAGGTCTAGGATCATTTTATTTATTTCTCATATTTTTAGCATTCTTCAAATGAACCTAATCATATATATATATATATATATATATATATATATATATAGATGTAGGTTCATACGATAACAACATCTATTTAAGAAAACATGAGAACAACCGAGTACATACAAAATCATATATGATTCACGATTTCACACGACATTTAGGTCGCGTTGGACATCGCCCGTGTCTGATTTTTTCGGATTAGTGTAAAATCACATATAATTTTCTAAATGATCTATTGTTTTTTTGTTGTTTTCTTATTTTATTAAATAGTTAGCATTTTTGTTTGAAACTTCTCTATATATATATATGTTTAAATGTCTATAATTTCAATAATATATTTAATAGTCCATGGATAATTATCCATACACACGTATAATAGATATGATTGACTTTTCTTGGGATTATTGGCTACCACTTTAAAACAAATTTATAATAATATAATATATTAATTAATAGTGATACATAGGGGTGAACAAAGAGTCCCAAATTGGTAGATAATTAATACTAAATTGGTGGGTGTTAGAAGCCTGCAGTAGTAATGTGTATCTTGTGCTTTGATACTTGTAAATTAAGAGATTTTTAAAATCTTGCATAAAATGATGGTACCTTGTGCCTAATAATTTGTATTTAAGAGTTTTTTTATCCGTGTTTTATAATATAGTATAGATAGATGATATAACATAGCTGTTGGAGCAAAAAAATTTGCTAAAAATCTCATTTTTTTTTCTATTTTAACATAGCTGTTGGAGATGCTCAAAAGAAACATTTTAAATTATTTTTATCAATTTAAATATTCATATATAAGCTTTTTAAGAAATCTCAACATAAGTTAAATTATATTTATATGCAATCCAAATTTTAATTGGAATTCTTATTAAATTAGAAAAACGATATTTTTATTTATTTATTTGTGAAACTCAAACCGTACAAAAAAATATATTTTTTTCTTAGCCAATAATTTATAAGTGTTGATTATGATTTGGTTTTATTGACGTGACTTTAATATTTTTTTATTATTTTCTGAGTACTAAGTAAGCAAAAAGATTTCATAACTAGAAATGTAACCTCACAATGCAACGGATTTTAGAAATCTAGAACTCGAACCCTCGATCATTATTCATATTTTTTGTTAGTCTTTTTTTTATTTTATTTTACGATTTTGAGAAACCTAGATTTAAAACAAAAATATATTTTAGTTTAGTATAATTATGATTTTTTATAAAAAAATAGGGCAAATTGCATGAAAAGGTAACGTAATTTGCCTCAATTCCTATTTTGGGTAACGTACTTTCAAAATGTCTGTTTTGGTACCTATGATGTGAAGTTTCAAACATTTGAGTACCTAAGTAACCAGTTTAAACATTAACCAGTTACCATGCTGATGTGAGGAGTGATGTGACATCCAACTCAAAATTATTTGCTGACGTGACTACTGATATGGATGTTTGGTAGCTAAATAACGTCCACTCAAAGTGTGGACACTGAGTTTATCAGCGTGGACACAAGTATATATCAACACTGGGATCGCTACAAAAAATAAAATGGTACAAGTACCAAGTATCGTACCCACAGAGACTGGACTTACTGAGAAATACTGACTTTCATGAACTTCTTGCACAAGTTTCGAGTTGGAGAAAATATTTGTTTGATTGGTGAATTAATTCTAAAAATGCGAAATGAACTTTTTATAAATAAAGAATGGGCATGGGTGTAAGTTTTCTTTGAGACAAGCGTAGTAACAAAATGGTCGGGCGCTTTGTAGTACGGAAAGTCTATAAAAAGTCCGATCTCTCGAAAGTGGATTTTTAAAGACCGGTCCTACAAAATGCTCGTAAAATGTCTATTGTTACCAACTCTTAATCTTGCCGATTTAACTAAGTTGATAAAAATCAAGTTCTACCGGTACGGAGATTTATACCCAAATCTCTTTGTGATATAAATCTCCTCCGACGTTTGAACCTTAGTAAATCATACAAAACCCGTATCTCTACGTGGTTATCAAAGACTCTCTCAAATCTTTGTGCATCACTTAAGCCGTATTTCGAATCCGCCCCTCTCGAGGTCAAGATTTAATATTAACACATCAAAGTGATCGACTTATCTGCATTGAGTTTAAGTCCCGACTCAAGTGACCAAACTTAAGAGTTAGTAATAGTGACTACACACAAGTGTTGCTTACTAGTCTTAAGTTAGCTCACACCCACACCCAAAAGGTGTTTAGCTCATGTTAATAATAGAAGACATAATAATATAAGAGAAATAAAACTTAACTACTTGCATGAATATAAAATGAAATAAGAACAAAGTAAGAAAATAAATTACGGAATTTAAAATGCTAAAATTAAAGACAAAGAAATTAAAGTACTAGAATTAAATAGCAAGAAATTAAAATACTTAAAGTTAAACTTGCAATAAATTAAAAGACTAGGAAGTTTAATACATAAAAGTAAAGAACAAGAAATTAAAGACAAGAACTAAACTAATCTTCAAAGCTAAGTTCTCTCTTTTTGGAGAGAAGAACTTAGGAAGATGAGAGAGTGATAGAATTGTTGTTGGTGGAATGATGGATGAATGGAATGATGAAATGAAGAACCCAAGGCCTCTTTATATAGGAAGTAAAAGAGAGAAAACCCCTTGTGAAGCATGTGACCACTGGATCTTCGGGTGTCCACCGCGGGCACTCACTGCCCTCCCTGACAGTTTTCCCAAATTATGCAAAAAAATTACTTTTGATGCCATTATCATAACTTGCTTTAATTATGGACCAACTGAAGATAGAAAGGAACAAAATTAGGTATAAATGGGAAATGAGACACGGAAAAGAGTGATAAATAACACTCAGGAATGAGGGTTATCACATCCTCAAACTTGAACTGTTACTTGTCCTCAAGTAACCAAAACCTAGAAAAGAAAGATTTACGAAGAAAGAAAACGATAGAGAAACCAAAAAGAAAAACCAAAAAAAAAAAAAATTACCACCTACGGAGGGACTGTTGATCTTTCTCTAGCGGGAGCGATGTACATTCTTCCATTCTTGACCTTGGTTTCGATGAAATTAATCGGTAGGACTTGAGGGTTAGTGTTTGATGGATACACAATTTTACTAACTTCCTCAAACTTGAGTGATACTACAAAAGGATTTTATGTCTCTCTTTATTTTTCACTTTTGAGTATTATTATTTTTTTTATATCACATTTCCCAAGACTTTTGATTTTATCAAATGTTCTATGTCTTTGGGCTTGTGCGTGTCTCCCAATTTTCCGAAGACTTATTTTATCCCCTACCCCTTTTAATACTTTTTTTTGAATGATCACGTTATTTTGAAGGTGATCATTTTGTACTCCCCCCCTCCTCAAACTTGAGATTATCGATGTCCCCATTGATGGAAAAAAATATGGTATGGTGAGGTATCAACGGGTAGGTGTATGGGTTGGAATGAAGGGACGACCTAAGTCCTTTTAATCACATCAATAACTAAAGTCATGAATGTAGAAATGTACCTGAAAAGAACATGCTAGAGACAACAAAAAAATGATCAACAACCATGGATTAATATAAACGCCAAGAATTGCTTAAGCAATATACAAAAGTGGCACACAGAGTTAGCAGTTCCAAAAATACCCAAACAATAGAACACAAAAGATTAACCACAACAAGTGTTGATAATAACAGCAAAAGAATCACAGATGCCTCTACTACTGCTCACTGGGAGCAGTAGCAGTAGCAGCTGTGCCCTCCGTAGAGGGAGGTGCAGAGACTGGAACAGCAGCTGGTGGGAGAGGAGTGAGTAAATCCGTAGGGAAACGTGGTAAAGTTGCTGTCACTGTGGGGTTGATGGAATGCAAGATCCGCTGGAATCCCGCATTCCATTCCTGTTGGTATTTCCACACCCGGAGCTCCCGTTCATGGAATTCCCTCTTTGATCCTCCAGTCCTTGTAATCGAGCCAACACAGTTTCATTTTGTCCAGCGAGAATGGTCATCCAAACCTCGGCCCCGTAAGCAGTGCTCGTAGGGGGTGCATAGGGAAAGCAGCTGATGCAGTAGGTGGAACGGATGTAGCAGTGGGCAATGCAGTATCCTTGACAGTGGACACCGCAGCACGAGCAGTTCGGGCAGATCGTGCTCCTTTCAATGCTCGTTTTCTCCTCTCCATTGTTTCCATGCTGAGTAAGTTGGCAACCTGTATTGTTTGATCTGTATCGTAACAAGGGACACTTGCCATTTTCATTAGCTTAGTAATAAGGGACGGAAAGATGAGTCGAGAAAAAGTTCTCGAAGCTGCATACACAAGAGCTGCGTGGGCAACAGGTCCCACGTCGATTGGGAGTTCCTTCATGATGCAGTATAGCTGAAAACATTTTTCCCGGGACAGCGTGCCGTCATGAGCACTTGGCATAATGTTATGCCGCAGAAATTGAAACCACAAAGATGCATTTGGATTAAGGTCCCCGGTTGTGATCACTAGTCGTTTGTTATCCCGGGACCAACCTTGACCTGGCAAAGCCAGTAAGGCCGCAATGTCCTCATCTGGTACACTCGTGATTTTAGCAACTAATTGGTTAAAATGGCAAACGAAAGGAGTCTGTAACCCCAGGGCTCTGTTAATGGTTTCCTCGGACCAGTTTACTTCGCGTCCTCGGATTGTCACCACATTCTGTTTGCACACCCCAATGGTGGGAAAAAATTGCTTAACCCATGTAAGATTGGCCTCGAAGGGGAGACCAATAAGACGTTCCCAATATAATATAGATTTGTAAAATTTAGCCGGAAGCAACTTATTGAAAAAGTATTAAAAAATTTATAGCCCTTTCAGGGAAAAAAAAAGAAAAGAATTACTTGACATTTATAGATATAAAAATATCCACACCACGTCAAGCATCCTAAACAACATTTATAAGTTATTAGGTAAACTAGATATTTATATATTTAAGATGTGAGGTCTTAATTTCTAAAATAATTTATTTAAAGTATATTTAGGGGTCGTTTATCAAACGCTTATCCGGATAAACGCTTAACAATAAAATTTAACACTGTCACTTACTTAGCGGGTAAGAACCAACGATGGACAAAAAAAACACAGGTAACGGCGATGTCACCGTCCAACAACCGCTGTCCATAGGAACCAACGACCCACAACCTCTATTTCAATCCATAGTCTGTTTTTGAACCAAAATCAATGAAAAATCACTAAAATCCACCGTCTACAGTAACATAGAAGTGTGTAAAAACTTACAACACGTACAATTAAAAAAAAACAGGAAAAAATAAAAAAAAACATAAAATATATTTGAATTTGCATTCTTTTTTTTTCACCATAAAATTGAATGAATGTGTTATAACATATTTGAATATAAATATTTTATAAATTCTTTGTTCGAATGTGTTAATAAAAGTTGAACTAGCAGGTTTTATTTATTTATTTTTTCTTTAATGTTTTTAAGTTTGCAAAATAATTAAATATGTTATTTTCGTTTAATTTATTTGTGTGTGGAAAAAAAATCAAATAAAGAAAATGGACTGCGATTTATGAATGTGATTTCCTTTTCAATATCAATATTTGCTGCCACGATCATGATTATTAACAGAATAACAACCACTAATTAATTTCTATTCCTATCAACCCACAAACTCCATTATTCAATATATTATCTAATCCAAACATTTTTTAATAGGGAAATTGGCTCAAAAAGCCACATCACACACTCACATTGGTCTCTTAGCCATTTCTCGTTCGATTTGACGAAAATAGACCTAGGTCCGCAATGGCGGACCTAGGTCCGCAATGACGGTTCGAGCCAGATCCGCAACGGGTCGGGTCGGTAGGTCCGCCACCTTTCCACGTGTCACGTAACGGGACTTGTCTGCACATCCGCCATGGCGGACCTAGATCCGCCATGACGGACCTAGCTCCGCCATTGCGGACCTAGGCTAGGTCCGCCAGTGTCCATTTTTTATTGATTTTTTTTTTTGTTTTTTGACGTACCTTTTCGTTGCGGAGCTGCATTATTTTGGTCTTATATAATTGTCAGATATACATTTAGTTGTTGAATTCATTGAAGCCTTTTGAAAATTTTTGAAACCGGTGAAGTTTTCCCCAAAAATAGCAAGCCTGAAAACGGAAGGTAAGCAGTTTTGTTTACTGTGAAAAAATTTCAAAAACACCTGATAGTTTCAAGATGAGTTCTGTTTCTGAAAAAGTAAAGTTACGTATTTTGGGTGGAGGTTCATTTGAACTGGGCGATCAAGGGTGGGATTATTATACTGATCGACCAATGGTTCGCATCATGGTTCCGACAACTATCACGCATCAAAGGTTGGTTAGTTATCTTCGTGAGAAATGTGGTATGGACACCATTGTTGGTACCACCAGAATTATCTACGTAAATTCTGGCCAAATGATTCAGCTAAGAGACAATGCCGAAGTTTCGTGTTTCTTGCAAAGTGCTATGGCCTTTTCAACTCCGCCAACACTTTACGTTTACGACGATTACACGATGGCGGGCAGCAGCAACGTTGGTTCGAACACCGGAGGCGCTCCTGATGTGTATGCCGAGCAGAATCAAACATCTTATGGTATGAGTGACTATAACCCCGGTGTTGTTCCTGAGACAGAAGAAGAACTGGTAGACGAACGAGCCGATGAGGAAGACGAAGCCGATGAAGAATTTTATCAAGACCCCGATGAATCTCATGTTTATGACCTGGGTCTTTCTGATGTTCATACGGATGAAGAAGAAGAAGAAGAAACGTCTGAACGTAGTCCTGTTAAATCATATGGTGGGATAAATGATTTCTTTGGTATGCCTCCCTCCCTTCCAGAAGACCGAGAGCCCGTCATCACACCAAACGAAGCACCCGTACATTATAACCGTAGTAGAAGAGTGAGTTTAGGAGATGTTTTTCAAACGAAAGACGAAATGACCCTTGCTATCGGGAGGAAGACCCTTGAAGAGGGTTTCCAGTTTAGAGTTGAAAGATCTTTAAAAAGCCGATACGATGTGAGATGTGTGCAGCCTAACTGTAATTGGCGTATTTATGCTGTGTGCATAAAGAATAGCACTATGTTCCACGTACGAATTATGAACGATGTACACACTTGTTCAAGGACCCAGATGAATCCCCACCACCGTAACGCCAATAGCAGAGTATTGGGACACATAATTTTGCCTAAAGTGCGTGACGAAAGCCGGAAAATACGTGGAAAAGACATTGTGAACGACATGAAGGCGGACATGCACCTAAATATCTCGTATTGGCAAGCTTGGCGTGCGAAGGCTTATGCGCTAACCATTGAGCGGGGTACCCCCCAGGAATCTTTTAGCCGACTTCTTGCGTTCTTCTATAACTTGGAGCTTAATAATCTTGGTACTTTCACCCGAATAAAGACAGATAGTACAGGACGTTTTGAGATGTGTTTTGCTGCCCTTGGTTGCTCGGTACGTATTTTGGTTATGTTTTGCCTCGGGCAGTATATTTTTTGCATTAAAAGATATTGTCTTTAATTTTCTAACGGTTAAACCATGTAATTTATGTAGATTCGGTCGTTTCTGGGACACTTGCGTCGTGTCCTTATAATAGACGGCGCTCATTTGAAGGGTCCTTATTTGGGCACAATGTTCTTAGCCGTTGCTATGGATGCCAATAACCAAATTGTGCCGGTCGCTTTTGGAGTGGGTAGGTCTGAGAGTGGGGAGGCATGGACTTGGTTTTTGACGATGTTGAAGGTATGTATCCAAGAACCGGAAGGGTTGGTGTTCATATCCGACAGGGCTTTATCCATAAGCCAAGCTATTAGCACGGTGTACCCAAATGCCCATCATGGTTTGTGTTGTCGCCATTTGCTGATGAACGTAAAAAGCAGGGACAGTAGGGCCAAGTTTAGGATGGGTATGTTCTGGAAAACGTGTAAAGCGTACACGGAGGAGGATTTTGAACGTAAAATGGAAGTTCTACGATGCGTTATACCTGTTGGAGCGCCACTTATGGACGCGGTTGGCAAGGAGAAATGGCCACGTGCCTATTTCCCTGGAATGCGTTACAACATAATGACTTCAAACAGCGCCGAGTCGGTCAATGCACTGTCTCGTTTTGCTCGGCAACTTCCTATCGTTTCCCTTATGGATTACTTCCGAGAATTTCAACAAGATTGGTATTCAATTCGTCGGAACAAAGCAGGTTTTCATAGTCACACTCATCCACTGTTATTTTGGTTTGTCAAAAAAATTCGCAACATATTTTCTTCAATATTTGATATCGCCTTACTTCAAAGTGGATAATTTTCGAGCCACATACTCAGAGGTCATACATCCACCTGGGCATCCATCAACATGGGTTGTTCCAGACACTCCGCTTATGACTGTTGAGCCACCGGTCTACAAGAGACGCGCCGGAAGACCGAGTAACCACGATTGTATCCCATCTCGTGGTGAGGATCCCACACCGAGGAGATGTACTCGATGTGGAGAAATCGGACATACTCGGACTCAATGTCAGGCGCGTACACCAGTGAACCGTGGAAGACAAAGAGCATCTGGTAGCCGCACTACTCAACCAATGCCTACCGACGATTATGGAGGCACCTATGGGCATTATACTTTTGATTTAAATGTTGACCTGAACGAGTAACAATGTATGTAATGAACGTATTAATTATAATGAATAATGTTCGTGTATCATGATAGTAAACAAACCATTTTTATTACTTAACCCAAGGATATAACCGAGCAACGGAAGTCTATTGACTACTACATGAGAAGGTTAATTTAAACAAAGCTCGAAACATAGAACCAAAAGGTAAAAGGTAAACTAATGTCCCTTTGGGTAGAGAGCTTTACATCTAATGATCAAATCATCCTTTTCATTAATCATGTCCTCTATGCGGAGATAGGTTTCTTTGATATTCTTTATTTTTTCTGCTCTTTCTTGATCTCTCTCTGCAACACCGTCACCGTCTGCTTCTTTCTCTCGACGACAGTTTCTAACTCTATCTGCTTGGACCTGTTCTTCAGCCATAGGTCTTTGAGCTTGGAAATCTCCACCTCTGTTTGTTGTATGGATTCCCTCTTCCCCGCCGGCATCGTTTCAGAAGGTGTATGGTTACGCGAAGGGGGGCCTTCGTATTCATGTGTCTCTACATACCAGTCATATGCGTCGTCAAATTCCTGTTTCTCCTCCTCCGTTATTGCATAATCGGCTGAAGTTCTTCCAAAGGTACTCCACTCCTCATCCGTTTGGGGTGGTTTCCAACCTAGCCTTGAACTTCCATCCATCAATGGTTGATGCGAACGAGAAGTTCCAGCCATGTAAGAACTAATTGTTAAATTACTCTATGGTTTACAACAACTCAACCATGGGGTACTTATAGCCTTTTAGGCGGAGGTGCACTAGGTCCGCAATGGCGGAGGTGCGCCAGATCCGCAATGGCGGACCTGCAATATTCGCCTGCAAGATTCCCCTGAAAAGGTGCAAGTTTATCTTGACCTAATCTAGGTCCGCAATTGAATCTAGGTCCGCAATGGCGTACCTGGAACTACTTTTTTGGCTATAAATACTCACCTTATTTCCAACTTATAAGTCACCCCATCCACACACCATTTTCATCAACTAATATCTTATGGCCGGAAACCGAGCCTCTTCTTCGAACCCCCCTCCTCACAAACAATGCCGGAAAGGATGAGACAATCCGTAGAAAAAGCTGAGGCAAGGATCGAGGAACTCAGTCAAAGGTGGAAACAAATTCTGGCCAAGAAGGAAGGGTACTTGAGAAGGATGGAGGAAGACAAGGAAGCGATAAAAAGATTGAAGCGGGAGATAAAAGATAAGGAAGACCGTATTCGTATCGACAACGAACGAGCGAACAAGTGTATCCAAGAGTTCGCAGTCATGCAGGCTGAGATAAATGAGAAACAAAATTGGATTGATCAATGTAAAACACTTTATCCTTAGATTGTGCAAGTGTTTTTGACCATTTCGTATCTGGACCATTTCGTATCTGGACTTTATCGTACCTTTTCGTTGTTCTAATTTCTTCGTTAATAAAATAGTTCAGTATTTGGTGTGTTTTGATGAGTTAAATTCGTAGATGTAACAGGAACGAACTAAATAAAAAATAGTTTGTACAATAATATTTAAATTTTAACACTATGTACTAAACATCGGACGATCCAACCTCCCTGAAAGCCCATATAACATCCGCCATCTCATACCGCCACCGCCTATAGTCATTGGATGTATCCGTGCAAGATGGATGTCTCCCCTGCACCAATTCACTGAGAAATTTACAGGCCCATGGACCACAATCACCAAGCGGTCCCGTCTGTTGTGGCACATCATTCGCGTATTCCCAAGTGTAGGATTTAAAAAACGCTCGTGTACGCGAATGTTCACCCAAAGCCGTCAACAATTGGGGCATCCTGATAGCGAATTCGCTCATCATTTCTCTAAAGGATGCCTCCAAGGTGGGAACCCTGAAACTGTCATATATGGTCAATTTCGCGGAGTTCAGATTGAACAACCCAATTACCCAATGTTTATTACTTATACACATTGGAATGAACACCTGAAGCATAAAAAAAATTATATGTCAGTTATATAAATTCGAAATTTCTTAAATAATATACATGTAAACTGTTATTCATACTTTATTGATGGTGCCCCATGCTGGAAAACCAGCACTTCCTTGTGCACCATTGCACTGTTGAGTCAGGTATGAAAGATCTTTAAGCTCAGTCATGTAGTACATGAAGTCTGGTAGCATGATGGACCAATCAGCCAGGGTTGGGCGTGACTCCAGATGAAGTCGGACCCATACCTCGATGTGCTATTAATAAACAATAACATGTTAAGCATGAGTTACAAACTATTATTAATAAAATTATATTAACTAAAACAAATAAGTACCTCCGTGTCAAAATATCCACTATCTTCAAAGCCCAATAGTTTCCCCCAAAAGGTACGATGTACAGGCCGAATTGGTAGAAGTGTCAGTCTCACAGGCTCAGGCAACGTGCCATTCCGATACAGGCTCTCCACCACCTCATATCCCTTCTGTGACCCCTTCTGCTTACCTTTCGCTTTTTTTTGTCTTGCGACTGGGGGTGTAGAATCACGAAGGACGGTGTATGGAGAGTTTTGCAATTGGGAAAGATGTCGTAGACGATCCCCCCTCCGAAGGTTTTCCTGTATACGTGGTCTCGGAGCCATGCTGGGGGGTGGTCTAGGAGTAACGAACTGGGAACTGTCGTCCACCCCTATACCGAACGATAGTGACATGTCCGGGCCAACCATACCAAATGTCCCTGTTATGTCTGGGCCACCAGAACCTGGCATACCTGACACTCCCTGCATAATGAAATAAATAAATATCTCTCCAATATCATTGAAAAAAAATAAGTTAAACAGTAACCGATTGATAATATTTACCGTGGGCATCTGTGAGGGGGAAAAAGCGTACGACGGATCCGGAATACTGGGTGACGAAAGCCAAGGGTCGTACGGCGTTTCTTGCTGTGGTGGGGGTTGTTGCTGTGGTGGATGAGCGGATAGCTACGTACAAGTATTAATTGTTAATGAACGTTCTTAAGTTTAAAATTAAATACATAACTAAAATTAAATACTTACATGCCACTGCTGCATCTCACGATACATCGCCTGTATATGAGTATACACATCCGTTTGACCACCCCGCCACACATTTATGTCATTAACTGTTCCCTATACTTCACTAACTGTTCCTTGTACTTGACTAACAGTGCCCTCCAGGGTGGTCAAACGATCCCAATATGCAGTATAGGGATCACTGGTAGGCATACTCATACGTGGGGGCTCATGCTGGGGTCCCTGATGGATCTGTGGGCCGAAGTCCCCACTCACACCAGCGTCGTGGACGACACCAGAACCGTCACCACCAGCGTCATGGTGGAAACCAACACCGTCACCACCAACATCGGGGTGGAAACCACCATCGTCGTCGTCGTCGTCATCGCCCTCGTCGTCATCGTCCTCGTCGTCATCATCGTCGTCATCGTCACCATCACCGGAGACTCTCGTCCTCTTTATCTCCTGCTCCTCCATCCCCTGGAAATATCGGTGGCTAATCTGATACCACTGAAATGCCTCCTCCTGAGGGGTAGCCACAAGAGGTCCGATGGGTGGCCGACTATGCTGGTATTCATAATCTATAATGTTAGTTTTTAACGTTAAAATAATCAATATTTTAAAGTATTTAAAAATACGTACCTCTGACGTATCAAGTAGTACCCCGACATGTTTACTGCCAAGGATAATGATCCTAGTCCAACGTACACCCCTAGGAAGCCTGGGATGCATCGTGAAAAACCTGGTAGCAGCAGGAAATGTCTCCAAGATCCAAACCTGAGAGTTACAAGTTGTTAAAATATGGAATGCATTAACCATGTATACGTATAGGAATATTAAATCAACTAACCTTGAAGGCATGTAAAAACCCTGTAAGTGTCAACTTCGACTGATCTGGTGTACGTCTCCGAATAGCACCAGACATCTGTCGAAATGTGGGTTCCCATACAAAAGAATCCCAAGGATATCGGTTAAAGAACCGATAATCCTGTGCTATAGTAAGCACGGTGGAGGAAACAGGTAAGTGGATATGTCTACCAAGAAAAAAGACCTCCACCATCATGATCAAGCAAACACGGACAGCGTCATCGTCCGTAAGCTGATCTCCATCTCCAAGCGATGCAAATTTCGCTTCTAAATTCCGGATCAACAGCTTATCCGGATCACCAAAAACCCGACGAATAAAATGGGTGCACCTCTGCCCCTGCCTCTCCAGCAATGAGGGAAACTCTCCAAACCGGAGTCCTGTAATCAGGCAGAACTCCTCGCGCCCATATCGAAGAATATGTCCTCCAACCTGGAAGAACATGTTATGCTCGATGTCCTCCTCCGGGAAGATCTCCATTTTTAATAATGTGTACATCAGTAATGGGTCATAGGAGTAGTCCTCCATCAACAACCACGTACCAAAAACCGTCTGCCTGAAGATCTCAAGCCTTTGTCCGCTCAACTTACTTTTTATTTGCTCTATCACGGTCAACTTTGACCGTAAAGTCAAGCTAGGGGCCTAAATTGTCAAATATTAAAAGTTAAAAGACATAAAATGTCTAAAATTAAAGTGTAATTAATTAATTTACGGACATAAAGTGAAACAAATTAAATTTAAGGGACCTAAAGTGTCTACAATTAATTTTAAGAGACCTAAAGTGTCTATTAATAAATTTAAGGGACCTAAATTGTAATTAATTAATTTACGGACATAAAGTGAAACAAATTAAATTTAAGGGACCTAAAGTGTCTACAATTAATTTTAAGGGACCTAAAGTGTCTATTAATAAATTTAAGGGACCTAAATTGTAATTAATTAATTTACGGACATAAAGTGAACAAATTAAATTTAAGGGACCTAAAGTGCCTACAATTAATTTTAAGGGACCTAAAGTGTCTATTAATAAATTTAAGGGACCTAAATTGTAATTAATTAATTTACGGACATAAAGTGAACAAATTAAATTTAAGGGATCTAAAGTGTCTACAATTAATTTTAAGGGACCTAAAGTGTCTATTAATAAATTTAAGGGACCTAAATTGTAATTAATTAATTTACGGACATAAAGTGAACAAATTAAATTTAAGGGACCTAAAGTGTAATTAATTAATTTACGGACATAAAGTGAAACAAATTAAATTTAAGGGACCTAAAGTGTCTACAATTAATTTTAAGGGACCTAAAGTGTCTATTAATAAATTTAAGGGACCTAAATTGTAATTAATTAATTTACGGACATAAAGTGAACAAATTAAATTTAAGGGACCTAAAGTGTCAATTAATAAATTTAAGGGACCTAAAGTGTCTACAATTAATTTTAGGGACCTAAAGTGGCTACAATTAATTTTAAGGGACCTAAAGTATCAATTAATAAATTTAAGGGACCTAAAGTGTAATTAATTAATTTACGGACATAAAATGAAACAAATTAAAAAGGAACCTAAAGTGTCTAAATAATAATAAAAATGAATCAATAGTGTCAAATATATAAGTTTGTCGGGAACTAATTGACCTAAAGTGTCAAATAACAAAGATAAATTAACATAACAATTACTAATTAATTAAAAATATGGAAACAAAATATAAAAAATAAAATTAAAAAACCACCGGTCCGCCACCACCTGAATTCCAGGTTCGCCACCTGTGGTAGCGGAGGTGGACGTGGCGGAGGTCATTGCGGACCTAGGTCCGCCACCACCTGAATCTCCAGGTTCGCCACCTGTGGTAGCGGAGGTGGTCGTGGCGGAGATGTGGTAGCGGAGGTAGTATGGCGGAGTTGGAGAACTTACCTTTCGGAACATGTTGCACACGCGTCGGTGTAGGGAAGCACGTAAAGATGCGACAAGTGGGTGGGGGACCAAGAAAACTTCCTTCCTTCCTTATAATAATCACCGATTATTATAATAACTTACTTCCTTCTATAATAATCACCGATCTCGTATGAGTGGGGACCAAGAAAACTAGTTTTTATGTATAAAAAGACTGAAAAGGAGGGTGTTCATATCGATGGCGGACCTGAAAAGACTGAAAAACAGCAGGTCCGCAATGGCGGACCTGCAGTCTGATGGCGGACCTAGCGATGAATCGTTACGTGACACGTGGAAAGGTGGCGGACCTGGGTCGGGTGGCGGACCTACCGACCCGACCCGTTGCGGATCTGGCTCGAACCGTCATTTTTTTTGTCGTTTTTTGGCAGGTAGCGGACCTGCAGGTCCGCCATTGCGGACCTAGGTCTATTTTCGAATCGGGCGAGAAATGGCTAGGAGACCAATGTGGGTGTGTGATGTGGCTCTTTGAGCCAATTTCCCTTTTTAATAACTTCACACATATAACTTTTATGAATATATATATATATATATATATATATATATATATATATATATATATATATAGGGTCAGGTTCACGTGAGACCAAACTGTTTTCATGAGACCGCGTGAGACCAAGCCTTAAAACATGAAATTTCACACCGAAACACTGTGAAGGTAAAAAACATTCGAACCTTCATAATGTAATCACACTATGAAGGTAAAAAAAAACATAAACCAAGTTAAAAAAAATCAAACCTTCACAGATAAAAGACTGTGAAGGTATATCCGAACCTTCACAGTGAAGACGCTGTGAAGGTAAAAAAAAATGAACATTCACAGCGAAAAACACCGTGAACATAACATTTACAGTGTTTTCCCTATGAAAAGTTCGATTTTTTTTAAATTCACAGTTTTTTGGTGTGAAGTTTCATACTTTAAAGGTTGGTCTCACCGGTCTCACGGAAACTATTTGGTCTCACGCGAACTTAAGTCTATATATATATATATATATATATATATATAGTTGAGATCATGTGAGACCAACTTATTTTCATGAGACCCGTGAGATTACATTTTTACATTTGAAACTTCACAGCGAAACACTATGAAAGTTCAGATGTTCTTTTTACCTTCACAATGTTCTGCTGTGAAGTTTCAAGTGAAAAATTGTGGTCTCACGGATCTCACGAAAACATGTTGGTCTCACGTGAACCCAACTATATATATATATATATATATATATATATATATATATATATATATATGTGTGTGTGTGTGTGTGTGTGTTTCAAAAACTATATACTCATCAGATTAGTTTTTGTTTAGTAATATTATTGATAGAGATCATCGTTTAATTAATATGGATAAACGTAAAGTTTCTATAGCTAAGCATTGCATGTGTAACATTGTAAACGAGATACATATATGTTAATCAATAAAATCCCAAACAACCAAGCAATTACTCAATAATATGACAATTAAGATCAAAAACTAGAGAGAGACACTAGAGAGATAAAGTAGATCTTGAATATAAACCACAATACTGATATTACAATACAATTCTTCTATTTCGTTACTACTAGATTACAAAAGCCAAACCTATATTTATACGAACACTAATACAACACTAATACAAGACTTAACAACTAAGAAACCAAATACAACTTTGACTTTTACAAGACTTTGATATTGTTGACTTTTACATGTTTGACTTTTCTCATTAAATCTTGGATACAATATTTAGACTTAACAATATACAAATTTTCTTTGTAGAAAAGATGGTATGTTCGTATATATTTATGACGAATGTAAAAGAGGGAGGTTAAGGAATAAGGAATTTACCATAATTCAATATGGTATATGTTTTAACCAAAAATCCGACAAGACAAATTTAAGGTCGGGATGTGAAGACCAACCAAAGCTTAATTCTTGATAAAAAGACAATAAACGACACAATGTTTTGGTGACTCAGAAAACCCCAAATAAGGGTAGAAACCGTGGGTGATATATAGAATCACCGTATGACTAAAGAGTAATTACACCAATCAAGGGTGTTGTCTTTTACAATAAGATCATAATTAAAGAGAATGTCGTAATAATCTAACAACGGTTGTGAGTAATGAACAATTGTATATGTAAGTTATTATTATATGCCCACGACACGTGTCACACAGAGATACTGCTGAGGAGTATGTAAACCTATAGGGTCGCACACAAAGAATGCGTTTGTTTCCATCTTTAGAAACCCGGATTAAATCAAGTTGATTAAGAAATTAAATATTCTTAAAAAATAATTATGAAAATATGTGTTAAATTGTAATTATGATAATTACAGGGTGAGAACGTAATTATGTTAATTACGGGGGTATTATCTGTAATTGTATATATATAATTATATTTAAAGTTTAAAAGATAATTATATATATTTGAATTTGAATTCGAATTTGAATATTAGAGATAATTACTAAATCTTATTTAATCCCTAGCTAAATTATAGTCTAACTATAATTCTTCTGGTATAAATAAGGGGTTAGGCTAAACCATTTGATACACGATTGAATTAAAATTAGCCTTTCAGTTAAATACAGAAAAGAAACCTTTATCTTTTTTGTAAAACACATATAGATCTAGGGTTCTTGGGCTAGCACCCGGTGGAGACGGGAAACGTGTTCGTCTGTGGACTATTGATAGAGGAAACTTGCTTTGGTTTCTTGGTGCTCCATTCCAATCCCGGTTGATCTACAAAAGGTACATATTCTAAATACCCTATGGTGTTGTTTTATTTTGATTAAATGCATCATTGGATCCGATTGAGTTTTAAGTTTATTTGGAAAAGTTTTCTATATAATTGTTGTAACCAAATTTATTTATTTTTCCGCTGTATTTTATCGGTTACAAATTGCGTTAAAACCCATCAGTGGTATCAGAGACGCTTTGATGTCATTTAATTGAAAAAAGCGGGAACAAAATATTATATGACAAATTTAATTGAACCATGAATATCTAAATTGGATTTAGAGTTTTAATTGGGCCTCATGTTGAAAGCTTATTTGAAACAAAACCTAAAAGTTTTTTTAAACCCTACTCTTTAAATAAAAAAAATAAAAAATAAAAAATAAAAAAAGTTTTTTTTTATCCTGAAAAGGTTGCACGGCAGAAGATTCAAAAGGGTTTTTTAAACCCTAAAATCCCTTTTCCACCGTTCTCTCTAAAACGCATCAGCCGCAAGCGGCTTAATCGTCGACCGCCGCTTGCCATATGCGGCTGTTGTCGCTGGCTGGCCTTCCAAATCATCGTCGCCAACCTTTTGTTGCCGTCCACCGCCAGCCGCTGCTGGCAACTTGTGACTGTTGCTGCTAGGTGGCTTACGACTTCTCCATCGCCGGTCTTCTGCGGTGATTGTCCTTGTCGCTGCTGTTGTTTGGTGTGTCGTTGCAGCCACCGCCGCTGGCTTTTGAGCCAAGCGGTAGTCTTGTCTTATCGTCGACCATCGTCAGTTCTTCGCGTTGGCCATCCCCGACGGCTGTTACTCAGTTTTATCACTGCCCTGGTCCACGACCAAGATCGTGGGGGGCCAATCCCTCATGTAGCACTACTGCTGCGGTATACCTGCGGTTTTATCGCCGCCCACCCCTGATGGCCGGCCACGGCTCCCTGCAACTGTTGTTGCTGGGATCGGCATAGCCTCTGTCGTTTCTGTTTCAATAGTCTTGTCATCGGTTTTCGTTGACTACTATTGTTTTTTGTCCATTGTTCGGTCCCTCTCCTTTTGTCTATCGTTGCTGCTCCCAACCACTGGTAACGCAGGTTTTATGCGGCTGCTGCCGCTATTGTACATTGTCACCAAGTGACTTCACCAGGCCGACTATGGTTGTTGTCGCCCCATAGCTTGGTGAGGCATGGGCTCGAGACGACTCCGTCCGCGAGCATCCTCTCTGTTACCTTGGCTATCGCTAACTATTATTGTTTTAGTCCTTTGTTTGGTCACCACTGTTGGTCACTAGACTAAGTGGTTGGTTTTGGTGTTGTTTTCGGTCTTAGACGTCGGGATGCGATAGGTGTGTTTTAGAGTGCCACCGCCGGGTCTAAGCTAGGCGATTGTTGCACCATGGTTGGGTGCAAACCCAAACAAATTTGGACTGTTGTCGTTGCCGCTGGCCCGCTTGCTATGGGGATGGAGTTCTCGTGTTGGGCGACTAGGCACTTTTGCCATCGCTGCTAACCTTGAGTTGGTCGGCTGTTTTGATGATGGTTTTAGGACGATTAAGATTACAGTCCCAACTTTTGTTTTATTTTTATTGGTTGAGATATTGCTTGGTTTGTTGTTTCCGATCCAGCACCTCGTCGGCTCCGTCCATGGTCGGTCTGTCTGTCTCGTTGGTGTTTTCTGGGTTTAGGACAAAATGTTTTTGGGCCGATGAACCTATGTTTTGGACCATTGAACTAAAAATTTAATTTTGGGAGTTGGGCGCGGGCTAATAAGCCTAAGCAATATTTTGGGTTGTTACCCAAGTTTTCGTTTTGGGCTTAGGTCCAAAAGGGTTTTTGGGTCATGGTTTGTTTTTGAGCTTAGACCCAAAATGTGAATCTGGTCTTATTTTGGGCAATGGTCAAAAAAAAAAAAAGGCTTTTATCCTTATTTTGAATCATGGTTTGATAACCATGGGTTAGTGATCGGGTTCATTTAAACTTATTTTGCCATATAATAATATGTTCCAATTATCTTGGCATTTTTAATTATGTTAATTAAAATTTCGGCCAAATTTGTATTTATTTTATGTTTAGAATAAATAAAATAATATATGGTTTGCCCTATAGACCCGTGGTTGTGGTTGATTTACTTTTATGATGGAAAATTAAAATGTATTAATTGCATTGGATGTATTTTTTAATTTTTTCTAGATTGGTTCAAATGTAAAATTGATTAGGATATGCTATATTTCTATTTTGTAATCATCCGAAGACGGACTTTCCAAGATGTCGAGGGGGAGTCCCTGGAGTTCACCAAGATGGCGAGGCCAGTGGGAGCTTGAAGACGTCCTTATTTTTTACTGTGGTTGTTGTGTTGGCTCACAACACCACATTAGGGGCAAATCTATATATTATTGTTGTTGTGATTGTTTATTTTGTGTTTGCTTTTATTTATTACTTTATTATTGTTATGATAAGTGCAAATGTTCTAAACGTAAAATCAAACGCAAAACAACTTTTAAATCGGTAAATAAAATATGATATTTTTAAAATTGATATTTTTATCAATATCAAACCGATTTAAAAAGATAAACTTTTAAAACAAGATTTTTGAAGATGGTTCAAAATCAAACGTTTTAAAAGAATTAAAATGTTTTCTAAAAACCTTTTATAAAATGTAAACGTAACGCCACCCGTTTAAGGTACTTGTCGAGCATAAAGGATTCTGGTGTGGTCAGTGCTTAGCCAATCATGCCGGTTGAATGTATTGTTAGACAAGGAGCCAAAATATTGAGATTTAAGTTGACAGTTGCTTGGCCATTCACTTAAATAGTCATATTTTGGACGACTGATCCCAGTAAACCCTAAGTCCAGTATTTAGATGGGATCACGATACCTTAGTATGTTTTGTTTACTTGAGAATATCATAGACAGTTGCTTGGCCATTTATGAGTATTTCCAAGGCGTTGAAGTGGGATTAAACGTGTCAATTTCAATATATGATATATTGAATAGGATTCCACGACATCTAGGAGTTATGTTGAACATAATTGGATGATGCCTACCTAAATAGCCTAATTCCATAGACAGTTGCTTGGCTATTTATGGAAGTAGATGAAATACATATCTTAGCTCAAATCAAATGATTTTTGAAAGGTTAGTCCATTTATTTGAGATATTAAAGTTACTAAAATTAAATCATGTTTTGTAGATGTCTACCTCAGATTCAAATTCAAACAACTTATCCCAATTCACACTACGGTCAATCCTAGATAAGGAAAAATTGGACTGAACGAACTTCATCAAATGGTTTCGCTTCCTAAGGGCAGTACTTAGGCATAAAAAGAAGTTATATGTCCTTGAACCCCCCCCCTCCAAATGCTCCTATCAGAAAAGCTCCAACTGAAGTCAGAATGGCTTATGATAAGTACCAAGATGACTCTCTAATTGTTGGTTTCCTAATGTTAGCCACCACGACTCCCGAATTATTACGGGATCATGAAAACATGACTCCTTGGGATATGATATCTTCACCGAAGTCTATGTTTCGGTTACAAATAAAGCGGGAGAGATTTGATACAGTTAAAGCATTGAGTGCTTGTAAAATGACTGAGCGTTCGTCAGTTAGTACCCATATTTTGAAAATGAAAGGATACTTTGATCAACCGACCCGTCTTGGTTTCCCACTGGGTCAAGAGTTGGAAATTGATATGGTTCTCAACTCTCTACCCAAAACATATAAGCAATTCATTAAGAACTATAATATGAAAGGTTTGAATAAAACTCTCACAGAGGTTTTCAATTTACTTAAAACTATTGAGAGGGATATGAAATCCAAGTTGGGTTCAACCAAACCAAAACAGGCTTTGATGATCAAACCTGACAGTGGGATAATCAAGAAAAAGGGGGAGATAACCAAGGGTAAAACACATGTTGGAAGCTCCAGCATAGATAAGGGCAAAGGAGAAATTCTTGAGGTTGCAGTATGGTATAATTTTTTTCACCATGGGCTCCAAATAAGAACTTGTCTATCCCGATTATCAGAAATCAAGAAGTAGAAGGCTACCAGAGCCGGACCTTCAAGTATGTTTACCATTTGATTTGATTCACTTCTGACTAAGTATTACATATTGAGTATGATACTCATATTAATACTACTTTTCAGGACACAAGAAGTGAAGAGAAGATGAAACAAGACCAAATGGAGCTAACCTAGTTGTTGTTGCTCAAAGGGACATATGATATGATCCTTCTAGATAGTCTTACATTAACACTTAGCAAGTGTCTTCATGTACCTAGTACTACTAGGAATTTAGTTTCATTTTCTCAATTACAACGAACCGAATTTATGTTTTCAGAAATAAATTTTCGTTTTATCGTAATAAATGTTTTATGAAATAGTTGTAATTATAAATCAATATAACGAATTAAGCGGGGCTTAAATTTGATCTATTTGTGACATTTAAACAAGAAACATATAGCCAAACTTCAGACGGACGGAGAGTTGGAATCTGTTAGACCACAATCTCATTGGATTCAAGATCATCCAAACTAAAGATCGCAATCTGAAGCTAAAGTCGGAACGTCGACTCTCAATATAAAAGTCTATGTCTATTTGTAATAAATGTCAATGTAAATCAATGTAATTGTTTGTTTATTGTTCTAGTTAACTTAGTTAGTTATATATTAACTTAGTTAGACATAATATCTATTTGTTAGATATTATGTAGTTATATTAGTTTTATATGTTGCAAGTTGTTAGGTAGATTAGATTTAGATAATATCTATTCTAGATATTATCTAAGTGTATCTCACTCTCTCAAAAGATCAGATCAGATATTCACACATACAAACACACACTTAAAGGTGTATTTGAGAGAAAACATAGAGAACACAAATCAAAGCTTAATCGATCAACCTTGTAACTCGTTTGCTATAATCAATACAGGTTGGTAATCATATTGTGTTGTTGTTTATATAAACTTGATAAGTATTGTTGATGGACCGACAATTGGTATCAGAGCCTGATTAAGATCAAAACAAGTTTTCAGAAAAACGACTCTGTGTTCTTCAAGAAAAATTGATTTTGTGATTTTGAGTGTTTTAGGTGTTAGAATCGATCAGGTTGTGATCGTACTACATGATAGATCGAGTTGTTGCATTTTGATTTCACTTTTAAGCTTAAATCGAGTTCCAATTTTGTGATTTTGTGAGTAAACAGTCGAGTGAAGAACGTACTGTGCCATAAAATTATTCTCGAAAAAGTGTGTTTTTGAGAGATCAAGTGCTTAAATTCTATACTAAAAGTGTTTCTAGACATATTGGTAGGGTTTGGTATTGTTAAATCGTTTCAGGATCAAATTTTAGACGATTTTCAGAAGTTCAGGACGAACACCTGCACAACAGAGGAAGAATAGCCCGCAAACTTCAACTTTGCGGCTCCCACATCAAACGCATAGTTCTACTGTGCGTGTCCCAAAGGAAACACATACCTTACTTTGCGGTTCCAACATCAAACGCATACCTTACTTCTCGGCTCCCAAAGCACCCGCATACCTCAGTGTGCGCTTCTCACTAGACCCGCATATCTCAACTGTGCGCTTCTCACTAGACCCGCATACCTCAGTGTGCACTTCTCACTAGACCCACATACCTCAGTGTGCGCTTCTCACTAGACCCGCAAACCTCAGTGTGCGCTCCTCATTTGACACGCAAACCTTCTTCAAACGCAAACCTGAATTTTGCACCAATTTCACACTTAGAAATTTTTTTGAAAACTGTAATAGGGTCTTTAATTGTCATAAATTAAGTCTGCCTAGGGGGACAAAATTTCTTGTGTGATCAAATTTTATTTGGATTAACGATCATATCTGTCAAGTTTTCTCTTAATCAATACAGGATGGCATCCAGAGAAGCTCTTGCAATAGGAACTGACACCAAGCCACCAGTTCTCTTTAGAGGTGAATATGAACAGTGGAAGGATAGGTTCCTAAACTTCATCAAAAGACAGGATTTGGGTGATTTCATCAAACAATCCTTAGAAGAAGGCCCCATGGAAACAAAATATAGGGAACCAGCAGAAGGAACTGAAGAAGTAAGACATGCACTGACTTATTAAGAACTAACATGTGATAATAAGTTAAGAGCAAAAGCAGACATATTGGCCAAGTCATACATTCTACAAGGGATTCCGAACGAAATCTACATAAAGATTGACAGTTATAAGGCCCCCGACAAACAAATGTGGGATCAACTCGAGAAGATGATGCTGGGTTCAAAGATAGGGAATTAGCTTTTAATCTCTAACTGCCTGCACAGTTTTGAAGAATTTAAAGGCAGAACTGGAGAAAATCTAGAAGGAACATATGATAGATTCGTGACCTTGCTAAACGAATTGAGCAAGAACAAGGTCAACAAATCTCAAATCGAACTGAATATCAAATTCCTGAGTATTCTACAACCAGAATGGAAAAGTTTTGCCAGACAGATGCGGCAGATAAAAGATTTGAATGAGATTCCACTTCACGAGGTGTATGAAACCCTCCGTCAAAATGAAGAAGAGGTGGATGAAATTCTAGCTGAGAAAAGACAGAAAGGAAAGACAGTTGAAGATAAGTCGCTCTTGTAGTCAAGAAGAAGAACAAGACGATTGTATATGAATCAGAAGAAGATGAAGCTTATGCAAACTCTGACATGGATGAAAATGAACAAATGAAGAAAGCAATGTTGTTTCTGACAAATGCGTTTCAGAAAAAGTTCTACAGGAATTCAACATCAAACAGTCAGAGGTACTCTTCTGGACCCAACAACTACGCTTATAAGGAAATGGTTGAAGGTAGTAGGTTTGAAGGGAAAAAGTTTGAAGGAAAGAGATTAGATGAGAAGAAAACGGAAGAGAAAAGGTATCAGTCTGAAGGAAAGAGGATAGAGGAGAAGAAACCCGAAGAAAGAAAGTACAAGGATGAAGGATCAAGTCAGCCAGGTCCACCGATGTGCTACAACTGTGGCAAAACAGGTCACTTTGCCAAGGATTGCCGAAGATTAAAGGTCAGAAACTCCGATTACTACAAGAACAAGATGCTTCTTGCAAAGCAACAGGAGGCAGGAAAGGCACTGATGGCTGAGGATGAATACTGGCTTGATCACTCAGATGAAGAAGAAGAAGATGAAGATAAAGATGAAGCCGTCAATATGTGCTTGATGGGCAAGATGGAATCAGATGTTGAAGCTGATTCAGCAAATGAAGAAGAGGAGGTATGTGATTTATCGTATAAAGATTTCATGAATAAAATGCATACCATGAGTTTAAAACAAGAAGAGTTAGAATCTAATCTTAAGCGAGAAAATGGTGTTATTATTAACAAAAACCAATTGATACAGAAACTTAGCAATGAAATTGCTGAGAAGAAAGTATTAATTGAGGTTTTACATACAAACGTTGACACCAACGCAAAAGAACAAACTATAATTCTAAAAGAGAATTCTGAACTCAAGTCAAAACTGAGAAATAGTGAGCTTGACTTATATAAGCTGACTAAAATGCATTCTTCATGTACTAAAGAAAACAAGTCTTTAATTGCAAAACTAGATGCTTTGGAAAAGAAGTTGTACTCATTAGGTCAAAGTGAGCAAACCATTCATCTTAACAAACCGAAAAAGAATAAAGAAAATTGGGGAATCGGTTATGTGAAACCTCATTGCCTTAAAAAGGGTATAAGAGAAGTGCCTGCACTTTATGATTATACCTCTATGCTAGTTTCTCACCGAATCTCCTCACTTAAAGTTTTTAATACTAAACTATCAAAGGAGGATGAAGCAAATGAAATTGAAAAACGGAAAAAGTCATCTAAACTTCACCTTCCATTTTATTATGCGAAGTTGAATAATAGTTATGACTATCCAAATAATGAAAATAAATCTCTTTCAACTGACTACTTTCAAAGTTATTCTGTAAAAGAGATGGAGGCAAAGCCTGTTATAGGTAAAATATATGTCCCTTCTCTCGTGTTAGAAAGTAAAATTTCTGAACTCGAGAACTCTTTATCAGATGAAAGACTTTTGATTGAGATTCAACAAAAAGTTTTTTCAACCGTTATGAAAAATGTTGTTTTTACAAAAGCTTCTAAATCTGATGACATGTTTGGTTCATCAAACGAAGGGTTTGATTTTCTTAATTCTGACGGTGGTTTGGATGGTTATTTTGAACAATTTGATTTTAATGCTAAACTTTCAAACCATTCATCTTTTGTTGTGAAATCTTTGGGAAAAACCAGTATGCCTGTTAACAGTGTAAAATCAACGAAAGTTGATAAGTCAGTCTCTGTGAAAGCCAAAAATGCTAAAGGTAAGAAAATATCTCAGCATTCACAGAAACCGATCACTACTAGTAAGCCAAAGATGGTGCATTCATTTGTTGCTCAGAAGTCTAACTCACCAGTTACACATGTTTCAGATCTGCGCAAGCAAAGGGCAGAAGTAAGTTCTCAATGGCAACCCAAACGGAAGCTTGACAAGACCGTTTTATCGCTTAGTAGTGTTAATTGTAATAAGACTTCGCTTAGTAAAGATGTCCTAATTGCTGATATTGCTCTTTTGAACTCAAAATTTGCTGTTTCTCGTAAACAATATTCAATGAAGCAATTATTTCAGTTATCTTTATCTGCTTGAAAGTCCTCTATCTATGATAAACATGTTTCTATCACTTGTCAAGATTCTGGAGATTGGTTTGGAAATTACCATGTGCATTCATCTCATATTAATTCTTCTCATACATTTCAAATAAAAAGAGGAACCAATTTGAAATGGTTACCAAAATCTTGTGCTAACACAGCAGGACCCAAATTCCAGTGGGTACCTAAGGCTAAATCTGTGTTGCAGGCACACAAAGCTTAAAGAGAAGCGACTTCTGATTATGTACAGATCAGGACTCGTTCTTCAATGTCAAAATAGGTTTTTGGATAATGCAGTTCAAAACCCGAACATCAAAGTCAAAATAGGCTTTTGAACAAATCAGTTCAAGACCCGCACTTCGATAATCAAAGTGAATATTCCATTGTTGTCGTATAAATATCTAAATTTGTAATTTTCTCTTATGCAGACTAGTCATACATGGTTCTTGGACAGCGGATGTTCCAAGCTCATGACAGGGCAAAAAGAGATACTGTCCAATTTCAAAGACAAATTTTGTGGAACAGTAAGATTTGGCAACGAACAGTTTTCTCCAATCATGGGATACGGTGATGTACAACATGACAATGTCATGATCAAGAAGGTGAGGTATGTAGAAGGCTTAAGACACAACTTGTTCAGTATAGGCCAGTTCTGTGACAAAGACTTAGAGGTCAACTTCAAAGCCAAGAGATGTTCAGTTCGCAATGAAAAAGGCGAAGAACTCTTGGTCGGTAAACGAGAATCAGACCTCTACACAATCAATCTGTCAAATGTCCAGACTGACAAGCAAGTGTGTCTACTATCGAAAGCTTCGATGCAACAAAGTTGGTTATGGCATCGACGTCTTTCTCACCTCAACTTCAGGTGCATCAACAATCTGGTCAGTGGAAATCTCTTCAAAGGACTTCCAGAGCTCAAATACGAAAGAGAACATCTTTGTGCAGCTTGTGAAAAGGGCAAGATGAAGAGGGCACCTCATAAACCAAAGCCTGAGCCAAGTACAAATGCTCCGTTAGAGTTATTGGATATGAATCTATGTGGTCCGATGCGAACTCAGAGTCTAGGCGGAAAGAAGTACATACTCGTGATCGTGGCCGATTACTCGCGATACACATGGGTCAAGTTTCTACGTTTAAAGGATGAGACACCAGATGTTTTCATTACATTCATGAAGACGACCCAAGTGAATCTACAGAAACCGATCAAGTTTCTACGAACAGATAATGGCACAGAGTTCAAGAACCAAAAGGTTGAAGAATATCTCGAATTTGTCGGGATTTCACATCAGTACTCTGCTGCTCGAACGCCTCAACAAAATGGAGTGGTTGAAAGACGAAATCGAACGCTAGTCGAGGCTGCTCGTACTATGCTAAGTCACTCTGACTTACCTCTATTTTTGTGGGTAGAAGCTGTTTCGACCGTGTGCTACACACAGAATCGTTCCATGGTACATAGGAGATTTAAAAAGACTCCTTATGCGTTAATCAACAACCGAACACCGACAATCAAATATTTCCATATATTTGGGTGTAAGTGTTTCGTGCTAAACGATAGGGAGAATCTTAACAAGTTCAGCGCTAAGGCGGATGAAGGAATCTTCATTGGCTATTCCTCGACATCAACTGCATTCCGTGTTTATATGAAGAAGTCAAAGATGGTGATTGAAAGCATCAACGTCTCATTTGATGAAGAAATGGCTTCCGAACAACAACGTTCAGAACCCGTTATAACCGGAGTACTAGCTTCTGGGCAACTCAGTCCAGAACCTGTGTCTCAACAGAATAAATCAGACGAAACTTCAACTTCAACTAACCATTTATCTGATTTAGACTTATTATTTGAATTGTTTTATGATGAATTTCTTGGATCAAATGTAAAGAAATCTGTTATGGTTGACAGGATGGAAGACTCAACAACTACTCATCCAACCAGTTCAGATGTTCCTATTGAATCAAACGCCCCGATTCAACAAGAAATTACAATTCAAATGCCGACTCCAACAGTTGAAGAAGTGACAAATGATAAAGAGACAGAAGTAGCTGAAACAGTAGGAGATTCTGTACAGATCAATCTACAGCCAGAACAAGCTGTACCTGCTGAGCCTTTTGAACCTGCCACTTCAACTGAAACCATCAATCCTCTTGAACAAACAGAAGAAGGTATAAGTGGATTTATAGATGATACAATTGACATACATTCATATAATCCACTGCCTCATGAACATAAATGGACCAAAGAGCACCCGATAAGCCAGATTATTGGCGATCCATCAAAACCAGTGCAAACTAGGTCAACATCATTGAATATGTGCATGCATGACTCCTTTCTGAGCAAGTTCGAGCCAACACGCGTATCGGAAGCACTTGCTGATCCAGAATGGATGATCTCTATGCAAGAAGAGCTAAATCAGTTCGATGCACTTCAAGTCTGGAGACTCGTACCAAAGCCTAAAGGTAAAACCATTATAGGTACGAAATGGGTTTTCAAGATAAAGAAAGACGAAGATGGTACCGTTATCCGAAACAAGGCAAGAGTAGTAGCCAAAGGATACAGACAAGAGGAAGGAATAGACTATGACAAAACATATGCTCCTGTGGCGCGATTAGAGGCAATTAGAATGTTTCTAGCCTACGCAGCCCACAAGAACTTCACAGTCTTTCAAATGGACGTGAAGACAGCATTCCTCAATGGAATTCTGAAGGAGGAAGTCTACGTCTCTCAGCCAGAAGGTTTTGTCAATAAAGAGAAGCCGAATCATGTTTACATTCTCGACAAAGCACTCTACGGTCTGAAACAAGCACCTCGAGCCTGTTATGATGTCCTTTCCACTTTTCTAGTCAAGTCTGGGTTTTCAAAAGGTACGGTGGATACCACTTTGTTTATCAAAAAGGAAAAAGGCGATATCATCTTAATTAAAATCTATGCAGATGATATTATCTTTGGTTCTACAAATCCGAAGTACTGTAAGAATTTTGCAAACCTTATGGTGTCTAGATTTCAGATGAATTTGATGGGAGAGATGAATTTCTTTCTCGGTTTACAAGTAAAACAATTTTCATTGGGTATTTTTATCAATCAATCAAAATACATTAGGGATATTCTTCGGAAGTTCCAAATGGAAAATTCAAAACCAATTGGTACCCCATTGGCACCAGGTACTAAGATTGGCACCGATCCTTCGGGAAAGGCTGTTGATGTTAGGACTTATCGAGGGATGATAGGTTCTTTAATGTATCTTACGTCGAGTAGGCCAGATATAATGTTTTCAACATGCTTATGTGCAAGATATCAGGCCAATTCTAAAGAAATCCATTTGTCTGCTGTGAAGCACATTTTTAGGTATCTAAAGGGCACTGCAGATCCTGGTCTGTGGTATCCTAAAGATACTAGTTTTGAACTAACAGCCTACATAGATGCATATCATGCAAGTTGTATGTTAGACAGGAAGAGCACGTCAGGACATGTATAGTTCCTCGGTGACAAACTAGTTAGTTGGGCATCGAAGAAGAAACTTTGTGTTTCAACCTCCACGGCCGAAGCAAAATATGTAGCTGCTGCTAGCTGCTGTTCTCAGGTCTTATGGATGAGAACTCAATTATGCGACTACGGTTTCCACTTCAACAAGATCCCGATATACTGTGACTCCAAGAGCGCCATCGCAATTACGGCGAATCCTCTTCAACACACAAAGACCAAGCACATAGATGTCAGGTATCCTTTTATTAAAGATCATGTTGAAAAAGGAACAATTGAACTTTTCTTTGTAAAAACTGATTATCAGCTTGCCGATTTGTTCACCAAACCCTTAGACTAAAAGAGGTTTAACTTCCTTATCTCTAAGCTTGGTATGCTAAATCTTAAGATTTAATCAGTAGTTACCTATCAAAGTTTTCTAAATTGTATACTTTTTCATCATTTTTTCATTCTTAACTCTGATTGATATCTGCACTTCTATCAAATGTTTATGATCCAAGGGGGAGAATGAGAAGAAATTGACATCTGGTCAATATTACTTCAAGGGGGAGCTCATAAAATTTGTGCATGTACTTTTTAATGTCAAATTTCTTTTGTAATGCAAGATTTTAGGGGGAGCTCTTCAAGTCAAAAAGGGAGTACGGATATGACTTCTGATTATTTCTGGTCAGAACTCGTACTTTAAAAGTTTTACTGCTTTTTGTCTTTTCAATTTAAGTAAATAAATTTTACTTTGACTTGACATTAGACTTTTGCAGAATTTTTGAGAGAAGCTTACAAGTTCATATCTTTATGACTTTAAGCTTAGCTTCATGAGATGTAAGATCAAACGTTAAGGTATAATCCTTTATCTTAATCTTATATATGGTTGAAAGAAGGACAACTTTCAATCATAGAAAACATTGTTTTTAATGTTTAAACCACTTCCTGATTTTTCATCAGATTTTATATTTTGGGAGTGTATTTTAAATGTTTTCATAAACAATATTGTGCTTTAACTGACATAGTTAAACCAATCTGAGCATCACATGCATCATAGGAAAACAAAGAATCATTGTGCTAGGAATTAACACAACTTCTATGGAATCATCTTAACCAGTGATTTCTACCCAAGAAGTTAATCCTTAGTGATTGAGTGTGCAAAGCGAAAAGAAATGAGTGTGATTAGAGAAAGCTAAATGTTTAAAAGAAAGAGCGTGTGAGAACAGAGTTAAAAGAATATCACAACTCTGCAGCAACTTTTTCTGAGCCGGGTAGCCACATTACTAGTGTTTCATAATTCTTTGGTGAACATTATTGAAACAGGCACCTAACCCATGCCAACTCTTGATCAAATCTCACAATCTACTCATTTTCTTCTCAACAAGAAAGTGTTTCACATTTTCTAAAGGGAAGCAGCACATATGCTATCTGATTTTCATTTGGAAAATCTGGATATTGAAAAGAAGGAAGTCTGCCCTACCTTCGCACTTCAATCATGCACATTGAGTCTGTGTTTAACTTCCTGTTGTCTCAGTGGTTTACATAATTTTGAGCCAAATAAGCAATCATCAAGTGCTTTAATTCTTTCAAACACAAGCACGAACACACAAGGAATTAGTTTCTTTGTCATAACGTTTATAGAAATAACCTTTGTGGTGTTTCGATGATTAAATGGAAGCCTTGGGGGATTCAACATCAAACAACTCCTTTCCAAAGTGTATTAGTTACACACAGTGACTTAGTGTTACTACAGGCATGTTAACTGATTCATTAGTTGATTCAGGTGTTACACGACTATTTTGTCTAGATTTGAAAAGATCTGGATGAATATCTTTTGAATTGACGGATCAGGGAATCTAACCGCAAGCTTGACATTTCTTACAACTAATTTTGATGAAGTCGTTACACTTAACATCAAAAAGGGGGAGAATGACTACACAATAAATGGCAAAGATCACATGTTTCAAGAATCACGTCCACTCTTTAAAAGGAGGAGATTGTTATAAAAAGACATGCTGATTTCAGATCTAGAGAAAGAGATTGCATCTTCTGAGCTGAAAGAGAAGATCAAATTGCTACATAATTTTCGTAATGATCTTGATCTAAAGGGGGAGATTGTTAGACCACAGTCTCATTGGATTCAAGATCATCCAAACTAAAGATCACAATCTGAAGCTAAAGCCGGAACGTCGACTCTCGATATAAAAGTCTATGTCTATTTGTAATAAATGTCAATGTAATTCAATGTAATTGTTTGTTTATTGTTCTAGTTAACTTAGTTACTTATATATTAACTTAGTTAGACATAATATCTATTTGTTAGATATTATATAGTTATATTAGTTTTATATGTTGCAAGTTGTTAGGTAGATTAGATTTAGATAATATCTGTTATAGATATTATCTAAGTGTATCTCACTCTCTCAAAAGATCAGATCAGATATTCACACATACAAATACACACTTAAAGGTGTATTTGAGAGAAAACATAGAGAACACAAATCAAAGCTTAATCGATCAACCTTGTAACTCGTTTGTTATAATCAATACAGGTTGGTAATCATATTGTGTTGTTGTTTCTATAAACTTGATAAGAATTGTTGATGGACCGACAGAATCATATGATGATTCATATGATACATGTGTATCTTGTCAGTCAAGATGACAAAAGTGCCTTCAAAGGGTAAACCTTTTGGGGCTACAAGAACTATTAGGGGTTAACCATACTGATGTATGTGATACTTATAGTTATGTCACAAGATATGGTCATCACTACTTCATTACATCTTACTGATGACTTCAGGTATGTTTACCTAATTGAACAAATATAAAAGTTTTGAAATTTTCAAAGAGTTTTAGAAAGAAGTAGTGAGTATACTTGGCAAAGGATAAAGATGCTTCAGTTAGATCGAGGTCATGAATATCTAAGCCAATAGATCACCCTAGAGATTGTTTTGGGATTGTATCCCAGTTGACTCCTCACTGGACATCGCATCACAACGTTGTATCCAAGAAGAGAAATAGAACCCTGTTGAACATGGTTCACTCTATGATGAATCTCACCACTCTGCCTAAATGTTTATGAGGTTATGCCCTAGAAACAGTTGCCCAAATACTAGTTTATGTAACAACCAACAAGGACCAATAAAACTCATTCTCTTAATAAGAACTGGGAAGATCCCAAAGTTATCATATTTGAGAATATGGGGTTATAATGCTTAAGCTAAGCATAAAGCTTTTGGAAAAACATGATTCAAAGGTCTGAAAAGCCCATCTTTATGTGATATCCAATTGGATATTATTTCTAAAAGTCTAGCGAGAACAAAAGTTTTGTTAACACACCCTGGTGAGTTTTTAAGAAAATATTTTATGTCAGGAATCACAAATGGGGACACATTAGATCTTGAAGAAATTCAAGAACTACAAAGACGGGACTATGGTTGACACTAACATTCAACAAGATGTTGAGCTTCAACAAGTTGTTGAAGATAATAAACGAGATACAAAATAATCCGAAGATCGGATTACTGAGAAATGGCAAGATGCCATGAAGACTGATGTCAAAAGACACATTCCTTAAAAGGAATTTTTGAGCGAGGACGTATACAAGGCTTTAAAACATCAAACCTAAAAGTACAAGTTGATTAAGTCCATTTATGGACTAGAACAATCATCTCGTAATTGAAATCTTGTATATACAAGAAGGTCAGTGGGAGCATAACAGTATTCTAGATCCTATATGACATCCCAATACTTGAAGGTGTAAATCATGGATTAGAACAGTACTTCGCGATGAAGGATCTAGAAGAGAAAAAGTCCTTGGTATAAAGATCTATCGTGGTAGATCAAAGTGCTTAATTAGATTAAGCAAAAGTACATACATTGACAAGATCTTGAAACACTTCAAGATGAAGGGTTCCAATAAAGGAAACTTGCCAATAGAACATCTTTAGTTATTATATACAAGAAGGTCTGTGTTACTGTGTATCATGTGCAAGTGGGAGAATGTAAGTTATTATATGCCCACGACACGTGTCACACAGAGATATTGCTGAGGAGTATGTAAACCTATAGGGTCGCACACAAAGAATGCGTTTGTTTCCATCTTTAGAAATCCGGATTAACTCAAGTTGATTAAGAAATTAATTATTCTTAAAGAATAATTATGAAAATATGTGCTAAACTGTAATTATGATAATTACAGGGTGAGAACGTAATTATGTTAATTACGGGGTATTATATGTAATTATATATATATAATTATATTTAAAGTTTAAAAGATAATTATATATATATATATATATTTGAATTTGAATTTGAATTTGAATTTGAATTTGAATTTGAATTTGAATTTGAATTTGAATTTGAATTTGAATTTGAATTTGAATTTGAATTTGAATTTGAATTTGAATTTGAATTTGAATTTGAATTTGAATTTGAATATTAGAGAAAATTACTAAATCTTATTTAATAGCTAGCTGAATTATAGTCTAACTATAATTTTTCTGGTATAAATAAGGGGTTAGGATAAACTATTTGATACAGATTGAATTAGAATTAGCCTTTCAGGTAAATACAGAAAAGAAACCTTTTCTTTTCTGTAAAACACATATAGATTTAGGGTTCTTGGGCTAGCATCCGGTGGAGACGGGAAACGTGTTCGTGTGTGGACTACTGATAGAGGAAACTTGCTTTGGTTTCTTGGTGCTCCACTCCAATCCCGGCTGATCTACAAAAGGTACATATTTTAAACACCCTATGGTTTTTTTTTTTTGATTAAATGCATCATTGGATCCGATTGGGTTTTAAGTTTATTTGGAAAAGTTTTCTATATAATTGTTGTAACCAAATTTATTTATTTTTCCGCTGCATTTTATCGGTTACAAATTGCGTTAAAACCCATCAATATAGCTTTGGATTTTCTCTTTGAAGGCAATGTGTCTGAATGGTTTGGTTACTCTCGTATTTATATCCGTTCTAATCATAATAATCTTTGCGGATTTTCAGTTGGATACTTTAATGATGCCATAACTTATGTCGTCGGTTACAATATGCAAACTAATGACGAGATCCAATGTTGAAGTTCTTTTATTAATGCATCTGGAACGATTACCTGTAGCATTTAGACAAATAACTGACGATGGTTGTTAGACAAATCTGGTCACAAGCTGTTACATCTTTGGTCTTAAGAAATCTTGCAACGATCATAAGACTATTCGTATTCTTGTGTCGGTCTTTAGATGTGAATTTTTACTCAAATAATTTCCCCCCAAAATTTGAATTTGAATTGATTTAAGTTTCTAATTCCCCCTAACTAATTCAGTTGATTTTCGTTCAAATGTGACCATAAGGAAACCGAATTGTCTGATCTTCTAGGTTAGTGGGAGATATCTGTTAGACGGTTTCCAAGACACACCTGTTGGGAGAGGGGTGCATATCTTTTAACGAGGCGAGTCCTAAAGGTCACAGACAGATGTCGACCATCGACGCTCGTCTCCGATAGTTGAATCATTGCACAATTTTCTTTTATGCTTTGAATACTATCTTCCACAAATCGTTTCCAGAAATAAGACCGACAAAAAAATCGTTAGAGCATTATTCATTCCATTAAACCCTGAAAGTTCAGTTTGTATATAATGTACAATCCCTTGTATTTTTTACTTGTGTATGTGATAAGTCTCAACCACCGGATTTGTACATAATACATATAGACTTTCAAAGATTAAACACTTAGAAATAAATTATCGTCTTTGTCTACAAAAACAAGTCCAATCCGATATATACTCCAAACCATCAGATTAGACACTCAATAAGGTTTAAATCCGATGAAAGGAATCAAAACCTATGATTCATCGGATTTACAACCATCAGATTAAAATGTGTTAAGATAAAAGTCTCAATCAGCTAAATGCTCTTAAGCAACCATCAGATTGATACTCTCAACGGATTCCCATACTCCTTTGACTTATTCCATGCATTTAATATCTGACACATCTATCTTTCACAAATGTCTATAACTGTAAACTGTTGTATATCCTATACGTCAGAATAGAAAAAATAGGATTTTTTGTAACACCCTCAAATTTGGTAAGAACAACTAAAATTTTGGTATAATATCAACATAAGGAACAAAACTTCCTCATACAATTCAAAACTTAGTATATTCCTCAAGTTAAAATTCAATAACTAACCTCAACAAATATAAACTCCAATCATATACAAGTACTAAACCGAAGTTGGGTGTTACTTAACCACAAACACAAGTTTCTCTTCCCAAAACAAAGGTGGAAAACTTCAACAAGCTAATCACTCTCCGAGCACGCAACTGAACCTCCTCTCTTCACAGTATCACTAGAACTATTCCCAACGTAGCCTGTTGCACATGCCGACAAATAAAATGTTAGACTAACGCTTAGTGAGTTCAAGAGTTTTCAACATTAATAAATATATCGTTAAAAAGGAAGAATGCAATTGAAATCATAATCTTTCAAAATGATATGCTTCAAATATGAAAACGACTCGTTTTCCAATAATATGCATTTTAGATGAAGGAGACACCGATATAAACGTTTTCCAAACCAAACTGTTTTAAGGACTAAGATCCCAATATAAAACGTTCTTTCGTAAATTAAATCCAACCCAAAACTCACTCAAAATGAGAATAGAAAGCGGACTCCCAATTTATGAAACGCGGATAAAACTTTATATCCCGAAACACCCAAAATTCAGGTGGGGTATAATATTCAACCCATAAACCATGGGTAAAAACCCATATAAACAAAACGTCACTGAAAACATGGATAATAAAACTCAATACCCAAAACAACACCTTGCGATGATGGGGGAGACCTGAATTCCATCGAAAGTGGCGGGCACACAAAGTTTAGCCACTTCTCGGTGTTCTCGAGCTTCAAATAGAGTCATGGATCCCTATGTACGACTCCCTACCGAGAAACCACTACAAGATATCCAAATGACCCTAATGTCTACTCAACCTATAGATGAGTGTCACCACAAAAGCAACAAGTCCCCGTATCCGGCTCACCATGGGCACCACCACAAGACTTAGTTCCATATACGGCTCTACAGAGCACCGCTTCAAGCTTACATAAAAACGTTACTTGGGGACCACTCACTAGACTTCAAACGCGGACACTAAATTCCACGATGAATAACAGACTGGATTACAAACGGTTATTGAGTTCAACCACCCACGATCTATACCTTAAGCTCCCAATAGCCATAAATAATTTCCAGTCCCAAAACAGGGAAAAAGTTCCCAACTAAACCAACTGACTGACTCATATGCCTATGGATCCAATGCATTACAGTCTAAAATGTTACATGACTCAAATGAATGAACTAATGCATTCAAAACATGTAACTCTCAAATAAGATGTAACTAAGTACACCATACGTCCAAGGCTCCTTAACGAGCTACCAAAATTAAACAAATGTTCCAAAGACTCATCTGAGTATAAACCAAACCCCAAAATGCATAATGAAGGTTTGGCTAAAATACGTGTTAGTGCATATATTTGTTGGATACAAGATCATGAAGATTATAGTCTGAAAGTCAAGCAAGTTAAAGCTAAAGTCAACTCTCAAAGTAAGTCAAAGTCTCTTTGTAATAAAGTCAAAGTCAAAATCTTGTATATTTTTTTGTCTTGTTGTGTCCTTGTCTTAAATAGGGATATGACTAGTTGTTTAGTTAGTCTTGCAAGCGTGTGGTTAGTAGTTGGAAGTTGAGATTGTATGCGCATACTGAGATTGTAGAGAGAGAAAGTTTGAGAGAGAAAACTTATTTGTATACGGATTCCATTAATTGAATTGAAACAAGTTAAGTGTTTGATTGATTCATATCATCTTGTTAATTGATTAAACTGCATTAGAACTTGAAATTAGGGAATAATAATTGGTATCAGAGCAGACTTCAAGTTGAAATCGATCAAGAAATGGATGTTCGCACTGTTTGTCTGAGTCTGGATTGAATTTCGAATTTTTCTGAGTTTTTGGAGTTGTAATTGATTAGATTGAGTTCGTATAGTGTATTAGAATGATCTTGTGTTGGTTTATTAGAATCTTGCACTGTAATTTTCATCAATTTTGGAATTTTGTTCATACGAATGATCACGAGTTCAAAAAGCACTGTATCGAATCAATTTATATGTTTAACTGAATTTCTTTGAAATTCATTGATTGTAATAGATTCTAGATGTGTTAGGGATCAAATTGTAAAAGTTATAGACTGAAAATTGAAGATTTGATGGGTTTTGAAGAGATCAGAGTGAATTTTCGACGAGATCTCAAGAACTCGCATAATCCCAAGAACTCGCAGATTTAACTGATTTTGCATAGTTGTTTTGTCTGAAAATTTCTTAAGTACAGATTTTGCACATGTGTGTTATGCGAAATGCATAGAATTCGCATGTGTGTGTGTTAAGAATTGCTCAGAATTCGTATAGTTTTGTATGTGAAATGTCAGAATTCGCATAAGCCCTTTATACGAAAAGCTTATTGAAAAATCTTCCAAGGCAAGAATTCGCATAAGGCTTCTATGCGAAAAGTATAGAACTCGTATAAGGAAGGATACGAATTCTTAAGAATTTGCATCTAACTTCATACGAGTTCCTCAGAATGTGCATAAGAGTGTTATACAAATTGTTAAGATTTCGCATAAGAGTTTGAAAAACTTTCCAAGTATAGAATTCGTTTGATTCTATTGTGCGAAAAGTTTTATGTGAATAGTATATGCGAAAAGTGTGTATGCAAAAAGTTTGTTTTTCAAAAAAAATTCTAAGTCTAGAGTTCGCATAAGTGTTGTATGCGAATTCCTAGAACTCGCATATAACTGCGTGCGAATTCTGAAGTTTGCTTGTGTGCGAATTCTGAAGTTAGTGTGCGTGCGAATTCTGTATGCGAATTGTGTGCGTAACAGTGACGTGTGAATTCCATACTTAGGAGATTTTTGGAAATTTAATTTCTGAAAACTCTTTCTAAATTTTTCTATATTTTGTGATTTCACTTGGACTAACGATAATTTTCAAGTTCTTATTGTATATTTTTGAAACAGGATGACTTCAAGAGAAGCACTAGCTATCGGAACTGATGTAAAGCCACCGGTACTTTTTAAAGGAGAGTACGAACAGTGGAAGGACCGCTTCTTGGACTTCATCGATCGTAATGATCTGAGGGATTATATCAGAATATCTCTCAAGGAAGGAGTTATGAAACCTCCCACAAAGATCTTATCTACTGAGGGATAGAACGAGGAAGAAATTGTCAACAAAGAATACCCACTTCCACTGGAAGAGTACACAGACGAGTAAAGAAAGAGAGTCAAAGCTGATAGATTGGATAGATCATTCATATTACAAGGAATTCCGAATGAGATCTACGTCAAAATTGATAGTTATAATGCCACGGGCAAGGAGATGTGGGATCAGCTAGAAAAGATGATGCTATGATCCAAGATCGGCAACCAACTCAAAGTCTCGAATTGCTTAAACAATTATGAAGAGTTCAAGGCCAAGGAGGGTGAATCTCTTGAGGCTACTTATGACAGATTTGTGACTCTGCTGAATGAGCTCAGTAAGAATAAAGTCAGGAAATCTCAGATTGAGCTGAACGTAAAGTTCCTGAGCATACTACAGCCAGAGTGGAAGAGATTCACTAGGCAGAAGAAGCAGATGAAGGATCTGAATAAGATTCCACTTCACGAGGTGTACGAGACTTTGAGACAAAACAAAGAAGAGGTGGAGAAGATAAAAGATGAAAAGAAGAAGGCTGAGAAGTGGTTGTTGATCCAATTGCCCTGGTAGTGAAGAAGAAATCGGTGAGCCTAAAGAAGAAGAAGGTAATAGTTTCTGAATCCGAGGAGGTGGATAGTGAAGAAGATTCTGATTCCGATGACTGTCAGTATCTGAAGCAGGCAATGCTATTACTGACTAAAGCATTCCAAAAGAAGATTTACAAGAAGCCTGGATCTAACAGTCAGAGGTATTCTTCGGGTTCAAGGAACTATGGACACAAAGAGAGAATTGAAGGAAAAAGGAAGGAAGAGAAATGGCCTGAAGAGAAAAGGTACAGATCTGAAGAGAAGAAAGAGCCAGATCCAACTAAGTGCTATAACTGCAGAAAGATCGGATATTTTGCAATGGATTGTCGAAAGCCTAAGGTTCGAAACTCCGAGTACTACAAGAATAAGATGCTCTTGGCCAAGTAGCAGGAGACTGGCAAGGATCTTATGGCTGAAGACGAATTCTAGCTCGATCATTCTGATGAAGAAGAAGAGAAAGAAGAGAAAGCTCACTTGTACTTCATGGGTAAAGAAGAGACTGAAGCAGAAGCAGATTCAGACTGTGAAGAAAACAAAGAGGTATGTGATATGTTTGAATCAGACTTTATCATTCAAATGCAAGCTATTATGGTTCAACTCCAGGAATTAGAGTCTAAGCTTACACGCGAGAGAGGTATCAATAAAGAGAAAAACCAGTCAATACTGAAACATAGCAAGGATATTGCTGAGAATAACATATTGATTGAGGATTTACATAAAATCATTGATACCAGCGCGAAAGAGAAGACTATAATTCACAATGAACTATCTGAAACTACTTCCAAATATAGACTGTGTGAATTTGAAGTAAAATAGGTTTCCAAAAAGTGTTCATCTTTAAAGAAAGAGAACAAATCTTTTTCTGAAAAATGAATGTTTTGGAGGAAAAACTTTACACTTTAGGTCAAACTGAACAAACCATTCATCCGAACAAACCTAAAGAGAATAGTGAGTGTTGGGTTCTTGGTTACGAGAACCCACACTACCTCAAAAGGGTATTTCTAGAGTACATGCGCTTTATGATTTTGGATTTTTAAAACTAGCACCACAATACCCCGAACTTAAAGTTAAGTTCGAGGTATACTTTCTGAAGAAAATGAAGTTAAGGAAAAAGAGAAAAGAAAGAAAAAAACTAAAATGCAACTTCCATTTCGATATGAGAGGTTGAATTCTAGTTATAGTTCTGATAAGTCAAAATTTCTTTCTAATGACTATTTCGAAAGTTATTCTTTAAAAGAGTTGGAGGCTAAACCAATTGAAGGTAAAATTTATATACCTCCTCTCGTGTTAGAAAGTAAAAATTCTGAACTCGATAACACTCTGATAGAAGAAAAGATTTTGATTAATCTAGAACAAACTGTGTTTTCTACTGTGATTCTAAATTCTGATTTTTCTAAAACTTCCAAAGCTTCAAAACCTGTTGATTTTAATGGTCTACTTGATGAAGAGTTTGATTTTCTTAACTCTGATGGTTGTTTAGATGATTGTGTTGATCAGTTTGATTTCAATGCAAAACTTCCTGATCATTCACAGTTTGTTATTAATTCTTTTGGTCTACCTAGTGTGTATGAAAAGGGTGAAACATCAACGAAAGTTGATGTAGCAGTTTCTATGATTACCAAGAATGTTAAAGGTAAGAAGAAGAAATCTAGGCATTCATAGAAACGGACAACCACTGGTAAGCCAAAGAAAAATCAATCTTTCAAATCTCACAGTTCTAACTCTAAAGTTTCAAATGATTCAGATGTGAATAAGCGAAAAACTGGAGTGAGATCAGAATGGCTACCAAAGAAGAAGATTGACGAGACTGCTAAATCATATTCTGATCCTGATTGTAATAGAGGAACTACTAGTGAAACTGATGTAGTTGAGAATGTTGCTTTTCATAAACAAAAACTTGTAACTTCTTACAAGAAATATTCAATGAAGCAATTATTCCAATTATCTCTGTCTGCTAGAATGTCTTCTACTTAAAATATAAATGATTTTGCTTCTCGGAAATATTCTAATGTTAGGTTTGGAACATATCATGTCTATTCTTATCATTCTCATGCTTCAAATATTTTTCAAAAGATCAAAGGGTCCATATATAAATGGATGCCAAAATCTTGTGCTAACACTGTAGGACCCATCTATAAATGGGTACTTAAACCAATTGTTTCGTGATTTCTCTTGTGCAGACCCGTCATATGTGGTACTTGGATTCTGGTTGCTCCAAGCATATGACCGGGTAGAAAGATTTATTATCTAATTATACGGAGAAATATTGCAGAACAGTGCGCTTCGAAAATGATCAGTTTTCACCAATTTTGGGCTATGGTGACGTGATTCAAGACAACGTAATGATTTCAAAAGACTTTTTCTTTTCTTGAAAACATTTCCTTTCTTTTTCAAGTAAGTCTTGTAATGCAGAGATCTGTTTGGGAAGTTCAACAGTTTTATCTTCAAGAACTTTTCTCTCTTTGACAAAAGTGTCTCTTTCTGTAATTAAAATCTTTTCAAACTCAGACACTTGCTTGGAGAGTTTCAAACATCTTAGCTCCAGATCCTTTTTCTCTTGGATAGCTTTCTTTGATGAATCAGACAGCTTTTGAGCATAGATTTTCTCCATATCAGCTTTAAATGTATCTGCATTGAGATTTTTCATCAGATCAACATTCTTTGCTTCCAATGCAGATATCTTCACTTCAAAAGCTTTTAACTTGTGTTGAATCTCAACTGATTCAACTTGCAATTAAGATGATTTTTGTTCAGTTGTCTTTGAAGATTATTTATCTTTCTCTCTTTTTGCATGATAATTTTCTCTTTAACCCCTATGATTTTTTCTTTCATTTCAATTTGATTCTCTTTATCTTTAATCTATTTATCTCTTTCCTTTATGATACCTGCAAGATCAGATTGAGAATTATTAGTACATTTAGCACATACAGGAGGTTTATCAGAGTTTAACAATTTACACTTAAACTCCTGAATCTGATTTAGAAGAGCTGAATTCTGATCCTTTAGTTTATCACGTTCAACCTCTATTGTTGGTATTTCAGGCATGTACATGATGGCACAATCTCTCCCATATAAACCATTAGACATCTTGATATATGAAAAAATTTACTTCAAAATGATAGTAAAAAATCAGAAAAATTATGATCACTATCAGAAAAATGTCCCCCTCCGCAGACTTAGCACGGGGGTCCTTGCGAGGTCTGGGGGTAGCGCCCCAAGAATTGTTTTCGATGGCATATTAAATGTATGCTTGAAATGATCGTTCCTAAAATATTCAGATAAAAATTTGACTTGAAAATCAAATTTGAAAAAACACTTGAAAAGATCAGAAAATTTCTAAGGCACAAACTCGCACAACAAAGAAACTCGCAAAACACTGTTCACTTCAATTCGTGCTAACAGGCATGTGCGCGTTCCTGGTTCGCGCAAAACAAAGGGTGCGAATTTGAACTTCTCGCATATAAGGTCATGCGTGAAGTAACTTCTCGCAGAATACTTTGTGCGCGTTTTGGTTCCTTTGCGCGTTTTGATGCCTTTGCGCGTTCTATACATAGAATAATTTTGAAAAACCACTTCGCGCAAAATGCAAACTCGCAAACTGATAGAACTCGCAGATTACTGTACACTTCACTTCTCGCATATAGTTTTGTGCGTGTTTATACTTTTCGTACAACAAACTTAGCGCGTATTGGTCAAAACTTGCAAATAACATGAAATCTTCATCAGGCGTGTTCTTCAAGGATAGCGAGTTTAATGATGTGCGTGTTCTTCCCTTAGCATGAAGTACAGATCTAGCGTGTTCTTGAGTTTTATACTCTGATCTCAATCAAAACATCGAAAACCTGCAATCAAGACATGTAAATCCACAGAGTTGATCGAAATATCAACAAGAACATTTTTCTAACACTTGATTTTGATTAAAAACAACAAAAAATTAGTGAATCGATCAAAACAGAGTTCAAACTTTTTAAAACCGAAAATCACAAAAATTCAAAATTGGATGTGATTTGATTCGAATTTCGTGAAACATTCTACACAAGAAACATTCTAAAATGAAATTCGAACACTATAGTTCCCTTTTTTGCATCAAAATCTATTTAACATAAAAAATTCGATTGAACAGTAACTTTCAAAACATTTTGTGTGTTCTTTGTAAAATCATAAATTTTCGATTCAATCAAGTGTGTTTTTAATCCATCTGAATCATTTTGGTCTCGCTCTGATACCAATTGTAAATGCAATATTCCTAATCAATCAAGCACAATATCAAGATTTGACAATATTAGTTCTAGAGAGAGAGTAGAGAGATAAAGTCACAAGTCATTGATATTCATATGTGTCAAGATTACACGTATAATGCTTGGTTACATTCTTTACTTCTAAACACTCAAGGCACTAAGCCTGCTTATACTTACAACAGAAACTCTCACAAGCTTACAAACAATACAAACTCTCACAAAACAGAAACACTCAAACCACTAAGGTTGACTAAAGTTGACTTTACAAACTTAGACTTTTCACATTAAATCTTGGATACAATTTATACACTAACAGAAGGATTAGGACATAACCTGTTTAGCATTGGACAATTCTGTGACAAAGACTTAGAGGTTAATTTCAAGGCCAAGAGGTGTTCTGTGTGTACTGAAGATGGTAAAGAACTTTTGGTTGGCACTAGAAAGTCGAACCTTTACACGATTAATCTGTCAAAAGTCAAGACTGACAATGAGGTGTGTATACTGTCAAAAGCCTCACTGCAACAAAGTTGGTTATGGCATCGAAGGCTTTCTCACCTGAATTTTCGTTACATCAACAAACTGGTCACGGGAAATTTGGTAAAAGGACTTCGAGCGCTCAAATACATTAAAGAACATCTCTGTGCGGTGTGTGAGAAGGGCAAGATGAAGAGATTTGCTCATAAGCCAAAGCCTGAGCCGAGTACAAGTTCATCCTTAGAATTACTGGATATGGAACTCTACGGTCCAATGCGTACTTAGAGCATAAAAGGCAAGAAATACGTTCTAGTGATTGTGGACAATTACTCGCGGTATACTTGGGTCAAAATTTTGAGAACAAAGGATGAGACGCCCGAAGTCATCATCATATTTTTGAAGACTACTCATGTGAATCTGCAAAATACAGTCAACCTTCTTCGTACAAATAATGGCACATAATTTAAGAACGGAACTGTAGAAGATTATCTCGAATTGGTCGGGATAACACATCAGTTTTCTGCTTCCAAAACGCGTGAACAAAACAGATTCGTAGAAAGACGTAACAGAACGCTAGTCGAGGCTGATCGAACTATGCTGAGTCAATCGGATCTACCTCTGTTTCTATGGGCTGAAGTTGTATCGACTGCCTGCTACACGCATAATCGTTCTATAATCCACCGCCGGTTTGGTAAAACACCATATGCTTTAATAAATAATCGTACACCTAGCATTAAACATTTCCATATTTTTGGATACAGGTGCTTTGTACTGAATGACAAGGAGAACTTAAACAAGTTTAGTCCAAAGGCAGACGAAGGCATCTTTATCGGCTACTCTCAAATGTCTGCAGCTTACAGAGTCTACCTGAAGAAGTCAAAGATAGTAGTTGAGAGCGTCAACGTTACATTTGATGAGGAGATGGCTTATGTTCAAGACAGTTCAGAACCCATTATTACTGGTGTACTAGCTTCTATGCAGATCAGTCCAGAACCTGTGCCTACTGATAAGAAATCAGATGAAGCGTCTTCGTCTAATTATCATTTATCTAATTTAGATTTATTGTTTGAATTGTTTTATAATGAATTTCTTGGTACTAAAGTGACTAAACCTGTTGTGGTTGACAGATTGAACGATTCAACGAATAATCATCCAACCATTTCAGAGATATCTACTGAATCCAGTTCCCTGGTTCAGCAATAAATTCCAATTGAAACGCCTACTCCAACAGTTGAAGCTGTAAACATTCATGAAGAGCCAGAAGTTGCTGAGTCAGTTGGATGCACTGTAAGAATTACTCAACAGACAACAAATGTCCAACCAACTGAAGCTTCTGAACAGAATACTTCAACTGCACCCCTACCAAATACAGAACAAACTGATGAAGCTGAAAGTGGATTTTTAGATGAAAATCATGATCAATCTACATCAAATACACTACCTCATGAACATAGGTGGACCAAAGAGAACCCGATACATCATATCGTAGGAGATCCATCTAAACCAGTGCAAACTAGGTCTGCTACACTTAATCAATGTATGCATGACTCATTCCTGAGCAAGGTAGAGCCAAAATGCGTATCTGAAGCTCTACCCGACTCAGATTGGGTAACTGTAATACAAGAAGAGTTGAATCAGTTCAAAGCACTCAAAGTCTAGAGACTTGTGTCTAAGCCTGAAGCTAAAACCATTATTGGCACAAAATGGGTGTTCAAAAACAAAAAGGACGACGATGGTATCATTATCAGAAACAAAGCAAGACTAGTGGCTAAAGGATATAGACAAGAGGAAGGTATTGACTATGAAGAGACTTATGCTCCAGTAGCACAGATCGAGGCTATACGGATGTTTCTTGCATATGCCACCCATAATATCTTTACCATCTACCAAATGGACGTGAAGACTGCCTTTCTCAATGGCATCTTAAAGAAGGAAGTCTACGTCTCTCAGCCTGAAGGTTTTGTCAATCCAGTGAAACCAAATCACGTATATATTCTAGACAAAGCTCTTTACGATCTGAAGCAAGCCCCTCGAGCCTGGTATGAAGTCTTATCTAAATTCCTAGTCAAGTCTGGCTTCTCGAAAGGTAAAATCGATACTACTCTTTTTATCAAAAAGGAAAAAGTCGATATCATTTTAATTCAGATATATCTGAATGATATCATATTTGGCTTAACTAATGCAAAATACTGTAAGAATTTTTCTAACCTCATGGTGTCCAGATTTCAGATGAGTATGATGGGAGAGATGAATTTCTTTCTCGGATTACAAGTCATACAATTTTCCACGGGGATCTTTATTAATCAAGCTAAGTACATTTTCGATATTCTTAGAAATTTTAAAATGGAAAATTGTACACCAATTGGAACCCCGATGGCACCTAGAACTAAGATTGGTGTTGATCCTTCGGAAAAAGTTGTCGATGTTAGAACCTACCGAGGTATGATTGGTTCTTTAATGTATTTAACATCTAGTAGGCCAGATATAACGTTCTCTACATGTCTATGTGCGAGATATCCGGCTTCTCCAAAAGAATCCCATTTGTTTGCAGTTAAATGAATTTTTAGATATCTGAAGGGCACTGCAGATCTTGGTCTGTGGTATCCTAAGGATACAAGTTTTGAACTGACAGCATATTCAGATGCAGACCATGCATGTTGTATGCTTGATAGGAAAAGTACGTTGGGACACATACAATTTATGAACAATAAACTCGTGAGTTAGGCATAAAAGAAACAACTATGTGTATCCACATCAACAGCTGAGGCAGAGTACGTCGCTGCGGCGAGCTGCTGTTCTCAAGTGTTGTGGATGAGAACACAACTCTGAAACTATGGCTTTAAATAAAACAAGATCCCGATCTACTGCGATTCGAAGAGCGCAATTGTAATATCTGTGAATCCTGTTCAACATACCAAGACCAAACACATTGATGTTCGATATCACTTCATCAAAGGTAATATGGAAAAAGGTACAATCGAACTTTATTTTGTAAACACAAATTACCAACTTGCTGATTTATTTACCAAGCCTCTTGATGAAAAGAGATTTAATTTTCTCGTTTCAAAACTTGGTATGTTAAATCTCAAGACTTAATCTATGATTACCTACTAAAGTTTTGTTATTGTTATTTTTCTTCATTTTCTTTATTTTTAATCTGAAAGATATCTGCACTTAAGTTTGTTCATGATCTCAGGGGGAGTGTAAGATGATACAAGATAAGATGATCTACATACATTTGAGGGGGAGTTCATAAATTTTGCATATGTTTATTACTGATAAATTTTCTGATGCATAATTTCAGGGGGAGTAAGAGTCAAGGAGTATGGAATATGACTTTTGATTACATCTTATCAAAACTCGTACTTTCATAATTTTATTGCTTTATGTCTTTAATTTTCAATAAGTTTTGTGAATAACACTTTCTACTTTGACAGACTTGTGATTTTTGCAGAATTGAGAGGAAGCTTACATGATCATACCATATAAGACTTAGAGCTGACTTGATGAGATTTAAGACTGAGCGAAAAGGTTTATTTCTAATATTAATCTCATACATGTCTGAAAGAAGGACAACTTTCAGATATGAAAACATGTTCTTAACATGTTCAAACCACTTCTGATTCTTAAAAAGATTTCATGAATATAAAAGTATAATTTTAAATGTTTTCATGTTATATGTGCTTCATTGATTAACAATCCACGTGTTTCCAAAGATAAATCTTTGTGTATTTTCTTTTCCATATACTTTCAAGTATTCACACACACCGGTTTACTATTTTGTTGAATACGTTCTTACCATGTCTCATATTGAAACCAATTTTCGATGGTAAGACAACTCGATTGAAATTCAAAGTTTGAGCGTTGATTTCATTTCAAAACGTTTCTTTCAAGAATGTCTATATTTTGATCCGTATAGACAAATTTCAATTTTTACTGACCTAAGCTTTTCATGATAAATCATTCCGATTTTGATCTTTTTCGTACTATGCCAGATTTTCAAACAAGTTTCTTGTATTCATTTCATTCATTCAATATACTTGTTTGAAATATTTTCAGTGTTTAAAATGCTCAAATTTTCATGATTATCTTTATGAGCATACATATATCTGATATATATTTCACATTGTGATTTAACTGCAAAGTTAAACTGTTTGAGCAACATTATGCTTTTACGAAAACATGGGTTCATTGTGTGAGATTAATAGAACTTCTATGGATTCACGTTAACCAGTATTTCCTACCCAATAAGTTAATCCTTGAGTGATCGAAGAGTGTGAGGAGTCAAAATATATGAGTGTGGGTGTGATGAGGTAAAATGAAAAAGAGTTTGGTTAGAAGCGAGCTCAATGTTAAAAAGAAAGAGGGTGAGAGATCAGAGTCAAAGACTATCAAACTCTGCACCAACTTTTTCTGAGCCGGGCAGCCACATTGCTGGTGTTTCACAATTCTTCGTGAACATCATTGAAACAGGCAACTAGCCCATGCCAACTCTTGATTTAAAACCCCACCAGCTACTCATCTTCTTCTCAATAAGAAGATGTTTCAATTTTAAAAAGGGGAGGCATCATATAATCTATCTGGTTTTCATTTGGAAAATCTGGATATTGAAAAAGAAGGAATTTTGCTCCACCTTCGCACTTCGATCATGTACAATTGAGTATGTGTTTAAATGTTGTTGTCTCAATTGTTTACACAATTTTGAGCCTATCAAAAGCAATCATCAGTGCTTAATTCTTTCAAACACAAGCACGTACACACAGGAAATTCGTTTTTCTGTCTAAACGTTCATAGATGTTAGTGTATAAAATTGTATCCAAGATTTAATGAGAAAAGTCAACCCTAGCAAAGTCAACAAAGTCAAAGTCTAGATAAGTCAATATTAGATTATCTTGTTTAGCTTTGTGGTTAAGCTTGTAGTTTTAGTTCCTTGTATAAATAGCTTGTTGCTTTGTAATCATGTAACTAAGTCATACGTGAAAATGTCAGATCTATGAATACGAAGAACTTTCTCTCTCTACTCTCTCTCTAGACTTCAATGTTAAATCTTGAATTGAGAATTGCTTGATTTGATCTGGAGTTTACAATTCAATTCGTATCAGAGCGAGACCATTCAATTTCAGAAAGATTATCACATCAAATTAGATCGATTTTTTTGAAATTCAAGAACACAGAACTCTATTTTTAGATTTTCACTGATTGATAGATTGTTTCTTGAATTATTGAAATTTGTGTGTAATTTTGTTCTAGCAGTGATCGATTTGTGTTAGAAATCAGGTTGTAATCACACACAAATATCAATTGATCATTTGTTTGATGTAATTTTGATTTTCTTGGATTTTATGTTTCACGAACAAGAGTCTGTAATTCACATTAATCACTGTAATTTTCGATTGCTTTCGTAATTTCAGTGTTGTAATCTTGTTTTGTATTGGTTCGTGGAATAATTGTGAAATTTTCAGAATCAGAAATCAAGATTTACTTGATTTTTGATGAATCAGGCCAAGAACACGCAAAGAAAATCAAGAACGCGCAAGATCTGTTAAACGCACAAGCTTCATCATGTGAAGAATGCGTAAGTGAACGAAGAGCACGCAAACAAAGCCTACGAGTTCATCATCTAAACACGCAAGTCGTGTTTTGCGCGAACTGAAAAACACGCAAGTAGTGTTTTGCGCAGAACCAAAACGCGCAAGTGCTTGTTAGCGCGAAACTTTGTGAACAGTGACTTGCGATTTCTAGTGATCAGCGAGTTTGTGCGAATGTTTATCTGCGAGTTTAGCTTGCGAGTTCTATAAAAAGTGCAAGTGGGCATTTGCGAGTTCTACAAACGCGCACGTTTCAATCTGCGAGTTTATCGTGAACAGTGTTTTGAGTGTTTAGGCGTTTGCGAGTTTCTTTGTGAACAGCGATCTGCGAGTTTCAGAGTTGAAATTTTTTTTCTGAAAATTTATTTTTAAAGTGGTAATCTGTTTTTGACTTTCAGTCAAAATTTCTGAATTGTTTGGGAACAATCATTCATTCAAGCTAATCATTCAAGATGCCAAAGATTGATGATAAAGGGAATACTGTACTATCAGCAAGAGACATGGCAGTCTTATACATGCCTGACATACCGAAAATAGAAGCTGAACGAGATCAACTGAAAAATCAGAATTCAGTGCTTCTAAAACAGATTCAAGAGTTGAAATTTAATTTGTCAAACTCTGATAAAACTCCTGACTATAAAATGTGTACTAATACTGATAAATCTAATTTTGCAGGTATCATCAGTGCAAAAGAGAAAGAGATAAAAGAAAAAGAGAATGAGATTAAAGATAGAGAGAAAATGATGGTAATAAAAGAAAATACCATTCAGTCTCTTGAGAAAGTAATCAAGCTCAAGGAGTCTTATATAACAAATCTTCGAAGCCAACTGAAGACAACTGAACAGAAATCATCAGAACTACAAGATGAATCAGTTGAGCTTCAACAAAAGTATATGGCTTCTGAAGAAAATGTATATGCATTGAAAGTGAAAAATGCTGATTTGATGAAAAGCATCAAAGAAGATAAAGTTAAAGCGAATCTTCAAAGCCAACTGAAGACGACTGAACAAAAATCATCTGAGCTGAAAGATGAGTCAGTTAAGATTCAACAGAAGTTCAAGGCTTTTGAAGATCTGATAGCTGCTCCGGAGAAGAAGAATGCTGAACTGAAAACAAGCCTCCAAGCAGAAAAAGAAAAATCAAATGTGAAGACATACTCAACTCAACCGTCATCTGAACTTTCCAAGAAAACTTTACAAGAGAAAAAGGATTCAGAGTTGAGATGTTTAAAACTTTCTAAGCAAGTGTCTGAATTCGAAAAGGTAATAATCACTGAAAGAGACACTTTTGCCAAAGAAAGAAAAGTTATTGAAGATTAAAATTCTGAATTTCCCAAACAGATCTCTATTCTACAAGACTTACTTGAGAAAGAAAGAAAAACTTTTCAAGAAAACAAAAAGTCTTTGGAGATTGAAAAGAAGAAATATGAAAAGAGAAATGTTGGGATCTTCAATGAAATTTATGATAAAACCAAGAACTTACAAAAAGATTTGAGCTTGAACGTTCACATTTTGAATCTGAAATATCAAAGCTCTTATCCAAAATAACTGTTCTATCATCAGATGTGAAAAAAGAACAGCAGAACAAATCTGATTTGAAACAAAAGTTTGACACACTAACTTCTGAAAGAAACATTTTGTCTGAAAAGATAAAGGACTTGGAAGCTGCAAATGTTAATTTGTCAGATAAGGTTTCAGCTAATGTGATTGATCAATCACCTGTTGATAGTTCAACAGAATCAGTCTGTTCTTTCAAAACAACTTCAAGTTCTATTAATGAGAAAAATATTCTCAAAAAGAAAAATGTCAAACCAAACACCGTCAAATCAAGTCATATCAGACCATCAAATCTGTTTTATGATGAATCTGTTGATGGTTCAGCAAATTTTTACATTAAATCTCTTGGAAAGAATTCGAAGAAAAATCAGATGGTCTGGAGAGTGAAGAGTTCTTCAGATGAAGAGAAGAAGAAAGACAAAACATCTGCGTCCACAACCAAAGTCAAAAAGAACAGTGTACATAAAGGTAATTCTTTTGGTAATTCTGATACATTTTATTCTACTAATCATCTTATCAGGATTGCTCAGAAAAAAATTTGCTGTTCTTACTATGGAGCACATGACTTTGTAAGTAAGAATTTTGTTAATTACTGGTATGGTTCTTATTATGTAACCCCCACAAGAACTGCAACTAACACATCAGGACCCAAATACCAGTGGGTACCAAAAGCTAAAACTGTGTTGCAGGCACCCAAAGTTTAAGGGGGAGCATGATGTTTGACTTCTAGACAAAACAGTCAAGGACTCGTTTTTCAAAGTTTAAAGAATAGTGGCTTTTGAACAAAACAGTTCAAAACCCGAACTTAAGTGTCAAGACTATGGCTTCTGATCACATGACAGATCAGGACCCGTTCTTAAATGTTCATATAAGAATATTTTGCAAATATTTAGGGGAAGCTTATCTGACATAAATCATTTTGTCATGATTTGAGGGGGAGCCTAAAAGGTAAATATCTTCTGATCTAAATATCTGATTGTTTGAAAGGAGAACAACTTTCAAGCATGAAAAACAGTTTCTTAAATGTTCAAACCACTTCTCTATTCTCAAAAGATTTTATGAATTAAGAAGTGTGATTTTAAATGTGTTTCAATTTTGAGCGTTAATGTTTAACTGACCGTGTGTTTCCAAAAGATCAATACTCTCATATTATCTTGTCTATATATTGTAAAGTATTCATACACACCGGTTCAGTATTTCATTTGAATATGTTATTACCATGTCTCATAACGAACAAATTTTTCGATGGTAATACTCCCGTTTGCTTTCAAATGTTGTTGAGCATCAATCATCATTTCCAAATTTGTGCTTTCATTGCAAAATTGTTTATATTCTTTCATATAGACAAAATATCCAATTCTTTGATACCCTAACCATTTCATTTGATCTGATTGATACATTGTCAGATTCTCAAAACAATTCTCTTGATTTCATTTCATTCATTCAATATCTTTGTTTTGAAAAATCTTCAAAGTTCAATTGCTCAAATCTCATGAGCATACATTTTGACAATGTTATCACATTTTTTGAGCTTATCTGTTCAAGTTAAACCATTGAACAATTATTCTTTATAGAACTTACATGGGATTCATGTGAGAACTTAAACAGAACTTCCATGGATTCACGTAAGCCAGTGTTTCCTACCTAGGAAGTTATCCTTGAGTGATTGAGGGGTGAGGGGTCAAAATCAAAGAGTGGGGGAGATAACTCATCCGGTTGAGTTTTTCTCATTTTGTGGAGCGGTAAAATGTAAATGAGAGTTTGGTTAGAAGTGAGCTAAATGTTAAAAAGAAAGAGGGTGTAAGAACAGAGTTAAAAGAATATCAAAATTCTGCACCAACCACTTTCTAAGCCGGGCAGCCACATCTTCTAATTGGTTCACATTCTTTGGTGACCATCATTGAAAAAGGCAGTGAGCCCATGCCAACTCTTGCAATTACCCCACCAACCACTCATTTCTTTCCCGACAAAGAAATGTTTCAATTTTTCTTGGGGACGCAACACATATGCTATTTGATCTTCACTCGGAAGATTTAGATACTGAAAAAGAAGGAAAGTTGCCCCACCTTCGCACCTCTTTCATGCACATTGAGTCTGTGTCATATCTGTTGCTGTCTCAACAGTTTACACATTTTGAGCCTGAAAAAGCTTGAGTAACTTCAATCATTTTTACACTTTCACGTACACACAAGGAATACAGTTTCTTGTCATAACATTCATAAAAAATTCCTTCATGGGTTTTCGATGATTGAATGGAAGCCCTGGGGGAGTGAGCATTACTAAAGCTCCTTTCCAATGTACATCCGTTGTACAAAGTGGCTCCGTGCTACTTACAGGCATACTAACTATTTCATCTGTTGAATCAGGGTTACAACATTCATTATATCTGAATTTGAAAAGATTCAGGTATATACAGTTCATGATTCGGATATTCAGATTAAAGGGCGGAGAATGTCAAATTTACCATAAAAAGGGAAGATTGTTAGTTTCTTACAAAGGGGAAGATCAAAGACTGTGTTGAAATTGAAGAGTTTTGATGATCATGATGTTCACAATCATCAAAAATGGGGAGAAGTCTACAAAGATAAATTTCAAATCAATTTCAAAGTTCTGAAGAAAGTTTAAAGTCAAGACTTGTGGAGAATTTCTGAAAGTTCAAATCAGATGAAAAGAAATCATTCAAAAGATTCTGAAGAAACAAAGATGATTCAAGTCTTAAAGATGATTCAAGAAAGTTTGTTTTTCCGAAGACTGAACAGAGATTGCAGAGATACCTCTAAGTTCTAAAGTTTTTCAAAGTTTCAATAGTTTCAAAGATGAAGTTTTTCAAAGAAGTTTAAAGAAGTTTTCAAAGTATTGCTTCAAGACTTCAAATGATTCATTTTCAAGTCTTGTTGACTATTTAAAGATGCTAAACGTGAATGACTTTTCAAGATTCTTCAACAACTTCAGAAAGAGCTTCACAGTTCAAAGCCGTCAGAGATAGAAGTTGAAGAATCAAGGGCTGAAGACTGGTGTCAATTTTTTTTTTAAATCTTGAATACAAAGGGGGAGAATGTTAGTGTATAAAATTGTATCCAAGATTTAATGAGAAAAGTCAATCCTAGCAAAGTCAACAAAGTCAAAGTCTAGATAAGTCAATATGAGATTATCTTGTTTAGCTTTGTGGTTAAGCTTGTAGTTTTAGTTCCTTGTATAAATAGCTTGTTGCTTTGTAATCATGTAACTAAGTCATACATGAAAATGTCAGATCTATGAATATGAAGAACTTTCTCTCTCTACTCTCACTCTAGACTTCAATGTTAAATCTTGAATTGAGAATTGCTTGATTTGATCTGGAGTTTACAATTTCAATAGAATAAACTTGTGTTATTCGATGATTGAATGGAAAACCTGGGGGAGTGAACATCAAAAATCTCATTTCCAATGTGTATTCGTTACACACAATGAATTCATGTTACTGACAGGCATTATTAACTGATTCACTTTTTGATTTAGGTGTTACACTCATAGTTTGTCTGAATTTACAAAGATTCAGATGAATATCTTTTGGATCGATGAATAATCAGAGGCTCTTGTGAAAGATTAGTGGTCAGATCAAGTTGGTATATGACATTTCTTCTGAAAGTTTTGATGATTTCATTGCTACAATCATCAAAAAGGGGGAGAGAGAATCAAGAAATATTTGAAGTGGAGAAGAAAAGTTATTTGGCAAGAAATGTTGTCTGAAGAAGAGTTTGAAACAGTTTTGGATTTCATAAAGAAAAGTTGGAGCTTAAAGAAGAAATTTATGTCAAGATAGTTATTTTGAAGAAAGATTGTTGAAAGCTGAAAGAGAAAGTTCAAAGGTTTCAGAATGCGAGCAGAATTTACTGAAATTTTCTTTGAAGACAATTTGCTGAAGCAATCCGAGCTGAATCTGAAGATAATTTATTTCCGATGTTTGAAAGAGGTTTTACAACCTTTGGGAGATTGTTACTGTTCTTGAAGACAAACTTTGGAGGAGAATGTTAAAGCTGATTGCAAAAGATGTTGTACAAAGACTTGGGAATAATACATAATTGTTTTTGAAGATAAGGGGAGATTGTGCTTCAATGCGTATATTGTTAAAGATCAATCAAAGGGGAGATAATTTGTTTTGTACTTAAAAGGGGAGATTAAAGTGCAAAATCTTTTTTGAAATTATCTTGAATCCAAAGGGGGAGATTGTTAGTGCATATATTTGGTGGATACAAGATCATGAAGATTATAGACTGAAAGTTAAGCAAGTCAAAGCTAAATTCAACTCTCAAAGCAAGTCAAAGTCTCTTTGTAATAAAGTCAAAGTCAAAGTCTTGTATATTTTGGTTTTTCTCTTGTTGTGTCCTTGTCTTAAATAGGGATATGACAAGTTGTTTAGTTAGTCTTGCAAGCGTGTGGTTAGTAGTTGGAAGTTGAGATTGTACGTGCAGACTGAGATTGTAGAGAGAGAAAGTTTGAGAGAGAAAACTTCTTTGAATACGAATTCCATTAATTGAATTGAAACAGGTTAAGTATTTGATTGATTCGTATCATCTTGTTAATTGTTTAAACTGCATTAGAACGTGAAAATAGGGAATAATAATACGTGAGCCAATAAGGTTACATAACCTAAAATACATCTTTTCCCAAAAAAAATTCTCTCAAATCACAATTGGCCTTCGGCCCAAAACTAAAAAGTTTACAATTTTTAAAATGTTTACAAAGTCGGGAACTTTCAAAGTCAAAGGACTCACACATTCGTACTTTTAAAACGTCCCATTCCATGTAGGATGCATATTTCCAACAAACAATAAAAATGTATTTTGACCAAAATAATTTTCATTTATGAATGAATCATTAAAACACCTTCATTCATAACTTAATTATCAAAATGTCCAAAAATCCCAAATGTGGGTATTTTACAAAGTTTATAAAGCTAAACACTTCAAATGATCTAAAGTTACCAAATAACTCAACAATTGATAATTTCATGTAAAACAAATAAACACTTAAAAATGGACATTTTGGCATGTACAACTGTTGGTCCCGAAGGTGCTTAAAAAGTTTGTAGAAGGGGGGGGGGTTGAATACAAACACAAAATTTAAAGTTTAATAAATTGTTTATTGATAAATCAAAATACAATTTACAAGTTTGTTGCAGAATAAGATTAAGTAAGAAACTAATCTAAACAAACTTAAGAAATAATAAGATGGTTGCACAATAATTAGAGAATGGGGATTAAGGGAATATATAAAACAATGGTGTCTATATTTTTACAGAAAGATTGAAGGCTGAAGGCTTAAGGCAACTCCCAGATGGAGTTGTGATCTTTCTATTTATACCCTATGCATTAAATGCATGGCATGGTACTTTACACCTGTCCTTCTCTGGTTGGTTGCATAAGTCTGACTTTTGGAGTCATGTTTTTGGCCGTATGATGAACAGTGTAGTATTGAGTTGTTGTACGAATTGTTGCAGAGGTATGTATTTTCTGACAATCGTACTATTTGTTCACAGATAAGACAACAAAGACTTAAGGTATAAGCAATGTGATCATCGATTGCTGAAAATCTCTTACTTCTTAGAGATAAAAGGAGGTTCAACTATCGCTGAAGATTTTCGTGAAGCTTCTTCGCGTGTGACTAGACTTGTCTTTTTTTCGCTGATATCCGCATCAAGTCATGAGTAGACTAGTCCTTTGTTCAGCAGCTTCCTCTTCAATTGAACAGTGAACATCTTTTGTTGCGAAACTTGTCTTAAGGGATTACGTCTTATTGTTTACATGAGAAATCATCAGCGATACTGAACATACTCAGTAATTGATCGCTGATAGTGAAACACTTATACATACAAAATTTAAATGCAATTTTCACTAACTATAACAGAGGGTCATTATCAAATCATTGAGAGAGTTGGATCAACAATCTCCCCCTATTTGATAATGACAAAGTAACTATGAAGAAAATTACTTAAGTGAAAATAAAGGATAATCATGACTCATAACATACACGTCCCAATTACTATTTTGAGGGATCTTTTACAGTATTGATAAAGTTAAGTACTTCACTGAAATTTTCATTAATTCAAAGAAAGAATTACAAAAAGAGATATGAAAATTATAAGTACACGTGAAGATCTAACTACTGTAAGTATAACTAACAGATTACAAGAGAGAAAATCTATCAGTTATCTTGATAAGATTTCAGAACCTTGATCATATAATCTGGTACATCCTCTCCTTTTTGTCTTCGATCAGCTGATTCTTGTCGGATAAAAGTCTTGATCTGTTCAGCTGAAAGAGAGTAAGTATACCATAAGCACAGAAGGTCCTTGAGATGACTTAGAGGGCAGAGAGGGATTTCAGAGACTCTTTGAAATCTGAGCTGACCTTCATCATCTCTGAAAAAGATTCCAAAAAGGTTCTTCAAAACTTTCCCTAGGATGAATAGTCCACCAAGAGGCAGGGATAGATTAAGAACTGAGAGATCAGGAGGAGGCCCGAACAGTGCTTCTTTTGAGAACTTGATGGATGTGTCGTTCTTGATTACTGCGACATTATCAGAGGAGGAGGAGGCATAATTTCTTTTGATTTACTTTGACTTTGGTGGAAGAGCAGAAGGCACCTTCAATATAGCAGCGACTCTGTTGATGAGAGCTCCAATGAGACCTTCAACATAGCCTTTATATGTTGATTTCGATTTCTTCAGTGCTTCCTTGAACTCTAACCACTCAACGTAGCCAAAGTGTTCAAGCCTTGATACAACCATGGCTTTTGAGCTTCCATCCTATCTGGTTATATCCATAGTCACTAAAGTTCGGTCCTTCTTCTTTTTCCCAGAGATAGTAACAGCGACGATCTTCATTGGGTCAGAACGATAGTCTATCTTTTGTTTGCACCAGTCTAGATTTTTATCGCTGACCTCTTTTTCTTTTGAGCGCTCCTCTTCAATCTCTTTCAATATAACAACTTGAACTACAACTGCATTCTCCTTCCTCTTGTCGTATTTAAACATGGACGTATGTACCTTGAGAGCTAAGTCAACATCTTTTTGGCATTCAGCGAGCAATCTTTCAGTTCTGACAGATTCTTCATATTCAGTTTCGAAGAGAAAGTTTAGTTCTTCTGGTAGACACTGAGGAAGGATCGTTAATCGTTGACTCTCTAGGTAAGAGATCATCTTTGTTCTTCTTTTTAGATCATCATATGACCATTGAGCTGGTCGAGAGGGCCTTCCTGGATGGAGCATGGTTTCATCTTCTTCTTCCTCTTGTTCATCAACCTCATTGATGGAGGTTGGGATTATTTGTTCATCAACTGAGAGAGCTGGGATTATTTGTAGTGATGGAGTTCCCTTAAGCAGGGGAGAGAATTGTCTAAGAAAAAATATCAGGGAGTTAGTGTATAATATAGGAAGAGAAGATCAAGGTTTAGAATGAGAGGGGTGATAGGTAGGAATAGAAGGAGAAAGGGAGAATGGAGAGGCATACCTGAGAGGGTTGCTCCCCCTCAGATGGTGATAGTCACTTCAAGTTTCCTTCGGCAGCGATCCCCTTCTGTTTGCCATGAGAGGAGAAAACTGGACCACTATCCTTTTGTCTCCCCCCTGCTTCATTGATGACAACGCCTTTGGTCTGAGGCGCTGATGTTGCTGAAAACCAAAGAGAGGGGTCTTCATCTTCATCTTCATCATCATCATCATCAGATGCATCATCATCTTCTTGATCTTTAAGATCAAGGTCTTCCTTGTCTTCTTCTTCTTCTTCTTCTTCTTCTTCTTCTTCTTCTTCTTCTTCTTCTTCTTCTTCTTCTTCTTCTTCTTCTTCTTCTAAAGCTTGAGAAACAGAAGGAGGGACCTGAACTTCAGAGGCTGAAACCTCAACTATCTTCTCCCCTCAGATTGAGAAGGAGGTTCTTCCGCAACTACCTAAGCCTCAACCGCTGTATTTTCTTTAGATGTCATCTCCCCCTCTTTGTCATCATCACGGGGGAGGTCATCGTTTGTTGAAGAAACATCATCAACAACAGGTGTCCGGCGGGCATCAGCCTCCAGCTTGTCCAATCGTCATTCAATATCAGGAATAGCTGAAGTTGCTTGATGAATGAAATCAACAGCAGCAGTCAGCGAGATACGATCGTCAAGCGTAAAGGAAGGAGTTGGAGCAGGAGCTGGTACATTTAGTTTGGCCATCAACTGAGAGACCAGCTGATTGGCAGACTCCTGTTATCCTAGATTAATCTAGTTGGTAAACAATTATCACATAACACAATAATATCAAGAGATATAAAGATTAATAATAACGTACCAATCCCTTGAATAAACAGTTAAACCCTTGAGTGTTCTTGATACCCTTGAATGTAGGATTACAGAGAAAATACTTTATCTCACTATAATCTCTAAACAATAATTATCAAAGGTTAACCCTAAAACCTAATTAAATAAAAATTTAAATACCTAGGCTAAAAGGCCTAATGGGCTTATGGGCTTGAGGCCCAATAGATAATAACTATTTACTTATTACATAGTAAACCCTCTAATTAACTTTGACACACTTTCAGTTTAAACCCTTAACTTTAACTTAATCTTGAATACAATTATTTGATCCAACAATCTCCCTTTTGGATTCAAGATTAAAAAAATTTTGCAATTGTCTTCAGCTCTTCACTTGTATTCTCATTTCTTCAGATATGTCGTTGATCGCTTCAAAACTTGATATCTTTAAAATCTTTGAAATCTTCAGATCTTCAGATTGTATTATCCCTTTTTGTATCTTCTCCCCCTTTTTGATGAGTGGTGAGAATCATCATCATCAAAACTTTGCAAAACAATCTCCCCCTTTTCAAGATAATCTCCCCCATTGTGTATGATCACGTAAGCACAGTCTTCATCATGTAACGAGCCCTGTATGGAAATAAGAGCAGTCTTCCCAGATGGAAAAAATGATTATTTCAATCTTTTCAGATAAAAATAGTCAATTGTAACAGTTTAAATCTTTGAAAATTCAAACAATTTAAGAGTTGTAACCCTGAATCAACAAATGACTCAGTTAGAATGCCTGTCAATGACACAAAGTCACTGAGTAACACAAAGTTACTTTATAAGGAGATGGTTTTGATGTTGGCTCCCCAGGTCTTCCATTCAATCATCGAATAACATATGGTTATCTGAGAACGTTATGACATAAAACAAATTTCTGTGTGCTCGTGCATGTGTATGAACGAATTTAGCATAGATGATTGATTTTAGGCTCAAAGTATGTAAACTTGTTGAGACAGCAACAAATTATACAAAGACTCAATGTGCATGAGAAAGGGTTCGAAGGTGGGGCAACTTTCCTTCTTTTTCATTATTAGTATCTTCCAAATGAAGAACCAATAGAATATGTGTTGCGTCCCCAGAAAATGTGAAACATTCTCTTTTTGAGAAAAGAATGAGTAGCTGGTGAGGTTGTATGCAAGGGATGGCATGGGCTAGTTGCCTATTTCAATGATGGTCACCAAAGAATGTGAACCAATCAGATTATGTGGCTGCCCGGCTCAGAAAGAATTTGGTGCAGAGTTTAATATTCTTTTACTCTGATCTCTCACCCTCTTTCTTTTAATGCTCACTTCTAACCAATCTCTCTTTTCCATTTTACCTCTTCACACACCAACACTCAATCTTTTGACCCTTCTCCCCTCAATCACTCAGGGAATACTTCCTGGGTAGGAAACACTGGTTATCATGAATCCATGGAAGTTCTGTTAAGTTCTCACACTGAATCCCATGTATTTTCCTAATAGAACATGCTGTTCAATAGTCTTTTGTACATGTAAGCACAAATACCACTTGTTAGATGAAAAATAAGACTTTCGGAGATGTCAAAAACAGTTGTGTTTGACGATGCAATTCTCCCCCACAAACTAAAAGAGTTCGATAATTAAGCTCATATCATTTTATCATGAAGAATAATATTTTGGAGAATAAAAAACGAATGTTGTTTATATGAACAATATATAAACATATTTTCAGTGAAAGCACATGAAATGACGTTTGATTCAATCAACAGTGAATACAAATAACGTGAGTATTACCATAGAAAGATTTAACTTTTGATACATGGTAATAACAAAGTCAAAATAGAATGTTCTGAACCGTTATGTGTATGAATACTTTGACAAAGTATATTGACAAGATAAAACGCAAGTATTTATCTTTAAGAACACACGGTCAGATAAGCATTTAAGTATCCAAAAAATCTGTTAGCATCACAGATATTCTCCCCCTTAACTTAATGTAATAATTTTTTTTAAATAGAAAACAAAACAAAAAAATAAACCACTGAAGTGCGGGTTCTAATCTGATGTGATTAGAAGCCATTGTCACTTGACCAAACCTGCATAAATAAAAGAAATAATGGTAATCATTTATGAAAATGATTCCTCTCGCGTTAACAACAGTTGGAAAATAACACACAAGATCAAAACTTGGAATACTCCCCCTAGAATCATGAGTAAGGTTTAAGACATGTTCAACATACCAAGTTTGCTGATGAGAAATTGAAAACGCTTTTAATCCAATGGCTTGGTGAAAAGGTCAGCTAACTGGAAGTCAGTTTGAACAAAGTGCATTTCAATATTACCTTTTTCTACATGATCCTTGATGAAATGATATCGTACATCGATATGTTTCGTCTTCGAATGTTGTACCGGGTTAGCAGTTATAGATATGGCACTCTTGGAATCACAATAAATAGGAACACGCTTGTAGTTGTATCCAAAGTCCCTTAACTGTGTCGTCATCCAGAGGACTTGAAAACAACAGCTAGTAGCAGCGACATACTCAGCCTCGGCAGTGGATGTTGAAACACAGTTTTGTTTCTTTGAAGTCCAACTCACAAGTTTGTCGCCTATAAATTGACATGACCCAAAGGTGCTCTTCCGGTCAAGCTTACATCCTGCATGATCAGCATCTGTAAAGGCAGTTAGTTCAAAACGAGAATCCTTTGGATACCAAAAGCCTAGATTAGGAGAACCTTAGAGATATCTAAGGATTCGCTTAACAGCAGTTAAGTGCGACTTTTTAGGATTAGACTGATATCTCACACAAAAACATGTGGCAAACATTATATCTGGGCGACTAGCAGTCAGATAAAGTAAAGAACCAATCATGCTGCGATACACCTTTTGATCAACAGGTTTCCCGGAGGGATCCGTGTCTAAGAGTGTACCAGTAGCCATTGGTGTTTTCATGACTGAACTATCTGACATATTGAACTTTTTCAAAATATCTTTTATGTATTTAGCTTGATTAATAAATATGCCTTTGGGTATTTGCTTTACTTGTAAACCAAGAAAGAAATTCAATTCACCTATCATCGACATTTCAAACTTAGTTTCCATTATCTTTGAAAAGTTCTTGCAAAATTTCTGATTTGTCGACCCAAATATTATGTCGTCAACATAAATCTGAATAAGAATTAAGTCCTCACCTTGCCTTTTGAGAAATAAGGTAGTATCTACTGTACCTTTCTTGAAACCAGAAGCAAGTAGAAATTTAGTGAGAGTTTCATACCAGGCTCGCGGTGCTTGTTTAAGACCATACAACGCTTTGTCTAGGACGTAGACATGATCAGGGTGATGAGGATCAACGAAACCTTCAGGTTGAGCCACGTAAACCTCCTCATGCAAAACGACGTTCAGAAAAGCAAACTTTACGTCCATTTGATAGACAGTAAAGTTTTTGTGCGCTGCATATGCTAGAAAGATTCTGATGGCTTCGATCCATGCCACCGGGGCGAATGTTTCGTCATAGTCAATGCCCTCTTGTTGACAGTACCCTTTTGCGACCAAACGAGCTTTGTTTCTCACTACTACTACGGCTTCGTCTTTCTTATTTCTGAAAACCCACTTTGTTCCTATAACAGATTTACCTTTAGGTAGTGGGATCAAGCGTCATACCTTGTTCTTTCGAATTGTAGAAGCTCGTCTTGCATGGCAGAAATCCAGAAGGGATCACGTAGAGCTTCAGACGTTTTCTTTGGCTCTAAAGAACTGAGGAAGCTTGAAAACATGCAGAAGTTGGCTGTTGCTGACCTTGTCGTGACACCAGATTGTACGTCACCTATCACATTGTCCAGGGGATGATCCTTAGTCCAACGATGTGTGCTTGGTAAGGCTTCAACTGTTTGTTGCGTATTCGACACATCGTTTTCATCATGCACGGTAGGTTGCTCCATAGATGTACTCGGGACATCTTGTAGTTGTGTTTCTGATACTGAAGCTTCTGGGTTAGCAGTTGAAGTGCTCGGGACTTCGTTTCTAGAAGAACTATATGTAGAGACAGATTCAACATTAGTAGAGTCAGAAAATAACTTTGTAGTCGTACCTGATGAAGATGAAGTTTCAGTGACTTCTTCGGAAGGTCCAGACATGTCTTCAGATATAGTAGGGACCTCCGAGCCTGTACCACTTGTTATTGATGTTGATATGCCTTTTTCAAAACTTGCACATATATCATCAAAGGCATCAATAAACAGTAAATCTAACTCAAATGAAGTAGAGTTAGAGTTTGAAGAAGTGGATCCTTTTGTAGCTGGTTCTATTCGTGATTGAATAGAAGCTTTGTCCTTAATTACGAGTTCTGAATTGTTGTGTCCAGAAGTCCTTGTTGAATTCTCATCAAAGGAAACATTCATGCTCTCAACAACCGTTTTAGTTCGAATAATGTAAATTCGATAAGCTTTGGATGTCAGAGAGTATCCAACGAGATATCCTTCATCCGCTTTCTTATCAAATTTTGATAATCCTTGACGCTCATTAAGAATGTAGCACCTGCAACCAAAGACACGAAGAAATTTGATATTAGGTGTACGATTGTTGATTAACTCATATGCTGTTTTATTAAATCGCTTGACCACAATGGTACGGTTCTGTGTAAAACATGTTGTAGCGACTGCCTCGGCCCAAAGGTACATGGGTAGATCCGAGTAAGCAAACATAGTACGAGCTGCTTCAACCAGAGTGCGGTTCTTCCGTTCAACAATGCCGTTTTGCTGTAGAGTGTAGGCTACGGAGAAATTGTGTGAAATACCCACGGAAGTAAGATAACTCTTCAGGGTGTCATTCTTGAACTCCGTGCCATTGTCACTGTGAATGGTTCTGACTGGCAGTTGAAGACGTACTTGAATGCGCTTGATGAAAGCGATAATCAACTCTGGCGCATCTGACTTGTTGCGAAGAAACTCGAGCCATGTATACCTTGAGTAGTCATCTATCATTACCAACACATATTTCTTTCCGTTGATAGATGTTGTGCGCATTGGGCCACAAAGGTCCATATGAAGAAGTTCAAGTGCAGATGAGGTCGATGATTCAGCTTTGGACTTGAAGGAGCTACGCTTCATTTTGCCCAACTCACATGCGGAACAGAGTGAGTCTTTTTCGAACCTCATTTCTGGTAGACCTTTGACTAGACCTTGTCTTTGTAGCTTCGCTATAGATCGGAAATTCTGATGAGACAAGCGCGATGCCACGTCCATAATTGTGCCTTAGTTGCTTTGGCTAATAGGCATACTGGACGTGTGGCAGACAAGGTACGAAAATCCTCTAGATAGCAATGAGTGGTTGTGAAGCGGACTTGATAATTCATGTCACAGAAGTGACTGGTACTATACAGATTGTGATCAAGCCCTTCTACATATAATACTCTTTGAATCTTCACAACACCATTATCGAGAATTCCATATCCCCTGACGTGGCCTTCAGCTTCATAATTGGCAAATCTAACTGCTCCGGCAGGCTCCTCCACATAGTTATGCAAGAGGTGCTTGAATCCGGTCATGTGGCGTGAACATCCGGAATCTATTTCCCACAATCGACAGGCCTGCAAGGGAGACAATTAGTTTTCCTTAAGCACCCATATCAGGATGGGTCCTTCGCGGTTAGCATCAAGCAACTCAGGAATATCATCTGGTTTGACTTTCACTCTCCATTCATAACGCGGTTTTGGAACCCATTTCCAAACCATCTTAACATTTAATTCCTGAAAGTGCTTTTTAGAAGTAGGATTGGCAACCTTAGCTCGATACACTTTGGGTTGTGCAGAAGAGTTAGAATCAGAATTAGACATAAAGTTCAGTTTAGCTTTTCTCTTATTCTGTTTGGACTTTGGAGGGGAGTAGTATGTGAATGAGTTATCCCAACAGTGTTTGCAATATAGATTCTTTCGAGAAAAATTCATAAACTTAGATTTATCAGAAAAAACCGTACATCCATGATTATCAAAAGAATTACTTTTTAAAATAACACTGTCAGAAGTACAACTATTCGGAATGAAAGGTTCACTAGATAGCCTATCATTCTTATTCACACTATTGTCTTTATTCTTCTTACTCCTCCCAACTCCATTTCCTTTTATATCTAAAACAGAAACAGGAACCTTGTTAGTCTCCAACTTAGAAGGTGGTTCTTTTCTTGTGTTGTTTGAAGTCACACCCTTTTCAAAAATACTCGGCGGATATTCATGACAATCAGAGTAAACAACTAAAGGTTTTGTAGGAGCATCAAATTCTGGATTGGTTCTTACCTTCCAGCTTGGATCATTGAACATCTGTTTATCATTTGAAGCATTTTTAAACAGAGTAATTTTCAAATAATTGATCTCAGTGCAAAGCTCTTGATTTACTTTTAAAGACTTTTCAAGTTTATGTTTGAGATCAAAGTTTTTATCTTCAACCTCATCAAGAGACTGTTGCAGCAAGTCAATTTGCTTCATCAATTCATATGTATTATTATTCACAGAATTTGACCCCTTTAAATCAGAAACATGATCAGATTCTGAAGCATTCATCATTTCAAAGAATATCTCTTCAGTCATGGACTCAATAAACTCCGTTTTATCAATTTTAGAACAAGATTCAGTCGTGTTAGCAGTTTCTTCTTCAACCTCTTCAGCAAGTAAAGGTTTAGAAGCAATGGGATTTGAGACTGATGGCATAGTAGATGGATCAACATCCGATTCATACTTATCATATTTGCATGCAGTCTCAGGTAGAACTGTGTTGGTGCTAACTGGTTCATTGGAAGGTGTGGTAAATATTGATTCATACTCAGTAAATACGATCTTTCGAGTCGCATAGCTTTTGTTTAAATCACCATATTGAAAACCAACTGATTTAAAAGGATTTTGAGAATCAGTGTCACCAGACTTGTTCTTTCCCATTTCTTCTTGACGTTTGGTCTCAGATAAAGGTGTAGGAGTACTGCTTCAACAAAAGTAGCACGAATGTCAGGAATTGGTTTTATTGTGGAGCCAAATTTATCAAAGTTATATAAGTGCTCCGGTGCCTTTTTCAAAATTTCGTTAATTGGCACACCCAAACCTGGTTTTAGTTTATAAAACCTTTCGTCTTGGAGTTTATTGGTCAACAGATTTAATGTTTTCTCAGTCTGAACTCGTTTCATATTAATGTCATCCAGTTGCTTGATTTTGGTGTAAGCTTCATTTCTTTCTTTATAACAAACTTCAAATTTTGTTTGAAACTCACCCTTTTCAGCATTAAGATTCACAAGATCTGTTTCTAAAACAAATATTTTTTCTTTTAAAGACGCTTTTCAGCTTTTAAATCGTCTTTTTCTTTTCTTTTTCTTCCACAACAACTTTTAAAATGGCATTTTCATCATGAAAGCTTGATGCAGATTGATGTGCAGAGCTAAGTTTGCCTTTCAGTAAAGCAAATTCATCTTTTATACCATGTATTTGGGACATTAAAGATTCAATTAGTTCAGAATTGTCACTTACCTCAGAGTTTGCATCTTCGGATTGTATCTCAGAGTCTTCATCGTCACCTTCCAGCTTTGCCATATAAGATACTTGGGTGAAGTGAGCTTGCTCCTCGTCATCGGAACTTTGATACAGCCAGTTCTCTTCTTCAGCAATTAGCACTTTTCCTTCTTCAACTTTCTTGGCAATAAGTGACTTTCTTGCGTAGTACTCTGAGTTCTTTACTTTTTTGAATTTGCAGTCCCTTGAGAAATGCCCAAATTTTCTACAGTTGTAGCATCTTCCTGGTTCATCCTTTCGTTCTTCTCGCTTCTCCTCTCTCTTTCCTTCTCGTCTATCTTCCTTCATGTCTTCTCGTCTTTCCTCTCTCTTTCCATGCCTCGGCTTGTATCGTATCTCAGACTTCTCTTTCTTGTATCCATCATACTTTGGCTTTGAGTATATTCTTTTCTTGCCAAAGCTCTTCTTGAATCGTCGCGTAATAAGATCCAAGTCTTCGGAGAACTTTTGAATATCTGGATCTGAATCAACTTCCAGTTCTTCATTGCTCGAATCAGAATCAGAGTCAGTAACTTCGGTAACTGGAGCTTTAGACACCTTTTTCTTTGACCTTGCAGAGGATACAGAACCTTTGCCGGCTATGAGAGCCACATAATCCTTCAGATGAATAGACTCATTGTTAATAGATCTCACCTCATCCTCATGTTGAGCAAGAGTAGAGAAGATATCAGTGACATTTTCTCGAGCCACATTCTTGGACATCTGGAGGTTGATAGCAAAGTTCTTCCATTCTGGATTCAGATTCTTGATGAACTTGTAATTTATCTCAGAAGCAGATTTAGCGATGTTGTTTCTCCGCAAGTCATTGAGGATGATGTTATATCTGTTGTAGGTATCTAATAGCAACTCTCCTTCTTTTGCATTAAATCCCTCGTATGCATTTATGCATAGATTCTGCTTAGCTTGTATGGAGGCTTCACTTCCTTCAAACTGCCTTGCTAATTCATCCCAGATGCCTTTAGCAGTGCTCTGACTGTAGACACGATTGTAGATGTCGTTTGGAATTGCCATTGTCAGATAGATTAGAGCCTCTTCTTCTGTCTTATACTGTTCTTTTTGCTTTTCATTGAAGAACTGATAAGGTTTAGGAATCTCTCTGTTAGGGATTTCTGGAGAGGAATCTGTAGTAGGTTGACCCTTTACTGTGATCATTGGAGTTTGTGGACCTTCAATGATTGCTTTCATGAAGTCTCTATTCTTGTGATTCAGAAACTGGATCATTCTGATATTCCATTGCTGATACTCGTTAGCCATGAGGACAGGAGGTTTGACTTGAGAGCCCATTGAGAGAAGCTGATTGGACATCTTAGCTGTACGGTTAGTAAACAGACTTTTCTGTACCAAGACAACCAACTAGATGAGATCGTTAGAATCAAAATAAAAAACCACACTAAAAAATTTTCAGAAAAAAAAATTTCCAAAAATAATTAAGTGTAGTCCTTTTAATCAGTATAAAGCTTCAAACGATACTGAAAAATCGAGCTGTGCAAATTAGAAAAAAAAATCACCAAAGTGAACAGTAACCAGTGAATAGTGACGTGAGCAGTACTTGCGCAAAGTCAGGTTTGCGTACCACTTAGGATGCGCAAAGTAGAGGTTTGCATACCACTTGGGATGCGAAAAGTAGAGGTTTGCTTACCACTTGGGATGCGCAAAGTAGAGGTTTACGTACCACTTGGGATGCGCAAAGCGTGTTCGACCGAAAAGATGTGAAGACCGGTATTTTGTTCGACCGAGAGCTTGCTTCGACCGGTATTATGTTCGACCGGGAACATGTAAATACCGGTGGAGTGATTTGACCGATAAACTGTTATGACCGGAACAAAGTTGGACCGATATTCCTTTCGACCGGTGCGATGCTATGACCGGTAAGGCTAAGGACCGATAGTGTCGAAGACCGATAATTTGTTTGACCTATATGGGGTTCGACTGATAGAGTGTAAAGACCGAGAAACTGCTTCGACTGGTAAAGGACTAGACCGATATGAATGCTTAGACCGATAGAATGTTCGACCTGAATGGTGTTCGACCGATATGTTCTTAACCAACCCAGAAGTCGATGAACAGACGCAATAATCAACCCAGAAAATCTGTATAGACTCACAATCAGATGCAAAAATCAGTCCTTTGTACTCAGAAACATGAACCAATCACAATACAATCAAACTCAGAGATCAATTTCAACTTTTAAGCATTCGATTTGATAAGCATAGTAATGACCGATAGATAACTTATGTCGAACCCAGAAAACTCAAAATCACACAATTCAATCACTTTGTTAATTCTCAATGCACTTAATCAATCAGATGGCATTTAGAAGCATAAATATCAACTAATCAGATCAACTTTAAACCAATAAACACATTAATTCATGCAATCGATTTTCAGAATACGATGAGCAGTAACTTTCATGATGAACAGTATTCGATGAATAGTAACTTTCGATGAACAGTAATATCACAAAAAAATTGATTCTTTAGGCTCTGATACCACTTGTTATTCCAGATTAATCTAGTTGGTAAACAATTATCACAGAACACAATAATATCAAGAGATATAAAGATTAATAATAACGTACCAATCCCTTGAATAAACAGTTAAACCCTTGAGTGTTCTTGATACCCTTGAATGTAGGATTACAGAGAAAATACTTTATGTCACTTTAATCTCTAAACAATAATTATCAAAGGTTAGCCCTAAAACCTAATTGAATAAAACTTTAAATACATAGCCTAAAAGGCCTAATGGGCTTATGGACTTGAGGCCCAATAGCTAATAACTATTATTTATTACATAATAAACCCTCTATTTAACTTTGACACACTTGCAGTTTAAACCCTTAACTTTAACTTTAATCTTGAATACAATTATTTGATCCAACAACTCCATCTTTCTGTTGAGAGCGAGAACTTCGCCAGTCAAGTGATCAACATGGCCGGTAAGGAATTGGAGTTGATTTGTATTGCAGGCTATGTTGTCCTTCATTTGATTGACCTCGATTTGAAGGGAGATTAGTTAAGAAGCATCAACTTTAGTGGTGGTTGATGAGGTTAAAGTCTTCATCTCTTCACCTGCTTGATTAACGGCAGTGGTGTTGGTGTCGAGAGAGGCAACAAGACTTTCCACCTTCTCAGCGAGCTTGTTGACATTGGCATCAACAGTTCCCAAAGTAGGACCTGAAAAAAAAGTAAGTAGTTGAGCGAAATTATGCTCAAGCTTATTTAGGGAGTTGGGAGAATTTTATATGGTTTTGGGTTTACTCGAGGTGTCAAACATGTTGAAAAGTTTAATTCCCCATCAAATTGAGAGAAGGGCTGAGATGTTTGAACAACAACTGGTCCTGTATTAGCAGCGACAGAAGTTGGCTGCTGTAAAAATGAAGGGTTAGGGACCAAAGAAATAGAAGGAGAAGTAATGAGGATAGAAGTAGAAGCACTAGTGATTATAGTAATTACCTCAGATGTTTGAGAAACTTGAGCAGTTAGATGGATCACAGGTGGTGTAACAGCGATTGTAGTCACTAATACGGTTGTGGTGGTTGCTGATATGGAGGAGAGACCCACAAAATCATCCAAGGTAGGTTGTTGAGAGACCACCTCAGGTTCTTTCAGCTAGGGGGTTGACTCCTTAGTCTTCTTAGCCTTTTTAGAGGAGCCAGGAAAAGTTGATGATTGTCGTTTGAGAGGGGTGGTAGTGGTAGGGATAGCTGATGAATGAACTATCGGCGTGACCACTGAAGTCAAAGATGTGGAGGAGAGACGGAAGCGTAAGGTCTGAAGACTTACCTCGTTTTCAGCAGGCTTCACTTCTAGGACACGAGTACCAACTTTTGAGAAGTTGTGGATGCCTTCAGTTGGATACTTCTGACCAAGGAAGAAGTGCAGAATAGCAGAGATGAAGCGTACGAAGGGAATCTTTACATCCCGTTCAGGACTTTCAATCTTTGACATGAGATCGTCAAAGATGACTCCGGTGTAGTCGAAATGCTTTCCAGCCTGCAGCGAGTAACCCATTTGAACTTGGATTTTGCTAGCTTGGTCCAGCGATCCAATCTTTCCACTCATGCTCTGGATGATATGAGTGAAAATGTAATTCATCTCTGAAGGCATGTTCGCCTACAGGATCTTCGTCAGCTTCCTGTTTGGGATGGTGGTTTGAGGCTTGTTGTCCCACTAATACTCCATGTGATCCAGAAACTGAAGCAGTTCAGCATCAAAAGGTAGAGGGTCGAAGCCTTTTAGAGTTTTAGAGGGAAATCGTAGTGCGGTGCGGACAACCAATGCAGTGATGTTCCCTAGGCCATGTTGAGTAGTGAAGGAGATGGCAAGGATGAGTTCACCTTTATTGTTGACTATTGATCCCTTGTCAGCAGAGAACCAGAATTGCTGAAGAAGGGCCTTGCTGGGCTTGGGGTCCACTTGCAGTGCATAGGATAAACAGAATTGCTTCAGAAAGTTGACAGCTTCCACAAGATGAGGGAATTTTTCAACATCAAAGTTCAGACGTGCCAGATGGTTCTTCATTAGAATCTCAGAGTCAGTGAGGGCGAACATAATGTTCTTGGAAGCAACAAGTGTAGATTGGGCCATTTCTAGAATAGAAATGAGGAAAATTGAATAGAATGATTGGAGTCTAAAAACATTTTAAATTATTTTACCTATTTCCTTTTGAGGAAAGAAACTTGAAAATAAGTTTGTTTTTAGATTAGAATAATGTTATTGAGGATAACAAAGAAGAAGAGTAGTCTTAAAGACCAAGGGTCTTTGCATAGAATAGAATCATAAAGAAAATGATTTTAAGAATGAAAAACACTTTGAATCAAAAACAATAGAAGTTTTAGAATCAAATACGTGTTTTTATTAAGAAAAAGATGAAGAACAAAAAATCTGAAAGTCTTGAGGATTTGAAGATTAAGTAGTTTGCTTTTGTTTGCTTGAATGCCATGAGTACTTTTCTTGCCTTGGAAGTTTTGAAGAGCGTAAAAGGCAAAAATGTAAATGAAATTCCTTTTATATGGGGAGAGAGAAGGAATTTGGAACGGGAAAAGGGAGGTCATCATGACACGGACACGTCCCACGAAATTTATTGGACATGAAGTGCAATGGATGAACGGGTCAGAAAAAGGCGTGCCATGGATTATCGTTTAGAATAACGTCATTGTTGGATCCCAGATTTAATCTTATAACAATAATGATATAAACAACAAAAGTGTAAACAGCGGAAGCAATATAGTTTGATATCAAAAGCAGATTCAAATATCACAGTTCATATATAAAGCAAGTAGAAAGAACAAGATCTTCGTGAGATATATTCAGTTGAATCTTTTAATACAAGATATCAAAAAGCACACTTTTGTCAAATGAGTGATGGTCCTATTTATAGGACCATAAAGTGAACAGTGTACTATTCTGACAAATAGAAGCGTGCTTGAACAATGTCTTAGCTAAAAGGTAATCTCAAGACATGCTTGAACAGTAACCTACCCTATAAAGTAAATCTTATCACTAAGTGATTGGTTATCTGTTCTGATACTTTAGGAAAAATGTCTTCAGCGCCTTCTTCAGAGAGAATGTCTTCAGAGCTCTGATGTAGTCTTCAGAGCCTCTGATGAAGCCATCTCTGATGTCTTCTGCTGAAGGTGTTCATCTTTGATGTGTACTTCAGAGGCAGGTATGTCCTCTGAAGTCTTCGTCCTCTGAAATCTTTGTTCTCTGAAGTCTGTCTCTGGAAGTCCTCTGAAGTAGGACTTGGATATTTTCAACACTTTAATAAATAAAGATTTGGAGCTAACAATCTCCCTCTAAGTGTTGAAAATAAACGATGCAAGAATAGCAGAGAACAGAAAACTTAAACTAGAAAGCATAGAGGAGAAAAATCATCCTCTTAAATATTACTCAAAATATTTGAAAATTCATTACAGAGAAAGTAATTATCAAAAATAAGGAAACACACTAAAATTTGTCACTTGAACAGATTCCTTGGAACTTCATGATCAGAGCTATGAAGTTGATCATCGACCCAATCTCCAAGTCAAGTTTCGCTAGTAGATCTACTTTGTGCCTTTCTTCCTTCACATGGATCATTTTCTGTATTCCTCTTAATGTGTCATCAGAGTACATCGATACTTCTGAGGCAAGAAAGATCTTCTTCACTTGATTGACTCTGTACACGAAACCCAGAGGTTCTGCTATAATTGATCCAGTCTTCTGTTCCTCAAGTTTATCGATCGACTCCACAGGTTCAGTTACCTCCAGCTTCTCTTCTCCCAGGTTTAGAGCAAGTTAGAAGTCACGTTTTGCTCTGTGTTTGACATAGGCTTCCATTGCCCGTCTGACTTCAACCATGCCCATTCTGATTTCTCTTCTTCCATGATCATACCTGGCAGAGAAGTAGGCATATAAATGTGGTAAATCATATGGATTTAGATTTACGAGATCATTATCATTGAACTCATAAATCTTCTGATCAGATCGAGTTACCACATAGTGCCTATAGACTATCTTGTTGTAAGCAAAAGTCTTCTCAGAGATTTTGTTGATCTTGATGATTGGATCGTCTGAGAGGACCTGTGCTCTTGGTCTGGTTTTATCTCTGACGAATCTTCCCTCATAGTCCGATATGTCCTCTCTGATCCTTGGATTCAGAGGGATGACTAGAGTTTCTGACAAACTGAACTCATAGTAGATGTATCTGAAGTGGTCTTCAATGGAGGCTTCGAGATTTGATGCAAGGAATGTTGGAGGTTGAGAAAATACTCTGGCTGGTAGACCGATGCTTGCCTTCTGAACAGGATTCTCTGAAGGAGCCTGTTCATTAGCAACCATGGTCTCTGGTTCCGTTGTTTGAGGAGGATCTTCTTGAGTAGGTTCAGAGATGTACCCATCTATCTCTGGTGAGTCTCTCAATTCTGTTGCTGTTGAAGTATGATGAGGTTGAGAAAATCAATTACTTCGATTTGATCTTCAGGAACTTCTTTCGTTCTTTCAGAGTCTGCCTTCTGTTCTTCCTCATACTCTGATTCGTAAGCATCTCTCATCACATGAGTTGGTCTTTCTGGTGATGAGAATGCATCTTCTGATGTAGAGAAGTCTACTAGCTGCTCATCTTCATCTTCTTCCAGAGCTCCAATAGTTTCTGGAGATGCATCTATTATTGGAATTATTGGAGCACCTGAAGTAGATGATGCTAGGAAGATAACAGGTACTGGAGACTTTAGAGTGGCCTGGTTATCTTCAGCAGAGGTTGAGGTTGAGCGTCTTTCTGTTTCTTTCTCTTTGTCTCGGATTGTTTCAGAGGGAGTGGACTCCTTTTATGTTTCAACAGTTATTGGTATTGGAGTCTTCTCCCCCTTATGAAGATCTGATGACCCCTGAGGTTGATCGTCATGGTTTTCAGAGTCTTCATACCTAGCCTTTTTCTGGGCTTCCTCAGAGCATGCGACCTCTGGTTCCTTCCTCTTCAATGATCCCTCTGAATATTTGACATTCTTCAGAAGGTCTTCAATCTTTTTGTTCTGCTGAGTGGTCTTGGAGACGAACTTGCTGGAGATATTAATTACATTGCTGGTGATCTTCTTGGAGAAGTTGGTGAGGTCAGCCTTTGTAACAAATTCGGATGTAGCAGGAGCAGCAGAGGAGGTAGGGATCTTCATAATCACCTTTGCCAAATAACGCAAGACTTCCTCTTTGAATAGAGAGAAGTCTGCAGTTGATGGAGGTGGGGCAGAAGGAGTTGGAATCGCCTTGAGGAGTTCAGTTTTGGAGTTCAGAATTTCTCTGGATAGAACCGAGTCATTTTTGATAACAAGGCCCTCCAGAGCATCAAGTTTGGCGTTCTGAGATAGAATGTTTGTGCGTAGCTCAGAGACCTCTGAAGTAAGCTTTGCAACTTTAGAGCGAGAGGTAGAGGCCTCTGAGGTCTTCTCCATTTGAAGTTTAATCTCCTTCAGAGATTCTCTGGCTTCGTCATTGTCACACTCTAATTTTCAGAGTAAATTAAAACCTGGAAATATGGTAACAAGACATCCGAAAGGATATAAACTTCACATAAAGGGGATCAGTCCTTAAGACTATACAAAACTCATACGGATATAGAATTTATCAACCATACTAATCTAAACATAACTGTCTAGACTACAATACTTGGCGAACCATAATTCACTAAAAGATGGGACTTAAACAATGCCCAACACCAAAATACTAGACATCTCAAAATATGCCTCGAGTCCACGCTCGACTCTCAAAGACCCTGTGCAACCCACCGCTAAGGGAAACCTGTTATACACATCATTTGAGAAAAAGTATTAGGCTTAAAGCCTAGTGAGAACATACAGTTTATTCAAAATCAGAGATATAAACATCAATATCATAAAGAAATCTTTTCATAAAGGTTTAATTCATAAAGATAACATTTCGCCACAACCGGGCCTTTTCGGTCCAAAACTCATTATATGATGACAAAAGGACCATTTTACCAAGGATAGTGGTGTAACACAAAGTAGACCACAAATCCGAGTTATGAGCTAAACACTTGGAGTCCTCAACAATGAACCCAGAGTCCGTGCTACGAGGTGAGATCGCGCTCCCAAGGGAAACTAATGTATACTCCTTCACTAGGATCACCATGAACCATGGCTAGTATCCGGCCTCACATAACCGTACCAAGTTGCCCCCGAGGAACATGTGATCCATAGCTACAAATTTGGGGAATAAAACCTCCCAACAAAACAGTCTACTCCAAAACCTAGGGATCCACTAGTAATGGTAAGGACTCGTCACAACAACATATGTGACCAACCATAAATAAATATATGGTATAAGTACATTTTATAAACAAAATGCTACTCCAGTTCAACTTCTGGTAAGAATGAAATTCATTAAAATAAGTTCATAAACATTCTTTTCACATATCCACATAATGTGCAAGTAAAACATCATTTTACTTTTAATAAGGCGGAACCAGTCATTTTAGTCAAAACTGATCGGGAACCCCGAAAATCACCAAAAACTTCATTTATGTCAAAATGTAGAGAACATAAAATCATACCGTAGAAATACTTCAGATTTCGTAAATAAGAGTTTTGACATGTATAAAGTTTGTAAAATGGTAGTAGGAACTCACCGGTAGGTTTTCAAAATAAAGCCCGGAAAACTAGATAACGATCACGACGAAGAGGTGAAGCTTAAAACACCGACCCCTTGCTAGAAACACCGAAAACTAGCAACTAAAATAGCCTTGAAGATCAAAAGAGAAAAAGAGAGAAAAGGGAGAGAGAGAGAACTGAGATTTGAGATATTATGAAAATATCTCAAATCTTAGATATTTAAGAGAAACCACAAAAGCATTCTGACCGTGCGCCCTCAAAGAAGGAAATGCGCACGACCCGTGCGCTAGCACTATGCCTCAGCCCTGAATCATACGCACGACCCGTGCGTTTTCTCTGAAGGAGGGCGCACGACCCGTGCGTCTTGTAGACAGAGGCAGAAACCCTCCTTTTTCCACCAACACCTTCGCAAAACAACGAAATTCGGGGTGTTACAGTCACCAAAAATTTTGAACTCCTCTTTGGTGACATAATCAGAGTGGGTGACCTTAGGATCAACACATGATTCTAAATTTCCCTCGAGTTTAGAGGGGCCTTCTTTCGGAGGTGGTTTAATGTTTTCTTCGGAAGGACTTCCCATTAATCCTCGAGAATCCTTTTTCAAGGATTTCTCTAAAATGGTTCCGATTGGTCTCTGATCATCAGAGTCAGAATCTGATGATGATGAGAACTGAATGTGTGTGGAATCCTTGCTGTCCAGGCTAAGGAGTCCATGTGCGAGAAGGTCGTGCCATGTTTTCTCTGACAGGCAATCCTTACAAGAGATCTTAGGTCTCTCCTGATCTAAGGGACGGTCCAACTTTTTATGAGCCACAAAGGCATCATGTGTGTGAGGAGGTGACATACTCTGGGGGGAATGAGTATTTTTATCTTGGTCTGAGTCCTGTTGGGAGGACTAAGCCGTATCAGGGGTTTCCCCTTTAGTGCGTGCTTCAGAGCCAGAAGAAGATGCCTCTGAGCGGCTGGTATGGGAAGGGTTCGAGGTGTGCACCTCTATTTTAATGTCCACTGATGCTGGACCATCTTGGACAATAAATGTGTTTGCACGGGGATTTGGGCTTTGGAATCGCTCATGTGTGCCAACAAGGACATATTTTTCTACCTCGCCGCCCTCGGATTCTAGGTTTAGAAATTCACCCTCTGAAATTCTCTCTTCCTCACCTTCCTCTGCTCTGACAAAGTTATTCTCTTCGTTAGAGGGAGGGTTCTCTTGTCTTCTCTCCTTTACTCTTACAGAGACACCCTATGGTTGCTCTCTGTTAACGTTTTGAGCAGTATCAGAGATATCACTCTCTGATTCAGGCTCAGGCTCAGAACCTAAGTGTGTTGGGGATCCCATCATCGGTTTTGATGATTGGGCAACACGATTAAGTAAAAGATGGGTATTAGAGTCAGCAGGAATTACCTCAAGCATGGTGTGTGGGAAACGTCGCTTATTTGGATAAGGAGGAACCTCTGTTGCTTTGAACGAGTTCATGATAAACAGAGGCATCCTTGGACCTTCCTCAGTGATGGTGAATTTCTCCATTGCTCTTTGAATGATCACAGAGATGAATCTTTGGAAACAGTACCAAAATTGGTTGTTTACCTTTCTCCAAGTCTTTGTTCTTCTTGTCCACCACCGTTAGTATCTCACAGAAGAGAATGTGAGCCATATTTATGCTTCTGTTGAAGAATAGAGCATACATAATGGCAAGGATCGGTGGATGGGTGTGATCCTGACTTCCAATCTTGCAGGTAATTGTTCGATTGAGAACACTAAACATAAAGTTCCACTTGGGAGGCAGGTATTGACGTCTGAATTGACTTAGGCGTGTGATCTCTCTGTTGTAGCCTAAGTGGTGGAGGAACTGAAGAAGAACTTCCTGAGTTGGTGGTTTCTCAAATTTCTCTATTTGAAGGTCTGAGGTTGTGAGCATGTTGAATCTGCGAGTTAGGGTTTGTGGAGTGATTCGGATATTCATGCTTTGGTCACCTAGGTCAATATACCCAACAATGCCTTCCTTTTGGTCGTCGTATTCACTAGAATACCACCATTGTTGGACAAATCGTAAAGGAACATCGTTGGCATGTTTGGTGAGCACATCGTTGAGTTCGCAGTTGGTCAAGAAATCTAGTATGGGGAGAAACTGCTCATCGTATTTGGTAGGGGTGACATCCATATTCAAGCTTGGAACAAGTTTGTTGGAGTTTTCTGAGGTTTGGGAATGAGCCGCTATTGTTGCAGGTTTTGAGAAATATGAGAGCTTAGAAAGAGAGAGATTTGGGATTTTGGATTCTGAGAGCGTAATGAATAATGAGAAGAGAAAAAGGGTTTTTATGGACAAAAAGGTAGAGGGAGAGGTTATGGAAACGACGATTGAGAGTTCCAATATCAGAAAGGACGTTCCATCATCCCCTAATTAATAGGTGACACGTTGAGGTGTGTAGGGGAGAGCCGCTTGGTGTTAGAAAACCGCCAGCAGGGTTTTTGAAAAGAAACGAATGGTTATCCAAAAGATTTATTATTTAAAAGAATTTCCTGGAATATTCGTTTAATGAGAAAAGATCAGAGGCTCTGATATGAGTATCAGAGATAATATCAGAGGCTCTGATACAAATATCAGAGGCTCTGATACAAATATCAGAGACAAGATCAGAGGCTCTGATATAAATATCAGAGACAAGATCAGAGGCTTTGATATAGAAATATCAGAGATCAGAGACTCTGATATGAGTATCATAGAAGCTCACTTGCTGCTCCCCCTTAAAAGATGAAAGGTTCTTTGTCTCCCCCTTGACCAAAGAATAATGTCTTTTTATCTTCTCCCCCTTGATAGATGCTTAGAGATACAAAAGAATGATTTTTACCATTTGTGAAAAGTCTAGAGGCTTTGAAATTAGTTTCAGAAGCTCTGGTTGAACATGCTACGCATGTTAGAGGCTCTGATGAATGGATCAGAGATTCTGATGTTTTCCTGTGTTAGGTAGACATGTTCAACATACCCAACTTGCTAATTAAGAAATTGAACCTTCGTTCATCTAAAGCTTTTGTGAAAATATCAGCAAGTTGAAGTTTAGTTGGTACAAAATACATCTCTATTATTCCTTTTTCAACATGATCTTTCAGAAAGTGGTACCTTACATCAATGTGCTTTGTTTTGGAATGCTGTACAGGATTGGTAGAGATGGCTATGGCACTTTTTGAATCACACAGAATTGGAATTTTGTCATATTGTAAGTCGTAGTCTTTGAGCTGAGTTTGCATCCATATGACTTGAGAACAACAACTAGCAGCAGCAACATATTCTACCTCTGCTGTGGAAGTTGAAACACAGTTCTGCTTCTTGGATGTCCAGCTTACCATCTTATTTCCCAACAATTGACAGCATCCTGATGTACTCTTTCTATCTAGTTTGTATCCTGCATGATCTGCATCAGTGTATGCTGTTAAATCAAAGCTAGACAGTTTTGGATACGAGAGACCTAAATAAGGTGTGCCTCTGAGGTATCTAAAAATTCTTTTGACTGTAGACAAATGAGATTCTTTTGGATTTGCATGATATCGAGCACAGAGACATGTTGCGAACATTATATCAGGCCTGCTTGCAGTTAAGTATAGAAGTGATCCTATCATGCCTCTGTAGGTTTTGACATCTACAGATTTTCCCGAAAGATCAGAGTCAAGCTTGACTCCTGTGGCAATAGGTGTTTTCATAGAGGTTGAATCATTGAGTCTGTATTTTTTTAAAATATCAGAGACATACTTAGATTGAGTTATAAAAGTACCCTCTGATGTTTGCTTTACTTGTAAGACTAGAAAGAATGTTAATTCTTCCATGAGACTCTGAAAATTTATCACAATACTTTTGATTTGTAGAGCCAAATATAATGTCATCAACATATATCTGTACTAAAAGCATCTCATTTTTATACCTTTTGATGAACAAGGTTGTATCGATTGTACCTTTTTCAAAACCATTATTTATCAGAAATGTGGACAGAGTAGCATACCATGCTCTTGGAGCTTGTTTAAGTCCGTATAGAGCTTTATGAAGATAATAAACATGGTTAGGAAACTCTGTATTCTCAAATCCAGGTGGTTGCTGTACATAAACTTCTTCATTTAATTTACCATTTAGAAAGGCAGGTTTGACATCCATCTGATATACTTTGAACCCTTTGTGTGCAGCATAGGCTAAGAAGATTCTAATTGCTTCTAGCCTAGCTACAGGTGCAAAGGTTTCATCATAATCAATACCCTCTTCTTGGCAATATCCCTTAACAACCAACCTAGCTTTGTTTATGATTATAATGCCATCCTCATCCTTTTTATTTCTGAAGACCCATTTAGTTCCAATTGCAAATTTTCTTTTAGGAAGGGGAACTAAGGTCCAGACCTTGTTTCTTTCAAACTCTTGAAGCTCATTTTGCATTGCAGAGATCCAATGAGGATCTTGAAGAGATTCGTTTACCTTCTTTGGTTCAATGATGCTTAAGAAATTTACAAAAAAACATTCATTGATTGTGGTTGATCTGGTTTTGACACCCTCTGAAGGTGATCCAATGATCTGATCATGAGAATGATCTTTCGTCCATCTTGTGAGTGGAGCATGAATATAAGGTGGAGTTTGAGCTTTAGAGATGAAAGTGGGAGACATCTCTGTTGTGCTGAGCAGAGGCTCTGAAGTGGATTCCAGAGGCTCTGAAGTTGATTCCAGAGGCTCTGAAGTTGATTCCAGAGGCTCTGAAGTTGATTCATTTCTTGGCCCTACATCCAAGGAAGCAGAAGTTGTGACTTTAGAGGGACCAGAGAGATTTGTATCTGAAGTTTGTGGTTCCTCTGAAGTTGCTCTGTGAATATCTCTGAAAAGAATCTTTGAATTTTCATCATCAAGGAAATCTTCGAATATTTTGTTTAGTTCAGATTCTCTTATCCTTAGTGATTCATAGATATTTTTAGCAGTTGGATTTATATATTCGTTAGCTAGACTTTTGTCATCATCAAAAGACACATTGATACTCTCTTGGATTGTTCTTGTTCTTTGATTGAACACTCTGAAAGCTTTTGAGGCTAATGAATATCCAATGAATTTGCCTTTATCTGCTTTCCTGTCAAACTTTCCAAGAGACTCTCTATCATTTAGAATAAAACATCTGCATCCAAAAACATGGAAATATTTAACATTAGGTTTCCTATTGTTAATGAGTTCATAAGATATTTTCTTGAATCTTTTGACAATAGTAGCTCTGTTTTGAGTGAAACAGGCTGTTGCCACTGCCTCTGCCCCAAAGTTTGTGGGAAGATCTGATCCTGCAAGTATAGTTGTTGCAGCTTCAACCAGTGTTCTGTTTTTCCTCTCAACAACACCATTTTGTTGAGGTGTTCTAGTTGCAGAGAAGTTCGGAGTTATGCCTTCCTCTGAAAGATATGAGTTGATTTTCGCATTTCTGAACTCTGTTCCATTATCACTTCTCAGCTTCTGAACTTTGGTATCAAATAAAACCTGCAATCTTTTTAACAATCTTATTAAAATATCAGGGACATCAGACTTGGCTCTGATGAATTTTATCCAAGTATATCTAAAGTATTCGTCAATCAAGACGAGGATATACTTTTTACCTGACAAGCTCTACACAGAGATAGGACCACAAAGGTCCACATGAAGCATATGCAGAGGTTTTGGACAATTATTATCACTTTTGGTCTTGTGGGAAGATCTTTTCATTTTTCCCATTTCACAAGCAGAACAAAGATGATCTTTGTTAAACTTCAGAGATGGTAATCCCTTAACCAGATTTAGTTTGACCAATTTATCAAGTGAAGAAAAGTTCAGATGTGAGAACTTTTTATGTCGAGCCAAACATCTTCACTGTTCAGAGATACTAGACAGAGTTTCTCTAAGTCGGTTCTTATGTGTTTGGAAAAATTCATTCTGTATAAATTTCCCTTTCTGTCAGCTCTGAGCATTTCTTGACCTGTTTTTGAGTGAAGTTGTGTGTCCCTAAATCTAGTTTCTAATCAATATTAAACAAACACAACAAGATTAACAAACAATTACCTGTTTGATTACTTTCTCAAATCACAATTACAAAGATCTCTTTCTAGAACTCTCTCTCTCTCTCTACGTATTCTTTCTCTCTCACTTCTATCTCTTGTAACTCAACTGAAAAAATACAAGAAGAAAAATGTATTTATACTAACATCTAATACAAGGAAACAACAAATACAAAAACAACTAAGTTTGACTTTTATTAAAAGACTTTGACTTTTAATGAGATTTGACTTTAGCAGCTTTGACTTTCTCAACTTTGACCTTCAGTATGCTTGATCTTATATCCAACATATTTATGCTCTAACAATCTCCCCCTTTGGATTCAAGATCATTGTTGAAAGATCTAGCAATTCAGACTTCACTTTAAGCTCTGTCAAAACAATCTCCCTTTTTCATTGATGATCTTCTTTCCAAAACTAACTTCAAATGAGTAACAATCTCCCCAAATCTTTCATAAAGACGCTTTCAGACTTTGGAAAGAAATTATCTACAGATTCAGCTCAGATTGCTTCAGCAAATAATCTTCAAAGAAATCTTCAGAAATTCTTTGATCATCTTCAAAACTTTAAAATCTTTACTTTGAACTTTTCTGATTTGAGCATTTCAGAAAAAATAATCTCCTCCAAACTTGAAAAACTTTAACATTTCTTCATACCATCTCCCCCTTTTTGATGATTTGAGCATCTATATCATCAAAACTTTTCTATCAAGAAATGTCATCGACCATTCTGATATTTCCAACTGAGCCTCTGATTCTGTGATCCATAACCAGGTATTCATCTAGATCTTTGCAAATCCAGACAAAATAAGAACATGTAACTCCTAAATCAACAGATGAATCAGTTAATATGCCTGTCAGTAACACAAAGTCACTGTGTGTAACGAATACACAATATAAAGGAGTTTTTTGATGTTCACTCCCCCAGGGCTTCCATCCAATCATCGAAATACCACAAAGGAAATTTCTATGAATGTTATGACAAAGAAACAAATTCTTTGTGTGCTCGTGCAAGTGTAGAAAGAATTAAGCACGATGATTGCTTTTATAAGGCTCAACATAGTGTAAACCACTGAGACAACAGTAGATAAACACAGACTCTAAGTGCATGATTGAAGTGCGAAGGTGGGGCAGACTTCCTTCTTTTTCAATACCCAGATTTTCCAAATGAAAACCAGATAGATTATATGCTGCGTCCCCAGAAAATATGAAACATTTTCTTTTTGAGAAGAAAATGAGTAGTTGGTGGGGTTTAAGCAGGAGTTGGCATGAGCTAATTGCCTGTTTCAATAACGTTCACCAAAGAGTTGTGAAACGCTAGTAATGTGGCGGCCCGACTCAGAAAGTAGTTGGTGCAGAGTTTGATATTCTTTTACTCTAATATCTCACCCTCTTTCTTTTTAATCAATAAGCTCACTACTAACCAAACTCTCTTTTCCATTTTACCTCAGCACACCCACACTCATTTCTTTTGACTCCTCACACTCAATCACTAAGAAATTAACTTCATGGGTAGGAAACACTGGTTAACGTGAATCCATAGAAGTTTAGTTAATTCCTAGCACAAAGAACCCAAGTTCCTATAAAACATGAGTTGCTCAAATGGTTTAACTTTTTCAGTAAAACGCATATACAAATGTCAGACATAAATATGCTCAGTGATATAATCATGAAGATATGAGCATTTTAAGCTATTGAAGTATTTTCAAACAAGGAAATTAAATGAATGAACATGAATGCAAGAAACTTGTTTGAAAATCTGACATTGTATAAAATGGTCAGAAATGAATGATATATCAATTAAAGCTTAAGGTCAAGAAAAATTGATATTTGTCTATACAAAACAAGATATAGACATTCTTGAAATGACCGTTTCGAAATGAAATATTGCTCAAAATTCTTTGAATACAAGCGGAGTGTCTTACCATCGAAGAAAAATTGTTTCAATTTAGAGACATGGTAAGAACATGTTTAACAAAAATTCAAACCGGTGTGTGTGAATACTTGAAAGTATATAGAAAAGACAATACACAAGTATTTATCTTTGGAAACACACGGTTTGTTTATCAATGAAGCACAAAAATAGAATAAAAACATTTAAAATCACACTTCCAAATTATAAAATCTGTTTAAGAATTGGGAAGTTGTTTGAACATTTAAAAACATGTTTTCTATATTTGAAAGTTGTCCTTCTTTCAGATATATGTAAGATTAAAATAAGAAATTTACCTTGTCGCTCAATCTTAAATCTCAGAAAGTCAGCTGTAGTCATGTAGATATGATCGTGTTAGCTTCTCTCATCCTGTATAAGTCTCAAAGTCTAGTCAAAATTTATTTACAAAATTTATTCGAAAATAAACGACGGAAAAATAGTAAAACAATTATAGAACGAGTTCTGATCAGAAGTAATCAGAAATCATTGTCTTACTCCTTGTTACTTATAAGCTCCCCCTAAAATCATGCATTGCAAAGATTTTGTCAGTTAAACAAAATGCAGAAATTAGTTAATACTCCCCCTCAAATGAATGTAGATCATCTAAAATCTTCTCTTACTCCCCCTGAGATCATGAGCAAACAATTAAAGTGCAGGTATCTTTCAGAAATAAACATAAAGAAAATGACGAAAAATAACAATTTGTAACTTTAGTAGGTAACAACCGATTATGTCTTAAGATTTAACATACCAAACTTAGAGACAAGAAAATTAAATCTCTTTTCATCTAAGGGTTTGGTAAATAAATCTGCAAGTTGATAATCTGTTTTTACAAAATAAAGTTCAATTGTTCCTTTTTCAACATTATCTTTTATAAAATGATACCTTACATCAATGTGTTTGGTTTTGGTGTGTTGGACAGGATTAGAAGATATGGCAATCGCAGTCTTCGAGTCACAATATATTGGGATTTTATCATACTTAAAGCCATAATCTCGTAGCTGTGTTTGCATCCACAAGACTTGAGAGCAGCAACTAGCAGCAGCTACATACTCCGCTTCAGCAGTCGATGTGGAAACGCATAACTGTTTCTTTGAAGCCCAGCTAACGAGCTTGTCTCCAAGGAATTGTACGTGACCAGAAGTACTCTTTCTGTCCAACATACAATCTGCATGATCTGCATCTGAATATGCAGTCAGTTGAAACCTTGTATCCTTAGGATATCACAAACCAAGGTCTGCAGTCCCCTTCAGATATCTAAAAATCCGTTTGACAGCGGCCAAATGAGATTCTTTGGGAGCATCTTGATATCTAGAACAAAGACATGTTGAAAACATAATATCTGGTCTACTGGAAGTAAGATACATCAACGATCCTATCATACCTCTATATGTTCTAACATCAACACTTTTTCCCGAAGGATCAGTGTGGATCTTAGTTCCTGGTGCCATCGGGGTGCCAATAGATTTGTGATTTTCCATTTTGTACTTCCAAAGAATGTCCAAAATGTACTTAGATTGATTTATAAAAATCCCCGTAGAAAGTTGTTTAACTTGAAATCCGAGAAAGAAATTCATCTCTCCCATCATACTCATTTGAAAACGTGACACCATGAGGTTAGAAAAGTTTTTACAATATTTTGGATTAGTAGAACCAAATATTATATCATCAACATATATCTGAATAAGTATAATATCAGCTTTTTCTTTCTTGATGAATAAAGTACTGTCGATCTTACCTTTTGAGAAACCAGACTTGACCAAGAATTTTGATAATACATCATACCAGGCTCGAGGGGCTTGCTTTAATCCATAAACGGGCTTTGTCCAAGATATAGACATTATCTAGCTTGTCTTGATTAACGAACCCTTCTGGTTGAGACACGTACACTTCTCCTTTAAGAATTCCGTTAAGAAAGGCTGTTTTCACATCCATCTGAAATACTGTGAAGTTCTTATGAGCGGCGTAGGCGAGAAACATTCTGATTGCCTCTATGCGAGCTACTGGACCATACGTCTCGTCATAATCAATGCCTTCCTCTTACCGATAGCCTTTGGCAACAAGTCTAGCTTTGTTTCTGATGACGACACCATCTTCATCCTTTTTGTTCTTGAATACCCACTTAGTTCCTATCACGGTCTTTCCTTCAGGCTTAGGAACTAATATCCAAACCTTTAGGGATTCAAACTGATTGAGCTCTTCTTGCATTGCAGATACCCAGTCCGAATCAGCAAGAGCCTCGGATACTCGTGTTGGCTCAATCTTACTGAGGAATGAGTCATGCATACACTGATTAAGAGTCGCTGACCTTGTCTGAACAGGCTTGTCAAAATCTCCAATTACTTGATGTAATGGATGGTCCTTGGTCTAGCGATGCTCATGTGGGAGTGGAATAGATACTGATTGAATATGATCATCATCTTGAAATCCACTTTCAAAATCTTCAGTTTGAATTACAGGAGGGGGGTTTGCAGTTGAAGACTCAGGTGCAGAAGTATCAGTTGGAACAGTAGATTCTGACTCAACTGAAACAATTACTCTTGGCTCAGCATTAACTTGTGGAACTTCAACTGTAGGAGTAACATCAGGAATGTGAGTTTCTGACTGAACGGAGGATACTTGTTCAGTAATGACCTCTGAAATGACTGGATGATGACAGCTTGTATCTTCAAACCTGTCAGTCACAGCAGATTTAGGTATATTAGATCCTAGAAACTCATCATAAAAGAATTCAAATAACAAATCTAAACCAGTTAAATGTGAAGTAGATGTAGAAGCGTTATCCAAATTTTTCGCTGTAGAAACAGGTTTTGGACTGATCTGCCCAGAAGCTAATACTCCTGTGATAACGGGTTCTGAACTGAGATGATCAGAAGCCATTTCTTCATCAAATGTAACATTGACGCTCTCCACAACTGTCTTTGACTTCTTTATATAAACACGATATGCAGCAGAAGTTGAAGAATAACTGATAAAGATGCCTTCGTCCGCTTTAGCACTGAATTTATTCAGACTCTTTCTGTCGTTAATCACAAAACATTTACACCCAAATATGTGAAAATATTTGATAGTTGGTGTTCTGTTGTTGATTAGCTCATATGGAGTCTTCTGAAAACGGCGGTGTATTATGGAACGATTTTGCGTATGGCATGCAGTCGACACAGCTTCCGCCCACAAAAATAGAGGTAGATCCGATTGACTAAGCATAGTTCGAGCGGCCTCGACTAGCGTCCTATTACGTCTTTCTACTACTCCATTTTGTTGAGGGGTTCTAGCAGCAGAATACTGATGTGAAATTCCAACTGAATCGAGATATTCATCAACAATCTTGTTCTTGAATTCTGTGCCATTGTCAGTTTGAAGGAACTTGACTTGTCGCTGCAGTTTCACCTGGGTCGTCTTTAAGAAAGTAATGAGAACTTCCGGTGTCTCATCTTTAGATCGAAGAAATTTGACCCACGTGTATCTTGAATAATCGTCCACAATTACCAACACATATTTCTTACCACCCAAACTCTGAGTTCTCATTGGTCCACATAAATCCATGTGTATCAGTTCTAACGGAGAACTAGTGCTTGGTTCAGGCTTCGGTTTGTGTGCGGCTCTCTTCATCTTACCCTTCTCACATGCTGCGCATAAGTGTTCTCGTTCGTATTTCAGCTCAGGAAGTCCCTTTACCAACTTCCCACGAACCAGCTTGTTGATGTAACGAAAGTTCAAGTGAGATAACCGTCTATGCCAGAGCCAACTTTGTTGCTGTGTAGCTTTTGTCAACAAGCATACCTGATTTTCAATCTGAACTTTGGACAAGTTGATGGTGTAGAGGTTTGTCTTTCTATGTCCACCCAAGAGTTTTGTTCCGTCTTCAGTACGAATTGAGCAACTCTTAGACTTGAAGTTTACCTCTAACCCTTTATCGCATAATTGACCTATGCTGAATAAGTTGTGCCCCAAGCCTTCGACATGGCTCACTTTACTGTTCGTTATCTTGTTTTGAATGATATCACCATATCCTAGAATAGGTGAAAGCTGATCGTTTCCAAATCTGACATTGCCACTGAATTTATCTGTATAGTTAGACAATAAAGCTTTTTGCCCAGTCATATGCTTGGAACATCCACTATCCAAGTACCACATATGCCGGGTCTGCAATAGAAATCAGGCAATAATAGATTTAGGTACCCATTTAAAAACGGGCCCTAACAGATTAGCACAAGATTTTGGCATCCACTTGAAAATGGACCCTCTGTTCTTTTGAAAACTTTGAAAATTATTTGATCTCGAAGAATTAACATGATAAGATCCATACCAATCAGAAGAATTATGAGAATAAGCAAAATCATTTCTCTGATAAGAATAATACGTAGTAGTAATAGGAGACAATTGAATCAATTGTTGTATTAAATATCTCTTGTAAGAAGTTACAAGGTTTTGATTATTAAAAGCAATTTGATCAATCACATCAGTATCACTACTAACTGTTCTATTACAAGTATTATCAGAAACTGATTCTACTATCTCATCATCCTTCATTTTTGGTCTCCATTCAGATTGAGCTTTCAACTTTTTCTTCTTTAAATCTGAAACACAAGATGTAGATGTATTAGAAAAAGTAGATTTCCAAGATTGAGTTTTCTTTTGTGTACCAGTGTATTTCTGTTTCTGTAATCGCTGCTTCTTATGTTTCTTACCATTAGCATAGTAATCAGCAGTTACAGAAACTTTGTCATTACTAACACCACTTGGTAACACTTTGTCATTTTCAAGACAAGTAGAATGATCAGGAAGTTTAGAATGAATGTCAAACATATCGTATTCTTCCATGCTCCCATCATCAGAATTAAAAGAATCATTTGCAGACTCAAATAAGTCATCAGAATTATCAGAGAAAATTTGAGGTTCCTTTGAAACTGTAGAACACTTTGTTGATTTTCCTTGTAAAACAGTGTTCTTTATAACTGTAGAAAACACATTTTGTTCTATATCAACCAAAAGTTTTTCATCAGATAAAACATTTTCAAGTTCAATTATTTTGCTTTCAAGAATAGTTGTAGGAACATAAACCTTTGCAATCGCAGGTTTTGCCTTCATCTCAGATGCGGAATAACTAACAAAATAGTCTTTTGAAAGAACTTTTGATGTTTCTGAAAGATAACTATCATTTAACTTTACATAGTTAAACGGTAGTTGCATTTTCTTTTTATTCTTTCTGTTTTCAGTTTCTTTGGCCTCATCTTCATCTGACAATTTGGTAACAAATTTGGGTTTCAAATGAGTATGTTTACCAGCACAGGCAAGAAAATCATAGTTATAAAGTGCCGGCTGTTTTCTGATAGCTTTCTTAAGATAATGTGGGTTGTTAAAACCAAGTCCCCATCTTTGCTTAACATCAACCTCATCATTAGTAGCATTAAGAAAGATGGTTTGATCTGTTTGATCTCTTTTATAAAGTTTATCTTCCAGACCATTTACCTTCTTGTTCAAATTCTTGTTTTCAACCTGCAGTTTATAAATAGTTAGTGCAGATTCATTTTTCTCAAACTCATATCTATTTACTTTACCTTCAAACTCAGAAATATTCTTTTCAAAATTTTCTACTCTAGATTTAGAATCAGAATCAGACTTGCGTAAAGAATCAATTAGATCTTTGTTTGAAATAACAGAAGTATTAAGTTCAAAGATCTTCTTGTTCTTTTTAGCAACCTTTTCTTTTTCATTTTTCAGATTATTTTGTAAATTTTGAAGCTCAACCACCATGGTTTCCTACATGGTAATAAAATCTTTTGGAGTTAAGTTTAATACCTCATTCACTTCTTCATCATCTGACTCGTCATTCTTGTCCTCTTTGCCCATTAGACAGATATGAGCATTTTCTTCTTTATCTTCTCCTTCATCCTCAGAATGATCCAACCAAAACTCATCCTCTGCCATTAAAGCAACACCAGCTTCTTGTTGTCTTGCCAGAAGCAACTTGTTCTGATAGTACTGAGAGTTGCGTACTTTTGGCTTCCGACAATCTTTGGCATAATGACCCAACTTACCACAATTGTAGCATTTTATTGAATCAGTTGCTGGCTTCTCAACAACAGTGTAATCATTTGCAAACTTCTTCTTCTCATCCGGTTTCTTCTCACCATACCTATTCTCTTCAAATCTCTTGCCTTCTACCCTCTCTCGGTGCTCATGGTTCTTTGAACTTGATGACGAATAGCGTTGAGAATTTGATCCCGGATTCTTATAAAATTTCTTCTGAAATGCACGGGTCAGCAATATCATGGCTTGTTTCAGACTTTCGCCATCATCACTATCAGACACAGAACCAGACTCTGAACTTGAACTCACTATCTTTTTCTTCTTCTTCTCAATCTTCTCTTTCTTTTCTTTCTTTGTCTCTCCAACCAAAGCAATCGGATCAGGAACCTTCTCAGCCTTTTTCTTTTCAGCTCTTTTCTCCTCGACCTCTTCCTCATTCTGACGTAATGTCTCATAAACTTCATGAAGAGGGATTTCGCTTAAATCTTTCATCTGCTTCATCCGACGTGTGTGTTTCTTCCATTCAGGTCGTAAGATACTCAGAAATTTTACATTGTTTTCCAGATGCTTCTTCTTGACTTTGTTCTTTGTCAGCTCATTAAGAAGCAAAGTGAATCTTTCATAAGTGTCTTCAAGACTCTCATTCTCTTTTGCCTTGAATTCCTCATAGTTATTGATGTAGTTGGCCACCTTTATCTGATTCCCTATCTTTGATCCCATCATCATCTTTTCCAATTGATCCCACATCTGTTTAGCATCATGCTTGAAGCTGTCAATCTTGATGTAGATATCATTTGGAATGCTTTGGAGTAAAAGAGATCTTGCTTGCTTATCAGCTTTAAATCTACTCTTTTGTTCTTCTGAGTACTGAGAGAAGTCAACTTTAACTGGTTTTGTTTTTATTTCCTTTTTTCCATCTCCATCATCACTTTCACCATCAACATTATTACCATCATGATCATCAACAGGTACATGAATTGTGATTGGTTTCATGGGACCTTCAGTGATAGATAGAAGTATATTCTCTCCATTTGAATGTCTATCTATGAAATCCAGGAATCTGTCTTTCCATTGTTCATATTCGCCTTTGAGCAATACTGGAGGCTTGACATCTGTTCCGATTGAGAGTGCATCTTTGGAAGTCATCTCGTTTAAACCTGTTTGAAAAATATATCAATAAGAAACTAGAACTGATCGTTAGTCCAAAATATGAAATCACAAGAAAAATCTTGAAAAGAAAATCACAGATTTTTATCACAGAAAGAACTGTGTCCCCCTAGGCAGACTTAGCACGGGGGTCCTGCTACCCGGTTAGCGGGTGGGGTCAAGGGGCAAAGGGGGTCGAGGGGCAGCGCCCCTAGAGAAAAAAATTTCACTATTAAAGGGCATATTACAGTTTTAAAAATTTGTCAAAAAATATTCTAAGTATAGAAACTCGCAAGTCACTATTCACTGTGAAACACGCAGATCGAGACTTGCGCGTTTGATAAACTCTCAGGAAAACACGCAGACAAACTCGCAAGCAAACTCGCAGACAAACTCGCAAGCAAACTCGCAGATCAAACTCGCAGATGATGAAACTCGCAAGTGCCTAAACTCGCTAAAAACTGTTCACGCTGAAACTCGCTAACAGAGGCTTGCGCGTTTACAAAACTCGCACGTCGAAGTTTGCGCGTTTGAACAAAACTCGCTAGCTTCACTTGTGCGTTTCAACTATTCCTCTTCAAACTCGCACGTAGATAAACTCGCAAACCACTGTTCCTTTTCAAACTCGCTAGCTTTGATGAGCGCGTTTGGAGAACTCGCAGATCGAAACGTGCGCGTTTTAGACCAAAATTTATCCTTTGACTTGCGCGTTCTAGATGATGAACCTTGCGCGTTTCACGACGAACTTGCGTGTTTGGACGATGAACTAGCGCGTTTTAGAGATCTAGCACGTTCTTCAAGATATCGACCCAGAAATTGATTTTTCCATCTGTTTTGCGATCAAACCTTTGTCAATTGGCTTGAAACTTTGCAGAAATGATTGATTACAATACTAAAACATATTACAATGCAAAAATTTCAAAAACCAATACAAAAAGATACATTTTGGATCAATTTACAGTGCATTAAACTCGTGAACAAAAATATCAACAAAAATTCGAAATTTAGGAAAATTACAGTGCAATTGACAAATCAAATCATACAAACATGATCGATTATACTATATGAACATACTCTGATCGATTTCAACTCCTAAATCGCACAAAAACTCAAAAATCGATTTGAATTTTGATGAACAGTAAACATGAATAGTAAAAACAAACTTTTCTTGATTTCTTGATTTGATTTCACTTTGGATCTGCTCTGATACCAATTGTGTGTCCCTAAATCTAGTTTCTAATCAATATTAAACAAACACAACAAGATTAACAAACAATTACCTGTTTGATTACTTTCTCAAATCACAATTACAAAGATCTCTTTCTAGAACTCTCTCTCTCTCTCTCTCTACGTATTCTTTCTCTCTCACTTCTATCTCTTGTAACTCAACTGAAAAAATACAAGAAGAAAAATGTATTTATACTAACATCTAATATAAGGAAACAACTAAGTTTGACTTTTATTAAAAGACTTTGACTTTTAATGAGATTTGACTTTAGCAGCTTTGACTTTCTCAACTTTGACCTTCAGTATGCTTGATCTTGTATCCAACATATTTATGCTCTAACAGAAGTAATGAACAATGTTTTTCTTGAAATTTTACATCAAAACCATGGTCACAAAGTTGACTTATGCTGATTAAGTTATGCTTTAATCCGTCAACATAAGCAACCTTTGATACAGAAACATTACCTCTTGATAGCTCACCATAACCTTTAATCTGTCCTTGCATGTTGTCTCCAAAAGTTACTGCTCCCCCAGATTTAGCTTTGAAAGAGGATAATAACTTTTTATCTATAGTCATATGCCTTGAACATCCAGAATCTAAGTACCAGATCGGCATAGACTGTTTCTGCAAGACAGATTAGATTTTCTTAGGTACCCATCTCATTATGGGTCCTATTTTGTTAGAATTCTGATTATCTCTTTGAAATTTTGCCTTCTTATCTTTTGATGTTTTGGCAGAATTGTCCTTTTTCTTTTGAGGCTTTGTCTCTGAATTTTTATTCAGAGATTGATTAAGAAAACAGTGAGAACCTCTGAAGTGATTTTTTAGTTTCATCAAGAGCTAGATGCAATTGCACTTTACAGAACAAGAAGAAGTAGAAGCAAAGGATTTCATTTCATTAAATGCATTCGATACATTATGATTCCTTTTTGAATTAGTACTAAGAATATTACAAGTATTCTTAACTACTTCTTTTCTTCTAGCTTGAGAGACAACCTTATTTTCAAGTTGTCTTCTCTTGTTCAGAAACATCCTCTTCTCTTTGTTGCTCACTTCACAAACAGGATCAGAATGGTTAATTTTTTTCCATTTTCATTTTTGTCCAGAAGTAAACTTGATTGGTTTATAAGTGTAGAGTTGAGAAGTGATAGTTTTATTCTTTGCCTTTTCTTGTAATTCTTTTTGAAGTTCCAGAGAAGTTTTTGCTTTAAGACACATTTCTGCAAAGTCAGGACATATTGGTATTCTAGGTTTATTTTTCAAAACAGAAATAGGAATGTTCAAAATTCCAGAACCAACAGTATCTATCTTTTAATGAATTACTTTCTCTGGTCTGTAGAATATCTGTTCATCTACCTCTGGATCAAATTCAAAATCAGAGTCAAGAAAGTCTCGTTCAGTCTTACCAGAGATAACTACCTCTGATGGTTTCTCAATTTTCCTAGGTCTTGAGACTTTGATGATTCTTTTCTAGCTTTCTTTCTTCTTTAAATCAGCTATGATATTTTCTTGATTTATTCTCTTGATGTCATCCTCAAATGTAGTTCTGATGCATTCATCAGAGATTGGTGAATATAGAGGGGCATCTGGATTAAGTGAACTCTGAGGTTCATCTTCAGAAGTACTTGTATCAGAGTTACTTTGTTCAGATGTCTCTGACTCATCTTTGATAAATGCATTAAACTTAAAAATATCTTTAGGATCATTGCTCTGAGGTTCTGTGAAAAATACCTCTGAAGTTTCCTTTTCTATTTTTAAGATGGAATTTGGAAAGCTTTGTACTTCAGAGTATGCAACATTTTTAAAATTCAGAGCCCTTGTTTTTGATCTCTCTGAGTTTTTTATTCTCTTGAAATTGTTCAGTGATGGACAGTCAGAGCTCTGGACCTTTCTTTTACAGAAAGTGGAAGAAAGTGAAGTTTTCTTCAATCCAGTGAATGGATCCAATTCATTGAATCCAAGCCCTTGAGTATCCATTTGAGAGTTTATCTTTATATGTACATTCTGAGCATCAAGATATCTTTTGATTTGAAGTTCTTTCCTTTCCAAAGATTGATGTAAGATTTCTCTTTCTTTTTGGAAAAAATTGGTTAAGGCAACAGAATTGAGTCTTTCATACTCAGATTTTTTTACTTCTTCTTCTTTAACTTTTAAAACTTTGTCAAGTTCTTTGAATTTTTTCTGAAAATGATTTTTCTTTTTGTTTCTGAGCTTTCTCAAGTTCAGATTTTTCAACAAAAATATCTCTCTTTTCTGATTCAAGAAGATCTTTTTCCCTTTTGTAAAAATTGAGATCTTTTCTCATTTGTTTTTGTTGGGTTTTAATACAATTTTGTAACCGATAAAACGCAGCGGAAAATTAAAATAATTTTGGTTACAACTAATATAGAAAACTTTTCAGAATAAACCTTAAAACCCAATCGGATCCAATGATGCATTTAATTAAAATAAACCACGCCATAGGGGGTTTAGAATATGTACCTTTCTAGATCTGACGGGATTAAAACTGAAGCACCAAGAAACCAAAGTAGGTTTCCTCTATTGGTAGTCCACACACGAACACGTTTTCCGTTTCCACCGGGTGCTAGCCGAAGAACCCTAGATCTAAATGTGTTTTACAGAAAAGAAAAAGTTTCTTTTCTATATTTAACTGAAAGGCTAATTCTAATTCAATCGTCTATCAAATGGTTTAGCCTAACTCCTTATTTATACCAGAAGAATTATAGTTAGACTATAATTCAATTATGGATTAAATAAGATTTAGTAATTATCTATAATATTCAAATTCAAATTCAAATTCAAATATATATATATATATATATATATAATTATCCTTTTAAACTTTAAAATATAATTATATAAATATATATAATTATCTTTTTAAACTTTAAAATATAATTATATAATTACAGATAATTCCCCGTAATTAACATAATTACGTTTTCACCCTGTAAATATCATAATTACAGTTTAACACATATTTTCATAAAATCCGGGTTTATACAAATGGAAACAAACGCATTCTTTGTGTGCGACCCTATAGGTTTACATACTCCTCAGCAGTATCTCTGTGTGACATGTGTCGTGGGCATATAATAACTTACAGTTTTGATTTTTCTTTCTCCTCAACAAGTTTTTGCTTTAGGATTTGAAATTCATCTGTTAGTTTAATAACATCCAATTCAAGTTCACTTTCAGAGGTTGAAGGAGAGTTTACCTTTTCAGAGTAGTCCTTTGATGATCCGTCACTTTGATTATCTGTGAACGCCATACCACAGAGATTGGTAGGTTCTTCCTCTCCATCGCTTGTTAACTCTGACAACCAGTCTTCCATCTCTGCTACAAGTACTCTTTCTTTGACATTGTACTTGTACTTGTTTTTGTAGTAGTCTTCATCCTTGATCAGTCTACCTCTACAGTTGGCAGAGTAATGGCCTGGCTTTCCACATCTAAAACATCTTCCATCGTTTTGGTTTGATGGAAGAGTAGTGTCTGATTCTGTCTTCTGTGCTTGTGCTTGTGGTTGTGGCTTGAAGTACCTCTGAGGTTGAGGATACCTTGGCTGAAATGATTGTTGAGATCTTGATTGTTGAGTAGAATCATGATTGGTGAAATGAACGCCCTTTTGATCGCTATGTATAGTAGATCTGGGCTCTTGTTGATAGTCAGTTTTCTGAAATCTTCTTTCTGGATTTCCTCTTCTTTCTTCATCATCTCTTCTTCCTTCAAAGACTTTCTTGCCAAATTTCTTGTTAAATTGATGGGTGATTAATGCAAGAGATTTGGCAAAGGCATTGATGTCATCATCTGAGTCAGAATCTGAGTGTTCAACTTCTTCTGACATTAGAACCTTCTTGGATTTTCTTTTAGATTTCCTTTTTGAACAGTTGTCCTTTTCTGCATTTATTCATTCTTGTGATACACCCTTCTGTTTTGACATGAGTGCAAGTGGACCACCTAAAGAGGTTTTTGATTTTTGTTTAACAACTTCTTTTTCCCGTACTACCAAGGTACCATAAATGTCAGTCAATGACCATGATTCAAGATTTTGATTGTCTTGTATTGACATTGACAGTTGTGACCATTCTTCATTTAGACTTTTAAGAAAGAGAACATTGTTTTCTTCTTTTGTTCTCATGACCCCAAATTTTCTGCATTTGTTGATGAGGATGTTAAACCTTGAGTATGTTTGGTGCAAGGTTTCTTCGGGTAATTCATGAAAATCATGATATTCATTCATACAAAGATTTTTCATGTTCTTTTGAGTTTGTAGGCCACCTTCAAGTTGATTTACCAACTGATCCCATATCTCTTTTGCAGTTACACAAGAATCAAGTTCTTGGAAGATATCATTGGGAATGGCCATTATAAGTAATCTAACAACTTTTGAATCATTTTCCATCATGTTTGTTTCTTCATTCGTAAAGTTTAAAGTTTTATTTTCATAGTAAGCAGGGATTTCAGCAGTATCTGCTGTTGCTGGAACTCTTGGTACCAACACCATTGGTTGGTGAGGTCCATCGTTCACTGATCTTAATAGATCCATGTCCATGCCTTCTAAGAAATTTACCATCCTTATCTTCCATTGAGGATATTCATCCCTTAGAAGTGTAGGAGATTTGGTTAATGATCCAGCTGTATAAATGGCACTAATACTTGAGTTTGCCATTTTGTGAAGAAAAGATGAAGATTTTAAGAACTAATGCTTTTCGATGAAGATCTTTCTATTAAATGATGTAACTGTGATTTACTTTTAAATCAGGAGCATATGAAGTTAAATAAACCAGGGTTTATATAAACATGCACAGATATTAAAAGCTTGAATCAATAAGAAATAAATCTATCCGAGTATGCAGATAAGATCTTTCTTTGTTTTGGAAAACAAAGTAGCTCTGATACCAATTGTTGGATCCCAGATTTAATCTTATAACAATAATGATATAAACAACAAAAGTATAAACAACGGAAGCAATATAGTTTAATATCAAAAGCAGATTCAAATATCACAGCTCATATATAAAGCAAGTAGAAAGAACAAGATCTTCGTGAGATATATTCAGTTGAATCTTTTTATACAAGATATCAAAAAGCACACTTTTGTCAAAGGAGGGATGGTCCTATTTATAGGACCATAAAGTGAACAGTGTACTATTCTGACAAATAGAAGAGTGCTTGAACAGTGTCTTACTTAAAAGGTAAGCTCAAGACATGCTTGAATAGTAACCTACTCTATAAAGTAAATATTATCACTAAGTGATTGGTTATCTGTTCTGATACTTCAGGAAAAATGTCTTTAGCGCCTTCTTCAGAGAGAATGTCTTCAGAGCTCTGATGTAGTCTTCAGAGCATCTGATGAAGCCGTCTCAGATGTCTTCTGTTGAAGGTGTTCATCTCTGATGTATACTTCAGAGGCAGGTATGTCCTCTGAAGTCTTCGTCCTCTGAAATCTTTGTTCTCTGAAGTCTGTCTCTGGAAGTCCTCTAAAGTAGGACTTGGATATTTTCAACACTTTAACAAATGAAGATTTGGAGCTAAAAGTCATAGGAGAAAGAAAATGTTTCGTTTTTAGAAAGTATCACTGATAGAAATCCAGAGATAATTTTTCTTTTCAAAGGATCACTGACAAGAAATATCAGTGATAAGATTTGTTTATCAAAAAGATTTTAACCACTTGAAGAAATTCAGTGATTGAAGATTTTGATTTTTGAAAAACGTCTTACTGAATAAGATTCAACGAGAGAGAATGAGAAAACATACCTGAGAGTTAGAAACATTTAGTCAGAGATTATATGATGAAGTGGAACGTATTATAACTGACATAATGCATAAAAGCTGAAGATTTAATCTTCAATATTCAGCATTCCAAGTTCATTGATGAGAAAGTTAAACCTTGTCTCATCAAGAGGTTTGGTAAAAATATCAGCGAGCTGATAGTCTGTAGGGATAAAGTGTAGTCCAATATCACCATTCATCACATGATCTCTGATAAAATGATATATGATATCTATGTGTTTCGTCTTTGAATGTAGCACTGGATTGTTTGCTATAGCGATGGCGCTAGTGTTGTCGCAATAAATTGCGATTTTGGATAGCTGAAGGTCATAGTCTAATAGTTGATTTCTCATCCATAAGACCTGAACACGACAACTTCCAGCTGCTACATTTTCAGCTTCAGCTGTGGAAGTGGATACTGAATTTTGCTTTTTACTTGTCCAACTTACCAGCTTTCCTCCAATAAGCTGACAACCTCCAGTGGTTCTTTTTCTATCAAGTTTGCAACCTGTAAAATCACTATTTGAATAACCAGTGAGATCGAACCCTGAATCTTTGGGATACCAAAGACCTAGGTTAGGAGTCCCTTTAAGATATCTGAAGATTCGCTTTACAGCGATCAGATAAGATTCCTTGGGTTCTGATTGATAGTGTGCACAGAGACGTGTAGAGTACCTGATGTCAGGTTGGCACGCTGTATGATACAGCAGGGAGCCGATCATTCCTCTATAGGCAGTGACATTTACAGGTTTTCCAGCTGGATCCTTGTTTAATGGTAGCGGAGGTGCCATAGGAGTTTTCATCGCTGAAGTTTGAGTAAGATAAAACTTCTTCAGCATATCTTTAACATACTTACCTTAATTAATAAATGTACATTTATCAGTTTACTTGATCTGAAGTCCAAGGAAGTAAGTTAGTTCACCCATCATACTCATTTTATATTCTTTCTTCATTCTTTCAGCGAAGCGAGTATACAGAGATGGGTTAGTAGAACCAAATATAATGTCATCAACATATATTTGTACAAGAATAATATGACCTTTTATCTTTCTGAAAAACATAGTGTTATCAATTTTTCCACGTTCAAATTTCTCAAAGATAAGAAAAGAAGAGAAAGTGTCATACCAAGCACGAGGAGCTTGTTTTAACCCATAAAGAGCCTTATCCAGCTTATATACATAATGTGGATACTTAGGGTCAGAGAACCCTAGGGGTTGTTCAACATAGACTTCTTCATTCAGCTTTCCATTTAGGAATGTTGATTTTACATCCATTTGATATACTTGAAGTCTTTGAAACTACATAGGCTAAGAATGATCGAATTTCTTCGAGCCTAGCCACAAGGGCAAAGGTTTCATCATAGTCTATGCCTTCCTCTTGTCTGTATCCCTGAGTAACTAGTCTAGCTTTGTTACGGGTTACAGTCCCATGTTCATCTAATTTGTTTCTAAACACCCATTTAGTGCCTATAACAAATTTATCAGATGGACGGGGAACAAGATTCCAACCTTGATTTCTAGCAAACTCAGTCAGCTCTTCTTGCATAGCGCTGACCCAGTTTGGATCTCTGAGGGAATCATCAGTCTTCTTTGGTTCTGTAAGAGAAAGAAAATTAACAAAGAGACAGATGTTACCTGAACTTCTTCGTGTCTGAATACCTGCATTAGGATCACCAAGAATTTGATCTATGGGGTGATCTATGGTCCATCGCTGAGCTGGGGCATGATCGTTAACATCAGGAATTGGATCATCAATAGGAATATTCACTGATGAAAAAAGTTGAGGTTCTTCAGCTAACAAATGTTGAGTGTCAGAAAAACCATTATTAACTGAGAGGTTTTCAAAAGAGGGAAGTTCTGATGGAGGAAGTGTGTTTAGAGGAACAACTAATACCCAAGAGGTGGATTCAACGTTAGGAGGTATCAAGTTTGGATCTTCATCAGCATTAGGAGAGTTGGTATGCTGATGAGTGTTAAAGAGAGGTTATGTTTCTCTATAATGAGAGAGCATCCAAGCATTCAGTTCTTCATTGTCAGCGATAGGTTTAGAGTTTGTTGATCTGGATTCGTCAAAGGTAACATGAATTATTTCTTCTACTGTATGTCTTCTTTTGTTGAAGACTCTGTAGGCTTTGGAAATAGATGAATAACCAAGAAAGATTCCATCATCAACTTTTGGATCGAACTTTCCAAGAGCATCTTTGTTGTTTAAAATGAAACACTAACAACCAAATATGTGCATAAAGCTGATAAAAGGTTTTCTTCCATGAAAGAGTTCGTAAGTTGTCTTTCTGAAACGTTTTACTATAAGTGACATGTTTTGTGTAAAACAAGCGGTGTTGACAGCCTCTGCCCAAAACTGAGTTGGAAGATGAGAATCTTTGAGCATTGATTTTGCAGCTTCAATGATCGTTCGATTTCTTCTTTCAGCGACACCATTTTCCTGAGGAGTTCTTACAAAAGAGAAATTATGAGAGATTCCCTTAGCTTCAAAAAAATTGTTCAGAGAACTATTTTTGAATTAAGTGCCATGATCACTTCTTACTGAGCGAATAGTTAGATTATTCAGCACTTCCATCTTTCTAACAAAAGATATCAGTTCTTCTGGAGTGTCACTTTTACAGCAAAGAAAGATTGCCCATGTGTAGAAAGACTATTCATCTACAATGACAAGTGTATATTTCTTTCCAGCTATGGATTGGATATTGATAGGGCCAAATAAATCCATATGCACGAGTTGAAGAGGACTTGTCACTGAGGAAACTTGTTTTGATTTAAAACTAGCTTTAGTGTGCTTTCCCTTTTCACATGCTGAACAGAGAGATTCTTCGGCATATGAGTGCTGAGGAAGACCAGAGACTAGTTCCTTTCAAGAAAGAGAATTCAGTGTCTTTAAGTTAAGATGAGATTGCCTTTTGTGCCATAACTAGTTGACATCTGAGGAGGCCTTAGAGAGAAAACAAACGTTTTTAGTGGTAGTATAGTCCATATCTATTACATAGACATTTCCTATACGATAACCACTAAGAGCGAGCTTTCCTTTTTCATTCATCACTGAACATGCTTTCTTACAAAAGCGAACTTCGTAGTCTTTGTCACATAGTAGACTAATGCTTAGAAGGTTATGTTTAAGTCCATCTACATAAGCGACTCTTCTAAAAGTAGTTGTTCCATTTCTGAGAACACCAAATCCTCTAGTATAGCCTTTTCCATTTCCACCAAAGGTCACTAAGGGACCTTTCTCTTCCTTGTAATCAGTGAGCATATCTTTTTGTCCAGTCATGTGTCGAAAGCATCCGCTATCTAAATGCCATATACCCTTCGATCCCTGCAAACATAAGGAAGATTAATTTCTGATTTGTACTCACTTTTCAATGGGTCCAACAGTGTTAGGGGAAATGGAAGGTTCAACAATCTTCACGACATTTGAAGATTCAGCTTCAGTGGTAAGCTTCACTTTGGTTATTTGAATAACCTCAGTGGTATTTTTCACCTTAGCAGATTTCTCAGCTTTGGTGACCTTCTTAGCCTTGGAGGCAATCATCTTCACTTTAGTTGTCTTTTCAGCTTTTGTAGCAGTAGGACACTTACTAGCAATATGGTCAGTAAGTCCCTAGTGATAGCATTTTCTATAGAAGAATTTTGCCTTGTGATTATGAACAGTAGAGTTAGAAAACTTGAGATGAGCAGGGCCAGCTCCAAGAATGCCCTTAGCATATGATCTTGGAGGAACTTTCAGTTCTTCGGATTTCTTAGGCTTAATATCAATTTTCAGCTTTGGAGTTGTTCTCTGAGAAATATTAGTGATTTTAGTTCCAGAGCTTGAAGATTTACATACTGAAGGTTTGGAAAGGACTTTCAGTTTTGCTTTCTTGGTAGCCTTCTAAGGATGAGAAATGAATTTCCCTTTATCAGCGAGCTTAGAGCTTTTTGATAAGTCCTCAAGAATATGATTGGAAGATGATAAACAATGAGTAGAATAAGTGTCAGGGTTAGAAGAGACAAAAATTCCAAACTTGAGCATGGAACAAAATCATCTTTTTCAGGATGATAACCGAGACCAGTTTTGTCATTAGCAGGGATTTGAGCCCTGATGATTTCAGTGATCTTGGTTGATGAATTACACCATCCCTCAATAGTTGCCTTTTCTGCTTTTAAAGCAGTGATGGCTTGTCCGCGTTCAATACTGATAATTTCATTTACAATGACTTGATCTTTTAAACTTTCCTTTAGAAGAGTTAGTTCTTTGATACTTACATGACATTTCTCTAGTTTTTCATTTAAGTCAATGTTTTTGTTTTCATCTAGAGTTTTGCCATTGAGTGCATTATATAAGTCCATTGTCAGGACATCTACAACGCAACTTCTTTCAGCTTCAGAAAGAGAGGGATTAGTAGAGATTGATACATGAAAGGAGATATAGCTCATGGAAGTTCCTGATGGTTCTTCCACTTCTTCTTTAATCTCAGCCATAAGACAAAGATTAGCAACTTCTTCTTCATCAGAATTTGATTCTTCTGATTCAGTCCAGTCATGCATTTGCTTAAATTTTTTCAACTTTTGATATTTCTCTTTCAGCTTAAGGCATTTGCTATCGCTGGTTTTCCTGGAGGTAGAAGGTTTAAAAACTTTCTTTGACCTGCATTCACTTGCAAAATGTCTAACTTTTTCACAGTTAAAGCAAGTAGTAGTAGCCTTATCAATAGGAGTTGATTTTGGCTTGTCAGTTATAGAGAGAGGCCTATTTCTTCTGAAATTTCTCTTTCTTGAAAACCTTTTGAAAGAGTTTTCAAGAGTGCTAAGGATTCATCAAACTCTAAAAGATCAGTGTCTGATAATTCCTCAGAGTCAGAATCTAACTCAGTGATAGTGAGAGTAGATCGCTGAGATGGAATGATCTCTGAAGAGACTAAAGCGACATGAGTGATTTTGGAGTCTTTAGAATCTTTTATAAGATTCCTCTTCAGAAGATTTGATTGCTCATAGTTGAGCAATATTCCATACAAGATGCTAAGAGAGAGATAATTTAAGTCCTTTGTCAGCTTAAGACACATTGAGTAACTGTCCCAGCTTTCAGGAAGACATTCCAAGAATTTAGTTAAGACCTTAGAGTTAAAATAGGTCCTACCAACAGTCCTTAGATCAACGATTAGACAGTTAAATCTCTGGTGAACATCATATAGGGATTCATTCTTACCACAGATAAAACTTTCATATTGTCTTACCAAGTTAATCTTTCTAGTTTCTTGGATTTAAGTGGTACCTTCATATTGAACACATATAGTGTCCCACATCTCTTTAGTAGTTTTTAGATGCATGATGGAATGAAAGACTTCATTAGGCAGTGTGACAACCGTACATTAACCAAAATTTTAAGGTTAGCAATCTCTGAACTATTAGGAACTAATCATAAAGTAACTTCTTTAGAAATTTAACTCGATTGATTAGATTAGAATTTTACCCAAAAAATTTAGGTAATCACGTAGAATACCAGGTACGGACTGATAACTGATCATTACATCTCAGAAATGCCAAAATTTATGTTGAAAGTCTAAAATACATAAAATTGGGATTTTATTATTTTCAGATAAAATATATTTATCTATTTATAATATATTTATCTATTTATAATATATTTATTCTTAGCATGAACTGAGAATCGAGGGTTACGATTCTCAAATTTATCTGATTATTTAACTAAAATTTTATCATATTTACATTACTAATTTAATGTTTAATATATTGGTGAGTCATGGGCCACATGGCCGATTTCCATGCTCTCTCTCTCTTTCATTTTAGTTAAAACCAAAATTTAGTGATTAATCATCTCATTTCAAAATTACAAAAAACCTCTCATCTCCCTCTCCTCTCTCCTTCACGTCGGCCATACACCATCATCACCATCACCGATTTTCAGAAAATATCAAGGGAGAAATCAAGTTTTAAACATCATTTTACCTCAAGGAAACAAATTTGCATCTTCCATTGAGGAGGTAATCACTTTATATCCTCATTTTTCAAGTTTTTATTCAAGATTATGAATGTTTCACATCATGCATGTAGGAGTAGTATAATCTTGGTTTTGGAAGTAAAATGGGAAGCATTTGGTAAATATTATATTTGCAAAATGAACCATTGAATGATCTTCTAAGAAAAGTGGGAGTTTAAGTGGAATTTTGGGATTTTATCAAAAATGTCGATTTTATGAAGAGTTGTACTAAGGTCCACGAAATTTTGATAATTATTGGATTGAAATTCATGTTATTACAACAATTTAGAGTATAAAGAAACTCTTCGGATGAGATTACTCAAATCCCATATGATTAAGATCCTTTAAGTGGTGAAATATCACTTAATTAGTGATTTGGTTAACATGCATGGGATTGGATGAGCACATGCAGTTGCTATGAATCCAAGATACATACTTGTCTTATTAGAATCATTGTATATTGATAAAAGATGTGAAAACATGTGGTATTACTAAAAACCATGCCAAATGATCATCTTATTGCATTATACAAAGTTTCATTTTCATCACAGCTTGCTGTCACAGATTTTGCATCCACTTTCAAGCTTCATAAATCATTTTCTACCCAAAAAAATTTAGGATTTTTGCTACCAAACTTTAGTTTAAGGTGTTATCTATTCAAAGAATCAAGAATCACTCAAAATTATGAAGTTTTGGTCATCCATTTGCATTTTAGAAGAAAGTAGTGCAATCTGTCCTGAGTTGACAGATTAATACACCCTACTTCTAACGCCCATAACTTCCTCATAAATCATCAAAATTTGGTGAATCTTTTTCCATATATGAATCACTGAATTATGTTAAGTTATGATCCTCCAAAAGCATGCTACAACATAAGTGCGCAACTGATTCAAAAATCAGTAACCTACTGTTTTGTAGAAACTATTTGGGGCATCAAAACACTTCCAAAATTTATGAAATTTTACCTTAGAGTTATTAATCCAGTATGTTAGATTATATAAAAAAATGATTAGGATTGTCAAATGGGAAGTTGTATTTTGAAAGCCATTATGTGGATATAATTTCTGGACAACAAGTGTTGAATCCAGAAAGATGGTTCTAAAAACCTCAAACTTTTGTATAAGGATGTAATATTGATCTTCAATTCTTATTTTTGACAATATGTTAGAGCACAAATATTTTGGATTCAAGATCATAAAGATTGAAGATAAAAGATCAAGAAGTCAAAGCTGGAAAAGTCAACTTCCATCAAAAGTCAAAGTCTATTTGTAATAAAGTCAAAGTCAATATTATTTGTATTTGTTTCCTTGTAATTGATGTGAGGTATAAATACCTTGTTGTCTTTGAATCAGTAGAACACTCGGACACGATTCAGAAAGAGAGCAGATTAGAGAAGAAGATATTGAATATCATTCTAGTGAGAGAAAGTCTTTGTAGAGAGAGAAAGTTGCAATTTGTAATCTTGTGATTGAGATCAATGACATACGAATTCGAAATCTCATCTTGAGTAATTGTTACTGATTTAGAACTTGATATTGGGAATAACACAATAAAATACATATATTGGCATTTTATAAGACGTGGGATTAGTTAGTTAGGCTTAAGGTCGGGAATTGACATTTAGCACTTTTTGTGTATCTTCCTCTATAGGGACTTAGAAGCTCCGGGCTAGGAGAAATCTCTATCGTGTATTTTGCGTCATATACGAGGTGAGTATTCACAGCCCCAGTTTTATTGTTTTGATACCAAACTTGGGGTGGAAAGCAGGTTAAAATTTAATATTTAAAGATTCATGAGGCTTTGTTGTAAAACGATTGGTGTAGAAGTTATATGACATGTATGCTAATGATATGTTGAGTTTTTCATTAGTTAAGTCCACGGGAACACTACTAGTTAACCCAGAAATGGGCCTATAGTATTAGTGGATAGCGATATTTGGTCTGACAAGCCCACCTTATACTGACGAGTAGGGGTGCACTGTACTAGAGAAATATGACTACCCATGTGGTTAAAGTCCACCTCTGAGGTAGATCATGGGGCGTGGATTGGGTCCGGAAAGGTTTAGTATTGGCTCAACGTGGTTGTATCAATGCATACCTCTTGTCTTATAAGCTAAATTGTGATACTCATGAATCAAAGAATTGAAGTTTGGTTTATGCGTATGATTTTCAAATCACAACTTGCATATAAACTTGATTTGTGCATATTTAAAAACCTGGGAACTCACCAACTCTCGTAGTTGACCTTTATTTTGAACATGCTTTTCAGGGAACAAGAAGGTACTTGGAAATGATTAAAGTTTATCTCTTGTATAAACCGTGTGCAACACTTTCATAATAGTGATTTTGTACTTCAACTTTTGAAGATGTAAAAAGGGATGTAAACTTTTGGAACTTGTTGTAAACAATGGTTGAATGTATGGTGGTATGTCTTTTTGTATCCTAGTGCTATGCTTATCGAACTGTCATATTCCGTGTTTCCGCTTTAGCGGGGTGTGACAGACTTGGTATCAGAGCCATAGGTTATAGAGAATACCGGTTTTACTATAAAACCATACACTATAACCACTATTTTCAAAATTACTTTCGCAAACAAGTCTCGAGTTTGAGCATACTACTAGTATAACTAAGATGGGTGTCGGTTTAGCATATTACAATTAGGCAAAGCCTGATCACCTATGTCTAATTTAGTATGCATAAGAAGGGACTCAAAATGGTTATATTAAGAGTTGCTAAAAATATAAACTTTTTGTTTAAGAATGAAAAGCATGAGTTAGTATGTGAGTTCGCATAAGCATTTTGTGATTTCAACGTTTATTTAGCATGCTAATGTTTAAAAACTTATTATTTATCGCAGATATCATGTCTCATTCGTCGTCACACTCTGAGTCATCCCCAGACGAGTCCGGATATATCACAGGCCAACTTAGGAGGGCACGTGTTAGTGAGGACTACGATCCATCCGAGCATAGTTACTCGGGGTCCGGAGATTCACCATCTAGGTCGTCTACTCCCATGTCTGCACCCTCACCGCAGTCGGCACCCCGACCCAAAGTCCGGGCGACCGCGCAGATCAGTGTTCCGATACCGGTCAGGGAGACCTTCATCATTCCACCTAGGAATGAGGCGGGGCCCTCCCGGCTGAGGGTTAGAAGAGTTATGCCATCACCACCACAGGTTGAGGAGCAAGCAGGACAACCGACTGGTATGACTTCACTTGAGAGGTTATGGGTCACGGGTTTGTCCCGAGACGCGGAGGTATTTAGAGCTAGACTAGACCATTATGGTCAGTCTCTCAACAGGTTGATGGGGATTTTGAGCACACACGATCAGACCATGAGCGGAGTTTTGGCTATGCTTGCGAACACTAGAATGGCGGTTCAGAGGCTATACGCAGGTTTACCCTTGGTGTTGGGAGCGATGGTAGTTGTTATGGGATGGTTTATCTTGTACTTCATGCGTTAGGTGTTGGTTATTCAATGATATTTTGGGAACTTTAAAACTTGTTTCTTTTGGGGGCATGTAGCCCATGAATTTGAAAATATCTTCTGTTTGATGGTAAACTTATGAAATTGATGGTTGATATTTTGTAATTATAAAGTTTGGTAGTTATGATGAAATTTTAGTTGCAATTACTAATGTTTTGTATAATTGAAATGTATGTTATCATTGTACGATATGTCGAATGCATGATTAATTATTAGATGAGTATTGTATGATGCACGACGCATAGATAGATTGCTGGTTTAGGCAAATAATTAGATACCGATTTGGAATTTTGTAGTAGAGTTATGCCTCCAAGAAGGGAAGACCCAGAAATTGTATGATTAGTGTCCGAGCAAATTCTTGCTGCCCTCCCCAATATAGTTAGTCAGGTAGCAGTAGGCTTGAATGTTAATCAAACTAATAATCCAAGAGTCAGTGCGAATGAGAATAGAGAATGTACGTATAAGACTTTTAGATCTTGCAACCCGAAGGAGTTCCATGGCACTGAGGGAGCCGTTGGGTTATTGACTTTGATAGAAGGAATGGAGTCTGTCCTACATATTAGTAAGTGTACAGAAGCAAACAAGGTGGAGTTTGCAACTTGTTTACTGCAAAGGCGAGCGTTGACCTGGTGGAATACTCAAGTACAAACGCGGGGACGGGAAGAAGTTAGTAGACTTACATGGGATGAATTCAAGGGGATGCTTAAGGAGGAGTATTGCCCAAGGAGTGAGATTCAGAAACTACAAGCAGAATTGTGGAACCATGAGATGAAGGGGGAATGACATAGACAATTACAAAGCTGATTTCATGAGTTAGCAAAGTTGGTACCTGTTATTCCCAGATTCTAGTTCCTAAATGCAATAAATCAAAAAAACAAAATATATCAATCAATTACCTGTTTGATTTTCAATCCAATTTCAACAATTACAAGTTTCTCTCTCTAGAACTCTCTTACTCTCTCTCTCTACAGAATTCTCTCTCTAACGAACTCTCTCTCTAATATGAAATCCTTCGTATGTCTGTATACCACAACAGAAAAAACAAGACTATTTATATCTACAACTAAAACAAGGAAAAACAAATACAAATACAATACATTGACTTTTATTACAAAAGACTTTGACTTTGATGAGAGTTGACTTTCTTCAGCTTTAACTTTCTTGAACTTTGACCTTCAGTCTTCTTGATCTTGTATCCAACAAATTTATGCTCTAACAATCTCCCCCTTTGGATTCAAGATCACTGTTGAAAGATCTAGCAATTGAGTCTTCACTTTTAAGCTCTGTTAGTATAATCTCCTCTTTTCTTTAATGGCATTCTTTCCAAAACTGTCTTCAAACAATTAACAATCTTCTCAAAACTTTCACAAAAAATACTTTCAACTTTGGAAAGAAATTATCTTCAGAATCAACTCGAATTGCTTTAGCAAATAATCTTCAAAGAAAATTTCCTCAAAAATCAGCATATCTTCAAAAATTCTTTGATTTTTGTTCAAATCTTTACTTTGAATCTTCTGAGTTGGACATTTCTGAAAATCATAAACATTACCATTTCTTGATACCATCTCCCCCCTTTTTGATGATTTAGGCATCCATATCATCAAAACTTTTCTCCCAAGAAATGTCTTTAACCATTCTGATTTGTCAGCCTCTGATTCTGTGATCCATAACCAAGTATTCATCTAGATATTTGCAAATCCAGACAAAATAAGAACATGTAACTCCTGAATCAACAAATGAATCAGTTAAAATGCCTGTCAGTAACACGAAGTCACTGTGTGTAACAAATACACAATATAAAGGAGCTTTTTGATGTTCACTCCCCCAGGGCTTCCATCCAATCATCGAAACACCACCAAGGAAATTTCTATGAATGTTATGACAAAGAAACAATTTTTTTATGTGTTCGTGCAGGTGTAGAAAGAATTAAGCACTTGATGATTGCTTGTAAGGCTCAAAATTTGTGTAAACCACTGAGACAACAGTTAGTTCAACACAGACTCAATGTGCATGATTGAAGTGCGAAGGTGGGGCAAACTTCCTTTTTTTTCAATATCCAAATTTTCCAAATGAAAACCAGATAGATAATATGCTGCATCCCCTTTAAAATGTGAAACATTTTCTTTTTGAGAAGAAAATGAGTGGCTGGTGGGGTATTAAGCAAGAGTTGGCATGGGCTATTTGTCTTTTTCAATAATGTTCACCAAGAATTGTGAAAAATTAGTAATGTGGTTGCCCGACTCAGAAAGGAGATGGTGCAGAGTTTGATATTCTTTTACTCTGATCTCTCACCCTCTTTCTTTTTAATCATTTAAGCTCACTTCTAACCAAACTCTCTTTTCCTTTTTACCTCATCACACCCACACTCGTTTCTTTTTGACTCCTCACACTCAATCTCTATGGATTAACTTCTTGGGTAGAAATCACTGGTTAACGTGATTCCATAGAAGTTCATTTAAGTCCTAGCACAAAGAACCCTGTCATATAAAGCATATTGTTGCTCAAATGGTTTATCTTGAACATTTAAGATATGGAAAACATGGGTCAGATATGTGTATGCTCAGAAAATAATCATGAAGATATGAGCATTTTTAAACATAGAAGTATTTTCAAACAAGTATATTGAAGGAATAGAAATGAATGGAAAAGACTTGTTTGAAAATCTGACATTGTATGAAAATGATCAGAAATGAAATGATATAACAATCAAGGCTTATGGTCAAGAATAACGGATATTGTCTATATAAAACAAAATATAGACATTCTTGAATGAAACGTTTCGAAATGAAATGACGCTCAATATACATTGAAGTACAAGCAGGGTGTCTTACCATCGAAAATATGGTTAAATATGAGACATGGTAATAACAATGTGAACAAAAAGTCAAACCAGTGTGTGTGAATACTTGAAAGTATATAGAAAAGACAATACACAAGTATTTATCTTTGGAAACACATGGTTTGTAATCATTTAAGCACAAATAAAATGAAAACATTTGAAATCACACTTTCAAATTATAAAATCTGTTTAAGAATCAGGAAGTGGTTTGAACATTTCAGAATATGTTTTCTATATCTGAAAGTTGTCCTTCTTTCAGATACATTTGAGATTAAGATAATAAATTTACTTTTTCGCTCCATCTTAATTCTCATAAAGTCAGTTGTAGTCATTAAGATATGATCGTGTAAGCTTCTCTCATCCTACAAAAGTCTTAAAGTCTAGTCAAAGCAACTTTACTCACAAAAATTAAAAGACATAAAGCAGTAAAACAATTAAAATACGAGTTCTAATCAGAAATAATCAGAAATCATTGTCTTACTCCTTTTGACTTGTACACTCACCCTAAATTCATGCATCACAAAAATTTGTCAGTTAAGCAAAATGCATAAATTAGTTATACTCCCCCTCAAATGAATGTAGATCATCTAAAGTCTTCTCTTACTCCCCCTTAGATCATGAGCAAACAATTAAAGTGCATATATCCTTCAGACATAATGAAAAAGAAAATGTTGAAAAATAACAATACGTAACTTTAGTAGGTAACAACCGATTACGTCTTAAGATTTAACATACCAAGCTTAGAGACAAGAAAATTAAATCTCTTTTCATCTAAGGGTTTGGTAAATAAATCTGCAAGTTGATAACCTATTTTTACAAAATAAAGTTTAATTGTTCCTTTTTCTACATTATCTTAAATAAAATGACACCTGACGTCAATGTGTTTGGTTTTCGTATGCTGGACAGGATTAGCAGATATGGCGATTGCACTCTTCGAGTCACAATAGATTTGAATTTTGTCGAACTTGAATCCATAGTCTCGTAGCTGTGTTCTCATCCACAGGACTTGAGAGCAGCAACTAGCAACATCTACGTACTCTGCTTCAGCAGTCGATGTGGAAACGCATAATTGTTTCTTTGATGCCCAGCTAACGAGCTTGTCTCCAAGAAATTAAACGTTACCAGAAGTACTCTTTCTGTCCAACATGGAACCTGCATGATCTGCATCTGAATAAGCAGTCAGTTGAAACCTAGTATCCTTAGGATACCACAGACCAAGGTCTGCAGTCCCCTTCAGATATCTAAAAATCCGTTTGACAACATCCAAATGAGATTCTTTGGGAGCAGCCTGATATCTAGAACATAAGCATGTTGAAAACATAATATATGGTCTACTAGATGTAAGATACATTAACGATCCTATCATACCTCTATAAGTCCTAATATCAACACTTTTACCCGAAGGATCAGTGCTTATATTAGTACCTGGTGCCATCGGGGTACCAATTGGTTTACAATTTTACATTTTAAACTTCCGAAGAATATCCCAAATGTACTTATATTGATTAATGAAAATCCCCATTGAAAACTGTTTAACTTGTAATCCGAGAAAAAAATTCATCTCTCCCATCATACTCATTTGAAAATGTGACACCATGAGGTTAGAAAAGTTTTTGCAGTCTTTGGGATTTGTAGAACCAAATATTATATCATCAACATATATTTGAATAAGGATGATATCGGCTTTTTCCATTTTGATAAACAAAGTGGTATCTATTTTACCTTTGGAAAAACCGGACTTGACCAAGAATTTAGATAGAACGTCATACCATGCTCGAGGGGCTTGTTTTAAACCGTACAGAGCTTTGTCCAAGATGTAGACGTGATCTGGCGTCTCTGGATTGACAAACCCTTCTGGTTGAGACACATACACTTCCTCTTTAAGAATACCATTTAGAAAGGTTGTTTTCACATCCATCTGAAAGACTGTGAAATTCTTATGAGCTGCGTAGGCTAGAATAATGCAGATTGCTTCTATAAGTGCTACTGGAGCATACATCTCATCGTAGTCCATGCCTTCCTCTTGCCGGTAACCTTTGGCAACAAGTCTAGCTTTGTTCCTTATGACGATACCATCTTCATCCTTTTTATTCTTGAATACCCATTTAGTTCCTATCACGGTTTTACCTTCTAGTTTTGGAACTAATCTCCAAACCTTTAGGGCTTCAAACTGATTGATCTCTTCTTGCATAGCAGATACCCAGTCCGAATCCGCAAGAGCCTCTGATACTCGCGTTGGCTCAATCTTATTGAGGAATGAGTCATGCGTACATTGATTAAGAGTCGCTGACCTCGTTTGTACAAACTTGTTAAGATCTCCAATTACTTGATGTAAAAGATGGTCTTTGGTCCAGCGATGCTCATGAGGGAGTGGAATAGATACTGATTGAACATGATCATCATATAGAAATCCACTATCAGACTCTTCGGTTTGAATAATAGGAAGGGGGTTTGCAGTTGAAGTTTCAGGGGCAGAAGTATCAGTTGGAACAACAGAATCCAACAGTTGAATAAACATTGTATCACACCCAACTGAAACAGTTACTTCTCACTCAGCAGTTACTTATACATCTTCAACTGTAGGAGTAATTGTTGGAATGTGAGATTCTGAGTGAACGGGGGATTCTTCTTCAGTCATGACATCTGAAGTGACTGGATGATTGCAACTTGTGTCTTCAGACCTGTCAGTCATAGTAAGTTTTTGTATATTAGATCCTAGAAACTCATCATAAAAGAATTCAAATAACAAATCTAAATCAGATAAATGTGAAATAGAAGTAGAAGCCTTATTCGAATTATTCGCTGTAGAAGCAGGTTCTGGACTGATCTGCCCAGAAGCTAATACTCCAGTGATAACGGGTTCTGAATCGAGTTGTTCAGAAGCCATTTCTTCATCAAATGTTACATTAACGCTCTCGACGACTGTCTTTGACTTCTTCAGATAAACACGATATGCTACCGATGTTAAAGAATAACCAATGAAGATACCCTCGTCCGCCTTAGCACTGAATTTATTCAGACTCTCCCTGTCATTAAGTACGAAACACTTACACCCAAATACGTGAAAATACTTGATTGTCGGTGTTCTGTTGTTGATCAGCTCATATGGAGTCTTTTGAAAACGGAGGTGTATTATGGACCGGTTTTGAGTATGACATGCAGTCGACACAGCTTCTGCCCACAAAAAATAGAGGTAGATCGGATTGGCTAAGCATAGTACGAGCGGCCTCGACGAAAGTCCGATTTCGCCTTTCAACTACTCGATTTTGTTCAGGCGTACGAGCAGCAGAGTACTGATGTGATATCCTGACCGATTCGAGATATTCTTCAACGATCTTGTTTTTAAACTCTATGTCGTTGTCTGTTCAAAGAAACTTCACGTGTCTTTTCATATTCACTTGGGTCATCTTTAAGAAAGTAATGAGAACTTCGGGCGTCTCATCTTTTGATCGAAGAAATTTGACCCATGTGTATCTTGAGTAATCGTCCACAATAACCAACACATATTTCTTTCCACCCAAACTTTGAGTTCTCATTGGACCACACAAATCCATATGTAACAATTCTAACGGAGAACTAGTGCTTGGTTCAGGCTTCGGTTTATGCGGAGCTCTCTTCATCTTACCCTTCTCACATGCAACACATAAATGTTCTTTCTCGTATTTCAGCTCAGGAAGTCCTTTTACCAATTTCCCAGTAACCAGCTTGTTGATATAACGAAAGTTCAGGTGTGATAAACGTCTGTGCCAGAGCCAACTTTGTTGCATTGAAGCTTTTGTCATTAAGCAAATTTGATTGTCAATCTGAACTTTGGACAGGTTGATAGTATAGAGATTTGTCTTGCGATGTCCACCTAAGAGTTATGTGCCGTCTTCAGTACGAACCGAGCAACTCTTAGATTTAAAGTTGACCTCTAACCGTTTATCGCAGAATTGACCAATGCTAAACAGGTTGTGCCCTAAGCCTTCGACATAACTCACCTTACTGATCGTTATGTTGTCTTGAATGATGTCACCATATCCTAAGATTGGTGAAAGCTGATCGTTTCCAAATCTGACATTTCCACTGAATTTCTCTGTATAATTAGACAATAAAGCTTTTTGCCCAGTCATATGCTTGGAACATCCACTGTCCAAGTACCACATATGCCGGGTCTGCAAGAGAAATCAGGAAACAATAGATTTAGGAACCCATTTAAAAACGGGTCCTAACACATTAGCACAAGATTTTGGTATCCATTTGAAAATGGACCCTCTGTTCTTTTGAAAACCTTGAAAAATATTTGATCTTGAAGAATACACATGATAAGATCCAAACCAATCAGAAGAATTATGAGAATAAGAAAAATCATTTCTCCGATAATGATAAGATTTAGTAGTAATAGGAGATAATTAGATCAATTGCTTTATTGAATACCGCTTGTAAGAAGTTACAAGGTTTTGTTTATGTGAAGCAAGTTGATCAACTACATCATTATCACTACTAACTGATCTATTACAAGAGTTATCATAAACTGATTCAGCTATCTCACCATCCTTCCTTTTTGGTCGCCATTGAGTTCGAGCTTTCGACCTTTTCTTGCTTATATCTGAAAGAAAAGATTTAGATTTATTAGGAAAAGCAGATTTCTGAAACTGAGTTTCTTTTGTGTACCAATGTATTTCTGTTTCTGTAATCGATGTTTCTTATGTTTCTTACCTTGAGCATAGTAATCAGCAGTTACAGAAACTGGTTCACCAACTTTAGTTGATGATTCACCAGTTTTAATACCACTTGGTAATACCTTTTTATTTAAAAGACAAGTAGAATGATCAGGAAGAGGAGCCTTGAAGTCAAACATATCAATTTCTTCTGTGCACCCATCATCAGAATTAAGAAAGTCATTTGCAGACTCAAATAAGTCATCAAAATTATCAGGCAAAGTTGGAGGTGTCTTTGAAACTGTAGAACACTTTGAAGATTTAGATTGAAAAACAGTGTTCTTTAAAATAGTAGAAAATACAATCTGTTGAATATCAACCAAAAGTTTTTCATCAGATAAAACATTTTCCAACTCAACTATTTTGCTTTCAAGAATGAGTGGAGTAACATAAACCTTTGCAACTGCAGGTTTTTCCTTCATCTCAGAAACAGAATAACTAGCAAAATAATCATTTGAAAGAAATTTTGGTGTTTCTGAAAGATAACTATCATTTAACTTTGCATAGTTAAATGGTAGTTGCATTTTCTTTACATTCTTTCTATTTTCAATTTCTTTGACCTCAACTTCTTCTGGTAATTTGGTAACAATTTGGGTTTTAAATGCGTATGTTTACCAGCACAGACAAGAAAATCAAAATTATAAAGTGTCGGTTGTTTTCTGATGGCTTTCTTTAAGTAATGGGGGTTTTCAAAACCAAGTCCCCATTTTTCTTTAACATCAGCCTCTTCGTTAGGTGCATTAAAAAAGATTTTTTGATTTGTTTGGCCTCTTGCATAAAGTTTGGCTTCCAGGCCATTTACCTTCTTATTCAAAAGCTTGTTCTCAACCAGCAATTTCTAAACAGTTAGTGCAGATTCTCTTTTCTCAAACTCATACTTAGAAATTTTAACTTCAAAATCAGAAATCTTCTTTTCAAAATAATCTACTTGAAGTTTAGAATCAGAAGCAGACTTACATAAAGAATCAATTAGATATTTGTTTCGAATAACAGACTTATTAAGCTCAAAGATCTTGTTGTTTCTTTTAGCAACTCTGTCTTTTTCTTTCTTCATTTTTACTTGAAGGTCATTAACCTCAACCATCATAGCTTCCATTTTGGTTATGAAACCTTTTTCAGGTAACTTTAATACCTCATCAGATGTCTCGTCATCTGACTCATCATACTTGACCTCTTTTCCCATTAGATAGAGATGAGCAGTTTCTTCCTTCTCTTTGTCATTCTATTGATCAGAATGATCCAACCAAAATTCGTCCTCAGCCATTAATGCTATGCCTGCTTCTTGCTGTTTGGCTAATAGCAGTTTGTTCTGATAATACTGAGAGTTTTGAACATTTGCCTTTCGACAATCTTTAGCAAAAAGTCCAATCTTGCCCCAGTTGTAGCATTTAATTGGATCATTTGCTGGCTTTTCAGCAACGGTGTAATCATTCACAAACTTCTTCTTTTCTTCCGGTTTCCTCTCCATATACCGGTTCTCTTCATATCTCTTTCCTTCCACTTCTTCTCGGTGTTCATGATTCTTTGAACTTGATGAAGAATATCTTTGAGAATTTGATCCCGGCTTCTTGTAGAATTTCTTTTGAAAGGCACAGGTAAGTACAAGCATGGCTTGTTTCAGACTTTCTCCATCATCACCATCTGATTCAGATTCAGATTCAGAACTTGTAGGCACTTTCTTCTTCTTTTTCTCTTTCTTTTCTTTCTTCTTCTCTCCAGCTAACAATGCAATAGGATCAGGAACTTTTTCTGCTTTCTTTTTCTCAGCTCTTTTCTCTTCCACTTCTTCTTCATTCTGCCTCAGAGTCTCATAGACCTCATGTAACGGTATGTCATTCAGATCCTTCATTTGTTTCATCCTACGTGTATGCTTCTTCCATTCAGGTCGTAGGATACTCAGGAATTTCACATTGTTTTCCAGCTGCTTCTTTTTCACTTTGTTCTTTTTCAGTTCATTCAGAAGCAAAACAACCGTTCATAGGTATCTTCTAAGCTCTCATTCTCTTTGGCTTTGAATTCCTCGTAGCTATTGATGCAATTAGCCACTTTCATCTGATTCCCAATCTTGGATCCCATCATCATCTTTTGCAATTGATCCCACATCTTCTTAGCATTTGCTTTATAACTATCAATTTTGATGTAGATCTCATTCGGAATGCTTTGAAGAAGTAAGGATCTTGCTTGTTTATCTTCTTTATATATGCTTTTCTGTTCTTCAGAATATTGAGAGATATCCACTGCCAATGTTTTCATCTTTTGATCTCTTTCCTCAGTACCATCTTCACTATCAGATGAGTCATCATCAGGTATTTGAACTGTTATTGGTACCATAGGACCTTCTGTGATTGACATCATAATATTTTCCCCATTTGCATGTCTGTCTATAAAATCCATAAATTTGTCTTTCCACTGTTCGTACTCTCCTTTGAACAGAATAGGAGGCTTGACATCAGTGCCAATGGAAAGAGCATCTTTAGAAGTCATCTTGATTAAACCTCATTTGAAAAATATATGCAATAAGAAACTAGAACTGATCGTTAGTCCAAATATGAAATCACAAGAAAAAATCTTGAAATTTAGACAAATCAGAAATTTTGAAAAATTTGACTAAGTGACAAAACTCGCAAGTCACTATATCTGAAAAACTCGCAGACTAAGGCTTGCGCGTTTGTGAAACTCGCACGCTAAAGTTTGCGTGTTCTGATAAACTCGCAGATAGCTAAAACTCGCTTGACGCTGAAACTCGCAAATGACTATTCCCTATGAACTCGCTTACGCCTAAACACGCAGACCACTATTTACGACGAAACACGCTAAATGAGACGTGCGCGTTTCCAAAATTCGCTAGTCAATACTTGCGCGTTTGAACAAACTCGCTATCCAAGCTTGCGCGTTCCAACACTAATAAACTTTTCTTGAAATTCCAAACTCGCACGATGAATGAAATCGCAGATCACTATTCCTGCTCAAACTCGCACCCTTCGATTAGCGCGTTCGTAGAACTCGCTAACTACTACGTGTGTGTTCTGGTCCTTCAAAAATTTTCCAACTTTTCCAAACTCGCAGACTTCGATCAACGAGTTTCTAGAACTCGCTAACAATGCCTTGCGCCTTTTGACCAAAACTGATGTTCTTCAGCTAGCGCGTTTTAACGAAGAACTTGCGCGTTCTTCAGATCTAGCGCGTTCTTCAGAAGAGTCTTGTGTGTTCTTCAGAAAGTCGACCAAATACCAACTTTTCTCACTGATTTCGATCCAAACCTTGTCCAATTGACTTGAAACTTTGTATGGAAGCTCGATTACAATATTAGAACTGATTACAACACAAGAATTTCAAAAACAACCATTCACAATACAAAATGATTGATGATACAATGTGTATGAACTCGTGAACAAAAACTTCAACAAAATTCCAAATTATCTATCAATTACAGTGTAAATGACAAGTTTGACTATACAGACTCGATCAATTACACTCTGCGATCATAACCTGACCAAATTCAATTGATCGGACCCGACATCGTTCAGGAAACTACCGACAAAATATCAATTATTCGGGATAGGCTTAAGGCAGCATGGGATCGCCAAAAGAGTTATGCTGATAAACGAAGAAAGCCATTGGAATTTCAAGTGGGTGATAAAGTACTGTTGAAAGTATCGCCTTGGAAAGGAATCATACGCTTTGGGAAGCGAGGTAAATTAAGTCGAAGGTATATTGGTCCATTTGAAGTAACATAAAGAATTGGACCAGTGGCATACAAACTCAACTTACCTCAAGATTTGAGTGCTATTCACGATACATTTCACGTATCAAATTTAAAGAAGTGCCTGACTGATGAATCATTGATTATCTCACCGGAAGAAATCGAAGTTGATAAACGTCTGTGTTTTAGAGAAGAGCCCATTGAAGTACTTGATCGAGACGTTAAACGATTAAGGAGCAGTAGTATTCCGATCGTAAAAGTTCGATGGAACTCGAGACACGGTCCGGAATATTCTTGGGAGAGAGAATATTTTATGAGGACCAAATATCCTCAGTTGTTTGAGAAGATTTGTTCAAAGGGAAGTAAAGTGTGAATTTCAGAACGAAATTCCTTTAACAGGGGGAAACTGTGACAACCGTACAGTAACCAGAATTTTAAGGTTAGCAATCTCTGAACTATTAGGAACTAATCATAAAGTTACTTCTTTAGAAATTTAACTCGATTGATTAGATTACAATTTTACCCGAAAAATTTAGGTAATCACGTAGAATACCAGGTACGGACTGATAACTGATCATTACATCTCAGAAATGCCAAAATTTTTGTTGAAAGTCTAAAATACATAAAATTGGGATTTTATTATTTTCAGATAAAATATATTTATCTATTTATAATATGTTTATTCTTAGCATGAACTGAGAATCGAGGGTTACGATTCTCAAATTTATCTGATTATTTAACTAAAACTATATCATATTTACATTACTAATTTAATGTTTAATATATTGGTGAGTCATGGGCCACATGGCCGATTTCCATGCTCTCTCTCTCTTTCATTTTAGTTAAAACCAAAATTTAGTGATTAATCATCTCATTTCAAAATTACAAGAAACCTCTCATCTACCTCTCCTCTCTCGTTCACGTCGGCCATACACCATCATCACCACCACCGATTTTCAGAAAATATCAAGGGAGAAATCAAGTTTTAAACATCATTTTACCTCAAGGAAACAAATTTGCATCTTCCATTGAGGAGGTAATCACTTTATATCCTCATTTTTCAAGTTTTTATTCAAGATTATGAATGTTTCACATCATGCATGTAGGAGTAGTATAATCTTGGTTTTGGAAGTAAAATGGGAAGCATTTGGTAAATATTATATTTGCAAAATGAACAATTGAATAATCTTCTAAGAAAAGTGGGTGTTTAAGTGGAATTTTGGGATTTTATCAAAAATGTCGATTTTATGAAGAGTGGTACTAAGGTCCACGAAATTTTGATAATTATTGGATTGAAATTCATGTTATTACAACAATTTAGAGTATAAAGAAACTCTTCGGATGAGATTACTCAAATCCCATATGATTAAGAGCCTTTAAGTGGTGAAATATCACTTAATTAGTGATTTGGTTAACATTCATGGGATTGGATGAGCACATGTAGTTGCTATGAATCCAAGATACATAATTGTCTTATTAGAATCATTGTATATTGATAAAAGATGTGAAAACATGTGGTATTACTAAAAACCATGCCAAATGATCATCTTATTGCATTATACAAAGTTTCATTTTCATCATAGCTTGCTGTCACAGATTTTACATCCACTTTCAAGCTTCATAAATCATTTTCTACCCAATAAAATTTGGGATTTTTGCTACCAAACTTTAGTTTAAGGTGTTAGCTATTCAAAGAATCAAGAATCACTCAAAATTATGAAGTTGTGGTCATCCATTTGCATTTTAGAAGAAAGTAGTGCAATCTGTCCTGAGTTGACAGATTAATACACCCTACTTCTAACGGCCATAACTACCTCATAAATCATCAAAATGCGGTGAATCGTTTTCCACATAATAGATTTTTGAGTTAGCTTTGCATACATATATGAATCACTGAATTATGTTGAGTTATGATCCTCCAAAAGCATGCTACAACGGAAGTGCGCAACTGATTCAAAAATCAGTAACCTACTGTTTTGTAGAAACTATTTAGGGCATCAAAATACTTCCAAAATTTATGAAATTTTACCTTAGACTTATTAATTCAGTATATTAGCTTATATAAAAAAATTATTAGGATTGTCAAATGGGAAGTTGTATTTTGAAAGCCATTATGTGGATATAATTTCTGGACAGCAAGTGCTGAATCCCGAAAGATGGTTCTAAAAACCTCAAACTTTTGTTTAAGGATGTAATATTGATCTTCAATTCTTATTTTTGACAATAAAATACATATATTGGCATTTTATAAGACGTGGGATTAGTTAGTTAAGCTTAAGGTCGGGAATTGACATTTAACACTTTTTGTGTATTTTCCTCTATCGTGTATTTTGCGTCATTATACGAGGTGAGTATTCACAGCCCCACTTTTATTGTTTTGATACCAAACTTGGGGTGGAAAGCATGTTAAAATTTAATATTTAAAGATTCATGAGGCTATGCTGTAAAGCGATTGGTGTAGAAGTTATATGACATGTATGCTAATGATATGTTGAGTTTTTCATTAGTTAAGTCCCCGGGTACACTACTAGTTAACCCATAAATGGGCCTATAGTATTAGTGGATAGCACTATTTGGTCTGACAAGCCGACCTTATACTGACGAGTAGGGGTGCACTGTACTAGAGAAATATGACTACCTATGTGGTTAAAGCCCACCTCTGAGGTAGATCATGGTGCGTGGATTGGGTCCGCAAAGGTTTAGTAGTGGCTCAACGTGGTTGTATCAATGCATACCTCTTGTCATATAAGCTAAATTGTGATACTCATGAATCAAAGAATTGAAGTTTGGTTTATGCGTATGATTTTCAAATGACAACTTGCATATAAACTTGATTTGTGCATATTTAAAAACCTGTGAACTCACCAACTCTCGTAGTTGATCTTTATTTTGAACATGCTTTTCAGGGAACACGAAGGTACTTGGAAATGATTAAAGTTTATCTCTTGTGTAAACCGTGTGCAACACTTTCATAATAGTGATTTTGTACTTCAACTTTTGAAGATGTAAAAAGGGATGTAAATTTTGGAACTTGTTGTAAACAATGGTTGAATGTATGGTAGTATTTCTTTTTGTATCCTAGTGCTATGCTTATCGAACTGTCATATTCCGTGTTTCCGCTTTAGCGGGGTGTGACAGACTTGGTATCAGAGCCATAGGTTATAGAGAATACCGGTTTTACTATAAAACCATACACTATAACCACTATTTTCAAAATTACTTTCGCAAACAAGTCTCGAGTTTGAGCATACTACTAGTATAACTAAGATGGGTGTCGGTTTAGCATATTACAATTAGGCAAAGCCTGATCACCTGTGTCTAATTTAGTATGCATAAGAACGGACTCGAAATGGTTATATTAAGAGTTGCTAAAAATATAAACTTTTTGTTCAAGAATGAAAAGCATGAGTTAGTATGTGAGTTCGCATAGGCATTTTGTGATTTCAACGTTTATTTAGCATACTAATGTTTAAAAACTTATTATTTATCGCAGATATCATGTCTCATTCGTCGTCACACTCTGAGTCGTCCCCAGACGAGTCCGGATATATCACAGGCCGACCTTAGAGGGCACGTGTTAGTGAGGACTATGATCCATCCGAGCATAGTTACTCGGGGTCCGGAGATTTACCATCTAGGTCGTCTACTCCCATGTCTGCACCCTCACCGCAGTCGGCACCCCGACCTAGAGTCCGGGCGACCGCGCAGATCAGTGTTCTGATACCGGTCAGGGAGACCTTCATCATTCCACCTAGGAATAAGGCGGGGCCCTCCCGACTGAGGGTTAGAAGAGTTATGCCATCACCACCACAGGTTGAGGAGCAAGCAGGACAGCCGGCTGGTATGACTTCACTTGAGAGGTTATGGGTCACGGGTTTGTCCCTAGACGCGGAGGTATTTAGAGCTAGACTAGACCATTATGGTCAGTCTCTCAACAGGTTGATGGGGATTTTGAGCACACACGATCAGACCATGAGCGGAGTTTTGTCTATGCTTGTGAACACTAGAATGGCGGTTCAGAGGCTATACGCTGGTTTAGCCTTGGTGTTGGGAGCGATGGTAGTTGTTATGGGATGGTTTATCTTGTACTTCATGCGTTAGGTGTTGGTTATTCAATGATATTTTGGGAACTTTAAAACTTGTTTCTTTTGGGGGCATGTAGGCCATGAATTTGAAAATATCTTCTGTTTGATGGTAAACTTATGAAATTGATGGTTGATATTTTGGAATTATAAAGTTTGGTAGTTATGATGAAATTTTAGTTGCAATTACTAATGTTTCGTATAATTGAAATGTATGTTATCATTGTACGATATGTCGAATGCATGATTAATTATTAGATGAATATTGTATGATGCACGACGCATAGATAGATTGCTGGTTTAGGCAAATAATTAGATCCCGATTTGGAATTTTGTAGTAGAGTTATGCCTCCAAGAAGGGAAGACCCAGAAATTGCACGATTAGTGTCCGAGCAAATTCTTGCTGCCCTCCCCAATATAGTTAGTCAGGTAGCAGTAGGCTTGAATGTTAATCAAACTAATAATCCAAGAGTCGGTGCGAATGAGAACAGAGAATGTACGTATAAGACTTTTAGATCTTGCAACCCGAAGGAGTTCCATGGCACTGAGGGAGCCATTGGGTTATTGACTTTGATAGAATGAATGGAGTCCGTCCCACATATTAGTAAGTGTACAGAAGCAAACAAGGTGGAGTTTGCAGTTTGTTTACTGCAAGGGAGAGCGTTGACCTGGTGGAATACTCAAGTACAAACGCGGGGACGGGAAGCAGTTAGTAGACTCACGTGGGATGAATTCAAGGGAATGCTTAAGGAGGAGTATTGCCCAAGGAGTGAGATTCAGAAACTACAAGCAGAATTGTGGAACCATGAGATGAAGGGGAATGACATAGACAATTACACAGCTCGATTTCATGAGTTAGCAAAGTTGGTACCTGTTATTCCCAGATTCTAGTTCCTAAATGCAATAAATCAACCAAACAAAATATATCAATCAATTACCTGTTTGATTTTCAATCCAATTTCAACAATTACAAGTTTCTCTCTCTAGAACTCTCTTACTCTCTCTCTATAGAATTCTCTCCCTAACGAACTCTCTCTCTGATATGAAATCCTTCGTATATCTGTATACCACAACTGAAAAACAAGACTATTTATATCTACAACTAAAACAAGGAAAAACAAATACAAATACAATACATTGACTTTTATTACAAAAGACTTTGACTTTGATGAGAGTTGACTTTCTTCAGCTTTGACTTTCTTGAACTTTGACCTTCAGTCTTCTTGATCTTGTATCCAACAGATTTATGCTCTAACAATCTCCCCCTTTGGATTCAAGATCACTGTTGAAAGATCTAGCAATTCAGTTGTAGATCCCAGTGCAGTGCAATCACAAGTAATAATGAATAATGATGAACAGATTATAGGCCACAACAACTAGTCATATGATTGATATAACTTCAAAGGGTTAAGGTTTACAGAGAGAATTTCTGATAAGGGTATGTAAACCTTAAGAACTAGTAAACTGAATAATGAATTTCTAAACTATCAAATGAAATAGAAAAAACTTTAAATACGCAGGCTCGCAGGCCTAATGGGCTTATGGGCTTTTAGGCCCAACAAGCTTACAACAATGATAACTTGTCATAATCTACCCTGAACTTCTATTTAACTAATAAATTAGCCCTAACAATCTCCCCCTTTAAATAGAAGTTGATAGTCACGCCAGTTAGGAACATAAATTTTTCGAAAACCAAAGTTGATCTCGAAATATCGAATCTGAGTCCTGTACTCCAGTCGCTCTTCAATTACTCCCAGTGCTTCAAGAACAAGTAGCTTGTATTTAGGATCCAAAAGCTGAACCCCTTTTTCATCTTTATCAAGTACACGCTTCAACTTTTCTTTCAGTAACATTAACGTACCGTCACAGAATCTAGCAATCTGATTAAAACGAATGAAACGCATAATTCCTTTGTCGTTTAAGTAGGTCATGCCAAACTCTGGAAGCTTCAAATCAGGCTTGAGCAGATTAATCTTTGGCTGGTTGCTTTCTAACCCAATCTGAAAATCTTCCACCGAGGCAAGCTTCATTGCACACTTCATATATCTCTTTACTGTCTCAAGTGCATCAATGACTTCCCCGAGTCTGTTAGTTCTGGTCTTTAAGTCTCGAAGAATGAACAGCAGATCTTTTGGTTCAAGATACGGAAAGTCACCTTCAGAAAAACAATACTTCTGACCATCTTCTCTTGTCACCATGAAATCTGAATACTTTACTTTCATGAAGAAACTAGATAATATCTGATCAACCGATGTAATCTTCAGCTTTGTCTTGTTGTTTTTGACTTGAAACTTCTTGTACACGAATATGAGTTCATGCTGTTGTTCCTTGCTTTTCATTGACTGTAGACCATGCAGTACAACTTCATCATACTTACGTATCCAGTGGGCAAAGATCTTTTTCTGGCTTTCTTCAAGGAAAGGAACTTTTATTCGGACTCTTTCCCACTTGGATGGACGAACTGGTGTAGTACTTTCTGTTCCCATAACTGGTGATGCTGGAGGAGATCTGACAGGAAAATTTGATTCAGGAAGATCAGGATTAACAACAGAATAGGTCAAAAGAGGAACCGCAACAAAAGTCTGGTCGTCTGGCTGATAGTCCGGATGAAGAATCTCATCTATTTCGGCTTGTACGACTACCAACGCTCGTTCAGTATTAGCACATTCTTCCGTCGGTTCATAAACTTCATAAGGATAAAGTATCAATGCCCTGTCTTCAGGGACTATCGGAGAACCTTCATCAAATTCCTCAGGCTTTTCAACCCTTGGAATATCAAACAGCACTAACTCCATACATTGTTCCCGTTCCTGTCCCTGCCCTTCTGATCGAGTACCAGAACCCGAACCCTGTTCATCCTATTCTGACTCCACTACATGTGTCTCTGGCTCAGATAGACGTTGGCGCTTCTCCCCCTCATGGTGATCAGGATCATCCTGATCATCATGTCGGCGCTTGAGCCTTTCTGCCTGGCTACGGTAGCTATCCTCCACTGCTGATAGGCGTTCAGTCAAAACAACTACGGTTTGCTGAAGTGACTGAAGCATAGCTTGCTGGATCTGGAAGGCTTCGGTAGAGACAATAGACTGGGGGTTAGGTGGGGTAGGTGTGGACGCTTGAGAACGAAGTAGAGATAGCAAATCGGCATCCTGGGTGGGTTCGGTTTGAGACTGGGCTAGAAGTTTGGCAAGAAGGATGGATTTGAGCTCAGGTATTGAAAGATCTGAGGCGGGTAGGGAAGGTGGAATAGGTGTGGTCTCAGGCTCAGTGGTAGGACCTTTGCCTTTGACCATGCGTTTGATGTTGTCCATCTCTTCCCTCATCATAGATTGGACAGCCTTTAGGGCGCCGTCCATGTATTCCCTTGAGACAAACTCAGTTGGGGTAACTCCGGGGTCACTTAGACTTCCCGTTGTAGCTACGACTGTAGAAGTCGAGCCGCCTACGTTCACGGTTGGCGTGATGATAGCCATGGTAGGACTTCCACCCAATCCTCGTAAACTACCCGAAGGCGGATTTACTATGGATGTTCCGGCCGGGCCACTTAGGCTACCGGCGATAGCCAAAAATGGAATTTGTGTCCTAGGAATGGCATGTATAACAAATGGCTCTAGACTCCGTGCACTCAAAGATAGCGAGAACGGGGGCAGTTGTTCTCTTGTTTCAATATCGACACTCTCCAAGTGAGAGCCCGATAGCGTATGTGCTAAATCCCCGTGAGAATGTGAAACCACCATCTGTTGAGAGATGGTGGAGTGACTTGGTTGGGCGTGCAAGTGCGCCGCTAGGTCCACGGCGGCTTCTTCAATACCCTATCCCAACACATGAGACTGGGTAGCAGATGTGGCTACCTGGCTAGACGTGGCTAGGGGGATACAATCGAAGATGGTTGTCCCGTCACTCGTGTACTCACAGCGTCATATTTCCTCTTTCTTTCCCTCTCTCGGCTCACTAGAATATCATCTTCATCCATAACTCCCTCCGCTCTCCTTATCTCTCCGGATGAGGGCTGATCATCGTCACCATCGGAGTCAGACGACTCTTCATTTGATGTCGATGCTGCAATTTGGGTTTCTTCCGAGTCGTAATTGGCTGCCGTGTCTTCAGTAGCAGCGACAGAAGAGGACTGAGCATGAAAGGCTTCAGAATCTGTTGCCTCTTCTGCCATTTGAGTCTCGGTTGGTGGCGGCGAAGATGGTTGTCTTGAAGAGCTAGGTTGGCTCGATCCAACGACACTGCCCACGCCAGATCCCCTCACGATAATAGCTCTCGACACACCCTGTCCGGAAGCCCCAGCTATCCGGACGCTCCCGCCTCTCGTTCGTGGACGCGGACCCTCACGTCGCTCAGGTTTTGCTCCCTGGGCAGGTCCTGCCGGTTCTGGCCGGACCATAGGAGCTAGAATGTTGTGTGTGTGCCTATAAGCTATCACACTCAGTGCCGTGGGACGAGCATGGTCTAGAACCCCGACTGGGATTTGTCGGGTGACAACACCTTCCGGATCAGCGCGGGAAGGAATCTTGCGAGTTGGATGTTGTGGGCACGTCGGGTGGGTAGAGCGGCGCTGTATCTCGGGATACAGGTTCATGTAGTTCCGGATAACGATCTGTAGGAACCGCATGAATGGAATGAAGTTTGACCGGCGAGATGCAGTAGAACGAACTCTCTGAATGAGTTCAAACCAGAGAGAGTCGGCAAAGTCCACGTGGCGATTGAAGGCCACCGCGTGAAAGATGCGTAGAATCGGGGCGCTCGTCCGATCAATGCCCTTCGTTATAGAAGAAAGGCACCGATTGATGTATGTGAACAACGTGTACCATATCGTCGATAGATGTTTGCGGTTGAAGGTTGATGGAATGCGAAGTTCTGCGCCGTAACCCAAGGAGAGAAGGTCGGTGCACAGTGTAGCATCAGTGACAATCGGGTCGAAGTCTTCTCGACCTGCTATGGATCCGGCGGTCGGTAACCGAAGGAATTGTCGGAAGAGATCACATGTGAGAAGCACTGGTGTGTGATCTATCCGACCTTCAAGATGGAATCCGCCATCGGCCTCTAACGCATGGAGAGAACTCCAGAACTGCTGTAAGTATAAGATTGGTACGGTTGCAGTTTCCGTTAGAGCATAAGAGATTGGATGGCCCCTGAGTATCTCGATGATGACCTGATATTGAATAGCAGGTTGGGTTACATCGAGATGGTAGTTATTGGCTGTAAGAAGGAGGAACTGATCCTTGGGAATCAGTTCCGCATCTGCGATTGGATCAATCGCTGGTGGCTGGTTTTGCGCCATTGTACCTGTGAAAAATTAGTCGATTAGAACGCAGGTTTGGAAAAAGATAATAGCCGTTGGAGTTATATAGTCATGATTTAAATCACAACGGATAGTAACTCCAAAAATTGGAAGAGCACAACCCTATTCGAGAATTAGGGTTAGTCACCAAGGCACATGGAACTGCACCAGCACAAATAACCACCAAGATCACCTCATAGACAAGCTATTGAAAAGATATAGCAATAAGCACATTAGAACCATAAAGAATGATTCGGCCGGATAAAAGTTCGATCGGGGATGGCATTCGACCGGAGGTCACTTAAGACCGGGTAAAGGTCGAGTGAATTAGCCACATGACCGAAAGTCATTCGACCGGGTATGGTCTTCGACCGGTGTACTTCTAAGACTGGAGGTCATTCGACCGGAGGACACCTTAGACCGGATAAGTGGTCGATCGGATAAGGTATTCGACCGAAGGTCTCAAAAGACCGGAGATTGTCTTTGACCGGGGAATAAGAAAGACCGGAGCATTCGACCGGGGGTGTATTCGACCGGGGCATAACCCTAGATCGGAGAAAGAACCCCCGGAGAAGACATATCGACACCAGATCCATCCCCGGGGAAAATCCAGATCATTGAACACCGTAAAATCGATCGATTACACTCGATCGATGCAAATTGAACACAACTAAACTTGATTACACCTACCTTGTCGAATGAAGACGATGAAGACGAGGGATTCGGTCGAAGGAGTTCGGTCGAAAGAGAGGTTCGGTCGAATAGGTTTCCGGGCGAGAGAGAGAGATAGTCGATGAGAAAGAAAGAACATAACGAATGGGTTGCTTATGGTTCAATTGGGGTTTTAAACCCCCGATCTTGGGCTTGGGCCGGGGAAAACAGAAGCAAAGCAAGTAAACGAAACAAAAAAACAAAACCAAACACACACAAACAAAAAATATTTTTGTAATTTTTGGAAATATAAAAACTTAAACACAACTGAAGGGGAAAACAAAACAAAAAAATGAAACCTATGAAGACAAGACAGGAAAAAAATAAAAACCGAAGGCACGAGACTTAGCTCCCCCTCGAATGCTTACCAAGAGGAAGTCCAAACACAGAACCCTCTTACCTGCTCCCCCTTGAATGGAGGACTCGTGAGACTTACCAACCAACTGACGCTAGTGCTCCCCCTGAACACATTACCGGCTTATAGATCCATCACTAACAACTTATCCTCTTCAGGGAACAAAGAATGAACTGCACAAAGAGTCACGAAAACACCACGAAAACAGAAAAACAAGAACACAAGAAAAACTAGAAACACACGAAATCTACTTTGTTGATATTGAAGTTTGTAACTGTCACAGAACTTGTACGAGTAAAATGCAATAACCAAGGAGTGTAGAGAATAGAAACCAGAGACAAATCACCGGTGCATGTCACAGTCATTCGTTATTGAACGAAACTCGTAGAGAGCTGCGAACGGATCAAACTTTCAGATTTAGCATACCTATCTTGGACACAAGGTAATTAAATTGTTTTTCGTCCAAGGCTTTGGTAAATAGGTCTGCTAACTGATGCTCTGAATTAACAAAATAGAGTTCGATAGTACCTTTTTCCACGTGATCTTTTATAAAATGATAGCGCACATCAATGTGCTTCATCTTCGTGTGCTAGACGGGATTGCTTGATATGGCTATAGCGCTCTTCGAGTCGCAGTAGATGGGAATCCGGGAGTAATTAAATCCATAATCTTTGAGCTGGGTGCGCATCCAGATGACTTGCGAGCAGCAACTGGCGGCTGCTACATACTCCGCCTCGGCGGTGGAGGTGGACACGCAGTTTTGCTTCTTAGAAGCCCAGCTGACAAGACGATCGCCCAAGAACTGAACATGACCCGACATGCTTTTCCGGTCCAGCATGTTTCCAGCATGATCAGCGTCCGAGTATGCTGTCAATTCAAAACCTATCTCTTTTGGGTACCACAAACCAAGATCAATAGTACCTTTTAAATATCGGAAGATTCGCTTAACCGCAGCTAAGTGAGACTCTTTAGGTTTCGACTGAAATCTTGCACACAAGAATGTCGAAAACATAATGTCAGGCCGACTAGCCGTCAAGTACATCAGAGAGCCAATCATACCTCTATAAATAGTAGCATTCACATCCTTATCGTCAGGATCGGAGTGAAGATTTAGAGTAGTGGACATGGGGGTTTTCAGAGATGAAGATTTTTCCATCTGGTATTTCCAAAGAATATCCGAGATGTACTTAGATTGATTAATGAAAATTCCTGTTTGTAATTGTTTTACTTGAAGGCCTAGGAAAAAATTCATTTGCCCCATCATGCTCATTTGAAAATGTTTACTCATTAAGGCAGAAAAGTTCTGACAATACTTGGGGTTCGTGGAGCCAAAGATTATATCATCAACATAAATTTGTACAAGAATGATATCTTTCTTCTCTCTTTTAATAAATAAAGTAGTATCAATTTTACCTTTAGAGAAGCCAGACTTGACTAAGAAGGATGAGAGTGCATCATACCAGGCTCGTGGCGCTTGCTTAAGACCGTAGAGGGCCTTGTCAAGAAAGTAGACGTAATGCGGATTTTCAGTACTCACGAAGCCTTCGGGTTGTGAGACATACACTTCCTCCTTGAGAACGCCGTTGAGGAACGCGGATTTCACGTCCATTTGAAAGACGATGAAACTTTTGTGAGCGGCGTAGGCGAGGAACATGCGGATCGCTTCAATGCGGGCAACCGGTGCAAACGTCTCATCGTAATCAATTCCTTCTTGCTGGCGATATCCTTTAGCCACTAGATGCGCTTTGTTCCGAACAATGATGCCGTTTTCGTCCTTCTTGTTCTTAAAAATCCATTTACTCCCTATCACCGTCTTGTTCTTAGGTCGGGGAACTAGGCGCCATACTTTGAGGGTCTCAAATTGGTTGAGTTCCTCTTGCAAAGCAATTACCCAGTCCGGATCATTCAACGCTTCAGAGACAGTAGAAGGTTCTATACGGCTGAGGAACGAGGAAAATAAGCAGTCATTCGCGGTGGTGGATCGAGTCTGAACTGGTGTATTAGGGTCACCGACTATTTGATGCAGGGGGTGAGCTCGAGTCCACTTGGTGGTGTGTGGATGAGGTTGATATGTCTGATGGGAGGTATCGGAATCCACATGACCACCTGGGGGTAAATCCTGAATTGCCTCGAGGGATGATGGCATGTGAGGTGAAAGCTCCTTAGTGGGAGTCGAACACGGAGAAGAGGACGACTCAGCTGGTGATGAACCGAAAGGAGGATCCGGGATTGCCGGTGAGGTAGCTTCGGGAGCACCTTCAACAGGAGTCGGTTCAGGGAGTAGAACTGAAATGGGAGTCGTTTCAGGAACACCGTCATCAGGAACTTGAGCAAGAGGATGTCTATCACTTGAGCTCGGGGAAGCTTGATCATTGGCAGTAGAGGATGGAGCAACCGATGAGGATGGACCACCAGAGTCGGTAGGGCCAGTGACTTGTGTCACTTCGGGTGCTTGAGCAGGATTCTTGTCACACGACGTAGCTTTAGACTTAACATTAAATAAGTCATCATAAAAGAATTCAACAGCAAATCCAAATCAGAAAGATGTGCTCTTGGCGTAGACGCATGATTTGAATCTACTGGAGATTGTGTAGCCTCTGAACGAAATTGACTAGAGGCTAACACACCAGTAAGCGCGGGTTCTGAACTGATATGTTCAGAAGCCATATCAGCGGTCTCGTCAAAAGTCACGTTTACGCTCTCAACGACGGTCTTCGTCCGTTTGTTGTAGACACGGTAAGCTTTGGCGTGCTGGGAGTAGCCGATAAACACTCCTTCATCCGCTTTGGGACTGAATTTTCCAAGGTCATCCTTATCATTTAAGACAAAGCAGGTGCATCCGAAAGCATGAAAGTAGTTGATGTTCGTGACGCGCTTGTTGATGATCTCGTACGGTGTCTTGTTGAACCGCTTGTTGATGATAGACCGATTTTGAGTGTAGCAAGCGGTAGCAACGGCTTCTGCCCAAAGAAATAGAGGTAGCTTGTAATGAGATAACATCGTGCGCGCTGCTTCAACAAGAGTTCTGTTCCGACGCTCTACCACCCCATTCTGCTGAGGAGTACGAGCGACAGAGAAAGTATGCGAGATACCCACTGAAGTGAGATAACCGATGAGTATTTGATTCTTGAACTCAGTGCCGTTGTCCGTCCTGATGGTCTGAACTACTTGGTTGAGACTGACTTGAATGCTCTTCAGAAGTGATATAATCAACTCGGGAGTTTCGTCCTTTGAACGGAGAAATCGAACCCAAGTGTAACGAGAGAAATCGTCAACCATCACTAGGACATACTTCTTGTGATTTATGCTTTGAACGCGCATCGGTCCACATAAGTCCATGTGGAGTAGCTCAAGGGACCGAGAAGTACTAGGAACGGCTTTAGGCTTGTGGGACGCCTTCTTCATTTTTCCCTTTTCGCAGGCAGCGCACAGATGCTCTTTTGCAAACTTTAGATCTGGCATACCCTTGACATGGCCACCGAGCACCAACTTGTTGATATTCTTGAAGTTCAAGTGCGAGAGACGACGGTGCCATAGTCAACTTTGTTCAGCAGATGCTTTGGACAACAAACAGACTTCCTTGTCGGCTTTCAAGGACGAGAGGTCAATCGTATAGAGGTTGGTGCGTCGCGTTCCAGCAAGTATTTCTTTACCATCCTCAGTTCGAACGTTGCACCTTTTAGCCTTGAAGGTAACCTCGAGATTCTTGTCGCATAATTGACCGATACTGAAGAGATTGTGACCGAGACCTTCGACATAGGAGACTTTCTTGATAGTGATGTTATCTTTGACAACATCCCCGTAACCCCTGATGGGAGAGTAGTGATCATTTCCGAAACGCACATTCCCACAAAACCTCTCGGTGAAGTTTGTGAGAAGCTCCTTTCTTCCGGTCATGTGCTTGGAGCAGCCTGAATCTAGATACCAAACATGACCGTCCTGCAAAACAGGTTATTTCTTTTTAGGTACCCATTCGTAAATGGGTCCTTTGGGGTTAGATTTAACACCCGACTTAGAGACCCGTTTAGAGTTGGGTCTTTGTCTATCACGGGAAACATCACAATGAGAATGAGTATGAGCAATATGATATGAGCCAATCCAATCAGATGCATAACGACTATCAACAAAATCATTTGATCCACAATAAGAACAACACAGACAATCATGAGACAGTTGAAGTAATTGCGGAATCGAATAAACTTTTAAAGGAAGAGTTCCATTACATTCAACTAAAGGTTTAGAAATAAAAACATCATGATTGTTATTGTTCTTTCTAGACTTTAAGACAAGATCAACTAATTCTGATGTTGTCGATCTCTCTTTTGACTTCTTAGCTACCCAAGCATATTTCACTTCTGTCCGCCGACCATACGTATCTGAAATGTCGTTAAACCCATAGTTAGAGGATTTGAAAATTGAAGATTGTGACCTTTGAGAGCTACCGGTCTTTTTCTTCTTCTGTGAACGCCTTTTAGATTTAGACTTGGAAGATTTTGAAGAATTGTTCACAGAAGGTTTTTGCGGGGCAGATGTGGAACATTCACCCTTATAAAATTTAACCGGAGGCTCACATGACTCATTTAAAAAATCAACATGGCTAGGTAGAGAAGGATTAAAATCAAATTGGCTCAAATTGCTATCTAAACACACCTCAGAATTCAAGAATGCGGAAAATTCTAGTTCCTCATCAGAAAGGACCTTATAGCTTGAGGAGTTCAGGACAGCGGAAGAGTTTGTTAAGAGTGGATCATTTGCGGAAGCATTTTTACAATCAGAACACTGATCCGTTTCAAAAACATGAGGCTCTTTTCCTTTATTTGAAATGATTGGTGACGAGTCACCTATAAAAGCTTTGCAGGAAGATGTATCGGAGGCAGGATAAGAATTTTCAAACAGATGAGTATTCTCACTTTGGAGATTTGAAGGCTTAGCTTAAGGTTCAGCCTTGTGAAATTGCTCTTTCAGGCGATCTGCTGCCAAAGCAGCCAGTTGTGAATTTAACCTCTTTATTTCTGTTTGAAAGTATTATTTCTCCTTAACTGACAGATTTTCCTCTTTAGTGGAATAGAGGCACTTAATTTGGGATAAAAGTTCTTGTTTTTCCTTTTGAAATCTGTCTCTTTCTTGTTCAAACGACTCTTCTAGCTGAACAATTTTTCTTTCTAAAATCAGAGGTGGAACATAGACTTTATGGTCTGGTTGTTCCTCCTCATTTTGAACGGTTTTAGTATCAAGTTCAGCTTGAGTATAGCTTCTAAAGTAGTCATTTGACAGAAAAACAGGTTTATCCTCGTTGTAAGATGCATTTAAAGAATCATAAACAAAAGGAAGTTTCATTTTTGTAGAGGTCTCCCTTCTTAACTCATACTCTTCCCAATCCTCATCCTCAATTGGTTTGGTCCAATTGATTTTGTATTTTGGATAGGTCTTATCTAATCCAAGAAATTCGGATGCGTACATCATCGGAACTTGGGATAAGGCCTTTTTCAAATAATATGGGTTATCGTAACCGATACCCCTATTCGCATGCTTGGGTTCTTTTGGTGTAATTAGATGTAACGTTTGTTGAGATTGCCCAAGTCTATAAAGCTTCTTTTCCATCTCCTTTAAATGATTAGATAACCTTATGTTCTCATTTTTGTAAGCCACGTTTTGATTTAACAAATCAATTTTATCGGTCTCAGACGTACGTAGCTCAACGGTCAGGTCATCTACTTTGGTCATTAGCTTTTGTAACTCTGTTGAACAACTCACATTCTTTTCTCTTAAATTAGAAATCGTGCACAGGTAGCTAGAAATTTCTAAGCTTTGTTTTTCCATAAATTCAGACTGTTTAGTCACACGTTTTTCTAAAGATGAGAGAAGTTGTTCTTTTTATTTTAAAAGTAGCTTGTAAGAATCAAGTTTGTGCAATGAGAGTTGCATTTGATCAACTAAAGCTTCATGAAAAGGGGCACATACCTAGCAAGGAGCATTGCGATCTTCTTCATCAGTATCGGATGGTGATGAAGGGTTGCCCATTAAACACAAATGAGCTTCAGCATCCTCAGGTTCTTCATCCGACACTTGTAACCAGTAATCGTCTTCAGCCATTAGAGCTTTACCGGCTTCCTTTTCTATGGCAAGAAGCAGCTTGGCTCGGTAGTAGTCGGCGTTGTGCACAATTGGCTTGCGACAATCTTTGGCGAAATGACCTAACCGACCACAGTTGTAGCATTTGATCGGCTCGTCTTTCGGATTTTCTTCATTTCTCTTGTCAGACTTCTTACCAGCTTCAAAGCGACTATTCCCTTCAGACTTTTCTCGATGATCACGTCGAGTAGAGACTCTTTGCTTATTGGAGGACTTGTTAAAAAACTTCCTCTTTTGAAATGCCTGGGTGAGAAACACAATTGCTTCTTTCATCTTAGCAAGTTCTGGATCCGAGTCGCTATCGGGATCTTCAGGTTCAGAATCACTCAGCACGGGCCCTTTTCCAGATGCTCGGCTGACGGACTTGCCTCTTCTCTCAGATACGAGTGCTATTTGATCAGCTGCTGGCTTTTCCTCTGCTTTCCCAATAAGCTCCATCACTTCTTCTTCGTCCTGGAGCAGCATTTCATAGAGTTCGTGAAGATACAGCTTCTCCAGGGTCTGAGTGTGACGTATATGGGAGACGAACGGTTTCCACTCAGGTTGTAAGTTGTTCATAAACTTTATGTTGTTTTCCGTGTTCGTCTTTGTGATCTTATTTTTCTGAAGATCATTCAGAAGCATATTAAACCTCTCTTAGGTTTCCGTCAGCATTTCACCTTTTCTTGCTTTAAACCCATCATATCTGGTGATACAGATGGTCACCTTTAGCTGGTTATTGATGTGGCTTCCCATCATCATCTTCTCTATTTGGTCCCACATCTTTTTCGATGAATCCTTGAAGATATCTATACAAGCATAGATGTCATTCGGTAGACTTTGAAGAAGGTACGATTTTGCTAGCTTTTCTGCCTCGTACATTTCCTTTTCCTTCGTAGTAAAATCAACAATAGATTTCCGAATCTGTCGCTCTGGCCATCCTTCAGCTGGGTTTGCCGGTACCACTTTCATTGGCCAATCTTGTGGACCCTCAGTCAGGCATTTGTAGATGTCTTCATAGTTGGATTTTGCTTCTATGAAGTTCATAAAACGGTCATGCCACTGAGGATACTCTCCCCGAAAGAGCACCGGGGGCTTTTGGTCAGAACCGATGGCTAGAGCATCCCTTGAGTTCATCTTTACTTCTTAACTTAAGAGCACTGTAATGATCGTTAGGCAATCAGGATGATCCAAATATAATAAAAAATAGAAGAAACACAGAAACACTTAGTCTAACAGAATATCAGGTCAAACGAAAGACCGGAGTATGCAAGATATCGGTCGAAGGTAAGCCCGGAGGAAGCAGGTATCCGGTCGAATGATACGACCGGGGATACACGTATCCGGTCGAAAGACAAGACCGGGGATACACGTATCCGGTCGAAGGTGTTTGACCGGAGGTTACAACCACCCGGTCGAAGGCAAGACCGGAGTAAACCAGTATCCGGTCGAAGGTGCAAGACCGGAGTACTAGTGTCCGGTCAAATGGGTAAGACCGGGGAATACTCTTATTCGGTCTAAGGTGTAAGACCGGAGTACAAGAGTCCGGTTGAATGCTCAGGTCGACAGATTACGATAAACACAAAATATATCGATTAAGACCGAAGAACACGAAGAATTCGACCGAAGAACTCGAAGAATTTATGGGATTCGACTGAAACCAAAACCCAGATCCTTCTCCTTCGATTGAAAAAAACAAACAAAATCAACCAAAAATCGATTCAACCGATTAACAATCAACAGAACAAATAATCGACCGAACAGAAATCTTACTGTTTTTCCTAAAAAAATCGATCGAACAGATTAAATCTTACTATTTTTCCCAAAAAGAATCGATCGAATAAAACCAGAAGCAAACAGATATCGATCAAACAGATAACACAGAATGTAACCACTAACAATCAATTAATGCAAGTAAAGCAATTAACACAAGTAATTGATCTTAGGGTTTTAGACAAACCTTTTTACTGGATCAAACCTTTTTGCCTATCAGCTCTGATACCAATTGTAGATCCCAGTGCAGTGCAATCACAAGTAATAATGAATAATGATGAACAGATTATAGGCCACATCAACTAGTCATATGATTGATATAACTTCAAAGGGTTAAGGTTTACAGAGAGAATTTCTGATAAGGGTATGTAAACCTTAAGAACTAGTAAACTGAATAATGAATTTCTAAACTATCAAATGAAATAGAAAAAACTTTAAATACGCAGGCTCGCAGGCCTAATGGGCATATGGGCTTTTAGGCCCAACAAGCTTACAACAATGATAACTTGTCATAATCTACCCTGAACTTCTATTTAACTAATAAATTAGCCCTAACATCAGTCTTCACTTTTAATCTCTGTTAGTATAATCTCCTCTTTTCTTTAATGGCATTCTTTCCAAAACTGTCTTCAAACAATTAACAATCTTCTCAAAACTTTCACAAAAAAATACTTTCAGACTTTGGAAAGATATTATCTTCAGAATCAACTCGAATTGCTTTAGCAAATAATCTTCAAAGAAAATTTCCTCAAAAATCAGCATATCTTCAAAAATTCTTTGATTTTTCTTCAAATCTTTACTTTGAATCTTCTGACTTGGACATTTTTGAAAATCATAAACATTTAATTTCTTGATACCATCTCCCCCTTTTTGATGATTTGAGCATCCATATCATCAAAACTTTTCTCCCAAGAAATGTCTTTAACCATTCTGATTTGTCAGCCTCTGATTCTGCAAATCCAGAACAAAATAAGAATATGTAACCAAGTATTCATCTAGATATTTGCAAATCCAGACAAAATAAGAATATGTAACTCCTGAATCAACAAATGAATCAGTTAAAATGTCTGTCAGTAACACAAAGTCACTGTGTGTAACAAATACACAATATAAAGAAGCTTTTTGATGTTCACTGCCCCAGGGCTTCCATCCAATCATCGAAACACCACAAAGGAAATTTCTATGAATGTTATGACAAAGAAACAAATTCTTTGTGTGTTCGTGCAAGTGTAGAAAGAATTAAGCACTTGATGATTGCTTGTAAGGCTCAAAATTTGTGTAAACCACTGAGACAACAGTTAGTTCAACACAGACTCAATATGCATGATTGAAGAGCGAAGGTGGGGCAAACTTCCTTCTTTTTCAATATCCAAATTTTTCAAATGAAAACCAGATAGATAATATGTTGCGTCCCCTTTAAAATGTGAAACATTTTCTTTTTGAGAAGAAAATGAGTGGCTGGTGGGGTATTAAGCAAGAGTTGGCATGGGCTATTTGCCTTTTTCAATAATGTTCACCAAGAATTGTGAAAGATTAGTAATGTGGTTGCCCGACTCAGAAAGGAGATGGTGCAGAGTTTGATATTCTTTTACTCTGATCTCTCACCCTCTTTCTTTTTAATCATTTAAGCTCACTTCTAACCAAACTCTCTTTTTCATTTTACCTCATCACACCCACACTCATTTCTTTTTGGCTCCTCACACTCAAACTCTATGGATTAACTTATTGGGTAGAAATCAATGGTTAACGTGATTCCATAGAAGTTCATTTAAGTCCTAACACAAAGAACCCTGTCATATAAAGCATATTGTGGCTCAAATGGTTTATCTTGAACATTTAAGATATGGAAAACATGGGTCAGATATGTGTATGCTCAGAAAATAATCATGAAGATATGAGCATTTTTAAACATGGAAGTATTTTCAAACAAGTATATTGAAGGAATAGAAATGAATGCAAAAGACTTGTTTGAAAATATGACATTGTATGAAAATGATCAGAAATGAAATGATATAACAATCAAGGCTTATGGTCAAGAATAACGGATATTGTTTATATGAAACAAAATATAGACATTCTTGAATGAAACGCTTCGAAATGAAATGACGCCCAATATGCATTGAAGTATAAGAGGGGTGTCTTACCATCGAAAATATGGTTAAATATGAGACATGGTAAGAACAATGTGAACAAAAAGTCAAACCGGTGTGTGTGAATACTTGAAAGTATATAGAAAAGACAATACACAAGTATTTATGTTTAGAAACACATGGTTTGTAATCACTTAAGCACAAATAAAATGAAAACATTTAAAATCACACTTCCAAATTATAAAATTTGTTTAAGAATCAGGAAGTGGTTTGAACATTTCAGAATATGTTTTCTATATCTGAAAGTTGTCCTTCTTTCAGATACATTTGAGATTAAGATAAGAAATTTACGTTTTCGCTCAATCTTAATTCTCATAAAGTCAGTTGTAGTCATTAAGATATGATCGTGTAAGCTTCTCTCATCCTGCAAAAGTCTTAAAGTCTAGTCAAAGCAACTTTATTCACAAAAATTAAAAGACATAAAGCAGTAAAACAATTAAAATACGAGTTCTGATCAGAAATAATCAGAAATCATTGTCTTACTCCTTTTGACTTGTACACTCACCCTAAATTCATGCATCACAAAAATTTGTCAGTTAAGCAAAATGCATAAATTAGTTATACTCCCCCTCAAATGAATGTAGATCATATAAAATCTTCTCTTACTCCCCCTTAGATCATGAGCAAACAATTAAAGTGCATATATCCTTCAGACATAATGAAAAACAAAATGATGAAAAATAACAATACGTAACTTTAGTAGGTAACAACCGATTACGTCTTAAGATTTAACATACCAAGCTTAGAGACAAGAAAATTAAATCTCTTTTCATCTAAGGGTTTGGTAAATAAATCTGCAAATTGATAATCTGTTTTTACAAAATAAAGTTCAATTGTTCCTTTTTCTACATTATCTTTAATAAAATGATACCTGACGTCAATGTGTTTGGTTTTCGTATGTTAGACAGGATTAGCAGATATGGCGATTGCACTCTTCGAGTCACAATAGATTGGAATTTTGTCGAACTTGAATCCATAGTCTCGTAGTTGTGTTCGCATCCACAGGACTTGAGAGCAGCAACTAGCAGTAGCTACGTACTCTGCTTCAGCAGTCGATGTGGAAACGCATAATTGTTTCTTTGATGCCCAACTAACGAGCTTGTCCCCAAGAAATTGAACGTGACCAGAAGTACTCTTTATGTCCAACATGCAACCTGCATGATCTGCATCTGAATAAGAAGTCAGTTGAAACCTACTATCCTTAGGATACCACAGACCAAGGTCTGCAGTCCCCTTCAGATATCTAAAAATTCGTTTGACAGCAGCCAAATGAGATTCTTTGGGAGCAGTCTGATATCTAGAACATAAGCATGTTGAAAATATAATTTATGGTCTACTAGATGTAAGATACATTAACGATCCTATCATACCTCTATAAGTCCTAACATCAACACTTTTACCCGAAGGATCCGTGCTAATCTTAGTACCTGGTGCCATCGGGGTACCAATTGGTTGACAATTTTTCATTTTAAACTTCCAAAGAATATCCAAAATGTACTTAGATTGGTTAATGAAAATCCCCGTTGAAAACTGTTTAACTTGTAATCCGAGAAAGAAATTCATCTCTCCCATCATACTCATTTGAAAACGTGACACCATGAGGTTAGAAAAGTTTTTGCAGTATTGGGGATTTTTAGAACCAAATATTATATCATCAACATAAATTTTAATAAGGATGATATCGGCTTTTTCCTTTTTGATAAACAAAGTGGTATCTATTTTACCTTTGGAAAAACCGGACTTGACCAAGAATTTAGATAGAACGTCATACCATGCTCGAGGGGCTTGTTTTAAACCGTACAGAGCTTTGTCCAAGATGTAGACGTGATCTGGCTTCTCAGGATTGACAAACCCTTCTGGTTGAGACACATACACTTCCTTTTTAAGAATGCCATTCAGAAAGGTTGTTTTCACATCCATCTGAAAGAATGTGAAATTCTTATGAGCTGCGTAGGCTAGAAACATGCGGATTGCTTCTATACGCGCTACTGGAGCATACGTCTCATCGTAGTCTATGCCTTCCTCTTGCCGGTAACCTTTGGCAACAAGTCTAGCTTTGTTCCTTATGACGATACCATCTTCATCCTTTTTATTCTTGAATACCCATTTAGTTCCTATCACGGTTTTACCTTCTGGTTTTGGAACTAATCTCCAAACCTTTAGGGCTTCAAACTGATTGATCTTTTCTTGCATAGCAGATACCCAGTCCGAATCAGCAAGAGCCTCTGATACTCACGTTGGCTCAATCTTATTGAGGAATGATTCATGCATACATTGATTAAGAGCCGCTTACCTCGTTTGTACAGACTTGTTAAGATCTCAAATTACTTTATGTAAAGGATGTCTTTGGTCTAGCGATGCTCATGAGGGAGTGGAATAGATACTAATTGAACATGATCATCATCTAGAAATCCACTATGAGACTCTTCAGTTTGAATAATAGGAAGAGGGTTTGCAGTTGAAGTTTCAGGGGCAGAAGTATCAGTTGGAACAGCAGAATCCAACTGTTGAGTAGACATTGTATCACACCCAACTGAAACAGTTACTTCTGACTCAGTAGTTACTTGTACATCTTCAACTATCGGAGTAATTGTTGGAATGTGAGATTCTGAGTGAACGGGGGATTCTTCTTCAGTCATGACATCTGAAGTGACTGGATGATTGCAACTTGTGTCTTCAGACCTGTCAGTCACAGCAGATTTTGGTATATTAGATCCTAGAAACTCATCATAAAAGAATTCAAATAACAAATCTAAATCAGATAAATGTGAAATAGAAGTAGAAGCCTTATTCGAATTATTCATTGTAGAAGCAGGTTCTGGACTGATCTGCCCAGAAGCTAATACTCCAGTGATAACGGGTTCTGAATTGAGTTGTTCAGAAGCCATTTCTTCATCGAATGTTACATTAACGCTCTCGACGACTGTCTTTGACTTCTTCAGATAAACACGATATGTTACCAATGTTAAAGAATAACCAATGAAGATACCCTCGTCCGCCTTAGCACTGAATTTATTCAGACTCTCCCTGTCATTAAGTACGAAACACTTACACCCAAATACGTGAAAATACTTGATTGTCGGTGTTCTGTTGTTGATCAGCTCATATGGAGTCTTTTGAAAACAGAGGTGTATTATGGACCGGTTTTGAGTATGACATGCAGTCGACACAACTTCTGCCCACAAAAAATAGAGGTAGATCGGATTGGCTAAGCATAGTACGAGCGGCCTCGACTAACGTCCGATTTCTCCTTTCAACTACTCGATTTTGTTCAGGCGTACGAGCAGCAGAGTACTGATGTGATATCCCGACCGATTCGAGATATTCTTCAACGATCTTGTTTTTAAACTCTATGCAGTTGTCTGTTCCAAGAAACTTGATATGTCTTTGCATATTCACTTGGGTCGTCTTTAAGAAAGTAATGAGAACTTCGGGCGTCTCATCTTTTGATCGAAGAAATTTGACCCATGTGTATCTTGAGTAATCGTCCACAATAACCAACACATATTTCTTTCCACCCAAACTTTGAGTTCTCATTGGACCACACAAATTCATATGTAACAATTCTAACGGAGAACTAGTGCTTGGTTCAGGCTTCGGTTTATGCGGAGCTCTCTTCATCTTACCCTTCTCACATGCAGCACATAAGTGTTCTTTCTCGTATTTCAGCTCAGGAAGTCCTTTTACCAATTTCCCACTAACCAGCTTGTTGATATAACGAAAGTTCAGGTGTGATAAACGTCTGTGCCAGAGCCAACTTTGTTACATTGAAGCTTTTGTCATTAAGCAAATTTTATTGCCAATCAGAACTTTGGACAGGTTGATAGTATAGAGATTTGTCTTGCGATGTCCACCTAAGAGTTCTGTGCCGTCTTCAGTACGAACCGAGCAACTCTTAGATTTAAAGTTGACCTCTAACCCTTTATCGCAAAATTGACCAATGCTAAACAGGTTGTGCCCTAAGCCTTCGACATAACTCACCTTACTGTTCGTTATGTTGTCTTGAATGATGTCACCATATCCTAAGATTGGTGAAAGCTGATCGTTTCAAAATCTGACATTTCCACTGAATTTCTCTATATAATTAGACAATAAAGCTTTTTGCCCAGTTATATGCTTGGAACATTCATTGTCCAAGTACCACATATGTCGGGTCTGCAAGAGAAATCAGGAAACAATAGATTTAGGTACCCATTTAAAAACGGGTCCTAACACATTAACACAAGATTTTGGTATCCATTTGAAAATGGACCCTCTGTTCTTTTGAAAACCTTGAAAAATATTTGATCATGAAGAATACACATGATAAGATCCAAACCAATCAGAAGAATTATGAGAATAAGCAAAATCATTTCTCCGATAATGATAAGATTTAGTAGTAATAGAAGAGATAATTGGATCAATTGCTTTATTGAATACCGCTTGTAAGAAGTTACAAGGTTTGGTTTATGTGAAGCAAGTTGATCAACTACATCATTATCACTACTAACTGATCTATTACAAGACTTATCAGATTCTGATTCAGCTATCTCACCATCCTTCCTTTTTGGTCGCCATTGAGTTCGAGCTTTTGACCTTTTCTTGCTTATATCTGAAACAAAAGATTTAGATGTATTAGGACAAGCATATTTCTGAAACTGAGTTTTCTTTTGTGTACCAATATATTTCTGTTTCTGTAATCGCTGTTTCTTATGTTTCTTACCTTGAGCATAGTAATCAGCAGTTACAGAAACTGGTTCACCAACTTTAGTTGATGATTCACCAGTTTTAATACCACTTGGTAACACCTTTTTATTTAAAAGACAAGTAGAATGATCATGAAGAGGAGCCTTGAAGTCAAACATATCAATTTCTTCTGTGCACCCATCATCAGAATTAAGAAAGTCATTTGCAGACTCAAATAAGTCATCAAAATTATCAGACAAAGTTGGACGTGTCTTTGAAAATGTAGAACACTTTGAAGATATAGATTGAAAAACAGTGTTCTTTAAAACAGTAGAAAATACAATTTGTTGAATATCAACCAAAAGTTTTTCATCAGATAAACCTTTGCAACTGCAGGTTTTGCCTTCATCTCAGAAACAGAATAACTAGCAAAATAATCATTTGAAAGAACTTTTGGTGTTTCTGAAAGATAACTATCATTTAACTTTGCATAGTTAAATAGTAGTTGCATTTTCTTTACATTCTTTCTATTTTCAGTTTCTTTGACCTCAACTTCTTCTGGTAATTTGGTAACAAATTTGGGTTTTAAATGCGTATGTTTACCAGCACAGGCAAGAAAATCAAAATTATAAAGTGCCGTTTGTTTTCTGATGGCTTTCTTTAAGTAATGGGGGTTTTCAAAACCAAGTCCCCATTTTTTTTAACATCAGCCTCTTCGTTAGGTGCATTAAGAAAGATAGTTTGATCTGTTTGGCCTCTTGCATAAAGTTTGGCTTCCAGACCATTTACCTTCTTATTCAAAAGCTTGTTCTCAACCTGCAATTTATGAACAGTTAGTGCAGATTCTCTTTTCTCAAACTCATACTTAGAAATTTTAACTTCAAAATCAGAAATCTTCTTTTCAAAACAATCTACTTGAAGTTAAGAATCAGGAGCAGACTTACGTAAAGAATCAATTAGATCTTTGTTCCCAATAACAGACTTATTAAGCTCAAAAATCTTGTTGTTTCTTTTAGCAACTATGTCTTTTTCTTTCTTCAGTTTTACTTGAAGATCATTAAGCTCAACCATCATAGCTTCCATTTTGGTTATGAAACCAATTTCAGTTAAGTTTAATACCTCATCAGTTGTCTCGTCATTTGACTCATCATACTTGACCTCTTTTCCCATTAGACAGAGATGAGCAGTTTCTTCCTTCTCTTTGTCATTCTATTGATCAGAATGGTCAAACCAAAATTCGTCCTCAGCCATTAATGCTATGTCTGCTTCTTGCTGTTTGGCCAATAGCAGTTTGTTCTGATAATACTAAGAGTTTTGAACCTTTGCCTTTCGACAATCTTTAGCAAAATGTCCAATCTTGCCACAGTTGTAGCATTTAATTGGATCATTTGCTGGCTTTTCAGCAACGGTGTAATCATTCACGAACTTCTTCTTTTCTTCCGGTTTCCTCTCCATATACCAGTTCTCTTCATATCTCTTTCCTTCCACTTCTTCTCGGGGCTCATGATTCTTTGAACTTGATGAAGAATATCTTTGAGAATTTGATCCCGGGTTCTTGTAGAATTTCTTTTGAAAGGAACGGGTAAGTAAAAGCATGGCTTGTTTCAGACTTTCTCCATCATCACCATCTGATTCAGATTCAGATTCAGAACTTGTAAGCACTTTCTTCTTCTTTTTCTCTTTCTATTCTTTCTTCTTCTCTCCAGCTAACAATGCAATAGGATCAGGAAATTTTTCTGCTTTCTTTTTCTCAGCTCTTTTTTCTTCCACTTCTTCTTCATTCTGCCTCAGTCTCATAGACCTCATGTAATGGTATGTCATTCAGATCCTTCATTTGTTTCATCCTACGTGTATGCTTCTTCCATTCAGGTCGTAGGATACTCAAGAATTTGACATTGTTTTCCAGCTGCTTCTTTTTCACTTTGTTCTTTGTCAGTTCATTCAGAAGCAAAACAACCGTTCATAGGTATCTTCTAAGCTCTCATTCTCTTTGACTTTAATTCCTCGTAGCTATTGATGCAATTAGCCACTTTCATCTGATTCCCAATCTTGGATCCCATCATCATCTTTTGCAATTGATCCCACATCTTCTTAGCATTTGCTTTATAACTATCAATTTTGATGTAGATCTCATTCGGAATGCTTTGAAGAAGTAAGGATGTTGCTTGTTTATCTTCTTTATATCTGCTTTTCTGTTCTTCAGAATATTGAGAGATATCCACTGCCACTGTTTTCATCTTTTGATCTCTTTCCTCAGTACCATCTTCACTATCAGATGCGTCATCATTAGGTATTTGAACTGTTATTGGTACCATAGGACCTTCTGTGATTGACAGCATAATATTTTCCCCATTTGCATGTCTATCTATAAAATCCATAAATCTGTCTTTCCACTATTCGTACTCTCCTTTGAAAGAACAGGAGGCTTGACATTAGTGCCAATGGAAAGAGCATCTTTAGAAGTCATCTTGATTAAACCTGTTTGAAAAATATATGCAATAAGAAACTAGAACTGATCGTTAGTCCAAATATGAAATCACAAGAAAAAATCTTGAAATTTAGACAAATCAGAAATTTTGAAAAATTTGACTAAGTGACAAAACTCGCAAGTCACTATATCTGAAAAACTCGCAGACTAAGGCTTGTGCGTTTGTGAAACTCGCACACTAGAGTTTGCGTGTTCTGATAAACTCGCAGATAGTTAAAACTCGCTTGACGCTGAAACTCGCAAATGACTATTCTCTATGAACTCGCTTACGCCTAAACACGCAGACCACTATTCACGATGAAACGCGCTAAATGAGACGTGCGCGTTTCCAAAACTCGCTAGTCAATACTTGCGCGTTTGAACAAACTCGCTAGCCAAGTTTGCGCGTTCCAACACTAAGAAACTTTTCTTGAAATTCCAAACTCGCACGATGAATGAAATCGCAGATCACTATTCCTGCTCAAACTCGCACCCTTCGATTAGCGCGTTTGTGGAACTCGCTAACTACTATGTGCGTGTTCTGGTCCTTAGAAAATTTTCCAAGTTTTCCAAACTCGCAGACTTCGATCAACGAGTTTCTAGAACCCGCTAACAATGCCTTGCGCCTTTTGACCAAAACTGATGTTCTTCAGCTTGCGCGTTTTAACGAAGAACTTGCGTGTTCTTCAGATCTAGCGCGTTCTTCAGAAGAGTCTTGCGTGTTCTTTTGAAAGTCGACCAAATACCAACTTTTCTCACTGATTTCGATCCAAACCTTGTCCATTTGACTTGAAACTTTGTATGGATGCTCGATTACAATATTAGAACTTATTACAACACAAGAATTTCAAAAACAACCATTCACAATACAAAATGATTGATGATACAGTGTGTATGAACTCGTGAACAAAAACTTCAACAAAATTCGAAATTATCTATCAATTACAGTGCAAATGACAAATTTGACTATACAGACTCGATCAAATACACTCTACGATCTTAACCTGACCAAATTCAACATCTAAATTGCACTAAAACTCAGACTTGATCTGAACAATGAAGAACACAATGACGATGAACAGTATCTCAATTTCTTGATCTGATTTTGATTTGGATTTGCTCTGATACCAATTGTTATTCCCAGATTCTAGTTCCTAAATGCAATAAATCAAACAAACAAAATATATCAATCAATTACCTGTTTGATTTTCAATCCAATTTCAACAATTACAAGTTTCTCTCTCTAGAACTCTCCAACTCTCTCTCTACAAAATTCTCTCTCTAACTCTCTCTCTCTCTGATATGAAATCCTTCGTATATCTGTATACCACAACAGAAAAACAAGACTATTTATATCTACAACTAAAACAAGGAAAAACAAATACAAATACAATACATTGACTTTTATTACAAAAGACTTTGACTTTGATGAGAGTTGACTTTCTTCAGCTTTAACTTTCTTGAACTTTGACCTTCAGTCTTCTTGATCTTGTATCCAACAGATTTTTGCTCTAACAATCTCCCCCTTTGGATTCAAGATCACTGTTGAAAGATCTAGCAATTGAGTCTTCACTTTTAAGCTCTGTTAGTATAATCTCCTCTTTTCTTTAATGGCATTCTTTCCAAAATTGTCTTCAAACAATTAACAATCTTCTCAAAACATTCACAAAAAATACTTTCAGACTTTGGAAAGAAATTATCTTCAGAATCAACTCGAATTGCTTTAGCAAATAATCTTCAAAGAAAATTTCCTCAAAAATCAACATATCTTCAAAAATTCTTTGATTTTTCTTCAAATCTTTACTTTGAATCTTCTGACTTGGACATTTCTGAAAATCATCTCTCAAAACATTATCATTTGAAAACCATTTGGTGACGCATGAAGAAAACAAAATTGACAGGTACATTTGGGGTCTAGCTCAAGAAATACGGGGAGATGTGACTTCAGGCAACCCAAAGACGCTATAGGAGGCAGTGAGTTTAGCAACTAAACTTACCAACAATGCAAATCGTTCAGGGTTGTTTTCAAATGTCAAAGCCAAGGGCAAGAGAAGGATGGAGGAACCCATAAGAAGGCAATTTGATGGGAGAAAGGGTAAGGAGCAAAGGGTGGCGGGTAATTATGGAATCTAGGCACAGGGCGCAGGTAAGGGGAAGGAGGTACGTCCTAAATGTGACAAGTACAACTACTATCATCAGGGGCGATGCGTCATATGTTATAGATGCAACAAGGGAGGTCATTTTTCAAGGGATTGCAAGGATGCAGCAAGACGAGTGTGTTACGAATGTGGAAGCCCGGATCACGTAAGGAGCTCTTGTCCTAGATTTGATAGGAGGGTGAATGCTAATCAAGGTTGACCAGTTAACCAAGGGAATCTAGGGAGACCAGCACGAGGGCGAGTGTTTGAGATCGGGGCAGAAGAAGCAAGGCAGAAGCCGGATGTGATTACACGTACGTTTCTCTTGAACAAGCATTATGCATCTGTATTGTTTGATTCTGGAGCAGATAGGAGTTTTATATCATTAGACTTCAGGTCTAAAATTTGCTTAAAGTCTCAAAATCTAAAAGAAGACTATGTTGTCGAATTTGCTAACGGCCAAGAGGTTAGGGCCAAGGACGTAATTTCAAACTGTTCATTAGAATTAGCTGAAAAGGAGTTTAGTATAGATCTAATTCCAATCAAATTAGAAAGCTTTGACATAGTAGTGGGTATGGATTGGTTATCTATGAACCGAGCAGAAATTTGTTGCTTCGAGAAAATTCTCCGAATTCCATTACCGGAAGGAGGGATACTTCTAGTTCAAGGAGAGAATTCAAGGAGAAATTTAAAAATGGTGTCGTGCATGAAAATGCGGAAATATTTGAGGAAGGAGTGTCTTGGTTTCTGGCACATGTAGTAGAAAAGAAGATCAAAGAGAAGCACATCCAGGACATTCCAATAGTCCGAGATTTTCCAGAAGTATTTCCAGATGATTTACCAGGATTACCCCCATCGAGACAGGTTGAAATCCGCATTGATTTAATTCCTGGAGCTGCACCAGTAGCTAAAGCACCTTACCGTTTAGCACCGTCGAAAATGCAGGAATTGTCCAAACAACTTCAAGAACTTCTCGACAAGGGATTTATCAGACCTAGTTCTTCGCCATGGGGAGCTCCAGTTCTCTTTGTTAAGAAGAAGGATGGAACCTTTTGAATGTGTATTGATTATAGAGAACTTAATAAACTAACTCTTAAGAATCGATATCCACTTCCCCGAATTGATGATTTGTTTGATTAATTACAAGGAGCAATGCATTTTTCAAAGATCGATCTCCGATCCGGATACCGTCAGATGAGAGTCCGCGAAGAAGATGTTCACAAGACGGCATTTAGAACTCGATATGGACACTACGAGTTTCTAGTTATGCCCTTCGGACTGACAAATGCACCAGCGGTTTTCATGGATTTGATGAATAGAGTTTGCAGACCATACTTGGACAAGTTTGTAATCGTATTCATTGATGACATATTGATATACTCCCGAAACAAAGAAGATCATGAGCAACATCTAAAGTTGATACTAGAATTGCTCAAGGACCAGAAATTGTACGCCAAATTTTCTAAATGTGAATTTTGGATTCGCGAAGTACATTTTCTTGGTCATGTGGTCAACGAGAATGGAATTCATGTCGACCCGGCGAAAGTGAAGGCCATCAAAAATTGGAAAACTCCGAAGTCACCAACGGAAGTTCATCAATTTCTCGGCTTAGCAGGATATTATCGACGATTTATCGCCAATTTCTTAAAGATTGCGCAACCTCTAACAACACTGACCCGAAAAGATGAGAAGTTCACCTGGGGAGAGAAACAGGAGGAAGCATTTTAGATACTCAAGTATAAGCTTTGCAATGCACCAGTTTTAGTTTGCAAGAGGGAACTGAAAACTTTGTGATCTATTGCGATGCATCATGTCAAGGATTGGTATGGGTTCTAATGCAGAAGGATAAAGTCATCGCATATGCGTCTAGACAGCTTAAAACTCATGAGAGAAATTACACCACTCATGATTTGGAGTTGGGAGCTGTAATTTTTGCACTAAACATCTGGAGACATTATCTTTACGGCACAAAATGTACAATCTTCACCGATCACAAAAGTCTTCAGCACATTCATGATCAGAAGATGCTCAATATGAGGCAACGAAGATGGGTCGAGTTGCTTAACGACTATGACTGTGAGATAAAGTACCATCCAGGAAAAGCTAATGTAGTAGCGGATGCGTTAAGCAGAAAAGAAAGAGTAAAGCCCTTAAGGACACGAGCTATGGGAGTAATAGTTCAGACAAACCTTAAGGGGCAAATGCTCGAAGCTCAAGAAGAAGCATTAAAGGCGGAAAATATGAATGGCAAAACTTTACATCATCTGGAGAAGGAATTTGAAATAAGATATGATGGAGTGTGTTATTTTAAGAATAAGGTTTGGATACCAAAGGTTAACAACCTGCGGTCCACAATTATGGAAGAAGCACACCAATCAAGGTACTCGATTCACCCAGGAGCAGACAAGATGTATCAAGATTTAAGAGAGCATTATTGGTGGCCAGGAATGAATCGGGACGTTGCCTTGTTCGTAAGCAAGTGTTTGACATGTGCAAAAGTCAAAGCGGAGCATCAGAAACCTTCAAGACTTCTTCAACAACCTGAAATACCTCACTTGAAATGGGATCAAATTTCAATGGACTTTGTAACCAAGCTACCAAGAACTAAAAAAGGTCATGATGCTATTTGGGAAATAGTAGATCGACTTACGAAGTCTGCGCATTTTCTACCAATTCGAGAAGATTATAAAATTGAAAAACTAGCGCAATTGTATATTGATGAGATCATTTCTCGTCACGGACTACCCATTTCTATCATCTCCAATAGAGATAGTCGCTTTACCTCCAGATTTTGGCAGACGTTTCAAAGGGTGTTGGGCACTAGATTGGATCTAAGTACAACTTATCATCCTCAAACAGATGGCCAAACAGAAAGGACTATTCAGACTTTGGAGGACATGTTGCGTGCATGTGCAATAGATTTTGGCGGTAGTTGGGATCAACACTTACCATTGGTTGAATTTTCTTACAACAATAGCTATCACACCAGCATATAGTGTGCACCGTATGAAGCTCTTTATGGACGAAAGTCCAGATCACCACTGCGATGGATAGAAACTGGAGAGAGTAAATTGATCGGACCCGACATCGTTCAGGAAACTACCGACAAAATATCAATTATTCGGGATAGGCTTAAGGCAGCATGGGATCGCCAAAAGAGTTATGCTGATAAACGAAGAAAGCCATTGGAATTTCAAGTGGGTGATAAAGTACTGTTGAAAGTATCGCCTTGGAAAGGAATCATACGCTTTGGGAAGCGAGGTAAGTTAAGTCCAAGGTATATTGGTCCATTTGAAGTAACGGAAAGAATTGGACCAGTGGCATACAAACTCAACTTACCTCAAGATTTGAGTGCCATTCACGATACATTTCACGTATCAAATTTAAAGAAGTGCCTGACTGATGAATCATTGATTATCTCACCGGAAGAAATCGAAGTTGATAAACGTCTGTGTTTTAGAGAAGAGCCCATTGAAGTACTTGATCGAGACGTTAAACGATTAAGGCGCAGCAGTATTCCGATCGTAAAAGTTCGATGGAACTCGAGACACGGTCCAGAATATTCTTGGGAGAGAGAAGATTTTATGAGGACCAAATATCCTCAGTTGTTTGAGAAGATTTGTTCAAAGGGAAGTAAAGTGTGAATTTTGGGACAAAATTCCTTTAACAGGGGGAAACTGTGACAACCGTACAGTAACCAGAATTTTAAGGTTAGCAATCTCTGAACTATTAGGAACTAATCATAAAGTTACTTCTTTAGAAATTTAACTCGATTGATTAGATTAGAATTTTACCCGAAAAATTTAGGTAATCACGTAGAATACCAGGTACGGACTGATAACTAATCATTACATCTCAGAAATGCCAAAATTTTTGTTGAAAGTCTAAAATACATAAAATTGGGATTTTATTATTTTCAGATAAAATATATTTATCTATTTATAATATATTTATTCTTAACATGAACTGAGAATCGAGGGTTACGATTCTCAAATTTATCTGATTATTTAACTAAAATTATATCATATTTACATTACTAATTTAATGTTTAATATATTGGTGAGTCATGGGCTACATGGCCGATTTCCATGCTCTCTCTCTCTCTCTCTTTCATTTTAGTTAAAACCAAAATTTAGTGATTAATCATCTCATTTCAAAATTACAAGAAACCTCTCATCTCCCTCTCCTCTCTCCTTCACGTCGGCCATACACCATCATCACCACCACCGATTTTCATAAAATATCAAGGGAGAAATCAAGTTTTAAACATGATTTTACCTCAAGGAAACAAATTTGCATCTTCCATTGAGGAGGTAATCACTTTATATCCTCATTTTTCAAGTTTTTATTCAAGAGTATGAATGTTTCACATCATGCATTTAGGAGTAGTATAATCTTGGTTTTGGAAGTAAAATGGGAAGCATTTGGTAAATATTATATTTGCAAAATGAACCATTGAATGATCTTCTAAGAAAAGTGGGAGTTTAAGTGGAATTTTGGGATTTTATCAAAAATGTCGATTTTATGAAGAGTGGTACTAAGGTTCACGAAATTTTGATAATTATTGGATTGAAATTCATGTTATTACAACAATTTAGAGTATAAAGAAACTCTTCGGATGAGATTACTCAAATCCCATATGATTAAGAGCCTTTAAGTGGTGAAATATCACTTAATTAGTGATTTGGTTAACATGCATGGGATTGGATGAGCACATGTAGTTGCTATGAATCCAAGATACATACTTGTATTATTAGAATCATTGTATATTGATAAAAGATGTGAAAACATGTGGTATTACTAAAAACCATGCCAAATGATCATCTTATTGCATTATACAAAGTTTCATTTTCATCACAGCTTGCTGTCACAGATTTTACATCCACTTTCAAGCTTCATAAATCATTTTCTACCCAATAAAATTTGGGAATTTTCCTACCAAACTTTAGTTTAAATTGTTAGATATTCAAAGAATCAAGAATCACTCAAAATTAAGAAGTTGTGGTCATCCATTTGCATTTTTGAAGAAAGTAGTGCAATATGTCCTGAGTTGACAGATTAATACACCCTACTTCTAACGGCCATATAATATATTTTTGAGTTAGCTTTGCATCCATATATGAATCACTGAATTATGTTGAGTTACGATCCTCCAAAAGCATGCTACAACAGAAGTGCGCAACTGATTCAAAAATCAGTAACCTACTGTTTTGTAGAAACTATTTGGGGCATCAAAACACTTCCAAAATTTATTAAATTTTACCTTAGAGTTATTAATTCAGTATATTAGCTTATATAAAAAAATGATTAGGATTGTCAAATGGGAAGTTGTATTTTGAAAGCCATTATGTGGATATAATTTCTGGACAGCAAGTGCTGAATCCAGAAAGATGGTTCTAAAAACCTCAAACTTTTGTATAAGGATGTAATATTGATCTTCAATTCTTATTTTTGACAATAAAATACATATATTGGCATTTTATAAGACGTGGGATAAGTTAGTTAGGCTTAAGGTCGAGAATTGACATTTAGCACTTTTTGTGCATCTTCCTCTATATGGACTTAGAAGCTCCGGGCTAGGAGAAATCTCTATCGTGTATTTTGCGTCATTATACGAGGTGAGTATTCACAGCCCCACTTTTATTGTTTTGATACCAAACTTGGGGTGGAAAGCATGTTAAAATTTAATATTTAAAGATTCATGAGGCTTTGTTGTAAAGCGATTGGTGTAGAAGTTATATGGCATGTATGCTAATGATATGTTGAGTTTTTCATTAGTTAAGTCCCTGGGTACACTACTAGTTAACCCAGAAATGGGCCTATAGTATTAGTGGATAGCGCTATTTGGTCTGACAAGCCCACCTTATACTGACGAGTAGGGGTGCACTGTACTAGAGAAATATGACTACCCATGTGGTTAAAGCCCACCTCTGAGGTAGATCATGGCGCGTGGATTGGGTCCGGAAAGGTTTAGTAATGGCTCAACGTGGTTGTATCAATGCATACCTCTTGTCATATAAGCTAAATTGTGATATTCATGAATCAAAGAATTGAAGTTTGGTTTATGCGTATGATTTTCAAATGACAACTTGCATATAAACTTGATTTGTGCATATTTAAAAACCTGTGAACTCACCAACTCTCGTAGTTGACCTTTATTTTGAACATGCTTTTCAGGGAACAAGAAGGTACTTGGAAATGATTAAAGTTTATCTCTTGTGTAAACCATGTGCAACACTTTCATAATAGTGATTTTGTACTTCAACTTTTGAAGATGTAAAAAGGGATGTAAACTTTTGGAACTTGTTGTAAACAATGGTTGAATGTATGGTGGTATTTCTTTTTGTATCCTAGTACTATGCTTATCGAACTGTCATATTCAGTGTTTCCGCTTTAGCGGGGTGTGACAGGCAGAACCATAGAGATAATGGATTTTTCTTTAGCATCTAAACTAACTTTTTTTTATCTTCATCACTCCATTGTCTTATTTCCTTAATAGCATATCTTTCAGGGACAGCATGAGTGGTGGCAGTAGCTGGAACTGCAACTATGATGGTGAAGGGTTCATAAGGACTATTTGTTACGTATTCAGGTATAGTGGGATCTACACCTTCTAGAAATAACATCATTCGATTTTTCCAGAGAGCAAAGTTATCTCTACTGAATCGAGGAGGTTTTGAGAGAGAACAATTATCATAGTAGTTAGCGTTTGTGTTTAGTGCCATATTGCGAATAACAAGGAAGAGAATGAAGCAAGATCTTGTTTATGAGATTAAACAGTCTGCTCTGATACCACTTGTTGGTCCCGAAGGTCTTAACAATCTTGTAAAGGGGGGGGTGAATACAAACAAAATTTAAAGTTTAATAAATTGTTTATTGATAAATCAAAATACAATTTACAAGTTTGTTACGGAATAAGATTAAGTAAGAACCTAATCTTAACAAACTTAAGAAATACTAAGATAGTTGCATAAGAATTAGAGAATGGGGATTAAGGGAATATAGAAAACAAGGGTTTCTATATTTTACAGAAAGATTGAAGGCTGAAGGCTTAAGGCAACTCCCAGATGGAGTTGTGATCTTTCTATTTATACCATATGCATTAAATGAATGGCAGGGTACTTTACACGTGTCCTTCTCTAGTTCGTTGCATAAGTCTGACTTTTGGAGACATGCTTTTGGCCGTATGATGAATAGTGTATGTTAATGCACAGATCTATTGGATTCAAGATCATCCAATCTAAAGATCCAATCTGAAGCTAATGCTGGAAAGTCGACTCTTAATATAAGTCTAATGTCGTTTGTAATAAAATCTCAAAGTTTAGTTTTTAGTATTTTATTATTATTTCTAAATATCTGTGTTATTAGATATTAGTTAGATATTATTTAGTTTAGATATAATATCTTTCTTTAGATATTATGTAGCAAGTGTGTTAGAGAAGCAACTAAGAATCAGAATACACACACACACACTTTACTGTTCATTAGAGAGAACATCGAGAGCTTCAAGAACAAACATCAACCTTGTAATCGATTGATTATTAATCAAACAGGTTGGTAATCGTATATGTGTTTGAGTCTATAAGAACTTGATAATATTGTGGACCGACAATTGGTGCTAGAAAGTCTTCATATTATGATAAACATGTTTATGCTTCTTGTCAAGATTCTGATGTTTGGTTTGACACTTATCATGTTCACTCTTATAATACTAATTCTTCATTTGATTCTCAAAAAGAAAGCAGACCCAAATTTCAATGGGTGCCAAAACAGTTTGCTAACACAGTTGGATGAAAATGGAAATGGATACCAAAGAAAAAGGATGATTCTATGTTGCAGGTACCTACTATCAAGAGGGAGTAGGAGAAAGAATAACGACTTCTGATTATGTACAGATTATAACTCATTCTTCAATGACAAGAGAATGGTTCTTGAGTAACTCAGCTCAAGACCCGGACATCAATGTCAAGAATGGCTCTTGAATAATGCAGTTCAAGACCCGCACTTCAATGAAAAGAGGCTTCTATGTAAATCAGCTTAGAACCCGTACTTCAACGAAGAATGACTTCTAAACACAACAGTTTAAGACTCACACTTCAATGATCAAAAGACCTTACTCCAGTGCTGATATGAAAAGTGTACTCCAATACTCGAATGAGGAAATCAACCATCAAGGGGGAGTACATATTTGTCTGAAATTTTAAATGCATATCTTTTTCAATGATAATTTTCAAATGCATAATTTCAGGGGGAGTAAAAAGGTGATGACTTCTGATTATTTTTTATCAGGACTCATACTTTAATCGTTTTACTACGTTTTGTCATTTTCATTTTCAGTGAATAAATTAACTTTGACTATGACATAAGACTTTTGTTGTTTTTGAGAGATGCTTACAAGATCATATCTTTATGACTTTAAGCATAGCTTCATGAGATGTAAGATCGCACGTAAAGGTATAATCCTTTATCTTAATCTCATATATGGATGAAAGAAGGACAACTTTCAATCATAGAATTGAACTTGCTGCTGATTTGAATGAGCATTCGGATGCAGCTTGATCATCTATCGGTGATTGAGCAATTGATTATGGCGTTTTGTGCTCAGTGAGCTTCACCTTGAACATGATCTCCTCAAGTTCTTTGATCTTTGTGGACAGACAGTTTTTTTCCTTTGTCAGGTGATCAAACTTCTTATGCAACTCAGATTTTGCATTTTTCTCCTTCAGAATGTTTTTTGACAGCTCAGATAGATTCTTGGTAAGCTTAGCAATCTCAGTCTCAAATAATTTTCTCTCTTCAGTAAAATCTTTCTTTAAAGTTTTTTGCTCAGCAATCTTCTTTTTCTCTTTTTCAAATATCTCTCTCTCCAATATGATTACTTTCTCCAAGTCTGAAACTTGTTGAGAAAGTTTAATGCATTTCAGCTCCACTGCTTTCTTCTCTTCAAATGCTTTTCTTGAGAAATCAGAAAATTTCTTTGCAAAATCCTTTCTTTCTTTTTCAAAATCAACTTTATTTTACTTTTCTTTATTCACTTGATCTTCTAATTCAGAAACTTTCTTTCTCAGCTCAGCATTATCTTTCTCTAAATCCTTTCTCTTCTTCTCAATCTTCGTTATTTCATCTTGAGCTTTTATGTTGTCTTTTTCTTTCAACATATTTAGCTCAATCTCAAGACTGAATACTTTGTCTTTCAATTGATCTTTTTCAGATTTGAGTTGTTTATTCTCTTTCTCACAATCAAGAACCATGCTTGTATATCTCGATAACTGACCAGCAAGTCTTTTAACATTTGCTTTTGCATCAGAAATGTTCATCTTCTCAAAATCATAGCTGTAACGTTTAGACATCTTGAAATCTGTTAAAAATATGCTAGAAATGATCGTTAGTCCAAATGAAATCACACAAATATAGAAAACTTGAAATAAAATTAAAAAATGAAATTTTCAAAATTTAATAAGTCTGGAATTCGTAATTCACAAGAAATGACAAGGAATTCGCAATCAACACATAGAAGCAAAGAAATTTGCAAACAACACTAAGAAACACCCAAAATTCGCAAGCTACACAAAGATACACAGAATTCGCAAGCTTGGTTCAAAATTCGCAATACACACACTTGAGAATTCTGAGGAATTCGCAATACTCACAGTTGCGAATTCTATCCTTAGAAAACTTTTAGATAAAAACTTTTCGCAAGGAACACTATTACGAATTATTTCCTTAGAAATAATTCGATAACCAACTTTTCATAAGAAAGCCTTCTGCGGATTCTGAGAATTCTCAACACTCAGGCTTGCGAAACCTTTGCTTTTCGTAACACTCATAGATACGAATAAGAATTCGTAAGATAGCCATCTGGGAATTCTTTCCTTAAACTTTTTTAGATTAACCCTCTGCAAATTCTAACAACTCTGCGAATCTTTTAAGAACTTTACGAATTCTTGAGCCTTTGCGAGTTCTTGGATGATCTTGCGAGTTCTTCTAACGAGTTCTTCAGGAACTTAGCGAATTCTTCAGATCTTGATGAAAATATCCTTTGATTTGCTCAAAACCACATCAAAACTTTGATTCTTGATCTGAAACTTCGACAATTCACTCACCTAAACATCTAGAAACTAATTCTAGCAATGAATTTCAATTTACAACTCAAACAATTTCAATTCGATTCAAATACAGTGCGAAACTTACTCGTGAACTCGAACTCAACAAATCTCAAAAATTTTGATCGATTACAGTGCAAAATACAAATCAATCTATACAAACTCAATCGAAAACAATACACAAACTTATTTCTACCAATTATATACTCTAATTCGCATAAAAATTCGAACTTTGATTCAAGAATTCAAGAACACATTACGAACTCCATTTTTCTTTTTATTTCAATCTTGATCTGCTCTGATACCAATTGTGATCCCACATTCTAGCTTATCAAAAACAAATTAACAAGAATGACATATTTATTGAAGTCACAAGATTACATCGAAATCATATATCTCACAGATTACGAGTTCTTGACTAACTTCTCTAATGAATGTGTGCGTGTGTATCTCTATCTTACACTCTGACAAAGACAATCCTTTTTATACCAAGTCAACTTTTGTTGACTTTACAACTAAACCCTCAAACTAACAAACTATTACAGTAAAGACCTTCACTTTTAATGTTGAATACAATTATAGTCTATCATGTTACTTTATCATAAAAGGGGAGTTTAATGTTCAAAGACAATGATGATTTGAAATGGTTTTGATGATTTTGCTTCTCACAACTCATAAAAAAGGGGGAGATAATCTGGAATTTCAAGTCAAATAAAAGTTTAGGTGAAGTTTGAAAGATTATTAAAAAGATACATCTCATGAACAGGGGGAGATAATCTGGAATTTCAAGTCGGATGAAAGTTTAGGTGAAGTTTGAAAGATTATTCAAAAGATACGTCTCATAAAAAGTGGGAGATAATCTGGAAGTTTCAAGTCAGACGAATGTTTTTAAGTCAGAATGTTTTGAAAGTTATTTCAAGAGTTATTCTGGAAAAGAGATGAACTCGTCAAAAAGGGGGAGGTTCAAAATAATTCTAAAGAAAATGTTCCGAGATGATTTGAGAAAGTTCGTTTTTTTTTCAAAGATTGATCAGAGACCAAAGACGGAAGATACAAACATTGAAAGGTTCCTCAAAGATACAGAGTTTAAAGATCAAAGTTTCAAAGATTTAATATTAAAGACTTGATGACTTTACAAAGCAAAGTTATTAACTTTTCAAGATTCTTCAAAGCATCAGAGTTTACAAAAACTGTCAGAGAGTTTAAAGTGTTGAAGAATCAAGAGCTGAAGATTACTGTTAATTTTTTAAATCTTGAATACAAAGGGTGAAATTATTAGTATATTATTGTATCCAAGATTTAAGTGTAAAAGTTAGGATGTGTAAAGTCAAACATAGTCAAAGTTTGTTTAGTTTACTTGTAATTGTACATGGTCCTTTGACCATATAAATAATCTTGTATGCTTTGTATAGTTTGAGTAGTGTGAGGAGAGTTATTGTGTAGTAAGACTTGTAATTCTTGTGACATATATTACATTAAATATTTTCTCTCTGTACACTCTCTCTAGATTGATTTTAAATTGTCATATTTAGATTGATCTTGCTTGAATCTGGAACTAACACAATAGAATAAGAGAAAAAAATGATTCAAGAAATACTTCAAGAAGCGTAGTCATTTGTATATGAAGAACACCAAGAACACACAGTACATGTGTGAAATGATCTCACTGAAATTCTCTCTCTCTCCCTCTTTCTCAAGATAGTACAATGCACGACAATATGGTAGTGGAAGTTTTTTGTTTACGCACTCATACAGTATGGCAGTCTTGTCCCCTATATATAGCCCAAATCAGGGTGGTAACATATGCCGACCAATCCTGAGGTGCCAAGTGTAAAGTTAAAGCAACCGCTTTTGGTGCTAACGTGGCAGGCTAGATGGGAGACTCCATACTTGAGAGATTTGAGCATAGTTGAACTTTAGAGCATAGGTCAGAAGAGGTCTTGGTGTTCTGATGCTAGAGCATCCTCTGGTTAGGCGTCCCCTGGTAAGTTGTCTCTGATGGCGCATTCTCTGAAGTTAACTTAGTATTTCTGAAGTAGTCTCTGGTGCCTCTGAAGCCTCTCTGATGCTTCAAGACTTAGTGATTTTCAATGCTTTTACTGTGTGTCTCTGATGCTTCAAGACTTAGTGATTTTCAATGCTTTTACTGTGTGTCCCTGAAATCAAGATTCTAATTGCAAAATAATTCAAACAAACAAGATTAGCAATTACCTGTTTGATTCAATTCTCAAATCAAAGTGTTTACAACTTTCTCTCTCTAGATGACTCTTTCTCTCTCCACAATTCTCTCTAAAAACTAAACTCAAACTCTAGCCATCTATCTATTAAACAGCAAATAAAAGTATTTATACCCACAAGCTAAAACAAGGAAACAAACAAATACAACATGTTGACTTTGACTTTTATTAACACTTAGACTTTGACTTTTAATGAGAGTTGACTTTTCACCTTTGACTTCTTGAACCTTTGACCTTCAGTCTTCATGATCTTGTATCCAATATATTTCTGCTCTAACAATCTCCCCCTTTTGGATTCAAGATCATCTTTGAAAGACTTATCAAATCAATCTCCCCTTTTTAGTTCAATCTGCATAATCTCTTCCTTTTGTTTAACTTTATTCTTCCCAAGTCTATCTTTGAACAAATTAACAATCTCCCCCAAATATGGTATAAACAATCTTCAATAATCTCTCAAAATTATCACAAGACTCCTTCAGACTTCAGAAATAAATTATCTTCAGATTTAGCTCGACTTGCTTCAACAAATAATCTTCAAAGAAAATTTCAGTAAAAACAGCACATATTCAAACAACTTTGACTTTGCTTGAATAATCTTTCAAACTTTCAAACTTTGAACTTTATCTTCTTCAACTCTTTATCCAAACTTTCAAATCTTTGAAATTTTTGATCCGGACATTTCTGTAAATCATCTCCCCCTTTTTGATGAATAGAGCATCTGGTTCATCAAAACTTTCTCATCAAGAAAAGTCATTGTATGTTCCGACCACTGATCATTCACCAGCCTCTGATTCTTTGCCAATTTGGACAATGTATATATCTAGATCTTTGCAAAGCCAGACAAAATAGGAATGTAACACCTGAATCAACAAATGAATCAGTTAATATGTCTGTCAGTAACACTAAGTCACTGTGTGTAACGAATACACATAGGAAAGGAGCTTTTTGATGTTCACTACCCCAGGGCTTCCATCCAATCATCGAAACACCACAAAGGCAATTTATATGAACGTTATGACAAGAAAACAAATTCCTTGTGTGTACGTGCAAGTGATAGAAAGAATTAAGCATATGATGATTGCTTTTATAAGGCTCAACATTGTGTAAACCACTGAGACAACAGTAGTATAAACACAGACTCAATGTGCATGATTGAAGTGCGAAGGTGGGACAGACTTCCTTCTTTTTCAATATCCAGATTTTCCAAATGAAAACCAGATAGATAATGTGTTGCGTCCCAAGAAAAATATAAAACGTTTTCTTTTTTAGAAGAAAATGAGTGGCTGGTGGGGTTAATAACAAGAGTTAGCATGGGCAATTTGCCTGTTTCAATAATGTTCACCAAGAAATGTGAAACATTAGTAATGTGGTTGCCCGGCTCAGAAAGTAGTTGGTGCAGAGTTTAATATTCTTTTACTCTGTTCACACACCCTCTTTCTTTTAATCATTAAGTTCGCATCTAACCAAACTCTCTTTTACATTTTACCTCAACGCACAACCCACACTCATTTCTTTTCAACTCCTCACACTCAATCACTATGGATTAACTTCTTGGGTAAGAGACATTGGTTATCGTGAATCCATAGAAGTTCATTTAAGTCCTAGCACAAAGAACCCATATTCCTATGAAGCATATTTTGCTCAAAATGGTTTAACTTGAACGTTAAAGCTCAAATACAAGTCAGATGTTTATATGCTCAGAATATAATCATGAAGATATTAACATTTTGAAACAATGAAGTATTTTCAAACAATGAAGTATTTTCAAACAAGTAAATTGAATGACTGAATATGAATGCAAGAGACTTGTTTAAAAAATCTGACATTGTATGAAAATGATCATAATTAAATGATATAGCAATCAAGGCTTATGGTCAAGAATAATGGATTTTGTCTATACGGACCAAGATATAGACATTCTTGAATGAAAAGTTTCAAAATGAATTAACGCTCAAAAATTCATTGAAATACAATCGGGGTGTCTTACCTTCGAAAAATATGTTTCAAATTTGAGACATGGTAAGAACATATTGAATAAAAATTCAAACCGGTGTGTGTGAACACTTGAAAGTATATAGAAAAGACAGTACACAAGTATTTATCTTTGGAAACACACGGTTTGTAATCATGTAAGCACAAATAAATCTCGAAAAACATTTAAAAATCACACTTCCAATTCATGAAATTTGTTTAAGAATCGGGAAGTGGTTTGAACATTTACAAACATGTTTTTCTATGATTGAAAGTTGTCCTTCTTTCAACCATATATGAGATTAAGATAAGAAATTAACCTTTTCGCTTCGTCTTAAATCTCATGAAGTCAGTTGAAGTCATAAAGATATGATCTTGATAGCATCTCTCATTCTGCACAAGTCTCAAAGTCATGTCAAAGCAACTTTATTCACAAATTTATTGAAAAATTAAAAGACATAAAGAAGTAAAACATTGAAAATACGAGTTCTGATCTGAAATAATCAGAAGTCATCACCTTTACTCCCCTGAAATTATGCATCAGAAAAATTATCAGTGTAAAAGATATGTATTAACTCCCCCTCAAATGTAGAACATCATTTCTGTCGGATGCATAAAATTACAGACAAATATATATATACTCCCCCTTGAATATTGATTTCCTCAGATATGTATGTAGGTGCACATTATCATTCAGCTCAGGAGTAAAATCTTTTGATCATTGAAGTGCGGGTCTTGAACTGTTGTATTTAAGAGCCATAAGTCTCTTACTCAACCTTCACTTGACTTTCCTGTAACACAGATTCATTCCTTTTCTTTGGTATCCATTTGTATTTGGATTCAACAGAGTTAGCACAAGATTTTGACACCCATTTAAACTTGGGTCCACTTTTCTTTTGAAAACCATATGAAGAATTAGAACGATAAGAATATACATAATATGTCCCAACCAAACATCAGAATATTTCCGAGAAGCATAATCATGTCTATCATAATTGGAAAACTTTCTAGTAAACAAAGATAACTGGAATAATTGTTGTCTTGAATATTTCTTGTAAGAATTTACAAGTTTTGTTTTAGAATTAGCAACATCCACAATTATATCATCTTTACTAGTAGTATTCTTATTACAGTCAGCACTAGAAAATGATTTAGCATTCTCATCTTTTTTCTGCTTTGGTTGCCACTCAGACTTAACTCCATGCCTTTTCCTTTTCATATTTGAAAATTTTGAAACTTTAGAGTTAGAACAGTGAGAATCAAACAAATGCTTCTTCTTTGACTTACCAGTGGTGATCTGTTTCTGTGAACGCCCAGATTTCTTCTTCTTACCTTTGGCAACTTTGGTTTTCCCATAAACTGATTTATCAACTTCCGTTGATGTTTCACCTTTGTCGTACACACTTGGTAATCCAAAAGAATTAACAACAAAAGATGAATGATCATGAAGTGTAGAATTAAAATCAAATTGAGCAATACATTCATCTAAATCACCATCAGAGTTTAAAAAATCAAACCCATCATTAAGTAAACTAGACATATCATCAGAATTTGAAGCTTTAGAAGAATTAGAAAAATCAGAAATTTCAACACAGTTAAAAACACATTTTGTTCAAAATCCATCAAAATTGTCGGTCCCGTTATATTTGAACACGATCTTACCAGACAATCAAACAATCACAAAAATATACGATTTACCAACCTGTTTGATTAATAACCAAGGATTACAAAGATTGATCTGATTTATCTTGAAGCTCTCTCTCTCTCTCTGTTTTCTCTCTAAGATACACAGTGTTCTTGGTTGTTCTTGTGATGTTATTATGAGATTGTATAAGTTGTGAGATAATCTATTATCTCACCTAACATAACAATACATAATATCTAAACTAAATATCCTAAAACATCTAATAATAGATATTTATGAATAATAATAAAATACTAAAAACAAACTTTGACATTTTATTACAAATTAACTTTAGACTTATATTGAGAGTGGCTTTTCAGCTTTAGCTTCAGCTTCCAGTCTTCAGATTGGATGATCTTGAATCCAATAAATCTGAGATCTAACATCTCCCCCTTTGGATCAAGATCATTACTAAAATGATTTAGCAATTCAGTCTTCTCTTTCAGCTCAGAAGATGCAATCTCCTTCTTTGTCTTCAATATATAACAATCTCTAGTTTTAGCTCAGAATGCTTTAGCAAAGTATCTCCAAAGAAAATTTCTCTAAAATCAGCATGTCTTCAGAATACTTCGTCTTTGAAGAATTGGATCTTGGACATTTGATCTAAACTTTTGTTCTCTCACATTTCTTCTCCTATTTCTTGATTAGCTCTTCTCCCCCTTTTTGATGAAAAGAGCAACAATTTCATCAAAACTTTGAGTAAGAAATGTATGTCATAAGCATCCTCTGATTCGTCAATCCAAAAGATATTCATCTAGATCTTTGCAAATCCAGACAAAATAATCGTGTAACACCTGAATCAACAAATGAATCAGTTAACATGCCTGTCAGTAACACTAAGTCACTGTGTGTAACGAATACACATTGGAAAGGAGCTTTTTGATGATCACTCCCCCAGGGCTTCCATTCAATCATCGAAACACCACAAAGGTAAATTCTATGAACGTTATGACAAAGAAACAAATTCCTTGTGTGTTCGTGCATGTGATAGAAACATTTAAGCACGGATGATTGCTTATAGGCTCAAAATTGTGTAAACCACTGAGACAACAGTAAGTTAAACACAGACTCAATGTGCATGATTGAAGTGCGAAGGTGGGGCAGACTTCCTTTTTTTCAATATCCAGATTTTCCAAATGAAAATCAGATAGCAAATGTGTTGCTTCCCCTTTGAAAATGTGAAACACTTTCTATTTGAGTAGAAAATGAGTGGCTGGTGAGGTTTGATCAAGAGTTGGCATGGGCTAGTTGCCTGTTTCAATAATGTTCACCAAAGAGTTGTGAGACATTAGAATTGTGGTTGCCTGTCTCAGAAAAAGTTGGTGCAGAGTTCTGATATTCTTTTAACTCTGTTCTCACACCCTCTTTCTTTTAAACATTTAGCTTACTCTAACTGTTGGATCCCAGATCTAATCTTGTAACAATGATATAAACAATAAGAGTAATGACAGCGGAAGTAATACAGTTTAATATCAAAGGAGATTCAAATATCACAGTTCATAAAGCAGATAAAGATAAACAAGATATTCTTAGAATAAAGTATTCAACTTATATTATCAGATATATAACTTCTCAATCACACTTGAACAATAAGGTGATGGTCCTATTTATAGGACCATAAAGTAAGCAGTGTACTTGAATGACGAAAGGAAGCATGCTGAACAGTGACCTATTCTAGAAAGTAAATCTTATCACAAGGTGACGTGTCATCTGTTCTTCTGTTCACTCGTAGATAATTTTAGAGTGAACATCTTCAGAGAGAATGTCTTCAGAGCTCTGACGTTGTCCTCAGAGCCTCTGATGAAGCTATCTCTGATGTCTTCTCTGAAAGTTGCAATCTCTGATAAGTACTTCAGAGGCAGGTTTGTCCTCTAAAGTCTTCGTCCTCTTAAGTCTTCGTCCTCTGAAGTCTGTCTCTGGAAGTCCTCTGAAGTAGGACTTGGGTATTTTAAACACTTTAAAGAATGAAGAATTGGAGCTAACAATCTCCCCCTAAGTGTTGAAAATAAAAGATGCAAGAATAGCAGAGAACATAACTTAAACTAGAAAGCATAGAGGAGAAAAACATCCTCTTAAATATTACTAACACAGTTGGAAATACATTATAGAAAAAGTAATATTCAAGAACAAGGAAGCATGCTAAAATTTGTCACTTGAACAGATTCCATGGAACTTCATGATCACAGCTTTGAAGTTGATCATCGAGTCAATCTCTATGTCAAGTTTTGCAAGTAAATCTGCTTTGTGCCTTTCTTCTTTTGCATGGATCATTTTCCTTATACCTCTCAAGGTTTCATCAGAGTACTTTGACACTTCCGAAGCTAGAAAGATCTTCTTTACTTGATTTACTCTGTAGACGAAACCCAGAGGTTCTGCAACGATTGATCCAGTCTTCTGTTCTTCAAGTTTGTCGAATGACTCCACAGGTTCAGTTACCTCAAGCTTTTCTTCCCCTAGGTTCAGAGCAATTTGAAAGTCACGTTTTGCTCTATGTTTGACATAGGCCTCCATTGCTCGTCTGACTTCAACCATGCCCATCCTTATTTCCTTTCTTCCATGATCATATCTAGCAGAGCAATAGGCATATAAATGTGGTAAATCATAAGGATTTAGATTTACGAGATCATTATCATTGAACTCGTAAATCTTCTGATCAGCTCGAGTTACCACATAGTGCCTATAGATGATCTTGTTGTAAGCAAAGGTCTTTTCTGAGATTTTGTTGATCTTGGTGATTGGATCATCAAAGAGGACCTCTGCTCTTGGTCTGGTTTTATCTCTGACAAATCTTCACTCATAGTCCGGCATGTCTTCTCTTATCCTTGGATTCAGAGGAATGACTAGAGTGTCTGCCATATTGAACTCACAGTAGATGTATCTGAAGTGGTGTTCTATGGAAGCTTCAGGATTTGATTCAAGGAATGTAGGAGGTTTATTGAACACTTTGGCTGGAAGACCGAGGCTTGCCTTCTGAACAGGATTTTCTGAAGGAGCCTGTTCATCAGCAACCATGGTTTCTGGTTCCTTCGTCTGTGGAGGATTATCTGTTGTGGGTTCAGAGATGTAGCCATCTATCTCTGGTGATTCCCTCAGTTCTGTTGCTGTTGAAGTATGATGTGGTTGAGCATTCTTGAATACATACTCTTCGACATCAATTACTTCAATTTCTTCTTCAGCAACTTCTTTTCTAGAATCTGATTTTTCTTCTTTTTCAGATTCTGATTCTGCTCTTTCAGCCTCTGATTCGTAAGCATCTCTCATCACATAAGTTGGTCTTTCTGGTGATGAGAATGCATCTTCTGACGTAGAGAAGTCTACTAATTGCTCTTCATCTTCTTCCAGCGCTCCAATAGTTTCTGGAGTTGCATCTGTTATTGGAACTATTGGAGCACTCGATGTGGATGGTGCTAGAAAGATGACAGGTACTGGCGACTTTAAAGTGGCCTGAAGATCTTCAGCAGAGGTGGAGGTTGAACGTCTCTCTTTTCCTTTCTCCTTGCTTTGGTTTGATTCAGAGGGAGTGGACTCCTTTTGTGTTTCAACAGGTTTTGGTGTAGGAGTTTTCTCCCCCTTATGAAGATCGGATGACCCCTGAGGTTGGTCATCTGCGTCATCAGAATCTTCATACCTTGCCTTCTTCCGTGCTTCCTCAGAGCATGCGACCTCTGGTTCCTTTCTCTTTAATACTCCCTCTGAAGATTTGACATTCTTCAGAAGATCTTCAATCTTTTTGTTCTGCTGAGTGGTCTTGGAGATGAACTTGCTGGAGATATTCATTACATTGTTGGTGATCTTCTTGGAGAAGTTGGTGAGGTCAGTCTTTGTAACGAATTCTGTTGTAGCAGGAGCAGCAGTAGAGGAGGTAGGGATCTTTGCAATTACCTCTGCCAAAGAGTGCAAGACTTCCTATTTGAATTGAGAAAAGTCTGCAAGTGTTGGAGTGGGGGCAGAGGTTGGTGGAATTGCCTTGAGGAGCTCTGCGGTGGAGTTCAAAATTTCTCTGGATAAAACCGAGTCATTTTTTATGACCAGGCTTACCAGAGCATCCAGTTTGGCGTTTGGAGAGAGAACGGTCGTGCGCAGCTCAGAGACCTCTGAAGTGAGCTTTGCAACTTCAGAGTTTGAGTCAGAGGCCTCTGAGGTCTTCTCCATTTGAAGTTTAATCTCCTTCAGAGATTCTCTGATTTCATCACCAAATATTCTGAACTCTTCTTTGGTAACGTAATCAGAGGGGGTGACCTTAGGATCAACACATGATTCTAAGTTTCCCTCGAGTTCAGAGGGGCCTTCTTTCGGAGTTGGCTTGATATTGACTCCGGAAGGACTTCCCATTAATCCTTGTGGACCCTTTTTCAAGGATTTCCCTATAATGGTTCTGATTGGTCTCTGATCATCAGAGTCAGAATCTGATGATGAGAAATGAATGTGGGTGGAAACCTTGCTATCCAGGCTAAGGAGTCCATGTGCAAGAAGGTCATGCCATTCTTTTTCTGACAGGCAATCCTTACGATCTAAGGGACGGTCCAACTTTTGATGAGCCACAAAGGCACCATGTGTGTGTGGATGTGACATACTCTGGGGTGAATGAGTATTTTTATCGTGGTCCAAGTCCTGTTGAGAGGACTTAGCCGCATTAGAGGTTTCCCCTGTGGTGCGTGCTTCAGAGGCAGAAGTAGATGCCTCTGAGCGGTTAGGATGGGTAGGGTTCGAGGTGTGCACCTCTGTTTCAATGTCCATAGATGCTGGAGCCCCTTGGACAGTAAATGTGTTGGCACGGGGATTTGGGCTTTGGAATCTCTCATGTGTGTCATCAAGGACATCTTTTTCTACCTCACCGCCCTCAGATTCTAGGTTTAGAAACTCACCCTCTGGAATTCTCTCTTCCTCACCTTCCTCTGCTCTGACAGAGTTATTCTCTTCGTCAGAGGGAGGGTTCTCATGTTCTCTCTTTCTCACTCTCTTAGAGCCACCCTCTGGTTGCGCTCTGTTAATGTTTTGAGCAGTACCAGAGATATCACTCTCTGATTCAGGCTCAGGCTCAGAACCTAAGTGTGTTGGGGATCCCATCATCGGTTCTGATGATTGGGCAACACGACTAAGTAGGAGATGGGTAGGAGAGTCAGCAGGAATTACCTCAATCATGGTGTGTGGGAATCATCGGTCATGTGGATAAGGAGGAACCTCTGTGGCTTTGAATGAGTTCATCATAAACAGAGGTGTTATTGGGCCCTCCTCAGTGATGGAGAATTTCTCCATTGCTCGTTGAATGACCACAGAGATGAATCTGGGAAACAGTACCGATATTGGTTGTTTTCCTTTGGCCAAGTCCTTGTTCTTCTTGTCCACCGCCGTCAGCATCTCACAGAAGAGAATGTGAGCCATATTTATGCTTCTGTTGAATAAGAAAGCATACATTATGGCTATGATCGCTGAATGAGTCTGATCCTGACTTCCAATCTTGCAGGTAATTGTTCTGTTGAGAACACTAAACATAAAGTTCCATTTGGGAGGCAGGTACTGACGTCTGAATTGACTTAGGCGTGTTATTTCTTTGTTGTAGCCTAAGTGGTGGAGGAACTGAAGAAGGACTTCTTGACTTGGTAGTTTCTCAAAATTTTCTATTTGAAGATCAATTTTCGTGAAGAGGTTGAATCGGCGAGTTAGGGTTTGTGGGGTGATTCTTATGTTCAGGCTTTGTTCTCCTAAGTCAATGTGCCCAACCAGTCCTTCCTTTTCATCGTCGTATTCACTTAAATACCACCACTGTTGGACAAAGCGAAGGGGAATATCTGAGGCATGCTTGGTTAGAACATCATTGAGTTCGCAGTTGGTGAAAAAGTCGAGGATTGGGCGAAACTGTTCATCGTATTTGGATTGGGTGACGTCCAGAAAGTAGTTTTTACCTTTTACTGGAACATCGAACTGTGCCATATTCAAGCTTGGAACAAGTTTGCTCGAGTTATCTGAAGTTTGGGAATGAGCCGCCATTGTTGCAGGTTGAGAAAGATAAAAGCTTAGAAAGAGAGATTTGGGATTTTGGATTTTGAGAGCGTAAAGGATAATGAAAAGTGAAACAGGGTTTTTATAGACACAAAGGGTAGAGGGAGAGGTGTTTGAAGCGGCGAATGGTAGTCCCAATGTCAGAAAGGACGTTCCATCATCCCCTAATTAATAGGTGACACGTTTAGATGAGTAGGGGAGAGCCGCTTTGTGTCAGAAAACCGCCAGTTGGGTTTTTTTTTTTGAAAAGAAACGAATGGTTATCCAAAAAGATTTATTATTAAAGAAATTTCCTGCAATATTCGTTTAATGAGAAAAGATCAGAAACTATGATATAAATATCAGAGACAAGATCAGAGGCTCTGATATAAATATCAGAGATCACTTTCTCCCCCTTGAAAGATGAAAGTCTTTGTCTCCCCCTTGACCAAAGAATTAAGTCTTTTATGTTCTCCCCCTTTACACATGCTTGGAGATACAAAAGAGTGATTTTTACCATTTGTGAAAAAGTCCAGAGGCTCTGATGAATGGATCAGAGACTCTGATGTTTTCTTGTGTTGAGCAGTCATATGCTACTTGGGTCAGAGGCTCTGATAATCGATCAGAGACTCTAAGTTTCTTCTTGGTTAGGTAGACATATTCAACATTCCCAACTTGCTAATTAAAAAATTGAACCTTCGTTCATCTAAAGCTTTTGTGAAAATATCAGCAAGTTGTAGTTCAGTTGGTACAAAATACATCTCTATTGTTCCCTTTTCAACATGATCTTTCAGAAAGTGGTACCTTACATCGATGTGCTTGGTTTTGGAGTGTTGTACTGGATTGGCAGAGATGGCTATGGCACTTTTTGAATCACAGAGAATTGGAATTCTTTCAATTTGTTGGCCATAATCTCTGAGCTGAGTTTTCATCCATATTACTTGTGAGCAACAACTAGCATCAGCAACATATTCTTCCTCTGCAGTTGAAGTTGAAACACAGTTTTGCTTCTTGGATGACCAACTTACCAGCTTATTACCCAATAACTGACAGCATCCTGAGGTACTTTTTCTGTCAAGCTTACATCTGGCATGATCTGCATCAGTGTAAGCTGTTAGATCAAAACTAGAAAGTTTTGGATACCAGAGGCCTAATGAGTGTGACCCTCTGAGGTATCTGAAAATTCTCTTGACAGCAGATAAATGAGATTCTTTTGGATTTGCTTGATATCTAGCACAAAGACATGTTGCAAACATTATGTCAGGCCTAATTGCAGTTAAGTATAATAGTGAACCTATCATGCCTCTGTAGGTTTTTATATCCACAGATTCTCCTGAAGGATCAGAGTCAAGTTTGACTCCGGTGGATAGAGGAGTTCTCATTGAAGTTGAATCATTGAGTTTGTACTTTTGCAAAATTTCAGAGACATACTTAGATTGACTTATGAATGTACCTTCTGAAGTTTTTTTTACTTGTAAGCCTAGAAAGAAAGTTAATTCTCCCATGAGACTCATCTCAAATTCACTCTTCATCAACTCTGAGAACTTGTCACAATACTTTTGATTTGTTGAGCCAAATATAATGTCATCAACATAAATTTGTACTAAAAGCATCTCATTTTTGTACCTTTTGATGAATAAGGTAGTATCAATTGTGCCTTTTTCAAATCCATTTTGAATTAGAAAGGTGGACAGAGTTTCATACCAAGCTCTTGGGGCTTGTTTAAGTCCATACAGAGCTTTATCCAGATAATAAACATGATTAGGATACTTTGTACTTTCAAATCCAGGTGGTTGCTGGACATAAACTTCTTCATTTAATTTACCATGAAGAAAGGCAGATTTAACATCCATTTGATAAACTTTGAATCCTTTGTGTGCAGCATAGGCTAAGAAGATTCTGCTTGCTTCTAGCCTAGCTACAGGTGCAAAGGTTTCATCATAATCAATGCCTTCTTCCTAGCAATATCCTTTTGCAACCAACCTGGCTTTGTTTCTGATTATTATTCCATCCTCATCCTTTTTGTTTCTGAAAACCCATTTCGTTCCAATTGCAAATTTTCCTTTGGGAAGAGGAACTAGGGTCCAGACTTTGTTTCTTACAAACTCTTGAAGTTCATCCTGCATTGCAAAGATCCAATGCGGATCTTCAAGAGCTTCTTTTACCTTCTTTGGTTCAATAATGCTCAAAAAGTTTACGTAGAAGCATTCATTGATGGTGGCAGATCTTGTTTTAATTCCTGCGGATGAGGATCCAATGATTTGATCAATTGGATGATCTTTTGTCCATCTGGTAATTGGAGCATAAATTTGGGGTGGAGTTTGAGCTTCAGAGGCTCTGACAGTTGGTGACACCTCTGTTGTATTGTTCAGAGGCTCTGTAGGTGATACCTCTGTTGTACTGTTCAGAGGCTCTGTAGGTGATACCTCTGTTGTACTGTTCAGAGGCTCTGTTGGTGACACCTATGTTGTACTGTTCAGAGGCTCTGTTGGTGACACCTCTGTTGTACTGTTCAGAGGCTCTGAGTTTTGTTCCAGAGATGGTGAAGCAGATTCTTGTTCTTCACCATTTGCTTCTGGAGTTACTTCGGATACTTCTTGATATTCTTCTGATTCACTTTGCTGATCTGCATTTGGTGAAATAGAAGGTGTTAATCCAGAGGGCCCTGAAAGGGTTGTACCTGTTTCTTGAGGTTCTTCTGAATTCACTCTCGGTCTATCTCTGAAGATAACTTCAGAGTTTTCATCATCAAAGAAATCTTCAAATATTCTGTTTAATTCAGATTCCCTTGAAGATTCAGAGATAGGTGACGAGGAACTCTCTTGTTGTTCAGAGCTTTTATTGTCGTCAAAAGAGATATTGATGCTCTCTTGGATAGTCCTTGTTCTAAAGATTGAACACTCTGAAAGCTTTTGAGGCTAATGAATATCCAATGAATTTGCCCTCATCAGCGTTCTTGTCAAACTTTCCAAGATATTCTCTATCTTTCAGAATGTAACACCTGCATCCAAAAACATGAAAATATTTAACATTAGGTTTCCTATTGTTAATGAGTTCATAGGATGTTTTCTGAAATCTCTTGACAATTGTAGCTATATTCTGAGTAAAGCAGGCTGTTGCTACTGCTTCTGCCCAAAAATTTGTTGAAAGATCAGATTCAGCAAGCATTGTTCTTGAAGCTTCAACAACTGTTCTGTTTTTCCTTTCAACTACTCCATTTTGTTGAGGAGTTCTTGCTGCAGAAAAGTTAGGAGTAATGCCTTCTTCTGATAGATAAGAATTGATTTTGGCATTTCTGAACTCTGTTCCATTATCACTTCTTAGTTTCTGAACTTTGCTGCTGAACAGAACCTGTAATCTTTTCAACAACCTTATTAATATGTCAGGTACATCAGATTTAGCTCTGATGAATTCTATCCATGTGTATCTGGAAAATTCATCAATCAGAACCAGAATGTATTTCTTACCTGCTAGACTCTATACAGAGATAGGACCACAGAGGTCCACATGAAGCATGTGCAGAGGTCTAGGACAGTTGTTTTCATTTTTGGTTTTATGGGAAGATCTTTTCGTTTTTCCCATCTCACAAGCAGAACAAAGATGATCTTTGTTAAACTTTAGAGTTGGTAATCCCTTAACCAAATTAAGTTTAACTAACTTATCAAGTGAGGAAAAGTTTAGATGTGAAAACTTTTTATGCCAGAGCCAGATTTCTTAACTATTCAGAGATACAAGACAAAGTTTCTCTGAATCAGTGTCTGTGATTTTGGTAAAGTTCATTCTGTAGAGATTACCTTTTCTGTCTGCTCTTAGCATTTCTTGACCTGATTCTGAGTGAAGAAGTGAACAATATTTTCTTTGAAATTTCACATCAAAACCATGATCACAAAGTTGACTTATGCTTATCAGATTGTGTTTTAATCCATCCACATAAGCAACCTTTGATACTGAAACATTTCCTCTTGATAACTCACCATATCCTTTAATTTGTCCTTGCTTGTTGTCTCCAAAAGTAACTGCTCCTCCAGATTTTGCTTTAAATGAGGATAGCAGTTCTTTATCTCCAGTCATATGCCTTGAACATCCAGAATCTAGGTACCAGATTGGCATTGACTGTTTCTGCAAGACAGATTATTGTTTCTTAGGTACCCACCTCATTATGGGTCCTTTTGTGTTAGACTTTGGTGGATTTGGATGACTTTTTGGCATCTCATCTTTTGATGTCTTGCCTTTACGTGTCTTCTTTTGAGATTTTGTCTCTGAGATATTTTTCAGAGATTGATTCAAAAGGCAGTGTGATCCTTTAAAATGATTCTTCAGTTTCATCAAGAGATAAATGCAGTTACAATTAATAGAACAAGAAGAAGTAGGAGCAAAGTTTTTCTTTTTATTAAAAACACTTGTTACATTTTGACTTCTTCTGAAACTAGCACTAGGAATATTACATTTATCCCTAACTACTTCTTTTCTTTTTGCTTGAAAGACGGTCTTCTTTTCAAGTTGCTTTTTCTTGTTCAAAAACATCTTCTTTTCTTTGCTGCTTACTGCACAGACAGGATCAATATGGTTAGTTTTTGTCCATTTGCCCTTTTGTTCAGGAGAGAATTTTATTGTTTTATAGGTGTAAGAACCAGAAGTGTTTGTTTTATTCTTTGCCTTTTCTTGCAACTCTTTTTCAAGTTCCAGAGATGTTTTTGCTTGTAAACACATATTTGCAAAATCAGGAATTATTGGTATTCTGGTTTTGGTTTTCAATACTGAAATTGGAACATTCAAAATACCAGAGCCAACAGTTTCTATCTTTTTGTGAATTACATTCCCTGGTTTACAAAAAATATGTTCATCAATCTCTAAATCAGATTCTGAATCAGAGTCAAGAAAGTCTCTTTTAGATTTAATAGAGATATCTACCTCTATTGGTTTTTTAATTTCTTTTGATCTAGAGACTTTTATGATTCGTTTCATGCTTTCTTTTCTTTTTAAGTCCTCCATGACATTTTCTTTCCAAATCTTTTGAACATCATCTTTAAACGTAGTTCTGATGTTTTCATCTGACTTTGGTGAATACAGAGGAGCATTCGGATTAAGTGAACTCTGAGATCCATTTTCAGAAGTACTTGTATCAGAGGTACTTGGTTCAAGTGTCTCTGATTCACTTGAGATGAAATCATCAAATCTGAAAATTTCTTTGGGATCATAGCTCTGAGGTTTTGTAAAGAGTACCTCTGAAGTTTCTTGTTTTATCTGTAGCACAGACTCTTGAATGTCTTTTACTTCAGAGTACGTAGTATTTTTGAAATTCAAGGCTCTTGCTTTTGATCCCTCTGATGTTTTCATTCTTTTGAAATTATTCAGAGATGGACCTTCAAAGCTTTGGACCTTTCCCATACAGAAAGTGGAAGAAAGTGAAGTTTTCTCCAATCCATTGAATGAATTCAACTCATTGAATCCTAGCCCTTGAGAGTCCATTTGAGATTTTATTTTGTCGAAGACACTTTGTGCATTAACATAGATTTTGATTCGAAGATTTTTTCTATCTAGAGATTGATGTAAGATTTCTCTTTCCTTTTGAAAAAAATTGGTTAAGGCAATAGAATTGAGCCTTTCATACTCAGATTTCTTTACTTCTTCTTCTTTTCCTTTTAAAACTTTTTCAATTTCTCTTATTTCTTCTGAAAAATATTTTTCTTTTTGCTTGTAGGTTTCTTCAAGTTTGGTCTTTTCAAGAAAAATTTCTTTCTTTTCTGATTCCAGAAGATTCTTTTCTCTTTTGTAAAAAATGAGCTCTTTTGTTACTTGCTCTCTTTTCTGTTTTTCTTAAACAAACTTTTGCTCTAAATCCTGAAGTTCATTAATTAGTTTAAATGCATCTATTTCAGGATCACTGTCAGAGGTGTAAAGAGAGTTTACCTTCTCAGAGTTGTCTTCAGATGCTTCATCAGTTTGATCTCCATCTGAAAAAGCTATACCACAGAGATTTGTTGGCTCTTCCTCGCCGTCGCTTGTCGAGTCTGATAGCCAGTGTTCCATTTCTGCTACATGAACTCTTTCTTTTACATTGTATTTGTATTTGTTCTTGTAGTAATCTTGATCTTTGACAAGTTTTCCTCTGCAGTTTGCAGAGAAGTGGCCTGGTTTTCCACATCTGAAGCATCTTCCATCATTTTGATTTGTTGGAAGAGTGGCAGTACTTGTCTCTAGCTTCTGTTCTTGAGGTTTGAAGTATCTCTGTGGTTGTAGATACCTTGGTTGGAATGGTTGTTGTGGTCTTGTTTGTTGTGTTGTATCATCATGGTTGAAGTTTGCACCCTTTTGATCACTATATGGAGTGAATCTGGGTTCTAGTTGAAATCTTCTTTCCGAATTTCTTCTTTCTTCATTCTCTCTCCATCCTTCAAATACCTTCTTACCAAATTTCTTGTTAAATTGATGAGTGATTAATGCAAGAGATTTGGCGAAGGCATTGATATCTTCATCTGAGTCTGAATCTGTATGAGTTTCTTCTGCCATCAAGACCTTTTTGGATCTTCTTTTTGTTTCCAAACATTTTTGTGACTCTTCACAGTTGTTTTCTTTCGATATTTGTTTAGAATCAAGTGCAAGGGGTCCACCCAAAGAGGTTTTTGATTTTTGCTTCATAACTTCTTTTTCATGTGCAACAAGAGTACCATAAATGTCAGTTAATGACCATGACTCAAGATCTTGATTAGCTTGTATTGACATGGACAGTTGTGACCATTCTTCATTCAAGCTTTTCAAAAAAAGAACGTTGTTTTCCTCTTTTGTTCTTATCACTCCAAACTTTCTTCATTTGTTTATTAGAATGTTGAATCTTAAGTAAGTTTGGTGTAATGTTTCTTCTGGTAGAGCATGAAAATCATGATATTCATTGATGCATAGATTTCTTCTATTTTTCTGGGTTTGTAGGCCACCTTCAAGTTGATTTAACAACTGATCCCATATCTCTTTTGCAGTTTTACAAGAATCAAGTTCTTGAAAGATATCATTGGGAATGGTCATTATGAGTAATCTAACAGCTTTTGAGTCATTATCCATCATATTATTTTCTTCATCAGTGAAGTTTGTGGTTTTCTTTTCATAATATGCAGGTATTTCGGCAGAATCTGCTGTTGCAGGAACTCTTGGCACCAACGCCATTGGAATGTGAGGTCCAATGTTCACAGATCTAAAAAGATCCCTGTCCATACCTTCTAGGAAATTTACCATCCTTATCTTCCATTGGGGATATTCATCCCTTAAAAGTGTAGGAGGTTTTGTTAATGACCCAACTGTATAAATGGCACTTATGCTTGAGTTTGCCATTAAAAAAAATGAAGATTTGAAGAACTGATGCTTTTTGTAATGAACTGAGATTTACTATCAAATCTAGAGCATATGTTGTTCTTTAATAAACTGGGTTTATATGAACATGCACAGATAATGAAAGTATAGATTCAATGAGATGTAAATCTATCCGAGTATGCAGATATGATCTTTCTTTGTTTAGAAACAAAGGAAGCTCTGATACCAATTGTTGTATCCCAGATCTAATCTCGTAACAATGATATAAACAATAAGAGTAATGACAGCGGAAGTAATACAGTTTAATATCAAAGGAGATTCAAATATCACAGTTCATAAAGCAGATAAATATAAACAAGATATTCTTAGAATAAAGTATTCAACTTATATTATCAGATATATAACTTCTCAAGCACACTTGAACAATAAGGTGATGGTCCTATTTATAGGACCATAAAGTAAGCAGTGTACTTGAATGACGAAAGGAAGCATGCTGAACAGTGACCTATTCTAGAAAGTAAATCTTATCACAAGGTGACGTGTCATTTGTTCTTCTGTTCACTCGTAGATAATTTTAGAGTGAACATCTTCAGAGAGAATGTCTTCAGAGCTCTGACGTTGTCTTCAGAGCCTCTGATGAAGCTATCTCTGATGTCTTCTCTGAAAGTTGCAATCTCTGATAAGTACTTCAGAGGCAGGTTTGTCCTCTGAAGTCTTCGTCCTCTGATGTCTGTCTATAGAAGTCCTCTGAAGTAGGACTTGGGTATTTTAAACACTTTAAAGAATGAAGAATTGGAGCTAACACTAACCAAACTCTCTTTTTCTGTATACCTCATCACACATTCCACACCCATTTCTTTTCGACTCCTCACACTCAATTATTATGGATTAACCTCTTGGGTAGGAAACACTGGTTAACGTGTATCCGTAGAAGTTGTGTTATGTCCTAGCACAATGAAATCCCGTTTTCCTAGAAAGCATGTGATGCTCAATATGGTTTAACTATATCAGTTAAATCACAAAGTAGATCTTGAAAACATTTAAAATCACACTTCTAATTCATGAAATCGTTTTGAGATTCGGGAAGTGGTTTGAACATTTAATAACAATGTTTTCTATGATTGAAAGATGTCCACCTTTCAACCATATATTAGATGAAGATAAGGAATTATACCTTTTGAGTGCAATCTTACATCTCATGAAGTCAAGCTTAAAGTCATAATGATATGATCTTGTAAGCATCTCTCAAACTGCAAAAGTCTTAAGTCCTAATCAAAGCAAATTTATTCACTTAAATTAAAAAGACAAAAAGCAGTAAAACAATGAAAGTACGAGTTCTGATCAGAAATAATCAGAAGTCATTTCCATACTCCTTTGTCTTGAAGAGCTCCCCCTAAAATCATGCATTACAAAAAATCTGACATAAAAAGTAAATGTAGAAATTGTATAAGCTCCCCCTCAAAATAAAAATGATCATCTATGGAGTTTCTTCTCACACTCCTATTTAGATCATGAACAGATTAAAGAACAGATATCTTGTGGAAATAATGATAAAGAAATGATGAAAATTTTACAATAAGAAACTTTAATAGGTAACCACCGATTAGGTCTTAAGATTTAGCATAAAATAGATCTTGAAAACATTTAAAATTACCCTTCCAAATTATAAAATCTGATGAAGAATCGGAAAGTGATTTGAACTTTTGAGAACATGTTTTCAATGATTGAAAGTTGTCCTTCTTTTAACCATATATGAGATTAAGATATAGAATTATACCTTGACGTGCAATCTTACATCTCATGAAGTTAAGCTTAAAGTCATAAAGATATGATCGTGTAAGCATCTCTCAAACTGCAAAAGTCTTAAATCATAGTCAAAGCCAATTTATTCACTGAAATTAAAAAGACAAAAAGCAGTAAAACAATAAAAGTACGAGTTCTGATCAGAAATAATCATAAGTCATATCCATACTCCTTTGACTTTTAGAGCTCCCCCTAAAATCATGCATTACAAAAGTTTGACATAAAAGGTAAATGCAGAAATTATATAAGCTCCCCATCAAAATAACAATGATCATCTATGGAGTTTCTTCTCACACTCCCCCTTAGATCATGAACAGATTAAAGAACAAGTATCTTGCGAAAATAATGATAAAGAAATGATGAAAAATTTACAATAAGAAACTTTAATAGGTAACCACCGATTAGGTCTTAAGATTTAGCATACCAAGCTTAGAGACAAGAAAATTGAATCTCTTTTCGTCCAAGGGTTTGGTAAACAAATTTGCAAGCTGATAATCAGTTTTTACAAAGTAAAGTTCAATGTTCCTTTTTCGACATTATCTTTTATAAAATGATACCTGACATCGATGTGTTTGGTCTTTGTATGCTGAACAGGATTAGCTGTTATCGCGATAGCGCTCTTCGAGTCACAGTAGATCGGGATTTTGTTGAAGTGAAAACCGTAGTCGCGCAGTTGCGTTCTCATCCACAAGACCTTAGAACAGTAGCTAGCAGCAGCCACATATTCTGCTTCGAAAGTTGAAGTTGAGACACATAATTTCTTATTTGATGCCCAACTGACAAGTTTATCACCGAGGAACTGTATATGGCCTGACGTGCTCTTCCTGTCTAGCATGCAACCAGCATGAGTTGCGCCTGTATATGCTGTTAGTTCAAAAATAGTATCTTTAGGATACCACAGACAAAGATCTGCAGTCCCTTTCAGATACCTAAAAATGCGCTTAACTGCAGACACATGGGATTCTTTAGGATTAGCCTGATATCTAGCACATAAACATGTAGAAAACATTATATCCGGCCTACTTGAAGTAAGATACATTAAAGAACCTATCATCCCTCTATAAGTCCTAACATCAACAGCCTTTCCCGAAGGATCGGTGCCAATCTTAGTACCAGGTGCCATTGGGGTACCAATCGGTTTACAATTTTCCATTTTGAACTTCCGAAAAATATCAAGAATGTACTTAGATTGATTGATGAAAATCCCCGATGAAAATTGTTTGACTTGTAATCCGAGAAAGAAATTCATCTCTCCCATCATATTCATCTGAAAACGTGACACCATAAGGTTTGAAAAATTCTTACAGTATTTATGATTTATAGAGCCAAAAATAATATCATCCACATATATTTGAATTAGAATGATATCGGCTTTCTCCCGTTTAAGGAATAAAGTGGTATCGATTGTACCTTTTGTAAAACCTGACTTGACCAAAAACTTAGATAAGACATCATACCAGGCGTGAGGAGCTTGTTTCAGTCCATAAAGAGCTTTGTCGAGAACGTATACATGATTTGGTTTCTCTTGATTAACAAAGCTTTCTGGCTGTGAGACGTAGACTTCCTCCTTGAGAATGCCATTCAGAAATGTTGTCTTCACGTCCATTTGAAAGACCGTGAAGTTCATGTGGGCTGTGTAGGCTAGAAACATCCGAATTGCCTCTAAACGCGCCACTGTAGCATAAGTCTCATTGTAATCTATTCCTTCCTCTTGCCTATATCTCTTGGCAACAAGTCTTGATTTATTTCTGATAACAGTACCATCTTCATCTTTCTTGATTTTGAAAACCCATTTCGTACCAATTATGGTTTTACCTTGAGGTTTGGGTACGAGTCTCCATACTTTAATTATTTCAAACTGATTCAGCTCTTCATGCATTGCAGTCACCCAATCGGAATCAGCAAGGGCCTCAGATACGCGAGTAGGTTCAATCTTGCTCAGAAAGGATTCATGCATACACATATTCATAGAAGCAGACCTAGTTTGCACCGGTTTTGTTGGATCTTCAATGACTTGGCTTATCGGGTGCGCTTTGGTCCATTTGTGTTCATGAGGAAGTGGATTATATGTAGATAGATCAATATCATCATATAGGAGTCCACTGTTATCTTCTTCAGGTTGTTCAGTAGGAATGTGGGGTTCAGATGAAGTAGTAGGTGTAGAAGTCTCAGTAGGTACAACTTGGTCAGCAACTTCTGTCTCTTCATTATTAGTCACAGCTTCAACTGTCGGAGTAGGTATTTGAACTTGAACTTCTTGTTGAATCATATCTGACATGGTTGGATGAGTAGTCATTGAGTCTTCCATCCTGTCAACCACAACAGATTTGGTTATTTTAGATCCAAGAAATTCATCATAAAATAGTTCAAATAATAAATCTAAATCAGATAAATGATTAATAGACATTGATGCCCCATCTGATTTGTTCGCTTGAGACACAGGTTCTAGACTGATTTGCCCAGAAGCTAGTACTTCTGTTATCACGGGTTCTGAACAGACGTGTTCAGAAGTCATTTCTTCATCAAATGTAACGTTTACGCTTTCAACAATATTCTTTGACTTCTTCAAGTATACACGATATGCAGTAGATGTAGAAGAATAGCCAATAAAGATGCCTTCATCCGCTTTAGCATTGAACTTGTTCAGACACTCTCTATCGTTTACAACATAACACTTACACCCAAATATATGAAAATATTTGATTGTCGGTATTCGGTTGTTGATTAACGAATACGGAGTCTTCTTAACTCTGCGGTGTATTATGGAACGATTTTGAGTGTAACACGCAGTCGACACAGCTTCTGCCCACAGAAATAGAGGTAAGTCAGATTGGCTTAGCATAGTTCGAGCAGCCTCGACTAGCAAACGATTTCGCCTTTCGACTACTCCATTCTGTTGAGGCGTACGTGCAAAAGAGTATTGATGTGAAATCCCGACAGATTCGAGATATTCTGCAACTGTTTTGTTCTTGAACTCTGTGTCATTTTCAGTTCTGAGAAGCTTGACTGGTTTCTGCAGATTCACCTGGGTCGTCTTCAGAAATGTCATGAGTACATCAGGCGTCTCATCTTTTGAACGTAGAAATTTGACCCACGTGTATCGCGAATAATCGTCCACGATAACTAATATGTACTTCTTTCCGCCTAAGCTTTGCATTCGCATCGGACCACAGAGATCCATATGCAACAACTCTAAAGGAGCGCTTGTACTCGGTTCAGGCTTTGGTTTATGCGGAGCTCTCTTCATCTTACCTTTTTCACATGCTGCACACAGATGTTCTTTGACAAACTTTAGCTCAGGAAGTCTGTTCACTAACTTTCCACTGACCAGTTTATTGATGTACCAAAAATTGAGGTGAGAGAGTCGTCGATGCCATAACCAGCTTTGTTGCATCGAGGCTTTTGAGAGTAGACATACCTGCTTGTCAGTCTGGACGTTTGACAAATTAATTGTGTAGAGGTTGCACTTTCGAGTGCCGACCAAGAGTTCCTTGCCATCTTCAGTGCGAACAGAACACCTCTTGGCCTTGAAATTTACCTCTAAGCCTTTGTCACAAAACTGGCCTATACTGAAAAGGTTGTGTCCTAAGCCTTCCACATAGCTCACCTTCTTAATCGTGACTTTGTCATGTACCATATCACCATACCCCAGAATTGGTGAAAACTGATCGTTACCAAATCGAACTGTTCCGCAGTATTTCTCTATATAGTTGGTCAACATACTTTTCTACCCGGTCATATGCTTGGAACACTCGTTATCCAAGTACCACATATGACAGGTCTGCACAAGAGAAATTATGAAACAAGAGATTTAGGTACCCACTTATAAATGGGACCTAAGGTGTTAGTATATGATTTTGGCACCCATTGAAATTTGGGTCCTCTTTGCTTTTGAGAATCAAATAAAGAAATAGAATTATAAGAGTGAATATGATATGTGCCATACCAAATATCAGAATCTTGACAAGAAGCATAATCATGTCTATCATAATTTGAAAAATTTCTAGCAGACAGACGTAACTGGAATAATTGCTTCATAGAATATTTCTTGCTAGAAACAACAAGATTAGTTTTAGAAACAACAATATTCGCAATCAAAACATCTTTACTAGTCGTAGTCTTATTACAATCAACACTAGAAAGAACAGTCTCGTCAATCTCCTGTTTTGGTTGCCACTTAGATTTAACTCCTAGCCTTTTCTTGCTCAGATCTGAAACATTTGAAACTTTTGATTTAGGATTGAGAGAATCAAATGAATGCTTCTTCTTTGGCTTACCAGTAGTGATTGGTTTCTGTGAATGCTGAGATTTGTTCTTACCTTTCACAGAGACTGATTCATCAACTTTCGTTGATGATTTACCTTTCTTATACATACTTGATAATCTAAAGGAATTCACAACAAAAAACGAATGATTAGGAAGTTTGGCACTAAAATCAAATTGATCAATACAATCATCTAAAACACCATTAGAGTTTAGAAAATCAAACCCTCCTTTAGTTAAACCAAACATATCATCAGATTTTGAAGCCTTAGTTGATTTAGAAAGTTCAGTATTCTTAAGCACAGTTGAAAACACTTGTTGTTCAACATCAATCAAAAGTCTTTCATCTACTAAAGAGTTCTCAAGTTCAGAAATTTTACTTTCCAAAATGAGAGGAGGGACGTAAAGTTTACCTTCAATAGGCTTCTCCTCCATTTCTTTTACAGAATAACTCTCAAAAAAATCATTTGAAAGAGATTTTGATTGAACATAATCATAACTTTGATTCAACTTCCCATAAAGAAATGGAAGATGAAATTTGGATTTGATCTTTCGTTTTTTCTGTTTCCTTGGCTTCATCCTCTTTAGACAGTCCAGTCCAGAAAACTTTAAGTTCAGGGAATCGATGAGAAAGTCTTAATAATGTAAAATCATAAAGTGCAGGCACTTCAGATATACCCTTTTTAAGGTAGTTAGGATTCTCATAACCCATTCCCCAACTTTCTTTATTCTCTTTGGGTTTGTTGAGATGAATGGTTTGTTCAGTTTGACCCAATGAGTATAACTTCACTTCTAAAGCTTCTAATTTTGCAAGTAAAGATTTTTTTTCTTCAGAACGCGAAGAATACATTCTTGTAAGCTTTTTGAAATCAAACTCAGAAATTCTCAATTTAGAATTTGTTTCAGCAATCTCTTCAAGAATTATGGTCTTTTATTTTGCATTGGTGTCAATTTTTTTATGTAAAATCTCAATCAATACTTTTTCTCAGCAATATCCTCGCTAAGTTTCTGTATTGATTGGTTTTTGTCATTAATAACACCCTTTTCACATTTAAGTTTAGACTATAATTCTTGGAGTTTTGTCATCATGGCATACATTTGATTTAAGAAATCTGATTCAGTTAAATCACATACCTCTTCGTTGTCCTCTTCATCGGAATTAGCTTCAGCTTCTATTTCCAGCTTGCCCATAAAGCATAGATGTGTTGTCTCGTCCTTCTCTTCATTTTCATCTTCTTGTTCTGAATGATCTAGCCAGAACTCATCTTCTGCCATCAATGCCTTTTCAGCGTCCAGTTGCTTGGCTAGAAGCATTTTGTTCTTGTAGTAGTCGGAGATCCGAACTTTGGGTCTTCGGCAGTCTTTGGCAAAATGTCCAAGTCTACCACAGTTGTAGCACTTTGGAGGTTCTTGTTGTTTGGTCTCTTCAACCTTATACCTTTTCTCTTCTTGCTTCCTTTCCTCTAACCTCTTTCTTTCAAATCTCTCCTTGTGAACATAGTTGCTTGGACCAGATAAATACCTCTGACTGTTCGAGCTAGGCTTTTTGTAAAACTTCTTTTGAAAAGCCTTGGTCAACATAAGCATATCCTGCTTTAGATTTTCACAGTCGTCAGAGTCAGAGTTTGCTTCAGTTTCAACCTCTTCTGATTCAGACATAATCATCTTCTTCTTCTTCTTCTTCTTCACAACAAGAGCAATTGAATCAGCAACTTTCTTCTCACCCTGTCTCTTTTCATCCATGATCTCATCCACCTATTCCTCATTCTTCTTGAGGGTTTCATATACCTCGTGAAGTGGAATATCGTTCAGATCTTTTATTTGCTTCATCTGCCTTGTAAACCTTTTCCATTCAGGCTGAAGGATGCTTAGAAATTTGACATTCAGTTCTATTTGTGTTTTATTGACCTTGTTCTTGCTTAACACATTCAGCAAGGTCACAAATCTATCATATGTTTCTTCTAGAGATTCTCCAACTCTGCCTTTGAATTCTTCATAGTTGTTGAGGCAGTTGGATATCTTGAGCTGGTTTCCAACTTTTGAACCAAGCATTATTTTCTTCTATTGATCCCACATCTGTTTACTTGTGGCTTTGTAGATGTCTATCTTCACAAATATTTCATTAGTAATGCATTGAAGAATGAAAGATTTTGCTAATCTATTAGCTTTTGCTCTTTTTAGGTCTTCACCATCGAGTACATCAAACCTAAGTTGAAATGGTTCTTCCTCAGTCCCAACCATACGAGTCTTCATAACAGGTGGCATAACTCCTTCTTCTAAAGATTTCCTGATTAATGCACCCAAATCATGTCTTTCTATGAAGTCCATGAACCGATCTTTCCATTGCTCATACTCGTTGTAACACCCTGCATTTTAATTATATATTATCGTTGTATTCTTGCGTTTACCTTTTGTCGTAAACGCCGAGTCTTGATCTAAGAGTTAGTGTTTGGGTTTTGGTTGAAATTGTAGGAAACAGAGAGTTACGCAGGCTATGCCGCGGCTTATAGGCCGCGAGGTAAGTCGCGTAACCCTCTAGAGGATTCCCAGATTGTTGACACGCGCGGGCTATGCCGCGGCTAGTAAGCTGCGAGCTAAGCCGCGTGACCCACTGGAGTATTCCAGTTTTATGGCACGCGCGACTTTTCCCGCAGCTTGAAGGCCGCGGTGTAAGCCGCGCAACCCTCTGGCCGACTTAAGAGAGTTCAGCCCAAAATATCTCATTGGGGATTTTTCTCTCTCTCTCTCTAAGATTCTCTTTGGTTTCTTCGATCTTTGAAGCTCCGTTGTTTTCTAGTATTAAGTGCATTGCTCGGGGTTTCGGTGTAGAAAGCTTCACCTATTCGTCGTGGTCGATATCTGGTTTTTCGGGTTTTCGTATAAACCTGTTTGGTGAGTTCCTACTATCATTTTAAAAACTATATACATATCAAAAAGCTACCTTTTGGAACTCCTATATATCTCCATGGTTTTAGATCTAAGTTTTCTGCATATTTGATATAACCTGAGTTTTGGGAGATTTTAGGGTTCCCGATCATTTTTGACTAAAATGATGGATTCTATCTTATTTGAAGTAAAAGGATGTTTTACTTGCTGATTATGTAGCTTATGCAAAAGAATGTTTATGAACTCATTTTTATGATTCCCATACTTACCAGAAGTTGAACTTGAAAAGGCATTTTGTTTATAAAATGTTTTGTATACCATATGGTTATATATGGTTGGTCACGAATGATGTTGTGACCAGTCTGGACTATTACTAGTGGATCCCTAGGTTTTGAGTCGACTGATATTATTTGGAGGTTACCAAGTAAAGTAAATATAGAGCTACATGTGCATTAAATTGTGAGGCTCTGCCCGATAATAAATGTAGAGCTACATGTGATTAAATTGTGAGGCTCTGGCTGTTAACAAATATTGAACTACATGTGCATTAAATTGTGAGGTTCTGGCTGTTAACAAATATCGAACTACATGTGCATTAAATTGTAAGGTTCTGGATGTTAAAAAATATCGAACTACATGTGCATTAAATTGTGAGGTTCTATATGGTTACCAAAATGAAGAACTACATGTGCATTAAATTGTGAGGTTCTGGAAAGAACGTTTATGACTTTATTTTAATGGATTATGTTCATATCAATGGTGAACTTGGAAATGCTTGTTTGAAAGATTTTCGTTTGGATGCAAATGTTTATATCTCTGATTTTGTATAAACTGTATGTTCTCACTAGGCTTTATAAGCCTAACACTTTTTCTCAAATGATATGTATTCAGGTTCTCGTTAGCGGCAGGTTGCCAAGGGTTTGAGTATCGGGACTGATCCCGAGGGCTTTTGAGATGTTTAGTATTGGATTGTTGGGCATTGTTAAGTCCCACATTTTTTGGATGATTCTGGATCAACAACTTATGTAATCTAGATAGTATATGTTTAGATTGGTTTGTTGTTGGGATCCTTATCCGTATCCTGATTTTTTGTAAAGGTTAAGTACAGTTCCCCTTTTTGGGAGGTTTATATCTATGGTTGATGCTTAATTGTACTGTTTCCGCAGTTTTAAATTTACCCTGGTTTTTAGGGTGTTACAAGTTGGTATCAGAGCTCTAGTTTAAGTGATCTAGGCATGAATGTAAGATGTCTCGACTTAGACTGAGTATATTAAGCATTGATTCGTGAGTATCGGGTAGAACTACTAAGATGGGTTGGTCTTAGAGTTGACGGAAATTGTAGTTATCAAACATTGTGGTGATGGTATCCAGAACCGTTATGTATTGTATATTCATAATCTCACTTAGCTAATGTTATTATGAGAATATTTATACATGATTGTGCCTGAATTACTGTTGCTATGAACTTTGGTACTGTAATAGTACGTTCTGTCGTGTTTATTCTCTCGATCTGCCTCTTACTCTTCTCGTATTTGTGTGGCAACCATTTTAGGATGGTAAATACGTGCAGTCGACCGTTAGTCGATGGAGATCTGCGTGCCAATAGTTCGCCCGAGCGAGAACCCGTGGTAAGGGCGGCGACCGTCATTCCTTCGGGCATGCCACCGTTATTTACTGGGGAAGTGGAGCTAGGACCAAGAGTGGTTCTGACGCCCACTAGTCCCGTTGTTCAGTTAGCTAGCCCTCAAGCTGATATGATGGCCAACGTCATGCAAATGGTGACGACGGCCATGGAGAAACAGCAAGAGGTTTTTCTGAAAATGTTGGAAGACCGGGACGCGAGCCTCAGAAGGCATGGAGCAGTGGAAGAGAATGTGCTGACTGGCTATGGGGCTCTGGGGGCGGAGTCAGAGCTGAAGAGCACAGGGTTGTTGGTGCTCCGAAAAGTGGGAAGAGTTGTTCCTACAAATCTTTTCTGGGTTGCGGACCACCAGAGTTCTCTGGTTCCGAAGACCCAGTTGCATGTGTTAAATGGATCCGAGCGGTCGAGCAGGCTTTTGGCTCTTCCGAATGTGGGGATGATCAGAGGGTGCGGTTTGGTACCCAATTGCTTAGGGATACGGCCCTCACTTGGTGGAATATCGTTCAATCCACCCTGTCTCCTACTGTATTGGCTTAGTTGTCTTGGGTCGAGTTTAAAAAGAAGTTGTTAGAAGAGTTCTGCAGTGAAAGGACTATGGAGCAAATCGAGAAAGAATTTCGGTCTATTGTAAAAGGAAACCTAACGGTGAGGGAGTACACCCGTCAGTTCATGGAAAAGTTGGATTTGGTGGGGCACGTAGCCCCAACGGAAAAAGATAAGATGAAGGCCTATCTTAATGGCCTACCAGCGGACCTGTTATCGTTGGTCCTCAATTCTAAAGCTTCCAATCTTCGAGAGATGGTTAAAGAAGCTCAGTTTATGGAGGAGTTGTTCTTGAGAAGCAAAACTGAGAAAGCGGTGGTGGTGTCTGACAAGAGAAAGTGGGAGAACAGTTATGTACCTCCCAGGAGATCCCGACCTTTTTCCGGGAACCAAAACTTCAGCAGCCAGTCGGAAGCTAGGTGGTGTCTCAAGTTTCGAACCAAACACCATGGTAGCTGTAATGCCACTCCTCAACCTTGTTACAAGTGTGGTAAATCTGACCACGTCTTCCGTGACTGTCCGATCAGAGGACTTATCTGCTATGAGTGCAAGGCACCGGGGCACGTGAGAAGGGATTTCCCAAAGCTTGTGATGGGTAGCACGACGGCAAAGGAGAACCCACCTAGGGTTCCGGGTCGAGCATTCCAGATGACGACTGATGAAGCCAAGGCATCCGCTGATGTGGTATCGGGTACTTTTCTAATAAACTCTATACCTGCTCGTGTTTTATTCAATATGAGTGTTAGTTTCTCTTTCGTATCTGAGTTGTTTCGTCAAAAGATTGTTATGCCCACTACTAGTCTTGAGGATGCGTTAGTGGTAGAGATAGCTGATGCCCACTTCTAATCCGTGATGTTCTGAAGAAGTGTACTCTCGGTATCGAGGGAAGATAATTCTCGATCGATTTACTGCCGATGATAATCGGAGGTTTTGACGTTGTGGTCGGTATGGATTGGTTGTCAAACAATCATGCCGAGATCGTGTGTTCTAAGAAGTTGATTCGACTTCCCAATCCCTGTGGCGAAGCTGTTGTGATCTATGGTGAGAAGAGAAAAGGTGAAGTGGCAATAATCACAATGGCAAAGGCACACAAGTGCTTGGTAAAAGGATGTGCATCTTTCTTATCCTACGTGATCGACGCCAAGTTGGAAAAGTCAAAGTTGGTTGATGTGAAGATTTTGCGCGAGTTTCCAGACGTCTTTCCTGACGACTTGCCTGGGTTACCACCTGATCGTCAAGTAGAGTTTCGAATTGATCTCGTGCCGGGATCAGCTCCTATTGCTAGAGCTCCTTACCGATTAGCTCCATCAGAGATGCAAGAGATGATGGCATAACTCCAAGAACTTTTGGATAAGGGTTTCGTCAGACCGAGCTCGTCCCCTTGGGGAGCTCCGGTCCTATTCGTCAAGATGAAGGATGGCACAATGAGAATGTGCATTGATTATCGTGAGTTGAACAAAGCGACAGTGAAGAACAAATATCCGCTTCCGAGAATCGACGATTTGTTTGATCAACTGGAAGGAGCGGGTTGTTTTTCCAAAAATGACTTACGTTCGGGTTATCACCAAATGAAGGTAAGAGAAGAAGACGTTCCGAAGACAGCCTTTAGAACACCTTACAGCCATTACGAGTTTCTCGTGATGCCGTTTGGCCTAACGAACGCACCAGCGGTATTTATGGATTTGATGAATAGGGTATGCCAACCATTCCTCGACAAGTCGGTCATCGTATTCATTGATGACATATTCGTGTACTCTAAGAGCGAGTTGGAGCACGAGCAACACCTTCGCGAAGTTCTTCATGTGCTGAGAAAAGAAAGATTATACGCCAAATTTTTCAAGTGTGACTTTTGGCTTGAAGAGGTGCAGTTTTTGGGTCATGTTGTCACTCGAGACGGAGTGAAAGTAGATCCCTCCAAAATTGAAGCTATGATGAATTGGGAGCCTCCCAATAATCCGTCTGAGATCCGAAGTTTCTTGGGTCTGGCGGGATACTATCGGAGATTTATTCAGAATTTTTCGAAGATCGCTTCTTCCTTGACAGTTCTAACTCGGAAGAATGCGAAGTTTGAGTGGACCGAAACGCAAGAGAAGGCGTTTTGGATTCTTCAATAAAAATTATGTGAAGCTCCGATCTTGTCGTTACCTGAAGGGTCAGAAGACTTCGTGGTCTATAGCGATGCTTCGAAGATGGGTTTAGGTTGTGTGTTGATGCAGCGGGGCAAGGTAATCGCTTACGCCTCGAGACAACTTAAGATACACGAGATGAACTATCCTACCCACGATTTGGAGTTAGCAGCAGTAATGTTCGCCTTGAAGCTTTGGCAACATTATCTCTATGGCATGAAGTGTACACTCTACACAGATCATAAGAGCCTGAAGTATGTCTTTGATCAGAAAGAGTTGAATATGAGACAACAGCGGTGGCTCGAATTGCTTAAAGATTACGACTGTGAGTTGCTTTACCATCCCGGGAAGGCAAACGTGGTAGCCGATGCGTTAAGTCGGAAAGACTATTGCGGAAGTATTCAGGCTACCTGTTCGAGAATCGAGTTACTATCCACCCTTGTTGAAAAGATCAAGGCATCGCAGATCGAAGCCTTGTTGGAAGAAAATCTCAAAGAGGAAGTCATGACGAAGCAGCATTTACTCTTAACGGAAGATAGCCGTGGGGTAAAACTGTTCAGCGGTCGTGTGTGGTTATCCAAGATTGGGGGTAACCGTGATCTACTACTTGAAGATGCTCACAAGTCCAAGTATTCCATTCATCTGGGAAGTACGAAGATGTAGAGGGACTTGAAGCTACACTATTGGTGGCCGGTAATGAAACTTGATGTGGCGCGGTATGTGGAGCGTTGTGTTACGTGCTCGCAAGTTAAGGCCGAACATCAACGACCATATGGGAGTCTTCAGTCTTTAGAGATTCCCGAGTGGAAGTGGGAGCATATCACCATGGATTTCGTGACTAAGTTGCCTAAAACTCTTCGAGGTCACGATACCATTTGGGTGGTAGTTGATAGATTGACAAAGAGCGCTCACTTCTTGGCTATGCGTGAGACTTTACCGATGGATAAGTTAGAAAAACTATATATCGATGAAATGGTCTCGAGGCATGGAATACCTTTGTCGATAGTGTCAGATCGCGACAGTCGGTTCACTTCGAACTTCTGGGATGGGTTTCAGAAAGAGCTGGGTACACGAGTTAAGTTGAGTACGGCTTACCATCCACAGACCAACGGGCAAAAGAGAGAGAACGATCCAGACGTTAGAAGATATGTTGAGGTCTTGTGTCATCGATTTCGGGGGTAGTTGGGACTCGCACCTGCCTTTGGTGGACTTTGCTTACAATAATAGCTACCACTCGAGTATTGGAATGGCACCTTTTGAGGCATTGTACGGGCGAAAGTGCCGAACTCCCGTGTGTTGGCTTGAAGCGGGAGAAAAGCAGTTCGTCGGACCTGAAATCGTGCAAGAGACGGCCGATAAGGTCAAGAGCATTCGTGAAAGATTGAAAGCGGCTCAGGATCGGCAGAAGAGTTATGCCGATAAAAAGAGACGGCCGATGGAATTCCAAGTGGGCGACCGTGTGTTGCTGAAGGTATCTCCGTGGAAGGGCATTATACGGTTCAAAAAGCATGGGAAGCTGAGTCCCCGTTTCCTCGGACCTTTCAAAGTGCTCAAGTGGGTGGGTTTGCAAGCCTATCAATTAGAACTGCCGCCAGAGTTGAGCAGAATACACAACACGTTTCATATTTGTTACCTTCAGAAGTGTTTGGCGGAAGAGGAAAGCGTCATCCCTCTCTCCGAATTAACAGTAGACGAGGGTAACCGTTGTATAGAAGAGCCTGACGCTATCTTAAAGAGAAAGTCTAAGAAGTTGCGTCGCAAAGAAGTCACTATGGTCAAGGTGCAGTGGAAGCATCATAGGGGAGCCAACGTGACGTGGGAAGCTGAGGAGGATATGAAGCGAAGATATCCTCATCTCTTTATATAGTTGGGATTTCGGCGACGAAATCATTCCCAAGTTGGGGAGGATTGTAACACCCTGGATTTTCATTATATATTATCGTTGTATTCTTGCGTTTACCTTTTGTCGTAAACGCCGAGTCTTGATCTAAGAGTTAGTGTTTGGGTTTTGGTTGAAATTATGGAAAACAGAGAGTTACGCGGGCTATGTCGCAGCTTGTAGGCCGTGAGGTAAGTCGCGTAACCCTCTGGAGGATTCCCAGATTGTTGACACGCGCAGGCTATGCCGCGGCTAGTAAGCCGCGAGCTAAGCCGCGTGACCCACTGGAGTATTCCAGTTTTATGGCACGCACGACTTTTCCCGCGGCTTGGAGGCCGCGGTGTAAGCCGTGCAACCCTCTGGCCGACTTAAGAGAGTTTAGCCAAAAATATCTCATTAGGGATTTTTCTCTTTCTCTCTCTCTTCAAATCTCTCTCTCTCTCTAAGATTCTCTTTGGTTTCTTTGATCTTTGAAGCTCCGTTGTTTGCTAGTATAAATTGCATTGCTCGGGGTTTCGGTGTAGAAAGCTTCACCTATTCGTCGTGGTCGATATCTGGTTTTTCGGGTTTTCGTATAAACCTGTTTGCTGAGTTCCTACTATCATTTTAAAAACTGTATACATATCAAAAGCTACCTTTTGTAACTCCTATATATCTCCATGGTTTCAGATCTAAGTTTTCTGCATATTTGATATAACCTGAGTTTTGGGAGATTTTAGGGTTCCCGATCATTTTTTACTAAAATGATAGATTCTATCTTATTTGAAGTAAAAGGATGTTTTACTTGCTGATTATGTAGCTTATGCAAAAGAATGTTTATGAACTCATTTTTATGATTCTCATACTTACCAGAAGTTGAACTTGAAAAGGCATTTTGTTTATAAAATGTCTTGTATACCATATGGTTATATATGGTTGGTCACTAATGATGATGTGACTAGTCTGGACTATTACTAGTGGATCCCTAGGTTTTGAGTCGACTGATATTATTTGGAGGTTACCAAGTAAAGTAAATATAGAGTTACATGTGCATTAAATTGTGAGGCTCTGGCCGATAAAAAATTTAGAGCTACATGTGCATTAAATTGTGAGGCTCTGGCTGTTAACAAATATCGAACTATATGTGCATTAAATTGTGAGGTTCTGGCTGTTAACAAATATCGAACTACATGTGCATTAAATTGGGAGGTTCTGGCTGTTAACAAATATCGAACTACATGTGCATTAAATTGTGAGGTTCTATATGGTTACCAAAACGAAGAACTACATGTGCATTAAATTGTGAGGTTCTGGAAAGAAGGTTTATGACCTTATTTTAATGGATTATGTTCCTATCAAAGGTGAACTTGGAAATGCTTGTTTGAAAGATTTCCGTTTGGATGCAAATGTTTATGTAACACCTTAGGCATATCCCATATCGGCCGTAGACAGGAGTGATGTTGGGTGTTATAAGTAATATCTTGGCCTTCCTAACAACAACGCGTTTTGGGGCCACAAGCACACGTCAGGTTCTGGGAACTCTCAGGTTAAGCGTGCTTGGGTGGGAGTAGTCCCAGGATGGGTGACCCCCTGGGAAGTTTCTCACCAGGTCGCCAGAAACAAATCCGTGCGCTACATGTTGGTTAAATCCAGGGGCAAAGCGGACAATATTGTTGTCGAGGCAGGCGGGATGTTACAGGTAATTCCATGATGTTTTAGCAGTGCACTTCATATTTTGAAGCAAGATTATTTTGCTTTATGCGTATCGTTATGTTTTTTTTTAAGTTTGGGAATTGTAAACAATGACAATACTATGTTCTTAAAAATGTAATGTCTTTTGAAAGTTAAGTAAATGTTGGTATGTTTATAATCTTGTGCTATGACATCGGAGCTTTTATGCCTCGTGTTTCCACTTTAGCGGGGTGTGACAGATTTGGTATCAGAGCCATAGGTTATAGGGAATATCGGTTTTGTTTTAAAACCACACACTATAACCTTTTACAAATAAAGTTTTCAAATTAAGGTGCGTTGTAGTATAACTAAGATGTGTCTCACATTATCATATTTTAACTTAAACAAAGTTTGATCACCTTTGTTTAATTTAAGTGTGTATAAAGGGGACATGGATTGGCTATACTAGGAATTACTAAAAATAGAAACTTTTTGATACAAAAATGAAAAGCATGATTGTTATGTGAGTTTGCATGGTATTTTTGGTTTTTAATAAAAATTATAGCATGATTGACAATTAAACTTTATTAATTATCGCAGTCAATATGTCACGATCACCATCTCACCAAGAACAGTCGCCTGACGAATCAGGTTACCTCACCTACATACCTAGAGGAAATACTCCGACGAGTGATGATTTTGACCCATCTGAGCACGTTTACTCAGATTCCGATCGGTCACCGGAGAGATCGGTCACACCTACATCGGAGCCGACTCCACCTGCCACATTCGAGCGAGAGAATACACCTGTCCCACGTAGGGATGAGGTGGGGCCTTCTCGACTTAGGGGTCGGAGGGTATCGCCACCACTATGTACTGGGATACCGGTGTCTCAACCAGCCGGTATGACAGCGTTAGAAAACTACTGGGTCTCGGGTATGGCTCGAGAGGTGGAGAGAGTTAGAATGGAGATAGATCATCATGAGCATTCCATCGATGCACTCATGATTATAATGAATTCAAGTGATCAGATTTTAAATGGACTTATATCAATGTTAAGTACGGGTGATCAAACTATGAGTGGGATTATGAGGGAGCTGGTGGAAACTAGGGCAATGGTAGCATGGCTGCACACTTGTTTATCTGTGATGATGGGACTTTTGGTAATTGTGATAGCATGGGTGATGATGTTGTTTTTCAGGCATCAGTAGTGTGGTTCATTGTTGGATATTTGGATGATTAACTTTCTTTTTGGAAATATGTAACTCGTCGTATTAAAACATTTATAATTAGCATGACTATTACTTTTGGATGAATGTTGAATATTTGACGTAGTATTTTATTGATATTGGATATGTTTATGATATATTGATTATGTTTGCTTATAAATTGTGAATTTCAATACTATGAGGTTGATGTATGATGTATTGGATGTATGAATAAACAAATACAATTTATATTGTATTAAGATTATAGGATAGAAATAAGGGAAATAAGAATATGGAATTAAATATTTACGTGGCTTTAAAATAAATTGTTGCATTAGAATTATGCCGCCAAGAAGAGAAGATCCTGAGATTGCACGACTCGTATCCGAGCAAATGTTAGCCACACTTCCTAACATAGTCAGTCAGATAGCAGCAGGTCTAAATGCTAACCAACCTAATCAACCAAGAGTCGGTGCAAATATAGAAAAAGAATGTACATATAAGACTTTTAGGTCTTGTAATCCAAAAGAATTCCACGGTACCGAAGGAGTTGTTGGGTTATTATCTTGGATTGAAGGAATGGAATCCGTTCTCCACATAAGTAAATGCTCGAAAGCAAGCAAAGTGGAATTCGCAGCTTGTTTATTACAAGGGAGAGCACTGACGTGGTGGAACACTCAAGTGCAGACTCGAGGAAGAGAAGCAGCTAACAAACTCACTTGGGATGAGTTTAAAGAAATGCTTAAGGAAGAATATTGTTCAAGAAGCGAAATGCAAAAATTTCAAGCAGAGTTATGGGAGCATGAAATGAAAGGAAACGACATTGATACGTACACGGCACGATTTCATGAACTGGCGAAAATGGTGCCACATCTGGTTACACCAGAAGAGAATCGAGTAGACAGATATGTCTGGGGTTTAGCTCCAGAAATCCGAGGGGATGTGACTTCGGGTAATCCAAAAACCATTCAAGAGGCGGTAAATCTGGCAACCAAGCTCACCAATAATGCCAATCGATCGGGACTTTTCACTCACGATAAAGTCAAAGGAAAAAGGAAGGACGAGGAAATTTCAAAGAGACCGTTTGATAGAATAAGAGGGAAGGAACAGAGAACAGTGGGTAATTATGGGATTCAGACTCAAACAGCCGATAAAGGAAAGGAAGTATATCCGAGATGTGGTAAGTGCAACAATCGTCATTTCGGAAACTGTGTTATTTGTCTCAAATGCAACAAAGGAGGTCATTATGCGAAAGATTGTAAGAATGGGGGAAAACGAGCTTGTTTTGAGTGTGGGAGTCAGGATCACTTCAGAAATGCCTGTCCCAAATTTATCAGAAGGATGAACGCAAATCAGACTCGACCGGTCAATCAGAGGAATCAAAAAGGTCAAGCACGAGGCCGAGTATTCGAAATTGGAGCGGAAGAAGCGAGACAAGATCCAGATGTGATCACAGGTACGTTTCTTTTAAATAATCATCGTGCATCTGTATTGTTTGATTCCGGAGCAGATAGAAGTTTTGTGTCATTAAGTTTTAGATCAAAAATTAATCAAATGCCCCAAAAGCTAAAAGAAACTTATGTCATTGAGTTCGCTAACGGACAAGAGATTAGGGTTGAAGATGTATTTTCGAATTGTACCCTAAGTCTAGCTGAAAAGGAATTTAAGATAGATCTAATTCCAATAAAGTTAGGAAGCTTTGACATAGTTGTGGGCATGGATTGGTTGTCTAATAACCAAGCGGAAATATGTTGCTCCGAAAAGACTCTTCGAATTCCGTTACCTAAAGGAGAAGTACTTATAGTACATGGAGAAAAATCCAAAAGGAAGTTAAGAATAGTGTCCTGCATGAAGATGCAGAAGTATTTAAGGAAAGAATATATTGCGTTTTTAGCTCATGTAGTCAATAAAGATACCAAGGAGAAGTGCTTACAAGATATTCCTGTAGTTCGAGACTTTCCCGAAGTATTTCCTGAAGATCTACCTAGGTTACCTCCACCGAGACAAGTCGAATTCCGCATTGATTTAATTCCGGGAGCTGCACCAGTGGCTAAGACACCATACCGTTTGGCACCATCTGAAATGCAAGAACTGTCTGAACAACTTCAAGAGCTGCTTGACAAAGGATTTATCAGACCCAGTTCTTCGCCATGGGGAGCTCCAGTCCTTTTTGTTAAGAAGAAAGATGGAACATTCCGAATGTGTATCGATTACAGAGAACTCAATAAGCAAACCCTCAAGAATCGATACCCACTTCCTCGAATTGACGATCTGTTTGATCAACTGCAAGGCGCAACGGACTTCTCAAAGATTGACTTGCGATCTGGATATCATCAAATGAGAGTCCGTGAAGAGGATATTGATAAGACGGCATTTAGAACTCGTTATGGACATTATGAGTTTCTAGTTATGCCCTTTGGATTGACGAACGCGCCAGCAGTTTTCATGGATTTGATGAATAGAGTCTGTCGGCCGTATTTAGACAAGTTCGTAATTGTATTCATAGACGACATTTTGATTTATTCGCAAAGTAAGGAAGATCATAAGAAACATTTGAAGTTGATTTTAGATCTACTCAAAGATCAGAAGTTGTATGCTAAGTTTTCCAAATATGAATTTTGGCTTCGAGAGGTACATTTTCTGGGTTATGTGGTTAATGAAAAAGGAATTCATGTTGACCCGGCAAAAGTTGAAGCCATTAAGAAATGGGAAACTCCAAGGACACCAACAGAAATTCGTCAATTTCTTGGTCTGGCAGGTTATTACCGAAGGTTCATAGCGAATTTTTCAAAAATCGCTCAACCGCTGACAGCACTGACTCAGAAAGATAAGAAATTTGTCTGGGAAAAAAAACAGGAGGAAGCATTTCAAATGCTTAAACGCAAGTTATGTGACGCACCAATTCTTGCGCTACCGGAAGGTACGGATGATTTTGTGGTGTATTGTGACGCATCACATCAAGGCTTGGTATGTGTATTAATGCAGAGGAATAAGGTTATAGCTTATGCGTCAAGACAACTCAAAGTTCATGAAAAGAACTACACCACTCATGACTTGGAATTGGGAGCAGTGGTATTTGCATTAAAATTCTGGAGACATTACCTTTATGGCACTAAATGTACCATCTATACTGATCACAAAAGTCTTCAGCATATTTTTGATCAGAAAATGTTGAACATGAGACAACGAAGATGGGTTGAGCTGCTTAATGATTATGATTGCGAAATAAGGTATCATCCTGGTAAAGCTAATGTGGTAGCAGATGCATTAAGCAGGAAAGAAAGAGTAAAACCAACAAGGACACGAGCTTTGGGAATGTTGGTTCAATCAAGCCTTAAGACACAAGTTCGTGAAGCTCAAGAGAAAGCATTGAAAGCAGAAAATCTTTGTTGCGAAGCCTTGCATAATTTGGAAAAAGAGTTTGAATCACAATCAGATGGAGTACGATATTTCAAGAATAAAGTTTGGGTACCAAAGGTTGATGATCTGCGATCAACTATTTTGGAAGAAGCTCACCGATCGAGATATTCGGTTCACCCAGGAGCCGATAAAATGTACAAATGATTGAAGGAATATTATTGGTGGCCAGGAATGAAGAAGGACATTGCTAAGTTTGTAAGCAACTGTTTAACATGTGCGAAAGTTAAAGCAGAACATCAAAAACCTTCTGGACTTCTTCAACAACCTGAGATACCACAATGGAAATGGGATCAGGTATCTATGGATTTTATCACCAAACTACCCAGGACTGGATAAGGGAACGATGCAATTTGGGTCATTGTGGACCGACTTACGAAATCTGCACATTTTCTTCCTATAAGAGAGGATTTCAAAATAGAAAGATTGGCACAATTGTACATAGACGAAATTGTCTCTCGGCATGGAGTACCCCTATCTATCATTTCTGACAGAGATAGTCGTTTTACTTCCCGATTTTGGCAAGCAGTTCAGAAAGTGCTGGGTACCAGGTTGGATATGAGTACTGCATACCATCCACAGACAGACGGACAAACGGAAAGGACCATTCAAACTTTGGAAGATATGTTACGCGCTTGTGCTATAGATTTTGGAGGAAGCTGGGATAAGCATCTGCCGTTAGTTGAATTCTCTTACAATAACAGCTATCACACCAGCATTCAATGTGCGCCATACGAAGCTCTCTATGGGCGTAAGTGTAGATCTCCACTCAGTTGGGTGGAAATTGGCGATAGTCAACTGATTGGGCCTGACATTATACAAGAAACCACGGATAAAATATCAACCATTCAGGACAGACTCAAAGCTGCGAGAGATCGTCAAAAAAGTTACGTTGATAATCGCAGAAGACCTTTAGAATTTCAAAAAGGTGATAAAGTTCTTCTGAAAGTATCACCATGGAAGGGAATGATCAGATTCGGGAAAAGAGGTAAGCTAAATCCAAGATATATCGGTAGCCTATAAGCTGAGCTTACCTCAAGAGTTAAGTGCTATTCATGACATTTTTCATGTGTCAAATTTAAAGAAATGTCTGATAGACAAATCAATGATTGTGTCCCCAGATGAAGTAAAAGTTGATGGGCGCCTGTGTTTTAGAGAGGAACCTATTGAGATTCTTGATCGTGAAACTAAACGTCTTAGGCGCAGTAAAATTCCAATTTTAAAGGTCCGTTGGATTTCACGTCATGGACCTGAATATACTTGGGAAAGAGAAGATTTCATGAAACGCAAGTATCCTCAATTGTTTAATGAAAAGCCTGTCCAGAAATAACAGTTATAAATTTCGGGACGAAATTTTTCGAAGAAGGGGAGACTGTGACACCTGTCAAATTCTGAATATTAAGGTTAGCACCCTTAGATTATATTATAAGTTTTGTCACTTCTAGATTTTTATTAAAAGCCTTTAAGATAAAAGTTTCCCGAAAAATTTAGAAGTTGCGTTAAAAACCCGGAACAGTTCCGCATCTGACCGTCACTGTCCAGAAATGCCAAATAAGTGAATAAAAGTCCAAAATCCTTAAACTATAAAAATCAGTATGTTAATTTCTCTTGCATTGCAAAATTTTCAAATTTGACATTTATTTAGCAAATATTGAGAATCAGGTATTTCGGTTCTCAATTATATCTGATATTTTATAAATTAGACTAGTAATTTAATTAATAATATTGAATTAAATTTTTTTATGATGGTGAGTCATTAAGGACACTTGTCTTAATTTTACATATATTATAATTATTCTATTAATTAAAAACAAATTAAAAACAAGACTTACCCTCATTTTCAATTTTAACCTTTCACCTCCTCTCCCTCTCTTCTCTTATGTTCGGCCGAAGAAGAAGCCACCACCACCACCATTTCCATTTTTTTTTGGTTGATTAAAAACCAAATCCAAGCTAGAAATCCTCAACATATTGAAGTCATAATCAAGTTTCCTTCTCAAATTTCCAAGGTAATCTCAAAAAAAAACTACATTTATTTTTATGCATGTTCTCATTTTCAAATTTTGAGTTTGAGGAGTAAAAGTTTGCATCTAAATGTGGTATAAATTAGGTTTTGTTGATAAAATAGCTTTCAAATTTATGTTCATATATTCAAAAATGAGTTTTTGATTCTTGTTTTTCAAAAGAAAACTTGTTTATCATCAAGTTTAGAGTTTATGATGAAAATGTTAAATTTTGGTATTATAAACCACTAAAATGTTGGTATTATTGAAATTATGATTATGTTATCATAATGAAATGTTAGTATAAAAATGTTCTTATGAAGGAATTTCTCAAATTCCACATGATTAAGAACTTAGTAATAATGTTAATGTCATTTATTTGGTGTTGTGTTCATGCATGCATTTGGATGAGCATTTTGATTGCAATGAATCCATGATGCATAAGTTAGTTTGTCAGGATCGAATTCTTAACAAGAATAAATACTCAGAAACAATATCAAAGAAGTTGCGGAATAACACTTTGATATTCAATGTAACAGTAAACAAACAGTATATGATTAACAACTTGTAAACTTGTATTGAATGATTAAAATCACAAGATTACACACTCAACCTCAATCTTGAAGAACAAGCTCTTTCAAGACGAATTCTACTTCTCTAAAACTAGGATCTATGCCTTGAGGTTGATTCTCTCTAGAACTTAGAATAAAAACTATATCAAAAGTTATCACTAACTATTCTAAACAATACTATATATATATATATATATATACTGAATAAAAGATAATTACAATAAATAAAATATCTTCAGTATATCTTCCATGAATATCTTCAGCTTTCCATGTTTATCTTTAACCATGATCTTTTCATCATTATCTTCATATTATCTTAGAAGCAGCATTAACTGAGTCTTGGCAGCATTAACTACTAAGCAGCACTAACCACTAGCAGTACTAACTAGCTAAGCAGTATTAACTTTGTTCAAGCAGCACTAACTTTGACTAGCATTATTAATTCTACTAGCAGCAGTAATACCTAGCAGTACTAACTGTTGAAGTCCTCTGGCAGTAGTAAGCTTATACTAGCAGCATTAACCATACTTGGTAAATTCTTCAGTTCCCAACAATCTCCCCCTAACTTGACTTTTAGGAAGAGAAGTCAAGTTCTTCAGATCTGATCTTCAAGATGCTTTCAACACCTCTCATTAAGTTGCCCAAATTTAGATCTATCCCCAGACTTTGATTTACAGTTCTTCTCACCACAATTTTAGCCATCTCTGAATCCTTTGTGCATACCAGTGTAGCTTTAAGCATCCCTTCTAGCTTCTCCTTGCTATGCTCATAGATTTTGTCCACCAGGTAGTATTCATGATAACAGTTGTCAATAGTAATCGTGTATACTCCACAGTTTTCAAATAGTATCCATTTATCAATCTTCTTGAATATAAACTCATGATTATGATCTTTAATCCTATAAGCCACTCTTTCTGGATCAAACATCATGCACAAGTATTCCATTGCTATCTTGATAAGATTCTCTTCAGTACCTTTCAACACAGGCTCATAGAGTTTCATCCCCACTTTGTATAATTCTTCTATATCAGCTCTTGAACAACTTCTGATAACTCTCCCCCATGTTGAATATGCTTCAAATGAACCATCAGCTCTCTTGATTCTGAAGAAATCCTTTCCATTATCTTTTAGAATGTCCCAAAAGGTAATCTCAGGAGCTTTCATGGAGATTGGAACAGCCTGTACAGGTTTTACTATAGTCATGTACAGCCACATATGCTCATCTGATTGCTCTTTGGACTGTTATGGGTTCTGCACAGGTTCTGTTGAAGGTGTGACTGAAGGTTCTGCTTCAGTTTCTACTCTTTCTTCCACTCTTGGCCTTTTAGACTGTCTTTTTGAAGCAATTGTCTTCACCCTCTTTGCAGATTTTGCTTCTTCACCAACACCCTCATGCTCTTCCTTCATCTCTTTAGTTTTGTCTTTTGAGAGTGTGGTCTCCTCAGGAAATGGTTTCTGAATATTCAGATCATGCCTTTCCTTCATTCTTCTCACAGCCTCTTCCCTTTGAACTGAATCCCCTTGAAGCTTAGACCTCTCTTTTTGGTACAGTTCTTCAACCTGATTGTATGCCATCTTGGTGAACATTCCCCCTTTGACACCAATTGCACCTTTCAGAAAATTTATCATCTTTCTTCTTTCCTGATTGGCCAAAAATGTTTTGGAAGGTTGTCTTTTCTGTTTTTGAATTTGCATCTTTTTGACTTGAAGTTTCTTGGCTTGAGCTGCTTCTTTGATGCTTTTCTGATATTCTGCATTCAACTTTCTGGCCATGATCTTTGTAAGTTCTCTGTCTGTTTTTGTTTGCAACTATTCCTCCTTTTCCATTTGGTCTTGAAGCTGCTTTGCTATTGCCTCATCCATTTCAATCTGGGACTTCTCCTTTTCAGGCAGTTCAGCTTCAACCATCTTCTCCTTTCCTTTTCCTTTTGACTCCTTTGCCTTTTCTGTTTCCTTCTGTTGAATTCCTCCTTCATTGATGACTACTCCCTTGGCCTTTTGAGTAGCCTTAAGAGTATCATTTTTGGCTTTAACTAGTGTTTCTGCAATCTCCAGTTCCTCCACAGAAATCCCTGTTGTTTCTTTTATCTCAGCAGCATTAACTGTTTCTACTGCTTGAGCAGTGTTTACAGTTTATGCCGCTGCTTGTGCTATTTCAGTTCTTGCGTCTTGCTCCCCCTCAACTGTTTCTTTATCCCCTTTACCATCAAATCTCTCCTCAGAATGTCTTTCCTTCTTTGTTTCATTCTCTTTATTCTCCCCCTTGTTGGAAGCATCTTTTTCAGGTTTCCTCTGCCTCAACACATATTGTTTTTTCCTCTTCTTCTGTACAAGCTTTGTCACCATCTTCTTTAATTTGGAAATCTGAACTTGTTGTGACAGGATTACCAGCTTCATCTCTTCAATTTCTTTCCCTTGTTTAAGAACATCTTGGTTGATGTTGCCCATTGTTTCCATCAATTCATAGTAGTTATATTTGTCCTCACCTTCTCCAGAAGTGTTACCCTCTATTGACGGATCATGGGATCTTTTTGTAGTGGAAGCCTTCTGCCTAGCAGAATCACTATCCACCCCCATGGTTTCTTGGCACCTGGGACCTTTGAATGATTGCTCATTCAAAGTTGCCATGGGGGAGGTCTTATTTATGTTACCACTGTCCTTCTCTGTGCTAGCAGAAGTAGTGGTAGCCTGCTCACCCATATGCTCTTCCTCCTCCTCAGAGAGCACCTCCTTGGGGTTGGGAGACACCCCTTTGGTTTCCCTATTGATATTCTCTAAAGGAGAATTCTCCCTTAGAGGGCTTAAAGGCTGAGTGGGTGAAGGTACAAGAAGGGAAGGAGCCTTCTTTACCTATTTCCTTTTGTATGTTTGGGTGATTGGTGAAGTTGGTTTATCAAGAAGAGACTGGGGAATTGATTTAGAGTGGGAAGGTTGGGATTGACTAGAAGTGGGATGGTCTAATGGGGGCCTTGACCCTGCTGCCATACCTTCATCAGTGTGGGACACCACCATCATTGTAGAGAACAATGGGGTGTTAACTCCTTCCGAGTCCCCAGCAGATCTTCTCATATTTGAGAAAACTTTGCCTTTAGGGGGTTTAGGTACATATACCCCATCAAAATGAGGCATATCCGTCAATTCGTGGGTGATAACTGCTTGAACAAACCTGGGGTACATATAAAAGCTCTTTTTGTTTCCCAAGTTTGAGACAAGATCATTGAAAATCGTTTTAGAAAAATTGTACTTTCTGGCAGTGGCCAAGCACACCAAAGCATAAGCAATGGTGCTACTGAACTCACTCCATCCAGTAGTCTTTTTAGAGATGCAGTGCATAAGGGTATGGACAAAGAAACGCCATTGGGGTGAAAATTTGGCTTTTGAGAACTTGAACACACCAAATGGGCCTCGATACCCCATTCTTGTAAGAGTAGAAAACAGTTCATCATTAGAGATAGAAGTTATACCAGAGGCATCGTCTAGACGTAGACTGATGTGAATTACCTCTTCAGTAACTGTCAATGGCTTGCCACACACCTTTGTCTTGATCATTTGCACACCATTCTCAGTAACAATTGTGGCATGTGCCCAGAATTGCCTTTGATGCTCGATAAAGATTGATGGCGAGACAGTGAGAGCATGAGCAATGTGGGTTGTCTTGAGGAAATCCACAATCTGGTGGAAACCAGCGGCCTGTTTGGGCTTCTGTAGCATCGCGATTTTATTGTGCTCGTCTATGAAAGCCATTGATGCCATTGATCTTGAACGTTCTTGCCTGAAAACTTTGAACTTGAGAGAGAAAGGGTTTAGAGCGCAAGTGAACAGTATGCAAAGAGTCGTTATGAACTTTTTAGGCGGACAAAGAGTATTTATAGTATTCGGGACATAAGCAGTATTAACCTAGTGCAGTATTAACTAATAAGCAGTATTAACGGCAAGCAGTACTAACTACTAGCAGTATTAACTGCGAGCAGTATTAACTGCGAGCAGTATTAACTACTAGCAGTATTAACTAACTAGCAGTATTAACGGAGAGCAGTATTAACCACTAGCAGTATTAACTGAGAGTAGTATTAACCACTAGCAGTATTAACTAAGAGCAGTATTAACCACTAGCAGTATTAACTAAGAGTAGTATTAAGCACTAGCACTATTAACTGAGAGCAGTATTAACCACTAGCAGTATTAACTGTGCACTGGCAGTATTAAAACTGTATTGGCAGTATTAACCATACTTACTCTTTTAAGTTTGTGATACACTGAGTACTGCTATACATATCCTGAAAAAGAAGATTAGTACCACCAAGAATAAACAATATACAGGTATGTAACCACCTTTTTGAGAAGGGGCTTATTCAAAGTTAATCATTCCCACACTTGTTACCAAGAAAGTGAATCTACCCACATCAAAGGCTTTGGTGAATAGATCAGCAAACTGGTTATCAGTATGAACTTTTACAACTTGAATAAGTTTATTTTCATTGCAGCCTCTTATAAAGTGATACCTGATCTCAATGTGCTTTGTCTTTGAGTGCTTGACAGGATTATTCACAATGCTAATAGCACTGCTATTATCAATAAAAATTGGAGTGTGTAGAAAGGTTACCCCATAGTCCAACATTTGATTCTGAATCCATAAGACTTGAGAACAACAGCTTGCAGCTTCTATGTACTCTGCCTCTGTTGTAGATGTGGACACTGTGGTTTGTTTCTTGCACTGCCATGAAACTAGTCTTGCACCCAAAAACTGACATCCTCCAGAAGTAGATTTTCTGTCCAAGTTTGCTCCACCTAGATCACTATCTGAGTATGCAAGTAGGTCAAAGGATGAGTCATGAGGATACCAAAGTCCCAATCTGGGTTGCCCTTTGAGATATCTGAATATCCTCTTAACAGCTTGATAGTGAGATTGCTTTGGCCTAACTTGGAATCTTGCACATACACAGACTGGAAACATTATATCTGGCCTAGAGGCTGTAAGATACATGAGAGAGCCAATCATGGATCTATAATGATGAACATCCATATCCTCCCCCTCAAGATCTGCTGTTATCTGCTTGTGTGTCTCCATAGGTGTGCTGACAGGTTTTGAATCTGAGAAACCAAACTTGGTTAGAATGTCCTGCACATACTTGGACTGACAGATAAAGATTTCATCTGACTTCTGTTGAACTTGGAGTCCAAGGAAGAAAGTAAGTTCCCCCATGGAACTCATCTTGAACCTTTGATGCATTAGTTCCTCAAACTCCTTGCACATGTTATCTCTTGTGGATCCAAAGATAATATCATCAACATAGATTTGGACTAGCAAGATATCCTTCTTCTTTCTCTTGATGAATAGAGTCTTATCAATGACTCCTCTTTCAAAGCCATTTTCCAAGAGATAGGATGATAGAGTGTCATACCATGCTCTTGGAGCTTGATGTAGTCCATAAAGTGCTTTCTTCAATTTGTATACCCTGTCTGGATAGCTTGGGTTTTCAAACCCTGGAGGTTGACAGACATATACTTCTTCTTCAATTGAGCCATAAAGAAATGCACTTTTGACATCCATTTGATAGACTTTGAATTTCATATAAGAAGCATAAGCCAGAAATAATCTAATTGCTTCTATCCTAGCCACAGGTGCAAATACTTCTTCATAGTCTATTCCTTCTTCTTGTGTATACCCTTGAGCCACCAACCTTGCTTTGTTCCTTATGACTATGCCTCTTTCATCTCTCTTATTCCTGAAGACCCATTTTGTTCCTATTGCTCTTTGGCCTTTAGGAAGGTCTACCAGATCCCAAACATCTTGCAGCTTGAACTGCAGTAGCTCTTCTTGCATGGCTTCTATCCAACTGGACTCTTTCATAGCATCATGTGCCTTTTTAGGCTCAAGCTGGGATAAAAAGCAAGACAGCACTGTATGCTATTGGTCTTGCATTTCTGTAAGCCTACTTTGATTTCTAGTCATCATAGGAGAAGATATATCTCCTATTACCAGCTGTGGAGGATGATTCTTTTGAATTCTGGTGTGATGACTATGTTCTTCATTAAGTCCCACCTCTAGATTAGAGTCATTCAAGTCAACTGAGGTGTTTTCAGCAGCTACTTCTGGTTCTTGATTTTCTTGATTCTCCTCATCTCTACTTTCTTCTTCACTCTGATTTGGTCCAGTAGATGGTTCCTTTTCACATAAATCCACTGTTGGTATGGGAAAGATCATAGATTGAGATATACTATCTTGAACTTGTGTAGTTCCTGATCCTCCACTCCCTAAACCTGCATAATCATCACTACTGAAACCAAAAGAGTTAGTTAGTGAATCAATGTCAAACAGCCACTGAGGACCAGACCCAATAGGATTTGGTGTGTTCTCATTGCATTTGACATTGTCACTTTCTTCAATTATTCTAGAAGAAGAGTTAAAAACTCTGTAAGCCTTACTCTGAGATGAGTAACCAACAAGAAATCCATCATCTGCTTTGCTATCAAACTTACCTAAGTGAGATTTGGTATTGAGAATTGTACAAGGACACCTAAAAAGTTTGAAAAATCCAATAAAGGGTTTTCTTTTATTTAAAAGCTCATATGGGGTCTTGTTCTTTGGCTTGACCACTAGAACTCTGTTTTGGACATAACAGGCAGTATTAATTGCTTCAGCCCAGAAGGTAATTGGCAGTTTTGAATCAACCAACAGAGATCTAGCAGCCTCTATTAGTGTCCTATTCCTCCTCTCAGCAACTCCATTCTGTTGAGGAGTCCTAGGGGCACTATATTGTCTCTCAATTCCTTTTTCTTCACAAAAGGTGTTTAGATCAAGATTTTTAAATTCAGTCCCATTGTCTGTGTTGGATCCCAGATCTAATCTCGTAACAATGATATAAACAATAAGAGTAATGACAGCGGAAGTAATACAGTTTAATATCAAAGGAGATTCAAATATCACAGTTCATAAAGCAGATAAAGATAAACAAGATATTCTTAGAATAAAGTATCCAACTTATATTATCAGATATATAACTTCTTAAGCACACTTTGAACAATAAGGTGATGGTCCTATTTATAGGACCATAAAGTAAGCAGTGTACTTGTATGACGAGAAAGAGCATGCTGAACAGTGACCTACTCTAGAAAGTAAATCTTATCACTAAGTGACGTGTCATCTGTTCTTCTGTTCATTCTCTCAACTTCAGAGTATCTTCAGAGAGAATGTCTTCAGAGCCTCTGACATTGTCTTCAGAGCCTCTGATGAAGCCATCTCTGATGTCTTCATTCTCACGTGAACATCCAGAGAGAATGTCTTCAGAGCTCTGACGTTGTCTTCAGAGCCTCTGATGAAGCCATCTCTGATGTCTTAGTTGCTGAAAAGTACTTCAGAGGCAGGTGTGTCCTCTGAAGTCTTCATCCTCTGAAGTCTTCGTCCTCTGAAGTCTTCGTCTTCTTAAGTGTATCTTCTTGAAAGTCCTCTGAAATAGGACTGGTATTTTCAACACTTTAACAGATGATTTGGAGCTAACAATCTCCCCTTAAGTGTCGAAAATAGAAGATACAAAAAAAATAACAGAGAATTGAATTTTAAACTAGAAAGCATAGAGGAGAAAATTATCCTCTTAAGTATTACTTCTTAAACATTTGGAAGTTTAATACAAAGAAAGTAATAATAAAAGAAATAAAGAAAAGACTACTATTTGTCACTTGAACAGATTCCATGGAATTTCATGATCAGAGCTCTGAAGTTGATCATCGAGTCGATCTCTAAGTCAAGCTTTGCCAGTAAATCTGCTCTGTGCCTTTCTTCCTTTGCATGGATCAATTTCTTTATACCTCTCAAGGTTTCATCAGAGTACTTCGACACTTCTGAAGCTAGAAAGATCTTCTTTTCTTGATTTATCCTGAAGACGAAACCCAGAGGTTCTGCAACGATTGATCCAGTCTTCTGTTCTTTAAGTTTATCGAATGACTCCATAGGTTCAGTTACTTCCAGCTTTTCTTCCCCTAGGTTCAGAGCAATTTGAAAGTCACGTTTTGCTCGGTGTTTGACATAGGCCTCCATTGCTCGTCGGACTTCAACCATGCCCATCCTGATTTCCCTTCTTCCATGATCATACCTGGCAGAGCAATAGGCATATAAATGTGGTAAGTCATATGGATTTAGATTTACGAGATCATTGTCATTGAACTCGTAAATCTTCTGATCAGATCGAGTTACCACATAATTCCTATAGATAATCTTGTTGTAAGCAAAGGTCTTTTCTGAGATTTTGTTGATTTTGATGATTGGATCATCAGAGAGGACCTGTGCTCTTGGTTTGGTTTTATCTCTGATAAATCTTCGCTCATAGTCTGGCATGTCCTCTCTGATTCTTGGATTCAGAGGAATGACCAGTGTATCTGCCATGTTGAACTCACAGTAAATGTATCTGAAGTGGTCTTCTATGGAAGCTTCTGGATTTGATTCGAGGAATGTGGGAGGTTTATGGAACACTTTTGCTGGAATACCGATGCTTGCTTTCTGAACAGGATTCTCTGAAGGAGCCTGTTCATCAGCAACCATGGTTTCTGGTTCCATTGTTTGTGGAGGATCTTCTTTTGAGGGTTCAGAGATGTAGCCATCTATCTCTGGTGATTCCCTCAGCTCTGACGTTGTTGAAGTATGATGTGGTTGAGCATTTTTGAAGACATATTCTTCGACATCAACTACTTCAACTTCTTTTTCAGAATCTGATTTTTCTTCTTTTTCAGATTCTGATTTTTCTTCTTGTTCAGATTCTGATTCGTAGGCATCTCTCATCACATAAGTTGGTCTTTCTGGTGATGAGAATGCATCTTCTGATGTTGAGAAGTCTACGAGCTGTTCAGCTTCGTCTTCGTCCAGAGCTCCAATAGTTTCTTGATTTGCAGTTGTCATTTCAGCTGTGATTGGAACTATTGGAGCACCTGCAGTGGATGGCCCTAGAAAAATAATCGGGACTGGCGACTTTAGGGTGGCCTGAGTATCTTCAGCAGAGGTAGAGGTCGAGTGTTTCTCTGTTCCTTTCTCCTTGTGTGTTTCAACAGGTTTAGGAGTAGGAGTCTTCTCCCCCTTAAGAAGATCGGATGTCCCCTGAGGCTGGTCATCCCCGTCATCAGAATCTTCATATCTAGCCTTCTTTCTCGCTTCTTCAGAGCATGTGACCTCTGGTTCTTTTCTCTTCAATACTCCCTCTGAAGATTTGATATTCTTCAGAAGGTCTTCAATCTTCTTGTTCTGCTTAGAGGTCTTGGAGACGAACTTGCTGGAGATGTTCATTACATTGCTGGTGATCTTCTTCGAGAAGTTGGTCAGGTCAGCCTTTGTAATAAATTCTGTTGTAGCAGGAGCATCAGCAGAGGTGGTAGGGATCTTTGCAATTACCTCTGTCAAAGAACGCAAGCTTTCGTCTTTGAATTGAGAGAAGTCTGCATGTGTTGGAGTGGGGGCAGAGGTAGGTGGAATTGCCTGGAGGATCTCTGTTGTGGAGTTCTGAATTTCTCTGGACAATACGGAGTCATTCTTTATGACCAAGCTTTCCAGAGCATCCAGTTTTTCTGTCTGATTGAGAATCGTGGTGCGCAGCTCAGAGACCTCTGAAGTGAGCTTTTCAACTTCAGAGTTAGAGGCAGAGGCCTCTGAGGTCTTCTCCATTTGAAGTTTTATCTCCTTCAGAGATTCTCTGATTTCATCACCAAAGATTTTGAACTCCTCTTTGGTAACGTAATCAGAGGGGGTAACCTTAGGATCAACACATGATTCTAAGTTTCCCTCGAGTTCAGAGGGGCCTTCTGTCGGAGGTGGTTTGAGGTTGTCTCCGGAAGGACTTCCCATTAATCCTTGGGGACCCTTTTTCAAGGATCTCCCTATAATGGTTCCGATTGGTCTCTGATCATCAGAGTCAGAATCTGATGATGAGAACCGAATGTGTTTGGAAACCTTGCTGTCCAAGCTAAGGATTCCTTGTGCAATAAGGTCGTGCCATTCTTTTTCTAACAGGCAATCCTTACGTTCTAAGGGACGGTCCAAGTTAGTTTGAGCCACAAAGGCATCATGTGTGGGTGGAGGTGACATACTCTGGGGTAAGTGAGTATTTTTATCTTGGTCCAAGTCCTTTTGGGAGGACTTAGCCGTATCAGAGGTTTCCCCTCTGGTGCATGCGTCAGAGGCAGAATCAGATGCCTCTGAGCGGTTAGGATGGGAAGGGTTCGAGGTGTGCACCTCTGTTTCAATGTCCATTGATGCTGGACCATCTTGGACAGTAAATTTGTTTGCACTGGGATTTGGGCTTTGGATTCTCTCATTTGTGTCATCAAGGACATCTTTTTCTACCTCACCGCCCTCAGATTCTATGTTTAGAAACTCACCCTCTGGAAATCTCTCGTGCTCACCTTCCTCTGCTCTGACAGAGTTATTCTCTTCGTCAGAGGGAGGGTCCTCATGTTTTCTCTTCCTCACTCTCTCAGAGCCACCCTCTGGTTGCGCTCTGTTAATGTTTTGAGCAGTATCAGAGATATCACTCTCTGATTCATGCTCAGGCTCAGATCCTAAATGTGTTGGGGATCCCATCATCGGTTCTAATGATTGGGCAACACGTCTAAGTAGGAGATGGGTAGGAGAGTCAGCAGGAATAATTTCAATCATGGTGTGTGGGAAACGTCGGTCATGTGGATACGGAGGAACCTCTGTGGCTTTGAATGAGTTCATCATAAACAGAGGTGTCATTGGGCCCTCCTCAGTGATGGAGAATTTCTCCATTGCTCGTTGAATGACCACTGAGATAAATCGTGGAAACAGTACCGATATTGGTTGTTTTCCTTTGGCCAAGTCCTTGTTCTTCTTGTCCACCGCTGTCAGCATCTCACAAAAGAGAATGTGGGCCATATTGATGCTTCTGTTGAAAAAGAGAGCATACATTATGGCTATTATCGCTGGATGAGTCTGATCCTGACTTCCAATTTTGCAGGTTATTGTTCGGTTGAGAACACTGAACATAAAGTTCCATTTGGGAGGCAGGTACTGACGTCTGAATTGACTGAGGCGTGTTATTTCTTTGTTGTAGCCTAAGTGTTGGAGGAACTGAAGAAGAACTTCTTGAGTTGGGGGTTTCTCAAAGGTTTCTAGTTGAAGATCAGTTGTGGTGAGGAGGTTGAATCGGCGAGTTAGGGTTTGTGGGGTTATTCTTATGCTTAAGCTTTGTTCACCTAGGTCAATGTGCCCAACCAGTCCTTCCTTTTCATCGTCGTATTCACTTGAATACCACCATTGTTGGACAAAGCGAAGGGGAATATCTGACGCATGTTTGGTTAGAACATCATTGAGTTCGCAGTTGGTGAAAAAGTCGAGGATTGGGCGAAACTGTTCATCATATTTTGATGGGGTTACGTCCAGAAAGTAGTTGTTTCCTTTGACTGGAACGTCGAACTGTACCAAATTCAAGCTTGGAACAAGTTTGCTTGAGTTATCTGAAGTTTGGGAATTAGCCGCCATTGTTGCAGGTTGAGAAAGATGAAAGCTTAGAAAGAGAGAATCGGCTTTTGGATTTTGAGAGCGTAAAGAGTAATGGGAAGTGAACAAGGGTATTTTATAGCTACAAAAGGAAGGTAAAGGGAGAGGTTATTGAAGCGGCGAATGAGAGTCTTAATTGCAGAAATGACGTTCCATCATCCCCGAATTGATGGGTGACACGTTTAGGCGTGTAGGGGAGAACCGCTTTGTGTCAGAAAACCGTCAGAAAAGAAACGAGTGGTTATCCAAAAATATTTATTATTTAAAAGAATTTCCTTGAGGCTCTGATATAAATATCAGAGACAAGATCAGAGGCTCTGATATAAACATCAGAGACAAGCCTTGAGGCTCTGATATAAACATCAGAGATAAGATCAGAGGCTCTGATATAAATATCAGAAGATGATATAAACATCAGAGACAAGCCTTGAGGCTCTGATATAAACATCAGAGACAAGATCAGAGGCTCTGATATAAATATCAGAGACAAGATCAGAGGCTCTGATATAAACATCAGAGATAAGATCAGCGGCTCTGATATAAATATCAGAGAAGATGATATAAACATCAGGGACAAGCCTTGAGGCTCTGATATAAACATCAGAGACAAGATCAGAGGCTCTGATATAAATATCAGAGACTCTTTTCTCCCCCTTGAAAGATGAAAGGGTCGTTGTCTCCCCCTTGACACATGCTTGGAGATTCATAAGAGTAATTTTTCCATATTTGAAAGTCTAGAGGCTCTGATGAAAGGATCAGAGACTCTACTCGATTCAGAGACTCTGCTCTTTTGTTAGGTAGACATATTCAACATTCCCAACTTGCTAATTAAAAAATTGAACCTTCGTTCATCTAAAGCTTTTGTGAAAATATCAGCAAGTTGAAGTTCAGTTGGTACAAAATACATCTTTATTGTTCCTTTTTCAACATGATCTTTCAGAAAGTGGTACCTTACATCGATGTGCTTGGTTTTGGAGTGCTGTACTGGATTGGCAGAGATGGCTATGGCACTTTTTGAATCACAGAGAATTGGAATTCTGTCAAATTGGTGGCCATAATCTCTGAGCTGAGTTTTCATCTATAATACTTGTGAGCAACAACTAGCAGCAGCAACATATTCTGCCTCTGCAGTTGAAGTGGAAACACAGTTTTGTTTCTTGGATGACCAACTTACCAGCTTATTGCCCAATAACTGACAACATCCAGAGGTACTTTTTCTGTCAAGCTTACATCTGGCATGATCTGCATCAGTGTAAGCTGTTAGATCAAAATTTGAAAGTTTTGGATACCAGAGGCCTAATGTTTGTGTCCCTCTGAGGTATCTGAAAATTCTTTTCACAGCAGTTAAATGAGATACCTTTGGATTTGCTTGATATCTAGCACAAAGGCATGTTGCAAACATTATGTCAGGCCTACTTGCAGTTAAGTATAATAGTGAACCTATCATCCCTCTGTAGATTTTTATATCCACATTCTCTCCTGATGGATCAGAGTCAAGTTTGACTCCGGTGGATAAAGGTGTTCTCATTGAAGTTGAATCATTGAGTTTGTATTTTTGCAAAATTTCAGAGACATACTTAGATTGACTTATGAATGTACCTTCTGAAGTTTGTTTTACTTGTAAGCCTAGAAAGAAAGTTAATTCTCCCATGAGGCTCATCTCAAATTCACTCTTCATCAACTCTGAGAACTTGTCACAATACTTTTGATTGGTAGAGCCAAATATAATGTCATCAACATAAATTTGTACTAAAAGCATCTCATTCTTGTACCTTTTGATGAATAAGGTAGTATCAATTGTGCCCTTTTCAAATCCATTGTTAATTAGAAAAGTGGACAGAGTTTCATACCAAGCTCTTGGGGCTTGTTTGAGTCCATACAGAGCTTTATCCAAATAATACACATGATTAGGATACTCTGTACTTTCAAATCCAGGTGGTTGTTGGACATAGACTTCTTCATTTAATTTACCATGAAGAAATGCAGATTTAACATCCATTTGATAAACTTTGAATCCTTTGTGTGCAGCATAGGCTAAGAAGATTCTGATTGCTTCTAGCCTAGCTACAGGTGCAAAGGTTTCATCATAATCAATGCCTTCTTCCTGGCAATATCCTTTTGCAACCAACCGGGCTTTGTTTCTGATTATTATGCCATCCTCATCCTTTTTGTTTCTGAAAACCCATTTTGTTCCAATTGCAAATTTTCCTTTAGGAAGGGGAACAAGGGTCCAGACTTTGTTTCTTACAAACTCCTGAAGCTCATCCTGCATTGCAAAAATCCAATGAGGATCTTCAAGAGCTTCTTTTACCTTCTTTGGTTCAATAATGCTCAAAAAGTTTACATAGAAGCATTCATTGATGGTGGCAGATCTTGTTTTAACTCCTTCGGATGAGGATCCAATGATTTGATCAATTGGATGATCTTTTGTCCATCTGGTGATTGGAGCAATAATTTGTGCAGATTGAGATTCAGAGGCTCTGACGTCTGGTGATACCTTTGTTGTATTGTTCAGAGGCTCTGTTGGTGATGCATCTGTTGTACGGTTCAGAGGCTCTGATGGTGATGCCTCTGTTGTACTGTTCAGAGGCTCTGAGTTTTGTTCCAGAAATGTATATTCTTGTTCATCATTTGGTTCTGGAGTTGCTTCAGATACTTCGTGATCATCTTCTGATTCACTTTGCTGATCTGCATTCGGTGAGACAGAAGGTGTTAGTTCCGAGGGCCCTGAAAGGGTTGTACCTGTTTCTTGAGGTTCTTCTGAATTCTCTCCCTGTCTTTCTCTGAAGATAACTTCAGAGATATCTTCATCATCAAAGAAATCTTCAAATATTTTGTTTAATTCAGATTCCCTTGATGATTCAGATATTTGTGATGAACTTTCTTGTTGTTCAGAGCTTTTATTGTCGTCAAAAGTGATATTGATGCTCTCTTGGATAGTCTTTGTTCTAAGATTGAACACTCTGAAAGCTTTTGAGGCTAATGAATATCCAATGAATTTGCCCTCATCAGCTTTCTTGTCAAACTTTCCAAGATATTCTCTATCTTTCAGAATATAGCACCTGCATCCAAAAACATGAAAATATTTAATATTAGGTTTTCTATTGTGAATGAGTTCATAAGATGTTTTCTGAAATCTCTTCACAATTGTAGCTCTATTCTGAGTGAAGCAGGCTGTTGCTATTGCTTCTGCCCAAAAATTTGTTGAAAGATCAGATTCAGCAAGCATTGTTCTGGCAGCCTCAACAAGTGTTCTGTTTTTCCTTTCAACTACTCCATTTTGTTGAGGAGTTCTTGCTGCTGAGAAGTTAGGGGTAATGCCTTCTTCTGATAGATAGGAATTGATTTTGGCATTTCTGAATTCTGTTCCATTATCACTTCTTAGTTTCTGAACTTTGCTGCTGAATAGAACCTGTAATCTTTTCAACAATCTTATTAATATTTCAGGTACATCAGATTTAGCTCTAATGAATTCTATCCATGTATATCTGGAAAATTCATCAATTAGAACCAGAATGTATTTCTTACCTGCTAGACTCTGTACAGAGATAGGACCACAGAGGTCCACATGAAGCATGTGCAGAGATCTAGGACAGTTGTTTTCACTTTTGGTTTTATGGGAAGATCTTTTCATTTTACCCATCTCACAAGCAGAACAAAGATGATCTTTGTTAAACTTTAGAGATGGTAATCCCTTAACCAAATTAAGTTTAACTAACTTATCAAGTGAGGAAAAGTTTAGATGTGAAAACTTTTTATGCCAGAGCCAGATTTCCTCACTATTCAAAGATACAAGACAAAGTTTCTTTGAATCAGTGTCTGTGATTTTGGTAAAGTTCATTCTGTAGAGGTTACCTCTTCTGTCTGCTCTTAGCATTTCTTGACCTGATTTTGAGTGAAGAAGTGAACAATATTTTCTTTGAAATTTCACATTGAAACCATGATCACAAAGTTGACTTATGCTTATCAGATTGTGTTTTAATCCATCCACATAAGCAACCTTTGATACAGAAACATTTCCTCTAGATAATTCACCATATCCTTTAATCTGTCCTTGCTTGTTGTCTCCAAAAGTAACTGCTCCTCCGGATTTTGCTTTGAATGAGGATAGCAGTTCTTTATTTCCAGTCATATGCCTTGAACATCCAGAATCTAGGTACCAGATTGGCATTGACTGTTTCTGCAAGACAGATTATTGTTTCTTAGGTACCCACCTCATTATGGGTCCTTTTGTGTTAGACTTTGGTGGAATTGTATGACCTTTTGGCATCTCATCTTTTGATGTCTTGCCTTTTCTTGTCTTCTTTGGAGATTTTGTCTCTGAGATATTTTCCAGAGATTTATTCAAAAGACATTGTGATCCTTTAAAATGATTTTTCAGTTTCATCAAGAGATAAATGCAGTTACAATTAATGGAACAAGAAGAAGTAGGAGCAAAGTTTTTCCTTTTATTAAAAGCATTTGTTACATTTTGACTTCTTTTGTAACTTGCACTAGGAATATTACTTTTATCCCTAACTAGTTCTTTTCTTTTTGCTTGATAGACAGTCTTCTTTTCAAGTTGCTTTTTCTTGTTCAAAAACATCTTCTTTTCTTTGCTGCTTACTGCACAGACAGGATCAATATGGTTAACTTTTGTCCATTTGCCTTTTTGTTCAGGAGAGAATTTTATTGTTTTATAGGTGTAAGAACCAGAAGTGTTTGTTTTATTCTTTGCCTTTTCTTGCAACTCTTTTTCAAGTTCCAGAGTTGTTTTTGCTTGTAAACACATATTTGCAAAATCAGGATTTATTGGTATTCTGGTTTTGGTTTTCAATACTGAAATTGGAACATTCAAAATACCAGAGCCAACAGTTTCTATCTTTTTGTGAATTACATTCCCTGGTTTACAAAAAATCTGTTCATCAATCTCTAAATCAGATTCTGAATCAGAATCAAGAAAGTCTCTCTTAGATTTAATAGAGATATCTATCTCTATTGGTTTTTTTATTTCTTTTGATCTAGAGACTTTGATGATACGTTTCATGCTTTCTTTTCTTTTTAAGTCCTCCATGACATTTTCTTCCCAAATCTTTTGAACATCATCTTTAAACGTAGTTCTGATGTTTTCATCTGACTTTGGTGAATACAGAGGAGCATTCGGATTAAGTGAGTTCTGAGTTTCATTTTCAGAAGTACTTGTATCAGAGGTACTTGGTTCAAATGTCTCTGATTCTCTTGAGATGAAAGCATCAAACCTGAAAATTTCTTTGGAATCATAGCTCTGAGGTTTTGTAAAGTATACCTCTGAAGTTTCTTCTTTTATCTGTAACACAGATTCTTTCATGTCTTTTACTTCAGAGTACTTTGTATTTTTGAAATTTAAAGCTCTTGCTTTTGATCCCTCTGATGTTTTCATTCTTTTGAAATTATTCAGAGATGGATCTTCAGAGCTTTGGACCTTTCCTATACAAAAAGTGGAAGAAAGTGAAGTTTTCTCCAATCCATTAAATGAATTCAACTCATTGAATCCTAGCCCTTGAGAGTCCATTTGAGTTTTTATTTTATCGAAAACACTTTGTGCATTGACATAGCTTTTGATTCGTAGATTTTGTCTATCTAGAGATTGATGTAGGATTTCTCTTTCTTTTTGAAAAAATTTGGTTAAGGCAATAGAATTGAGCCTTTCATACTCAGATTTCTTTACTTCTTCTTCTTTTCCTTTTAAAACTTTTTCAATCTCTTTTATTTCTTCCGAAAATGATTTTTCTTTTTGCTTGTTGGTTTCTTCAAGTTTGGTTTTTTCAAGAAAAATTTCTTTCTTTTCTGATTCCAGAAGATTCTTTTCTCTTTTGTAAAAAATGAGCTCTTTTGTTACTTGCTCTCTCTTATCTTTTTCTTCAACAAACTTTTGCTTTAGATCCTGAAGTTCATTAATTAGTTTAAAAGCATCTATTTCAGGATCACTGTCAGAGGTGTAAAAAGAGTTTACCTTTTCAGAGTTATCTTCGGATGCTTCATCAGTTTGATTTCCATCTGAAAAAGCCATACCACAGAGATTGGTAGGCTCTTCCTCACCATCACTTGTTGAGTCAGACAGCCAGTCTTCCATTTCTGCTACAAGAACTCTTTCTTTTACATTGTATTTGTATTTGTTCTTGTAGTAATCTTGATCTTTGACAAGTTTTCCTCTGCAGTTTGCAGAGAAGTGGCCTGATTTTCCACATCTGAAGCATCTTCCATCATTTTGATTTGGTGGAAGAGTGGTAGTGCTTGTCTCTGGCTTCTGTTCTTGAGGTTTGAAGTATCTTTGTGGTTGTGGATACCTTGGTTGGAATGGTTGTTGTGGTCTTGTTTGTGGTGTTGCATTTTCATGGTTGAAGTTTGCACCCTTTTGATCACTATATGGAGTGAATCTGGGTTCTTGTTGAAATCTTCTCTCCGGATTTCTTCTTTCTTCATTCTCTCTCCTTCCTTCAAATACCTTCTTGCCAAATTTCTTGTTAAACTGATGAGTGATTAATGCAAGAGATTTGGCAAAGGCACTTATATCTTCATCTGAGTTTGAATCAGTATGGGTTTCTTCTGCTATCAAAACCTTTTTGGATCTTCTTTTTGTTTCCAAACATTTTTGTGACTCTTCACAGTTGTTTTCTTTCGATGTTTGTTTTGAAACAAGTGCAAGGGGTCCACCCAAAGAGGTTTTTGATTTTTGCTTCATAACTTCTTTTTCATGTGCAACAAGAGTACCATAAATGTCAGTTAATGACCATGACTCAAGATCTTGATTAGCCTGTATAGACATGGACAGTTGTGACCATTCTTCATTCAAGCTTTTCAAAAAAAGAACGTTGTTTTCCTCTTTTGTTCTTATCACTCCAAACTTTCTACATTTGTTTATTAGAATGTTGAATCTTGAGTAAGTTTGGTGTAACTTTTCTTCTGGTAGAGCATGAAAATCATGATATTCATTGATGCATAGATTTCTTCTGTTTTTCTGAGTTTGTAGGCCACCGTCAAGTTGATTTAACAACTGATCCCATATCTCTTTTGCAGTTTTACAAGAATCAAGTTCTTGAAAGATATCATTGGGAATGGCCATTATGAGTAATCTAACAGCTTTTGAGTCATTATCCATCATATTATTTTCTTCATCAGTGAATTTTGTGGTTTTCTTTTCATAATAAGCAGGTATTTCGGCAGTATCTGCTGTTGCAGGAACTCTTGGTACCAACACCATTGGAATGTGAGGTACAATGTTCACAGATCTAAAAAGATCCCTGTCCATACCTTCTAGAAAATTTACCATCCTTATTTTCCATTGGGGATATTCATCCCTTAAAAGTGTAGGAGGTTTTGTTAATGACCCAGCTGTATACATGGCACTTATGCTTGAGTTTGCCATAAAAAAAATTTAAGTGCTGATGCTTTGAGTAATGAACTGTGATTTACTGTCAAATCTAGAGCATATGATGTTCTTGAATAAACTGGGTTTATATGAACATGCACAGATATTGAAAGTTTTAGAATCAATGAGATGTAAATCTATCCGAGTATGCAGATATGATCTTTCTTTGTTTTAGAAACAAAGGAGAGCTCTGATACCAATTGTTTGATCCCAGATCTAATCTCGTAACAATGATATAAACAATAAGAGTAATGACAGCGGAAGTAATACAGTTTAATATCAAAGGAGATTCAAATATCACAGTTCATAAAGCAGATAAAGATAAACAAGATATTCTTAGAATAAAGTATCCAACTTATATTATCAGATATATAACTTCTTAAGCACACTTTGAACAATAAGGTGATGGTCCTATTTATAGGACCATAAAGTAAGCAGTGTACTTGTATGACGAGAAAGAGCATGCTGAACAGTGACCTACTCTAGAAAGTAAATCTTATCACTAAGTGACGTGTCATCTGTTCTTCTGTTCATTCTCTCAACTTCAGAGTATCTTCAGAGAGAATGTCTTCAGAGCCTCTGACATTGTCTTCAGAGCCTCTGATGAAGCCATCTCTGATGTCTTCATTCTCACGTGAACATCCAGAGAGAATGTCTTCAGAGCTCTGACGTTGTCTTCAGAGCCTCTGATGAAGCCATCTCTGATGTCTTAGTTGCTGAAAAGTACTTCAGAGGCAGGTGTGTCCTCTGAAGTCTTCATCCTCTGAAGTCTTCGTCTTCTTAAGTGTATCTTCTTGAAAGTCCTCTGAAATAGGACTGGTATTTTCAACACTTTAACAGATGATTTGGAGCTAACAGTCTGATCTAATGACTTTTACTTTTTGATTAGATTGGTTTTCAATTCTTAAAATAAAGGATTTGATCAGTCCACTTGTCTCATCCTTAGTCCTTAGAAAATATACCCAGGTAAATCTAGAGTAATCATCAACAATAACCAAGCAGTAAGATTTCTTGCCTATACTCATAACATTTGTAGGACCAAACAGATCCATATGCAATAACTGGAGACAAGAAGAAATTGTATTTATCTCTTTGGTCTTATGAGAAGTTTTGTGATGTTTGCCTTTAAGACATGCAACATAATGATCATCACATGAAAATACTTTTGAAGGTAAACCTCTTACAAGGTTGTTTTTAACAAGTTTGTTCATTGTCTTGAAATTCATGTGACACATCCTTCTGTGCCAGAGAGAGGATTCATCCACAGAAGCTTTTGAAACAAGACAATTCAGGGATGAATCACTATCAACATTGTTCATATCTAGACAATAAACATTGTCCTTTCTTGGAGTTCTAAGTAGTATCATGCTTTCATCAACTACCTTGAACCCTGGAGCAAGGATCATACACTCTGTATTAGTAAATAATATGCTATGTTGTTTGTCACAAACCTGTGATACACTTAACAGGTTGTACTTTAATTGATCAACATAGTAGACATCCTCAAATGTCATCTTACCTTTTGTAACATTACCTTTTCCACTTATTTTACCACCAGTAAGATTATCTCCAAATGCAACATGTCCTCCATTGATGTGATTGAAATCCTGAAGGCATGACATGTTGCCTGTCATGTGCCTAGAGCAACCACTGTCAACATGCCATATGTTCTTTCCCTTGAGTTGTTGGTTACCCTGCACATAAAGTAATTCAGTTAGTATGAAATAGGAACCCAAGCCAAAGTGGTCTTGGGTACCCCTTTCTCATCAAAATATTTACATTCTTTCTTGACAAGATTTTTAAACTTTGACTCCTCATTTCTGGAGTACTTTGTCACAATGATTGGTTTGGAAACACACTTGCTAGAAGCAGTACTGGTTTTAGAAGTACTAATTGTATTAGCAGCACTTGCATGCTTAGCAGTACTAACCTTGTTAGAAGTAGTAACTGTGTTAGCAGCAGTAACTGTGTTAGCAGCATTAAAATTATCAGCAGTACTAACACTGGTAGCAGCAGTAATGCTTCTAGCAGCACTATCTCTGTCAGCAATACTAACAGCTTTAGTGCTTCTAGGCACCCATATTAAAACACTTTCTATTAAAACCTTATTCTTCATGGGACCTTTGGTTTCAACAGATTTCTTCATCACATGTTTCTTTCCAGCCTTCCTATAACCAACAGGTTTTTGCACAAATCTTTGAAAGTTCATTTGTTGGTTAATAGGGTTAAAGAAACAATACTTAGCCAAATGGTTTAACTTTCCACAAATGAAACAAGGCTTTAGTCTATTGATTTTACTCAGATCAATGCCTTGTTTTTGTGCCCATTGGTTATTCCAGTTTCTCTGATTTCCCCTTGGTTTATCATGTTTTTGGGGCTCAGATTTACTACATGCACACTGCTTGCAAGGGATAGGGTTCACAACAGTGGTCTGCTTATAATGAACCTTCTTGTTCTTTCCCTCAGTCTTCTCTATCTCATTGGACTTGATCCAATGTTTTCCACATCCCTCATTGGTGATTATGTGGTTTTCTATAAGAATCTCACCACTCACAGTATTGTCCTTATCCTTGACAACTTCTTTCTCAGTTTTATCCTTAACAAGTACTTCATCTAAGGGATATATCTCAGTGGCTCCCTTAGATAGGTCCTTCCTATCCTTTGTTTCTAACAAATCTGAACTAGGAGGGATGTAGTTGTTGTTATAGGGTGGTGGTGTGGTATTGTACCCTATTCCTCCTCTCAGTTTATCATGAATCTGAGTTTGTAGCAAAGAATCCATTGCTTTGGAAGCATTGGAAAACTTTTCTACATCTAGTTTGACTTTAGCTAGCTCTCCTCTTAGCTTTTCACTCTCTTCTTTGGATCTGGTCAGTTGAAGTTCTAAGTCATTCTTCTCCCACTTCCAGTAGTTTGTGTCATAAGAGTGTTGAAGCTCATTGGCTTGAAAACCCTTAATTTGTTCTTCAAATCTCTCAACAATTCTCACATAGTCTTTTATGTCCTTTTCCAATCTCTTAAGGTCATCACTCATGTTCTGATTGTGATCCCTATATCTTTTAACAGTGTTAATGCAATTTGGAGAGCAAAGATTGGAAGTTACCTCTGCTGGAAGATCAGACACCTCTGCCATTAGAGCTTGGTTTTGGATGGCCTCTTCAGCTTGATCACTCCAATCAAACCCCATACCTTGTTGAGAGACTAGGGCTTGTGCAGAGCTTCTGTTATTATTGAAGCTTCCAGACTGTGTCTGCTGGTGGTTGTTGTTGTGAGACACTCCACTTCTGCATTCCCTAGCAAAGTGTCCCTTTTGATGGCATTTATAGCATTCCACCTTAGACTTGTCAAAACCTGCTCCATCTTCTCTTCTTTGGGAGAAGTTGTTCCTCCCAGTTCTTTTGATGAACTTCTTAACTCTCATAGAGAGCATGGCCATCTGCCATTTAATGTCCATCTCTTCAAGATCATCTGGATGGAGTTGTTCCAAGTCATCATTAATGAGAGAAGAATTTCCATGACTTGCCAGAAAGGCTTCAAATACAGTTTCAGTGCCTTTCTCTTGATTTGCTCCATTGGCAGTACTAACTGATTCAGGGTTGGAAGTAGAATTAGTTGATGCTGAAAGGAGTGCAGCATTGTGAACATACCCAGAAGGCCTCTTTTTAGCCTCTACCTCAGATTCAAAAACTCTTAGATCATTATAGAGATCATCAAGTTCCTTTTCTTCCAGTTGATCATTATGTCTGAAAGACACAGTATACATGGTCCATTCATCACTCAAGGACCTTAGAAACTTTCTGTTCAGATCATCTTGATCAATTTGTACTCCCACTGTAGCTAGTTCACCAATAAGTTTGTTGAACCTGTCAAAAGTTTGAGTCATGGACTCATTCTTGGTTAACATAAAGTTCTCATATTGTTGCTTCAGAATGGCTTTCTGATTTCTCTTGGTACTTTTGGTACCTGAGAATCTCTTCTCCAGAACATTCCAGAGCATCTTTGCATCAGTGCAGTTGCAGAACTAATGTTGGTATTCATTGGGAATAGCCAAGAGCAAGGTGCTCAAGGCTTTCATCTCTGTCTGTCTATTTTTTCTTTCTGCATCAGTTTTTGGTGGAGTTCTCTTTCCATCTGCACCAATCTTTCCTGCTTCAGAAGGACCATTCTCTATGATGTCCCACATAGAATAGTCAGTGAGGAGTATGTACTGCTTGATTCTGATCTTCCACATATCGAATTCATTGGGTCTGGGCATTGGAACCTTTGAGACCAGAGTACTGTTTGATTCTGCAAAATTTTCCATGATGAATGAATAGATGTTTCTGAGAGAAAAAGCTCTGATACTACTTGTCAGGATAGAATTCTTAACAAGAATAAATACTCAGAAACAATATCAAAGAAGTTGCGGAATAACACTTTGATATTCAATGTAACAGTAAACAAACAGTATATGATTAACAACTTGTAAACTTGTATTGAATGATTAAAATCACAAGATTATACACTCAACCTCAATCTTGAAGAACAAGCTCTTTCAAGACGAATTCTACTTCTCTAGAATTAGGATCTATGCCTTGAGGTTGATTCTCTCTAGAACTTAGAATAAAAACTATATCAAAAGTTATCACTAACTATTATAAACAATACTATATATATATATATACTGAATAAAAGATAATTACAATAAATAAAATATCTTCAGTATATCTTCAATGAATATCTTCAGCTTTCCATGTTTATCTTTAACCACGATCTCTTCATCATTATCTTCATATTATCTTAGAAGCAGCATTAACTGAGTCTTGGGAGCATTAACTACTAAGCAGCACTAACCACTAGCAGTACTAACTAGCTAAGTAGTACTAACTTTGTTCAAGCAGCACTAACTTTGACTAGCAGTATTAATTCTACTAGCAGCAGTAATACCTAGCAGTACTAACTGTTGAAGTCCTCTGGCAGTAGTAATCTTATACTAGCAGCATTAACCATACTTGGTAAATTCTTCAGTTCCCAACATAGTTTATCATGTAATGAGGAGTGAAGACATGGTTTATAATCAAAAACCATGTCTAATGATCATCATTTTTGGTTTAAAATAGTACTTTCTTCATTTTAGAATCTGTCCAGAAAATGGACTTCACTTCTAGCTTGCACAACTCACAAACCACATGTCCAAATTTGGGGTTTTTGCTTCTAAACCTTAATTTAGAGTGTTAGCTTTCTAAAAAGTCCGAAAACACTAAATTTGGAGTTGATTTGGGCACTCAAATGGAATTTATAAGAAAGGGATGCAATCTGTCCAATGAGGACAGAATCATACACCCAACTTGTAAAGACCATAACTCCCACATTATTCATCCAAAATAAGTGAATCGTTTTCCAAAAGATAGGATTTTGAGTTAGGTTTGCATCCATATAAGGATCACTATCTAATTCCAAGAATTGATACCCCAAAAGTCTGTTACAAGTGAGGTATGTCACTGATCCGAAAATCAGTGACACTCTGTTTTGTAAAAATTATTTGAGGTATCAAAAGTTATACAAAAATTATAAAAAAAAATGCAGATTTACTCTAAACATATTATATTATCATCACAAAATTTGTGATTAAATAATTCTCTTGGGAAGTTAAGCTTCCGTGTTGATTTTATCGAATAACTTTCTGGACAGCGTATGCTGAATCCAGAAAGGTAATCTTATTAAGTTTAAATTTTGTTTTATTGTATTTTGGAACTTTGTATAGTTTAAAAATGGATATGGACTAAGGAATTTATATAATGGCATTTCATGGGACAATTGGACATATTGGTTGGACATCGGAATAGGGCATTAATGTGTTTCTCTATGGCAACTCTTGTATAGGGAAACTAAGGGCGTGGCAAATTCCATAAGTATAAAAGTAAAGTTTCACCCGTTCCATTCGTTAAGGTGAGTATTAACAGCCCCACTTTTATCGTTTTAATTGATTATTGGGGTGGAAAGCATGTTTAAATTGCGTATTTAAAGATTCATGAGAATTGTTTGAAAGTATTGCGAATTGGCAAATTATAAGGCTTTGTTAAAAGCATTTGGAATTATAAGCTATATGATAAGTATGCAATTGATGTGTTGAGTATTAAATGTTAAGACCCCGTGACACTACTATTAACTCGAAGAAAATCGGGCCTATAGTATTAGTGGATAGCACTATTTGGTGTGACAAACCCACCTTAATGCTGACGAGCAGGGGTGCACTATACTAGAGAAGATGACTAAACATGTGGCACGAACCACCGCTGAGTTAGTTCATCGGGGGCGTTGAAATTGGTCAGGGACGGCTTAGTAGTGGCTCAACGTAATATTATCTTTGCATACACTTATCATAAAGAAATTGAATTATGGTACTCATGAATCAAAGAAGTGAAGATTTGTTTTTACACGTGATTTACAATGTCAACTTGCATATAAATTGATTTGTGCATATCTAAAACCTGTGAACTCACCAACTCTTTGTAGTTGACCTTGGTTTTTATTCATGCTTTTTAGGAATCGAGAAGGTAATTCCATGATGTTTTAGCAGTGCACTTCATATTTTGAAGCAAGATTATTTTGCTTTATGCGTATCGTTATGTTTTTTTTTTAAGTTTGGGAATTGTAAACAATGACAATATTATGTTCTTAAAAATGTAATGTCTTTTGAAAGTTAAGTAAATGTTGGTATGTTTATAATCTTGTTCTATGACATCGGAGCTGTTATGCCTCGTGTTTCCGCTTTAGCGGTGACCCCCTGGGAAGTTTCTCACCAGGTCGCCAGAAACAAATCCGTGCGCTACACGTTGGTTAAATCCAGGGGCAAAGCGGACAATATTGTTGTCGAGGCAGGCGGGATGTTACAGATGGTATCAGAGCCACTACTGTGCCGTTCGGGATATGGGGAAAACCTCATCGAGGACGATGAGTCCCAAGGGGGGGTGTTTGTAACACCTTAGGCATATCCCATATCGGTCGTGGACAGGAGTGATGCTGGGTGTTATAAGTAATATTTTGGCCTTCCTAACAACAACGCGTTTTGGGGCCACAAGCACGTCAGGTTCTGGGAACTCTAAGGTTAAGCGTGCTTGGGTGGGAGTAGTCCCAGGATGGGTGACCCCCTGGGAAGTTTCTCACCAGGTCGCTAGAAATAAATCCGTGCGCTACACGTTGGTTAAATCCAGGGGCAAAGCGGACAATATTGTTGTCGAGGTAGGCGGGATGTTACAGTTTATATCTCTGATTTTATATAAACTGTATGTTCTTACTAGGCTTTATAAGTCTAACACTTTTTCTCAAATGATATGTATACAGGTTCTCGTTAGCGGCAGGTTGCCAAGGGTTTGAGTGTCGGGACTGATCCCGAGGGCTTTTGAGATGTTTAGTATTGGATTGTTGGGCATTGTTAAGTCCCACATTTTTTGGATGATTCTGGATCAACAACTTATGTAATCTAGATAGTATATGTTTAGATTGGTTTGTTGTTGGGATCCTTATGCGTATCCTAATTTTTTGTAAAGGTTAAGTACAGTTCCCCTTTTTGGGAGGTTTATACCTATGGTTGATGCTTAATTGTACTGTTTTCGCAGTTTTAAATTTACCCTGGTTTTTAGGGTGTTACACTCTCCCCTGAAGAGTACTGGTGGCTTTGTGTCAGTTCCGATAACTAGAGCTTCTCTTGATGTCATCCTTTCAGAAAGACCAAGTCAGGAACTGGAGCAAAAAGCACAATTTGCGCAAAAGGAGGCTGGCACAAAAGTCAACTTTGCGCTAAGAGGGGTTGGCGCAAAATAGAACTTTGCGTTTCAAGGAGTTGGCACAAAACGGGACTTCACGCTAAGTGAAGCTGGCGCAAAAGACAACTTGCGCTAATAGAGGGTGGCGCAAAAGCAGACTTTGCACTAATAGTAGCTGGCGCAAAAGTCAGTTGTCACCCTTGATGAGTTTTGCTCGAGAAGAGTATGGCGCAAAATAGAGGTTTGCTCGAGAAGTTGGTCGCGCGAAATGAGGTTTGAGCGAGTAGTTGGTAGCACGAATTGGAAGTTTGCGTGAGATGTTGATGGCGCAAAATGAAGACTTGCGCGAGAAGAAGGTCGCGCGAAATGAAACTTTGCGCGAGAATTTGATGGCGCAAAATAGACTATGAACTGGCGCAAATCTTGCACTCTCGCGAGTTCATCCCTGCAGCTTCGAAAAAACGACTTTGATCCACAAATTAACCTATCTAGACTTCGATTAGCAGTCCCAAAATTTGACAAATTGACCACTAACACTTCTAGAACAGTTTACAAGCCTTTGATTTCAAAAACAAACACTTATTGAAGAAATGATAGATGGAACAGTGACTTGAAGTCGTGTTCTGTTTGATACCAAAATCACAAAATTGGAATTCGATTATGGTGCTATACTGAAATTAAACACTACCCAATCGATCTAGAAACTAATCGATCACAACCTGATCGATTTCAACACCAATAACACTCTAAAATTCAAAAATGATTTTAAGATGAAGAACACAGAGTCGACTTTTCTAACTTGATTTGAATCTGGTTTGAGCTCTGATACCAATTGTCGGTCCTGTTATATTTGAACACGATCTTACCATACAATCAAACAATCACAAACATATACGATTTACCAACCTGTTTGATTAATAACCAAGGATTACGAAGATTGATCTGATTTATCTTGAAGCTCTCTCTCTGTTTTCTCTCTGAGATGAACAGTGTTCTTGGTTGTTCTTGTGTTGTTATTATCAGATTGTATGAGTTGTGAGATAATCTAATATCTCACCTAACATAACAATACATAATATCTAAACTAAATATCCTCAAATATCTAATAATAGATATTTAGGAATAATAATAAAATACTAAAAACAAACTTTAACATTTTATTACAAACTAACTTTAGACTTATTTTGAGAGTGGCTTTTCAGCTTTAGCTTCAGATTCCAGTTTTCAGATTGGATGATCTTGAATCCAATAAATCTGAGATCTAACAAAAATTCTTTCTTCTGTTAAAGTATTCTCAAGTTCAGAAATTTTACTTTCTAATACGAGAGGAGGATTGTAAATTTTACCTTCGATAGGTTTTGCCTCCAACTCTTTTGAGGAATAACTCTCAAAATAGTCATCTGAAAGAAATTTTGATTTATCAGAACTATAACTACTATTCAACTTCTCATAATGAAATGAAAGTTGAACTTTAGTTGTGTTCTTTCTTTTCTCATATTCCTTAGCTTCATCTTCTTTAGATAGTTTAGTCCACTCAACATGAAGATCAGGGTATCTTGATGCTAGACTTAAAAATGTAAAATCATAAAGTGCAGGCACTTCAGATATACCCTTTTTAAGATAGTGTGGATTCTCATAACCGAGTCCCCAACACTCTTTGTTCTCTTTGGGTTTGTTTAGATGAATGGTTTGTTTAGTTTGACCCAATGTGTATAATTTTCCTTCCAAAGCATTCACTTTTTCAAGTAAAGATTTGTTTTCTTTTGAAAGCGAATAATGCATTTTAGTAAGTTCTTTTTAATCAAACTCACACAGTTTATATTGGGAAATTGTTTCAGCTAACTCGTTAAGAATTATAGTCTTTTCTTTAGCACAGGTATCAATATTTTTATGTAAAGTCTCAATCAATAATTTCTTCTCAGCAATATCCTCGCTAAGTTTCTGTATTGATTGGTTTTTGTCTTTATTGATACCTCTTTCACGCTTAAGCTTTGACTCTAACTTTTGAAGTCTAATCATCATGACATTTATTTGATTTATAAAATCCGATTCAGTCATATCACATACCTCTTCATTCTCTTCATCACATTCAGAGTCTGCTTCATCTTCAGTAACAGCCTTTCCCATAAGACAGATATGAGCAGTCTCTTCTGTCTCAACTTCTTCATCCGAGTGGTCAAGCCAGAACTCGTCCTCTGCCATCAGTACCGATCCCGGACCGTCCCATGTATTTCGGTACGGTAATCGGTTCCATGTTTCTCCTATAATCGGTAATCGGTTCGGTACTGATAGGGTACTAGTACCAAAATATCGTTAGTGTTACCGGTACCGGTACCGTACCGGTCTAATCGGTACGGTATTCGGTATCAAGTTTTCCACATTTTCGGTATCGGAAATTTTCGGTACGGTACTAGTCCCATGCTCACCCCTACTTAAGGACATGTTATAGTTGTTATAACTTATATGTCCAAGATTGAATCTATGTCTATGGAATTGCTCATAATTGACATTTTCATCTCTATTTAAAGTCATCTTTTGTTTGGAAATATCTTGTTTATTCTCTAATTTTTATTTTGCAAAAACGTTAATATTGATGAGGAGGTGTCACATTTCTTGGTTATAAAGGGGTTGCATCACTTACCTAGAGAATTTGAACATTAACTTCATACTTCTTTTGTTCTAGCAATATAAACACATTTGCAAATGTAACATTTTATTCTATTTTACAAACGATCAATAAACATATTTGCACACTTAACTGTTCTTTGTTTTTTTAGGAAAAATCAATAACTCGTTTGAAAACGTAACATTTTTTGTTTTTCTAGGAAATCTTTGTTAAATATTATATATTATTCATTATTGTTTCCCAATAAAATGTCAGATCCCGCTGTTTTGACCGAATCCACAACTAGTAATTTATAATATAATAAACATATTTTCTTAATACCAACCGCTCTTAAATTGAATTATCAAATCATTGAAAAAATGTCATCAAATTTAAATATTGCATTAAAGATAATTCGTACTAGTTGACACTTCTTATTCATATCTATTTATAACAAAGCAAACTTTTTTCTAATATATTACGTGATGGCAACTTATATTCAAAAACTTGTTTAACGCCTTTTTTTAATAATTGATAGTTAAATATTGATGTATAAAATTAAGAGTAAATTACAAAAATAGTTCATATAATTTACCAAAACTTCGATTTTGTCCTAAGTTCAATTTAAACTACAACAGTTGCCATGTGGTTTTCATTTCATTATGGATTTCCTCTCTGATCCACACAAACGTTAGGAGTAGCCGTCAAATGTCCCTCGCGTGCAAGTCATATGAGTGTATTTTGGTCAATTTACTATAAAAGACTTGTAAAACAAAAAAGAGTAAATTGCATTTCTTGTCCTGTGTTTTGTGGTATGTTTGACTAAGGTCCCTTAAACGCGTTTATTAAACTTTCGGTACCTGAGGTATGCAAAAACGCATATTCTAAGTCACTCCCTCTACTAGATACAAAAAAATTCCGATTACTTAATTAGTTACATGAGGTAGGGGTGTTCAAAAAAATCGTTGGACCGCTCAAACCGGTCGAACCAAGTCAAACCGGACCGTTTTTGGCGGTTTGAGCGGTCTGGCGGTCCGGTCTGAACTGAAAAATTGCAAACCGGACGGTCCAGTCCGGTCTGCAGTCTGGAGGTTTTTTTGGGCGGTTTGGACCAAACCGACCGCCAAATTCATATATATTTTATTTTTTTTATATACACCTTTATATCCATTATCTAGCCCAATGTCATCTTAAATATATTTGGTTAGTCTCAATTTATCTTAAATCCAACCCAAACATAAAATCTATTTTAATTTTTAAAATTTGAAATTTGAAAGCCCTAAATGACTACTATTCACTAACATCGGCGGACTCACTGTGTTCACCTTTTTTGTGGATTTTGTTAACTTTTTTTGTGGACTTTGATTTTTAGTGTTTTGTTGGGATATTTTGTTTATTTTTTTTTGTGGACATTGTTAATTTTTGTGTGGAGTTTGTTTACTTTTTTATGGACTTTGTTTACTTCAAAAGGACTCAAGCCAATGAAGCTTTAAAATTAGATAGTTTAAACTTTAAAGCCTATAGAAAGCCCAAACCACCTAAAACGCGGTCCGGTTTGACCGGTCTAGGCACTTGATGTCAAACCGCTCGGTTTGAAAATTTAATAAACCGTCACTCGCGGTTTGGTTTGTGATCTGAGGGGTTAAACCGCCCAAACTGGACCACGAACACTTCTAACATGAGGGGGTTTCCATCTTTGTAACTTTTTTTTTCTTTTTACCACAAGGACTAAAAATGTAATTCTCTCTAATATATAATATGTACCTATTATTATTATTATTATTATTATTATTATTATTATTATATCTTTTAATTAATAAAAAATCACATAGTCAGGTAAATGACAAAATGGCTTCTTAATAGAATGAGTTATTATAATATTTTAAACCAAGAATGATGAAAAATGGTAATCATTTGAATAAGAATTTCATTTTAAAGGACCAAATAGTTTAAACCAACAAAACACAGGGACCAAATCTGTAATTCACTTTTAATTAATAAGTTAGTTATAAAAAAATAGTAAAGTCCATTAAGCACCAAATTGGAACCACCAACGTGCCTCCCTCCATCGAAGAAAGCCCCCCATTGTTCTCTTTCAACATTCTTATTCATATAAATAACCAACAAAATACGTACAAAACAAATTAAGAGACGTGTGAGCATGGGTTCAACTTCAAGACCTTTCTTCTCAAACCAAAAGCCGACCTTCCCTCTCATCCTTGTCCTCCTTTGCCTAACTCTTCTTACCCTTCTAATCCACACCACCACCTACAATCTCCACCCCGAAGACCGCCCCACCACCACCCTCCATTTCGTACCCATAAAACCACCACCACCACCTTGGTACGACAAACTCCGATACTTGGTTAACAACCATTCAAGAAAGCTACATCTCGGCCTGGTTAACGTTCAATCCGACGAGATACGCATTGACGATGGTTCGGCTGATTTGACGGAAATAACGTTCGAAAAAGTGGGGGAAGATACGAAATGGAAAGATTTGTTCCCGGAGTGGGTGGATGAGGATGGGAAGTGGGGGCCGATGAAGTGCCCGGAAATCCCGATGGCGCGGTGGTTTGGGAGGGTGGATGTGATGGTAGCTAGGGTTCCGGAGGGTGTTCGGGAGGTGGGTAGGTTGCAGGTGAACTTGGTGGTGGCTAATGTGTTGGTGAATGGTGGGTGGGAAGATGGGGAGGTTTATGTGGTGTTTATTGGGTGGTCAGGGCCAATGTGGGAGATATTTAGGTGTGATGATATGGTGTGGGATGAAGGGGAGTATAAGATATATAAGCCTGATTTGAAGAGACTTATGGAGAAGGTGAAGATGCCTGTTGGGTCTTGCATGATTAATCCATCACCATCTCTGCAACCACATGGTATATAATCCATCTATATATATATATCTATCTATCTATATTATTTAGTTATTGTTTTCATTTGAACATTCCTCTACATACATAATACACATAGGAATCAAAGTTAAGTAATAATAATAATAATAGAAACATTATAAAAATAATATAATGTTGGTAACCTAATTAAACATGTTTTCTTAATTAAAGATCTATATATAGCTTGAAAAATATTAATTTCGAGAGACATACTCTAAAAGACGCATGAAGTTTCACCAAAAATGTTAAATTAGATAGTAATTTCCAAACTAAAAGTAATTAAATGCGATTTTTAAAGTTATGTATGTTTGAGAATTAAAATATTGAATGAGACTATATATTCTAATTTTTTATTTAATAAATTTGTTTTGTCATCCATAAAAGATATTAGTTTGATTTAGTGGAGAGAGAGTTTCAATTGATTTATGCGAAAAGAAATTAGTTTTCTAGTTATATATTTTATTGATAGTACGTAGTCAAATAAGTATATATAAAAAAGTTAGTGAAAATAAATATTGTTATTTTAATATTAACATATAGTTTATGTAATTATATTTAATAGATTAAACATTTATGAGATCAAAAAAATTGGTCCAAAAGTGTTTTTGATCCAATCTATTCAGTTTTAATATACTACCCAAGTTATTTGATATATATAGAGAGAGAGATTCATTTAAAAAATGCTAAATATATGAGAAATAGAGAAGTAATCTTAGTCTTTCATTCGGTCAAGCGCTCGTGGGAATCGAACCCGGGTAGTGTGGCTTTCACCCCACACCCCCCAGGATGTTACCTATCCAACTGAGCTAACCCCCTTTGATATCAAAGCCGCAAATGTTGACCAGATAAAAGGCTAGGATCATTTTATTTATTTCTCACTTTATAATTTCTCAAATGAACCTAATCTCATATATATATATATATATAGATGTAGGTTCATACAAGAACAACATATATTTAAGAAAACACGATAACAACCGAGTACATACAAAATCATATATGATTCACAGGACATTGCGTGTGACATTTAGGTCGCGCTGTACATCGCCCGCGTCCAATTATTTCGATTTAGTGTATAATCACATATAATTTTCTAAATGATCTGTTGTTTTTTTATTTTTTTTATTTTCTTAAATAGTTAGCATTTTCGTTTGAAACTTCTCCGTCTCTATATATATATATATGTTTAAATGTCTATAATTGCAATAATATATTTAATAGTCCATGGATAATTATCCATACACACGTATAATAGATATGATTGACTTTTCTTGGATTATTGGCTGCCACTTTAATTGTTATGGAAGAAATTCCATTCAATTACAACGCATCAACAATCCCAAAATAGAATATAATTTGGAGATTACTCAATCGATACTCTTTTAAGAGCATCTTCAATCGTTATGGTATAATTTTTTTTAAATAGAGTATAAAAAATTAAAATCTCTAAAAAAATTACAACTAACTACAACAGCTACTTTATTTTAACAATTCTATTATCAATTATATTAATAAAATATTATTCATCTCTTCTAAACATACAATTTCAATGTCTCTTATTGGTAGAAAAAAATTAAATATTATTTTTCTCTCTTTAATATGGGGTTTTAGAGATTTCTCCAAATTTGGAGATTTTTACTTTCTCTCACCTCTTTTATCTATTTTAGCATATGATATATAGCATAACTATTGGAGCAAAAAAATTGCTAAAATCTTACTTTTTTCTATTTTAACATAGCTGTTGGAGATGATCTAAAGAAACATTTTAAATGATTTTTAACAATTTAAATATTCATATATAAGCTTTTTAAGAAATCTCAACATAAGTTAATTTTATATATATGCAATCCAAATTTTAATTGGAATTCTTATTAAATTAGAAAAACGATATATATTTTTATTTATTTATTTGTGAAACTCAAACCATACAAAAAAATATATTCTTTTTTTCTTAGTCAATAATTTATAAGTGTTGATTATGATTTATAGATATAAAAATATCCACACCACGTCAAGCATCCTAAACAATATTTATAAGTTATTAGGTAAACTAGATATTTATATATTTAAGATGTGAGGTCTTAATTTCTAAAATAATTTTTTTAAAGTATATTAAAAGCGTATTCGTGCAATGCAGCGAGATACATTACAATTTTAATGTTTTATTTTATTTTTTGTTTTTTTGTAGATTTACAGTACGATTTTGGATGGTTTTGAGAAAGTGATAATGTTTTTTTATAAAAATTTTTAACTTAGGCTTAATAATATAATGTTTTGAGAAAGTATATTGTTATAATTAATTGATTATCTTATATATTTTAATGACATCTAGAAAAATAACCAATTAAAACAAATTTATAGTAATATAATATATTAATTAATAATTACATATGGAAATGTCTACATAAAAAGAATATTCTTTACGTACCAAATTGGTGGTTGTTAGAAGTTTGCAGTAGTAATATGTATCTTGTGCTTTTATACTTGTAAATTAAGATACTTTTAAAATATTGCATAAAATGATGGTAACTTATGCCTAATAATTTGTATTTAAGAGTTTTTTATCTGTGCTTTATAATATAGTATAGATTTACACTACTAGAAAATTGTGAAATACCGACGGCAAAAAACAGTCGGCCCACCAACGGTATCTTTTTTATTTTGTTTTTTATTTATTTTTAATAAGTCGTCGGAAAACCGTCGGAAAAATTGGTGATATACCGACGGCTTACCGACGGTTGGTTTTTTCATTTTATTTTATATTTATTTTTAATAGGTAAATACCGTCGGAAAACCGTCAGTAAGTGGAACCATCGGTAAGTTGTCGGTAGTTGTCGTCGGAAAACCGTTGCTAAATATTACCGACCAGCTTTTTATCAAAAGTCACTCCGTCGAAAAACCGTCGCTAAAGCCTTTTTCCGACTGTTTCAGCCGTCGGTAATACGTTTAATTTTAGTAGTGTTAGTATGGAATCTACAACAAAAGTATGTTCTATTTTGATATATTTTCCTTTTATATATACCACTATTCATGATTGTATTTAACTATATATTATTACAATAAAACATGCTAAAAAGGAATTGAGTTTTGAATTTGGAAAATACATATACCAGTTTTTAATATTAAAAGTCAATGTGTATTATCTTGACTTGGTATACACCATGGATACTCAAATATTCTTCGCCATATTGAGGACCTACAATTACAAAACCATGCATGTCTTGGTTTTCAGGCGAAGAGCCTGGTAGAACCGATGATGTTAGATCACCAAGAGAGGCCTACGTGACCGTCTTGCACTCCTCCGAAACATACGTTTGTGGCGCAATAGCTTTGGCCCAAAGCATCCTGCAAACAAACTCATCCAAGGATCTAATCTTGCTTGCTGATGACTCGATATCCGACAAATCCCTTGGAGGACTTAAGGCCGCCGGATGGAAGATCAAGCTTATCGAACGTATACGAAGCCCACACGCAAGAAAAGGCGCATACAACGAGTATAACTACAGCAAGCTTCGAATATGGCAGCTCATCGAGTACGACAAAGTTATGTTCATAGACGCAGATCTAATCGTGTTAAAGAATCTAGACGAGCTGTTTAGTTATCCGCAGATTTCAGCTGTTGGAAACGATAAATATCTATTCAATTCTGGTCTGATTTTGGTGGAACCATCGCAGTGCATGTTCAATGGGCTGATGGAAAAGATAAACACTTTGGGGTCTTATAATGGTGGTGATCAGGGCTTCCTGAACGAAGCTTTTACATGGTGGCATCGGTTTCATTCCAAGGTAAACCATCTCAAGATTTTCCAAGATAATAATAATCATAACCCTAGACATGAAATCGCAGGAGATCCGTATACGATTCATTATCTGGGGTTGAAGCCATGGATGTGTTATAAAGACTATGATTGTAACTGGGATAAGGGTGACCATCGACATTTTGCTAGCGATTTGGCTCATAAGAAATGGTGGAAAGTTTACCAGGGAATGGCGAGTAAGCTGAGGCCGTTCTGTGGGTTGACCAAACAAATGGATAGTCGGATAAGGAAGTGGAGAGGGATAGCCAAGAGACAAGGGTATACAGATGGGCATTGGAAGATAAAGGTCAAAGATAGGAGACAGATATTGCATGATCCTATGTCATAGCAACACCAACCCAATACAAACATATATATATATATATATATATATATATATATATATATATATATATATATATATATATATATATATATATATATATTTCGCGTCTCGTTATTTTACAAACCAATGAAATGAAATCTAACAAACCCTATTCAACCAATCATAAGTTTTCACTTATTTTTAATTATGAGGGTTGATTAGTCAAGAATATATAAAATCAATTTTATCAAAATAAAAAATACATAAAACAATTTTATTATTACATATAAACAAAGAAACATTTTCATCAAAAAAAATTATATGAAACAAATTCATCATATTTCATTAAAACAATTAAACAAGAAAAACCATGGTTTTTTAGATTTCACTGGTTGTAAAATAACTTTGACATATATATATATATATAGAGAGAGAGAGAGAGAGAGTTGAGATCACGTGAGACCAGCTTATTTTCATGAGACCCGTGAGATTACATTTTTACATTTGAAACTTCACAACAAAACATTATGAAAGTTCGGATTTTTTTTACCTTCACAGTGTTCTGCTGTGAAGTTTCAAGTGAAAAATTGTGGTCTCACGGATCTCACAAAAACATGTTAGTCTCATGTGAACCCAACTATATATATATATATATATATATGTGTGTGTGTATGTGTGTTTCAAAAACTATATACTCATTAGATTAGTTTTTGTTTAGTAATATTATTGATAGAGATCATCCTTTAATTAATATGGATAAACATATAGTTTCTATAGCTAAGCATTGCATGTGTAACATTGTAAACGAGATATATATACAAGTTTTCTTTGTAGAAAAGATGGTATGTTTGTATATATTTGTGACGAATGTAGAAGAGGGAGGTTAAGGAATAAGGAATTTACCATAATTCAATATGGTATATGTCTTAACCAAAAATCCGACAAGACAAATTTAAGGTCGGGTTGTGAAGACCAACCAAAGCTTAATTCTTGACAAAAAGACAATAAACGACACAATGTTTTGGTGACTCGGAAAACCCCAAATAAGGGTAGAAACCGTGGGTGATATATAGAATCACCGTAGGACTAAAGAGTAATTACACCAATCAGGGGTGTCATCTTTTACAATAAGATCGTAATTAAAGAGAATGTCGTAATAATCTAACAATGATTGTGAGTAATGAACAATTGTATAGCTTTGGATTTTCTCTCTGAAGGCAATGTGTCTGAATGGTTTGGTTACTCTCGTATTTATATTCGTTCTAATCATAATAATCTTTTTGGATTTTCAGTTGGATACTTTAATGATGCCATAACTTAGGTCGTCGGTTACAATATGCAAACTAATGACTAGATCCATTGTTGAAATTCTTTTATTAATGCATCTGGAACGATTACCTGTAGCATTTAGACAAATCTGGTTGCAAGTCGTTACATCTTTGGTCTTAAGAAATCTTGCAACGATCATAAGACTATTCGTATTCTTGCGTCGGTCTTTAGATGTGAATTTTTACTCAAATAATTTTCCCCAAAAATTTGAATTTTAATTGATTTAAGTTTCGAATTCTCCCCTAACTAATTCAGTTGATTTTCATTTGAATATGACCATAAGGAAACCGAATTGTCTGATCTTCTAGGTTAGTGGGAGATATCTGTTAGACGGTTTCCAAGACACACTTGTTGGGGGGGGGGTACGTATCTTTCAACGAGGCGAGTCCTAAAGGTCATAGACAGGTGTCGACCATCGACGCTCGTCTCCGATAGTTGGATCATTGCACAATTTTCTTTTATGCTTTGAATACTCATCGACCACAAATCGTTTCCAGAAATAGGACCGGCAGAAAAATCGTTAGAGCATAATGTTGATCCAAACTCTCTCAGTGATTTGATAACGACCCTCTTCTGATGTAAACATTTGACGTAATCCCTGAAGACAAGTTTCGTGTCAACAGATGTTCATAGCTGAATCGAAGACGAAGTTGCTGAACAAAGACAAGTCTACTAGTGACCTGATGCGGATATCAGTGAAGCAAAGATGACTCTACTCATACGCGAAGAAACCTGAGGAAAAGCTTCAGCGATAGCTGAACTTCTTTATATCTCTGAAGGAAGAGATATTCAGCGATCGATGATCACTTAGCTTATGCCCCAAGTCTCTATTGTCTTACCTTACACAACAAGTACGATGTGTCAGAACGGACATATCTCTGCCATAATTCGTACAACAACTCTGTCAACTACACTGTTCATGATCCGGCCGAAAGCATGTCTCCCAAAGTCAGACTTCCTCAGCCAATCAATGAATGACACGTGTAAAGTGCCCTGCCATGCATTTAATGCATAGAGTATAAATAGAAAGATTACCTCTTCATCTGAAGGGTGTGCTCACCTCTAGCCTTCATCTTTCTATCTTATAGAAACCCTTGTTTTCTATACTTCTCCAATCCCCATTCTCTATATTCTTGTGCAACCATTCTTAGTGTTTTCTTAAGTTTGTTTAGATTGAGTTTTACTTAATCTTATTTCGCAACAGACTTGTAAATTGTGTTTGATTTATCAATAAACAATTTATTAAACTTTAAATTATGTGTTTGTATTCAACTCCCCCCCCCCTTTCTACAAACTTGTTAAGCACCTCCGGGACCAACAAGTGGTATCAGAGCAGATTGTTTAATCTAATAAACAAGATCTTGCTTTATTATCTTCCTTGTTGTTCTAATATGGCACTTAACACAAACACAAACTACTTTGATAATGGTTAACTCTCTAAACCTCCTCGATTTAGCAGAGATAACTTCTCTCTCTGGAAAAATCGAATGATGCTATTTCTTGAAGGTGCAGATCCCACTATACCTGAGTACGTAGCAAACGGACCCTATGAACCTATCCAAATCATAGTTGTCGTTCCAGCTACTGCCACTACTCCATTTATTCCTGAACGCTATATTGCTAAGGAAATCAGACAATGGAGTGATGTGTGACAACTGTCTGATAACCAACATGTTAAGGTTAACAATCTCTGACCTATTAGAATTTATTTATGAAGTTAAAATTCTAGTTAGAATGATTAAATTAGAAGTTTACCCGAAAAATTTCGGAAGTCACGTAAAAATACCCGTTTCGGACTGATAACTGACCATTACATCTCAGAAATGCCAAAAATTATGTTGAAGTCTAAAATATATAAAATAATAGGACTATATTATTTTCAAAATAAAATATTAGTTATTAATTTATAATATTCAATTTTTAGCATAAACTGATAATTAAAAGTTGCGATACTCAAATTTATCTGATTATTTATCTAAGTTTAAATCTTAATTGTATTTTTAATTTAATTTTAAAGTGTTGTTGGGTCATAAGGCCACATGGTTGAAATCTAAGCTCTCTCTCTCTTTTTATTTTAGTTAAAAACCAAAAATTAGAGGGTTAATATCTCATTTTCAAATTTGCAAGAAAACTCCTCATCTTCCTTTTCTCTCTTCTTCAACCGGCCACACACACACACACTACCACCATCGATTTTCATGAAAATTTCCAAGGAAGAATCAAGTTCTACACTCCTCCTACTTCAAGAAATCAAGTTCTCATCTCCAATTAAGAAGGTAATCACTTTATATCTTCATTTTTCAAGTTTTTTTTATTCAATGTGTGAGGGTTTCATATAATCTCGTGTAGAAGTTATAAAATCTTTGTTCTAGAAGAGAAATGGGATGCATTTGGTAAATATTATATTTGCCAAGTAAACCATTGAATAATCTTCCAATAAAATTTGATGTTTAAGTGTGATTTTTGGGGATTTTTATGAAAATGTCAATTTTATGATATGTGGTATTTTGGTCCACGAAATTGTGATGATTTTAAATAGAAATTTATGTATTTGCATCAATCTTGAGTATAGATAAACTCTTAGGATGAGATTATTCAATCTCATATGATTAAGAGCATCAAAAAATGGTATATTGTCACTTGTTTAGTGATTTTGTTGTAATGCATGGGATTGGATGAGCAATGGTGATTGCTATGAGTCCATGATACATAAATTGATTGTTTAAATCATGGGATATTGTTTAAAGATGTGAAGTCATGTGTTATTTCTAAAAACCATGGCTAAATGATCATTTTATTACATATTGCAAGTTTAACTTATTCACAGCTTGCTGTCAAAATTATGCATTCACTTTTGAGTATATCAAGTTAGTTTATAAGTTGTTAAAATTTGGGCTTTTTGTTACTAAAACTCAGTTTATGGTGTTAGTGAGCCATAGCATTAAGAATCACTCAAAAATTTGGAGATTTGGTCACTCAAATGCATTTTAGAAGTAAGTGGTGTAATCTGTCCAGAATTGGCAGATTCATACACCTACTTTCTAAGGACCATAACTCCCTTAATTCTTGTCCAAATTGAGTGAATTCTTTTTTGAACTGTAGGTTTTTGAGTTAGCTTTCCAACCATGTATGGCTCATTTCATAATTCTTAGTTTTAGTAGTTCAAAAACGGTCTGCAAGTAAAGTGTGTCATTGGATTGAAAATCGGTGACCTTCTGTTTTGTGAAATTTATTTGGAGTATCAAAACTCCTCTAAAAATTATGAAACTTTGCAGATTTGTTCATAACTTAGTAATGTAGTTTCTGTAAAATTTTGGTGATCATTGGTTGTTGGGAAGTATCATTTTGAAACCTATTTTATGATCACAGTTTCTGGACAGCAAGTGCTGATTCCAGAAAGAAGGTTTTCAAAACCTTAAATACTTATGTTTTGATGATTAATTTGGTAAAGTAGTCCTAAATTTCTATTTTAGACAATAAAGTAAACATAATGGCATATATATATTGAGATGTAAGAATGGTCAAGTTAGGATTAAGGATGGGTATTGACATATGGTATCCTTTGGTTCAAATTACTCTATAGGGATTAAAGATCCGGACTAGAGAATTGTGTTGTTTTATTCTTGCATCGTCATCAAGGTGAGTATTCACAGCCCCACTTTTATCGTTTTAACTGGTTTTAGGGTGAAAAGCATGCTTTAGTTGCGTATTTAAAGATTCATGAGAATTGTTTGAAAGTATTGCGAATTGGCAATTTATAAGGCTTTGTTAAAAGCGTTTGGAATTATAAGCTATATGATAAGTATGCAATTGATGTGTTGAGTATTAAATGTTAAGACCCCGTGACACTACTATTAACTCGAAGAAAATCGGGCCTATAGTATTAGTGGATAGCGCTATTTGGTGTGACAAACCCACCTTATGCTGACGAGCAGGGGTGCACTATACTAGAGAAGATGACTAAACATGTGGCTCGAACCACCGCTGAGTTAGTTCATCGGGGGCGTTGAAATTGGTCAGGGACGGCTTAGTAGTGGCTCAACGTAATATTATCTTTGCATACACTTATCATAAATAAATTAAATTGTGGTACTCATGAATCAAAGAATTGAAGTTTGGTTTATACGTATGTTTTACAAATGACAACTTGCATATAAAAATGATTTGTGCATATTTAAAACCTGTGAACTCACCAACTCTTTGTAGTTGATATCCGTTTTTATACATGCTTTTCAGGAAACAAGCAGGTAATTCAATGATGTATAAGCAGCGCACTTCATATTTGAAAGCAAGATTGTTTTGTTATATACGTATCGTTATGTACTAAATCTTGAGAATTGTAAACAGTAACAAACACTGTGTTTTGATTGTAATGTCTTTTAAATTATAAATGTATGACGATACGATTATAACCTTGTGCTATGACATTGGAGCTGTTATGCCTCGTGTTTCCGCTTTAGCGGGGTGTGACATGATGAGGACAAAAAGAAGGTTGGTATCGATGCAAGGGCAAAGACCATTATCTCTATGGCTCTGCTTGATGAAGTTTTCCATTCCATCATGCATCATAAAACTTCTAAAGAAATGTGGGAAACCATATGTGTTCAATATGAAGGCACCACTGAAATCCAAGAGACTCGAAAGATTAACTTGGTAAGACAGTATGAAAGTTTCATCGCTGGTAAGAATGAATCTCTCTCTGATGTTCATCAGCGGTTTAACTGCTTAATCATTGATCTAAGAACCGTTGGCAGAACCTATTCTAATTCTGAGGTCCTAACAAAATTCTTAGAATGTCTTCCTAAATGCTGGGACAATTATTCAATATGTCTCAAGCTGACAAAAGACTTAAATTCTCTTTCTCTCAGCACCTTGTATGGAATATTGCTTAACTATGAGCAATCAAACCTTTTGAAGAAGAATCTTATAAAAGATTCTAAAGACTCCAAAAGCACTCATGTTGCTTTAGTCTCTTCAGAGATAATTCCATCTCAGAGATCTACTCTCACCATCACTGAGTTATATTCTGAATCTGAGGATATATCAGACACTGATCTTTCAGAGTTTGATGAATCCTTAGCACTATTGACAAACTCTTTCAAGAGATTTGCAAGAAAGAGCAATTTCAAAAGAAATAAGCCTCTCTCTCTCACTGACAAGCCAAAATCAACCCCTGTTGATAAGGCTTATGCTACTTGCTATATCCGTGAAAAAATTGGACATTTTGCAAGTGAGTGCAGGTCAAAGAAAGTCTTCAAACCTTCTACCTCTAGAAGATCCAGCGATGACAAGTACCTAAAGCTGAAAGAGAAATATCAAAAGTTGAAAAGCTACAAGCGAAAAGGTAAAGGTCTCATTGCTGAAGAACATGACTGGGCTGAATCAGAAGAATCAAGTTCTGATGAAGAAGAAGTCGCTAATGTCTGCCTCATGGCTGAGATTAAAGAAGAAGTGGAAGAACCAACTGAAACTTCTATGAGCTATATATCATCTCAGGTATCTATCTCTACTAATCCCTCTTTACTTGAATCAGAGAGAAGTCGTGCAGTTGATGTGCTGACGATTGATCTTTACAATGCCCTAAACGGCAAATCTCTAGCTGAAAGCAAAAACACTGATTTAACTGAACAGCTGGAAAAATGCCATGAAAAGATCAGAGAACTGACTCTTTTAGAGGAAAGTTTGAAAGATCAAGTTGTTGTAAATAAAATAATCAGCATAGAACGCGAGCAAGCCATCGCTGCTCTAAAAGCAGAAAAGACTACTGTTGAAAAATGGTGTAATTCCTCAACAAAGATCACTGAGATAATAAACGCTCAAACTCTTGGTGGTGATAAAAACGGTCTTGGTTTTTGGAAACCACAGGATGAGCCTAAAGAAGAAAGTTCCATGCTTAAGTTTGGAACGTTTGTCACTTCTATCTCTGACACTTCTTATAATCAGTTTTATCCCTCATCTTCTTCTAATCCCATCCCTGAGAAAAAATCCAAAGGCTCTAAGTCTACGGATAAAGGAAAATCCATTCTCCATCCTCAAAAGGCTACCAAGAAAGGAAAGCTGAAAGTTCCTTCTAAACCTTCAGCTAATCAGTCGTCTAGCTCTATGATAGAAATCTTTGATCTTTGTCCTCCAAAGTTAAAGGTTGATCTTAAGCCCAAGAGATCTGAAGAAACAAAATTCCTCCCAAATCTCATGAAAAAAGCATTCTTGGAGTTGGACCTGCTCATCTTAAATTCTCAAAACCTTCTACTTCTGGTCCTAAAACCACTTTCAAATATATAAAATGCTATCACTGTGGATTTACTGACCATATTGCAAGCAAATGTCTAACTGCCACTAAAGCTGATAAAACAGCTAAAGTGAAGATAAATGCCTCTAAGGCTAAGAAGGTCATCAAAGCTGAAAAATCGACCAAGGTGAAGAATACCACTGAGGTTAAGAAATTAACCAAAGTGAAGATTTCCACTGAAGCTGAATCTTCATCGGCTGTGAAGATTTCTGAACCTTAATCTTCCTTATGTTTGAAGGGATCAAAGGGCATCTGGTATCTTGATAGTGGATGTTCTCGTCATATGACAGGACAAAAAGACCAGCTCACTGAATACAAGGAAGAGAAAGGTCCCTCTGTGACCTTTGGTGGAAATGGAAAAGGATATACCCGAGGGTTAGGTGTCCTCAGCAATGGGACAACTACCTTCAGAAGAGTCGCTTATGTAGATGGACTGAAGCACAATCTTCTGAGCATCAGTCAGCTATGTGATAAAGACTATGAAGTTCGCTTTTCCAAGAAAGCATGTTCAGTGGTAAATGAGAAAGGAAAACTTGCTCTCAGTGGTTATCGCAGAGAAAATGTCTATGTAATAGATATGGACTCTACTATCACTGAAAACGTATGTTTTCTCTCTAAAGCCTCTTCTGATGTCAACTGGCTATGGCACAAAAGGCTCTCTCATCTAAATTTCAAAACCCTGAATTCTCTCTCTTCTAAGGAACTGGTTTCTGGTCTTCCTCAGCACTCATATGCTAAAGAATCTCTCTGCTCAACATGTGAAAAAGGAAAACAGACAAAAGCTAGTTTCAAGTCTAAACAAGTTTCCTCAGTGACAAGTCCTCTTCAGCTCTTACATATGGATCTGTTTGGCCCTGTCAACATCCAATCAATAGTTGGAAAGAAATATACACTTGTCATTGTAGATGAATACTCTCGCTACACCTGGGTTATCTTTCTTCACTGCAAGAGTGATACTCTAGAAGAACTAATATCTTTTGTTAAAAAGATGGAAGTGCTGAATAATCTTACTGTTTGTTCAATAAGAAGTGATCATGGAACTGAATTCAAAAACAGTTCCCTTAACAATTTCTTTGAGAACAAGGGAATTTCTCATAACTTCTCCTCAATAAGAACACCTCAGAAAAACGGAGTCGCTAAAAGAAGAAACAGAACGATCATTAAATCTGTTAGATCAATGCTCAGCGATTCTCACCTCCCTACTCAATTTTTGGCTGAAGCTGTAAACACTGCATGTTTTACTCAAACCAGATCGCTGATAGTAAAGCGATTTGGAAAGACAACTTATGAACTTTTTCATGGAAGCAAGCCTTCTATCAGCTTTCTTCATATATTTGGTTGTCAGTGCTTTATTTTAAACAACAAAGATCATCTTGGAAAGTTCGACCCAAAATCTGATGATGGAATATTTCTAGGATATTCCTCCATCTCCAAAGCCTACAGAGTTTTCAACTAGAGAAGACAATCTGTGGAAGAAACAATTCATGTCACTTTTGATGAAACTCGCTCAACGAACTCTAAACCAATCGTTGACAATGAAGAGTTAAATGCTTGGATGTTTTCTCATTACAGAGAAACAGAACCTTTCTTCTCAAACCATCAGCATTCAAATCTTACAGCTGTTGATGATGATCCAAACATCATACCTCCTAACGCTGAATCCAACTCATGGATCTCAGCAGAGCCTCTAAACACCTTACTACCATCAGATCCATCTTCATTTGAACACCTCTCAGAAAACAATGGTCTGTCTGACACTCAACAACTAATCGCTAATAAACCTCAAACTTCTTCATCAGTGAATATTCCTATTGTTAATCCAACCTCTGAGATGAGCTATCATGCTCATGCTCAGCGATAGACCCGAGATCACCCAATAGATCAAATTCTTGGTGATCCCGATGCAGGTATTCAGACACGATGAATTTTAGGTAATATCTGCCTCTTTGTCAACTTTATTTCTTTAATAGAGCCAAAAAAGACTGATGATGCCCTCAGAGATCCAAACTGGGTCAGCGCTATGCAAGAAGAGCTGACTGAGTTCTCTCGCAACAAAGTTTGGAATCTCGTTCCTAGACCATCTGATAAAACTGTTATAGGCACCAAATGGGTGTTTAGAAACAAGTTAGATGAACATGGAACTGTAACCCGCAACAAGGCTCGACTTGTTGCTCAGGGATACAGACAAGATGAAGGCATAGAATGATGAAACCTTTGCCCCTGTGGCTAGGCTCGAAGCAATTCGACTATTCTTAGCTTATGCAGTTTACAAAGACTTCATTGTATATCAAATGGACGTAAAATCAGCGTTCCTCAATGGAAAGCTGAATGAAGAAGTCTATGTAGAACAACCTCCAGGGTTCTATGACCCTAAGTATCCAAATTATGTTTATAAATTGGATAAGGCTCTCTATGGTCTAAAACAAGCCCCTCGTGCTTGGTACGACACTCTCTCATCTTTTCTTATCTCTGAAAATTTTGAACGTGGCAAAATTGATAATACATTATTTTTCAGAAAGATAAAAGGTCATAATATTCTTGTACAAATATATGTCGATGGCATCATATTTGGTTCTACTAACCCATCTCTGTGTACTCGCTTCGCTGAAAGAACGAAGAAAGAATACAAAATGAGTATGATGGGTGAGCTGACATATTTTCTTGGTCTTCAGATCAAACAATCTGACAAAGGTACGTTTATCAGCCAAGGTAAGTATGTTAAAGACATGCTGAAGAAGTTTGACTTGACACAAACTTCAGCGATGAAGACTCCTATGGCACCTCCTCTGACACTTAACAAAGACCCATCTAGAAAACCTGTTAATGTCACTGCCTATAGAGGAATGATAGGCTCACTGCTGTATCTTACAGCGAGCCGACCTGACATCATGTACTCTACTTGTTTATGTGCACGCTATCAATCTGAACCGAAGGAATCCCATCTGATCGTTGTTAAGCGAATTTTCAGATATCTCAAAGGGACTCCTAACCTCGGTCTTTGGTATCCCAAAGACTCAGGGTTCGATCTAACTGGATATTCCGATAGTGATTTTTCAGGTTCTAAACTCGATAGAAAGAGCACCACTGGTGGAAGTCAACTCCTAGGAGGAAAGCTGGTAAGCTGGACAAGCAAAAAGCAAAATTCAGTGTCCACTTCCACAACTGAAGCTGAATACGTAGCCGCTGGAAGTTGTTGCGCTTAGGTCTTATGGATGAGAAATCAACTATTAGACTATGACCTTCAGCTATCAAAGATTCCAATCTATTGCGACAGCACTAGTGCTATCGCTATAGCAAACAATCCAGTGCTACATTCAAAGACAAAACACATAGTGAAATTGTATTCCCAATCAATCAAGCAATATCTCAATACAAGATTTGACAATTACAAGATTCTAGAGAGAGAGTAGAGAGAGAAAGGCTCTAGTCATATGTATATTGATTTAACAATGAATGCGTACAATAGATCTAGTTACAAGATTGATACAAGGCAATAGGTATTTATACCACAAGTCTAAAACCACATGCTTAACAACAAAATAAACTCTAAGATTGACTAAACTAAACTTTGACTTTGTGGACTTATCTTGACTTGACTTTTCCTATTAAATCTTGGATACAATAATACACTAACAATCTCCCCCTTTGTATTAAAGATTTAAAAAAAATTGACATTTGTCTTCAGCGCTTGATTCTTCAACTTTTGTCTCTGACAGTCTAGAACTTTGAGATTCTAACAATCTTCAGTCTTTCAGTCTTTGAAGAATCTTAAAAAGTCTTTAACACTTTGCATCTCAAGAAAGTCAACAAGTCTTGAACAATACTTTGAAAAACTTTGAAAAACATCATCTTTAAAACTTTTGAACCTTCTGAAACTTCTTGAAGCTTTGAGGAATTTTGAACTTTGTATCTTCATCTCTTTGATCTCTTGACCGTCTTCGGAAAAATAAACTTTCACGAATCATCTTAGTTTGGTCTTGTCTTCAGAATCTTTTGAGAATGATTTCTTTTCAACTGATTTGAAATTTCAGAAATCTCCACAAGTCTTGACTTTGAACTTTCTTCATGACTTTATAACTTTGAAATTGATTTGAAATTGACCTTTATAGATTTCTCCCCCTTTTTGATGATTGTGAGCATCATTATCATCAAAACTTTCTTCAATTTCAACATTCTCTTTGATCATCCCCCTTTGTATTCAACGTAACAATCTCCTCATTTATGATAATTTGACATTTTCTATCCTTTGATCTAAGTATCTGAATCATGAACTGTATATACCCGAATCTTTTCAAATCCAAATATAATGAACATTGTAACCCTGATTCAACAAATGAAACACTTAGGAATGCCTATCAGTAACACAAAGTTACTGTGTAAAACGAATGTACAATTTAAGGAGCTGGTTTGATGATGACTACCCAGGACTTCCATTCAATCATTGAAAAACACAAGGTTTATCTATGAATGTTCTGACAGAAAAACAATTTTTCTGTGTGCTCGTGCTTGTGTATGAAAGAATTTAGCACAATGATTGTGTTTCATAAGGTTCAAAATGTGTAAACTGTTGAGACAGTAACAAATATTACACAGAATCAATGTGCATGAAAGAGGTGCGAAAACGTTCCTTCTTTTTCAATATCTAAATCTTCCGAGTGAAGACTAGATAGCAGATATGCTGTGTCCCCAAAGAAAATGAAACATTTCTTTGTCGGGAAAGAAATGAGTGGCTGGTGGGGTTAATGCAAGAGTTGGCATGGGCTCACTGCCTATTTCAATTATGGTGACCAAAGAATGTGAACCAATCATCAGATGTGGTTGCCCGACTCAGAAAGAAGTTGGTGCAAAGTTTTGATATTCTTTTAACTCTGTTCTCACACCCTCTTTATTTTTAACATTTATGCTCACTTCTAACCAAACTCTCATTTACATTTTACCTCAGCTCAATGAGAAAAACTCAACCGGATGAGTTATCTCCCCCACTCTTTGATTTTGACCCTGCACCCCTCAATCACTCAAGGATTACTTCCTGGGTAGGAAACACTGGTTTATGTGAATCCATGGAAGTTCTGTTTAAGCTCACACATGAATTCCATGTAAGTCCTATAAAGAATAGTTGCTCAACAGTTAAGCACAGATAAGATAACACTGCCAGAATGTATACTCATGAGATTTGAGCAATTGAACTTTGAAGATTTCTCAAAACAAAGATATTGAATTAATGAAATAAAATCAAGATAATTGTTTTGAGAATCTGACAATTTATCACTCAGATCAAATAAAATGGTTAGGGTGTCAAAGAATTGGATATTTTGTTTATATGAACGAATATAAACAATTTTGCAATGAAAGCACAAATATTAAAATGATGATTGATGCTCAACAATATGTGAAAGCAAACGGGAGTATTACCATCGAAAAATTTGTTCGTTATGAGACATGGTAATAACAAATTCAAATGAAGTACTGAACTGGTGTGTATGAATACTTGACAGTATATAGACAAGATAATACACAAGTATTGATCTTTGGAAACACACGGTCAGTTAAACATTAAAGCTCAATAATGAAAAACATTTAAAATCACACTTCTTAATTCATGAAATCTTTTGAGAATAGAGAAGTGGTTTGAACATTTAAGAAACTGTTTTTCATGCTTGAAAGTTGTTCTTCTTTCAAACAATCAGAGATCTAGACCAGAAGATATTTACCTTTGAGCTCCCCCTCAAATCATGACAAAATGATTTAAGTCAGATAAGCTCCCCCTGGATATTTACAAAATATCCTTATCTTTAAACCTTAAAGAACGGGACCTGATCTGTCATGTGATCAGAAGCCATAGTCTTTACATTAAAGTTCGGGTCTTGAACTGAATTATTCAAGAACCATTGTCTTTGACATTGAAGTCTGAGTTCTAAGTTGTAGTACTTAGAAGTCAATCATCTCGCTCCCCCTATACCTATGGTACCTGCAAAATAGATTTAACAGGCTTTGGTACCTACTGGTATTTGGGTCCTGGTATTTTAGATTTAGGAATCCACTTCTCATTAGACTTATGTCTTTTAAATCCATAATTCTGAGAAGTAATTCTGTAAGAACCGTCCCAGTTATGAGCAGTTTCTTTCTGAACGAAGTCATTCTCTCCACAATAAGAACAACAAATTTTCTTCTGAGCAATCCTGATCAAATGATTAATCGAGTAAAATATATCAGAATTACCAAAAGATTTACCTTTATGCGTTCTGTTCTTTTTGGCTTTGGTTATGAAATTGAATGCTTTGTCCTTCATCTTCTCATCATCTGAAGAACTCTTCACTCTCCAGACCATCTGATTTTTCTTCGATTGCTTTCCAAGAGATTTTATATAAAAATTTGCTGAACCATCAACAGATTTATCATAAAATAGATTTGATGGTCTGATCTGACTTGATTTGACAATGATTGGTTTGACACTTTTCTTTTTGAATTTTTTTTGTCATGAATAGAACTTGAAGCTGTTTTGAAAGAACAAACTGATTCTGTTGAGTTATCAACAGGTGATTGACTAATCACATCAGTTGTTACTTTATCTGACAATTCAATGTTTGCAGCTTCTAAGTCATTTATCTTTATAGTTATAATGTTTCTTTCATCTGAAAGTGTGTCAAACTTTTGTTTTAAATCAGATTTTGCCTTCTGTTCTTTTTGATAATCTGATGACAGAGCAGTTATTTTGGATTGGAGCTTTGATATCTCAGATTCAAAATGTGAACGTTCAAGCTCAAAATCTTTTTGTAAGTTCTTGGTTTTATCAGAAATTTCATTGAAGATCCCAACATTTCTCTTTTCATATTTCTTCTTTTCAATCTCCAAAGACTTTTTGTTTTCTTGAAAAGCTTTTCTTTCTTTCTCAAGTAAGTCTTGTAGAATAGAGATCTGTTTAGGGAATTCAGAATTTTTATCTTCAAGAACTTTTCTTTCTTTGGCAAAAGTGTCTCTTTCAGTGATTATTATCTTTTCGAATTCAAACACTTGCTTAGAAAGTTTAAGGCATCTAAGCTCCAAATCCTTTTTCTCTTGTAAAGTTTTCTTGGAAAGATCAGACATCTGTTTAGTAGAAGATGTCTTCACATTTGATTTTTCTTTTTCTGCTTGGAGGCTTGTTTTCAGTTCTACATTCTTCTTCTCCAGAGTAGATATCTGTTCTTCAAAAGCCTTAAACTTGAGTTGAAGCTTAACTGACTCATCTTTCAGCTCAGATGATTTCTGTTCAGTTGTCTTCAGTTGGCTTTGAAGATTCGCTTTAACTTTATCTTCTTTAATGCTTTTTATCAAATCAACATTTTTTACTTTCAATGTATATGCATTTTCTTCAGAAGCCATATACTTTTGTTGAAGCTCAACTGATTCATCTTGTAGTTCTGAAGATCTTTGTTCAGTTCTCTTCAGTTGGCTCTGAAGATTCTTAATTGTGGTCTCTTTAATATCAATTACTTTCTGAAGAGACTGAATGGAATTTTCTTTTATTTCCATCATTTTCTCTCTATATTTAATCTCTTTCTCTTGATCTTTTATCTCTTTCTCTTTTGCACTAATGATACCTGCAAGATTAGATTTATCCATATTAGTACACTTTTTACAGTCAGGAGTTTTATCAGAATTTGACAAATTTAATTTCAACTCCTGAATCTGCTTTTGAAACTTTGAATTCTGATTTTTCAATTTGTCTCTTTCTGCTTCTAAAACAGGTATCTCAGGCATGTACAATACAGCCATGTCTCTGGCTGACAGTACTGTATTTCCCCTCTCATCTGTCATTGGCATCTTGAATGAAAAAGTTAGCTTAAAAAAATGATCGTCAAAAATCAGAAAAATATGACCACTATCTTGAAAGAAATGCTTGAATAAAATGATCGTTCCCAAACCAATTCAAAAAAGTTGACTGCAAGTCAAACTTGGATCACCACTTGAAAAAAAATTCAGAAATTTTCTATCTCTGGAACTCGCAAAGCACTAAACTCGCAGACCAAGTGAACTCGCAAAGTACTGTTCACTAAAAAACTCACTAGACGTTATGTGCGCGTTTGAAAAACTCGCAGGCCACTGTGTGCGCGTTTTGAGAACTCGCAGACTTCTTCTTGCGCGTTTTGAGAACTCGTTAATCAATAAACTCGCACGGTGATGAAACTCGCAAACACCTGTTCACCACAGAACTCGCAAGCCTTGCTTAGCGCGTTTCTAAAACTCGCTTGCCTCTGTTAGCGCGTTTTACCCAAACTCGCAAGTTTTGCTTGCGCGTTCTTCAGACACTTGCATGTTCTACGGATGAACCTGCGCGTTTCATGAATCTAGCGCGTTCTTGGGTTTTCCTTGCGCGTTCTAAGCCTGATCGATCAAAAATCAAGTAAAACTTGATTTCTGATTCTGAAAATTTCACAAATAATCCACGATACAAAGCAAAACAAGATTACAATACTGAATTCACAAAAGAAATCGAAAATTATAGTGATTTAATCGAATTACAGTTTAAGACTTTCAACTTTTCACGAAACCAACATTTTGATCAAATTGAGCAATCTAAAGTTGAAATTAGCCTATGTGATCTGAACGAATCTTGATCCTAGTAATAATATGTACACAATCAAATCAATTTCTTGATTTAATTGTGCAAAAACAATATGAATCAAAATCAAACAGTAAGTTTCAAGAAACAAATTCGTGAAAACCAAAAATCTCAAATCTATCCAATCTGATTAATCTGATCCTTCTGAATTGATTTGGTTTGCTCTGATACCAATTGAAATTGTAATTCCCAAACACAATCAAGCAATCAAACACTCTCACTCAAGATCTAATAGTGTTTATTGTAGAGAGAGGGTAGAGAGAGAAATATTCTTATTACATTGTAAAGCTCTTAGTTGTGTTACATGATTACAAACAAAACTAACTATTTATACCAAGGGTAAAACTCTCAAGTAATCCAACTAAACTCTCAAGTACTTGAACAAACTCTCAAGTAATCCAACTAAACTCTCAAGTACTTGAACAAACTCTCAAGTACTTCAACACCTCTAATATTTATATTGACTTCTCACTATTTGACTTTCAAAGACTTCCTTTGACTATTCTATTACAAAGGCTTTTTACAAAGCTTTCTCAATTAAATCTTGTACACAATTAATACACTAACACATAGAGATCAGATATCATTTTATCAGAGATCATGTGATGAATGGTGATATTGAACTTCATTTCATCCCTACTGACTATCAGCTTGCGGATTTATTCACGAAACCTCTTGATGAGACAAGATTCAACTTTCTCATCAGTGAGCTTGGAATGCTGAATCTCGAAGAGTAAATCTTTAGCGTTCATGCATTATGTCAGTGATTATAAGTTCCCCTTTATCACTCAATCTCTGATTAAAATTTCTGACTCTCAGGTATGTTCTCTTACTCTCAATCACTGAATCTTCAGTCAGTAAGACGTTTTAAAATAAAACTTTGATCATTGAAGTTTTCTTCAAATGATTAAAAGCTTTTTGATAAACAAAATCTATCACTGACATTTCTTTTCAGTGATCCTTCTGAACTAAAAATCAATCTCTGAATTTTTATCAGGGATTCTTTCAAAGGAAAACCTATCTCTGACTTTTCTTCAGAGATAATTTCAAAAAGGACAAATGAAACGTTTTTCTCTCTCCTCATGACGTCATTTGAACCGACAATCCACGACATGCCTTTTTCTGACACGTTCGTCCGTTGCCCTTCTATCCAATCAACTTCGTGGGACGTGTCCATGTCATGATGAACATTTGTTTTCGCGTCTCTCTCTCTATACGTATAAAATGAATGTTTCTTTTCATTCTTATCTTTTACGCTTACTGAAAATTCTTTTTCAAGCAAGAACTCTCTCAAGCATTTGCAAGAACCTCTTTCAAATCATTTGCATCTTCTTCCTTAAGGATTAACAGGTTATTTTGATCTTCCTATTACTTAAATCTTGTTACTAAATCCTACTTATGTTCCATCATTATGGATTTTTTATAAGATTTCTACTCTCTAAAATCATTCTTTTTTATTTTATTCTTTCAAAACCTTTGGTTTTCTCATTGTTCTTCCTTCTTAAACTAAGAACAATGTCTTAATCTTCAAATATTTTAGTTTTTATACGTTTCTTTCTTCAAAAAGAAACTGGTAAAAACTTCTTTATTTTTAGACTCTAATCTTTATTCCTTCTATTATCTTTTTCTTTCCTCATTCAGCAATAGCACAGTCAGCACTAATTGCCTCCAAGACGGTCAAGTTCTCCATCACTAATTCTGAAATCCCCAAGAACAACCATCTTGGACGATTGGACTTCGACGGTATAAAATACCCAAACCTTGTGGAAGCTGCTAAGTTCCTAAAGCAATCCTGCATTGCTTATGCCCTCACTGTTGATTCCAAACCTTCCAAAACGCTTCTTCAACAATTTTGGTTTACAGCTGAAGAGACCTCTAACACCAAAAAGAAAGGTGATCAGGTTCCTGCTATCTCCTTGAGCACTGACTTAGGATCAGGGATGATGACAGCATTCAGCCTGAGGAAGGCACTCAGGTTCCCTGACAAACCCAGGAGTGGATTTGAAGCTCTGCCAACTGATGCTGAACTCATCCAATTTCTGGATGATATGGAGTACTGCCGGGACAAGAAGCCCCGCTCCACAATCCCCAACAAGAAGCTGACTCTCATCAAGAAGGCAAACATGCCTTCCCAACTGAACTTTATATTTTCTCACTTCATTCAGTGCATGAGTGGGAAAAGTGGTTCCCTTGATCAAGCAAGCAAAGTTCAACTTCAGATGGCTTACTCAGTCATCGCTGGAAAGAACTTCGACTTTGCCACCGCTATCTTTGACGATCTTAAGTCAAAGATAGAGAAGACGGAGAGGGGTCCCAAGATCCCATATGTACGGTCCATCTGTGCATATCTGAAGTTTCTCTACGCCAACTCTTACCCCACTACTCCTGATGGCTCCTTCGCCAAAGTGGGTCAGCGTTCACTGGAGGTCAAACCGCTGGAAAACGAGGTAAGTATCTCTACCCTACGCTCTCGTCTCTCTCTCCATACTTCTTCTACTTCAGCGGCCACGCAGAAGGTTCGTTCTTCTGCTAGCCCTGCCGCTAAAACCTCTTCCAAACGACCATCTACTAGTCTTTCTGGTACTTCAAAGAAGACCAAATTGACTAAGGAGACCATTACTCCTAGTTCAATGTCTGAGGTAGTTTCTCGACAAACTTCCTTGGATGATTTTGTGGGTCTCTTCTCCACATATGCAGTTGTGCTCACATCAACCGTGCCAGCGATCTCGGTCGTTGTCACAACAACAGTGACTCAACCTGAAATCTCAATTCTTCAATCAACTGAGATACCTTCTCAACCCCAAACTTCTTTTATCCCTGTTACTAGTCCTCCCATCTCTTTGGTCTTTAACCCTTCATCTCACTTGCAGCAACCTCAGGTTGCATTTTTAGGACCTGATGCTCAAACCTTTGAAAGAGACATGCAATTTTTCAAGATGTTTGAATCATTAGGTATACCTAAACCCGCCTATACCACTCCCATCTCCCCATCTAAGCCTATTACTCAGAAACTAACTTTTATTTCAGGTCCTATTTTGGCAACTGTTGACTCGAATGTCAACAGTTTGGGTGAAAAGGTGGGTTCTCTCACCACCTCCATCAATGAAACCACCAGCGCCGTCAATACCGCTGGTGAATAGCTGAAGCAATTGACAGCTACCTGCTCCACTAAAGCTGAAGCCTCACAAATCTCAACTCTTCAGGGGGGGATCTCTAAAGTAAAGGAGGATACTCAACTTCTTCAGGGACGCTTCGATTCTCTAAACGAAAATGTCCAGGGGTTATCTACGAAGATTGATTCCTGCACAACACTCCTACAGCAAGTCCTTGAAAAGCTGAATGAACCAGCTCCGACTCCTTCTCCTTCCTTCACAGAGGTTGACCGCACCTCTCTGAACGTAGCCGTTGAATTCATTCATCAAGCTACTTTAGACCTCCCTATGATTGAAGGACGCTTAGAGAGTCTGGAGGATGAAGTCCGCAAGTTGGCCACTGTACAACCTTCCTCTCCGCCTAAAGTCCTCTCCCTCGCTGATAATGACAAAGAGGGGGAGAAAGTTGCAAAAGAAAATAAAGAGGAAGTTGTTGCTTAGGTTCACCCGGAAGAACCTCCCTCTCGTGTTGAGGGGGAGAAGGTTGTTGACAAAGCCCCTCCTTCCTTCGAAGCCTAAATTAAAGAAGAAGAAGAGGAGGAGCATGAAGAAGAGAAAGATCTTGATCTTCAAGATCAGGATGAAGAGCAACACCATCAAGATGATGATGATGACGATAAAGAAGACCAATCTTTATGGTTTTCTACATCCGCCACATCATCAGTGATAGCTTCCAAAGAAGTTGTCACAGCAGGGGGGAGTCATGAAACTTCAGGAGCCCCTTCCCAAAGCAAATCAAAGGGTGCAGCTGCTGAGGGAAGCCTGATAAACTTTTCACTATCTGAGGAGAATCCTTCTTAGGTATGCCTCTCACTTGTCCCTGCATCTTTCTACAAACCCTCCATCTCTTTCTAGCCTTTATCTTTTCTCTTCCCAAAACATACACTAACTCCTTTTTTTATCTATTTTTGACCAGACAGTTCTCTCCCCTGCTTAAGGGTAAGGAACTACAAATAATCCCAGCTCCTATAGCTGATGAGTCAATAATCCCAGCTTCTATAGCTGATGAAGAAGATAAAGAAGAAGAAGAAGAAGCCCTGCACCATCCAGGAAGACCCTCAAGACCATCTCACTGGTCAGAGGAAGAGATGAAGAGAAGAACAGAGATGATCTCTCATCTAGAGAGTCAACGGCTGAAGGTCCCTCTTCAAACAACTCCTACAGATCTAGACTTCCTGACTGAAGCTGAAATTGAAGAATCTGTCAGGGCTGAGAAACTGATTGCCGATTATCAAAGAGATGCTTCTCTAGCTCTCAAGGTTCAGTCCTCTCAAGTCAAAGACAAAAAGCTGAAAAAGAAACCAGTGGAAGTCCAGGATGCTCTTTTAAAAGAAATTGAAGAGGAGCGCTCAAAAGAACTAGCGGTCAGCGATAGCTCAGTCGATTGGTGCAAACATAAAATAGACTATCGCTCTGACCCAATGAAGATCGTAGTCGTTGTCATCTCAGGGAGAAAGAAGAAGGACCAAGATTCTTTCACTATGGAGATAACCAGAGAGGATGGAAGTTGTAAGGCTATGTTCGTTTCAAAGCTAGAAAGCTTCGTTACATGGAATGGCTAGAGTTCAAAGATGCGCTGAAGAAATCCAAGTCAATATACAGAGGCTATGTTGAAGTGATAAATAATGCTCTCATCAACAGAGTCGCTGCCATCCTAAAGGTGCCATCTACTCTTCCTTCCAAGCCAAGGCAACCAAAAAGGAAGCCTGTCTCCTCCTCTTCTGAAAATGTCGTTGTGATCAGAAATGAAACCTCCATCAAGTTCTCAAGAGAAGCTCTATTTGGTCCTCCTCCTGATCTCTCAGTACTTGATCTATCCCTGCCTCTTGGTGGTCCCTATATTGCAGGACAAGTACTCAAAGAACCTTTTGGAATCTTCTTCAGAGATGATGAGGAACAACTCAGATTCCAAAGAGTATCTGAAATTCCTATCTGTCCCCTCAGTCATCTCAAGGATCTCTTGTGCTTATGGTGTGACTTCTCTTCTGCTGCTGATCAAATCAAAGCAATCATTTGTCAAGAATCTTCTGAACGAAGGCAAAAAGGAGAAGATATACCTGAGTATATGATCAATCCTCCTAAGTCTTCTTTAGATAGCTGATAGATTAGTTTCCTATTTCTTATAGTCTATTAGTTAAACTTACAGTAGTTAGTTCTTCACTTGTACTTATAATTTTCATATCTTGTAGTTCTATCTCTGAATTAATGAAAATTTCAGTTATGTACTTAACTCTATTAGTATTGTAAAAGATCCCTCAAAATAGTAATTGGGACATGTATGTTATGAGTCCTAATTATTCCTTTATTTTGAACTATAAAGTAATTTTCTTCAGTTACTTTGTCATTATCAAATAGGGGGAGATTGTTGATCCAAACTCTCTCAGTGATTTGATAACGACCCTCTTCTATACTTAGTGAAAATTACGTTTTAATATGTATTAGTGTTTCACCATCAGCGATCAGATTGAGTCTGTTCAGTTATCACTGATAGTCTCTCTTGTAAACATTTATATGTATTAGTGTTTCACCATCAACGATCAGACTGAGTCTGTTCAGTTATCGCTGATAGTTCTGATGTAAACATTTGACGTAATCCCTGAAGACAAGTTTCGCGTCAATAGATGTTCATAGCTGAATCGAAGACGAAGCTGTTAAACAAAGACAAGTCTACTAGTGACCTGATGCGGATATCAGTGAAGCAAAGACGACTCTACTCATACGCGAAGAAACCTGAGGAAAAGCTTCAGCGATAGCTGAACTTCTTTATATCTCTGAAGGAAGAGATATTCAGCGATCGATGATCACTTAGCTTATGCCTCAAGTCTCTATTGTCTTACCTTGTACAACAAGTACGATGTGTCAGAACGGACATATCTCTGCCACAATTCGTACAACAACTCTATCAACTACATTGTTCATGATCCGGCCGAAAGCATGTCTCCTAAAGTCAGACTCCCTCAGCCAATCAATGAAGAACACATGTAAAGTACCCTGCCATGCATTTAATGCATATGGTATAAATAGAAATATTACCTCTTCATCTGAAGGGTGTGCTCACCTCTAGCCTTCATCTTTCTATCTTATAGAAACCCTTGTGTTAGTGTATTATTGTATACAAGATTTAATAGGAAAAGTCAAGTCAAGTAAAGTCAACAAAGTCAAAGTCTGTATTAGTTTAATATGAGTTTACTTAGTTGTTAAGTTTGTGATAGCATCCTTGGTATAAATACGTTAGGTGCTTTATAATCATGTAAGGAAGTTCATTGTATGCTTGAACATTGTTAGATATATGATTGTTACTTTCTCTCTCTACTCTCTCTCTAGATCATGAACATAAATGTCATAATTGTTTGATCTTGTTTGAATTGCTTGATTAAAAGGACAATATCAATTGGTATCAGAGCAAACCAAATCAATTCAGAAGGATCAGATTACAGATTGATTTTATTTTTCGAATTCTTGTTTTTCATGAACTCAATTCTTGATATTTCACTGTTTGATCCGTAGTTTTCTTGTTTGTGTACAATTAAATCAAGAAATTGATTTCATTGTGTACGTTTCATATACTGGATCATTTTTCATTCAGATCACATAATCTAATTCGCACTTTAGATTGATCAATTTGATCAAATTGTGTTTTTCGAAAAACTTGTAGTCATACACTGTATCACGATCAATGCACTATAATTTCATATTTTTAGTGATCTTAGATTGATACAAAAGTGTTTAGTTTTGATTTTCGAGCATTCTGATGCATTTTGAGAATCAATTGCAGGTTTTAGAGCAATTTGGATCGATTTCATGAACATAACTGTCAAAACGTGCAAGATCTGACAAACGCGCAAGTTCATCATCAAACGCGCAAGTTCATCATCAAACGCGCAAGTCAAAGGGATTTGATGTCTTGGCTAAAACGCGCAAGGGTCTGAAGAACGCGCAAGCTAAACGTCCGAGTTTGGGTAAAACGCGCTAATAGAGACAAGCGAGTTTGATAAATGCGCAAGTCAAAGCCTGCGAGTTTGATCAAAAGCGCTAAGAGGCTTGCGAGTTTGATTGAAACGCGCTAGAAAGGCGTGCGAGTTTGATCGAAACGCGCTAAAAGAGCGTGCGAGTTTGAAAACCGTGAAAATTTTTCTAAGTGTTAAAACGCGCTAACAACAGTGTTCTGCGAGTTGTTTGATCTGCGAGTTTATTCGAAACAGTGATTAGCGAGTTTCTGTGTCTTGCGAGTTCTAGAAACGCGCACACTACCATTTGCGTGTTCCTCTATGAATAGTGTTTAGCGAGTACAGTGCCGTTCGAGTTTCAAGACTTAGATTTTTTTTGAAAATTACAATTACAATTTTGTGATCCAAGTTTGACTTTTTAGTCAACATTTCTGATTTATTTGGGAACGATCATTTTTTTTCAAGCATTTCTTTCTAGAGAAAAATATGTCAGAAAAATTTTCTCTAGGGGCGCTGCCCCCATACCCCCGCAAGGGCGTTGCCCCTTGACCTCATCCGCTAACCGGGTAGCGGAACCCCCGTGCTAAGTCTACGGAGGGGGACATATTTTGATAGTGGTCATAATTTTCTGATTTTTGACGATCATTTTTTTAAGCTAATCTGTCAAGATGCCTGTTACAGACGAGAGAGGAAACACTTTTTTATCTGCAAGAGATATGGCTGTTTTGTACATGCCGGAAATACCAAAGATGGAAGCTGAATTAGACAAGCTGAAAAATCAGAATTCAAAGCTTCTTACACAAATTCAGGATTTTAATTCCAATTTGTCAAATTCTGATAAAACTCCTCACTGTATAAAGTGTACTAATACTGTTAAATCTGATATTGCAGGTATCATCAGTGCAAGAGAGAAAGAGATTAAAGAAAGAGAGAAAATCATTGTTCTAAAAGAAAACACAATTATCACATGTGAGAAGGAATTAAAGTTGAAAGATAGAAAGATTGCAAATCTTCAAAGCCAACTGAAGACGACTGAACAAAAATCATCAGAATTGCAAGATGAATCAGTCAAGCTTCAAAACAAGTTTAAGGCTTTCGAAGAAAAGATATCTGCTTTGGAGAAAAAGAATGCTGAACTGAAAACTAGTCTCCAAGCAGAAAAAAACAAATCAAATGGGAAGACATCTTCTACCCAACAGGCATCTGAAATTTCCAAGAAAGCTAACCAAGAGAAGAAGGATTTAGAGCTTAGATGCCTTAAACTTTCAAAGCAAGTGTCTGATTTTGAAAATATTCTAATTACTGAAAGAGACACATTTGCCAAGGAAAGAAAAGTTCTTGAGGATAAAACTACTGAATTTCCCCAGCAAATTTCTACTTTACAAGACTTTCTAGAAAAGGAAAGAAATATTTTCAAAGAAAAGAAGCAGTCTTTTGAGCAAGAAAAGAAATTATTTCAAAAGAAAAATGCTGGGATTTTCAAAGATATTTCTGAGAAAAACAAGAACTTGGAAACAGATTTTGAACAAGAACGTTCATATTTTGAATTTGAAATATCCAAGCTCATGTCCAAGATCTCTGTTCTATCATCAGATATTCTTAGAGAACAGATGGCTAGATCTGATTTGAAAAAGAAGTTTGACACACTGATTTTTGAAAGAAATATTTTATCTGAAAAAATAAAGAACTTAGAAGCTGCAAACGTCAATTTATCAGAAAAGATTTCAGCTGATGTGATTAATCAATCACCTGTTGATCTTTCAACAGAATCAGTCTGTTCTTTCAAAATAGCTTCTAGTTCTATTCATGATAAAAATGTTTTGAAAAACAAAAGTGTCAAACCACTCATTGTCAAATCAAGTCAGATCAGACCATCAAATTTATTTTATGAGAAATCTGTTGATGGTTTAGCAAGCTATTATGTAAAATCTCTTGGAAAGAATTCTAAGAAAAATCAGATGGTCTGGAGAGTTAAAGATTCTTCTGAAGAGAAAAAGAAGAAGGACAAAGCATTCACCTTCACAACAAATGCCAAAAAGAACAGAATGCACAAAGGTAAATCTTTTGATAATCCTGATATGTATTATTCTACTAATCATTTGATCAGGGTTGCTCAAAAGAAGATTTGTTGTTCTTACTGTGGAACAAATGACTTTGTAAGTAAGAATTTTGTCAATTACTGGTATGGTTCATATTATGTAAACCCCACAAGAACTGAAACTAACACTTCAGGACCCAAATACCAGTTGGTACCTAAAGTTAAATCTGTGTTGCAGGCACCCAAAGTTTAAGGGGGAGCATGATGTTTGACTTCTGAGTAAATCAACTCTGGACTCAGACTTCAAAGTCAAAGAGTATGGCTTAAGTCTCATATGACAAAACAGTTCAAAGTCTCAAGACTGTGGCTTCTGATCATATGACAGATCAGGACCCGTTCTTTAATGTTTAAAGATATGGATATTGTGCAAATATCCAAGGGGAGCTTAATAGACCTAAATCATTCTATAATGATTTGAGGGGGAGCTTAAATGTAAGTATCTTCTAATCTTAGATCTTTAATTGTTTGAAAGAAGAACAATTTTCAAACATGAAAAACAATTTCTTAAATGTTCAAACCACTTCTCTATTCTCAAAAGATTTCATGAATTAAGAAGTGTGATTTTAAATGTGTTTCATTTTTGAGCTTTAATGTTTAACTGACCGTGTGTTTTCAAAGATCAATACTTGCGTATTATATTGTCTTTATATTGTAAAGTATTCATATACACCGGTTCAGTACTTCATTTGAAATTGTTATTACCATGTCTCATAACGAACAATTTTTCGATGGTAATACTCCCGTTTGCTTTCAAATGTTGTTGAGCATCAATCATCATTTCCAAACTTGTGCTTTCATTGCAAAATTGTTTATATTCGTTCATATAAACAAAATATCCAATTCTTTGATACCCTAACCATTTCTTTTGATCTGATTGATACATTGTCAGATTCTCATAACAATTCTCTTGATTTCATTTCATTCATTCAATATCCTTGTTTTGAGAAATCTTGAAAGTTCAATTGCTCAAATCTCATGAGCATACATTTTGACAATGTTATCATTTTTGAGCTTAACTGTTAAAGTTAAATTGTTGAGCAACCATTCTTTTAGGACAAATTACATGGGATTCATGTGTGAGCTTAAAGAGAACTTCCATGGATTCACGTTAACCAGTGTTTCCTACCCATGAAGTTATCCTCGAGTGATTGAGGGGTGAGGGGTCAAAATCAAAGAGTGGGGGAGATAACTCATCCGGTTGAGTTTTTCTCATTGTGTGGAGCGGTAAAATGAAAAAGAGAGATTGGTTGGAAGTGAGCTTAAATGTTTAAAAAAAGAAAGAGGGTGTGAGATCAGAGTCAAAAGAATATCAAAACTCTGCACCAACCACTTTCTGAGCCTGGCAGCCACATCTTCTGATTGGTTCACATTCTTTGGTGACCATCATTGAAACAGGCAGTGAGCCCATGCCAACTCTTGCATTAACCCCACCAACCACTCATTTCTTTCCCGAAAAAGAAATGTTTCAATTTTTTCTTGGGGACGCAGTACATTTGCTATCTAGTCTTCACTCGGAAGATTTAGATATTGAAAAAGAAGGAAAGTTGCCCCACCTTCGCACCTCTTTCATGCACATTGAGTCCGTGTAATACTTGTTGCTGTCTCAATAATTTACACAATTTGAGCCTTATGAAACACAATTATTGTGCTAAATTCTTTCATACACAAGCACGAGCACACAGAAAATTTGTTTTTCTGTCAGAACATTCATAGATAAACCTTGTGTTTTTCAATGATTGAATGGAAGTCCTGGGGAGTCATCGTCAAACCAGCTCCTTAAATTGTATATTCGTTGTACACAGTAACTCCGTGTTACTGACAGGCACTTCTAACTGTTTCATTTGTTGAATCAGGGTTACAACGTTCCTTATATCTAAATTTGAAAAGATTCGGGTATATACAGTTTATGATTCAGTTCAGATCAAAAGGAGGAGAATGTATTTTCAAGGGGGAGAATCAAAGATTATGTTGAAATTGAAGATGTTTTTTTATGATTATGATACTCACAATCATAAAAAAGGGGGAGAAATCAACAGAGATCAATTTCAAATCAAGTTCAATGTCATGAAGAAAGTTCAAAGTGAAATCTACAAAGTTCAATTTCAAAATTTCAAAGTTCTGAAGAATATTTTAAAGTCAAGACTTGTGAAGAATCTTCTGAAAGATCAAATCAGATGAAAAGGAATCATTCTCAAAGATTTCTGAAGACAAGTTCAAATTAGAATATTCTTGAAAGTTCGTTTTTCTGAAGAAAGATCAGAGATTGCAGAAATGAAGATACAAAGATAAGAGAATCCTCAGAGTTTCAAAGAAGTTAAAGAATTTCAAAGTTCAAATAATTCAAGACTTCAAATGATTCGTTTTTCAAGATTGGTTGACTTTTCAAAGCTGCAAAGTGTTAAAGACTTTTCAAGATTCTTCAACAACTTCAGAAAGAGCTTCAAAGTTCAAGACTGTAAAAAAGACAAAAGATTGAAGAATCAAGTGCTGAAGATGATTGTCAATTTTTTGTTAAATCTTGAATACAAAGGGGGAGATTGTTAATGTATTATTGTATCCAAGATTTAATAGGAAAAGTCAAGTCAAGATTAGTCAACAAAGTCAAAGTGTGTTTAGTCAATATGAGGTTACTTAGTCATTAAGCTTGTAGTTTTAGTTCCTTGGTATAAATACCTTTAATCCTTTGTAATTGGAAGGAGACTTCATTGTAAAAACATTCAGACTTGTGATAAATACGATTGTTACTTTTTCTCTCTACTCTCTCTCTAGATCATGAACATAAATGTCATAATTGTTTGATCTTGTTTGAATTGCTTGATTAAAAGGACAATATCACCTTGTTTTCTATACTTCTTCAATCCCCATTCTCTATATTCTTGTGCAACCATTCTTAGTGTTTTCTTAAGTTTGTTTGGATTGAGTTCTACTTAATCTTATTCCGCAACAGACTTGTAAATTGTGTTTGATTTATCAATAAACAATTTATTAAACTTTAAATTTTGTGTTTGTATTCAAACCCCCCCCCCCTTTCTACAAACTTGTTAAGCACCTCCATAATTCATTCCATTAAAACCTGAAAGTTCAGTTAGTATATAATGTACAATCCCTTGTATTTTTTACTTGTGTATGTGATAAGTCTCAACCACCGGATTTGTACATAATACATATAGACATTCAAAGATTAAACACTTAGAAATAAATTATCTTCTTTGTCAACGAAAACAAGTCCAATCCGATGTATACTCCAAACCATCAGATTAGACACCCAATAAGGTTTAAATCCGATGAAAGGAATCAAAACCTATGATTCATCGAATTTACTACCATCGGATTATAATGTATTCAAATAAAAGTCTCAATCCGCTGAATGCTCTTAAGCAACCATCGGATTGATACTCTCAACGGATTCCCATACTCCTTTGACTTATTCCATGCATTTAATATCCGACACATCTATCTTTCACAAATGTTTATAACTGTAAACTGTTGTATAGCTTATACTCCAGAATAGAAAAAATAGGATTTTTTGTAACAACCTCAAATTTGTTAAGAGCAACTAATTAAAATTTCGGTATAATATCAACATAAAGAACAAAACTTCCTCATACAATTCAAAACTCAATATATTCCTCAAGTTAAAATTCTATAACTAACCTCAACAAATATAAACTCCAATAATATACAAGTACTAAACCGAAGTCGGGTGTTACTTAACCACAAACACAAGTTGCTCTTCCCAAAACAAAGGCGGAAGACTTCAACATGCTAATCACTCTCCGAGCATGCAACTAGCACTCCTCTCTTCACAATTTCACTATAACTATTCCCAACGAAGCCTGTTGCACATGCCGACAAAAAAAAAGTTAGGCTAACGCCTAGTGAGTTCAAGAGTTTTCAACATTAATAAATATATCGTTAAAAAGGAAGAATGCAATTGAAATCATAATCTTTCAAAATGATATGCTTCAAATATGAAAACGACTCGTTTTCCAATAATATGCATTTTAAACAAAGGAGACACCAATATAAATGTTTTCCAAATCAAATTGTTTTAAGGACTAAGATCCCGATATAAAACGTTCTTTCTTAAATTAAATTCAACCCAAAACTCACTCAAAATGAGGATAGAAAACGGACTCCCAATTTATGAAATGCGGATAAAACTTTATATCCCGAAATATCCAAAATTCAGGTAGGGCATAGTACTCAACCCATAAACCATGGGTAAAAACCCATATAAACAAAACGTCACCAAAAACATGGATAATAAAACTCAATACCTAAAACAACAACTTTCGGTGAAGGGGGAGACCCGAATTCCATCGAAAGTGGCGGGCACACAAAGTTAAGCCATTTCTCGATGTTCTCGAGCTTCACATAGAGTCATAGATCCCCGTATACGACTCCCTACCGAGAAACCACCGCAAGATACCCAAATGACCCTAGTGTCTACTCCACCTCTAAATGAGTGTCACCACAAAATCCACAAGTCCCCGTATCCGGCTCACCATGGGCACTCCGCAAGACTTAGCTCCGTATACAGCTCTACAGAGCACCACTGCAAGCCTACATAAAAACATGACTTAGGGACCACTCACTAGACTTCAAACGCGGACACTAAATTCCATGATGAATAAACAGACTGGATTACAAACGGTCATCGAGTTCAACCACTCACGATGTATACCTCCAGCTCTCGCTAGCCATAAATAATTTCCAATCCCAAAATAGGGATAAAGTTTCCAACTAAACCAACTGACTGACTCATATGCCTATGGATCCAATGCATTACAGTCTAAAACGTTACATGACTCAAATGAATGAACTAATGCATTCAAAACATGTAACTCACAAATAAGATGTAACTAAGTACACCATACGTCCAAGTCTCCTTAACGAGCTAGCAAAATTAAACAAATGTTCCAAAGACTCATCTGAGTATAAACCAAACCCCAAAAGGCATAATGAACGTTTCGCTAAAATACGTGAGCCAATAAGGTTACATAACCTAAAATACATCTTTTCCCAAAAATCTTTTTCTCTCAAATCACAATTGGCCATCGGCCCAAAACTAAAAAGTTTACAATTTCTAAAATGTTTGCAAAGTCGGGAACTATCAAACTCAAAGGACTCACACATTCGTACTTTTAAAACGTCCCATTCCATGTAGGATGCATATTTCCAACAAACAATAAAAGTGTATTTTGACCCAAATAATCTTCATTTATGAATGAATCATTAAAACACCTTCATTCATGACTTATTTATCAAAATGCCCAAAAATTCCAAATGTGGGTATTTTACAAAGTTTATAAAGCTAGACACTTCAAATAATCTAAAGTTACCAAATAACTCAACAGTTGATAATTTCATGTAAAACACATAAACACTTTCAAATGGACATTTTGGCATGTACAACGTTTTCACAAATCAACTTGAACCACCTTGCTAGATTTAGGCTAAATCTATATTTTACCCAACTTAGAGCTTCCTTGAAGAAACTTGAATCCTCCAATCTAAAACTTCCAAAAATCTAGATCCATAAATTTCCAACCATAAATATAGATATTCAATCATATGGAATCGTTCCCCATTATTTAGATGAAGACTTCATCTATACCAAAAACCTAATTTTCATAGATGAATAAAATAGAAGTTTACCATAACCAATAGCTTGAAACCACCACCAACACACCTCTAGGTCACCAAAATAAACCACAACTCCCAATCTTCAAATGATGAAAATGCTAGAACCAACTTGGCGAGGAAGGTAGAGGTGGAGGGATTATGGTTCTAGCTTCCAAATCTTGCTAGATGATGAAGAATCATTGATTTTAGGAGGAAAACTCCCAAAAATGAGTTAGGGTTCGTTTAGAAGAATGCAGGTCGATTTGGGAGAAAAAAGGGGAAGATATTTAGGGTTTTGGTGAGAAATGAGGTTTGGTGGTCGGTTCCCCTCTTTTAAGTGCGCACAGTGTGCGTGCATGAGCACTGGTGCAGATTGACTTGCGCGGAGGGTCGCGCGGACCTCTAGAGCTGCAAGAAAACAGAGCCCCGCACGTTTCACGGTGCGGCTCAACTTGCACGGAGGGTCGCACGGGGCACTTTTGGCGTTTTTGGCCTTCTTTTTTACCAGAGATTTTGGGGTGTTACATTTTTACTTGTAAAAGTCTTATAATTATCTTTATTGTTCCAAGAGTAAAGAAGCCATCAGCAAAGTCGAAGATTTGTTGAAGAGTGGTTGGTTTGTCACCAAAGCATATTGGTTTGTCATCTAGCCAAAAAAAAAATCAATACAATATACAATCAATATGTAGTCTGACTACTACTGGCAAGCCGATTTCAAGTGAAAACTTGGCCAGCAAGTTTGGTTCACCAACTCTTTCCAACTCTCATCCTAAAGTATGGGAACATGTAAATGCATGTCATATTAAGTATGTTCTAAAGTATGATTTCAATACTTTTCATACTTTAATGTTCCCTCTGCATGATGGGAAAGGTTAACAAGTGTCTACATCAACTCAAAAGGCTGGAATGAAAAGTACAAACATGCATGGATCAACAAATCTGATAAAGACACGTGTTAAAGTTGAAAGAGAGCATTTAATGCAATGAAGGCAAAAATGACTTCATTGTGTTAACTTGCGAATCACTCATTTTGAAAGAACATATTTCTGTAATAGCTTCAAAGTAAATTTGGCGTCAATAACTGAGAGCTATCTTAGTCTCTCAGATCTGAAAGATAACCTTCTTCTCCTCTATTTTAGTGTGTAAATTTGTCTCCTCGGATAGTTTAGGATAAAGGTCTTGCCTCCTAGCTTCCACAACACATCTGTAATTTTATGTTTAAAATAAACTAAAACTAAAAAGAGCAAATTTACTGTGTTTGTATTCATCCCCCTTCTATAAACATTTTCTGTGTGAGTCATTATTGTCCAGGACAAACAAGTGGTATCAGAGCGGTTTGTTTGAATCATAAACAAGATCTGAAATGACTTCCACAACTTATGATAGTGGTTCTTTAACCAAACCCCCTCGGATTCAGAAAGATAACTTTTCTCTCTAGAAAAATCGGATGTTTCTCTTCTTGGAAGGAGTTTACATTCAAATCTCATCTATTCTTATAAACGGACCTCATGTTCTGTTGACCCAAACTCTCTCAGTGATTTGATAAAGACCCTCTTCTATACTTAGTGAAAATTACGTTTATTAATATGTATTAGTGTTTCACCATCAGCGATCAAACTGAGTCTGTTTAGTTATCACTGATGATCTTTCTTATAAATACTCATATGTATTAGTGTTTCACTATCAGCGATCATACTGAGTCTGTTCAGTTATCGCTGATGATTTCTGATGTAAACGTAATCCCTGAGGACAAGTTTCGCGTCAACAGATGTTCATTGCTGAATCGAAGACGAAGCTGCTGAACAAAGACAAGTCTACTAGTGACCTGATGCGGAGATCAGTGAAGCAAAGACAACTCTACACATATGCGAAGAAACCTGAGGAAAATCTTCCGCGATAGCTGAACTTCTTTGTATCTCTGAAGGAAGAGATATTCAGCGATCGATGATCACTTAGCTTATGACTCAAGTCTCTTTTGTCTTTTCCTGCACACCTAGTACAATGTGTCAGAACGGACATACCTCTGCCATAATTCGTACAACATCTCTGTCAACTACATTGGTCATGATACGGCCGAAAGCATGTCTCCCAAAGTCAGACTCTCTCTGCCAATCAAAGAAAGCCACGTGTAAAGTGTCCTGCCATGCATTTAATGCATAGGGTATAAATAGAAAGATTACCTCTCCATCTGAAGGGTGTGCATTCCTCCAGCCTTCATCTTTTTAAAATATAGAAACCCTTGTTTTCTATACTCTCTAATCTCCAATTCTCTATATTCTTGTGCAACCATCTTAGTGTTTCTTAAGTTTGTTTAGATTGAGTTTTACTTAATCTTATTCAGCAACAGACTTGTAAATTGTGTTTGATTTATCAATAAACAATTTATTAAACTTTAAATATTGTGTTTGTATTCAATCCCCCCCCCCCTTTCTACAAACTTGTTAAGCACCTTCGGGACCAACAAATGGTATCAGAGCATATTGTTTAATCTAATAAACAAGATCTTGCTTTATTCTCTTCATTGCTATTCTAATATGGCACTTAACACAAACACAAACTACTATGATAATGGTTCACTTTCTAAACCTCCTCGATTTAGCAGAGATAACTTCTCTCTCTGGAAAAATTGAATGATGCTATTTCTTGAAGGTGCAGATCCCACTATACCTGAGTACATAGCAAATGGACCCTATGAACCTGTCAAAATCATAGCTGCCGTTCCAGCTACTAGCACCACTTCTTCTGTCCCTGAACGCTATGTTGTTAAGGAAATAAGACAATGGAGTGATGAAGACAAAAGGAAGTTTGGTATAGATACAAGGGCAAAAACCATTATCTCTATGGCTCTGCCTGATGAAGCTTTCCATTCCATCATGCATCTTAAAACCTCCAAATGTGGGACAATATATGTGTTGGGAACTGAAGAAAAGCTCAAGTATGATTAATGCTGCTAGTTCAGATTTACTACTGCTAGAAGACTTCAAAGTTAATACTGCTGAGTATTACTACTGCTAGTAGAATTAATACGGCTAGTCAAATTTAGTGCTGCTTGAACAAAGTTAGTACTGCTTAGCTAGTTAGTACTGCTAGTGGTTAGTGCTGCTTAGTTGTTTATGCTGCTTATGATTAGTACTGCTTATGAATTGAAGATTCGGATGGAAATGATGACAGCTGGAAAGAATCAAGATATTCATGGAAGGATTGAAGATAATGATAGAAGATATACTGAATATTTTTTGTAATTATCTTTTGTTCAGTTTATATATAGATTGTATAGAATAGTTTATACAGAATTAATTCATTCCAAGTTTTAGAGAAAATCAACCTCAAGACATAGATCCTAATTCTAGAGAAGTAGAATTCGTATTGGTGAGCCTGTTCATCAATATTGAGGTTGTGTGTTTAATCTTGTAACTTCAAGCATTCAATACAAGTTTACAAGTTGTTGATCATATACTGTTTTGTTTACTGTTACATTGAATATCAAAGTGTTATTCCGCAACTTCTTTGATATTGTTTCTGAGACTTTATTCTTGTTAAGAAATCGATACTGACAAGTGGTATCAAAGCATGTTCTCTCAAAGACAACTATTCACTCATCATGGAAAACTTTGCAGAATCAAACAGTACTCTGGTCTCAAAGGTTCCAATGCTCAGACCCAATGAATTCGATATGTGGAAGATCAGAATCAAGCAGTACATACTCCTCACTGACTATTCTATGTGGGATATCATAGAGAATGGTCCTTCTGAAGCAGGAAAGATTGGTGCAGATGGAAAGAGAACTCCACCAAAAACTGATGCTGAAAGAAAGATTAGACAGACAGAGATGAAAGCCTTGAGCACCTTGCTCTTGGCTATTCCCAATGAATATCAACATCAGTTCTGCAACTGCACTGATGCAGAGATGCTCTGGAATGCTCTAGAGAATAGATTCTCAGGTACCAAAAGTACCAAGAGAAATCAGAAAGCCATTCTGAAGCAACAATATGAGAACTTTATGTCAACCAAGAATGAGTCTATGACTCAAACTTTTGACAGGTTCAACAAGCTTATTGGTGAACTTGCTACAGTGGGAGTACAAATTGATCAAGATGATCTGAACAGAAAGTTTCTAAGGTCCCTGAGTGATGAATGGACCATGTATATTGTGTCTTTCAGACAGAATGATCAACTGGAAGAAAAGGAACTTGATGATCTATATAATGATCTAAGAGTTTTTGAATCTGAGGTAGAGTCTAAGAAGAGGCCTTCTGGGTATGTTCACAATGCTGCACTCCTTTCAGCATCAATTGATTCTACTTCCAACCCTGAATTAGTTAGTGCTGCCAATGGAGCAAATCAAGAGAAAGGCAATGAAACTGTATTTGAAGCCTTTCTGGCAAGTCATGGAAACTCTTCTCTCATTAATGATGACTTGGAACAACTCCATCCAGATGATCTTGAAGATATGGACATTAAATGGCAGATGGCCATGCTCTCTATGAGAGTTAAGAAGTTCATCAAAAGAACTGGAAGAAATAACTTCTCTCAAAGAAGAGAAGATGGAGCAGGTTTTGACAAGTCAAAGGTGGAATGCTATAAATGCCATCAGAAGGGACACTTTGCTAGAGAATGCAGAAGTGGAATGCCTTAAAACAATAACCAACAACAAGCTAAATCTGGAAGCTTCAATAATAACAGAAACTCTGCACAAGCCCTTGTCTCTCAACAAGGCATGGGGTTTGATTGGAGTGATCAAGCTGAAGAGGCCATCCAGAACCAAGCTCTAATGGCAGAGGTGTCAGATCTCCCAACAGAGGTAACTTCCAATCTTTGTTCTCAAAATTGCATTAACACTGTTAAAAGGTACAGGGATCACAATCAGACCATGAGTGATGACCTGAAGAGATTAGAAAAGGACATAAAAGATTATGTTAGGATTGTTGAGAGATTTGAAGAGCAGATTAAGGGTTTTCAAGCTAATGAGCTTCAACACTCTTATGACACAAACTACTGGAAGTGGGAGAAAAATGACTTAGAACTTCAACTGACCAGATCCAAAGAAGAGAGTGAAAAGCTAAGAGGAGAGCTAGCTAAAGTCAAACTAGATGTAGAAAAGTTTTCCAATGCTTCCAAAGCAATGGATTCTTTGCTACAAACTCAGATTCATGATAAACTGAGAAGAGGAATAGGGTACAATACCACACCACCACCCTATAACAACAACTACATCCCTCCTAGCTCAGATTTGTTAGAAACAAAGGATAGGAAGGACCTACCTAAGGGAGCCACTGAGATAGATCCCTTAGATGAAGTAGTTGTTAAGGATAAAACTGAGAAAGAAGTTGTCAAAGATGAAGACAACACTGTAAGTGGTGAGATTCCTATAGAAAACCACATAATCACCAATGAGGGATGTGGAAAGCATTGGATCAAGTCCAATGAGATAGAGAAGATTGAGGGAAAGAAAAAGAAGGTTCACTATAAGCAGACCACTGTTGTGAACTCTATCCCTTGCAAGCAGTGTGCATGCAATAAATCTGAGCCCCAAAAACATGATAAACCAAGGGAAAATCAGAGAAACTGGAACAATCAATGGGCACAAAAGCAAGGCATTGATCTGAGTAAAATCAATAGACCAAAGCCTTGTTTTATTTGTGGAAAGTTAAACCATTTGGCTAAGTATTGTTTCTTTAACCCTATTAACCAACAAATGAACTTTCAAAGCTTTCTGCAAAAACCTGTTGGTTATAGGAAGGCTGGAAAGAAACATGTGATGAAGAAATCTGTTGAAACCAAAGTCCCCATAGGGAAAAAGGTTTTAAAAGAAAGCATTAAAATGTGGGTGCCTAGAAACACTAAAACTGTTAGTACTGCTGACAGGGATAGTGCTGCTGGAAGCATTACTGTTGCTACCAGTGTTAGTACTGCTGAAAATATTAATACTGCTAATACTGTTAGTACCTCTTCAAAGGTTAATACTGCTAACACAGTTACTGCTTCTAACAAGGTTAGTACTGCTAAGCATGCAAATGCTGCTAAGGCAGTTAGTACTTCTAAAACCAGTACTGCTTCTAGCAAAAATGTTTCCAAGCCTATCATTGTGACAAAGTACTCCAAAAATGAGGAGTCAAAGTTTAAAAATCTTGTCAAGAAAGAATGCAAGTACTTTGATGAGAAAGGGGTACCCAAGACCACTTTGGCTTGGGTTCCTAATTCATACTAACTGATTTATCTTATGTGCAGAGCAACCAACAGCTCAAGGGGAAGAGCATATGGCATGTTGATAGTGGTTGCTCTAGGCACATGACAGGCAACATGTCATACCTTCAGGATTTCAAGCATATCAATGGAGGACATGTTGCTTTTGGAGATAATCTTACTGGTGGTAAAATAAGTGGAAAAGGTAATGTTACAAAAGGTAAGATGACATTTGAGGATGTCTACTATGTTGATCAGTTGAAGTACAACCTGTTAAGTGTATCACAGGTTTGTGACAAACAACATAGCATATTATTTACAAATACAGAGTGTATGATCCTTGCTCCAGGGTTCAAAGTGGTTGATTAAAGCATGATACTACTTAAAACTCCAAGAAAGGACAATGTGTATTGTCTAGATATGGACAATGTTGATAGTGATTCATCCCTGAACTATCTTGTTTCAAAAGCTTCTGTGGATGAATCCTCTCTCTGGCACAGAAGGATGTGTCACATGAATTTCAAGACAATGAACAAACTTGTTAAAAACAACCTTGTAAGAGGTTTACCTTCAAAAGTATTTTCATGTGATGATCATTGTGTTGCCTGTCTTAAAGGCAAACAGCACAAAACTTCTCATAAGACCAAAGAGATAAATTCAATTTCTCCTTGTCTACAATTACTGCATATGGATCTGTTTGGTCCTACAAATGTTATGAGTATAGGCAAGAAATCTTACTGCTTGGTTATTGTTGATGATTACTCCTGATTTACTTGGGTAAATTTTCTAAGGACTAAGGATGAGACAAGTGAACTGATCAAATCTTTTATCCTAAGAATTGAAAACCAAACTAATCAAAAAGTAAAAGTCATTAGATCAAATAATGGGATTGAGTTTAAAAATTTTGATCTAAACACCTTTTGTGAAGAAAAAGGAATTGAGAGACAATATAGTGCTCCTAGGACTCCTCAACAGAATGGAGTTGCTGAGAGGAGAAATAGGACACTAATAGAGGCTGCTAGATCTCTGTTGGCTGATTTAAAACTGCCAATTACCTTTTGGGCTGAAGTAGTTAATACTGCCTGTTATGTCCAAAACAGAGTTCTAGTGGTCAAGCCAAAGAACAAGACCCCATATGAGCTTTTAAATAAAAGAAAACCTTTCATTGGATTTTTTAAACCATTTGGGTGTCCTTGTACTATTCTCAATACCAAATCTCACTTAGGTAAGTTTGATAGCAAAGCAGATGATGGATTTCTTGTTGGTTACTCATCTCAGAGTAAGGCTTACAGAGTTTTTAACTCTTCTTCCAGAATAATTGAAGAAAGTGACAATGTCAAATGCAATAAGAACACACCAAATCCTATTGGGTCTGCTCCTCAGTGGCTATTTGACATTGACTCACTAACTAACTCTTTTGGTTTCAGTAGTGATGATTGTGCAGGTTCAGGGAGTGGAGGATCAGGGACTACACAAGTCCAAGAAAGTATATCTCAATCTGTGATCTTTCCCATACCCACAGTGGATCCTGTTGAAGACTGTGAAAAGGAACCATCTACTGGACCAAATCAGAGTGAAGAAGAAAGTAGAGATGAGGAGAATCCAGAAAATCAAGAACCAGAAGCAGCTGCTGAAAATACCTCAGTTGACTTGAATGACTCTAATCTAGAGGTGGGACTTAATGAAGAACCTAGTCATCACACCAGAATACAAAAGAATCATCCTCCACAGCTAGTAATAGGAGATATATCTTCTCCTATGATGACTAGAAATCAAAGTAGGCTTCAAGAAATGCAAGACCAACAACATACAGTGCTATCTTGCTTTTTATCCCAGCTTGAGCCTAAAAAGGCACATGATGCTATGAAAGAGTCCAGTTGGATAGAAGCAATGCAAGAAGAGCTACTGCAATTCAAGCTGCAAGATGTTTGGGATCTGGTAGACCTTCCTAAAGGCCAAAGAGCAATAGGAACAAAATGGGTCTTCAGGAATAAGAGAGATGAAAGAGGTATAGTGATAAGGAATAAAGCAAGGCTGGTGGCTCAAGGGTATACAAAAGAAGAGGGAATAGACTATGATGAAGTATTTGCACCTATGGCCAGGATAGAAGCAATTAGATTATTCCTGGCTTATGCTTCCTATATGAAATTCAAAGTCTATCAAATGGATGTGAAAAGTGCATTTCTTTATGGCTCAATTGAAGAAGAAGTATATGTCTGTCAACCACCAGGGTTTGAAAACCCAAGCTATCCAGACAGGGTATACAAATTGAAGAAAGCACTTTATGGACTACATCAAGCTCCAAGAGCATGGTATGACACTCTGTCATCCTATCTCTTGGAAAATGGCTTTGAAAGAGGAGTCATTGATAAGACTCTATTCATCAAGAGAAAGAAGAAAAATATCTTGCTAGTCCAAATCTATGTTGATGATATTATCTTTGGATCAACAAGAGACAACATGTGCAAGGAGTTTGAGGAACTAATGCATCAAAGGTTCAAGATGAGTTCCATGGGGAACTTACTTTCTTCCTTGGACTCCAAGTTCAACAGAAGTAAGATGGAATCTTCATCTGTCAGTCCAAGTATGTGCAGGACATTCTAACCAAGTTTGGTTTCTCAGATTCAAAACCTGCCAGTACACCTATGGAGACACACAAGCAGATAACAGCAGATCTTGAGGGGGAGGATATGGATGTTCATCATTATAGATCCATGATTGGCTCTCTCATGTATCTTACAGCCTCTAGGCCAGATATAATGTTTCCAGTCTGTGTATGTGCAAGATTCCAAGTTAAGCCAAAGCAATCTCACTATCAAGTTGTTAAGAGGATATTTAGATATCTCAAAGGGCAACCCAGATTGGGACTTTGGTATCCTCATGACTCATCCTTTGACCTACTTGCATACTCAGATAGTGATCTAGGTGGAGCAAACTTGGACAGAAAATCTACTTCTAGAGGATGTCAGTTTTTGGGTGCAAGACTAGTGTCATGGCAGTGCAAGAAACAAACCACAGTGTCCACATCTACAACAGAGGCAGAGTACATAGCAGCTGTAAGTTGCTGTTCTCAAGTCTTATGGATTCAGAATCAAATGCTGGACTATGGGGTAACCTTTCTACACACTCCAATTTTTATTGATAATAGCAGTGCTATTAGCATTGTGAATAATCCTGTCAAGCACTCAAAGACAAAGCACATTGAGATCAGGTATCACTTCATAAGAGACTGTAATGAAAAGAAACTTATTCAAGTTGTAAAGGTTCATACTGACAACCAGTTTGTTGATCTATTTACCAAAGCCTTTGATGTGGGTAGATTCACTTTCTTGGTAACAAGTGTGGGAATGATCAACTCTGAATAAGTCCCTTCTCAAAAAGTGGTTAAATACATGTATATTGTTATTTCTTGGTGGTCCTAATCTTCTTTTTCAGGATATGTATAGCAGTACTCAGTGTATCACAAGATTAAAAGAGTAAGTATGGTTAATACTGCTTGTACAGTTTTAATACTGTCAGTGCACAGTTAATACTGCTAGTGGTTAATACTGCTCTCAGTTAATACTGCTAGTAGTTAATACTGCTCTCAGTTAATACTGCTAGTGGTTAATACTGCTAGCCGTTAATACTGCTAGTAGTTAATACTGCTCTCAGTTAATACAGCTAGTGGTTAATACTGCTCTCAGTTAATACAGCTAGTGGTTAATACTGCTCGCCGTTAATACTGCTTTTTAGTTAATACTGCTCTAGGTTAATACTGCTTATGTCCCGAATACTATAAATACTCTTTGCCCGCCTAAAAAGTTCATAACGACTCTTTGCATACTATTCTCTTGCGCTCTAAACCCTCTCTCTCTCAAGTATCAAGTTTTCAGGCAAGAACTTTCAAAGATCAATGGCATCAATGGCATTCATTGACGAGCACAATGAAATCGCGATGCTCCAAAAGCCAAAGCAAGCTGCAGGATTTCATCAGATAATGGATTTTCTGAAAACTAGCTATATCGCCTATGCACTGACAGTGTCTCCATCAATCTATATCGAGCATCAAAGGCAATTCTGGGCACATGCCACCATTGTTACTGAGAATGGTGTGCAAATGATCAAGACGACGGTGTGTGGCAAGCCATTGACAGTTACTGAAGAGGTAATTCGCATCAGTCTACGTCTAGACGATGCCTCTGGTATAACTTCTATCTCTAATGATGAACTGTTTTCTACTCTTACAAGAATGGGGTATGGAGGCCCATTGGGTGTGTTCAAGTTCTTAAAAGCAAAATTTTCACCTCAATGGCGTTTCTTTGTCCATACCCTTATGCATTGTATCTCTAAAAAGACTACTGGATGGAGTGAGTTCAGTAGCACCATTGCTTATGCTTTGGTATGCTTAGCCACTGCCCAAAAGTATAATTTTTCCCAAATGATTTTCAATGATCTTGTCTCAAACTTAGGAAACAAAAAGAGCTTTTATATGTACCCCAGGTTTGTTCAAGCTGTTATCACCCACGAATTGACGGATATTCCTCATTCTGATGGGATATATGTACCAAAACCCCCTAAAGGCAAGGTTTTCTCAAATATGAGAAGATCTGCTGGGGACTCGGAAGAAGTAGACACCCCATTGTTCTCTACAATGATGGTGGTGTCCCAAACTAATGAAGGTATGGTAGCAGGGTCAAGGCCCCCATTAGACCAACCTACTGCTAGCCAATCCCAACCTTCCCACTCTAAATCAATTCCTCAGTCTCTTCTTGATAAACCAACTTCACCAATCACCCAAACTTATCAAAGAAAACAGGTAAAGAAGGCTCCTTCCCTTCTTGTACCTACACCCACTCAGCCTTTAAGCCCTCTAAGGGAGAATTCTCCTTTAGAGAATATCCAAAAGGAAACCAACAGGGTGTCTCCCAACCCTCAGGAGGTGCTCTCTAAGGAGATGGAAGAGCATATGGGTGAGAAGGTTGCCACTACTTCTGCTAGCACAGAGAAGGATAGTGGTAACATCTCTAAGACCTTCCCCATGGCAACTTTGAATGAGCAATCATTCAAAGGTCCCCGGTGCCAAGAAACCAAGGGGGTGGATAGTGCTTCTGCTAGGCAGAAGGCTTCCACTACTAAAAGATCCCATGATCCTTCAAAAGGGGGTAACACTCCTGGAGAAGGTGAGGACAGATATGACTACAATGAATTGATGGAAACAATGGGCAACATTAATATGGATGTCATCAAACAAGGCAAAGACATAGAAGAGATGAAAATGGTGATTCTGTCTCAACAAGTACAGATTACCAAATTGAAGAAAATGGTCACAAGATTGGTGCAAAAGAAGAGGAGAAGGCAATTTGTTTTGAAGAAGAGGAAAAATGCTAATGATGCTTTCAACAAGGGGGAGAATTCAGAGGCTGAAGCAGAAAAGGAAAGTATTTCTAAGATGGGATTTGATGTTAAGGGGGAGAAAGCTGCAGAAACAGAAGCACAAGCAGTAGAAACAGATAAGGTTCAAGCAGCAGCAGTAACAGAACAGGTAGCAGCAGTAACAGGGCTATCTGTTGAAGAATTGGAAATAGCAGAAACTTTGGTAAAAGCAAAGAATGACACTCCTAAGGCTACTCAAAAGGCCAAGGGAGTGGTCATCAATGAAGGAGGCCTTGAAAAGAAGACAAAAGAAACAAATGAGGCAGGTATGAAGGATGCAAAGGGAAAAGCAAAGATGGTTGAACCTGAACAACCCTCAAAGAAGAAAAATCAGATTGAGCTGGATGAAGAAGTGCAAAGCAGCTTCAGGCAGAAATGGAAAGGGAGGAACAACTTTAATCTGAGAAGGATAGAGAGCTTGCACTGAATATGGCCAAAAAACTAAATGAAGAGTATCAGAAGAGCATGAAAACAGCAGCTCAGGCCAAGAAAGTACAAGTCAAAAGAATGCCACTCAAAAAGCAGAAGAGACAACCCTCCAAGACCTTTTTGGCCAATCAGGAAAAAAGAAAAATGATAAATTTCCTGAAAGGTGCAATTGGAGTCAAGGGGGAGATGTTCACAAACATGGCCTACAGTCAAGTTGAGGAGCTCTACAAGAAGGAAATGGCAAAGCTCCAAGGGGATTCTTCTCAAAGGGAAGAAGCAGAAAGAAGGATGAAAGAGAGACATGATCTCAACATCCAACAACCATTCCCTGAGGAGACCACACCTTCAAAGGATAAAGCTGAAGAAAAGAAAGAAGAGCAAGAGAATGTTGAGGTGAAAGTAAAGTCTTCAAAGAGAGTAAAGTCTATAGCCTCCAAGATGCAGTCCAAAAGGCAAAGAGTTGAAGAAAGAGCAGAATCTGAAGCAGAACCTCCTATTACACCTTCAGCAGAACCAACTCAGAATCCAGAATCATCAAACAAGCAATCTAATGAGCAGGTTGAATTGTTCATGACATTAACAAATGATGATCCAATACAAGCAGATCCCATCTCTATCCAAGCTCCTGAAATCATCTTTTGGGATATCCTGGAAGATCAAAGAAAGAAATTCTTTAGGATTAAGAGGCTAGGGGACATATATGAGGTGTATCCTACTTGGGGAAGTTTCATCAGAAGTTGTACAAGATTAGATCTAGAAGAGATGTTTAAAGTTGGAATGAGATTGTATGAAAAGGAGCTGACAGGAGAAAAAAGGAACTTAATCAGATTAGCCATGGAGTACTTGTGCATGATGTTTGAACCTAGTAAAGTTCAACATGCGATCAGGGATTTGCATCTGGAGAAAAAATTTCTAAGGATAGAAAACTGGAAGATATTTGAAAGATGTGGGGTCTATGTCATCACTGTGAATGGAGCATATCATGAGTACTACTTGGTGGACAAGATATATGAGCACAGCAAGGGTAAACTACAAGCAATGTTGAATGCCAAGCTTATTTGTTCAAAAGATTCAGAAATGGCAAAGGTTGTAGTTAGCAGGATTATAAATCAAAGCTTGGTTTTGGATCCTAATCTAGGGGTGTAAACTGAAGTGTTGAAAGCATCTTGAAGAAAATCCGAAGAACTTGACTTCTTTCCTTAAAAGTCAAGTTAGGGGGAGATTGTTGGGAACTGAAGAAAAGCTCAAGTATGATTAATGCTGCTAGTTCAGATTTACTACTGCTAGAAGACTTCAAAGTTAATACTGTTGAGTATTACTACTACTAGTAGAATTAATACTGCTAGTCAAAGTTAGTGCTGCTTGAACAAAGTTAGTACTGCTTAGCTAGTTAGTACTGCTAGTGGTTAGTGCTGCTTAGTTGTTTATGCTGCTTATGATTAGTACTGCTTATGAATTAAAGATTCAGATGGAAAGGATGACAGCTGGAAAGAATCAAGATATTCATGGAAGGATTGAAGATAATGATAGAAGATATACTGAAGATTTTTTGTAATTATCTTTTGTTCAGTTTATATATAGAATGTATAGAATAGTTTATACAGAATTAATTCATTCTAAGTTTTAGAGGAAATCAACCTCAAGACATAGATCCTAATTCTAGAGAAGTAGAATTCGTATTGGTGAGCCTGTTCATCAATATTGAGGTTGTGTGTTTAATCTTGTAACTTCAATCATTCAATACAAGTTTACAAGTTGTTGATCATATACTGTTTTGTTTACTGTTACATTGAATATCAAAGTGTTATTCCGCAACTTCTTTGATATTGTTTCTGAGACTTTATTCTTGTTAAGAAATCGATCCTGACAATATGTGTTCAATATGAAGGCACCACTGAAATCCAAGAGACTCGAAAGATTAACTTGGTAAGACAATATGAAAGTTTTATCGCTGGTAAGAATGAATCTCCCTCTGATGTTCATCAGCGGTTTAACTGCTTAATCATTGATCTAAGAACTGTTGGTAGGACCTATTCTAATTATGAGATCCTAACAAAATTCTTAGAATGTCTTCCTGAATGTTGGGACAGTTATTCAATATGTCTCAAGCTGACAAAAGACTTAAATTCTATTTCTCTCAGCACCCTGTATGGAATATTGCTCAACTATGAGAAATCAAACCTTCTGAAGAAGAATCTTGTAAAATATTCTAAAGACTCCAAAAGCACTCCTGTTGTTTTAGTCTCTTCAGAGATAATTCCATCTCAGCGATCTACTCTCACTATCACTGAGTTAGATTCTGAATCTGAAGATCTATCAGACACTGATCTTTCAGAGTTTGACGAGTCCTTATGTTAGTGTATTAATTGAATAATTCAGTTCAAGACCCGGACTTCAAAGTTAAAAGATTTTGACTTCTAGACAAAACAGTCTAGGACTCGTTCTTCAATGTTTAAAGAACAATGGATTTTGAACAAAACAGTTCAAAACCCGGACTTAAGTGTCAAGATTGTGGCTTCTGATCGCATGACAGATCAGGACCCATTCTTCAATGTTCAGATAAGGATATTTTCCAAATATCCAGGGGGAACTTAATAGACATAAATCATTCTATCATGATTTGAGGGGGAGCTTAAAGGTAAAAATCTTCTAATCTTAATCTTTGATTGTTTGAAAGAAGAACAACTTTCGAACATGAAAAACAGTTTCTTAAATGTTCAAACCACTTCTTGTTCTTAAAAGATTTCATGAATTTAGAAGTGTGATTTTAAATGTTTTTCAAATTTTGAGCTTCAATGTTTAAACTGACCGTGTGTTTCCAAAGATCAATACTTGCGTATTATCTTTTCTATATACTATCAAGTATTCATACACACCGGTTCAGTACTTCATTTGATTTTGTTATTACCATGTCTCATAACGAAACAATTTTTCGATGGTAATACTCCCGTTTGCTTTCAAATGTTGTTGAGCATCATTCATCATTTCAATATTTGTGCTTTCATTGCTAAAATTGTTTATATTTGTTCATATAAACAAAATATCCAATTCTTTGATACCCTAACCTTTTTATTTGATCTGATTGATATATTGTCAGATTCTCAAAACAATTCTCTTGATTTCATTTCATTCATTCAATATCTTTGTTTTGAGAGATCTTCATTGTTCAAATGCTCAAATTTCATTCATATTTTTAATGAGCATACATTTTGACAATGTTATCATATTTTGAGCTTAACTGTTCAAGTTAAAATGTTGAGCAACCATTCTTCTTAGGACTTACATGGGATTCATGTGTGAGCTTAAACAGAACTTCCATGGATTCACATAAACCACTGTTTCCTACCCCGGAAGTAATCCTTGAGTGATTGAGGGGTGAGGGGTCAAAATCAAAGAGTGGGGGAGAGAACTCATCTGGTTGAGTTTTTCTCATTGTGTGGAGCGGAAAAATGTAAATGAGGGTTTGGTTAGAAGTGAGCAAAATGTTAAAAAGAAAGAAGGTGTGAGAACAGAGTTAAAAGAATATCAAAACTCTGCACCAACCACTTTCTGAGTCGGGCAACCACATTTCTGATTGGTTCACATTCTTTGGTGACCATCATTGAAAAAGGCAGTGAGCCCATGCCAACTCTTGTATTAACCCCACCAGCCACTCGTTTCTTTCTTAACAAAGAAATGTTTCATTTTCTTTGGGGACGCAACATATATGCTATCTAGTCTTCACTCGGAAGATTTAGATATTGAAAAAGAAGGAAAGTTGGCTCACCTTCACACCTCTTTCATGCACATTGAGTCTGTGTAATATTTGTTGTTGTCTCAACAGTTTACACAATTTGAGCCTTATGAAACACAATCATTGTGCTAAATTCTTTCATAACACAAGCACGAGCACACAGAAAATTTGTTTTTCTGTCAGAACATTCATAGAATTACCTTGTGTTTTTCAATGATTGAATGGAAGTCCTGGGGAGTCATCATCAAACCAGCTCCTTAAATTGTACATTCATTGTACACAGTAACTTTGTGTTACTGACAGGCACTCCTAACTGTTTCATTTGTTGAATCAGGGTTACATCGTTCATTATATCTGAATCTGAAAAGATTCGGGTATATATAATTCATGATTCAGCTATTCAGATCAAAGGGCGGAGAATGTCAAATTTACCATAAAAAAGGGGAGATTGTTAGTCTTTATAAAGGGGGAAATCAAAGAACATGCTGAAATTGATGAAGTTTTGATGATCATGATGTTCACAATCATCAAAAAGGGGGAGAAGTCTACAAAGATCAATTTCAAAGAATGAAAAGGGACAAATTTTCAAAACTTAAATTTCAAAGCCATAGCTTCAGAGCTAAAGAGATGTCAAGTCAGATGGATAAGTTTCAAGACAGATGAAAGTTTGTTTGGATCAAGAAGATTCAAAAAGATTCTGAAGAAAGATAATTCAAAAACAAATTCAGATAATTCGAGAAAGTTCATTTTTCTGAAGACAGTTCAGAGATTAACAGTGATAAAGATACATGTTTGTCAAAGATCCCTCGAAGTTTCAAAAGTTTCAAAGTTTTCAAAGAAGTTTAAAGAGTTTCAAATTCAAAAATGAAGTTTTCAAAGTATTGTTCAAGACTTGTTGACTTTCCAGAGATGCAAAGTGTTAAAGACTTTTCAAGATTCTTCAAAGACTGAAAAATTGATGATCGTTAAAACTTCAAAGTTCAAAGCTGTCAGAGTTAAAGATTGAAGAATCAAAAGACTAGTGTCAATTTTTTTTTAAAAATCTTGAATACAAAGGGGGAGATTGTTAGTGTATTAATTGTATCCAAGATTTAGTTAGAAAAGTCAAGTCTAGCAAAGTCAACAAGGTCAAAGTTTCTAAGTCAAAGTTAGCAAAGTCAATCTTAGTGTTTGTTGGTTTAAGCATGTGGTTTCATATCTTGGTATAAATAGCTTGTTGTTTGGAATCATGTAACTAGGAACCTTCATTGTAATATCTGTTAGATTAATAACAACGATGCTTTCTCTCTCTACTTTCTCTCTCTAGACCTTCAATGTCAAAATCATGACTGTAGAATTACTTGTTTGATTTACTTGATTTGAATCTGGAATTACAATTTCACAACTACTTCGTCGCATGTGTTGCGTGCAAGTGAAGACATAAGTAGCCCGCTTATGCACTCGCACACCGAAGCCAGCCACTCTATTTCTTCTCAAAAATAAATAGTTTCAACTTCACACGTGTAACACCCTAAAAACCAGAGTGAATTTGAAACGCGGAAATTGGACGAATAGACATCATCAATTGGTATAAACCACCCAAAAAGGGGAAATGTACTAATCCTTTACAAGCCTGCATACTGATATGGAATTCAACAACAAACTAATCTAAACATAAACTATCAAGATTACACCAGTTGTCAATCCAATATCACCAAAAGAATGGGACTTAAACAATTGCCCAACATCAAATACTAGTCATCTCAAAATCCCCGAGACCAAGCTCGTCACTCAAGCCCTTGGCAACCCACCGCTAATGGGAACCTGTTATACATATCATTTGAGAAAAAGTGTTAAGCTTAAAGCCTAGTCAGAACATACAGTTTATAAATTACAAGAGATATAAACAAATGCATCATACGGAAATCATTTCAATAAGGTTTAGTTTTCAAATGAAACTTTTGCCCCAACCGGGCTTTTTGATGCAAACTCAACATGACGACAAAAGATAACCAAATTTTACCAAGGATTGTAGCGCCACACAAAGTAGGCCACAATCCGAGTTATGAGACGAATCACTTGGAATCCATGGCCACGAACTACAAAGGTTCGTACTACGATGTGAGGTAGGGCCCCCGAGGAAACCAAGTCAAAACTCGTTCACTAGGACTATACTATGACCCATGGCTAGTAACCGGTCTCACATAACCGTACCAAATGGCCCCCAAGGATCATAGGCATCCATAGCTACATATGAGGGAAAATATGATCCATGGCTAGTAACCGGTCTCGCATAACCGTACTAAATGGCCCCCGAGGATCATATACATCCATTTATACAAAGAGGGGAAAAGACATCCCAAATATAAGTCGACTCAATACCTAGGGGTCAACTAATAAAGGTACAGACTCGTCACAACAACATATGTGACCAACCATAGATAGTCATATGGTATAAAATAACATTTATAAACAAAAATGCATTTTCAAGTTTAACTTCGGGTAAGAATGAAAATCATCAAAATGAACTTTAAACATTATTTCAAGTAACCCACATAAATGTGCAAGTAAGACATCCTTTTACTTCAAATAAGATGGAACCCATCATTTTAGTCAAAAAATGATCGGGAACCCCAAAATCACCAAAAACCCGTTATGTCAAAATGTAGATAACTTAAATCCATACCGTAGAAATACTTTGGACTTCAAAAATATAAGTTTTGACATGTATAAAGTTTATTAAATAGTAGTAAGAACTCACCAAATAGGTTTTAGAATAAGAACCCGAAAACTAGATATCGACCACCGAGAGGAGACGAAGCTTTCTAACCCGAACCCTTGCTTGAAGCACTAAATACTAGCATCATACGACAACCGAAGAACCACACAAGAAACCAGAGAGACTTGAGAGAAAAGAGAGAAAAGAAAAGTGAGATATTTCTCCCCTGAAATATCACTTAACCCAAACAGCCACCGCGCGGGCTAAGTCGCGCCATGACTGGCGCCACTCACTGGATCTTGCAACCAATCAGCGCATCGTACAGGTTATGGCGCGGGTACACTCGCGCCATGACTCGCGCCACCCACTGGACAAAACCCAAACAAACAGTGCATCGCGCCGCAACTCGCGTCGGCCACTGCCTTAGCTTCTTCTTCTAAACTGGTCAAACGAAACTCGGGGTGTTACAATCCTCTCCAACTTGGAGATGATTTCGTCCCCGAAATCCCAACTACCCAAAAGGGTGAGGATATCTTCGCTTCATATCCTCCTCAGCTTCCCATGTCACCATTGGCTCCCCGATGATGCTTCCACTACACATTGACCATCGTGACCTCTTTGTGACGCAACTTCTTAGACTTTCTTTCTAAGATAGCATCAGGATCTTCTACACAACGGTTACCCTCATCCACTCTTAACTCTGAGAGGGGAATGACGCTTTCTTCTTCCGCCAAACACTTCCGAAGGTAACAAATATGGAACGTGTTGTGGATTCTGCTCAACTCTGACGGCAGTTCCAATTGGTAGGCTTGCAAACCCACCCGCTTAAGCCCTTTGAAAGGTCCAAGGAAACAGGTACTCAGCTTTCCACGTTTTCCGAACCTGATAATGCCCTTCCATGGCGACACCTTCAGCATCACACGGTCGCCCACTTGGAACTCCATCGGCCGCCTCTTCTTATCGGCATAGCACTTCTGCCAATCCTGGGCCGCTTTCAATCTTTCACAAATGCCCTTGACCTTATCGGCCGTCTCTTGCACTATTTCTGGTTCGGTAAATTGCTTCTCTCCCGCTTCAAGCCAACTTACGGGAGTTCGGCACTTCCGCCCGTACAATGCCTCAAAAGGTGTCATCCTAATACTCGAGTTGTAGCTATTGTTGTAAGCAAACTCCACCAAAGGTAGGTGAGAGTCCCAACTACCCCCGAAATCGATGACACAAGACCTCAACATGTCTTCTAGCGTTTGGATCATTCTCTCGCTTTGCCCGTCGGTTTGTGGATGGTAAGTCGTACTCAACTTAACTCGCGTACCAAGCTCTTTCTGAAATCCATCCCAAAAGTTTGAAGTGAACCGACTGTCGCGATCCGACACGATCGATAAGGGTATTCCATGCCTCGAGACCACTTCATCGATGTAAAGCTTTGCTAACTTGTCCATCGGTAATGTCTCGCGCATAGCCAAGAAGTGAGCGCTCTTAGTCAATCTATCGACTATTACCCAAATGGTATCGTGGCCTCGAAGAGTTTTAGGAAACTTCGTCACGAAGTCCATGGTAATATGTTCCCACTTCCACTCGAGAATCTCTAAAGACTGAAGACTCCCGTACGGTCATTGATGTTCGGCCTTAACTTGCGAACACATTACACAACGCTCCACGTAACGTGCCACATCAAGCTTCATTACTGGCCACCAATATGCAACTTCAAGTCCCTGTACATCTTTGTACTTCCCTGATGAATGGAATACTTGGACTTGTGTGCATCCTCAAGCAACAGATCACGGTTACCCCCGATCTTGGGTACCCACACGCGACCGTTGAATAGTTTTACCCCACAGCTATCTTCCTTTAAGAGCAATTGTTGCTTCGTCATGACTTCCTCTTTGAGATTTTCTTCTAACAAAGCTTCAACCTGCGATGTCTTGATATTTTCAACAAGACTAGACACTAACTCGATTCTCGAATGGGTAGCCCGAATACTTCCGCTATAGTCCTTCCGACTTAACGCATCGGCCACCACGTTCGCCTTACCGGGATGGTAAAGCAATTCACAATCGTAGTCCTTGAGCAACTCGAGCCACCGCCTTTGCCTCATGTTTAACTCCTTTTGATCAAATACGTACTTCAAACTCTTATGATCGGTGAAGAGTGTACATTTTGTTCCATAAAGGTAATGTCGCCGAAGCTTTAAGGCAAACACCACTGCTGCTAACTCCAAGTCATGGGTAGGATAGTTCTTCTCGTGTATCTTAAGTTGCCTCGAGGCGTAAGCGATTACCCTGCCTCTCTGCATCAACACACATCCTAATCCCATCTTCGAAGCGTCTCTATAGACCACGAAGTCTTCTGACCCTTCAGGCAACGACAAGATTGGAGTTTCACAAAACTTCTTTTGTAGAATTCGGAACGCCTTCTCTTGCATTTCGGTCCAATCGAATTTCACATACTTCTGAGTTAAAACTGTCAAGGAAGAAGCGATCTTCGAAAAGTCCTGAATGAATCTCCGGTAGTACCCCGCCAAACCCAAGAAACTGCGGATCTCTGACGGACGTGACCCAAAAATTGCACTTCTTCAAGCCAAAAGTCGCACTTGGAAAACTTGGCGTACAATCTTTCTTTTCTCAACACATCAAGAACTTCGCGCAGGTGTTGCTCGTGCTCTAACTCGCTCTTAGAGTACACGAGTATATCATCAATGAATACGATGACCAACTTTTCGAGGAAAGGTCGGCATACTCTATTCATCAAATCCATAAATGTGTTCGTTAGGCCAAAATGCATTACAAGAAACTCGTAATGGCCGTAACGTGTTCTGAAAGCCGTCTTCGGAACGTCCTCTTCTCTTACCTTCACCTGGTGGTAACCCGAATGTAAGTCGATCTTGGAGAAACACCCCGCTCCTTGGAGTTGATCGAACAAGTCGTCAATTCTTGGAAGCGGATACTTGTTCTTCACTGTAGCTTTGTTCAACTCACGATAATCGATGCACATTCTCATTGTGCCATCTTTCTTCTTGACGAACAAGACCGGAGCTCCCCATGGCGACGAGCTCGGTCTTACAAATCCCTTCTCCAAAAGCTCTTGGAGTTGGGCCATCATCTCTTGCATCTCTGCTGGCGCTAACCGGTAAGGGGCTCTAGCAATAGGAGCCTCTCCCGGTACGAGATCAATTCGAAACTCCACTTGGCAATCGGGTGGTAACCCGGGCAAGTCGTCCGGAAAGACGTCTGGAAAATCACGCACAATCTTCACATCTTCAAGCTTTAACTTCTCTAGCTTGGCGTCGATCACGTAGGTTAGGAAAGACGAGTATCCTTTCACCAAACACTTGCGTGCTTTAGTCATGGTGATTATTGCCACATCTCCCTTCCTCTTCTCACCATAAATCACAACAACTTCGCCACTGGAATTGGGAAGTCGAATCAATTTCTTGGAACATACAAACTCGGCATGATTGTTCGCTAACCAATCCATGCCGACCATAACATCAAAACCTCTGATTAACATCGGCAACAAATCGATTGAGAAATATTTCCCTTCGATGCCGAGAGTAAACTCCTTCAGAATATCACGGATCAGAACTTGACTACCATCTGCTATCTCAACCACTAACGCATCCTCAAGACTAGTAGTGGGCTTAGCAATCTTTTAACGGAACAACTCAGATATAAAAGAGAAACTGGCACCCGTATCGAATAAAACACGAGCAGGTACTGAGTTTATAAGAAATGTACCCGATACCACATCAGCTGATGCCTTGGCCTCATCGGCCGTCATCTGAAACGCTCGAACCGGAACCCTAGAGGGATTCTCTTTCTTCACTGGCGTGCTACCCGACATAAGCTTCGGGCAATCTCTCTTTATGTGCCCCGGTGCCTTGCACTCATAACATACCAGCCCTCTGATCGGGCAATCCTTGGCGAGGTGATCAGCTTTCCCGCACTTGAAATAAGTTTGAGAAGTGGTGTTATAGTTACCGTGGTGCTTAGTTCTGCACTTCTGGAACCACCTAGCTTCTTGATAACGGCTGAAGCTTTGGTTTCCGACAAAAGGTCGAGATCTCTTAAGAGGTACTGAACTGCTCTCCCATTTCCGCTTCTCAACAACAGCCGCAGTCTTTTCCGGTTTACCTCTCGCGTAAACCTCTTCCATAAACTGTGCCTCTTCAATAGTCTCCCGAAGGTTAGAAGCCTTCGAGTTTCGAACCATGGTCATCATGTCCGACGGTAGACCCTTCAGAAAGGCCTTAATCTTCTCCTTCTCAGTTGAGGCCACATGCCCCACTAAACACAGCTTCTCCATGAACTGACGGGTATACTCTCTCACCGTCAAATTCCCTTTCTCCAGCAATCGGAACTCTGCCTCAATCTGATCCACGGCCCTCTCATTGCAGTACTCCTCTAACAATTTTATCTTGAATTGGCCCCAAGTCAGTTGGGCCAAAACAGTAGGAGAGAGGGTGGACTGGATAACATTCCACCACGACAATGTCGTATCCCTGAGCAACTAGGTACCGAATCTTACCTTCTGTTCACCACCACATTCAGATGAACCGAAAGCCTATTCGATAGTTCGGATCCACTTGACACACGCAACTGGGTCTTCGGAACCAGAGAACTCTGGCGGTCCGCAACCCAGAAAAGACTTATAGGAACAACTCTTCCCACTTTTCGGAGCACCGACAACTCTGTGCTCCTCCGCCTGTCTCTGTTCCCAGTGCCTCCAGAGCCAACCAAAACATTCTCCTCCACTGCCTCATGCCTGCTGAGGCTCGTGTCCCGGTCCTCCAACATTTTCTGAAAAACCTCTTGTTGTTTCTCCATGGCCGACGTCACCATCTGCATGACGCTGGCCATCATATCAGCCTGAGGGTTTGCCACTTGAAAAACGGGGCCTGTGGATGCCAAATCTACTTTTGGCCCCATCTCCACTTCCCCAGTAAATATAGGTGGCATGCCCGGAGGAACGACTGCTGACACTCTAACCACAGGGTTCAGCTCACGTGAACTGACATCGCGAAGATCTCTGTCGCCTGACGGACGACCACGTGTGTTCTCCATACCTACGTAATGGTTGCCACACAAGCACGAATAGAAATAAGAGACAGATCAACAGAAAAAACACGAAAGAACGAATACCACATTACCAATTGTCATATTAACGGTACATTAAGCACAATCACGTATAAATATTCTCATAATAACATTAGCTAAGTGAAATTATGAACATACAATACATAAAGGTTCTTAATACTATCCCTACAACGTTCGATAACTATAATTTCCGTCGACTCTAAGACCAACCAATCTTAGAAATTCTACCCAAACTCACGAATCAACGCTTAACATACTCAGTCTAAGTCTATACATCTTACATTCATGCCTAGTTCACTTAAACTAGAACTCTGATACCAACTTGTAACACCCTAAAAACCAGAGTGAATTTGAAACGCGAAAATTGGACGAATAGACATCATCAATTGGTATAAACCACCCAAAAAGGAGAAATGTACTAATCCTTTACAAGCCTGCATACTGATATGGAATTCAACAACAAACTAATCTAAACATAAACTATCTAGATTACATCAGTTGTCAATCTAATATCACCAAAAGAATGGGACTTAAACAATTGCCCAACATCAAATACTAGTCATCTCAAAATCCTCGAGACTAAGCTCGTCACTCAAGCCCTTGGCAACCTATCGCTAATGGGAACCTGTTATACATATCATTTGAGAAAAAGTGTTAGGCTTAAAGCCTAGTGAGAACATACAGTTTATAAATTACAAGAGATATAAACAAATGCATCATACAGAAATCATTTCAATAAGGTTTAGTTTTCAAATGAAACTTTTGCCCCAACCGGGCTTTTTGATGCAAACTCAACATGACGACAAAAGATAGCCAAATTTTACCAAGGATTGTAGCGCCACACAAAGTAGGCCACAATCCGAGTTATGAGTCAAATCACTTGGAATCCATGGCCACTAACTACAAAGGTCCGTACTACGATGTAAGGGAGGGCCCTCGAGGAAACCAAGTCAAAACTCGTTCACTAGGACTACACTATGACCCATGGCTAGTAACCGGTCTCACATAACCATACCAAATTGCCCCCGAGGATCATAGGCATCCATAGCTACATATGAGGGAAAATATGATCCATGGCTAGTAACCGGTCTCGCATAGCCGTACTAAATGGCCCCCGAGGATCATATACATCCATTTATACAAAGAGGGGAAAGGACATCCCAAATATAAGTCGACTCAATACCTAGGGATCCACTAGTAAAGGTACAGACTCGTCACAACAACATATGTGACCAACCATAGATAGTCATATGGTATAAAATAACATTTATAAACAAAATCGAGCTTCTCATGAGACTCCCATGCCGTCTCACCCTTCTGTTGGGGTCGATCTTTCTGCTTCTCGTCGTACACCAAATGATGTGTTCCCAACCATCATGTATATGTTTTACAAGGCAAACAACTATTTTGTGGACTTTGATAGAATAAAGATCCATCCGGTTATTCGATCTATTCTTCGAGGACATCCACTTGCTCAGGCTTTGTCTTCTGTTGCTGAAGTTCCGGAGGTCTACATTCAGTAGGCTTGGCATTCTATAACGAAGAATGAACTGGCTCGTCCACATCACTTTGATCTTCAAATCGATCAATTTGAATCTTTTCTTTCCTACAAGCGACTGAGATTGATACTGGAGCTTCCTGAGCCGAACTCCAGACTAGGCCGTACTACCTATGACAGTTTTCCATCAGAAGAGGAAGTATTTGAGGGAATCAAACAGCTTGGATATGTTGGTCAACTGAACAAAGTTACAGACTTTGACAAGTCTAATCTACCTCCAGTATGGTATGCACTGTTCTCAGTTATCATCACGTGCCTGACATCGAAGCATTCTGGCACAGACAGTGCAAGTCTAATGTATCTCTTATTGTTCCATGCAGTCGTCTATGACTTGCATGTCGACTACACTTTTATTTTTTGGACCGAACTCTCGGAAGTGGTACATGACAAGTTCACCAACAAGAAACGGAAGTTCATTCCATTTATTAGATTTCTGAAACTTATTGTTCGAAGTATGCTGAGAAGCAATCCAGCCATTCCTCGCAGATTATCTTGGCCTCAGGTTCCAGACACCGAAATGACTTATATTCAGAATCAGAAGAGGTTTTTCGACTATTCTATGACCATTCCATATGCTCTTATCGCTAACTATGCTGATGTTTCTGATGAGAATGTCATAGAATATTGCATGAAGAATGAGTTTATGGAGGTTGAACAAGATGAGCCTTCTCATGACACTAGAGCTGCTGCTACTCAAGAGTTTGAAGTTGAAGAAGTTGTTGCTACTCAAGAAGTTGAAGTTGAAGCAGCTATTGAACAAGAGATTGAAACAGTTGCTGAAAAAGAGATTGAGATTGTTGTAGCACAAGAAGATGAGACCGTCGTTGCATCTCAACAAATTGGTGTTGTTCTAGCTGATATTGGTCCTGAAGTTAGTGATACTGCTGTTGATGCTGATATTTCTAGTGATAAAGATGTGGAAAATGATGATGAAGATGCAACTGATGATTCTGATAGTGATGGTGATGATGGTGATGATGGTGATGATGGTGATCAACCAAGTCTTCGGATTTATGAAAGAAAGATCAGGACACCGGAAGTGGTTGTTTCAACAGATGTTGTTTCTGAAGATGATTTTGTTCCTGTTAATCCTTCTGTTGCTTGTCTTCAAGTAGATGAATTAGATACAGCATTTGATCAAACCTCAGTTTTGGTACAAAGTCAAGCTCCAGCAACTTCGCTTGCGGCCATTCAGTCTACAACAGTTTCAGCTGTAGAGCTTACTTCTGATCAAGCTCGGGTTTCTATTGACAAATTCTCTACTTTGAACGATGTCATTCGTCAGTTATCAGAGAGAATGGATGCAGAAAAGGAAGCTCAAATTCTGAAGTTGAAGACTTTCTTCAAAGGTAAAATGCCTGAAATTGATACTTTAGTGATTCCTCTAGAGATTCCTTTCAGACGACCAACTGGGGTAGTTCTTCGTGAACCTTCTTCTGCTATGACTTCAACTACTTCTCTGATTGTTTCTCTTCCATTTTATTCGGTGGTTTCTATGTCTGCGGGAATTTCTATATCTGCTCCTTCTGGTACATCTTCAAGGTCTTCTCTTCATGAACTTCCTATTTCTGAGTTGACTGATCTATTATATGTGCGTCTACTGTCTATGTCACCGCCACAACATCAGGATCAAGATCTTCTTTCTTTGCTACGGAACTTCCAACCTACGCCGCCTCCAGTTCCTTCTTCTGAATCTGACCGGATTACTGCTTTATCTGATAAGTTTCATGCATTCAGATCAGAAGTTCGAACAAGTTTTTCTGATCTCAAATCTTTTATGTCTCAAGCCTTCTCTGATTTATCTTCCAGGCTTGATCTTCGTGAACAAAGTTGCAGGACTGAGGCCGACCCGTCTCATAAGCGTCGACATGACCAAGATGATCCTGATCATCAAGGCCATGAGGGGGAGATGGCAAAGAGACCGAGAGTTGAAGGATCTTCTGAAGCTAGAGAAGATATTCAAGAAGAAGTGTCTAGTGATAAAGGAAAGAGTGGTGAAACTATTCAAGACTGCAACATTCAAGATTTAGTGAATGTTATGATTGAAAATGCTGATTTATCTTCCTTGCATAATGAACTGAATATTTCTGAGAGTAATATTAACAATAATATGCAAATTGTTGTTTATATGGATCCAGATGTTTCTACAAATGTTCATGAAGTTGAAGAATCTGAAGCTGCAAATGATATGAGGACATTCTTTGCTAATTTCATATAGATTAATTCTGATGATGAGAAGATGTCAGGTTTGAAAAGATATGTCACGTCAATGAAGAAGACTGTGATGACATCGTTATCATATCAGATACAGAAGATGACTCAGTGTTCATGGATGCGAAAGATGAAGAAGAAGCAGATTTGTTATACAGTGATCTTCCTGCTCATGATGAGATTCCTGAATCAGCTAAAGCCACATCTACTCCTGTTGTTAGTTCAGCTCCGACTACCACTATTCCTTCAAGTTCATTTGAAGTTGGTCAGTCGTCAAGAGCAGAAGTTGATGTTCCACCTTCTGATTTTGTGATTCCACCGTCTATTCTTGAAGAAGGACCAGCTTTATCTAGACTTCAAAGACAAAGGAATTTGCAACGTAGATACATGGCTTCAAGGCTAAGAACAGCTTTTCTAGAAGACACTCAGAGAAACATCTTTGTCTCTAGAAGAAGGCCGATTAACATCTATGCAATCCTTGGAGTAAAGAAAGAGTCAGATGCCTATCAATACGAGTACTTGATGTTCATTAAGTGCCAGCGCAAAAGGAATAATACCGTCTCTTCTCCACACTTGATTGTTCGAGTCATCAGTGTCACAATCAACAAGTTTGTGAATATCTGGTATCCTTATTTTGTAGTTGAAAGAAGAGATTGTAGGCTGTATACCTTCTCAGAGGCAGACTTTTCTGATCTTTCAATTGATGATATTGAGTTCTTATATGACCATTTCAGGAATCTCTATCATAGATCACAGGATGTTTCAATAGCTTTGTTCGTCATCAAAAGATTCATTCGACGATAAATCCGATTCTTCCGGGTTTTTGATTTCCAGATGGCCATAGAAAGTTTTCAGCCGGTTGTTAATCTTCAAAGGCCCAACCGAAGCTTGCCGAACTTAGAGTCTTATCCTCTTCTCACCATTGTTGAAGATCCATATGGAGTTGTGTACAAGAATGGCTCTAATGAAAAATGATTTCTCAGGTTTGAAGAAATTGCTTACTACTCCGATGGAACCTTAAAGGTGATCAAGCTTCAATTGGAGCAACGTCTGAAGGAGGCTAAAAGAAGATTTTTGGAAACAAGAGCTAATGCATTTCATGTTGATAATGACGAGATTCAATTTCTCCAGAAGACATTAGATTCAATTCAAGAGAGATTGAATCTCCGCTCAACTCTAAGACGACTGGAAGTTTTAGTTGGTTTGAATAGATTTCGTCAAAGAGAAGAGCGTCAGTGATTCTCCAAAGTCGCCTGGTTGGTCTATGCTGTTTTTGAAGACCACGGCGCCAATGATTACTAAGGGGGAGATTGTTAAGTCTAATTTTGTAGTAATCATTGTATTTATTTTCTAGTCTGACTGTGCTTAAATTTCAATATTTGTATTGTAAAGGCTAGGGGTATTTAAGTCCCCTTAGAGCCTTTGTTTTGTAACTTTGGCACTCACATTTTAATAGATCTGAATACTTTGCGCTTCCTTGCTCTCTCTCTCTCTCTCTACTTTCTCTCTCTAAAGATTTAGAGATCTTGGTTTCTCATTTTTGACAAAACCGAATCCTTTTGTGTTTTCATCCAACTTGCAAACTTTATGGACCAAAAAGAAGAGATAGAAGCAAAAGTGGGTAGAAAGTGGAATAAAACGCAAGAAAAGAGTAACAAATAACTCTAAAAAATGAGAGTTATCAATACTCTTAATAAAATGTTTGAAGAGTATGTTGAGCAACATAAAGCGGCTAATGTTGTTTCGTCAAATAGTGCACTTGACAAGAGTGAATGTGGAGTTAAGAGTGGTTATTGCAAGGTAAGTTTTAGAGTTGGTAAGGGTATCAAAAGTGGTGCCACAAAGTAGGATCAACATATTAAAACTGTTGATACTTTTGTAGGTGTGATGTCAGAGTAGACATTTATTTGGAAGGAGTGTACCTTGGTGAGTTGGGTGTATATTATGATGCCTTGGAGTGGTGGAAGGAGAAAAATCTAATGTTTAGAATCTTTTTTTAAATAGTTGTTTATGGGAGAGTTATTGATCTCAAAGGAACGAAGATGGTAGATATGCTTATTTGTGGAGTTGATTGGTATCGTCATCATTTATAGACTACACAAGAAGAAAAATAAGGTAATATTTCAGAATATATTCAATTCTAATACTTATTTTCTTACAATCTAATAATTATTTTATTTTTTTGTAATAGGAAAATGATGATATGATATATGTTGATCTTCCGTAAGGAATGAAAATAGAAAGTTCCACGAGCAATGTTGTTGTGCTGCTAGACGAATCATGTTGGTGAATTGTTTTTTTTCTCTTTTTTTGTTCAAACAATGATGATTGATGAATGGTCGGTGAATTTCTTTTTTTATTTGTTTAAACTATGGTAAGTAATGTGTACTAGTTAACGAAATGACAAGTGATAGTTGTTTTTATTTCTCTATGTTCTTTCGTTTATATTTGTTCCTTCTAGGGGTGAGCATCGGAAGCGGGTACCCACCTTTGAAATTGGAACCACTTCGGAACTGCCAGTTTCGGAACCGATGTGATTGGTTCCGGTGACTAAAATATGGAACCGATCGGGACCGGTTTCGGTTCTCATTTTTTTGGAACCATTACCCGCTGGGTACCCGCCGGGACCGGGTACCTGGTCCTGCTGGGTACCCAGAACCGAAACCGGCGGGTCCCCGCTATTTTTTTAATAAAATATATTTTATTTATTTATAAAAAATTAATAAACTACCTTTTAGTGAAACATCATTTGTAGTATTTATTAGCATCAACTAAATTATAATGACGCGAAGTGTTTTTTAAAGCACCGTTTGTAGTATTTTTTTTGTTTTGTAAGCAGCGTTTGTAATATTTATTTGTTTTGTAAGCATTGTTTGTAGTATTTATTAGGTTTTAGTTTTCACGTTTGTGGTATTTATTTCTTTACGTTTGGACTTTGTAATATAATTAATATTTACCCTTTTATATGATAAATGATAAAAAAAATTAGACAGTGGGTACCCGGTACCAGAACCGGTGTAACCGGTTCCGGTTCCTTCATTCCAGGAACCGCCGGTTCCGGTTCCGGGAATTTTAGGCGGGTACCCGCCTTTGCTCACCCCTAGTTCCTTCATGTTGTTTAAGCATGTTTGTTCACATTCGTTTACCGTCATAACGAACGAACATGAACATGAACACGAACACACCTATTTTCTAACCGAACACAAAAATATTTGTTCGTTTACCGCTATGTTCGTTCATTTATTCGATTAAATAAACTTAGTTATATAGTTCAATTCGTTTACAGGAAAGAATGGCAGCCATGGGAGGAACTAGCTTTTTTTTTATGAAGGTGAAATATTAAAATAATCTTTCGTCTTCACACTCCCAAAATAAGCAATGGTTCTTGGAAGTAGAAATAACAAAAGTGATTTCAAGTCGTTTAGCCAAGCTTGTGATTTATAATTTCATGGCAGATTTTGGTTTACGCCAATTAGCTTCGGGTTCTCACTACCAATCCAAGTGGGAATTCTTATAAGAAACCCAAAATAACAGCAACTCCAATAATCAACTTTTTTTACGCTCAAAAGTTTCAAGGAAAATTATACTTTCCAACACATTTTATTTCAACACTTTAAATAATATTTTTCTTTTTAAATGATAACATTTTCAAGTGGAAACAATTTAAATAATATTTTTTTTTTCTTCTTAATGAAAATGGGGTTGTTTGTTTTTTTCTAAAAACCTCTTAAGTCTGAATCATAACTAGAATAAGACTTTAGACCTCTTAAAAAACAAACGGTTTATAGTAGTTGTTAGAAGATAACATTAAATATGTCAAACAGTCGCATTTGAAAAACAAATCTATCAAAAATAGATGCACTCGAGGTTTAGTTTGACAAGTAATGTCTGTTGTTTGAAGACAAAATTCATGTTAATAAATATAAGCTCCTCCAAAGCAAGTCAAACGCAATAATATTTGTTTTCCATTAAACCCAACCAAAAATAAAAATATTATCCTCTATTTGAAGGTGACAAAACCATGCCAATAAAATAAAATAAATCTAGCACCTACCCTCCTCTCCCTATACCAGACAGACAACTAGTCTCCATAAAAACAAACATACAGAGTCCAATCTTCACTCATTGCGGATGGAACAATACTTCTCCCACAGCCACTGCGATTTCGCTATTTCGGCCATCAGATTCTTGAACTTATGGCTGCAATCTCCTCCACTGCAAATTGGTCAATAATCGGCATTATTTTTCTAAAAATCAAACCAAACCAAGTAAATACCACTCGAAAGTAGGGTTTTGTTTGTATAATTGTATTCCCCGGCTGACCAGTTCGGTTAAAGTGTCAAAGACCATGGATTTTAAATATATATTAAAAAAAAAGAGAGAGGGAGTTGAAGGGTCACACCTGATGCGGTTTAAAGATGCAACAGCTCTAAGTGCACTGCGAATCATGTCTTCATTGCGATCAACTTCTTGCTTTACAGCATCTTGTTTCGGCTTGAAATTAACAGTCTTCTGGAGAGGGTCCACCAATGAATCTAAAACTGTAATGGTTCAAACATCCATATTAGCTACCATCCAAAGTGTCTACATGTCCAAACAATAATAAAATAAAAATAAAAAAGATGCACTAACCTGCTAAGACAGCCGAAGGACACTTATCGGCAAGTTTTGAAAGGATAAGATGGCAAGGCATCTTAACATCATAATGATCTGTGACGAATCAAATAATGCAGTTTTAGAAATAATGGGCTATATTATTATACTCCATCCATCCCAAAATAAATGTCCATAACGAAAACCACATGGAGTTTTAGAAAAGTGTAATTATTACACTCTTATTAATTAAATGACAATTTTACCCTTACAGATAGAAGTAATGGATTTATCCATCTCATAATTAAGGTTAGAATTGGACACTTATTTGGGATAGAGGGAGTAAAAATAATTCTCGAGTAAGATTGTGAAAAGATCTTGGCTAAGATGCTGAAAAATCCAATAATAGAACCATTAGGGATCATCATGAACTTACCATCAAGACCAGATTTAAGGTAAGGCACAATAAAAGATGAAGGGTTCAACTGATCAAGGCAATTATCAAGCAATGTATCTACACATTCAAAAGCTGCTTTCCTCAACTCGAGACCATCGTCAACTGTATGCTTAAAAGGACCAAGATCAACCGTTCTAATCAGTTCTTTCTGCACAAAAGTGTTAAAAGTCAATACATGTATTCACCATTAAAGAATTTAATCAAGAAATGAACAAGAAACAGCTTCACATATAACTTCATATCTCATCTTGAGATCTCCGTTTTGAGAATACCGGACATGGTGCAAAGGGGTAAAACAATGTCTCAAAAAGTTTCTAGAGAACACACTTGTAGCAGAAAGTTCAGGCGAGTCATTACCAAAATTGATTGTACATTTTCTTCTAGGAAGTTTAGGAATCAAATTAAGTAAAATCTTTCTTATTTGCTTCTAAGTCCAATAATAACATTAACAAAACCCGAAATATGCATACATGTCCTCCAGGAAACTGATGTTCCTAAGATGTAGTGGAGCTATCCTTAATTTCTTCTTTGTTGTCAATGGACCCAACTAAAGCAAAACAAGCATTCCTTAGAGGTGGAGTTTCAGGCAAGTTATCAATCAGTGTCAAAAAGATTCAGTACATCTTATAATATTTTTTCAAGATAATTCCAGGAAAGCTCATTTCATTAGTCCTTATCTCCTCTTTTCCTTTAAAAGATATGTTCCCATTTTGACCTCAAAAAAGCTTACTGGTGTGAAAACTATAGTCCATGAAGACCTTCACATAGTAACTACTTCAGACATACATGCCCTTATGGCTAAATGAATCAAATCTAATAATTAACAAATGAAATATATTCATTTTCCAACTTACTATGCTTATGTTGGAAGGTATATATGTATAGCTTGAACCCCATTGAATGTTGTTCTTGTTTCTTTAGTACCTCCATTGGCTCCTATTTCTTGTCATGTTGCTTGGATTATTAACAAGTGGTATTCAAGCTCTTACTTTTGCAACTTTAACCGCAGCTTATATAGGTGAACCCATGGAGGGCCGCCATTGACTAGTTTTCTGTTTTTAGATTAACCTAAGGCAATGTGTGTGTGGCTAAAAGAATTTGACTTAGGGAATGAAAATATATAACTACAATTTTACATGAGTCATAGAAAACAAGATTACAATATTGATATTAGAACAGAGAACCAAAAAGAAAAAGGAAAGAGATCTCAAATATCTATTTCCTAAAACTGCCGTTTGGTCCATTTATATCATAATCTACCTTCCCTTCAATGAATATTCGATATATATTGGTCATTGAATTCCTTGTACGGCTCAAGAAAAAATGATTCGAAGTTTTGTCTATGCATAAAATTATAATAAATAGCAAAGGAATCTGTAAAATAAGTTAGCCTAGGCCCTGGAATTTAACCCATATTTATTTAGCGTCCTTCCTGAAAAATAATAGATCATTTGTACTCATAACTCAAGTTGAATAATTCTCAAATATCTAAAAGATTTTTCTTTAAGATATTTTCTATATGAGAAATACAATGGGGTTAAGACTAAAGAATTGTCATCTTTCTTTAGGTAATCGCATGAAGTCTTCAATCAACAAAAATATGCCCATCAATACATACTCCGTCCGTGCCATGAAATTTGCAACATTTTCTTTTTGGGAAGCATGAAAACCGCAACATTTCCTTTTGCCATTAGTTTTGAATCTAATTTTGTCATTATTGAAAGGTATTCAAGATATTTGATTAATAGTTGTGTATTGAACTGTGTGCCCAGTCAAACACTGCATTTGTATTGAGACATGGTATCAAACTTCTACATATTTTTCACAACAGCTTCATAATATCAGTGAATGAATCTTTATTACAAATTTGTAAATTCATTATGATAATAACATTAGCAGTCCCACCCATTTCACTCACAGGAGCCATTAATGTTCCCTCCATCCCATTTCATATATCCAAAATGCCTCTGTTTGTACCTCACTAAATTATTTTGCATTCATTAATTAACTGATTTGCTTTCATTAATTAGAAGGGTGCTATCGCAGGTCAAAGGCAAATATAGCAATTACCTTGATTACTGTCTGATCATAAAGAAGTGGTAAAAGCTCCGGAAGAAGACTCTTGATGAGGTTTGGTTTGTTGTGACCAGCTATACTCAAAGCCAAAACAGCTGCTCGCCTAACATGCTGCCCAAATTCATCAAAATTCAACAATCAACTCTAGGAAGGATAAAATATAATAATCATTCATCAATGATAGACCAAAGATGCAAGTATTTTCATTTAAAAACTCAAAAAAATACTTGGAGTATTGTCTTTGTTAAACTCACCCGATCCTGATCCTTGATAAGCATAAGAAACGAGGAAATTTCTGGGTACATGACTGAATCAATCTTCTCTGGACGTTCAACTATAGAATACTTCACAGCAACAACAACTGTTGCCCTGGTGAATGCAGCAGGACTAGTTGTTCGCTCCTACAGAAACATATACATTTGATCATGAACTTCAACACAAATACATGAAAAGTAGCATTGCTTCTAGCTTAACCAACAAAACATTATAGTTAGTTGATAACGTACCTTGAGAGCAGGAACAAGTTTGGAAGGCTTAATCAGAGCAATCTTTCCCAAACACTCCGCTACCACATTGCGGACACCCTCTTCCTCACTTTCACAGTGATTGAATAGCAGGTTGAGTATCTTTTCAACACTAGAATCTTGAAATTCGGCTTTATCAACAGATTGTCTCACAATAACCTGTAAAGTAAAATAATGATTTTTGATAAAGTGATAGTTTACATAATCCCTATTTTGTTTCAAAGTAGTTATTATTGCCGGTGTGCAAGGGTTTGTCAATCTGAATTAGAATTTTAAATAAATCTAGACTAGCGGATACCTCTTTCAAAGAATGGAGCAACAGATACTGTTTTTTCTGCTGGTTATCGATCTGGTTCAAGATAAATGGCAAGTACTTGGGCAGATTCCCAACAGCAATATTGCCAAGTGCATAAGAGGCCGCAGATTTTATCTCTTCAAAGGGAGATTGAAAGGATTCAATAACTATGTTTTCTATGTGCGCATGAGAGCTCAAATCTTTTCTTCTACCAATTTCACCCAAACATAGCAAGGCAAGGTGTTGTTTGGCCTACAAAAAATTGAATAGTTTTGAGAAATGGCATTGCCAGGAAAAAAAAAAACTCAATGCAAAATGCAAAAGCTAGAGAGGTCCATAAACCTGCCAAGTAGGATTGTCAAAAAGATATAAAGCTGCAAAATCTATATGAAAGAAAAATTCTGATCACATTTCGGATTGCCAGATCTGATAAATTCTTGTATACATTAAAAGATGAAATTGTTTGCCTTAGCCAAGAAAATGATAAAAGGAATCGTCCTCTAAACTGGTAAAAAAGAGCAAGAAATAATTTGGTACTTTCCATTTTTGTGTGCTTTTTCTTAACTTAATCCACTATTTGTGACCAAAATTAAGTGGTTCTATTATTTTATATATTGAATTGTGAACAATATATTGACAGTAAGCCTAACTATATACAGGCGAATCTGTTATGTATTTGGATTTGGATGGAAAGTTCTCAAACCAACAACTAAAAGACCTGATTCCCTCCTATCCAATCATATAAATCACAGAGTGCTAGAAGAAAGAAATTAAAGGGTTAAATATCTGTGCACCATAAAGACCTATAAATATGGTGCATGACTTCCCGTTCATTATTGTACGTATGTTCGTCTTGGAATAATGTATATAGGTGAAACATGACACGAGTCCTTTCCTTACATAAATTGCTTAAAGAGATTGGCACAAATAAATTTAAAACAAAAGAAAGTGATGCAAGAACATCTTAAGAACCAGAAAATTATTCACAATGCGACTTTGAGCAAGGATGATGATATGTTCTTGCTTCCAACAACTAACATCCTGAAAAGATGACTGATACGACAAATAACTGTAACCCTCATAGGATCGAATTGATCGGGTCATGTAAGAACAAGGTTCAAGTATCCCGGTCTGTTAGGATGCCTCAGCTGCAACAGTAAGCCGTTTCTCGATCAATCCCATTAGCTGTCCGTTGTCAGGTTGGGCAGTAAGGGTCGAGGAGGGGCAATCATAGATGCTTTCAGCAGTTATTTGCTCTGCACTTGGCTACCTACCGTTTATTGTGGGCATGATAATTCGTAGCAAAATCTCATATCCAGCAACGGTTCCATTAGATATCTTACAACTAGAATCCTTTTTTTTTCAATCCAGTCCCTCCACCACTGTTTCCCTCCCAAGGGCAGGTTCTTATGCGTTACTCATCCACATGAACTCTGGAGGCATGAGGGTACTCCTGGTTTTAAAAAGCGCTCAATGCGTACACCTTGAGGCGAGGCGCTGGAATATCGAGTTAAGGCGGCACCTCTCGTGGGCTAGTCGAGTCGTACGCCTCGAGCCCCTGAGGTGGGCCTAGAGGCGCCTGAGGCGAGATTGAGGCGGGGGTTAGAAATTAAGGTTTTAAAGGTTGACTTACTGATTTTACTTTTTATAAAATAAGCCTATTCTCTTTCTCATCTTCTCCTACCCTCTTGTTGCTTGTAGTTTTCATTTGTCATCTCCAATGTCTTCGCCTGTCTCTAAATGTGAAGAGCATCACGTTTATATATAATATATATATGTATATATATATATTATGTCCCACTTCTCCAACTTCCCACTTTGAAGAGTATTTGGTAGATATATATAATTTATATCTTCTCCAGTCTCCCACGTTGTAAATATTTAGTGTATATATAATAAATATTATACTATATTCTATGTGTATATATATATATATCTGCCTCGGGGTTTATGCCTCAGGCCAGTTCCACTTTTTAAAACCTTACTCCTGGGAACAGATCCCATGGAGACGGAGTGGGGCATGTAGCTCAGAGGATTAGAGCACGTGACTATGTCACACAAGTGAACCTCTTATTAGGCCTACGCATATTTGGAAAACAAACAACCATGCCATCCCACTATGCTTGTACCTAAGCCAAATGCATATATTTCAAGCACAATGAAATATGTTCAATGTGTTACCATATCTAAGATCATCATCTTGTTTTTTTTTCTAAAAGTAATGCCACCTGCTTCAATCTAATCAAAATGATAGAAAGGCCACACTCCACATTCAGAACCCATTACGAAATAAAATTCCAATTAACTGAATGATCGAATGTCATAAAAGTACCATTCACAATTTTATAAATCCATAATCTATGAAAAATTTGGAGACATACTTGAATTGTGAATGGGCATGTAAACATCAGCAAGGTGATGTGTAGTTTTATTAGCCATAACCACAACCATGCTCCATAGTGCAAATGATGTCCTAGCACCCATTTCAGATCAGATATATAATAGTGACTCGAGATGGCAGAGTTGTACATAATTTACAACAGAGTATAAAGAATGCCAAGTATAAGTTATAAAAAATGCACAGTAATCACCCCAACGAAAAAAGAGGAGCTCAAGAATCTGGGCGTATAAAATATCATGGAACTTCCTCTTCTACTGATCAGCTCAAAAGGAAAGCAGAATATACAACTAGTGATACCAAAGTATTGTTAAGTGACTCCCCTACACAAAGCTTTGCCAACAAAAGACCACTAAGGGAAATTTGGATGGAACTTATAAAATGAGTATTTCAATGAAATAGATAAAATATATGTTGCTTTAATGACGGCCTTGCTTAGCTTAAATCTACAAAATACAGAATTCAACATGACATGGATGGAACAATCAATTTATTAATTCAATCAAGAAGATGTGACCCAAAGTGTTAACGTTTCATTCTCTTAAAATCAAAATATCTTCTTGAAATCCTTATGCTCCACAGTAAGAACCAGAATCTCCTCTGTAGACACTCCACAACAAGTGTCCAATTCATCAAAGTAGACATGCCTACTAGGACTATTGGTCAACAACATCTACTTTGTCAACAGCAACATCACATGCAAGGGCTAAAATGAAAACCAAAGCACTTGCTTCATGCCAACTAGGTTTTCCATAATATGGCTAGGGGTAATCACTATTGCACCATTAGAGTAGAAGCCATTTGTGATGGCAGTAAATCATCACAATTAATAAGGTGCAAAGTTGTTAAAGGCTCAAGGCGCACTTAGACGCAAAGCGATCCCGGAGCCTAGGCGCGAGGCGCCGGCCTTAGGAATGCAAGGCCATTTAGTAACTCTTTATGAGGCGCACCTAGGCTCACAAAGCGCCTCAGCCAAGGCGCAGGGCCTTAGTGAGCCTCGTGAATACGCCGAGCCTCGACTTTTAAAAAGCCCAAGACCTTGAGCCTCAGAGCCTAGGCGCGCCACAGGCGCGCTTTTAACAATTATGATAAGGTACCAAACCAGAGTGAGGTGAGGATGTAGCCAGTCACTTAGGCACTTATGCAACCAGATTAGTAGTCATTTACAAGATGTGTTATCTGTATGTATGCTTACGGTTTAGATTCCTATGAAAAACATCATGTTTGATGAAGTTCAGTTGTTGCGAATATGTACCCCTCAATGATAGATGCTAATATGTAGTGTATATTTAGATGCTAAAATGTAGTACTCACTAGTTTGATCCTCCTATAAGAAGCAATTTTCTCCTTGACATAACATAAAAAGCTGGGATAGTCAAACTGTAAAAACTCTTACAATATAACTAATAGAACAACACCAAAAAGTTTATCAAAATACAAATATGTAAGGCCAATAGTATTAGCTTTACAAGTAAAGCCCTTGTCTTAAACCTTTGCAATTTTTTTATGAATCTCATATAACAAAAAGATACTCAGAGAAAAAAGTTGAGGGCAGGTGTTTCGTCTTCTAGGTCAATTTGAAGTTACACTACTTGTATAACAAAAGTGGAAATAATTACAAGCGAAAAAACAAAAAAGTTGTGACTCCAATCTTTCTCTGCAGGTATATGATTTATCCTGTAAGTGTTAGGCCTTGGGGGAGGGGGGAAGGATGACCTTATCCAAACAACTTTTTAATGTTAATCAAGAAATAATGGCCATCTGAGACTACATACAGTGTAATCATCTGAACCCTGAGCACTATGTCAATTACATATCTGACTGGATTCAGATTGCCCCAGAAGAACGAGGAAGGTGAGAAACCTACCGAGTTAGTACTGCTATCATCTTTCAAAATCTCTGTGAGCATCTTTACTGTAGATGAACATTTGTGATCCCCTGCAGCAAGGCAGAGCACAGCAACACACTGCGCTATGGAAAACAAAGCTTGTTTTGCAATACCGCCAGATTGAGGAGATGGTTTAGCAGTTGAAAGAAGAGATTCCAGCAGAGCATCAAAACTAGTGTTTGCAGAGTAAACCAGAGTAGCAAAAAAATTTTGTAAAGCCTGCAGTTTACAAGCAGTAGATTTGTGAATGAAGCAAACCATTCTCTGATGAGAAGTAAAGTTCCATAAGACTGAGGTAGTACCGAGAGGGCCTGTCCTTGAAGCAATGAACTTTTGACTAAAGCCAGGGCCTGGGGAAGAACTTTATTTCTGACAGTCAAACCTACACTTGGACCGGACCTCCTGTCTGACATCAAGGTACAGCAGAGTTCCAGCGCAAGAGCCGTCATATGCAAGTCTGAATCACTGTAAGTCGGGGCCGTTAACACATATTAGTGTTTGATTCTCTATGAAGCCACATACATTATTACAAGGGCCAGAACTAGTAGATACATTAATCGGAGAAACAAAATGACATTCAATAAAGACATGAAATGATTCTAAAAAGGATGAGTGTGAAACCTGATCAAAGTTGAAAGTTCCACAATGATAACTTCATAAGCAGCAGAACCAATTTTATCACCATAGGCAACAATTAGTGTATTTAAAGTACCCAGTGTTGCCTGTCTTAATGCTCGATTAGCCTATTTTCCAAAAGAAGATCAACCATGATTCAAGTTTTGCTCCAAATTTCAATATACCATGAACAATTTCCTTGAACTATATACTTAAACATTGCTGATGCTTATACCTTCCGTAGGAATGCAGTTAATTCCACAATAACATGCTCTAGGACGCAAGAAAGATCTAGGTGCAGTGGAGATGCAGCTATGACTGCAAAAGCCTGAAAATCAATTCAAGAATCAGAGAGAAGGATATGTAGCTGCCTGCCTGCCTAGTGCCTACTTTATATCTTATACAAATAACATCTGCCAACCTATTATAAAAAGAGAGATACAGTTGAACACTTGAAAAAAAAATCCAGACCTCTTTATCAAAGAAAACAAAGCGGGAAAAAAACTAACAATGCTTACAATAAGGCTACCATGACTAATGCTTGCTATTATAGAGGAAGAGAGAGAGAGAGAGAGACAGAGATTTGTCATATTTGAATAACAAAGATTCATATCCATCTATTGATTTTTTATTCAATCTCTTCTCTGTACCATTTTGGTTTTTTACTGTAAAATTCGAGTATATGATGCTATAAGTATTCATTTACTCATACAAACATGTACACATATGGACTGGAACTAACATTCTACAAAATGAGAACTCTAGTCAAATCTATAGAATTTTCATTCAATCTCTTCTCTGTACCATTTTAGTTGTTTACTAGAAAATTTGAGTATACGATACTAAAAGCATTCATTTACACATACAAACATGTACACATGGACTGGAACCAACATTCAAAATAAATGAGAACTCTAGTCACATTTTTTTTTCTAATTTCTCGTCAGCGATGATGCATTCTAATTGACTTTAACTTAAAGATCAAGTTCACTTCACATGTATAGCTTTTGATAGACAAATGAAAGGCCATTAGAAAGTAATGCTAATCCAAAAAGTCGAGAAAAAAAAAATTCAATGGGATGAATGTATGGAATATTGTGACCCCTCATTTATACAATAGTTAAAACCAACAACTAAACTTTACCCCTTTATTCTATTAAGAGCTGCAAATGGTAAAGTTAATTCAAGTAGCAGCAGATTGAGCTCGAGGAATGTCCAATTTACTGAATCAGTGTTGTGAATATTCAAGTATCAGGCTGCAAAGCGAACTCAGGTCCATGTAAACATGTAAGCCTCCTCGAGTGGAATCAGATGCTACAAGAATATACAAGTTCAAGTGGAACGTGATTGAATATTTGGTATTTGCACTGGACTGGGCAGTTAAATAAGCATGAAACTCAATGAAACTTGGTATCTAGATAAAAAAAAAAAAAACCACAGTTGTGGTAATATAGACAGTCCATGTTGATTGACAGTCATAAAGCATGGCAGTAAAAAAAAGGCCCAGTTGTGGTAGAATAGTTATCAACAGTCATACCTTATACAACATGCCAAGATCAATAATACAATATATGGTAGTGGGAACTTCGATACTTCAGCTTTACTATCATATCCATTACATAATCGCAATGATATTTCTCAAGAACTAATTTGTCCTTACAGCAGTGACAGACCTCTTAGCTTGTTGCAGGCAAATAGAACAGCAACCAATAATGGGCAACAGCAAATAAAAGATGATATAATACAAGATGCAACAATGAAACTAAAGACCTTGATTTGGAGAAAAAAAAACATCAACATTTTAACAAGAAAACCTTAATAAAGGCATAACAAACCTTTACAGCAGTAAGTCGGGTTATCTCATTTCCCATTCGGTCCACAAGAACAGGAAGGCATGCAGGTAAATCCGCTGTGAGGTGATCACCAAATGTCGAAACAACAAGCCCCATACAAGAAATAGCACATTCCTTAACCTCCTGGAGAAGGAGCACAGTTAGGCAAAGCACACCATCCCCATCGGAAGTTCACAAAAGAAGTACTAACCTGGTCTTGATCTTGGTTTGTCAAACGTGACATGATGGCATTATATATTGGATGGACATAAGGTTTGAAATCAAAATCAGAAACCTGAAGAAATCCAAAAACAAACTCAGGCGATAAAAATTAAGAAATAGAAGGAATGTAAAGAATAGGAAAGGGTTAAAACCTTGATATTCGGGCGCACAACTCGAACAAGTTCCCCACATACTCTCAATGCCTCAGCAGTAACTTTGTAATAACGTTCACCGACAGCAGATAATACGGGAGCAGAAATAGCCTAAAAAGAAAATCTAAATCAATCTACATGTGTGTTACATGAGATGAAAACAGCCATAGACATGCAGATTAGAGACCTTACTATGTTAGAGTAATAACCTAAACAAATGTTCTCTGTGGTAAGGCTTATTCAACAAGAGCTCTTCAAGACTTTATTTGGACAAACTACCTGAATACTTGTTCAAGGTCATAAAGCCACTCAATAATAAACTGAATCACATCCTTTCTCAAATCCACAAATTACCCACAGTAAGTCGGAATTTGAACCAAAAAAGACATCTAAGTATTCAGTTAACTTGTCAAACAAGTTTTGCAATCCAACATCCAGATTCAATTGGCAAAATTAGCATTGAGCACTTGTGCTTAATAATACACAGGCTTTTCCTTGCATCTCCGAGATCCCTTAAGCATTAAGCTGTAATCACTAATACTGGTTGGATCACCCAATGATCAACACATGCGCACTATCTCGTCTGGTGAACAAAGAATTTCATCTTTCAAAAGTGAATCCATCACCATAATTACAAAATCACAAAAGAATTCCTCTGGCTGGGAGGTCACATCAATTAATTTTCTACTCTTACGTCGTAGTAACTACCAAAGAGAGACCAAAGAACAGGATTTCAAGGGGTGGTCACAAAAGCATTTCATTTATCCCCCATTTCTCATTGGTTGATCCAGATGCTTTCTTACAACTTTTTCTCAGCCCCTACAGTTCTAATAAATGGGTTACGCACTCTTATCAACCCCTACATTGAGTAACCAAAAATAAAACGGTCGTTTTAAAGTAATTTGGGAATAAATTTTGTAATTCTAGTACCATGAGCCCAACTAGAGAAACGTAGCAACAATACAGTAATATTAGAATCTAGAAATCCTGGAGTAGAAACCAATAAAAAGTGGTTCCCTTCATATTGGCACACTGAACAGAGGACGGTAATAGGAGTTGTGCCTTTCAGAATTGTCATCACTTTCACATGCATTGAATGCAATTGCAAAGCATTATTGCTCTCCAGAAAATGAGATGAGAAAATTAAATAACATTATGATAAAGTGCCTTTTTAAGAGATAATGGAAAATAATTATCCCTCCCATAATAACGGTCTCTAAAACTAGGCGCCAAGTTGGTAATAGCACCAAGATGCCGCACTAGTTGACTACATATTCCTAAACTGTTCATTACTATATACATGTCTTTACATATCATTTACAATTCCCTACATCTGAAATGTGTTGTTTGTGTAATTTCACCTGCATTGCCTGTCTCATCATATTATGTCAAGTAAGATCTATGAATCTATTTAGAAGTCAAATTAGATGAAGAATCAATCAACATTGTCCTCTTAATTCACAAAGGGTAAAAGTTAAAATAAATTTTTTTGAAGGCCAATAGGATCTCTTTCAAACTGCACATCAAGTCAACGAGTAAATAGTATGAAACATAGAAAACAATAAAGATATAAACAATGTCTGATTTGACTTACATTACTCCACAATAGTCTACATGGAGCAAAAATTTTAACAAACTATGCGAGTACTCTTCAAAATAACCTATAATTACGATATCACTAATCTTCACAATTTCCACAGAGAAAACAAATACAATCCTAACAACTAATCTTATAACAAAAAATTCACATCAAATCCATAGCTTCACATCTGTTGAATATATATCCGGAAAACTAGAATTATTTTTACAGCACTACCTTAATGTATGGGTGGAAAACAGCTGGTGAATGAGAAGCTAAAACTAATCTCGTAAATATAAGAGCCTCGATCTTCAGATTTGAGGTTGAGGATTTTTCCTGGAGAAAGGACACGTTAAATTACATATAGAGATGAATTATCAAACCGATATGCAAAAAAGAATACAGTTTTCTTGCAAGATTTCCCTTACACAAAGTGCTTTCTCTATTCCAGGAATGAGTGATCCAATGTGGTCAGCAAGGCAGTCAGGCAAAACAACAACAAGTTCTTTTAGAACCGAGAAGGCACCAATCTGATGATGAAGCGTTATATGAAAGAAATAAAGATTATATGTTTACAGAACGAACTTTTAGAAACAATGGAAGCCGACTAGTTATTGTAAAATCACTGCACTTTTAATAAAAAGAAATACCTTTGTCTTGATAGACTTTTCACGCAGCTGTCTATTAATAGATTTAACAACCTTGGGAACTTCTTGCTTCAATGACCATCTGGGGCTGCAAGATATGGATGTAACTTGGATCACAAGCTAAAATTAGCTCATAAAATCATAACAGCTGAAAGGTGAACTCTGCCTGAAGCCAGATGGTTTCACACAGGCATATGATATTCAACTTAAAATAACCTCTAATTCAGAAAAATATTCACAATAACCTTCGGGTTTTATCAAGACATCAAATCTATAGAAAAAAAGCATCATGCTTGAGTCATGAATGAAACACTTTACCATTATTAATTATCAAAAAATACACTTTCTGAAGTTCAGGATTTTACAAAAGATTAAAAACCAAAAAAAGGGCAACAAAACAAGAAAAAAGAAGATAATTTTCGTTCCTTTTGGATCTCTATTACATACATCATGAAACTCACTTAGGGTCTCCATATATTTGTAAAAACTGCTTATGTCTTAAGCTCACTGATCAACTACATGAAGTTCTCAACAACATATCACATATAAAGCCTGGAATGTATGTCTATTTTATTCAGAAAGGTAAGTAAATGCTGGGCTCGTGTGATGAGAGATGCCTTTCTTCCCCAAGTGGCAGCTCACAAAAGTAGTAAAGAAGGTAGCCAAAAAAACAATCAGTTTGCTTTGGCAGGAATCATAGGAATGTACAAGACAGGGGTACAGATAGGAGGCAGAGTGTTGCGGCTATACAGACTTACCTTAATTTATCAATGTCAATCTGCCCCTTTGTGACATTTCCTGTTTGACGCAACAACTCAATGAAAGTGTTAAAAACATCCATCTGCAGCATTGCAAAATACACTATCAATGATACAATCACTTCATGATAAACAATGCAAGTAAGTTTGCCCTGTACCTTGACATTCTCTTCCCTCTCTTTAAACCTGTCGATCAATTTCGGACAAGCCTGCATGACATGCACCCAAAACAAGGTCATTTGCATATGTATAGTATCATTATAGCTTCCTTTTAAACCCTTAAGTCAACATCTATGGCTTCATGGCTATTGTCCTTGAACACTTGTCAAAATTGTCACCACAAAAGTGGCCAACATGCAAAGGCCCTTTCCCACATGAGTGAAAACCATAACTGTATGTTTTATCTGAGTACAAAGGGCCAGCATAATCTAAGCCTTATATATGAATTTAAGTCATTTAAACCAATTCAATCCTCTCCATCCTCAGTCCCAGTTCACCGGTCATTCCTTCCCTTCCATACATCACAACAATTCAACCATGTCCATCTATACTGCTACAAACACTGAACTCTATTGCGCTCTCATAATAGAATCTGTGTGCGAATGATGTTCAAACTGATGGAAGAATTTATAAAGGGCATCAAAATGTGTGTTGTGTCTGAACAGATATCCAACTTATAAGTAGAGCTCAAAGAGGAATCATAATAACTTTTTGTTGGTCACGTTGTGATGAGAGGTATTCGTATCATGAGGATGGAGTTAAGCACTAGTGGATCGAAGATGATTACTGTGTTCTCATGATGACAGTGAAAATGGTGACTGAAAACACAAAAATGAGATCATTTACGTATTTTAAGTACAACTTTTGTTGAACTGCAGTTAGAATTATTTGCTAAATAGGTGAATTAGGTTAAGTACAAGGTGAGTTTGGTTATATCAACCTGCATCTGATTATGCTTGTTGGTAGTGAAGCTTGAAGGTAGGTAGTAGCATGCAGGCTATATCAAGGCACATGAGGGTTAAGAGTTATAAAGCAAAGAAAATAACATGAAATTTCGAAGAAGCTGTTCATTTATTAAAAGAGATATTCATCAATTTGATACTAATTGTTAAATATCTTTTTTAAGTTATATTCAGAGCTAAGGACCCCATCCATAGAAGCAATGTGTGTAGAAACAACCCAAATTAATGAGGATCATAACATCAAATCGAGAAGAAGTTATGTAAGAATATATATTAGGATAATTGTTAATATTTTTGGATAACCAATAGGATATGTGTTAGTATTTATCATTATTATTTGTTCTTATTATCTCAAGGATAAGTATTGTTAGAATGTTAAGATAAATATTCAGTTTTAGTATGAATGGAGATGTGGTCCTCTTGATTGATGGTTAGATGGTGGATAAAAATTGCCGAGTTTTTTCCTTGATTGTGTGAAATAATCATCCTTAGGTGGGATGCCTTTGGCTATCTCGATTCTTGAGTGCGATGCTTAAAAGACCCTGGTGTTTCTACAATGTGAAACCCTAGAAACCTAATCCATTCTCTTCTCAAAATCTGTCCTGCATCAAAGCCACATACACACACACCAAGAATAAAAACCCTAACTAGCCAAATAAGCTAGCATATATCAGTAGTCATCATAGAACTAAACCCTAATCAGCCGTCGTGAACTCCTACATCGAAAACTTAATCTGCAACCATAATCAAGTCAAACCTAAAATGGCAGCCATGATTAGAAAACAGCGTTGTTCTCAATTAACAAAGGTCTAGCAGTCGATTCGTAATTTTTCTGAAGCTCAGGAATTGATGCAATTTTGGCAATTTCAGGGGTTGCTCTGTAGTTTCTAAAAGTTCAAGGACCGTTTTGTAATTTCAAACTTTACAGAGTATGTTCTAGAACTCTTGAAAGTTCAGAATTTTCAAAGTATGTTCTAGAACTCTTGAAAGTTCAGGGTCTTTTTTGCAATATCCGAAAGTTCTGATGATTTTTATAAGTCATCTAGAAGGTTGATATTTGCGTACCTAAACTTCTTCACAAGGACAATCAAAGACATTGCTGGCACATTAGTACATATGCTTGATGTTATTCAAGGTCTTGCAAACTTGCCATTGACGAGTGTGAACTCGATATAGGTAGTTAAAAGCTCAAATATCATGTGTCAGCCAGTTCCATGTCCCTCCACCATCCCTTGGCTAAATAACACATGGACCATGGTTACACATCAACTTGTAGTTCCAATCTCAATCGGTGATGACATCATTAATGTTTATTGTGATGTCTTACTAGGAAAGTCATGGATGTATTGTCTTGATTGTAAGCATAACAGAAGAAATTTTCTATTAGCTTTAACTGTGGAAAAAAGAGAATGATTGTGTTTCCCGCAAAACCAAAGAGGCATGTTGCGAATTATCACTCAAGAACCAAGTTGAGGAACACAAAAGCTAGATCCTACAAGCTGCAAATTCAAAATTGCTGGTCAATGTTGAGGTACTAATAGCGAAGAAGCTGTTATTGGGTACATGATTGAAAAGCCAATTATAGAAGATGATGTGATCATATCTATTATTGAAGTTGCCAAGTATGAGAATATCGTAGGAGGCTCAACTCAAGCAAATGAAGAAATCATAACTGAAGCTTCACTCAACTCAAGCATAAGAACAGTGTTGCTAATTTTGGTTCCAAGGACGTTAAGCATATTGCCTTTGTTATCCAACAATTACTTATACCTATGTCAACACAAGATTAGTCTTTTGTCTCTACTCCATCCACGAAAGAGCTTCAAGATACAGCATCAAGCATACATGACAGCAAGAAGATTGTTTGCAAAGCTTGTTTCTAATTTTTCTACCCTTAACATCCAAAGCTGATTTTTTCTTGATTGGAGATTAATTATTAGAATCATAAAGTTGTATCAAGAAGGTAATGCTCCAGAGATAGTTTTGGTATGAAGCCCTAGAAAACCAATTCCTCGCATCCTTGATTGTTTTTCCTAATCCAAAATTTGTCCTGCATCACAAATAGCCTACACAAACATAATCCAACCTACAAACAAAAAAGAATTCTTCACAGTGTCAAAAACAACCTAAACCTAAACTTAATACTTATAATTCATCTAACAACAAAGCAAGGAACCAGATCAAGGATGATCGTAAAAATTTTGCTAATCAACTCTATGCTTCCGAAACTTCTACTTCTTAACCGCCAAATTTCGAACAAGCTCGGTAGCTATGACTTCCAATATTATTCGTCATACTCATGGTTTAAAAAAGCGATCGAGGCGCACGCCTCGAGGCGAGGCGGTGTAAAAACGCCCCCGAGGCGCCGCCTCTCTGCCCAGATGCGAGTCGTACGCCTTGTTACCATGAGGCGGTAGTGAGGTGTTGAGGCGGTGAGGCGTCAATGAGGCGTACGCCTCTAAGATTATTAAATTTTCCTGAATTAAGTTTATAGCTGTAAACCACAACCTGAAAAAGCCTGTTTACAGCTTACTTTTACAGCCTGGAAAGTTACCACAGGCCACTTTTTTTAATTTTGCATTAGATTTTATAGTATATATTTACAGCCTGGAAAGTTACCATAGTGTTTTTCTTTACTGTTTGTATGTTTTTTTTCTACCATCATGTGTTAATTTTGCATGGATGGTATATTTAATGTGTATCATTTAAAGTTAGACAGGAAAGTTTTTCTACCATAATGTGTTAATTTCACATACAAACAGTAAAGTTTTTCTTTACTGTTTGTATGTGTTTTTCTACCATCATATTGAGTTTATTTTTTATTTTATTTTTGGTGTAATATGTTTGAAACCTAATGGCTAATGTTAAAACTTAAAACATACTTAGGGTCTTTGTAGTTTGAATTTGAAATGGCATCACGGAGAGATCCCGCTTGGAAATATAGTGAGGAAATTGCGGTGCCGGGAGATGGAGCAAAGAAAGGATGCAAATACTTGATGCTTTAAGACTTATAATTAGTAGTATTATTGAATTATGGATTCTATGGTTTGGATATTTTGGTATGGATATATAAAATTATGTCTTTTTCTTAAGTGTTGTGAATTTATGATTTTTTTTGTTTTATTTTTTTGAGGCTTACGCCTCGAGTACCAACTCAAAAAACGCCTCGAGGCTCGTTTCCGTTTTTTTAAACCTTGGCCATACTCTTAAGAGATCCCCAAACACTGTATTTTTCTCCTTGCATAAGGTGAAACATTCATATCAAGCCTCATCAATATCGCTCATAGCATTAGGGTCTACGGGTAACAGGAAACCACATTCAAATGCCAGAATTTCAGATGTAAAATATGCATAAAAAAGAATATGAAGAGTTGATATGGAAATCATCCTTCTTCTCAATAACAAAAAAAACATAATGAAATAGTTGCTTTTGTCATTGGTTGTAAGCGCTATAAACGCTATATACCTTTGCAATAATGCTTTCAACCAATAAACTTCTGTGAAGTACCAAATACTCTATCTATAAAGTACAAGCGATATTACCTCATCATAAAGATTTGACAGCATCTCGGGACGAGAAACAATTAGTGCTGCCAGGCACTTTGCAGCAGCTCTTCGAACTTTCCAGCTGACGTCCTCATCATCTGTATATTCATTGGCACTATCACTGCAGGCCAACCAACCAAGCACAACACATTAGATTAAAATCTGTCAATGGAAGCCTCGATCATACCATAATGGGAGTAAAGACCACTAGAAAACATACTCATCCTCCTCATCATCATGGATTTCATCATCAGTGTCCTCTTCCATATTATCAGTGAAATTGGGGTCATAACTAAGATATTCCAAGGTAAGATGTAAAATCTCATTACAGTATGAGAAAATGTCCCTGGGGCATCTAAGTAGAAAACTTTCCAGAGCCTGCAGCAGAAATTTTACATAGAAACATAAAGCAGTCAAGCATATTGAAGTTTACACATAAAATTAGCCAAACGTGTCTAAGTTCAACAAAAAGTAGCACAACAACGAAAAAGAAAAAAACAACAAAAGAGCATTGCTAAATCTGATACCTGCAAGCTATACTCACGAAGCTCCTCATCATTCTCTGATGCATTCATGCAATATTGAATTAGAATTGGAACCGTATCTCCAAGATGTGGACCAAACCGATAACCCACGGCACGGCTGCATATAAGAATTTCATGATTGGTCAATAGTGTTACGCAAATAATAGCAACAAATGAAGTAAGGAGTGCCTTAGAGCAAAACAGTAGCAGAAAGGTACAGAAACATAAAACATTGCAACTTCGGGGATCTTTTGATTAATACTGGCAGAGAGACATTATAGTCAAACGAAACATAAAAGAATATGTTTAAAGTTCAAGTTTAGAACTCACTACCTTCAGTATTTATTGGTTCTAAAACTATCATGAAACCAGTTGACTAAGTAATTATCCTTTTAGACAGACTACCGAATGTTCAGCTTATTCTCTCTCTAAATGCACATTTTGCCTCTATTAAAAAGGTCAACAAAATTGAGGAAGAAGATATTGAGAAAGAAGTGAATGTCAATCAAAAGAGTACACATTCAATGAACACTGCACAAAAAGTCATCCACCGCTAACGAAAAAGGATATCGATTTTACTTCATCATACAATGTCAGCAAGGCTCTCAATTTTACTTCAACATGTAGTCACTGTCTCAGAGATAATTGAGACTCATTACTACTGGTCTAAGCTAAGCATCTGTATAGTAATCTCATCATTCAAATGGAGTACAAAAAGAAACGCATGAATAAAGGGCTGAGGTAGATATTAGGGTTAGTAGATTCCTTCTCAAGCAACAATTATCCAAGGAAGGTCCATGCAAGGCATTTCATACTTTCAGAAAGCATAAGTATTGATAAAATTAAAAAGACCATGTAGCAGATGATTGATAATAGAACAGCGTGAAACAAAAAGAAGCAATCAAATTTTAACCATCAAAAGGGAAGGCATATACACAGACAAACCTTAAAGCCCCAATCATTTGAATGTTTGTACGAGTCATTTCAGGTTTTGTTCCCTTGTTCTGTAAAAGCCGAACAACTTCAATTGTAGCCTTTGCTAACAAGTCATCTGACAGGCTTGAAGCCAGGGAAGCTGGAATGCAAGAAGATTTAGGTAAATATCTGTAAACTGTCACAGTCCTATAGCCAAATACTTATACAGCAAAATAATGATCATTCTAAGTACAAGCTAACTTTACTTACCAATACAAGATACAGTCTTCTTTCTAACACTGGCTTGATTGGAACTTAATTGAGGCAATAGCGCACCTAACAGCACTTCATGATCTGATGTCATCAGATTTCCAAATTTATGCAGGATGTCACATAAGATATCAAGGCATTCACACTTTATGTCTGTCTTCATTGCCTGGGGAACCAAGTGCATATGCATATCATAAAACGAGCTTAAACATTACAAGCCCATGATGTGCAATATTCTTGTACTACATATTCATGGAGAAGAAAGGGGAAGGAGGATTATCCCACCCATAATAGTAAACAATAGTACAAAATACATTGCAAGCTTGCCTTTCTCACATGCGAGTTATTAATTGTTAACAGGACACTTGAAGCAAAAGGTGGACATGACAAGGAAAACATATCAATGTCAAGGCAAAAGTAAAAACCACTTAAAAGGTTCATATAAGATCATGACTACCGAATCATGACAATAGCAATACACAAAAACCTTTTGGAGCAACATACAGAGCTATGCAGAAAATCAAAATTGATGTAATCTCAAACTGCCAACTCATTGCTTTTGTGATATGATATTATATTATAAGCACACATATATAAAGCCCAACTTTTTCTTTAAAATGACAAATTGTTTTATTCTTAAATAGAAGAATGTACAACCAGCCCAAAAGACTTTGGGCTTGGAAATTACAATAAAAGAGAAAAAAATGATATACCCTTTCCAAAAAAAAAATGATACGAAAGCCTTGTAGGAAAATTACCCCTTCTAGTCCCACTTTGAAGTTCTCCATTGTCACACACGCAATTCAACATGCCCTTTGCAGACAAAGTGTTTTTCATCTACTTAATGAGCTATAGGATAGAAATCAATTCCTAGCAATGGTAACCTAAGGCAACATAGCAAACTGAACCCTGCTTATTGGCACATGCAATGTAGTCTCCTCAATATATAGTGACAATCCAGTCATGTACCTATGATCTTTTCCAAACATAGACGTGCCAAAGATAATACATTACATAAGATTTTTGAAGGCAGATAATGCACATATACATCTTACTAACTATATTACCCACTACTGCATGTCAGGATTTAAGTATTAGTTGGAAATGTAATTTTTAAAGTAACTCACAGGATTTGTTATTCCTCCTATCAACTTTGGAGAAACTGAAATGAGAACAGATTGTGCAACTGACGAGGTAGGGACTTCAGAAAAAATTGTCTTCAGGGCTATGCTTGCAATGTCACGATGCTGATCTTTCCCATTCAGCAATTTATCACATAGCTTATCAGTCATTTCCAGTACCTGTGCCTCATGGATTTTCTTCACCAGAGGAGCAAGACTAGAAAAGAAATTACAACATCAATAAGACCAGGAGAAAAGCACTAAATTAAATATCATTGTGTAGCTAAAGAAAGCACTAACAAACACTGTATGAATCAGTGTGCATAAATAAAACAGGGTGTATTAAAAAGCAAAATATGAAACTACACCCAAAACTACAGATAGCTTTTGAGCAAGTTCCTTCATTTGTATACTGCATTTTCAGAAATTCAGCAACTTTATCTAGGGAGACAATTACTAGTAGAACTTTGAATGACAACTATGCTGAACGAGTGACTGTATTTTTTTAGACGAATATCAAAAGACATATATGCTTTGAAATGGATTCTAACAAGGATATTACTATTTGGATGTATATTACTGGAACTTTTCATTTCAAAACTGTATGACGTCTATTGCCGGCGTTTCCAAAAGAAAAGATATACTAGAAGCATGAAACTTGGTTTTTGTAGTGATGGGGATTTTTTAAGATAGCCAAGCACCTCAAGCAGCAATATTCGGAAACTGAAAGTACATAGAACATGCAACAAACCTCAGTTACTCATTAAAAGTAGAACAACATTACTCTAGAATCCAAGCTAATTGAAACCCAATCAAATAAAGCACATCAGTTCACAAAGACAAAAATACAAGATAGAACAAATTAAACTTAAAAATCTCTATGCGTCATTAGCATAAATACTTATCTATTCAAATAAGAATCTGCACATATAACGACATGTTCAACAATGCCTACTCAATGAAAAACATTCGTCAGATTAGAATCTTCGCCAAACTATTGCATGATAAAAGATAACTAAGAAGAGTGGATGAAGAGTGAATCTGAAAGAGGACATCAGGAAGAACCTTATCCATTCTAGTATTAGTATAACCAGAAAAAACATAACACCACTTTACCCAAGTTATTTGGGGTATAACCAAAAACATATCCAGAAAAATGTTACAAAAAGGTCAATTTAGTGATGAGCAAAAGACACAATTGGCAGATCATGCACGGTATTCCTACAAAGAGTTGTCCAGAGAGACATTAACCAAATAATTACACGTGCATGCAGAATTTATGCAAGAACAATATAGGGGCAACAACATGGACAAGCACGAAGCATCATTCATAAATGCATCAAAACAAAAAGTATTTGTCTATCTTAAATAACTATTGCTAATTTGCTAATACACACACACCCACGCATATATATATGTATCCTTATATATACACACAAGAACATGAGCATACACACACACACATATATATGTGTGTGTGTTTGTGCATGCATATAATATATGTAGGCATAATGTTCACAAGACGAAGAACTAAGAATTATTGGTCAAGCAAGCAAGTGCACCACGGTCAAACAAAAACAAAAAGAAAACATTGTTTTAACTATCTAGTGTTTCATAATAACTAATGACAGTAGCAAGGAACATGACAAACCATTTAACAGCCAATCCAGACACGTCACCAGCTGCATCATCAAGCTGCTGTAGAACAATATTGGACAATCTCAACTCAAGGTCATTGTCAAGTTTAAACCCCTCTTTGTTTAATTCATTTAATAGATCAGAAGTTGCCATATATCTGTAATCTTTATCCTTCCCTGTCATCTGACATATAAACATGAACCATCAATATGTGCAAAATATGATCTTTGAAACCACAACATAAAGAAAAACTTGTACCTAAAGAGCTATTGACACAAACAACAAATAAATGAATACTTCTTACCTTCTCCAGGATACCAGGTATGGATGAATTTGCCATCTTTACACAAGTTTCCACGATCTTAGATCAAAAAAAATTACTGCACAATGGAAATGTTCAGTTCATGACCAAACTACACCAGTTGAATAAAAAGAAAGGACATGATGGAAAGCCTTCTATAAAAACACCAAAACAGCATCAGATGCATAAATGTATGCAAAAACTTCCTTGCATCAAACACCACCACAAGAGAATGTATCTTGGCCTAGTCAATATGTGAAAAGCAACCTAAGTGCACCAATGGCTCCTTTACATTGCAAAGCTTTGAGAGGGAGTACTTGTATGCAGTAATTTACTTGAATTTTTCCAAAGAGGACGCTTGTGTGACATGAGTGGGTCACTCTTAGTCACAAAGGGATACCCTTACAAGTTGGCTCCATCCAAGGTTTGTTCATATGTAGTAGATCAAAAAATCAAATGTAATACTACTTAAACACTATCAAACAAAATTTATGTTGGTTACAGGTTCATGGGAGTAGCTGGATGTTCACATGGTCAGCTGCAAGCCTTTGTCGTTCATCCTGGCTTGGTATAGGGCATGCACGAAAATAAAAGTGGAGTTCTGATACTACTCAAGTTAACAAATATTCTGCCTAAGGAAAACACAGGACTAGGCAAAAGTACAATGTTCTCATGGAAAAATATTCCAATTCTAGCGATGACACATGCTTTGGCAAATAATCACTTCCTCCATTTAAAGCGATGCACATGCACTATTCTCGGCGATGAAGATGCAGATCCGAATATCAACACATGCTCAGCAGAAATGTTGATATTTTCACAAGGGGTGAGAAAATGGAAACAAAAGAATAAGAACACATCGACCTTGGATGCTACTCCTTCCCAGGGCTCCAAAACTCAAATAAACTTGAACCTTTTCCACCTAAGGAACCAGAAATACACTTATATGGAAAACATTGCTCACCGTTTAGAATTTTACATGTCTTTCAGTTTTCTACATATTACTCCCTCAATCTCAATAAAAAAATGCAACATTTCTGTAGGAAAAAGATTGTGTTTTACCTGTTTGTCTATGTAGTGATCACTACAAAATTAGTTGTGATTCACCAGCGATAAGATTTATCTTTATTTTGTATATAACATTTTAATGCAAGAGTATATTGCATAGTTGATCAAGATCAATTAGATTTTTAATTTGCATGGAAACATGGAAACTTTTTATCGCAAGAAGAGGGTATTATATGATGCCTCTATGAAACATATATAATATAATAATGATATTCAATGCCCCCCTTGGAAGAAGCTGACAATGGGGATTAATAACAAGCAGTTTTTATACATCAAGCAAGAAAAGGGCGTTCAAAGAACATGTGCTCAAACATAACTAATAGTTGAGCACTACAGAAATCAGTACAATATCTTTAAACTTTCTTCTCAGCATGAACTCTTATCTTTTGCAATACAGAACCATGGTATAAGACAGATCTAATGATGGCTACTTGAAACATATACCACCAGAATCCTTCTTAGCATGAACTCTATTTTGCAGTACAAAATCAACCAGAGCTCACATTGGCTTCTTAGAAAACGTGATAGTCATTTTCATCGCACTACATTCTTTCATTTTCATTACAGCAAGAACCACCACCCTCATTTGACGTACCCTTCTAGTTTATGCTTCTCTAGTTCGGGTGTGTGCCTGGTAAATGCAAAAGTTCACTTGAACCTTTAATGAAGCTTTAACATGCCCTAACTCCATTCAGATACTACTCTGGCGTCTTGGCGTGACACTAGTAAGCCGTGAAATGGAATTCACGTTCAATCAGACAAAAAGCAAGTGGCTCAAGTTTCGATTTCAATTCCACGAATTTTTAGCAATTAATGGATTAGAATTAGTACTAACCTCACTTACTCGAAAACTTCAAAACGAACAGCAGTCACAGGTGGGAAGAGGCGGTAGCGGAGGCCGGAGTGGCTGCGTTCCGGCGTCAGTCAGGCAGTCGGGAGCTGGCAGCGGCAGAGGGCGAGAGCAGTAGGTTATGTGGGAGTGTTGGATTTCGATCGGAGTAACTTTTTCCCAATTATAGCAGATCTTGCAAGTATTACTTCCTCCAAAAGAAAAAATATGGATTTGCCAAATAATAATCTATCTATCTATATCTATACTATATTATAAAAACGAAATAAAAAACTCTTAATTATAAAATTTTAAGCACAAGGTACAACTAATTAAAGTCAATTACTTAATTTACAATTTCTTAATATTTTGGTATAACTTTTCCAAACACAGTATCTCACATAATCATCTATTTATGGAATAGATATTCATTTATTAATATAAATATTTGTTTTTTTGGTGGAGGATTTTATAAAATAAGTTTTATATTAGCATAATCTATTTTAAATGTAGATTTTACATTTAAATCTATATTAATGAGATGTAATATAAAATCTTTTTTCTTCCGTATTTTTTTATATTACATCTCATAATGATTTTTTCATATTTTATTTTATAAAATCTTTTTCCATATTTTATTTTATAAAATCTTTTTACATAATGAGATGTAATATAAACTCTTTTTTCTTCCATATTTTTTTTGCTATTTTTTGCTAATATAAAATCTACACGTATTTTTTTAATGAACATTAAAAGAAGAAAAAAGAAGGTTGATATGAATAAAAAATAACGAGATACACTAATAAATTATCGTATTCTTTAAAATAAAAATATTCCGCAATACTTTCCAAATTAACCAAGTGTAAAGAAAATAAAATAGAAACGATGTAGATATAAAAATATTCTTCCATATTTTTAATATATTTACATTTAAATGTAAAATCGAAAATGAAAATAAAAATTTTTAAAATATTCTCTACATTCACTATAAATATATATAACTCATTTATGTATCATCCGAGTACAAGAAGAAGACGAACGGTCGGGTGTCAATGGCGGAACCTGCAACTGAACAAAAGGTATTCCACTATATTTTTGTTTTTTACTGAGGATTTGTTTATATTTTTCAAAAACCACAATCATATTTTTTGAAGTAGGGGAATAAAATATATATACATATCTTTATTTTTATCGACTAATACTATAAGATCTTGAAGTCAATAGTCAGATAAATTTTCAAGTGGTACTGGTGAATTTGAACTATACCAGTTGAGTTGTCGGTTACAAAAGATAGAAATCATTTATTTTTTTTGTCATATTTGATGTGGGTTGAATGTTGTTAATTAATCTACAGATTTATACGTTCAAAGTGATTATCAAGTGTTGTCGAGGAGGTTTCAGAAAAATTGCAAAATCTGTAAAAACGTATGTTCATATTTCAATAATAGTGATATGTTGTGAGACATGTCGTTTGAGTTTTAAATAATATAATACAAAACTATTACCAATATTATTGCACAAACTCATAACAACAAACGATTAAGAATATATGCAAGTTAACCACATATGAAAATATATTCGTTTTTCACATTGTATTTCATTAACTGTTAACAGAGAAATTACGTTTCATTTTAACTCGGTTCAATATTCCAACAAAAAATTTATCATCCCGTACAATGCACGGGCCCAACACTAGTTATTATTATTATTATGAGATAATAAAATAAATAATTATAACTAAATAATAAAAAGAATAGTGTTAAGACAAAAAAATATTTTGCAAAGGATGGGGTAACTATATTTAGATGGAAAATATCAAAATTTATGGGTTCTTAAATTAATATTTTAATTTATAAAATTTATTTCAATAATTATATACTTTAACCATAAATATGAATACAACTATTTTGCATGGAGTAATAGCAGTTTTTTGGTGTCCTTTTCAGGTGGACCAACGTATACTATAGTTTAACCATTATAGGGTTGGGTTCCGAGGGTAAGAAATGATCTCCATCCTTGAATGCACATTATGATGAGATGCATCGAAATGTATCATATCAAGCATGATTCATGAGTGGGCTTGAGATTAAAAGTGATCAAGGGTCCAAATCTCTTCTTACCTTCTCACTTTAAATGTTCTTCTCACATAATCCTTCGTCAACCATTATATGTATACACTTATGTGGCCGATCTTTGGACGATATTTTGATGATTTTTTTATGAAGATGGCCGATCTATGGACGATATTTTTGAAGATGGAATGCGGGGCGTGTTGAGAATATTTGTTGGACCTAGACTTTTGGACCCGAAGCATTGGGATCGAATTTGGTTGGGCCATTATGGGCCGATTTGATGAACAATTTTTATAAACAAATTGGACTACTTTTGTTCACTTAATTTGGTCTAAAACAATTTATTTATTTTGGGCTATTTTGGTTTCTTTAGTCTTGGGCTAGTTTGGATGAAAAATCCTTTTGGCTTTTGGCCAATAAGTTATTAGTATATACTAGAAGTGTATTCGCGCAATACAGCTAGATACATCACGATTTTAATGTTTCATTTTATTTTCTGTTTTTTGTTGATTTACATTACGATTTTGGATGGTTGTGAGAGAGTGATAATGATTTTTTTATATAAATTTGTTTAATTTATACTTAATAATATAATGTAATTTATTTTGGTTTAGTAATATAAATTTTTTATAAAATATTCTGTTAGATTTTTTAATTATATTTTAGATTTTTTATATTTAAAATATGATTTTTATTCTATATTTAATTATGCTGAGAGTTATTTTAGGGGAGTTAAAATGAGAAATGATTTTAGGGGAGTTAAATTGGTTAGAGATAATGATTGAAAATTAATAAATAGCATTAAATGTAGTACATACAGCTTTAATGATTGTTTTTTAAGTAATTAGCATTAAATAACAGTACATTAAGCTTTAAAACTTGTTTTTAAGAGTTTTTTATGTCTGTTTTATAATATAGTATAGATAGATAATCAAACAAACTGATTTACAAGTTTAAACAAACCCTAACTAGGCCTTTAACTTTCAAATTAATGCGATCTCTGGCATTTGTCGGCATGTTTTGTTCTTCGATGGTGCTGGAGAATGGCATGAGATTAAGCATGCTAATCTTATTTCACTTGGTCATTTTCACGCATCTTCATCAACTATTCTTGAAAGTTGAATGTTCAAAGAATGTGAAGCAAGATGAAAATGTATACATTATGCATTTGGGTAAGACAATAAGCCTTGAGATTAGTTCTCATTTTATTTTTAGCAAAGAAATGTGCTACAGACTATCTCACATATACAAGTTTCTGCTTGGATCAAACTGAAATCTTGCAGTCCGGTAACTCATATAACTTGATTTTTTTGGGGAGATTTTCTCCAACGAGTAGTACAATTTAAAGAACTGACAGTAACAGAATCTGTGCCTTGTGGTTCTTGAGTGATCAATCCTTGACTGGTGCCTTTTCTAACCAAACATGGAAATGTCAAGATGTACTTAAGCTTTCGAATGTAAAAGAAATTGATTAATAAACCATAGAGATGGAATAAAGACTGTTAACACATACGATTCAGCAGGGTGGATCTTTGTATCAACTTGTGTCCTTACGGCTATTAACATCAGCATCACCACCAAGGGAATCAAAATATGGCCATAGAATAGAAAAAATGTCACTTTGTTAGGTTCTAGGTTCTGCCTACTGCATAGATGAAGCCCCCACCAGGACTAAAGCTGCAAATAGAAAGCACTAAAACAATTCACTCCGATAATAGCTTCTTAGATTTTGTACCCATAATCAAATTCTCATAAATTACCCCCCAAGTATTTCCTCAAGAACTTTGAGTTTCAATGTTCTTTATAAATGTTTAACATCACATCTATGGCTCCAGATATTCTGAATAAGTACTGCTTTGATGAAATGCAGTTTTCATAATGATTACTTTTAGTTACAAAAAAGTGTATCTAAATTGCATACCATATCTACACTTAACAAGGAGAATCTGGCGGGTGGAGTCTTTTCGCCAACGGTAAGTAAATACACATAAACCATCAATGTCACCACCAAAGTAATCTTTTTATATTTCCCTTTTGATGTGATATGGTATAGTTATAAAGAAAATGCCATAATAACTAACATATGTTTTTGCATACATGAACTGTGGGGCGTTTGATGGTTACAAAGCTTATACTCTTCAATTTGCCTTCTGGCTAGGTGAAAACATAGGATGCAAAATGAAACAAGGAAACGTATTCTTTCAAAAGAAAGAAGATTAAGCACAAAGATGATCAGGAAAACCCAAAGCACACATTCAACTGACTGAATTCAACAGATAGCATGATGATCGTTTGGAAAATAGCATATAAACTCGAATTCAACAATAAATCCGAAGTAATTAAGTTTGCAAAAACACAGAGTGATAAACGATTGATTAAATAACCTCGGCAAGAGTGATATAAGGATGACGAATTTTGAGAAGCCAGTTCTTCCGAAGCATAGCCTTAAGTTGTCTCCCTGAACTACTACTCATCTTCTTCCCCTTTGTCTGTTCCTCCATTAGAATCCAAATCCCTACCCTGCCACCAAATATAATCCCAGTAACCTGATTAAGACAACATGTATATACTAATCGTTTGTAAAAACAGAGAGAATGATATAATTGTAACCCAGATTCAACAAAAATATAGAAAACATATATAGTTGTGCATTGAAATGAAGAAAACTATGAATAAAGTGAAACCCTAACCCTAGAAACACATACACAATACTACCATCTCCAATACACTTCTCAGAACCGGTGAAAGCTTCATCGCTTTATTCAAAACAGAAAATGTGTAGGCTGGGAATGAGGAAAGGTCATCTTGAGAAAAGTAGTTCGTAGAGGCAGATTAGGGTTTTATCTTTCTCGCCCCGAGTCAGCAGTTGCGCACAAAAGGGGATTTATGGATATCAATGGTTCTAGGGATAAATATGAGACGTCGTTATCTCAGGGATGATGGTGTGGCTTTGGAGGGGTTTTTAGAGTGCTTTAAGGAGTTGTACATGCGGAAGAATAATTTTTTTAAGTAATATGCATTAAAAATTTGTACTTTATGTATTATAATTTGTTTTTAAGAGTTTTTTTTCTCTTTTATAATATAGTATAGATATGTTGCTAGTGTTTATGTTTTGATCATCCTTCAATTTTTGGTAGTTCTCCTTCCCACTTTGGAAAGGAGACTTAGGGGCCGTTTACAAAATGCTTACCCGGTAAGTGCTTTATGGGGAATTTTCCATAGTGGATGAACATGACAAGAGGATAAGATCTTACCCGGTAAGAGCGGGGATAAGGATGAAGAGTCTTACTCGGTAAGAGAGAATGACAACTCTTACCCGGGTAAGCGCTTACCGGGTAAATTGTTGTATAAGATACCATCGTGATGATTAAAATGTTACCTGGTAAAGCAAGTTAGTGTGTCGAATTTTATTGGTAAGCGCTTACCGGGTAAACATTTGGGTAAACGACCCCTTAGGGAGACTATTCTCCATAGGCATTCTCGGCTCCTTGTAACTTCATCATCAAGGGTCGAAGCTCTTAGTGCAAGAAATACATGTGATTTTATGAAGTGTTAATTTTTAGTGCAAGTTTTCTCATCTCATTTCTTCCTTTTTCATTTCTCTTAGAATTTTATAAATCGGTTTACTCTTTGTGGAATGTTTTGATCATAGTTATACTTTGAATTATCAAATCCAATCGTGGCTCGTCACTATTACTGAAAAGGCCGGAGTATAATTTCTCTAAGTAAAATGAGCAAGTCTTTTACTTTTGAGTCGATCCTTAACGCGCAAGTTCTCGATTTCTTTCTCACATTTACTTTTTAGTCATTTACTTCATGTGATTTACATTATAGCTCTCTACAATTCGCAAGTTATTTTCTTGTTGTTTAACTTTCGCAATTTATCTTATCGCACTTTACTTTTTGTAAAATTAATTATTGTTGTTTTCATCTTATGCACTTTAATTTTAGTAGTCATTTCTTGCGCAACAGGCTTCCTTTCTTAAATACATGTACTTGAATTTACTTTATGCATTTTCCATCTCCATTATTACATTTCAAGTCTTTACATATTTTGTTGAGAGAAGCAAGCAATGATGGGTTAGTAGCCTTAGCTTGAGCTATGAAGTGAAATCAAGGTCGAGACCGGTGAGACGGTAAAAAGGTGTGTCAAGTGTAGCATGATTGTCCAAGTTATTTAAATCAAGATTATATTGTAATGGGAGATTACATTCAATCAATTGACAACTGGTTACATGTATGAAAACTTTTAAGTTACATAAATATCAATCTTGAAATAACAAGGAATGTTATAATATCTTTTTACTGAATCATTTGTTTTGTCTTGATAGATCTTCATATCGTTTGCTTCTTTTAACCATTGATTTTTAGTAGTTGATAATTCAAACCCCAACCAAAAGATTTTCTTCGAATTAACCATCTGAACCCAACTTTTACAGACAAGACTTTTAGAAGAGCTTTTACAACTTTCCCTGTAGATCGATATCCGGGACTTGTACCATTATTACTTGTTTAAAAGACGACAGTAGATCAAGATGTATACTTGTGTTGAGATCTATTTGCACCTATTTTGAGGTCTTATAAAACAGACAACACTGGTATCATGTCAATATCAAGGAAATAATAGCTCCGAAAGAGCTTCTTTCTTTTTCTGAGCGACTAATATGCTTATGTGACTAGGGCACATACAATTAGGTTACACACCTAGTCTTGAAACAAATCTCGTTGATGTTATTCCTAGATGTAGTTGGATATGATTATTGGTGAAAGCATAAAATGATCCCTTCTGAATAGTTATAGGGAGTTAGATTATAGTTTTAGAACATGGCGTGTAATAAGTAACATAAATGTCTTTATTTATTACATGATAGGATGAAGATGGTTTTGTAAAGTAGAATCATGATTTTCATCTAAAGTGGTCATTCCCCCTTTTAGTAGTTGAAGTGTTTTCAACTATCTAAACACTTTATGCAACTCCTTTCATCAAATCTAGAATATCTCATGGATGAACATATTCAAGAACCAATAAACGTGTTCCCTAAACCAAATGATATCATACTAGAATATTCAGCTAGTGATTCACCTCTCCATTTCCCAAAAGAAAGTTATTCTATGAAAAACTCTCGTTTTTTCTTCTTCACATATACAAGCTAAAACTAGAATAAAAAAGTTGAAGTTGTGTCGTTATAGTAATAGGCAGTTACAAAGCTCCAAGAAGGTATCGAGAGGGCTATCACAGTTAGGTGTGAAGTAATTAGACATATTTGGATTTCAGTTTGACACATCTTTGCTCATGATCACTTGGAGCTCCTCTTCTATCAATAATTACTCCCAGACAACAATTCCTTATTTTCATCCTCAAGACTCAAGGTTATTCTTTTTGCACTACTAACAAATTCAACCATTTTTCACAACTTTAATGAATTTGTTTATTTTGACACTAAGTAATAAAAACCATAACATAATCATAATCAATGTACTCAAAGATTCAAAACCGATTATTGCAGCTTCATAATTTAGTAATGAGTTTAAAGAAAGATCGAGAGTATTGGGGTTGAATGTCCTATAAAGCACTTTTTTTATGCAACACAACAAAGTATAGTTTGATCTCATTCTATAATTCATGCAATGAACACATAATCAAACACATATAAAATTCATACATTCTACGACTCACGAATCTGAGTATGTTATCCATATATTTTGTAGTACGGAACACCTTCAATCATCAACCTTTTTTGGCTTTAGATATCGATGGTATACACCTCGGCTGTGACAAAAATCAACCATCAAGATGAGCTATCGGAGGAGGTGCAATTGGAGGAGGAGATGTAGGTGATTGGCGCGATGGTGTGTGGTAGGTTGCAGAGTTCATGCAAATCCCTAAAAGTCTCTTGACATTTCTCTTCTATAGTGAATGTTCATGTATTGAAGGCGATGGTGGTTGATGTGTATATTTTTAAGTCTTATTTAATACAAATATTTGTACTTTAATTGCTTGAAAAATCTATGCTAAATATTTTTTTATCAAAAATTATGGACAATTACCACAATTCCCCTCGCATGACTAGCATGTGAGGGCACTTAACGGTCACTACCAACAAAAGCTAGAGCTAGGGACAAAAATTGTAACGAAATGCAAACCACGAGTTGTAATTATTGAAGTCGAACAACGGAAATCAAAGTTTTCGTAAACCACGGGGACGATTTTTCTAGTTTACTCTTGTTTATTTTTAGCCATTATTGTGTTAATGCAAGCGTAGCTTAAGAATTTTTTGTAAATCTTAAAGAAGTTCTTTTTTTATATTGAAGGTTTCGTTTTTATTATTCAAAGTTTCCATTTGATCATTCATGTGACACCCCAAAATAGGGTAAAAAATACATACAGAAAGAAAAGGGAGAAGGAAAATAAAATAAATGTTTTTTATTTTATTGGATCAAATATGTGAAGAAAGGTGTTTAAGGGGCCAAATCTGCTATTTAGTTAAAGTGATAAGTTAACAAATGAGATCAGGGGCCGAATGTAAATTTCAAAAAGTTTAGGAGCCGAATGAAATATTTCAGTAACTTGGAGAGCCTGTTTTGCCAAATGGACAAAACTATTTCAAATCTGATTTTTTTTATAGAGACCTATCGATGGCTCTTGTTAGAGACATCCGATTGGCTATATTTTTCAACTACTATGCCAATATTTTTCCATATAAATGAAGAACATTGACCAGGGATCATTTGGGTTCAAACCACTCGTAGTTTCGTTCAGTTTTGACGGTGAAATATGAGCTTGAAGTTCAAAGTAAAAATCTCGGTTTATCATCATTTTAAGGTAAGATACTCAACCAAACTTCGAGTATACGGTTAGCTTCACTTTTAAGTATATCAAACCTTAGCAGCCTTATGTCTCATATTTTAGTTTAGAATGGCCGATTTTGAGTTTTTTTAAAGATTTTCGAGTTATGTAAAAACCAAAAATTTAAATGAGAAAATGAGACTCAGTATTTGATTTTTTTTTGTTGATTCTTGTTCCTATGGTTAAGGAAAATGATTTTCTAGAGTTTTGTAAAAATAATCAAAGAAAACTGTTAAGAAGTGAGGTTGAACGACCGTTTTTTAGTTTTCCGGCAAGTTATTGTCGAAATACATCGACGACCAGGTCTAAGACATGTTAAGATGGGTTGTTTTATAGAAGTTTGGAGGTTTTCCAGTTTTAGTCCCTATATTTTTTAATGTTATGATTAAGCCAAAAGTTTTAATTTGCAAAACAGTCATTGACTTTGGATTTTTATTGGAATTTGTCTCAAGTTATTGGTTTTAGATAAATCATTAATGTTTTAAAATTTTCATTTTTAAGATTAACGGGTCGTTTATAAAATGTTTACCTGGTAAACGTTTACCAAAGCATTTACCTAAGTGGATGACTATGACAAGAGCGTAAAATCTTACCCGGTAAGAGTGAGGATAATGATGAAGAGTTTTACCCGGTAGGTGAGAGTGACAACTCTTACCCGGGTAAACGCTTACCGGGTAAATTGTTGTATATGATACCATCGCGATGATTACAATCTTATTCGGTAAAGTAAGTTAGTGTGTCGAGTTTTATCGGTAAACGCTTACCGATAAGCATTTGGGTAAACGGCCCCTAAGTTGGAATAATTGGATGTTATTTATAAACTCTAATTAGTAAGCTTTTAGACCGCTTTCTTAGTCGATGGAGCGATATGGGCCAAGTAAGGAGCCCAAATCTTTGCATTCGATCAAAAAATTTAAATGAATATTTGAATAGTTGAGTCTATATGATTTATTGGATCTAAATAAATTAGTTGGGTTAATTAATTTGAGACTTTGAGCTTGGATTAATTGGTTATTTTCTAGTTTATTTAAGTGTTTCTTATTTAAGATACATTATTAAATAAATTGTTGCAATTAATTAATTTTGGATTAATTAAATTAATAGTATTTAATTTATTATTCTTTGAGAAGTGTTATTGAATTACTTAATTTATTTTAAATCTATACTATATTATTAGAAGCGTACTTGCGCAATGCAGCGAGATACATCACGATTTTAATGTTTATTTTTATTTTTTGTTTTTTATTGATTTACAGTACGATTTTGGATGATTTTTATTGAGTGATAATGGTTTTTTTTATATATAAATTTGTTTAATTTAATCTTAACAATATAATGTTTTTTATATAAAAAAATTAAGTAGTTTGTTAAAATTCATTAATTATCTTATATTTTTTAAATTTTTTATATTTAAATTGAGATGTTTATCCTGTTTTGATTGTGTTTATCAGAATTCAAATTTCATAATTTTAGGATTTGGGGATTAGAGATAAGGATTTTGGGGGATAAGGATGAAATTTATTAATTAGGGTTAAAAGCTTTACAGGTAGTACATTAGTCTTTAGTAGTTATTTTTAAGAGATTTTAAGTAGATAGCTTTAAATGATAGTACATAAAGCTTAATGAGTTGTAATTAAGAGATTTTTATGTTATATTTATAATATAGTATAGATAAAGCTGGCATAAAAAACTCTTAATTACAACTCGCTAAGCTTTATGTATTATCATTTAAAGCTATCTACTTAAAATCTCTTAAAAATAACTACTAAAGCCTAATGTACTACCTGTAAAGCTTTTAACACTAATTAATATATTTCATCCTTATCTCCCAAAATTCTTATCTCTAATCCCAAACCCTAAAATTATGAAATTTGAATTATGATAAACATAATCAAAACATGATAAACATCTCAATTTAAATATAAAAAATTTAAAATATATAAGATAATTAATGAATTTTAACAAACTATTAATTTTTTTATATAAAAAACATTATATTGTTAAGCCTAAATTAAACAAATTTATATATAAAAAACCATTATCACTCAATAAAAACCATCCAAAATCGTACTGCAAATCAATAAAAAACAAAAAATAAAAATAAACATTAAAATCGTGATGTATTAAGCATTATGTACTATTATTTAATGCTAATCTACTTAAAATCTCTTAAAAAACAATTAATGAAGCAATATGTACTACTTTTAACCCTAATTAATAAATTTCATCCTTATCCCCAAAATCATTATCTCTAATTCCCAAATGCTAAAATTATGAAATTTGAATTCTGATAAACATAATCAAAACAGGATAAACATCTCAATTTAAATATAAAAAATTTAAAACATATAAGATAATTAATGAATTTTAACAAACTACTTAATTTTTTTTATATAAAAAATATTATATTGTTAAACCTAAATTAAACAAATTTATATATAAAAAAACCATTATCACTCAATAAAAATCATCCAAAATCGTACTGTAAATCAATAAAAACAAAAAATAAAAATAAACATTAAAATCGTGATGTATCTCGCTGCATTACGCGAGTACGTTTCTAGTAGTTTAATAAATTGTTTAAAGCGTCGTGAGCAAGTTATGTATTTAGTGGTACATTTTAATTCAAATAGATGAATTTATAGGATTACAAATAGTTTAGTTAGACGTTATGGAACATCGTAAGTTTAAATGCTTGGAGTTTTGACTAAAGTTAGTTGAAGTTGACCAAGTTGACCAAAGTTTGAATTTTGACTCGTTTAATCCATGTAAATTTTAATGATGGGATCAAATTAATTTATTTGAGGATGTTCGAATATGGAGTTTGACTTTAGCTTGGGTTGGGTTGATCACATTTGACTTTTCAAAAAAATTTAAGTCATTAATTAGACATGGTGGTATGAAATGTGTAGGTTTTTTATAAGAGCTAATAGTAGCCGATCTACACGCAATCAAGTGAGTCTTCATGAGAGTTACAATGAGACGCATACCTATGCACAATTTTTTTAGCATGATTTGATTTGTATGATGATATTTATGTATGCATGATGTTTCACTTTACATAATGTTACAATTATATTTTACATGTATGTTCTTTATGATCAATTGCATGTTATGTGTTTATTTTGTTTTCAAATAACTCTAGCATGTTATTTCATACGAAAGTTTTATGATCAATTTTAATGGATGTACATTTGACCAGTAAGTCACACGACAAGTGGCACGACCCATAATGGGTGCTAGATAGGTGCAGGTTGGAAAAAATATTTATGCCAAAAATCGCACCAAATACGATCAAAGGTTTGGATTCCGGAGCCTAATTAACTATAGACAACCCTGTGAAATAAACAAGTAACATGACAAGGAGAATATAAATGTGACAAGCGATTTGATGACGTGGAAAACCCCGTCAAGGGTAAAAACCGCGGACGATCGTAAGAATCGTTGGTGCACTATGGATGTCAATCGGGGACGTCGTTCTTAATAACAACAATTGCTACTACAGACCGTGGATACATGTAAAATAAACTAGAATAAACTAGTGTGTCATGATGAGCAATAGTTGAGCGAGCAGTTGATAGCACTTCAGAGTGATTTCAACAGTAATTCTTGTGTTCTTGTTCTTGGATTGTAGCTGTTTTGTGTCCTTTCGAATTCCTTTGTGATATTTTTATACTTGGTCTTCAGTAACTGCTCATTTAAATGTCGTAATTATTGCCTCATGATGAGTGTTTAATGAGAAACGATCATGCCATGATGTTGGTCGTGATTATGTTTTGAACCTTAATTGGTATTAATTTTTCCATTAATGTGAGATCTACAGTTAATATGCAGTAAAGAAATGATGGATTCTCGTTATAAATATATCGTTAGTTGGACATGGAAATGATTTTTGGTCGAGGATATCTTTGTAGTAGGAGTTCGGTTGTTCGACCACGACTGGTGTAGTCGGTTGCGGATATTATCTTCGACCGCCCGGGCTTACAAAATTTTACCCAAACAATTTCCCCCCGAGATTTGGATTTCAAAAAAGCTCTTTTTGAATTTCAAATATCGCGCCAAAAATTCGATTTTAAATGGATAAGATGACACGTGTAGACCTTGGTAACTGATTTGGTTGGAATGAAACCGATTCAGTTATCCTAGGGAACCGTATCAACGGTTTTGGCAACTAGGGGGCGTGTGGCTATGACATCTTGTGTCAGGACAATTTTCCATGACACGTATCACCTATCGAGCGGAAAGTCTGAACTGTCTTGGATAGGTGTCGTGAATCTGGGCGACAATTCAGAAAAGGCAATTATGGCAAATCTTTTGAAATCCATATAAATAAAGGTTTTCTTTCAAAATCTGTTACTTTTTTATGTATAAGTATTTTCTACAACTGAGAGAAATCCTTGTCAAATCAACAACTTATGAAATCGTTTCTCTGCTAGAGAGATTTCCCCTCTGTGAGCTTTAAAGGTACAAACTTGTTTTAGATTTTCATGCCCTCTGACCCCTGTTAAGCATTCTGCAAAAAATCCTAGAAAACATCAGGACATTATGAATCTCTACATAGCTTATGTTTCTTTACTGTACTGTAGAGAGATGAAGGATCCGACGAGCATTATTGAAGACGATGGAAAACTTGAAGCCTTCAGGCTTATGTCCGATATTCCCTCATATATACAACTTTTCTGCCGGAGAGATTTGCGTCAGATGAGTGCTCGGAGGGGTGGTTCATTTTTTTTTACGAATACCCCTTCAAGATTGGGTTCACCTGGCCCTTTACAGCTTTGGCGAGGACATTTTTGGGCGCTCGTGTCCTGTCTCCAGGGCAGATGATGCCCCAATTCTGGAGGATTGTCAGAGTCATCGAGAAACTGACGAATGATTGAGCCTGTACCTATTTTCCAAATTTGTTTTGGTGGCCTAGATAGGTATGATTGAGCCATGATATGCCAATATCACAGTGAAAAGAACATGATTGAGCCAAAGTTGCCAATATCACAATTGATTGAGCCTTGTGATGCCGATACCACGAAAATGATTGAGCCATGTGATGCCAATACCACAGAAATGATTGAGCCATGTGATGCCAATATCATAACTACTTACATTGAAATTGAACAAGATTAAAGGACTCAAACCTTTTTATCTTTTCATTTTTGACTCAAAACTCCCCTCCCCACATTTAGAATGAAACAATGTCCTCATTGTTTTTGGAGGAACATATATAAGCTCAAAGGGTTAAAGAGGGCAAGGAGAATGTATAAGGCTATGTGAAAAAATGGCCTATATCCTTTCCTATTCTCAAAACAGTTTGCCTGATTGCTTCCCAGGTGGCTTCGTTTGGTTCTAGCACAAGTGTTGAAAGTAAACATGTGTGTCCCAAGATATGCAACTCAATCAAGATTAACAATCAAAATAAATGCCAAATGCCATATGTATTGATTAAGATTTCACATATTACAATCCGTATGAATCTCTCTCTCTATCACAATATTTCTCTCTTTAAACAATATGATCTATCAAGGTGCCTAATGATTGTACAAACAAAGAATATATTTATACCTCCTCGTTACAAGAGACAAAACAAACTAACTCAACTAACAACTAAACTAGCTTTGACTTTGCTTGACATTTGATTTTCCTTTAATAACATATTTTGACTTTGACTTTTGTTTTGAAGGCTTTGACTTGTGCTTTACCTTTCATGATCTTGAAGACAACATTTATGCACTAACAAAACTTGTACAAGTGAATTATTTGGGCTATGTTATATGCAATGACCTATTAGTAATTGACTAAATAAACAAAAAAATAAGAAAATAAAAGACACAACTGGAGCTAAGGAAAAGAAATGAACCTTTCCTACTCAGATGGAGTAGGTTCTTCTGCTGCAGGGCCCTTGAGGAACTCATCTTGCAATTTTGTCAATTATGCAGGGTACTCTAGCAGATAGGTAGATGCCTCCATGTGGTCTTTAGCCCAGACCTGGTCCATGACATTTGTTCTCTTTTTGTTCCACTTTTTGTAAATGGCAGTCTCATTCCTCAACTCTTTTATCATCTTCTCTTGTCTCCTCATCCTTCTTTTGACTGCCAGCTCTCCCTCTTCAAACATCTTCTCTAACTCCTCTTTCTGATTGTCCAGCTTCTCATTCCAGTACTCTTCTTGATCATCTAGCTTCTCCATTAGCTTCTTCTAGTTCTCCTCCATGATACTTATCATCATGGTGAAAGCAGTTGCTTCCACCCGTCCAGATGTTGCAACACTGCCTGTAACATGCCATGCTCTGAGCACATCTACCTCATCACCTTGCTTATTTACTTGGTTTCTCATAATCCTATCTATAGCTAGCTTGTCTATCATTGCATTCTTCTCAACATACTCATCAGCTTCAAAAGTTCTCACCTTAACCTTCTCCATCAAGGCATGGATTAGGGCAGGATGCCACAATCCACCTTAGGCTTCTCAATGCAACTCTTGATACTTTTGTTCATCACCTGCCCAACATCAAATTTCTTCCTTGTTAGGATAAAATATAGAAGTACACACCTTTCAAATCGCAGGTTTGTATCATGGGAAGTAGGCATTAATGTGTGTCTGATGAAGTGAAATCACACATTGGCTAGTGGTGATAGGTTGAATGTGTCCAATATCCTGGCCTCTCCTTTCTTGCTCCAATCTACCCCTTCTTTAGCTATTGTTTCAAAAACTCTCTTGGCATCAACAACACTGGCTCTCCTCATCAATTTGTTGTAGACAGAAGCTGGTGGTGGTACAAGTCCATAAATGTTGTTTATGGCATTCACTAAGTAGCAAACATCCATTCCCCTTACTGTGACAATCTCATCAGGGGTGACTGCAACTTTTGCATAAAACTCTCTTACCCAGTCTATGTTGTGCTATGGTGGTACTTTGCACAAAAGCTCCCATCCCATTACTTCTATGATTCTGGGACTGAATCCCTTGTCCACAAGCCCATATCTAGTCTTGAACTACTCATACTTCTGCTCAGCTTCCTTGCATGTAAACCTGGTGGCTCTCTCTTCATACTCTTCCTCTGGATCAACTTCAACAACTTTACAGTTTTTCTGTTGTACCTAATGCTTGTGGGTTTGGATTTTTTCTTTGGTTTGGCCTTGGACTTTGGTTCCTTGGCCTTCTTCACAGACTTCTTGCTCTTCTCCTCAACTTGCTTTTCCATCTCTTCCTCGTTTTCCTCCTCCTTCTGCTCATTAATCCATTCATCAACCTCTCTATCACTCTGTTCATCAATATGTTCCTCTACATTAGCCATCTCCACATCCTCCATTTCTTTATCTACATCACCCTCATCTCTATCTTCTAAGTTTTCTGGAGTTTGTAATAAGGCATCCAAAATGGGATCATTCCCCACTCTTCCTTGCACACTAGAGGGCTGTTCTGGAATTGTCACTGCTACTGCCCCATGCTGTGACATTTGCAGCATGATAATCAGGTTTTCACTCCTTGTATCCTATACTAGGCTACTGTCTAATACAGAAACAGGGGATATTGTTGATGGAATAGTGGTTTCTGGTGGTAAAGTGGTGGGTATCACATGTGGTGTTTCAGTTTCTTGGCTAGGGGGTTGATTCATATCGAATCCTTGATGGTGTGATGGTGAAAGGCTAGTATTGAAGGACTCATTGGTTTCTTAAGCATCTTGGAAAGAGGGGATATGGGCTTGATTGTCTTCCTCAGAGACAATGTTCAAATCAACACCCTCCATAGTTGCTTGATCACCAACCATGCTAGGAGGGTGATTTCCTCCTACCACAGGGGTCACATGCCCTATTTTTGGTGTTTTGGTGGTTTCATCATGAGAGGGGGATTGGGTAGAATTCTTAGAAGAGACATTAGGTTATGGGTTTACCATTGTTTTTGCTACCTCCTGCTTCTTCGAACTTCCCTCGACTGAACTAGAAGCTTTGTTCAATACTTTCTTCTTTTTCACCTTTGGAGAGGATTCCTCCATAGCTTCCTTCGATCACTTGGACCTTCTCAAACCATTCACGAGGTCACTGTCCTTTGGTAATGGCATTGCCTTCTTCGAACCTTTCTTCATCTTCCCGTCGATTGCTACAGTATCTGTGATAAACAAAGAAAAAGAGAGGAAAACAGGGGGTTGATTAATGAGGAAGTGATAACCGAAAAGTGGTTATCACTTTGGAGGTTTTTGGAAGTTTAAGAGGTGGTTTTGCAAAAAGATGGTTTTCTTGTAAAAAATGTTTTAAAACCGGCGATGAAGGTAACTGAGAGTGGGTGTGTAGGCTTAGTAGGCTATCATGGAGATTCTCATTATTCCCTCCAGAAATGACATCTTACTAAAGTAAAAGATGCTTTTCTACTTTTTTTTTTTTTATTTTCATCTCTTTTTTGTAAGGTACAAGGAAACAACTGGAAACTTTTTTTAAAATATTTTAAAATAAAGCAATCTTATTATTTTTAATACTAGATTAAAAATAATGCTTTATTTTTTTCTACGGGTCCCACTCGGCTCGGATGTTGTAGCACATACTGCAACATCATCTGAAAGTTCAGACTGTACAAATCCACAAACATTAAACATACCAAACTTAAATCAAAAGGATAACACTATCTACATATGTACAATTTGGACTGTTTTTGGGGTTCAAAAATCATGGATTTAGAGTGGTTGAAGCTGCACTACAGAAGATCCTGTAGGTACAGTTGCATCCAAAAAAGAATTAACTCTTTGTCCATTAACTTTAGATGAGGATCCATTGCTTGGATCAATGAGTTTTATTACTCCATATGGAAAAACATTCTTGATTTTAAAAGGTCTAATCCACCTTGACCTTAATTTTCCAAGGAAAATTTTAAGTCTTGAGTTAAACAACAAAACCTTTTCACCAGCTTTTAAATCCTTGTGAATAATCCTCTTATCATGCCATCTTTTGGTTTTATCTTTGTAGATTTTGGCATTCTCATAGGATTGATTTCTGAGTTCTTCCAATTCATTTATCTACAACTTTCTCTTTTCACCTGCATCATTAATATTCATGTTAAGTTCTTTAAGAGCCCAAAAGGCTTTGTGTTCAAGTTCTAATAGCAAGTGACAAGCTTTTCCAAATATAATCTTGTAAGGAGACATTCCTATTGGGGATTTATAGGCAGTCCTATAAGCCTAAAGAGCATCATCTAGTTTAAATGACCAATCCTTTCTTGAAGGTTTGACCACTTTCTCTAGAATACTCTTGATTCCCTTATTTGAGAGTTCAACTAAGCCATTTGTTTGAGGGTGATAGGCTGTAGCAACTCTGTGGCTTATGTTATATTTTCCCAAAACTTCCTTCATCATATTGTTCACAAAATGGGTGCCTTCATCACTAATTATGGCTCTAGTGGTGCCAAATCTTGTGAATATGTTTTTGTGAAGAAACTTGACTACTGCCTTTGCATCATTAATGTGGCAAGCTGTTGCCTCTACCCATTTAGAGACATAATCCACAACTACCAAGATGTATTGCCAGTTTCCAAAAATGGGAAATGGTCCCATGAAATCTATTCCCCATACATCAAATATTTCAACTTCCAAAATGCCATTAAGAGGCATCTCATGTCTTTGGGAAATAGATCAAACTCTTTGACATTCATTATACCTTTTAACAAATTTATCTGCATCAAGAAAAAAGTGTAGGCCAAAAGAATCTAGATTGGAGGACTTTTGCTGTAGTTTTTTAACCACCAAAGTGTCCACTATATGTAGAAGCATGACAGTGCTACAACACTGCAATTGTATCCTCATGAGGTATACACCTCCTTAGGATTTAGTCAGCTCCTAGCTTAAACAGGAATTGATCATCCCAAAGGTAGTTCTTTGAATCATACAAGAGTTTCTTTCTTTGGTGTCTGTTATATTCAGGTGGAATGATCCCAACAACTAGGTAATTTGTAATGTCAGCAAACCATGGTGCTGTAGCTAGGGGTGTACGCAGGTTAGGTTGGGCGGTTTTTGACATTTTTACAACCCAACCCAATTATGGCGGTTTGGAAAATCTCAACCCAACCCAACCCAATCAAAAGTATAACCCAAACCCAACACAACCTTTGCGGGTTAGGGCGGGTTGGGTTGGGTTGGCGGGTTAGTAATCTACATAATTTTTCCGATTGAAATACGATAAATAATACTAAAAGTATTCTCAACAAAGTTGCAAGTTATTACAATCATCCAAATATATATATATATATATATATATATATATATATATATATATATATATATATATATATAAATACATAAGTCTTATAATTAAACCTCAAAAGTCTAAATGATAGCAACCGATTCAAATCTTTAATCAACTACGACCGTTTTGGACCTCTCCGACCCCAATGTTGCATTCTCCTTGAGTTTGTCTACAATTCAAAAACAAAAATTAAACAATTTATTAAGCTTTAAGAATATATAAGCATGAAAAAAGAAACATTGTTAAAATTACCATTTTCAAGAAAGTCATAAGATGCAATTTCATCCAAATATTCACTTATTTGAATGCCTTCATTATTCTCTTTCAACCAACTTTGTGTGCACACAAGAGCCTCTACCATTTTTGTACTCAAGGAGCTTCTAAAAGAGTCTAAAATACGACCGCTAGTACTAAAGGCGGATTCAGATGCTACGGTAGATATAGGTATTGCAAGAACATCTCTAGCTATCATAGACAAAATGCTAAACCTACTAGCATTATCTTTCCACCAGAGTAATACCTCAAATGATGGAGTATTTGGATTGATAGATTCATCAACCAAATATCTATCAACGTCGTTCACGTTCTCCGACATGTCCATTTGTTGTTGTTGCAAAAATGATTCCAACAATTTTCTCCGATGAGATTCTTTAGAATCATTCCTTGGTGGTGAATCTAGTTTGGTAACCTATACACATACCCAAAAAAACATAAACTAAACAAATGATTATATATTAACAAGCATAATAAAATTCTAAAAAATAATCATGCATAAAACTAAGTAACTAACCTCATCAACATCTTTACCACCTTTTGAATAATGATTATACATTCGATGAAGGATTTGTTCCACCTTGATAACAAGCTTAGCAACGGTTTGAGTATCATATAAGGACTCAAAGCAAAACTTTAGATACTTCAACTTATACCTCAGATCAAGCACAACCGCCAAAAACAACATAGGATTTATGTGATCTGGATCACCCCAATATTTGTCATATTTACTCTTCATCTTTGTAGCCATTTTGTACAACAATGAACCATTGTTACGAGCCAAGTAACTCAATTGAGAATCAATTTCACAAAGCTCATGAAAGAAATTGTTGGAAGTTACGTGCAATGTGCCACTAAACTTCAAAGTGACTTCGTAAAAAGTGGACAAAAACTTGGCAAAAATAGAAACACACTCTCAATCACAAGAACTAGGTGGTCCAATCATCTTCTTGTCATTTTCTTTCTCCTCAAAATAACTCACAAACTTGTCATCTTCCTCTGCATACCTTTCAAATGCCTTTTAAAATTTAAGAGCTACATCCAACATCATAAAAGTAGAATTCCATCATGTAGGAACATCTAAAACCAACCACCCCCTGTATTCAATTTTTTCCTTCTCAACGTAAGACTTAAACTTTTGCAGCCATGAAGGAGATGAAAGAATATATCTAACACAATTACGAATTGCAGTAATTGAATTATGCATCTCTTTCAACCCCTCGTTTACAATTAGGTTTACTATGTGAGCACCACACCTTAAATGCATGTACTCACCATCAAGAACAGATCCACCCCATGCATTAACCCTTCTTTTAGTGAAAGCAACAACTATATCGTTTGCAGATGCATTATCAATAGTAATAGTATTAACATTATCAATCCCCCACCCAAGCAAACAAGCTTCAATAACCTTACCAATCGTCTCACCCTTATGATTTGAAATTTGGCAAAAATTTATAATTCTTTTATGTAATCGCCAATCACTATCAATGTAATGTACAGTGAGACACATATATGCCATTTGTGTGGAAGATGTCCAACAATCAGTTGTTAAGCATATTCTTTGTCCAACCTTGTTTAACTCTTTCTTCAATTTTGTCCTCTCATCGCAAAACAACTGATAAATATATCTAGCAACGGTCACTCTACTAGGGACACCAAATTTAGGTTGTAAATCCTTAACAAGTTCCCTAAATCCTTCACCCTCTACAACCCTAAAAGGTTGTTCATCTTTAACCACAAACCTAGCCACAACTCTTCGACATTTCTCTTTATTAAACGACCCCTCATTATCATTGATAGGAGGAAAGCTAAGCAATTTTTGTTTTTTATTGGACAACGTATCTAAATACTTCTTACATTGGTTTCTCAAGTGATTCCACAAAGAACTTGTACCAATTTTCTTACTATGATAAGCATAGTCCTTTCCACAATAATTACACACACATCTAGAGTCTTTTTTGGAAAAGTGATCCCAAACGTTTGAAGTTCTACCACCCCTTTTTTTAGATGTATTTTGTTCACCATTGTCTTCAATTTTTGGATATTTAGGAGTATTTTCCATTGCCCCTATAAATATTGATAAACATATATTTAGTAGACTTCAAACAGTAGACTTGATGAAAATCATTCTCTAAAAATGAAAATAAAAGGATTGTGTAAATCAAACAATATATGCATCAATAGTAGACAAGTAGTTATAATCAAAATGAAAATAAGAGGGCTGGGTAAATCAAACAATATATGCATCAACAATAGACAAGTAGCTATAATCAAAATGAAAAGAAGAGGGCTGTGAAAATAAAAGAGTTGTGTAAATCAATATATGTGTAAATCAACGATATACAAGTAATTATAATCATAAGGGCTATGTAAATCAAACAATATATGCATATTATCATCGAGAATCTATACCTCTTGTTCAACCAACAGCAACCTGCTCGTTTTCCAGCAGCAGCCAGCGGGTAGCAGTGGTAGCCGTCGGTAGCAGCGACAGCGGCTAGTAGCAACAACAACAAATAGCAGTCGGCGATCAAGATTCAAGAGGGGTTCAAACTTCAGCGTCTTTCTTTTCACTTTTCAGTCGTGACTCGTCCACTCCACTCAAGAAACGGGAAACCTAGTTCATTTACAAAGGATTACAAATACTTTGGGCCATTATAAGTTAAGACTTGGGCCTTGATTTAGTTAGGCTAATATGGGCTTAGAATTATATGACTAAAACATTAAAAGTCAGAATTGGTTTTGAATTTTGAATTTGGGTTGTGAATAAACTATATATATATATATTATATACATATAGAAATATAATTTTATGAAAAAAAATAGTGACAGGTTGGCGGTTTGGGTTGGGTTGAGTTTTCCTAACCCAATTTCAACCCTTCTAATTAGCGGTTTGGCGGTTTGGAAGTTTCGCGGGTTAGGTTTAATTAGGTTGAGAGCGGGTTGTGTTGGTCGGGTTTCGTGGGTTGACGATTTTCTGTATACCCCTAGCTGTAGCATGCTGCAGCACCAATAGCTGTTCATCAGGAAAACTTTCATTTATCTCAACTAAAGGTCCTTTTCCTTTTTCTAATATGGACAAGTGATCAGCAACTTGGTTTTCAATACCTTTCCTATCTATTATTTCTAGATCAAACTCTTGTAACAAAAACACCCATCGAATTAATCTTGGCTTTGCATCTTTTTTATAAATTAAGTTTTTGATGGATGCATGATCAATGTGAACTGTAACCTTGGCCTCCATCAGATAAGATCTGAATTTTTCAAAGGCAGATACAACAACCAACAATTCCTTCTCAGTGGTTATGTAGTTAACTTGTGCTTCATTTAGAGTTTTACTAGAGTAATAGATAGGGTGAAAAATCTTTCCTTTCTTTTGTCCCAACACTGCACCAATTGCCCAATCACTTGCATCACACATGAGTTCAAAAGGTTTTGTCCAATCAGGTGTAATCACAATAGGTGCTGAAATCAAAGCTTGTTTCAAAAAGTTGAAAGCTTTCCTACATTCATTGTTGAAATCAAAAGGCTGGTCATGTTGCAACAGCACACAAAGTGGTTTTGAAATCTTTGAAAAGTCTTTCATAAATCTTCTGTAAAAGCCAGCATGACCAAGGAAGCTTCTAATTCCTTTAACATCTGTAGGTTTTGGAAGTTTTTCAATAACTTCCAATTTTGCTTTGTCAACCTCTATTCCTCTATTTGAAATTAAATGACCCAAAACAATGCCTTCTTTGACTATGAAATGATATTTTTCCCAATTTAAAACCAAGTCAGGCTCTTCACATCCTTTAAGGCTTTGTTCAAGGTTTTTCAAACATACTTCATACGAAGATCCAAAGACATAAAAATCATCCATGAGTATTTCCATAGAGGTTTCCAACATATTAGAGAAAATGGACATCATGCATCTTTGGAATTGTTAGAGCATTTATTGTTGGAATCAATAGTCTTCTTGTTTTGGTCTTTTTTTATCAAGCTTGCTTGAAATGTTAGCCTTGTGTCATGTAATATGTGGTCTTAGTTGTTGACCATATAAATACCTCTTTTCCCTTTGTATTTTTGTTACTTGTCATTGTATTGTAAACTTGTGGCACCAAGAGATATATGACACAAATATTCTCTCTATATCTTGATGTTCTTAATTGTTTGTGTGATTTAGATTGATATTGCTTGATTTTGGGAACAACATTTGGTATCAAAGCAGGACGAACTATTCAGAAACAATGAAATCATAGATTTTCTAGTCAAATTTAGAAAGATATGAAGAATTTCGAAGAACTCGCAAACCGGTTCTGGAAAGTTACTGTTGGATTCAAATTTCCACGACCTTGTTGAAATTTGGATTCGAAATTGGTTGCTTCTGATTCGATTTTGTTTTTGGAACAATTCTTGTTTGCATCACTTAATCAAATTCACAGTAAATATTTTGAATTTTGGATTTTTATGTTCTTGAAGTTCGAAAGTTCAAGAAACTGTTCACTCGATCAAGTTTATGATCCTGTGATTTTTGGTGTGATCAGTGTAAAAGAAAGCTGTTCCAAATCAGTTTTCAAGCAACCCTACAAAATTTCAGATTCAAATTCTCAGTAACAAAGTTTCTATGGATGATTTTATGTTTTTTGGTGAAGAACTCGTAAGATCCGAAGAACTCGCAAGCATCATGTTAGAACTCGCAAGCATCATATGAGTATTTTGTGTGTTTTTCTAAGTACATAATTCGCATAAAGCATCTTACGTCAAGTACAGAACTTGAACGTAGTGATATATGACCTCTTGGTTCTCGTACGTCTTTGCCTGCGAATTGTTCAGAACTTATACGTCTTTGCTTGCTTGAAGTTCAGAACTCGTATCGTTCAACATACAAATTGTTACTTCTCGGGTGACTCTAATTACGAGTTGTTACTTCTCGTATACTTTAGCGTACGACAAGTGAAGAACTCGTGTACCTTTGTTTGTAAAAAGCTAGAACTCGTGTTGAATTGTTTGCGAAAAGTAATCTTTGTGTTCTGTGAATTGTGATAAGTGTAGAACTCGTGTACTGCTTCTTGAGTCAAGTAAGAGATCATACATTGTTATTTGCGACAAGTGCAGAACTCGCACACAGTTACTTGCGACAAGTAGGAACTCGTACGCAGTGCCTTGCGAATTGTCACTTCTCGTACATAGTACCTTGCGAGTAGTTATTGTTCACTCATAGTATCTTGAGACAAGTGTTCTCTTCAGCCTACGACAAGTGTTTACGACAAGTTAGATTCTTCATCTTGCGACAAGTTGACCATTTGACTAGATTTGACTTTTCAAGTCAAACTTTTTCTGAATTTTTTGGACGATTGCTTTCAAGCATACTTTCTGTTCATTTCTTCAAGATATCAGAATTTTGAGAGATCTTCTAAGTATGGGATCTAAATCCAAACCTCCGGTTCTTCAAGTCGAGTAATACCCATAATGGAGGAAACAAATGATTCAATTTCTTAATAATCAAGATAAAAGGCTGATGAACTCCATCAAGAATGGCCCTCATTTTCCCCATGTTGTTGTTGCCAGAATACCCGCAACTAAGACAAATCCTGAAGTGCCAGAGAGGAAAATCAGCCAGAGATCCTATTCAGTACTGTTAGTGTATTGTTGTATCCAAGATTTAAGGTAGAAAAGTCAAAGTCTGTAAAGTCAAATAGTGTCAAAGTCTTATAAGTCAATCTTGTATAAATACCTTTAATAGCTTGAGTATTTGTAGCTTGTAAGGAATATGAGAGAAGTAGTGTTGTAAGTGTATTGTGAGATATACGGCTTGAGAAATTTTCTCTCTCTACTCCCTCTCTAGAACTTGATCTAATTGTCAAATCTTTGATCTTGATTGTAATTGATTGAATTTGTGGACTTACATTTGGTAACATGAGCGATTTTTAACCCACCAAGAAATACCTAATCTTAAGAGCTTTGATTGCAGGTGGTTAATGTTTTGATCAAAATCCGTGGTTAAGTATGAAGAACACGCAAGATCCAAAGAACGCACAATATTCATCATGAAGAACACACAAGACAAAGAACACGCAAAAAGTGAAGAACACGCACAATGAAGATGTTTTATGATTTGATGTTTTCTGCAAGTTCTTGATCAGAACGCGCAAAGCTCTGTTTGTGCGAAGTGAGAACGCGCAAGGTTTATTCTGCGAGAAGTTGGAACGCGCACAGGCTTGTTTGCGAGTTTGATTTTTGTGTTTCGGTGTTCTGCGAGTTCTATTGATCTGCGAGAAGTGTTTGTGAGTTCTTAATTGACAAAATTTTTTCTAAGTATAGGAACGTGCAAAGGCATTGCAAGAAGTTAAAGTCCAAGAACGTGCACGCCTTGATTTGCGAGAAGCTAGAACACGCACGACCCTATCTGCGCGAACCTTGAATGCGCACACTTTGATTTGCGCGAACCAGGAACGCACTTACAACTATCTGTGCGAAGTAGTATCTATAGTGATCTACGAGTTTGTGCTTTTTGCTCGAAGTGAAGTTTCTGCTACAGTGTTTTGCGATTTTTATGCCTTAGAAAAATTTTCAAAGTTTTTCAAGTTTGTCCTTCAAGTCAAGTTTGTTTCTGAATATTTTGGACGATTATTTCAAGCATACTATTCAAGATGTTTACTGTATTATCAGGGAGAGATTGTGCTATTATGTACATGCTTGAAATACCTGCTATAGAAGCTGAACGGGATAAACTGAAGATTCAGAATTCAAAGCTTCTAAATCTGATTCAGGAGTTGAAAGCTAAGAAAACTCGAAAAGTCGTAAACAAGGGTTTGAAAAATCCCTAAACTAAACGATATGCAAAAAGTGAGGTTTTCGTAGAAACAACCCTATTTATACTCAAGAATGAGGATGATACGTGGCACGATCTGATTTGACCATCACTTTTCGCAGATGAGACTCATGCGAATTGTCTTTAAAAAAATAAGACAATGTGTGAGAATCCGCAAGATACAAGTTCACGAATTCTGTGCAAAACTTCAAGAATTCGTAAATCAGTGTGATGCAAATTATTCACATTTCGCAGAAACACTTATGCGAATTGTTAGAATTCGTAACACTCAGAGATACGAATTCTCAAGAATTCGTATCACACACATATGCGAATTCCTCATATTTCGCATGTGTGTGTTATGCGAATTCTTGACTTAGCATAATTTCCAGCTTTTGAAAAACATTATAAATGAGGAAAATTGCTAAATTTAAAAACCTTTTTGAAAGTATGCCAAAAATAGAAACTTTCCATAAATGGAAACTTTCCAAAAATGACATTTTTACTCATTTTAATTCCAAAAACAAGTTGCACACACTACACACTTACAACCCTTTTCAGATATAATCTATAAGCTCCCCCTTGACTTAATGTCTGTTTCTTTTATTCCTTGACATGATGTATTTGTCTGTTTGATTTTTGCTCCCCCTTGACATTGTATGGAACTTGTGAACACTTGTACAGATATGCTCCCCCTTCATATCTGCATACAGTTAAAATATAATGTTGGTCCCGAAGGTGCTTAACAAGTTTGTAGAAGGGGGGGAGGGTTGAATACAAACACACAAATTAAAGTTTAATAAATTGTTTATTGATAAATCAAATACAATTTATAAGTTTGTTGCGGAATAAGATTAAGACAAACTCAATCTAAACAAACTTAAGAAACACTAAGATGGTTGCACTAGAAATTCAGAGAATGGGAGATTTAGAGATATAGAAAGCAAGGGTTTCTATATGGATTTTAGGAATTAGCACTTCTCAGATGAAGGGGTGAACTTCCTATTTATACCCTATGCATTAAATGCATGGCAGGGCACTTTACACGTGGCGTTCACTGATTGGCTTTGGAAGTCTGACTTTTGGGAGACATGCTTTCGGTCGGACAATGAACAGTGTAGTTGACAGAGGTGTTGTACGAATTGTGGCAGAGACATGTCCGTTCTGACACATCGTACTAAGTTGTGCAAGGAGAGACAAAAAGGAAACTTGAGACATAAGCTTTGTGATCTTTTGATCGCTGAGTATCTCTTCTTTCAGAGATAAAGAGATTCAGCTATCGCTGAAGCTTTTCCTCATGTTCCTTCGCGTATATGTAGAGTTGTCTTTGCTTCACTGATATCCGCATCAGGTCACTAGTAGACTTCTCTTTGTTCAGCAGCTTCGTCTTCGATTCAGCTATGAATATCTGTTGACGCGAGACTTGTCTTCAGGGATTACGTTGGCTGTTTACTTCAGAAACTATCAGTGATAACTTGAACAGACTCAGTCTGATCACTGATAGTGAAACACTAATACATAGAAATGTTTATGAGAGAGACTATCAGCGATAACTGAACAGACTCAGTCTGATCGCTGATGGTGAAACACTAATACATATTAAAACGTAATTTTTACTAAGTATAGAAGAGGGTCTTTATCAAATCATTGAGAGAGTTTGGGTCAACAATCTCCCCTATTTGATAATGACAAAGTAACTGAAGAAAATTACTTTATGATTCAAAATGATGGAATAATCAGGACTCGTAACATACATGTCCCAATTACTATTTTGAGGGATCTTTTACAGCACTGATGGAGTTAAGTACTTCACTGACATTTTCATTAAATCAAGAAAAGAATTACAAGGTATGAAAATTACAAGTACAAGTGATGTACTAACTACTGTAAGTTAAACTAATAGATTACAAGAAAGAAGACTAATCTATCAGCTATCTAAAGAGGGTTTAGGAGGATTGATCAAATACTCATGTATTTCTTCTCCTTTTTGCCTTCGCTCTAAAGATTCTTTGCAGATGATAGCTATGATTGGCTCAGCAGCAGGAGAGAGAGTACACCATAGGCACATGAGATCCGTGAGAAGAGCGAGGGGACAGATAGGGATTTCAGAGACCCTTTGAAATCTGAGTTGTTCCTCGTCATCTCTGAAGAAGATTCCAAAAGGTTCTTCAAGAACTTGTCCTGCAGCATATGGTCCGCCAGGAGGCAGAGATAGATCCAGAACAGAAAGATCAGGAGGAGGACCGAACAGAGCTTCTCTTGAGAATTTGATGGAGGTTTCATTTCTGATCACTGCGACATTATCAGAAGAGGAGGAGACAGGCTTTCTCTTGACTTGCATGGATCTTGAAGGAAGAGTAGATGACACCTTTAGTATAGCAGCGACTTTGTTGATGAGAGCATCATTTACCCTTTCAACGTAGCCTCTGTATGTTGACTTTGATTTCTTCAGCGCATCTTTGAACTCAAGCCACTCCATGTAGCCGAAGTCTTCCAGCTTTGAAATGAACATTGCCTTGCAGCTTCCATCCTCTCTGGTAATTTCCATGGTGACAGAGAGCTTATCCTTCTTCTTTCTTCCAGAGATAGCAACCGCTACGATCTTCAGTGGGTCAGAGCGATAGTCGATTTTGTGTTTGCACCAATCGACTGTCTTATCGCTGACCGATTTTTCTTTGGAGCGTTCCTCTTCAATCTCTTTCAACAGAGCTGCCTGGACTTCTACTGGTTTGCGTTTCAGCTTCTTGTCTTTGACTTGAGAAGACTGAATTTTGAGAGCCAGAGAGGCATCTCTTTGACATTCAGCAATCAGCTTCTCAGCCCTGACAGATTCTTCAATTTCAGCGTCAGTCAGAAATTGCAGTTCTGATGATTGAGAAGGGACCTTTCGTCGTTGACTCTCCAGATGAGAGATCATCTCTGTTCTTTTCTTTCTCTCTTTCTCAGACCAGTGAGATGGTCTAGAAGGCCTTCTGTGATGTTGCAGGGACTCTTCTTCTTCTTCATCATCTTCATCAATCTCTCTGACAGAGACTGGGATTATTTGGTCATCAGCTTCAGCAGCTGGGATTATTTGGAGCTCTTTACCCTTAAGCAGGGGAGAGAACTATCTGGTCAGAAAATGAAAAAGGTTAGATTATTTTAGGGAAAGAAGAGAGATAAAGGCTAGAAAGAAACAGAGGTTGGATTTTTATAGAAAGATAAGGGAACAAGAGTAAGGCATACCTGAGAAGGATTCTCCTCAGGTAGTGAGATTATCTTCAGGGTTCCCTCAGCAGATGCACCTTTGCTTTGGGAAGGGGTTCCTGAAGATGTCTCTTGTCTCCCCCCTGCTTTGATAACTTCTTTCGAAGCTAGCGCTGATGATGTGGCGGCTGAAAAACACCAGAGAGATTGATCTTCTTCATCGTCATCATCATCATCTTGATGAGGATGTTCCTCTTGATCTTCAAGATCAAGGTCTTCATCTTCCTCTTCTTCCTCTTCATCATCTACTAGATCAGCGATGGAAGGAGGGGCTTTTTCAGCAGCTATCTCCCCCTCAACATGAGAGGGAGTTTCCTTCAGTTGTTCCTCAGCTTCAACTTCTTTCTCCTTATTTTCTTCAGATGCCTTCTCCCCCTCTTTGTCATTAACACAAAGGGAGAGATCTTTGAAAGGAGTAGAGGTCTCAGCGTTGGACAGCTTGTGGACGTCAGCTTCCAGACCTTTGAGCCGATCTTCAAGTACAGGGATGTCGGACGTAGCTTGATGAATAAACTCCACAGCTACGTCTAGAGCGGTTCTATCGTCTTCCGTAAATGAAGGAGCGGGAGTTGGAACTGGTTCCTTCAGCCGGGAAAGGATATGCTGAAGAAGGACTTCACAGGCATCAATCTTTGTAGACAGAGCTGCAAACTGTTGCTGGGAGTCTTTCTTGACTTTGTCAATCGCTTCTTGAAGAGTAGCGAGTTGAGAAACGTCAACTTTGGAGGCGCAGGTGGCAGTCAGCGTCTTCAATTCTTCACCAGCTGATTGAACAGCGTTGGTGGTGTTGTTGAGAGAGGCAGTCATAGAGTCCACCTTTGCACTCAGATTGTTGACATTGGTGTCAACAGTCTTCCAACTAGGACCTGAAAGAGAAGTTAGTTTTTCAGAACCAGACTTATATGGTGAGTTGGGAGAAGTGTTTAAGGTTATAGGGATACCTGAATTATCAAACATTTTGTAGAATTGTAAAGATTCCTCAAAAGATTGATGTTCAGGTCCTATGGGTCCAAACTGTGGAGTAGAGATAGAAGGAGGGTTAGAGATCAAAGAAATAGAAGGACTAGAGATGGGGATAGAAGATGTAGGGATAGGGGTAGTTACCTCATGTTGTTGAGCTGAGATCGTAGGTTGCGTTACTATTGTTGTGACAGCGACCGAGATCGCTGGCACGGTTGAAGTGGTTGTCGCTGATGATGTGGAGGAGAGACCCACGAAAGCATCCAAGGAAGTTTGTAGAGAAACGTCCTTAGGTATAGAGCTAGAAGTAGCTTTCTCCTTGGTCACCTTGGCCTTCTTCGAAGGACCAAGGGAGCCAGTTGATGGTCGTTTGGAAGGGGTAGCGGCAGGGATAGCAGAAGAAGGAACCTCCTGCGTGGCCGCTGAAGAAGAAGAAGTGAGGAGAGAGAGACGGGAGAGAAGTTCAGAGATACTTACCTCATTGGGGAGCAGCTTGACTTCCAAGGATCGTTGAACCACTTTCGGAAAAGATGCATCCGAGTTGGTGGGGTAAGTGGTAGGATAGAGAAACTTCAGGTACGCGCAGATGAAGCGTACGTAGGGAACTTTGGGATCCCTCTCGGTCTTCTCTATCTTTGACTTTAGGTCGTCAAAGATAGCTGTTGCGTAGTCGAAGTTGCGTCCAGCTATCACTGAGTAAGCCATCTGGACCTGAACCTTGCTGGCCTGGTCCAGTGACCCACTCTTCCCACTCATGCACTGAATGAAGTGTGAGAAGATGAAGTTTAGCTGGGAAGGCATCAGTGCCTTCTTCACAATAGTCAGCTTCTTGTTTGGAATAGTCGTCCTTGGTTTGGGTTCCCAAGCGTATTCCATGGCATCCAGGAATTGGATGAGTTCAGCGTCAGTTGGCAAGGCGTCGAATCCATTCCTGGGTTTGTCGGGAAAACGCAGAGCTTTCCTCAGGCCTAGGGCAGTCATCATACCTGAGCCAAGTTGAGTGCTGAAGGAGATAGCAGGAACCTGTTCACCCTTTTTGTTGGTGATTGAGGTTTCATCAGCAGTAAACCAGAATTGCTGGAGAAGAGCTTTGGAGGGTGTTGGATCCACAGTGATAGCGTAAGCAATGCAGGATTGCTTCAGAAACATTGCGGCCTCCTTCAGATGAGGATATTTGACACCGTAAAATTCGAGGCGAGCAAGATGATTGTTCTTTGGGAGCTCAGAGTCAGAAATGGTGAACTTGACGTTCTTTGAGGCGACAAGTGCAGATTGAGTCATTCTGAGTTAGGAGTAGATAAACGAGTAGAAAAGAAATTTAGTCTAAAAATAAAGAAGATTTTCTAGTTTCTATTTGAGGAAAGAAATGTAGGAAATCAACATATTTGCAGATTTAAAACAGTTTATCTTAGAACAAGATTTGAGAACAAGAAGAAAAACCAAAGATTTGGAGTAAAGAAGATCAAGGTAAAATGGTTTTTAAAGAGTAAAATCAAAAATGAAAGTGATTTTATGAGATTAGAATCTTATAAACCCTTAAATGGAGTTTATGTAAAGATTTTAAGTAAAGAAAAAGAATAAGATCAAGAATAACCTATTGATCTTTGAAGAAGATGATGCAAAAGCTTGAGAGAATGCTAGAATGCTTGAGAGAGAATTCTTGCTTTGAAAGTATTTGCAGAAGGCGTAAAAATGATAAGAATGGAAAAACATTCTTTTTATACGTGAGAGAGAGGAGAGAGAGTGTGAGAGAAGCGGGAAAACAAATGCTCATCATGACATGGACACGTTCCACGATGTTGATTGGATAGAAGAGCAACGGATGAACGTGTCAGAAAAGGCATGTCATGGATTGTCGGTTCAAATAACGTCATAGAAGAGAGACTGTTCAGTTGTCCATTTTGAAATTATCGCTAAAGAAAAGTCAACGATAGATTTTCTTTTAAAAGTATCCCTGTTAGCAAAGATGGGGATAGATTTTCTTTTAAAAGGATCACTGATAAGAAATATCAGTGATAAATTTAATTTCAAAAAGCTTTTAATCATTTGAAGAAAGATTCAGTGATTAAGGTTTATATTTTGAAAAACATCTCAACTGAATGAAGATTCAGTTGTAGGAAAAAAAACATACCTGGGAGTCAGAATGTTTATCAGAGAGAATGAGGAAAAGGGGAACTTTTGATTACTGACACAATACATGAATGCTGAAGAATTATTCTTCAAGGTTCAGCATTCCAAGCTCACTGATGAGAAAGTTGAACCTTGTCTCATCAAGAGGTTTGGTGAATAGATCAGCAAGCTGAAAGTCAGTAGGGATAAAATGAAGTTCAATATCACCATTTATCACATGATCTCTGATAAAGTGATATATGATCTCAATGTGTTTCGTCTTTGAATGTAGCACTGGATTATTTGCTATAGCGATAGCACTAGTACTGTCGCAATAGATAGGAATCTTTGACAGCTGAAGGTCATAATCTAATAGTTGATTTCTCATCCACAAGATTTGAGAACAACAGCTTCCAGCGGCTACGTATTCAGCTTCAGCTGTGGAAGTGGACACATAATTTTGCTTCTTGCTTGTCCAGCTTACCAGCTTTCCTCCCAGGAGTTGACATCCACCAGTGGTACTCTTTCTGTCGAGTTTACAGCCTGCAAAATCACTATCAGAATAACCAGTTAGATCGAACCCTGAGTCTTTGGGATACCAAAGACCGAGGTTAGGATTTCCTTTCAGATATCTGAAAATTCGCTTTACAACGATCAGATGGGATTCCTTGGGTTCAGATTGATAGCGTGCACATAAACAAGTAGAGTACATAATGTCAGGTTGGCTCGCTGTAAGATACAGCAGGGAGCCTATCATTCCTCTATAGGCAGTGACATTAACAGGTTTTCCAAAAGGATCTTTGTTAAGTGTCAGGGGTGGTGCCATAGGAGTTTTCATTGGTGAAGTTTGTGTGAGATCAAACTTCTTCAACATATCTTTAACATACTTACCTTGGCAGATAAAAGTACCTTTTTCAGATTGTTTAATCTGAAGACCAAGAAAATATGTCAGCTCACCCATCATACTCATTTTATATTCTTTCTTCATTCTTTCAGCGAAGCGAGTACACAGAGATGGGTTAGTAGAACCAAATATTATGTCATCAATATATATTTGTACAAGAATTATATGACCTTTTATCTTTCTGAAAAATAACGTATTATCAATTTTGCCATGTTTAAAATTTTCAGATATAAGAAAAGATGAGAGAGTGTCATACCAAGCACGAGGGGCTTGTTTTAGACCATAGAGAGCCTTATCCAATTTATAAACATAATTTGGATACATAGGGTCATAAAACCCTGGTGGTTGTTCTACATAGACTTCTTCATTCAGCTTTCCATTTAGGAACGCTGATTTTACGTCCATTTGATAAACGATGAAGTCTTTATAGACTGCATAAGCTAAGAATAGTCGAATTGCTTCGAGCCTGGCCACAGGGGCAAAGGTTTCATCATAGTCTATGCCTTCCTCTTGTCTGTATCCCTGAGCAACAAGTCGAGCCTTGTTGCGGGTTACAGTTCCATGTTCATCTAACTTGTTTCTAAACACCCATTTGGTGCCTATTACAGTTTTATCAGATGGTCTAGGAACGAGATTCCAAACTTTGTTTCGAGAAAATTCAGTCAGCTCTTCTTGCATAGCGCTGACCCAGTTTGGATCTCTGAGGGCATCATCAGTCTTCTTTGGTTCTATAAAAGAGAGAAAATTTACACAGAGACAGATATTACCTGAGCTTCGTCGTGTCTGAATACCTGCTTCGAGATCACCAAGAATTTGATCTATTGGGTGATCTTTGGTCCATCGCTGAGCAGGAGCATGATTGCTTAACTCAGAGGTTGGATCAACAATTGGAATGTTTACTGATGAGGACGTTTGAGGTTCATCAGCGATTAACTGTTGAGTAGATTCACTAGAGAGGTTTTCAGACGAAGGCAGATTTGATGGTAGTAGTGTGTTTAGAGGTTCTGCTGAGACCCATTAGGTGGATTCAGCGGTAGGATGTATAATGTTCGGATCATCATCAGCGGTTGAAGGATCAGAATGCTGATGGTTTGAGAAGAAAGGTTCTGTTTCTCTGTAGTGAGAAAGTATCCAAGCATTTAACTCTTCATTGTCAGCGATTGGTTTAGAGTTCTCTGAGCGAGTTTCATCAAAAGTGACGTGAATTGTTTCTTCTACGGTTTGTCTTCTCTTGTTGAAGACTCTGTAGGCTTTGGAGATGGAGGAATATCCTAGAAATATTCCATCATCAGCTTTTGGGTCGAACTTTCCAAGTTGATCTCTGTTGTTTAAGATAAAGCACTGACAACCAAAGATATGAAGAAAACTGATAGAAGGCTTCCTTCCAAGAAAAAGTTCATAAGCTGTCTTCCCAAATCGCTTTATTATCAGCGATCTGTTTTGAGTAAAACATGCAGTGTTTACAGCTTCTGCCCAAAATTGAGTAGGGAGATGAGAATCGCTGAGCATTGATCTAGCAGCTTCTATGATTGTTCTGTTTCTTCTTTCAGCGACTCCGTTTTGCTGAGGTGTTCTCCCTGAAGAGAAGTTGTGAGAGATTCCCTTGTTCTCAAAGAAATTGGTCAGGGAACTGTTTTTGAATTCAGTTCCATGATCACTTCTTATTGAGCGAACAGTAAGATTGTTCAGCACTTCCATCTTTTTAACAAAAGATATTAGTTCTTCTGGAGTATCACTCTTACAGCGAAGAAAGATAACCCAGGTGTAGCGAGAATATTCATCTACAATGACAAGCGTATATTTCTTTCCAGCTATTGATTGGATGTTGACAGGGCCAAACAGATCCATATGCAAGAGCTGAAGAGGACTTGTCACTGAGGAAACTTGTTTCGACTTGAAACTAGCTTTTGTTTGTTTTCCTTTTTCACATGCTGAGCAGAGAGATTCTTTAGCATATGAGTGCTGAGGAAGACCAGAAACCAGTTCCTTAGATGAGAGAGAATTCAGGGTTTTGAAGTTTAGATGAGAGATCCTTTTATGCCATAGCCAGTTGACATCAGAAGAGGCCTTAGAGAGAAAACATAAGTTTTCAGTTGTCAGGATCGAATTCTTAACAAGAATAAATACTCAGAAACAATATCAAAGAAGTTTGCGGAATAACACTTTGATATTCAATGTAACAGTAAACAAACAGTGTATATGATCAATAACTTGTAAACTTGTATTCAATGCTTGAAGTTACAAGATTAAACACACAACCTCAATATTGATGAACAGGCTCACCAATACGAATTCTACTTCTCTAGAATTAGGAACTATGCCTTGAGGTTGATTTTCTCTCAAACTTAGAATGAATGAATTAATTCTTAACTATTCTATCAAATCTATACATATATTGAACAAAAAGATAATTACAATAAATAAAATATCTTTAGTATATCTTCCATCATTATCTTCAAGCCTTCCATGAATATCTTGATTCTTTCCAGCTGTCATCCTTTCCATCCGGATCTTTAAGTCATAAGCAGTACTAACTATGCTCAGCAACATTAATTTCTTCAAGCAGCATTAACTACTAAGCAACACTAACCACTAGCAGTACTAACTAGCTAAGTAGTACTAACTTTGATCAAGCAGCACTAACTTTGACTAGCAGTATTAATTCTACTAGCAGTAGTAATACTCAGCAGTATTAACTTTGAAGTCTTCTAGCAGTAGTAATTCTGAACTAGCAGCATTAACCATACTTGAGCTTTTCTTCAGTTCCCAACAATCTCCCCCTAACTTGACTTTTAGGAAAAGAAGTCAAGTTCTTCAGAATTGGTCTTCAAGATGCTTTCAACACTTCAGATTCAGTTTCCCAAATTTGGATCTAAGCCCTAACTTTGATTGACAATTCTTCTCACCATAATCTTGGCCATCTCTGAATCCTTTGTGCATACTAGTGTAGCTTTCAGCATCCCTTCTAACTTCTCTTTGCTATGCTCATAAATTCTGTCTACTAGGTAGTATTCATGATAACAATTGTCAATAGTAATCATGTATACCCCACAATTTTCAAAAAGTATCCACTTATCAATCTTCTTGAATATAAACTCATGCTGATGATCTTTAATCCTATAAGCCACTCTTTCTGGATCAAACATCATGCATAAGTATTCTATTGCTATCTTGAGAAGATTCTCTTCAGTACCTTTCAACACAGGCTCATAGAGTTTTATCCCCACTTTGTATAATTCTTCTATGTCAGCTCTTGAACAACTTCTGACAACTCTCCCCCATGTTGAATATGCTTCAAATGAACCATCAACTCTTTTTATTCTGAAGAAGTCCTTTCCATTATCTCTTAGAATGTCCCAGAAGGTAATCTCAGGAGCTTTCATAGAGATTGGAACAGCCTTCAAAGGTTCTACTATTGTCATGTAGAGATCCATACTCTCAGTAGTTGGCTTACTTGATTGTTCTGGAATTTGTGCTGATTCTACTATAGGTACCTCTGAATGCTCTGCTGCAGATTCTGCTGTTTCTTCCACTCTAGGCCTTTTAGACAGCCTTTTGGAAGCAATTGTCTTCACCCTTTTTCCAGCTTTGGCTTCTACACCAACACTCTCAGGTTCTTCCTTCTTCTCTTCTACTTTATCTTTTGAGGGTGTGGTCTCCTCAGGGAATGGTTTTTGAATATTCAGGTCATGCCTTTCCTTCATTCTTCTCTCAGCCTCTTCCCTTTGTGCTGAATCCCCTTGAAGCTTGGCCATTTCTTTTTGATACAACTCTTCAACCTGAGTGTATGCCATGTTGGTAAACATCTCCCCCTTAACACCAATTGCACCCTTCTGGAAATTTATCATTTTTCTTCTTTCCTGATTGGCCAAAAATGTTTTGGAGGGTTGTCTTTTCTGTTTCTGTTTTTGAGTTGGCATCTTTTTAACTGGAAGTTTCTTGGCCTGAGCTGCTGTCTGAGCTACTTCTTTTAAGCTCTTTTGGTATTCTGCATTTAACTTCTTGGCCATAATCTTTGCAAGTTCTCTATCTTTTTCTGTTTGCAACTGTTCCTCCTTCTCCATTTGGTCTTGAAGCTGCTTTGCTATTGCCTCATCCATTTCAATCTGAGACTTCTTCTTTGCAGGCATTTCAACTTCAACCATCTTCTCCTTTCCTTTTCCCTTTGACTCCTTTGCCTTTTCTTTTTCCTTCTGTTGAATTTCTCTTTCATTGATGACTACTCCCTTGGCCTTTTGAGTAGCCTTAGGAGTATCATTCTTGGCTTTTAGCAAGGTTTCATCTATTTCCAATTCTTCAACAGATAGCCCTATTACTGCTGCTACCTGTTCTGTTACTGCTGCTGCTTGAACATTATATGTTTCCACTGCTTGTGCTTCTGTTTCTGCAGCTTTCTCCCCCTTAACATCAAATCCCATCTCTGAAATACTCTCCTTTTCTGCTTCAGCCTCTGAATTCTCCCCCTTGTTGAAAGCATCATTAGCAGTTTTCCTCTTTTCAAAACAAATTGCCTTCTCCTCTTCTTTTGCACCAATTTTGTGATCATTTTCTTCAATTTGGTAATCTGTACTTGTTGAGACAGAATCACCATTTTCATCTCTTCTATGTCTTTGCCTTGTTTGATGACATCCATATTGATGTTGCCCATTGTTTCCATCAATTCATTGTAGTCATATCTGTCCTCACCTTCTTTAGGAGTGTTACCCCCTTTTGAAGGATCATGGGATCTTTTAGTAGTGGAAGCCTTTTGCCTAGCAGAAGCACTATCCACCCCCTTGGTTTCTTGGCACCGGGGACCTTTGAATGATTTCTCATTCAAAGTTGCCATGGGAGAGGTCTTATGTATGTTACCACTGTCCTCCTCTGTGCTAGCAGGAGTAGTGGCAGCCTTCTTACCCATATGCTCTTCCATCTCCTTAGAGAGCACCTCCTGAGGGTTGGGAGACACCCTGTTGGTTTCCCTTTGGATATTCTCTACTGGAGAGTGCTCCAATAGAGGGCTTTGAGGCTCTTGGTTAATAGTAGGTACACCAAGGGAAGGAGCCTTGTGTACCTTTCTCTTGACATAAGTCTTGGATATTCTGGGAGTGGGTTTAGCAGCAAAGGACTTAGGAAAAATATGAGAGAGGGAAGGTTGGGATTGGCTAGCAGTGGGTTGGTCTAATGGGGGCATTGACCCTCCTACCATACCTTCATTGGTTTGGGACACCACCATCATTGTAGAGAACAATGGGGTGTCTACTCCTTCCGAGTCCCCAGCAGATCTTCTCATATTTGAGAAAACCTTGCCTTTAGAGGGTTTTGGTACATATATCCCTTCAGAGTGAGGAATATCCGTCAATTCGTGGTGGATTACTGCTTGAACAAACCTGGGATACATATAAAAGCTCTTTTTGTTTCCCATGTTTGAGACAAGATCATTGAAAATCATTTGTGAAAAATTGTACCTTCTGGCAGTGGCCAAACAGACCAAAGCATAAGCAATGGGACTGCTGAACTCACTCCATCCAGTAGTCTTTTTAGAAATGCAGTGCATCAAGGTATGAACAAGAAAACGCCATTGGGGTGAGAATTTAGCTTTTGAGAACTTAAAAATACCCAATGGGCCTCCATACCCCATTCTTGTAGGAGTAGAAAACAGTTCATCATTAGAGATAGAAGTTATACCTGAGGCATCGTCTAGACGTAGACTGATGCGAATTACCTCTTCAGTAACTGTCAATGGCTTGCCACACACTGTCGTCTGGATCATTTGCACACCATCCTCAGTAACAATGGTGGCATGTGCCCAGAATTGCCTCTGATGCTCTATGAATATAGTAGGAGACATAGTGAGAGCATGGGCAATGTGGCTAGACTTCAGAAAGTTGACTATCTGATGAAAACCTTCAGCTTGTTTTGGCTTTTGGAGCATCACGATTTCATTGTGCTCGTCAATGAACGCCATTGATGCCATTAAACTTTGAAAATTCTTGCCTGAGAACTTTGAACTTGAGAGAAACAGGGTTTAGAGCGCAAGAGAATAGTATGCAAAGAGTTGTTATGAACTTTTAGGCGGGCAAAGAGTATTTATAGTATTCGGAACATAAGCAGTATTAACTACTAGCAGTATTAACTAACTAGCAGTATTAACTGAGAGCAGTATTAACTGAGAGCAGTATTAACTACTAGCAGTATTAACTAACTAGCAGTATTAACTGAGAGCAGTATTAACTGAGAGCAGTATTAACTGAGAGCAGTATTAACTGAGAGCAGTATTAACTACTAGCAGTATTAACTACTAGCAGTATTAACTACTAGCAGTATTAACTAACTAGCAGTATTAACTGAGAGCAGTATTAACTACTAGCAGTATTAACTAACTAGCAGTATTAACTGAGAGTAGTATTAACTAACTAGCAGTATTAACTGAGAGCAGTATTAACTGAGAGCAGTATTAACTGAGAGCAGTATTAACTACTAGCAGTATTAACTGTGCACTGGCAGTATTAACTACTTACTCCTTTAATCTTGCGAAACACTGAGTACTGCTATACATATCCTGAAAAAGAAGATTAGTAACACCACGAATAAACAATATACAGGTATAGAACCACTTTTTGAGAAGGGGCTTATTCAGAGTTGATCATTCCCACACTTGTTACCAAGAAAGTGAATCTACCCACATCAAAAGCTTTAGTGAATAAATCAGCAAACTGGTTATCAGTGAGAACTTTTACAACTTGAATAAGTTTCTTTTCATTACAGTCTCTTATGAAGTGATACCTGATCTCGATGTGCTTTGTCTTTGAGTGCTTGACCGGATTATTCACAATGCTAATAACACTGCTATTATCAATAAAAATTGGAGAGTGTAGAAAGGTTACCCCATAATCCAGCATTTGATTCTGAATCCATAAGACTTAAGAACAGCAACTTGCAGCTGCTATGTACTCTGCCTCTGTTGTAGATGTGGATACTGTGGTTTGTTTCTTGCACTGCCATAAAACTAGTCTTGCACCCAAAAACTGACATCCTCCAGAAGTAGATTTTCTGTCCAAGTTTGCTCCACCTAAATCACTATCTGAGTATGCAAGTAAGTCAAAGGATGAGTCATGAGGATACCAAAGTCCCAATCTGGGTTGCCCTTTGAGATATCTGAATATCCTCTTAATAGCTTGATAGTGAGATTGCTTTGGCCTAACTTGGAATCTTGCACATACACAGATTGGAAACATTATATCTGGCCTAGAGGCTGTCAGATACATGAGAGAGTCAATCATGGATCTATAATAATGAACATCCATATCCTCCCCCTCAAGATCTGCTGTTATCTGCTTGTGTGTCTCCATAGGTGTGCTAGCAGGTTTTGAATCTGAGAAACCAAACTTGGTTAGAATGTCCTGCACATACTTGGACTGACAGATGAAGATTCCATCTGACTTCTGTTGAACTTGGAGTCCAAGGAAGAAAGTAAGTTCCCCCATGGAACTCATTTTGAACCTTTGATGCATTAGTTCCTCAAACTCCTTGCACATGTTGTCTCTTGTTGATCCAAAGATAATATCATCAACATAGATTTGGACCAACAAGATATCCTTCTTCTTTCTCTTGATGAATAGAGTCTTATAAATGACTCCTCTTTCAAAACCATTTTCCAAGAGATAGGATGACAGAGTGTCATACCATGCTCTTGGAACTTGATGTAGTCCATAAAGTGCTTTCTTCAATTTGTATACTCTATCTGGATAGCTTGGGTTTTCAAACCCTGGTGGTTGACAGACATATACTTCTTCTTCAATTAAACCATAAAGAAATGCACTTTTCACATTCATTTGATAGACTTTGAATTTCATATAGGAAGCATAAGCCAGGAATAATCTAATTGCTTCTATCCTGGCCACAGGTGCAAATACTTCTTCATAGTCTATTCCTTCTTCTTGTGTATACCCTTGAGCCACCAGCCTTGCTTTATTCCTTATCACTATACCTCTTTCATCTCTCTTATTCCTGAAGACCCATTTTGTTCCTATTGCCCTTTGGCCTTTAGGAAGGTCTACCAGATCCCAAACATCTTGCAGCTTGAATTGCAGTAGCTCTTCTTGCATGGCTTCTATCCAACTGGATTCTTTCATAGCATCATGTGCCTTTTTAGGCTCAAGCTGGGATAAAAAGCAAGAAAGCACTGTGTGTTGTTGATCTTGTATTTCTTGAAGCCTACTTTGATTTCTAGTCATCATAGGAGAGGATATATCTCCTATTACCAGCTGTGGAGGATGATTCTTTTGTATTCTGGTGTGATGACTAGGTTCTTCATTAAGTCCCACCTCTAGATTAGAGTCATTCAACTCAACTGAAGTGTTTTCAGTAGCCACTTCTGGTTCTTTATTTCCTTGAGTCTCTTCATCTCTACTTTCTTCTTCACTTTGACTTGGTCCAGTAGATGGTTCCTTTTCACAGTCTTCAACAGGATCCACTGTGGGTATGGGAAATATCACAGATTGATATATACTTTCTGAGACTTGTGTAGTCCCTGATCCTCCACTCCATGTACCTGCATAATCATCACTACTGAAACCAAAAGAGTTAGTTAGTGAGTCAATGTCAAATAGCCACTGAGGACCAGACCCAATAAGATTTGATATGTTCTCATTGCATTTGACATTGTCACTTTCTTCAATTATTCTGGAAGAAGAGTTAAAAACTCTGTAAGCCTTACTCTGAGATGAGTAACCAACAAGAAATCCATCATCTGCTTTGCTATCAAACTTACCTAAGTGAGATTTGGTATTGAGAATTGTACAAGGACACCCAAATGGTTTGAAAAATCCAATGAAAGGTTTTCTTTTATTTAAGAGCTCATATGGGGTCTTGTTCTTTTGCTTGACCACTAGAACTCTGTTTTGGACATAACAAGCAGTATTAACTGCTTCAGCCCAGAAGGTAATTAGCAGTTTTGAATCAGCCAACAGAGATCTAGCAGCTTCTATTAGTGTCCTGTTTCTTCTCTCAGCAACTCCATTCTGTTGAGGAGTCCTAGGAGCACTATATTGTCTCTCAATGCCTTTCTCTTCACAAAAGGTGTTTAGATCAAGATTTTTAAACTCAATCCCATTATCTGATCTAATGACTTTTACTTTTTGATTAGTTTGGTTTTCAATTCTTAGGATAAAGGATTTGATCAGTCCACTTGTCTCATCCTTAGTCCTTAGAAAATATACCCAGGTAAATCTAGAGTAATCATCAACAATAACCAAGCAGTAAGATTTCTTGCCTATACTCATAACATTTGTAGGACCAAACAGATCCATATGCAGTAACTGGAGACAAGGAGAAATTGAGTTTATCTCTTTGGTCTTATGAGAAGTTTTGTGCTGTTTGCCTTTAAGACATGCAACACAATGATCATCACATGAAAATACTTTTGAAGGTAAACCTCTTACAAGATTGTTTGTAACAAGTTTGTTCATGGTCTTGAAATTCATGTGACACATCCTTCTGTGCCAAAGAGAGGATTCATCCACATAAGCTTTTGAAACAAGACAGTTCAGGGATGAATCACTATAAACATTGTCTGTAATACCCAGTTTCGAAATTTTGTTAATTTTGGAAGTTGGGGGAAAAAGTGAAGCGAGATCCAAAGTTCAAGGGGGTAAAGTGGAAATTTGGTTTTATATAATCAAAACTATCAGATATTTGAGATTCATATCTCAAATATCAGTCGACCTAAGTTCTAAGAAAGAAAGAGTGAAAGCAAAGAGAAAGCAAGAACAAAGAGAAAAGAAAAAGATATCGTGAAGGAATCGATCATTTTGTCAAATAGAGGTATGTTTTTAGTTTCATACTTCTATCTGCATGTTATAGTCGGTAAATAGACTTGTTAATCAAGCTTTTAACCGTGTATTTGATTGATTTAATCGATCAAAAGCGTTCTGGGTTTAGAACTGTGTAAACCGACTTTGTTCTTGATTAGACCGGAAGATGATGTATCGGTCATATGCATTAGACCGATATAGAGTAAGACCGGATGTATGTTAAGACCGGTGGTCTGTTAGACCGGTGGTCTGTTAGACCGGTGGTCTGTTAGACCGGTGGTCTGTTAGACCGGTGGTCTTTTAGACCGGTGGTGTGTTCGATCGGTAGTGTTGTTCGACCGGTAAGTTGTAAAGGACCGATAGTGTATTCGACCGGTATGTTGTAAAGGACCGGAAGGGTGTTCGACCGGAAGTATTGTTTGACCGGAATAGTGGTTTGACCGATAGTTTTATATTTGGTCAAAAGGTTTTTAATCAGTTTGGTTTTTGATCGGGTTAAAAACAGTAAATTTCAATTGATGAGTCTTTTGAAAGAAAGAGAGTTAGTTGCAAGTTAGCTTACCTTTGTTTTAATATCATCGTAGGTGGTGTTAATTGGTAAGAAGTCAGAGTTAATTCGGAAGAATTAAAGGTGAGTCTTTTAACTAAATCTTTTATGATTTGAGCAGTTAATTTATAAATGTGAGTTTTGATATACTGCGCATTTATAGATTAAAAGTTAGTAGAATTATTTCAAATGATTTGATTTAATTAGTTGGGCATGTTTATGCTCAGGGTATATAAACTTGTTTTATATACTGGCAGGACCAAATGTATGCGTACATTTGAGTCAGAAGTTTGACCTAAGTCGGGAAGTGTGACCCGCCTGCTCGCACCGGGGAGTGTGGCCCGTTTATGCTATTAGGGTGTGTCCCTAAAATAAAGCAGTGCGAGACAGACATACCGTCTTTGACGGGAATGTTGGTCAATAGTTTAAAGCACGCTTGCGAGCGTAGAAAGTGGTCAGTGATGGCCAGTAGAATTATTTATGTCTGCGAAGCATAAAGTGTTTTTAAAGTGTGATTTAAAGAGGAGGCATGTATTGAAATATATCCAGTTATGTTTAAATGTTTTAATTAATATTTGAACTGTATAGTAGTGATTTGAGGGGACTCACTAGACCTTTTGGTCTAACCCTCGCTGTTCCAAAACTTTAATTCTATTTCAGGTTATCGCAAGATAGCAGATAAAGGAAAAGAGAAGGTGTGAGCTTTAAGCAAGAGATAGAAGACTTCCTGCCATAGCTATTCTTTTGAGAAACTCAGTTGTGTAATAGTTGATAGTAAAGACATTGTAAGCTTGGGACAGTATTTAGTAATAAATGTTATTTTATTATGTAAATAATTGTTCAGGTTGTTACAATTGGTATCAGAGCATTAGTTTAAGGGATCTAGGTGACCGGATGGGCCTAGACTTAAACTGAGATAGTAGAAGCACAACTGAGTAGTAGGAAGACCGTAAGAAGATGACATTAAGGTAGTAAGGACTAGCATGTTAGGTAAATTTGGAATTCCATTTGGCCAGTGTAATTATGAATTTACAAGTACATGCTTTTGCTTAAACTGCCGTAATGTGTAGTGTGTGAGATTGAATATCTTATGTTTATTCTTAGCAGAAGTATGTCTGAGCGTGTGACCAGGAGTAGATCTGTAGTAAATCCAGAAATGGATCCAGAGAATGAAGTCATTGCTGAAGAGCAAATAGCTAATGTCAACCCGACTGCTATCCAAGGAAAGAGTCGAGGTCGACCTAAAGGTAAGACAGTTCAGAAAACAGCTACTCAGATAGGAGTTTCTAATGTGGGAACTCGAGGTGGGAAGACGAGTCGTGGTATTCGTCAGAATGAAAGTGTAGAGATAAGAGATGAGCAAGAAGAGTCTCATCAAGAAAGTTCGGCTTCTGTGAGGGGTCGAAAGCAGACGGGTAACCGTGGTAGAGGTAGAACTCAAGGTTTTGTTACGCAAGAAACTTTTGCAGCAGAAATGGGAAAGTTACAAGAAACTTTGAATGCTTTGCTTGCTCAGCGTAATAATGAAGTTTCTGTAAGTAAAGAAAAGAGTGAAGATAAGGTAGGGACTGAAGTAGCAGAATCACCAGTAACTGGAATGGGAAGTCATCCTCAGTCAGGACCTATTGTGTCAGTTAAAGCTGTAACAGGAAGAGGATGTAGTTTCAAGGAGTTTACTGCTTGCAAGCCTCCTTCGTATAAAGGGGAATGTGATCCCGTAGTAGCATTAAGATGGATAAAAGGTATGGAGTTAGCATTTGACACAAGTAAGTGTGCGGAAGAAGATAAAGTAGTTTATGCTTTGTCAATGCTGAAGGATGAAGCAGTAATGTGGTGGGATGTAGAATCTGGAGGTCAAGGTTCTGCAATAGCTAAAGAGATGGTTTGGCATGATTTTGTGAAAGTATTTAAAGCACAGTTCTGCCCTTTAGCAGCAGTTAAAAAGCTGGAAGAAGAATTTCTAGGCTTAGAACAGAAAGGAATGTCGGTCAGAGAGTATACGACCAAGTTTATTGAAAAGTCTAGATTTGCAGGAATCTATGTTCCGAATGAAGAAAGACGAGTAGAGCGTTTCGTCTTTGAATTAAGAAGTGATATTCGGGAATTTGTCTCGAATAAAGAACCGTTGACTTTTCAGAAGGCTGTTAATGCAGCGGAGATGAGAGAGAAAGAAAAGAACAGGCAAGCCACTGAGCGAAGTGGAGATAAGAGAAAGTGGGAAGGAACAGTTCGTGATTTCAAACCAGTTAAGTCTGTTAAGTTTGATCAACGTCCTGTTAGTAAGTTTGAAAACAAGCCCTGTAGTAAGTGCAACCGAATGCATAAGGGAGAATGCAAGATTAATCAAGAGGGCTGTTATTAGTGTGGGAAGGTTGGGCATTTGGCTCGGGACTGTCAGAATTTGAGGTCTTGTTACCAGTGTGGATCTCCTGATCATATTAGGCCCAATTGTCCACAGTTGAAAAAGGGAACAGTTGGAGGAAGTGTAGAAAAGGGAAGTGAGAAAAAGGGAGAGCCAGCTAAAGCCAGAGTTAGAGTTTTCAACATGTCAGCTGAAGAAGCGGCGGAGATACCTGATGTAGTTACAGGTACTTTCTTTATAGATTCAAATTATGCAAAAGTGTTGTTTGATTCAGGAGCAAATCGTTCTTTTGTGTCTCCTAATTTTGTGCATAAATTGAATGTGAAACCTAAGAAACTTAAGAGTGAATTGAAAGTAGAAGTGGCTGATAATAGTCAAGTTTTGGTAGAAGAAGTATATGATGGGAGTAGTATTGTCATTGATGGACAAGCATTTCCACTTCGACTATACCCAATGGGTATGGGAGAATTTGATGTTATTGTGGGAATGGACTGGTTGGCGTCTAATGATGCTTACATAGTATGCAATAAGAAATTGATTCGTATAGCGCAACCAGGAAAGGAAGAGATAGTAGTATTTGGAGATCGAAGAGATAGAAAGTCATGTTTGATTTCTATGATTAAGGCTAAGAAATGTTTGATAAAAGGGTGTGTGGGATTCTTAGCTTATGTGATAGATGCTAAGAAAGAAAAGAAGGGATTGGATTCAGTTCCGGTAGTTAGTGAGTTTCCAGAAGTTTTTCCGGAAGATTTAACCACTTTGCCTCCTGATCGGCAAGTGGAGTTTCGGATTGATTTAGTTCCCGGAGCAGTGCCGATTGCAAGAGCACCGTACAGATTGGCACCGGCAGAGATGAAAGAAATGATGACTCAGTTGCAGGAGTTGTTAGACAAGGGGTTTATTCGCCCTAGTACCTCACCTTGGGGAGCGCCAGTATTGTTTGTTAAGAAGAAAGACGGGTCTATGAGAATGTGCATAGATTACCGTGAGCTTAATAAGTTGACTGTTAAGAATAAGTATCCGCTTCCCAGGATTGACGATCTTTTTGATCAACTGCAAGGAGCGAGTTACTTTTCGAAGATAGATCTGCGCTCTGGTTATCACCAGTTGAAGGTGAGAGAGGAGGATGTGTCTAAGACTGCGTTTCGTACGAGGTACGGACATTATGAGTTTTTAGTTATGCCATTTGGTTTGACTAATGCGCCAGCAGCTTTCATGGATCTGATGAATAGAGTGTGTAGTCCGTTTTTAGATAAATATGTCATTGTTTTTATAGATGATATATTGGTCTATTCACGTTCTAAAGAAGATCATGAAATTCATTTAAGAGCAATTTTGGAATTGCTTAAACGTGAAAAGTTGTATGCCAAGTTTTCAAAATGTGAATTTTGGCTGAAAGAAGTTCAGTTTTTAGGGCACGTAGTGTCGAAAGATGGGATTCAGGTTGATCCAGCTAAGATTGAAGCCATAAAAGGGTGGGAAGCACCGAAATCGCCATCTGAAGTAAGAAGTTTTCTGGGTTTGGCTGGTTATTATAGAAAGTTCATTCAGGACTTCTCTAGAATAGCTACGCCATTAACAGCTTTAACCAGAAAGAATGTTAAGTTTATTTGGGCAGAAGCTCAGAAAGAAGCGTTCGGTAAGTTGAAAGAAAGTTTAAGTAGTGCTCCTGTTTTGTCTCTACCCAATGGGTCGAAAGGATTTGTTATTTATAGCGATGCTTCAAAGTTGGGTTTGGGATGTGTGTTAATGCAAGAAGGCAAGGTGATTGCCTATGCATCTCGTCAGTTAAAAGAGCATGAAAAGAATTATCCGACGCATGATTTAGAGTTGGCAGCTGTAGTATTTGCTTTGAAAATCTGGAGACATTATTTGTATGGGATCAAGTGTCAGATTTACACAGATCACAAGAGTCTTCAGTATCTGTTTAATCAGAAAGAGCTTAATATGAGGCAGTGTAGATGGATGGAGTTATTAAGTGATTATGACTGTGAAATTTTGTACCATCCAGGAAAAGCCAATGTGGTAGCAGATGCTCTAAGTCGTAAAGAGCATGGAGAAATAGCAGAGGTTGTAGCATTTAGAGTTGATGTTGTTTCCAATTTCTTGGAAGAAGTTATAAAGTTTCAAAAAGAAGCAGTGTCAGCAGAAAATTTGAAAAGTGAAAGGATAGTTGGGATTGTTAACTCGTTAGTAGTTGACAATCGAGGAGTAAAGTGTTTTAATAAGCGGGTATGGATCCCAAAAGTAGGAGATCTGAGGCAGAAAGTGTTGGAAGAAGCTCATAGATCTCGGTATTCAGTTCATCCTGGAACTAATAAGATGTATAGAGATTTGAAGCAGAGTTATTGGTGGCCAGGTTTAAAGAAAGATATTGCTCATTTTGTTGAACGATGTCTTACATGTTTAAAGGTTAAAGCTGAGCATCAGAGACCTTATGGAGAGCTTCAGCCGTTAGAAATTCCAGTGTGGAAGTGGGATGAGATTACTATGGATCTTGTTACGGGGTTACCACAATCACCTAAGGGGCATGATGCTATTTGGGTGATAGTGGATAGACTCACAAAGTCAGCTCATTTCCTACCGATCAAGGAGACGTACTCACTAGAAAAGTTGGCTCAATTGTATATCGATGAAATAGTGACAAGGCATGGAGTACCGTCATCCATAGTATCAGACAGGGATGCTCGATTTACATCAGCATTCTGGAGAAGTTTACAAAGGGAATTAGGCTCTCAACTGAAATTGAGTACGACCTATCATCCGCAAACAGATGGTCAGAGTGAGAGAACTATACAGACGTTGGAAGATATGCTTCGTGCATGTGTTTTAGATTTTAAAGGTTCGTGGGAGATTCATTTGCCGTTGATTGAATTTTCCTACAACAATAGTTATCATGCTAGCATACAAGCAGCTCCATTTGAAGCTTTGTATGGTCGTAAGTGTAGAACACCTCTATGTTGGAATGAGGTGGGTGAACGTCAGTTAGCAGGACCAGAAATTGTACAGTTAACAGCTGATAAGGTTGACCAGATTCGAGCAAGATTGAAGATTGCTCAAGATCGTCAGAAAGTGTATGCTGACAGACGAAGGAAACCGATAGAGTTTCAGATAGGTGATAAAGTAATGTTGAAAGTTTCACCTTGGAAAGGGGTGATCAGATTTGGAAAGAAAGGAAAGTTAAGACCAAGATTTGTTGGACCATTTATCATCACTAATCGCGTTGGTAAAGTGGCCTACGAACTTGATCTACCAGCAAGTTTGAGTGGGATTCATCCTACGTTTCATGTGTCAAACCTGAAGAAGTGTTTGGCAGAATCAGATATAATTGTTCCTTTAGAAGATATTAAGATAGATGAGAAACTAAGTTATATTGAGGAGCCTGTAGCAATTACAGACCTCAAGATAAAGAAGTTGAGGAACAAAGAGATTCGCTTAGTGAAAGTTCAGTGGAAATTTCACCAAGGGCAAGAGTCTACGTGGGAAGTAGAGGCAGATATGAAAGCTCAGTATCCCCAGTTGTTTAACGATAGAATTCCGGGGACGGAATTCCCTTAAGGGGGGAAGATTGTAATACCCAGTTTCGAAATTTTGTTAATTTTGGAAGTTGGGGGAAAAAGTGAAGCGAGATCCAAAGTTCAAGGGGGTAAAGTGGAAATTTGGTTTTATATAATCAAAACTATCAGATATTTGAGATTCATATCTCAAATATCAGTCGACCTAAGTTCTAAGAAAGAAAGAGTGAAAGCAAAGAGAAAGCAAGAACAAAGAGAAAAGAGAAAGATATCGTGAAGGAATCGATCATTTTGTCAAATAGAGGTATGTTTTTAGTTTCATACTTCTATCTGAATGTTATAGTCGGTAAATAGACTTGTTAATCAAGCTTTTAACCGTGTATTTGATTGATTTAATCGATCAAAAGAGTTCTGGGTTTAGAACTGTGTAAACCGACTTTGTTCTTGATTAGACCGGAAGATGATGTATCGGTCATATGCATTAGACCGATATAGAGTAAGACCGGATGTATGTTAAGACCGGTGGTGTGTTCGATTGGTAGTGTTGTTCGACCGGTAAGTTGTAAAGGACCGATAGTGTATTCGACCGGTATGTTGTAAAGGACCGGAAGGGTGTTCGACCGGAAGTATTGTTTGACCGGAATAGTGGTTTGACCGATAGTTTTATATTTGGTCAAAAGGTTTTTAATCAGTTTGGTTTTTGATCGGGTTAAAAACAGTAAATTTCAATTGATGAGTCTTTTGAAAGAAAGAGAGTTAGTTGCAAGTTAGCTTACCTTTGTTTTAATATCATCGTAGGTGGTGTTAATTGGTAAGAAGTCAGAGTTAATTCGGAAGAATTAAAGGTGAGTCTTTTAACTAAATCTTTTATGATTTGAGCAGTTAATTTATAAATGTGAGTTTTGATATACTGCGCATTTATAGATTAAAAGTTAGTAGAATTATTTCAAATGATTTGATTTAATTAGTTGGGCATGTTTATGCTCAGGGTATATAAACTTGTTTTATATACTGGCAGGACCAAATGTATGCGTACATTTGAGTCAGAAGTTTGACCTAAGTCGGGAAGTGTGACCCGCCTGCTCGCACCGGGGAGTGTGGCCCGTTTATGCTATTAGGGTGTGTCCCTAAAATAAAGCAGTGCGAGACAGACATACCGTCTTTGACGGGAATGTTGGTCAATAGTTTAAAGCACGCTTGCGAGCGTAGAAAGTGGTCAGTGATGGCCAGTAGAATTATTTATGTCTGCGAAGCATAAAGTGTTTTTAAAGTGTGATTTAAAGAGGAGGCATGTATTGAAATATATCCAGTTATGTTTAAATGTTTTAATTAATATTTGAACTGTATAGTAGTGATTTGAGGGGACTCACTAGACCTTTTGGTCTAACCCTCGCTGTTCCAAAACTTTAATTCTATTTCAGGTTATCGCAAGATAGCAGATAAAGGAAAAGAGAAGGTGTGAGCTTTAAGCAAGAGATAGAAGACTTCCTGTCATAGCTATTCTTTTGAGAAACTCAGTTGTGTAATAGTTGATAGTAAAGACCTTGTTTCTGAGCCCATTGATTATTCCAGTTTCTTTGATTACCTCTTTTTATACCAGAGTTTAGGCTCTTAGCTTTATTGCAAGCACACTGTTTACAAGATCCAGGATTCACAACCGTGGTTTATTTGTAATGGACCTTGTTATCCTTTCCTTTGGTCTTCTCTATCTCCTTGGACTTGACCTAGATTTTCCCACATCCCTCATTGGTGATAATGTTGTTTTCTAATGGTACTCTTTACTCACAACATTATCCCTATTCTCACTGGCTTCTTTCTCAGTCAAATCCTTAACTACCACCTCATCCAAAGGATCTATCTTAAAAGCTTCCTCAGACAAGTCCTTTTTCTTCTTGGTTTCTAACAAGTCTGAAGTAGGAGAGATATAGTTGTTGTTGTAAGGAGGAGGTGTATTGTTGTATCCAATACCAGGCTTCATCTTATCATGAATCTGAGCCTTTAGAAGAGAATCCATTGCTTTTGAAGCATATGAAAACTTTTCTATGTCAAGCTTAACTTTAGACAGTTCATCTTACAGCCTATCATTCTCTTCTAAGGACTTAGACAGTTTGGTCTCTAACTCATTCTTTTCCCACTTCCAATAGTTTGTGTCATAAGAGTGTTGAAGTTCATTAGCTTGAAAGCCTTTGATTTGCTCTTCAAATCTCTCTACTATCAACACATAATCTCTTCTGTCATTTTCTAATCTTTTGAGGTCATCACACATACTTTGATTGTGATCCCTGTATCTTTTGACAGTGTCTATGCAAGATTGAGTGCAAAGATTAGAAATCCCTGTATCTTTTGACAGTATCTTTTGACACACATACTTTGATTGTGATCCCATTCCTTGTTGAGAAACAAGGGCTTGAGCAGGATTCTTGTTTTGATTGTAGCCTCCATTCTGAGCTTGTTGTCCTCCATTCTGAGCTTGTTGGTGGTTGTTGTTTGGAACAACACTCCTGCACTCTCTAGCAAAGTGTCCTTTCATGTGACACTTATAGCATTCCACCTTAGTCTTGTCAAAACCAGCTCCATCTTCTCTTCTTTGAGAGAAGTTGTTCCTTCCTGTTCTTTTAATAAACTTCTTCACCCTCATAGATAACATGGCCATCTGCCATTTAATGTCCATCTCCTCCAGGTTATCAGGGTGAAGTTGATCCAGATCATCATTAATCAATGAATTGTTGCTATGACTGGACACAAAGGCTTCAAAGATAGTTTCAGTGCCTTTTTCTGAATTTACTCCACTGGCAGTACTAACTGCTTCAGGGTTGGCAGTAGTATCAGTGGATGCTGAAAGAAGTGCAACATTGTGGATATAACCAGTGGGCTTCTTCTTGGATTCTACCTCAGTTTCAAAAACTCTTAGATCATTATATAGATCATCAAGTTCCTTCTCTTCCAGATTGTCACTCTGTCTATATGAGACAGTGTACATAGTCCATTCATCCCCAAGAGATCTGAGGAACTTTCTGTTGATATCATCTTGTTCCATCTTCACTCCTACAGTAGCCAGTTCATCAATGAGCTTGTTGAACCTATCAAAAGTTTGAGTCATAGGATCATTCTTTGAAGAAGTGAAGTTCTCATACTGCTGCTTTAGAACATCTCTTTGATTTCTTTTGATGCTTTTAGTTCTAGCAAATCTTTTCTCTAGAGCATTCCAGAGAATCTGAGCATCAGTGCAGTTGCAAAATTGATGCTGATATTCATTGGGGATGGCCAAGAGCAGAGTGCTCAAGGCCTTCATCTCTGTCTGTCTGATCTTCCTCTCACCATCTGTCTTTGGTGGAGGTCTTTTCCTATCTGGTCCTATCTTTCCTGCTTCAGAAGGACCATTCTCAATGATATCCCACATTGAGTAGTCAGTGAGAAGAATGTATTATCTAATTCTGATCTTCCACATGTCAAACTCACTGGGTTTGAGCATTGGAACCTTAGAGACCAGAGTACTGTTTGATTCTGCAAGGTTTTCCATGATGAATGAATAGATGTTTCTGAGGGAGTTAGGCTCTGATACCACTTGTCAGGATCGAATTCTTAACAAGAATAAATACTCAGAAACAATATCAAAGAAGTTTGCGGAATAACACTTTGATATTCAATGTAACGGTAAACAAACAGTGTATATGATCAATAACTTGTAAACTTGTATTCAATGCTTGAAGTTACAAGATTAAACGCACAACCTCAATATTGATGAACAGACTCACCAATACGAATTCTACTTCTCTAGAATTAGGAACTATGCCTTGAGGTTGATTTTCTCTCAAACTTAGAATGAATGAATTAATTCTTAACTATTCTATCAAATCTATACATATATTGAACAAAAAGATAATTACAATAAATAAAATATCTTTAGTATATCTTCCATCATTATCTTCAAGCCTTCCATGAATATCTTGATTCTTTCCAGCTGTCATCCTTTCCATCCGGATCTTTAAGTCATAAGCAGTACTAACTATGCTCAGCAACATTAATTTCTTCAAGCAGCATTAACTTGGTCTTAGCAGCATTAACTACTAAGCAGCACTAACCACTAGCAGTACTAACTAGCTAAGTAGTACTAACTTTGATCAAGCAACACTAACTTTGACTAGCAGTATTAATTCTACTAGCAGTAGTAATACTCAGCAGTATTAACTTTGAAGTCTTCTAGCAGTAGTAATTCTGAACTAGCAGCATTAACCATACTTGAGCTTTTATTCAGTTCCCAACATCAGTGATAGTAGAGTCCATATATATTACATAGACATTTTCTCTGCGATAACCACTGAGAGCAAGTTTTCCTTTTTCATCTACCACTGAACATGCTTTCTTAGAAAAGCGAACTTCATAGTCTTTGTCACATAGCTGACTGACGCTTAGAAGGTTGTGCTTCAGTCTATCTACATAAGCGACTCTTCGAAAGGTAGTTGTCCCATTGCTGAGGACACCAAACCCTCGGGTAAATCCTTTTCCATTTCCACCAAAGTTCACAGAGGGACCTTTTTCTTCCTTGTATTCAGTGAGCAGGTCTCTTTGTCCAGTCATATGACGAGAACATCCACTATCGAGATACCAGATGCCCTTTGATCCCTGCACACATAAGGAAGATTAAGCGTTGTTTGGTACCCACTTTTCAATGGGTCCTTCAGAGTTAGTGGATAAGGAAGGTTCAGCAGTCTTCACAGCTGATGAAGATTCAACTTCAGTGGTAATCTTCACTTTGGTTAATTTCTTAACCTTAGTGGTATTTTTCACTTTGGTTGATTTTTCAACTTTGGTGACTTTCTTAGCCTTAGAGACATTTGGTTGATTTTTCACTTTAGCTGTTTTATTAGCTTTAGTGACATTTGGACATTTGCTTGCAATATGATCAATAAAACCACAATGATAACATTTTCTTTATTTGAAAACGGTTTTAGGATCAGTAGAAGGTTTTGCAAGTTTAAGATGAGCAGGGCCAGGTCCGAGAAGGCTTTTCTCATGAGATATGGGAGGAATTTTCATTTCTTCAGATTTCGTTGGTCTAAGGTCAATCTTTAGCTTTGGGGAAAGAGATCAAAAATTTCTATCACAGAGCTAGAGGATTGCTTAGCTGAAGGTTTAGAAGGAACTTTCAGCTTTGCTTTCCTGGTTGCCTTCTGAGGAAGGAGAATGGACTTTCCTTTATCCGTAGACTTAGTGTCTTTGGATTTTTCCTCAGAGATGGGATTTGAAGAAGAACAGGGATAGAATTGATTATAAGACGAGTCAAAGAAAGATGTGACAAAAGTTCCAAACTTAAGCGAGGAACTTTCTTCTTTAGGATCATCCTGTGGTGTCCAAAAACCAAGACCGGTTCTATCACTTTCAGGAGTTTGAGCATTTATTATCTCAGAGATCTTTGTTGATGATTTGCACCATTTTTCAACATGAGCCTTTTCTGCTTTTAGAGCAGCGATGACTTGTTCGCGTTCAATGCTGATGATTTCATTTATAATGACTTGATCTTTCAACTTTTCTTCTAAAATATTTAGTTCACTGATCTTTTCATGACATTTCTCTAGCTCTTGAGTTAAATGTACATTTTTATTCTCAGCTTGAGTTTTGTCGTTTAGAGCATTATAAAGGTCAATCGTCAGCACATCAACAGCGCGACTTCTCTCAGCTTCAGGCAGAGAGGAATTTGTAGAGATAGATACCTGAGATGATATGTAGCTCATAGAAGGTTCAGATGGTTCTTCCACTTATCCTTTAATCTCAACCATGAGGCAAAGATTAGCGACTTCTTCTTCATCAGAACTTGATTCTTCTGATTCAGCCCAGTCATGTTCTTCAGCGATGAGACCTTTACCTTTTCGCTTGTAGCTTTTCAACTTTTGATATTTATTCTTCAGCTTTAGGTACTTGTCATCACTGGATCTTCTTGAGGTAGAAGTTTTGAAGACCTTTTTAGACCTGCACTCACTAGCAAAATGTCCAATCTTTTCGCAGTTATAGCAAGTGGCAGTAGCCTTATCAACCGGAGTTGATTTTGGCTTTTCAGTTAGAGAGAGAGGTTTACTTCTTCGGAAGTTGCTCTTTCTTGCAAATCTCTTAAAAGAGTTTGTCAAGAGTGTTAATGACTCATCAAACTCTGAAAGATCAGGGTCTGATAGATCTCAGATTCAGAATCTAACTCAGTGATGGTGAGAGTAGATCTCTGAGATGGAACTATCTCTGAAGAGACTAAAGCAACAGGAGTGCTTTTGGAGTCTTTAGAATCTTTTACAAGATTCTTCTTCAGGAGATTAGATTGCTCATAGTTGAGCAATATTCCATATAAAGTGCTTAGAGAGAGTATGTAAGTCTTTTGTCAGCTTAAGACATATTGAATAACTGTCCCAGCTTTCAGGAAGACTTTCCAAGAATTTTGTTAGCACCTCAGAATTAGAATAGGTCCTACCAACAGTTCTTAGGTCAATGATTAGGCAGTTAAACCGCTGATGAACGTTAGAAAGATATTCATTCTTACCAGCGATAAAACTTTCATACTGTCTTACCAAGTTAATCTTTCGAGTCTCTTGGATTTCAGTGGTGCCCTCATATTGAACACATATGGTTTCCCACATTTCTTTAGAAGTTTTCAGATGTATGATGGAATGGAAAACTTCATCAGGCAGAGCCATTGAGATAATGGTCTTTGCTCTTGCATCTATGCCTACCTTCTTTTTATCTTCATCACTCCACTGTCTTATTTCCTTAACGACATATCGTTCAGGGACAGCTTCAGTGGTGGCAGTAGCGGGAACCGCAACTATAATTCTAACAGGTTCATAGGGTCCGTTTTCTATATATTCAGGTATAGTAGGATCCGCACCTTCAAGAAATAGCATCATTCGATTTTTCCATAGAGAAAAGTTATCTTTGCTAAATCGAGGAGGTTTAGAAAGTGAACCATTATCATAGTAGTTTGTGTTTGTGTTTAGTGCCATTTTAGAATAGCAAGGAAGAGTATTCAGCAAGATCTTGTTTATTAGTTTAAACAAACTGCTCTGATACCACTTGTTGGTCCCGAAGGTGCTTAACAAGTTTGTAGAAGGGGGGGGGGTTGAATACAAACACATAAATTAAAGTTTAATAAATTGTTTATTGATAAATCAAATACAATTTACAAGTTTGTTGCGGAATAAGATTAAGACAAACTCAATCTAAACAAACTTAAGAAACACTAAGATGGTTGCACTAGAAATTCAGAGAATGGGAGATTTAGAGATATAGAAAGCAAGGGTTTCTATATGGATTTTAGGAATTAGCACTTCTCAGATGAAGGGGTGAACTTCCTATTTATACCCTATGCATTAAATGCATGGCAGGGCACTTTACACGTGGCGTTCACTGATTGGCTTTGGAAGTCTGACTTTTGGGAGACATGCTTTCGGCCGGACAATGAACAGTGTAGTTGATAGAGGTGTTGTACGAATTGTGGCAGAGACATGTCCGTTCTGACACATCGTACTAAGTTGTGCAAGGAGAGACAAAAAGGAAACTTGAGACATAAGCTTTGTGATCTTTTGATCGCTGAGTATCTCTTCTTTCAGAGATAAAGAGATTCAGCTATCGCTGAAGCTTTTCCTCATGTTCCTTCGCCTATATGTAAAGTTGTCTTTGCTTCACTGATATCCGCATCAGGTCACTAGTAGACTTCTCTTTGTTCAGCAGCTTCGTCTTCGATTAAGCTATGAACATATGTTGACGCGAGACTTGTCTTCAGGGATTACGTTGGCTGTTTACTTCAGAAACTATCAGTGATAACTTGAACAGACTCAGTCTGATCATTGATAGTGAAACACTAATACATAGAAATGTTTATGAGAGAGACTATCAGCGATAACTGAACAGACTCAGTCTGATCGCTGATGGTGAAACACTAATACATATTAAAACGTAATTTTCACTAAGTATAGAAGAGGGTCTTTATCAAATCATTGAGAGAGTTTGGATCAACACTTACCTTTTGCTTTCTTCGATTTCACAGAAACTGATTTATCAAATTTCGTTGATGTTTCACCCTTTTCAAACACACTGGGTAAACCGAAAGAATTAACAACACAAGATGAATGACCAGGAAGTTTGATATGAAAGTCAAATTGAGTAACACATTCATCTAAAACACCATCAGAGTTTAAGAAATTAAGCTCATTATCAAGTAAACCAGATCTATCATCAGATTTTAAAGCCTTGGAGAATTTAGAAAACTCAGTATTTTTGAACACTGTAGAAAATACAGTTTGTTCTAAGTCCATCAAAATTTCTTTCTTCTGTAAGAGTATTCTCGAGTTCAGAAATTTTACTTTCCAAAACTAGAGGAGGGACGTAAAGCTTACCTTCGATAGGTTTAGCCTCCATTTCTTTTACAGAATAACTCTCAAAATAATCATTGGAAAGAGATTTTGATTTATCAGAACCATAACTATTATGAAATAACCTCTCATAACGAAACGGAAGTTGAACTTTAGTTGTATTCTTTCTTTTAGCATATTCCTTGGCTTTATCCTCTTCAGACAAACTAGTCCAGAAAACTTTGAGTTCAGGGTATTGAGGTGCCAGTTTCATAAATCCAAAATCATAAAGAGCAGGCGCTTTAGAAATACACTTTTTGAGGTGGTGTGGGTTCTTGTAACCAAGTCCCCAACAGTCAGGATTCTCTTTAGGTTTGTTCAGATGAATGGTTTGTTCAGTTTGACCCAAAGTATATAATTTCTATTCCAAAGCATTCACTTTGTCAATTAAAGATTTCTTTTCTTTTGAAGTCGAAGAGTACATTTTAGAAAGCCCTTTAGACTTAAACTCACACTCTCTATATTTTGAAACAGTTTCAGATAACTCTTTATGAATTATAGTCTTCTCTTTCGCGTTGGTGTCAATGTTTTTGTGCAAAGTTTCAATCAATACATTTTCCTCAGCAATATCATTGCTAAGTTTATGTATAGATTGATTTTTCTCATTAATGACACCTCTTTCACGCTTAAGTTTAGACTCTAATTCTTGGAGCTTAGACATCATAGCATGCATTTGATTCATAAAATCAGATTCAGTTAAGTCACATACCTTTTCATTATCTCCTTCATCAGAATCAGCTTTAGCTTCTGACTGTTGCTTACCCATCAAGCACATATGTTTTCGGCATATGGTCTTGGTCCGAATGGTCGATCCAATATTCATCCTCAGCCATTAATGCCTTTCTAGCCTCTTGTTGCTTGGCTAGAAGCATCTTATTCTTGTAGTAGTCGGAGTTCCGGACTTTAGGTTTTCGGCAGTCCTTGGCAAAGTGACCGAGTTTGCCACAGTTGTAGCACTTTGTTGGTTCTTCCTGCTTGGGCTCTTCGGCTCTATACTTCTTCTTCTCTTCTGGTATCTTTTCTTCAACTTTCTCCTTGTGTTTGTAGTTATTTGGACCAGACGAGTACCTCTGACTGTTGGAGCTAGGCTTTTTATAGAACTTCTTTTGGAAGGCCTTGGTTAACATTAGCATATCTTCCTTCAGATTTTCATAATCATCAGAGTCAGAATTCGCCTCACTATCAGCCTCTTCTGATTCAGATGCTATCATCTTCTTCTTCTTAGACTTCTTCTTGACCACAAGTGCAACTAGATCAGCAACTGTTTTGTCAGCCTTTTTCATCTCAGCCTTGATCTCATCCACCTCTTCCTCATTTTGTCTGAGGATTTCATAGACTTCATGAAGTGGAATGTCATTCAGATCTTTCATGTGCCTCATCTGTCTGGTGAATCTCTTCCACTCAGGCTGGAGGTTGCTGAGAAATTTCACATTCAGCTCAACTTGAGATTTGTTGATCTTGTTCTTTCTTAGCTTGTTCAACAATGTCACAAATCTGTCATAGGTGGCTTCTAGTGATTCTCCAACTTTAGCTTTCAATTCTTCATGGTTGTTCAGGCAGTTGGATACTTTGAGTTGGTTACCGACTTTAGATCCGATCTTCATCTTCTCCAATTGATCCCATATTTGCTTGTCGGTAGCGTCGTAGCTATCAATCTTGACATAAATTTCATTCGGTATGCCTTGAATAATGAATGATTTTGCCAATTTGTCACCCTTGTGTCTTCTCTTCTGCTCATCATAGTATTCATCAAGCGGTAATCGATACTCTCTCTGTTCATCTTCTCCGTTCTCTCCAGCTACTGTGAGAACCTTGGTAGGCGGTGTCATGATTCCTTCCTTTAGGGATAATTTGATGTAGTCTCCCAAGTCATTTCTGTCGATGAAGTCCAAGAATCTGTCTTTCCACTGCTCGTACTCTCCCTTGAAGAGTACTGGTGGTTTCACATCGGTTCCGATAGCAAGAGCTTCCCGAGATGACATCCTTACTGATATTGATTTCTGATAAGAACTTGAGATGATCGTTAGAAATACAAAAGAAAATAAATTCCAAGTAGATTGGCGCAAAAGGTGCAATTAGCGCAGAGGACTATAACACAAAAGACTGTTAGCGCAAAAGACTGATTTGCGCTATGTGAGACTGGCGCAAAACTGACTTGTCGCGATAAAGGGTTGGCGCAAATCAATACTTAGCGCGAAGGGGCAGAGGCGCAAAAAGAAACTTTGCGCTAGAAGGGTCTGGCGCAAAAAGGAACTTGTGCGAAAGGCAGTAGCGCAAAATACTGGTTGCACTTAATTACTTGAACTTGACTGGCGCAAAACACACGAACGACAAACTTTGCGCTATGCACTAAGACCTTGAACTGAAAAAGAAGGTTTGCGCTAAGAGAAGCTGGCGCAAAATGAACTTCGCATGAACTTTGAATCCCTTGAGTTTTGCGCGAGTAAAGGGTGGCGTAAAAAGGCTTTTGCGCGATAAGCGGGTTGCGCGAAAATGAGATTTGCACGAAAGGTTGATGGCGAGAAACTGGTGATAAACTTTGCGCGAAGAGCTGGTGGCGCAAACTAATCTTTGCGCGAGAAGAGGGTCGCGTAAACCAAAGACTTGCGCGAGAGGAAGGTCGCGAGAAGTGGACTTTGCGCGAAGAACATTGCGCGAAGAGGAGATGGCGCAAAAAGGAGTTTCGCGCGACGAACTGATGGCGCAAAACTAAACTTTGCGCTATGATGAGTTGGCGCAAAAGTCCCTTTGAATCTGGTGTGAGGCACACGATGAACTGGCGTAAACTTGATGAACTGGCGCAAAGTTGCTGTTCTTCACTGAACTTCGAAAAACGGCCGAAAAACTCAAAAAAAAAATCTATCTAGACTGTGAATAGCAATCCCAAACTTTGTCAATCAGGTCACTAACACATATAGAACAGATTACGACCAAATAATTTTATAAACAAACACTATTAGAAGAAGCGATTGATGAAACAGTGTCGTGAACTCATGTAAACCAAAAACTTAAAAAAAAAAACACAAATTGACAATCGAATGCAGCGATATACTCAAATAAACCAATACTAATTCATAGGAACAAGAAAATCGGACAAAACCCAATCAGAATCACTTTGAAAAACTATCACAAATTCAAAATCGAATATGGACAGAATAAGAACAGTGCCGAGAAAATAAAATTTCTTTTGATTTCAATCTGCTCTGATACCAATTGATTGTCCCAATGATTCAAGTTCTAATCAAACAATAGCAAGATAAATAAAACACAACGAAATTAATCAAACCTAATATTGATTTCTTTATCAAACGATTACAATCTTCTTGTTGGTTTTATCTCAATGAAGCTCTCTGTTTTCTCTCTAGCCGTTGTCTCTTTCTATTTTCTCTCCTTAGAAAGTACGATTGCTAACACTAATCAGAAAAACGAAACAAAAACCTAAAAACCTAATTTAAACCATAAACCTATTTTAAGGGAAAAGGACTAAAAACGAAAATACAAAATAAACTTTGACTATTTATTACAAAGGACCTAAACTATTTGATGAGAGTCGACTTTTCCAACTTTGACTTCAGATTTCTATCTTCATAAATTGATGATCTTGAATCCAATAAATCTGTGCTCTAACAATCTCCATACCTTCTCCAGCATCAACTCTTTCATCATTTCTAACATCAGCCATTTCTACGTACTCTTCCATTTGAACATCACCCTGAGCAGCTTCAGTTTCAGTGGCAGTTCTCTGTTTCTTGCGTGTCTCCCCCTTATGATCTTGATCTGAATCATGATCATGCTTTCTTTTGCTAACTGCTTGAACCTTACATACTTTCTGAACTGCTCTGTTTAGCTCTTGAATATGTTGTACCACTTCAGACTTGAAGACATTGAACTCTGTGACAGAAACCGTTTCTGAAGGTGCTTGAGCTTGCTGAGATCTTAACAAACCATCCAAATCATCTTCTGACTCATCAGTTGGTGCCTAAGATAGTAACTTAGCATATAAGATTGATTTCAGCTCCTCCACAAATAGATCTACAGACTGCACTGGAGATGGTGGAGGTGGCTGAACATGCTCTTCAACAACTGGTCCTTTCCCCTTTAGCAAACTTTTCACCTTACCAAATTATGTTTCAAACTTCTCAGATAAGTGGTCTTCAACAGCCTTTAAGGCGCCGTTGAGAAATTCCTTTCACACAAAGTCTGGTAAGCTAACTCCGGGGTCACTGAGACTTCTCGTTAGCACAACTGTTGAAGATTCAACAGTGTGTCCTGTGTTCAAAGCTTGCATGGTGTAAGCTATGACAGCACTTCCATCTGATCCTCGTAGACCGGATTGTGGTTCCACTACAGATGTTTCGATCGGGTCACTAAGACGTTCGATATGAATTGGAAGTGGTAGTTCAAGTGGCGCTAGACTCGACTGTGCACTGAATGGAATTGAGCTCTGGGGCAGTTGAGCTCTATTTTCAATATCCAAACTTTCCGAATGAAAGTTGGATAAAGTTTGTGCTAAATCCCCATGCAAAGATGAGACTATAGCCTGTTGAGAGGCAATAGAATGGGTGGCTGAGGTATGCATTTGCATAAGTGGGCTACTTATGTCTTGAATACCCGAACGTAACACATGCGAAGGAGTATTTGATGTAGTTGCCCTTTTGGATCTGTAGGTTACGGTACACACACACTCACCATGTTCTTTTTCTGCAATTTCTCTCTGCCTCACATTTTCCATATTTTGGACTTGAACTCCCTCAATTCTCCTTATATCTCCCAAAACATTTTGTATGTCAATTGCAGTTGTATCTATGTCCATGTCCTCATGATGTAAAGAAATGTCATCAAGAAAACCAAAACTATGTGCTATGTCATCATTGTTGTCATCATCATTTCCTTCATTTGGTCCTGGAATAGCTGAAGGTACTGAATCTGTAGATGAATTAGCATGTTGATCCGACTCAGTTTCAGAGTTCTGACCTTCATTGGCAATCTCTCCCTGAGGGCTCAATTGATAAGTAATAGCTCTCTCAGGTTGAGATGTGAAAACTTCAAGATGTGTGGCATCATGTGCCTGAGTATCCACAACCTCAAGTCTAGAATTCTGATCCCCTTCTATTCCCCTCTCAAGATTTTCTCTCAGCTCTACCCGTTCCTGGACTCCCATAGCCTCAGGAACCCTCACTGACTCCTCTCTTCTAAGGTTGGAGTCTAGGGTAGGGATAGTCGGTTCTGGCAATCTCATAGACTCTCTGTATTCCCTAACACACTCAGAGTCTGAATCAGCATAAGCTAATAGAGCTGCAAGAATTGGCATAAAGTAGCTAAATGTTTTCTTCTGCTTTTGAAAATACCTCATTTTACATTCAGGATCTACTTCGTGATGAGATCTCTTGGGAATATCTCTGTTAGAGCGGATCATACTTCGGACAATCAATTGAAGGAATCTATGATAAGGCACATATAATGGTTTATTGGAAGTTCGCTTGATGATGACTTTTTCATATAGTTCTGTCCAGAATGCCACTGAGTAATCCACGTGTAGATCATACACAATGGCATGGAATAACCTCAAAGTGTGATTGTTGGTGTTGTCGAGGGCTGAATGCCTTGAAGTCAAACAACGATTGATCACCGAGAACATTTGATAGTAAAAAGGCGGTAGATTTGTCTTTTTGAACTCACTGATCTTGGTTAATTGGCCTACATACCCCAAGGCTCGGATGCCTTCAAAAACTTCAGAATCGACGTGGTATAGGTCAAATGATGCTCTCCCTTCTCTAGAATCAGCTTCCGGTAGTTCCAAGATAAGTCTGAGCCTTCAGTAGGTCAGAACTGACGTGAAATTATCTATCCGGATTCTGAAATATTTGTTATTGTTGCTTTCCACCACATACTCCGTTCTGAGGATGACCTTTCAGGATCTCTATGACAAGTGGATTGACATTTTGAATGTCAAAGTCCACGTGGTGGTTGTTCGGAGACAACATCAGATACTCATTTAGGTTTATAAGGGCAAGATCAGGATCACCACCAATAGCTGATTGCATATGGGATCTGGAAGATGGCATAGGTATTTTTTGGACACATTCAGATCATTCTCATCCATTTGTACAATGGGATCAAGAGAACGTTCATCTGCCATTGTAGTACCTGAAATGAAACAAAGTATTGGATATAATCCAATGTGTTAGCAATAAGCCCAAAAACTTGTGTTTTCTAAAAAAACTTTTGATACACAGTATCAAAGTACAGAAAGATTGTACTTTCAGCTCACAATAATAGCACACAATGTTACAAGAAGCAAAATGCAACAACACATAAAAAAAATACAGAAAATGAAAAATAAAAAATGACCAAAACACTTGTTGTTTTGATTTGTTCTCAAAATGAAGTTGTAATTCATGAACTCTCAACCATATGAAAGGTTTCTTAAAAACATTTTAGAGCTCAAAAAAAAAATTCTAAGTCCAAAATACTCATAACACAGAGATCACCTTAAACTTGCAGAATACCGAGTTTAACCAAGAACTCGCATGAAACTTAATTCCAGCTAAGAACTCGCATGAAATATAAGTTCAAAGGTAAAACTCTCATGTCACTATGTTCATGTCAAGAACACGCATGAACCTGTGTTCATGTCAAGAACACTTAAGATACTGTTCCTTCGAAAATTTTGAATTTTTTTTACTTTCTAAGTCAAATTTTTAGCTTTTAAACTGAAATTTTAAGCTTTGTTATGTTCGATTAGGGTTTTATTTCAGACATATCATTGAAATTCGAACAATAATCCACTAATAAAGTCCAATTCAGTCAAACAGTTCGATAATAGTCCAAAGGTTCGAATCATAATCCAAAATCCAAGTTACGGTACCCTACAAAGAAGAATGATCGAATCGAACAAGAAACCCATATACAAACTCAAGTTTCATCATGAAACAAACAACATTTTATGGGAACAAAACTAAAAATACAAGTATCTCGTTCATGAAGATGAACAGACACACAAAAAAATCGACTTAAACCCAAAAATTTTAGACACACAATCCTGTAAAATACGAAAATAATGCACAACATATACAAACGAAGAACATACAATCAACAAATAATGAAAACCTACACTGAATCGAGGTCTGAGATTGAAGAAACTGAAAGTCGCAAGAAAATATTTTGAGAGAAAAATGTCTAAGTGAAGAACTCGCTAGAAAGGATCTGAGAGAAGTGAGTTTTGAAAGGGAAAACTTCGATTTTATACCCAGGAGACATTTTGACACGTGGTACGATCTGATAGTATGCTCACTTCACGCTAACCAAAGAGAAAGCACTTGTCGCACAACAAAGAGCAAGATGTGTGTGCACTTCGTGCAAGAAGCAATTTGCCCGAAGTGGTGAACAGACTAGAACTCGCATGAAGAGTCATGCGTGAAGTGGGAACTCGCATGACATTGTGTGCGCATATCATACTTCGCGCAACCTTTGCTATGCGCGATGTTAGAATTCGCATACCACATGATGCGCGTTCTACACATTGCGCATGCAATGGTGTGCGCGAACATGAAACTCGCATATCACACCATGCGCGTTTTACACTTAGAAATTTTTTGAAAATTTCCAAAAATGGAAACTTTCCAAAAATGATTTTTCCCACTTTCCAAAAATAGTAAGTTCTTTCAAAACACTTTTAAGCACAAAATGACATATTTTTCTCATGAAAAATCTTTCAGATTTCAAAAACCTTTTTAAACCCAGACTCACACACACACTTACAGACTTTTTAATATAGCTCCCCCTTGAAGTGTGCATTGGTCTGATTACTCTCCCTTGATTTATGCATTCAGCTCAACATACTGAAGCATGAGTCCTGATCTGACTTGATCAGAAGTCAAAGTCAATGATGTGTTCTTGTTAAGCACTGCAAGAAACTGTTTACTGCAAAACATATTAAAGATTTGGTACTCACAGAACATGAGTCCACTATTGTTAGAAGTATCAGACTTTGAAAAACATGTATAAACCAAAACACTTAAACAAATAAGCTCAGAATCAAATCCCCCTCAACATCAGATATAGGAATATAACTACGCATTAAGGTTCAACATCCCAAGTTTACTGACCAAAAAATTAAATCTCTTTTCATCAAGAGGTTTAGTGAATAAGTCAGCAACCTCAAAATTAGTTGATACAAAATGCATTTCTATATTCCCTTTCTCTACATGATCTTTAATAAAATGATACCTGATATCGATATGTTTGGTTTTGGAATGTTGTACCGGATTTGAAGTTATTGCAATTGCGCTCTTTGAGTTACAGTAGATGGGGACCATGTTGAGAGTGTATGTAAGCCACAACTCCAACCCTTTCCAAAATTTTGAAGGGACCAATATATGTCGGACTCAACTTTCCTTTGAGACCGAAACGTCTAATACCACAAATTGGGGAAACTTTTAAGAAAACTTTATCTCCCGGTTGAAACTTGATAGGTCGTCATCGCTTGTCGGCGTAGCTCTTTTGACGAGCCTGAGCCTCTTTCATCATTTGACGTGCAATCTCGACCTTCGCGATAGTAACTTGTACCAATTATGGGCCTTCGAGAATACGTACTTCGACTTCATTCCAACAAGTCGGTGTTCGACATTTTCGGCCATAAAGTGCTTCATACGGGGCCATGCCGATACTCGACTGCCAATTATTATTATAAGAGAACTCTATTAGGTATAAGTAAATATCCCAACTTCCATGCTATTCCAACGCACATGCTCGGAGCATATCCTCCAATGTTTGAATCGTACGTTCAGATTGCTTATCAGTTTGCGGATGAAAGGTTGTACTAAAATTCAAACGTGTGCCCCAAGCTTTATGTAAACCTTCCCAAAATCGAGATGTAAAACGTGGGTCTCGATCAAAGGTAATCGATCCAGAGTGCCATGGAGACGTAAAATCTCACGTTGGAATACTTTTGTCAGATTATCAATTGACCAAGTTTGCCGAATAGGAAGAAAATGAGCCGATTTCGTTAGCCGGTCAACCACTACATAAATTGCATCGTGTTTCAAGTTCGTGCGGGGTAGTCCGACTACAAAATCCATAGTTACGTGTTCCCATTTTCATACGAGAATGTTCAGCGATTGGAGAAGACCACCTAAACGTTGATGTTCACTTTTAACTTGTTGACAAGTAAGACAACGGGCTACAAAATCGGCGATGTCTCGCTTCATTCCATATAATGTGATCGGGAAAAAAAAGTATAAACTTGTTATCTATGAAAGAACATTTTTTTAGTTATTTTCAATTTATGAAAAATAAAGTTTGTCTCGATTTTTATTCAAATACTAGAAGCGTACTCACGCAATGCAGCGAGATATATCACGATTTTAATGTTTCATTTTATTTTTTGTTTTTTTGTCAATTTATAGTACGATTTTGGATGGTTTTGAGAAATTGATAATGTTTTTTTTTATAAATTTGTTTAATTTAGACTTAATAATATAATGTTTTTTATATAAAAAAAGTATTTTGTTAGAATTCTATGATTATCTTATATATTTTAATGACATCTAGAAAAATAACCAATTATATATTTAAAAATATAATTAAAACAAATTTATAGTAATATAATATATTAATTAATAGTGATACACAGAAATGTCTGCATAAAAGGAAGATCATGCACATACCAAATTGATGGGTGTTAGAAGTCTACAGTAGTAATATGTATCTTGTTCTTTGATACTTGTAAATTAAGAGATTTTTAAAATCTTTCATAAAATGATGATATCTTGTGCTTAATAATTTGTATTTAAGAGTTTTTTATCTGTGCTTTATAATATAGTATAGATATGTAATTTCATGAAATATAATTTCATATTCAGCTTTCGAGGTCTATCCTTACAAAAACACACATTTCATTACTGGAACCCAACCAATCACCTATGTACAAAAACTTGTGTTCCAAAATCTTTATTATTAAAGTATTTTATTTAAAATAAAAATCAAAATAAATTGTGAATGTTTTCATGAGATAGAAGATATCTTTTGCCTTTGTTTTTTATGACACGCCTTATGAAGACGAGATTTGGAGTACCAAATGATCAACTGAACATTGTTTTAATCGCACAACCAGGAAACTATTCAAATCTGTAGCCGTAGTTTGTGAGTTACAACTCCGATTAAAATCCTTGTGGGCATTGGGTTCTTAAGCCTACAACCTATTCTAACATGATACTCTTGGGTAGAGGTTGCCTGTTAAGAAGTGATTGCAAGCAGTGAAAGATGATGGACCAGAAAATCTCTCAAATTGGGTCATTTCTTTAGGGTTGGTTATCAACACTTGAAACTTGTGGAAAATCACAGTAACTGTAGTTCAGTAGCATGAACATGTATGGCTTATTTCACGACAACCAAGTCGCAATAACAAAAAAAAAAAACGATCAATAGCTGTCATGAATAAAAAAGAAAAGGATCAGATCAAGTTACTTGACAACTTGCTTGAATTTAGCGATGCAATCCAAAGCGCGGTCAAAATCACCATCTTCCAGGGCTAACGTGAAACGACAATAGCCTGGAATCCCAGTCCAAGAAGCTCCGTTAATACACAAACCTGTGGCTCTCAGCATTGCTTCTCGGATGTTGGTGTCATTCAGCTTGGCTTCCCACGTAGAACCATCTTTCTCGAGCTTAAGGCTTTTGCCAAGATAGGCAGATGGCTTCGCAATTACAGAAACGCCCCCACATGCTTCAACCACCTCCCATCCACAACTCTCAAGTGTCTGCTTATAGTACATGCAAAACAAGCAGTGGATTACTGTAAGTTTTCCGGCATAACTGGATCATCTTAGTTCAAAGTTTTTGTTTTCTGGATCCCCTTTGATATGATTGGGTCCTTAAAAATTTAGATATGATCCACAAAACGAAAATTCAGTCCAAGCGTAGCAACCAAATTCAGTCCAAGTGTAGCAGGAACAATTGTTAATAGGATATGGGCAAAGAAATTGAGGTACACGAAAATGCGTGGATCACGTAGGAGATAACCTTCCGACATTTGTTTTTTTAGATGCACGACTTTCAAACAAACTTTGAGCATTATTGTGTTAGGAATAGGTATTCGGCAGAGTTCTTAATTCTGTCTGAAGGTCATCTATTTTTTTAATATATCAACACACCCAACTTAAATAACCCCATGATATGCGGATGTTGGAATTCAGCGTTTTTGGAAAAAGTTTGAAGGATAAATTGTGCATTCATATATGTGTTTGTTTATGTATATGTATATATTAATACATGCAGGTTCAAACAAGAAAACAGTCAACTTGCGAGAAGTGCGAGATGGGTCAAATCACATGTAATCATATTTAATACAGAACACGTAATCACATGTGATACAAACACGTCGCATTGACCGTCCATCGTGTGGGCGACTTTTCCCTCGACCGTGGTCGCATTTAGTGGCAGACGTACATCAAAGGGGTAGGGGGCACAGGCCCCCAACAAACCCCAAAAATCACCCACTAATTAAAGTATAATAAGTTTTAAGTTTAATTATTTTTCTTAACCAAAAGTTATTAATAGACCCCCAATAAATTAAAGGTAAGGCATCAAATCTAATTCTTGTCCTCAGTTACAACTTTTACTTGATCAATTAAACTCTAGTTTCAATACGTTGAAAATCATTTTATATCTCTTATTTTGTTTGTTATAATGCTAATGATTTGATTAATCATTATATTTTATTTTTATCAGAAATAGTAGAAAAAAACAATCAAAAACCGAACTGGATTAATAAACCAGAATAGTATTGGTTCAAAAGAGTTATTTTGTTCCAAAATTTTTTTTGACACCCTTAAATGTGCCCCAATAATAAAAGTTTCTGTATCCGCCACTGGTCGCATTGACCAAGTTGTCGGCATCCTTTTAGATGTTATGTGATCTTACTCTATAATCACATGTGGTCTTACTCTATAATCAGATGTGATATGGCCCTTCTCGTACCTCTCGCAAATTGGCCGACTTCTAGCATGATCCTCCGTTTATATTAATACAAATATATATACACACATATATAGGGTCAGGTCCAGGGAAAAACCGCAAAAAAGTGAAAAACCAAGGAACACCCTAGTAAACATTCATTTGTACAGTATGCACATGTGCATAGAAGTAATTTGTAAGTAATTTTTCGGTTAATGCATGTGGATAACATGTGCACGTGCATAGAAACCAGAAAACATCTTCAATTTCTTGTATGCACATGTGCATACCGTACAAGTAAACAGTTATTAAGGTGTTTGGTGTTCCTATATATATATATCTAAATGAATGAAAGGAAATAACTATTTCATGATTCGTACATTAAACATGTAAGATAAATACACTGTAAAAACCTAAGTTCATGACATTACTCTTGCTCACTATGTCCATATTAGTCCAGATTATCAGAAAAGGTAACTTGTATCATTTTGTTCTTCCTCTTTTGCAATAACAAATCTATGTGAAATTTCTATTTTAGCCTTTCTTTCAAACCTTAGAAATTATGACTAGAAGCACCCCTGCTTCCTAGATCATTGTGAGTGGTTCATAAGGAAAAAAAAAGAGTATATACTGCAATGGAAACAAAAAGATATTCATGCCGCATGTAAATCAATTTACCAAATTGAATGTTTACCTCTTTCAAACGATTCAATCTAGTAGCCAGAAGTTTCCCCTGTCCTTCAACAGCACCTGTTAGATCTATCAGCTCTCTAAGATCTAGCAATTTCTTTGCAGTATATCTAATAGTGCTGTGAGGTTTGTTTAAGCCCGAGAAGCTGTGAAATGCATCAGCCAAAAATCGCTGGTTTAGAACTAAAAACCCGTATGCAAGCCCCCCAGTAGGCATCTTGAAGAACAACCCTCCAAGCAGACACACACTGAAAGACGCCTTTCCAGATGAAGCTAATTCTGTTAAACTTCCATCCAAATTCCAGCCATCCCAACCTGTCGAGTTGAATTCCACCCCTGAGAATGAAGTATCGATAATGACCCTTGCGCCATATTTAGCACAAATTGTCAGCAAGCTTTTCATCTCTGCATTGCTGTAAAGCAAGCCTGTAGGGTTTATTGTTGGACCAGAAATATAGACCCATGGTTTACTAACAGCCTCCAATACACTAGTAAGTTGCTTCTCCGTTAGCTTGAAACCTGTTTCAGCTTGGGTAGGAATAGATACGATTTCTGCGGCTAGAAATTTGGCAGCTGATACATAATTTCCATTTGATCCAGCTGGTATGCATAGGCTTCCCCCTTCTTCAATGCAGCAGAGAACCAGCTTATTGAAAAGGGCTAGCGGAAAGTCTGCATATATGAATTCTGCACTGTGATCAGCTGAGAAGCCATACGCATTCTTGATAAATTGCCGAATGCTGGGCGTAACATCACACTCTGCTTCTGTCATATTCTGCCTTGCAAAACTTTCAAAGATGGCAGCCTTAACTGGGGTTGGTGTAGGAAGAAATATTTGATCCACATCCATGTGAATCAGAGCCGATTTATCTATTTCTCTAACTGATAATTCCGCCTGACTCAGAACCGAGATTACAGAACTTGAAAATCCTATCATCTCACTTGATTTCACATTCTCAACTTCCCTCTGAAAAAACAAGAAAATTAAAGCCAAACTCTTAAACTGTACTTGCACTCAAGAAAAAGAAAAGGAAGTTAATATGTATAAAGCATCATGGATCAACATCTAAAAGTTTCTTAAAAAGTCATGATACATCTAGATTGCAAGTTAACACCAAGGGGCTGGGTTAGGGTTCAATCCATTGGGCCTAGTGTCATTTGAGGGTTATGCTCGTAGGCTAGAAGGCCTGTAATTTGTGTAAATCATGTGCAGGGCATGTTTTGCATGAACCCTATGGATAAGTTGTGCCAAAGAAGCTATATACTATGGTTTCAAAATAATCTAGATTAAAGATGATCTACCAAAGTTTCATAAAATCAAGACTATAAGTGTCATGTATTTGTGGATCTACACATTAATCAACTTGCTTCTCCTTGAAAGCAGAAACATGAGCAATATTGGTTTGTTTTTAAAAGCTTTTTCCTACAAACACAATTTTCCTTTAAAATTGTGTTTGTATATTTGTTTGAACTTCTGCAAACCCAAAATGGGCTCAACATTCCCATTCCTTACATGGCATCAATACAGAAGAATAAAAGTGGTTTTCTGCAGGCATGTAACATATAAAAACATGACAAGTTTAATGCTTCAAGTACAGGAAGTAAACCTCTGCAGGTGGATGTCTATCAGGAAGCTTAAAGGACAGAAGCTCATGGAAAAGACAGCCATAATAATATTGGCTAATCAAGGCAGTATTGCCTTGTAGCAGCTCCACACTCTTCGACAATGCGTCAAAAATGGTTTTCTCTTCGGATATTACAAAAGCTACTTCGAGATCTGTATAAACCTAGAAAATGAGTGGCTATGATGATTAGAGAACACAATATAGATAAACTGTACGAGTAAATTAATTGAATTTAACTGAATGTAAATTCAAGAGATTCTAGATGATTAACAATGCACACACAATGCATGCTAATATGATTTTGCTGATCAGAGAAGAAACATACCTGATTTCTTAACAAGCCACATATAATGACCACATGAGAAGGCAGTGGAGTTCTAGCAAGATATTTCAAGACCCCAATTGAACTGGGAAGGCTAGAAAGCTCAAACTGGTCAGATATGTCTATGAAAAGACGAGACCCGATTTCCCTTGTAGTCCGTAAAAGGTGCTCAAAAGCTGAACTAGTAACGGCCTCGAATTGAGCAATCCCTGTGACCACCACTTGTGGCCTTAACTTTTTTATCAGCTCTATCATCAAATCTGACTGGCGTGGTGCTTCAATAACAGTGATTTCATCTGCTGAAGTTCTCTTGTCCTTTTTTTGCTAAAAGGAACATAAAAGTAAACTTAGGTCTTCGAAGAAACAACAGTTCAACTCTCCACATTACACAGCCGTTATCACATAATTTACAACAGGCAGTCTTGATAATACAATGCATGCCTAGACAAGCTAAATGCATAAAGCATGATCCATATATAAAATCCTTTTAAGAAACCTACTACATGGGTGGGGGAGAATGGTGATGTGGATCAGTTAATGTGATGAATTATCTTTGAAACAGTGTATTATATCCTTCATGACATAAAAATACAACATAGTTTTACTTATTTAGCAATGCTTTTATTTAGACATAATGACATACAGGCGAAGGATCGTGTGAGAAGTTGATGTTAACGTGAGAAGCGTGAGAAGTGGATCTGAACCGTTGATCACTTTTAATCTCATGCCCTCCCATGAATTGCGCCTTAGAAGGGAATTGATCCGGTGCATCTCGCTTGGTGCATCTCATCCTAATGTGCATCCATTTCTCATCTAACGGTTGATAAACAATTCTCACGCTTCTCATGTTAACCTCGACTTCTCACCGGAACCCAACCCCGGACATACAACCATATATTGCAGTATACTTGGAAGCATATCTGGTCTAAAGATTCATTGGTTTTACAATGAAGCTTGAAATGGAAGCAATACAGAAAGTCAAGTTCTTAAAACTAAATGAGAGTTTCATCAGGGTTTCGATATGGATTGGCTGTTGCAGGGAGAACAAAAAGCAAGACGGTGGCTTGGCTTTTCAGACTTTAAGAAAGAACCCTAGCCTTGCCAACAGGTGTATGTCATCTGAAATAGTTCTTAAAACAGTTTTCATAATTTTTCATGTGCTTATAAATCCAATTCATGAAAAAAAAAAAGAAAAAAAAAACCCATTATCCTATAGGACTGAAACAAAAACTGGTTATTTTGGCAGCTTGGATGAATACATTATATCTAATCTTGAGGAGCAACTATTTTAACTAAAAGGTTCACTATAACAGTTCTTTCCAAAAAGAAAATGGTATGAGTCGAGACATGCTCCAGCATCTGGCCTTTATTAGAAAAAAATTAAGGTTTATAAATTTTAGCGAGTTTAAATATTTGTTGATTCTGTACAAAGATATGCAGTACTCATCTTAAGAAACTGAAGTCTTGTAAAAGGGATCAAATGAAATTGGTTAACTTGGTAGCTTCGATGATCGTATTTATCTTTTCTTGAGGAGCACCTATAAGAATTACAACATTCGGTACACAAGCTATTTTTTCCTATTAGAAAATAAGTGTTCCAAAGATGCATGTTGTAATCTAGAAAGGTTGACGAAATCATGATGGGAAGTTTAAAATGATTGCTGTAAGATCTGCACATAATTCTGAGATCTAAAATAGTTATACTTTGGGAAGTAGTAAAATATAAACTAAAATTGCATAAATTGAGAAAACTCTTATTTGGTAAAAGCAACGACATTAATCTGAATCCACATAATGACTCCGAGAACATGGAGCCATCTCCTTTATTTTTCTGTCAAAAATAAAAATGGCGGACTAACTGATAATTCGTCACCAAAAATTACGGTATAAATTTCAAATGAAATGGCTTCATAAAAATTTACCATACCTCAATTTCTAGTGATGTTAACCATTGCCTGGGTAGGTGTCGGGTCAGATGTTCATCAACAATGGCAAGACGTGGAGTGAACAACCGGAGAGCATTCTCGATAGCCGTAGCCCTCGAAGGGAAAACAGCAACATTCTTGCAGAATGGTCAAGAATAAGCAAGTCAGGAATGCAACATACATGTTACAAAAGGCTGTAAGATCAATTATTGTGCAAATAAGAAGGTTGCTATTTATCAAATGGAAGGGTATATCTCCATACATATTTATACTGACATTCATTTTACAAGATATTGACTGACGAACATCTCATTCAGGCAACAACATTTTAGCCAACTCACACATATTCTTACCTGATGATTGAAGTATGAAATGTGGAATGTAGAACCAAAATAGTTGGTAAAGAAGTTCTATCACAGAAGATCCTCAAACCATCATGATATTGTGGTAATGCATTCTTAAAGATCTACATCAGCGACCGATAACAGCTGATTGTTTCAGTTTAACAAACATTCGTCATGGCAGTTACTCCTTAATCTTATTTGATCAATGAATTGTTAAAATATATAGAAGCTATCAACCATAGTTGGGAGAATGTGGAAGGACGCTACTCATGTTCCAGAATACCAACTGATTCACCTCTATTTTAAATACTTACCGCTTTCAGCTTTTAGCCTACCACAGCTAGTTCTTAAGGTTTTTTGTTGTATATGAGTTAATATAAACTTGGAGTTATATTACAAGCTTTTAGCAAGTATAGAGAAGCATCAATAAGAGAAGTCTACTTACATCAGCACTAAGCGGTACATGGTGGTATGTTTTCATGAAACCTGCAATAAGATCACGGAACCTTTTGCTCCCAATTGGAGGCTCATATGGAAAGCGTGAGTTGTCTTTCAAAACACCAGCAAGATATGCTAGGAATGGAATCTTCTCATCAGCAACAGAATCATCTCCAAAGGATAAATCTAAGGAATTGCTGATATCGTGAAACTCATTTTTGAGAAACTGAAATATTTTCTTCACCTGCCAGCTTAGTTTGTTCAGTATTTATTCCATATTCAGATTACTTTATGCTATAGCTATCAGCAATAAATTGGTGCTTTTATAGTGAGGACCTGATTGGGTTGTCTAAGCTGACAGCTGTAAACAGACAAAGCATGAGAAATCCGTCCACCAGCCTTACCAAAGGCCCATGCTGTCCTAGCGCAAATTGGCTGGTCTCCAACAAGTCCCATGAAGAACTCAAAACGGTGTGGATTATTCTTCTCAATTTCGACTAAGGCTGAAATATCTGTGTCAGAAGCCTGAAGAATTTTGGTCTGCCATAGCTTGTTAACACGGAGCCCACGACGTTCAAATAAGCGTTTACAAACACCTTGCCCTGGACGGCCTCCCATATTGAAGATCATGATTCCCATCGGCTTGATGACATCAATTCCTTCTTCAACTGCCCTAGCAATAAGACCTAGACCAAACTGATCCTCAACAAAGCCCTGCATATGCAATTGGAAAATGGAATTCATACATTGCAAGAACACCTTCCATCAGGCAAAATTGAGATGATAGCATGGTGGTACATTACTATATGTTAGAGATTTTATATTTATATAATCAAGAAAGAAGAAGGACGCAGTGATGGCGTCTGTAATGAATTATTGGCCACGTAGCAATCTGCATTGAGTAGGAATCAGAGCAACAAGGTCATCAGTCATCATAACTGTAATAGTACATGCCTATATGACAAAATTACAAACTCAAACCAAAAAAAAAAAGACAATGAAGTAGTAATGATACAGATCCGGTTGGAATGGCCCAAGATGTTCTCAAACCCACAATATGGAAAGTTTACTCTAGAAGGCCCAAAGGAGGAATAAAGGAAAATGGGCACAGTCAGTTATCACAAATAAGGGTATAGGGTTTTCTTTTTAAATAGGAGGAGGGGGGTAGTTGAGAATTATTTTTGGTATTTTATGTTGGCTCTTAGTTTTGACTTTGAGAGGGGGAGGTTCTTCCATATAACTCTTCTGTTTTTTTCCTTTATTTCACATAAACGATCAGCCAAGTTTTCCTTTAATTTCATTATTCCGTATTATTCCTCTTTTGATTTCTATCAAGTAACGCATCAAGAGAGGTTGGCCCGCCCATTGTATTAAGAGTTTGTTACTGTTAACAGATGTCATGGATGACTCAGCTAGTGTAGTTGACAAAAGGTTTTCTTGGGTTCTTGAACTCTGAGCGTGTACTTAGTCGTGAGTCAAAATTCTTGAAGATGAAGCAACGTTTATGTTTAAAACTGATGATTAGTAAGAATATTGCCATTTATGAACAGGTGAGCCATCAGATGGCAGGACTACTGTGTGGGGCCTTTAGTTCCAACATTTATGTTTGGTTTAAACCAAAAGGATAGAGAATAAATAATATGTCTGAAGTTGATTAATAACAGCTCATGTTAAAATTTTATTGAATAGACAGGAGTAGTATGGAAAAGTCAATTTTCCAGGGCTCAGCTTCTTATACATTCTTCTTGGAGATTAGAGAAGAAAATAAAACAAGAAATCAGTCATACAGAATTAATTAGCATGCTAAATTTTCTAATAGTAATGATAATTTTATTTTCAATGTGACTTTTCAATCTCCGAGAAAATGGGTTTGATGTGAAACAAGTTAGAAACATTAAAGTAATAGTGGGGAAGGCTATAAATAGGCATACCCTTTGGTGCTAAGTGTAGCATCCCAAATTTAAAGTATCCCGCCTTAACCATTTGTCATTTGCAACTTTTCTTGTCCGGTAGAAGTTTTATTGTTGTAATTGTTTTTAGCTTTAACGTGCTTAATATCAAGTTAGGGATATTCCATCGTGGGTCAAATCTTTTAGAGTTGAATCGGGTCAAGATCGGAAAATCGAGCATCCGGGGAGCCCTGGAAAATCGCCGGAAGGGGCAACCCCCACGTAACGACTTGAGCGAGTATGCCCGGCGAGTATGCCAAGGGCATACTCGCGTGTCACTATCGTACGGAGCAGACCAGCTTCGGTACAAAAGGGCGAGTATGCCAAGGGCATACTCGCATATCAATGTCGTCGTCGGTCTGAGGCCTTCTAAAATCGCAGATCTGATTTAAGGGGCATTTGGGGGTCATTTGTTAAAATCACAAATACGAATTCTCTCCATCTTGAAGGCGATTTTCAGTCCATCCATACCGTCTCTCCTCATTGATTGCTAATCCAAGTGAACCAAATGAATTTATTGCAACTCTAGGGCTCGACCACCATTAATTGCAAGGTTTAGGGTATTAGGAGCTCAACTCTCCTTCACATCTCCACTAGGGTTTCTAGGGTTTTCACTAACAACCCTATTTGGTGAGTTCATAATTATATCCTTATTATTGCCAAGATATCATGAAATATACATCTTGTGTGGATCATGTGAGTTACTCCCATCTTCTACAATTATTTACATGCTCAAAATTACCTTACCTTGCTTATAATCGTCTTTCATTTTAAATCATTTCTCACGTGATAGTCTAACCAAAATTGTTGATGTTAAATGATTCTAGGGTTTTGATTATGTTGGTAAAAGTACTCACAATAAGACTCTAGAGATGTTTTATGTATGTTTATGTATGTTCGGGGACTTTTGACGTACAGATTTGATAGAAGCCTTTTGGGGAAATTGTTGACAATTGTATTAATCCAGACTTAGATTAGTGTATTGTCATTTCAATTCCCAAGTATAGAATTGTAAAGGATAATTACTCTTCCCTTTTTGGGTTTTGATATTTATAGAATGTCAAGTCTATGACTTTACCAAACTGCTATTAGAATCAGAATTCTACCTCTATTTCAGAATTGGAGATCTATAATGAGTTTTGCAAGAAAAGTGGTCACACTTGAATCCCAAATTGAAAGGACTTTAGGAAGATTACAGAGGTTGTTTTTGATAACCCCTCTTTGACAATTTCATAGAGTGTCCTTGTTCGTCTCATAAAGGTTATATTCCTTTTGATCCTAAATTTGTTTTTACCATAGTAGTCAATTGCATCTAACTTTAGGATGGCAGAATACGTTAGTCATGAGTAAAATTGCGTGAAACACGTTTAAAACCTGGCTGCAGTGCTTCAATTCATCAATTGATCCACAACAGATGAGTTAAAACAGTGGGCTCCTGAATTTCAAAAGTGAATTTCATTATATGATAACCCTTAGAACTCAAACCAACTGAATCAAATGTGTTTGGCATAATATGGCTTAGCTATATTGAAATCAGTTTACAGGTACACCCATAAACAATGGAACGACAACTGAGGAGCATAAACAAAGAGTGTAGATAAAATGTGTCTATTAGCCTACCTACTAACTAAAAGAAAACATCCTCTAAGAACAACATGGAATTTGGAGTTTCCACTTACCTGAAGTGCACAATAGTTACTTAGTGAATGTAGAAACTCTTCGCTGGCATTTTCTGTAATAAGCTTGGACATTGCATCCGGATTTGGATTAAGAATCTAGAACATGAAATAGAGTGAAAATCAATACCATTATGGGAAAAAGTGAGCATCGCCACTCCTAGCAGCAGCAGTGAATCAGTAAATCAAGAGGTAACAAGAACATCATAAAATAATCATCAAGACATATCAGATGACTGATGAGAATACCTGCGGTATGCACCCAACAATCCGTTCAAGCTCTATGTGGTTATCTCTGCAGTACGATAGTAGATCAGATTCGTAAAACTCTACCCTGTCAAGCAAAGTTTTCTTCTCATGGTCATAAACAGGCTGCCCATTCTCATCGAAAGCATTTAAATACAAATTTATCCATGAAATTTTTACTGCTCTTGGATTTATATCAAGGCCATAAACCTGCAAGACATAATTTAGAGGAAATGAGAAAATGGAAAATATGAAGTACATAGATTAGAAAAAGAAGCTTCATTAAAGAAGATATCAAACTAATAATAAGTTGTTGTAGGTACCATTTTTATCCGACCCCTACTAGTTGCTGGTGTTGTAAATAAGACATTTGATAAGTAACATAATCAGAGCATTAGTTCACTTAGATTCTTACAAAATCAACATCTAAATACATGGGCTTAAAGATGAGGGGCAAGAATAACCATGACCTTCAATGGCAACCACTTCTCAGCAATGGCTATGGATATCCACCCGTTCCCACAACCAAGCTCGGCAACTATCTTATCCTTAAAGATAGAGTCTGGATGTCTATTCAACCCCTCATAGAAAGTAAAGGACCAGTCTTCTGGCATAAAGATGCTTGGTATCACCATCATCGTTAATTTTTTTCTATTCTGGTAACCTGTGTCAGGAAGGAAAAACAGAGCACCATTTCATTCCAAGTTTGCATATGTCAGTATGACACAGTTAATTAACAAAACGAGCATGAATACAGTTGGTCTTTGCTTGAAACTGCTTCAACACCGTATGATCACTAAGAATTGTATAAGTTATAATTACATAAGTTAAGAAGGCATGTTTATTTAACAAACAAGGATTCAACTTAAAAGAAACTCCATGCAGCAGAAAAAGAATATGCTCAGAACAGTCATGACTAACAATTGATCTATCTCTGATGGTGACCAACCTCTTCTATTGGAGATGCTAATGCCAATGCCATAGTTAGAGGTTAGCAAACATTATCATGGATTTAGGACTACAATTGATAAATTCATAGATGTTGTGGAGCCAAGTACAAGATAAAGAGAAAATTTTGGTCACCAATTTAATACTACGATTGATAAATTCATAGACGGTGTGGAGTCAAGTACAAGGTAAGAGAGAAATTTTTGGTGATAACATATTAACCATTATAGCTGACAAATGCAAAAAGGAACCAAGGCCAAAAAGCTAGGACATCTACAAATACTTAATCAAAGTGTATCGTGTCTCTTCAAACTGTAGGCTGTAGCCAGTTTTGTCGTGGAAGTGATCTTATATCTCTAACTCGGTATGCCAGAATGTAAGTCTACACATTTATTCTATGCACTGGGCTTGTTACAACAACAAGAAGATGATTCGGTGACTAAAGCATGCCAAAATGAGCTCGCAAAACAACTTGGATGCTTAAACATATTATGATGTGAGAATAGAAAGGATAGCTCCATTTTCTTATCCCTTATTAGGGAGGGGGATGAATGATCATTAGACTCAAACTTGGGATGATCATCCATATAAGAGTGCAACAACCTTGTATAATTCTGACAGCCTGCTCCATCTTTTGTGATCTTCCAGAGGAAACAAATGCCAGAGTCATAGATGGTAATATCTCCCTGTGAATGGTCTCGATATGCCTTCCTAGATTATAAATTGCAAGTCAAGAATACTTGTTCCTAATTTTCATAACTATAGGTGAAGCTTAGCATGGGGAAAGTAGTGAAAAGAGATTTCAGTGAGAAGGAATAACAAAGTAGGCCATAAATATGAGACAACTGAATCAATGGTTCTACCATGTTTGAAAGGTCAGGCTGGGTTAACCTCTACAAGTCCGGGTGGGTTTCACTTTGGGTCAATCTCATCTAGTTTGAGATAAAACTGTTGCTGTGACCTTGTGAATAGTACTTTTACTGCGGCTATTTATTAGATCATTCTACTTTAATAAGTTCTACACACAAATTTACAAGAGAATTGCTATCCAAGCAATCATCGATTCTTCACTGAAATTGGAAACTAAAACGCGAATTAAGCTTGTATCAAGAACACATAAATACACACAGAAAACATTCACAATCAAGTAAAAAAATAGATTTGGAGCAATGCACACAGAGATACATAAAGATACGGATAAATAAATGGAGAGATAAAGGACCTTCATTTTGTTCGAGGTATATATCTTGGATTTGGAAATGGTAAGTATCGAGGCAACGTTGGGAGGCTCCATCGCTGTCGAGCTTCTTCTGGAGATGTGCGAAGAAGATCCTGGCTTCGGTTCGGGTCTCCGGATTCTCGAGGCGCTCCAAGAGTGATCTGAATGCACTGTAGGCAGAGTCACCCGACTGTGAACACTGCTTCAAGAACTCATCTAACGATCCATACAAGCCCTTCACTGCAGCCATTGATGGCAATTGCTTTGCAGAGAGAGGATGCGTGTGTTTCGGGAGAGAGACTTTTGTTCCACAGACAGTTGAAGAGTGGGAGATAGCGATGGAGGATGGATGTTCGCGGGATTTTAATATAAAAGGTGTGGTGGTAGTGGTGGTGACGACTGACACAACCTTAATTTACACTTTCACCCCTTTTAGTTTAAGAAATAGCTTTTAACACCCTTCCACTGATGCTCCTGTCCTCCCTTTTGTTTTAAACGAGGTGAGATTAATGTCTGCGCGTTACTGAGGATGAAAAGAAATATTAAAACCATAAATTTGAGCATCACCAATTATGAGAACAAAACATTTTATGTCTGTTAACAACATCACTATAATTTACAAAATACCCTATGAGGATGATGTGTGTGTATGATAGGAAGCGAAAATAAATTGACAAATGGTACATTACATCATTAAACTTAAAAAAAGTTACATTGTTATTAAACCTAAATTAAATTATAATAAAAATATGAATTAAACAAATTTTACATAGGTTTTGGGTTAGAGAAGACACAGTCATTGAGATGCGATGCATGTTAAGGGATCTTTATTTTATACTTATATAATAAAAATAATTTTTATAATATAACTTTTATTTATTTAAATTAGAAAATGAAAAAGTTATAAATGATCGAAATGTCATTTACTTAACGGTCAGGAACTAACAATTTTTAGTTTTGAGGACCAAAACGTTACGCAAATGCAAAATCGAAAGTCTATTTTGGAATCAACAAATTATGGGGACTAAATTAAATTATAATAAAAATATGAATTAAACAAATTTTACATAGGTTTTGGGTTGGAGAAGACACAGTCATTGAGATGCGATGCATGTTAAGGGATATTTATTTTATGCTTATATAATAAAAATAATTTTTATAATATAACTTTTATTTATTTAAATTAAAAAATGAAAAAGTTATAAATGATCGAAATGTCATTTACTTAACGGTCAGGAGTTAACAACTTTTAGTTTCGAGGACCAAAACGTTACGTAAATGCAAAAGCGAAAGTCTATTTTGGAATCAACAAATTATGGGGACTAAATTCAAGAGAAAAATAAAACTAAAGGGACCAAATCTGTAAGTCTACAAACATAGAAAAAAAAAGCTGAAGGACCAAATCTGTATATTACTAAAAACCTGAAGGACCAAAGCTGTAATTTACTATGGAAAAGTATGCCCCCACCATCCCCATCACTAATTCCTATTTTATATAAAGCCAAGTTTATTTCTTTATGTGAAATATAATACAAATATCTAAATAAACGTATATCGTGTAAATAAGAATTTAAAATTAAAAGTTTTATTTTTATGTATTTCTAACTGTAAAGGGGTTGTTTGTTTACCTCTTAACGGTTACATTAAGAGGCAACCTCTGAATCGCTAAGAGGTAAATCTTGTTTGGTAAAAAAAATGGTTGCCTCTTAATGGTTTTGTATCTTGACCCTCCCTTAACCATTAAGAGCCCTAATTTCATTATGAACAATTAGCAAACAACCATATTTCATTTTACACTATATCATAAAAACCTCTTAATCATTCCGACCACTTAATCATTCTACACTAAACCATTCAACAACTGTCAAAGTACTTAAATATTTAAAATCAAACCAAAATATATCATTTTTTTCACATGATATTCTCTTCATAATATAACATATAGTTTATTATTATTAAATTAAATGTAAATTTAAAGTTGAAATAGGAAACACAAGCTTTTGTGGTCAGCTGTAATGAGTATTAAAAAAAGCCTTTACAACTACTCAAACTTGGATGCTTTTTTCCGAATATGAAAACACGTTTTCCATTTATATATAAACACACATATATGTGTCTTATGTGTCACTCATATGTTTTCTCTATAGTGACTATATATTGATGTTTGAAATTTGAAACATGTTATATACAGGGTTGGGTTTAATTACAAGCTAATTTTAGGTTATAAACTAGTGTTCGGATTTAAGTCGTTTGAGATATTCTCGTTTGGAGGGCGCTTAACATTGGTCAAATCGATTCTTGGTAGCATATCATTATACTATTTTTCGTTATTTCGAACCGCGGTGTGTGTGCTAAAATTATTGGAAAGTTTGAGATGTCACTTCTTTTGGGGAGGGGTGGTAAGGGCGAGGGAGAGATCGTGAAGAAATCGTGTGCTTGGGTAAAATGGGACAAAGTGTTGGGCTCTTTTGAGAGGGGAGGTTTGAACATAGGTGGGTTGAAGGAGGCTAATTGGGGTTTGCACGGTAAGTGGTGGTGGAGGTTCCACAATGAGAGTGAGGCGCTATGGGTCAAGGTGATAAAAAACATATATGGTTGGGATGGGTGATTGGGTGTAGATATAGCTAGAAGTGTAAAGGGGAACTCGGTGTGGGAAAACATAGTTAAGGTGGGGAAGGAAGTTGACAAAGAAGGTATTCTTTTCACGGGCTCCTTTGGCAAACGGCTTGGGGATAGGTTGGGGACTAGATTTTGGGAAGATAAATGGGTGGGTAATGGGTCTCTAAAGGATAGGTTCAATAGACTATACAAATTAGAAACATCAAAGGGGGTATTGGTGGTGGATAAAGGGGAAAGAGTCGGGGAGGTTTGGAGGTGGAAATGGGGGTGGAGGAGAGATCCGAGGGGTAGGGAGATTGGAGAAATAGAGGAGTTAAAAAGAGAACTTGAGGGTGTCGGGCCTTAGGAGGGTTTCAAGGATCGGGCAATGTGGTCCCTCGATCCTCATAACGGCTAGTCGGTACAGTCTCTAAAGAGGCTGCTAGAACAGGTTCAAGCGGTAAGTGTTGGTCCCGAAGGTGCTTAACAAGTTTGTAAAAGGGGGGTTGAATACAAACATAGAATTTAAAATTTAATAAATTGTTTATTGATAAATCAAACACAATTTACAAGTTTGTTGCGGAATAAGATTAAGTAAAACTCAATATAAACAAACTTAAGAAAACACTAAGATGGTTGCACAAGATTATAGAGAATGGGGGATTTGAGAAGTATAGAAAGCAAGGGTTTCTATATTTTAGAAAGATGAAGGCTAGAGGTATGCACACTCCAGATGGAGAGGTAATCTTTCTATTTATATCTTATGCATTAAATGCATGGCAGGGCACTTTACACGTGTCTTTCTTTGATTGGCAGAGAGAGTCTGACTTTGGGAGACATGCTTTCGGGCGTATCATGAATAGTGTAGTTGACAGAGTTGTTGTACGAATTATGGCAGAGGTATGTCTGTTATGACATATCGTACTGGTTGTGCAGGGAAAGACAAAAGAGACTTGAGGCATAAGCTAAGTGATCATCGATCGCTGAATATCTCTTCCTTCAGAGATATAAAGAAGTTCAGCTATCGCTGAAGCATTTCCTCAGGTTTCTTCGCGTATGAGTAGAGTTGTCTTTGCTTCACTGATATCCGCATCAGGTCATTAGTAGACTTGTCTTTGTTCAGCAGCTTCGTCTTCGATTCAGCTATGAACATCTGTTGACGTGAAACTTGTCTTCATGGATTACGTTTACATCAGAAACCATCAGTGATAACTGAACAGACTCAGTCTGATCGCTGATAGTGAAACACTGATACATATGAATGTTTAAAGAAAGATCATTAGGGATAATTGAACAGACTCAGTCTGATCGCTGATGATGAAACACTAATACATACTAATAAACGTAATTTTCACTAAGTATAAAAGAGGGTCGTTATCAAATCACTGAGAGAGTTTAGATCAACCGTAAGGGAGTCAATAGTCGGTCCGACAAAGTGGCTAAAATCCATTCCCAAGAAGATTTGCATATTCCTTTGGAGGGCTAAGCTTGGAAGAATACCGACTAGAGAGATTTTGGACAAAATGGGTATCGATCTAGATACCACATTGTGTCTAAGATGCGCCAATGAGTTAGAATCGATTGATCATGCTCTTGCAAAGTACAAAAAGGTAAAAGAGTTGTGGAGGCTCATTGGGAGATGGTGGAACATCAACTTGGATTCGGCGAATTCTTTGCATGAAATCCTTGAGACCAGAAACCTAGAGGATGCCAATTCAAGAGGAAAACAAAGATGGACAGCGGTTGTGTGGAGTACGGTGTATCTAATATGGGCAAATCGGAATAAGATGATCTTCGAAAAAGTAAGTGGAGCTTTAATCGATCGTTTTTAGGAGTTCCAACGAAAACCTTTTGAGTGTATTACAAAGAGAGATAAGAACTTGGCTGTGGATTGGATTGGGTAGCTTTCGAACCCCTATGGAGCGTAACGCAGCGGACTATCTCAAAGAGACAAAGAAAGTTCGGACAGGCACTGCTTTTCAACTGTGTAGAAGTGTTGGTTATCGAGAAAATAGGGCTGTTGTAGGTACCTGCGCTCGAAAGCATTTGACGATAGATTGCAACAGAAGATGGAAGAAAGTGCTGGTGATCGACTGCAACAAGACCAACTGCTGCTGGTTCGCTCCTGATTGCTTTTCTTTCGATGTGTCTTCATTTTGTGATACAGGTTTGGTCGATCATATATGTATTCGGTTCTTTTTGTCTTTAGAATTTCCTTGGGTCTATTTCGTGATCGGTTGGTATAGGTAGGTTTGATTCTCACAAGCCTCTTCTTGTTGGTTGATTGTTGTAGGTTGTTCGATTGGCCTGGAGTCTCTTTTCTATTAACCCTCTCCTGGGTTGTTTTCTTCCTTGATTTTAATAAAATTATTGCCTTTCAAAAAAAAATCAAATCTGAGGCTAACACACAAATTGATTAATTAAGGAGTGATCAGGGGATAAATATGATTAATTTCAAACTTGAATCATAAGCCTCACTTATTTGACTTTTTTTCTTTTCTTTTTTAATTAAAAATGTATACCCTTTAATTTTTAAATTAAATAATCTTATAAGTAACCAATATTTTAATCAAACAAATTACATAAAAAACGAACATTTCATTCTGTTGGTCCCTAAGGTGCTTAACAAGTTTGTAGAAGGGGGGGGGGGTTGAATACAAACACATAATTTAAAGTTTAATAAATTGTTTATTGATAAATCAAACACAATTTACAAGTCTGTTGCGGAATAAGATTAAGTAAGAATCAATCTAAACAAACTTAAGAAAACACTGAGATGGTTGCACAAGAATTTCAGAGAATGGGGGATTTAGAATATAGAAAACAAGGTTTCAATTTGGGGTTCAAGGATTGAGCTCACTTCAGATGGAGAAGTGATCTTCCTATTTATACCCTATGCATTAAATGCATGGCAGGGCACTTTACACGTGGCGTTCACAGATTGGCTTTGAGAGTCTGACTTTGGGAGACATGCTTTCGGCCGGATAATGAACAGTGTAGTAGACAGAGTTGTGTACGAATTGTGGCAGAGACATGTCCGTTCTGACACATCGTACAAGGTTGTGAAAGGTTAGACAAAAGGAAACTTGAGGTATAAGCTAAGTGATCATTCAATCGCTGAATATCTCTTTCTGCAGAGATATCAAGAGTTCAGCGATCGCTGAAACTTTACTCATGTTCCTTCGCGTAAAAGTAGAGTTGTCTTTGCTTCACTGATATCCGCATCAGGTCACTAGTAGACTTCTCTTTGTTCAGCAGCTTCGTCTTCGATTCAGCTATGAACATCTGTTGACGCGAGACTTGTCTTTAGGGATTACGTTACTGTTTACATCAGAAACAATCAGCGATACTGAACAGAATCAGTTTGATCACTGATAGTGAAACACTAATACATACTAGATGTTTATAAGAAGACTATCAGCGATAACTGAACAGACTCAGTCTGATAACTGATGGTGAAACACTAATACATATTTAAGCGTAACTTTCACTAAGTATAAAAAAGGGTCGTTATCAAATCACCGAGAGAGCTTAGATCAACAATCTCCCCCTATTTGATAATGACAAAGTAACTGAAGAAAATTTACTTTATAATTCAAAATGAGGGAATAATCAGGACTCATAACATACATGTCCCAATTACTATTTTGAGGGATCTTTTATAGTATTGATAGAGTTAAGTACTTCACTGAAATTCTCATTAATCCAAGAAAAGAATTACAAGGTATGAAAATTGCAAGTACAAGTGATGTACTAACTACTGTAAGTTAAACTAATTGATTACAAGAAAGAAAACAAATCTATCAGCTATCTAAAGAGGGTTTAGGAGGATTGATCAAATACTCAGATATTTCTTCTCCTTTTTTCCTTCGCTCTAAATATTCTTTGCAGATGATCGCTATGATTGGCTCAGCAGCAGGAGAGAGAGTACACCATAGGCACATGAGATTCTTGAGAAGAGCGAGGGGACAGATAGGGATTTCAGAGACTCTTTGAAATCTGAGTTGTTCCTCATCATCTCTGAAGAAGATTCCAAAAGGTTCTTCAAGTACTTGTCCCGCAACATATGGTCTGCCAGAAGGCAGAGATAGATCCAGAACTGAAAGATCAGGAGGAGGACCGAACAGAGCTTCTCTTGAGAATTTGATGGAGGTTTCATTTCTGATCACTGCGACATTATCAGATGAGGAGGAGACAGGCTTTCTCTTGATTTGCTTGGACTTTGGAGGAAGAGTAGATGGCACCTTTAGTATAGCAGCGACTCTGTTGATGAGGGCATTATTCAGCCTTTCAACATAGCCTCTGTATGTTGACTTTGATTTCTTCAGCGCATCTTTGAAATCAAGCCACTCCATGTAGCCGAAGTCTTCCAACTTTGAAATGAACATAGCCTTCCAGCTTCCATCCTCTCTGGTAATCTTCATGGTGACAGAGAGTTTATCCTTCTTCTTTCTTCCAGAGATAGCAACAGCTACGATATTCATTGGGTCAGAGCGATAGTCAATTTTGTGCTTGCACCAGTCGACTGTATTATCGCTGACCGCTTTTTCTTTGGAGCGTTCATCTTCAATCTCTTTCAAAAGAGATGCCTGGACTTCCACTGGTTTGCTTTTCAGCTTCTTGTCTTTGACTTGAGAAGACTGAATTTTGAGAGTCAGAGAGGCATCTCTTTGACAGTCAGCAATCAGCTTCTCAGCCCTGACGGATTCTTCAATTTCAGCTTCAGTCAGGAACTCTAGATCCGTTGATTGAGAGGGGACCTTTCGTCGTTGACTCTCCAGATGAGAGATCATCTCTGTTTTTTTCTTTCTTTCTTCCTCTGACCAGTGAGATGGTCTAGAGGGCCTTCCATGATGTTGCAGGGACTCTTCTTCTTCTTCATCCTCTTCATCAATCTCTCTTACAGAGATTGGGATTATTTGATCATCAGCTTCAGCAGCTGGAATTATTTGGAGCTCTTTACCCTTAAGCAGGGGAGAGAACTATCTGGTCAGAAGATGAAAAATGTTAGTTTATTTTAAGGTAAGAAGAGAGATAAAGGCTAGAAAGAAACAGGGATTGGATTATTATAGAAGGATAAGGGAACGAGAGTAAGGCATACCTGAGAAGGGTTCTCCTCAGGTAGTGAAATCATCTTCAGGGTTCCCTCAGCAGTTGCACCTTTGCTTTGGGAAGGGGTTCCTGAAGGTGTCTCTTGACTCCCCCCTGCTTTGATAACTTCTTTCGAAGCTATCGCTGATGAAGTGACGTTTGAAGAACACCATAGAGATTGATCTTCTTCATCGTCATCATCATCATCTTGATGAGGTTCTTCCTCTTGATCTTCAAGATCAAGGGCTTCATCATCATCGTCCTCTTCTTCTTCATCATCGATTAAATCTTCGAGAGAAGGAGGGGCTTTTTCAGCAGCTATCTCCCCCTCAACCTGAGAGGGAGTTTCCTTCTGTTGGACCTCAGCAGCGACTTCAAGCTCCGTATCTGTTGGATCCCAGATTTAATCTTATAACAATAATGATATAAACAACAAGAGTATAAGCAGCGGAAGCAATATAGTTTAATATCAAAAGCAGATTCAAATATCACAGTTCATATATAAAGCAAGTAGAAAGAACAAGATCTTCGTGAGATATATTCAGTTGATTCTTCTTGTGCAAGATATCAAAAAGCACACTTTTGTCAAAGGAGTGATGGTCCTATTTATAGGACCATAAAGTAAACAGTGTACTATTCTGACAAATAGAAGCATGCTTGAACAGTGTCTTACCTAATAGGTAAGCTTAAGACATGCTTGAACAGTAACCTACTCTATAAAGTAAATCTTATCACTAAGTGATTGGTTATCTGTTCTGATACTTCAGGAGTCTTCAACGTCATCTTCAGAGAGAATGTCTTCAGAGCTCTGACGTTGTCTTCAGAGCCTCTGATGAAGCCATCTCTGATGTCTTCTGCTGAAAGTTGCAATCTCTGATAAGTACTTCAGAGGCAGGTTTGTCCTCTGAAGTCTTCGTCCTCTGAAGTCTATCTTTGAAAGTCCTCTGAAATAGGACTTGGGTATTTTCAACACTTTAACAAACATAAGATTTGGAGCTAACAATCTCCCCCTAAGTGTTGAAAATAAAAGATACAATAATAGCAGAGAATAGAAGATTTAAACTAGAAAGCGTAGAGGAGAAAAACATCCTCTTAAATATTACTTAAACATTTGGAAGTTTTAATACAGAGAAAGTAATATCCAAAAATAAAGAAACAAACTAAAATTTTTCACTTGAATAGATTCCATGGAATTTCATGATTAGAGCTCTGAAGTTGATCATCGAGTCAATCTCTAAGTCAAGCTTTGCAAGTAAATCTGCTCTGTGCCTTTCTTCCTTCACATGGATCATTTTTCTTTATACCTCTCAAGGTTTCATCAGAGTACTTCGAAACTTCTGAAGCTATAAATATCTTATTTACTTGGTTTACTCTATAGACGAAACCCAGAGGTTCTGCAACGATTGATCCAGTCTTCTGTTCCTCAAGTTTATCGAATGACTCCACAGGTTCAGTTACCTCCAGCTTTTCTTCCCCTAGGTTCAGAGCAATTTGGAAGTCACGTTTTGCTCTGTGTTTGACATACGCCTCCATTGCCCGTCTGACTTCAACCATGCCCATCCTGATTTCCCTTCTTCCATGATCATATCTGGCAGAGCAATAGGCATATAAATGTGGTAAATCATATGGATTTAGATTTACGAGATCATTATCATTGAACTCATAAATCTTTTGATCAGATCGAGTTACCACATAGTGCCTATAGATGATCTTGTTGTAAGCAAAGGTCTTCTATGAGATTTTTTTGATTTTGATGATTGGATCATCAAAGAGGACCTGTGCTCTTGGTCTGGTTTTATCTCTGACAAATCTTCGTTCATAGTCCGGCATGTCCTCTCTGATCCTTGGATTCAGAGGAATGACTAGAGTGTCTGCCATATTGAACTCACAGTAGATGTATCTGAAGTGGTCTTCTATGGAAGCTTCGGGATTTGATTCAAGGAATGTAGGAGGTTTAGTGAACACTTTGGCTGGTAGACCGATGCTTGCCTTCTGAACAGGATTCTCTGAAGGATCCTGTTTATCAGCAACCATGGTTTCTGGTTCCTTTGTCTGTGGAGGATCTTCTGTTGTGGGTTCAGAGATGTAGCCATCTATCTCTGGTGATTCCCTCAGCTCTGTTGCTGTTGAAGTATGATGTGGTTGAGCATTCTTGAATATGTACTCTTCAACATCAATTACTTCAATTTGTTCTTCAGCAACTTCTTTTCCATAGTCTGATTTTTCTTCTTTTTCAGATTCTGATTCTGCTCTTTCATCCTCGGATTCGTAAGCATCTCTCATCACATAAGTTGGTCTTTCTAGTGATGAGAATGCATCTTCTGATGTAGAGAAGTCTACTAGCTGTTCGTCTTCGTCTTCTTCCAGAGCTCCAATAGTTTCTGGAGTTGCAGCTATTATTGGAACTATTGGAGCACTCGAAGTGGATGGTGCTAGAAAGAAGACAGGTACTGGCGACTTTAGAGTGGCTTGGTTATCTTCAGCAGAGGTTGAGTTTGAACGTCTCTCTGTTCCTTTTTTCCTTTCTTTGATTTGATTCAGAGGGAGTGGACTCCTTTTGTGTTTCAACAGTTTTTGGAGTAGGAGTCTTCTCCCCCTTATGAAGATCGGATGACCCCTGAGGTTGGTCATCATTGTCATCAGAATCTTCATACCTGGCTTTCTTCCGGGCCTCCTCAGAGAATGCGACCTCTGGTTCCTTTCTCTTCAATGCTCCCTCTGAAGATTTGACATTCTGCAGAAGGTCTTCAATCTTTTTGTTCTGCTGAGTGGTCTTGGAGACAAATTTGCTGGAGATATTCATTACATTGCTGGTGATCTTCTTGGAGAAGTTGGTGAGGTCAGCCTTTGTAACAAATTCTGATGTAGCAGGAGCAGCAGCAGAGGAGGTAGGGATCTTTGCAAGTACCTCTGCCAAAGAACGCAAGACTTCCTCTTTGAATTGAGAAAAGTCTGCATGTGTTGGAGTGGGGGCAGAGGGAGTTGGAATCGCCTGTAGGATCTCTGTTGTGGAGTTCTGAATTTCTCTGGATAAAACCGAGTCATTTTTGATGACCAGGCTTTCCAGAACAGCCAATTTGTCGTTCTGAGAGATTATGGTCGTGCGCAGCTTAGAGACCTCTAAAGTAAGTTTTGCAACTTCAGAGTTAGAGGCAGAGGCCTCTGAGGTCTTCTCTATTTGAAGTTTAATCTCCTTCAGAGATTCTCTGATTTCATCACCAAAGATTCTGAACTCCTCTTTGGTAACGTAATCAGAGGGGGTGACCTTAGGATCAACACATGATTCTAAGTTTCCCTCGAGTTCAGAGGGGCCTTCTTTTGGAGTTGGCTTGATATTGACTCCGGAAGGACTTCCCATTAATCCTTGGGAACCCTTTTTCAAGGATTTTCCTATAATGGTTCCGATTGGTCTCTGATCATCAGAGTCAGAATCTGATGATGAGAAACGAATGTGGGTGGAAACCTTGCTGTCCAGGCTAAGGAGTCCATGTGCAAGAAGGTCATGCCATTCTTTTTCTGACAGGAAATCCTTACGAGAGATCGTAGGTCTCTTCTGATCTAAGGGACGGTCCAACTTTTTATGAGCCACAAAGGCATCATGTGTGTGTGGAGGTGACATACTCTGGGGTGAATGAGTATTTTTATCTTGGTCTAAGTACTGTTGGGAGGACTTAGCCGTATCAGAGGTTTCCCCTTTGGTGCGTGCTTCAGAGGCAGAAGTAGATGCCTCTGAGCGGTTAGGATGGGAAGGGTTCGAGGTGTGCACCTATGTTTCAATGTCCATTGATGCTGGACCACCTTGGACAGTAAATGTGTTTGCACGGGGATTTGGGCTTTGGAATCTCTCATGTGTGTCAACAAGGACATCTTTTTCTACCTCACCGCCCTCAGATTCTAAGTTTAGAAACTCACCCTCTGGAATTCTCTCTGCCTCACCTTCCTCTGCTCTGACAGAGTTATTCTCTTCGTCAGAGGGAGGGTTCTCTTGTTTTCTCTTCCTTACTCTCTCAGAGCCACCCTCTGGTTGCGCTCTGTTAACGTTTTGAGCAGTATCAGAGATATCACTTTCTGATTCAGGCTCAGGCTCAGAACCTAAGTGTATTGGAGATCCCATCATCGGTTATGATGATTGGGCAACACGACTAAGTAGGAGGTGGGTAGTAGAGTCAACAGGAATTATCTCAATCATGGTGTGTGGGAAACGTCGGTCATTTGGATAAGGAGGAACCTCTGTAGCTTTGAACGAGTTCATTATAAACAGAGGTGTCCTTGGGCCCTCCTCAGTGATGGAGAATTTCTCCATTGCTCGTTGAATGACTATAGAGATGAATCTGGGAAACAGTACCGAAATTGGTTGTTTTCCTTTGGCCAAGTCTTTGTTCTTCTTGTCCACCGCCGTCAGCATCTCACAGAAGAGAATGTGAGCCATATTTATGCTTCTGTTGAAGAAGAGAGCATACATTATGGCTAGAATCGCTGGATGGGTCTGATCCTGGCTTCCAATCTTGCAGGTAATTGTTCGGTTGAGAACACTAAACATAAAGTTCCACTTGGGAGGCAGGTACTGACGTCTGAATTGACTTAGGCGTGTGATTTCTTTGTTGTAGCCTAAGTGGTGGAGGAACTGAAGAAGAACTTCTTGAGTTGGTGGTTTCTCAAATGTTTCTATTTGGAGATCAGTTTTTGTGAGCAGGTTAAATCGGCGAGTTAGGGTTTGTGGGGTGATTCTTATGTTCATGCTTTGTTCACCTAGGTCAATGTACCCAACCAGTCCTTCTTTTTCATCATTGTATTCACTTGAATACCACCATTGTTGGACAAAGCGTAGAGGAATATCTGAGGCATGTTTGGTTAGGACATCGTTGAGTTCGCAGTTGGTCAAAAAGTCGAGGATTGGGCGAAATTGCTCATCGTATTTGGTTGGGGTAACATCCAGAAAATAGTTGTTACCTTTTACTGGAACATCGAACTGTGCCATATTCAAGCTTGGAACAAGTTTGCTTGAGTTATCTGAGGTTTGGGAATGAGCCGCCATTGTTGCAGGTTTTCGAGAAAGATGAGAGCTTAGAAAGAGAGATTTGGAATACGGGATTCTGAGAGCGTAAAGAATAATGAGAAGAGAAAAGGGGTTTTTATGGACATAAAAAGAAAGGTAGAGGGAGAGGTTATGGAAACGGCTATTGAGAGTTCCTATGTCAGAAAGGACGTTTCATCATCCCCTAATTAATAGGTGACACGTTGAGGTGTGTAGGGGAGAGCCGATTGGTGTCAGAAAACCGCCAGTTGGGTTTTTTGAAAAGAAACGAATGGTTATCCAAAAGATTTATTATTAAAAGAATTTCCTGGAATATTCGTTTTGTGAGAAAAGATCAGAAGCTCTGATATAAATATCAGAGACAAGATCAGAGACTCTGATATAAATATCAAAGACAAGATCAGAGGCTCTGATATAAATATCAAAGCAAAGATCAGAGACTCTGATATAATTATCAGAGAAAAGATCAGAGGCTCTGATATAAATATCAGAGACAAGATCAGAGACTCTGATATAAATATCAGAGAAGCTCACTTTCTCCCCCTTGATAGATGAAAGGTTCTTTGTCTCCCCCTTGACCAAAGAATGAAGTCTTTATCTTCTCCCCCTTGACACATGCTTGGAGATACAAAAGAATGATTTTTACCATTTGTGAAAAAGTCTAGAGGCTCTGATGAATGGATCAGAGACTCTGATGTTTTCCTGTGTTAGGCAGACATGTTCAACATACCCAACTTGCTAATTACGAAATTGAACCTTCGTTCATCTAAAGCTTTTGTGAAAATATCAGCAAGTTGAAGTTCAGTTGGTACAAAATACATCTCTATTGTTCCCTTTTCAACATGATCTTTCAGAAAGTGGTACCTTACATCGATGTGCTTGGTTTTGGAGTGCTGTACTGGATTGGCAGAGATGGCTATGGCACTTTTTGAATCACACAGAATTGGAATTCTATCATATTGTAAGCCATAGTCTCGGAGCTGAGTTTGCATCCATATGACTTGAGAGCAAGAACTAGCAGCAGCAACATATTCTGCCTCTGCTGTGGAAGTTGAAACACAGTTTTGCTTCTTGGACGTCCAACTTACCAGCTTATTTCCTAATAACTGACAGCACCCAAAGGTACTTTTTCTGTCAAGTTTGCATCCTGCATGATCTGCGTCACTGTAAGCTGTTAAATCAAAACTAGAAAGTTTTGGATACCAGAGGCCTAATGATGGTGACCCTCTTAGGTATCTGAAAATTCGTTTGACAGCAGATAAATGAGATTCTTTTGGATTTGCTTGATATCTAGCACAAAGACATGTTGCAAACATTATGTCATGCCTACTTGCAGTTAAGTATAATAGTGAACCTATCATGCCTCTGTAGGTTTTGACATCTACAGATTTTCCCGAAAGATCAGAGTCAAGCTTGACTCCTGTGGCAATAGGGGTTTTCATAGAGGTTGAATCATGTAGTCTGTATTTTTTCAAAATGTCAGAGACATACTTAGATTGAGTTATAAAAGTACCCTCTGATGTTTGCTTTACTTGTAAGCCTAGGAAGAATGTTAATTCTCCCATAAGACTCATCTCAAATTTACTCTTCATCAACTCTGAAAACTTATCACAATACTTTTGATTTGTAGAGCCAAATATAATGTCATCAACATATATCTGTACTAAGAGCATCTCATTTTTGTACCTTTTTATGAACAAGGTTGTATCTATTGTACCTTTTTCAAAACCATTATTTATCAGAAATGTGGATAGAGTAGCATACCATGCTCTTGGAGTTTGTTTAAGTCCGTATAAAGCTTTATCAAGATAATAAACATGGTTTGGAAACTCTGTATTCTCAAAACCAGGTGGTTGCTGTACATAAACTTCTTCATTTAAGTTACCATTCAGAAAGGCAGATTTAACATCCATCTGATACACTTTGAACCCTTTATGTGCAGCATAGGCTAAGAAGATTCTTATTGCTTCTAGCCTAGCCACAGGTGCAAAGGTTTCATCATAATCAATGCCCTCTTCTTGGCAATATCCCTTAGCAACCAACCTAGCTTTGTTTCTGATTATAATGCCATCTTTATCCGTTTTATTTCTGAAGACCCACTTAGTTCCAATTGCAAATTTTCCTTTAGGAAGGGGAACTAAAGTCCAGACTTTGTTTCTCTCAAACTCTTGAAGCTCATTCTGCATTGCAGAGATCCAATGAGGATCTTCAAGAGCTTCATTTACCTTCTTTGGTTCAATGATGCTTAAAAATTTTACAAAAAAGCATTCATTGATTGTGGCTGATCTGGTTTTGACACCCTCTGAAGGTGATCCAATGATCTGATCATGGGGATGATCCTTTGTCCATCTTGTGAGCGAAGCATGTACATGAGGTGGAGTTTGAGCTTCAGAGATGACAGTTGGAGACATCTCTGTTGTGCTGAGCAGAGGCTCTGATGTTGATTCCAGAGGCTCTGAAGTTGATTCATTTCTTGGACCTGCATTCAAGGAAGCAGAAGTTGTAGCTTTAGAGGGACCAGAGAAATTTGTACCTGACGTTTGCGGTTCCTCTGAAGTTGCTCTATGAATATCTCGGAAAAGAAACTCTGCATTTTCATCATCAAAGAAATCTTCGAAAATTTTGTTGAGTTTGGATTCTCTTATCTTTGATGATTCAGAGATATTTTTGGCAATTTGATTGATATCTTTGCTGGCCAGACTTTTGTCATCATCAAAAGACACATTGATACTCTCTTGGATTGTTCTGGTTCTTTGATTGAACACTCTGAAAGCTTTTGAGACTAAAGAATAGCCAATGAATTTGCCTTCATCTGCTTTCTTGTCAAACTTTCCAAGAGACTCTCTATCATTTAGAATATAACATCTGCATCCAAAAACATGTAAATATTTAACATTAGGTTTCCTGTTGTTAATGAGTTCATAAGATGTTTTCTTGAATCTTTTGACAATTGTAGCTCTGTTTTGTGTGAAACAGGCTTTTGCCACTGCCTCTGCCCAAAAGTTTGTGGGAAGTTCTGATCTTGCAAGCATAGTTCTTGCAGCTTCAACCAGTGTTCTGTTTTTCCTCTCAACAACACCATTTTGTTGAGGCGTTCTAGCTGCAGAGAAGTTCGGAGTTATGCCTTCCTCTGAAAGATATAAGTTGATTTTTGCATTTCTGAACTCTGTTCCATTATCACTTCTCAGTTTCTGAACTTTGGTATCAAACAGAACCTGCAATCTTTTTAACAATCTTATTAAAATTTTAGGGACATCAGACTTGGCTCTGATGAATTCTATCCAAGTATATCTAGAGTATTCGTCAATCAAAACGAGGATATACTTTTTACCTGACAAGCTCTGTACATAGATAGGACCACAGAGGTCCATATGAAGCATATGCAGAGGTTTTGGACATTTATTATCACTTTTGGTCTTGTGGGAAGATCTCTTCATTTTCCCCATTTCACAAGCAGAACAAAGATGATATTTGTTAAACTTCAGAGATGGCAATCCCTTAACTAGATTTAGTTTGACCAATTTATCAAGTGAAGAAAAGTTCAGATGTGAGAACTTTTTATGCCAGAGCCAAACATCTTCACTGTTCAGAGATACTAGACAGAGTTTCTCTGAGTCAGTTTTTATGTGTTTGGAAAAATTCATTCTGTATAAATTTCCCTTTCTGTCAGCTCTGAGCATTTCTTGACCTGTTTTTGAGTGAAGTAGTGAACAATGTTTTTCTTGACATTTTACATCAAAACCATGGTCACAAAGTTGACTTATGCCGATCAAGTTATGCTTTAACCCATCAACATAAGCAACTTTTGATACTGAAACATTACCTCTTGTAAGCTCACCATAACCCTTAATATGTCCTTGCATATTGTCTCCAAAAGTTACTGCTCCTCCAGATTTAGCTTTGAAAGAGGATAGTAACTTTTTATTTCCAGTCATATGCCTTGAACATCCAGAATCTAAGTACCAGATCGGCATTGACTGTTTCTGCAAGACATATTAGATTTTCTTAGGTACCCATCTCATTATGGGTCCTATTTTGTTAGACTTCTGATTATCTTTTTGAAATTTTGCCTTCTTATCTTTGGATGTTTTGGCAGAATTGTCCTTTTTCTTTTGAGGCGTTGTCTCTGAATTTTTATTCAGAGATTGATTAAGAAAACAGTGAGAACCTTTAAAGTGATTTTTTAGTTTCATCAAGAGTTGGATGCAATTGCACTTTACAGAACAAGAAGAAGTAGAATCAAAGGATTTCATTTTATTAAATGCATTCGATACATTATGATTTCTTTTTTAATTAGTACTAGGAATATTACAAATATTCCTAACTACTTCTTTTCTTTTAGCTTGAGAGACAACCTTCTTTTCAATTTGCCTTCTCTTGTTCAGAAACATCCTCTTCTCTTTGTTGCTCACTACACAAATAGGATCAGAATGGTTAATTTCTTGCCATTTTCCTTTTTGTCCAGGAGTAAACTTGATTGGTTTATAAGTGTAGAGTTGAGAAGTGATAGTTTTATTCTTTGCCTTTTCTTGTAATTCTTTTTCAAGTTCCAGAGAAGTTTTTGCTTGCAGACACATTTCTGCAAAGTCAGGACATATTGGTATTCTGGGTTTAATTTTTAAAATAGAAATAGGAATGTTCAAAATTCCAGAACCAACAGTATCTATCTTTTTATGAATTACTTTCTCTGGTTTGTAGAAAATCTGTTCATCTACCTCTGGATCAGATTCAGAATCAGAGTCAAGAAAGTCTCGTTCAGTCTTACCAGAGATAACTACCTCTGATGGTTTCTCAACTTTCTTTGGTCTGGAAACTTTGATGATTCTTTTCATGCTTTCTTTCTTCTCTAAATCAGCTATGATGTTTTCTTGATTTATTTTCTTGATGTCATACGCAAATGTAGTTCTGAGGCATTCATCAGAGAAGGGTGAATACAGAGGGGCATCTGGATTAAGTGAACTCTGAGGTTCATCTTCAGAAGTACTTGCTTCAGAGGTACTTTGTTCAGATGTCTCTGACTCATCTTTGATAAATGCATTGAACTTGAAAATCTCTTTAGGATCATTGCTCTGAGGTTTTGTGAAAAATACCTCTGAAGTTTCTTTTTCTATTTTTAAGATAGAATTTGGAAAGTTTTGAACTTCAGAGTATGCAACATTTTTAAAGTTCAGAGCCCTAGTTTTTGATCTCTCTGAGGTTTTTATTCTCTTGAAATTGTTCAGAGATGGACAGTCAGAGCTCTGGACCTTTCCTTTACATAAAGTGGAAGAAAGTGAAGTTTTCTTCAATCCAGTGAATGGATCCAATTCATTGAATCCAAGCCCTTGAGTATCCATTTGAGAGTTTATCTTTATATGAACATCCTGAGCATCAAGATAACTTTTGATTTGAAGTTCTTTCCTTTCCAGAGATTGATGTAAGATTTCTCTTTCCTTTTGGAAAAAATTGGTTAAGGCAACAGAATTGAGTCTTTCATACTCAGATTTTTTTACTTCTTCTTCTTTAACTTTTAAAACTTTCTCAAGTTCTTTGAATTTTTCTGAAAATGATTTTTCCTTTTGTTTCTGAGCTTTTTCAAGATCAGATTTTTCAACAAAAATATCTCTCTTTTCTGATTCAAGAAGATCTTTTTCCCTTTTATAGAAATTAAGATCTTTTGTCATTTGTTTTGCTTTTTCTTTTTCCTCAACAAGTTTTTGCTTTAGGATTTGAAATTCATCTGTTAGTTTAATAACATCCAATTCAAGATCACTTTCAGAGGTGGAAGGAGAGTTTACCTTTTCAGAGTAGTCCTCTGATGATCCGTTACTTTGATCATCTGTGAATGCCATACCACAGAGATTGGTGGGTTCTTCCTCTCCATCGCTTGTTGAGTCTGACAGCCAGTCTTCCATCTCTGCTACAAGTACTCTTTCTTTGACATTGTATTTGTACTTGTTTTTGTAGTAGTCTTCATCCTTGATAAGTCTACCTCTGCAGTTAGCGGAGTAATGGCCTGGCTTTCCACATCTAAAACATCTTCCATCGTTTTGGTTTGATGGAAGAGCAGTGTCTGATTCTGTCTTCTGTGCTTGTACTTGTGGTTGTGGCTTGAAGTACCTCTGAGGTTGAGGATACTTCGGCTGAAATGATTGTTGAGATCTTGATTGTTGAGTAGAATTATGATTGGTGAAATGAACGCCCTTTTGATCACTATGCAGAGTAGATCTGGGCTCTTGTTGATATTCAGTTTTCTGAAATCTTCTTTCTGGATTTCCTCGTCTTTCTTCATCATCTCTTCTTCCTTCAAAGATTTTCTTGCCAAATTTCTTGTTAAATTGATGGGTGATTAAGGCAAGAGATTTGGCAAAGGCATTGATGTCATCATCTGAGTCAGAATCTGAGTGTTCAACTTCTTCAGACATCAGAACCTTTTTGGATTTTCTTTTAGATTCCCTTTTTGAACAATTGTCTTTTTCTGCATTTCTGCATTCTTGTGATACACCCTTTTGTTTTGACATGAGTGCAAGTGGACCACCTAAAGAGGTTTTTGATTTTTGTTTAACAACTTCTTTTTCCTGTGCTACCAAGGTACCATAAATGTCAGTCAATGACCATGATTCAAGATTTTGATTGGCTTGTATCGACATTGACAGTTGTGACCATTCTTCATTTAGACTTTTAAGAAAGAGAACATTGTTTTCTTCTTTTGTTCTTATAACCCCAAATTTTCTGCATTTGTTAATGAGGATGTTAAACCTTGAGTATGTTTGATGTAAGGTTTCTTCGGGTAATGCATGAAAATCATGATATTCATTGATACAAAGATTTCTCCTGTTCTTTTGAGTTTGTAGGCCTCCTTCAAGTTGATTTAACAACTGATCCCATATCTCTTTTGCAGTCACGCAAGAATCAAGTTCTTGGAAGATATCATTGGGAATGGCCATTATAAGTAATCTAACAGCTTTTGAATCATTATCCATCATGTTAGTTTCTTCATTCGTAAAGTTTGAAGTTTTCTTTTCATAGTAAGCAGGGATTTCAGCAGTATCTGCTGTTGCTGGAACTCTTGGTACCAACACCATTGGTTGGTGAGGTCCATCGTTCACTGATCTTAACAGATCCCTGTCCATGCCTTCTAAGAAATTTACCATCCTTATCTTCCATTGAGGATAGTCATCCCTTAGAAGTGTAGGAGGTTTGGTTAATGATCCGGCTGTATAAATGGCACTTATGTTTGAGTTTGCCATTTTTGTGAAGAAAAGATGAAGATTTGAAGAACTGATGCTTTTCTAAGAAGATCTTTCTATTTAAATGATGTTACTGTGATTTACTTTTAAATCTGGAGCATATGAAGTTTAATAAACCAGGGTTTACACAAACATGCACAAATTATAAAAGCTTGAATCAGTAAGATTTAAATCTATCCGAGTATGCAGATATGATCTTTCTTTGTTTAGAAAACAAATGAGGATCTGATACCAATTGTTGGATCCCAGATTTAATCTTATAACAATAATGATATAAACAACAAGAGTATAAACAGCGGAAGCAATATAGTTTAATATCAAAAGCAGATTCAAATATCACAGTTCATATATAAAGCAAGTAGAAAGAACAAGATCTTCGTGAGATATATTCAGTTGATTCTTCTTGTGCAAGATATCAAAAAGCACACTTTTGTCAAAGGAGTGATGGTCCTATTTATAGGACCATAAAATAAACAGTGTACTATTCTGACAAATAGAAGCATGCTTGAACAGTGTCTTACCTAATAGGTAAGCTTAAGACATGCTTGAACAGTAACCTACTCTATAAAGTAAATCTTATCACTAAGTGATTGGTTATCTGTTCTGATACTTTAGGAGTCTTCAGCGTCATCTTCAGAGAGAATGTCTTCAGAGCTCTGACGTTGTCTTCAGAGCCTCTGATGAAGCCATCTCTGATGTCTTCTGCTGAAAGTTGCAATCTCTGATAAGTACTTCAGAGGCAGGTTTGTCCTCTGAAGTCTTCGTCCTCTGAAGTCTATCTTTAAAAGTCCTCTGAAATAGGACTTGGGTATTTTCAACACTTTAACAAACATAAGATTTGGAGCTAACAGTATCTTCTTCAGCTGCCTTCTCCCCCTCTTTGTCATTAACATTAAGGGAGAGATCTTTAGAAGTAGATGAAGCTTTTGCAGCAGCCAACACCTGAACTTCAACCTCCAAACAGTCTAGACGGCCTTCAAACGCAGGAAGATCTGACGTAGCCTGATGAATGAACTCCACAACAATGTTCAGCGATGTACGATCGTTTTCTGTAAATGAGGGAGTAGGAGCTGGTGCCTTCAGGTGAGTCAGGATTTGCTGAAGAAGAACTTCACAGGAATCAACCTTTGTAGACAGAGCTGCAAACTGTTGTTGTGAGTCTTCCCTGACTTTGACAATCGCTTCTTGGAGAGTAGCGATTTGAGAAACGTCAGCTTTGGAGGCGCAGTTGGCTGTCAGCGTCTTCAGTGCTTCACCAGCTGATTTAACATCATTGGTGGTGTTGTTGAGAGAGGCAGTCAGAGATTCCACCTTTGCACTCAAACTGTTGACATTGGTGTCAACAGTCGCCAAACTAGGACCTGAAATATAAGTTAGTTTTTGAGAAACAGGATTATATGGTGAGTTGGGAGAAGTGTTTAAGGTTATAGGAATACCTGAATTATCAAACATTTTGTAGAATTGTAACGATTCCTCAAAAGATTGATGTTCAGGTCCTATGGGTCCAAACTGTGGTTGAGTAGAAATAGATGGAGGGTTAGAGATCAAAGAAATAGAAGGACTAGAGATGGGGATAGAAGATGTAGGGATAGGGGTACTTACCTCAGGTTGTTGTTGAACTGAGATTGTAGGTTGCGTCACTGTTGTTGTGACAGCGACCGAGATCCCTGGCACGGTTGTAGTGGTTATCGCTGAGGATGTGGAGGAGAGACCCACGAAAGCATCTAAGGAGGTTTGTTGAGAAACATCCTTAGGTCTTGAGCTAGGGGTATCTTTCTCCTTGGTTACCTTGGCCTTCTTCGAAGGACCAAGGGAGCTAGTTGATGGTCGTTTGGAAGGGGTAGCGGCAGGGATAGCAGAAGAAGGAACCTCCTGTGTGGCCGCTGAAGAAGAAGAAGTGGAGAGAGATAGTCGGGAGCGTAGTTCAGAGATACTTACCTCGTTGGGGAGCGTCTGGACCTCCAGGGAGCGCTGACCCACTTTTGGAAAAGATGCATCCGAGTTAGTGGGGTAAGTAGCAGGGTAGAGGAACTTCAGGTACGCGTAGATGAAGCGTACGTATGGGAACTTGGGATCCCTCTCGGTCTTCTCTATCTTTGACTTTAGATCATCAAAGATAGCTGTTGCGTAGTCGAAGTTTCTTCCAGTGATCACTGAGTAAGCCATCTGAACCTAAACCTTGCCGGATTGGTCCAGTGATCCACTCTTCCCACTCATACACTGAATGAAGTGTGAGAGGATGTAGTTAAGCTGAGAAGGCATCAGTGCCTTCTTCACAAGAGTCAGCTTCTTGTTTGGAATCGTTGTCCTTGGCTTGGGTTCCCAAGAGTATTCCATTGCATCCAGGAATTGGATAAGTTCAACATCAGTTGGCAAGGCATCGAATCCATTCCTAGGTTTATCAGGAAAATGCAGAGCTTTCCTCAGGCCTAAGGTAGTCATCATCCCTGATCCTAGTTCAGTGCTGAAGGAGATAGCAGGAACCTGTTCACCCTTTTTGTTGGTGATAGAGGTTTCTTCAGCAGTAAACCAGAATTGTTGAAGAAGAGCTTTGGAAGGTGTGGGATCCACAGTGATAGCATAAGAAATGCAGGATTGCTTCAGAAATTTTGCGGCTTCCACCAGATGTGGGTATTTGACACCATCAAAGTCAAGGCGAGCAAGATGATTGTTTTTGGGAAGCTCAGAATCAGCGATGGCGAACTTGACGTTCTTAGAGGCGACAAGTGCAGATTGAGACATTCTGAGAGTAAACAGATAGACGAATAGAATAAAGGTTTTAGTCTAAAAAATAAAGAAGATTTGTCCAGTTTCTATTTTGGGAAAGAAACATAGAAAAATCAACATATTTTGAAGATTAAAAAAGGTGTTCTTAATGTAAGATATAAGAACAAGAAGAAAAACCAAAGATTTTGAATGAAGAAAAATCAAAATAAAATGGTTTTTAAAGAATAAAATCAAAAATGAAAATGATTTTATGTTATAAGAATCTTATAAACCCATAATGGCAGTCCATAAATAGAGTTTTATGTAAAAAGATTTAAGATAAGAATAAGAAAAAGATCAAGAATAACCTGTTGATCTTTGAGGAGGATGATGTTAAGTCTGATTTTATAGTAATCATTGTATTTATAGGTTTGGTCTTATACTGTTCTTAAAGAGCATATCAGTATTGTATCTGTCCAAGGGTATTTAAGTCCCTTTGGTCTTTGTGTCTTGTAACAAGTTACACACGCACATCTAATAGAATTCTACTTTGCGTCTCAATATTCTCTCTCTCTACTTTCTCTCTCTAGAAGTTCTAGTGATCTTGGATTAACAATTGGTATCAGAGCTATGGATTCTGCCAAATTTGCTCTCCAAGCTAGATTCTACTCAAATGATCTGATGATGCAATTGGGAACAGATACTCGTCCACCAGTCTTAATCAACGAAGATGAGTTTACACAGTGGCAAGATAGGTTCATAAATTTCATTGAGCGTCAGAGTAACGGAGAAAATATGATGAAATCTTTTACTGAAGGATCATTTGTCAAGCCAAAAGATGACATTCCTTTGACTGCTGATGAAATCAAACGTGAAAAAGCCGATAGAGAAGCAAAGTCCAATTTGATGCTAGCTCTGCCTAACACAATCTACAATCGAATTGACTGTTTCAAACATAATACGAATATGATGTAGACTCAATTAGAAAAAATTATGCTTGGGTCATCAGTTGCTACTCAGATTCGCCAGACACGATTCATGAACAACTTTGAAGAATTTAAGGCGAAGGACAATGAATCTCTGAAGGCTATCTTTGACCGGTTTTGCGCTGTGATTAATGATCTTAGAAAGATTAAAGTGGAAAAGACTGATCTGGAGACGAATATGAAGTTCCTTAATTCTCTTCAGCCTGAGTGGAATAAAGCATGTCATAGACTGAGGAACGATATCAGAATCTCCACAATGCAGATTCAAGAGTTGTTCGAGATTCTGCTAACTGATGAGAGCTTGGTGCTAGAGAAGAAAACCAAGCTAGATAAGAGGAATAAAAAGACAGTAGATCCGATAGCTCTTCTCACGAAGCAATTATCTGAAAAAGCGTTGTCTGATAACGCTTATACCGGGTCAACTGATGATGATGGAGAGGCATTACAGCAAGCTATGATCCTTCTCTCTCAACATTATCAGAAGAAGTTCCAACCGAGATCGGGTTCCAACTTTTCTCGCTTCACTCCTATGCCTAAAGCAAAAGTAACCGAGCCAAAGACTGATGCTTGCTACAACTGTGGAAAGCCGGGACATATATCAAAGGAGTGTAGAGCAAAGAGGGTTAAGGACACAACTTATTACCGAAGGAAATTGGAGCTGACTGAGAAAAGAGAGAATGGAAAAGCTTTGCTAGCCGAAGAAGAATTTTGGCTGGATCACTCTGATGACGAAGTTGGTAACGTAGAGATCGCTCATTTATGCTTAGTCGGAGATGACCAGTCAGATGATTCTGATACTGACGAGGATGATGTATATTCTGAATTTGATTTTAATTTCATTACCTCTCAGTTGAATATCATAATTAATGCTTTGTCTGATTTTCGTTCTAAGTTTTTATCTGAAAAGAATCTAAATGTTGAAAAGTCAAATTTAATTGACAAACTGAAAATTTCCTTGAAAGATGAAAAATCAATTTTAGAAAATACTAAAGACATCTTTCAAAAGAAATTGGATGCTTTGGAAAATTCAAACAAATCTTATCTTCAATCTTTGACTGACATGACCAAATTAAAAAATGATTTTTCAGATAAAATAATTAAGTTAGAAGAAAAACTTTATCGAAGAGACCAATCTGAACAAACAATTTATATGAACAAACCGAGAAGTGAAGAAGCTGTTAAACAAAGATGGGGACTTGGTTTTGAAAATCCTCATTTTTTAAATAAAGTGATTGATGAAGTTCCCACTATATATAAATACGAATATCTAAAACTTGCACACTATGGTCCTCAATACAAATTATTTTGGACTAGTGAAAAGCAAATTTTAGATATCGAAAATGAGAAAAGGATATATAAAAAGAAAAACGAAACTCCTTTTGTTTATACGTCTGAAAATGCCAAATATTTTCCAGAAAAATCTAGAAGAGGAAAAAGAGTTTTAAATGAGATATCTCCTATTAAATCTTCAATGTCTAATGATTTTATTGCTCCTTATGCACCTGATACTTCTAAGAAAAATAGTTCTCAAGTATCTTATTATTTGAAGAAATATATTACTCCGATAGTATTAGAAGGAAAAATCATAGATCTTGAAGATCAGATAGAAGATCAAAATATTTTGAAGAAAATTGAATCTGATATTATTCTTTCTTTCATGACATCTAGTCTTGAAGAAAATTTATTTTCTCAAAAATCAGATTCTATTTCTAGTTCCTCTTCTGATTCAAAGGGAAATAAAAAGGAAGTTTCCAATTTTGAAATCTTTTCTCAAAATTCTTCTGACTCCGAAGTTAATTCAGATTTATTATTTGATCATATTGGTTGCTTGGATAAATTTATTTCTTCTGATTTAAATAGTAAGTCTAAAATTCTTGATGATTCTTTTACGCTCAATGATCAATATTATAAACCTAAGCGTAAAAGAAGAAGGTCAAGGAAGTCAAAGAAACAAGATAAAGTTGTTTCTGACAGTTCTAATTCTTCCGATTTTATTCTTTCAGATAGGACTGTGAGCCATTCTAAGAGGCAAATCTGGAGAGCAAGGCGGAAATCAAATGTTTCTATGACTGAGGGAGATCGATGTGTAGACAAAATTTACAATAGTGATTCATTTGCTTATTGTAATAAAATTTCAAAATACTCTATAAAGCAAATGATTCAAATTTCCAAAAATGTCTCATATTCGTCTTCTGATTCTAGTTCAGATGATCATGCTTTCTCTTCTGATGGTTGTGATTATTTTTCTGATCCTATTCTTCGTGCTTTATCTGTTAAATCTGCTTCTTATTTCCCCATACGAACTGCAACTAACAAACACGGGCCCAAATATAAGTGGGTTCCCAAATCTTTACCCGACTCAAAGTTGCAGGCATCACATGTTAAGGGGGAGTAATAGGAATATTGGCTCTTGAATACTATAGTTCAAGACCCGCTCTTCATCGATTATTGGCTTATGAGTAATTCAGCTCAGGACCCGCACTTCATAGACATCAACTTCTAAACACAACAGTTTAGAACTCGTTCTTCAATGATTAAGCTTCTGACTAAATGAGATACTGTGAGTACATCAATTTTATTTCCGCTGCATATATCTCTGATTATGATGTTATTCCAGTTTTTCTCAATGTTTCAAGAATCTGAGCTTGTTTATCTATCTCATGAATTTGTATTACCCAAAAATTTCTTTTAATATGAGACACAAATTTATTTTCTTTTATGTAAAAGATGAAATAGTTGAATTTTATTTTGTTCCAACTAAATATCAATTAAAATTTTAAATCTTTACAAATTTTATTCTATAAAGTAAAGTTTTACATTTTTTCTTTCCTTTGAATAAAATATGTGTCTAGGATAAATTTTCAAGTTCTTTTGCTTATATTAAAGTTTTTATATGGTCAAATTTCAAGTCTTACAAAAGTCGAAAAGTCAGCAACGTGTTTGAAACTTTTATTATTGCTTTAAAGTTGTGTGATTCGGAATTTTTATCGTTTACTTTGCTTAGACTACCTAAATAATCAAAATTATAGATCGGAATGAAAATATGGGCTAAGCATTCAGACGTTGATCTGAGTGATTGAGATGAATATTAAATTCTTAAAATACAGAAATCTCTAAGTTTAAAAGTTTGTACCTGTGACCTTTCTGGTTTGGGAAAGTAAGTTCCTTGGGATGCTCGTCATCTGGTCCCCTAAGGTCATTTGGTCTGGGAGTGATCGAACAGAAATCCTGCAATAGAACCAGATCGAAAGTCATATTCTACTGGTATGAATGGGTTTAGGATATGTCGATGTAGCCTTTCTGATCTGGGAGAGTAAGTTCCAAGGGGTGCTTGACACCTATTCCCCTAAGGCCAACTGGTTTGGGAGCGGCTGACCCAAATCCTTCAATAGGGTCAGATAGAAAGTTACGTTTACGACATGTTCTTTACTTAATAAACTTCTTGATTAAAAAGATGCCAAAGTGCACAAGCTTAAAAGATGCCAAAGAGCACACTCATGTTAAGATGCCAATGAGCACAATGCTAAAAGATGCCAATGAGCACACATCTCATGATACTTGGTAAAATGTTTGAGTTGTGATAAACCTGTAAATTTGTGAAAGTCTTAATTTTTGATGACTTCGTGTTAGTACATACAAAGTTCTCTATAATATTTTTAGAATTGCATTTTCTTGAAGCTAATCGAAGATTCGCATGTGAGCACACTGAATAGATTGCTGGAAGTTTTGAAACTGAACATGTTTTAACTTGATATGCAATTAAACTCGTTCTTTTATCTTACAACATATGTTTGATTTCAAATGATTGATAAATTTGTGATATTTTACTCTGTAGAATTTAATTTGTTTAGTATTTAAAATTTTATATGTTTAGTCGTTTCAAAATTTACATTCAGTATATTTTTCTTTCTACATTAATATTTGATCATTGTGTTCTCATAAATATATTTTAATGGGTTTATGCATTATTCAAGGGGGAGTGAATAAAGAGAATATTTTCAAAGTTTATATCTGGTTTTGAGGGGGAGTATCTGATTTTCTTTACATAAATGTTATCTCGAATTGTCTTATCTAATGCATTTGTGTAGGGGAGTCAATGAGCTTTTAAAGGTAAAAAAAAAAATTCTAAGTCTACTTTGCATGTCTTGTGTGAACTGCATTCCTCAGTATGCGTGTCCCGTGTGAACCGCATTCCTCAGTATGCGTGTCACGTATGAACCGCATTCCTCAGTGTTCATGGAACGCATTCCTCCCTGTTTTTCTCTGTTTCATTGATTTTGCAGATCTTTCGCTATCTCGTCTCCAACATTCGCATGACCAAGTTGATCAAGATCATCAAGGTCATGAGGGGGAGAAGTCAAGGAGAAGTTTAAGAGACAAAGAGCTCAAAAGATTTTCTGCTGATCAATATCAGCAGATTCGCTCAAAGATTCCAGTTTCTCAGCTACATCAAATTCTTTTGCTGTTCTTGCTCCGAACACCACAGTTCATTCAAGTTCATTCAAAAGAGGTGTATCGTTTTGAGCTTAAGCAGTAAAGAAAATTTTCTTTCTGCAAGATGCTGAGAAGAATTTTTTTCTTAAAAGTCAGAAAGCTTCTGAAAGTCGCTTTTTTGGTCCGTGCTGTTATTGAAGATATTTTTTGAAGACCAAAGCGCCAATGATTACTAAGGGGGAGATTGTTAAGTCTGATTTTATAGTAATCATTGTATTTATAGGTTTGGTCTTATACTGTTCTTAAAGAGCATATCAGTATTGTATCTGTCCAAGGGTATTTAAGTCCCTTTGGTCTTTGTGTCTTGTAACAAGTTACACACGCACATCTAATAGAATTCTACTTTGTGTCTCAATATTCTCTCTCTCTACTTTCTATCTCTAGAAGTTCTAGTGATCTTGGATTAACAGATGATGCAAATGCTTGAGAATGCTAGAATGCTTGAGAGAGAATTCTTGCTTAGAAAGTATTTCCAGAAAGCGTAAAATGATAAGAATGGAAAAACATTCCTTTTATACGTGAGAGAGGAGAGAGAGAAAGAGAGAGTGTGAGAGGCGGGAAAACAAATGCTCATCATGACATGGACACGTCCCACGAAGTTGATTGGATGGAAGGGCAACGGACGAACGTGTCAGAAAAAAAACATGTCGTGGATTGTCGGTTCAAATGACGTCATAGAAGGAGACTGTTCATTTGTCCGTTTTGAAATTATCGCTGAAAAAAAGTCAGCGATAGATTTTCTTTTTGAAAGTATCCCTGATGGTAAATATAAGGATAGATTTTCTTTTAAGAAAGATCACTGACTAGAATTATCAGTGATGGATGTATTTTTCAAAAAGCTTTTAATCATTTGAAGAAAGTGCAGTGATTAAGGTTTATATTTTGAAAAACATCTTAACTGAATGAAGATTCAGTTGTAGGGATGGAGAGAACATACCTGAGAGTCAGAATGTTTATCAGAAAAATGATAAAAGGGGAACTTATGATTACTGACACAATGCATGAATACTGAAGAATTATTCTTCGAGATTCAGCATTCCAAGCTCACTGATGAGAAAGTTGAACCTTGTCTCATCAAGAGATTTGGTGAATAAATCAGCAAGCTGAAAGTCAGTAGGGATAAAATGAAGTTCAATATCACCGTTCATCACATGATCTCTGATAAAGTGATATCTGATCTCTATGTGTTTTGTCTTTGAATGTAGCACTGGATTATTTGCTATAGCGATAGCACTAGTGTTGTCGCAATAGATTGGAATCTTTGATAGCTGAAGGTCATAGTCTAATAGTTGATTTCTCATCCATAAGATCTGAGAACAACAGCTTCCAGCGGCTACGTATTCAGCTTCAGCTGTGGAAGTGGACACTGAATTTTGCTTTTTTCTTGTCCAACTTACCAGCTTTCCTCCTAGGAGTTGACATCCACTAGTGGTACTCTTTTTGTCAAGTTTACAACCTGCAAAATCACTATCAGAATAACCAGTTAGATCGAACCCTGAGTCTTTGGGATACCAAAGACCGAGGTTAGGAGTTCCTTTCAGATATCTGAATATACGTTTAACAACGATCAAATGGGATTCCTTGGGTTCAGATTGATAGTGTGCACATAAACAAGTAGAATACATGATGTCAGGTCGGCTCGCTGTAAGATACAGCAGGGAGCCTATCATTCCTCTATAGGCAGTGACATTAACAGGTTTTCCCGATGGATCTTTGTTAAGTGTCAGGGGAGGTGCCATGGGAGTTTTCATTGCTGAAGTTTGTGTAAGATCAAACTTCTTCAGCATGTCTTGAACATACTTACCTTGGCTGATAAAAGTACCTTTGTCAGATTGTTTAATCTGAAGACCAAGAAAATATGTCAGCTCACCCATCATACTCATTTTGTATTCTTTCTTCATTCTTTCAGCGAAGCGAGTACACAGAGATGGGTTAGTAGAACCAAATATGATGTCGTCGACATATATTTGTACAAGAATAATATGACCTATTATCTTTCTGAAAAACAGTGTATTATCAATTTTTCCACGTTCAAATTTTTCAGAGATAAGAAAAGATGAGAGAGTGTCATACCAAGCACGAGGGGCTTGTTTTAGACCATAGAGAGCCTTATCCAATTTATAAACATAATTTGGATACTTAGGGTCATAGAACCCTGGTGGTTGTTCTACATAGACTTCTTCATTCAGCTTTCCATTTAGAAACGCTGATTTTACATCCATTTGATAAACAATGAAATCTTTATAGACTGCATAAGCTACGAATAGTCGAATTGATTCGAGCCTAGCCACAGGGGAAAAGGTTTCATCATAGTCTATGCCTTCCTCTTGTCTGTATCCCTGAGCAACAAGTCGAGCCTTGTTGTAGCTTACAGTTCCATGTTCATCTAACTTGTTTCTAAACACCCATTTGGTGCCTATAACAGTTTTATCAGATGGTCTAGGAACGAGATTCCAAACTTTGTTGTGAGAGAACTCAGTCAGCTCATCTTGCATAGCGCTGACCCAGTTTGGATCTCTGAGGGCATCATTAGTCTTCTTTGGTTCTATTAAAGAGAGAAAGTTGACAAAGAGACAGATATTACCTGAGCTTCGTCGTGTCTGAATACCTGCATCTGGATCACCAAGAATTTGATCTATTGGATGATCTCTGGTCCATCGCTGAGCAGAAGCATGATCGCTCAACTCAGAGGTTGGATCAACAATTGGGATGTTTACTGATGAGGACGTTTGAGGTTCATCAACAATTAACTGTTGAGTAGTGGACAGACTGTTTTCATCAGAGAGGTTTTCAGACAGAGGTAGATCTGATGGTAGCAAGGTGTTTAGAGGTTCAGTTGAAACCCATGAGTTGGATTCAGCGCTAGGAGGTATAATGTTTGAATCATCATCAGCGGCTGGAGGATCTGAATGCTGATGGTTTGAGAATAAGGATTCAGTTTCTTTGTAGTGAGAAAACATCCAAGCATTTAACTCTTCATTGTCAGCGATTGGTTTGGAGTTTACTGAGTGAGTTTCATCAAAAGTGACATGAATTGTTTCTTCCACTGATTGTCTTCGTTTGTTGAAAACTCTGTAGGCTTTTGAGATGGAGGAATATCCTAGAAATATTCCATCATCAACTTTTGGGTCGAACTTTCCAAGCTGATCTTTGTTGTTTAAGATAAAGCACTGACAACCAAAGATATGAAGAAAGCTGATAGAAGGCTTCCTTCTATGAAAAAGTTCATAAGCTGTCTTTCCAAATCGCTTTACTATCAGCGACCTGTTTTGAGTGAAACATGCAGTGTTTACAGCTTCTGCCCAAAATTGAGTAGGGAGATAAGAATCGCTGAGCATTGATCTAGCAGCTTCAATGATCGTTCTGTTTCTTCTTTCAGCGACTCCATTTTGCTGAGGTGTTCTTACTGAGGAAAAGTTATGAGAAATTCCTTTATTCTCAAAGAAATTATTCAGGGAACTGTTTTTAAATTCAGTTCCATGATCACTTCTTATTGAACGAACAGTAAGAGTATTCAACACTTCCATCTTTTTAACAAAGGATATTAGTTCTTCTGGAGTATCACTCTTACAGCGAAGAAAGATAACCCAGGTATAGCGAGAGAATTCATCTACAATGACAAGCGTATATTTCTTTCCAGCTATTGATTGGATATTGACAGGGCCAAATAGATCCATATGTAAGAGCTGAAGAGGACTTGTCACTGAGGAGACTTGTTTAGACTTGAAACTAGCTTTTGTTTGTTTTCCTTTTTCACATGCTGAGCAGAGAGATTCTTTAGCATATGAGTGCTGAGGAAGACCAGAAACCAGTTCCTTAGAAGAGAGAGAATTCAGGGTTTTGAAGAGAGCCTTTTGTGCCATAGCCAGTTGACATCAGAAGACGCCTTAGAGAGAAAACATAAGTTTTCAGTGGTAGTAGAGTCCATATCTATTACATTGACATTTTCTCTGCGATAACCACTGAGAGCAAGTTTTCCATTCTTATCCACCACTGAACATGCTTTCTTAGAAAAGCGAACTTCGTAGTCTTTGTCACATAGCTGACTGATGCTCAGAAGGTTGTGCTTCAATCCATCTACATAAGCGACTCTAATAAAGGTAGTTGTCCCATTGCTGAGGACACCAAACCCTCAGGTATATCCTTTTCCACTTCCACCGAAGGTCACAGAGGGACTTTTCTCTTCCTTGTATTCAGTGAGCATGTCTTTTTGTCCACTCATATGACGAGAACATCCACTATCGAGATACCAGATGCCCTTTGATCCCTGCACACATAAAGAAGATTAAGCGTTGTTTGGTACCCACTTTTCAATGGGTCCTTTTGGGTTAGTGGGGATGGAAGGTTCAGTAATCTTCACAACAGATGAAGATTCAGCTTCAGTGGTAATCTTCACTTTGGTTAATTTCTTAACCTTAGTGGTATTCTTCACCTTGGTCGATTTTTCATCTTTAGTGACCTTTTCAGCCTTGGAGGCATTCATCTTCACTTTAGCTGTTTTATCAGCTTTAGTGGCAGTTGGACATTTGCTTGCAATATGGTCAGTAAAACCACAATGATAACATTTTCTGTATTTGAAAGTGGTTTTAGAACCACAAGAAGAAGGTTTTGCAAGTTTAAGATGAGCAGGGCCAGGTCCAAGAATGCTTTTCTCATGAGATCTGGGAGGAATTTTTATTTCTTCAGATCTTGTGGGTTTAAGGTCAATCTTTAGCTTTGGAGGACAGAGATCGAAGATTTCTATCACAGAGCTAGATGATTGATTCACTGAAAGTTTAGAGGAAACTTTCATAGAAGGAAGCCTTCTGAGGATGAAGAATGGATTTTCCTTTATCCGCAGACTTAGAGTCTTTGGATTTTTCCTCAGGGATAGAATTTGAAGAAGAACAGGGATAGAATTGATTATAAGAAGTGTCAAAGAGAGAAGTGACAAACGTTCTAAACTTAAGCGTGGAACCTTCTTCTTTAGTTTCATCCTGTGGTTTCCAAAAACCAAGACCAGTTTTATCACTTTCAGGAATTTGAGCATTTATTATCTCAGAGATCTTTGTTGATGATTTGCACCATTTTTCAACATGAGCCTTTTATGCTTTTAGAGCAGCGATGGCTTGTTCGCGTTCAATGCTGATGATTTCATTTATAATGACTCGATCTTTCAACTTCTCTTCTAAAAGAGTTAGTTCTCTGATCTTTTCATGACATTTCTCTAGCTCTTGAGTTAAATGAACATTTTTATTCTCACCTTGAGTTTTGTCGTTTAGAGCATTATAAAGGTCAATCGTCAGCACATCAACAGCGCGACTTCTCTCAGCTTCAGGCAGAGAGGGATTTGTAGAGATAGATACCTGAGATGATATGTAGCTCATGGAAGGTTCAGATGCTTCTTCCACTTCTTCTTTAATCTCAGCCATGAGGCAAAGATTAGCGGCGACTTCTTCATCAGAACTTGATTCTTCTAATTCAGCCCAGTCATGTTCTTCAGCGATGAGACCTTTACCTTTTTGCTTGTAGCTTTTCAGCTTTTGATATTTGTTCTTCAGCTTTAGGTATTTGTCATCACTGGATCTTCTTGAGGTAGAAGGTTTGAAGACCTTTTTCGACCTGCACTCACTAGCAAAGTGTCCAATCATTTCACAGTTATAGCAAGTGGCAGTAGCCTTATCAACAGGAGTTGATTTTGTCTTTTCAGTAAGAGAGGGAGGCTTATATCTTCGGAAATTGCTCTTTCTTGCAAATCTCTTAGAAGAGTTTGTCAATAGTGCTAAGGACTCATCGAACTCTGAAAGATCAGGGTCTGATAGATCCTCAGATTCAGAATCTAACTCAGTGATGGTGAGAGTAGATCGCTGAGATGGAATTATCTCTGAAGAGACTAAAGCAACATGAGTGCTTTTGTTGTCTTTAGAATCTTTTACAAGATTCTTCTTTAAGAGATTCGATTGCTCATAGTTGAGCAATATTCCATACAGAGTGCTGAGAGAAAGAGAATTTAAGTCTTTTGTCAGCTTAAGACATATTGAATAACTGTCCCAGCTTTCAGGAAGATATTCTAAGAATTTTGTTAAGACCTCAGAATTAGAATAGGTCCTACCAACTGTTCTTAGATCAATGATTAAGCAGTTAAACCGCTGATGAACGTCAGAAAGAGATTCATTCTTACCAGCGATGAAACTTTCATACTGTCTTACCAAGTTAATCTTTCGAGTCTCTTGGATTTCAGTGGTGCCCTCATATTGAACACATATGGTTTCCCACATTTCTTTAGAAGTTTTCGGATGCATGATGGAATAGAAAACTTCATCAGGCAGAGCCATTGATATAATGGTCTTTGCTCTTGCATCTATACCGACCTTCTTTTTGTCTTCATCACTCCACAGTCTTATTTCCTTAACGACATAGCGTTCAGGGACAGCTTCAGTGGTGGCAGTAGCGGGAACTGCAGCTATAATTCTAACAGGTTCATAGGGTCCATTTTCTTTATATTCAGGTATAGTAGGATCAGCACCTTCAAGAAATAGCATCATTCGATTTTTCCATAGAGAAAAGTTATCTCTGCTAAATCGAGGAGGTTTAGAAAGTGAACCATTATCATAGTAGTTTGTGTTTATGTTAAGTGCCATTTAGAATAGCAAAGAAGAGAATAAAGCAAGATCTTGTTTATTAGATTAAACAAACTGCTCTGATACCACTTGTTGGTCCCTAAGGTGCTTAACAAGTTTGTAGAGGGGGGGGGGGGGTTGAATACAAACACATAATTTAAAGTTTAATAAATTGTTTATTGATAAATCAAACACAATTTACAAGTCTGTTGCGGAATAAGATTAAGTAAGACTCAATCTAAACAAACATAAGAAAACACTGAGATGGTTGCACAAGAATTTCAGAGAATGGGGGATTTAGAATATAGAAAACAAGGTTTCTATTTGGGGTTCAAGGATTGAGCTCACTTCAGATGGAGAAGTGATCTTCCTATTTATACCCTATGCATTATATGCATGGCAGGGCACTTTACACGTGGCGTTCACAGATTGGCTTTGAGAGTCTGACTTTGGGAGACATGCTTTCGGTCGGATAATGAACAGTGTAGTAGACAGAGTTGTGTACGAATTGTGGCAGAGACATGTTCATTCTGACACATCGTACAAGGTTGTGCAAGGTTAGACAAAAGGAAACTTGAGGTATAAGCTAAGTGATCATTCAATCGCTGAATATCTCTTTCTGCAGAGATATCAAGAGTTCAGCGATCGCTGAAACTTTACTCATGTTCCTTCGCGTAAAAGTAGAGTTGTCTTTGCTTCACTGATATCAGCATCATGTCACTAGTAGACTTCTCTTTGTTCAACAACTTCGTCTTCGATTCAGCTATGAACATCTGTTGACTCGAGACTTGTCTTCAGGGATTACGTTACTGTTTACATCAGAAACTATCAGCGATACTGAACAGAATCAGTTTGATCACTGATAGTGAAACACTAATACATACTAGATGTTTATAATAAGACTATCAGCGATAACTGAACAGACTCAGTCTGATCGCTGATGGTGAAACACTAATACATATTTAAACGTAATTTTCACTAAGTATAGAAAAGGGTCGTTATCAAATCACTGAGAGAGCTTGGATCAACACATTCTCTTCAATTTGACATTCATCTTAATATAGTTTTTTAACTGTTTTTTTACCTGAAATGGTATATTTGTGTCATATTATTTATGAATATTTATGTACATTCACGTGTATCCAACAACTCTTTAATATTCATACATCAGTAGAAATTGCATCATGAATATACAACTCACTATAACATTCATCATGAATAATGATGTATTTTCACATATATACAACATATCTTTATATTCATACATCACTATGATATTCTTCGTTAATATACATTTTCACTATAACATTCGTCATTAATATAAATAATATTCATCATGAATATTTATGTATGTTTGCGTGTATACCACAACTCTTCAATATTCATACATCCGTATAATATGCATCATTAATATACATATAAATATTTATATATATTCACGTGTATACGATAACTTTTCAGTATTCATACATCAGTATGATATTAATTATGAATATAAATTTTCACTATAACATTCATCAGAAATATACATATTCACTATAACATTTATCATGAATATGCACTTCATGAATGTTTATATATGTTTACGTTCATACAACAACTTTCTAGTATTCATATAAGTATGATATTCATCATAAATATTAATCTTTACCATAAAATTTAGCATGCATATGGATTCTATTCATCATGAATGTACTGCAGTTTCAACTATATATACTCTAGATTTTTTCTTTAATAGGTTCTCATTTGGTTTCGATGGGTTCCCGATTCACCTCGATGGGTTCTAGATCCATATCAATAAAAGCTGAAGTGGTAGGTTATGGTTTTACACATACACACGCATAATAAATCAATCGATAGGTTCTCGATCGGTCTCGGTGGAAAATGAAGGTCGTGGGTTATGGTTTTAAGCACACAAACATACACCATGTCAAGGGACGGGTTCTCGATTAGTCTCAATCGGTCTCGATGGGTTCTCGATTAGTCCTGATTGGTCTCGATCGTTCTCAATGGGGTCTCAATTGGTCTCCATGGGTTTCCGATTTGTCTCGATGGGTTCCTAATCTGTCTCGATAAAAGCTAAAAGTGGTAGGTTATAGTTTACACACACAAGCACATAATAAATAAATCGATAGGTTCTCGATTGGCCTAGTTAGAAAATGAAGGTGGTGGATTATGGTTTTAAAAACACAAACACACACCAAGTCAATGGATGGGTTCTTGATTAGTCTCAATCGGTTCTTAATCGGTCTCGATTGGTTCATGATCGGTCCCCACGGGTGTTGGGTTACGATGATGAAGAACATGGTTCCAGGTTACAAATTTACGACGTTGAAGAAGGTGTTTTCAGGTTACACACTTACAACGTTGAAGAAGATAATGTCGGGTTACCGGTTTATGGTGTCGAGTTACAGGTTTATGGTGTTGAACTGTTATATATACGTGAACATACATGAATATTCATAATGAATATTACACATATATAGCATTTCATGTAAAAATGGTTGAAACAAGAAAAAAAACCTATATCGAAATGGATGTCATATAGAATAGAACGAAATGATCGTTTTTTGATGTATTTGTTTGAATGAAATATTAGTAATTCTTAAAATAAGCTAGTTTTAATATTAAATGGGTAAAAGTTTTTAACTAAAAAATAAACCAAATAATTATATAGTTAAAAATGGAAACAAAAAAATAAAATTCATTTTTTCCCTTAATCACTTTAGTTAACCATTTCAATTAAAAATCCTATTTAATGTGAGTTGATGGATCAAATAAAGATGGAGAACCAAGATTTGTCCACTAGTTCACAACCTAAGTTTGGTTTACAATTGAACTTATATATATGTATATATAGGAATGGTTCAACCTGTGATTTATGCAAATGCGAGAACACTTATAAGCCAAATAATTCTATATTAAGTCAGAATTTTAGAAGGATTGGGGAGTAGTAATATATTAAATTAATATTTACCTTCTTTAGGAATATCGAAGGCATGCAGGAGGAACTACAAATCACATAATAAACAGACATAGTCGATGATTGTGGACATAATAAACAGACATAGTTTGTATTTGAAACTCTCTCTCTCTCTCTCTCTATATATATATATATATATATAGAGAGAGAGAGAGAGAGATCCCCATCAAAATCAAATTCCTTGATTTTCTCGTCAAAACGAAGACTCCAACTATGAGATGTCTGCTTTAGTCCATAAATGGACCTTTGCAATTGGCATACCTCTCCAAGATACTTTGGACGCTTAAAACCTTCTGGTTGTACCATGTACACGTCCTCGCTCAAAGTTTCATTAAGGAACGTGGTTTTAACATCTATTTGTCATATCTCATAGTCATGATATGCAACTATGGCAAGAAGTATCTTGATGGATTTAATCATGGCTACCAGAGAAAAAGTTTCATCATAATTTATTCCCTGATTTTGAGTGAACCCTTTAGCTACCAACCTAGCCTTAAAGGTATATACAATCCCATTCATGTCTACTTTCTTTTTGAAAATTCATTTGCACCCAACAACTTTGCAGTCGATAGGTGCATGCACCAAGTTCAAAACATGGTTATCCATCATGGATTGTATTTCAGCCTTCAAGCATGTTGCCATTTACCATATTCCAAACCTGATATGGCCTTCAGGTAGGTTACAGGTTCCTCATGAACTGTGACGTCATTGACAATGAGATAACCATATCTCTGAGGCTTTTGATGATTCCTACATGATCTTCGAATTATTTGTGTCTCGCCATTTCTTTCAACAACTTGTTGAGGTTTAACATCTTGTTGATTGTCAATGTCAATCATTGTCTCATCATGTGGTTCTTGAATTTTTTTTAAGATCAACTATGACCCCCATTGTGGTTCTTCCTAGAAAATCATTTTCTAAGAACTCACAGCGGCATGTGTAACACCCCGGTTTTTGCTTTGTAAGTTGCTTCGTTTAACCTTAAAATCCAATTGAGAAGACAAGTTTACTTAGTGAAAGTGTTGGGATGAAACCATGTGAGAAATCCATCAAAAAATACTTGAAATCAGGAACAACAACAACTTGCGCGACTTTTCCCGTGGGATCAAGTCGCGTGGATAGTCGCGTAAGTCGTTGTGGTTTCGACTCCAGTGTAGCGGGTGACTTTCCCCGCAACCTCAAGTCACGTGGGAAACCGCGGGTGGACATCTGATTGATTTATTGGGTTTTGACCCCCCAAGACCCTCATTCAATTCTCCATTTTCTCCCAACTCACTTTCCCTCTTCTCCCACTTCATTTAATCCGATTTTGAAGCATTGAATGCTCCATTTATTCACTTCCTCAAGAATTTTCATCATCATTCAAGTTTGTGAAGTCTAGAGTTCAAGGATTTGGCATCTCACTTCTTCATCCTCACCTCAAGATCTAGGGTTTCTTGGTTTTTAGCCAAAACCCTAATTTGTGAGTACATTCTCAACCTTTAAAACCTTATACATGTCAAAACCATGATTTTAGACTCTTAATCATCTCCTCGTTAATTTATTCTTGTTTAAAACTATTTTGACCTAACTTAGCATTTTGGATATTTTTAGGGTTTTATACCATTTTGTGATATGATGAAGTATCATATGTTTTAAACTATAAAATGTGTTTAGTCTTGTACATTTGTGGTTAAAAATGGGAATAGATGTATTTTACCTATGTTTATGGTTTCATAATATGATGTGAATTGCTTAATAAAGGTATTTTTGGGAAAATGGAAAGTGTAGTTGGTTATTGATTCAAATGGTGTTTATTGACAATTCTTTATCAACTAGTGAAACTACTTTGTGAAGGTAAGCAAATAATTTTTTGGGAATATTGATGTAAACATACGTGTGATCATGGTTTGGGTCACCAATGAAATGGTGACAAGCTTTAGACTATTACTAGTGGATTCATAGGTATAGAGTCGACTTATTGTTGGGTTAATTCTAATTTGTAACTAGTTGAGACATTGCACCCTAAGAAGGCAACTTGGTATGGTTATGTGGGACCGGATACTAGCCGTGGGTCGTAAATGTAATCCTAGCGAATGAGCATGATTAGGATTATTGGGAGAAGAAGTTTTACCAAACATAAACATGCAACGAAAGCAAAACAAAAAAACTTCTTCTTCCTTGAGAGGATCCTTTGAACAAGTGAAAATAGCAACTAAAATGATAAAAGAGATGAAAAGAGATCATACCCTTGAAGACAATAGAGGATTCAAAGGAGAATCCCTCTATCAAGTTCACACCCAAAGCTCATGATTAGTGATAGTTATACGAATACACATAAATTAGAAGGAATAAATAAATGATAAATATAAACGAATAAACCGTGTAAGAATCAAACGATGTTGAGGCTCGTGTAAGACATGATTCCCTTAAACAGATTCGCCGTCTATTCCCAAGGTACAACAGCCAAAACAGTTGAACTGCCGGAGATGACCACTTGCCTAAAAATTAGCTGGAGAAAAACGTATGCTCGATAATTTCAGAGAATTGTGTGTGTTATATTCGATATATTTCGTGTCTCCGGTGTAAACCGATTCCCTCCTTTATATACTCGAGATTGAAACCACCAAATTAATATGTAATAAATCAATAATTAAAAGTAATTATTTGATCATTAACATATTAATGTATTACATCAATGAGTATCAAATGGGAGTTACAGAATAAACTGAAACAGAACTCCGCGCGGTTTGTCGCGCGGGTCCACCCACGCCTCAACCCGCGTGAGACACTGTTTCGAAAACAGTACAGTGCTCAGCGCTAGTGGCCGCGAGGGTCTATCCACGCTACGATCTGCGTGGGACATTGTTCGGTTCATATTCCAGTGCTTGGCGCGGTTAGTCGTGCGGGTTCACCCGCTCCATAAGCCACGTACAACACTGGATGAAATTTTTTTCGCAAAAACTACTCTGCGCGAGAACAAGATTTCGGAGCGGCATTCGTGTCTGCAGGTTGCGCCCACGCACAAGTTCGTCGATTTTAGCCAACGAAAGTCTCAATCGGCACCCCCCTTGCGCGCGGGTAGGTGTTAGAGTAAAACTAAACAAGAGCTTGTAAGCCCCTCCAATCTTCATGGTTATAAACCATAAAAGATTTGTTCCTCCTTCATATGTGGGACACATTCCCACACCAACTTGATTTTTGCCAATTTCATCCCAAACACTCAACTTTGAGCATCGATATCTCATTCACACATATTCCGTTTTAGACACATAATATATCGATTCGAAGCTCTCATATAGGAGAACACAAACCCACGAAGTGTAAACACATATCCACTTGTCGATCTGGAATCCTTTATATCAGATATCCAATTTTCATCACTGTATCCTTCGATTACCATTGGATATTTTCCATAATGAAGTCCATACTCATGTGTGTATCTTAAATATCTTAACAATCTAGTAATACTCTTCCAGTGTTCTAAACTGGGATTACTAGTATACCTACTTAGCATGCTCACTGCATATGCTAAGTCAGGTCTAGTACAACTCATAAGATACATCAGACTACCAATTATTCTTGAGTATTCCACTTGTGCAACACCTTCCCCTCTATTCTTAGATAGATGTTGACTAGTGTCAATCGGAGTTCTAGCTATACTAGTATCTCCTTCATTGAATTTCTCAAGAATCTTGTCCACGTAATGTGTTTGATTTAACACCAAACCATTTTGGTTTCTTGTGATCTTGACCCCAAGAATCACATCCGCTAAACCCAAATCTTTCATGTGAAACTTAGATTTCAACATATCCTTCGTGGACCTTATTATTTTGTCATCACTGCCGATGATAAGCATATCATCAACATATAAACACAAGATGACATATGCATGAGTGGTGTCTTTCATATAAACACACTTATCACACTCATTTATCTTAAAACCGCTTTCTAACATGGCTTGATTAAACTTTTGATGCCATTGTTTTGGAGCTTACTTTAGGCCATGCAAGGATTTAATAAGTTTACAAACCTTGTTCTCTTGTCCCAGGGCAACGAATCCCTCAGGCTGCTCCATATATATTTCTTCATCTAAATCTCTATTTAGAAAAGCAATTTTCACATCCATTTGGTGAATTTGCAGATTTCTAATGGCTGCAATAGCTAACACCAATCTAATGGATGTTATTCTTGTCACCGACGAATAAGTATCAAAATAATCTAGACCTTCCTTTTGTCTATATCATTTGATCACTAATCTCGCCTTGTATTTGTCAATACTGCCATCATCTTTCATCTTTCTTTTAAAGATCCAACTGTAAACCTAGTGGCTTACTACCCGGAGGTAGATCCACTAGTTCCCATGTATGGTTTTGTAAGATAGATTCTATCTCACTCTTGATGGCTTCTTTCCATTGAGGTCCCTCCTAGAGGTGTTCGCGGTCCAATTTGGGCGGTTTAACCCCTCAAACCACAAACCAAACCGCTAGTGGCGGTCTATTGATTTTTCAAACCGAGCAATTTGACATCAAGCGCCCAGACCGGTCAAGTCGGACCGCGGTTTAGGCGGTTTGGTCGACCGGTTTAGGCGGTTTGGGCCTTTTAGTGGGCTTTAAAGTTTAAACATAAAAAACATATACAAATTTGAATTTTAAAGGTTCGCTTGAGTTCATTTAAAATAAAGAAAGTCTACAACAATGTTAACAAAGTCCACAAAAGTTAACAAAATATCTCAAGACAAAACACTAAAAAAAGTAATATGCAAAGTGCAAATAAAGTCCACGGCGATTTAAAATTTTCTTTGGGCCTTTTTGTATATATTTAAATATAAAGATAAATTAGATATTTGGGCTAAACAATAGATGATATAAAGATGTATATAAAAAAATAAAAAATATATATATATAGATATATTTGACGGTCGGTTTGGTCCAAACCGCCCAAAAAAACCTCCAAACCGTAGACCGGACCGGACCGCCCGGTTTGGTGATTTTTCAGACCAGACCAGACCGCCAGACCGCCTAAACCGCAAAAAACGGTCCGATTTGACTTGGTTCGACCGGTTTGAGCGGTTCAGCGGTTTTTTGGAACACTCCTAGTCCCTCCGAAGACTTAACCGCCTCACGATAAGTTTTAGGTTCACTTTCCACCACGTAGGTAAGAAAATCGGGACCAAACGATTTTTCAACCCGCGTCCGTTAACTTCTTCTAGGTTCCACTTCTTCTTCCTCAGATAGAACTTTTTCATCCTCTCGAACAATTTCTTTATCTTTAGAAGATGAAGTTTGATCTTCCTTGTTCAAACAAGGAAACACGTCTTTGAAGAATGAAGCATTTCTTGACTCCATAATTTTATTCTTGTGTATCTCGGGATTTTTAGATTCATACACAAGAAAGCGATAAACACTACTATTTTGTGCATATCCAATGAATACACAATCCACTGTTTTAGGTCCTAACTTTTGTACCTTAGGCGGAGGTACAACCACTTTATCTAGGCACCCCCACACTCGTAAGTACTTATAAGATGGTTTTCTACCCATCCAAAGTTCATACGATGTTTCATCTTGTTTCTTGTGGGGTATCTTATTCAAAAGATAATTAGCCGACAAAATAGCTTCCCCCCACATGTTCTGACTTAAGCCAGAACTAATCAACATGGCATTCACCATCTCTTTCAAGGTGCGATTCTTTCTCTCAGCAATACCATTTTGCTGAGGTGAGTAGGGTGCTGTAAATTCATGTCGAATTCCATTGTTCGAACAAAATTCAGCAAATGGTGAAACATATTCACCTCCCCTATCGCTTCTAACGACCTTGATTTTCTTGTTAAGTTGATTTTCAACTTCATTTTTACACAAGACAAACTTGTCTATTGCTTCATCTTTACTCTTAAGTAAATATACATAGCAATATTTCGTGCTATCATCGATAAACGTGATAAAATATTTATTCCCACCTCTAGTAGGAACCGATTTTAAATCACACACGTTAGTGTGAATTAAATCAAGGGGTTCGGTTTTCCTTTCAATCGATTTGAAAGATGTTCTAGTAAGTTTGGATTCTACACATGTGGGGCACTTGTGATTTGAGTCAATATCAAATTTTGGTATGCAGTTTAATTTAATTAAATGTCGAATGAAATTAAAATTTACATGTCCTAGAAGGCCATGCCAAATATTTTGAGATTCAAGCAAATAAACATAACTTGAAGTTGCTTTATCCATTCCATTGACAACAATTACATTCAACTTGAACATGCCATTCAAGGCATATCCTTCACCCACATGCATACCATTTTTGGATAAAACAAATTCATCCGACTCAGACACTAGTTTGAAACCAAACTTGTTTAACAACCAACCTGAAATGAGGTTCTTTCGAAGCTCCGGGACATACAAAACATCCTTAAGCTTGAGCTCTTTCCTAGAGGTCATCTTCAAAATGACGTCTCCAATACCCTTGACATCGGCGGTGACGGCATTTCCCATAAAGAGCTTTTGCCCATCATCAACATCCTTGTAGGTGTTGAAGTTTCTCTTGTCATAACACACATGACGGGTCGCTCCGGTATCAATCCACCATTCTCTAGAGTTTGCACTAATCATATTCAACTCCGAGACCATGGCCGTGGGATCCGTGATCATTCCCACCACATACTCGTTCACCATCGTGGAAAACAATTTCACGTGAACGCAATCTCTATATGTTTACACAAAACAGAAAAGGAATTAAATCAAATACAAATTTGATTGAAAATACTTTTATACAAACGGAAAAGGTCTTAAATCCAAAACAAACTCGTTTTAGAATTTGTTTACAAAATCGAAATAAATCAATTTAGAACCTTTTCCACAAAATAGAAACAAACTCGATTTTAGTAATCTTTTTCTACAAATCGACGCAAACTCGATTTATATTTAATTTCCACAAAATCGAAACAAAATCGATTTGGAATCTTTCTGTACAAAATCGAAACAAACTCGATTTTAGATTCTTTTCAACAAAATCGCAACAATATCGATTTAGAATCTTTCTCCACAAAAATTGAAACAAGCTCGATTTTACAAACTATTTACAAACAGTAATTATTTAAATCGATAAATACGATTTAAAATATGTTTACACGAAACATAAAAAGAATTAAATCGATCCAAAGTCGATAGAAATTCTTTTTCACATAAAACGAATTAAATCGAAACAACTCGATTATATATCTGTTTATACAAACTTATCCGATTCGTATCAAATCGAAATAAATTCGATATAAAATCTGTTTACACAAAACAGACAACCAATTGAATCGAGCTAAACTCGATTAGAATATGTTTAAGATTGTTGGTATTTCTCTTGTTAAGTCTAAATATTGTATCCAAGATTTAATAGGAAAGTCAATGATGTAAAAGTCAAACATGTCTTAGTCAAAGGTGTTTAGTTTCCTTAGCCTTTAAGGCTTTGTTATAGATAGGTAGTATATAAATGGCGTGTCTTGTAATCTTGTAATAAGGGTTCTAGAGAGCAACTCATACTTGTAATTCAGAGACATATGAATATGAGATCTACTTTCTCTCTCTAGTTCTTGATCTTTAATGTCTAAATCTTGAGTAATTGCTTGATGTAATTGGGATTTTATGATTAACAATTGGTATCAGAGCTGAACCAAACTTTTTGGAAATGATTTGATCAACGATTTGAATTGAAATATGAATTTTTGAATTGAAATATGATTTTCTGGAATTTTTTCCCAAAATCAGATGTTCTTCACTGTTTCATCAGATTTTTTTGTGAAAAATCGTTTTTAGTGCAAGAAAATGGATTCATTTTGTTCAATTTATGTTGGTGATTGATTCTTGTACTGATTATATTTCATAATTCTATCAATTTCGATGTCAATTTTCGAATTTTGAGTTTTTCTTGAAATATTCGGTCGAACACTGTTCTTGATTGAAAATTTACGAATTGGTGTTTTTAATCGAAATTTGATAGCAAATCTGTGTTTAGTATTGTTTGTCGATGTTACTGATAAATTCTTGAGTTCAAATTCGCAGATTTGGATCGATTTGAGTTTGAAACAGTCAAGAACTCGACTTTGCGCAAGTTCATATGGTTTGCATGAGATTCATAGACGTTTGCGTGAGATTATCCGAGCTTCAAGATAAATTCAGTTTGCGTGTTGCTCTTATAACACAAAGTCTAGTTTGCGTATTCTTCTTCTAACGCAGAGCTTACTTTGTGTCTTGCACTCATCACGCAAAGTTTCGTTTGCATATCTGGCATATCACGCAAAGTATCGTCTCTCGATAATCTACTTTGCGTATCAAGTATATTACGCAAAGCTCACTTTGCACTTCAAGTTCATCACGCAAAGTTCACTTTGCGCTTCAAGATCATTGTCCAAAACTCACTTTGCGCAACCAGTGACTCACGCAAAGCTTACTTTGCGTATTCCGAGTGTCACGAAAACCTGACTTTGCATTTCACACTGATTTCGAGAACCATACTTTGCATCTCCCGCGGGTCACGAGAAGTGTACTTTGCGTTACACATTGGTTACGAAAAGCTCGACTTTGCGCTATTTCAAGTGTTCAAATTTTAATATTTTATGCTCGATTTCAATTCAATCTGATTTTTGATTTTCTGATATATAGTTTGGAACGATCATACGAATTAAGCTGATTACTCATTAATCAAGGGATTTTTTATAGATATTGAAGAAAAGATTAGAAAGGTGGAATTAGAGAAAGTTAATCTGGGTCATGATGTTGACTTTCATTCTCAAAAGTCAAAAGAGTATTTTGCTGAAATCATCTCATTGAAAGAAGAAATCAGTGCTTTAAAAACTCTCAATGAAGATCTTCTGAAAAGATCTTCTGGGCTGAATGATGAGAAGATGCTGAAATTGGAATCTGAGAATGCGGAGCTGAAAAAGAATTTATCTGATATTGAAAAACAGCTTGCTGAAAATAAAGCTGATTTTGATACTAAAAAGAAAGGTTTTTCAAAGAAGTTCTCAGATTTTTCAAAGAAGTGTTATGAAGAAAAGAAGTCATTGGATCTTAAATGCATAAAACTTTCTCAACAAATTTCCGATTTTGAGAAAGTACTTATTTTGGAAAGAGAGAAGTTTGCTAAAGAAAAGAAGGCCATAGAACAGAAGAATGTGGGATTCTTTAAGGAACTATCTGGCCAGAGAAATGATTCAGAAAAAGGATTTGAAGAAGAACGATCAATCTTTAAGACTGAAATCAAAAGACTGACTTCAAAGTTATCTGAACTATCTGCTACTGCTCTAAAAGAGCAGAAAACGAAGTCTGAGTTTTCAAAGAAGATTGACCTACTTGTGAAAGAAAGAGACAACTTTGCATCAAAGATCAAAGAGCTTGAAAAGACTGTTTCAAGTTCAAATCAGAAATCTGTCTCTTCACAAAGGTCAGTTAAATATTTTGATCAGATTCGTCGAACTAACATTTTCTATGATGAATATTTAGATGGTTCAGATACATATTCGGGGAAAAGAAGTTACAAGAAAGAGAAACTGGTCTGGCAGAAGAAATCAGTCAAAGATGATGAGACAGATGAGCTGAAAGGAAACACATCATGTGTACATGTACACAAAGCAAAGAAGAACAAAGCACCTAAAGGTAAGAAATATTATTGTTCTATTTGTTGTACACATGATCTTTTTCACAAAACAAATGATCATTTCTGGTATGGTTCTTACTCGATAACCCCCACAAGAACTGCAACTAACATTCATGGACCCAAATACCGGTGGGTACCAATACCGAAATCTGATTCTGTGTTGTAGGCACCTCAAGTCAAGGGGGAGTAAGAGAACAAAGGCTCTTGAATACTACAGTTCAAGACCCGCACCTAAATGTCAAGATTATGGCTTCTAAGCACATCAGCTTAGGACCCGTTCTTCAACGGAGTTTGACTTCTAAACACAACAGTTTAGGACTCGAACCTCAGCGATCAAAAGACCTTACTCCTGTGATAATAAGAGATATTACTCCAACACTCAAATGAAGATATCAACCTTCAAGGGGGAGTATACTCTTTTTGCATCCGATGGATATGATGGTCTACATCCCAAGAATTGATCTGATCTCTATCCTATACTGTTTCACTGACAGATTTTTCTGATATGATGGTCTACAATTCAAAAGGGAGTGTCTGATCTCTATCTTGTTTTAACTGATATATCTCAGATGCCTAATTTAAGGGGGAGTAAAGGTGATGACTTCTGATTAATTCAGATCAGAACTCATACTATAAACCATTTTACTGCTTTCTTTTATTTTTTTTAATAAATGTTCTGTAAATAAAGTGGCTTCTGATCACATGACAGATCTGGACCCGTTTTTCAACGATCAAAGGAGGATATTGTGCTAATATCCGTGGGGAGCTTAAAAAGATATAAATCATTTAATCATGATTTGAGGGGGAGCTGAAAAGGTAAAAATCTTCTGATCCTAGATCTCGGATTGTTTGAAAGAACAACAACTTTCGAACATGAAAAACAGTTTCTTAAATGTTCAAACAACTTCTTATTCAAAAGATTTTATGAATTTAGAAGTGTGATTTTAAATGTTTTTTAAAATTTTGAGCTTTAATGTTTAACTGACCGTGTGTTTCCAAAGATCAATACTTGTGTATTATTTTGTCCATATACTGTCAAGTATTCACACACCGGTTCAGTATTTTATTTGAAAATGTAATTACCATGTCTCAAATTCGAACCAATTTTTCGATGGTAATACCCCCGTTTGCTTTCAAAGTTGTTGAGCATCATTCATCTTTTTCATATTTGTACTTTCATTGATAAATTGTTTATATTCGTTCATATAAACAAAATTTTCCAATTCTTTGATACCCTAACCTTCTGATTTGATCTGATTAATTCATTGTCAGATTCTCAAAACAATTCTCTTGACTTCATTTCATTCATTCAATATTCTTGTTTTGAGAAATCTTCAAAGTTCAAATGCTCAAATTTCATTTCTGATTTTTGATGAGCATACATACACTGACATATGATTTCTTGTGATTTACATGTCAAGAAAATCATTGACCAGCATGTACTTTTAGGAACATGGGATTCAGTGTGAGTGCTTAATAGATCTTCTATGGATTCACGATAACCAGTGTTTCCTACCCCGGAAGAAATCCTTTGAGTGATTGAGGGGAGAGGGTCTAAAAGAATTGAGTGTGGGAGTGAGCAGAGGTAAAATGATAATAAGAGTTTGGTTAGATGTGAGCTTATATGTTTAAAAGAAAGAGGGTGTGAGAACAGGGTTAAAAGAATATCAGAACTCTGCACCAAACATCTTTCTGAGCCGGGCAGCCACATTACTGATTGGTTCACATTTCTTTGGGGACCATCATTGAAATAGGCAAATAGCCCATGCCATCTCTTGTATACAACCCCACTAGCTACTCATTCTTTTCTTAAAAAGAGAACGTTTCACATTTTCTGGGGAAGCAGCATATAATCTATCGGATCTTCTTTTGGAAGATACTGATATTGAAAAAGAAGGAAAGTTGCCCCACCTTTGACCCTTTCTCATGCACATTGAGTCCATGTATAATCATTGTTGTCTCAGTGATTTACATACTTTGATCCCTTATGAAACACAATCATTGTGCTAAAAAATTTTCATACACAAGCACGAGCATACAGAAAATCTGTTTTTCTGTCAGAACATTCATAGATAACCTTGTGTTTTTCAATGATTGAATGGAAGTCCTGGGGAGTCATCATCAAACCAGCTCCTTATATTGTACATTCATTGTACATAGTAACTTTGTGTTATTGACAGGCATTCCTAACTATTTCATTTGTTGAATCAGGGTTACACGTTCATTATGTCTGAATTTGAAAAGATTCGGATATATACAGTTCATGATTCGGCTCTTCAGATCAAAGTGCGGAAACTGTAAAAGGGGAGATTGTTAGTTGTTCACAAAGAGGAAATCAAAGTCTGAGCTGAAATTGATGAAGTTTTGATGATCTTGATGCTCACATCATCAAAAAGGGGGAGAATTTTACAAAGTTCAATTTCAAGAGTTCTTGTTCAAAGTTCAAATCAGAATTTCAAAATGCTTCCGCTGATTTAAAGTTCAAGTCTGATAAAGAAATTCAAAGCCAAAAGATTCTGAAGGAAGAATGTTCAAAGTTTAATCAAGATGGTTTTGAAAGTTTGTTCTTCCAAAGATGGTTCAGAGATCAAAGTGATGAAGATACTTGTTTGTCTGTTACCGTCAACATTTCAAAGATGTTTCAAAGATGAAGTTTCATGTTCAAAGATGTTTCATGTATTATAATTTTCGTTCATGACTTGTTGACTTTTAAAGCTTCAAAGAGAAAAAGACTTTCCAAGATTCTTCAAGAGCTGAAAGATTAAAGATTGTGAAAGCTTCAAAGAGACAAAAGCTGAAGAATCAAGAGCTGAAGATCTGTATCAAATTTTTGTTAAATCTTGAATACAAAGGGGGAGATTGTTAAGTCTAAATATTGTATCCAAGATTTAATAGGAAATTCAATGATGTAAAAGTCAAACATGTCTTAGTCAAAGGTGTTTAGTTTCCTTAGCCTTTAAGGCTTTGTTATAGATAGGTAGTATATAAAGGGCATGTATTGTAATCTTGTAATAAGGGTTCTAGAGAGCAACTCATACTTGTAATTCAGAGACATATGAATATGAGATCTACTTTCTCTCTCTAGTTCTTGATCTTTAATGTCTAAATCTTGAGTAATTGCTTGATGTAATTGGGATTTTATGATTAACATCTCTATATGTATTTAATAATACATATATTATTACAACGGATGTAATAAACTACAAAATCAACAAATGATTAGTAATAGTGATACGAATACACAGAAATTAGAAGGAATCAACAAATGATAAATATAAACGAATAAACCGTGTAAGAATCAAACGATGCTGAGGCTCGTGTAAGACACGATTCCCTTAAACAGATTTGCCATCTGTTCCCAGGGTACAACAACCAAAACAGTTGAACTGTCGGAGATGACCACTTGCCTGAAAATTAGTTGGAGAAAAACGTATGCTCGATAATTTCAGAGAATTGTGTGTGTTATATTCGATATATCTCGTGTCTCCGGTGTAAACCGATTCCTTCCTTTATATACTCGAGATTGAAACCACCGGATTAATATGTAATAAATCAATAATTAAAAGTAATTATTTGATCATTAACATATTAATGTATTACATCAATGAGTATCAAATGGGAGTTACAGAATAAACTGAAACAGAACTCCACTCGGGTCGACCCGCGCCTCAATCCGTACAAGTTTTTCTGCAAAAACTACTCTGCGCGAGCACAAGATTTCGGAGCGGCATTCGTGTCCATAGGTCGCGCTCACGCACAAATTCGCCGATTTTAGCCTACGAAAGTCTCAATTGGCACCCCCCTGCGCGCGGGTAGGTGTTGGAGTAAAACTAAACAAAAGCTTGTAAGCCCCTCCAACCTTCATGGTTATAAACCATAAAAGATTTGTTCCTCCTTCCTATGTGGGACACATTCCCACACCAACTTGATTTTTGCCAATTTCATCCCAAACACTCAACTTTGAGCATCGATATCTCATTCATACATATTCCGTTTTGGACACATAATATATCGATTCGAAGCTCTCATATAGGAGAACACAAACCCACGAAGAGTTAGATATATACTATACATGTACATGTATTTAAATATGTACAAAGTTAGTAAAAACCTATCTTTTACTAAATTTTTTCAACAACTCCAAGATCCTTTGCAAGAAAATCTCCTTGTTCTCTATGTGCAGCACACACTTTGTGTATGTGTGTGGTGGTCGAATTCTAGAGAGAGAGATGGGGAGGAGAGGCAATTTTTTACTTGCATGTAAAGGAGAGATGGAGTGTTGAAGTATATAAAATTATTTTAGTGGGAGAGGTGAGTGGTGGAGTGTTTTAGTGTCCAACAACTCCACATGGCACTCCATGTCTCCAATATTTATAAAAAATATCCCTTAACTTTTGCCTTAGTTTCTAGTTAACCCATCATTTATGATGTTTAACAAACTATCCCTTTTGATAATTAATTCTTGCAATAATAGTTTGGACTTTGTGTGCGACCGAATAGGATAATGCCAATAATTAATTATTTTTGTGTCAACGGGCATATCTCCAACAGACTCCCACTTGCACTTGACACAATAACTATATAATGGCATTGGTGTCTCATTTAAGACACTATTTCTTTAATCAAAACTAGAAGGTATGAAGCAGTCCTATAGGTAAGTGATCAACTATCCTTTTGTTCTAGATATCCGTATGAACGCGAGACATGGTATAGTGTCAATCTTCAGATCGATCAATATTATGTTTCTCAATAGATATTTGTGGTGACCTAAAATAGACTACAAAAATTGATCCAGTATCAATTCAGTCTTAGTATGGCCATACATTTAAGTGTCAACACCAAATCATTGAGGGGCCCATGGATATCACTTTTATCATGAAGGAAAAGGAACAAATTGCTTTGACTACATAGACCTCCCCACTAATCTTTTTATATTTGACCAGTCCCTTTTGGCTGCCAGTTATGGACAACGTTGGAGAATGGTCAAAACATAACCGACTTCGTGTCAGGAGTCTCGTGCATCTCCACTCTAGGATAAAAGATATTACCATCTTAGAATTACTTGTGACAGAAACCATGAAGTAATCTCTAAGTGTTGGTCGCTCCAAAACTTAATCTCTATCATGTTTATATGAGTGTAGTTGCATTCAAGTTATATTCATCTCTATGGATAATCAACTCACACCTCATATCAGTCTTAATTTATTACTCCCTTCCTTTGAAGAATAAACGACTGTGAAGATTTTTGAATAAACTAGTATTCAAAGGAAGTTTATAAACATGCAAAATAGAACACAGTGATACACCAATGAAATGATTGCTCCAAGAACATACTATGATCTCAACATAATAATCATCATGTCATATGCAAATGTAAACTGTTTAAGTTCCTAAATCTCAGATCAACAAAAATACAGTCAAGCCAAATCGCTAACAACTCTAATGCATATAGACCTAGTATGAGCATCATGCTTGGTCTGCGACAAGGGTTTGGTGAATGGATCAACCAAGTTCCTAATCAAGTCAATTCTACCATTGATAATGTCTCTATCTTCGACAACCTTTCGAACGTAATGAAACTTCTTGAGTATATGCCGTGTGTGCTTATGTGATCTGGGTTCTTTAGCCAAGATGACTGCACCCTCGTTGTCACAGAAGATCTCTATGGGATCATGAATAGTGTGAAATACGCTAAGATCCACAATGAACTTCTTCATCCACATGGACTCTTTTGCAGCCTCGTTAACTGCAATATACTCAGCCTTTGTTGTCGAATCTTCTACAGTGCTCTACTTGGAACTTCTCCAAGTGACCGCTCCACCGTTTAGCAAAAACACGAATCTAGATTGCGAAAAGGAATCATCTCTATCTGTTTGGAAGCTTGCATCTGTGTAACCTTTCATACATAGCTCTTCCTGGCCACCATAGATCAAGAACATGTCCTTTGTTCTTATCAGGTACTTGAGAATGTTCTTGACTGCTATCCAATGAGCTTCGCCAGGGTTGGCCTGATATTTGCTTGTCATGCTTAAGGCATATGATACATCAGGCCTAGTACAAATCATTGCATACATGATCGATCCCACAACCGAAGCATATGGAACTCGACTCATCCTGTCTAACTCCTCAGCGGAACTAGGACACTGAGATTTGCTCAATGCCATGCCATGCTGCATAGGCAAGAACCCCTTCTTGGAGTCTTGCATCTTGAATTTCATCAAGATCTTATCTATGTAGGTACTTTGGCTTAACCCAATGAGTCCCTGGATCTATCTCTATAGATCTTGATGCCTAATATGTATGCCGCATCTCACATGTCTTTCATGTAAAAAGAATTCCCTAGCCAAGTTTTAACACTTTGCAGTGTTGGGACATCGTTTCCCATGAGAAGTATGTCATCGTCATACAATACAAGAAAGACTACGGTACTCCCACTAGTTCTGACATAATTGCATGGTTCATCTTCACTTCTGACAAAACCAAATTCCTAGATCTTCTCGTGAAAATAAAGATTTCAGCTACAAGACGCTTGCTTGAGTCCATAAATGGACTTCTGAAGCTTACACACTCTATTGGTATGCTTAGGATGTACAAAACTCTCAAGTTGTGTCATAAACACATCCTCAGTAAGCTTTCCATTAAGGAAAGCGGTTTTAACGTCCATTTGACATATCTCATATTCATGAAATGTTGTTATGGCAATTAGTATCCTAATAGATTTCAACATAGTGATTGGTGAAAAAGTTTCATCATAGTCTACACTATGAGTTTGCGTGTAACCCTTTGCCACCAGTCTGGCTTTGAATGTCTGTACTTTGCCATCCATATCAGTCTTCTTCTTGAAGATCCATTTACACCCAACTGTTTTAAGGCCAGGTGTTTGATCAGCCAAGTCCTAGACATGATTATCATACATGGATTGGATCTCTCTTTCCATAGCCTCCTTCAATTTAGTAGACTCTGGGCCTGCCATAGCTTCTTGATAGTTGGTAGGTTCATCAAGATCTACCAGTGACACATCACCATCATAAATGAGTAAACCATATCTTTCAGGTGCATGACGTACCCTATCAGACCTGCAAACAGGTGGTGGTTGAATGTCAGATTCTCCATTAACATCAGGTTGTACAACCTCTTGATGGGAACTAGTGCCAACGTCGGATTCCATGTTGGTTGATTCTTAAACTTCTTCTACATCAATTTGGCTCCCACTGGCCTCCTTAGATATCATCTCCCTCTCTAGGAATACTGCCCTTCTAGCAACAAAGACTTTGTTTTCAGAAGGTTTGTAAAACAAATATCCAAAAGATCCAGTAGGATATTGACTACACAAGAAATGGAAAAGATCACATGTTTCATGAATCACGTCCACTCTTCAAAGGGAGAGTTTGTTAGATTGAAGACATGTTGATTAAAGAGAAAGAGATTACATCTTCTGAGCTGAACAAGAAGATCGAATTGGATAAATCTTTTTATTAAATGATCTTGATCCAAAGGGGGAGATTGTTAGACCACAGTCTCATTGGATTCAAGATCATCCAAACTGAAGATCGCAATCTGAAGCTAAAGCCGGAACGTCGACTCTCGATATAAAAGTCTATGTCTATTTGTAATAAATGTCAATGTAATTCAATGTAATTGTTTGTTTATTATATTAGTTTACTTAGATTTAATATCTAAGTTATAAGTATTGTAATAGGTAACTTAGTTAACTTAGTTTGTTAAAGTTAGGTTCTAGTTTGTTAGAATTATTATCTAGATTTAATATCTAGATATTAAGTTAGATAGTGTGTTCAACACACTTAGATTAGATATTGTGTTCCTCTAGCTCTATCAATCAGATCAATATATTTTCACACATACAAACTGTCACACCCCGCTAAAGCGGAAACACGGGGCATAACAGCTCCGATGTCATAGCACAAGATTATAAACATACCAACATTTACTTAACTTAACAAAGACATTAAATTTTTAAGAACATAGTATTGTCATTGTTTACAATTCCCAAACTTAAAATATAACGATACGCATAAAGCAAAATAATCTTGCTTCAAAATATGAAGTGCACTGCTAAAACATCATGGAATTACCTTCTCGATTCCTGAAAAGCATGAATAAAAACTAAGGTCAACTACAAAGAGTTGGTGAGTTCACAGGTTTTAGATATGCACAAATCAATTTATATGCAAGTTGTCATTTGTAAAACATACGTATAAACCAAACTTCAATTTCTTTGATTCATGAGTGTCATAACTTAGTTTATATGACAAGAGGTATGCAATGATAAAAAATTACGTTGAGCCACTACTAAGTCGTCCCTGACCAATTTCAACGCCCCCGATGAACTAACTCAGCGGTGGTTCGAGCCACATGTTTAGTCATCTTCTCTAGTATAGTGCACCCCTGCTCGTCAACATAAGGTGGGTTTGTCACACCAAATAGCGCTATCCACCAATACTATAGGCCCGATTTTCTTCGAGTTAATAGTAGTGTCACGGGGTCTTAACATTTAATACTCAACACATCAATTGCATACTTATCATATAGCTTATAATTCCAAATGCTTTTAACAAAGCCTTGTAAATTGCCAATTCACAATACTTTCAAACAATTCTCATGAATCTTTAAATACGCAACTAAAGCATGCTTTTCACCCCAAAATCAGTTAAAACGATAAAAGTGGGGCTGTGAATACTCACCTTAACGAATGGAACGGGTGAAACTTTACTTTATGAAGTTTGCCACGCCCTTAGTTTCCCTATACAAGAGTTGCCATAGTGGAACACATTAATACCCTATTCCGATGTCCAACCAATATGTCCAATTGTTTCACGAAATACCATTATGTATATTCCTTAGTCCATATACATTTTTAAACTATACAAAGTCCCAAAATGAAATAGAACAAAATTTAAACTTAGGAGGATTACCTTTCTGGATTCAGCATATGCTGTCCAGAAAGTTATTTGATAAAATCAACACACTTGTAACAGACTGCATTTTTTTAATCACAAATTATTTAATCAGAATTTTTTTTAATTTGAGAAGCTTAACTTCCCAAGAGAATTATTTAATCACAAATTTTGTGATGATACTATAATATGTTTAGAGTAAATCGGCATTTTTTTATAATTTTTGTATAACTTTTGATACCTCAAATAATTTTTACAAAACAGAGTGTCACTGATTTTCGGATCAGTGACATACCTCACTTGTAACAGACTTTTGGGGTATCAATTCTTGGAATTAGACAGTGATCCTTATATGGATACAAACCTAACTCAAAATCCTATCTTTTGGAAAAAGATTCACTTATTTTGGATGAATAATGTGGGAGTTATGGTCTTTACAAGTTGGGTGTATGATTATGTCCTCACTGGACAGATTGCACCCTTTTCTTATAAATTCCATTTGAGTACCCAAATCAACTCCAAATTCAGTGTTTTCGGACTTTTTAGAAAGCTAACACTCTAAATTAAAGTTTAGAAGCAAAAACCCCAAATTTGGACATGTGGTTTATGAGTTGTGCAAGCTAGAAGTGAAGTCCATTTTCTGGACAGATTCTAAAATGAAGAAAATACTATTTTAAGCCAAAAATGATGATCATTAGACATGGTTTTTGATTATAAACCATGTCTTCACTCCTCATTACATGATAAACTAACTTATGCATCATGGATTCATTGCAATCAAAATGCTCATCCAAATGCATGCATGAACACAACACCAAATAAATGATATTATCATTACTACTAAGTTCTTAATCATGTGGAATTTGGGAAATTCCTTCATAAGAACATTTTTACACCAACACTTCTTTATGGTAACATAATCATAATTTCAATAATACCAACATTTTAATGGTTCATGATACCAAAATTCAACATTATCATCATAAACTCTAAACTTGATGATAAACAAGTTTTCTTTGAAAAAAAACAAGAATCAAAAACTCATTTTTGAATACAAAACATCAATTTGAAATCTATTTTATCAACAAAAACCTAACTTATACCACATTTAGATGAAATTTTTTGCTCCTCAAACCCAAAATTCGAAAATTAGAACATGCATAAAAATAAATGTAGTTTTTGAGATTACCTTGGAGATTTGAGAAGGAAACTTGATTACGACTTCAATTTTTTGAGGATTTTTAGCTTGGATTTGGTTTTTAATCAACAAAAAAAAATGGAAATGGTGGTGGTGTTTCTTCGGCCGAACACAAGAGAAGAGATGGAGAGGAGGTGAAAAGTTGAAATTGAAAATGAGAGTAAATCTTGTTTTTAATTTGTTTCTAATTAATAAAATAATTAGAATATGATAAAATTAAGACAAGTGTCCAAAATGACTCATCATCATCAAAAGATTTAATTTAATATTATTAAATAAATTACTAGTCTAATTTATAAAATATCAGATATAATTGAGAACCGAAATACCCGATTCTCAATATTTGCTAAAAAAATGTCAAATTTGAAAATTTTGCAATGCAAGACAAATTAAACATACTGATTTTTTTTTTTTTTTATAGTTTATGGATTTTGGACTTTTTATCACTTATTTTGGCATTTCTGGACAGTGACGGTCAGATGCGGAACTGTTATGGGTTTTTAACGCAACTTCTAAATTTTTCGGGAAACTTTTATTTTAAAGGCTTTTAATTAAAATCTAGAAGTGACAAAACTTATAATATAATCTAAGGGTGCTAACCTTAATATTCAGAATTTGACAGGTGTCACACAAACACACATTTAAAGGTGTATTTGAGAGAAAAACATAGAGAACACCTCAAGAACTTAATCGATCAACCTTGTAATCGTTTGATATATTCAATACAGGTTGGTAATCGTTATTGTGTTGATTGTTTCTATAAAACTTGATAGTAGTAGTATTGTTAAAGGACCGACAATTGGTATCAGAGCCTGATAAAGATCAAAACAAGTTTTATAAAAGAAAAATGTCTCTGTGTTCTTCAAGAAAATTTGAGTTTGTGATTTAAACTATTTTAGGTGTTAGAATCGATCAGAGTGTGATCGTACTACATGCTAGATCGAGTTGTTGCTATTTAATTTCACTTTTAAGCTTAAATCGAGTTCCAATTTGTGGATTTTGAGTGAAAACAGTCGAAGTGGGTAAGTCACTGTGCGATCGGATTTTATTTCGAAAAAGAGTGTTTTTGAGAGATCGAGTGCTTACATTTAGTTCTAGAAGTGATTCTAGACACATTGGTAGTGTTTGGTTGTGCTAATCGTTACAGGAACAAATTTTAGTCGATTTGTTGAAGTACAGGACGAACACCCGCACAACAGACGAAGAATAGCCCGCATTTCTCAACTTTGCGGCTCCTACATCAAACGCATTTCTATTGTGCGCGTCCCAAAGGAAACGCATTCCTTACTGTGCGGTTACAACTTCACCCGCATACCTCAACTTCTCGGGTCCTCAAGCAAACGTATACCTCAGACACGCATACCTCAAGACATCAAGTTCATCCAAGTCAACCTTGCGTGTCCCATTTGAATCGCATATCTCAATTGTGCGGTTCCCTCTTGAAACGCATACCTCAATTGTGCGTTCCTCATTAAACCCGCACAACTCAATTGTGCGTTCCTCACTAGACCCGCACAACTCAATTGTGGGTTCCTCACTACACCCGTACACCTCAATTGTGCGCTTCCCATTAGACCCGCACACCTCAATTGTGCGATTCCCATTAAACCCACATATCTCATTGTGCGCTCCTCACTTGAAACACATACCTTCTCAATCACAAAGCATCTATTCCATACTTAGAATATTCTTCAGAATGACATCCAGAGAAGCTCTCGCAATAGGAACTGACACCAAGCCACCAGTTCTCTTCAAGGGAGAGTACGAACAGTGGAAGGATAGGTTTCTAAACTTCATTGACAGACACGAGCTGGGTGATTATATCAGAACATCTATTGAAGAAGGAGTTATGATACCTCCAATGACAACCCGTGTAATTGATAACGTGCCTACTCAGGTTGAACTGAAGTATCACGAGCTACAAGATGATAACCTCAGAAGAGCCAAAGGCGACAAATTATCAAAGTCATACATCTTACAGGGGATCCCAAATGAAATATACGTCAAGATTGACAGTTACAAGGCTTCAGGTAAAGAAATGTGGGATCAACTCGAGAAAATGATGTTGGGTTCAAAAATTGGAAATCAGCTGAAGATCTCCAACTGCCTAAATAACTATGAAGAATTTAGAGGCAGGGTGGGAGAAACCTTAGAAGAAACCTATGACAGGTTTGTGACATTGCTGAATGAACTTAGCAAGAACAAAGTTCACAAATCTCAAAATGAGTTGAATATCAAATTCCTTAGTATTCTTCAACCTGAATGGAAAAGATTTGCTCGTCAGATGAAGCAGATTAAAGACTTGAATGAGATTCCACTTCACGAGGTGTATGAAACCCTTCGTCAAAATGAAGAAGAGGTGGATGAAATTCTGGATGAGAAGAGACAAAGAGGAAAGATAGTTGAAGACACAGTTGCACTTGTAGTCATAAAGAAGAAGAACAAGGAGACTGTATATGAATCAGATGAAGAAGATGAAGGTTGTGCAAACTCAGAATCAGATGAAAATGATCAGCTGAAGCAAGCCATGATGATGCTGACTAGTGCTTTTCAGAAAAGATTCTACACCAAGCCAACATCAAATAATCAGAGATATTCATCTGGTCCGAACAACTACATTCACAAAGAAAGGATTGAAGGTAGCAGATATGAAGGGAAGAAATTTGAGGGGAGAAGATCAGAGGAGAGGAAACCTGAAGAAAAAAGGTTTCAGTCGGAAGGATCAAGCCAGTCAGAACCGCCTACATGCTACAACTGTGGTAAACCAGGTCACTATGCCAAAGACTGCCGCAGATCAAAAGTCAGAAATTCAGACTATTACAAGAACAAGATGCTTCTTGCAAAACAACAAGAGGCAGGCAAGGCATTGATGGCTGAGGACGAATACTGGATCGATCACTCAGATGATGAAGATAGAGAAGAAGCCGTCAACATGTGCTTGATGGGCAAGATAGAATCAGATGCTGAAGATGATTCTGACAATGAAGAAGAGGAGGTATGTAATCTATCTGATTTAGAATTCATGAATAAAATGCATGCCATGAGTATGAAACAAAGAGAGTTAGAATCTAATCCTAAGCAAGATGATGGTGTCATGACAGACAAAAACCAGTTGATACAGAAACTTAGCAATGAAATTGCTGAGAAGAAAGTATTAATTGAGGTTTTACATAAAGATAATAACACAAACGCTAAGGAAAAGACAATAATTCTAAAAGAGAATTCTGATCTTAAGTCTCAACTTCTAAAGAGTGAGATAGATATTTATGAGCTTAAAAAGTTGCATGCTTCTTGTACAAAAGAAAACTTTTCTTTACTCGGAAAACTAAAAAGTTTGGAAGAGAAGTTGTATAAAATGGGTCAAACTGAACAGACTATTTTTCTAAATAAACCCAAAAAGGAGATAGAGAGATGAGGAATCGGTTATAAGAATCCTCACTGTCTACAAAAGGGGATGTCTGAAGTTCCAGGACTTTATGATCATCTTAATATGCAATTAGCTCGCAGACTCCCCGCGTTTAAAACTTTTTGGACTAAACTGTCAAAAGAGGATGAAGCCAATGAAACGGAAAAACGGATGAAATCAGCTAAAGTTCATCTTCCATTTTATTATGCGAAGTTGAATAATAGTTATGATGAAAACCCAATATACAAAAAGAAGGAAACTCTTTCAAGTGATTTCTTTCCAAGTTATACTGAAAAGGAAATGGAGGCGAAACCTATCAAAGGTAAATTATATGTCCCTCCTCTCGTTTTAGAACGTAAAATTTCTGAACTCGAGACTTCTTTATCAGATGCAAAACTTTTGATAAATATTGAACAAAGCGTTTTTACAACCGTGTTTTCAAATACTGTTCTTTCAAAAGCTTCAAACTCTAAGGAGTTGTCTGGTTCATCAAATAAAGGAATTGATTTTTTGAACTCTGACGGTAGTTTAGATGATGGTTCCAATCTCTTTGACTTTAATACAAAACTTCCCAACCATTCATCTTTTGTGAAGAAAACTTTAAGAAAAACTAGTAAGCCTGTGAACAGTGCAAAATCAACGAAAGCTTTCGTTGATAAATCAGTCTCTATGAACGCTAAGAATACTAAAGGTAAGAATTTATCTCAGCATTCACAGAAACCGACCACTGCTGGTAATTCTAAGAAGAAACATTCGTTTGTTGCTCCAAGGTCTAACTTACCAGCTTTACATGTTTCAGATCTGAGAAATCAAAGGCCAGAAGCAAATTCTCTGTGGCAACCCAAACGGAACCTTGACAAGACCGTCTTAACGTCTAGTAGTGTTAATTGTAATAAGACTTCGCTTTCTAAAGATGTTGTAATTGTTGATATTGCTGTTTTGAACCCAAAACTTGCTGTTTCTCGTAAACAATATACAATGAAGCAATTATTTCAGTTATCTTTATCTGCTGGAAAGTCTTCTTTTAATGATAAACATATATCTATCTCTTGTCAAGATTATGAAGATTGGTTTGGAAATTACCATGTGCATTCACCTCATACCCATTCTTCACATGATTTTCAAAAGAAAATAGGATCCAATTTGAAATGGATACCAAAATCTTGTGCTAACACATTAGGACCCAAATTCCAATGGGTACCTAAGGCGAAATCTGTGTTGCAGGCACACAAAGCTTAAAGAGAAAGCGACTTCTGATTATGTACAGATCAGGACTCTTTCTTCAAAGTCAAAATAGGTTTTTGGATAATGCAGTTCAAAACCCGAATATCAAAGACAAAATAGGCTTTTGAACAAATCAGTTCAAGACCCGCACTTCGATGATCAAAGTATAGATTCCAATGTTGTCATATACAAATCTAAATTTTCTTATTTCTCTTATGCAGACCAGTCATACGTGGTTCTTGGACAGCGGTTGTTCCAAGCACATGACAGGGCAAAAGGAGATACTGTCCAACTTTAAAGAAAAATATTGTGGAACAGTAAGATTTGGCAACGACCAGTTTTCTCCAATCATGGGATACGGTGATGTACATCATGACAGTGTCACGATCAAGAAGGTGAGCTATGTAGAAGGCTGACGACACAACTTGTTCAGCATAGGCCAGTTCTGTGACAAAGACTTAGAGGTCAACTTCAAAGCCAAAAGATGTTCCGTTCGCAATGAAGAAGGAGAAGAACTTTTGGTCGGTAAACGAGAATCAGACGTCTACACAATCAATTTATCAGATGTCCAGACTGACAAGCAAGTTTGTCTACTATCGAAAGCTTCGATGCAACAAAGTTGGTTATGGCATCGACGTCTTTCGCACCTCAACTTTCGGTACATCAACGATCTGGTCAGTGGAAAGCTCATCAAAGGACTTCCAGAGCTGAAATACGAAAGAGAACATCTTTGCGCAGCTTGTGAAAAGGGCAAGATGAAGAGGGCACCTCATAAACCGAAGCCAGAACCAAGTACAAAAGCTCCGTTAGAGTTATTGCATATGGATCTATGCAGTCCAATGCGAACTCAAAGCTTAGGCGGAAAGAAGTACATACTCGTGATCGTGGACGATTATTCGCGCTACACATGGGTCAAGTTTCTACATTCAAAGGATGAGACACCAGATGTCCTCATTACATTCTTGAAGATGACCCAGGTGAATCTGCAGAAACCGGTCAAGTTTCTACGAACAGACAACGGCACAGAGTTCAAGAACAACAAAGTTGAAGAATATCTCGAATCTGTCGGGATTTCACATCAATACTCTGCTGCTCGAACGCCTCAACAAAATAGAGTGGTTGAAAGAAGAAACCGAACGCTAGTCGAGGTTTCTCGTACAATTATAGGTACGAAGTGGATTTTCAAAATTAAGAAAGGCGAAGTTGGTACCGTCATCCGGAACAAGGCAAGACTAGTAGCCAAAGGATATAGACAAGAGGAAGGAATAGACTATGACGAAACATATGCTCTTGTGGCGCGTTTAGAGGCAATCAGAATGTTTCTAGCCTACGCAGCCCACAAGAACTTCACGGTCTTTCAAATGGACGTAAAGACAGCATTCCTCAATGGAATTCTGAAGGAGGAAGTCTACGTCTCTCAGCCAGAGGGTTTTGTCAATCAAGAGAAGTCGAATCACGTCTACATTCTTGACAAAGCACTCTATGGTCTGAAACAAGCACCTCGAGTCTGGTATGATGTCCTTTCTAATTTTCTAGTCAAGTCTGGGTTTTCCAAAGGTACGGTGGATACCACTTTGTTTATTAAAAAGGAAAAAGGCGATATCATTTTAATTCAAATCTATGTAGATGATATTATCTTTAGTTCTACAAATACTAAGTACTGTAAGAACTTTGCAAATCTTATGGTGTCTAGATTTCAGATGAATTTGATGGGAGAGATGAATTTCTTTCTCGGTTTACAAGTAAAACAATTTTCATCGGGTATTTTTATCAATCAATCAAAATACATTAGGGATATTCTTCGGAAGTTCCAAATGGAAAATTCAAAACCGATTGGTACCCCAATGGCACCAGGTACTAAGATTGGCACCGATCCTTCGAGAATGGCTGTTGATATTAGGACTTATCGAGGGATGATAGGTTCTTTAATGTATCTTACTTCTAGTAGGTCAGATATAATGTTCTCAACATGCTTATGTGCAAGATATCAAGTCAATCCTAAAGAAATCCATTTGTCTGATGTGAAGCGCATCTTTAGGTATCTAAAGGGCACTGCAGATCTTGGTTTGTGGTATCCTAAAGATACTAGTTTTGAACTAACAGCCTACACAGATGCAGATCATGCAGGTTGTATGTTAGACAGGAAGAGCACGTCAGGACATGTGCAGTTCCTCGGTGACAAACTTGTAAGTTGGGGATCAAAGAAGCAACTTTGTGTTTCAACGTCAACGGTCGAAGCAGAATATGTAGCTGCTGCTAGCTGCTGTTCTCAGGTCTTATGGATGCGAACTCAATTGTGCGACTATGGTTTCCACTTCAACAAGATCCCGATCTACTGTGATTCCAAGAGCGCCATCGCAATTACAGCGAATCCTGTTCAGCACACGAAGACTAAGCATATAGATGTCAGGTATCACTTTATTAAAGATCATGTTGAAAAAGGAACAATTGAACTTTTCTTTGTAAAGACTGATTATCAACTTGTCGATTTGTTCACCAAACCCTTAGATGAAAAGAGGTTCAACTTTCTTATCTCTAAGCTTGGTATGCTAAATCTTAAGATATAATCGGTAATTACCTAACAAAGTTTTCTACTGTATACTTTTTCATTCTTAACTCTGATTGATATCTGCCATTCTATCAAATGTTCATGATCCAAGGGGGAGAATGAGAAGAAATTGACATCTGGTCAATATTACTTCGAGGGGGAGCTCATAAAATGTTGCATGTACCTTTTAATGCCAATTTTTTTGTTATGCAAGATTTTAGGGGGAGCTCTTCAAGTCAAAAAGGGAGTTCGAATATGACTTCTGATTACTTCTGATCAGAACTCGTACTTTAAAAGTTTTACTGCTTTTTGTCTTTTCCATTTAAGTGAGTAATTATTACTTTGACTTGACATTAGACTTTTGCAGAATTTTTGAGAGAAGCTTACAAGTTCATATGTTTATGACTTAAAGCTTAGCTTCATGAGTTTTAGGAGTGTATTTTAAATGTTTTCATGATCTAAATTGTGCTTTAACTGAAATAGTTAAACCAATCTGAGCATCACGTGCATCATAGGAAAACAAAGAATCTTTGTGCTAGGAATTAACACAACTTCTATGGAATCACCTTAACCAGTGATTTCTACCCATGAAGTTAATCCTTAGTGATTGAGTGTGCAAAGAGAAAAGAAATGAGTGTGATTAGAGAAAGCTAAATGTTAAAAAGAAAGAGCGTGTCAGAACAGAGTTAAAAAGAATATCACAACTCTGCACCAACTTTTTCTGAGCCGGGTAGCCACCATTCTAGTGATTCACAATTCTTTGGTGATCATTATTGAAACAGGCAACTAACCTGTTAAGTCTAAATATTGTATCCAAGATTTAATATAGAAAGTCAAAGTTGTAAAAGTCAACATAGTCTTTGTGTTGTTAAAGTCAAAGCTAGTTTAGTTTACTTTGTCATTAAGTCTTGTATTAGATAGTGAGTATAAATAGGTTTGCCTTTGTAATCATGTAATAAGGAATTAGAGCTTATGCATACATAGTAATATTCTAGAGTTGTGAAATACAAGATCTACTTTCTCTCTCTAGATTCTCTCTCTAGTTCTTGAGCATGTTAGATAAATCTTGAGTAATTAGCTTGATAGATTGGGATTTTGTGTTTAACAATTGGTATCAGAGCAGGTCACGGGTTCGAATCCCATGGAGTGCATTTAAATGCCAAAGGCATGCTGTGCAGCCATTGACTTCTAGCGAAGATCTTGTTAGTGCTGGTAGATGCTGGGGGGGGATTGTTGGGTCATTGACCATCATCTTCCTAAATCAAAACGTGGCGCTGGCTGCTACGCTATAAGGAAATAAAGTTGCGCCTTCTCCATCAGCAATTGCTTTTGGCGTAGTGGTAAGCACTTGATCCTAACATGTGGTATCAGAGCTGAACCAAACTTTTTAGAAAAGATTTTATCATGAGTTTGAATTGAAATTTGCGTGATTTGCATTGAAAATTCGTTATTTTCAGAAAAATTTTCAATTGATCAAACCTCACCATCTACTCATTTTCTTCTCAACAAGAAAGTGTTTCACATTTTCAAAGGGGATGCAACACATTTGCTATCTGATTTTCATTTGAAAAATCTGGATATTGAAAAGAAGGAAGTCTGCCCTACCTTCGCACTTCAATCATGCACATTGAGTCTGTGTTTAACTTACTGTTGTCTCAGTGGTTTACACAATTTTGAGCCTAATAAGCAATCATCAGTGCTTAATTCTTTCAAACACAAGCACGAACACACAAGGAATTAGTTTCTTTGTCATAACGTTTATAGAAATTTCCTTTGTGGTGTTTCGATGATTAAATGGAAGCCCTGGGGGAGTCAACATTAAACAGCTCCTTTCCCATGTGTATTCATTACACACAGTGACTTAGTGTTACTGACAGGCATAATAACTGATTCATTAGTTAATTCAGGTGTTACACGACACATTTGTCTGGATTTGCAAAAATCTAGATGAATCTCTTATGAATTGACGAATCAGGGGCTCTAACCAAAAGATTGACATTTCTTACCACAAATTTTGATGAAGTCGTTGCACTTAACATCAAAAAGGGGGAGAATGACTACACAAGAAATGGCAAAGATCACATGTATCATGAATCACGTCCACTCTTCAAAGGGAGAGTTTGTTAGATTGAAGACATGTTGATTAAAGAGAAAGAGATTGCATCTTCTGAGCTGAACAAGAAGATCGAATTGGATAAATCTTTTTATTAAATGATCTTGATCCAAAGGGGGAGATAAAAATTGTCGGTCCTTTAACAATACTACTACTATCAAGTTTTATAGAAACAATCAACACAATAACGATTACCAACCTGTATTGAATATATCAAACGATTACAAGGTTGATCGATTAAGTTCTTGATGTGTTCTCTATGTTTTTCTCTCAAATACACCTTTAAGTGTGTGTTTGTATGTGTGAAAATATATTGATCTGATTGATAGAGCTAGAGGAACACAATATCTAATCTAAGTGTGTTGAACACACTATCTAACTTAATATCTAGATATTAAATCTAGATAATAATTCTAACAAACTAGAACCTAACTTTAACAAACTAAGTTAACTAAGTTACCTATTACAATACTTATAACTTAGATATTAAATCTAAGTAAACTAATATAATAAACAAACAAATTACATTGAATTACATTGACATTTATTACAAATAGACATAGACTTTTATATCGAGAGTCGACGTTCCGGCTTTAGCTTCAGATTGTGATCTTCAGTTTGGATGATCTTGAATCCAATGAGACTGTGGTCTAACAGATATCCAACAAAATAACACTTCTCTGATCTGGGCTCTAACTTGTCTTGAGATTCACGACGAACATAAGCCTCACAGCCCCAGTTTTTTTAAACATGCTAGTAAAGGAACTTTACCACTCCATATTTCAGATGGTGTTTTGGAAACCTTCTTGGTTGGAATGAGGTTAAGGATTTTTGTTGCAGTCTCTAGGGCATAACCCCAGAAACTGATCAGAAGCGTAGTGCAACTCATCATGCAACGAACCATATCTAACAATGTTCGGTTTCTCCTTTAAGATACACCATTGTGTTGTGGTGTCCCGGATGGAGTTAACTGTGAGATAATCCCATAATTTCTAAGATGATCTCTGAATTCTAGACTAAGATACTCACGAACTCTATCAGATCTGAGGATCTTAATCCTTTTATTTAGTTGATTCTACACTTCGTTCTGGAATGTCACGATTTATGTCTAATCAAATAAACATATCTAATCAAATTTATGTCTAATCAAATAAACATATCCGTATATACTGAAATTATCAGTAAACGTAACGAAGTATCTTTCACTGTGTCTTGTGGGTGATCTGAACGGTCCACACACATCAGTATGTACAAGGTCCAACAGATCTTTGCCCCGTTCACAGCTTCCTGTGAATGGTGCTTTAGTCATCTTCCCTAGTAAACAAGATTCACATTCATCATAAGATGTGTGATCAAATGATTCCAAAATCCCATCCGCTTGGAGTGTGGTGATGCGTTTCTTGTTAATGTGGCCAAGACGATAGTGCCACAGGTACGTCTTATCCAAACCATTTTTGGATGAAGTCGAATCAACATTAAGGATTGAACTATTATTGTTTCTTAGGCTGATGTTGGTTTCATAGATGCCATTACAAGGACTAGATTTAAAATAAAGTAACTCATTTTTAAACACAAGTATTGATCTATCATCAAATATAAAACTAAAACCATCATCATACAGCGCTTTAAAAGAAATGATGTTTCTGGTCATTTCGGCTGAGTAGCAAACATTTAATAAAACCACAGACAAACCAGATTCAAAAGTAAGCTCATAATTCCCAATCCTATCAACTGGAGCAACATGCTTATTCCCCATGATTAGGTCGAGCTCTCCGCGTCTTAGCTTCCTACTTTGTTTTAGTCCCTACACATCAGTACAAATGTGAGTACCACATCCTATGTCCAAAACCCAGGAATTAGAAGCATAGGTGCTATGGAGTTCAATCATATACATACCTGAAGGTTCGACCACACCCTTGGCTTTTTGTTCTTTCAGCTCCTTCAGGTATTTCGGACAGCTACGCCTCCAGTGTCCTTTCTCCCGCAGTGGAAATATGTTGCATCCTCAGGAGTTTTTGATTGAGGAATCGTTGAGTTAACTTTACCCTTGCCTTTAGGCTTAGGGTTGGAGTTGAGTTGGCCAACTTTTCCTTTACCTTTACCTTTTCGGGGGGGGGGGGGTCGCTTCTTCTTCTTGACTCCTCCTTCCCTGATGGCTAATATGGGAGCATCATACTTAGTTTTGGCCATGTTTGACTCGGCGGTCTTCAACATGCCATGGAGCTCCATGATGGTTTTCTCCATGTTGTTCATATTGTAGTTCATTATGAACGATTCGTATGAACTAGTCAGCAAGTTTAGAATGAAATACGTGGCAAGCTCCTGACTAAAGGGAAAACCAAGACGCTCCAGCTGGTTAATGTACGATTTCATTTTAAGAACGTGCACACTGATGTTGCTTCCTGGGGCCATTTTGCATCCCACCAGAGATTTGACTGTGTCAAACCGCTCTTGCCTAGACTGCTGTTAGAACATGTCCCTCAACTGGTTAAGCATGTCATACGTCGGACATGTCGCAGATCGCAACTAGAAGTTATTTAGGTAGATAACCATTTTATCAATTTCATTCTCTATGAAATTCTTAGATCCTTGGTGGATTCGTTGACATCCATCATGTCACTTGGCATGTTTAATTCCTTCAACGCTAATCCTTTCTCGTGATGGGAATGACGCGGATCACAAGTCTAGATTGTAAACCGTCCATGATAAAACACGTGACATTCGGCCCAAGACTCTCTGGTTTCGTGAATTTCACATCATCGTCCCTAATGTCTAACCGACGTGTTGGCTTTAGCACTTCCACGCTAGAAAAACGGTTAGTTCAAATGTGTGTTTTATTCATGGGTAGCGTTTGATTTACTTAAAACGGGTTTTTGTTTTCTAGTTAAAACTTTTTAACTTTCTTTTAGCAAAAGTTTGTTTTACACCATTTTAAAACAACTTTTATGTTTTTTGCTAAAAAAACATTCTCTTGTTAGTTTGTTAAGTCATAACCAAACTTTGTGATTCTTTAATTATTAAAATAAAATTTTCTAGCATGCAAGGCCTAGACAAATTTATAAAATTAATAAAGCAACCACAACAAGCAAAAACGGTAACAATGCCTCAAATCCTATGCGTTTTTTCGGTGAGCCAACACACGGAAGAAACATGGTCAACCTAGGGACATATTCAAAAGACATGACCGGCTCCCACTAAACTCGCCATCACCATTTGATGCTTGGATGGACCGCCTTCAAAACGTCACCATAACTCCCTTTTGGTTGCACCATCTTCGATTTACAATTATTGGAAAAATATTTTCTTACTCTATTCTATGATATTTTTATAAATACCTAAAATTTGAAACGACACGAAGGTCATATATACATTTACACAACATGAATGAAACGACATGCAAGTCGCGCAAATTATTACAAACCAATAATTAAATCAAACATCACAAACACATGGGTCAAGAGAGACACTTGTTATCGGATCCATACAAATACAAAAAGGAACCAAAACAAGGAGTGCCAAAATCCTTGTAAGCCATATTTTGATAAAGATTGATTTAAACATACACTTTTGGCACTTGAACAAAAATCAATCTTTGTTTGCATATTTCTATGCCATCAAAATTTTTGACAACATAAACACACAAACACACTTTATGTTTTGTAAGTATGGTTTTCATGCCAAAACCATCCAAATAACAACATGCAAGTGAATCAAAATATTTTGGGAAAACAAAACCCAAAAATCCATACTTAATGGAAAAAGCAACTTTTTCTTTTATTTTTACAAATACTAGTTTTGTAAAACAAGGTTTTCAAGACTTTAATTTATTTTTCCCTCTTTCATTTATTTTATATCAAAACAAAATAAAATATCTTGGTATTTTCGGATCCATCACAAAAATTCCGAAATTTTGATCTTTATAAATATTGGACCATGACATAAAAAAACGTTTTTCAAACATGCATGTCAAAATCGATGGTCCAAGAGGGAGGGAAAAAACGTAAAACTTGAAAAAACCTTAGAAATCCTTTTGCATGTTCTTTACCCATCTTTTTCCGAAAATGTGTACAAAAACATTCAAAACCGATTTCTTCAAGAAAAAGATGAGAAAAGTGCTATCACCTTGTACAAGTGGCTCTGATACCACTGTTGGGAGAAGAAGTTTTGCCAAACATAAACATGCAACAGAAGCAAAAAAAAAAAAAAAAATTCCTTTAGAGGATCCATTGTACAAGTGAAAATAGAAACTAAAATGATAAAAGAGATGAAAAGAGATCATACCCTTGAAGACAATGGAGGATCCAAAGGAGAATCCCTCTATCAAGTTCACACCCAAAGCTCCAAGCTCCTTTGCAAGAAAATTTCCTTGTTCTCTATGTGCAACACACACTTTGTGTATGTGTGTGTGTTGGTCGAATTCTAGAGAGAGAGATGGGGAGGAGAGGCAATTTTTTAATTGCATGTAAGGGAGAGATGGAGTTTTGAAGTATATAAAATGATTTTAGTGGGAGAGGTGAGAGGTGGAGTGTTGTAGTGTCCAACAACTCCACATGACACTCCATATCTCCAATATTTATAAAAAATATCCCTTAACTTTTGTCTTAGTTTCTAGTTAACCCATCATTTATGATGTTTAACAAACTATCCCTTTTGATAATTAATTCTTGCAATAATAGTTTGGACTTTGTGTGCGACCGAATAAGATAATGCCAATAATTAATTATTTTTGTGTCAACGGGCATATCTCCAACAAGGATCATTGGGTGCCTCCCCCCACATCTGAGTACCAATCGGTGAGTTTGTGGCCTTGATCCTAGTATGGTGAGCTCAATAACTTGGAAAGTAACCTACTTTTGTGTTCTGCCACAATCCTTGGAAAATTGTGTCTCTCTCGTCATCGCAAGATGTATTGGACCCCTCGGGTCGTATGTAATATTTTGAGCAAAGTAAACGGTTGATTCTAAATGTAAAACTCTCCTTACCAAACTGTATTTGTTGATTTATATAAACTGTTTGTTCTGACTAGGTGAAAAGCCTAACATTTGTTTTCATGAATGACATGTATAACAGGTTCCCTTAGCGGCAGGTCACCCTTGGTTTGAGAGAATAGCGTTGGGCCATTATGGTACTTTTGAGATAGGAACTTTTGGAGCCTTGGTTTACAGATTGTTCTTTTATTTTGAGAAATTTGGGTTTTTGTTGAAATCAATTGTAAGTAATCTGTTCGAATTGTGTTCTGGATCAAATCTACAAAGTTTGATGGTATATTTTGGAGTATTGAAGGATTTGAGGCTGAAAAAGTGAACTGGTGTTCGAAGTTCTGAAGAACTCGCAAGATCCAAGGAACTCGCAAGATTCATACATGAAGAACTCGCAGAGGGTGAAGAACTCGCAGAGTGTGATCTGCGACAAGTTTTTGTTTGCTTTCTTTGGTTTGCGACAAGCAAGAACTCGTAGGACTTTGTCTGCGACTTCTTGGTGTTTGTTCTCTTTGCTTTGAGACAAGTGATATGCGACAAGTTTCTTGATTGAAATTTTTCTAAGTATAAGAACTCGCAGACGCATTGCGACAAGTTAATCGTCGAAAATTTGTCTAAGTAAGAGAACTCGCAGATGCTTTGCGACAAGTAAGTCTCAGAACTCCCAGACTTCTATCCGCGTCAAGTAAGAACTCGCAGACAGCTATATGCGACAAGTACAGAACTCGCAAGCCTTTGTTTGCGACAAGTCCAGAAGTCGCAACCTTCAGTCTGCGACAAGTGAGAACTCACACGCTTCAGTCTGCGAGTTCCTCATTTCTTAATTCATTTGGTCTGCGACTAGTGGGTTCTTAGTGTTTTGCGACAAGTACTCTCTAGTGCTTTGCGACTTCAGTACTTTGTCAATTTTTGGCTATTTTCAGAATTCTTGGAAAATTTTTGTTTCTGTGTGTAAAGATCTGTGCAAATTATCAAGATGACTTCTCGAGATGCTCTTGCAATTGGTACTGATGTCAAACCACCCGTTCTCATCAAGGGTGAGTATGAACAATGGAAAGACAGATTTTTGGACTTTATTGACAGACATGAGCTTGGTGAATATATCAGACTATCGTTGAAAGAAGGGCTCATGAAACCTCCGATAAAGGTTCATACTATAATAGAGGATGGAGTAGAGGTTGTGACAAAGGAATATGAGCTTGATCTTGATGAGTATGAAGATGAAGATAAGAAGAGGCACAAAGCTGATAGATTGGCTAAATCCTTTTTACTTCAAGGAATACAAAATGAGATATATGTGAAGATAGACAGCTACAAAGCAACCGGAAAGCAGATATGGGATCAGTTGGAAAGGATGATGTTGGGTTCTAAAGTTGGTAATCAATTGAAGGTGTCAAATTGTCTTAACAATTATGAAGAGTTTAAAGCTAAGGAAAGTGAGAGCCTAGAGGCAACCTATGACAAATTCGTCACTCTTCTAAATGAGCTGAGCAAGAATAGAGTGAATAAATCTCAGATTTAACTTAATGTGAAGTTTCTGGGTATATTGCAACCCGAATGGAAAAGATTTACACGCCAGATGAAACAGCTCAAGGATCTTAATGAGATTCCTTTGCATGAGGTTTATGAAACTCTACGACAGAATGAAGAAGAGGTTGATGAGATAAGAGCTCAGAAGAAGAAAGTTGAGAAACCAGTTGTTGATCTGGTGGTTTTGGTAGTAAAGAGAAAGGAAAAGAGATCAGTAAGTCTGAAAAAGAAGAAAGTGATTGTATCTGAGTATGAGGAAGAGAATACTGATGAGTCTGATTCTGATAATGGTGAGAATCTTAAGCAAACAATGCTTTTATTGACCAAGGCATTCTAAAAGAAGTTTTACAAGAAACTTGGGTCAAACAGTCAAAGGTATTCCTCAGGTTCAAAGAATTATGAACATAAGGAAAAGATTGAAGGAAAGAAAAGAATTGAGGAGAAAAGGCCGGAAGAGAAAAGGTATGTGAATCAGTATGTTGAAAAGAAAGGAGAGGAGCCAGTAAAATGCTACAATTGTGATAAGATATGCCATTTTGCCAATGATTGTCGGAAGCCAAAAGTCAGAAATTATGAGTATTACAAGAACAAGATGCTTCTAGCCAAGCAAAAAGAGACAGGCAAAGCTTTGATGGCTGAGGATGATTACTGGCTTGATCATTCAGATGATGAGGAGGAGAAAGAGGAGACTGCCCATATGTGCCTAATGGGACAGAAAGTTATTGAGGAGATGTCAGATGAAGAAGATTCTGAAGAGGTAAATGATATGACTGAATCTGATTTCTTAACTCAAATGTAATCCATGATGGTTGAACTTCAGAATTTACAGTCTAAACTCAAACGTGAAAAAGGTGTCATTACAAAGAAAAATCAAGCAATACAGAAACTCAACAATGATATTGTTGAGAAGAATGTATTGATTGAGACTTTACATAAAAATATTGATACATGTGCTAGAGAAATGACTGTAATTCATAATCAATTTTTTGAAACATCTTCAAAATTCAAATTGTGTGAACTTGAGATAAAAGAGGTTGCTAAAAAGTGTTTATCTTTAAAGAAAGAAAACAAGTCTTTGATTGAAAAAGTGAGTGGTTTGGAAGAAAAACTTTATACTAGAGGTCAGACTGATCAAACCATTTATCTTAATAAACCAAAAGAGGTTACTTCTTTAAATGAGTATTGGGGTATCGGTTACGATAATCCTAATTACTTGAAGAAGGGTATTTCAAAAGTGTCTACTTTATATGATTTTGGATTTCTAAAATTGGCACAGAAACATTCTGAACTCAAAGTCAAATGGAAAAAATCATCAGATGAAATAGAGGCTAAGGAAGATGAGAAAAGGAAAAATAAAACTAAAATGCAACTACCATTTCGTTATGAAAAGTTGAATTCTAGTTACAATTCTAAACAGTCAAAATTTCTTTCAAACGATTATTTTCAAAGTTATTCTACAGAGGAAATGGAGGAAAAACCTATTGAAGGAAAGATATATGTTCCTTCACTCATCTTAGAAAGTAAAATTTCTAAGCTTGAGAATACTCTTGAAGAAGAAAGAATTTTGATTGGATTAGAACAAATGGTATTTTCTACTGTTTTTATAAACATTGATTTCTCCAATACTTCCAAAGCTCCTACATCTAATGATGATGCTGTTTTGTTTGATTAAGAGTTTGATTTTCTAAACTCTGATGGTTGTTTTGATAAATGTGTTGAACAATTTGATTTTAATGCAAAACTTCCAGATCATTCTCAATTGTTGTTAATTCTAATGGTTTACCAAATGTGTATGAAAAAGGTGAATCATCAACGAAAGTTGATAAACCAGTTTTTGCGAGCACCTATTATGCCAAGGGTAAGAAAAGAATGAATAGACACTCACAAAAACATACCAACACTGGTAAATCAAAGAAGAAACAATCTCGCATGTCTCACAGTTCTAACATGAAATATTCATATGTTTCAGATTTGAAAAAGAGAAAGCCCGAAGTGAAACCTGAATGGAGACCAAAGAAGAAGATTGATGAGACTACAAAATCATTTTTTTGTTTCCGAATGTAATAGGGTTACTGATAGTGTATCTGGTATAGTTGGTCAATGTGTTTCTTATAAACAAAAACTTGTACATCCTTACAAGTCTTATACAATAAAGCAATTGATCCAATTATCTCTGTCTACTACTCAGTCTTCCACATCTCATCGAAATGATTTTGTTACTCGTCAATATTCTTATCATTGGTTTGGTTCATATTATGTTTATGATCTTTATGTTTCAAAAGCTTTTCAAAGGTTAAAAGGACCCAATTTAAAATGGGTGCCAAAATCCTGTGCTAACTTGCTAGGACCCATCTATAAATGGGTACCTAAACCTGTTGTTGTCTGATTTCTCTTGTGTCGACCCGTCATATGTGGTACTTGGATTCAGGTTGTTCTAAGCATATGACCGCGTAGAAAGATATTTTATCTAATTATGAAGAGAAATTCTACGGCAACGTAAGATTTGGGAATCACCAGTTTTCACCAATTCTTGGTTATGGAGATGTAGTGCAAGAGAATGTCACGATAAAGAAGGTGAGTTATATTGAAGGATTAGGGCACAATCTATTCAGCATTGGTGTTCTGTGACAAGGATTTAGAGGTGAATTTCAAAGCCAAGAGATGTTGTGTTAGAACTGAAGATGGCAAAGAACTCTTGGTCGAAACGAGAAAGTCAAACCTCTACACGATTAATCTATCAAATGTCAAGACTGATAATGCAGTGTGTCTACTTTCTAAAGCCTCTATGAAACAAAGATGGCTATGGCATAGAAGGCTATCTCATCTCAACTTTCGCTACATTAACAAGTTGGTGACTGGCAATTTGGTTAAGGGTTTACCTGAGTTAAAATACGTCAAGGGACATCTCAGCATGTGAGAAAGGTAAGATGAAAAGAGCATCACATAAGCCTAAGCCTGAACCGAGCACAAGTACTCCTTTAGAAATGTTGCATATGGATCTCTATAGTCCAATGTGAATGCAAAGCATAAACGGCAAGAAATACGTATTGGTGATTGTGGATGATTATTCTAGATACACTTGGGTCAAATTTATAAGATCAAAATATGAGACGCCCGATGTCATCATCTCATTCCTAAAGATCGTTCAAGTGAACTTGCAGAAGACAGTTAAGCTTCTTAGAACTGATAATGGCATAGGATTCAAGAACAAAACAGTTGAAGATTATCTCGAATCGGTCGGGATAACTCATCAATTTTCTTCTGCCAGAACTCTGGAACAAAATGGGGTAGTTGAACGAAGAAATCGGACTCTTGTTGAGGCTGCACGAACGATGATGAGCCAATCCGATCTACCTTTATTTTTGTGGGCCGAAGCTGTCTCAACTGCATGTTATACTCAAAATCGTGCAATCATTCATCGTCGGTTTGGTAAAACACCATATGCTTTGATAAACAATAGAATACCTAACATTAAACATTTTCACATCTTTGGATGTAGGTGTTTTGTGCTGAATGATAAAGAGAACTTGAACAGGTTCAGTCCCAAGGCTGATGAAGGCATCTTCATTGGATATTCTCAAACGTCTGTAACATACAGAGTTTATTTGAAGAAATCAAATATTGTGGTTGAGAGCGTCAACGTCACATTTGATGAAGATATGGCTTCTGATCAAATCAGTTTAGAACCCGTGATAACTGGAGTATTAGCTTATGGACAAATCAGTCTAGAACCTGCGGTTAAAGTTTCTAATTCTGATAAAGCGTCAACGTCAACATCTCATTTAACATAATTAGATTTATTGTTTGAACATTTTTATGATGAGTTTTTTGGTTCAAAAGTAACTGATAATTCATGTAATCATCATCCAATCACTTCAGATGTATCAACTGAATCAAATTCCCCGATTCAAGAAGAAACTTCAGTTCAAACACCTACTCAATCAGTTGAAGTTGCACATGAAACTGATGAGCCAGAAGTTGCCCATTCAGTTGGATGTACTGTCATGCCTATCCAACAGACATCAAATGTCCAATCCACTGAAACTTCTGCACCAGTTACTTCAACTGAATCCCTACATGATGAACATACTGGATATCTAGATGATAAACATGATCAATTTACATCTAATCCACTCCCTCATATACATAAGTGGACCAAAGAGCACCCGGTACATCAAATTATTGGAGATCCATCAAAGCCGGTGAAAACTAGGTCTACAACGAGTGCATGTTTGATTCTTTTCTGAGCAAGATAGAGCCTACACGAGTATACGAAGCTCTAAAAGATCCAGATTGGATAACAACTATGCAAGAAGAGCTCAATCAATTCGAATCTCTTAAAGTTTGGAGACTCGTACCTCGACCGGAAGGCAAAACAATTATAGGTACGAAATGGGTATTCAAAAACAAGAAAGATGAAGATGGTATCGTGGTAAGAAACAAAGCAAGACTTGTTTCTAAAGGATACCGGAAAGAGGAAGGAATAGATTATGATGAGACATACGCTCCAGTTGCACGTATAGAGGCAATCAGAATGTTTCTAGCCTACGCTGCACACAAAAACTTCACTGTCTACCAAATGGACGTGAAGACTGCCTTTCTAAATGGTATATTGAAAGAGGAGGTATACGTCTCACAACCAGAAGGGTTTGTCAATGCTGAAAAACCGGATCATGTTTACATTCTTGATAAAGCCCTCTATGGTTTAAAGCAAGCTCCTCGAGCCTGGTATGATGTTCTATCAAAGTTTTTAGTCAAGTCTGGGTTTTAAAAAGGTAAAAGCGATACTACTCTTTTTATTAAAAAGGAAAAAGTTGATATCATTTTAATTCAAATATATGTGGACGATATACTATTTGGTTCAACAAATCCGAAGTATTGTAAGAACTTTTCTAATCTAATGGTGTCCAGATTTCAAATGAGTATGATGGGAGAGATGAATTTCTCTCTCGGATTACAAGTTAGATAATTTTCTACGGGGATTTTCATAAATCAATCAAAGTACACTTCTGATCTTTTGAGAAAATTTAAATTGGAAAATTGTACTTCAATTGATACCCCGATGACACCAGGAACTAAGATTGGAGCTGATCTTTCTGGAAAAGCTGTTGATCTTAGAACCTATAGATGAATGATTGGTTCTTTAATGTACTTAATGGCGAGTAGACCAGATATTATGTTCTCTACATGCTTATGTGCTAGATATCAAGCTTCACCTAAAGAATCCCATTTAGATATTTAATGTACCTAAAGAGAATATTTAGATATCTGAAGGGAACTGCAGATCTTGGTTTGTGGTATCCTAAAGATAAAGGTATTGAGCTAACAGCATATTTAGACGTAGATCATGCAGGTTGTATGTTAGACAGGAAGAGTACTTCGGGATATATACAATTCTTGGGAGATAAGCTCGTGAGTTGGACTTCGAAGAAACAACTGTGTGTATCTATTTCAACAGTCGAGGCAGAGTACGTAGCTACGGCTAGCTGCTATTCTCAAGTGTTGTGGATGCGAACACAACTCCGAGATTATGGCTTCCAATATAACAACCTTCCGATTTACTGTTATTCCAAGGGCGCTATTGATATATCTGCGAACCCTGTCCAACACACGAAAACCAAGCATATTGACGTGAGATATCACTTTATCAAAGATAATGTTGAAAAAGGAACAATTGAACTTTACTTTGTAAACACATATTATCAACTTGCTGATTTGTTTACCAAGCCGTTAGACGAAAAGAGATTTAATTTTCTCATTTCGAAACTTGGCATGTTAAACCTCAAGACATAATCTGTAGTTACCTAGTATAGTTTATTTTTGTTATTTTTCTTCATTACTTTATTATTAATCTGAATGATATATGCACTTAAAGTTTGTTCATGATTTCAGGGGGAGTGAGACAACGATTAGATAATCTAAATTTGAGGGGAAGTATGAATAATTGCATATATTTTTCACTGATATATTTTGTGATGCATATGTTCAGGAGGAGTAAGGACATTGACTTCTGATTACATCTGATCAGAACTCGTTCTTAAAACGTTTTACTGGTTTTATGTCTTTAATTTTTCAATAAAGGTTTTTGTTTCAATAAGACTTTGTTGCTTTGACGACTTTCTAACTACATGCATATTTTGAGGGGGAGCTTACATGATCATATCAATCATGACTTTGAAGCTGACTTCATGCGATTAAAGTTGAGCGTAAGGACTATTCTAATCTTAATCTCATTATGTATTAAAGAAGGACAATTTTCAGAAATGAAAACATGTTCTTAAATGTTCAAACCACTTCTTATTCTCAAAACAGATTTTATGAATTTCGAAGTGTGATTTTAAATGTTTTTCATTGTTATGAGCTTTCATGATTAACTAACCGTGTGTTTCTAAAGATAAATACTTGTGTATTATCTTTTCCATATACTTTCAAGTATTCATACACATCGGTTTAGCATTTTTTATTGACTATGTTCTTACCATGTCTCAAATTGAAACTAATTTTCGATGGTAAGACACCCCATTTGAAATTCAAAATTTGTTGAGCGTTGATTCATTCAAAGCGTTTCTTTCAAAAATGTCTATAATTGTTCTTATAGACAACTTCCAACTTTTCATGACCTAAGCTTATAATGATAAATCATTCTTATTTTGATTTTTTTTCATAAACAAGCCTTTTGTATTCATTTCATTCATTCAAATATACTTGTTATGAGAAAATCTTCCATGTTTAAAATGCTCAAATCTTCATGATTATCTTCATGAGCATACATATATCTGACATGTATTTCATACCGTGCATTAACTGAAAAAGTTAAACCAAGTGAGCAACATTTTGCTTTTAGGACAATATACATGGGATCAGTGTGAGAACTTAATTGAACTTCTATGGATTCACGATAACCAGTGTTTCCTACCCATGAAGTTATCCTTGAGTGATCGAGAGGCGAGGGGTAATTATATGAATGTGGGTGTGTGATGAGATAGAATGAAAAGAGAGTTTGTTAGAAGTGAGCTTAAATGTTAAAAAGAAATAGGGTGAGAGATCAGAGTAAAAGAATATCAAACTTTGCACCAACTTTTTTTGAGTCGAGCAGCCACATTATTGTTGCTTCACAATTCTTTCGTGAAACAGGCACTAGCCCATGCCAACTCTTGCTTTAAACCCCACCAACTACTCATTTCTTTCTCAACAAAGAGATGTTTTAAATTTTTATTGGGGACGCAACACATTATCTATCTCGTCTTCATTCAGAAGATGTGGATATTGAAACAGAAGGATGTATGCCCCACCTTTGCACTTCGATCATGCACAATTGAGTCCGTGTAATACTGTTGTTGTCTCAATGGTTTACACATTTTGAGCCTATTATAAAACATTCATGTTTAAATTCTTTCATACACAAGCACAAACACACAGAAAATTCGTTTTTCTGTCGGAACGTTCATAGAATAATATTGTGTTATTCGATGATTGAATGGAAGACCTGGGGAGTGAATATCAATAAAATTCCTTCTACTGTACATTCGTTGTACTAAGTAGCTTCATGCTGCTTGCAGGCATCTTAACTTATTCATTTGTTGATTCAGAGTTACATTCTTATTTGTCCGAATTTGAAAAGATTTGGATGAATACATTATGAATTGACAGATAGTTCAGATTCTCATTTTGGAAAGATCAGTTGGTCAGAAATCAGGAAATAGATTCATGACATTTCTTGAAGAAGTTTTGATGATTTCTATGTTGCATCATCAAAAATGGGGAAATGATCATGAAATATTTGAATTTGAGGAAGTTACATGTTTGGAATATGGGAGAGAATTTTATTCAAGAAATGAGATGATCAATAAATGACGAAGTTTGAAAGATTTATTGTCCGAGTTATAGGGAGAATGGTCATAATAATAAAGAAAGTTCAAGGAATTCTAAAAGCTTGATGAATATTTGCTGAAATTTTCTTTAAAGATTATTTTCTGAAGAAAAGTGAGTTGAATCTGAAGATAATTTCTTTTCTGAAGTCTGAAAAAGGTTTTATTACCTTGGGGGAAATTGTTAAAGATTCTTGAAGAAGACATTTACAGACTTTGGGGGATAATACTGTAATTCTGAAGATTGTTTATTAAGACTTAAAGAGAAAGATAAAGAAAAAAGGGGGAGATTGACTTTGATTGATTTGTTCAAATAAAGGGGAGATGAAATGTTTATCTTTGTGAAGATGATGAAGGAAGAAATTGAATTTGTCAAAGATCAAACAAAGGAGAAGATTGTTCGTGAATGCTGAAATTTGTTTCTGTTTATCCAAAAAGGGGGAGTTTCAATGCTTATTTCTTTTGAAGATGATCTTGAATCCAAAGGGGGAGATTGTTATTGCATAAATATGTTGGATCCAAGATCATGAAGTTGAAAGTCAAAGCTCAAGTCAAAGTCTCTTAAAGCATTGTCAAAGTCAAAGCTTCTTAATAAGGAAAGTCAAAGTCTAGTTTAGTTTTTGTCTTTGTAAGCTTGTTGGTATAAATAGTTTTCTTTTGCTTGTAATCATTAGGCACCTTAATAGAATTTGCATTTTAGAGAGAGAAATTTTGAGAGAGAAAGAGTTTGTAATATGTAAGATTGAAATTGAATCATACGACATCGTGAGTTGAATTTTTGTTCATCTTGATTGATTACACATTATTGGGACACACACAATCTTAATTTGTCTGAATTTGAAAAGATTCGGATAAACACATTTATGAATTGATGGTAGAATGTTCATATCAGATCAGATGGAGTTCATATTTTCTTTGGGGGAGATTGTTTCTCATGAAGACTGTACTTATCTTGATGTTTGGGGGATATATTTTCAAAGACAAATCTGACGTTGACATGTTTTGATGATTCTGATTTCTCATAATTCATCAAAAAAGGGGGAGAAATTTCAAGAGTTTCAAAGTCAGAATTACACTAATCTTATCTGAAAGGGGAGATGATTCAAAGTTAAATTTCTGAAGAAAGCAAAGTCAAGAGAAAGACGTAAAGTGGAGAGAATTTGTATTTCTAGTCAAAGCAAAGTCTAATGATTATCAAGCTGAAGAGATTATTTTGAAATATTGTTACATATTTGTGACAAATAGGAGAGATTGAAGAAGATATTAAAGTTTTGAAGTTTTCAAAGTCTGTGAGGAAAGACAAAGTTGTTCAAGTTTTGAAGTTGTTAGAGATTCTGCTTTGAAGATTTTGCAACTAGAAGATGACCTGAAGATTATCATCAATTTTTTTTTAATCTTGAATCCAAATGGGGAGATTGTTAAGTCAAGATTGTATTCAAGATTAAATTAGGGGTCATAGTTGTAAATGTTGTATAGTGAAATGGTTTTGTTGTTAAGCTTGTAAGTCAAAGTATTTGTCTTTGACATTAGTTAATTGAGTTGTAAGGCCAACTGTCTTGACCGTATATAGTATGTTCTTTGTATTTGTAAGAGAGCGTACATGAGAGAGTTAAGATATCACACACACACACACACATACGAATCTGAGAAATAGGTATATGACACTGTTAGATCTGTGACTCAAAGAAATCATTGTAATTATTGTTTTATCAATCAAAGAATGATTTCTACTTAATCAGTGTATGATTCATAGAGCTTGGATTGGACTTTCATTTATATTATTATATTTTTCATCTTTTTACACTGAACTTTCTTTTCTAACCATATGAATCTCCATATGGAAGTTACACATAACTTCAATGCTCAAACATGCAAGTAAAAAAACAGATTAAAAGATATAACAATATAGGTGTTAAATGAATGAAATTGTTAAGAATGTAAAGATACATCTCAACCATCCATTTAATTTAAGCACTTTGTGAAATTGACCGTGAGGTACATGACTATAATATAATAAATGATAAATAATTGAATAGGAAGGTGAAAGTATGATTTGGTCAAATTTTAACGTTTTCAAAAAACTTAATTTAATAAAGAGTAAATTAAGGGTTTGATCCCTAAGATTTGTCATTTATTATGAAATTGGTTTTTTATCTTCATTTATTACAACAACAATAAAAAAACAACTTATGGAATATGTATTGGATTTGGTCCCTCATACTAACGACAATCCAACTTGTTCGTTAACTATGAGGGTAAATTGGTCTTTTTAACATTTTTCTATTTATTTTATCATTTTTTTCAGACCACAAGGACTAAATATGTAATTTACACTAAATTATATTACATTTAAAATTGACTATCAATCATTTTTCTCCCTGCTATTCTCTCTCTCACCTCTATCCTCCCTCTCCCTCATAATTTCTAGATCTCGGTCTTAACTATACAACACAATAACATACACCCATACATCATATCAGGGACGGACCCATAAAATTATTCAAACGGTGGCACCATATAATTAATATAATATAATATAGACCCAAAAATAATAACAAAAAGTATTGTTTTTATAGGACCGATAAATAACTCCTAAATTTGTATCCGACGCATATTCATTTTTTGAAAACGGTCAATATGTAGTTATATACCCAAAAATAATTACAAAAAATATGTTTTTATAGGAATGAGAAACAACTCCTAAATTTGTCATCGACGTGTCTGTTGGTCCCGGAGGTGCTTAACAAGTTTGTAGAAGGGGGGGGGGGTTGAATACAAACACAGAAATTAAAGTTTAATACATTGTTTATTGATAAATCAAAAATACAATTTACAAGTTTGTTGCGGAATAAGATTAAGACAGACTCAATCTAAACAAACTTAAGAAACACTAAGATAATTGCACAAGAAATTCAGAGAGTGGGAGATTAAGAGATATAGAAAACAAAGGTTTCTATATGGAGTTCAAGGATTGAGCACACTTTCAGATGAAAGGGTGAACGTCCTATTTATACCCTTTGCATTAAATGCATGGCAGGGCACTTTACACGTGGCGTTCACTGATTGGCTTTGGGAGTCTGACTTTTGGGAGACATGCTTTCGGCCGGGTCATGAACAGTGTAGTTGACAGAGTTGTTCTACGAATGGTTGCAGAGACTTGTCCGTTCTGACACATTGTACTAGGTTGTGCAAGGATAGACAAAAGGAAACATGAGGCATAAGCTTTGTGATCGATTGATCGCTGAGTATCTCTAAGTTCAGAGATAAAGAGGTTCAGCTATCGCTGAAGCTTTTTCTCATGTTCCTTCGCGTATAAGTAGAGTTGTATTTGCTTCACTGATATCCGCATCAGGTCACTAGTAGACTTCTCTTTGTCCAGCAGCATCGTCTTCGATTCAGCTATGAACATATGTTGACGCGAGACTTGTCTTCAGGGATTACGTTGGCTGTTTACTTTAGGAACTATCAGTGATAATTGAACAGACTCAGTCTGATCACTGATAGTGAAATACTAATACATAGAAATGTTTATAAGAAAGACTATCAGCGATAACTGAACAGACTCAGTCTGATCGCTGATGGTGAAACACTAATACATATTAAAACGTAATTTTCACTAAGTATAGAAGAGGGTCGTTATCAAATCACTGAGAGAGTTTGGATCAACAATCTCCCCCTATTTGATAATGACAAAGTAACTGAAGAAAATTACTTTATAATTCAAAATGATGGAATAATCAGGACTCGTAACATACATGTCCCAATTACTATTTTGAGGGATCTTTTACAGCACTTGATGGAGTTAAGTACTTCACTGAAATTTTCATTAAACCAAGAAAAGAATTACAGGAAATGAAAAATTACAAGTACAAGTGATGTACTAACTGCTGTAAGTTAAACTAATAGATTACAAGTAAGAAAACTAATCTATCAGCTATCTAAAGAAGACTTAGGAGGATTGATCATATACTCAGGTATTTCTTCTCCTTTCTGTCTTCGTTCCAGAGATTCTTGGCTGATAATTTCTTTAATTTTCTCAGCAGCAGGGAAGAAGTTACACCATAAGCATAAGAGATCCTTGAGATGATTCAGAGGACAGATAGGAATCTCAGAGACTCTTTGAAATCTGAGTTCCTCATCATCATCTCTGAAGAATATTCCATAAGGATTGTCAATTACTTGACCAGCTTGAAAAGGACCACCAGGAGGCAGAGATAAATCCAGAACTGAAAGATCGGGAGAAGGACCAAACAGTGCATCTCTTGAAAATTTGATAGAAGTTTCATTCCTGATGATGGCGACGTCTTCAGAGGAGGAGGACCCAATTCTTCTCTTGAGTTTCTTGGGATTGGGAGGGATAGGAGATGGCAGATTCAGTACAGAAGTGACTCTGTTGATGAGAGCTTCAAGAAGTCCTTCAACGTAGCCTCTGTATGTAGATTTCGATTTCTTCAGCGCATCCCATAATTCTATCCACTCTGTAAACCCAAAGCCTTCAAGTTTGGAAACGTACATAGCTTTCTGGGTTCCATCCTTTCTGGTAATCTCCATGGTCACTGAGAGTTGATTCTTCTTCTTGCGACCAGAGATAGTCACGGTTGTTATTGGAAGAAGCTCAGAGCGATAATCCATCTTCTGTTTACACCATTCGATAGACTTATCGTTGATCTCTTGTTCTTTGGAGCGTTCCTCTTCAATTTCTTTCAGCAGTGCAGCTTGAACTTCCACAGGCTTTCTTTTCAGCTTTTTGTCCTTGACTTGAGAAGATTGAATCTTTAAAGCGAGTTGGGCATCTCGTCTGCATTCAGCGAACAGTTTCTCAGCTTTGGCAGATTCTTCTCGTTCAGCATCAGTGAGGAAGTCGAGCTCTGAGAAGGATGTTTGAAGAGGGATTTTCAGCCGTTGACTTTCTAGTTGAGCGATCATTTCAACTCTTTTCTTCATCACTTTCTCTGACCATTGAGATGGTTGAGAAGGCCTTCCTAGATGGACCAGGGAATCTTCTTCTTCTTCTTCATCAATCTCAGCGATAGAGATTGGGATTATGTCTTCAGCGATAGTAGCTGGAATTATTTGTTCAGAACCCTTAAGCAGGGGAGAGAACTATCTGGTCAGAAAATGAAAAAATTAGATTATTTTTAGGAAAGAAGAGAGATAAAGGCTAGAAAGAAACAGGGGTTGGATTTTTATAGAAAGATAAGGGAACAAGAGTAAGGCATACCTGAGAAGGATTCTCCTCAGGTAGTGAGATCATCTTCAGGGTTCCCTCAGCAGATACACCTTTGCTTTGGGAAGGGGTTCCTAAAGATGTTTCTTGTCTCCCCCCTGCTTGGATAATTTCTTTCGAAGCTATTGTTGATGATGTGGCGGCTGAAGAACACCAGAGAGATGGATCTTCATCGTCATCATCATCATCAACTTGATGAGAATCATCCTCTTGATCTTCAAGATCAAGGTCTTCATCATCGTCTTCATCCTCTTCTTCATCATCGACTATTTCAGCGATGGTGAGAGGGGCTTTATCAGCAGCTATCTCCCCCTCAACCTGAGAGGGAGTTTCCTTCAGTGGTTCAGCAATGACTTTAACCTCTGTGTTTTCTTCAGCGTTCTTCTCCCCCTCTTTGTCATTATCACTGAGAGAGAGATCTTTGATAGGAGATGAAGTTGTTGCGGTAGCCAACTTCTAGACTTCAGCCTCCAGACCTGTGAGTCGTCCTTCAAGTGCAGGGATGTCGGACGTAGCTAGATGAATGAATTCCACAGCAATGGTCAGGGCTGAACGATCATCTTCTGTAAATGAGGGAGCAGGAACTGGAGCTGGTTCATTCAGCTTGTCAAGGACTTGCTGAAGAGTAGCAGTGCAGGAGTCAATCTTTGCAGACAGGTCATCATACTGCTGCTTGGATTCTTCCCTGACTTTGACAATCGCTTCCTGAAGAGTAGCGATCTGAGAAAGGTCAGCTTTGGAGGCGCAGGTGGCAGTTAGCGTCTTCAGCGCATCGCCAGCTGTTTGAACAGCGCTGGTGGTGTTGTTGAGAGAAGCAGAAAGAGAATCCACCTTTGTACTCAAACTGTTGACATTGGTGTCAACAGTCGCCAGACTAGTACCTGAAATATAAGTTAGTTGTTGAGAAACAGGCTTATATGGAGAGGTGAGAGTAGTGTATAGGGTTATAGGATTACCTGAATTATCAAACATTTTGTAGAATTGCATGGATTCCTCAAACGAATGATGTTCAGGTCCTATGGGTCCAAACTGAGGAGTAGGGATAGAAGGAGGGTTAGAGACCAAAGAAATAGGAGGACTAGAGATGGGGATAGAAGATGTAGGGATAGGGGTAGTTACCTCAGGTTGTGTTACTGTTGTTGTGACAGCGACCGAGATCGCTGGCACGGTTGAAGTGGTTGGAGCTGAGGATGTGGAGGAGAGACCCACGAAAGCATCTAAGGAAGTTTGTAGAGAAACATCCTTAGGTATAGAGCTAGAAGTAGCTTTCTCCTTGGTCATCTTGGCCTTCTTCGAAGGACCAAGGGAGCCAGTTGATGGTCGTTTTGAAGGGGTAGCGGCAGGGATAGCAGAAGAAGGAACCTCCTGCGTGGCCGCTGAAGACGAAGAATGTAGGAGAGAGAGACGAGAGCGAAGTTCAGAGATACGTACCTCGTTGGGGAGCGTCTTGACCTCCAGTGATCTCTGACCCACTTTCGGAAAAGATGCATCCGAGTTGGTGGGGTAAGTGGTAGGGTAGAGAAACTTCAGGTACGCGCAGATGAAGCGTACGTAGGGAACTTTGGGATCCCTCTCGGTCTTCTCTATCTTTGACTTCAGGTCGTCAAATATAGTTGTTGCGTAGTCGAAGTTACGTCCAGCGATCACTGAGTAAGCCATCTGGACCTGAACCTTGCTGGCTTGGTCCAGTGACCCACTCTTTCCACTCATACACTGAATGATGTGTGAGAAGAAGTAGTTGAGCTGGGAAGGCATCAGTGCCTTCTTCACGAGAGTCAGCTTCTTGTTTGGAATAGTAGTCCTTGGTTTGGGTTCCCAAGCGTATTCCATGGCATCCAAGAATTGGATGAGTTCAGTGTCAGTTGGCAATGAGTCATATCCATTCCTGGGCATGTCAGGGAATCGAAGAGCTTTCCTCAGGCCTAGGGCAGTCATCATCCCTGAGCCTAGCTGAGTGCTGAAGGAGATAGCAGGAACCTGTTCACCCTTCTTGTTGGTGAGAGAGGTTTCTTCAGCGGTAAACCAGAATTGTTGGAGTAGAGCTTTCGAAGGTGTGGGATCCACAGTGATAGCATAGGCAATGCAGGATTGCCTTAGAAATTGTGCAGCTTCCACCAGATGTGGGTACTTGACACCATCAAAGTCAAGGCGAGCAAGATGGTTGTTCTTTGGAAGTTCAGAATCAGTGATGGCGAACTTGACGTTCTTAGAGGCGACAAGTGCAGATTGAGACATTCTGAGAGTAAACAGATAGATGAATAGAAGAACAAGAACAAGATAGGATACAATTTTAAAGATTAAAAAGGTGTTCTTAAGATAGGATACAAGAACAAGAAGAAAAACCAAAGATTTTGAATGAAGAACAATCAAAATAAAACGGTTTTTAAAGAATAAAATCAAAAATGAAAGTGATTTTATGTGATAAGAATCTTATAAACCCATAATGGTAGACCATAAATGGAGTTTTATGTAAAAAGATTTAAGATAAGAAATCAAGAATAACCTGTGGATCTTTGAAGAGGATGATGCAAAGGCTTGAGAATGCTAGAATGCTTAAGAGAGAATTCTTGCTTAGAAAGTACTTCCAGAAAGCGTAAATTGATAGAATGGAAAAGTATTCCTTTTATATGTGAGAGAGAGGAGAGAGAGTGTGAGAGAAGCGGGAAAACAAATGCACATCATGACATGGACACGTCCCACGAAGTTGATTGGATAGAAGAGCAATGGACGAACGTGTCAGAAAAAGGCATGTCGTGGATTGTCGGTTCAAATGACGTCATAGTTTAAGAAAGAGACTGTTCATTTGTCCGTTTTGAATTTATCACTGAAGAAAAATCAGCAATAGAATTTTCTTTTTGAAAGTATCCCTGATGAAAAGATAGGGATAGATTTTCTTTTAAATGGATCACTGAATATAAATATCAGTGATAAATTTAATTTCAAAAAGCTTTTAATCATTTGAAGAAAGATTCAGTGATTAAGATTTTTTTTTTTAAATATCTCAACTGAATGAAGATTCAGTTGTAGGGATTGAGAAAATATACCTGAGAGTCAGAATATTTATCAGAGAGAATGATGAAAGGGGAACTTTTGATTACTGACGCAATACATGAACACTGAAAAATTATTCTTCAAGGTTCAGCATTCCAAGCTCACTGATGAGAAAGTTGAACCTTGTCTCATCAAGAGGTTTGGTGAATATATCAGCAAGCTGAAAGTCAGTAGGAATAAAGTGAAGTTCAATATCACCATTCATCACATGATCTCTGATAAAGTGATATCTGATCTCTATGTGTTTTGTCTTTGAATGTAGCACTGGATTATTTGCTATAGCGATAGCACTAGTGTTGTCGCAATAGATAGGAATCTTAGACAACTGAAGGTCATAATCTAATAGTTGATTTCTCATCCATAAGATTTGAGAACAACAGCTTCCAGCGGCTACGTATTCAGCTTCAGCTGTGGAAGTGGACACAGAATTTTGCTTCTTGCTTGTCCAACTTACCAGCTTTCCTCCCAAGAGTTGACATCCACCAGTGGTACTCTTTCTGTCAAGTTTACATCCTGCAAAATCACTATCAGAATAACCAGTTAGATCGAACCCTGAGTTTTTGGGATACCAAAGACCGAGGTTAGGAGTTCCTTTCAGATATCTGAAAATTCGCTTTACAGCGATCAGATGGGATTCCTTGGGTTCAGATTGATAGCGTGCACATAAACAAGTAGAGTACATGATGAAAGGTCGGCTTGTTGTGAGATACAGCAGGGAGCCTATCATTCCTCTATAGGCAGTGACATTAACAGGTTTTCCAGAAGGATCTTTGTTAAGTGTCAGGGGTGGTGCCATAGGAGTTTTCATCGCTGAAGTTTGAGTAAGATCAAACTTCTTCAGCATATCTTTAACATACTTACCTTGGCTGATAAAAGTACCTTTGTCAGATTGTTTAATCTGAAGACCAAGAAAATATGTCAGCTCACCCATCATACTCATTTTATATTCTTTCTTCATTCTTTCAGCGAAGCGAGTACACAGAGATGGGTTAGTAGAACCAAATATTATGTCGTCGACATATATTTGTACAAGAATTATATGGCCTTTTATCTTCCTGAAAAATAACGTATTGTCAATCTTGCCACGTTCAAAATTTTCAGAGATAAGAAAAGATGAGAGAGTGTCATACCAAGCACGAGGGGCTTGTTTTAGACCATAGAGAGCCTTATCCAATTTATAAACATAATTTGGATGCTTAGGGTCATAGAACCCTGGTGGTTGTTCTACATAGACTTCTTCATTCAGCTTTCCATTTAGGAACGCTGATTTTACGTCCATTTGATACACAATGAAATCTTTATAGACTGCATAAGCTAAGAATAGTCGAATTGCTTCGAGCCTGGCCACAGGGGCAAAGGTTTCATCATAGTCTATGCCTTCCTCTTGTCTGTATCCCTGAGCAACAAGTCGAGCCTTGTTGCGGGTAACAGTTCCATGTTCATCTAACTTGTTTCTAAACACCCATTTGGTGCCTATTACAGTTTTATCAGATGGTCTAGGAACGAGATTCCAAACTTTGTTTCGAGAAAATTCAGTCAGCTCTTCTTGCATAGCGCTGACCCAGTTTGGATCTCTGAGGGCATCATCAGTCTTCTTTGGTTCTATTAAAGAGAGAAAGTTTACAAAGAGACAGATATTACCTGAGCTTCGTCGTGTCTGAATACCTGCATCTGGATCACCAAGAATTTGATCTATTGGGTGATCTTTGGTCCATCGCTGAGTAGGAGCATTATTGCTTAACTCAGAGGTTGGATCAACAATTGGAATGTTTACTGATGAGGATGATTGAGGTTCATCAGCGATTAACTGTTGAGTAGATTCACTAGAGAGGTTTTCAGACGAAGGCAGATTTGATGGTAGGAGTGTGTTTAGAGGTTCAGCTGAAACCCATGAGGTGGATTCAGCGGTAGGATGTATAATGTTTGGATCATCATCAGTGGCTGGAGGATCTGAATGCTGATGGTTTGGAAAGGAAGGTTCAGTTTCTCTATAGTGAGAAAGCATCCAAGCATTTAACTCTTCATTGTCAGCGATTGGTTTGGAGTTCGCTGAGCGAGTTTCATCAAAAGTGACGTGAATTGTTTCTTCTACGGTTTGTCTTCTCTTGTTGAAGACTCTGTAGGCTTTGGAGATGGAGGAATATCCTAGAAATATTCCATCATCAGCTTTTGGGTCGAACTTTCCAAGTCGATCTCTGTTGTTTAAGATAAAGCACTGACAACCAAAGATATGAAGAAAACTGATAGAAGGCTTCCTTCCAACAAAAAGTTCATAAGTTGTCTTCCCAAATCGCTTTATTATCAGCGATCTGTTTTGAGTAAAACATGCAGTGTTTACAGCTTCAGCCCAAAATTGAGTAGGGAGATGAGAATCGCTGAGCATTGATCTAGCAGCTTCTATGATCGTTCTGTTTCTTCTTTCAGCGACTCCGTTTTGCTGAGGTGTTCTTATTGAAGAGAAGTTGTGAGAAATTCCCTTATTTTCAAAGAAATTATTCAGGGAACTATTCTTGAATTCAGTTCCATGATCACTTCTTATTGAACGAACAGTAAGATTGTTCAGCACTTCCATCTTTTTCACAAAAGATATTAGTTCTTCTGGAGTATCACTCTTACAGCGAAGAAAGATAACCCAGGTGTAGCGAGAATATCCATCTACAATGACAAGTGTATATTTCTTTCCAGCTATTGATTGGATGTTGACAGGGCCAAACAGATCCATATGTAAGAGCTGAAGAGGACTTGTCACTGAGGAAACTTGTTTCGACTTGAAACTTGCTTTTGTTTGTTTTCCTTTTTCACATGCTAAGCAGAGAGATTCTTTGTCATATGAGTACTGAGGAAGACCAGAAACCAGTTCCTTAGATGAGAGAGAATTCAGGGTTTTGAAGTTTAGATGAGAGAGCCTTTTATTCCATAGCCAGTTGACATCAGAAGAGGCCTTAGAGAGAAAACATAAGTTATCAGTGATAGTAGAGTCCATATCTATTACATAGACATTTTCTCTGCGATGACCACTGAGAGCAAGTTTTCCTTTCTCATTTACCACTGAACATGCTTTCTTAGTAAAGCGTACTTCATAGTCTTTATCACATAGCTGACTGATGCTTAGAAGATTGTGCTTCAGTCCATCTACATAAGCGACTCTTCTAAAGGTAGTTGTCCCATTGCTGAGAACACCAAACCCTTGGGTATATCCTTTTCCATTTCCACCAAAAGTCACAGAGGGACCTTTCTCTTCCTTGTATTCAGTGAGCAGGTTTCTTTGTCCAGTCATATGACGAGAACATCCACTATCAAGATACCAGATGCCCTTTGATCCCTGCACACATAAGGAAGATTAAACGTTGTTTGGTACCCACTTTTCAATGGGTCCTTCAGAGTTAGTGGATAAGAAAGGGTCAGCTGTCTTCTTAGCAGATGAAGATTCAGCTTTAGTGGTAATCTTCACTTTGGTTAATTTCTTAACCTTAGTGGTATTTTTCACCTTGGTTGATTTTTCAGCCTTGGTGACCTTCTTAGCTTTAGAGGCATTTTTCTTCACTTTAGCTATTTTATCAGCTTCAGTGGCAGTTGGACATTTACTTGCAATATGATCAGTAAAACCACAGTGATAACATTTTCTGTATCTGAAAATGGTTTTAGGATCAGAAGTAGAAGGTTTTGCAAGTTTAAGATGAGCAGGGCCAGGTCCAATAAGACTTTTCTCTTGAGATCTGGGAGGAATTTTCATTTCTTCAGATCTCGACGGTTTAAGGTCAATCTTCAGCTTTGGAGGACAGAGATCAAATATTTCTATCACAGATCTAGAGGATTGCTTAGCTGAAGGTTTAGAAGGAACTTTCAGCTTTGCTTTCCTGGTTGCCTTCTGAGGAAGGAGAATGGACTTTCCTTTATCCGTAGACTTAGTGTCTTTGGATTTTTCCTCCGGGATGGGATTTGAAGAACAGAGATAGAATTGATTATAAGAAGTGTCAAGGAAATAGGTGACAAAAGTTCTAAACTTAAGCGAGGAACTCTCTTCCTTAGGATCGTCCTGAGGTGTCCAAAAACCAAGACCAGTTCTGTCACTTTCAGGGGTTTGAGCTTTTATTATCTCAGAGATCTTTGTTGATGATTTGCACCATTTTTCAACATGAGCCTTTTCTGCTTTTAGAGCAGCAATGGCTTGTTCACGTTCAATGCTGATGATTTCATTTATAATGACTTGATCTTTCAACTTTTCTTCTAAAAGATTTAGTTCATAGATCTTTTCATGACATCTCTCTAGCTCTTGAGTTAAATGTACGTTTTTATTCTCAGCTTGAGTTTTGTCGTTTAGAGCATTATAAAGGTCAATTGTCAGCACATCAACAGCACGACTTCTCTCAGCTTCAGGTAGAGAGGGATTTGTAGAGATAGATACCTGAGATGATATGTAGCTCATAGAAGGTTCAGATGGTTCTTCCACTTCTTCTTTAATCTCAGCCATGAGGCAAAGATTAGCGACTTCTTCATCATCAGAAGATGATTCTTCTGATTCAGCCCAGTCATGTTCTTCAGCGATGAGACCTTTACCTTTTTGCTGATAGCTTTTCAGCTTTTGATATTTGTTCTTCAGCTTAAGGTATTTGTCATCACTGGATCTTCTTGAGGTAGAAGGTTGGAAGACCTTTTTCGACCTGCACTCACTAGCAAAATGTCCAATTTTTCACAGTTATAGCAAGTGGCAGTAGCTTTATCAACCGGAGTTGATTTTGGCTTTTCAGTAAGAGAGAGAGGTTTACTTCTTCGGAAGTTACTCTTTCTTGCAAATCCCTTAAAAGAGTTTGTCAAGAGTGTTAAGGACTCATCAAACTCTGAAAGATCAGGGTCTGATAGATCCTCAGATTCAGAATCTAACTCAGTGATGGTGAGAGTAGATCGCTGAGATGGAATTATCTCTGAAGAGACTAAAGCAACAGGAGTACTTTTGGAGTCTTTAGAATCTTTTGTAAGATTCTTCTTCAGAAGATTTGATTGCTCATAGTTGAGCAATATTCCATACAGAGTGCTTAAAGAGAGAGTATGTAAGTCTTTTGTCAGCTTAAGACATATTGAATAACTGTCCCAGCTTTCAGGAAGACTTTCTAAGAATTTTGTTAGGACCTCAGAATTAGAATAGGTCCTTCCAACAGTTCTTAGGTCAATGATTAAGCAGTTAAATCGCTGATGAATGTCAGAAAGAGATTCATTCTTTCCAGCGATAAAACTTTCATACTGTCTTACCAAGTTAATCTTTCGAGTCTCTTGGATTTCAGTGGTGCCCTCGTATTGAACACATATGGTTTCCCACATTTCTTTAGAAGTTTTAAGATGCATGATGGAATGGAAAACTTCATCAGGCAGAGCCATTGAGATAATGGTCTTTGCTCTTGCATCTATACCTACCTTCTTTTTATCTTCATCACTCCACTGTCTTATTTCCTTAACGACATATCGTTCAGGGACAGCTTCAGTGGTGGCAGTAGCGGGAACCGCAACTATAATTCTAACAGGTTCATAGGGTCCGTTTTCTATATATTCAGGTATAGTAGGATCCGCACCTTCAAGAAATAGCATCATTCAATTTTTCCATAGAGAAAAGTTATCTCTGCTAAATCGAGGAGGTTTAGAAAGTGAACCATTATCATAGTAGTTTGTGTTTGTGTTTAGTGCCATTTTAGAATAGCAAGGAAGAGTATACAGCAAGATCTTGTTTATTAGATTAAACAAACTGCTCTGATACCACTTGTTGGTCCCGGAGGTGCTTAACAAGTTTGTAGAAGGGGGGGGGGGGGTTGAATACAAACACAGAAATTAAAGTTTAATAAATTGTTTATTGATAAATCAAAAATACAATTTACAAGTTTGTTGCGGAATAAGATTAAGACAGACTCAATCTAAACAAACTTAAGAAACACTAAGATAATTGCACAAGAAATTCAGAGAGTGGGAGATTAAGAGATATAGAAAACAAAGGTTTCTATATGGAGTTCAAGGATTGAGCACACTTTCAGATGAAAGGGTGAACGTCCTATTTATACCCTTTGCATTAAATGCATGGCAGGGCACTTTACACGTGGCGTTCACTGATTGGCTTTGGGAGTCTGACTTTTGGGAGACATGCTTTCGGTCGGGTCATTAACAGTGTAGTTGACAGAGTTGTTGTACGAATGGTTGCAGAGACTTGTCCGTTCTGACACATTGTACTAGGTTGTGCAAGGATAGACAAAAGGAAACTTGAGGCATAAGCTTTGTGATCGATTGATCGCTGAGTATCTCTAAGTTCAGAGATAAAGAGGTTCAGCTATCGCTGAAGATTTTTCTCATATTCCTTCGCGTATAAGTAGAGTTGTCTTTGCTTCACTGATATCCGCATCAGGTCACTAGTAGACTTCTCTTTGTCCAGCAGCATCGTCTTCGATTCAGCTATGAACATATGTTGACGCGAGACTTGTCTTCAGGGATTACGTTGGTTGTTTACTTTAGGAACTATCAGTGATAACTGAACAGACTCAGTCTGATCACTGATAGTGAAACACTAATACATAGAAATGTTTACAAGAAAGACTATCAGCGATAACTGAACAGACTCAGTCTGATCGCTGATGGTGAAACACTAATACATATTAAAACGTAATTTTCACTAAGTATAGAAGAGGGTCGTTATCAAATCACTGAGAGAGTTTGGATCAACAGTGTCTTCATTTTTTCGAAACGATCGATGACATCTCCTTTCTTAACCTTATCATATGCTTCCTTTTCTATGCCACAAATGAGGGCAGCATTCAAAAAGTCATCATCAATTCGATTACGTAGATCTATCTTGACAAGCTTCATCACGGAAAAATATCTTTCAACCGTAGCAGTTGCGATGGGCAAAACCTGTGTTAGCTTCAAAAATCGATAGACTAAAGGATGAGAAAGATGTTTTCTTGTTGCCACTATCAACCTAGCAAGGTCTGCAATGCCGTTTATGTTGGCAAATCTAACATCATTATAAACAGAATGATAGTAGATGTCAAGTTCGAGCTCAAGAATGACCATTTCCTTGTCATCAAAATCACGTGGATACATCTGACTCAACTTCAATAGGCTTGATTTGTTAAACTGAGAAAATGAATTGCGTGGATTCAAAACGGCCATATTTTGAAGCAAGTCAGTGCTTATCTCACAAAAATGATCACCAAACTCTCGAACATGCATATCCAAAACAGTGTTGAATATATCATAATTATAATGATGTTGATTGCTAATGTTCATCATTTTCCATGGATTTCTTGTATTAACATAACCTTCTACCATATCCAACTTGACAATCTCATGTTTATCACAAAAAAAAAAGTAGCATTTCTCCAAAACTTGATCAAACTCATTTTCTTTTAACATTTGCAATTGGCCTTTGGTTGTTTCTATCAAATCAATCGCTTCCCAGATGTCTTGATCTTTCCTTTGAGGAGCTTGAGACAATGAACTTGTTAATCCTAAAATGGTTAATATTAAGTGCATATAAAACACAAACTCAAATGTCTTGAAGTATGATAAAAGATCACTTGCTTGAAGTCGGGTAGCTCCATTATCATCATCATCTTCGACATATTCAAGCACCTTCTTAACCTCCGGAAAACAAAGAAATCAAATTCATAATTGTTTTAAGATGATAATTCCATCATGTATCTCCAGCTGGTACAAGCGAAATCTCTTGGTTTAACCCCTTGTCGGCCATAATTTCGTCATTTCCAATTTCTTCTTGAATTCTATCTTTATGACTTTCTCGTAGCATATCTTTTTGTTTGCAAGAAGAGTTTACCATAGTAACAATCAAGGCTAGCAAATCAAAGAAATCCTTACAACCGTCATATTTTTTTGCAACCGCTACAACTACTAACTGAAGTTGATGGGCAAAACAATGTATATAGACGAGTCATTATCACTCAAGATCAAAGTTTTCAACCCATTAAACTTGCCACTCATATTGCTAGCACCATCATAACCTTGTCCCCTTACCTATATCAAAGGTAGATTTAGCCATTTAGGACTTAGGAGATTAACCAAAGGTTCAATGATATATTTAACTATTTAAGACATAAAGTAGATAATTACCTTTGTGAAACTCAATCCATGTTTTGCAAATAAAGCATCAAGTGCAGATTTAAGACTTAAAGCAGATGTATCCATCACATGAACAACGCCTTGAAATCTCTCTTGAACAATTCCGTATTTATCAACAAACCTCAAAACCACGACCATTTGTTCTTTTCTAGAGACATCACTAGACTCATCCACCAACAAGGCAAATACATCATCTTCAATTTCCCCCATGATGGATTTCAACACTTATTCCGCAAAGCAAGTAACAAGATCTTTTTGAATCTTTGGAGATGTCAGTTGATTGTTCTTTGGCACATTTTGTAATATAACATTTTCAATATCCCATTTGTCCTTCCAATTAACTTTAAAGTCCCCAAGAGAAGCCCTTTATACATAGAACCTCATCGTTTCCATGAAATGGTAAAGCATTCTCCAACAAGTATCTACAAACTTCAACCGAAGCATTCAATCGCATGTGATACTCGGTCTTCATGAGTTATGTTTGCTTATGAAGGGCAGCAACAATTGATTGGTTTTGGTTAATCAAATCTTCACAATTTTTAAGTGCTTTATGGTGAAAACTATTAACCTCACCCTCATGAAGTGTAAGTATGTCCTTTTTACTCCAACTATTAAATCCATCCGTCGCAAATGCATTATTCCCATGATTCCCACCTTGGTCTCTAAACAAGTAACAAGGTTGTTAGTCCCAAAATGTAATGGCAAAAATTAATAGGTATTGTAGAAAAGGGGGGGGGGGGGTTAAATACAATACACAAAAAAATTCACTTAATTTTAATTCTTTATTGATATGAAATCAAGAATTACACACAAAAAACTTCTAAGAGTGTTGCGGAAAAGAACAAATAAATCTATCATAACAATCTTTCACTTAGAAACAAGAAAACTAAACACAACTTGAAAACACAAAGATCAAAGATATGAAGTTTGAGAGAGAGAGAGAGAGAGAGAGAGAGTCTACCGATTTTGCTTGAGTGCACTAAGATCTCTTCAAAAAGCGTAACCTTGCATGGGAGGGATCTTCACCTTTAAATACCACCATGTGCATTAAATGCTTAAGACACTTGTCACTTTGGGATTGAATGTCAGATGTGTCATTCAAAAAGAAAAAGTGTCCTTTTTGTCACATCATGGAATAGGGTTGACTTTCAGACCTTGGTGTGGACAACACATGAAAAAGGTGTAAAAGACAAACATCATTTTCCTGGTTTTTCAGATAATGTCCCCATCACTTCATGATTTGGTGAAAATCTTCTTGGCAAGAAGACAAAGGAGGATCCTCCGAAATTGAGGATCCTACCGATTTGTCATGAAGAAATCGACAAGGATAACTTAGTTGATATTGAGAAGTTCATCTTGATCCGCATCTGAATATTCACTTTTTGCTGATTTCGGCTAGTCTTCGACTTCACCGATCTGTAAAGGCATGACAAAACTATTAAAAAGAACCTAAAAATATCTAAGTATAAAAGATGTTTTTCAAAGATTACAAGTGAGATCGGGAGGTCATCTTCAAATCCTTGAAGACCTAATAGTCATCTTCAAATCATTGAAGACCCAACAGTCATTTTCAAATCTTTGAAGACCCAACTGGAGGTCATCTTCAAATCTTTTATGACCGAACAAAGGCAAACAATATGCTCTACCTACTTTTACATTGTATTCCAACCATTGAAATTGATCAAATCAATTAACAACAAAATGTCTTGCTTTAGCCCCTATAACTAATTAACCAATTGATCAAACCAATTAACCAAAGTTATAGGGGCTAAAGCAAGACGTTTTGTTGTTTTTTTGTTAATTGGTTTGATCAATTTTCAATGGTTGGAATACAGTGTAAAAGTAGATAGACCATATTGTTTGCCTTGTTACTTGTTTAGAGACCAAGATGGGAATCATGGGACCGATGCATTTGTGATGGATGGATTTAATAGTTAGAGTAAAAAGGACAAACTTACACTTCATGAGGGTAAGGTTAATAGTTTTCACCATAAAGCACTAAAAAATGTGAAGATTTGATTAACCAAAACTAATCAATTGTTGTTTCCCTTCATAAGCAAATAGAACTCATGAAGAGTATCGGTCCTCAACAATAATATATCAAGTTTTAGAAACGACACATTAACGATTACCAACCTGTATTGATAAATAACAATGGTTACAAGGCTTGATCTTTGAAGCTCTCTTGTGTTCTCTCTAGATTTACACCTTTTGTGTGTGTGTTTTTGTGTTCTAATATGTGATCTGATTATTAAGAGAGAGAGATACACAACTAATCTAACTAGTGTGTTGAACACACTTCCTAAGATAATATCTAGATATTAGATCTAGATATTATTTCTAATTTAACTAACTAAATACTAGAAACTAACTTTATCTAACTAAGTTAACTAAATCTAATATCTATTAGAAATAGATATTTAAACTAAGTTAACTATTACAATACTATCACTTAGATATTTAAATCTAAGTAAACTTAAAACATTTACATTGACATTTATTACAAACGACATAGACTTTAATATCGAGAGTCGACGTTTCGGCTTTAGCTTCAGATTGCGATCTTCAGATTGGATGATCTTGAATCCAATGAGACTGTGTCTTAACAATCTCCCCCTTTGGATCAAGATCATTATGAAAATGATTTTAGCAATTCAGTCTTCTTGTTCAGCTCAGAAGATGCAATCTCTTTCTCTAGCTTCTGAAATCAGCATGTCTTTTTCTAACAATCTCCCCCTTTGAAGAGTGGACGTGATTCTTGAAACATGTGATCTTTGCCATTTCTTGTGTAGTCATTCTCCCCCTTTTTGATGTTAAGTGCAATGACTTCATCAAAATTATTTGTAAAAATGTCAATCTTGCGATTAGAGCCCCTGATCCGTCAATTCAAAAGATATTCATCCAAATCTTTGCAAATCTAGACAAAATAGTCGTGTAACACCTGAATCAACTAATGAATCAGTTAGCATGCCTGTCAGTAACACTAAGTCACTGTGTGTAACAAATACACTTTGGAAAGGAGCTGTTTTGATGTTGACTCCCCCAGGGCTTCCATTTAATCATCGAAACACCACAAAGGTAATTTCTATAAACGTTATGACAAATAAACTAATTCCTTGTGTGTTCGTGCTTGTGATAGAAAGAATTAAGCACTTGATGATTGCTTATAGGCTCGAAATTGTGTAAACCACTAAGACAACAGTAAGTTAAACACAGACTCAATGTGCATGAGTGAAGTGCGAAGGTGGGGCAAACTTCCTTCTTTTCAATATCCAGATTTTCCAAATGAAAATCAGATAGCAAATGTGTTGCATCCCCTTTGAAAATGTGAAACACTTTCTTGTTGAGAAGAAAATGAGTAGATAGTGAGGTTTGATCAAGAGTTGGCATGGGTTAGTTGCCTGTTTCAGTAATGATCACCAAAGAATTGTGAATCACTAGAATGGTGGCTACCTGGCTCAGAAAAAATTGGTGCAGAGTTGTGATATTCTTTTAACTCTGTTCTCACACACTCTTTCTTTTAAACATTTAGCTAACTCTAATCACACTCATTTCTTTTCGCTTTGCACACTCAATCACTAAGGATTAACTTCGTGGGTAGAAATCACTGGTTAAGGTGATTCCATAGAAGTTGTGTTAATACCTAGCACAATGATTCCTTGTTTTCCTATGATGCACGTGATGCTCATATTGGTTTAACTATTGCAGTTAAAGCACAATTTAGATCATGAAAACATTTAAAATACACTCCCAAATATAAAATCTGTTGAAAAATCGGGAAATGGTTTGAACATTAAAAACAATGTTTTCAAATGATTGAAAGTTGTCCTTCTTTCAACATATATGAGATTAAGATAAAGGATTATACCTTAACGTGTGATCTTTCATCTCATGAAGCTAAGCTTTAAGTCATAAACATATGAACTTGTAAGCTTCTCTCAAAAATTCTGCAAAAGTCGTATGTCAAGTCAAAGTAAAATTTATTCACTTAAAATGGAAAGACAAAAAGCAGTAAAAACTTTTTAAAGTACGAGTTCTGATCAGAAATAATCAGAAGTCATATCCGTACTCCCCTTTTGGCTTGAAGAGCTCCCCCTAAAATCTTGCATTACAAAAAAAATCTAACATTAAAAGGTACATGCACAAATTTTATGAGCTCCCCCTCGAAATAATATTGACCACTTGTCAATTTCTTCTCATTCTCCCCCTTGGATCATGAACAGAATGTAGAAGTGTAGATATCAATCAGAGTTAAGAATTAAGAAATGATGAAAAACTATAAAATTTTAGAAAACTTTTTTAGGTAACTACTGATTAAATCTTAAGATTTAGCATACCAAGCTTAGAGACAAGAAAGTTAAACCTCTTTTCATCTAAGGGTTTGGTGAACAAATCGGCAAGTTGATAATCAGTTTTTACAAAGAAAAGTTCAATTGTTCCTTTTTCAACATGATCTTTAATAAAATGATACCTGACATCTATGTGCTTCGTCTTGGTGTGTTGAACAGGATTCGCTGATATGGCGATGGCGCTCTTGGAGTCACAGTATATCAGGATTTTGTTGAAGTGGAAACCATAGTCGCGTAATTGAGTTTGCATCCATAAGACCTGAGAACAGCAGCTAGCAGCAGCTACATATTCTGCTTCGGTCGTGGAGGTTGAAACACAAAGTTGCTTCTTCAATTCCCAACTTACCAGTTTGTCATTGAGGAACTGTACGTGTCCTGACGTGCTCTTCCTGTCTAACATACAACCTGCATGATCTGCATCTGTGTAGGTTGTTAGTTCAAAACTAGTATCTTTAGGATACCACAGACCAAGATCTGCAGTGCCCTTTAGATACCTAAATATGCGCTTCACAGTAGACATATGGATTTCTTTAGGATTGGCCTGATATCTTGCACATAAGCATGTTGAAAACATTATATCTGGCCTACTCGACGTAATATACATTAAAGAACCTATCATCCCTCGATAAGTCCTAACATCAACAGCCTTTCCCGAAGGATCGGTGCCAATCTTAGTACCTGGTGCCATTGGGGTACCAATCGGTTTTGAATTTTCCATTTGGAACTTCCGAAGAATATCCCTAATGTATTTTGATTGATTGATAAAACTACCTGATGAAAATTGTTTTACTTGTAGACCGAGAAAGAAATTCATCTCTCCCATCAAATTCATCTGAAATCTAGACACCATAAGGTTTGCAAAATTCTTACAGTACTTCGGATTTGTAGAACCAAAGATAATATCATCTACATAGATTTGAATTAAAATGATATCGCCTTTTTCCTTTTTGATAAACAAAGTGGTATCCACCGTACCTTTTGAAAACCCATACTTGACTAGAAAAGTGGAAATGACATCATACCAGGCTCGAGGTGCTTGTTTCAGACCGTAGAGTGCTTTGTCAAGAATGTAAACGTGATTCGGCTTCTCTTGATTGACAAAACCTTATGGCTGAGAGACGTAGACTTCCTCCTTTAGAATTCCATTAAGGAATGTTGTCTTCACGTCCATTTGAAAGACCGTGAAGTTCTTGTGGGCTATGTTAATTCTAAATATTGTATCCAAGATTTAATAGGAAAGTCAAATGTGTAAAAGTCAACATTGACCTTGTAATAGTTAGTCAAAGTAAGTTTAGTTTCCTTAGCCGTTAAGGCTTTGTTTTAGTTTGGTAGTATATATAGGTTTTGTTAGTAATCTTGTAAAAACGAACTAGAGTCTAAGCATTCATTGTAATTCTAGAGTGTGTGTAATACAAGATCTACTTTCTCTCTCTAGATTCTCTCTCTAGTTCTTGAGCTTTAATATCATATCTTGAGTAATTAGCTTGTTGTGATTGGGATTTTATGATTAACAGGCTGCGTAGGCTAAAAACATTCTGATTGCCTCTAATCGCGCCACAAGAGTATATGTTTCGTCATAGTCAATTCCTTCCTCTTGTCTGTATCCTTTGGCTACTAGTCTTGCCTTGTTTCGGATAACGGTACCATCTTCGTATTTCTTTATCTTGAAAATCCATTTCGTACTTATAATGGTTTTACCTTGAGGTTTCGGTACGAGTCTCCAGACTTGAAGTGCATCGAACTGATTCAACTCTTCTTGCATTGAGATCACCCATTCTGGATCAGCAAGTGCTTCTGATACTCTTGTTGGCTCAAACTTGCTCAGAAAGGAGTCATGCATGCACATGTTCATTGATGCTGACCTAGTTTGCATCGGTTTTGATGGATCACCAATAATCTGGCTTATCGGGTGCTCTTTGGTCCATTTATGTTCATGAGGCAGTGGATTATATGAATGTATGTCAATTGTATCATCTATAAATCCACTTGTACCTTCTTCAGTTTGTTCAAGATGGTTGATGATTACAGTTGAAGTGATAGGTTCAGAAGGCTCAGCAGGTACAACTTGATTTGGCTGTAGATTGATCTGAATAGTATCTCCTACTGTTTCAGCTACTTCTGTCTCTTTATCATTTGTCACTTCCTCAACTGTTGGAGTCTGCATTTGAATTGTAATTTCTTGTTGAATCGGGGCGTTTGATTCAATAGGAACATCTGAACTGGTTGGATGAGTAGTCGTTAAGTCTTCCATCCTGTCAACCACAACAGATTTCTTTACATTAGATCCAAGAAATTCATCATAAAACAATTCAAATAATAAATCTAAATCAGATAAATGTTTAGTAGAAGTTGATGCTTCATCTGATTTATTCTGTTGAGACGCAGGTTCTGGACTGAGTTGCCCAGAAGCTAGTATTCCGGTTATAACGGGTTCTGAACGTTGTTGTTCGGAAGCCATCTCTTCATCAAACGTGACGTTGATGCTTTCAATGACCGTCTTTGACTTCTTTAGATAAACACGGAATGCAGTTGATGTCGAGGAATAACCAATGAAGATTCCTTCGTTCGCCTTAGCACTGAACTTATTTAGACTCTCCCTATCGTTTAGAACAAAACACTTACACCCAAATATATGGAAGTATTTGATTGTCGGTGTTCGGTTGTTGATTAATGCATAAGGAGTCTTCTTGAATCTTCGATGTACCATGGAACGATTCTGTGTGTAGGACGCGGTCGATACAGCTTTTGCCCACAAAAATAGAGGTAAGTCTGATTGACTTAGCATAGTTCGAGCAGCCTCGACTAGCGTTCGATTTCTTCTTTCAACCACTCCATTTTGTTGAGGCGTTCGAGCAGCAGAGTATTGATGTGAAATCCCGACAGATTCGAGATATTCTTCAACTTTATTGTTCTTGAACTCTGTGCCATTGTCTGTTCGTAGAAACTTGACCGGTTTCTGCAGATTCACCTGGGTCGTCTTTAGAAATGTGATGAGAACATCTGGTGTCTCATCCTTTGAACATAGAAACTTGACCCATGTGTATCGCGAGTAATCGTCCACGATCACGATTATGTACTTCTTTCCGCCTAGACTCTGAGTTTGCATCGGACCGCATAAGTCCATATGCAATAACTCTAACGGAGCGCTTGTACTTGGTTCAGGCTTTGGTTTATGAGGTGCTCTCTTCATCTTGCCCTTTTCACAAGCTGCACAAAGATGTTCTCTTTTATATTTGAGCTCTGGAAGTCCTTTGACGAGCTTTCCACTGACCAGATTGTTGATGTACCTGAAGTTGAGGTGAGAGGGCCTTCGATGCCATAACCAACTTTGTTGCATCGATGCTTTCGTCATTAGACAAACTTGCTTGTCAGTCTGGACATTTGATAGATTGATTGTGTAGAGGTCTGATTCTCGTGTACCAACCAAGAGTTCTTCGCCTTCTTCATTGCGAACCGAACATCTCTTGGCTTTGAAGTTGACCTCTAAGTCTTTGTCACAGAACTGTCCTATACTGAACAAGTTGTGTCGTAAGTCTTCTACATAGATCACCTTCTTGATCGTGACATTGTCATGTTGTACATCACCGTATCCCATGATTGGAGAAAACTGGTCGTTGCCGAATCTGACTGTTCCGCAGTATTTTTCTTTAAAATTGGACAGTATCCCTTTTTGCCCTGTCATGTGCTTGGAACATCCGCTGTCCAAGAACCATGTATGACTAGTCTGCATAAGAGAAATTTCAAATTTAGATCTTTATATGACAACATTGGAATATTCACTTTGATTATCGAAGTGCGGGTCTTGAACTGGTTTGTTCAAAAGCCTATTTTGACTTTGATGTTCGGGTTTTGAACTGCATTATCCAAAAACCTATTTTGACATTGAAGAACGAGTCCTGATCTGTACATAATCAGAAGTCGATTTCTCTTTAAGCTTTGTGTGCCTGCAACACAGATTTAACCTTAGGTACCCACTGGAATTTGGGTCCTTTTGTGTTAGCACAAGATTTTGGTACCCATTTCAAATTGGGTCATCTTTTCTTTTGAAATGCATTTGAAGAATTTGTATGAGATGAATGCACATGGTAATTTTCAAACCAATCTCCAGAATCTTGACAAGAAATAGAAACATGTTTATCATAAAAAGAAGACTTTCTAGCAGATAAAGATAACTGAAATAATTACTTCATTGTATATTGTTTACGAGAAACAGCAAGTTTTGAGTTCAAAAGAGCAATATCAGCAATTAGGACATCTTTACTAAGCGAAGTCTTATTACAATTAACACTACTAAACGATAGAACGGTCTTGTCAAGCTTCCGTTTGGGTTGCCATTGAGAATTTACTTCTGGCCTTTGCTTGCTCAGATCTGAAACATGTGAAACTGGTAAGTTAGACTTCTGTGCAACAAGCGATTGCTTCTTTTTCGGATTACCAGTAGTGTTCGGTTTCTGTGAATGCTGAGATATATTCTTACCTTTAGCATTTTTAGCTTTCACAGAGACTGAAGTATCAACTTTCGTTGATTTTGCACTGTTCATAGGCATACTGGTTTTTCTCAAAGTTTTCTTAACAAAAAATGAATGTTTAGGAAGCTTTGTATTAAAGTCAAATTGATTAGAACCATTATCTAAACCACCTTCAGAGTTCAAAAAATCAAATCCTTTATTTGATGAACCAAACAAATCCTCAGAGTTTGAAGTCTTTGAAAGAACAGAATTTGAAAACACGGTTGAAAAAACGTTTTGTTCAATATTTATCAAAAGTCTTTCATCTGACAAAGAATTCTCGAGTTCAGAAATTTTACGTTCTAAAACGAGAGGAGGGACATATAGTTTACCTTGAATAGGCTTCGGCTCCATTTCCTTTTCAGAATAACTTGGAAAGAAATCACTTGAAAGAGTTTTCTTCTTTTGATATATAGGATTTTCATTATAACTATTATTCGTCTTCGCATAATTAAATGGAAGATGAACTTTAGCTGATTTCAACCGTTTTTCCGTTTCATTGGCTTTATCCTCTTTTGACAGTTTAGTCCAGAAAGTTTTAAATTCAGTGATTCTGCGAGCTAATTGCATTGAAAGATGATCATAAAGTCCTGGCACTTCAGACATCCCCTTTTGTAGACAGTGAGGATTCTTATAACCGATTCCCCATCTCTCTATTTCCTCTTTGGGTTTGTTCAGAAAAATAGTCTGTTCAGTTTGACCCATTTTATATAACTTCTCTTCCAAACTTTTTAATTTTCCAAGAAAAGAAAAGTTTTCTTTGGTACAAGAAGCATGCAATTTTGTAAGCTCATAAATATCAATCTCACTTTTTAGCAGTTTAGACTTAAGATCAGAATTCTCTTTAAGAATTATTGTCTTTTCCTTAGCGTTGGTGTCATTATCTTTATGTAAAACCTCAATTAATACTTTCTTCTCAGCAATTTCATTGCTAAGTTTCTGTATCAATTGGTTTTTGTCAATTATGACACCATTTTCTTGCTCAAGATTAGATTCTAACTCTTTTTGTTTTAAACTCATGGCATGCATTTTGTTCATGAAATCTAAATCAGATAAATTACATACCTCTTCTTCTTCATTGTCTGGATCAGCTTCAGCATCTGATTCTATCTGGCCCATCAAGCACATGTTGACGGCTTCATCTTTCTCTTCATCCTCTTCTTCCTCATCTGAGTGATCGAGCCAGTATTCATCCTCAGCCATCAGTGCTTTGCCAGCCTCCTGTTGTTTTGCAAGAAGCATCTTGTTCTTGTAATAATCGGAGTTTCTGACTTTTGGCCTTCGGCAGTCTCTAGCATAATGACCTGTTTTGCCACAGTTGTAGCACGTTGGTGGCTCTGTCTGACTGGATCCTTTAGCTTTGAACTTTCTCTCTTCCGGATTCCTCTCCTCCAATCTCTTCCCTTCAGGCTGATACCTTCTCTCTTCAGGCTTCCTTTCCTCTGTTCTCTTCCCTTCAAATCTCTTTCCTTCATATCTGCTTCCTTCAACCCTTTCCTTGTGGATGTAGTTGTTCGGACCAGATGAGTACCTCTGACTGTTTGATGTTGGCTTTTTGTAGAACCTTTTCTGAAAACCATTTGTCAGCATCATCATTGCTTGCTTTAGCTGATCATTTTCATCTGTGTCAGAGTTTGCATAAGCTTCATCTTCTTCTGATTCGTACACAATCGTCTTGTTCTTTTTCTTCCTAACTACAAGAGCGACTATGTCATCAACTGTCTTTCCTCTCTGTCTATTCTCAGCTAGAATTTCATCCACCTCTTCTTCATTCTGACGGAGGGCTTCATACACCTCGTGAAGTGGAATCTCATTCAAGTCTTTAATCTGCTTCATCTGTCTTGCAAATCTTTTCCATTCTAGTTGAAAAATGCTCAGGAATTTGACGTTCAGCTCAATTTGAGATTTGTGGACTTTGTTCTTGCTAAGTTCATTCAGCAAAGTCACAAACCTGTCATAGGTTTCTTCTAAAGTTTCTTCCATCCTGCCTCTAAATTCTTCATAACTATTTAGGCAGTTGGAGATTTTCAGCTGATTCCCGACCTTCGAACCCAACATCATCTTTTCGAGTGGATCCCACATTTCTTTGTTGGAGGCCTTGTAGCTGTCAATCTTTACGTATATTTCATTTGGGATTCCTTGTAAGATGTATGACTTAGCTAATCTGTCGCCTTTGGCTCTTCTAAGGTTATCATATTGTAGCTCATGAAACTTAAGTTCAACTTCAGTCGGCACATTTCCAACTACACGAGTCGTTATGACTGATTTCATAACCCCTTCTTCAATAGATGTCCTGATGAAATCACCCAGCTCATGTCTGTCAATGAAGTTCAGAAACCGATCCTTCCACTGTTCGTATTCTCCTTTGAAGAGAACTGGTGGCTTGGTGTCAGTTCCTATTGCGAGGGCTTCTCTGGTTGTCATTCTGAAGAAAATTCTAAGTGCAATAGAAGCTTTGCGTTTGAGAAGGTTTGCGGGTCTAGTAGGAAGCGTAAAGTAAGGTTTGCGGGTCTAGTTGGAAGCGCAAAGTAAGGTTTGCGGGTCTAGTGGGACACGCAAAGTAGACTTTGTCTTTTGAAGAGATTAATACAATGGCTTGAGGTTTGCATTTTTGAGGTTTGCGTTTCTTACTTGATCCGAGAAGTGAAGTTGAGGTTTGCGATTGCTCTTTGAAGCGAGAAGTGTGCTTTGCGTGTTGTTTGAGAAGCGCAAAGTTGAGCTTTGCGTTTCACTTGAGGAGCGCAAAGTGAAGTTTGCGATTGTAGTGGGAGGCGCAAAGTTGGACTTTGTGTTTCAGGCTAGATGCGCAAAGTTTGACTTTGCGTGTGTTCTTCTTCTGCTTTGCGATTGTTCGTCCTGTTCTTCGAAAAATCAACTGAAACTTGTTTTCTTTGACGATTAGCAGTACAAATCTCTACCAATATGTCTAGAAACACTTCTATAACTGATTTTAAGCACTCGATCTCACTTAAACACACTATTTGAAGAAAAATTTTATCGCACAGTGACTTTTTGTTCTCGACAGTTTCCTCACTAAATCCACAAAATGGAACTCGAATAAAGCTTAATACTGAAATTAATCAACAACAACTCAATCTAGAATGCTAATCGATCACAACCTGATTGATTTTAACACCTAAAACACTTAAACACTCAAAATCAATTTTTCACAAGAACACAGAGTCGTTTTTCAGAAAACTTGATTTTTGATCTTAATCAGGCTCTGATACCAATTGTCGGTCCTCAACAATAATATATCAAGTTTTAGAAACGACACATTAACGATTACCAACCTGTATTGATAAATAACAATGGTTACAAGGTTTGATCTTTGAAGCTCTCTTGTGTTCTCTCTAGATTTACACCTTTTGTGTGTGTGTTTTTGTGTTCTAATATGTGATCTGATTATTGAGAGAGAGAGATACACAACTAATCTAACTAGTGTGTTGAACACACTTCCTAAGATAATATCTATATATTAGATCTAGATATTATTTCTAATATAACTAACTAAATACTAGAAACTAACTTTATCTAACTAAGTTAACTAAATCTAATATCTATTAGAAATAGATATTTAAACTAAGTTAACTATTACAATACTATCACTTAGATATTTAAATCTAAGTAAACTTAAAACAATTACATTGACATTTATTACAAACGACATATACTTTAATATCGAGAGTCGACGTTTCGGCTTTAGCTTCAGATTGCGATCTTCAGATTGGATGATCTTGAATCCAATGGGACTGTGTCTTAACAAAGAGCGAGTATCACATGCAACTAAATGATTCGGTTGAAGTTTGTAGATAGTTGTTGGAGAATGCTTTACCATTTTGTGGAAACGATGAGTCCGAAAGTTCTACGTATAAAGGGATTCTCTTGGGGACTTTAAAGTTAATTGGAAGAATAAATGGTGATATTGAAAAGGTTATATTACAAAATGCGCCAAAGAACAATCAACTAACATCTCCAAAGATTCAAAAAATCTTGTTACTTGCTTTGCGGAATAAGTGTTGAAATCCATCATGGAGGAAATTGAAGATGATGTATTTGCCTTGTTGGTGGATGAGTCTAGTGATGTCTCTAGAAAAGAACAAATGGTCGTGGTTTTGAGGTTTGTTGACAAATACAGAATTGTTCAAGAGAGATTTGTTAACGTTGTTCATGTGATGGATACATCTGCTTTAAATCTTAAACCTGCACTTGATGCTTTATTTGCAAAACATGGATTGAGTTTCACAAAGGTAATTTATCTACTTTATGTCTTAACTCTTTGGTTAATCCCTAAGTCCTAAATGGCTAAATCTATCTTTGAAATAGGTAAGGGGACAAGGTTATGATGGTGCTAGCAATATGAGTGGCAAGTTTAATGGGTTGAAAGCTTTGATCTTGAGTGATAATGACTCGGCATTTCATATACATTGTTTTGCCCATCAACTTCAATTAGTAGTTGTAGCCGTTGCAAAAAAAAAAAAAAAAACACGACGGTGTTAAGGTCTTTGATTTGCTAGCCTTGGTTGTTATTGTGGTAAACTCTTCTTGCAAACGAAAAGATATACTACAAGAAAGACACAAATATAAAATTCAAGAAGAAATTGGAAATGACGAAATTGAGACCGGCAAGGGGTTAAACCAAGAGATTTCGCTTGTATGAGCTGGAGATACATGATGGTATTCTCATCTTAAAACAATTATGAGTTTGATTTCTTTCTGAAGGTTAAGAAGGTGCTTGAATATGTCGAAGATGATGGTGATAATAGAGCTACCCGACTTCATGTAAGTGGTCTTTTATCATACTTCAAGACAATTGAATTTGTGTTTTATATGCACTTAATATTAACCATTTTAGGGTTAACAAATTCATTATCTCAAGCTCTTCAAATGAAAGATCAATACATCTTGGAAGCGATTGATTTGATAGAAACAACCAAAGGTCAATTACAAATGTTAAGAGAAAATGAGTTTGATCAAGTTTTGGAAAAATGCTACTATTTTTTTGATAAACATGAGATTGTCAAGTTGGATATGGTTGAAGGTTATGCTAATACAAGAAATCCAAGAAAAAGGATGAACACTAGCAATCGATACATTATAATTATGATATATTCAACGTTGTTTTAGATTTCCATATTCGAGAGTTTGGTGATTGTTTTAGTGAGATAAGCACCGACTTGCTTCAAAATATGGCAGCTTTGAATCCACGCAATTCATTTTCTCAGTTTAACAAATCAAGCCTATTAAAGTTGAGCCAGTTTTAACAATATTTTTTATAATTATTTTTATGTTTATATTATATTATATTAATTATATGGTGCCACTGTTTGAAAATTTTTATGAGTTCGTCTCTGCCAGAGTAAAAGTCTTTTCTCCCATAAGAAGCAAGTAAACACCCCTGGATACTTTCAACTTAGGTTGCAAAATGATACTTGCTTGTTTTCAGACATCTCCAATGACATAAAATTAACTTTGCCTCATCACGGCCGAAAAACAACGCCCGAAATCTGTTATCGAACAATCTTGAGATTGCAATTTTTTCTGAAATCTTATGTCAAACCTAGTCTTGAAAATGCATAAAAATGCAATTTGATGAAGTTTTAGATGAGTATATTACACAATCTTGGTCTTATTGGCGAGTCCTTTCCAATTATACAAAATTTGACATTAATCAACGTCACCATGACCCAATGGATGTGAAAATTGTTAGAAATCAGGGTAGGAAAAGAGGGTAAAACGGCGATCACTTTCCGAAATGATATTTCGACCCTATGCCTGAGTTTCATAAAATTCAATATGGTATAAGACTCGAGAACTCTTTAGATTCTAGGCACAAAATCGAGAGCAAAATTACAGGAGAGTATTTGGAGGTTCAGATTTTTTGTGTCAACCAAAAAAAGCGCAAGTATATCGTATATATTACTAACTCCATTTGAAAAAGAAGGAAAAATAACTGAAATGGCGGTTTTGGCAAGTTACCAGCAGTTCCAGAAGCAGTTCCAGACGGTTATAACCGTATTTGAATGTTAAATGTTAACTTAGAATGAACTGGAAAACATGATCAGAATGAAGGAATTACTTCAGTTCTGATCTTTGAGTTTAGATCAAGTGGTGTGTTTTCAAACCTAGTATTTGAAGGTTAGACTTGAACTGGTGAACAAACTCAATGTCTTAATAGCTGAGCTACCCTTCAAGATGCACTCTGCTTGAACTTAATGTGGCGGGGAAGGTGGTTGTTGGTAGTGACCTAATATGACCTTAGACGAGGTCTACCTCTAGAGATTTATGAGCCAAGATGACGCAAACTAGAACACGTTCATATGAAAATGATGATCGACCATGCAACATCAAAGCAAAACTAGTCACTACTTAACAAGTTACACATCAAAGCAACAAGACGAAACGACAAGGGACAACAACGACAAATGAACACACATGACACAAACATTAGTTATCTAACCACATCAAGCAAAACTGATACAGTAAATCCCACTCGAACGTAGGGAGTTTAGGGTTCTGGGATGTGAGATGGACGCAAACCTAACCTCTAACCCAAGGAGTAGAGCGGTTGTTTCCGTAAAGACCCCGACTTGTGCAAGAGTGAGCAACCAGGTAGAAGGCACAAAGGTGTTCATGTGGTGAACATAGAATGAGAGAAAAATAGGTAATGAGTAGGTACATTGGAAACATACATAGGTAAAGGTAAAGGTAAGAATTAAGGTAGAACACACACAGAGCAAGCTGAGCAAAACACATCCCTAACCTAAACAACTTCTCCAACTCCCTTTTGTCAGGCCACGCTAGGCCATGCTAGCTACAGGTCCCCACATCTAGTCCGCTACGCTAGTAAAACTATAAGCATTTAGTTATATATATATATATATATATATATATATATATATTATTACTGGGAAGAACTTGATCACAAGGTAAACTAGATGGGTAAATGACAGATCAAATGGTAAAATTGTTAATAAAGTACCAATGCATCTAATAACTTGACTTCAAGCCAAAATCAGCATGGGAAAAGTTCTTACTTGGGCATAACAACACTCTGTGCGCTCTACAAGCATACCGACTGAAGAAACCTAGTTCAGAACGAAGTTACAAAAGTCTGTATCTAATCCTCAGTGTTTTCAGCATTTGCTCCCTTGAGATGTAGATGTTTTTCCCTTTTCTGAAAATCCGTCAGACCTTTCCCGCTTCCAGTCACACCCACCTTCCCAAATGGGTCCTCCGGAGACTTGAATATGCTTTCCCGCTTGCGACCCGAGAAGAACCCAATCTGCAGTTAAAAAGAAAATGAAATTAGATTTAACAGAATACAGTAATCTCATAAACCTCCACAATGAAAATATGAGTCCGCACCTTCTTGGCACGGCCTTTCGTGGTCTGAAATTGTTGCCATGCATTTTGTCTTTTATTCTGTGTAACCTCAATTTGCTCCTTTCGCATCTTAGACTTGAAAGCATGTATCTTCTTACGTTTAGCAGCTTTCTGTATACAAATAAAAACCTTTTATATGCATCATATATATGTATATGTATGGCGTGGTACAATGAAGTCTGCTAGATCGAAAAGTCAAGGTCTAAAAAATCAAACAAGCCCTCACCCTGATATATATATTTGTAAAAGATCGCCTATTAGTTAGGCCATGTTTGGCAACTATAAGCTACCTTACTTGTTAGCTTATTGAAAAAGTCATGTTTAGATAGCCATAAGCTATTATAAGCTAGGTTTCAGAAAATCTACTTTAAGTAGTATTTCAATAAGCTCCAAGGATTTTTTTTTTTACAAATGTTTTTCCAACTATGCTGTTAATATTTTTCAAAATGTTCTTTTAGGTCACTTTATGTTGTCGTCTAGCTTATAAGCTATTTTTTTTTACCAAACATTACTAGTTTATCAGCTACCAACTAGCTTATCAACCAACAACTAACTTTTCAGCCAAACATTGCTTTTACTAGAAGGATTGGAAATCAGCCAGCTAAAGCAAATTTAATTTCCTGTTTCCAAGAGAAAGGTTCTGAAAACGCCACTGTAGTTTTTTAACGCCTATTAGAAGGATTTCGAAATCATTTCTTGTTCTGAGAAACCATGACCAGATAAGGAAGTTGGAATCATATATGCAGTCCAGGACTCCAGGTCCAGCTGTGCCATATAACATACTTGTAAAAATATATATACTTTTGAAAGCAAATTCTACAAACATGCTTACCACATCCTCAGGGTCTTCTGGTTCAATACGAAGCTTTGCCGGCAAGCTTTTTGACTGGAAGTCCACATCAGCTGCAGCAGCTTGGGCAATCTTACGTTTAAGAGCTTGCTTAGTAGCTTCTGCCTCCTTCTCAGCTTCCAGCAGTGGATCAACAATTCCTTCTTCTAAAGGCCTAACATTAGCAGGATCAACCTGCCCACATTTCTTGTCAGTAAGCCATGACACATTGTTACAATGATATTAGAAAAAGAAAACAACAAAGCATGTGAGACTATATAAAAAACATGTATCAGGGTGTGGCTCTGATTTATTAGACGATGAAGATAAAAAGATATAAAAAATGTGTGACCAAGAATAAAAAAATTAGTAGTTAGCAAAAAAAACATCATAAACTTGAGCAATGACTAGATAACATAATAGCAATAGAACCATCAGTAATCAAATGGCAATCTATCTTGAGTTGACCTCCCAGAACAAGATGTGTGAAAATTTACGAGCCTTAGATTATTAATGGCCTCCATGACAGAAACTTATTAAAGGCATATAGACCACCAAATAAACAGTGGATGCATTCTGTAGAAGTCATACCAAACCAAGACTATTTGACTGCCCTACTGAACAAACAAATCCTATATTTAACCCAATTTGTCCAATGTAAATAGGCAAGAAGACATGTCACAAGGTAGCAGAGTTGATCTTCATGGGATCCTTGCTCAAGCTAGCACAAGCAATTAAATCCCATACTAATGATGCTCTGTATTATTAGATATTTAACCACATAAGCTTACTTGATAATTTAGAAGTGAAGTTACATATAACTAGTTAGTTACTTTGCTTTTAGGTGAAGTATAAACGAACATTTGATCTCAGAGAATTGTTAACAAGCATGAAGATACATTAATAGATGATACCACATTCAGAAGATGAAAGGGAAAGTCTGATCATGTTAGCATAAGGTGATCAAAGGTGATCAACTGCTTTAACACTTCTAGGATAGCATGTAACAAAAATGTATTTGGATGCACTAATATTCAAAACATGTGTCAATTTGACTGTTATGTCATGGACCCAAGTACATCAGGTGTTCATAAAATTAAAAACAATTACATATTATTAATTTGAGATTTGAGATTTGATCCAAACCCCAATAAAGACAACTAGTAATCATAGCAATGATGGAAGAAAAAACATGTATAATGAGACATCAAGCATCGTGCTTGGTGGTATTTGGCCCATCCACTAGGCTATACCACCCTAGAGGTCATGGGTTCAAATTCCCTTTTGTTTCATAACTATTATTAAAAAACAAACCTTAGATAATAGTTTAAAACAAAGATCCATGGCCTAATTCTCTGATAATGCCTTCTCGTATTTATCCATCTGATAGTATTGTCTCTAGCAGATGAAAGTTCTCCAAGAATAATTTAGCAAATTTTGAGTAGGCTTTGTAAGAAAAACTAAAACAAATAAAGAACTAAACTAGAGATAATTCATTGAAATAATTTAAAAGGCCAGATCAACAATAGCAACAACAGAATACGTTCAAGGTAGTATAGGCCTTCCCGTTCATAATCTTAGCCATACAGATCATACCTCTTCCTTATTTCCCCAGCCACTGTATGCAACCAAATATCCATTTCGTGTAAAAGCCTCAATTGTTGCGTCATACCTGCATATTCAACTATATCAAACATAGACAAGAGAAAAAAAATTTGGTGACAATGCAAATGGTAGAGAAAAAAAGTTGAATGATCAGATAAGCATCTATTCTTTGAAAAGCGAAATAAACCCAAAAAACAAAAATAAAAAAACAGAGTATACCACTCGCCATCTTCGCTATAAACAGCTTGAACTTTAGCACCAACAGGAAGCTTGTGCCCATCAAACATTTCACTTGATACCTGATTAGATATATGAAAGAAAATGAGACAGACAGACATGCATAGCAGATATAATAGATAGATAAAGACAGAGAAACAGATCCATAAACACACAGCCAGATTTCCATAACATAAGGTATAGGCCTTTCCGTAACATACACACTTCAAACGAAAAAGGAAAACCTTATACACACCAGCCTCTAACCATCACCACCAAATAATGGAGGGAGCATCACTTTCCTCCTACAAAGCTGTTTTGCTATTTGACAAATCCAAAAGAAGTTTTTTGGGATGCAATTTATGACGTGTAATGGATATTTTTTACATGATACTTGAGATCTAGTTAGCATTAGCAACATTGTTTTACATTTACAGTGTTCGTAACGTAATTGGTGTTTTGATTTCTATTTCACAAAGAAATCAAAACATTGTTCACAATTCTATTTTTTTAATACGCCCCTTAGAACTTTAGAAGATCATCGAAAAAGAATACCACCACACTGAAATTGAAGACTAATGAAACAATTGAAAACAAGACCCATCTGACAACTGCCTCATTCCCATCACAATTGCCTCCCCATTTGCTCCATCATGATTGACACCAAGATCAACTTACACAACGCACAATATATATAAAGAATCTATAAAAATAAAAAATCTTGCAACTTGTTTGTTTCAATTCAGAGTTCCTCAACCATTCAAAGATAATCCTTCATAAGCTAAATAAACAAGATTAAAATAGCAGATTTGGGCAAATTATCATATCATTATATCTGCAATAGTTGTGAGAAGATGAGGGTTGACAAAGGTGACAGAGAATGGAAAAGATGATTGATGAAATTGAGGGAGGCAGAGGGACACGGAAAATGGAAAATTAAGAGAGAATATGAGGCAGAGGCAATACTTAGGGGCTGTTTGGCAGTTGCTGAATGGTTTAGTGCAGAATGATTAAGTGGTCTGAATGATCAAGAGGTTTTTATGATATAATGTAAAATGAAATATGGTTGTTTGCTAATTGTTCATAATAAAATCAGGACTCTTAAATGGTTAAGGGAGAGTCGGGATATAAAATCAGGATTTTGGAACCATTAAGAGACAACATTTTTTTTGCCAAACAAGATTTACCTCTTAACGATTCAGAGGTTGCCTCTTAATTGAACCATTAAGAGGTAAACAAACAGCCCCTTAATTTGGAATTTTTATTTTGTTGGGTTTGAAACCTCTACCTCATTAAAGAAGTCAGCATCCATTTCTTTTTTTCTTATAAACCAATAGAAGATCAAAATAAAAAACAAAAATATATAACTAGTGTTAAAAATTTTAGTCAAATGTGTTACTGTTTCTGAAACTCTTGACAGTTCCTAAACATATTCTACTCGATTTAATTCTTTATTGAAAACATAAAACATTGCCAAACATACCCAAGGCCCAGGATATTTCCAGAAGAAGCTTACCGAAACATTTTGTAAGGTACCTCCAGAATGGTGAAAACTAGGGGATACATCAGCACTTGTTCCAATACCCACTCCGGAATTTCCAGCTTCATCCTGTGCAGTTGCCAGGAGTTCTTCAGTCAAAGCAATCACCTGCAGCAACAAGGTCAGGCTTTAAATGCTTGGGACTTCTTTCACATCACTAAGATAAAAATGGTGTTGTTTCAAACTCATAATCTTAGAGTGAACATCTGAAATCAGGAGACAGAGGTAGATTGGCCATCACGACACATAGCAGACCTGCACAGAAATCAAGATACAAGTGATGGACACCTTTGATGTTGTTTCTAAATCCAAAACTTTGCAAGTTTGTCAGACTTCACCAGGTGTGGAAGTTAATATTTAGTAGGAATCTCATTCTCACCTTCTAAAGCGAGGTAATCAAGGCTCTTGTCAGTCATTACCAGTTAACTATTGTACTTGCTAGAGCAATACAAACATATTTATATACAAACACACATCCATGTGCATCTGTGTTTATGGAGAAAACGGACAGGGTCAGACTACGTATTACGATAGTGAAATTGTTATATTACTCTACCAGACATCCAAAATATATATCAACATAATGAAGCTTCTAAATCATTATTGGCAAATGCAAATATATAAAAGAATTTGGATGCCAGGTCCGGGTAGCTCTGCAACAGCCCCATGGCGACAGAATTCAAATGGGAGAAAAGCTAGAATGTAACAGAATAATTCAGATCACCTCCACAAGCTCTTTCTCCACATCAGTATACTCGGCGTTCCCAGGATCAACCTTCAAAAGCTTCCTGACCTGATCATAGACACAAAGTTCTTACGAGTGACTACACAGCACGGAATTGTAGCACAGGATTAAAAAAATGAACTTTGTTCTTTGAGACAGAAATTAGAAACAAAGAGAATACACACACATCCTACTTGTATTGAGTTTTGAACCCACAACCACTAGGTCCAAATAGTTGATTAGATACCAGTTAGATAAAGAGCCACAAATGAATAATAAAATTAGATCAAATAAATAACAGAGCAGACAACTTTCAAAGTTTCCCAACAAATTTAAAGGACAAAATCCTGTCAAACTACATTAATTACCAAAAACTTCAAAGCAACAAAACAAATTACAACAGCTATCTCACAAAAACGTTCAGGTGCTTCATATCGTACAAATGATTATAGAAATGCCTCCATCTATATCTGACACAGACATTCATCAGGCCAAAGGTCCAGCAAGAATGCAGGACAAACTCCAAACAACGAAAGTAAATTAATATATAGGGATGCAAGTGTAAAACTTACGACATTCAGGAATCACTACAACCATTATATTACTTGCGAGTTGCGATTCTTAATCTTGATTAGCACTTGCACAAATGAATGAACATGTACTAAAGACGATTTGAAGATTGGTGTCCATGTATACTCTTAAGGTGTACCCAACAAAAGAATTAGTTATTTTTACCTCTCCATTAGCCAGGAGCCAGGTAATCTTTCGCATATAGCATTTACATAATACATACCACCTTCACTACGAAAAGAAGCACCTACCATCTCCCTCCCTGAAAGTAATCCTTCTTATCCCATAAAGCCTCCATGTAACTCATTATTTCATCTATTCATTCCCTATCCTCCCATCAGACTTCTATCATCCCTAGTCCTGCGTTCAAACAAAATCCCATCCTTGGCAGAGATTTTACCGGCTTGTTCTATACCAAACAAAACGAACCCATTATTTTTCCCTAGAAAGTAGGGTCCAGGAGATGTACACAAACATGTTCTCTACCCCAAATGGTAAAGCGGTCGTTTCCATAACAACCCCCTGCTTGTTTCAGGCCCCACTGAAACTAGCTGTCTGCCAGGCTGCCACCTTAGAATTAAAAAGAAGCATTTGTTTTAAAAGAAGCCCGAATTTAAAAGTATTAGCTAAAAGTTAAATAACAAAGACTAGTAGATAGCAGACAACAGAAAGAAAAGGGCACATTGAAACATAGACAAAATTGAGAAAAAAACACACATCCCTCCATATACATAAGACTTAGTACCCCATTTATCACTCACTAGCCCTCTCCCATCTCACCCTCAACCTCCCTAACTCCCTTCCTCCCAAGCCCACTAGCTATAGGGCCCTAGTCATGCATCTCCAAGAACTCCTATTAGAGGTCTGGTTCTCCAAAATGTTTTGAAAGGGTTGCATTCTCAGCTCCCAAAGATCTCCAGCAATGGATACGATTTCATCAAGCTAATCAGAAGGCAAACAAGGCTTTCTCAATCTGTCTTTGCTTTAGCCTCGTTCCTAGCTCTTTCAGGCATCGCTCGCTAAGAAAAAGTCATAGATTATGATCTAATTATTTAGATGTAGGCAATCCTCAGCCTGAGGACAATCTCTCAAATACACATTAAAATGTCGACCCTCTTTATTTTCTTTGCTGATTTAAAGAACTAGGCGATCACCTTCTTCTTTCTTCTAAGGTTGTCATGTCCATCCTCATCTATTCATCCAATGTCCTTCTCGGCCCATACCTGCCCCACACCCCCTTGACGCTATGCTTCCTGCTCTCCTTATTAGTGTCACTATCAGTCTCCTACGAACATGACCGAACCACCGCAGTCTTCCTTCCCTCAAATTTTCCCTGCTAAGTGCAACTCCCACCCTTCACCGTGAAGGCCTCATTCGGTATCATGTCCAACACAATATAACCACAGGTCCATCCAAGTATCCTCATTCTTTCCAACACTCCGACCCATAAAATATAGTTAAGCTGATGTACAATTTTTCCCACAGTTCTAATAGACCTTGTCACACAACACCCGCGTTACCACTCCACTTTAGCCCCTCTACATTTATGTGATGTGGTACGTCATTTTTGACCCATCTCTCTCTCTCTGAATCATGGAGTCTAAATACATGAAACCATCCTTTTGGGGTACCCTCCCCGACTTCTAGCCCCTCATAAAAGCTTTGCTTCTATGTTTGAATCATGGTAGTCAATTAAACATCTTAGGTTTTCTGATTAGATTTCCTTTTTTATGATGTACAAAATGATATAGATGGGTCCACAAGGATGCCCCAAACCTCCTTATTACCTTGCTCTTTGTCTCCTTGTTCTTTGAACAACCAATTCTTATTTCTGCATTGATCGCATGTACCCACATATTGAAGCCATCTACTAGCAGTCCCTTGGACACAAATATTGAAACCTAAGCATTCTAAGCAAAACCAAGCCAACCCATGCTACTAGACAACTAACAAAGTGATCAATACAGGCCAATTACAGATTAACCGCCCTTTTTTTAAGTATATAATATTTATATATGACAAATAACACCCACACACACTTCTCGCCTTTGGCGAGACGAACACCTAATCTCTAAGAAGGTTGGGTTACAAGGTACCACTAGGCCAAAGGCCCTCTGATAGATTAACCATCCTTTTCAGCTAGACAGCAATATTTTCTCCATTTTCAAAGAAACCTTGCAGCTTGAATCTTTGTATCTCTGCATGCATCCTCTTTCAAAGCAAAATCTTATACCAATAATACCACTTGAGCGTGCTAAGACCTTCAAAACCTAAACTACTAATTCAAATATATCAACAATTTAAGAATGGTTTAGCATTGTTGATATCATATACACTTCTCAACATGTAATTCTGAATGTCAATGAATAAGCAAATGCAAATAGGTTTGCACTTTCAACATATATATGATAAATATATACATATACTTTTCGAATAAATTTTGCCATTCCCACTTTTCCCATCAAACTGGACATAGTTGTGATATGACAGTAGAAAGATCACTTCCGGTGATTTTGAATTGTGACCTCCCAACCATGAAACATTGGTTTGTGGCTCTCTTCTGTTTTCTTGTCATTCACAGTATATGTTCTCTCTCTCACACCTAGTTGTAGAGTGACAGTAGAGAGATTGTTTCCGTTGATTTTTAACCAGTGACCTCCTAACCACGAAACATTGAACAAGGTAATTTTGATGCTTGTGGCTCCCTTCTGACTTCTTGTCAACCACAGTATATGTTTTCTCTCTCTCTCCATTTATATATAGACATACACAACTTCCAAAAGCAAACCACTCACGCCTGTAAGCCTAGGGGCCAATTCCATAGCCACAGCCACACAAAAAAAAAAAAAAAAAAAAAAAAAAAAGTTAGGAATTCAAACAAGAAAAGTAAATTCTAATATCATATCAAGTTCATTCAATTGTGCGATGTAGTAACTCCCAAAAGCTAAGACTCACGAAATTCTAATTATATCCAGAAAAAATTAACTACCATTAAATTGATGATCTTTATACACATAAGCCAAATTACATGAATACCTCTTGAAGCTGTTGTTTGTAAGTAGAGAGATTCGAAGAGAGCTCCTCTATGCTGACCTCCTCGCCCCCTCCCTCCATGCTTCTCTTATGTGTTGGTTTTCTTTCTTTTTGGCTGAATTTCGTCTCCAAATTCGTTTAGTGATTGGAAGAGGGAGGAGGGAAGAGAGGTGGGAATTCGATCAACAATTCTACAGATTATGGGTTAAGATGATCGTAAAATAAAACCCTAAGAATATTTATCGGGTAGAGCAAGCATGTGTCGAATGGAACCCTAATTGAGATTTTAGTTGATCTTTATTGTGACAGGGTCCGATTCGATAAATGGTAAAAGTACATATATGAACCCTAGATAAACAATCAACTTCCAAATTGCCCCTTCTACAAACTCTTGTTGCAACTCTAGGACCGGCAATGCGAATTAGACAAAAATTAGGCCATGTTTACTTAGGGGGCGTTTGATTCATTATAAGGATTGAAAATGAAAATGAAAATAGGAATGGGCATTGCATTGATGTTGTTTGGTTAAACCAATATAATTAATAAAAATTGTTTTATATAATATCTATAATACAAATATGTGACATCCAACATGAAAATAAAAAATATTTTACATTCAATATCGACAAATGAAAGAACGAATGAGAAAAGATGACTGAGCGGCAATAAAATTTTCATTCCCCCCAATTTGGTCACGAATGGAAATCTCTTACCCGGATAAGATCTTCTATGGGCGGTGTTTTGGTGAAAACTTCATAATAGCAACCGACTATAATACTATTTATGACGACTATATCCACGGCATATGATTATGCATATCTCATTTATGATGACAATCATTACATTTTATATTTATTGCAGGTGTTGCTTGTAACCAAATATTAATGACAAGATTTACACATCAATGCATAGATTGTAACTGACGACCAAGATTCAAAGACTTCATCAAAGATGATCGTTTCTGACATTATGAAAAAAATTTGAATATGAATGTTGGTCCCGAAAGTGATATACTAGTTCGTAGAATGGGCTTTGTGACGGTTTTGAAAAACTAGGTTTGTAACGGTTTGGTAAAAAAATTGTTACTAAAAGTAATAAAAAAATTTAGAGATTGTTTTTTAACGTTTTTTATAAAAACCGTTACCACTATCAAACACCTAAAAACATAAAGCAACGATTTAAACAAAAAATGTTACTAGAAGAGTCCATATGGTAACGATTTTGAAAGGTTTTAAAAGTCGTTGCTTTACGTTGTGACGTTTTCTAAAAACCGTTGTCGTAGGAGACCATTTAGTAACGATTTTTGTCTAAATCGATGTTTTATGTGTGTAACCGTTGCGAAAACCGTTGCGAAAACTAAAATATATATAGCAATGTATGTTTGAAAATCGTTTCCAAAAGTCATCGGGGTTCCATGGTTACGGTTTTCAAAATTTTGTGTCACCAAAAAGATAATTTATTGCAACAATTTTGAAAGTTTTATGTCACCGCATATCATTCTACAATAACGGTTTTAAAACATTTACGTCACCATATTACATGTTATATTGACAATTTTTAATAATAAACGATATCGTACATCATGCTACGGTGACGGTTTTGAAAAATTAAGTCACGATACGTCATGCTACGGTGACGGTTTTGAAAAATAAACAACATCGTACGTCATGCTATGGTGACGAATTTGAAAAATAAACATCGTTGTACATCATATTACGTAGACGGTTTTAAAAGTTAACGTCATCGTGAATCATGTTACAGTGACGGTCTTGAAAAATAAATGTTACCATCCATTGTGATACAGTGACGGTTTTGGGAAATACACGTCACTGTACGTCATGCAACGATGACAATTTTGAAAAATTAAACGTCGTTGTACGTCATTATAAGGTAACGGTTTTGAAAAATATACGTTATCGTATATCATGCTACGGTGACGGTTTTAAAAAATAAGCGTTATTGTGTGTCATTTTATGATGACAGTTTTAGAAAATAAATGTCACTTTACATCATACAACAATAACGAGTTAAAAAAAATCACCGTACGTCATATTACGGAAATGGTTTGTAAAATAAACATCACCGTATATCATGTTACTGTGATGGTTTGGAAAGTAAACATCTTCGTACATAATCATGACGGTGACGGTTTTGAAAATTAAGCATCATCGTATGTCATGATATAGTGACGGTTTTGAATAACAAGCATCACTGTACGTCATATTATGGTAACGATTTTGAAAAATAAATGTAAATGTATGTCTTTTTACATTTTGAAAAATAAATATCACTATAGGTCTTGATACAGTGACGTTTTTGAAAAATAAACATTATTGCATGTGATGTTACAAGGATGTTTTGAAAAATAAACGTCACCATACGTCATGCTACGACGATGGTTTTAATGTCACCATATGTCATGCTACGACGATGTTTTTTTAAAATAAACGTCATTGTATGTCATGATACGGTGACGGTTTTCAAAAATAAATGTCATCACATCTTTTATAGTGATGGTTTTGAATAATAAACATCACTGTAGGCCCTGATACGGTGACAGTTTTGAATAATAAACATCATCATACATCATGCAACCATAACGGTTTTGAAAAATAGACATTACCGTATGTAATGCTATAGTGACGATTTTGATAAATTTAAGTCATTGTATGTCATGTGTAGTAGAGGTGGGCACAAACAGGTCCAAAAAGCTTGATCTAATCAGAGTCTAGTCAACGTCGGTCCAATCCTCGGGTGGATATGTCATTTATGACAAATTTTCCTTAAGAAACCAATTTAGCAACCTTATGTTTTGGTACAAAATATTTAACTTTATAAAATATTTTATTGACAACAAAATCGAAAAGAAAAAAGCATAGCGTAAAACGAGTTTGGTCCGACTCAGACCACCAAAATGTCGGGGCTCGATTTCACCTGGTTCGGATAAAATCTTGGTCTTGGACCGGTCCCGCTCAAAATATTTTGATCTGAAAACGGACTACCGATCTTCGCCTGATCCAGATTCCAGACTGTACCAAAAAAAACTCAGTCCAATGGTCCAGTCTTTTTGCCCACATCAAATATGTAGAGAATGCAAAGAAAGAAACCTAGTGATTCTGTAAATATAAGGTACATATAAAAGAAATAATTCCTTTTCTTTTATATTGAAATGAACAAGTGAACAATCTTAGTTGAAGTCTATTAACAACAACATAATGAAGCAAAACCCAATAATCTAAACTTGAGAATATTCATAATGCTAAAACTATAATGAAATTTTATATTCCCCAAGTTTCTAGAGACAAAACAATAATATACAACAAATGCAAACAATTATAACTAAAGCAATGCATCTCCTTTGAGAATCTCGAAAGTTGGAGTAGGTAGTTGACTCATGTGATGCATTCTAGCCCAAACTAACTATGATCTTTAGCAACCACCACAGTCATTTCACATCCTCAACTCTTCTCAACCCTTCATTATTCTTAGTAATTGCAAAAGAGAAACCTTGTTCTTCACAATCAAATAAACAACGTTAATATGAACACAAACAAAAGGTAAAGTTTTGTTTTTAACAAGCAAATTCAAAGACAAGGAGTTAAACCAAATTAGATTACCTTAGTAAGTTCAATCGCTTCCAATGCATATGCAACCATACGCTTGGGAACCAAATAGTTGGGCATGTTGAATTTTTTGGGCTTTTAGTAAAAAATAAAGTATCTCAATAATTAAATTTATTAAAAGAAAAGAGCCCATCTTCTGTGAAGTAGCAAAGAACTCTTCATTAGCAAAAACACCATATCACTTACAACATCACAAGATGTACTCTAACTTCAACTTACAGAACGAAGATTGATATCCTAATCAACTCAAAGCCCTTACAAAACGAAATTTCTAGGAAGAAAAAGTGTCCTTACTTCTTCATTGTTTGATTGTTAAGACACAGTCTCATTGGATTCAAGATCATCCAAACTGAAGATCGCAATCTGAAGCTAAAGCCGAAAAGTTGTCTCATTAATATTAGTCTAAGTCGTTTGTAATAAAATGTCAAAGTAATTAATGTTAATTGTAATTTAGTTTTTAGTTTAATTTAGTTAATATCTAAGTTAGTTAGATATTATTATTTAGAAATAATATCTAGATATTATGTTAGTTAGATATTAGTTGTTAAGTTGTGTGTTGTAGAAGCTAAGAGAATGTAATCGAAAATATAAGATTCACACAAACAAACACACACATCAAGGTGAAAAAGAGAGAAAACATAGAGAACACAAAGCAAAGCTTAATCGATCAACCTTGTAATCGTTATTTTATATATCAAACAGGTTGGTAATCTTATTGTGTTGTTTCTAAGAACTTGTTATAAAGTATTGTTGGGCCGACAATTGGTATCAGAGCCTGATTAAGATCAAAACAAGTTTTCAGAAAAACGACTCTGTGTTCTTCAAGAAAAATCGACTTTGTGATTTTGAGTGTTTTAGGTGTTAGAATCGATCAGGTTGTGTTCGTACTACATGCTAGATCGAGTTGTTGCTATTTGATTTCACTTTTAAGCTTAAATCGAGTTCCAATTTGTGGATTTTGAGTGAAAACAGTCGAAGTGGGTAAGTTCACTGTGTCATCAATTTATTTTCGAAAAAGTGTGTTTTAGAGAGATCGAGTGCTAACATTCTATTCTAAAAGTGTTTCTAGACACATTGGTAGGGTTTGGTATTGCTAAATCGTTTCAGGAACAGATTTCAGAAGATTTTTAGAAGTTCAGGACGAACACCCGCAAAGCAGAGGAAGAATAGCACGCAAAGTCCCACTTTGCGCGTCCCAAAGCAAACGCAAAGTCCCACTTTGCGCGTCTCACATCAAACGCAAAGTCCGCTTTGCGCTCCTCAAGTGACCCGCAAACCTCACTTTGCGCCTCTCAATCCAAATGCAAAGCACACTTCTCGCTTCAAAGAGCAATCGCAAACCTCAACTTCTCTTCTCGGATCAAGTCAGGAACGCAAACCTCATAAACGCAAACCTTACTTTGCGCTTCCAACTTGAACCGCAAACCTCTACTCTGCGCTTCCAACTAGACCCGCAAACCTTATTTTGCGCTTACCTTGAAACGCAAATTTCACACTTTGACAAAATTTGCAAAACTATAATAGGGTCTTTAATTGTCATAAATTTTTTCTCTAGCGGGACCCCCATGCTAAGTCTGCCTAGGGGGACAAAATTTCTTGAGTGATCAAATTTTATCTGGACTAACGGTCAAATCCAAGTTCTTATTTTGATATAATACAGGATGACTTCAAAAGACGCTCTTTCCATTGGTACGGATGTCAAGCCCCCAGTTCTGTTCAAAGGGGATTACGAACAATGGAAAGACAGATTTCTTGACTTTGTGGATCGACACTCAAACGGAAATAACATTCTTTTATCAATAAAAGAAGGTCCCATGGCACCACTTTCTGTCCAAATACCTGATGATGATGATAATGACGCTGAAGATGATTCTTCTGACAGTGAGGATGGGAACGTGGAAAGAGAACAGAAGATGAAAACTGTTACGCTAGAGTATGCCCAATTTTCTGATGAACAAAAGAACCGTTTCAAAGCTGATAAGCAAGCAAGATCTTTACTTCTTCAAAGTATCCCTAATGATATCTATATCAAAATAGACAGCTACAAAGTTACTGCTAAGAAGATGTGGGGTCAACTTCAAAAGATGATGATGGGATCTAAAGTTGGAAACCAGATGAAAGTCGCAAACTGTATAAACAGTTACGAAGAATTCAAAGCCTTTGAAGATGAAAGCCTAGCTGACACTTATGAACGATATGTTCTGCTTCTGAACGAGCTGTCAAAGAATAAAGTTAAAAAGAAACAGATAGAGAACAACGTCAAGTTTCTCAGTGTCCTTCAACCAGAATGGAAGAAGCATACACGAAGAATGAAACAGATGAAAGATCTGTCTGACATTCCACTCCACGAAGTGTATGAGACACTAAGGCAGAACGAAGAGGAAGTAGAAGAGAAAAGGAATGGAAAGAAGAAAAAGGAAGTTGAGAAAGTTCCAGATTCCATTGCACTTGTTGTCAAAGATAAGAAGAAAAAGAAGAAAGTGATTACAAGTTCTGAATCAGAAACTGAATCTGATGGAGATGATGGAGAAATTCTCAAGCAAGCACTGCAATTACTGACCCGTGCATTCCAGAAGAAATTCTACAAGAAACCGGGATCAAACTCACAGAGATATTCTTCATCAAGCTCCAAGAACCGTGAGCATAGAGAAAGAGTAGAAGGAAGTAGATCTCAAGAGATGAAACCAAAAGAAAGGAATCAATCTGGGAATGACTACACCAGTACAGACAAGAAAACCGATGTCCCAATCACATGCTACAACTGTGGCAGGACTGGACATTTCGCCTCAAACTATCGAAAGCCAAAGGTTCGCAATTCGGCGTATTACCAGAACAAACTAATGTTAGCCAAGCAACAAGAAGCCGACAAAGCATTAATGGCTGAAGACGAATTCTGGTTAGATCATTCTGAAGAGGAAGATGAAGAAGAAGAGAATGAAGAAGCTGCTAACATGTGCTTGATGGCCAATCATGCAAAGTATGATGATTCAGATACTGAAGCAACTGAAGAGGTAATGAACTTAACCGAAAATACTTTTATGATTAAATTGGATGCGATGATGGTCGAACTTCAAGACCTTCAGTCGAAACTGAAAAAGGAAAAAGGCAGAGTTGCTAAGCGGAATCAAAAGATCTTTGAGCTAAATACGTTATTTATTGGGAACAAAAATCTCATGGATTCTCTACGCAAATCTGCTTCTGATTTTAATCTTAAAAACGATTGTTTAGAAAAGAAGTTTTCTGATTTTGTTTCTCAAATTTCTAAGTCTGATTTAGAAAAGAAATAAACCGCCGTAATTGTTTATAAGCTGCAGTCTGAGAACAAGAATCTAAATAAGAAAATAACTGGTCTGGAAACCAAACTTTACTCAATAGGCCAAACAGATCAAACTATTTTCATGAATACACCAAATGAAGAGGCTGATTTTAAAGCAAAATGGGGATTAGGTTGTAATAATCCTCATTACCTGAAACATGTTATCAGAAAACAACCTGGTTTATATAATGCAGATTATATGTATGCTGCTCGTACACTTCATCATTTGAAACCAAAATTTGTTACCAAAGCATCAGAAGAAGTCGAGGCAAAAGAAGATACAAATAGAAAGAATTTGAAGAAAATGCAACTACCATTCTGTTATGCAAGACTGAATGATAGTTATCTTTCGGAAAAACCAAAGTTTCTTTCAAAAGAATTTTTTGCTTCATATTCTTCTACTGAGATGGAGGCAAAACCTGTTCGAGCTAAAACTTATCTACCTCCACTCGTATTAGAAAGCAAAATAATTGAGTTAGAAAATATCCTGTCTGACGAAAGAATTTTGGTGAATATAAAACAAAATGTGTTTTCTACTGTTTTGAAGAACACTGTTTCTCATTCTAAATCTAAAAAGTGTTCTACATTTTCAAAAGCACCTCACACTTCTACTGATTTCTTTGATCACTTATTTGAGCATGCAAATGATTTTTTTAATACTGAAAAAGGGTGTATAGATGGAGTAGAGATGGTTGATTTCAATGCTTCACTTCCAGATCATTCTATTTTTCTTGAAAAAGGAAAGGCTTTACCAAGTGTTTCTAAACATCAGCGTTCAAAGAAACAGAACACCTCTAGTAAAAGCAAGAAAAACCAATCTCAGAAATCTGATTTTCCTGATAAATCTAAATCTTCAAATCAGATTCATACTACTAACCTTCCTGTTCACAGAAAGTTAGATGGTTCAGGTTCACCTCAGAGGAAAGGGAGCTACAAGGAAGAAAATCTTTTTTGGAAGAAGAAACCAGTTAAAGATGAAAGCTCATGTGTACATTCACATAATGAAACGAAGAACAATGTGCTGAAAAGTAAACCTGCTCATGTTTACACGCGAGATCAAATGATCAGGTTATCAGGTAAGGAAAATTCTTGTTCTTACTGTTGTACACATGATCCTGTTCACAAGACGAAAGATCATTACTGGTATGGTTCTTATTCCATAACCCCCATACGAACTGCAACTAACACATATGGACCCAAATACCAGTGGGTACCAAAGAAAATTAATTCTGTGTTGCAGGCACCTACTGTCAAGGGGGGTAGGAAAAGAAAGGCTTCTGAATACTTCAGTTCAGAACCCGAACTTCAATGTCAGAACAATGGCTCTTGAATACAACAGTTCAAGACCCGCACTTCAATGATCAAAAGACCTTACTCCAATGCTGATATGAGAGATTGTACTCCGATACTCCAACGAGAAATTCAACCTTCAAAGGGAGTACATATTTATTTCTGAAATTTTAAATGCATATCTTTTCAGTGATAATTTTTTCAAATGCATAATTTCAGGGGGAGTAAGAGAATTTCTTTGTTTTACTGCTTTTTGTCTTTTCAATATTAGTGAATAAAGTTTCTTTGACTTAACTTAAGACTTTTGCAGAATTTTTGAGAAGAGCTTACACGATCATATGTTTATGACTTTAAGCTAAGCTTCATGAGATGTAAGATCGAACTTAAAGGTATATTCCTTTATCTTAATCTCATATGTGATTGAAAGAAGAACAAGTTTCAATCATTGAAAACATATTCTTAAACGTTCAAACCACTTCCCGATTTTTCATAAGATTTTATATTTTGGGAGTGTACTTTGAATGTTCTACATGAGCTTACATGATTATAAATCATTTTGAGCAACATATTCTGTATAGGATATACGGGATCAGTGTGCTAGGACTTAACACAACTTCTATGGAATCACGTTAACTAGTGATTTCTACCCATGAAGTTAATCCAAAGTGATTGGGTGTGAGGAGTCAAAAGAAATGAGTGTGGATTGGATAATGAGCTATCATGAAAAAGAGAGTTCGGTTAGCAGTGAGCTAAATGTTTAAAAGAAAGAGCGTGTGAGAACAGAGTTAAAAGAATATCACAACTCTACACCAACTACTTTCTGAGCCGGGCAACCACATTTCTAATGTTTCACAATTCATTGGTGATCATTATTGAAACAGGCAACTAGCCCATGCCAACTCTTGAAATTACCCCACCAGCTACTCATTTACTTCTTAACAAGAAAATGTTTCATTTTCAAAGGGGAAGCAACACATATGCTATCTGATTTTCATTTGGAAAATCTAGATATTGAAAAGAAGGAAGTCTACCCCACCTTCGCACTTCACTCATGCACATTGAGTCTGTGTTTAACTTACTGTTGTCTCAGTGGTTTACACAATTTCGAGCCTATAAGCAATCATCAAGTGCTTAATTCTTTCTATCACAAGCACGAACACACAAGGAATTAGTTTCTTTGTCATAACGTTTATAATTACCTTTGTGGTGTTTCGATGATTAAATGGAAGCCCTGGGGGAGTCAACATCAAAACAGCTCCTTTCTATTGTGTATTCGTTACACACAATGACTTAGTGTTACTGACAGGCGTTTCTAACTGATTTGTTTATTGCTACAGGTGTTACATGACTATTTTGTCTAGATTTGCAAAGATCTGGATAAATATCTATTGCATTGACGAATCAGAGGCTCCTTATGAACAACATTTCTTGTCATCAAGTTTTGATGAATTTGTTACACTTCTCATCAAAAAGGGGGAGAAGATCTACCCAAGAAATGGAGAAGAGCTAACCAAGAAATCACATGTATCAAGAATCACGTCCAAGATTGAATTCTTCAAAGAGCAAGTATGCTGAAGATATGCTGATTCGAGAGAAATTTTCTTTTGAAGATACTTTGCTGAAGAATTTCGAGCTGAAACTGAAGATAATTTCCTCCCAACATCCAAGAAAGATAATCTACATCTTTTGGGGAGTTTACTATATCTTGAAGACTAAGAGAGAGATTGCATCTTTTGTGCTGAAAGAGAAGATCGTATTGCTAAAATCATTTTCATAATGATCTTGATCCAAAGGGGGAGATTGTTAAGACACAGTCTCATTGGATTCAAGATCATCCAAACTGAAGATCGCAATATGAAGCTAAAGCCGAAAAGTCGTCTCATTAATATTAGTCTAAGTCGTTTGTAATAAAATGTCAAAGTAATTAATGTTAATTGTAATTTAGTATTTAGTTTAATTTAGTTAATATCTAAGTTAGTTAGATATTATTATTTAGAAATAGTATCTAGATATTATGTTAGTTAGATATTAGATATTAGTTGTTAAGTTGTGTGTTGTAGAAGCTAAGAGAATATAATCGAAAATATAAGATTCATACAAATAAACACACACATCAAGGTGAAAAAGAGAGAAAACATAGAGAACACAAAGCAAAGCTTAATCGATCAACCTTGTAATCGTTATTTTATATATCAAACAGGTTGGTAATCTTATTGTGTTGTTTCTAAGAACTTGTTATAAAGTATTGTTGGACCGACATTGATCCCAATAATATCAACTTTCAAGGTTAATATTCAGAGCCTAGATGACCGTATCAACTACAAGAACCTTTTCTAGTTGAGACTCATTCCATCCATTATTACCTACTTGTTGCTGAGGGCTTTGACTTCAAGCCACGTTTAGAGTTGTAGTGTTGGTGGCCACGTTTTCCTTCAACGTTGAGACCTCCTCCTTTAGAGCTGAAAGCTGAGAGTTCTCAGCTTTTGAGGAGAGAGAGGAGGTGAGGTCCTTCAGCGCTTGACCCACTATGTTGACCACTGCGGTGTTGTTGTTGATGGTGCTGGAGAGAGGGTCCGCCTTGTTACGAACCTCGCTGAGTAAGGTGTTGACAGTGGTTAACGTAGGACCTGTAATAAAAGTAATGTTTTGAGCAAAAGGATGCTCAAGCTGATTTAGTAGGGTAGATGTGTATGGGATGGGGGTTATACCTGATGGAGCAAAGAGGTTGAAAAACTCCATGTTCCGCTCGAGAAGAGTCTAGGACACGTTTATTTGTTGTGACACTCCGAGAGGGAGGCCATTAGGTCCCACGGAGCTATGTGACATCTCCGGAAGCTACAAATTAACAGGTTTAGAGACCAAATAAGAAGATTGGGGGGATAACAAAAGTGAAGGATAGGCATTGGCATTGCCCGAAATTACCTCAGTAGTGATTTGAGGCACTGAGAGTGGGTGGGTATGTACCAACATTGATTCAGTGCTCACAGGCACTGAAGCGGTTGCGGCAGCAGCTGCGGAGGAGCGATCCACGAAGTTATCCTGGGACGTCTATAGAGAGGCGATCCCTGATGTTGGCGTTGCTTGTTGGGGACTGACTCCTTAGCCTTCTTGGCCTTTTTAGGCTTGCCAAGAGGAGCTGAAAATTTGCGTTTTAAGGGGATGGTAGCAGCAGGGGTAGCCTCGGTGGGAATGTTCGAAGGCATGACCGCTGAAGACGAATAAATTATAGAGGATAGGCGGTGGTAGAGTTCAGATAAACTTACCTCGTTATCAGCCCGCTCCACATCGAGGATACGAACCCCGAGCTTTGGGAGCTGATAATCACCCTCGGTCGGGTAGAGCTTTTCGAGGAAGAACTTGAGGAGAGCAGAGATGAAACGATCGTAGGGAACTTTGACTTCCATGTCCGCCTTCTCGACCTTCGTCATCGGGTCATCAAAGAATATAACTGCGAAATCTATGTTTCGTACAACGATGATGTTGTATGCCATTTGTAGATGGGCCTTACTGGCCTGATCCAACGATCCTGTCTTCCTACTCATGCACTGAATCACATGGGAAAAGATGTAGTTATCTCTGAAGGCATTTGGCCTTTAGGATCTTGGTCAACCTCTTGTCCACTGTCTTGGACCTTGGCTTGGTGTCTCATTCGTATTCCATAAGATCGAGGAATTTGATTAGCTCTTCATTAGTGGGTAAAGCTTCGAAGGGTTCAGCAGAAAGACGAAGGCTTCGTCAGATGCTAGTGGGAGTGATACTTCCTGCCCCATGTTGAGTTTGGAAGGCAATAACAGTCAGTTTCTGTTGATCCATGCTCTCTCAGTGATTTGATAAAGACTCTTTTCTACACTTAATGAAAATTACGTTTAATAAACATGTATTAGTGTTTCATCATCAGCGATTAGACTGAGTCTATTTAGTTATCACTGATGATCTTTCTTGTAAACATTCATATGTATTAGTGTTTCACTATCAGATGTTAAATATTGAGTATGTTCAGTATCGCTGATAGTTTCTGATGTAAACAGTCAAACGTAATCCCTGAAGACAAGTTTCGCGTCAACAGATGTTCATAGCTGAATCGAAGACGAAGCTGCTGAACAAAGACAAGTCTACTAGTGACCTGATGCGGATATCAGTGAAGCAAAGACAAATCTACACACACGAGGAAACCTGAGGAAAAGTTTTAGCGATAGCTGAACTTCTTTGTATCTTTGAAGGAAGAGATATTCAACGATCGATGATCAATTAGCTTATGCCTCAAGTCTCTTTTGTCTTTCCCTTGCACACCCAATACAATGTGTCAGAACGGACATACCTCTGCCACAATTCGTACAACAACTCTGTCTACTACACTGTTCATGATACGGCCGAAAGCATGTCTCCCATAGTCAGACCCTCTCAGTCAATCAATGAAAGACACGTGTAAAGTGCTCTGCCATGAATTTAATGCATAGGGTATAAATAGAAAGATCATCTCTCCATCTGAAAATCCCCCGAGGTCTTCATCTTTCTAAAATATAGAAACCCTTGTTTTCTATACTCTCAAATCTCCCATTCTCTATATTCTTGTGCAACCATCTTAGTGTTTCTTAAGTTTGTTTAGATTGAGTTCTACTTAATCTTATTCCGTAACAGACATGTAAATTATGTTTGATTTATCAATAAACAATTTATTAAACTTTATAAACTTGTGTTTGTATTCAACCCCCCCCCCCTTCTACAAACTTGTTAAGCACCTTCGGGACCAACAAGTGGTATCAGAGCAGATTGTTTAATCTAATAAACAAGATCTTGCTTTATTCTCTTCCTTGCTATTCTAAATGGCACTTAACACAAATATAAACTACTATGATAATGGTTCACTTTCTAAACCTCCTCGATTTAGCAGAGATAACTTTGCTCTCTGGAAGAATCGAATGTTGCTATTTCTAGAATGTGTAGACCCTATTATACCTGATTACGTAGCACATGGACCTTATGAACCTTTCACTGTCATAAGCGTTATTCCCGCTACTGCCACCACTCCTACTGTCCCTGAGCACTATGCTCTTAAGGAAATAATACAGTGGAGTGATGAAGACAAAAAGAAAGTCGGACTAGATGCAAAGCCAAAAACCATTATCTCTATGGCTCTGCCTGATGAAGCTGAGAAATCGACCAAGGTGAAGAATACCACTAAGGTTAAGAAATTAATCAAAGTGAAGGTTACCACTAAAGCTGAATCTTCATCTACTGTGAAGATTGCTGAACCTTCCATCTCCACTAACCCTAAAGGACCCATTGAAAAATGGGTACCAAACAAAGCTTAATCTTCCTTATGTTTGCAGGGATCAAAAGGCATCTGGTATCTTGATAGTGGATGCTCTCATCACATGACAGGACAAAAAGACCTGCTCACTGAATACAAGGAAGAGAAAGGTCTCTCAGTGACCTTTGGTGGAAATGGAAAAGGATATACCCGAGGGTTTGGTGTCCTCAATAATGGGACAACTACCTTCAGAAGAGTCGCTTATGTAGACGGACTAAAGCACAATCTTCTAAGCATCAGTCAACTATGTGACAAAGACTATGAAGTACGTTGTACCAAGAAAGCATGTTCAGTGGTAAATGAGAATGGAAAACTTGCTCTTAGTGGTCATCGTAAGGAAAATGTCTATGTAATACATATGGACTCTACTACCACTGAAAACGTATGTTTTCTTTCTAAAGCCTCTTCTGATGTCAACTGGCTATGGCATAAAAGGCTTTCTCATCTAAACTTTAAAACCCTGAATTCTCTCTCATCTAAGGAATTGGTTTATGGTCTTCCTCAACACTCATATGCTAAGGAATCTTTATGTTCAGCATGTGAAAAAGGAAAACATACAAAAGCTAGTTTTTAAATCTAAACAAGTTTCCTCAGTAACAAGTCCTCTTCAACTCTTGCATATGGATTTGTTTGTCCCTGTCAATATCCAATCCATAGCTAGAAAGAAATATACACTTGTCATTGTAGATGAATACTCTCGCTACACCTGGGTTATCTTTCTTCGCTGCAAGAGTGATACTCCAGAAGAACTAATATCTTTTGTTAAAAAGATGTAAGTGTTGAATAATCTTACTGTTCGTTCAATAAGAAGTGATCATGGAACTGAATTCAAAAACATTTCTCTGAACAATTTCTTTGAGAACAAGGGAATTTCTCACAACTTCTCCTCAGTAAGAACGCCTCAGCAGAATGGAGTCGCTGAAAGAAGAAACAGAACGATCATTGAAGCTGCTAGATCAATGCTCAGCGATTCTCACCTCCTTACTCAATTTTGCGCTGAAGCTGTGAACACTGCATGCTTTACTCAAAACAGATCGCTGATAGTAAAGAGATTTGGAAAGATAACTTATGAACTATTTCATGGAAGATAACCCTCTATCAGTTTTCTTCATATCTTTGGTTGTCAGTGTTACATTCTAAACAACAAAGATCTACTTGCAAAGTTCAATCCAAAAGCTGATGACGTAATATTTCTTGGATATTCCTGACAGAGTTTTTGTGAGTCCAAGAACACTGATTCTTTAGAGATAGAAAGTAGAGAGAGTAACAATGGAGCGCAAAACAGAATATCAGATTAATGTGCGTGTGAAACTTACAAGGAACAAAGACCAAAGGGACTTAAATACCCTTGGTCAGATACAACACTGATAAGACTCTAAACACAGTATTTGACCAAGACCTATAAATACAATGATTACTATAAAATCATACCTAACAATCTCCCCTTTAGTAATCATTGGCGCTTTGGTCTTCATAAATCATCTTCTATAACAGCACAGACCAACAAAGCGACTTTATGAAGCTTTCTGACTTTTGAAGAAAAATTTCTTCTCAGCATCTTTCAGATAAAGTTTTCTTTACTGTTTTGAGCTCTAGACGATACACCTCTTTTGAATGATCTTGAATGAACTGTGGTGTTCGGAGCAGAAACAGCAAAAGAATTAGTTGTAGCTGAGAGAATAGAATCATTGAGTGAATCTTGATCAGCAGATAAACATTTGAGCTCTTTGTCTCTTTAACTTCTCCTTGACTTCTCCCCCTCATGACCTTGATGATCTTGATCAACTTGGTCATGCAGATGTTGGAGACGAGATAGCATAAGATCTGCAAAATCAAAGAAACAGAGAAAACAGAGGAGGTTTGCGCTTCATGTTGGATGCGCAAACCAAGATTTGCGTTTCATGTTGGACGCGCAAACCAAGGTTTGCGTTTCATGAAGGGAGCGCAAATCAAAGTTTGCGTTTCATGTGGGACGCGCAAACTAAGGTTTGCGGGTCATGCTGGAAGCGCAAAGCTGACTTAGAAATTTTTTTACCTTTAGAAACCCTTTGACTCCCCCTACACAAATGCACTAGATATAACAATTCATATTAGCATTCATATAAAGAAAATCAGATACTCCCCCTCAAAACCAGATATAATCTTTGAAATACATTCTCTTTGTTTACTCCCCCTTGAATAATGCATAAACCCATTAAAATATATTTATGAGAACACAACGATCAAATATTAATGTAGAAAGAAAAATATACTGAATGTAAATTTTGAAACAACTAATCATATAAAATTTTAAACACTAAACAAATTAAATTTTACAGAGTAAAATATTACAATTTTATCAATCATTTGAAATCAAACATATGTTGTAGGATACAAGAACAAGTTTCATTGCATATCAAGTTAAGACATGTTCAGTTTCAAAAACTTTTAGCAATCTATTCAGTGTGCTCACATGCGAATCTTCGATTAGCTTCAAGAAAATGCAATTCTAAAAATATTATAGAGAACTTTGCTTAGACAACACTAAACGATCAAAATTTTAGATTGGAGTGAAAATATGGGCTAAGCACTTAGATGTAGAACTAAGTGATTGAGATGAATATTAAATTCTTAAAAATCAGAAATCTTTAAGTTTAAAAGTTTGTACCTGTGACCTTTCTGGTTTGGGAAAGTAAGTTCCGTGGGATGCTCGTCATCTGGTCCCCTAAGGTCAATTGATTTGGGAGTGATCGAACCCAAATCCTTCTATAGAATCAGATCGAAAGTCATGTTCTACTGGTATGAATGGGTTTAGGATATGTCGATGTAGCCTTTCTGATCTGGGAGAGTAAGTTCTAAGGGGTGCTTGACACCTAGTCCCCTAAGGCCAACTGGTCTGGGAGCGGCTAACCCAAATCTTGCAATAGGGTCAGATAGAAAGTTACGTTTACGGCATGTTCTTTACTTAATAAACTTTTTGATCAAAAGATGCCAAAGTGCACGCGCTTAAAAGATGCCAAAGAGCACACTCATGTCAAGATGCCAATGTGCACACTGCTAAAAGATGCCAATGAGCACACATCTCATGATACTTGGTGATATGTTTGAGTTGCGATAAATCTGTAAATTTATGAATATCTTAATTCTTGATGGTTTAGTGTGAGTACATACAAAGTTCTCTATAATATTTTTAGAATTGCATTTTCAGAGGTGTAAACAAATGGCATTTCTATCCTCTTATTTTTCATCCTTTTCACATTTTCTTCTTCCAAAATTTGTTTCTCAGTTGTCCAAAAGAATTTAAACTGAGGAGCATATCTTGCAAGAGTAAAATAATCATATTCGTATAAAGTAGGAACTTCATTTTAGCATGATTTAAAAAATGCGGATTTTCGAAACCAAGTCCCCACTTTTCCTTTATAGCTTCTTCACTCCTTGGTTTATTCATGTAAATTGTTTGTTCAGATTGGTCTCTTCGATAAAGTTTTTCTTCTAACTTATTTATTTTATCTGAAAATTCATCTTTTAAATTAGTCATAGCCGTCAAAGATTCAAGATTTGTCTTATTTGAATTTTCCAAATCGTCCAATTTCTTTTGAAAGATGTCTTTAGTATTTTCTAAAATAGATTTTTCATCTTTCAAAGAAATTTTCATTTTGTCAATCAAATCTGACTTTTCAGAATTTAAATTCTTTTCAGATAAAATCATTGAACGCAAATCAGATAAAGCATTTATCATGATATCAAACTGAGAGGTAATAAATTTGTAGTCAAATTCAAAATATACCTCATCCTCATCCGTATCAGAATTGTCTGACTGATCATCACCGATTAAGCACATCTGAGCGATCTCGACGTTTGAAGCTTCATCATCGGAATAATCCAGCCAGAATTCTTCCTCGGCCAGCAAAGCAGTTCCATTCTCTCTTTTCTCGGCCAGTTCCAATTTCTTTCTGTAATAAGCTGAGTCCTTGACCTTCTTTGCTCGACACTCCTTTCCAATATGTCCCGGCTTTCCACAGTTGTAGCAGGTAGCAGTATTTGGCTCGGGCACTTTGACTTTAGAACCGGAAGTGAAGCGAGAAGAGTTGGAACCCGATCTAGGTTGGAACTTTTTCTGGTAATGCTGAGAAAGAAGGATCATCGCTTTCTGTAATGCCTCTCCATCGTCATCAGTTAACCCGGTGTAAGCGTTATCAGACAACGCTTGTTCATTCAGTTTCTTCGAGAGAAGAGCAACCGGATCAACTGTTTTCTTGTTTTTTTTATCCAGCTTGGCCTTCTTTTCCAGTACCAAACTCTCATCAGTCAGCATAATCTCATACAGTTCCTGAATCTGCATTGTAGATATCCGAACATCGTTCCTCAGTCTATGACATGCTTTATTCCACTCAGGCTGAAGAGAATTAAGGAACTTCAGATTCGTCTCCAGATCAGTCTTTTCCACTTTAATCTTTCTAAGATCATTAATCACAGCACAAAATCGGTCAAAGATAGCCTTCATAGATTCATTGTCCTTCGCCTTAAATTCCTCAAAGTTGTTCATGAAGCGTGTCTGGCGTATCTGAGTAGCAACTGATGACCCAAGCATGATCTTTTATAACTGAGTCCACATCATATTTGGATTATGTTTGAAACAATCAATTTGATTGTAGATTGAGTTAGGCAGAGCTAGCATCAAATTGGACTTTGCTTCTCTATCGGCTTTTTCACGTTTGATTTCATCATCAGTCAAAGGAATGTCATCTTTTGGCCTGACAAACGGTCCTTCAGTAAAAGATTTCATCATATTTTCTCCGTTACTCTGACGCTCAATGAAATTTATGAACCTATCTTGCCACTGTGTAAACTCATCTTCTTTGATTAAGACTGGTGGATGAGTATCTGTTCCCAATTGCATCATCAGATCACTGCTGTAGAACTGAGCTTGGAAAGCATGTTAGTGTATAAAAGTATTGGAAAATAAATAACATTTAATTGTATTTGATTTTTATTTGTAAAAGGCTTTGGGCCTATTGGGCTTTAGTGATTAAATGGGCTTGGGCTTAAATGTTGTAACAAGGGTAGTGGTAGTTGTGGACTATAAATAGGAGTATTAAGTTGTAATAATTCATATTATCATTTTATAATTCAAGATGTAGTCCTCTAATCTCATGTGCTCTCTTTAAATTAGATTTAATTTCTCTCTCTAGAATAATTAGTCAACTTCTATCCTATCTAGTTACTCAAACATGAAATGCTCCAGATCTCGGACCTAACAAGTGGTATCAAAAATCCATTGCTGAAGATCAGAAAAAAATCGAAAAAATATTAAAAAATGTAAATTTGAAAAACACTTGTGAAGACACAAAGTTGTAAAAAAAATATAGATGACACACAAAAAAAAAATTCCAGACTTTTTTTTTAAAACTAAGTCAGGGAGACCCGCAAACTGGAGGTTTGCGTATGTAGTGGGATACACAAAGTAGACTTTGCGGGTGCAGAGAGGAACACAAAGTAGAGCTTTGCGGGTGATGGAGGATACACAAAGTTTAGCTTTGCGTATGAAGTTAGACCCGCAAAATAGAGTCTTTCGGGTGACAAAGGAAATGCAAGATGAGGTTTTCGGGTCACAGAGGATACGCAAGACAGGCTTTGTGTATGTAGCCTGAAGCTCACAATGAACTTTGCGGGTGTAGTGAGATCCGCAAACCTGAAACAAGATAACAAAAATTAGTAGAAAAAGCAAATCAACTAAGAACAAACGCAAATCAACATGAATGAAGCGCAACGAATCATGAATGAAACGTGTCAGGATCGAATTCTTAACAAGAATTAATTCTCAGAAACTAATATCAAAGAAGTTGCGGAATAACACTTTGATATTTAATAAAACAGTAAACAAAACAGTATATGATTAACAAACTGTAAACTTGTATTGAATGCTTGAAGCTACAAGATTACACACTCAACCTCAATATTGATGAACAGGCTCACCAATACGAATTCTACTTCTCTAGAATTAGGATCTATATCTTGAGGTTGATTTTTTCCTCTTTAAATTAAAAACTTAAAAAAAACCCTTTTCAATCTATTCTATACATTCTATACATATACTGATCAAAAGATAATTACAAAGAATAAACAAATCTTCAGTATATCTTCCATGTATATCTTCTATGTATATCTTCAGTATATCTTCAGAATATCTTCAGAATATCCAGCTGTCATACATTCCATCCGGATCTCTTTAGCAGCACTAATTATGCTTAGCAGCATTAACTTCTTCCAGCAGCATTAACTGTAAGCAGTACTAACTACTAGCAGTACTAACTAGCTAAGCAGTACTAACTTTGTTCAAGCAGCACTAACTTTGACTAGCAGTAGTAATTCTACTAGCAGTAGTAATACTCAGCAGTATTAATCTTCAAAGTGTTCTGGCAGTAGTAACCACTCTTGTAATAGCAGTAGTAACCACACTTAGTAGAATCTTCAGTTCCCAACAATCTCCCCCTAACTTGACTTTTAGAAGAGAAGTCAAGTTCTTCAGATATTTCTTCATAAGCTCTCCAAGATGCTCCCAAAACTTCATAGTGGCCTATATCCCAGTATTTGCATCCAATCCCAAACTCTGATTGATGGTTCTTTGGATCAAGTATTTAGCCATCTGTGAATCTGGAATACACCCTAGCTTTTTCTTCAGCATGGCATGAAGCTTCAATCTGCTATGATTGTACACTCTATCCACTAGGAAGTACTCAGTGTGATTTAAATTCAAAGTCACTGCATATACTCCACTAGTTTCATATAGAGTCCAATTATTCACTGTTTGAAACACATTTCTGATTACCTCCTCTACTTCATCAGGTTTGAACATCATACACAGATACTCCATTACCAGCTTTTTGATTGAAATCTCTGGAGCTTTCAGTTCATCTGCATATGTCTTCATCCCTATTTCAAACATTTCTTCAATATCAGACCTTGAGCATGTTCTGACAATCTTACTCCAAGTGCTGTACACTTCATATTTCTCATCTTTTCTCTTCAGTCTGATATACTCCTTTCCATCCACTGTCAATGTATCCCAGTGAATGACCTCAGGAGGCTTAACTCCTACAGGTTCTGCAGAAATTGGTTCAGGCACTTTGTCCATCACTACCATATACAAACTTACATCATCTTTGGTTGATGACTCTTGCTGGTTAGATGACTCAGGTGCCACTTCTTCTTCAGCAACCTTTTGTTCTTCTACTACTCTAGGCTTCTTGTTTTTCTTTCTTTTAGCCATCATTTTGGTTCTCTTCAAAATCTTTTGAACCTGCACTAGAGTCTCTTCCTTATTCTTTTCTTCCTTTTTCTCTGCCTTTTCTTTGATAGGAGTTCCCTCTTCACTTTCAGGGAATGGTTGATTCATGTCAATATCATTACTCTCCTTGGCCTTCTTTTCAAATTCCACTCTATCCTTTTCATTGCTCTTCAGCTTCCCCATTTCTTTCTCATAGAGGTCCCTGATTTGATCAAAATTCATCTTCACAAACATTTCTTTCTTTACCCCAATTGCACTCCTCAAGAAAGTTATCATTTTGTTTCTTTCCTGAGTGGCAAGGTAAGTTTGTGAAGGTCTTCTTTTCTTTGCACTTGATTTAGCTATCATAGCCTTTCTCAGACTTATGGCCCTTTGTTTAGCTTTTTCAGTTTCAAGCCCTTTTTGATAGGCTTTATTTAATTCAGCAGCTAAAGCCTTTGCCATCTCCCTGTCCTTCTCCACCTGAGCTCTTTCTTCTTTTTCCATCTCCTCCTGCATTTTCCTTGCTAAGGCTTCATCTGATTCAACCAACCTTTGCTTCTTGACAGGTTGATCAGATTCCACCATTTTTGCTTTTCCCTTATTCTTTGCCTCTGCATCCATTTCTTTCTTTTCTCTTTTCTTTGCTCCCCCTTCATTTATGATTACTCCCTTTGCTTTGGGAGTGTCATTCATTGCTTTGATCAACATCTCAGCTACTTCAATTTCTGATGGTGATAATTCTGTTACTGCTGCTTGTGAGGTTTCAACAGCATTATCAGTTTCTGCTTCTAGTTGAACTGAGACTCTTTCTTTTTCTGCTTCCCTCTCCCCCTCAACTTCAACTTTCTCTTTTTCAAGCTCCCCCTCTCTTGTTGCTTCTTCCATGTTGATCTCCCCCTTTTTGGGAGCATCCTTCTCAAATTTCCTTCTCCTTAGCACAAACTGTTTCCTCTTCTGTTTCTGTACTAGTTTCATTACCAACTTCTTGAGCTTGGTAATCTGCACTTGTTGAGATAGGATGACCAGCTTCAGCTCCTCTATTTCTTTTCCTTGCTTAATAACATCCTGGTTGATGTTTCCCATGGTTTCCATCAATTCCTCATAGTTATATCTGTCCTCACCTTCTCCAGGAGTGTTACCCCCTATTGAAGGATCATTGGATCTTTTTGAAGTGGAAGTCTTCTGCCTAGCAGAAGCACTATCCACCCCCTTGGTTTCTTGGCACCAGGGACCTTCAAATGATTGCTCATTTAAAGTTGCCATGGGGGAGGTCTTATTGATGTTACCACTTTCCTCCTCTGTGTTAGCAGGAGTAGTGGCAGCCTCATCGCCCATATGCTCTTCCTCCTCCTCAGAGAGCACCTCCTTGGGGTTGGGAGACACCCCTGTGGTTTCCCTATGGATATTCTCTAAAGTAGAATTCTCCTTTAGAGGGCTTAAAGGCTTAGGGGATTCTGGTACAAGAAGGGAAGGAGCCTTCTTTACCCGTTTTCTCTTGTAGGTATGGGTAATTGGAGAGGTTGGTTTTGCAAGAAGGGACTGGGGAATTGTTTTTGAGTGAGAAGGTTGGGCTTGGCTAGCAGTGGGATGGTCTAATGAGGGCCTTGACCCTGCTTCCATACCTTTAGTGGTTTGGGACACCACCATCATTGTAGAGAACAATGGGGTGTCAACTCCTTCCGAGTCCCCAGCAGATCTTCTCATATTTGAGAAAACCTTGCCTTTGGGGGGTTTAGGTACATATACCCCAACAGGTTGAGGTATATCCGTCAATTCATGGTTAATAACTTCTTGAACAAACCTGGGATACATGAAGAAGCTCTTCTTGTTATCCAGGTTTGAGACAAGATCATGAAAAATCATTTGAGAAAAATTGAATTTTCTAGCAGTGGATAAACACACCAATGCATAAGCAATGGAACTGCTAAATTGGCTCCAACCAGTTGTTTTCTTTGAAATACAGTGCATTAAAGTATGAGCAAAGAACCTCCATTGGGGTGAAAATTTTGCTTTGAAAAACTTAAAAATCCCCATCTGGCCTTGATATCCCATTCTGGAAAGAGTTGAAAACAGTTCATCATTAGGAATAGAAGTTATACCAGAGGCATCGTCTAGACGTAGACTGATGCGAATAACTTCTTCAGTGACGGTTAGGGATTGGTCACATATCCTGGTCTTGATCATCTGCACACCATTCTCAGCGACAATGGTGGCATTTGCCCAGAATTGCCTCTGATGCTCGATGTAGATGGTAGGGGCAACAGTGAGAGCATGAGCAATGTGGCTTGACTTGAGGAAATCCACAATCTGGTGGAATCCTTCGGCTTGTTTGGGCTTCTGTAGCATTGCGATCTCATTGTGCTCATCGATAAACGCCATGGATGCCATTGAACTGGGATGTTGTTGCCTGGAAGACTAGGTACTTGAGAGAAAAAGATTAGAAGAGCAAGTGAACAGTATGGAAAGAGTCGTTATGAACGTTTAGGCGGGCAAAGGGTATTTATAGTATTCGGATTATAAGCAGTATTAACCTAGAGCAGTATTAACTAACTAGCAGTATTAACTGCGAGCAGTATTAACCGCGAGCAGTATTAACTAACTAGCAGTATTAACTGTGAGCAGTATTAACTAACTAGCAGTATTAACTGCGAGCAGTATTAACCACGAGCAGTATTAACTAACTAGCAGTATTAACTGCGAGCAGTATTAACCGCGAGCAGTATTAACTAACTAGCAGTACTAACTGCGAGCAGTATTAACCGTGAGCAGTATTAACTAACTAGCAGTATTAACTGCGAGCAGTATTAACTGTGAGCAGTATTAACTAACTAGCAGTATTAACTGCGAGCAGTATTAACTGTGAGCAGTATTAACTAACTAGTAGTATTAACTGCGAGCAGTATTAACTAACTAGCAGTATTAACCAACTAGCAGTATTAACTAACTGGCAGTAGTAACTAACTAGCAGTATTAACTGTACTTACTCCTTGAAGCTTAGGCTGAATTGAGTACTGCTATGTATGCCCTGCAAAGATAAATTAGTAGCACCAAGAAACTATAATATTCAGTTATTTATTCACTTTTTGAGATAAAGCTTATTCAGAGTTGATCATTCCCACACTTGTTACCAAGAAAGTGAATCTACCCACATCAAAAGCTTTGGTGAATAGATCAGCAAACTGGTTGTCAGTATGAACTTTCACAACTTGAACAAGTTTCTTTTCATTACAGTCTCTTATGAAGTGATACCTAATCTCAATGTGCTTTGTCTTAGAGTGCTTGACAGGATTATTTACAATGCTGATAGCACTGCTATTATCAATAAAGATGGGAGTGTGTAGAAAGGTTACCCCATAGTCCAACATTTGATTCTGAATCCATAAGACCTGAGCACAGCAACTTGCAGCTGCTATGTACTCTGCTTCTATTGTAGATGTGGACACTGTGGTTTGTTTCTTGCACTGCCATGAAACTAGTCTAGCACCCAAGAACTGACATCCTCCAGAAGTAGACTTTCTGTCCAAGTTTGCCCCACCTAGATCACTGTCTGAGTATGCAATTAGGTCAAAGGGTGAGTCATGAGGATACCAAAGTCCCAATCTGGGTTGTCCTTTGAGATATCTGAATATCCTCTTAACAGCTTGAAAGTGAGATTGCTTTGGCCTAACTTGGAATCTTGCACACACACAGACTGGAAACATTATATCTGGCCTTGATGCTGTGAGATACATGAGAGAGCCAATCATGGATCTGTAATGATGCACATCCATATCCTCCCCCTCAAGATCTGCTTTTATCTGTTTGTGTGTTTCCATAGGTGTACTAGCAGGTTTTGAATCTGAGAAACCAAACTTGGTTAGAATGTCCTGCACATACTTGGATTGACATATGAAGATGCCATCTGACTTCTGTTGAACTTGGAGTCCAAGGAAGAAAGTAAGTTCCCCCATGGAACTCATTTTAAACCTTTGATGCATTAGATCCTCAAACTCCTTGCACATGATATCTTTTGTAGATCCAAAGATAATGTCATCAACATAAATTTGGACCAACAAGATATCCTTCTTCTTTCTCTTGATAAATAGAGTCTTATCAATGACTCCTCTTTCAAAGCCATTGTCCAAGAGATAGGATGACAGAGTGTCATACCATGCTCTTGGAGCTTGATGCAGTCCATAAAGAGCTTTCTTCAATTTGTATACCCTGTCTGGATAGCTTGGGTTTTCAAACCCTGGTGGTAGACAGACATATACCTCTTCTTCAATTGATCCATAGAGAAAAGCACTCTTTACATCCATTTGATAGACTTTGAAGTTCATGTAAGAAGCATAGGCTAGGAATAATCTGATAGCTTCTATCCTAGCCACAGGTGCAAAGACTTCTTCATAATCTATACCCTCTTCTTGAGTATACCCTTGAGCCACTAGCCTTGCTTTGTTCCTTATGACAATTCCTCTTTCATCTCTCTTGTTCCTGAAGATCCACTTTGTGCCAATTGCTCTGTGACCTTTAGGAAGGTCTACCAGATCCCATACATCTTGTAGTTTGAACTGCAGCAATTCTTCTTGCATTGCTTCTATCCAGCTGGATTCTTTCATTGCATCATGTGCCTTTTTAGGCTCAAGCTGGGATAGAAAGCAAGACAGCACTGTATGCTGTTGATCTTGCATTTCTTGAAGTCTGCTCTGATGTCTAGTCATCATAGGAGATGATATATCTCCTATTACCAGCTGTGGAGGATGATTCTTTTGAACTCTGGTGTTATGACTAGGTTCTTCATTAACATCAGCTTCTAGATTGGAGTCATTCAACTCAACTGAAGTGTTTTCAGCTGCTACTTCTGATTCTTTATCTTCTTGATTCTCTTCATCTCTACTCTGTCTTGGTCCAGTAGATTGTTCTATTTCACAGTCTTCAAAAGAATTCACCGTGGGTGTGGGAAAGATCACTGATTTAGATACACTTTCTTGAACTTGTGTAGTCCCTGATCCTTTACCTCCTGAACCTGCATGATCATTACTACTGAAACCAAAGGAGTTAGTTAGTGAATCAATGTCAAATAGCCATTGAGGACCAGTTCCAATAGGATTTGGTGTGTTCTCATTGCATTTGACATTGTCACTCTCTTCAATTATTCTAGAAGATGAATTGAAAACTCTGTAGGCCTTACTTTGAGATGAATAACCAACAAGAAATCCATCATCTGCTTTGCTATCAAACTTACCTAAGTGAGTTTTGGTATTGAGAATGGTACAAGGACACCCAAAAGGTTTGAAAAATCCAATATAGGGTTTTCTTTTATTTAAAAGCTCATATGGTGTCTTGTTCTTTGGCTTAACTACTAGAACTCTGTTTTGGACATAACATGCAGTATTAACTGCTTCAGCCCAGAAGGTAATTGGCAGTTTTGAATCAGCCAACAGAGATCTAGCGGCCTCTATTAATGTCCTATTTCTCCTTTCAGCAACACCATTCTGTTGAGGAGTCCTAGGAGCACTATACTGTCTCTCAATTCCTTTTTCTTCACAAAAGGTGTTTAGATCAAAATTTTTGAATTCAGTCCCATTATCTGATCTAATGACTTTTACTTTTTGATTAGTTTGGTTTTCAATTCTCAGGATAAAGGACTTGATCAGTCCACTTGTCTCATCCTTAGTCCTTAGAAAATATACCCAGGTGAATCTAGAGTAATCATCAACAATAACCAAGCAGTAAGATTTCTTGCCTATACTCATAACATTTGTAGGACCAAACAGATCCATGTGCAATAACTGGTGACAAGAAGAAATAGAATTTATCTCTTTGGTCTTATGAGAAGTTTTATGTTGTTTGCCTTTGAGACAAGCAACACAATGATCATCACATGAAAAGACTTTAGAAGGTAAACCTCTTACAAGGTTGTTTTTAACAAGTTTGTTCATAGTCTTAAAATTCATGTGACACATCCTTCTGTGCCATAGAGAGGATTCATCAATAGAAGCTTTTGAAACAAGACAATTTAGAGATGAATCACTTTTAACATTTTCCATATCTAGACAGTAAACATTGTCCTTTCTTGGAGTTCTTAGTAGTATCATGCTTTCATCAACTACTTTGAACCCTGGAGCAAGGATCATACGTTCAGTATTTGTAAATACTATACTATGTTGTTTGTCACAAACCTGTGATACACTTAACAGGTTGTATTTTAATTGATCAACATAGTAGACATCCTCAAATGTCATCTTACCTTTGGTGACATTACCTTTTCCACTTATCTTACCACCAGTAAGATTGTCTCCAAAAGCAACATGTCCTCCATTGATATGCTTGAAATCCTGAAGGCATGACATGTTGCCTGTCATGTGCCTTGAGCAACCACTATCAACATGCCATATGCTCTTTCCCTTGAGCTGTTGGTTGCCCTGCACATAAGATAGATCAGTTAGTATGAATTAGGAACCCAAGCCAAAGTGGTCTTGGGTACCCCTTTCTCATCAAAATACTTGCATTCCTTCTTGACAAGATTTTTGAATTTTAACTCCTCATTCTTGGAGTATTTTGTCACAATTATAGGCTTGGAAACATTTGTGCTGGAAACAGTACTGGTTTTAGAGGTATTAACTGCCTTAGCAGCACTTGCATGCTTAGCAGTACTAACCTTGTTAGCAGTAGTAACTGTGTTAGCAGCAGTAACTGTGTTAGCAGTATTAACCTTTGAAGAGATACTAACTGTATTAGCAGCATTAATGTTTTTAGCAGTACTAACACAGGTAGCAGCAGTAATACTTCCAGCAGCACTAACCCTGTCAGCAGTACTAACAGTTTTAGTGCTTTTGGGCACCCACATTTAATGCTTTCTTTTAAAATCCTTTTCTTTATGGGGCCTTTCTTTTCACCATGTTTCTTTCCAGCCTTTCTATAATCAACAAACTTTTGCTTACATCTTTGAAAGGTCATCTGTTGATTAATAGGGTTGAAAAAGCAAGATTTAGCCAGATGATTTAACTTGCCACATATGAAGCAAGGTTTTGGTCTATTGATTTTATTCAGATCAACTCCTTGCTTCTGAGCCCATTGATTATTCCAGTTTCTTTGATTTCCTCTTTTTAAACCAGAATATAGGCTCTTGGCTTTACTGCAATCACACTGTTTACCAGATGCAGGATTCACAACTGTGGTCTGTTTGTAATGGACCTTGTTGTCTTTTCCTTTGGTCTTTTCTATCTCCTTGGACTTTATCCAGTCTTTCCCACATCCCTCATTGGTGATTATATTGTTTTCTTCATGGATTTCTTTACCTATCTTATTATCTCTCTTCTTACTGGCTTCTTTCTCAGTTAGATCCTTAATCACTACTTCATCCAAAGGGTCTATCTTAAAAGCTTTTTCAGATAAGTCCTTATTCTCCTTGGTTTCTAACAAGTCTGAAGTAGGAGAGATATAATTGTTGTTATAAGGAGGAGGTGTACTGTTGTATCCAATACCAGGCTTCATCTTATCATGAATCTGAGCCTTTAGAAGAGAATCCATTGCCTTTGAAGCATATGAAAACTTCTCTATGTCAAGTTTAACTTTGGACAATTCCTCCTTTAGCTTATCACTCTCTTCTAAGGATTTAGACAGTTTAGTCTCTAACTCATTCTTTTCCCACTTCCAGTAGTTAGTATCATAAGAGTGTTGAAGTTCCTTGGCTTGAAAGCCTTTGATTTGTTCTTCAAATCTCTCAACTATTAGTACATAATCTCTTCTATCTTTTTCCAACCTTTTGAGGTCATCACACATACTTTGATTGTGATCCTTGTATCTTTTGACAGTGTCAATGCAAGTTTTAGTGCAAAGGTTAGAAATTACCTCAGAGGGAAGATCAGATACTTCTGCCATAAGAGCTTGATTCTGAATGACTTCCTCAGCTTGATCACTCCAGTCAAAACCCATTCCTTGTTGAGAAACAAGAGCTTGAGCAGGATTCTTGTTCTGAGTATAGCCTCCATTCTGAGCTTGTTGGTGGTTGTTGTTAGGAACTGCACTCCTGCATTCTCTAGCAAAGTGTCCTTTCATATGACACTTATAACATTCCACCTTAGTTTTGTCAAATCCAGCTCCATCCTCTCTTCTTTGAGAGAAGTTATTCCTTCCTGTTCTTTTAATGAACTTCTTCACCCTCATGGATAGCATGGCCATCTGCCATTTTATATCCATCTCCTCCAGGTCATCAGGGTGAAGTTGATCCAGATCATCAATGATTAATGAAGTGTTACTATGACTGGACAAGAAGGCTTCAAAGATTGTTTCAGATCCTTTTTCTGAACTTGCTCCACCAGCAGTACTAACTGCTTCAGGGATGGCAGTAGTATCAGTGGCTGCTGAAAGAAGTGCAGAACTGTGGACATAACCAGTAGGTTTCTTCTTGATCTCTACCTCAGTTTCAAAAACTCTTAGATCATTGTATAGATCATCAAGTTTTTTCTCCTCCAGATTGTCACTCTGCCTATAAGAGACAGTGTACATAGTCCACTCATCCCCAAGAGATCTTAGGAACTTCCTGTTGATGTCATCTTGATCCATCTTTACTCCAATAGTGGCCAGTTCTCCAATGAGTTTGTTGAACCTATCAAAAGTTTGAGTCATAGACTCATTCTTTGAGGAAGTAAAATTCTCATACTGCTGCTTAACAACATCTCTTTGATTTCTTTTGATACTCTTAGTTCCAGCAAATCTTTTCTCTAGAGAATTCCAGAGAATTTGAGCATCAGTGCAGTTGCAAAATTGATGCTGATATTCATTAGGGATTGCCAAGAGCAGAGTGCTCAAGGCCTTCATCTCTGTCTGCCTGATCTTTCTTTCACCATCTGTCTTTGGTGGAGGTCTTTTTCCATCTGGTCCTATCCTTCCAGCTTCAGAAGGACCATTCTCAATGATATCCCACATTGAGTAGTCAGTGAGAAGAATATATTGTCTGATCCTTATCTTCCACATGTCAAACTCACTGGGTTTGAGCATTGGAACCTTGGAGACCAACGTACTGCTTGATTCTGTAAGATTTTCCATGATAGATGTTTCTGATTCAATAGGCTCTGATACCACTTGTCAGGATCGAATTCTTAACAAGAATTAATTCTCAGAAACTAATATCAAAGAAGTTGCGGAATAACACTTTGATATTTAATAAAACAGTAAACAAAACAGTATATGATTAACAAACTGTAAACTTGTATTGAATGCTTGAAGCTACAAGATTACACACTCAACCTCAATATTGATGAACAGGCTCACCAATACGAATTCTACTTCTCTAGAATTAGGATCTATATCTTGAGGTTGATTTTTTCCTCTTTAAATTAAAAACTTAAAAAAAACCCTTTTCAATCTATTCTATACATTCTATACATATACTGATCAAAAGATAATTACAAAGAATAAACAAATCTTCAGTATATCTTCCATGTATATCTTCTATGTATATCTTCAGTATATCTTCAGAATATCTTCAGAATATCCAGTTGTCATACATTCCATCCGGATCTCTTTAGCAGCACTAATTATGCTTAGCAGCATTAACTTCTTCCAGCAGCATTAACTGTAAGCAGTACTAACTACTAGCAGTACTAACTAGCTAAGCAGTACTAACTTTGTTCAAGCAGCACTAACTTTGACTAGCAGTAGTAATTCTACTAGCAGTAGTAATACTCAGCAGTATTAATCTTCAAAGTGTTCTGGCAGTAGTAACCACTCTTGTAATAGCAGTAGTAACCACACTTAGTAGAATCTTCAGTTCCCAACAAAACGCAAAATTCATGAATGAAACGCAAAGTGCTAAGAACAAACTCAAACCGCAGAAACTCAAATAAAACTCGCAAGAACAAACGAAAACAAGAAATTTATGAAAGAAAAACATACTCTGAGTTTCGAAAACAACTTTAAAACACCTTTCAACAAACAATTTCGATTAAAACACACTAAATCTCAAACTCGAGAATGAAACAATACCGAAATCGAGTTTTTCCAGAAAACTTTTAAACTCAAAATTGATGATCTAAACTTGATTTTTATGCAAAACAATATGAATCAAATGTGATCGACTATTAAAAACGCAACTAAAGAAATCAAAATCAACCAAATTCGACCACAAACACTTTCAAATTTGATGAGAAATCAAGAAAACGAGATTTTCTTGAAAAACTCAAGAAAATCGATCAAATTTTTGATTTCAATCAACAAAAACAGAAACAGAAAATCAAACTCTCAATCCTCTCAAGATTCAGTTGGCTCTGATACCAATTGTGAGTTCAAGAACACTGATTCTTTAGAGAGAGAAAGTAGAGAGAGTAACAATGGAGCGCAAAACAGAATATCAGATTAATGTGCGTGTGAAACTTACAAGGAACAAAGACCAAAGGGACTTAAATACCCTTGGTCAGATACAACACTGATAAGACTCTAAACACAATATTTGACCAAGACCTATAAATACTGTTGGGAACTGAAGATGTGACCAAGTCATTAATGCTGCTAGATCAGAGTTAGTAATGCCAGAGGATCTCAAAGTTAATACTGCTAGGTATTACTACTTCTAGTAGAATTAATACTGCTAGTCAAAGTTAGTGCTGCTTGAACAAAGTTATTACTGCTTAGGTAGTTAGTACTGCTAGTGGTTAGTGTTGCTTAGTAGTTAATACTGCCAAGACTCAGTTAATGCTTCCAAGGTGATTAATGCTGCTTCTGAGATAATTTGAAGATAATGTTGAAGAGATCGCGTCTGGAGATAAACATGGAAAGCTTGAAGATAATTATGAAGATTATTTTGAAGATCTTTTTATGATTAGTAATTATCTTTTATTATTCAATGATGTATAGAATAGAATAGAATTGAAAGATACAATTGAATAATTCTGAGTTTTTGTTCTAGAGAGAGAATCAACCTCAAGGCATCGTTCCTAATTCTAAAGAAGTAGAATTCGTCTTGAAAGAGCCTGTTCTTCAAGATTGAGGTTGTGAGTGAAAAGCTTGTAACTTGAATCATTAAGTAAAGTTTGCAAGTTGTGATTCATACTGTTTTTCTGTTTATTGAATATTAAAGTGTTTTTCCGCAACTTCTTTAATATTGTTTCTGAGTGTTCATAATTCTTGTTGAGAATTCGATCCTGACAAGTGGTATTAGAGCCTGTTCTCTCAGAAACATTCATTCATTCATCATGGAAACTTTGCAGAATCAAACAGTACTCTTGTCTCTAAGGTTCCAATGCTCAAACCCAATGAGTTTGACATGTGGAAGATCAGAATCAGGCAATACATTCTCCCCACTGACTACTCAATGTGGGATGTCATTGAGAATGTCCCCTATACTGAAGGTCAGATTGGACCAGATGGGAAAAGACCTCCACCAAAGACAGATGGTGAGAGGAAGATCAGGCAGACAGAGATGAAGGCCTTGAGCACTCTGCTCTTGGTCATCCCCAATGAATATCAGCATCAATTCTGCAACTGCACTGATGCTTAGATTCTCTGGAATGCTCTAGAGAAAAGATTTGCTGGAACTAAGAGCACCAAAAGAAATCAAAGGGATGTTCTGAAGCAGCAGTGTGAGAACTTCACTTCTTCAAAGAATGAGTCTATGACTCAAACTTTTGACAGGTTCAACAAGCTTATTGGTGAACTGGCTACTGTTGGAGTGAAGATGGAGCAAGATGATATCAACAGGAAGTTCCTCAGATCTCTTGGGGATGAATGGACTATGTACACTGTCTCATATAGACAGAGTGAAAATCTTGAAGAGAAGGAACTAGATGATCTGTATAATGATCTAAGAGTTTTTGAATCTGAGGTAGAAGCTAAGAAGAAGTCCACTAGGTATAGTCATAATGCTGCACTTCTATCAGTATCCACTGATACTACTGCCAACCCTGAAGCAGTTAGTGCTGCTAGTGGAGTGAATTCAGAAAAAGGCATTGAAACTGTCTTTGAAGCCTTTTTGTCCAGTCACAGCAACAACTCCTTGATTAATGATGATCTGGAACAACTTCACCCTGATGATCTGGAGGAGATGGACATTAAACGGCAGATGGCCATGTTATCTATGAGGGTGAAGAAGTTTATTAAAAGAACTAGGAGGAACAACTTCTCTCAAAGAAGAGAAGATGGAGCTGGTTTTGACAAGACAAAGGTGGAATGTTATAAGTGCCACATGAAGGGACACTTTGCTAGAGAGTGCAGAAGTGGTGTGCCAAATAACAACCACCAACAAGCTCAGAATGGAGGCTACAATCAAAACAAGAACTCTGCTCAAGCCCTTGTTTCTCAACAAGGAATGGGGTTTGACTGGAGTGACCAAGCTGAGGAAGCCATTCAGAATCAAGCTCTTATGGCAGAGGTGTCTGATCTCCCCTCTGAGGTAATTTCTAATCTGTGTACTCAATCTTGCATAGACAATGTCAAAAGGTACAGGGATCACAACCAAAACATGTGTGATGACCTCAAAAGATTAGAAAAGGACAGAAGAGATTATGTGTTGATAGTTGAGAGGTTTGAAGAACAAATCAAAGGCTTCCAAGCCAATGAACTTCAACACTCTTATGACACAAACTACTGGAAGTGGGAAAAGAATGAGTTAGAGACCAAACTGTCTAAGTCCAAAGAAGAGAATGATAAGTTGAAAGAAGAACTAGCTAAGGTTAAGCTTGATGTAGAAAAGTTTTCATATGCTTCAAAAGCAATGGATTCTCTTCTAAAGGCTCAGATTCATGATAAGATGAAGCCTGGTGTTGGATACAACAACACACCCCCTCCTTACAACAACAACTACATCCCTCCTACATCAGACTTGTTAGAGACCAAGGAGAAAAAGGACTTGTCTGAGGAAGCCTTTAAGATAGATCCTTTGGATGAGGTGGTTGTTGAGGATATGACTGAGAAAGAAGCCAGTGAGAATAGGAACAATGCTGTGAGTAAAGAGATACCCTTAGAAAACAACATTGTTACCAATGAGGGTGGTGGAAGGATCTGGGTCAAGTCTAAAGAGATAGAGAAGACCAAAGGAAAGGCCAACAAGGTCCATTACAAACAGACCACTGTTGTGAATCCTGGCCCTTGTAAACAGTGTGCTTGCAATAAAACTGAGAGCCTAAATTCTGGTACAAAGAGAGGTAATCAAAGAAACTGGAATAATCAATGGGCTCAGAAACAAGGAGTTGATCTGAGTAAAATAATCAGACCAAAACCTTGTTTCATATGTGGCAAGTTGAATCATTTGGCTAAGCACTGTTTCTTTAACCCTATTAACCAAAAGATGAACTTTCAAAGATTTGTGCAAAAACCTGTTGGTTATAGGAAGGCTGGAAAGAAACATGTGGCTAAGAAATCTGTTGAAACCAAAGGCCACATGAAGAAAAAGGTTTTAAAAGAGAGTATTAAAATGTGGGTGCCTAGAAGCACTAAAACTGTTAGTACTGCTACATCAAATAGTACTGCTGACAGGGATAGTGCTGCCAGAAGCAATACTGCTGCCAGATGCTTCTAACACTATTAGTACTTCTTCAAAGGTTACTACTGCTAACACAGTTACTGCTGCTGACACAGTTACTACTTCTAACAAGGTTAGTACTGCTAAGCATGCAAGTGCTGCTAATGCAGTTAGTACTTCTAAAATCAGTACTGCTTCTAGCAAATGTGCATCCGAACCCATTATTGTGACAAACTACTCCAGCAATGAGGAGTCAAAGTTTAAAAATCTTGTCAAGAAGGAATGTAAATATTTTGATGAGAAAGGAGTACCCAAGACCACTTTGGCTTGGGTTCCTAGTCAATACTAACTGATTTATCTTATGTGCAGGGCAACTAACAGCTCAAGGGGAAGAGCATCTGGCATGTTGATAGTGGTTGCTCTAGGCACATGACAGGCAACATGTCATGCCTTCAGGATTTCAAGCATATCAATGGAGGACATGTTGCATTTGGAGACAATCTTGCAGGTGGAAAAATAAGTGGAAAAGTGGATCCCGTTGAAGACTGTGAAAAGGAGCCATCTACTGAACCAAATTAGAGTGAAGAAGAAAGAAGAGATGAGGAGAGTCAAGAAAATAAAGAACCAGAAGTAGCTGCTGAAATCACCTCAGTTGAGTTGAATGATTCCAATCTAGAGGTGGGACTCAATGAAGAATCTAGTCATCAAACAAGAACACAAAAGAATCATCCTCCTCAGCTGGTAATAGGAGATATCTCTTCTCCTATGATGACTAGAAATCAAAGCAGGCTGCAAGATATGCAAGACCAACAACATACAGTGCTTTCTTGCTTTCTATCCCAGCTTGAGCCTAAGAAGGCTTATGATGCTATGAAAGATTCCAGTTGGATAGAAGCCATGCAAGAAGAGCTGCTACAATTCAAGCTGCAAGATGTTTGGGATCTGGTAGACCTTCCTAAAGGTCAAAGAGCAATAGGCACAAAATTGGTCTTCAGGAATAAGAGAGATGAGAGAGGAATAGTAATAAAGAACAAAGCAAGGTTGGTGGCACAAGGGTATACACAAGAAGAAGGAATAGATTATGAAGAAGTATTTGCACCAGTGGCTAGGATAGAAGTAATTAGATTGTTCCTGGCCTATGCTTCTTATATGAAGTTCAAAGTCTATCAAATGGATGTAAAAAGTGCATTTCTATATGGCTCAATTGAAGAAGAAGTATATGTCTGTCAACCACCAGGGTTTGAAAACCCAAGCTATCCAGACAGAGTATACAAACTGAAGAAAGCACTTTATGGACTGCATCAAGCACCAAGAGCATGGTATGACACTCTGTCATCCTATCTCGACACTCTGTCATCCTATCTCTTGGAAAATGGCTTTGAAAGAGGAGTCATTGATAAGACTCTGTTCATCAAGAGAAAGAAGAAGGACATCTTGCTGGTCCAAATCTATGTGGATGATATCATCTTTGGATCCACAAGAGACAATATGTGCAAGGAGTTTGAGGAACTAATGCATCAAAGGTTCAAAATGAGTTCCATGGGGGAACTTACTTTCTTCCTTAGACTCCAAGTCCAACAGAAGTCAGATGGTATATTTATTTGTCAGTCCAAGTATGTGCAGGACATTCTAACCAAGTTTGGTTTCTCAGACTCAAAGCCTGCCAGCACACCTATGGAGACACACAAGCAGATAACAACATATCTTGAGGGGGAGGATATGGATGTTCATCACTATAGATCCATGATTGGCTCTCTCATGTATCTTACAGCCTCTAGGCCAGATATAATGTTTCCAGTCTGTGTGTGTGCAAGATTTCAAGTTAGGCCAAAGCAATCACACTATCAAGCTATTAAGAGGATATTCAGATATCTCAAAGGGCAACCTAGATTGGGACTTTGGTATCCTCATGACTCATCATTTGACCTACTTGCATACTCAGACAGTGACCTAGGTAGAGCAAACTTGGACAGAAAATCTACTTCTGGAGGATGCCAGTTTTTGGGTGCAAGACTAGTATCATGGCAGTGCAAGAAACAAACCACAATGTCCACATCTACAACAGAAGCAGAGTACATAGCAGCTGCAAGTTGCTATTCTCAAGTCTTATGGATTCAGAATCAATTGCTGGACTATGGGGTAACCTTTCTACACACTTCAATCTTTATTGATAATAGCAGTGCTATTAGCATTGTTAATAATCCTGTCAAGCACTCAAAGACAAAGCACATTGAGATCATGTATCACTTTATAAGAGACTGCAATGAAAATAAGCTTATTCAAGTTGTAAAAGTTCATACTGATAACCAGTTTGCTGATCTATTCACCAAAGCCTTTGATGTGGGTAGATTCACTTTCTTGGTAACAAGTGTGGGAATGATCAACTCTGAATAAGATCCTACTTGAAAAGTGGTTCAATACCTGTATATAGTTTATGCTTGGTGTTACTAATCTTCTATCTCAGGAAATGTATAGCAGTACTCAGTTCATCACAAGCTTAAAAGTGTAAGTATAGTTAATACTTCCAGTACAGTTTTAGTATTGCCAGTACAATTTTACTACTACCAGTGTTCAGTTAATACCGCTTTCAGTTAATACTGCTTTCAGTTAATACTTCTTTCAGTTAATACTGCTCTCAGTTAATACTGCTTTCAGTTAATACTACTCTCAGTTAATACTGCTTTCAGTTAACACTGCTCTCAGTTAATACTGCTCACTGTTAATACTGCTTTCACTTAATTTTTAGGGTTAATACTGCTTATAATCCACAAGCTATAAATACCCTTTCCCCGCCTAAAATATCATAACGACTCTTTGTCTACTGTTCATCTTCTCTCTCACTCTTTTCTCTCAAGTATCCAGTGCTCGCTAGTCAAGAATCCTTGCGTACAGATGGCTTCAATGGTGTTTATTGATGAGCACAACGAGATAGCCATGCTCCAAAAGCCAAAACAAGCCGAAGGTTTTTACCAGATAGTCGATTTTCTGAGGTCAAGCCACATCGCTCATGCTCTCACTGTGTCTCCTACCATCTACATAGAGCATCAAAGGCAATTCTGGGCCAATGCCACTACTAGCACTGAAAACGGAGTGTCGTGCATCAAAACAAGGGTTTGTGACAAACCCTTGACAGTTACTGAGGAGACCATTCGCATCTGTCTATGTCTAGACGATGCTTCAGGTATATCTTCTATTCCAAATGAGGATTTGTTTTCAAACCTCACCAGAATGGGGTATGAAGGCCAAATGGGGATTTTCAAGTTTTTCAAAGCTCAATTTTCACCCCAATGGAGGTTCTTTGTTCATACCCTGATGCACTGTATTTCCAAGAAAACTACTGGCTGGAGCCAATTTAGCAGTACCATTGCCTATGCTTTGGTATGCTTATCTACTGCTCGAAAATATAACTTTTCTCTGATGATCTTCAATGATCTTGTCTCAAACCTGGACAGCAAGAAGAGTTTCTTCATGTATCCCAGGTTTGTACAGGTAGTTATAACCAATGAATTGACGGATATACCTCACTTTGATGAGGTATATGTACCTAAACCCCCTAAAGACAAGGTCTTCTCAAACATGAGAAGATCTGCTAGGGACTCGGAAGGAGTTGATACCCCATTGTTCTCAACAATGATGGTGGTGTCCCAACCACAAGAAGGTATGGCCTTAGGGTCAAGGCCCTCATTAGACCAACCCACTGAGAGCCAATCCCAACCTTCCCTCTCTCAAGTTTTTCCTCAGTCCTTTGCTGCTAAACCCACTCCTATGATATCCAAGACTTATGTCAAGAGAAAGGTACACAAGGCTCCTTCCCTTGTTGTACCTACTATTAACCAAGAGCCTCAAAGCCCTCTATTGGAGCATTCTCCAATAGATAATATCCAAAGGGAAACCACTAGGGTGTCTCCCAACCCTGAGGAGGTGCTCTCTAAGGAGATGAATGAGCATATGGGTGAGAAGGCTGCCACTACTTCTGCTAGCACAGAGAAGGACAGTGGTAACATCTCTAAGACCTTCCCCATGGCAACTTTGGGTGAGAAATCAACCAAAGGACCCTGGCGCCAAGAAACCAAGGGGGTAGTTGGTGCTTCTGCTAGACAGAAGGCCACTACTAAAAGATCCAAGGATCCCTCAAGGATAGGCAAAACATCCAAAAAGGGTGAGGACAGAACTGAAACTGATGAATTAATGGCAAAAGGTTCCAATGATCCTTCAAGGGTGGGTAAAACACCTAAAGAAGGTGAGGATAGCTATACTTACTTGGAATTGATGGAAACAATAGCCAACATCAATGTTGATGTGGTTAATCAAGGAAAGGAAATCAAAGCATTGCAGCAAGTGGTCATCTCCCAACAAGAGCAGATTTCAAAACTCAAGCAATTGGTGGGAAAACTCATTGCCAAGAAAAGAAGAAAGCAGTTTGTTCTAAGGAAGAGAGAGGGGCAAACAAAAAGGAGGAGGAGAATGCTTCCAAAAAGGGGGAGAGTTCAAGCTCAGAAAAGATGGATCAACAGATTGAGGGGGTTGAAGAGAGGGCTGAAGAAAAAGCTGAAGGTGTGATAGAAACAGAAATATTTGCTGAAGCAGTAGAAATTGGCAAAGCAGCAGTAAATAAGGCTGAAGCAGCAGAAACAACACCAGCAGTAGAAACTGTTACTACTGCTGAGCCAAAAGGAGCAGCAGAAACTGTTAGTGCTGCTGAAACTACACAAGCAGCAGTAACAGGGTTAACACCTGAAGAGGTTGAAGTAGCAGAGATGCTTGTAAAAGCAAAGAATGACACTCCCAAAGCAAAGGGAGTGGTCATAAATGAAGGGGGAGCAAAGAGAACAGAAAAGAAAGACATGGCTGCAGATGCAAAGAGAAAAGGGAAAGAAAAGATGATAGAATCTGATCAACCAACCAAAAAGCAAAAGATGGTTGAGTCAGATGAAATATTAGCCAAGAAACTGCAAGAAGAGATAAATCAAGCAGAGAAAGAGCAGGTTGAGAAAGACAGAGAGATAGCCAGAGCACTAGCTAATGAATTAAATGAAGCATTTCAGAAAGGCTTGGAAACAGAGAAAGCAAAGCAAAAGGCAATAAGCATGAGAAATGCTATGATGGCCAGATCAAGTGCAAAGAAGAGAAGGCCTTCACAAACTTACCTTGCAACTCAGGAAAGAAACAAGATGATAACTTTCTTGAGGAGTGCAATTGGTGTGAAGAAAGAAATGTTAATAAAGATGACTTTTGATCAAGTCAAGGGCTTATATGAGAAAGAAATGGGAAAACTGCAGAGTAATGAAAAGGCCAGAGTGGAGTTTGAAAGGAAAGCCAAGGAGAGGCATGATGTGAACATTAATCAACTCTTCCCTGAAAGTGAAGAGGGAACTCCAACAAAAGAAAAGGCAGAGATTAAGGAAGAAGAGACTTTAGCTCAGAAGATCAAGAAAATAAAAAGAGTTAAGTCTATTGCTTCTAAAGGTCCTAGATCAGAGGAAAGGAAAAAGGAAGAAAAGAAGAAGGAAGCTACTATAGGGCAAAGTCAAAGGATTCTGAAGAGAACCAAGATGATGGCCAAAAGAAAGAAAATTGACAAGAAGCCTAGAGTAGAAGAAAAGAAAAAGGTTGCTGAAGAAGAAGAGGCACCTAAGAATGAAGAAAAGAGAGCTGAATCTCAGGAAGTACCACAGAGTTCAGATGTAAATATGTACATGGTGGTAATGGATAAAATTTCAAAGCCTATCACAGCTGAACCTGTTGGATTCAAACCTCCTGAAGTTATCCACTGGGATACTATGGAGGTGGATGGTAAGGAGTATATCAGGCTGAAAAGAAAGGATGAGAAGTATTATGTGTTTTCAACATGGAATAAAATTGTCAGAGAATGTTCAAGATCTGATTTAGAAGAGATGTTTGAAGTTGGTATGAAATTACATGCAGATAGTTGAAAGCTCCAGGGTTACCAATTGTGAAGCTAGTTATGGAGTATTTGTGTATGTTATTCAATCCAGAAGCAGTAAAGCATATAATCAGAGATGTGTTTGAAGCTGTTAGAGGATGGACTTTGTATGAAAGGAGTGGAGTCTATGAATTGGCCATGGATACTTTTCACATGGAGTATTACTTGGTGGATAGGGTCTACAATCACACAAGTCTGAAGCTTCATGCCATGTTAAATAAGAAGCTAGGTTGTGCACCAAATTCAGAAATGTCAAAGTATCTAATTAAGAGAACTATCAATCAGAGTATGGGACTGGATCCTAACACTGGATTGAATCAATGAAAGTTTTGGAAGCATATGAAGAACTTGACTTCTCTTTCTAAAAGTCAAGTTAGGGGGAGATTGTTAGGAACTGAAGATGTGACCAAGTCATTAATGCTGCTAGATCAGAGTTAGTACTGCCAGAGGATCTCAAAGTTAATACTGCTAGGTATTACTACTTCTAGTAGAATTAATACTGCTAGTCAAAGTTAGTGCTGCTTGAACAAAGTTAATACTGATTAGCTAGTTAGTACTGCTAGTGGTTAGTGCTGCTTAGTAGTTAATACTGCCAAGACTCAGTTAATGCTTCCAAGGTGATTAATGTTGCTTCTGAGATAATTTGAAGATAATGTTGAAGAGATCGCGTCTGGAGATAAACATGGAAAGCTTGAAGATAATTATGAATATTATTTTGAAGATCTTTTTATGATTAGTAATTATCTTTTATTATTCAATGATGTATAGAATAGAATAGAATTGAAAGATACAATTGAATAATTTTGAGTTTTTGTTCTAGAGAGAGAATCAACCTCAAGGCATCGTTCCTAATTCTAGAGAAGTAAAATTCGTCTTGAAAGAGCCTGTTCTTCAAGATTGAGGTTGTGAGTGAAAAGCTTGTAACTTGAATCATTAAGTAAAGTTTGCAAGTTATGATTCATACTGTTTTTCTGTTTATTGAATATTAAAGTGTTTTTCTTCAACTTCTTTAATATTGTTTCTGAGTGTTCATAATTCTTGTTGAGAATTCGATCCTGACAAATACAATGATTACTATAAAACCAGACCTAACAATTTTCAACAAGAGAAGACAAACTGTGGGAGAAACAATTCATGTCACCTTTGATGAAACTCGCTCAACAAACTCTAAACCAATCGCTGATAATGAAGAGCTAAATGCTTGGATGTTTTCTCATTACAGAGAAACGAAACCTTTCTTCTCAAACCATCAGCACACATATTCTCCAACTGCTGATGATGATCCAAGCATCATACCTGCTAACGTTGAATCCACCTCATGGGTTTCAGCTGAGCCTCTAAACACACTCCCTCCATCATATCCGTCTTCGTCTGAAAACCTTTATGATAACAATGGTATGTCTGACACTCAACAATTAATAGTTGATGAACCTCAGGCTTCTTAATTAGTGAATATTCCTATTGTTGATCCAACTCCTGAAGTAAGCAATCATGCTCCTGCTCAGCGATGGACCAGAGATCACCCCATAGATCAAATCTTTGGTGATACCGACTCAGGTATTTAGACTCGACGACGTTCAGGTAATATATGCCTCTTTGTCAACTTTATTTCTTTAATAGAGCCAAAGAAGACTGATGATGCCCTCAGAGATCCAAACTGGGTCAGTGCTATGTAAGAAGAGCTGACTGAGTTTACTCGTAACAAAGTTTGGAATCTCGTTCCTAGACCATCTGATAAAACTGTATTAGGCACCAAATGGGTGTTTAGAAACAAGTTAGACGAACATGGAACTGTAACCCGCAACAAGGATAGCCTTGTTGCTTAGGGATACAGACAAGATGAAGGCATAGACTATGATGAAACCTTTGCCCATGTGGCTAGGCTCGAAGCAATTCGACTCTTCTTAGCTTATGTTGTTTACAAAGACTTCATTATATATCAAATGGATGCAAAATCAGTGTTCCTAAATGGAAAGCTAAATGAAGAAGTCTATGTAGAACAACCTCCAGTGTTCTATGATCCTAAGCATCTAAATTATGTTTATAAATTGGATAAGGCTCTCTATGGTCTAAAACAAGCCCCTCGTGCTTGGTATGACACTCTTTCATCCTTTCTTATATCTGAAAATTTTGAACGTGGTAAAATTGATAATACCTTGTTTTTCAAAAAGATAAAAGGTCATATTATTCTTGTATAAATATATGTCGATGACATAATATTTGGTTCTACTAACCCATCTCTGTGTACTTGTTTCGCTGTAATAATGAAGAAAGAATACAAAATGAGTATGATGGGTAAGCTAACGTACTTTCTTGGTCTTCAGATTAAAGAAACTGAAAAAGGTACGTTTATTAACCAAGGTAAGTATGTTCAAGATATGCTGAAAAAGTTTGATCTAACTCAAACTTCAGCGATGAAAACCCCAATGGCACCTCCTCTAACATTAAAAAAGGATCCAGTTGGAAAACCTGTTAATGTCACTACCTATAGAGGAATGATATGCTCCCTGCTGTATCTTACTGCAAGCCGACCTAACATCATGTACTCTACATGTTTGTGTGCACGCTATCAGTCTGAACCCAAGGAATGCCATCTGATCGTTGTCAAGCGAATCTTCAGATATCTGAAAGGAACTCCTAACCTCGGTCTTTGGTATCCCAAAGACTCAGGGTTCGATCTAATAGGATATTCAGATAGTGATTTTGCAGGTTGTAAACTTGATAGAAAGAGCACCACTGGTGGATGTCAACTTCTTGGAGGAAAGCTGGTAAACTGGACAAGTAAAAAGCAAAATTCAGTGTCCACTTCCACAGCTGAAGTTGAATACGTAGCCGCTGAAAGTTGTTGTGCTCAAGTCTTATGGATGAGAAATCAACTATTAGACTATGACCTACTATCAAAAATTCCAATCTATTGCGACAACACTAGTGCTATTGCTATATCAAATAATCCAGTGCTACATTCAAAGACAAAACACATAAATATCAGATATCATTTTATCAGCAATCATGTGATGAATGGTGATATTGAACTTCACTCTATCCCCACTGACTATCAGGTCGTTGATTTATTCACCAAACCTCTTGATGAGACAAGATTCAACTTTCTCATCAGTGAGCTTGGAATGCTGAATCTTGAAGAGTGACTCTTCATCTTTCATGCATTATGTCAGTGATACAAAGTTCCCCTTTATCACTTACTCTCTGAACAAATATCTCTGACTCTTAGGTATGTTCTCTTATTCCGAATCACCGAATTTTCATTCAATAAGACGTTTTCCAAAAGCAAATCTTTAATCACTGATTTTTCTTCAAATGATTAAAAGCTTTTTGATAAACAAAATCTATCACTGATATTTCTCATCAGTGATCCTTTGAAAAGAAAACCTATCTCTAACTTTTCTTCAGGAATAATTTCAAAAAGAACAAATGAAACATTTTTTTCCTCTCTCCTATGACGTCATTTGAACCGACAATCCACGACATGCCTTTTTCTCTGACACGTTCGTCCGTTGCCCTTCTATCCAATCGACTTCGTAGGACGTGTCCATGTCATGATGAACATTTGTTTTCCCGCCTCACACATTCTCTCTCTCTCTCTCTCTCTCTCTCCTTATATAAAAAGAATGCCTTTTTCATTCTTATCTTTTTCACGCTTTCTTCAAACTATCAAAGGAAGAAAAATTTTCTCTCAAGGCATTCAAGCAGACAAAAACCATTCAACTCTTTGAATCTTCATCTTCTCAAGATTAACAAGTTTTTGTTTATCTCATTCTTAACTTCTTCTTAAAATCCTACATGTTTCATTATCATGGATTTTAAACTATTTTCTCAAACACTAAAATCATTTCTTTTGATTTTATATTTTCTAAAACTTTTGGTTTTCTACATGTTCTTTCTTCTACACAAAGAACACTATTTTACTCTAAAAATAAATTTTTTTCTATGTTTCTTTTCTAAATACAGAAACTGGTAAAAATTTAATTATTTTTAGACTCTAAACCTTTCTCTCCAATCTATTTCTTTATATATTTAGAAATGGCCCAAGCATCGCTCACTGCTTCTAAGAACTTCAAGTTCAACATTACTGACTTTGAGGTCCCTAAGAACAACCATCTCGCTAGGTTGGACTTTGACGCTGAGAAATACCCACACTTCGTGGATGCAACTGCCTTTCTGAAGCAGTCGTGCCTTGCCTTCGCTCTCAATGTGGACCCAAAACCATCCAAGACTCTTCTTCAATAGTTTTGGTTTACTGCTGATGAGACCACCATCACCAACAAAATGGGTGAATTGGTCCCTGCTATTTCCTTCACCACTGAATTAGGATCAAGCCTGCTCACTGCCTATGGTCTCAGGAAGGCACTTCGACTCCTTAAGAAGACCAAAGCTGGATTTGATGAACTCCCCACTGACGTTGAGCTCATCCAATTCTTGGATGACATGGAATACTGTTGGGATAACAAGTCTCACTCCACCATCCCTAACAAATGCCTGACCAAGATATAAAAGGCAAACATGCCTTCCCAACTCAACTACATCTTCTCACATATTATTCAGAGTATGAGTGGGAAGATTGGCTCCCTGGATCAGGCGAGCAAAGTTCAGCTTCATATGGGCTACTCGGTCATCACTGGCAAACATTTCGACTACGCTGGTGCTATCTTTGATGATCTTAAGTCGAAGATAGAGAAAACAAAGAGAGATCCCAATATCCCATATTGATTGTCCCTATAAAATCAAGTTCTTATCACATAAAATAGATAATCACAAACAAGAGATTAATAACCTGATATTGATTTCTCAAACAAAGATTACAAAACTCTCTTGAAGGATGTTTCTCTCTCTAAGGTCTCTCTCTCTCTCTCTCTCTCTAGAGATTGGCGGCTGATGATTCTCTATTTTGGCACACCTTTTTCTCTCAACAACCCTAGTACCTAAATGCCTTATACCTATTTAGGGAAAAGACAAAATACAAAAATACAAGGAAATAACTTTAACTATTTATTACAAAGGACCTAGACTATTTGTTGAGAATGACTTTTCAACCTTGACTTCATGAATCTTTCACCTTCAATCTTGATGATCTTGAATCTAATAAATCTGTGATCTAACAATCTCCCCCTTTGGATCAAGATCATTATTAAAAAGATTTAGCAATTCAATCTTCTCTTTAAGCTCAGAAAGATGTAATCCCTCTCTTTTTCTTTAACACATCTTGTAATATTCCCAAGAGATGTAGAAAAATTCTTTTTTCAGGTGATGAAAAGAAATTATCTCCAGATTTAGCTCAGAATGCTTTAGCAAAGTATCTTCAAGGAAAAACTTCTCTCAATTCAACATATCTTCAGAATACTTTCTCTGAACTTGTGTTCTCCCATTTCTTGGTTAACACTTCTTCTAAAGTCTCTTGAAACACAAATTGTAATGGATATTTCTTCAAACATTACGTTCTCCCCCTTTTTGATGAATAGAGCATCGACATCATCAAAACTTCTTCCAAGAAATGTCTCTGACCATGTTGATCTTTTGAACTGAGCCTCTGATTCACCGTCAACCTGCCAAGATATTCATCTAGATCTTTTCAAATCCAAACAAATTAGGAATGTAACTGTTGATCCAAACTCTCTCAGTGATTTGATAACGACCCTCTTCTATACTTAGTGAAAATTACGTTTTAATATGTATTAGTGTTTCACCATCAGCGATCAGACTGAGTCTGTTCAGTTATCGCTGATAGTCTTTTTTTATAAACATTTCTATGTATTAGTGTTTCACTATCAGTGATTAGGCTGAGTCTGTTCAGTTATCACTGATAGTTTCTGATGTAAACAATAACGTAATTCCGAAAGACAAGTCTCGCGTCAACATATGTTCATAGCTGAATCGAAGACGAAGCTGCTGAACAAAGAGAAGTCTACTCGTGATCTGATGCGGATATTAGTGAAGCAAAGACAACTCTACATATACGCGAAGGAACATGAGGAAAAGCTTCAGCGATAGTTGAACCTCTTTATCTCTGAAAGAAGAGATATTCAGCGATCAAAAGATCACAAAGCTTATGTCTCAAGTTTCCTTTTGTCTATCCTTACACAAACTAGTACTATGTGTCAGAACGGACATGTCTCTGCCACCATACGTACAACAACTCTGTCAACTACACTGTTCATGACCCGGCCGAAAGCTTGTCTCCCAAAAGTCAGACTCTCAAAGCCAATCAGTGAATGCCACGTGTAAAGTGCCCTGCCATGCATTTAATGCATAGGGTATAAATAGGAAGTTCACCCCTCCATCTGTGGGTGTGCTCAATCCTTGAACTCCATATAGAAACCATTGTTTTCTATATCTCTTAAATCCCCCATTCTCTGAATTTCTTGTGCAATCATCTTAGTGTTTCTTAAGTTTGTTTAGATTGAGTCTGTCTTAATCTTATTCCGCAACAAACTTGTAAATTGTATTTTGATTTATCAATAAACAATTTATTAAACTTTAATTTCTGTGTTTGTATTCAACCCCCCTTCTTCAAACTTGTTAAGCACCTCCGGGACCAACAAGTGGTATCAGAGCAGTTTGTTTAATCTAATAAACAAGATCTTGCTAAATACTCTTCCTTGCTATTCTAAAATGGCACTAAACACAAACACAAACTACTATGATAATGGTTCACTTTCTAAACCTCCTCGATTTAGCAGAGATAACTTTTCTCTATGGAAAAATCGAATGATGCTATTTCTTGAAGGTGCGGATCCTACTATACCTGAATATATAGAAAACGGACCCTATGAACCTGTTAGAATTATAGCTGCGGTTCCCGCTACTGCCACCACTGAAGCTGTCCCTGAACGATATGTCGTTAAGGAAATAAGACAGTGGAGTGATGAAGATAAAAAGAAGGTAGGCATAGATGCAAGAGCAAAGACCATCATCTCAATGGCTCTGCCTAATGAAGTTTTCCATTCCATCATGCATGTGAAAACTTCTAAAGAAATGTGGGAAACAATATGTGTTCAATATGAGGGCACCACTGAAATCCAAGAGACTCGAAAGATTAACTTGGTAAGACAGTATGAAAGTTTTATCGCTGGAAAGAATGAATCTCTTTCTGACATTCATCAGCGGTTTAGCTGCCTAATCATTGACCTAAGAACTGTTGGAAGGACCTATTCTAATTCTGAGGTCCTAACAAAATTCTTGGAAAGTCTTCCTGAAAGCTGGGACAGTTATTCAATATGTCTTAAGCTGACAAAAGACTTACATACTCTCTCTCTAAGCACTCTGTATGGAATATTGCTCAACTATGAGCAATCTAATCTCCTGAAGAAGAATCTTGTAAAAGATTCTAAAGACTCCAAAAACACTCCTGTTGCTTTAGTCTCTTCAGAGATAATTCCATCTCAGCGATCTACTCTCACCATCACTGAGTTAGATTCTGAATCTGAGGATCTATCAGACCCTGATCTTTCAGAGTTTGATGAGTCCTTAGCACTCTTGACAAACTCTTTTAAGAGATTTGCAAGAAAGAGTAACTTCCGAAGAAGTAAATCTCTCTCTCTTACTGAAAAGCCAAAATCAACTCCGATTGATAAGGCTACTGCCACTTGCTATAACTGCGAAAAAATTGGACATTTTGCTAGTGAGTGCAGGTCGAAAAAGGTCTTCAAACCTTCTACCTCAAGAAGATCCAGTGATGACAAATACCATAAGCTGAAGAACAAATATCAAAAGCTGAAAAGCTATCAGAGAAAAGGTAAAGGTCTCATCGCTGAAGAACATGACTGGGCTGAATCAGAAGAATCATCTTCTGATGAAGAAGAAGTCGCTAATCTTTGCCTCATGGCTGAGATTAAAGAAGAAGTAGAAGAACCATCTGAACCTTCTATGAGCTACATATCATCTCAGGTATCTATCTCTACAAATCCCTCTCTGCCTGAAGCTGAGAGAAGTCGATCTGTTGATGTGCTGACAATTGACCTTTATAATGCTCTAAACGACAAAACTCAAGTTGAGAATAAAAATGTACATTTAACTCAAGAGATAGAGAAATGTCATGAAAAGATCAGTGAACTAAATCTTTTAGAAGAAAATTTGAAAGATCAAGTCATTATAAATGAAATCATCAGCATTGAACGCGAACAAGCCATTGCTGCTCTAAAAGCAGAAAAGGCTCATGTTGAAAAATGGTGCAAATCATCAACAAAGATCTCTGAGATAATAAATGCTCAAACTCCTGAAAGTGATAGAACTGGTCTTGGTTTTTGGACACCACAGGATGATCCTAAAGAAGAAAGTTCCTCGCTTAAGTTTGGAACTTTTGTCACATCTTTCTTTGACACTTCTTATAATCAATTCTATCCCTGTTCTTCTTCAAATCCCATCACTGAGGAAAAATCCAAAGACACTAAGTCTACGGATAAAGGAAAGTCCATTCTCCTTCCTCAGAAGGCAACCAGGAAAGCAAAGCTGAAAATTCCTTCTAAACCTTCAGCTAAGCTATCCTCTAGCTCTGTGATAGAAATTTTTGATCTCTGTCCTCCAAAGCTAAAGATTGACCTTAGACCAACGAGATCTGTAGAAATGAAAATCCCTCCTATATCTCATGAGAAAAGCCTTCTCGGACCTGGTCCTGCTCATCTTAAACTTGCAAAAACTTCTACTGATCCTAAAACCATTTTCAAATACAGAAAATGTTATCACTGTGGTTTTACTGATCATATTGCAAGTAAATGTCCAAATGCCACCAAAGCTGATAAAACAGCTAAAGTGAAGAAAAATGCCTTTAAGGCCAAGAAAGTCACCAAAGTTGAAAAATCAACCAAAGTGAAATATACCACTAAGGTTAAGAAATTAACCAAATTGAAGATTACCACTGAAGCTGATTCTTCATCAGCTGTGAAGACTGCTTAATCTTTATTATCCACTAACTCTGAAGGACCCATTGAAAAGTGGGTACCAAACAACGCTTAATCTTCCTTATGTATGTAGGGATCAAAGAGCATCTGGTATCTCGATAGTGGATGTTCTCATCATATGACTGGACAAAGATACCTGCTCACTGAATACAAGGAAGAGAAAGGTCCCTCTATGACCTTTGGTGGAAATGGAAAAGGATTTACCCGAGGGTTTGGTGTCCTCAGCAATGGGACAACTACCTTTCGAAGAGTCGCTTATGTAGATGGACTGAAGCACAACCTTCTAAGCATCAGTGAGCTATGTGACAAAGACTACGAAGTTCGCTTTTCTAAGAAAGCATGTTCAGTGGTAGATGAAAAAGGAAAACTTGCTCTCAGTGGTCATCGCAGAGAAAATGTCTATGTAATAGATATGGAATCTACTATCACTGAAAACTTATGTTTTCTCTAAGGCCTCTTCTAATGTCAACTGGCTATGGCATAAAAGGCTCTCTCATCTAAATTTCAAAACCCTGAATTCTCTCTCATCTAAGGAACTGGTTTCTGGTCTTCCTCAGCACTCATATGATAAAGAATCTCTCTGCTCAGCATGTGAAAAAGGAAAACAAACAAAAGCTAGTTTCAAGTCGAAACAAGTTTCCTCAGTGACAAGTCCTCTTCATCTCTTGCATATGGATCTGTTTGGCCCTGTCAACATCCAATCAATAGCTGGAAAGAAATATACACTTGTCATTGTAGATGAATATTCTCGCTACACCTGGGTTATCTTTCTTCGCTGTAAGAGTGATACTCCAGAAGAACTAATATCTTTTGTGAAAAAGATGGAAGTGCTGAACAATCTTACTGTTCGCTCAATAAGAAGTGATCATGGAACTGAATTCAAAAATAGTTCCCTGAACAATTTCTTTGAGAACAAGGGAATCTCTCACAACTTCTCTTCAGTGAGAACACCTCAGCAAAACGGAGTCGCTGAAAGAAGAAACAGAACAATCATAGAAGCTGCTAGATCAATGCTCAGCGATTCTCATCTCCCTACTCAATTTTGGGCAGAAGCTGTAAACACTGCATGTTTTACTCAAAACAGATCGCTGATAATAAAGCGATTTGGTAAAACAGCTTATGAACTTTTTGTTGGAAGGAAGCCTTCTATCAGTTTTCTTCATATCTTTGGTTGTCAGTGCTTTATCTTAAACAACAGAGATCAACTTGGAAAGTTCGACCCAAAAGCTGATGATGGAATATTTCTAGGATATTCCTCCATCTCCAAAGCCTACAGAGTTTTCAACAAGAGAAGACAAACCGTAGAAGAAACAATTCACGTCACTTTTGATGAAACTCGCTCAGCGAACTCCAAACCAGCGAACTCCAAACCAATCGCTGACAATGAAGAGTTAAATGCTTGGATGCTTTCTCACTACAGAGAAACAGAACCTTTCTTTTCAAACCATCAGCATTCTGATCCTCTAACCGCTGATGATGATCCGAACATTATACATCCTACCGCTGAATCCATTTCATGGGTCTCAGCAGAACCTCTAAACACATTACTACCATCAAATCTGCCTTCGTCTGAAAACCTTTCTAGTGAATCTACTCAACAGTTAATCGCTGATGAACCTCAAACGTCCTCATCAGTAAACATTCCAATCGTTGATCCAACCTCTGAGTTAAGCAATCATGCTCCTGCTCAGCGATGGACCAAAGATCACCCAATAGATCAAATTCTTGGTGATCTCGAAGCAGGTATTCAGACACGAAGAAGCTCAGGTAATATCTGTCTCTTTGTAAATTTTCTCTCTTTAATAGAACCAAATAAGACTGATGATGCCCTCAGAGATCCAAACTGGGTCAGCGCTATGCAAGAAGAGCTGACTGAATTTTCTCGAAACAAAGTTTGGAATCTCGTTCCTAGACCATCTGATAAAACTGTAATAGGCACCAAATGGGTGTTTAGAAACAAGTTAGATGAACATGGAACTGTAACCCGCAACAAGGCTCGACTTGTTGCTCAGGGATACAGACAAGAGGAAGGCATAGACTATGATGAAACCTTTGCCCCTGTGGCCAGGCTCGAAGCAATTCGACTATTCTTAGCTTATGCAGTCTATAAAGACTTCATTGTTTATCAAATGGACGTAAAATCAGCGTTCCTAAATGGAAAGCTGAATGAAGAAGTCTATGTAGAACAACCACCAGGGTTTTATGATCCTAAGTATCCAAATTATGTTTATAAATTGGATAAGGCTCTCTATGGTCTAAAACAACCCCCTCGTGCTTGGTATGACACTCTCTCATCTTTTCTTATCTCTGAAAATTTTGAACGTGGCAAAATTGATAATACGTTATTTTTCAGAAAGATAAAAGGTCATATAATTCTTGTACAAATATATGTTGATGACATAATATTTGGTTCTACTAACCCATCTCTTTGTACTCGCTTCGCTGAAAGAATGAAGAAAGAATATAAAATGAGTATGATGGGTGAGCTGACATATTTTCTTGGTCTTCAGATTAAACAATCTGACAAAGGTACTTTTATCTGCCAAGGTAAGTATGTTAAAGATATGCTGAAGAAGTTTGATCTCACACAAACTTCAGCGATGAAAACTCCTATGGCACCACCCCTGACACTTAACAAAGATCCTTCTAGAAAACCTGTTAATGTCACTGCCTATAGAGGAATGATTGGCTCCCTGCTGTATCTAACAGCGAGCCGACCTGACATTATGTACTCAACTTGTTTATGTGCATGCTATCAATCTGAACCCAAGGAATCCCATCTGATCGTTGTAAAGCGAATTTTCAGATATCTGAAAGGAACTCCTAACCTCAGTCTTTGGTATCCCAAAGACTCAGGGTTCGATCTAACTGGATATTCTTATAGTGATTTTGCAGGCTGTAAACTCGACAGAAAAAGTACCACTGGTGGATGTCAACTCTTGGGAGGAAAGCTGATAAGCTGGACAAGCAAGAAGCAAAATTCTGTGTCCACTTCCACAGCTGAAGCTTAATACGTAGCCGTTGGAAGCTGTTGTTCTCAAATCTTGTGGATGAGAAATCAACTATTAGATTATGACCTTCAGCTGTCAAAGATTCCTATCTATTGCGACAGCACTAGTGCTATCGCTATAGCAAATAATCCAGTGCTACATTCAAAGACAAAACACATTGAGATCAGATATCATTTTATCAGAGATCATGTGATGAATGGTGATATTGAACTTCACTTTATCCCTACTGACTTTCAGCTTGCTGATATATTCACCAAACCTCTTGATGAGACAAGGTTCAACTTTCTCATCAGTGAGCTTGGAATGCTGAACCTTGAAGAATAATTCTTCAGTGTTCATGTATTGTGTCAGTAATCAAAAGTTCCTCTTTCATCATTCTCTCTGATAAATATTCTGACCCTCAGGTATGTTTTCTCAATCCCTACAACTGAATCTTCATTCAGTTGAGATGTTTTTTAAAATATAAACCTTAATCACTGAATCTTTCTTCAAATGATTAAAAGCTTTTTGAAATTAAATTTATCACTGATATTTCTTGTTAGTGATCCTTTTAAAAAGAAAATCTATCCCCATCTTTACTATCAGGGATATTTTCAAAAAGAAAATCAATCGCTGATTTTTTTTCTTCAGTGATAATTTCAAAACGGACAAATGAATAGTCTCTCTCTTCTATGACATCATTTGAACCGACAATCCACTACATGCCTTTTATGACACGTTCGTCCGTTGCTCTTCTATCCAATCAACTTCGTGGGACGTGTCCATGTCATGATGAGCATTTATTTTCCTGCTTCTCTCACACTCACACTCTCTCTCTCTCTCTCTCTCTCTTATAAAAAGAATGTTTTTCTATTCTTATCAATTTACGCTTTCTGGAAATACTTTCAAAGCAAGAATACTCTCTCAAGCATTCTAGCAAATCTCAAGCATTTGCATCATCAACCTCACAGATCAACAGGTTATTCTTGATCTTCTTCTTATTCTTATCTCAAATCTCATTCATAAAATCATTTTCATTTTTGATTTTATTCTTTAAAAACCATCTTACTTTGATTTTCTCTATTCAAAAATCTTTGGTTTTTCTTCTTGTTCTTGAATCTTGTTCTAAGATAAACTGTTTTCCTCTACAAATATGTTGATTTCCTACGTTTCTTTCCCCAAATAGAAACTAGCAAATCTTCTTTATTTTAAGACTAAACCTTTCTTCTACTCGTTTATCTACTCATCATTCAGAATGACTCAATCTGCACTGGTCGCCTCAAAGAACGTCAAGTTCGCCATCTCCGATTCTGAGCTTCCAAAGAACAACCATCTTGCTCGCCTCGACTTTGATGGTATCAAGTATCCTCATCTGAAGGAGGCCGCAATGTTTCTGAAGCAATCCTGCATTGCTTATGCTATCACCGTGGATCCCACACCTTCTAAAGCACTACTTCAGCAATTCTGGTTCACAGCTGAAGAAACCTCCCTCACCAACAAAAAGGGTGAACAGGTTCCTGCCATCTCCTTCAGCACTCAACTTGGCTCAGGGATGATGACTGCCCTAGGCCTGAGGAAAGCTCTGCGTTTTCCCGACAAACCCAGGAATGGATTCAACGCCTTGCCAACTGACGCTGAACTCATCCAATTCCTGGGTGCCATGGAATACGCTTGGGAACCCAAACCAAGAACTACCATTCCCAACAAGAAGCTGACTCTTGTGAAGAAGGCACTGATGCCTTCCCAGCTCAACTACATCTTCTCACACATCATTCAGTGTATGAGTGGGAAGAGTGGGTCACTGGACCAAGCCAGCAAGGTTCAGGTCCAGATGGCTTACTCAGTGATAGTTGGACGCAACTTCGACTAAGCAACAACTATCTTTGACGATCTGAAGTCAAAAATAGAGAAGACTGAGAGGGATCCCAAAGTTCCCTACGTACACTTCATATGCGCGTACCTGAAGTTCCTCTTTCCTACCACTTACCCCACCAACTCGGATGCATCCTTTCCGAAAGTGGGTCAGCGATCCTTGGAGGTCAAGCCGCTCCCCAACGAGGTAAGTATTTCTAAACTTCGCTCTCGACTCTCTCTCCTCACTTCTTCGTCTTCAGCGGCCACGCAGGAGGTTCCTTCTTCTGCTATCCCTGTCGCTACCCCTTCAAAACGACCATCAACTGGTTCCCCTGGTCCTTCGAAGAAGGCCAAGGTGACTAAGGAGAAAACTACTTCTAGCTCTATACCTAAGGATGTTTCTCTACAAACTTCCTTGGATGCTTTTGTGGGTCTCTCCTCCACATCCTCAGCGACAACCAGTTCAACCGTGCCAGCGATCTCGGTCGCTGTCACAACAACAGTGACACAACCTACGATCTCAGCTCAACAACCTGAGGTAACAACCCCTATCCCTACATCTTCTATCCCCATCTCTAGTCCTTCTATTTCTTTGATCTCTAACCCTCCTTCTATCTCTACTCCACAGTTTGGACCCATAGGACCTGAACATCATTCTTTTGAGGAATCTTTACAATTCTACAAAATGTTTGATAATTCAGGTATCCCTATAACCTTAAACACTTCTCCCAGCTCACCATATAAGCCTGGTTCTGAAACACTAACTTATCTTTCAGGTCCTAGCTTAGCGACTATTGACAACAATGTCAACAATCTGAGTGCAAAGGTGGAATCCATGACTGCTTTTCTCAACACCACCACCAACGCTGTTCAATCAGCTGGTGAAGCGCTGAAGACGCTGACTGCCACCTGCGCCTCCAAAGCTGACATCTCTCAAATCGCTACTCTTCAGGAAGCGATTGTCAAAGTCAGGGAAGAATCCAAGCAGCAGTATGATGACCTGTCTGCAAAGATCAACTCCTGCACTGCTACTCTTCAGCAAGTCCTCGACAAGCTGAATGAACCAGCTCCAACTCCTGCTCCTTCATTTACAGATGACGATAGAACTGCTCTATGCGTAGCTGTGGATTTTATTCACCAAGCTACGTCCGACATCCTTGTAGTTGAAGATCGGCTCACAGGACTGGAGGCTGAAGTCCAGAAGTTGGCTGCCGTAAAAACTTCATCTCCTTCCAAAGATCTCTCCCTTGTTGATAATGACAAAGAGGGGGAGAAGACCGCTGAAGAAAATACGGAGGTTGAAGTCGCTGCTGAACAACTAAAGGAAACTCCCTCTCAGGTTGAGGGGGAGATAACTGCTGACAAAGCCCCTCCCACCATCGCTGATATAGTCGATGATGAAGAGGAGGAAGAAGACGATGATGAAGACCTTGATTTTGAAGATCAAGAGGATGATTCTCATCAAGATGATGATGATGACGATGAAGAAGATCAATCTCTCTGGTGTTCTTCAGCCGCCACATCATCAGCGATAGCTTCGAAAGAAGTTATCCAAGCAGGGGGGAGACAAGAAACATCTTCAGGAACCCCTTCCCAAAGCAAAGGTGCATCTGCTGAGGGAACCCTGAAGATGATCTCACTACCTGAGGAGAATCCTTCTCAGGTATGCCTTACTCTTGTTCCTTTTTACTTCTATAAAAATCCCACCCCTGTTTCTTTCTAGCCTTTATCTCTCTCTCCTTCCCTAAATAAATCTAACCTTTTTCATTTTCTGACCAGACAGTTCTCTCCCCTGCTTAAGGGTAAAGAGCTCTAGATAATCCCAGCTGTTGAAGTTGATGACCAAATAATCCCAGCATCTGTCAGAGAGATTGATGAAGAGGATGAAGAAGAAGAAGAGTCCCTGTAACATCATGGAAGGCCCTCTAGACCCTCTCACTGGTCTGAGGAAGAGAGAAAGAAAAGAACAGAGATGATCTCTCATCTGGAGAGTCAACGACGAAAGGTCCCCTCTCAATCATCAGAGCTGAAATTCCTGACTGACGCTGAAATTGAAGAATCCGTCAGGGCTGAGAAGCTGATTGCTGAATGTCAAAGAGATGCCTCTCTGGATCTCAAAATTCAGTCTTCTCAAGTCAAAGACAAGAAGCTGAAACGCAAACCAGTAGAAGTCCAAGCAGCTCTGTTGAAAGAAATTGAAGAGGAACGCTCCAAAGAAAAAGCGGTCAGCGATAATACAGTCGAATGGTGCAAACACAAAATCGACTATCGCTCTGACCCAATGAAGATCGTAGCAGTTGCCATCTCTGGAAGAAAGAAGAAGGATAAGCTCTCTGTTACCATGGAAATTACTAGAGAGGATGGAAGCTGCAAGGCTATGTTCATTTCAAAGCTGGAAGACTTCGGCTACATGGAGTGGCTTGAGTTCAAAGATGCGCTGAAAAAATAAAAGTCTACATACAGAGGCTACGTTGAAAGGGTGAGTGATGCTATCATCAACAAAGTCGCTGCAATACTAAAAGTGCCATCTACTCTTCCCTCAAAATCCATGCAAGTCAAGAAAAAGCCCGTCTCCTCCTCGTCTGATAATGTCGCAGTGATAAGGAATGAAACCTCCATCAAATTCTCCAGAGAAGTTCTGTTCGGTCCTCCTCCTGATCTTTCAGTTCTAGATCTCTCTCTGCCTCCTGGCGGACCATATGCTGCAGGACAAGTTCTTGAAGAACCTTTTGGAATCTTCTTCAGAGATGACGAGGAACAACTCAGATTTCAAAGGGTCTCTGAAATCCCTATCTGTCCCCTCGCTCTTCTCAAGGATCTCATGTGCCTATGGTGTACTCTCTCTCCTGCTGTTGAGCCAATCATAGCGATTATCTGCAAAGAATCTTTAGAGCGAAGGCAAAAAGGAGAAGAAATACCTGAGTATTTGATCAATCCTCCTAAACCCTCTTTTAATAGCTGATAGATTAGTTTCCTTTTATGTAATCTATTAGTTATACTTACAGTAGTTAGTTATTCACTTGTACTTATGATTTTCATATCTTGTAATTCTATCCCTGAATTAAATGAAAATTGCAGTGATGTACTTAACCCTATCAGTACTGTAAAAGATCCCTCAAAATAGTAATTGGGACATGCATGCTATGAGTCCTTTTTATTCCTATATTTTGAATCATAAAGTAATTTTCTTTAGTTACTTTGTCATTATCAAATAGGGGGAGATTGTTGATCCAAACTCTCTCAGTGATTTGATAACGACCCTCTTCTATACTTAGTGAAAATTACGTTTTAATATGTATTAGTGTTTCACCATCAGCGATCAGACTAAGTCTGTTCAGTTATCACTGATAGTCTTTTTTTTTATAAACATTTCTATGTATTAGTGTTTCACTATCAGTGATTAGGCTGAGTCTGTTCAGTTATCACTGATAGTTTCTGATGTAAACAATAACGTAATTCCTGAAGACAAGTCTCGCGTCAACATATGTTCATAGCTGAATCGAAGACGAAGCTGCTGAACAAAGAGAAGTCTACTAGTGATCTGATGCGGATATCAGTGAAGCAAAGACAACTCTACATATACGCGAAGGAACATGAGGAAAAGCTTCAGCGATAGCTGAACCTCTTTATCTCTGAAAGAAGAGATATTCAGCGATCAAAAGATCACAAAGCTTATGTCTCAAGTTTCCTTTTGTCTATCCTTGCACAAATTAGTACTATGTGTCAGAACGGACATGTCTTTGCCACCATACGTACAACAACTCTGTCAACTACACTGTTCATGACCCGACCGAAAGCATGTCTCCCAAAAGTCAGACTCTCAAAGCCAATCAGTGAATGCCACGTGTAAAGTGCCCTGCCATGCATTTAATGCATAGGGTATAAATAGGAAGTTCACCCCTCCATCTGTGGGTGTGCTCAATCCTTGAACTCCATATAGAAACCATTGTTTTCTATATCTCTTAAATCCCCCATTCTCTGAATTTCTTGTGCAATCATCTTAGTGTTTCTTAAGTTTGTTTAGATTGAGTCTGTCTTAATCTTATTCCGCAACAAACTTGTAAATTGTATTTTGATTTATCAATAAACAATTTATTAAACTTTAATTTATGTGTTTGTATTCAACCCCCCCTCCTACAAACTTGTTAAGCACCTCCGGGACCAACAGTAACCCCTGAGTCAACAAATGAATCACTTAAAAATGCCTGTCAGTAACACGAAGTCACAGTGTGTAACGAATACACATTGTAAAGGAGCTTTTGGATGTTCACTCCCCCAGGGCTTCCATTCAATCATCGAAACACCATAAAGGTAATTTCTATGAACGTTATTGACAAGAAAACAAATTCCTTGTGTGTTCGTGCAAGTGATAGAAAGAATTAAGCACAGATGATTGCTTTTAAAGGCTCAACATTGTGTAAACCACTGAGACAACAGTAGATAAACACAGACTCAATATGAATGATTGAAGTGCGAAGGTGGGGCATACTTCCTTCTTTTCAATATCCAGACAGATAGTAAATGTGCTGCTTCCCCTTTGAAAAATGAAACATTGTCTTGTTAAGAAGAAAATGAGTGGCTGGTGGGGTTAAGATCAAGAGTTGGCATGGGTTAGTTGCCTGTTTCAATAATGTTCACCAAAGAATTGTGAAACATTAGTAATGTGGATGCCCGACTTAGAAAGTAGTTGGTGCAGAGTTTGATATTCTTTTACTCTGATCTCACACCCTCTTTCTTTTAATCATTAAGCTCACATCTAACCAAACTCTCTTTTCCATTTTCCCTCAACACACATCCCACATTCATTTCTTTTCGACTCCTCACACTCAATCACTAATGATTAACTTCTTGGGTAGGAAACACTGCTTAACGTGAATCCATAGAAGTTCAGTTAAGTCCTAGCACAAATATTCGTATTGTCCTATAAAGCATATGTTGCTCAAGATAGTTTAACTTGAACATTTAAGACAAGGAAAACATGGGTTAACAAGAATCAGTTAAAGCTCAAATACAAGTAAGATGTTTGTATGCTCAGAATATGATCATGAAGATTTGAGCATTTTGAAACATTGAAGTATTTTCAAACAAGTATAATGAATGAATGAATATGAGTGCAAGAGACTTGTTTGAAAAATCTGACATTGTATGAAAAATGATCAGTAAAGAATGATATAGCAATTAAGGCTTATGGTCAAGAATAATGGATATTGTCTATATGAACCAAAATACAGACATTCTTGAAATGACGTCTCGAAATGAAATGACGCTAAAAAAATTCTTTGAAATACAAGCGGGGTGTATCACCATCAAAAAATTGGTCAATATGAGACATGGTGATAACTTAATCAACAAAAGAATTAAACCTGTGTGTGCGAATACTTGAAAGTATAAAGACAAGATAATACGCAAGTATATATCTTTAGAAACACACGGTTTGTTAAGCATTGAAGCACAAAATAGATCTTGAAAACATTTAAAAATCACACTTCCAATTCATGAAATCTGTTTGAGAATCGGGAAGTGGTTTGAACATTTAAGAATAATGTTTTCTATGATTGAAAGTTGTCCTTCTTTCAACCATATGTGAGATGAAGATAAAGAATTATACCTTTTGCGTGCAATCTTACATCTCATGAAGTCAAGCTTAAAGTCATAAAGATATGATCTTGAAAGCATTTCTCAAACTGCAAAAGTCTAAACGTCATAGTCAAAGCAACTTTATTCACAGAAATTAAAAGACAGAAAGCAGTAAAACAATTAAAGAACGAGTTCTGATCTGAAGTAATCAGAAGTCATAGCCCTTTTACTCCCCCTGAAATTATGCATCAAAAAAATTATCAGTGTAAAATATAAGCATTAACTCCCCCTCAAATGTTGATCATCATATCTGTCGGATGCATAAAATTTCAGAAAAGTATGTACTTCCCCTTGATGGTTGATTTCCTCATTGGAGTATTGGAGTACAATCTCTTATCAGCACAGTAGTAAGGTCTTTTGATCACTGAAGTACGAGTCCTAAACTGTTGTGTTTAGAAGTCAAACTTCGTTGAAGTATGGGTTCTAAGCTGATTTACTTAGAAGCCTCGGTTCTCTTACTCCCCCTTGACTCTATAACACAGAATCATCCTTTTTCTTTGGTACTCACTGGTATTTGGGTCCAACTGTGTTAGCACAGGATTTTGGCACCCATTTAAACTTGGGTCCTGTTATTCCCAGATTCTAGTTCCTAAATGCAATTAATCAAAACAAATACAAACAAGAATCAATTACCTGTTTGATTTCACTTTCAAATTCAAGATTACAAACTTTCTCTCTCTAGAACTCTCTCTCTCTACAGATCTCTCTCAAACGAATTTTTTTCCCCTCAATGATATGAACTCAGTTACATCTAATTACAAAGACAAGGATACAAGGTATTTATACGTCACAGTAATTACAAAGAAACTAAAATACAATACAAAATGTTGACTTTTATTACAAAAGACTTTGACTTTAATGAGATTTGACTTTCTTCAGCTTTGACTTTCTTGACCTTGACCTTCAGTCTTCTTGATCTTGTATCCAACAGATTTATGCACTAACAATCTCCCCCTTTGGATTCAAGATCACTGTTGAAAGATCTATCAATTCAGTCTTCACTTGTAAGTTGTGTCAGTACAATCTCCCTTTTTCCTTTGACGATATTCTTTCCAAAACCGTCTTCAAACAATTAACAATCTCCCCAAAACTTTCACAATACTTTCAGCCTTTGGAAAGAAATTATCTTCAGAATCAGCTCGGATTGCTTTAGCAAACAATCTTCAAAGAAAAATTTCCTCAAATCTTCAGAAATTCTTTGATCTTCTTCAAATCTTCAAATCTTTACTTTGAACTTTTCTGACTTGGACATTTCTGAAAATCTTCTCTCAAAACTTTATCATTTCTTGATACCATCTCCCCCAGACTTCAAAATTTTAACATTTCTTGATATCATCTCCCCCAGACTTCAAAATTTTAACATTTCTTGATATCATCTCCCCCACACTTCCTATTTCAACTCTTGATCAACTGACCGACATTTTCACTAAAGCTCATCTACCAGGACGGTTTCGTGATCTAGTTTCCAAACTCCATCAGGCTCATTCCTCTCCCGATTGAGTTTGAGGGGGGATGTTAATGTATATGTGTAGAGGGCCCAGACCCATGTCAGTATAAGGCCCAAACCCATATAGTTCATGTATAAATACTTTGTAGCTTGTAGTCTAGGTTAAGATAACTCATTATTTACTTTTCATATTATACGTTTTCTCTCAATCAATATATCGAGGTTACAAACCTTCAGCATATTTATCGTCTCCTTCAATCATATTCATATTCTAACAAAACGAATTTAACCCTGTGTCTTGCGTGTTTTGTAAACTCGCATGATTTGGTGAAATTGTATTCCCAGATTACAATCAAGCAATTCAAACACTCTCAATCAAGAATATAACAGTATTAAGATCTTAGAGAGAGAGTAGAGAGAGAAAGTAAATCTGATGTATTCATTAAGCTCTTAAAAGAATTACAAGAATTAAAACTATTTATATGAACTAAGAAACACTCAAGTAATCCAACTAAACTCTCAAGTAACTTGAACAATGACCCACTCAAACTCTCAAGTACTTTAAAACACTCTAAGGCTTATATTGACTTTCTACATTTTGACTATCATTGACTATTCAAGAATAAAGGCTTTTACATGACTTTTGTCACTAAATCTTGGATACAATTTAATACACTAACATTCTCCCCCTTTGTATTCAAGATTTAAAAAAAAACTTGACACTTGTCTTCAGCGCTTGATTCTTTAACTTTTATCTTTGACAGTCTTGAACTTTGAAGATTTAACAATCTTCAGTCTTTGAAGAATCTTTGAAAAGTCTTTTGCACTTTGCATCTTTGTAGAGTCAACAAGTCTTGAACAAATCTTTGAAACTTTTTAAACTTCTTTGAAACTTTGCAAACTTCGAGGAATTTTTGAAAATCATGTATCTTCATCACTGGAATCTCTGATCAGTCTTCAGAAAAACAAACTTTCACGAATTATCTGAATTTTCATCTGGCTTGAACTTTCAGAATTATCTATAGAATTATCTTTAGAAAGTCTCTTTTCTTCAAATCAGCTTTGAAATTTGAATCTTTCAGAAATTTCTCCAACTTTCAGACTTTGAAATTGATCTTTGTAGATGTCTCCCCCTTTTTGATGATTGTGAGCATCATAATCATCAAAACATCTTCAATTTCAACATTCTCTTTGATAATCCCCTTTGTATTCAACGAGCAATCTCCTTCTATATGATAATTTGACATTTTCCATCCTTTGATCTGAGTATCTGAATCATGAACTGTATATACCCGAATCTTTTCAAATTTAGATATAATGAACTTGGTAACTCTGATTCAACAAATGAAACATTTAGAAGTGTCTGTCAGTAACATAGAGTTACTGTGTACAACGAATGTACAATTTAAGGAGCTGATTTGATGATGACTCCCCAGGACTTCCATTCAATCATTGAAAAACACAAGGTTTATCTATGAATGTTCTGACAGAAAAACAAATTTTCTGTGTGCTCGTGCTTGTGTATGAAAGAATTTAGCACAATGATTGTGTTTCATAAGGTTCAAAATGTTTAAATTGTTGAGACAACAACAGGTATTACACGGACTCAATGTGCATGAAAGAGGTGCGAAGGTGGGACAACTTTCCTTCTTTTCCAATATCTAAATCTTTCGAGTGAAGACTAGATAGCAGATCTACTGCGTCCTCAAAGAAAATGAAACATTTCTTTGTTAAGAAAAAAACAAGTGGTTGGTGGGGTTAATGCAAGATTTGGCATGGGCTCACTGCCTTTTTCAATGATGGTCACCAAAGAATGTGAACCAATCAGTAGATGTGGCTGCCCGGCTCAGAAAGTGGTTGGTGCAGAGTTTTGATATTCTTTTAACTCTATTCTCACACCCTCTTTCTTTTTAACATTTAGCTCACTTCTAACCAAACTCTCATTTCCATTTTAACTCAGCTCAATGAGAAAAACTCAACCGGATGAGTTATCTCCCCCACTCTTTAATTTTGACCCCTCACCCCTCAATCACTCTAGGATAACTTCCTGGGTAGGAAACACTGGTTTACGTGAATCCATGGAAGTTCTATATAAGCTCACACACGAATCCCATGTAAGTCTTATAAAGAATAGTTGCTCAACAGTTTAACTTGAACAGTTAAGCACAAAATGATAACAGTTTCAGAATGTATGCTCATGAGATTTGAGCATTTGAGCATTTGAACAATGAAGATCTCTCAAAACAAGAACATTGAATGAATGAAATGAAATCAAGAGAATTGTTTTGAGAATCTGACAATGTATCAATCAGATCAAATGAAATGGTTAGGGTATCAAAGAATTGATGGTTTGTTTATATGAACGAATATAAACAATTTTGCAATGAAAGCACAAGAATAGAAATGATGATTGATGCTCAACAACATTTGAAAGCAAAAGGGAGTATTACCATCGAAAAATTGTTTCATTATGAGACATGGTAATAACAAAATCAAATGAAGTACTGAACCGATGTGTATGATTACTTTACAGTATATAGATAAGATAATACGCAAGTATTGATCTTTAGAAACACACGGCCAGTTAAACATTAAAGCTCAATAATGAAAAACATTTAAAATCACACTTCTTAATTCATGAAATCTTTTGAGAACCAGAAGTGGTTTGAACATTTCAGAAAGTGTTTTTCATGTTCGAAAGTTGTTCTTCTTTCAAACAATCAGAGATTTAAGATCAAAAGATACTTACCTTTAAGCTCCCCCTCAAATCATTTGATTATGATTTGTTTTCTTTTTAGACCCCCCTGGATATTTGCAAAATACCCATATTTTTAAACATTAAAGAACGGGTCCTGATCTGTCATATGATCAGAAGCCACAATCTTGACACTTAAGTTCGGGTTTTGAACTGTTTTGTTCAAAAGCCTTAGTTCTTAACATTGAAGTACGGGTCTTGAATTGTATTATCCAAGAGCCTATGTTCTATGCTCCCCCTTAAACCTTGGGTGCCTGCAACACATTTTTAGCTTTTGGTACCCACTGGTATTTGGGTCCTGATGAGGTAGTTGCAGTTCTTGTGGGGGTTACATAATAAGAACCATACCAGTAATTAACAAAGTTATTACTTACAAAGTCATTCGTTCCACAATAAGAACAACAAATCTTATTTTGAGCAACCCTGATCAAATGATTAGTTGAGTAAAACATATCAGGATGAACAAAAGATTTACCTTTATGCACTCTGTTCTTTTTGGCATTGGATGTGGAAGCAGATGCTTTGTCATTCTTCTTCTCTTCTTCTGAATAACTCTTCACTCTCCAGACCATCTGGTTTTTCTTTGATTGCTTCCCAAAAGATTTAACATAAAAGCTCGCTAGACCATCAACAGATTTGTCATAAAATAGATTTGATGGTCTAATCTGATTTAATTTCACAGTTTGTGCTTTGACACTTTTCTTTTTCAAAACATTTTTTTCATGAATAGAACTTGAAGCTGTTTTGAAAGAACAGACTGACTCTGTTGAGTTATCAACAGGTGATTGGCTAATCACATCAGCTGTTACTTTATCAGACAATTCAATGTTTGCAGCTTCCAAGTCATTTATCTTATTAGTCAAAAAGTTTCTTTCATCTGAAAGTGTGTCAAACTTTTGTTTCAAATCAGATTTAGCCTTCTGTTCTTTTTGATAATCTGGTGACAGAGCAGTTAATTTGGATGTGAGCTTAGATATTTCAGATTCAAAATGTGAACGTTCTTGCTCAAAATCCTTTTCCAAGTTCTTGGTTTTCTCTGAACTATCCTTGAAAATCCTAGTATTTCTCTTTTCTGCGTTTTTCTTTTCAAGCTCATAAGACCTCTTGTTTTCTTTAAAACATTTTCTTTCTTTCTCAAGTAGGTCTTGTAAAGTGGAAATATGGTTGGGAAGTTCAGTAATTTTGATTTCAAGAACTTGTTTTTCTTTCGCAAAAATGTCTCTTTCAGTTATTATTATCTTTTCAAAATCCGACACTTGCTTAGAAAGTTTAATGCATCTCAGCTCCAAATCCTTTTTCTCTTGGAGAGTTTTCTTGGAAATTTCTGATATCTGTTGAGTAAAAGATTTTTCCAGATCTGATTTTTCTTTATCTGCTTGGATGGTTTTTATCAATTCTGCATTTTTGATTTCTAAGGCAGATATTTTGTCTTCAAAAGCCTTAAACTTGTTTTGAAGCTCAACTGATTCATCTTTCAGCTCTGATGATTTCTGTTCAGTTTTCTTAAGTTGGATTTGAAGTTTTCCAATCTTTTTCTCTTTCAATTTTAATTCTTTTTCACATGTGACAATTGTTTTTTCTTTTAGAACAATAATTTTCTCTCTTTCTTTAATCTCTTTATCTCTTATGTCTTTCTCTTTCTCTCTTATCTCGTTCTCTTTTGCACTGATGATACCTGCACAATCGGATTTAGCATTATCAGTACATTTTGTACAAACAGGAGTTTTATCATAATTTGACAATTTCAATTTCAACTCTTGAATTTGCTTAAGAAGCTCTGAATTCTGATCTTTCAGTCTATCTTGTTCAGCTTCTTTTCTTGGTATCTCAGGCACTATTTCCTTTCCATCCACTATAATACGTGGAATTAAAACGATATGCTCCGAATCTTTCTTGTTGGAATTGTAAACCGGAGTTTTGAACTTTGAACTCATACTGAAAATATGCTTGATATGAATGACCGTTCCCAAACAGTTCATAAAATTTGACTGAAAGTCAAACTTAGATCAGAAAAAAAAACCTCTGAAAACTTTTCTGTCTCTGGTTCTCTTAAACCACTTGAAACTTGCACTTGAAAAAAAATTCAAAGACTAGTACTCACAGATTCTCACAGATGCATTTGAAATGAAATAGATCACATATCAAATAGACAGCAGACTGTGAATATGCATATCAAACAGCAAACTGTGCAGACTGTTTAATTCAAATTGTGAATGGTCTGTGCAGACTCAAACTGTGAATGTATTCTGTGCAGACTCAAATTCGCAGAAATCAAATTCGCAGAAATGAAATGCTCAAACTCTATGCTTTACAATTAACACTTGCAGACTGTATGATGCATGCTGTAGAGTTAAACTCACAAAACCAAATGAACTAACAATGTCAAATTGAACCAAGTGAAACTCATCCTTTAAACTTGCAACCAATCCTGAAAATTCAATGAGTTAAAGAGAATCCTGTATGAATCTGAACTTGCAAGTTGAGTGATTTTGAAATTTAGTTTTGTGTTCTGATTGGCTCAAATCGAATTGAACTTGAAACACCAGAATCCGTAGACTGAGTAGGTCAAATAAACTTGCAATTTGCTAGAACTCTCAGATCACATCAGTTTGAACCTGCAGATTCAAACTTTCAGGATGCATAACCACAAAAATCACAGCTTATTTGAACACGAAATGTACAGATCATATGGACAGCAGGCTGTATGAATTTTCAGCTTTAAAACCTGCAGATTTCATAAACTCGAAACTTTAAATCAATTGAAATTTCAATTTACACCTGCACAAATTAAAAAAAATATTACACAGGTTGCATTGACACTCAGATTTTAACAAATCAAACAGATTAAATCATGAACTTGAGTTCACAGTCTGTATGATTTAAAACAAATTAGCACTCACAAATCAAGTGATACCAATCAATGACAAACTGTGCAGATTGTGCAATTTAGTGAATTTCACAGAAGCTTGCAGACTGTGTGAAATTTATGTATGCATCTGAACTCGCAAAACCAAGCAGATTGTATGAAATTGGAACTTGGATTGGAAAAAAAAATGCAATTCTCAGGCTGTGTAAACTCGAAACTCACACAAATATCTTGAACTTTCACTTCACAAACTGTGTAAATGAAAAGTTCAGACTGTAATTGATTTTAAAACTTTCATATCCCTTAACATGAAACTCAAATCAATTTGAATTAACATCCTGAACTTGCAGACTGTTCATGATTAGAACTCCAATTAAAATCAAAACTGCAAATCAAATATATTTGAAATCAGATCACAACATTAAACTTGCAAACCATATGAATCTTTAAACTCACAGATCATTTGCATGAACATAAAACACACAATTCAAATGAAATACGCAAAACACTTCAGCTTGAAACTCGCAGATTGCAATGATCATGAACTGAAAATCACAGATCCTGGAAAAAATTGCAACCACAGAAGCAATAAGGCAGCTGCTGAACTAGATTAAGAAATCATGACCTGCAAACAGAATGATCCTTTAAACTGGAAACTTATATGAACAGACACTGTGAAACTCGCAAAAGCTTGAGTTTTTTAAAAAACACTCTATTCAAGTGAGTTGAAGTGAGTAATCTGTAATTTGCACTTGGTTTCACAGATTGATTCAAAAATTTCAATTCAACATGGACTCAGCAAATCAATTGGACTTTAAATCATGATTACTTCAATTTGATGTGCATGTTCTGTTTACCACATAGACCAAAGGGCCAATTAAAGCTCACAATACAGTCAGGAATATGGAACTCGCAGAAACATGAATGATCTGAAAATTATGAACTCGCAAGTCAAGCAACTATGAAACACGCAGATAACTTGGAGATTGAAACTCGCAGATCAATAGCTGCGTGTTTTGTAAACTCGCAGAGTGGAATGAAATTTGCAGAATCACAAAGCAATAGAAAACTTGAAACTTGCAGATCCCTGTGATTTGTGTACCAGCGCTCGGTATCTTGACAACTCAACTGGTGTTCGCAAACTAATTTGTCCTGAACGTGCAGATTTTATGACCTGTGTGTGAGGATCGACCGGGGTTTGAAGAACTCGACCGGTGTCCTGTTCAACCTGAAACATCAATTTGATTCAATTAATTAGAACTTGAAACACCAAATTGAAACCAATTTGAAATTGAAATCAATCAGAACTTGCAATTTATAAAACCAATTTGTGATTCAAACTTGCAAATAGTTTGGATTAAAGAAACGCACAAGTCGAAATTGATTTCAGAAAAACGCGCAAGTCGAAGAAATTAAACACGCAAACTGAAATTGGACTTCAAACGCGCAAGTGCCTGAACGCGCAAATCAAATTGAGTCTTCAAACGTGCAAGTGCCTAAACGCGCAAATCAAATGAATTTTAAAACGCACAGATCGAATGAATTCTAAAACGCGCAGATTGAATCTGCTTGAAACGCGCAAATCGCATGATTTGGTCTTTGCGTGTTCTTCAACTTGACAGATCGATCCAAGTAAATTCAAATCTGCAAATCGGATCTTGAAATTACACCAATACAATCGAAATACAAATCAGAACAACTTTCGATCAATTCAAACTAACTAAAACAAAAAATTACAGTGCAATGATCAAATTCACAGTGATCGACATTTTGTCACTCAAGATCCAAAAACAAAATTCAAAATTCAGTCTGATTTTGTGGTTAATTGATAAATCTTTATGAACAAAATTGAATCTATTTCACTGAACGAATCATATGGAATCAATTTTCAGTACAAAAGCTAACAATTCAATGACAGATTTGATATAACCACTGTGAAATGTTTTTACGTGATCTTGAATTTCCAGAGAATCTATACAATCTTTGTTTTCAATCTGTTTAAACAAAGAATTTGAGATCAAAACATAACAATTCACAATCAATTTCACAACATTTAATGAATTTCAACAGTGTTCTTGAATCAACAATGTTCTTTAAATTTTCAAGAAAATCAACTGTGTATTCCAAGAATTCCAGATTTCAATCTCATTTTTCTATGCAAATCTCTCTGAATCTGTTTGGTACGGCTCTGATACCAATTGAAATTGTAATTCCCAGATTCAATTATCAAGCAAATCAAACACTCTCAATCAAGAATCAAAGATGTGACAATGATTTGAGTGTTTGCCAAACTCGCAAAGCACTGTGTGCGCGTTTCTTCCGTAGAAAATTTTTTAAACTCAATTGATATGAAACTCGCAAGATGATTGAAGATAGAACTCACACATGCTTTGAATTCTCAGAACTTGCAGAATTAATTCACCGACTCACAGATTCCTTCCAATTGAAGCACACAGATTTAATCTAAAAACTCGCAGAACACATTAGAACTTGCAGATCCATGGTTGTCTGCGTGTTCTATGAAAATTCTCAAACTGCAGAAAAATGAAACTCGCAGAGTGCCTTGCGTGTTCTTCATGGACACTTGCGTGTTCTTGATGGAATTCACAGATCAATTCAGATTACTTCAAATCTGCAAATTGATTCTTGACAATCCATCAATGAAATTCAATTCTAAACATGTTTTTATCAATTCAAAGTATCTAAGAATTCCAATAAAATTCAAAAAAAAAAACATAATCTGATTCAAAACACAGTATTCGATGATTATACCAACAAAAAAAAATTAAAAACAATTCACACGATCTAATGATGAATTCTTGTGCAAGTGTGAATATAAGTGTGAACAATTACTATACTCGATCAAAAACAAAGACAATTCAACCATCTAATTACATCCAGATAATGCAAATTTGATCAAATTTTGTATTCCAGAAATACGATCTGCATAAACTTGAATTTCCAGAATTCTATCCACAATTTCAATTCAACTTGTTTCATTTATTAATCTTGTAAATTCTTGTGAACTAGAATGAATATTTTGCAATCTAACAACAATCAATCACAGAAAAATTTGATTCATCAATGTTCAATCTGTGTTCTTGAAATTTGATCCAAAAATCCAGATTTCGATCTTCTTTTCTGTGTAATTCTCTTCTGAATCTGTTTGGTATGCTCTGATACCAATTGAAATTGTAATTTTCCAAACACAATCAAGCTATTCTACAATCTTACTCAAGATCTGACAATGTTTATTGTAGAGAGAGAGATTAGAGAGAGAAAGTAAATCTGAATTATGATTTTACAATGTAAAGCTCTTACAACAATTACAAGTAACAAACCTATTTATATGAACTATTAAACTCTCAAGTAACTTGAATAGGTATCCACACAAACTCTCAAGTTCTTAAACTCTCAAGTACTTAATCACCTCTAAAACTAATGTTGACTTTCTCACAATATGACTTTCATTGACTACTCAAATACAAAGGCTTTTTACAAGACTTTCCTAATTAAATCTTGTATACAAGTAATGCACTAATACGCACCATCCCCATCGGTCGATACCGGTCACAAAGCATATACCGGTCGACGACGAGACCGGTCGTAACATAGTTGTCGACGACAACATACCGGTCAACACAACATACCGGTCACCACAACATACCGGTCAACACAACATACCGGTCACCACAACATACCAGTCACCACCCCAGTCCGGTCGATACCGGTCGGTACCTTCGTTCCGATCCGATCCGGTTGACATTCATACAGAGTCGACGACTCAAACCTAGAAAACTTCAGATCTTTAAATCGATCATAATTACGGTTAAAATCTTAAATAACAAGACTTTTTACCGACTATAACATGCAGATAGAAGTATTAAGCTAAAATCATACCTCTATTTGACAAAAACTGAACAATCCTTTGAAAACCTTTCCTTGCCTTCGCTTCTGTTCTTTTTCCTTCAGTCGGTTCTAAAAATCAGACTTTGAGTTATGAAATCAGTCTTCTTAGGGTTATGGTTATATATAACCAAAGTTTTAAATAACCCCCTTGAACTTTGGGTCTTGCTTAACTTTTCACCCAACTTCCAAAATAAATAAAATTTTTCGGACCCGGATATTACAGTACTTCTGATATAATTGAGAATGTTGCTTCTAATAAACAAAAACTTGTAACTCATTACAAGAAGTATTCAATAAAGCAATTATTCCAGTTATCTCCGTATGCTAGAAAGTTTTCTAATAATCGTTGGAATGATTTTTCTTCTCAATAACATTCTAATGATTGGTTTGGCACGTATCATGTATATTCTTATCATTCATATGGTTCAAATGTTTTTCAAAAGAAAAGTGGAACCAAATTTAAATGGGTGCCAAAATCTTGTGCTAACATTGTAGGACCCGTTTTTAAATGGGTACCTAAAGTTGTTGTTCCCTGATTTCTCTTGTGCAGACCCGTCATATGTGGTGCTTGGATAGCGGGTGTTCCAAGCATATGACTGGGCAAAAAGATTTATTGTCTAATTATACAGAGAAATACTGCGGGACATTTAGATTTGGAAATAACCAATTTTCACCAATTTTGGGATATGGTGACATCATTCAACACAAGATAACGATAACGAAGGTGAGTTTTGGTGAAGGTTTAGGGCACAACTTGTTTAGCATTGGCTAGTTCTGCGACAAAGGATTAGAGGTAAACTTTAAAGCCAAAAGTTGTTCTGTGCGTACTGAATATGGGAAGGAATTTTTGGTCGGCACTAGAAAATCCAACCTCTACACTTCAATCTTTCAAAGGTCCAGACTGACAGTGAGGTTTGCTTACTGACAAAAGCCTCGATGCAGCAAAGTTGGCTTTGGCACCGAAAGCTGTCACACCTGAATTTTCGTTACATTAACAAATTGGTCACTGGAAAGTTAGTGAAAGGACTTCCTGAGCTGAAATATGTGAAAGAACACTTGTGTGCAACATGTGAAAAGGGAAAGATGAAGAGAGCTCCACATAAGCCGAAACCTGAACAAAGTACTAGTTCTCCACTCGAGTTGTTGCATATGGATTTCTGTGGTCCTATGCGCTCACAAAGCATAAGCGGAAATAAGTATGTTCTAGTTATCATGGATAACTATTCGCGGTCCACATGGGTATAATTTCTAAGATCAAAAGATGAGACGCCCAAAGTGTTAGTGTAATATTTTATAGAAAGTGTTGGAAAGTAAATGTAATTGTAAAAGGTCTTGAGCCTATTGGGCTTTAGTGATTAAATGGGCTTGGACTTAAATGTTGTAACAAGGGTAGTGGTAGTTGTGGGCTATAAATAGGAGTATTGAGTTGTAATAATACACATTATAATTTTATAATCAAAATGTAGTTCTCTAATCTCATGTGCTCTCTCTAGATTAGATTTAATTTCTCTCTCTAGAATAATTAGTCTACTCCTATCCTATCTAGTTACTCAACATGAAATGTTCCAGATCTCAGACCTAACAAGTGATATCAGAGCCGAACGATGAAAATTTTCTCATAACGATTATCGGATCTTGACATTTCGTGTTTTTAAGCTCGATCTACTCGTAAGTTCATCCAAATTCTAAATATTCTTGAAGTATTGTTCCTAATCATATTCCAGATCTATTACAATTCGTAGAATTTCATTTCGACATTTTTTGAAAATTTTCGAAATTTTCGGTATTGTCTTCGCGTCAAATTGTTCGATCCGAAAATTCGTTGCATGAATCGTTTGAATTGTCAAGATCTATTCTTTATTGAATTTAGAGTGATCTAAAAGTTTCGGATCTGAATTTCGTCGAAAATTGAGCGAGTTATGAGCATTTTAAGTTGTTTCGCCGGAATTCTTTAGATCTCGCCAGAATCTGACCGGAATTTGAGGTTTTGAGCTTTGATGTTGTCTTATCTTGTCCAGATCTTTTCTTAATGTCAATATTGATTTTGTGATGTGTTTTTTAGCAACAAAATCGAGTTGTATTGATCTGTTGACGAAGCCTCGCCGGAAAAACGAGTTCGCCGAAAAATCACTGTTCACTCGCCGGAAAAACGGAATTCAAGTTGTGATTATGTCAAATATTCGTCTAGATCTGTTCTACAACGTTTATATAAGTTTTTGGATCGATTTAGAGCATGAAAATCGAGAAATATGGTTTGTGATTAAAAAATCTCGCCGGAAAGTCGTTGTCACTGGAAAGTTAACTGTTTTGCCGGAATTTTTCTGTTGAATCGACACATATCTGTTCATTTAGTTATTTTGATCATATTGCAAGTAAATGGCAAAGAATTCAGCCAGAAATTAGAAGCTTTTGGTTGTTGGAAGAAGATCTTGCCGGAAAAAGGTTGTTATCGCCGGAAAAACTTTGTTGCATCACCGACAACTATTCACGATTCATGGATGGATTTTTTGCTAAAAAATGTTTCCTTGATGTTTCATGAAACTATTAGATGCATCAAAAAGCTACCTTGATCGTGATTAATTGAAGCAATAGAAAAAAAAATGAATAATGTGAATGAAAAATCCCAAACTAATCAAGCTATTCTCATCAAGATTTAACAATATGAACTAGAGAGAGAAAGTAGAGAGAGAAAGTAGAGAGAGAAAGTAGATCTTCCATATATCTCACAAATCTGAAAAATGATTACAATGACGTTCTTACAAAACCACAAGGCTTAAAGCCTATTTATACCCACTAAGTAAACAAAGACTTAATCACTAAGAAAACTAAAACAACTTTGACTATTCTTGACATTGACATTGTTGACCTTACAACTTTGAATTTCCTATTAAATCTTGGATACAATATTTTGACTTAACAATCTCCCCCTTTTGTATTCAAGATTTAATAAAAATTTGACACTAGTCTTCAGCTCTTGATTCTTCAGCTTTTGTCTCTGACAACTTTGAACTTTGAAGCTTTAACAATCTTCAGTCTTTCAGCCTTTGAAGAATCTTGAAAAGTCTTTTTCACTTTGCAGCTTTGAAAGTCAACATGTCTTGAACATGAACCAGAATTCTTGAAACTTTTGAAACTTCAACTTTGAAACAACTTTGAAATCTTTGAAACATTTGAGACTTCGAGGAATCTTTCAAAACTGTATCTTCATCACTCTGATCTCTTGACAGTCTTCAGAAAAACAAACTTTCTCGAATCATCTAACTTCAGAATCTTTTAAAAACTTTGACAGAACTTTCAGAATTTCTTTCCAAGTCTATCTTCACTTTGACATCTTCTTGATGGCTTTGAAATTGATCTTTCAGAAATTTCTCCCCAATTTTGACATCTCGGCTAAGAAATTGAAATTTGTAAAATTCTCCCCCTTGTGAGCATCATGATCATCAAAACTTCTTCAATTTCAGCACTTTCTTTGATTTTCCCCTTTGTAATATCTAACAATCTCCTCTTCATAATGATTTGACATTCTCCGCCCTTTGATTTGAGTATCCATCAATTCATGAAATGTATATATCCAAATCTTTACAAATTCAGACATAATGAACGTGTAACCCTGATTCAACAGATGAAATAGTTAGCATGCCTGTAAGTAGCACGGAGCCACTTTGTACAACGGATGTACATTGGAAAGGAGCTTTTGTGATGTTCACTCCCCCAGGGCTTCCATTCAATCATCGAAAAACCACAAAGGAATTTTCTATGAATGTTATTACAAGAAAACTTATTCCTTGTGTGCTCATGCAAGTGTAGAATGATTGAAGCTACTTAGCTTGATCAGGCTTAAATTGTGTAAGTTGTTGAGACAACAACAGATATTACACGGACTCAATGTGCATGAAAGAGGTGCGAAGGTGGGGCAACTTTCCTTCTTGTTCAATATCTAAATCTTTCGAGTGAAGATCAGATAGCAGATGTGCTGCGTCCCCAATGAAAATGAAACATTTCCTTTTTGGGAAAGAAATGAGTGGTTGGTGGGGTAATTGCAAGAGTTGGCATGGGCTCACTGCCTTTTTCAATGATGGTCACCAAAGAATGTGAACCAATCAGTAGATGTGGCTGCCCGACTCAGAAAGTGGTTGGGGCAGAGAACTGATATTCTTTTAACTCTGTTCTCACACCCTCTTTCTTTTTATCATTATGCTCACTTCTAACCAAACTCTCTTTTCCATTTTACCGCTCCACACAATGAGAACAACTCAACCGGATGATTTATCTCCCCCACTCTTTGATTTATGACCCCTCACCCCTCAATCACTCTAGGATAATTTTCTGGTTAGGAAACACTGGTTTACGTGGATCAATGGAAGTTCTATTTAAGCTCACACAGGAATCCCAGGTAATTCCTAAAAAGAATGGTTGCTCAACAGTTTAACTGAAAAGTTAAGCACAAAAATATGTGATAACATTGTCAAAATGTATGCTCAAGAGATTTGAGCAATTGATCTTTGAAGATTTCTCAAAACAAAGATATTGAATGAATGAAATGAAATCAAGAGAATTGTTTTGAGAATCTGACAATGTATCAATCAGATCAAATAAAATGGTTAGGGTATCAAACAATTGGATATGTTGTTTATATGAACGAATATAAACAAGTTTGCAATGAAAGCACAAGTTTAGAAATGATGAGTGATGTTCAACAACATTGAATTTCAAACGAGGGTATTACCATCGAAAAATTGTTTCGTTATGAGACATGGTAATAACAAATTCAAATGAAGTACTGAACCAGTGTGTATGAATACTTTACAGTATAAAGACAAGATAATACGCAAGTATTGATCTTTAGAAACACACGGTCAGTTAAACATTAAAGCTCAAAATTGAAAAACAATTAAAATCACACTTCTTAATTCATGAAATCTTTTGAGAACCAGAAGTGGTTTGAACATTTAAGAAAACGTTTTTCATGCTTGAAAGTTGTTCTTCTTTTAAACAATCAGAGATCTAGATCAGAAGATATTTACCTTTAAGCTCCCCCTCAAATCATGATATAATGATTTATGTCTTTTAAGCTCCCCCTAGATATTAGTAAAATATCCTTATCGGAACATTTAAGAATGGGTCCTGATCTGTTGTAATCAGAAGCCATCACCTTTACTCCCACTATAAATTATGCATCTAAAATCTGTCAGTGAAAAAGCACAAGATAGAGATCAATTCAACTCCCTTTTGAATTGCAGACCGTCATATCGTAAGTATATTGTCAATGAAAAAGAACAGGATAGAGATCAATACAACTCCCTTGTGAATTGTAGATCATCATATCTTATCGGATGCAAAGTACAGGAGTAAGGTCTTTTGATAGCTGAGGTACGAGTCCTAAACTGTTGTGTTTAGAAGTCAAACTCCGTTGAAGTACGCGCCCTAAGCTGATTTACTTAGAAGCCTTGGTCCTGTTACTCCCCCTTGACTTGAGGTGCCTGCAACATAGAATCAGTTTTCGGCTTTGGTACCCACTGGTATTTGGGTCCATGAATATTAGTTGCAGTTCTTGTCGGGGTTATTGAATATGAACCATACTAGAAATGATCACTTGTTTAATGAACATGATCATGTGTACTACAATAAGAACAATAATTTTTCTTACCTGATAACCTGATCAATTGATCTCTCGTGTAGATATGATCAGGTTTACCTTTACGCGCATTGTTCTCCTTGACTTTGTGTGTGTGTACACATGATTTCTTTCCTTTCAGCTCATCTTTCTTCTCATCTTCAACTGGTTTCTTCTTCCAGACCAGTTCCTCTTCCTTGTATCTCCTTCTTCTTTGATGTGTACCTGAACCATCTATATTTCTATCATAGAAAAGGTTAGTACTATGAATCTGATAAGAAGATTTAACTGACCTCTTGAAAAAAACTGTTTTCTGATTTGAACTTGATGCAGTCTTTTCAAGCTCTTTAATCTTTGAAGCAAAGTTGTCTCTTTCTTTGATGAGAAGGTCAATCTTCGTCTCGCATTCATACTTCGTTTTATTCGCTTTCTGCACAATCTCAGATAGTTAAGATAACTTGACAGTCAGCTTTTTAATCTCTGTCTCAAACATGCTTCTTTCTTCTTCAAATCCTTTCTCAGCATCGTTTCTCTGACCGGATATTTCCTTAAAGAATCCAACGTTCTTCTGTTCAATGGCCTTCTTCTCTTTAGCAAACTTTTCTCTTTCCAGAATGATGACTTTCTCAAAATCAGAAATTTGCTGAGAAAGTTTTATACACTGAAGCTCAACTGCTTTCTTCTCATCAACACTCTTCCTGGAAAATTCTGAAAATTTCTTAGCAAACTCTTTCTTTTTATTCTCAAAAACAGATCTTTCTTTGACCATATTTTGTTCAAAGTTAGGTATTTTCTTTAGAAGCTCAACATTAGAATCTTCCAAACTTCTAATCTTCTCTTCATAACTCTCAACAGATACGGCTTGCTGAATTTTATCTTCCAACTCAGAAATCTTTCCTTTTAGCTCAGACACAACCTTTGGCCCTAACATCGTCCATTCAAGATAGTCCCATAACTCCTTTATTGTCGACTTGAATAAATCTTTTCCTGTCAAACTGTAGTTATTTATGTGACCAGAAATATCATAAAAAATACTCTTCAACAAAAAAAAACTTTGAGCTAAACTATCAGCTCTCTTTCTTTTCTCCTGTTTCTCAATACAATCATCTGTTAGAGTTTGATGTTTCATCTCTCCTTCAGTCAATGATAATCTGATATAACAACTCAACTTATGTTTATCTACAAAGTTGAAAAAATCAACTTTCCACTTCTCGCATCTTCCTTTGAGTAATATTGGTGAACTCATCCTGTTTCAAAAAGAATTTGACAAAATGATCGTTAGTTGAAATAAATGCAAATACAAAATTCAGACAATCTAACAGAAAGTACAATATTTGCTCTCTCATAAAATATTGAATGAGAAATCAACTTGATAAGAATGATCGTTCCCAAACAATTCAGAAATTTTGACTGAAAGTCAAAATCAGATCAGCACAAAAAATAAACTCTGAAGAATTATCTATCTCTGGAATTCTCAAAGCACTTGAATCAGATCACTTGGAATTGAAAATTCTCAAATCTCTTGAACTTGAATTCGCAGATCACCTGAAATTAAAAAAAAAAATACAGAAGCTTATTTAAAAATTTAAAAACCAAGTTTCAAGTGATTGGCGCAAAACTAACTGAATAAGGTGGCGCAAAATATGAATTTTGCGCTAACTGTTGATGGCGCATGAAAGAGTTTTGCGTGAACTGTTGGTGGAGCAAACCTGCAAACTCTCAAACATAACCTACACAATTCACACTTCAAACAAGAAAATGGGATGCAAAATATGAGTGGCGCAAAGAATGAAGTTTGCGCAAATATCAATTCACCAATTAACAAATTGATTTCCAATTTGTAACACAATCACCACCCACTATCACCTTTAAACCAAACAAATTGAGATGGCACATAATGTATGAGACTGAAACATATGGTTGGCGCATAGTTCATTTAGAGAGTGGCGCAAAGTTCAATTAGAGAGTGGCGCAACTTCAAATTTTGCGCTAAAGAGCACTAGCGCAAAGTTTATAATGATGATGGTGGCGTCAATTTGATGTAACCACCGCTAAAAAAATGAATGTGGCGCAAAGTTTATGAAATTTGCGCAAGAAGTGTGTAGCATACGCATAAATCAATTTACCGACCACTCCATTAACAATTAAACACCAATCACAATCAAACATGTAGATCACTTCACTGCCATTAATCTTGAATTTGAACTTGCAGAAATATTTGAACTTAAAGAATCCACCGCCTCACATGAATTCAATATCCTTGTTTTGTTTATTCACCACAGACCCACTAACAATTATAAAATAATTCCACTAATGAGAATGAGTGGCGCAAAAGAATAATCTCATTAATCTGCACTCCTTGTAAGCTTCAATCTACAACCACTAACACTTTGATGCTATTTTTATGATGTGGCTGGCGCAAACCTTCAACGACTTAAACATGGCTGGCGCAAAATTTTAATGAACTAGCGCAAACTTGATTGAAGATGGCGCAAGACATGAAACGTGAATCAATCGAAAGTTTCTTCAAAAACTACAAATTGATTCTAAAAAATGTATCAATATGATTGAAGAACAAATCCAAACATTCTAAAAACAACAAATTACAGTTCAATTTTCAAGTTCACAGAGATCGACTTTTTCAAACAAGATCCAAAAAAAAAATCCAAAATTCAAACAAACTAGTGATGAATACTTGAAATCGTGAGAATAGAATGTGTTCTAAAAAAGATATCGATCACACTTTAAGCATATTTATGATCAAAGAACAACAATCAAATTCGAATTTTGATTTTTAAAGAAAAACAGAAGTAGACTGTGTGTTCTTGAGTTCTAGAAAATTTTCAGATTTGATCCAAAATTCCAGAAAATCAATCTAATTCTCTGTTGCAAATCTCTTCTGAATTGGTTTGGTTTAGCTCTGATACTAATTGTGAATGAAAAATCCCAAACAAATCAAGCTATTCTCATCAAGATTTAACAATATGAACTAGAGAGAGAAAGTAGATCTTCCATATATCTCACAAATCTGAAAAATGATTACAATGACTTTCTTACAAAACCACAAGGCTTAAAGCCTATTTATACCCACTAAGTAAACAAAGACTTAATCACTAAGAAAACTAAAACAACTTTGACTATTCTTGACTTTGACAATGTTGACCTTACAACTTTGACTTTCCTATTAAATCTGGGATACAAAATTTTGTCTTAACAAATAGTAAGTGGGTTTTTTTTTTGAGGAAGATGATGAATAGTATTATTAACGGACTCCGTTAGTCCAGTTAGTTTTTCTAACATTTTTGTCCAAAAATCAGTTAATTTGGCCAAAATTGTTCCTCATCCCCTAATTTGTAGTGTGTGACCATTTGTTCTCTCTTCAAGCAACACGTTTACGACTCTCAAGCCGAAATCCTATTCGACTCGCGGTTAACGACGTTTCCTTTGTTAAAAACTAAGGATGCACACAGTTTGTCACGTCAAATTCACTCGTTATTTTTCTTGTGGGCTTATCGGAACGAGTTGGGTTTGTACATTTCGAGATGATATTCGTGCACTTAGTCGAGCTTACGGTGTACATCGGATCCAGTTTTTAAGTCGAAACATCAAGAATGAGAGCAACTTTCAAGGGGGAGCCGAGCCTACAATTGTCATTGCATGCACTAAAGTTTTTTCAAGAAAATCAAGGGGGAGAGGAGCTTGAAGGTTGAAGATGATTTACTTTCCAAAACTTTAGGGGGAGAATGTTAGTGTAATATTTTATAGAAAGTGTTGGAAAGTAAATGTAATTGTAAAAGGCCTTGGGCCTATTGGGCTTTAGTGATTAAATGGGCTTGGGCTTAATGTTGTAACAAGGGTAGTGGTAGTTGTGGACTATAAATAGAAGTATTGAGTTGTAATAATACACATTATCATTTTATAATTCAAGATGTAGTTCTCTAATCTCATGTGCTCTCTCTGGATTAGTTTTAATTTCTCTCTCTAGAATAATTAGTCTACTCCTATCCTATCTAGTTACTCAATATGAAATGTTCCATATCTCGGACCTAACAAGAATTGAAATTGTAAGATCATAGTTTCAATCAAGCTATTCTACAATCTCAATCAAGATTCAATGATGTAACAATGTTTAGATCTAGAGAGAGAGACAGTAGTGAGAGAAAGTCTTCAATAGTCATATATCTCTTAATATGATATTACAATGAAGTGCATAGAACTCACAAGATACTAGTACAAGGGTATTTATACCCCAAGCTTAACATACACTAAAGTTGACTCTGCTAACTTTGACTTTTTTTGTTAAATCTTGGATACAATTAATACACTAACATTCTCCCCCTTTGTATTCAAGATTTAAAAAAAAATGACTCTAGTCTTCATCGCTTGATTCTTCAACTTTTGTCTCTAACAGTCTTGGACTTTGAAGCTCTAACAATCTGCAGTCTTTCAGTCTTTGAAGAATCTTGAAAAGTCATTTGCACTTTGCATCTTTGTAAAGTCAACAAGTCTTGAATAAAATTTTGAAAACTTTGAACTTCTTTGAAACTTTGAGGAATCTTTGACAAACATGTATTTTATGTATCTTCATCACTTGTAATCTCTGAACTGTCTTCAGAAAAATGAACTTTCTCGAATCATCTGAATTTGTCTTTGAATTATCTTTCTTCAGAATCTTTTTGAATCTTCTTGATCCAAACAAACTTTCATCTGTCTTGAAACTTATCCATCTGACTTGACATCTCTTTAGCTCTGAAGTTATGGCTTTGAAATTGAACTTTTGAAAATTTGTCCCTTTTCATTCTTTGAAATTGATCTTTGTAGACTTCTCCCCCTTTTTGATGATTGTGAACATCATGATCATCAAAACTCTTCAATTTCAACACTTTCTTTGATCTTCCCCTTTGTAAGACTAACAATCTCCCCTTTTATGGTAAATTTGACATTCTTTGCCCTTTGATCTGAGTATCCGTCAATTCATGAAAATATATATCTAAATCTTTTCAAATTCAGATATAATGAACGTTGTAACTCTGATTCAACAAATGAAACAGTTAGAAATGCTTGTCAGTAACACAAAGTTACTGTGTACAACGAATGTACAATTTAAGGAGCTGGTTTGATGATGACTCCCCAGGACTTCCATTCAATCATTGAAAAACACAAGGTAATTCTATGAATGTTCTGACAGAAAAACAAATTTTCTGTGTGCTCGTGCTTGTGTTATGAAAGAATTTAGCACAATGATTGTGTTTCATAAGGCTCAAATTGTGTAAACTATTGAGACAACAACAAGTATTACACGGACTCAATGTGCATGAAAGAGGTGCGAAGGTGGGGCAACTTTCCTTCTTTTTCAATATCTGAATCTTCCGAGTGAAGACTAGATAGCAGATGTGCTGCATCCCCCAAAAAAATGAAACATTTCTTTATCAAGAAAGAAACGAGTGGCTGGTGGGGTAATTGCAAGAGTTGGCATGGGCTCAATGCCTTTTTCAATGATGGTCACCAAAGAATGTGAACCAATCAGAAGATGTGTCTGTCCGGCTCAGAAAGTGGTTGGTGCAATGTTTTGATATTCTTTTAACTTTGTTCTCACACCTTCTTTCTTTTTAACATTAAAGCTCACTTCTAACCAAACTCTCTTTTTCATTTTACCGCTCAGCACAATGAGAAAAACTCAACCGGATGAGTTATCTCCCCCACTCTTTGATTTTGACCCCTACGCCTCAATCACTCTAGGATAACTTCCTGGGTAGGAAACACTGGTTAACGTGAATCCATGTAAGTCCTAAAAAGGGTGGTTGCTCAACAATTTATCTTGAACAGTTAAGCACAAATATGATAACATTGTCAAAATATATGCTCGTCAAGAATATAAATGAAGTTTGAGCATTTGAACAATCATGATCTCTCAAAACAAGGATATTGAATGAATAAAATGAAATCAAATGAATTGTTTTGAGAATCTGACAATGTGTCAATCAGATCAAATTTCATAAGATATGAACATGAAAAGGTTGGGGTATCAAAGAACTTGACAGTTTGTTTATATGAACGAATATAAACAATTTAGCAATGAATGCTCAAGTTGAAATGATGAATGATGCTCAATAACAGTGAAATCAAACGAGGGTATTACCATCGAAAATTTGGTTCTCTTTAAGACTTGGTAATAACAATTTCAACATGAAATACTGAACCGGTGTGTGTGAATACTTGACAGTATATAGATAAGATAATACACAAGTATTGATCTTTGGAAACACACGGTCAGTTTAAACATTAATGCTCAAAATTGAAAAACATTTAAAATCACAGTTCTAAATTCATGAAACCTTTTGAGAATAGAGAAGTGGTTTGAACATTTCAGAAACTGTTTTTCATGCTTGAAAGTTGTTCTTCTTTCAAACAATCAGAGATCTAGATTAGAAGATACTTACATTTAAGCTCCCCCTCAAATCATGATAAAATGATTTAGGTCAGATTAGCTTCCTTTGGATATTTGCAAAATATACTTATCTGAAAATTGAAGAACGGGTCCTTATCTGTCATGTGATCAGAAGCCACAATCTTGACACTTAAGTCCGGGTTTTGAACTGTTTTGTTCAAAAGCCTTTATTCCTGCTCCCCCTAGACCGGTGGTACCTGCAAAACAGATTTAACAGGTTTTGGTACCCAATGGTATTTGGGTCCTGGTATGTTAGATTTAAGAATCCACTTCTCATTAGATTTATATCTCTTAAAACAAGAATTCTGAGAAGTTATTCTGTAAGAGTCGTACCAGTTATGAGCAGATTGTTTCTGAACAAAGTCATTCTCTCCACAGTAAGAACAACAGATTTTCCTTTGAGCAATCCTGATCAAATGATTAGTCGAGTAATATATATCAGAATTACCAAAAGACTTACCTTTATATGCACTGTTCTTTTTGGCATTTGTTGTGGACGCAGATGCTTTGTCTTTCTTCTTCTCTTTTTTCTGAAGAACTCTTCAATCTCCACACCATCTGATTTTTCTTTGAATTCTTTCCAAGAGATTTTACATAAAAGCTCGTTGAACCATCAACAGATTTGTCATAGAATAGATTAGATGGTCTGATCTGATTTTATTTGACAGTTTGTGATTTGACACTTTTCTTTTTCAAAACATTTTTCTCATGAATAGAACTTGAAGTTGTTTTGCAAGAACATACTGATTATGTTGAATTATCAACAGGTGATTGATCAATCACATCAGCTGTAATCTTTTTTGACATTTCACTGTTTGCAACTTCCAAGTCTTTTATCTTTTTGAATAGAATGTTTCTTTCAAAAGTCAGTGTGTCAAACTTTTGTTTCAAATCAGATTTAGCCATCTTTTCTTTTTGCACATCTGATGATAGAACAGTTATTTTGGATATGAGCGTAGATATCTCAGACTCAAAATGTGAACGTTCTTGCTCAAAATCTTTTTCCAAGTTCTTGGCTTTTTCAGAAATATCTTTGAAAATCCCAGAATTTCTCTTTTCAGTATTTTTCTTTTCAAGCTCATAAGACTGCTTCTTTTCTTTGAAAATCTGTCTTTCTTTTTCAAGCAAGTCTTGTAAAGTAGAAATCTATTTGGGAAGTTCAGTAATTTTGTTTTCAAGAACTTGTCTTTCTTTCGCAAAAGTGTCTCTTTCAGTGATTATTATCTTTTCGAATTCTGCCACTTGCTTAGAAAGTTTTGAGCATCTCAGCTCCAAATCCTTTTTCTCTTGCAGAGTTTTCTTGGAAAGTTCAGATGACTGTTGAGTTGAAGATTTCTCCAGATTTGATTTTTCTTTATCTGCTTGGATGCTTTTTATCAATTCTGCATTTTTTATTTCCAAAGCAGATATTTTGTCTTCAAAAGCCTTAAACTTGAGTTGAAGCTTAACTGATTCATCTTTCAGCTCTGATGATTTCTGTTCAGTCATTTTCAGTTGGCTTTGAAGATTTGTAATTATGGACTCTTTGACTTTGATTGCTCTCTCAACAGTCTTTATCAAATCATCTTTCCTTTTAATATCTTTCTCTTGCTCTGTAATCTTTTTCTCTCTAGCCTTGATGATACCTGCACAATCAGATTTGGCATGATTAGCGCACTTTACACAATCAGAAGATTTATCAGAATTTGACAATTTTGATTTAAACTCTTGAATCTGTTTGACAAGGACTGCATTCTGAATTCTTAGTTTGTCTCGTTCAGCCTCTATAACAGGTATCTCAGGCATGTACAATACAACCATATCTCTAGCTGAAAGTACTGTATTTCCCCTCTCATCTGTCTTTGGAATCTTGAATGAAATATGAGCTTGATATGAAAGATCGTTCCCAAACAATTCAGAAATTTTGATTGAAAGTCAAAAACAGATCACCACTTGAAAAGTAAATATTTCTCAGAAAAATTCTTTCAACTTTGGAACTCTCAAAGCAATGGAATTCTCATATTACAGAACTGAAATTCTCAAATCAAGTTAACTTGAACTTGCAGATTAAATGGACTGGCACCATTTAGAACTCGTAAACCAAACGAATTGGCAAAACTAGAACTTGCAGACTGAGTGGATTGAAATGCGCAAATTGAGTTACTCAAAACTTGCACACTACTTTCAATTTGAAATCCGCAGATCACTTCAACTCAAGTATTAAAACTCGCAAATGCTTGTTTGCGTGTTTCTTAGACACTCACAGATCAATTGAGCTAAAACCCGCAGACTGAGTTACTTAAAACTCGCAGACTGAATGATTTACACTTGCAGACAGAATGAGTTTAAAACTCACAGATTGAATGAGCTGAACTTGCAGGCTGCTTTGAACTAAAAATCTGCAAATCAATTGCTCATTTAAATCACTGAATTCGTAAATGACTAGTAGACTGTTTATGAAATCACAGATCAATGAAATATGCAGACTAAATTACTTGAACTAGTAGACCACGTGAATCTTTAAACTCACAGATCACACATGAATCAAACTTGCAGACTGTGTGAATTAAAAGTGCAGATCACTTTCAAATTGAAACTCACAAACCACTTGAATTCAAAACTTTCAGATTGTTTGAACATAAAACTCTAAAGTAACTTGAATATGAATCCTCACAAACTCTCAAGTAACTTGAATTATAACTCACAAGTCCTGTATTATGAACTAAAAATCACAGATCACAACAATTAAAAACTCGCAAATTGAATGCAGATCATATGAACTGTTGAAACTCGCAGGCTGTTTCAATTAGGAAACACACAGATCACTAGCTGTGTGTTTTGTTAAAACTCGCAGGCTAAATAGAGCTGAAACACGCAAGTAATGTAACTTGAATTCAAACTCGTAAGTTGTGATTGATTGTTTTCAGAATCTGCAGATTAAACACTCAAGTTACTTGAACTTGAATTCAGGCTATTTGAAATAACACGCAAGTTGTGTGTTGACAATTTTCAGAACTCGCAGACTGTATAGAAATTGAGACCTAGTGTTCTGTAAAACTTGCAAATTGAAACTCATATCTCATGAATTAGAACTTCAATTGAAAAATTAAAACTCGCAAGCTAGCATCAATTGAAACTTTCAAATTCGCAGATCACTGGATTGAGAATTGCAAACTTCTTTAAGTTGAAACACACAGATGATGAACTGAAATTGAACTCGCAGACCAAGAAATCTTGAAAGTACATCAATTGGAATCTACCAATCAATTTGAATTGAAAATCGCAGATTAATTGGATCAGAACTCGCAAATCGAATGAGCCTGGAAAGCGCAAATCTATTGACTTGAATGGCGCAAAATCAATTGAACTGAACCAAGTTAATGGCGCAAGACTAATTGAACTGAATGGCGCAAAACTAATTGAACTGAATGTCGCAAAACTAATTGGTGCAGATCATGTGAATTAGAAACGAGCAAATCGAATTGACCTAGAAAGCGCAAATCGAATGAATTGATCGAATGAAATTGAAAAGCGCAGATCAATTAGTTTGGAACGCGCAAATCAATTTGCTTGGAATGCGCAAATCAAATAACAATATGGCACAAATCGCAGATTACTTCAATTCATCGACCGGGGTCACTCTGGGGACCGGGGTTATGGACCGGTGTGATACAAGGCGATCAGTGTCTTCAAGGGTGACCGGTGTTATGAGGGTCGACGGGTGTTGGGGAACTCGACCGGTGTCATGAACAACTCGACCAAAATCTGCAAATCAAAAAATCTCAAATCAAATTAATTTGAAATTCACAAATCAATCAAAAACCAATTCAACTTCGAATTCATGATAATGTTGGCGCAAAGTTTAAGATGTTGGCGCAAGTTTGTTATGAACTTGCAGATCGAACATTAAACTCAATAGAACTCGTAGATCACTTCAAATTTGATCTTCTGTTTTGCGTGTTCTTAAAGACCTTTGCGTGTTCTTGAGTTTTCTTCACACAATCGATCCAAGAAATTCAAACCTGCAAAAATGCTTTTACAAACACATCTACAAGGTTCAAAAAGTGATATTGATTACTTTTTGAATAAACATCTATGATCAAAACTGAAAATTAGTGCGATATATTCAATACAGTGTTCGACTTGCAAAAATAAAAAATTCAAACTATTTAATGAATAATTCTTGTGCAAGTGTGAATGCAAATTGATCTTTTACCCTAATCGATCAATCCTAATCCAATATATCATCTAAAAACAACAGATTAAGATGAATTTGATCACAAATCAAATTTTCAGAAAAACGATCTGCTTGTTCATCTTTTCAAGAATTCAATCCAATTTGATGATCTAATCTTTCTGAAATTGGTTTGGTACGGCTCTGATACCAATTGAAATTGTAAGATCACAGTTTCAATCAAGCTATTCTACAATCTCAATCAATATTCAATGATGTAACAATGTTTAGATCTAGAGAGAGAGTAGTGAGAGAAAGTCTTCAATAGTCTTATATCTCTTAATATGATATTACAATGAAGTGCATAGAACTCACAAGATACTAGTACAAGGGTATTTATACCCCAAGCTTAACATACACTAAAGTTGACTTTGCTAACTTTGACTTTACAGACTTTGACTTTTCCTGTTAAATCTTGGATACAATTAATACACTAACACGAAGTACTCATCACCTTTCTGAAGACTGCCCAAGTGAACCTGCAAAAACCAGTCAAGTTTCTAAGAACAGACAACGGCACAGAGTTTAAGAACAAAATCGTTGAAGATTATCTCGAATCGGTCGGGTTAACACATCAATTCTCTGCTGCTCGTACTCCAGAACAGAACGGAGTAGTAGAAAGGAGAAACCAAACGCTAGTCGAGGCCGCTCGTACTATGCTCAGCCAATCCGATCTACCTTTGTTTCTGTGGGCAGAAGCTGTTTGGACTGCGTGCTATACTCAAAATCGTTCCATGATACACCATCGTTTTGGAAAGACTTCTTATGCTTTGATCAACAACCGGACACCAAAAATCAAATACTTTCATATTTTGGTTGAAAGTGTTTTGTGCTTAATGACAGAGAGAGTTTGAACAAGTTCAGTGCTAAGGCAGATGAAGGAATCTTCATTGGTTATTCTCAATCATCGGCTGCATACTGGGTATATTTGAAGAAGTCAAAGACAGTAATCGAGAGCGTTAATGTCATATTCGACGAGGAGATGGCTTTTGAACAACACGGTTCAGAACCCTTACTTACCGGAGTGCTAGCTTCTGGGCAGACCAGTCCAGAACCTGTACCGGCAAAGAAGAAATCAGATGAAGCATCCACTTCAAATGCTTATTTATCTGATTTAGACTTATTATTTGAATTGTTTTATGATGAGTTTCTTGGATCTAAAGTGACTAAATCTGTTGTGGTTGACAGGATGGACGACTCAACGAATAATAATCCAACCGCTTCAGAGTTATCTACTGAATCCGATTCCCCGGTTCAGTAAGGAATTCCGGTTCAAATATCTGTTCCAATAGTTGAACATGTGAACAATAACGAAGAAACAGAAGTAGCTGAATCAGTTGGGTGTATAATAGAGACAAATCAACAGTCTGAACAAGCTGTATCAATTGAAGCTTCTGTACAAGCTAATCTAACTGAATCACTCCCTCCTTCTGTACAACCTGATTAAGTTGAAAGTAGATTCTTAGATGATAATCATGATCAATCAACATCTAATCCACTCCCTTATGAACATCGTTGGACCAAAAAGCACCCTATTCACTAAATCATTGGAGATCCAACAAAGCCGGTGCAAACTAGGTCAGCAACTTTAAATCAATGTATGCATGACTCATTCCTGAGTAAGATAGAGCCAACTCGAGTATCAGAAACTCTAGCTGACTCAGATTGGGTGTCTGCTATGCAAGAAGAATTAAATCAGTTCGAAGCCCTAAAGGTCTAGAGACTTGTGCCAAAACCGGAAGGAAAATCTATTATCGGCACTAAATGGGTATTCAAGAATAAAAAGGATGAAGATGGTATCGTAATTCGAAACAAAGCAAGACTTGTTGCCAAAGGCTACCGGCAAGAGGAAGGCATAGATTACGACGATACTTATGCTCCAATAACACGTATAGAAGCAATCAACATGTTTCTAGTGTACGCTGCTCACAAGAACTTCGTTGTCTACCAGATAGACGTGAAGACTGCCTTTCTAAACGACATTCTTAAGGAGGAAGTCTACGTTACACAACCAGAAGGCTTTGTGAATCTAGATAAACCAGATCACGTCTATATACTGGATAAAGCACTTTATGGGTTAAAACAAGCACCTCGATCCTGGTACGATGTTTTATCAAAAAATTTGGTCAAGTCGGGCTTCACTAAAGGTAAAATCGATACTACTTTATTCATTAAGAAAGAAAAAGCCGATATCATTCTTATTCAAATATATGTAGATGATATAATATTTGGCTCTACAAATCCTAAATACTGTAAGGACTTTTCTAATCTAATGGTGTCAAGATTTCAAATGAGTATGATGGGAAAGATGAACTTCTTTCTCGGATTACAAGTAAAACAATTTTCAACGGGAATTTTTATAAACCAAGTTAAGTACATTTTTGATATTCTTCGGAAATTCAAAATGGAAACTTGTAAACCTATTGGTACCCCGATGGCACCAGGAACTAAGATCGGCATGGATCCTTCGAGAAAACCTGTTGACGTTAGAACCTATAGAGGAATGATTGGTTCTTTAATGTATCTTACTTCAAGTACGCCAGATATTATGTTTTCTACATGTTTATGCGCAAGATATCAGGCTAACCCCAAAGAATCCCATTTGTCCGCGGTTAAAAGGATCTTTAGATATCTGAAGGGGACTACAGATCTTGGTCTATGGTATCCTAAAGATAATGGTTTTGAACTGACGGCTTATTCAGATGCAGATCATGATGGATGTATGTTAGACAGGAAGAGCATGTCGGGTCATATTCAATAGGAGACAAGCTCGTAAGCTGGGCGTCAAAGAAACAACTTTGTGTTTCCACTTCCACTGCTGAAGCAGAGTATGTAGCTGCTGCCAGTTGCTGCTCTCAAGTATTATGGATGAGGACACAACTTCGAGACTATGGCTTCAAATTTGATAAAATTCTGATTTATTGTGACTCGAAGAGCGCCATTGCCATATCTGCAAATCCTGTGCAACATACAAATACAAAACACATCGATGTAATATATCATTTTGTAAAAGATAATGTTGAAAAAGGTACACTAGAACTTTATTTTTTAAACACTGATTATCAACTTGCAGATTTATTCACCAAGCCTTTAGATGAAAAGAGATTTA